>FR990097.1:39045000-41892500 GCA_905404275.2 Hedya salicella
GTGCAATAACGTCGTAAGCCTGGCTATTATGATTATTTCCGATGATAGTGTTTTTTTTTGGATAAAATGTATACTATTTTAGTCTCGAGCCCATATTAAAACATAAATCAATCCGATGTCCATTTGATGAAAGACGGACAGACACAAGCGCTCATTCGCAGAAAAAAGTCATAACATAACCGTCTTTTTTTACTTTAGCGTAGAAGAGTAGAAAATTTCCTATAACCATTTGTGGCCGCCCAGCTACTTGCGTACCAAAAAATAGTTGAAATCCGTTAAGCCGTTTCGGTGTGATGAAGCCACGCATATAAAAAATAAACAAAAAATAAAAATAACTATCTATTCAGTGTGAGCATCACTTTTGTTTTTAAAAATATCTTAAATGTACAGAGATTTTATTTTTACAACTTTATAATAGTATAGATTATATCCGTTATTGATAACAGTAAATTCCAAAGGCAATCTCCAAACCGTTTAGTTTATAGGGTCATCCGACGCGCATCGACCGTAGGCCCATCGCCTATTTTTAGCTATCGACCCAGCTGCCTCCATACCTACTTGAAATTTTCAGGAGCGCCCGATTGGCTGCGGCGGTATGACGTCACGCGGCCGCGTCCACCAATCGGGAGGCTAGGCTCTGCGCATGGCGGGTGGAGGCTCGGGCAGGCGACGGCGATCGGCACCAGTCCGGGTTAGCCGCTTTCAGGTGTGCCAAGCAACCACCAACAACATAAAAGGTCAATAGTTTTCTATCCGCCATTTTTGATTTTTTGAAAATCAAATGCGTTACAGTGCTTTGAGTAGTGTTTATTAGTGTAGTTTTAATTTTATGGTTTGTGTTCTAAAGTGCAATTTAGTGTGCTTTGTATGCAGTCTGAAATTGTGTTATATATAACGTTACGTAATTTGGGGGTTTACGTAAGGGTTTATCTGTGGTGTGCGAGTGGGATGCGAAGTGGGTGTGAGCGAGAGAGGGCAGTAGTGATTTTTAGTGAAGGTCGAGAATGCGGTATATAGGTGCATCAAAAATTGTCTCTTATGTGTTCTGGAATTGGACTTAATTGTTAAATGCGGTCGAAAATTAAGTATTGACTTAATATTTGAGTAATTGATTGCTAAACTATACAAAACTTGTACGAAACTTTTAGCTCTAATTACAAATCATAAGTTCCAATTAACTGAATCGAATAAAAAAAAATACTGAATAATATAAGTGAATATACATACTTGCTGAGTCACAAATTTGTATTACTAAAAAAACACTCAAATACCAAAAGCTTAACACATTTGCTGCCTGGGACCCGCCTCGTGGGCTCTCTTCGTAGACGCATAGCCCGTATGTAGAGGAAAGTGCGTAGCGCTATAAAAAGCTTGCAGTGAAAGTGTTAATGGTGTAATACTAACTTTCATGATTATGATATTCATAGAAGTGGATCTTATTGTTTATATATATATAGTTTGAATAATAAAGTACATGAACTTAATTGGAATTGTACGTATTGTAAAATTTGGTAGCCGTCGGGTCTACGAGTCATAGCCGGCGTAGCGCGTAGCGCCGACGGCGTAGCGTCGCTACGAAATGATAAACTTATATCAACCGCATTGATGTCACATTATTAAAACGATAACTAAAGCATTTTCAATAGTATTAAATAAAATTATTCAATAAAGAAAAAATCGAGTAAACTGTTAAAATTTGCTCACTCACAATTGTCATTTTTACTCCCTTAAGAATCAATGATTTTCACATTTTTCTTGGTCAAATGCAAATAAAATATTTTGAAAATATTACATATAAGTAAAAAAAAAATGTATATCGTAACATCCAAACAAAAATCTACTTAACAAAGTGAATACAAGTTATGAATGAATACAAGATAAAGGTTTTTGTATCATTACCTTTTCTTACCATCTTAACCTAACCACCACTGTTTGCGACCGCGGCAATACTCTATGTAAACCAGTCAACTCATAGTAAATACATAATACAGCCCACAATATCGAAGTTTTCATCAAATAGTCGTCGAGTACCTCTTCTCGTCAGATCATCTGGCACCGGCGGCTACATATTGGTAGTATGAAAATATTAAAACGCCATCTATCGAAAATTTGGCTCGTTTTTTGATTTGTAGCTCAACAAAATATAAAATTTTGAGGATGCCATTTTTTTAACTTTTTTAAATAATAAATAAAATAAGATTAGGGACAATCTTACACAAATCGATCTAGTCCCAAACTAAGCAAGCTTTGTAATATGGGTATTCACCCTACTTATATAGATAAATATAATACTTAAATACATAGAAAACATCCAAGACCCAGGAACAAAACTTCGTGCTCATTACACAGACACTTGCCCTAGCCGGGATTCGAACCCGAGATCGCCAGCTTTCGCCAGCCAGGACTCGAACCCGGTACTTCCTGTATACGCGTCAGGTGTGTTACCCTTTCACTAGCGATCACTGTGACGTACGCATCGAATTTATCTATCCGCTTTTACCCCTGTACCTATTTTTATAGTAACTTTTACTTATGAAACCAAAATAATGTAAATATCCATCCTTGATATATAATCGTTACATATTTGCTAGGACTTATTTTTCGAAAGTGTTTTTCAATAAAAAGGCACATCAAGGTTGTTCACCTTTTTATTAATGTGAAAAAACGAATTATCGTCGTATTCGCGAAATATTTGTTAGTGTCGAACGCAGCACAGACGCACTTGCCGCTGCCATACTATAATCCCTAACACGCATCTGCTATTGGTAATTAATAATCATAATAATAGGTCTCGCCTTTGGCGTCGTTTTTTTAAGTCAGTTTTGACATTCTTGATGTACCTATTTCGCACGTACATATTTTGATCTGTATCCTGGAACATCTACCAATGAGTATATGCCTAGTTATAATAGGGACGGACTGGAGGCGTTTTAACTCGAATTGATATGTTGACTGTACTGATATAAAGTAAAATATTGATGGGAAAACGCAGTTTGTATGATAAAAATCCTAAAAAAGATTGAGTTCAATACCTTGCATGTAGGTTTTTTTATGAGCCTCTAAATTTGGGTGGAAAGTCCATTATTAAAGTATAACTAATAATACTATTGAATATAAAACCCATGAAAATGGTAACAATTGTTATGAAACCATTTCGATAAACGCAAGTTTAAACATAGCTGCAGAACAGCACTTAATTTCCCCATGCAAGGTAGAAACGCGTGACTTCAAAGTCCATAAATGTGATTTTAACTTTGTGGTATCTTAGAGAGTTTTTATGAGATTGAAATAGTTTTTTCACTAATGTTTCTGTTATTGTACGGTCGATCTATAACAATTGTCAACATATACGCCATGATTTGTCAACATGCTAAGTATTAGAATAACACCCAAAACCTGAAAACGTAGAGTAGTTGATTCATTAAATTCCCATTACACAATTTTCTCGAAACAACGTGATCTTAAACATAATACTTGATTTATCCAACAGCATAGGTATGCCCAATTAATGAGATTTCTCAAATAGTATCGATAAACGAATAGTTTATAATAACGTTTCGATATATCTATATAAAGAGGAACACAGTGTCGAGAAAAAATGAAGTACCTATTTTAGGAATTCGGTATTTCAGAAATCATAGGGCATTATACACGGTGCCCGCGAGGAATGGAAAAGATTTTGGCCATGCATTCTTGAGGCCATAAGTAGTAAAAAATGTTTTATGAATCCAGTTAAATTCAGTAGTAGCTGTCTGTTCTGCCAATAGCAACGCAATGTGGCAACGTCGCGATCGAAAGAGCTTAATGTACTTTAGTAATCACAAGAAATGTTTTACATGAACATTGATAATATCTTCAAAAATAAACCGGATTTGCCTGGGGTTCATATAACATTTTTTGCTCGTAATGACGAAGGAATGCGTGCTTCTTTCCCATTCCTCGCGGGCACCGTGTATTTACTTCTGGACTGGTCCTTACCTTCTGAGTACAGCAGCCTACAAGTAATCTGGAGTCAATCTATATTACTGCGGGGGATGAGCTCGGATGGTGGAATAAATGAAATATATGGTACGAGTTTTAATACTTTTGTACGTATATTCAACGTCTGTCTTAAGACTAAAGTCCTACTGACATAAAGCTGGTACGAGACAGCTGTCGTTCGGAATTTAAATAAATTTAAATACATACTACTTTTACATACGACCTGACTGTCTCGTATTCATCGTGAAGGATTAACACCTTCACAGTACCTATATAACATACTAAGTCAGATTACCTACAGCGGAATAGTACCAACAGTGGTGACCCAGACGTGATTTGAATACGCAACCTTCTGATCTGCAGTCAATCTATGGTCAAACAAACAGTGACTTTGAGTTGTTTAACTCACATCCTAAACCGATGGTATTATAAGCACGACATTTTCCATATAAAATATTAAATATACGTGCATACTTATGAGAACACTAAGAAAGATCATCTTTTACTGCCGGAAACCAATTTTTAGAATATCTTTGAATGCAGTATTACTGACTTTTAAAAACAAAACAATGTCTCCGTTCGGCAAAATATCCTATTTACAATATTGCAGGTACTTTCCCTTCATGTTCCATAACCAGGAACACCCTGTATACGGCTTCAGTTGTTCTGATGACGTGGCATGAAGTTCATGGGTGTCAGTCTTAAATTACGTACTATGCCGCCTTCAGATCAACCTGTAGACTAGCTTTTGCTCTTTGCTCCTGGGAAAATTTTGGGAAACCAAACCTTATTCTTTGTTTGGGTAGTCCTACAAGCGTTTCAACCGTTCTCAGTTTCCTATAAGATATTTTGAGGCAATTAGCGACCATGAGCGTAAATTTGGTAAAACAACATACTGTGCTTGCGATACAATTTGAATTATGTTACGATTATTATGAATCGCTTCTTCTATACAAGGCGTCTCGTGAGGAATCCACAAGATTTTAAACTCACGTTTCTGAGGTCATTTAGAGTAAAAAATGTTATATGAACCCAAGTCTAATTCAACGAAAAAAATTCATACCTTGTTCTGTTGATTTTTGTACATAAAACTTGAATAACTTCGCGTCTCTATTATCTTTTTATTAAATTTCCCCTTTTAATAAAATCTTAACTATTATTTTTCCATAGAAGGATGACTGTAGTGAGTAGAAGCTGTCACTGTGATGACTGTCAAAAGCGACACAATCATACGTGGCAAAGTCGCGATCAAAAGAGCTTAATGCACTTTAGTAATTACAATAAATAGTTTACATGAAAATTTATAATATCTATGTCCTACTGACCTGAGGTATAAGCTGGTAAAATTATGCGTCCCACTAGCACGTTGTATATGTGACAGGAAACTGAGAGCGGTCGAAACGCTCAATAATTACTATTACCCGTTTACGTCATAAAGGAAATGTTAGTATATTTTTGGTTTCGAAATCAAGGACTGGGCTTTGTTGAGTGAGTTAGATGTTCTTTCTCAAAAGGAAAAAACGGAACCCTTATAGGATCATTTTGTTATCTGTGTGTCAAGACCATTTTTCTCAGGATAGCATGGAGGTATCAAGTTAAATTTAAGATCAAGTACTATGTCTACGGTCCCTTGAAGCTGTACACAAATTAGGCTTCTAAGTCAACGTAATCAAAAGATACAGTCATTAAAAAGGTGTTTTCATAGAAATTGCCGTTTATGGAAAACCTATAGGGTACTGCCAGTTGTCCTAGAAACGTGAAATTTGATATGAAGGTAGCTCTTATAGCACAACCCACGAAATAAATCAGAAAATATTATTTTTTTGTCAGTCTGTCTATCTCACAAACCAATATAAAATGACCCCACACCGCGTACATTTTGCTTAGGAGTAGAGTTCTGCTAACACTGGAATTTCATAGATACGGCCGATTTAAGCGTATATTTTGAACGGAACCCTAGGTAAGTGAGTCCGACTCGCACTTGACCGATTTTTATTTTCATAAATTTATATCATAACAGCAAGTACGTCTGGCTAAGTTCCAAAATTTATGAATTAAACGCCATTACGTAAAATGTACCGGAAAATAGAATTCCTTTCTCATGCATATTTTTCTCTAACGTGAATTTCGCGGCATTATATTGCGTACCGGATGTAGGCCCGGAACCGGAAGCGGCGGAGTGCCGCGCTTCCGGTTGTGCTTGAGACAAACTTATGTGACGGTACTTGAGGAACTTGAAGTTGTTTGCCTTTGTACAGCCGTCTACAAGATTTACTACGAAAAGAAACGTTACTATTGAAGTAAATTATGCTAGTATTACATAGGATACCCTACACACAAACTCTCAGCGCTTACGTTCTATTATTTCGTTGTTATAAAATTGTATATGTCCGTGATTATATTAATAATACTAGCCAGCAGAGGCGTGGCGTCAGGAAAATTACAAGGGGAGCCGGCCGGAGTGTATTAATTTACTCATATTTGAAGTAATAAAGCAAAATATGGTTATGAGCCTTTCTTTGTGCAACCCGGTGGGAATCGGCTTATATGGACGTCACGCCACTGCTAGCCAGAATTGTTCACCAGCAACTTGCTGTTAAATACGGTCTTGTGGGGTCTGACGTGCCGTACTTATAAATACGCACCGATGACAGTTCTCAAAAACGGTTGTGCCACTCTCTTTAAGGAATCGATCTTCAATCACGGTCAGGGCTATAGTAGCCAATAAGCCTGATATTGAGTTGGTAGAACGATCTAAGCGCCGGGCAATGCTCGTTGACATTACCATTCCACATAACGAGAACCTCGTGAAGTCCCTGAAAGACAAACTCAGCAAGACCTTGACTTGGTTCACGAGGTGACACTATGTGGGATGTTGATTTTTAGAAAGCTTCGCTTCTGCTTCTCGAATCATAATCGTCAGGATTTCTGCTAACCTGTACGAGTACATAATGTATTATTTAATTATCATTTACGTTTTGCAAAAATACAGGTTTAGATGACCGTTCAAGTCAACGGACTTACGTAAATTTAAATAATCATAGCAGACACTGTACCCACGAGACAGGCCTAACCTAGTTGGAGGTCATAGGCAACATTATTCTGTAACTCATTCTTGGCAATAAATTATATTTACATTATTACTTATTTTTATAGTAGACGAATAAAAGCAAGATAATTTACACAGAATTAAAGTTTCGTTAATGTTTCAACTTCGAAAGGATTTATGAAAATCTTTTATCGAAGGGAATACAATCCTATTGGATTCTCGGCTGCAAGTAATAATTAAAAAACATTACTCGTCGTAGAAAATGGCGTGGAACACTGATTTAATCCAATACTATTATTACTTTAAATTCAGACTGAAGCTAATCAATGTATACAAGGAATCCGAAAGATTTTTAACCACGTATTCGTTACGTCATTGGGAGCAAAAAAATGTATATGAATTGTAAATAAATAAATGATGATGATGATGATCTAAATTAACCATAACCGTGTTTATTGTTACAGAGTGCACACCATGAACGGCAACTAACACCCATCAACCCATACATATCAAAACATGCACTGATAGCTATAACTACGCTAATTCAAACTATACAAACGTACTTAGATTTGTAAGTTGTGTGAGTGGGGGGCAACCCCGGTCGAAGGTGGAGGAAGAGGGGGGCGCGCTGCTCGGGCGGCTCCAAGCCTTGCGCGGGAGTGCGGCGTCGCCGGCCCGCGTCGCTAACTCCATCAGGGGCTACCTGACTAACAAAGTCGGGTCCCTGCAGCTGAGAGACACAGGTCAGTCCATATTCATGTTTTTTTTTTATGAATATTAATACAGAGTTCGATCCCAATGGCACAAGGTTTTGGCCAAGGTAGGCAGTTTTTCTGTGCCTATATCAAGCCATGGTCGTTCAGGGCTTCAGCTTAGGCAGTTTCTCTGTGCCTGTATGGAGTCATGGTCGTTCAGAGTAGGCAGTGCCTTTGTGCCTATATGGACCGTATGCCACTACTATCCACTATATTGCAAGCAGGACTCAAAACTGCAACCCTCCTTTAAATTTTTTTTTTCTCAAAGTGATCGTGGATTTTTTGCCATAATATTGAAAACATTCCACCAGAATAACAACTTTGGTAACACGTGACGGCTATGCCAGCCTTGTCACAATAAATAATGCCCTAGAAAACACTGGCAGTGCAGAAGTCAAGTCATGAAATATTATCTCACCAAAATCGGCTAGAATGGCGTCACGTTCCAATTAGCTTATCGTGAAGTGTTTAAACTAGGGTTTAGGTAAAATCCGTATCTATATGTATAAAACATCCGGATAGTGTGGATCTGAACCCGGATCTTCCATACAAATGGATCTAGATTAAAAATTCTAGACTGAACACACGGAGCGGTGCCGAGCCGCCTACCGCGGCGCGTGGTCAACCGTTCGACGACATCAAACATTAAATAATGGTAAACTTATTAGCACATTATTGATGTGTGTACCTGTACAGTCACCAGCATTAATATCTGCGACAACAAAGCGCGCATAAATATCTGACTCGACTCTATTTCTAGGGCCGTGTCACATATTTTTGCCCGCGTTGTTATGGCAGATAATGATGCTGGTGAGTATACAGTCACCAGTATATTAAAGTTGTGATATTCAAATTAGCCCGTCATGACTATAACCTCAATATAATTTATGATAGTACTCGTTAATTTGAGATAGATTGGCATTACGAGTCTATTTAAGATCTAAACAAAATAACAGTAAAATAATTATAATATTTACAGTTTTTTTACAATTATAAAGATCGAATTTGATTGAAATATATAATAAAAATAAAAACTTGAAATTCACATACAATCTAAGTGTATTTAACTCAAAATACTATCAAATGTAAAAAAAAAACAAAACATGATTTTTGCAAGCAACTTAGGTACGTATGTTTGATAAGCATTCTTATAAGAACCGTGTTCCAGTGAAAATAAGTTATTTGGTACACAGACCGACAGAGTTAATTCGCATTTATAATAATTAAATAGAAGATGCCCGCAACTTCGTTTGCGCAGGAGAAAAAGTCAGAACCCTCTTTTTTGCTACAGCGTAATTGGGTAAAAAGTATCCTATAACCATCTGTGAATACCACTACCCGCCGCTAACTACCCGTTTACCAAAAAAATATTTTTCACTTTCCTGCTCAAAAAGTACGTCATATTAGCTTCGCGAAGCGAGACTAAAATAGTACATTTAGCCCCTAGGGTTTAAAAGACAGCCATATAATCCCATACAAATATGTATGACACTGAAAAAAAAACTTGCGGCCAGCTACATACTCCTTACGAATAATTAAAAACAAACAAACCAACCTGATCAGATTGGCCAAACTTTCTGATAGAATTGCTCAAACTCTACTTTTAGTTTTTCATGAAATATACAATTTTAATTTGAAGTCTTTTTTATTTTCTCGCAGTCGAAGTGAAAAGCAGAGTGGTTACATACACGAGGCTAAAAGCCATTATGACACTCAGACATATTTGTCCTCGCTCACTTCGTGAGCTCGTCCAAATAATCACTTCGTGTCATGATGGCTTATTTTAACCCCTTGTCATCTACTATTTTTCTATTCAATGACCTTCAAATAGTCCGTTTTTCAAAAAAATCTTCAGTGTACAGACATTCCATTTTTACAACTTTATATTAGTATAGAAGTATTGGTAACTATATGCAATAGGAAACTGAGCAGTGGAAGCGCTGGTATAAGTTTCTGTTATTTATGATTATGCAAGCACCTTCGTCGTTGTGACCTTCAGGTTACGTAATCAAACGTCGCAGTACGACGTGACGGACGTTGGATGACGTCATCCGCAGCCCTTTGCCCGGTATTTCTGTATCTGAGCGCTAACACAGAAGCCCGCTGCATTCGACATGCGATTTTATTGCTTATTGCTAGAAGTTTATATTTTAAAATGGCGTAGGTAGACTGTAGCTAGCACTTAACAGTGGGGTTTCCTTTAAACTTATATAAGAACAAAATTGCCCCTTTTACTGTGCCGGCAAGCACTTAAGTTATATTAAAATAAAAAGTACCCGCAACTTCGTTCGCAAAGGAGAAAAGTCATTATCCCTTTTTTTCAGTGTAGTCGGGTAAAAAGTAGCCTATAACCATCTGTGCATGCCCAGCTTACCCATGTACCAAAAATAATTGAATTCCGTTTGAGCCGCTATGGCGTGATGAATCCACAACGACACATAGGAACATACAAAATATATTTAGAAAAATCGATTGTGTGACCTTCAAATAGTCTAATAAAGACAGACACTTCATTTTTACAACTTTATTACAGTATAGAAGTTGCCTAAATGAGTTCGCTAAGCATTGCAATTTTCAAATACAATACTAGAAGGCGCCCGCAACTTTGTTCGCAAATGAGAAAAATCATAACCCCTCTTTTATTTGACAGTGTAGTCAGGTAAAAAGTATATTATAACCATCCGTGGATACTCAACTACCCGTGTACCTAAAATAGTTGAAATCTGTGTAGCCGATTTGGCACGATGAAGCCACAACTGCACTTACAAAAAAATCCAAAAATCTTTTTTTTTCATTCAATAAGCTCCAAATAGTCCGTAAGTAATATATTTTTTTGATATATCTTTAATGTACGGACATTTTCTTTTTACAACTTTAGAAAAGTATAGATATCGTATCAGTCAGCTTGCGTTACATCTAAACTTTTACCAAAATGTATAAATAACAACGTAACGCAATGTCAAACTACTCATAATTAGAAATACATGTCGGCACTCTCAAACACGGCTATAATGAACCTTATGCCATCACGTTACGTACCACCTGGTGCAACTAACGAGGGGCAAATATTTGCCCGACTCGGTAAATAGGGTGCGATTGTTCAAACAAAGGAGCAGTCTTATTTGCAGAGTCTTTGTTGATTAAATAATGAAAAATGTAATTTACTTTGAGGTTTAGTGGAAAATCTGGTATTGTTCGTTTATTTTAGGCTCACAGATTTGGAGACATATTTCGTTAGAAACCAAACCATAGTTAAAATCTAATTATTGAAAGAAGAAGAAAGAAAACATTTTTATTCGTTAGCGTAACCAAAAATTAAAAAAAACGAATAAGTACAAACACAAAGAAAAATGGTTGTCTGTAAAGTCGAATTACGGAGGATAATTTTACATGATAGCGTCATAAGAAAACTTTGATGAAAAATTGCATACTTTTATGAATTTATAAGTCGAAGTTGCTTCTCTATCGCATGTTCCGCGCTCTCGCTCGCACGATCGGCTCAGGCGGAACGTGACAGTGAGTCATGCTTTTTCGTGCATGCAGCCGGCATTCATCGATTTATAAGACGTCATCACGTCAAAAATAACTAGTTTGCCACAAAAAGGTCCCACTTCAGCATAATGCTAGCTAGCTTGAAAGCTAGCGCTGATCTTCCGATGAGCCCTTAGGCGACGTCACGGAGAGCTGTGCACAGGACACGACTGAAGTTGGTATCTTTAACGCAGCGTTAAGCAATCGAACAAGCTCTGACAGAACTGTCAGTGTCAGATAGCAAAATTAAATAGAAAACGTGTATCGTTCCCACAGCTCGCTAATTCTTAGGCTGGAAACAGTGCTCGACCCCGGTCGCGCGTGTTTTGTATGGCCACATACGCTGACGGTCAGCATCAGTCTGACCGTGCCTTGCTTTCTACAGCGATAGCTACGCCTGACTGCCTGACCAACCGTATGCGCGTACCATCGGTTGAGCATACAGCCTCACTATTAAAAGAAGTTTTTTTTAATTAAAATGCATTTTTCAAACCCGGAAGAAGTTTTACGGTCTTCAACTTTTCACTATTTGCGCTTTACGGAAGGGGTGATTGCGATCCATACTAACATGCGATGTTAATCATTTCCAGCTTTAAAAAAGTACTTAAAAAATCTCTACTGCTAAAGGCATAATAGGGTTAAAGGACTATTTAATAGACAAAAATGCATGGCCCAAACCAGGAACCAAATAACTTTTACCAGGACACGGTTCTTATAAAAAGGCATAAACGTACGTAAATTGCTTAAAAAATACATCTTTTGCTTTTTTTCTTATAACATACTTTTACTTTTATTAGTTTTTATTTTTTCTTGAAGAACTACGCATTAAATTGATACTTAAAATATATGTTTAAAATAGGCTAAGTATGTATATTGTTATAGTTAAGAGTTATTTAGAAAAAATTAGCTGACTCATGAGTTTGTTTCGGCTTCATCGTCAACAGTGATCTCCTCTTGTGAAATACCGTATAGTCAGACTTGTAAATGTGCCCTTGCAGCCTAAACTTATCATCCTATTATTGACTTTGTAGACAAATGTCCCTCGCGTATTGCGCATAACTCAATTAATAAATTGGACTTTTTGCGTATTCACAAGCAACTTTAAATTTAATTTCGCTCTTCATGAAAAACGGAAAATGTGCCCTCTGGGGTAAATTTGTTTTCGTTGTACAGGGAATGCAATTTATTAAATACTGCTGCCTTTTAATAATGGAATCGGGGCCACACTTAGTACATTTAAGCACTGGAGATGCCATATGTATATGGCATCTCCAGTGCTTAAATTCCCCTCTGCCAAAGTAATCGCGAAATCGCCGGTCAGTTTATGCGGTAAATTGTCAGTGTGTGGGTGTTTTTACAATCTTTTAGTTACTTTCACCTGCCCCGTTGTCCGTCGCTCTGTAATCTTGCAAGTTAAATTTGATCCACTTCCAGGTTTCCGATTGAGCTACAATTTTGCATACTTATGTAAGTCCGGTGACAGTGGAATAGTAAGATCATCTATAAGATGATTTTTTAAAAAATCCTAAAAAATATACGGTTTCTGAAAAAAATACGTTATGAAAAACGATACATTAGGACAAACGGCATTAGGGATTCCGAAGGAGACCCCAATTTATGACTATGACTCGAGTCAGTCGACTAATTACATTTCGAAAACTGTTTAAATCCAATTATCGCCTTGCTAACAAAGTTGAAATGCCTTAATTGGATTTCAAATTGTTTCTCAAGTTATTTATTAAGTTGATAAGAATATTTTATTTACCCAAGCAAGTGTGGTCTGTTTCATTTATCACTTATACTACTTATACTATCACTAATAACTTAGTTATCAAGTAGTTTCGTTATTTCGGTTATTTGCAGTGATCGTTAATTTGGTAACATTTCTGGTGCAGCGATCGATTGCAACTATCTTTTGAATACGTATAGCTGGGTATTCACATATGGCTGTAGAATACTTTTTACTCGACGACGCTGAAGTAAAAAGAGGGTTATGACTTTCATTTCTTCCGCGAAAGAAAGTTGCGGGCACCATTCTAGTCAGTTGATAAAATTAACTAACTTTTTCCGAAAGTGTTCGTGTCTTAGCGTTATTAATCTGTTACGTTTACAAGGCTATCAAATTATTGTGGGCGCTCGTGACGTCATAACAATGCACAATCTGTACTTAGGAGTGACGTCACGCGACATTGTGGCTCAAAGTATCGCCCTTACTTTTTCATTGCGTAAAAAAAAAAATACGTGTGCAATATTTTGATTAACATACTTGACCGACTAATTAGTGAAATTTAGTCATCATCCCTATTGGAAAGAGCTCAAACTCAGAAGGATTGCGTTATTATAAATACAGAGTGCATAAAGTCACGTTCTGGATTCATGATCAGATCAGCTCGGTATCATAATATTGCTTTCTCAATTTCTCACCGAACTTACATAAGTATCAGTAGTGTGGCGTCCATATAAGCCGTTTCCTACCGGGTTCCCCAATGAAAGGCTTAAATATGAGTAAATGAATACGCTTTGGCTTCTCTTGTAATTTTTCTGACGCCGTGGCATCAGGAAAATATATCTGATGAGTATGCAAAATTTTAGCTCAATCGGAAATCGGGAAGTAAGTTAAATTTAACTTGCAAGTTTTGATCCTCACAAACATACATTGGTTGTTAAATAAAAGCTTTTAATAAATAACAGTCAATATCAAACCAAACTTCCGCCACCGAAGCCCACGAAACCGTAATTGTCAGAAATTTACGCTTGTCAATTATCGTTACCTCGTCATAGTTCCCGAACTTCCCCTAATTGTATCAATTAGTGTTCAGCCTCCGGATGCGAAGGAATTCCTTGGTAATTTTTTTCTTGTAAGACGAGAGGGTAATTGGGAGAGTTTGGGGTGATTTGTGGTTATTAAGTTACAGGTTAATAAGTAATTAATGATTTGATAAACAAGAGAAGCATGTAAGATTTTATAATAAAAGAAATTAACATGATTGATAGCCCTTTTGTTTCATTGGTTCTTGGTAGAGATAATCTTTTTATCATAAGATATCTATCTGTCTGTCTTTATGTTACCTCTTCACGATTAAACCGCTGAACTGATTTATTTGGATGAAATTTTGTATGGAGATATTTGAGTCCCGGGGAAGGACATAGACTACTTTTTATCCCGGAAAAATACCCTTATTCGCGATAAACGAATTTAAGGCGGAAGAAGTCGCGGGCAGAAGCTAGTACTATTATTAACTTGTAAAAATACGTCTGCACATGGAAGATATTTAAAAAAAAATGAGTTTAATGGACTATTCGGAGGCCACTTAAATGCAAAAAGGTTTTTATTATTTTTTGTATGTTTGTAAATATGTGTCGTTGTGGCTTCATCAGTTCATCACGCCAAGTCGGCTAAACGGATTTCAACTATTCTTTGTACACTGGTAGCTGGGTATCCACAGATGGTTATAGGACACTTTTTACTAGAATACGCTCAAGAAAAAAATTGGGTAATGATAATGACTTTTTTTCCTCCGACTTAAAGGTGCAAGAGAAACGTTTTAAGCATCGCAAAAAAATATGACTAAGCATCCCTTTTTTGCCGCTGCCATATTCAGCTCGACGTCGGCTAAGTACGTTTCGGCATAAGTTTCTCCATACATTTAGATAACACGGTAACGGAGGGTAGAGTGGGGTGGACGGGCACTCCTTGGATATGAATATTTGATGCCGACGCGCCCCGGCGTACCCGGTACAGTCCGACGCGTATTGTGTTCGGGATTGAAAATATGTTTGAATATAGGTGAAAAATAGAGGTAGAACGGTTGTTACTTTAGAGAACGTAAATTGGTTTTCTTATTTGCTGAAGCTGGTTATATTCGGTCTCGATAGACTGTTTCCTAAATGGCGCGCTTGCTAAGTATTTGATTAACCTGAAAGAATATTTAAGATTTACAAGTTTGATGGCAATACTTTTTTACTAAAACAGTTGCATAGCTGCCCTTTAAAATGTCATTTTAATCGGGTTCTGAATTTAATTTGGAAACTTTGATGCAAGAGACTAATACACATAGGCCCCAATTTAGATTTTCAGATTTATTATGTGGGTTGTGCTACATAAGAGCTACCTTCATACAAAATTTCCAGATTTTAGGACAACTGGACTCCCTAGGTTTTTCATGGACGACAATTTGTGTAGAAACCTTTTTTAATTACTGTATCTTGGGATTGCGTTGACATAAAAACTTGATTTTCTTACAGCTTCAAGGGAACGGAGACATAAGTATTTTATGTTAATTTCAACTTGAAACCTCTACGGCTTCTTGAGAAAAAGGGACTCGACAGACAGACGGACGGACAGACGCACAAAAAAGTGATCCTTCAACCCTAAAAAGCTCAAAAAGAAGAAAAAAAAACGGAATGCTTGGGACCTAGCTGAGAACACACTCGTCAAAGACACGCACACAACAGTCATTTTAAACAAAAAATAAACTATATCAAAATCGGTTCACTCTTTTAGGATTTACAATGCCCCAGACAGACACAGACACACACGTTAAACTTATTATTCTCTTCGGGTTAAAATATCTTCGCTAAAACATAAAAATAAATCATCACTTGTCGAAAAATAGTAAATGTTGTACTAATCGAAATATCTCATTGTACAGTGCGACATAAAAGAGTAGAAATCGAATAAAATGGAACTAAAAAAAATTCATCGTAAATTGTTGCCATGTTTAAGCATTTTGCGTCAAAAATGTAACAGTTACGTAGAAAGTGGCGCCCTCAATTAATTTCAACTCTTTTATGTCGCACTGTATACAATACACAATATCAACTGTACGTGTCTATGGTATTTGATGCAAATGCAAATACGGGAAGCTAAGGTGTGCTCCCCTACGTACAGGGGTCGTGCTTTATTTATTATTTATATTAGCCCCAGGGCGTGACGTATTGATTCGGTCTGGGCTAGTGGTACAGTCAAAGTCTCTGCGTTGGCCGCATACAGTAAAATTGTATGATCGTGATGTTCGACGTAGCTCAGAGTTGCCAGACTGAAGAGAAATGAGAACCGACGGCTGTTAGGGCGGCAACTCAGTACAGCGCAGAGGCACCCAACAAGTTGGACCGGAGGGGTTATTGCCTAACGAAATTTTGTCAATTGGTATCCGAATCAACTGTCATAGCCCATACAAAATCATGACACTTGAGTCTGATTCCGAGCGACAAACGAGGCAATAGGGTGGTGGTGTCTTCTCCAGACCGCAGGAAATCGTTGAATGACTGGTGGTTGTAGGAAACCCACCAAAGAGTCAAAGCTCAAAGACAACTAGCTCTAAGTTTGCCGCTTTTTTGCCATAGATCGTGGCATTTATCTATGGGTGGTGTTTACGATGTAATTTATCGATACAAAAATCTAATCGGATACGGTTTTTGCAGCTGGTTACACTGATTCCTATTATAAAGACATTCGATCATTTGTCAATTGAGTACACATAATTGTAACGGACTATTTGATGGTATAGTCCGTTACAAATTTTTTAAATATCAACAACGTACAGGTCGTTTTACAAAAGCTGGCGCGGATTTAATCTGAAATAAGTACTCGTTGCATACAAAATCCGCGCTAGCTCTTGTGAAACGACCTGAACGCACATATCATTTGTACAATTTTATAATAGTATAGATAATACAATAATTTGATGCGATTTGTTCTAATAATGCTGTCAGAAAAATAACGAAACTTTTCAACGTGTAGTAGTAAATTCGCATATATAAACGTTACCTTTTCAAAACAATCCATTTATACGCACCAACATAGCGTAGCAATATTGCAATAATAGCTTATGGCATTTCAAACCAATCCCCCCAGTCGTCTTTACAGCACTCCCGGGAGTGGCTACCCTGGTCACGGCACCACGGAGGTAACAAGCTTCGTGTTCAAATTCTCCGAATGAGGGCGTTGAAATGATTCAAGCTTGAATAAAATATTTTTACAAATGTACTTCTTTGCACATGGAAATATACAAAGAATCCACTAAACGAACGGAAAATCCCGTTTTCCACTAGAAAACACCCAAAGTTTCGTAAATTTGATTACTGGTATCTCGATTTACTTTTAATTGAATGGTGCTTCTTTGCTCCAAATGTTAGAAAACTCGTAATGATTCTAGACGTAGTATTTCCTAACGTGTTTTAAATTAAAAATGACGTCACAATCGATTTTGTTTTATATTTTAAAATATTAAATAAATAACACCATTAACTATTCACTCGGGAATCTTTGCTGCTCCATACTAAATGTTTCTGAAGCAAGTCAAATTTGCATATCAAATGGCAAGCATAGCAGAAATTAATGCCGGATTTTAAAAAAACAGTGTTGTGACCATTTGCTTCGGGTGTGTTCTTAATTTTCTTGAGTAATTCGTACCAATCGAAAAGCAAGCCGGTAAATAAGATAAAGGGAGTGGATCGTAGGTACTTATCCTATGGTAAACTGCAGGAGAGTAGGCTGCGATGGTATGGTCACGTAAAACGACGACCATCCGACTCTGTGGGGAACCGGCACGACAACTTTCCAGCTCCGGTCTAAGATCCAGCGGCAGATCCAAAACGAAGTGGAAAAATGTAGTGCAATAGGATATGGGTGCGTGCCAAGCATCTAAAGACGAGGTCGAGGATAGGGTGAAGTGGAGAAGTAAAGTAAGGAAAGCTGACCCCACCACACCACCATGTGGGATAATGACTAGGAAGAGACCATTTTACGTTAAATTAGAAACCTTTTCTTAGATAATCATAACACAACATTATCACAAAACAACATGCGGGGCTTAATCGCGTATAAATATGATTTATTTAATTACCGTTCGTTGGTAATTCTTCGACGTTTCGGACGTCGCGTCACGTCCACAGTATTTTATTTGACACTGAAATGTGATGGTGTTTAACTTGTTTTTCACAAAATAACCACAAACTCCATCTATGCTTTGTTTCATTCGACAAGCTTCTTGACAAAAAGCGACACTAATCGGTACCGTAAACTTGTGAGTATATTTTGTCAAACCAGTACTAAAGCAATTGTTCCGGTTTCGAGTCTGACAAACGTTCAGTTGTTCTCAGAACAAAATAGTCGACTAACTTACTTATTCACAAAATACATGAGACCTTTCAGTCCTGAGCGGGTGCATTGTGCTCCACCAAACACACTTAATCCTACTTTTAATGAACACCCCGCTCGCCCCTTACATTTATTGCCGTTGTACCACAATGCGGGGAGGTAGGGGAGATATGAAATTTCTGGTGCACGCCGAGGGGAAAGTGGGCTTAATTTTTTGTTAAAATTTAGATGTGTTCGGAATTTCTTTGTTTATAATTAGGCGGGGTGTAGTTAATGTTTTATTTATTAGAAGATTATGACGAAATATATTTGCGTATATTTGATATTAAGTTAATTTTCTCGGCTACCATAACATATTGGATATTTCGGAATATAAGCTGTTTAGCTAGAGAATCCAAAGTTGACTATAATCTCTTACCTGTTTAATAGATTGTGTTTAAGAAACTATTTCGTACTCATCGCTGTATTTTCTTTTGTGCTATTTGAAATAATGAAGTATGTTTCTAGTGTATTTTGCTGAACTGGCTTTCTAGAAAATTACTTTTCTTACTTAGAGAAGGCTTTGATGTTTTATTGCCTACAATGAGCTTGCTATCTAGAGTATTTTTCTTGAGCATATAAAGACAATTTATTATATACCCGCTACGTAATAAAATTGGAGTAGAAATGGACTGTTCCTTCAGGTATACCTAAACTTTTTTCAGAGGCTATAAAGGTAGAATAAAATAACGTTTTATATTAGTGTACGACGTCGTCTGATCCGTCTTACCACGTCTTAAGTACTATGTCAGTCTCTAACTTTTCTAATATTATAGTATTTTGCAGACAGTATATTTATTTTACATAAAACACAAATTTTGTGCTTCTGTGTTTTTAATGTGGTACAACCGCAACACGTAACAGTGCGCGAGTGGAAAGGTTAACACACTCGACGCGTAAAAGTGAAGTACCAAGTTGAATTCCTGCGGGCCTATGATGGTCGCGTTTATCACGCGATAAATGATATGATAACGCGCCTGTCACTCTCGCACTCACATACGTGTCATAAGGTGACAGCAGCTATGTCACTTATTTATCGCGTGACAAACGCAACCATCATAGGCCCGCTGATGTGACCACGTGCGAGAGCAATCGTATTTTTGTTTGCGCTTTGACTTGTATCTATGTCACAATACGTCAGCGTAGTTGGGTATTAAGTATCGTATAGCCATCTGTGGATACCCAGCCATGCGTACACCAAAACTGTTGAAATCCGTATAGCTGATGTGGCGTGATGAAGCCACGACTCATACATACATACAAACTAAAAATCCATTTTTTTCCCGTTTCAGTGGTCTCCAAATAGTCCGTTACAATTACTTTCTATTAAATATCTCCAATATACAGACATTTCATTATTACAAATTTATGATAGTATAATAGATTATGTCTTCAGAACCGTGAAGCGAAGGTATTTTGATTCAGAAATGAGTATTCTCTGGACAAAAATAGTGTAAATATAACCTTCAATTGTCTGATTACTGTATGAAAGAAATCGTTTAAGGAGTTACGATAAAAAAACGAGGTTTAGTAACGTTGAAGTCATTTTATCCACAGAGAAACAGAAATATTTTTGAACACATTCTATAAAAAGTATACATCCAAATGTGTACCTACATCAAAATACCCTAGTTACCCGCAAACCATTCCAAATCTAAAACTACAGCACGTACGGAGGGAGAGCGGGGGCGGCCGGCGCAGGAAACTGTTAGTTACGGCGATAAATGCTCCTCGGGCCAGAGGGCGCTGATTGCGAATGCGGATGCAATCTCAATCCAGCAACCCTGCAATGACAAACAGCTCAAGTCATCGCATTGTATCTGCACATACGCTGTTTTTAACTTGGACTGTTTGTGGTGCGTGGAGGCAAAATAGCGTAATTGGAAGTATTTCGTTCACAGCTTCACTGTTTTCTATTTGGATGATTCTGACGCAGCATTAATTCTGGGCAATGATTAGGGTCTATAAATTTATACGTTTTGTATTGCGTGTGATTTGGGACCCTTTCCGATCTTATCGGGTAGATATAATTTATTGTGATGTTGCAATTAAATGACGCTAAAGATGGTTATAATTGATCTATCCGAGATAACATGATAAATCACGTGCGTATGCATATTAGAATGATTTTAAACTACAAGATGCCTGCAGCTTTGTTCGTGAAGGAAAAAAAAAACATAACCCTCTTTTTTTCTTGTAGTCATGTAAAAACTATGCTATTACCATCTTGTGAAGTGTGTGTATGTGTCGTTGTGGCTTCATCACGTCAAATCGGCTAAACGGATTTCAACTATTTTTGGCACACGGGTAGCTGGGTATCCCGGTCCACAGATGGTTATAGGATAGTTATTACCCGACTACGTTGACTAAATAAGAGGGGTTATCACTTTTTCTCCCCCACGAAAGAAGTTGCGGGCACCTTCTGGTGATACAATTATATTTATTCTAATAATAGTGTAAACATTGTCATTATCATACCACTCCTAAAACAATAACGATGTCACATTTCCCGTTTCCTCTTAATGGATATTGTGGCAAGATTCAAAGAGCGCTGCAATAAAATTAAACATCAAAGCATTCGTTGTCACGAAATATCATACTCTATTCAGAATACACGTAAGACCACAATTCGTATAGAAATGATATAGTCTTTGATCGTTTTTTCTCAAATAGATATTTATTTTCATACCCACGTTCACTCAATTACTGCATTCGTTTCCTTCCGTCTCGTTTGTCACAAGCCTGGCGCTTGCGGCACGTGGCGCCTTGCCCCACTCGGCCCAGCCTCCCCTTATCAAGATCGCTTTGCGTAATTTGACACTTGTAGTATGTCCGTTCCGACGCTTGTGCGTTTCTGCCTCACTTCCCCTGGTTATCGAGATTGTTTTGACAATTTTGTTTGATGTTTGAGTCATGATTAAGGGAGGAAGTGCGCTGTGTGTTACGATATTCTATTTATTCCTCATTTTCGATAAGACAGCTAATATCTATACTATTACACAGGTGTAAAAATTAAATGTCTGTACATTGAAGATATTTTCAATTCAAAACAATGATTGTAACGGACTATTTGGATTGATCAACTTAATTTGAAGTACTTTTTATGATTAAATACTAAAAGGTGCCAGCCACTTGCCAGCTACCCGTGTGACAAAAATAATTGAAATCTGTTCAGCCGATTTGGCGTGATGAAGCCACAACGACACATACACACATGCAGAAAAGCCAAAAAGATATTTTTCGATTCAGTGACTTCCAAGTACTTAGTATTTCATAATAATAGTATAAATTAAATAGTTTGGGAAACATAATTTGCTTATTTATTAGTAACCCTACCTAATGATATATAAACTAGAATCAGCATAGCTTAGTATTTTCTATGGGTCACGTCACATCTCAACCAAGCCCCGCGGCATATATTTATAGGTACCAGAAGCCCCTAAAGTTTCACTACCTAAGAATATGTTTCACATTATTTGGACTATTAGCCACGAATCGGTCGGGCCAAAAAACTGTCAGATATTATCAGCGATAGCTTTACAAGTAAGTATTAGCCGCAAATCATCGCGGGAGGGTCGGATCGCTTACGAGAAAATGACGGCAGTTATACCACGAGCTCGCCCTAAACAGAATTCTGAGCAATTCATATGCTTTAAATTCGACGAAAAATGAAAAAAACCGTATGCTTTAAGTGGGATTATGACGACATTTTAATCAAAAGCTGAAGTGCAAATCATGTTTTTCTATTTAAAAAAAATGTGAACGAAACACGTTTAGATCGAGGGATTCGAATACACTTTACTTCAGAGGTTGCTAATGCCTTTAAATAAATAAATAAGAAATAACACAGGTACAATCTTATACAAATCGACCTATTCCCAAAGTAAGCGAAGCTTGTACTTATGTATACTAGGCGATGATATACATAATATACAAGCTTCTGCGCGCGACTTCGTCCGCCTTAAATTCCTTTATCGCGGATAAAAATATTATTCAGCAATAAAAAGTAGCCCACGTACTTCCCCGATACTCAAAGTATCTCCATATTAAAATTCATCTTAATTGGTTCAACGGTTTAAGCGTGAAGAGGTAACAGACAGACGAACAGACACACTTTCGCATTTATAATATTAGTACGGAAAGATATAAATTATATTACTTAAATACATATAAAACATCCAAGACCCACGAACAAACATGCGTGCTCATCACACTAACACTTGCCCTGGCTGGCCTGGCTTTAGCTCGATAGTTACAAAATACCACCTACTTTTTGAAGTTAGTTAAAATGTTAGTACACCTGGTGCCCAGTACACGACCAGCGCGTTTGAAGAAATGCATGGATGAAAATGAAGCGAAAGGAGTGTGTAAGGAACGTAGAGACTCGGAATAATGGCGGTAATCTCTGCTTACGCCGGTGGGATACAGCGTGACTATATAAAATCCGGCTAAGTGCGAGTCGGACTCGCGCACCGAGGGTTCCGTACAAAATATACGCTACAAATGATCGTATCTCTGAAAATCCAGTGTTAGGAGAGCCATACTCCTAAGCAAAATGTTCGCGGTGCTCGATCATTTTATACTGGCTGCTGATATAGACAGATATACATAAAATTATACTGTTTTTAGTAATTGTTGTTATAGCGGCAACAAAAATACATCATCTGTGAAAATTTCAACTGTCTAGCTATCACGGTTGATGAGATACAGCCTGGTGACTGACAGTCAGATGGACAGCGAAGTCTTAGTAATAAGGTCCCGTTTTACCCTTTGGGTACGGGACCCTAAAAAGTATCACTATCCAAGAATATGTTGAGCATTACTCAGGCTATTAGGAGCGCATCAGTCGGGCCATAAAACTGTCGAATATTATCAGCGATAGCTTTACAAGTAGGCATTACACGCAAATCATCGCGGAAGGGGATCTTTTACGAGAAAATTATGGGAGCTATATACCAAGAGCTTGTAGAATCATTATTTCATTATTATTGCAAGAAAATATGGGGATAAAACGCTTTTATACCGAAACATTCGAATACACTTTACTTCTAATACCTACATTGCTATTGCTAATACCTTCAGCTCCATAGTCGGAAAATACTTTCGAACAGAGAACCTCCTATTGTTTCAAAGTCGGTCTAATAAAGACAGTTAAAAAATTTCAAAAGTATCACTATCGAAGAATATATTGAATATTACACAGGCTATTAGGAGCGGATCGGTTGGGCCATAAAACCGTCCGATATTATCAGCGATAGCTTTACAAATTGGCATTAGCCGCAAAGAGGGGATCTTTTACGAGGAAATTATGGAAGCCATACAAGTACCAAAGTCACCGACATAGCAAACAGGGTAGGCAAAGTGAAGTGGCAATGCGCAGGGCATATAGTTCGAAGAACCGATGGCCTTTCGGGTAGAAAGGTTCTCGAGTGGAGACCGCGTACGAGCAAGTGCGCGGTGGTCGGACGACCTGGTTAGGGTTGCGGGGAATTGCTAGATGCGGATCGCCTCTATCCGGCCCATGTGGAAATCTATTGAGGAGGCCTGTGTCCAGTAGTGGACGTCCTATGGCTGAAATGATGATGATGATGATACAAGTACCAAGATGCTGCCCTAGTATGTATGTTATTTTATTGAACTAGGAGTAATTAGTGCTTTTTTTGTTTCAAGAGAAAATTTTAATAATTAGTCCGTGATTAATAAAAAAATATTGGAGCCGTATTTTTTCTTTTCTTACGTAATTAAAAAATAAAGGCGATACATTGAGACAGAATGTAGCGTGACGTCACTCCTAGGTGCAAATTGTATTTAAAAGTGACGTCATGAGCCCCCACTTCTAAACTTTACAGCGATTTATCTGAGTATTTTTTTATGATTTTGAAAAACCAAGAAATACGATTAGCCAATATTTTTTTTATTATCTAAGTGATGAATTAATTAGAATTTTGATTTTCATACCCCTTAATCGTTCTGCTTGGGAAACGCTGGTAGACTCAAACTTTGCACCTGTGTATATAGTTTAATTACTATACAGCGTGGAAATGCTACCAGCATCTTCGGCACCATGCCGAAGGGGGCACAACCTTTTAGATTTATTCTAGTTTTAACTTAATTTTATTTACTAATAATTTATCCACATATTAATTTATGACATTATTTAATATTAGTTCTTATGAATTGTTTCTTGTTTATTTCATTCATTAGTAAAATTAAATGCAAACTTTGTTTAGTTACTGAAAATTACTTATAAAAAATATAATGCATGTCAGTTTGTTAGTCCCTATTGCATCTAAATACAAGCTTCCTAAGGAATATAACTTACCAACTGGATAGGGGAGCTCCCTGCGATATTATCGTAATGAGTTACCGCTGTTACCCGGTCGCCGCGAAAATTGGACGAGGTGCAATAAAGCTTACGCAGCATTTAGGAAAAACGAGGAATCTAGGTATATCATAGTCGTAGTGGTAACTAAGGTTTTAAAACAGACAGACTCTGAGAACTGTAAGACAACTGCCTGCCGACTGCACGTCAGCGTACAGTCCTTATATAAAACTAGAAGGCGCCCGCAACTTCGTTCGCGGACGAGAAAAAGTCAAAATCCCTCTTTCTTTCTTTAGCATAGTCGGGTAAAAAATATCCTTTAACCATCTGGAGATAACCAGCTACCCGTGAACCAAAAATAGTTGAAATCTGTTTAGCCGCGACGACACATACAAACATTTCATTTTTACAACTACCTATATAATAGTATAGATATTTTCTTCTGTTTCCGCGATTATCACACTTTTAAATAAAACAGTTTAAACGGATTATATCGCGTATATTATCTCAATTGAGTTCCCGACGTTTCGGAAGCTTTTCAGCTTTCTTTGTTCACGGGTTGGCTGAGAAAAGATACATTTTTCTCTGTCTAAGTTACAATTTGTGTAAACTACCAACTTTGAGAGAACAAATAAAGGTATACATGCCAGATGGGCCTTATCTGTAAGACAGTTACACATGTGCCAAAAGGGCTTAATTATTTTATTTTTATTAAATTAACCATCAGTATTTTACAAAATGATGCTTACTGACCCTTATATAAATTAAAATGGCAATGTAGTCTACCTACTGTTTCAAGCCTAGACCAAAACCCCTGCGAACAAAAAATAAGTATGGATAATACCTAACATTAAACTGCTTTTACAATATTATAACACGTGTCGGTCCTAAGCTTCCCAAGGAAGATAAATCTCCCGTGAGGGGAGCTCCCTCGATATTATCGTAATGAGGAGCCGCTGTTGCCCGCTCGCCTCATTGCTCGCCGCGGAAATTGGTCACCGCATGAATTATTTACCAGCCGTGAGAAACAAGCCTTACAAGACGTTTAGGAAACATGGGGTATTTATAAAAGTTACTAATGTATCGGTACCCAAAGGGTTTTGGCCACTTGAAAAAAAAACCGGTCAAGTGCGAATTGGACTCGCGCACCGAGGGTTCCGTACAAAATATACGCTACAAACGGCCGTATCTATAAAATCCAGTGTTAGCAGAGCCCTACTCCTAAGCAAAATGTACGCGGTGTTCGGTCATTTTATATTGGTTACTGACATAGACACACATCAAATTATTCTGTGTTTAGTATTTGTTGTTATAGCGTCAAAAGAGATACATCATTTGTGAAAATTTCAACTGTCTAACTATCACGGTTCATGAGATACAGCTTGGTGACAGACGGACAGACGGATGGACACAGTCTTAATAATAGGGTTTCGTTTTACTCTTTGGGTAAAATAAATACGAAAACCGTCTTTCTCCACTTAGATTTATAATCTTATAACAAAGATCATCAGGATTTCAATCAGTCCCTTATGCCTAGCCGTGGCGGAGCGCACGCTCTTGTACCAATCTAAGATACAGACTTTTACAACATTTTTTAGGACAACCGGTTTGGCTCAGCTGGAGTAACGTTGCCTGCGAAGCTAAGGGTCCTGGGTTCAAATCCTGGTAACGGAAAATATTTATGTGATGAGTATAAATATTTGTTCTTGAGTCTTGGATGTTTTCTATGTATATAAGTAAATATATCTGTTAAATATATTGTCGTCTAGTACCCATAACACAAGCCTTATTGAGCTTAAAATGGGACTAGTTCGATTTGTGTAAAACTGTCGTGTAATATTTATATGTCTAGTGTTTGTTACAACTGTATATGAATGCATGCAAGATATATGTAGACATTTTACTGTAGATAGTAACAGAATTAACATACAACTAAGGCAGAGATACAAGGACAGTAAAAAAAACTCGAGAAGGATAAAAAATACTATATTGAAAAAACGTCATTTCGCGTTAAGTTTGCCTTTTGCTCTCGTTGGTACATAAATTTACATAGATACCCCGTATTCTTTCACATAACCTTCACCAATCCACCCGTAACCAATAAAGTGTTCAATAGTAGTAAACTAACCACAAAAGTTAGTGATCCAATCTGGCCCAAGCTCCCCTAACAATGAAACACACGGCCGTTTCCTTGAGAAAATGGTGGTAATTCAGACGAGGAGCGAAATTGCCCCGAGGGTTTCCATGCAGGAAGATACTAGAAACGAATAGAGGGAAAAATCTTAGTTGAGAACAGTTGAGAATGTTATTTTATAGATAACAAATTTTAGACTGAATTAAGAGGGCTTATACCGGCTTAACTGGCAACGACGCAAATTATTTGGTTTTTCTTGTAACGTTGCCTGCGAAGCTGAAGGTTCTGGGTTCAAATCCCGGTAAGGACAAATATTTGTGTGATGTGGACAGCGGAGTCTGTGTGATGAGCATAAATATTTATTTCTGAGGGTTGGATGTTTTCTATGTATAAAAGTAAATATATATATCTATTAAATATATCGTTGTCTAGTACCCATAACACGAGCCTTATTGGGCTTACTATGGGACTAGTTTGATTTGTGTAAAATTGTCCTGTAATATTTAAGTATATTAAGAAATAATATTATTTACTTGAACATGTTTTCAATACATTCATTACGTATTCGGTAGTTAAGCTGGCACGATGCAAAGTTTCATGACATTACCACAACTAGAACTCTTAAAATGAATTCATATGTATCTTGTTTTGTAAGAGAATAAGGGCAAACGCTGTATGTATTGAACATGCCTTTAAGTTCCATTCAAATGCCACAAAATAATTCAGCAAAATGAAAACATATTCGACGTTGCCAATAGATCAATTATAAACGCTCTTAACCTAAACATATTGCAACGCTTGTAAGCAATCTTCTAACTTTAGAAATAATATTTGTTACTTTAAACGAGCAATTCTTGTATATATTTTGATGAAATTTGGTGCGTGGGCACAATTTTGTTTATTAAGTTCATCTAAGTAGAATTTATCCTCGATTAAAAAAAATCAAGCACCCACCGAGTAAAGCTTTCACTCAGGTTCTAAATTCTTATTTATTTATTTTATTTAAGTAGGTTTTCATGGATTAGTAATTTTCATAATTGTCGTCATTGCGACGTTGAATAGGTATATTCTAGACTTTCATTAATTTTCTTGAAAGCCGTCCTCTAATTTTGCAAATTTAAAGAAATCCACAATTCTAGCCTCCGTGCCGTTAAATAGTATTAAAAATGTTGATTAAATAAAAATACAAAAAAATGGTCAAAAACTACGTATATTTGGATATACATTATGAAATGAAGGGCAACTTGAAATCTTCTGAATCCATTCTCATATTACAAAAGCGGACTCGGCCTCGCTGTCTGTCCGTATGAAGATAGTTTTAAACCCTGGGTAGTTTTTATACCGGATATCATTATTTAAGGGAGTGAAATAGGAGTGTAAGTCTGTATGGGGAATTAATATTAGAAACATAGGCTACATAAATAGGTCTAGGTAACGCGGTTAAATATTGAACATTCAGTCCACTCCACCGATGTAATTGCATTGCTTGTATTTTACGAGGGTTCTAAAAGTGCAGTGCGGCTGGTCTACATAGAAGGTCTCCGCTTATTTAGATCCCCTGGGGGCACTTGCCGAAGCAATAAAGCCGTTTACGGCGATAGTGCAGTATTTTCCGTATAATTAAACGTATCTTCATTACTAGTTCTAGCCAGAGATAGTTACACTTTAATCACGGAATGGGTAATACTTAGTTTCTTAAGATGCTCCTACATAGTACTAAAACTAAAACTTTATTGAACAATGTGTAAATTCTCTTCTGTTTCCGCGATTATTACTCATTGAAATAAAACAATTTAACGGATTATATCGCGTATATTATCTCATTTTAGTTCCCGACGTTTCGGAAGCTTTCCACTTTCACAGCTTTCTTTTCTTGTCCACCCGTGACCATGGAAAGCTGGAAAGCTTCCGAAACGTCGGGAACTAAAATGAGATAATATACGCGATATAATCCGTTAAATTGTTTTATTTCAATGAGTAATTTTTGCAGTATAGGCTGGTGAGAATTATAATATAATACTAGAAGGCAACCGAAACTTCGATTGCGGAGGAGAAAAAGTCATAACCCCTCTTTCTTCGACAGTGTAGTCGGGTAAAAAGTATCCATTAACCATCTGTGGATACATACTCAACCACCCGTGTGCCTAAAATAGTTGAAATCCGTTGGGCCGATTTTGCGTGATGAAGCCAAAATAACACGTACAAAATTAAAAAAAATCGTTTGAGTGACCTCTAAAATCCAATACAATATTTTTTTGAAAATATCTTAATCCAGATATTTTATTTTTTCAACTTTATAATAGATGTCACTGTCAGTAAGTTGGAAAATATACAATGGATTAAGATCTCATCACTGTGTCTTATTTCCCTACTCGTATGCGTGGACTCCCGGTTATTGCAAAAACGACCCGAAAGAAAGTTTCGTCAATAATATAAAAACCTTGTATCTATTTTGTTTTTCATTTTATTTTACGTTTCTTATGATCATATTATGTTTAGGTTCAATCTTGACAAGTTAAGTTTTACTTATGTTTAAAGCTTGGTCTTTAAATGTGATATATTATTAACAAAAACTTATGAAATAAATTTGAAAACGTGTGCCATCTCATCATCAGTAGTAATTGAAACACATTTTGAAAAAATAAATGAGAATATAGGCATAATCTCCCTTTTGCTGCCGTTGCAACACAAGACGGTATACCGGTCGGCGTCATTAGCTCGACATGAAACGGGCCAGACTTTTTATAGTTTGCCTTTGTTACAGTAGCTACAAACTAGGCGCTTCAGAGAATTCCGTAGCAGCACGTCTGCAGTTTTTTCGCCCCCTCTCAATTGGAAAAAATACGGTTTTTAGATCAGTCATGACCCTTTATCTCGGGAACGCGTAAAGGTATCGAGTTGAAATTAACACCATATACTCAAATCTACAAACCCTTGAAGCTGTGAAAAAAAACCTACATTAATGTAAAAAAAAGATACGGCCATTTATGTCGCAAAAAACGTATATTTCGACGTATATACTACAAGAAACTGAAAACTATACATTTATAATTAAATCATAAAAAATAAAGTCTTTTTCAAAAGACATTTGGACAGCCCGGTTGCGTTAAGTTTGCACCTCATTTGTATTCAATGCTATAGATATCAGGTGCAAACTTAACTCAACCGAAACTGGGTAATATAATAATGTTAGGGTAAGTGAAAGTTTGTCAGACTCGCACTTAGCCGGTTTTTTAAGATGACAATCGATTCTGCTTTTCGTAAAGATCAAATCTCTAAATGGGAATTAATACAAATATAGTACTTTAAAAGTCAGAAATAGTAAAGATCGATTAGGAGTAGAAGGGACGTGGGAAGGTATACATAGTTGACATAAGATGAGAAATAGAAGGTAGATTAGAAGGTAGTAAAGATAGGCTACGAGTAGAAGTAGGAAGTGGGTGGCAACTTCCCGCGTACCTTCTATTCCTAATTTATCTTTACTACCAAGACAGATTAAGAATAGAAGATAGGCGGGAAAGTAGTAGAGATAGATTGGGAGTAAAAGGTAGGTAGGAAAGTAGTAAAGATAGAGTATGAGTCCAAGGTATGTTGGGCAGTAAAGATGAATTATGGGACGGTCTGTTACATAGTGGTTGTTACATCCTGTCCTGAGTCAGATAAAAAACCGCTATTCGCGAGTCCCGGTCCCGACCCATAAGTAAAAATATACCGTGAACAGCCAGTACAGAAATAAAGAGAACACTTTTGTCCATGGATAAGTCGTTCGGAGGGCTCCTCGCCGCCCCGGCCTCCCCTCGCAATTACACCGCGCCCCGGCCCGTGCAAATTTAATGACTATTACGGTTTGTCTTGTGTTTACGGGGATCTTACTGAGTCATCTAACTGCGGTGTATGCTTCTACACTCATAAGTATTATAAACAAACTAGAAGATGCCCGGAACTTCGCTTGCGCGAAGTCAAAGTCATCACCCTCTTTTTTACTCTAGCGTAGTCGGGCTAAGTAAGATTAAGTATTCTATAACTATTCTAGGATAGAAATCCACTTTAAAAATTACGAACATCGTGATGGTAAAACATTAATATTTTCGTAGTCAATGTTTACACTACAGCGACATCTCTAGCTAATATTTGGCAACTGTAAATTTCGCTGCGTTAAGGTGAGAATTTAGTTTCATAAATGCTCACCATGGCGCTGAACGGCAGAAAAAGCCGGTTAAAATGCAAAATACAGAAGGTCTTGGAACAAATAGTGACACAATTTGAAGACAAGCTGACTCGACTGTATGGCTGAGTTGCGTGCGCCCGGCAAGGCACAAGGCACTGGTTCAAATCCAGTCGGGGTATTTTTTTTTCATTATTCTCGGATGTTTATATATCCTTGTGCCCAAAATGGTTGAGATAAGCACGCAAGGATATTCGTATCGAGAGATGGCGCTATTCAAATTCAAAACTTTATTCTGCAAGTAAGCCTCACGGGCACGTTTACATGTCTGATTTTTCATTAAACGGTGAAAACATTCATAATCTAGATAACGACCTTATAGTGCATAGATAATTCAAATTCAAATTTGTTTATTTAAGATATCAGGGGTCCATCATTTTGTTAGTAAATAATTAAGAACTAGGTTAATCACAATTAAGTATCTTACTAATCTAATATTTTAATATTAATGCAACAGATACCTGGGCACACTTTACAGGTAGATGTATATTATCTCCGGGTTCATTAGGTTATAACTTAACCTATACTTACGTATACTTACAGAGATGTAAAGGGTCTCTAGGCATTAAAAATAGTAAAAAAAGAATAATAATAAACAGCAGTAAATATGTATAAAAAAGGCTTATACCAAATATGGAGATTTAAAGAGTCTCTGTGGTCAAAACTTTAAATTAGGAGATGTATAAGGTCTCCATGTTCAACACATAATGTTTTGGAGGTGTAAAGTGTCTCCTCCCAACACATAATGTTTTGGAGGTGTAAAGTGTCTCCTCCCAACACATAATGTTTTGGAGGTGTAAAGTGTCTCCTCCCAACACATAATGTTTTGGAGGTGTAAAGTGTCTCCTCCCAACACATAATGTTTTGGAGGTGTAAAGTGTCTCCTCCCAACACATAATGTTTTGGAGGTGTAAAGTGTCTCCTCCCAACACATAATGTTTTGGAGGTGTAAACGTCAAAGACAGAAATATTATCATTACTTATCCTCTCCACCCATATTTCAATGACTTCATTACTGCTTCACCGTAGCAAATTCAGTGTACCTAACCCTAACACAACAATGCCCGGTCAAGTATTACCATATCACGCCGCCCCGGCCGCCCCTTGCCGACCCTTGAGGGGGCTTTGTAAGGATCTCGTAATTTGGTTACTCTTTTTGTACTGCTCGGAGGTTTAATTAATCCAGGTTCGAACCCTAGTAGAGGCAAATATTTCAAATATTTGCGTGACATGGATATTTGTAACCGAGTCTTGGATTTTATAAGTGGGTGAATTAACTGTTTCTTTGCTGAAAAATTCCATTTTTTCTTGCATTCATAAGTTACTATGGTGGCAGAAAACCTCAAGGATATCGAGAATGTCATAATTAGTAATATACTCTTATAAAGTTTTTTTATTAAAATTTCTTAATTACGCAAAAAAATTAACCCTTATTATTTGGCAAATTGATACAAAATACATTTCAGACCTCGGTAAAGTTAAATAGTCTTTAAATACTTATTAAATGAAAAATACAAAACTCTTAAAAACCATAATTGAGGGAAAAGATGAAAAACAATAAAGGAAAGTTAAAGGAAAGATAAAGGAAACATAAAAGAAAGATAAAGGAAAGAGTGGAAGAGGAAGACCCAGGCGCATACTTTGCACAAGTAAAGGAAAAAAATGAACATCAGGTTGTTCCAAGAAGTCAAGTCTCTGGCCGACGACAGAAAGGAGTGGCGATTACTCCACCAACAAGAGCGTGGCTCTTAAATTAAATGACGATGATGAAAAATACAAAAAGATGATCAAAAACTATGTATATCCGGTTTTAACCAATCACGTGCTCGTGGTTTTGGTTTGAACTCTATCCTTAAATAAGAATGCAGTTATTCAAGGACAGTTGAGGAAAGCGTTGGAAAAATTATGAAATAAAGGATAACGAAACTGATACGATGTCCTGCATGTACAAATCAATATGTAACTATTACAATAGGGTACATACATGTTTTTTTTTATCGCTTTTCTTAAGAAAATACCATAAAAGGGATTTCAAAAAGGGAAATTAAAATTATAATCGGCCAAGAGATACGAATGATATAGGCATTTTAAACTACTAGTTAGACAACGATTTGACAGAGAGGTCGGACATGTTCTGTTACGTTATAGTGCACTTCGGCCATATAAAGTCTATATTTTTTTTGTTTTGCTCATTTGCGAGAAAGAGATAGAATGAAATGTTTGACGGCTTATATCTTGGTTATTATAGTTATTCGAAAAAAAATGTCTACTGTTTGTTACGTGAATAAGCTTTTAATAAAGCGAAAAAAAATTAATGCATATTCCTTATTACTGACATTGTCGTATAAAAATATTATTGTACTATTTGCATACTCCCCTACTTCCCCTATGGGGTGAACCCCTGAGGCCTTTGTCCGTCGGAACTTAGTAATTCAGTTACTCTTTCCGTAGCACATAATGACTGTACATTTCCAAGACTGGATTTTCTTTCGATGTGTCTCCGACAAGTGTGAACTCCTCGGGAGTTTTTCTGTTGTCAGTATGAACTAATAAAACAAGAGGACCGCCAATCGTTAATATTCAGATTCAGAGCTTTATTCTGCAAAAAGGCACTTGTACATATCAGATTTTACTATAAATAGAAAAACGTTCACGATCTAAATAATGATAATTATCTGTAGTATAAAGTTGTAATGATGAAATTCTTCTTCTTTCTCGTGTGAAGGGATTAAATTTCTTAGACTAAATTTTATTTTGCCAATGCGTTGCCACTTCTATCCCTCGGGGAGTGCCCTTTATAAGGTCTTCGAGAGTGCACGTGGTTGGACCCAGAGGGCACTGCATCATGTGTTTGGTCGTTAGGAGTACGCCGCACTCGCAAGATGCTCCAAACCGTTCAGGTCTAATTCCCCATCTCACCAGATTGTCTTTAGATCGCCCGACACCCGCCCTCAATCTGTTCAATAATGAAATGTTATGTACATTGAAGATTAGAAATATAAGTGATACGAACTATTTTAAGGTCACTGAATCGAAAACATTTATTTTTTGTATGTTTGTATGTGTCATTACGGCATCGTCACGGCAAAACGACTACACGGATTTCAACTATTTTTGGTACACAGGTATCCTCTGATGGTTATAGGATACTTTTTACTCAACTACACTGATTGAAAAAGAGGGTTATGTTTTTTTTCTCCACTGCTGACGAAGTTAATTACATTTCATCTCATTTTCTGAGACACAAGTAATACCCGCTATGTCTAGAAAAAAACTCATAATTCTCAAACAGCTGATCCGATTATCTTATCTATGAACGCTCTCGATGAAGTCATATTTCAGTCAAAAAACACTAAATCTGAATCGGACCACAGATGCCACAGACAGACACTCGGATACCAATAGTCACAGCATCACTCATTAAATTTATAACACGCCTCTTATTTCCTCGGAGGTTAAAAATGAAAAGCATTTCCGACGAATCTCATCATCTAACAACACTTAAATATACCTAGTATGTATTATACGGTGTTCTAAAAATGCCGACGCCAACCAGCTTACAGCTGACTTACACAAAGTTTTCTCACCGTCCCCGCTCTCCCCGTCCCCAGAGCCCACCGATATAATCCACTTTTGCCCATTCTCCCCTTCAAAATGTGACACGACAAATTTATTTTTATCGTTACTCTAAACATCTGCATTAAATTATAGACTTTACTGGCTCGACTTAGGGTTTAGACAGATTTTTGGGGTAACTTTGTAAAAAGCTACCTTGGGAAAATGAGTGTTGTTTTCGTTTTCCATTTGCCGAGGAGATTGGATGGTCTTTGGAAGGCTGCTTATCATTCATAGAATTGGAATGAACGATGTAAAAGCTAACGATATTTCAGCTTAGTGATATGAGAAAAAAATATTTAACGCATAACGAAAATATTTAATAAAATTGTCAATGAATCGAATAATATATTTTTTAGATGTTTTGTATGACGCACCCGGGTAATACTAAATCAGGTACAACTTTTTCCCATGTATAATGTATTTTCTACTATCATTTTCGATTCCCCGCCTGACTAACATGAACCAAGTAGCGTATCAACCCTTCGGCTGCTGAAGAGTCCTAACGACCCGGCGATAGGCCACGCGCCGGCATTGTGTCCGAGAGCTCTTGATACCGATACCCGTTATTTTTGAATGCAGAGTTAAAATGCACGGGCGAGCAGAGGAGGGTTACAACACTTGATGGTGTTTTTCAAGCAAATGAGGATCTCCGGTACTATAAGGGTTGTTGCCATGCGTTTGCGCCATATAAAAAAAAAAACAACATTTTGTACAATCCCAGATAAGTAATAAATGTTTCGTCATGTTCAAGTATGTCACAGGCATGTTACTCAAAAACTACTAGATGTATATGGATAAAATTTGGGGTATAGGTGTCTTGTATATGCCGCTATTGATAGTTAAATAACAAAAAAAAGGTTCTAGTGGGGCACTCCAGACATGTTGAAACTGAAAAAAAAATGTTTTCAGCAAATATTAATGTGAGGCACATATTTCGACAGTTCTTTTAAAGACATTTTATGTTTTCTATTTTTTTTTTATTAAGTGAATATTTTCGGAAATAATTGCACAAATTGTCAACCCACCCCCCCCCCCCCCCTCTTTTTTCCAAATTGCTTGCATTATTACGATATAAAATGTATCATGTGTAATTCGATGAGACGTAATCTTCGGAACATACTTCAAAGCTAAACTTGAGCCTTCAGCGTTCCTAATTTTTCGGGTCAAGGTGAGAACGAAAAGTAGATCTAATTACTTTGGGTCTTGGATGTTTTCTATGTTAATGGATTATAATTGACGGTTAGTTATTATTATAGTCCACCCGAGAAAACATTTCATACATCATTTCTCGGGTGGACGCGACCGTCAACATCTCCTGCATCTCCTAGAGAGGTGAAACACGTGTCGAGGATTAAATTGTCTGGTGGTGGTTGGTTGTATTTGCATGCGTATTTTTTTGTTGAAACTGCATGAAAATATGAGCTGCTCACACTATCCATATCACTGCCCACACCAAGACTCTAATTTGCGGAAAAGAATTAAAATCCATTAATATAATATACAAATCCGCAAAGTAACGCTTGTTTTCCATGTATTTAACTATTATAATTGATCTATATATTAATAAGTATATCGTCGCCTGTACCCATAGTACACGCTTTGCTTAGTTTGAGACTAGGTCGATTTGTGGAAGTTTGTCCGTGATATTTATTTATTACTTACCTCATTATGTCTCCACGTGTTTGAAACAGACTATCCCATCTCCAATTACGCTACAGCATCTAATGTAACCTCTCCCTCTCACACAGGGGGAGGGAGGCAGACAGGTGTATGTGGGGAACACGAGATGACAGGTTATTAATTGCATATCGTGTTTGCCGGTAAGGGGTGATGACGTAGTGAGTTAAGTGTGATGCTCTAGGCTACATTATAGATCAAGTTAATGCAATTTTTGTTGTGTATTTATAGTATTTTTTTAATATGGAGAGGAGAAAGGGGAAGTTTGTCAGTAAGGGTTGATGAAGTGGTTAATTTTGTCTGCTATAGGGTGTTATAGTAAAGATTAGGTCGTTCAAATTTTTTTCTTATTATTAGATAAACAGAGAGATGAGGCCTTCGTTACACAGAACTGTGTCTCGGCTGACAAAAAAAAAGTAATATTTTCACTGTCTGAAACTTGTAAATATTTTCCTATTACTTAAAACGAGTACCTAACCCAAGTAGCAAACAAGAATAGTGATTAAAACTTACATATCTAAACTTTATCTAAAATAAGAATTAGCTAAATTTAAAAACACTCCGTTTAGTAATTTTAATCTTAAAAACTGAATAGTTTTAAGCTACCGCTACTTTAGCAAGTTAAGAATACCTAAAACCTAGTTAAGTATTTCAAAAACTATTTAGTATTAAGTATGTCTACAATTAAGTCTAAAAATGCGTTTTTTGCTCAACTCAGATTATTTGAAGGCTCACTTAAGACTCAAAGGTATAATTCAAGTATCAGTTTAGAATCGCAAAGTAAAAACTGAATTTGTAGATAAACTTAAGATGGTTGTAACACCAAGGTCTTTGAATTGCCTCACTGAAGACCATTGTATTCTTTTTTTACTAAATTTAATCAAGTTTAACTCAAAATAAGTTTAACGGGACGTTTTTCGACAAACTATAACCAATTCATGAAATGGATGAAATATTAAAAATAAAAAGATCTGGTGGTTTTCGTTGGCGTGTTCTGAAATATAATAAATATCGTCAATTTGTGTGCGATGCGACCAATTGCTTCAAACGTTAGCAGTGAGACTTCGTTTTAAACACATGATTATTATACTGAATGAATATTAAATATTATAAACGTTATGATTTTTCTTGCATAAACTTTACCATAAATTGGACGGCGATTTGCATTCACTAAATCAAATTAAAGATTCTATAAAATTACATCAAGTATTAAGTAGAACTACACTAATTCGGCTTTTAGTATAAGTTAAGTATAATATCTCTAAACCGGTACTACTCCAAATTCAATTTGTCTATACTTTATCTAAAGTAACCTTACAAAATCAGTATCATCTAAAGTCATACTTCCTTAAGAATAATAAGACTTAACACCATTTTACACTTTTAATAAATAAAAAAAATTTAAATATTCCGACGCTAATTCATAAAACATAAAGTATATGGAAGTTAGATTTTTGTTATAGCAATAATAATGGTATTTGTATCTCAAACATTAACAGAAAAGTAGTATTCTGCGCTGTATGTAAGCAAATTTTTCATTTAGCGACATAATATTCCACATTTTTATTGCTCTTTTTTTAGTATTTTATAAGCCCGTCTGTTTTATAGCACTTTCGATCAATTTTACACGATACACAATCATGCGTTGTACTTTTTAAATACCTATAGGGACATAAAACGGTATTTTCTAAACGTAAACAATAGTTAAGTAATCGCCATTTTGATAAACCTTCAATGATTTATCTTGTTAGTAAAAGAGTTCGGCATGATTTCTAAAATACCATTCCATGAGTAAAAAAAGTTTTAAAATTTTCTTTATTAAGAGATGATCAAATTTGTGGAACTCAGTGTTGATAGTTTTAAGTAAGTATTGTAGATATCTTTAAGGTTATTTCTTGGTCTTAAGTCAACCTTCAAAAAATCTTGAAATCGAAGTTTAGACATCTGTTAAACCCCCATTCTTAAGTAGAGTTTAAGTTTATCTAAACAGTAGTATTAACTCTTTCTTGATTTTTTCTTAAATACTGTGCCCACGTTGTCATAACTGAGTCTTGGGGCATACCTTCAAGATATCTTCAGGGACATAATCGTTTTAGCCAAGATAACAGCAAGAATTTGTCTAATTGTCTTCAAGATATCTTCAATTCCTTTTTAAGACATTTGATTACTACTTGGGAATCTAAGTATACTATTATAAAGTTGTAAAAATGAAATGTCTGTACATTGAAGATATTTTAAAAGCAATAAATGCTACGGACTATTTGAAGGTCACTCAATAAAAAAAAAATTGGACCTTTTATATGTGTCGTTTTGGCTTCATCACGCCAAACTAGCTCAACAGATTTCAACTGGTTTTGTTACCTACACCGGTAGCTGGACATCCACAGATAGTTATAAGATACGTTTTACTCGACTACGCTGAAGAAAAAAAAGAGGGTTATGGTTTTTTTTCCTCCGCCGACGAAGTTGCGGGCCACCTTCTAATCATTATAGCCACGAAAGTACTTAGAAACTTTCACCTTCACAGTGAACTTTGATAATATCCATAACTTGAGCAGTACAACTTCGCTGAATAACTAAAATTAACAACTTTGCAAGGTAATTAAATACGAAAATCGGAACTTAAACTTAGAATAGCACCCTTTTTACACACCGCATACTAAATTAGATTTTAATAACAGCTCGAACATAACTCCTGTCTCAGCCAATAATATAAAGTCACAAATACAATGAAAACTTAGTGAATATACGTCTTTTTAAAACTGTATTGACCCCGTGAACCCGTGGAATAAGGACTTATCTGCGTAGGAACCTTGATGCTATACGTCTTATTTAAATGAGAGGGCTGTGTAGAACCCCGCGGTGGAGCGCTTTGATCGTCTCTAGCCGGCCGGGTAATCGCGTTGCAATTGTTTTCACATCGCCTGCTGCGCTCGATTCACTCAACGATTTCAGCTGGTTCATATTACCAGGACTAAACCAGGACGCTTATTATATACACTGTTTTTTTTCCTTTAATTTTAACAGGTGTTAGTGACCGTTAATATGAACAATGGTCCTTGATACGAACTACTTTTGCTATGGGGAGACATATCGGAAACGAAAAAAAAATTGCCATTCCCTACATTTTGGCTAAGTTCATTTGTTTTGGTCGAGTCGTTGAGACTAAACATGGATGTACATCTATATTATGAAATGGCAGTTTTTTTTTCCGAAAAGTCTCCCCATTGAAAAAGTTGTTCGTATGGATGAGTACTACCACCAGTTATAATTACAGGAATATAAAAACCCGGTGTACTGTTGACCCGTGGTTGAAAAGTTAGAGAGGGGGCTCTAACTTTTAGACCACTGTTCAAAAAATTATGAAAAAAATCATGAAAATGTGGCCTTATAAGTATTAAAAATGAAAACTATATTGAATAAAATCGGTCAAGCCGTTTTTGAGTAGTTGCCAAAAAACGGCGCTTCTCAGCTAAAGGACGTAGGTGCCGTGGAGATACGCTCTTTGCTAGTACACTTTTCATCGTATTTTGTTCATCTGTAGTGCATTTTTTTGTATGAGCTGCTGCGGAACCCTACACTGAGCATGGTCCGATATGCTGTTGGCCGGTTTTATTTAAAAATGAAGTTTTCATTTCGTATGTACTCGTAAGAACGGAATGAAATTAAGTAAAGTTAGTTATTGGTGTTTATCCTCGCTCAACGCTTAGCCTCTAACTTCTTCAATAGAAACTCGGCCCTAATTTTCCCATGCTCGGAGGGGCGCGTGCAAACTCGTGCCTTTTGTTCTAAAGTCTGCTGGTGACAACACACAGTAGCAATTATGGGTACAATGGCGAGGAGAGGGAGCACTTACAACGATTATATTGAGCTATAATTGTTGAATTACTTGTTGTGAACATTTAATTTAACATTCCGAGTGAATTAATTTTTCTTTGAACCAAAGAAAGGAACCAACTTAATCAGACTAAACGGCAGGCAAAGATTTCGTAAAGTAACTATAATAAAGTACTGTTGGAAGTGTATTAGTTGAGTGAGTAAATTGTGGCGTAGATGATTTTTTTTTATGTTAAATGGGGCAGACGAGCAAACGGATCGTCTGATGATTAGCGATCACCGTCGCCCTTAAACACCTGCAGCACCAGAGTCACAAGCGCCAGCCTTCAGTACGCTTCTTACTTGACCGTGTCGCATCAGTCCGGAAATACTGCTGGCGACAATTTAGGCTGGAAACAGTGCGCCAAAGAACCAGGAATAACTTAATGGGGTGGAATATTCACGTCGAGTTACATTCTAAGAATTTGACAACTATCAAAATACTTGCTAAAAGTAAAAAGGATCAGGATTCTTGTTGTCCATCTTGGACGGGCGACATGAATTGGTGTGGATTAATACATTCATTAATTTTATGTTTTTGATATAAAACCAAACCTTGGCCGAATACTTTGACGCTAGCAAAACTGTTCTGATGGACATTAGCCATTAAACTTTTAAACTGTACTGAACTGTTTCAAATTTTATTTACATTTACAATGGTCAGTTTCAACAGGGGTCATCTTCATCATTTCATCATCACTCTCTCTCCTATAATTATTGTAGTCTATGCAATATTTCCATCCAGCTATTCCATCAATTTATTCCTGGTTCTCCGGAAAGTCAAATGAACCCATCTTTATAGGTATCAGTCGGCACCACCAATTATGGAAAAGTGTAATAATACAGTGACACAATGCCATTCATAAGAGTGTCAATAAAAATACACAACCACTTTAATCTATCTACAGCTAAAAAATTGCGTCGGTACATTTAGCTGTAGGAAAAAAATATACGTAATTTGGATGACTGTACTTAACAGTTGATTCAAAACCTTACCTTAACGTAGCGCTGAAGCTGGCAGCGGCCTCCGGCTTTGTGTGCACCCCGCGGAGGCCGACGGCCCCCCAGGGCGGCCCCCAAATTAACTCGCCCTCACCTGCCCTTTGAGGCCACCGGCGAGGGGCCCGAATCAGCAAATGAAGGTGGATACTAACGTGTTATAGAATCGTCTTGTATTTCAAACCTATTTTATTTGTTATTTACGAATACTGTATTCGTTTGTTTTTTATCGAAAATTCTGCGAGAATTTAGGAAATTATGAACAACTATATAAATGATGAGGTATGACGTAGTTTGCTAACTGCAAACCAATGTACTCGGTATAGATAAAAAACTTCAGGGGCTTAAAGCTCTGAATTACTTTGAATCCGTAGCTCTTCTCGTATTCTATGTTGTATATGTCTCATCGTGTTGACAACGACCGTCTATACCAATATACTGTATCGGATTATTTTCACGAGTCCTGAAACCAAGATAAACGCCATCAAGCTTTTCTTATTTTTATGACAATAAACCAGTTGCAAGAAGACAATGTTATTAAATTCACTTTTTTGGACTCCCAAAAAAACGGTTAATACTAAAATTTAAAAACTTTGTCCTGCAGCTATGTCAAAACTTGCGTTTATCACAACGGTTTCATAACAAAAGTTACTATACATTTTATGGGTCATTCAATGGTATTATTAGTCATTAATATTTTCGTACTTTAAAAATAGACTTTCCCATCCAACTAAGGGTTCATAAAGTACACGTAGGATATCGTACTCAAAATTTTAAATATGTTTCTTATTTTGCTTGTTTTATCAGGCTATAATATAATTTTTATAAATTTAAAGGCAAAATCCGTATTGGACATTACTACATTCAAAAGGGCAGTTCGTAAGTTTTAGCTATATTATACCTAGTAAAGCCACTTATCAATAGTGAATTGAAGGCAATAATTGAAACCTTTATACCTGTGAACATCTTGAATGTCTATTATTCAAGAGTTAGACTCTGTGACAGACAGACAGACTTACTAACAAGGTTCCGTTAGTACCCATTTGGTGCAGAACCTTATAAAACTCCTTAGTAGAACACAACAGCATTGGTGTGACGGTAATACGACTGTTTATTTTTAATAAAAGCCTAGTTAAGCCCGTTACGGCCCCGTGCCCAATCTAATTGGCATTCCCTCCGTCCCCCAACACGATTAGATCAAACATCGCGTGGAAAATTTAAAAGAAAATATTGAACTCTGAGACGTGGTTAACTTAAGGAAAAAGGATTTCGAATTTATAAGTAGGCTCCCGAAATGTTAAAAGTAGCTTCAAGTTATTTGCATTAGAAAAGGTGGGCGCCATTGTTCCTGAAGTATGGGGTGAATTAACATAAAAATGTTATTGAAAACTTCAAACATTTTAGTAGTCTACTAGAAGGTGCAACTATGTCACCGAAGGAGAAAAAACCGGCCAAGTGCAAGTCGGACTCGCGCACAGAGGGTTCCGTACAGAATATACGCTTCAACCGGCCGTATCTATGAAAATTCAGTGTTAACAGATCCCTACTTCTAAGCAAAATGTACACGGTGCTAAATTATTTTATATTGGTTACTGATATAGACAGACAGACAAAAATTTAAACTGTTTTTAGTATTTGATGTTTTAGCGGCAACAGAAATACATCATTTGTGAAAATTTCAACCGTCTGGCTATTACGGTTCATGAGATACAGCCTGGTGGCAGTCAGACAGACAGACAGACAGACGGACAGCGAAGTCTTAGTAATAGCGTCCCGTATTACCCTTTGGGTACGAAACCCAAATCACAACCCTCTTCCTTTTTTCAGTGCAGTCGGGTAAAAAGTATCCTATAACTTTGGACAAGCAATGATTGAAATATATATATATACATATTTTAAATATGTGTTAACGTACCTTAGGTATAAAGGTATAATAATATAATAGATATATGTTTACTTGTAGCAAGTAATTAGTATGGTGCTTCTATTTAGTTAATTTCTCAATTTTTTTGCAGATTTTAAACTGTTTGGTCATAGTAGTGAAAATTTTTCGACTTTAAAATCTAATGTAGGAAACTATAGGTCTATAATTTAAGTAATTTAGTCTATTGACAGTGTTCATGATATGTATATAAAGACTGTTTGTTTCTTAATAATAAATAAAAAAAATAAAAAGAAATCTATTCACCCGTGTTGATTTGGCACATAAAAACAATCTATGTGTGTAGGATAATTATTATTTACAATTTATGCAACTTTGCAAGCGTGACACTTATTTAAGTGTTACGATTTATTTATTATTGCTTTTATTAGCTGTTTACGAACAAATTGTCACCGTGTTATGTTGCTTTGTTCAATGATAACATCGTCAAATGTTTAGTTTTTAAGCGTCATTTAGCTTTTGTCAGAATATCTCCTTGCAGTCTGGGCACAATCCAAATTATTTCAATTTACAGTCCCCTTGTTTTAATGGTTCTTAGTTTAAGCGAAGCTGCGAAGCCTAAGTTCTGGGTTCAAATCCCGGTAAGAGCAAATATTTGTGTGATGAGCATAAATATTTGTTTCTAAGTCTTGGATGTTTTCTTTGCATAAAAGTAAAAATATCTTTTAAATATATATCATCGTCTAGTACCCACAACACAAGCCTTATTAAGCTTACCATTAGACTAGTTTGATTTGTGTAAAATTGACCTGTAATATTGAAGAAAAAAAAATCATTTGTTAACCCCCAATACAAAGAGGGATGTTAAAGTTTGACGTATATCTGTCTATCTGTCTGTAGCATTGTAGCTCCTAAACGGATGAACCGAGTGCGGTTTAGTTATTTCTTCAATAGGCGACTTTATTGACAGTGTTCTTAAGTCATCGTTGAAGAAAATGGGTTCTGCCAAATACCAGCTGGCCACCATTCGATCGACAGACGTGCCAAGAAGCTCATTGGTGATCCAGATCTTGGAAAGGCAAGACTGCAGTCTAGAGCACCATATAAAATGGCTACCTTTTTACCGTGCTCTAGATTGCAGACCGCAAGTCAGGCGACTGACTTGCAGTATTTTACAGCATACATTTCGAGGAGAGTGCGGCGGGACTGCATGAACTGATTCCACCTTCTCCATTTCGCCACTATGAGACTAGACGTGAATTTGGGTTCCACCCTTATGGTAATATAACACGGACTCGAACAAAGCGATTTGCTTCCACACCTCGTTAGGACGGCTAAAGAATGGAACTCTCTTCCAGCATACCTTTTCCGGTACAATATAACTTGGATCGCATCAGAAGAGAGTGAATAGCCCCTGTCTAGGTAAACATTACATGCTCCACCGTTTACCAACAGGTGACAATGTCTGGGTTATTTTAATAGTGTACTTGTTTGTACGTTTTGTGTTGATAAAATAAAACATCTAAGCGTGTTCATTCATGCTGGTAGTTATTTTAAAAGCGAGTCGGAGCCGTATCGACCCGTCGCGTGACCCCGGCACTCGCCGAATAAGCTCGGTTATTCTCGACCGGGTTATTTTACGAGAAGGAAGTTTTTCGTTTCAACTTGTAGTCTGAGGCTTTTGTTTCTTAGACGGGAAAGTGAATATCCCAGGCGACACTGACGTAATAGTTGGCATCTTCGACATTAATAAATATTTGAATAGCTTGTTGGCTGTCAGATTAAGGCTTACAGCTCTGAATGACCTTTGATCTGTAGCTCTTCGCTTTACCGTGTTATATATGTCTCATCGTGTTAACAACGACCGTCTTTACCAATATACTGTTTCAGTTTGTCTTCATGAGTCACCGAAACCAAAAGTCAAACAAACTTTGATGGCGTATATCTTGGTTTCGACAAAATACCAGAGATTCTTACGTCAAAATACCAGTCTTTGCTACATTTCTTAAAAAAATACACGTTTTTTAAAGAAAACGCTTGCTTAAGCGAGTTAGTTCCTTTCATAATTAACAATTAGGCATAGGTTTTGAGTCTGTTAAAGGTTTTCTTGAGAGTCGCAATTTTTATTTTTATAGAACTGCCTTAAAGTTCTAGTAAAACTCTATAATTAAATACATAAAAATATATTCGAATTTACGAATACAAGAAAGTGTTGAATAGAAACTGATGTATTATATAAATGTGACTAGATATACAGAACATATTTTTTTTGGGTCTGTGTACAGTCTGAGAATATTGTTTCTTAAAACAATAATTATATAAACTAGGATTAAAACTTGTTGATTAGAGATAGAAGGAAGTTGATTATATAGTTCCTCGCTTAGTGGTTATTCTGGTAAAATATCACAATATAATGGATATTTTAAATTTACTTAGGATATCGTCATATGAGGTAATTCAAGTCAACTACTGATTCAAAAGTATGTTAATTGTTTATTTCTGAAACGATTTATTAAATAGAAACATCATATTGGAATGCATTGAGTCTTGCGTACTCGAAACGCGATAAAGTTACAAAACAAAATATTATAATTGCAGTTGATGGGAACATCAGCTCAAAATGAAAAAAAAAAAGTAACTTTCAAGAAGATGACACTCGTGTCTGGGTCTAAAACTTTCAAAAAAGACTCGAAACAGGAAATTGTTCAGACAGAACTCCACCTGCGGCAAATAGGTTTAGTAAAACCTTTCAGACTCTCTGGCAACAATTCCGTACTGAAATGTACAAAAATACAGGTGCTTTTTCCTATGCAAGGTAGTTGTGCAAGTCATTTGTTAATACAGATCCGAGAACTCGATAATAGGCTATTTAACAACTCTTCTAATGGTATATTATAGGACGATCACTCAATAATAAAAAGATTGGTGAAAACACTACTTCAATCTCATAAAAACTCCCCGAGATACAATAATGTTAATAATAATAATAAATTATAATAAAACTTTTTATTTCAAGTAATTATACTCATATTTTGTTAGTATCTTAAAATCTATGGGTTAGTAAGTAAAATTAAATACACAAAATCGGGGCATTTAGCCCACAACAGTGGCGTAAATAGGGACAATCAATCCTGCCCCCAATCATTTTCAGGATGTTGTTGGGACTGCCGCGCACCTGGTACACCAGGGATGCAGCCCTCTTGCGCATTGTGCTATAGAAGCAGTCAACCCTTTTTAAATTGTCATTTTTGGACTTACCCAAAAAACGCTTCATACTAAAGCCTATACTATCTTAGTAACGTCCCACGGTTAGTTCCTTTTATGGGGAAATTAAAACTTTTGTTCTGTAGCTATCTAAAAACTTGCGTTTATCGAAACGGTTTCATAACAAAGGTTACCATACATTTAATGGGTTATTCAATAGTATTTTATGTGCAAAGTACAATCATCAATTGCGTCTTGGGTACACGGTGCCCGGGCCCAGGGGCCAAACGTCACGGGTACTCCGAAAGATCATAAACGAAATAGGTTTTTCAAAGCCTTTTGAGGCTTCTAATTTTATTATTTAGTGACTGAGTGCCCGTGGGCCCTCGTATGTATAAAGGTGATCTTGACAATCACGTGATCATACAAATGTCAACAGCTCCGACTATAACATCCTAAAATGACAATTTTATAAGACTATACCCATGCTTTCTTTCTAAGTGCAATACAGTAAAGGCTCTCACCTCAGAGCCAGGGAAAATAAACGAGTATCCATCTGTACAGAAGGACTTAACTGCCACAAATAAACGCCGAAATTGAACCTTATGTAAGACTTTTTAAGCTCGAATTTGGGAGTAAAGCTGCATAAAAAGTAAGTCAGTTTATATTTGCTCTCAAACGAAAACTATCCGTGTTCCCGGGGGATTCCGGGAGTAATGCGATCGCAAACACTCCGGTCGTGTCTGTCTAAGACTCTGTCCTAAGGGGCTATTCTGAATTTCGAAATTCGAAGTACGTATCGCGCCATCTCGCTCACTCAAATACAATGAGAGCAAGAGGGATGGCATGTTACGAACTTGGAATTTCCAGATTCAGAGTAGACTTTCAGAGCTCACTTCACGTGCACAATAACCTAACCGCCGTGTATTTTCAAAGCCTTTTTGCGTGAGATAATACTTTTCGATGAATACTTCAGTTTCGCTTAATGGCTTCTGTCCATCAGACAACTTTGCCAGAGTCAAGGTTTAAAGCCGAGGTATGGTTTTATATTAAAAATAATAAAATAACGAGTTGATCCACACCGATTTATGTCACCCATCCAAAATGGACTACAAAAATCTGATGAAAACTCGATAATTCATGAATTAATACTATTCATATTATACTTCGTAGACAACTGTCTCTGATATTAGCAGAGTAGGTATTTTGCTTTGTTGAGACCTTCTGAACAACATCAATTAAGCCTATCAGAGCGTAAATAATTCGTGTAGTTTTCGAAATTGGTATAAGGCTTCCCTCAAATGCATCGTCGGTAATAATTATGCATTTAAATTACTGTTCATTTATTCTAAACTTCTTTAGCTTTGTCAGCGGAGGAGATTTTGTTTATACCTAGCGTAGTTGAAGTCGAATTTGAATTTTAGAGTGCAAAATTCAGTATATACTATAACGCAAACTTCTTGATTTTTGCTACGTTTTAACACACCTTTCCTCTGCGGCAAAAGCGTTTCAATTAATAAATAAAAATACGTCTCTAGTGCACCTTGACTCACAAACTATATTCTAGTTGACCATTGTAAAACGCCTTCCTGTAATGGCCTCTTGAGCGTGCGAGGGTTTGATGGGGTGTTTTTCACTGCTCTAGCACGAACATGCACTCGGCAGGCCCAAGGGCACGTATTTATAATTATAAAGGGTATTGCGATGTTATCAACCGTGGCGCACGCTAGAAAAGCACGCCACAGTCCTCTGGTGGCGTTATAAATATTTAAATAATATTTCGCTTTTAGACGTGATGTCTAATGAAATAGCTTGTTAAATTTTATTGTTTCTTTAATGTAATGAGTGGCAAACGGGCAGACGAGCCGCCTGATGGAAAGTAGTCATCGTCGCCATGGATATGTGCAACATCGGAGGTATCGCTGTTTGCTTCGTTTCTTGTTACAAGCGAATTTTTGATGAACTAAACATATTTTAGAACTAAATTTAGATAGGATATTCAGGGTTCTCGATGGATTAGTAAATTTTATTTGGCACGGTGGTAAGACCGCAGCAAATTTTAATCCACTCAAACTAAGTCTCCCAATAGTTCACGTAACAGTTATTGAATTAAGCAAGCAAAGCGCAGGCGAAGCTGAGTGCTATTGGCTGTTCGAGGATGCCGAGGGGTCCGCACTTGACTCGCTGGCCCACTTGGCAGCCGGCCAAGCGGCTTATCTTGAAGCTTTTGTTCCTAATAAATATTGTTTAAAGCCGAGTTTTAAGGTTAAAGGTTAAGGCGATACAATATGAGGGTTGAAGGCATGTCGTTTTTAAGCTTTTCCGTTAGGAACGTGTTGGGCTGCCTAGCTAAACTGTGTGCAATATCCACCCAACAGGATTTATTTTCATTCGAGCAGCTTAGTTTTAGACTAGCGCAAACTGGATGCTTCGCAGTTTAAAGCTACCTTGCATATTTCGTAGTGCCAAAACACTTACGAAACAGTAACATAACAGTTCTTAAAAAATATATGACGGTAGTAATGGAGTTAAATCAAAATCATAATCAAAAACGTTTATTTTCGATTGTCCATGTTTTGCATTTTATTGAAGTTATGACAAAAATGTCTATTAAGTATATTAGAACATATTCTTTTAAAATTACATTCAACCATAAATTTTAGGTATGTTTTACAAAACATTCTCCTTTAAATTTGAATTTGAATTTAAACCTATCAAACACTTCTAACTAACAAAGAAAGTCACTTTCATAGGCGTGATATTGATAAGTATACTCATACTCATTTATTAATAACTAGAAGATGCATGCCCGTTACCCGCAACTTCGTTCGTGGAGGAGAAAAAGTCATAACCAGTCTTTTTTATTCAACGCAGTTGCGTTAAAAGTATCCTCTAACCATCTGTGGATTAGATACCCTGTAGGGTGTGTCACTTAGTATGGCGATAAAAAAAAATGGGTTTTTGGCTTCTTATAGTTATCAAAAGTTGCTTCTAGATCTGAAATGACAAAATATGTAAAAAATATTACGTTTTTTATATACTTTTGGCTTGCTCAAATCAGTTGAAGTTTGTGAAAATTGCCATTTTTATCTCCCAGTTTAGGACACCCTCACAAAGTAATTAATCATTTTATGAAGCAACAAGTAACATCCTAGGTTAGAAAATATTATGAATATTCTGATTTACTACAAAAAACTACTTTTCTATACAAATATAATTAAAAAAAAAACAAAAAAAAAATTACAAATTCATGCCATGTTTGAATCATAATGGTCTTACTTAAAATCTGTTTTAAAATTAAAATTGGGCTATTTATTTTTGAAAAAATAAAGCGTTCCCTAGCTTTGTTGCCTGCATTGTTTGTTGCAGCCACAGAACCAGCAGCTTCAGTCGTCAGCTTGACGCACCTCTCCACGGTATGCATGTGACATGGGAACTTTGGGAAATCGATTATTTTCGAATTTCCCATGGAAACCATGACTTCAAGTTCGCTTGTTTCTGTTCGCCGCAATAACAGAGGCGGCGTTAATATAAGTTTTATTTTCCTGCCAGCTAATGATGTCGTTATAATTTTGGGATTCAAAGTTGATATTTGGTATAGTAAAAGATCTCACGAACTTGGTTTCTTTTGCAGGACGAGCTTTAAATATTCTCCTATAAGCAAGTTATCTTATATGCTTGTTATTGTCCGTTAACATAGACAAAAATAGTTTAGTTTTATTTAGTAGTTTTCTGGGTGTGCGAATACTGGGTAAATGACCTTTATAATGTCTTGGGGAATGTCTTGGGGATGCTCTCGATGAGAAACCATAAATTCCTGGCACCATCCTTACATGAGCTATTGATTTTGATTTGAAACTAAGAAGGGCTGTAAGTTTTACAAATATACTTTGCCAGTGAAACTCATGCAGCACTTGGACGCTTTTTTTGAAACGTACAGACGCAGTATTCTGTTAGCAGTCGTAAGCCATTGGGCGTGTGTAATTTTTCCTGGGTTGCGTTTAGCTAAATCACTTACGACTCCAGTTGACACAGCTACTTATATATCAAATAAGTATTGCTGATCTGTACTTAACTTTACATTTGAAAGATAGGTAGTTCTACAGAAATAGGTTCAAATTGCGTTACTGACCGGTACCAGTACCGGAAGCAGTTTTCCAGACTTCGATAACGGCTTGAGTAAAAATAATCATACGTTAAGGCGTATGATTATTTTTACTGGAGGTTCTCGTTGATTGAACTGTTTTTTTTTTCAGGATGCAGCCACTCGCAATGTTTTAGGACATCTTCAAATCTCGGGAGCACATTGTTTTTAATTTTTTCGGGGTGTTTGTCAATAATACCCCTTTTTGTTTTAACCCTAGTTTGTACGCCACTTTTCGACTACCTTCTGATAAATGAAATAGCTAAAATGTAATTGAGTTATCTTATTATGGTGTTTTTGAATACAAAGAATTTAAATATAAGCTAGTTTTATGAAGAAATATGTGTATTCATTGCAAAACCAACTCACGATTATATTTGCCGATAATGACATGCAACAGTGTAATTGGGGGTAGGTGTAAAACAGCAAATATGTCAGAATGTACTGTTTTTCCAATTTATTCTAAGTATTTAAGGAATTTGTATTATTTTAATGCAGTTTACGTCCATTAAAAGATATTAGATAATGTTAAAAAAAGTTCTCAATTACGTACATATTTTGCAATTTTATCTTAACTTCAAGGTCGATGAGCGAGCCAAAAGTACCAACTTAGGTGAAGTATTTAAATGCAAATCTTTAATTTATTTTATGAGGCAACTTTTGAGAGGTATTACTCTTGAAATTTCACAATTTGAGAAAAATGACACACCCTAATACCCAGCTGCCTGTTTACCAAACATACAGTTGAATTTTTCTAGCAACCACTTTTACGCCTTCGCGCCAATGCGAGTGTACTGGGATGATGGCTGTCAAAAGGTCGTTGCTAGAAAAATTCAAATGTAGTAGTTGAAATCTGTTTAGCCAATTTGGCATGATTAAGCCATACCGACAGATACAAAAAATAAAATAATTTTTCACTTCTCCTGCTCAAAAAGTAAGTCATATTAGCTTCGCGAAGCGAGACTGAAATAGTACATTTAGACCCTAGGGTTTACAAGAAAGCCATATAAACCCATACAAATTTCTATGAAACTGAAAAAAAAAATTGCGGCCAGCTACATACTACTTACGAATAATTAAAAACAAACAAACCAACCTCATCAGATTGGCCAAAATTTCTGATCGTATTGCAGCCCTTTAGATTAAAAAGTAAAAATTGTCTATGACCATTATTAGTTTTAAAAAATATATAAGCTGTCAATTTAACTATGAAGAATTGTTATAAACAAAGATCAGAAACAAATGAAAAAAATTTTCGACGATACTGGACTTGAACCAGTGCCTTGAGCCAGACCGGGGCAGCACGCTCTGGCTCAAGGCACTGGTTCAAGTCCAGTATCGTCGAAAAATGTTTTCATTTGTTTCTGATCTTTGTTTATAATAATAACACTAGTGGAGTGATCCACTAATAAATTGCAAAAATTGTTATTATTATCATGATATTTGTAAAACAAAAAGTATGAAGAATTGCTTAAACTGTACTTTTTATTTTCCATGAAATATACAATTTTAATGTTAAGTCTTTTTTTATTTTCTCGCAGACGAAGTGAAAAGCAGAATGTTTAACACGTGGCTAAAAGCCATTATGCCACTCAAACATATTTGTCCTCGCTCACTTCGTGAGCTCGTCCAAATAATCACTTCGTGTCAAAATGGCTTATTTTAGCCCCTTGTCAAACAATCTACTATTATACATGTAATAAAGTGACCTTCAAATAGTCCGTTACAATAGTTTTTGTAGAAATATTTTCTTTTTTACAACTTTACAATACCTAGTATAGATATTATGAAATATTATACATCAATATCTTACAGCAGGTATCTAACATATTACATTATTAAAATACAAATTAGATACCAAAAAGAATATTTTACACAGGGTAGGGAAAAAACGTTAATTGTATAGGATTAACTTCCTTCATAAGATTGCATGTCTACAGTAGTCGCAATTATAATGTTCAATAAATTATAATATAGTTATATTAACGATAACAATACATATATTATGTGCAACGGTGCATTATATTTTAACGAGTTATTCGAATAATATGATTAAGATTAATTTTCTTCATCTTGAGACTTGTTTCGTGTAGCGTAGCCTTTAAGGAGTTATATCATCCTTTTGATCTGTCTCGTTTTCTAATAATGATACGAGCCCACAACTAAGGTTTCACATGATTAACTTTTATATGAAAAATGCGAGCACCGGAGTATAGGCAGATTAAATATGCGTTTATGGCTTCTGTTAATAATCGTTTCTATTGCAGACTTATTTGCCTTGTGCCGGCATGTTATGTAAAATAAAATATATGTTGTAGTCAAAAAGAACAGGAATTCGCCAACTAATTAATGCATTGATGGCTTGATATTTTGACATGACAGAGGGAGTCACGGAGTGCCCCTTAACTAAATACACAGGCTATTTAGACGATTTCAAAGACCTCTCCAAGGCAGCAGCTGCCTACCTGAAACGGGCAAAGTTCTAAACTAGTTTTTTATTCTTTTAATTAATTCGATTTTTTACTGACCCAATCCAAGTGTGTAGTAAAGCCATACAATAAATAAATAAACGACAGAGGGTTACTATTTGACGACCAAACAGAACGACATTCCATCGCCGTATTTGGCATTAAAATAATATAGTTCTCTGCCGATATGTCAACTATACGGGATTAGATATGGACACATTGGTGATGGTCGAACGACCTTAGATGGCATCTACGTATATTTGGAAGCCCAATTATAGACAGAAAAATCATTTTCTGTGTTTGGTTATGATTATATTAATTGTAAATCAATATTGTATTGTGCCTTGCCATTGTCAATATCCTTGTTCCCCGACATATTGCCTGGTTCTGTGAACGTAATGACTCTGAATGTGTTTAGTACCACGTCTACAGCTCAATTCATATCTAATTGCGCAAAAAAATAACAGCAACAAAACCAAACGTCTTCAAAACATACACTTAACATTTAATCTTCCCTTAAAGCCCGTCGATAAATTACGTTTCGCTGAAATAAGAAAATCTTCCCTCGTATAAAAACGGTCTAAACAGATCGGATTACCGCCCCGCGACCCGGTACGTACTGCTCGTACCGGTACTGGTACCGTCTCCATTGAAATTAGATTGTAAACAGGCCGTTAGTACGTCCCCGTCGGAGCCTGCATAATTGAAAGATGGACACCGACTTAACATAATTCTTTTCTTTTCAGCGCCAAATGTTAATTTCTTTTATCCTACGTGAGTCTATAAGGGGGCGAAGCTCTCTTTTTCATGCATTCAATAGGTGGAGAGCATGTTCTTGCTACTCATTTCGAAATGTGTCCGATCATCTCACTCTATCCCATCTATGCCTGCGCTTGATAACAGTGAACTGCGGTTGATTTTGATTATAGAACGACAAAACTAAGATTTGTAATAAATTTAACTGGATTTTTTTAATTCAAAAATTAACCAAATTACAGTTCCATCCGAAAATGCTTTCTTTTTTCGCTGTTTGCTTTAAATAATTAATTTAAGAAAACTGGACATTTTTGTTAAACAATTGTTACCCTTTGTTGCCCTTTGTTTTGTTTGTTACCCTTTTATAATAAACTTAACTGTGCTTTGTTCAAAAGGACTCTGAATCGTCTTTGGGTAGAAGATCTTGAATTAACCGCTCGGGACTAAGGAACCATGCAACTAACAGAAACAAAGATCGACTCATAATCCTTTTGAAACAACTCTCTTCCAATGTCTTTACCAACGAAATGATAACTAAATGATCATTTCTGTTTGTTGTCAGGTTCCGAAGTCCCGAAGGGTCGCATCGGAGGCGGGACAAATGATCACTGAGAAACGCACAGACGAGCCGTCAGGACGGGGACCGCAGCCCTGTCGAACATGGTAACAGACCCCTGCGAAAAACATCGTATTTAGCAAAAAGCTATAGAGAACCTTCAAGATGGCAGAAGGACCGCAAACAATATGGAAGAAGATCGACAGCACCACCATCCCTATGGTCAACCTGGAGGTGAAGGAGGTACGAGAGATAGTATGGGAGAAGACACAGGAACCGAGTGCGCAGAGGAAGATCATTCTGGTGATCGTATCGATTGCACTGCTACTAGACAACATGCTGTACATGGTAATCGTGCCCATCATTCCGGACTATCTGCGCTACATCGGCGCATGGGGCGAGGCGGGTTACGATCATGTCGTCACCCTTCCTCCCATTCAAGTAGGCAACCGCACCGTCTACCCGACCAAAATCATTCCTGCGTCACATGAGGGCCAAGACTCCGCTACTGGCGTACTCTTCGCTTCCAAAGCTATAGTTCAGCTCATGGTCAACCCATTCTCCGGTGCCTTAATTGACCGCATAGGATACGATATACCCATGATGATCGGGCTTATCATAATGTTCCTTTCTACCTCGATTTTTGCGTGCGGTCGGAGCTATAGCATGCTATTCTTCGCGAGGAGTTTGCAAGGAGTGGGATCCGCGTTTGCGGACACAGCTGGATTGGCGATGATCGCTGATCGGTTTACCGAAGAACAGGAACGGTCACAAGCCCTCGGTATCGCTCTAGCCTTCATCAGCTTCGGATGTCTCGTTGCACCGCCTTTCGGAGGAGCACTCTACCAGTTTGCGGGCAAAGAAGTGCCATTTTTGATACTCGCTCTAATATCGCTACTCGATGGATTTATGTTGCTACTCGTAATGAAACCGCTCAAGACGCAAATGAAGGAAGCTAGTCAACCCAAACCTGCCGGGACACCAATCTGGAAGCTTCTGATGGACCCATATATTGCCGTCTGCGCCGGCGCACTGATGATGTCTAACGTGGCTTTGGCTTTCCTCGAACCCACCATCTCGTTCTGGATGGAAGACAATCTTACTAAAGACAACTGGAAGATAGGAATGATCTGGTTGCCTGCGTTCTTCCCTCACGTTTTAGGCGTGATCATAACGGTCAAGGCGGCGCGGAAGTACCCACAGCATCAGTGGCTGATGGCAGCAGGTGGGCTGGCGCTCGAAGGGCTATGCTGTTTTATTATTCCATTCGCTAGCTCATACAAGATGCTGATGATTCCAATCTGTGGGATCTGCTTTGGTATCGCTCTGATCGATACAGCATTGCTCCCAACACTGGGCTACTTAGTGGACGTGCGCTACGTCTCCGTATACGGCAGCATATACGCCATCGCCGACATTTCGTACTCGTTTGCGTACGCTGTGGGACCCATCATCGCCGGCGAGGTTGTCGAAGCGATTGGCTTCACAGCACTCAATTTTTTCATCGCATTCAGTAATCTATTGTATGCCCCGATGCTCGTGTACCTGCGACACATCTACGACTTCAAGCCCTTCGAGAATGAGGCTAACATCTTGATGGCGGATCCACCCGACAAAGAGTACCAGACTTACAGCCTGCAGGAGCAACGGCCAGTGAATGGTGACTATAAGAATCACCTCGAGTACACGAACGCGGGCGGGCAGGCGGGCGTGCAAGAGACCAGCGTGGATCAGGGTGGCTACACGTACGATCAGTCGTACCAGCAAGGTGGGTACGAGAACTATAGCCAGGGTTATGAGCAGCAGCAGCCGCAGCAGCAGCAGCAAGGTTACCAGCAGGAGTATCAGCAACAGGAGCAGAGTTACAACCAGCCCCGGCAGCTGCCGTCGCAGCCACCGGCGTCGAACCCCTTCCGCGCGGCCCCCGCCGCCCCGGCTCCCGCTCCCGCCCCGGGGCCGGTTAAGAACCCCTTCCGGCAAGGCTTCTAGAGCTCTAATTCGGTGTTGTTGTCTTTTTTGAATTTACTTGTTGTGTATTTATAATATTTGGGTATAACTTCGATCACTGAGCCGTGGCGGCGGCGGTTGTTTCGTGTCTGACTAGATGTCTATAAAATAGCTGTGCTTGTAATAAAATAACGTATCTACTGTAGAATATTCGAGGCTGCTCGCCTTACAGCGTCGAGACCGCGACGCCATCTTTTAGGGTAAAAAAATAACCATCTTGTTACACATCTTTCAGTGAGTTCAAGATACAATAAATTAATGAATTAGAACTTACATGCCATTACAGATGTTCTAGTTATGTGATCGATGGTGGCCGAGCGCAATACTCAGGATTCCGCGGAAACGTGACATACAAACTTGGACTTTTTAGGTTAATCGGCATCAACCTGCAGTTAAGATTCCAAAATTTGTTAGCTCCAGTGGAATTTATAGTACTTTAAAATCATATACATACCTACATATATAAAATCTCACTAACTTACTGCTATAGCTGTGACATATCCTACATTTTCGTGGAACTAGATTAATAAACATATGATTGACTTGACATAAAATATATTTGAACTATAACAGTAATGAACGACTGCTTGAGCATGCGATTTTCAATCAGAAACCCGTGCGTTCAAGTCTGGAGTCATCCTCACACTCAATGAGTTATTATTTAACTTGCAGAATACCGAAATTTTATATTTTACCACTGGGGTTTCTGTGAAAAAAAACATATTGGGAATAATTGCATATAGGAAGCAACATATTGGCAGAACCTGCATATACGTGCGATATCCAAGGTGTATGTGAGCTCTGCAATTTGGGGACTGTGTCTCACAGGCTCAAACTCATCATCTAATAAGTTGATGATGTCTAGTTTCGAAAGCACTGGCATTTAGTTGTTTCTGAAGAAGGTCGCGGTGAATGGCGCCGCGGGGCGAGCGACGCGCTGTTTCTTGTTGATCTGTATTGTTCTGGATATAAATACCACTGTTGATTATGCCTTCTAATAGGATATAGGTATTTAATCGGATCAAACTATATTTAAATGGTACATTAAATTCCCAGAAATGTAGGTAGCTAATAGACTCGGTTAAGGTAGATGTTTATTTTTACATATTAACTTATACCTAATGTTTGGGGAATGCGCTGGCGGACAACCCATGCGTAGGGGTCATATGAGGGCCTAAGATGTCGTATATATTAACAAATCTCTTGGCACTTATCGTAGGTATTTTCGTCACATGTTGAGAATCACCGTGTTAGACAAGTTATTTACTTTGACAAAATATTTTGACAAGTGACAAAATTTGTTGAGAACTCGCTTGATCGTGTCACGTATTAAGATTATAGTTGAAACGATTAAAACGTACATATTATATGTTTTGTACATAAGGTTCATACCGTCATTTTGTCGCCTTTGACTGTGAATATATCTTTACCAATTAAAATTCAAATTAAGATGTATCCTATGCTATATCAGCAATATTAGCGTAAGATCTAGTTTATCGCTTAATATCAATTTTCACAAACATATTCAATTATTATATCAATTAATTTAGGTTCAACCAACTTGTGATAAAGTTGCAACCAAGGTAACGAAACATATCAGAATCTTTTGATTCACGTAGGTTAAGTATAGTGTTAAATTTTGTCTAAGTGTACAGTGTAGTGCGTCTGTGTTTTGGTATATTGTGGTAGCTACGTGGGAGGATATGAGAGCGCATCCTTCAGTGGAGAGAAACAAAACATAAAAATAATTTGATGTTATATACTTCAAAACATATTCAAAACTAATAGGCGACGGAAATTAATGAATTGTTACTACTCTCCGAGAGGACATTTATTTCGCGGTCGACTGTATCACAGAGTCAAATTAAAAAGATATCTAAAGATAATTGTACAAGAAAAAACGTGACGAGCCCGATATGTCAATTGAAAATGTATAAAGTTAAAAGTGATACCTAATGTGAATATTGTTCGTAAAATTATTGTTGGCTAGGGGTTCAGTTGCCGCTTCGTCGACAGATCCTCCATATGGTAAGGCACCCAGCAACTTGATAACATACTGCGAAACAACAGCGGTTACATTTGGTCACAACAAAACAGCCCTGGCAATAATAATGCGTGTGAAGTAACCCAAAAATGAGATTTTAGCAACTCCGAAATATGAGATATTGGTAATCAACGTTCTTTTAGAAAAGGCTTAAAATGTATAGAATGTTTATCATTGCATAGCTGAAATACGACAAGAACCCCTTATGTCCAAAAAAGTCATGAAATAAATTTATTTTTATAATACTGTCAATACGTTATTTCGGCATTGGTAAAGCTATTGATAAACTAGCGTTAGTAAATCCTCAATGTATCGACGATATCCAAAAACGTTTCCAAGATGTTTAGTGCATACATTTTATCGTGTCAGACATTCAATAAAAATTGACTATCGAACATTGAATTGGATATAGAAGAACATCACCTTTTACTTCGGAGTTCCGCAGGGCAGGGTACTGGGTGCCTTACCTTATATAAATCGTGGTACCGTTTGAGTTGAAGTGTTGGACGTAGTCATAGCCTGGAGAGTACAATAGTGACCTAGAACTCCTCCTGCACATTCTGATCGCACAATTTGTTATGCACATATAACATAACATTACATGTGCACATATCGGCGATGCCGCGGTCAATCAGACATTTTGACTGACACTTTAAAGTATAATGTAAGTTTAGAGTCAATTTTTGTGTCAAATTCTCCCGAAATTCAATTAATTAGTAGCACAAGGTGACATTTGTCTTTAGTGTGGCGTTCGTGGATGCACTTGGATGTAAAATGATTTATTAAGTTGTGCTTAAGTAAAACTTAGTAGTCTAAAAGACAATAGCAAAATTCTTGTCGTGATGTGATCTGTGTAAAGAAAAAAAGGAAGCCTGTGAAAAAGAATCATCCAGATTTTAATATAAATGTATCAATTCTGATATCTAGTTGACTATCACCATGTTGTTGATTCTAAAATTATAGTTAAAATTAACTTTATCTTTGCTTTTCCTAATAAACAGATCACTGTCCATGATACGAGATTATTTGTAACAAGTTTGTACAAATTTGACGGCTTCAAAAGCGTAATTTAAAATAATAAATCAAGTACTCGTTCTGTAAATGCATCCACGAGCACCGGTCGATGTGTTTAGTACTAGGTGTGCGTCATAATTCGTATCGTGCAAATTATTGTTAGCAATAAGGGAACCGATATCACATACATATCATTAGATGTAACATATACTATGCTAGTTTTATATATTATCTCTTTACGCGCTATATTAATATTGTGGTTTATCTAAGATAGCTTTTTGATGACTTTGTCATGTATTTGAGACTGCGGCATTTTATTAGATTCGTATTTTTACTTGTTTTACCTCTTAATGTTGGGATGCGAATACTAAAATTATCTTTTAACCTGAGGGTAGGTATAAATGAACGATTATTTTTATTTACAATTCTGATCTCTTTTCATGTATTTTAAGAACCGAGTTATTTTTTATTTAATTTGCTTAAGGTTGTCTGCACGTAAGATTTATTTGAAAATCAAAAACATTCAATTGTTTTCTAATATCGGATGGAAAGTAATCAGAGCAATTAAATTAACATAATTCACCTTAAGCAAACCTTGGTTTTAGTTTTGTGTGAACAATAATGTACATTATGTTTTATCTAAGTATAATATGTGTGGATGAGAAAAAGTGTAATTGTGAAGAGTGACGCACAGTAGGCGAGTATATTCAGGATAGAATAGATTTTGGAACGATCTTACACAGATTTAGATTCAACATTATCCTTTCCTAGACCTCTAACAATAAAAATGTAAAAAGAACTTGACTCAGATGAAATCCAAAATAGATTTCGTTATGTTATGCGAAGTAGAAACCAATCTTATCAAGCCTTTATAATTTACCTAGGTAATTGTATTCATCGCTCGCCATACAGTTGCGGAAAATCCAAAGTTAATATGGTTGAAATATTCTGAGAAATAGTCCTCGTTTCCCATACAGTTGCGTAAAATCCAAAGTTTTTGTGGTTGAAATATTCTCAGAAATATTTCTCGCTTCCAATACAGTTGCGGAAAATCCAAAATTATTGTGATTGAAATTGTGTAAGAAATATTCCTCGCTTCCCATACAGTTGCGGAAAATCCAAAGTCATTGTGACTGAAATTATCTGAGAAACATTCCTCGCTTCCCATACAGTTGCGTAAAATCCAAAGTTATTGTAGTTGAAATGTGGCAGATACGGCCAGAAGAGATTTCTTGGTAACGGAGAAGATTTTTTAAAATCTGTGTATGGCTCTTTTATTTTCCATTCATGCAGAGCGACTGTTGTAAGTGAATGTGACTTAGTATATAGCGATTCATTTTTTTTATATATTGAGCGCAAAATAATCTATTGAATTACCGTGAAGCAATATAGGTACATATATATAACTATAATTTCTTATGGCATCACAGTTACACCCGAGTGCTCAAAATAACGAAATCGGTGACATATCAGATTTTTAGTTACGGATATTTTTAATAATCGTACCTATAATAAAATTAATGAATATGGGTGGTGTGACGTCATGAGAATACTATAAATATCTTATATCTATTTAAATAATGTTTCTGTTTTGGTTACATTATCTGCTATTTCTATTTAAATCTTAATGTCTGGAGTAGTTAGGTAGTTGGTTAAATATTCGTATGAACTAGCAATGCATTATTTCATACTTTCTCACTGTTTTTCATGTATGTCTGTATCGTCGAGAGTGTAAATGTCTGAATGCTTCACAAATCATTTTTACAATTGGAAATGCATGCCGATATAAAATATATATATACTGAATAATACAATATTCTGTGCCCCAGGATTGTTTTTTACAAATAAATATTTGTAATAGCTTTTGGAAATGCTTGAGAAATCGAAGATTAATGTTATATTTAAAAATTAAATAAATAAAGCATAGCATTTCCCATTGTATTGTTAGTTTGTATCACAATCATCTGTAACTATAGCTATTACTAATTTCTTATATTTATAACTAACATTGGTACAATGAAACCTAACTGCAATCTTTATTACATCAAATATTAATCGAATATTAACTTTGTGATTGGTTTCTGAATATTATATAGTATGATTATAGATTACAGTCCGTTTTCTGAAAAAAATATTTTATAGGGCTCCAAGGCAAGAATGAGCAGGCTGATACGAAACCAGCGACTTACCTCGTAGTCTCAAGGTGTACTACTGGGGTTAATAGCTGATCGGTTTGTTACAATTTTGCATACTTAAGACACTGGTTCCACCGCCGACGATGAGCGAGACGCAATTAATGGTAGAAGTGTCTAGCTTTAATCGCGTCTCGCGGGCAACGAGTTGGCAAGCAGCGAGAAGCGATGTGTAGCATGTAGCTCCAATAGTTATGTCGCTCGGCTATAAGCGAGTGTTCGAGTGCGATGGGCTATTACCCGCACCACTCGCTCAGTAACGCTGTAAAATCACCGCTGGTTGGTCTCGCAGCGTGAGTTCTAACCGTCAAGCGAGCATCGCTGAGCGAGTACCGCTGAGCTAGTTTTACCTTGTCGCTCTTATCGCGGCGACAAACTAGTAGAGAGAGAGTTCACGCCGGCAGTGTGAACAGCCAGCTATGAACTTTTAATATATGTGTCTCTTTTACTAACACAGATCCATATCTTTTGTTCGTTTCTTGGACAAGAAAATCGCCAATAGCTAATCGCTTTCTCGCCCTTGGTTGGACCAGTGCCTAACACCTGAATGTATTTTCTATCGGTTAGCCATTATGTTATAAGATTATTTTAGTAATCCGATTGTCGTAGAGTGTATACTGTGGAGAGTGGAGAGGGTGACGAGTGTAATATATAGTTTCAAAAGACAAATTCATATGCACATATACGTATGTAAATAAAATATTTTTATCACAACACAAGAAAAGGAAAAGTTGATTTGAGACTATTGACGTAACGCGACATCCGAAACGTCAAAGAAAGGTTATTAAAAAAAATTGTACGCGATTAAGCGCCATTTTGTTGTGTTGTGATAATGAGAATCGTGTAAGTTAATCAAAGCATTTTTTGTCTGGCGTCTGATTGATGAATTCTAAATTAAATCGAATTTCATTAAGAAATTTATATATATTGATTTAAAATTTAAGCAAGTAAATATAAAAAGGGAAAAGGTCTAGTGAAGTTTGCTGTTAGATTTCCTCAATGTAGATCAGCACCCGTCCGTTAGTACTACTTAACTTTTCCTAACTATCATAGTGTCTGTCTGTACCTATATCTTCCAAGTTTCGACTTTCATCTAAGCTGTGTAGATACATAGCTTTCTTTAATAAGCAATATTTTTAAGTAGTCTTGAATAATACACCCTATCCAGTGCTTTGATATTATTATTTCTATTTTAACAAGGGCCCAAAACATTTCAAGCCACTTTCGAATAGCATTTAGTGTGCATGGCTGACAAAATAAATCGATTAATTTGTTTTGAAGTGACCAAATAAGATATTTATAAAGTAGACATTGATAATATGATGTCTGTCACAGTCACACTGTCTCATTTCTTGTATTAAATTCTTCAAATAAATGTCTTATTTTTTCTCCAAACTTTTAGGAGTATAACCTTATACTCCTGAACTTGATAGGAGTTATTAGAATTACATTATAAACGCCGTTTTATATAAAGTAATTCTATTAGTCAAGTGGTTATTGAAATGAACAGAATCGTCATTTTGACGAAATTATACGACATTATACTTATTTTAAAAACCTCCCATAGTTAATAAAATGATCTGATTATTTAAATGAACAAATTTGAGTAATTTTGACGAAATTATATGACGTTACACTTATTCATAATAATCTCCAATAATTATTACTTTCGGCACTTCATAAAAAATAGTCAATTGTATAATTTTGGTGATTAGCCTGCACTACTTTTAGTTATAAAATTAATGTGGTAACGGCATATAAATATTAGGGTTTACATTTATTTTGTAAAAATAATTATAGAATCCCTATACGCTTCTTTTGTTTGACTAGAGTGACCATGAGTCAGTAATGGGACATGTCTTTATAGTATAAACATTAATATCATTACGTATTTAATAACGCGTCTTAAATAAAATTACATTGAAATATTAAATTAACCATGTCATAGATTAGGCCGTCGTCGAACGGGTTTAAGTCGACGTAATCGTACCGTGCATTTTTCCAATGTACCATATTATCATAATTATAGATATAAACGAGTTAAGTAGGCATATAATGTATATATAGCAATGTGAGACACACGCAAGTATGAGTGATAGATAAAAGTAACGAAAATAGTGAACTGTGTCTAACTTTTGCTAACCTTCCTCTCTCATAAAAATAGAATTCTACAAGTAGTGTAAACAGTGATTTTAAAATATATTCATATTTTCATATAAACACAAATTAACAATTCGTATATGTAACTAAAACTATAGCAATAATACGTATCAATATATATATACTATTTATATTACTTTCGGGATTTGAATATACTTACTCCTTTCACATATACCTATTGACCTAATCGTTTATTCCTCTTAGCCTTTTAGCATCTTCTATATTAATCTTTAAATATAGATGAAATAATTAAAAATAGTGCATTATTATTACAATGGCTGTTAATATTTGGCTTTGTAGGTAATTAATTAACAACAATTACAAATGAGTAATGGCTTCTATATATAAAATATATTATAAATTATTATTAAGTCGATTTGTATGTTAAAAGTGGATTCAAGGAATACCTCACTTCTGTGTCGTTTTGTGAAACAAAAATGTGTCGTTAAAATTTTAGCCCAGCTACGTCACTAAAACTCGATCGATTTAATCAAATTCGATATCTAGTAATCGAATTTTATTAAATATATCTTTTGATTTAATGTTACTATTTAATAATAAATCTAGATGTACTCGAAAATCACGTCATTATGTATATCCATGGTACATACTCAATATTACACGTTAGAGTTTAAATTAGATCACTTTGATATAATTACCAATGTAAAATAGAAATTACATTTAGTTCGTAGTGATGACTGTTGATGGTTACAATGTCTATGGTTTCGTTTGACTATTTCGTTTTAGTAAAATAAAGCTTTTTGAGTAAATTATAAATGTAATCGTTTATATCATATTGATGGAATATCCTGTCATTTGCCAATGTATGGTAGTCCTACAAAAACTGGAAGCTGTTGATGAAATTTCTAAATTAATGAACTTAGACCATCAAATCACTAACAGTATTCATAAGAATTTTTTTGTAATACGTTTAGCCTTTAGCAACTGAACAAATGGGAAATTAATAGTTATATATTGCTGGTGTTTTCTAACAGCCAAACTGTTTTTCGCACTAGAGCAACAAGAAAGCGATTGATACCTAATGAATGTAAAGTGCCTACGCATGCAATCGATTTATTCCTTACACTTTTTTAACTTTAAAGTACATGTGTGAGACGGCAATACAATTTTAGTACTTTTATCATATTCATACTATCATCCAGCTCTTTCTTATTTCTCTACTGCACAAGGAGTATATATGTGTCAGGATATTCCAGCAGTATAGAGCATGCATCGTAGTAAGTTGAAACAAAACTATCAGAATATATATTATTATGTATAAGCGATATATTATATTTAGCTGTATCTAAATGGGAATTCAGTGATCGAATAAAATAAAATTGTTACACCAATCTCTCTGTTTTCATTGGATCTTGGTATCATGTGCCATCCCAATACCTATTACAATTGGGATGAGCAAATAAAAAAATGCCCTAATATTTTTTCGTTAAAATGGCTATTCGCAGATACTACTTTCATGCATTTGGATGCGTTTCATTTTTAATTGCCTAGGAGGTATTTCGAGTGACGTCACTACTGCCTGACACCTGCTAGGGTTTAGGAAGGACAAAATTAAAAACACGAATAACTTATCCGAGAAATCATATTTTTGAAATCTGATAATTGCAAGTAGTTTATTAAGCCTATTCCTCGAAATGGTTTTTGAATGACCTTAGCTTGAAAAATGGCTCATCCCAATTATATATATATATATATATGTTTGGATACATATATTTGAATTTTACTTATCAATAAGGTACTATAATAAATAAAATCGTGGAGCAGAATCAGATAAAAGTTGTGTTAATCCTTTGTGATAGAGGTCTGGAATTATCACATAGAACAGGCAATAGGGTTGTTGTCTAATCTCAAATTTTGAAAAAAAATATAGAGGATCCTGATGAAACAAACAAAATAGGGAACTAAATCAAAATTTTGAGTTCGATCCTTCCGTGTAGCTCGTTTTATGAGCATTTAAAGTTATAATTGACAGAGAAATCGGTATATTAAAAACTAATAATACCATTGAATAGCCCGTAAAACGTAAGTCAAAGTCAAAGTTCTTTATTTTTCAGTTTAGGCATAATTACAATGCACTTATGAATGTCAAATAGAAAGCGGTACTTTTGCAAAACACACATTATTCATAAAATGTAATTTTACAGTAGGACCTCCTTTTTTTTCTAATACGATAACTCGTGTAAAACGATAATCACTGCCAGACATCCCTATCCATGATAGTCGTTTACCTTATAATAAGCTCTTGAAATAAGTTTTTGTTTCACCACGGATTTGAATTTACAGTCGATAAGTTCGGTAATGTGTTTGGAGTTTTATTGTAGAATTTTATACAATTTCCCAAGAACGATTTTTTTGCTTTTACTAATCTGTAAAATGTTTCTTTGAGCTTCCCTGTATTTCTGGTCACTTTTGGCTTATCTGTATTCGTTGAAAAATTGTATAGATTCTTCCTCACATACATTATTATTTCAAATACGTATAACGACGGCAGCGTTAGAATATCTATCTCCTTGAAGAGTTCTCTCAATGACTCACGCGGCCCCAAGTTATAAATTGCTCTAATAGCCCTTTTTTGCAAAATAAAGACTGTTTCAATATCCGCGGCTGATCCCCACAAAATAAGACCATAAGTAATAATACTACTAAAGTAAGCGAAGTAAACTAACCGTGCTGTCGCCACATCGGTAAGCTGCCTTATTTTTCTGACTGCAAAAGCAGCGGAGCTCAACCTACTTCCTATTGTAGTTATGTGGGAACCCCTTGCAGTTTCGAGTCTAATGTAATACCTAAAAATATAGTTTCCTTTACAAATTCTATGGTTTCACCATTCCATTAAGTTCACGACGGCAAGTTTACATTTGATGAATTCGCTAGTGAGAATTTAACACATTTCGTTTTTTTCGGATTCAACATTAAGTTATTGGCAGCAAACAAGTTAGATATCATGGAGAGGGTATTATTTGGTTCAGCGAGTTCAAGATCTTTCCTATTTACCTTGAACAGTAATGAAGTGTCATCAGCGAACATGACAATGCCTGATCTTCGGCTTACCATATAGGGTAGGTCATTTACATAAACAAGGAATAGGAATGGGCCTAGAATAGATCCTTGAGGTACTCCCATCTCCACCATTGTCTCAGCCGAAATGACCCCATTTATAGCTACCTTTTGATTTCTCTGTGTTAAATATGACTTAATGAGATCGAATGCATGTCCTCTTATACCATAAAAATTTAGTTTGCACATTAAGGTATTATGATCTACACAATCAAAAGCCTTAGAAAGGTCACAGAAAACTCCAATGACGTCATGTGACTCTTCCTAACCCTGCAAAATGAATTTTATCAAACTTGCGCCGGCATCAGTAGTAGATCTACCTTTCGTAAAGCCGAACTGCTGTTGGTGTAAAATCTTATTAGAATTAAAGTGAGAAATCAGTTGCGATTGCATTATTTTTTCGAATATTTTGCTAAACGCAGGTAGGATAGAAACTGCACGATAATCAGAAGGATTATCTCTATGGCCTGATTAAAAAATTGGAACTAATTTACTACATTTCCTTAAATCTGGAAAAATGCCATTGTCTATATAACTATTAAAGATAAGAGCTAGGGCAGGTGCAACGACTCCAGAATAGATTCCAGCACCTTGACTGACACGCCCCATAAGTCCTCAGTACTCTTAATTTTTATCAGTTTAAAAGTCTTCAGCAAATCTAAAGGAGAAACATGATGAAATTTGAAGTTACAAATATTTTCTAACTTTACATTTTCACTCAGGAGAGATTCAGCTTTTGTGGTGGAAGATGCCAAACTTCTTGTAGTTTCTAGGGAAATTTTAGAAAAGAAATTATTAAATTCATTAGCTACTCTTACTGCGTCAGTTATTACTGTATCGTCAATCTTCAAGGAAATAGTGGATTCGCTTATATTCTTCTGACCTGTCTCTGTATTTATTATTTTCCATACGGTCTTGGCCTTATTTTCCGTGGATTCAATGTTTTTATTCAAGTGCGCTGCTTTTGCTTTTGTGCATACAATTTTAAAACAATTTTAAATATTATCTAACATACTGATGGAAGCGCTCGTCAGTGGTGCAAGATCTCCTGTCATACAGTTGGTATAATTTATCTCTACTTATCCGGATTCCGGTTGTTGCCCACTCATTGAATGACATTTTGTTAGTAATCTTAATACGCTTTTTACCACAAGTTCCATTAAATTCTTTACACACTGTATTTAGGAGCATTTTGTATAGGTCCTTCGGATCATTTGATTCTGTCTGGGTATTGGAAATGACTCCTAGCAGATTTGACTTTAACAGTTCTAGTCTATGTTTACCCAGCGGTCTTATTTCTATGACGCGATTACTATGTCTCATTTGACAGGGCAGCCTAACCACCTGAAGTTTATGATCCGAACGAACTCCATTCACTATGCCTTGATGACGGCAGTTTAACCAGATATTATCTATACAAGTGGCAGAGGTGGGAGTCACTCTTGTAGGTACTTCGAAAAGGTAATACAGATTGAACGATTTGAATAAAGTGATGTATTTATCTTTCCCAACCGACTTTGACAAGATATGAATGTTGAAATCACCACAGACAACTATCGCCTTTTTAGTCTTTATTGCTTTACGCAGTACATCCTCTATAATATTAATAAAAGAAATGAAATCACCTGATGGCGGTCTATAGACGCAGATTATAAGATACTGATCCATCTCTGCACAAGCTATCTCGCAAACACGATCAACAGAACAGCCTGAGAGGTCTCTTCGTTCTTTAAAAGTTAATCCCTTTCTCACTAAGATAATAGTCCCACCACCCTCTGCAGTAGGTCTGTTGAATGCGCTAGCCAATTAATAATTATTTACATGAAATTTCATCATGTCGTTTTTTTTTAACCAAATTTCCGTTAAGCAAATAACATCAATCTTTTGTTTTTCTGTAAATAATTCTAGATGTAATATTTTGCCAGTGAAGCGATTTATATTTTGGTGTAACAATGTTACACTACTCTGCTTCTCCGTTGTCCGAGCAGTCGGTTTAAAGACAAATCCATAATTGGAAATGTCGTCCTAGCCAAGGTGGGGGGGGGGATCGGAATTAATAAAAGATGCTAAAGATTTAGCAAGTGTATGTTGTAAATCGGTAATCACTAATAGCATTATTAGTGTCAAAAAATATAACGTCACTATGACGACTCGTCAACTTATAAAAGAGCTTATTCAGGTTATACGAATAATTGTTGGAACTGCACGGAGTAGCAGAATAGGGCAATGCTCCTATAATAACATTTTTAGCACCTAGCTTTGACAGGCAGGCGAACCCAGCCTTTACATCTGAGTACCTAATATTTGACCCATCACCCAACATTATTACAATGGTGGTTTGTTGATTTACAGGAGTTTTTATTTATTCTTTCAATGATTTGTTGAAATGAGGCATCAGGCATACAATGATTTAAAACACAGCTGTTTGGAATATCATTACATAAAATTTTGCCCAATCCTCGTCCTGTCGTATCAGAAAAAAACTATGATTTTACTTACATTATTATTGACCAGAGCTATTTTACATACTGACTCAGACATGCTGCTGTCCGGCACAGGTGAGCAAACCACATCCCCCGGCTGAGAGTGAGCCTGATGAGACCCACAGTTACAGTCACTTAAAGACTGCTTGATAAGCAGAGCCTCTAAATGTTCCTCGTTGCAGTGGCACAGCTCCAATAGTTCATCTGCTGCTAAAATATGTTCATTAATCTGTTTCTGGGATATTAGATATTTATTACTTATGTCTCTCAAAGAAGTTTCCAGTCTGCTCAACTCGGTTTGCAGCTTGTTTGTATCAGCTTCATAGGTGACCGGCTATACTTTAATTGCTCTCGACATGAGTGAAGGTCTCTTAGAGCACAGATATGATTCTTCCTTAATTTAGTAATTTTAGGGATGTTAATGTGTTTTCTATACAGTCGTTTAGATTTTCTTTTAAATCGATTTAATTTAACATATTTTTTGAACTTATGGCTTTGTAAATTCACATATTTACAACAGGAGTCCTCTGTCAAATCGATTACACACGAAGAACTAAAACTGCTGTGATGCTCTCTACAGGCATTTGGTGTTACAATTTCTTCAAAAAGCCCCTTCGTATTATTCACTTGCTGCCACTCAGCTTGCTCCTGCATTCGAGAAACAACCTTGTGGGCATCTGTGAGTTCATATTCCAGAGTGTCTACACGTTGCAAAGTCTGTTCATGGATATCACAGCATTCTTGAAGGGTTTTCAATTTGTCCAGCAGATGGTTACGCTGTATCACAGTATCCTAATACAATATATCAAGGTTGGCTAAATCTCGTTTGAGTTCTGTGTTCTTCTGGATAATCTTCTGAACTTCTTCTTCGCTTTCATCGCGTTCCCGCAGTAACTGTTCACACACAGATTTAGACTGCTTGAGTTCCTTAAGTGTTGTATTCAGCTTCTGTTCCAGTTCCCGTACTGTAGCCTTGCGTGTCATAACTGAGCTAGACATGTTGATCTAGCTTAATACAGGGCACAGATTTATAGTTGTAGTTTCAAAACATTGATACAATGACGTCTGGCCGGTAGCAACTTCGAATCTTACTTTTCCACAATTAAACTGCTACTTTGGCTGATTTACACCACTAACACTCTGTTTACACCAGTAAGTATACAGTTTTTACGCATGAATTCATCACTACCTAAGCTTGTTGACAAATTAATTTAATTTTAATACGTTGGTCCGTTACGATGACATTTGGCCAGTAGAAAACAACTTTGTGTTATTCCTTTTCACAATTGAACTGTCACTTTTGACAAATTTATGCAATTAACACTTTATTTATACTACATTACAGGTTTTACTCATAAACTTATCACTATATATGCGTATTTTAAAATTAATTTGATTTTTTTTCAAGTAAGGTATCTTTTGTTATGAATTTTTATTGATAAACACAAGTCTTAACATAGCTGCAGAACAAAGTTCTTAATATCCCCATACAAGGTATTACAGTGTGATGTCATGTTAGGCTTTAGTATCAAGCGCTTTTGGGAAAGTCCAAAAATGTGCTTAAAAGTTGTCAAATACCCTATTTCAGACTTACGTTGCATTCTCTTGTCACTAATTATTCGCTCACAAGTATTTATTTATCCCATGCGAGTGCGAAAATACAAAAATGACTTTAGACGTTAGCTGCAATTATTTTTTAAATGTTCAGTTTATTTGCAGCGATTCAAGAAATTATTATTTATTGTTTCATACAAAATTTTAAAAAAATGTGCTAGACATCGGTTTATAGATTCTTTGACGCTTGTCTGCTGGTAAATAGAATATTTAAAAGGATATCCTGGATTCCATTTTAAAGCTCGATAAGTTAGTTAAATTAAAAATGCAAACTGCACGCAATCCGGTCAAAGGACTCCTATTTGACAGTATAATCCTAAAAGTATTTTTTGAATGCAAATTTAAATTTATGCAATGTTCACTCATCATCACAACAACAAAACACGTTCACTGTCTCCGTACAAAATGATCTGACAATGTCATAAGTCTAGGTGGCTGGTCGGTCCGTTTGCCAATTATAAGATTTAAAAATAAAAGCGGCCAAGTGCGACTCGGACTCGCCCATGAAGGGTTCCGCAGCCGTTTATACAAAAAATACACTACAGATAAAAAAAATACGATATGAAAAAAAAAAAACACTAACAAAAGAGCGTATCTCCCAGGCACTTACGTCGTTTTGCTGAGAAGCGCAGTTTTATGGCAATAACTTAAAAACGGTATGTCCGTCATGTTGAAAACAATTTTCGTTGGAAGTAATTATTAAGCTTTATATTTGTAATTTTTTTCATATATTTTGAACATACTGTTTACAAAACACAGGGGGGGACACAATTTTTGCTACTTTCGGAGCAAATATTTTGGAAAATATTCACTAAATCAAAAATTTTTTTATAAACCTCAGTGTTTTTAGAAGAACTGTCGAAATATGTGCCACACATTGATATTTGCAGAATTATTTTTTTTTCAGTTTCGGTTACATGTATTGAGTGCCCCCCCTAGAATCTTTTATTTAACTATCAAACTAAGTAGCGGTTTACACACGACACCTATGCTCCAAATTTCGTCAATGTACATCTTATAGTTTTTGAATAAAATGCCTGTGACATACGAACGGACAGACAGACAGACAGACAGACATGACGAATCTATAAGGGTTCCGTTTTTGCCATTTTGGCTACGGAACCCTAAAAAACACAATTTTTAATATATATACTATTATACGGTTGTAAAAATGATATGTCTGTACATTGAAGATATTTTCAAAAAATATATTATAATGAACCATTTGAAGGTCACTGCATTGAATTTTTTTTAATTTTTTTTTTGTATGTGTCGTTGTAACTTCATCACGCCAAATCGGCTTAACTGATTTCAATTATTTTTGCTACACGGGTAGCTGCATATCCAGAAATAGTTATAGGATACCTTTTACCCCACTACGCTGAAGTTGTAAGAAATTATTACTTTTTCTCCTCTGCGAACGAAGTTGCGGGGCACCTTCTTATGGACTAATATTAATTGATTGTTTTATATTAATTGACATGCATGCGTTGACCACTATTATTAATTGACACGTCGAGTTCAGGACTACTAAAGTTGGCTAGTTCGTTGTAAATTCATTATGCGCCATTTGTACAAGTACATAACAAGAAGACGCAAGATTCCAGTTTGATCAAATTTATTTCATGACAGGTACATTTTGCTTCATTGAGTTTTTCCTATTTTTAACCGACTTTTAAAAGGAGGAGGTTATAAATTACACTATATATATATATATTTTTAATGTATGTTCACCGATTTCTCTGTCAATTGTGAACTAGAAGGTATCTTAGTGTTACACGGTAATCATAAAGTGACAGCAAGTATCTTAGCGTATTTAAGGGATCAAAAATCTTATATCGAGCAAAAAATAAAGCAAAAAGATGGCTTAAAATTGTGTGCAGGATCCTAAACACACATCAACGAAAGGTAAATATGATTTTAGCGCTAATGAAGCGTTGCGCACCTGGATTGCAAATTGAAACACATTTATACGAATTTACTTATGAATACGCTTCGTTTGGCCGAGCGCTTCCGAATTTTCAATTTGAGCGCTTTGCGACGCAATTAAATTGTTTGGCTCTAATTACAAATAATATGTAAAACAACAAATACGTACCACTGAACACACATCTAGAAAAACTATCTACGATATGAACTACAAATTACTTCATGAGAGGAGGCCTATGCCCAGCAGTTGGATGTATATAGGCTGATGATCATAATCATCATAATCATCATCATCATCATCATCATCATCATCATCATCATCATCATCATCATCATTTCAGTCATACGACGTCCACTGCTCGACACAGGCCCCCTCAATAGACTTCTTCATGGGCTGGATAGAGGCGACCCGAATCCAGCGAGTCCCCGCAACCCGGTCTTCCTGCCTTCACGCGGTCTCATCTCAAGAACGTTTATGCCACAATTGCCATCGGTTCTTCGAACTAAGTGTCCTGCCCATTACCTCTTCAGTTTGCTTACCCTGTTTGCTATGTCGGTGACCTTGGGTCGTCTACGAATCTCCTCATTTCTCGTAGAGAAGTCCCAAGTATAGCCCTTTCCATAGCTCGCTGAGTGAGTCTGAGCTTCCTTAAGAGGCCCATAGTCAGAGACCACGTCTGGGCTGCGTAGGTTATCACCGGTAATAGTTACGCACTGGTTGTATGATGATGATGATGACCCCATAATACCAAGACTGCCCATGAATATTGAACGTTCTAAATAGCCAATAAACGCATTAATTTCTCACTTAGCAATTATCCACACTGAGCACTTTTAATGACATAATGTTAGAATCATTAAAAAAAAGTTGATTGTCTGTAAAGTCAGATTACGGACGATACCTTTACGTGATAACGTCATAAGAAAACATTGATGAAAAATTGCATATTTTTATGAATTCACAAGCCGAACTCTATCTCTTGTTCCGCGTTCTCGCTTGCACGCTCAAATCAGGTGGAACCAGACAGCGAAACGTGACAATGGGTCATGATTTTTCGTGCGTGCAGGCGGCGTTTATCGATTACTAAGACGTTATCACGTCAAAAATTGTAAAAATATATCTTAAATTATTTTTTGGGCTATAAATTAGAACGAGATGTCTGTCAACTATCCGGTTGCAAATAACATTTATTTATTTATTTACTGTAGGAGAACCAACACCTAATACAGTACAAATAGAAACTTAAATAAAAGTATAAAGCCAATTACAGGAACTCACGTATAGACATTGCACATGAAACAGTTAAGTGACAACGCACATAATGACGCGCACACACAGCAAGTATATATAAAAACTATGAACATTTAAACTAAGCTTTAAGAGCTTTACTAGACAAACGACCTCAATACCTAATACACAATAACAATATAACATAAACACTATAAAAATCGCTACAAACTAACTACAAATAAGAATCGCTCATTCTAATAACGCACTAATTAAATTTCGCTTCACAGAAGGAATTACCCAATTAAATTTATCAATATCAGGCTCTCTCGTCACATTATTCAAATTACGCCTAGCACGGTTAAGGAAACTGTTCTGTCTATATTTGGATGATGTAGGCCTTAGATGGATAGGGGGGAAGTGCCTTTTAGGCCGAGAAGGAGCAACAAATGACAGTTCCTGTAGTAGTTCACGACAGTCAATGCCGCCTGTTGTGATATTAAGCAAGAAAGTAATATCAGCTATTTCACGACGCTTATATAACGGGATCAGATGATGTTTCTTGCAAATGTTAAGGTAATTGGATGAATTATAGGAATATTTTAGTTTATAACTTAAGTATTTAACAAATTTCCTTTGAACTCGAATGAACAGAACTTCGCATTATAAAGCCTAATGTTTTCATAGCACTACCGACAATATTCTCAATGTCGGTGTCAAATAGAAGTTTGGAGTCGTGTACTACACCCAGGTCTCTAATAGAGTGAATCTTGTTCAGAGGTTGACCTTTAAGTTTGTAAGTAGTTGGAATTAAAATTCGCTTCCTAGAGAATGTAAGGGAAAAACATTTCGACGGATTTAGATCTAATTTGTTCTTCTGACAATACTCATCAAGTCGCTCAAGGTCTGACTGAATCAATGGTGCATCGCTGCTCGACTTCACCCTCCTAAAGACCTTCATATCGTCAGCAAAACAAAGCAGTCTAGAGTGTATAAAGCATTTACTAATGTCGTTAATAAATATGTTGAACAGCAATGGCCCGAGCAAAGAACCTTGGGGGACGCCACTTGGAATAGTCACCCAACCTGCGATATAATTATTAACTACAACAGCTTGTGACCTATTGGCAATGTAGGAAGAAAACCATCTCAGCAAGTCACCACTGATTCCCACGTCACATAACTTTGACAGTAAGATACCATGGTCAATTCTGTCAAAAGCCTTGCTATAATCAGTGTATACTACATCAACCTGAGTGTCATTATCCATCGCATCAGTGACATACTCATTAAGGAGGATGAGATTGGATACGGTAGATCGTCGCTGCAAAAAACCATGTTGGTTGGGACTAATAGAATTCTTCAGAGCGCAGTACACTTGGTTATATACTATTTTTTCCATAACTTTAGATAATATACATAATTTAGAAATTGGTCTATATTTTTTTATGTCCGTTCTAGGTCCTTTTTTGTGTACTGGTGTGATAAAGGCCGATTTCCATAAAGGCGGAACAATACACTCTGAGAATGATCTTTTAAGTAATAAAGAAATGGGAATCGCCAAGCTTTCGGCACATTTTATTGACGACACGTTTGGCTCAGTGGGTTGCGCAACGGCCTACGAAGCTGGCGGTCCCGGGTTCGAATCCCGGCCGGGGCAAGTATTTGTGTGATGAGCACGAATATTTGTTCCTGGGTCTTGGATGTTTTCTATGTATTTAAGTATTATGATTTATCCATATATTATGTATATCGTCGCCTAGTACCCATAGTACAAGCTTTGCTTAGTTTGGGACTAGGTCGATTTGTGTAAGATTGTCCGTGTGCTATTTATTTATTTTATTTATTAAAAAATTAGCAGGAAAGTCATCCGGGCCAGATGATTTAGACGGGTCAAGTTTAAGTAAAATATTTTTGACTAAGATAGGGCTTACTTCAATGTGTGCCAAGAAAGCTGTACAGTTAACGTCGTTACTAGTGATACCATCCAAGATTTTTGTGTTAGACGCTGAGAAGGATGATAAAAATATTCAGAAAAAGCCTTACATATTTCCGTCCCAGTGTTAACCATGTTACCATTGTAATTAAGGCTGCTAGCCGTGGGAGCCAGATCGCGACTTGATGAAACACCAAAATTTCTTAGGATTTTTACATATATTACTTTCGACATTACTCATATACGACTCAAAACATTGTTGCTCCAGTCTTCGCACCCTGTCACGTAATGCAATGAAAGAAACTAAATCTGATTTATTTTTATATATATTGTATTTATTTAAATATTCGATTTTTTCTTTAATGGCACACTTCAACGGGCGCGAGTACCACAGAGGAAACGTATCAACTAATCCTTTTACTAGGAATAAATTTAAGCCTTCATTTCTCGTAAGTTTTATAAAAGAAGTAACATACACAACATAATCTAGATATCACAATTTTTTGTACTATATTACCTTGGCCTATTTTGACATGTAAGTTTCGGCTGGGATATTTATTACTAAAGCAATCAGTCATCAAAACACAATTATTTATTCAAACCGATAATCACGTTTACTACACTAGCGCAGTAAATTCAACTTTCCTAAATATGTACTCATTATACGAGATGTTTATCGCACAACGAAGGCTTTCGGAGCACGAAACATACAATGAGCTTCTGAAACTTAACGGCTCTCTATTTTACTCCCTTTTGTAGAAGCCATAAAGTTTGTATTTAAATAAGATGTACAGTCAGCGTCAAACTAGTTTACATTATTGAAATATGGAAAATAGATAAACAAATTGCGTCTTCTCTAATAGGATGTTGGTAAGTATTTCATTTAACAAATCGGTTACAATCAATAGCTTTCGTTGGCTGGTAGTGGAGCGAGATTGGCATGGCAGAGGGGAGGCCGGGGAACTAGGAATAGGGAGAAGCGTTACATTTCAGTCGCCGTGATTGTCGTTCCAGTTCTTAAAGAATCACTAAAATATCACTGTGATTTTGTCTTGCTTAGTACTCAACCCACGTTAAAGTTACACACTGTAATCTAATAAGGGGCACTATGATTTTTGTGTTTATCACGCGATAATTAATTTATATCATGCATCATTCTCCCACTTAAATACTTTTCAAATGTGACACGTCATTTATCTATCGCGCGATAAACATGAATCTCACAAATCACTGACAGATTACAGTGATTTAATTTATATGCGTTTTGGACCGAGTAATTTGACACTTCTTTACTATCAAAAATAAAATTTTTGTAGATTTAAGATATTTTTGAAAATAAGTGACAGACTATTTGAAGATACTAGCGCGAATTTTTTTTTATTTTTTTTTTCTGTACGTTTATATGTGTCGTTGCGGCTTCATCACGCCAAAACGGCTCAACGGATTTTAACTAGATTTAGCACACGGGTAGCTAGGCATTCACAGATGGTTATAGGATCCTTTTTACTCGATGCTGAATAAAAAAAAGGGTTATGATTTTAGTCTCCTCTGCTGACGAAATTGCAGGCACATTCTAGTATTTAAATTAATCATTTACTTTTACACGGAAGATCACTGTGACTTTTTCACCGTGACTTACGGCAACGTCGGGGAGGTCGAAGAATGTTGGGGAGACCGGGCATGTTTGGTAATTAGTCAAATTAGCGGGGGTCGGGGTTCGGGGATAGATAATTAAGTAATTACTGGGGACAATAATCGTATTTTACTAAGTTTGATTCGTGTATTAAGGGTACGGAAATAAATATGCGGTAACTGGAGGTAAGATTATCTTTTGTGGTTCAGTTTTATTAAACAAATAATTACAGCAGAATTATGTCTGAAAAGTAGTAAACATCAATGATTGTGGATTATATAACAATTTTTACACAAATTTACTTAAACACAAATATAAAAAATTGTAACCTCAAAGACAAATACATATCATGAGAGTTAAAATTATAACATCTCTTTGTAGTCAAATGAACTTATTGTAAAGATTGATATCGCTACTTATATAATTATTGTTTAAAAGTATTTAATTTTAGTTGCTTACATCCTCACTATAAAAAAACAGTTAGACGGATTTGAATATTTCTTTGGTACAGTAATTGCTGCAATGCAATGATACTATTTAACCTGTGGGGCGTTATGTCAAAAGAAAATTTTACATTAATTCAATCGTAATTCATGTGAAAAGTAGGTTCTAAATTTAAAAATCGTGAACGAAGTAGCCGGGTACATTCTAGTATCAAGTATGTAATTATAATTGTGTAACATTTTCCTCTTTGCTCGTAGCATTCGCAAATTATGTGCTACGCCGCTGCAAGGGCTAAGTAAGTGCTACGGCGTAGCGCCTAGCAAAATGTGAGCGCTAATGAGAAACATCAGTCACGGGCGCGGTGGACATTGCTGTGGTAAAATTGCATTTTTGCGGGTGCCGGGATGACATGTTGTACTTGTGATTCGTGTGAAATTTACTGGACGATGATGATTCATAATTCATACTTTATTGCATTACTAGATGGCGCCCGAAACTTAATTCGCGGAGGAGAAAAACTCATAACTCCGCTTTTTTCTTCAGCGTAGTCGGGTAAAAAGTATCTTATAACCATCTGGAGATACCAGTGACGTGGCGTGAAAAATTTGGTTAGTAAAGCCGGAGAAAAAAAAACACCTACTACTAGTCCACAATCCAGTCTAATGCCCTGAGCACGCCTAACGACCCCCCCCCCCCCCCCCTCTTAGAAGTACAATGTCAATATTAAAAGTACAATGCCGAACGGACGGACGGACGGACATGACGAAACTATAAGGTTTCCGTCTTTGCCACTTTGACTACGAAACCCTAAAAAGCGTGTAAAGTTGCCTGTAGGTTTAAGGGACTACCTGATTAACATTATATTATTAATAATAATAATTATTACTCTTTATTGCACACCAAAAGAAAATAACATCAGACACTTAAATCTAAACCAGTATGAGAACTGGTAAGCAACAGGCGGTCTTATCGCTAAAAAGCGATCTCTATCTTAGGTAGTAGAGATGGCGCAAAGTAAACAACCAATGAGTAAGTAAGTGGTGCACATGAAGATGAGACAAATCATAAATTAAAGCTAGAAAGAAAAACAAAAGAGAAATGAACATTTCAGATACATACATTTAAGACCTTTGTACACACAAATGCATTGAATAAATAAATATGAATATGAATACAAAGATACTAGATTATATTGTTTGCCTACGGAACCCGAAAAAACACATGAAAACACACATCAAATTTCCAAATCATCAAATAACTGTTAATGTTCGTTCCTATAAAATAGCCCAACTAAATTGTAGATTCCTATAACTACAGGATACAATTAAATATTTTCTTTACGGATCCTGACTACACCGCTACAAGGGCTAAGAACAAAACACGAGGGATAATGAGAAACATTACTCATGCGGACGCCGGGGGCGGGGCAGACCACGGGATTGCATTTTTTGCGGGTGCCGGAATGACATGTACTGAGATTTGTGTTATTCATTTTACCACGCTACCCTCATCTGGCGTAAACGTTTTTGTCATAATCATCATTTGATATAATTCATTCTTTGCAGTGATCGGCACTATCAGTGCAAAACTTTAAAAAAACTTACCAAACGGACAGAAAAGAGTGCTTACAGCCATGAAAATATTAATATCCTTATACCCAAGTATTGGAAATCCAAGATTCCGATATAGAGTTAAATTGAACACTTATCTGCCATTAAAGATCTTATTATCCTTGGTTGTAAGTCTCTTTTGTGTCAGTTTTACAAGTTTCGTTACAGTTTTGCACCAATAGTGCCGATCATTGATCATTTGGCATAATGTATTTTTTCTGAATCTGTAGAATTTTCAGGACATTTTAGGTCATCATCCTGTTTAATGCTAGGTTAAGTTGGGTTTTTTTAATAAGAATTCTGAAAAGTTAACCTGTTCCGAATAAAATAGGCTTGTGTCCTAAAAAAATATAATTACTCCGTCAGTTAAAAATAATATATGAAAATATTGAACACGTATTTTTTCATGTGTCAATCAATCAAAAAATTATGAAGATATAGCCTGTTAAAGTTCTCCGTGTTTCGCACCGTGTGACGTCACGCGCCCCACTCCCAAACCTTGACGCGCTTTATCTTTCTCTTTTTTTGTTTGACTGACAAAAGAAAAAATACGTGTCAAATATTTTTTGATAATAACTGACGGACTTATTACAATAATTTGTTTTTAACCCAGGAAACTACCCTATTATGCCAAATGATGATTATGATAATACTATATTAGTACTTAGCCTGCTTAAATATATCCTTTTAAATAAAACTCAATGCGTAGTTATCCAAGAAAACATATCAAAATTAATAAATGAAAAATAAAGTATCTAAACTAAATAGAAAAAAAGGAAAATATGTGTTTTTTTTAAAACCACTTACGCACGTTTGATATTCATTCTTATAAGAACCATGTCCCGGTAAAAGTAAGTAATTGAGGTTTCTGTTTTGGGTTATTCATTTTTGTCTGTTAAATATTCCTTTACCCTATAATAAGCCTTTTGTCATTAGGTACTTTTTAAAATACTTTTTGATAGCTAAAAAGGTAATTTTAAAGTGTCATCTGGTAACTTCTTATAAAAAGTGGCCAAGTGCGAGACGGACTCGCCCATGTAGGGTTCTGCAGCCGTTTATACAAAAAAATGCACTACAGATGAAAAAAATACGATGTGAAAAAAACACTAACAAAAGAGCGTATCTCTCCGGCACTTAAGTCCTTTTGCTGAAAAGCGCAGTGTTTTGGTAATAACTTAAAAACGATATGTCTGATCATGTTGAAAACAATTTTTATTGGAAGTATTTATTAAGCTTTATATTTGTAAATTTTTTCACATTTTTTGAACGTACCGTTTAGAAAATAGAGGGGGGGACACAATATTTGCTACTTTCGTAACGAATATTTCGGAAAATGTTCACTAAATCAAAAAAAAACTTAGGAACCTCAGTGTTTTTAGAAGAACTGTCGAAATATGTGCCACACATTGATATAGGCTGAATTTTTTTTTTTTCTGTTTCGGTTACATGTATGGAGTGCCCCCCTAGAAATATATATATCTTTTATTTAACTAACAAACTAAGTAGCGGTTTACACACGACACCTATGCTCCAAATTTATCAATGTACATCTAATAGTTTTTGAGTAAAATGCCTGTGACATACGGACGGATAGACAGACAGACAGACAGACATGACGAATCTATAAGGGGTCCGTTTTGCCATTTTGGCTACGGAACCCTAAAAATTAATACATCGGTCTACGTTTGATTATTAATGAAAAAATGAGTTGTTGAATTGTTTTTACTCTGGCTAAGAAAACATCCAAGACCCAGGAACAAACATTTGTGCTCATCACACAAACTCTTGCTCTAGCCGGGATTCGAACTCGGGGCCGCCAGCTTCGTAGGCCGTTGTGCAACCCACTGAGCCAAACGTGTCGTCAATAAATTGAAGACTACTTTACCGCCTCTAATTTAGACGATAAAATATTCAACAAAGCCGTTACTTACTTCAAAAATAATGGCCACTAACGGTAAATACGTAAGTATAAGTACCAAATATACAGGGTGGAAAAAAAAAATGAGCCCCGAAGGGCAACTGGCTTAAATGCTTAAGATAGCTCATTTTTCTTAAAGAGTTTTAATTTTCTTAAGATGACTTGTGAAAAGCCTGCCCGAACCGAGAATCGAACTGACTAAAAGTGCAAAAAACATTAAATTACTCTTATATCTCATGGACTTTTTAGGGTTCCGTTACCAAAGGAAAAAACGGGACTATTACTAACACTCCGCTATTCGTCCGACTATCTGTCCGTCTGTCACCAGGCTGTATCTCATGAGCCATGATAGCTAGACAGTTGAAATTTTCACATATGATGTATTTCTGTTGCCGCTATAACAACAAATACTAAACACAGTATAATTTTATTTCTGTCTGTCTACGTCAGTAACTAATATAAAATGACCGAACACCGCGTACATTTTGCTTAGGAGTAGGGTTCTGCTAACACTGGATTTCCATAGATATGGCCGCTGGTAGCATATAAACGGAACCTTCGGTACGCGAGTCCGACTTGCACTTGGCCGGTTTTTTATTTCTAAGAACACATTTTTACTAGAAAGATTTTATCCTTAATATTCATTTTATCGATAAGCAAAATTAAACAGTGAATATTTATTGTTTGCATTAGTTAGTTCAATTCCCGGTTCAGGTAAGCTTTTTACAAAATCTGTGAATGCAGTTATTCATCTTATGAAAATTAAAAGAATGTTGCCTTTAAGTAAAATGAGCTATCTTAAGCATTTAAGGCAGTTGCCCTGCAGGGACCATAATTTTTTCCCACCCTGTATTTTCACTGTAAATTCGTATTGGAGCGGTGCTCATTAAATTTTCACGACCAATTGACCTGCCCCGATCGGCGCGAGGGAGAGAACTAGAGAGGGGCTACTCTGAAATTAGAAATTCGAAGTTCGTATGTCACCATCTCGCTCACACAAATACAGTTTAACATCCGAGCAAGTGGGATGGTATGGTACAAATTTCGAAATTCTAGATTCGAGATAATCCCTCTGCTCAAGCGGACGTCTCAATCGAGGGTTTTGGTACGCGCAGCAGCGCCTCCGTTTAAAGTTTCCATCCATAAATAATTGGAATTGATTATGCGAAGTATGGACATGGAAAATTAATTTCGATGATGATTTTTTTCTTCATGTGCTCAATGCCACTTATACTCGTATATTCAGTTAAAGCCCGTTTTTAGATGGAACGCGTTATCCCTGATTAGAACTAGTTTTTACCAAATGCCTTTGTTCTAACTAGAAGTACGTAGCCAAAACTAGAGTTTACCATAGATATATTTATTTTTCAGATAAAACTAGTTGTTCTCCGAGCTTTAGTTAAGACTAGCACTAGAGAAACTAGGATAGGTTGATATCGTGACCACGTATAGTACTCAAAATGGGTTATAAACCGAAAACTGGTTAGGTTGGTCATGAATTTTTACCTCGGACGGAACAGTTTAACTGACTCGCTTCGGAAAAACGCGTTTTGTGTAATCAGAACTAGTTTTTAATTAAATAAAACAATTTAACGGATTATATCGCGTATATTATCTCATTTTAGTTCCTGACGTTTCTGAAGCTTTTCGGCTTTCCATAGTCACGAGTGGACTGAGAAAAGATATATTTTCCTCTGTCAAAGTTACAATAGTTATAATCCGTTAAATTGTTTTATTTAAATGAGTAATAATCGCGGCAACAGAAGTAAATATTAGTTTTTAATTCGTTAATTCTAGTTTTAGCAAAGGTATTTTGTAAAATCTAGTTCTAGCTAGGGATAACGCGTTCTATCTAAGAACTGTTTTTAACTGTATCATATACACTGAAGGCAAAAAAATAACTTGACTAACTTCTCAGACCAATCGCATAAAAGTTTAAGAGTAACTCCTAGGTATAATTCGTACTTAGGAGTGCCGTCTCGCGAAATTTTGACTCAATGCATTGCTTTTATTTTTTGATTACGTAAAAAAAGAAAAAATACGTTCGAAATATTTTTCATTAATCTACAAGACGGACTAATTATTAACATTTTGAATAAAACTTATCATAAAAATAGAGAAGGATATAAATTAAATAAGACTTAAATTCAATTAAAAAAAAAACAAAAATAAGCTATGACAAAGACTTCATGACCGAGGGATCATTGTCGAATTATAACTTAGGCCTATGCTAGACAATTTCTGTAATTACAAGGTGGTTTTCCCATTTGTTATTATTAAAGATTAAGCCCAACGGTAGCCACCTGATCGCACCCTCTCCAACTTACCCCTTATTTGCTTTTCTTGCCTAATTAAAACTCGCCGAGTGCCAAAGACTAGAGAGCTCTTGACTGGAGTAACTCGCTCAATACTCGTATTGAGCGAGTTACTCCAGTCAAGAGCTCTCTAGTCTTTGGCACTCGGATAGTATTGGGTATTCTAGGACAACATTTGATTTTCCATGCTTAGATAAATCCACCGATCAAACTTGTTCTGATTGTTATTCTGTCCCGTAAATAAGGAGACAATAATAACAGAGTCACTTAGAAAAATCGGCCAAGTGCGAGTTGGACCCGCGCACCGTGGGTTCTGTACAAAATATACGCTACAAACGGACTTATCTGTTAAAATACAGTGTTAGCAGAACCCTAATTTTAAGCAAAATGTACGCGGTGTTCGGTCGTTTCATATTGGTTCAGACATAGACAGACCGACATAAAATTATTCGATTTGTAGTATTTGATATTACAGCAACAATATAAATACATCATCTGTGAAAATTTCAAGTGTCTAGCTACCACGGTTCATGAGATACAGTCTGGTGACAGACGGAAAGGACGACGAACAGCGGAGTCTTAGTAATAGGGTCCCGTTTTACCCTTTCGGTACGGAACCCTAAAAAAAGCATGTAATGCTTGCATATATAGTAATAGCTTCTGCCCGCGACTTCGTCCGTCTTAAGTTCGTTTATCGCGGATAAGAGTATTTTTTCGGGATAAAAAGTAGCCTATGTCCTTCCCCAGGACTCAAACTATCTCCATACCAAATTTCATCCAAATCGGTTCAGCGGTTTAAGCGTGAAGAGGTAACAAACAGACAGACAGACAGACAGACACACTTTCGCATTTATAATATTAGTATGGATGTTAGAACAAACCATGCGTAGCGTAAGCCCCGAAGGTATGTTCGTTCCAAAAAACTATAACTGTTTCCGATTTAAGCTGTACTATATATTATATCTAAGTACTTATTTTTATTTCACATTATTTTACGACAGATCTATAATCAGGTACTCAAAAAACTTAATTAAGTATTTTTTAATCTCGATACATTTTCTTTAATCCAATAACCCGGTACATCACAAAAGCTTTTTTTACAAGCTTTTATTTAACTTGCAATGTAACTACAGTAGAACCCGCTTAATACGATCACGTTTAATACGATTTTCCGCATTATGCGCCATTTTACACTCATTTTCCATTTTTTATTTTCATTTTACATTCCCTGCAAGTTCAGGCTGTTTTCATACATTTTTTTTCACGATTATTACGACTCGCGTCCCGCTTAATACGCCATCGAAATTAACCTCTTTGCATTGCAGTTTGGAGCCCTGACTAAGCGAACGGCTTGGTTCGTATCTACCTACACTTAGATTTCATTCGCTCATTAATCACCGCTGCAGTGTTTTGATGTGTTTTAGAAAAATAAAAATTACGTATAACTTGAAAAAATAGGGTGTGTAATGATCGGTATAACAACTTTTGATATAGTTTCACTGGATATAACAACATTTGATGTAATTTCATAGAATATAATCACTTAAGGGGCATAATAAACTTTTGATATAACAATTAAATTGATAATTTCATGGTGTATAATGTTCAATGGGTATAAAGATTTTTGGTATAACGCTTACCAAGTATTATGAATATATGCTATTAGCATCAGTGGTATAATATATTAAAAGATATAAAAATAATGTATGTACAAAAGGCAAAAGGCAAGACTCAATATAGACCTCCGCGGCTCGCTCGCTTCGCTCGCTCGTTATGGTCGCAGTTCAACCTAACACTTCTCGCTTCGCTCGTCGTCGTACCTAACCTAACCCAAGTCGGATACCTGAAGGTGAAATAGATAAGCTGAAAATTCTGTATTGTGTACATACTATTGTATTCCTGCAATAGTAAAAATTATCGGTTAATTATTTCCAGTTTATACCAGTACTACATTATACCCGCTGACCGTTATATCGAACAAAGTTATATCACACATACGTTATACCATGTAACTGTTATATTAATAGTTGTTATATTACTAGTTCATTATACCTGATGATAGTTAGATCATATCAGAATATACCAAATATTGTTATACCAAAAGTGCATTATATCCCTTAATCGTTATATTGACCAATAATATACCAAAAATTGTTATAGCGACCGTTACACACCCGAAAAAATACCCTCTTTTGAACTGCATAATAAAAAGGATTGTTTTGAAAAATGAAACATTGTCAATTGTTGTGAGTTTTTCGGATGGAATCTTGGAAGTTAAATGAGACCTACTTCTCGGTTTTCAATTGAGCTTAACTTAGGCATGCTTATGTAAATTCGGTGATAGTGCAATTAGTATGATACCATCGAGCTGATCTGATGATGGAGCAGGAAGGTGGTCAAAGGAACTCTGTAAGAATATAATGCAAGCCTACCGAGTTTGGGCTCTTTAGAATCGTCTCGGTGAGTAGTTGATGAATGTTCAAGAAAAAGTACAGTCGGCAATAAGAGCTTGTCATAAAAATAATTCTTTTGACAGAAATTTATTTTATTTATGTATGCATTTGGGGACAAAAATTTCGTGTCAACCTAATTGAAATAACAGCAACAGGTTTTTTTTATTATTTGACAGTAGTTTTATTTACATAATATACTTGTTTTCGCAATACCGAACTGTGTCAGCAATTTCGGCGATCCTCGATCTCTATAAAAATATCAATATCCAATAATGACGATTTTTCCGACATCTCACTTCGTTATCGTCTTTTTTCTTCATGACTTTTTACGAGTCTGATTTTACCTAAAAACGCAATTATTTTAAGTTTTGTTTTAAGAGTTTTGATGAAAAAATCCCGGCACTTATGGAAACCAGTATTGTCTTCATACGAAATAACCGGGTTTTTTTCGTTCTTTTCTCTCAATTATCATATTTTCGCATCCACCGACTCCCCGAGGCCGGGGAGAGTCGGTGGATGCGGTCATCGCACTCTTTGGCGAGCTAAAGATGAGACCTATGTTCAGCAGAGCACGTCCGTGTCTGATAGAGGGATAGACGAGATTTTCGTACAATTTATTAAAATTCTAAATCTTGAATGAGGTGTCTCCAAGGGCTTTTTATTATTAGTCATTTTCTAAATAACGTTTTAATAAATTCTAGTAATAGCGTGTATTTTAGAAGATTTATAAATACCGCTACCAAGCCCTAGTTATCACTCAGGCCAGTGTAAAAAAAAAACCGGCGATAAAGAAACGATGTTTCGGAGAAGGAAAAGATTTTATCAACGCAGTAATGCCCTCGCAAAAAGCGACATTAGTCGCGCAAGAAGTATATGGCCGAAAAGTTAATTCCCGGCCCGGGCGGAGCCACGGTACAACGAGCGTTACAGTACATTGCCTACGTGAAAAACCTCAGTAACTACTCTTTCATGCGCCTGTCTGGTGCAGGGGTTTTACATAATGAGATAACGATCTTTATTCTGTAAGTAAGCAGCAAGGGCACTTACTTACAAGTCTGACTCTACGGCATAATTTATAAATAAATTCGCCATACATGACTCAAAACTTCCTGTCTAACTCTACAAGCCCTAATTTCACAAAATATACAGCTTTTTCAAATATGTGGCCTGGCCGTTTCTTTACTATAAAAATTATTTATTGTATAACAGAAAAGTAATTCAAATTCAAATTCAAATTATTTATTTCGAATTATTGCAATCCATATAGTGGTTAGTAAAACCCAAACTTATAAATCTATGTTAACGACAATAACAACAATAACTTAGACATACTAAAGGCGGCGTGGTGCGGCGACCGGCGGCGCGTGCAGCCGCACCCAGCGCGCGAGCAGCCGCGAGTCCCATCGCTGCGCCAACACGTTCACAATGCTGTTCGAGCTGCTGCGAGTACGATTTAGTAACGACGCACACCGCTTTCTAATGATGGCATCGAAACCATCGGTGTGCGCCTCGGCAAACATAGCTGACGCACTACAGTAACGTGGCAGCCCAAACAGCACCCTAAACGCGTTATTATATTGCACGCGCAGTGCGTTGTATGCCCTCTGCGTAAAACTGACCCACAGACTGCACGTGTAGAATGATTGGCAGTATGCTTTGAAAAGCGTAAGCTTTACTTCATTACTACAACGGGCAAATCTGCGGGCCAGCATGTTACAACGAACACAGTAATGGACAGTCAGTAAAATTTTCACCTAACGTCAAGGTGACACTAGTGAAACGGCCAGCCTACATGTTTTGACTAAGGTGTAGAGTTTGTAAAGTTAGGGCTTGTAGAGTGAGATGCTGGGGTCTACATGAGGTCTCATAACTTATTGACAGTGTGAGCCATATGATCTCGTCTTAGCAACATCTATGCTATTATAAAGTTGTAAAAATGAAATGTCTGAACAAATGAAGATATAAAAAAAATTGTTACAGTCTATTTGAAGGTCACTAAATAAAAAAATGATTTTGGTTTTTTGTGTGTTTGTATGAAATAATAATAATTTAATAATGATCTTTATTCTGTAAGTAGGCCGCCTTTACAAGTCTGACTCTATGGCGTTTCCCAAGAGAAGACCACTGAGGAGAAGAAAGCCGAAACAAACTCAACAGTCAGTCATTTTTCCGAAATAACTCTTATATCTATTACAATATTTGTACTTCGCCTATACTAAATATATATTTTGAGTAAAAACTTAATATGTAGTTCTCCAAGAAAACATATCAAAACTTATAAAATAAAATAAAATATAGAGTTCAAAAATATAAATAATAAAAAAATAATAAAAAAGCTAAATAATGATTATTTATTTAAAACATTACATACGTTTGATATGCCACCTTATAAGATTCGTGTCCCGGTAAAAGTAAATTATTTGGTTTCTGTTTTGGGCCATGCATTGCACAAATGTCATTCCCTTACCAAAAGTGTCTAACCCTGTTTACCTAATGATTTTCGTCCTATCTCCATACTTCCTTTTCTTTCTAAGGTTTTGAAAGCCGCTGTACATACACAATTATCTTGTTACGTGTACTCTAATCAATTACTCTCCCCTTTTCAATCTGGCTTTCGTTCCGGGCACAGTACGACTACTGCGTTACTGAAGGTTATTGAGGATATGAGGAAAGACATGGATTGTTCTCAACTTACTGTGTTGGTTTTAATCGACTTCTCCAACGCGTTTAATGCTGTCAACCATGACCTTTTACTTGCCACTCTAGACCACTTGAACGTCTTGTCATCGTCGGCTGAGTGGTTTTCCACCTATCTTCAGGATCGCCGGCAGATGATTCGTGCCGATAAAACTTTTTCGGACTGGTGTGAACTTGCTTCCGGGGTTCCACAGGGAGGTATTCTCTCTCCTCTTCTTTTTTCCATTTTTATCAACCTAATTACTTCTAGGATTAAATGCTCTTACCATCTTTATGCTGATGATCTACAAATATACATCCAAGCAAGTCCTGTGGATTTAGATACTGCAATTGAACAAATTAATAAAGACCTCGACAGCATCTCCGTGTGGTCGCGTACCTTTGGGATCGCCGTAAACCCATCCAAGTGTCAAGCCATTATACTCGGAAGCACTCGGCTTCTCTCTCTGTTGGACACTACGCGCTTGGCATCGATTATGTTCGAGGACATTGCAGTTCCCTTTGCATCAAAAGTTAAGAACCTTGGATTGGTCATTGACAGCGGTCTAACCTGGGGTCCCCAGGTGTCTGACGTATGCCGTAAAGTGACTAATACTTTAAGAGCGCTTTATAGGTTTAAGCATTTTCTTCCGATTAGCACAAAAACTGTCTTTGTTCAAACATTGCTGTTGCCAATAGTTGATTATGCTGATGTGTGCTACTCCAATATTACCCAGTAGTCTCTGAGCAAGCTGGATCGGCTAATCAACAACTGCATTCGATTTATTTTCAACCTCCAGAAATATGACCACGTATCTGAGTATCGCCGTCAGTTAAAATGGCTTCCCATTCGCGAACGCAGGTCCTAAAAAATTCTTTGTACCCTTTTCAATATTCTATTTAATCCAACCACACCGGATTATCTTAAATCTATGTTTACATTTGTGACTGCCCGTCCTGGATGTAAGCTGCGCTCTGCTCGCAGTCTCAAACTCTCTCTTCCTTCTCACGGCACTAGTTTTATGTCCAAATCCTTCTCTGTTCAAGCAATTCGTTTATGGAACGATCTTCCTCTCTCTATAAGACAAGCTCAGAGTATTTTCTCTTTCAAGCGCATGTTGCGCAATCATCTCTTCAATAAATCTCAAGATTGATTGTCTGTGTGATGTTTTGCAGGTGTAAGGGTTCATATATATTTTATAATTGTATTGTATTTATCTATTTGTATTTTAATGTAATATGTGTGTATGTATATAAATATTTATGCGTATATATCCCCATATTGACTTCTTGATTTGTGTCTCTTTTCTTTACTTTGTATTGTATTCTCAACATTAAGATCCTGCACTAACTACTAGTTTCTGGTTTGCCCTATGGTTGACTGGTAGAGAATGCCTTAAGGCATTAAGTCCGCCATTTGTAACAGTTTGTATTGTGCAATAAAGTTTAAATAAATAAATGTGTCGTAGTGGCTTCATAACGCCAAATCGGCTTAACGGATTTCAAGTTTTTTTGGTACACGGATAGCTGGGTATCTCCAGATGTTATAAGATACTTTTACGCTCACGAAAAAAAGAGGGGTTATGACTTTTCCTTCTCCGCGATCGAAGTGGAGGGCCACCTTATAGTTTTACATGAAAATATTTTTGGTGGGATTTAATATATCGATACCAACTGTCTGCAAAATACGTAGTCATACTTCAACACTGCAGGTGTTGGTAAGCATTAAGGAGATGCATCGAAAATTTAAGCTATTTTGTAGCGCATTTTTGTCAAATCTAGTATATAAAACAGGCTGGTTTTTAGATATGTGTTTCTTGACTATATAACCTATTCAGTGATTAACGAGGAAACATGTTTAATGAAAATTTCTTCGATAGAAAAGTTATCCGAAACCGCGTTTTCATTTCCCGTTTTATGTCTAGTTTGTATAAACGACAGATTAATAAACGGCTAATTTATGTTAAAATGTCATTCTACTCTTTATGTTTTAAGTTATTAACTTAAATGTTAACAAAACAAAATAACATCTTCGATTTCATAGTACTTTTACATCTGGCGCTTACGCCAAAAAAAACCCAAGCATGTAGTGTATTAGCTTTCTCTTTCTTTGATGCGCGCGAGCAATAAATGCGTCCCTTATTACAAATCACGCTTATTGGCTGGCTCCGCGTTTGGGGCGTGACTTACAAATGACGAAGTAGGCCCTTAAGCACGTGATGTCTATTGCAGTTAAGTCTATTAACTGTAGAAAATTCTTGACTTGTGTTTCTTTCATCGCAGGGCAGGCCGGGAGGGTATTTCCAAACGAAGCGAAGTCCTTTGTAGTTAGCAACGTCATGTATTTTTAACGAATTCTTAGTAATAGCAGAAACATACTTGCTTATATAAATAAATATTAGGGGACAATTTTATACAAATCGAACTCGGCTCATGGTAAGCTCAATATGGTTTGTGTTATGCTTCTGCCTCACTGGGACGCGATGGCGTTGTCGCCTTACATGTTGACGCCGCCAAACCGTCGCCTGGTGAGAGAGCTGCCATGCATCTCAGTATGAATTGTTTGGCTACCGTAGCTGGCTACGTCGCCGCATCCCAGTGAGGCAGAGGCTTTAGAGTTGAAACAGGCCGCAAACCAACTGCAATTTTTTATGTGATCTGCAATTCTACTACCCGATGGGGTTAGCATCGGTCACTAGCATAGACGAGGTTTTTATCTATGCAGACAACAATCATAGAAGGAGAGAGAGAGAGAGGAGGAGAAAAAGTCATAACCCCTCGTTTTTACTTCTGCGCAGTCGGGTAGGTAGTAAGGGTTACCCTAGCAACCGTCACTAGCATAAACGGATGGACGGAGAACGAGGCAGTTAGCTGCGCTGCCCCGGGCATTAGTAATCAGGTTACTTCGTTACAGCATCCGCCTGAACCACAAATCAGGTTACACGTACGACTGTGGAAAATCTATATCTACGAAGTTATGATCAGGGATCGTAAAATGCGAGCAAAATCGATTGAAATGACGCATGACAACCAGTGATGACTGTAATTCAAAGAATTTTGCTCGCATTTTATGAACCCTGGTTATAAATTAAAAAAAATAACTCAGGGACAATCTAACACAAATCGACCTAGTCCCAAACTAAGCAAAGCTTGTACTATGGGTATTAGGCGACAATATATATAAAATATGTAGATCAATTATAATACTTAAATACATAACGGTGCCCCTTAACACAGTACATTTACTTTAAAAGGCGTCACCAGCACACTGTAAAATTAGTACTAAGAAAACAAACCAATTATTTTTCATTTTCATTTTTTCATTTTCACATAGATAACGTCTAAGACGAAGGAACAAACATTCGTGCTCATCACACTTGCCCTGACCGGGATTCAAACTCGGGACCGCCAGCTTTGTAGGCCGTTTTACAATCCTCTGAGCCAAAAGTATCGTCATCCATGATTTATTTAAAACTTCGTCTTCGCTTCGTCTATCCATATCCAAACATCCATACTTAATATTATAAATATATAAATGCGTATTATAACTGCGAAAGTGTGTCTGTCTGTCTGTCTGTTACCTCTTCACGCTTAAACCTCTGAACCGATTTCGATGAAATTTGGAATGGAGATAGTTTGAGTCCTGGGAAAGGACATAGGCTACTTTTTATCCCGGAATAATACTCTTATCAATGTATCAATCAAAATACTCTTTATTCAAGTAGGCCTAGTTACAAGCACTTTCGAAATGTCAGTTACATGAGAGTGAATGTTTGCTGGGAGAAATACAATATGATCCAACATTTGCTGCAAGGATTAGGGAAACCCAGAAAAATTTAATCAGATCATTTAACTTAAGTATAATATTATTGATAAAATCATCATTTTAAAAATTAAAATAATCAATAAGATAAATCCTAAAAGGATTGTCAATAATATATTTACTTATCCGCGATAAACGAACTTAAGGCGGACGAAGTCGCGGGCAGAAGCTTGTACTAGATATAATGTGACAGGTGCTATTAATAATTTAAGCACAGACTACTTTTTAAGTAACAGCCTATCTCGTATACTAGCGTGAGCAACGCAACCCAGTCTATATATAGATGTAAGTGAGCACTGCATCGCCCCGGGCTCTAGTGTAGCAAGATTATCACAACACGCTCCGATCGCGTAGTGACAGCTTTTTGATGTGGTTACGTACTTTAAGGACCGATATCTCGGGTTTGATCGATATCTCATCCCTCGAGATTCTGCAGTGACTAAAATTATCTTGTAACTTTGTCGCGTAGAGGATAAAGAAAAAACCGGCCAAGTGCGAGTCGGACTGGCGCACCGAGGGTTCCGTACAAAATATACGCTAAAAACGGCCGTATCTATGAAATCCTGTATTAGCAGAGCCCTATTCCTAAAGAAAATGCACGTGGTGTGGGTCATTTTATATTGGTTACTGACATTAGACAGACAGACACATAAAATTAATTTCAGATTTATTTCGTGGGTTGTGCTATAAAAGCTACCTTCATACCAAAGTTCAAGTGGATGTACCCTATAGGGTTCCTATGGACGGCAATATGTATGAAAGCACCTTTTTTAATGACTATATCTTGCGTTAATTGCGTTGACTTAAACGCTTCATTTTTTTTAAGTTTAAACTGACTATAGACATAAGTATTTGATATTAATTTCAACTTATACCTCCATGCGTTCCTGAGACAAAGGGTCTTGACAGATGGACGGTTGCACAACAAAATGATTTTTGAGTTACGGAACCATTAAAAAGCAAAATACTTCTGACTTTCCATTGTTTTCCAATGGGAAATTATACAGGGTGGTCCAAAGAGTGATGTTTAAAAAATAATTGAATGCCTCACATCCGGGGCTATCCGAATATACCCCAAGAATATTAGCCGATTTTTTGTAGTTTTCAACTACGTTTTTTTTTTAACATGATCCTTAGAAATTGTACTTTTACACATTAAATAATCAGCTTCTTCAGTTTCAGCAAAACACAAGCACAGGTCGATCGTAAGGCAAATCAATAGGAGTTCAGTTAACAAGCGAGTAATGATTTAAAGTAAAATTAGTAGTTTTCGATGAAAGTTTGGATTTCAACATGGCGCGTTTAAATTTTACTCATAAATTTAAGGTGTTGACAATACTGACAGCATTGTGCCATACAGCCAAACCAAGCGTTTATTTTAATTTTTAATTTGTTCGACGTTTTTATTCTTATAGTTAAACGAAAATTGAAAAATAATGGGAATGTAAAAGCTCGGCAAAATCAAGTGTTTGTATGATTTACAGCTACTAAAAAGTACCACTTTTTAAGCATATGTATTGAAACATTTTTTTTACACATTCTACCTTGGTACGTTTGAAATGCGAATCCAGCAAATTATGACCTATTAGGTATCACTTTTATGTATTATTCTGAAAGTTTAGAATTTGGCAAAGTTTTTCAAATTACGTTCGTTCTTTGAAATTGACTTTTTAGTTGTTTTTTTTTAATTACAAAATTGAACTCCGATTTGCTCAAAGGTAAAACTTTCAGTTACGGTCATTTTTATTGTAACTTGCGTCTAGTTTAGGAAGCTGATTATTTTATGTGTAAAAGTACAATTAGTAAGGATCGTGGTACGAAAAAATAAACGTAGAAAAAACATAACCACACAAAGTTACATGATGTAAGCTGCTCGGCCAAAAATATCTTTAAAAAATTTAAAAAAAATTAATATCTCGAAAACTACAAAAATCGGCTAACATACATGGGGTGTATTCGGATAGCCCCGAATGTGAGGCATTTAATTTTTTTTTAGACGTCCCTCTTTGGACCACCCTGTATAGAATACTCCTTCAGTTCAGTTTTAATCAATATTTATTAATAAATAGTATTCTATAGCCGTCATATTACTTACTAACAAGGTACTTAGATATATTTGACGATCGATTTAGCCCTGCGGGAGTAACGCTGCCTGAAAAACTAACGGTTCTGTTCTTGGTTCAATCCCGGTAAGCGCAACTATTTGTGTGATGAGCATAAATATTTGTACCTGAGTCTTGGATTTGTTCTATGTATATTAGTAAATATATCTAACTCTCATGCATCATGTCATGGCAGAAGCCTTAGAGTTGAAACAGGCGGTACTTTAACTGTATTTTTTATGAGAACTTTAATTCTACTGCCCTCTGGGATGAAGCATCCGTCAATAGAATAGTCAAAGTTTTTATCTATGAAGGCAACAACCATGGCCCATTCGATACAGTATTCGTACGACTTAACAGGGTATACGTGCATGAACTTATTTATCGCTTTCTTTAACAAAATATCAAAATACCATAAAAATGATTACAAAAAGTGAAATTCAAATTCAAACTGCCCAAGAAATACGCATGATATGAGCAATTTAAACTATTAATTAGACAGAGAGGTCCGACATGCACTGTTACGTCATTGTGCACTCCGTCCATATAAACTCCATATTAAATTCTGTTTTGCTAGAAAGAGATAGAATGAAATATTTGACGGCTTATATCTTGGTTCTTTTTATAGTTTTTGTCTTTTTTTATACTACTAAGGTGGCAAACAAGCGTACGGCCTGCCTGATGTTAAGAAGTCACCGCAGCCTATGAACGCTTGCAACGCCAGGGGCATTACGTGCATGTTGTCTACTGTTTGTTACATGAATGAGCTTTTCATAAAGCAAAAATAAAACTGTGTGCATATTCCTTATTAAAGATGGATGCGGGCTGAGCGAGTGATTCTATAACTATGTAACATAATAGGCATGATGGCGGGGTATTAAAATCTAAATTCTAATTAGACCGTGAGTAATAATTGAAGTAAATAATTGAATATTTATTATAATAATTTATTAACTTAATTAATCCAATGTGAGTCCTAACTTTATAATTTCAATTGACGTATTTTTGTGGTTGTCTTTAATGAATAAAGATTGAAACCACATCTGCCGACTCTTAATTCGACGCCCGATCTACGCGCTGCGTACCACTGCAACTGATACAGGACCCAGGTCCTGGCCGCAGGATCATCAACATCAACGATCTCTGTCAACATAAAATTCCTGGTGGAAAGATCTTGACTTATGCTGATGATACCGTTCTTCTATTTGCCCACCACTCGTGGAATGTAGTCTTCGACTGTGCACAGAAAGGCCTAAATATGGTAACATCATGGCTAACTCAAAATATGCTGACTATCAATGTTGTGACAAGTCCCCGTTCGGGTGTACTATATAGATTGCGATAAGCGCTTAAGGAGTTGCATTAAAATAAATAATTAACTAAGAACTAAATTTTATTGCAGAAATAAGCAGTCAATTTGAAATATACGACGGGACATAAGATGTCAGACACATAAATTTAATAATAAAAAAAATCATTGGACACGTTTTTGGTTTTTCAAGGTAATAAAAAAATACTCAGATAAATTGCATTAAAGTATAAGAGTAGGGCTGGTGACGTTACTCCTGGGGCCAATTTGTGCATAGGAGTGACGTCACACGACATTTTGACTCAATGTATCGCCTTTATTTTTTGATTACTTAATAAAAGATACAATATGTCTTGGATATTTTTTATTATTTGCACAAGGAATTAATTATTAAAATTTAGTTATCATCCTTATTACCTAATGGGTCTGCATAGCCAAGTGTGTCCCTCTTAAGATTGAAATAGACAGACTGCGTTCCCAACTGCCAATTTCCCGTCGTATTTACGACAGTTTTGTTCTTCTATACTATCTCTCTTCTATACTATTATAAGGTTGTAAAAATGAAATATCTGTACATTGAACATATTTTTAAAAAAATATTGAAACCGACTTCATGGACTTTAGACTTTTTTGTATATTTTGTATGCTTGTATGGGACGTTGTGGCTTAATCACGCCACATCGGCTAAACAGATTTCAACTATTTTTGGTACACGGGTAACTGGGTATTCACAGATGGTTATAAGATACTTTTTACCCAACTACGCTGTCGAGAAAAAGGGGTGTTATGACTTTTTCTCCTCGCAAATGAAGTTGACATTATAAGCTCGAACTTTGTTTGGACCTAAAATCAATTTATGTTAAATTGTTTCGTTTACAAAAAGATAAATATTTTCAACGTTAAATATTTTTGGCGCAAGGCTCAGCGTAATTACACGTTTTCATTTCATTTTTCGCATTCATCCCCACACACCGTTTTATTTTACAGCTTTTGTTTTTACAAAACGAATATGTAATTCCGGACACACTCACGGTGTACTGCCCGAAGCTTGCAATCAGTTACAAAGTGTTTCGGACTATGTCGACGTTTTTTATTAGCTCATTCTTAAACACACACAATTCATAAAATACTGTTATAATAATAATCTAATCGGAATATTAAGGTGCGTCCACATTTGTATCACTTGCCCGTATCAGATGACCGTCGCGTGGCATGATCGCGTTTCACGATCACTCGTTTGGACGTTGCGCCGATCCGATCGCTCTAAATCCATTTGCTACGCATATCACACACTTATATCGGAAGAGTGCGGCATAAGCAGCGCGCCGACAGTGAGCGTCCAAGCAGCGCGATACGCAGTCTTGCCACGGCACGGTGATCTGATACGAGCAAATGATACAAGTGTGGACGCACCTTTAGGTTACGAGATAAACAGGATTTTCACACTCATATCGCCGTCGGATGACGTCACGGGTAACTTTAACGGGCTACTTCATAATTTTTTGTTTAATTTACAAAAGAAAAAATACGCGTCTAATATTTTTTTGATAATCTAACTGGCGAACTACTTAAAAAATGATTATTTTTACCCAAGAAACTACCCTATTATGGTGGGACCTAGAAATATCTTACTTTTCAGGAGAGGAAGAGAGCGAAAATAAAATCAAGAAACTTCTCAGAAAGTCTCCAGATCAAATTTTATGCATAAATGGATTTCGACAATAGACAAGGATGGGAATATAAGTCAGTTTTGCTACAATGAGAAAAAAAATGTATCATAATCATAATATTAAAAATTCTTTGTGGGTGTAAATTCAGCGCCGACACAAAAATGTCATGCTTTTCATCTACAAACTTATGCTATAAGATGGTCTTAGTCCCTCTTTTTTTATTAATCTTAGCCGTATGATTCATTTTATTTTATGTTACTTGGCTTAAATAAACTACTTCGTCTGATCTATACTATTATAAAGTTGTAAAAAAGAGTCAAACTCTTAAATAATGAATGAATGAAAATCATTTAAGATATTTTCAATGTTTTTCATTGATCAAATAGATTGTAACGGACTATTTGGAGGTTCTTGAATAGTTTTTTTTTGTATGTAGTGTTGTGGCTTCATCACGGCACATCGGCTAAACGGATTTTTAGTATTTTTGGCACACAGGTCGTTCACGACGAGAGTCAAACCCTTAATTAATGAATGAATAAATGTACATTGAAGACATTTAAAAAAAAATGATAAGGACTATTTGAAGGATACTGAATCAAAAAGTATTTTTCACTTCTCCTGCTCACATTATAGAGGTTTAAAAGAAAGCCATATAATCCCAAACAAAGTTCTATGACACTGATAAAAAAAAATTGCGGCCAGCTACATACATACTCCTTAAGAATAATTAAAAACAAACAAACCAACCTGATCAGATTGGCCAAACTTTCTGATATAATTTCTCAAACTGTACTTTTAGTTTTTCATGAAATATACAATTTTAATGTTAAGTATTTTTTATTTTCTCGCAGTCGAAGTGAAAAGCAGAGTGCTTAACACGTGGCTAAAAGCCATTATGACACTCAGACATATTTGTCCTCGCTCACTTCTTGAGCTCGTCCAAATAATCACTTCGTGTCATAATGGCTTATTTTAGACCAAAGAATCTACTATTTTTTTGTAGTATGTTTGTTGTGTCGTTGTGCCGCCATCACATCACGCTAAAACGGCTGGACGCATTTCAACTAGTTTTGGTACACGGGTAGCTGGGTATCCACATATGGTTATAGATTATTTTCTCCCGACTAAGCTGACGAAAAATACAGAATATTTTCTTCTGTTTCCGCGATTATTACTCATTGAAATAAAACAATTTAACGGATTATATCGCGTATATACAATTTTAATGTTAAAATATATAAATTGTAACTTTGACAGAGGAAAATACATCTTTTCTCAGTCCTCCCGTGGCCATGGAAAGCTGGAAAGCTTCCGAAACGTCGGGAACTAAAATGAGATAATATACGCGATATAATCCGTTAAATTGTTTTATTTCAATGAAAAATACAGAGTTACGACTTTTTCTCCTCCGCTAGTTCTAGTAAATTATAACATTCAGGATTTTGGACACGCTTTTTACCCTTGTTGGAATTCGAACCTAAGACTACTGTCTAAGTGAAATAGGGCTCCTAGTCGCATCATCCTAAAATAATCATGTGATATTTCCATTGTCACAAAACTTAACTAGCTTTTACATTATAAGTAAAATGTATTGCCTGCAATTTACATTTGCGCTTCAGCGAATCTTCTTTATTCATCATTGAAATGAAAAAGTCTCGGAAAGAAAAGTCTGTTCCATTTTAAATTAAAATACTTAGAATTTAACACTCGAACTGTGTTTTCAAGTAAAAAGTAGTTGTGTTTTGCTTGATTTCAGCGTTTGTTTTATAAAAGCCCGCTTGTCCAATGATTTGGAAAGACTGGAATTAATGGAAACTGTTTTATTTTCTGATTGTTAAAAACGAGCTATTTTCTGCAGGTTTGCTAACGTTGATATTATATTTCCTTATCACAACAACAAAACGTGGTCTTCGAGACCATGGACGTAACGCGACGTCCGAAACGTCGAAGAATTACCAACGAAAGGTAATTAAATAAATCATATTTATACGCGATTACGCCCCGTTTTGTTTTGTTGTGATAATGAGTGAAGATCGTGTAAGTTTAAATCAATGTATTATAATTCCTATAAACTTTAGACGCAAAAATAATATATGTACGTTTGTTTGTGGCGTTCATTTATCTTATTGTATGCTGAAAGGTCAGTTATAGAGATTTATAACTCTATTAGAAGGTTCCTCAACTTTGTCAGTGGAGGAGAAAAAATCATACCCCTCTTTTTTTGACAGTCTAGTCAAGTAAAAAGTTGCTTATAACCATCTGTGTATGCCCAGCTACCCGTGTATCCTAAATAGTTGAAATTCGTTCGTTGTGGCGTGATGAAGGCACAAAGACACAACAAATATACAAAAAAAACTTTTGATTCATTGTACTTCAAATAGTCCGTATCATTTTTTTAATGTGTTCAATGTACATTCATTCATTGATTATTTAAGAGGTCAGCTCATGGCGGTGCAGTTCCTTTCAGCCCTGTCTTCTTAGTGCAAGTTATTTAACTTTATGATAAGTCACGACACCTACCGTTCCAGTTATCTGGTCTATGTAACTGATTCCTGGCCTTCCTCTTCCTCTTCTTCCCTCAATTATTTCATCTATTATCGGTTGTACTAACTCGTCGTGTTGTATTAAATGCCATACCATTTTCCCTCCTCGATTTTCTATAGGATGTGTGTAACATTAAATTTTTACAACTTTATAATTGTATAGATATTTTTGCTGATGCTTATAGCATCACTATTGAAATTTAATAAAGTTAAAGTCAACAACAAACAATATAAAATAGTCACTGTAGTGGCTACGTCAACGTTAAAATTAGATAATATACGCGATATAATCCGTTAAATTGTTTTATTTCAATACGTCAACGTTATAAAAAAAATGCTGAAACATCATTAATTTCCCAAACAAAACGAAACACAAAACGCCACTTAGAGCGTTTGCAAAAGAAGAGCCTTCAAAAAAGTGGGGCGTTTAAACTAGCGGGGGCGGGGGCACGGGTAGGGAGGGGGGGCGGGGTCGCCTGGCAACGCCAGGTGCGATCGATCGCGCCGGCAGGTGTGGCGCAGGGCTGTCACCCCAGACGCCAGTATTAACTTTTTTTTTCAAAAATGGTGTACATAACTGCATGCAATTTAAATTAACTCGCCAAACTGCTAAGACAGTTTGTTGACAATTTTGCAAGATAGGTAAACAAATGGCAGGTACAGTCAGCATCAAATAGTTCGTAGCAAACAAAGTAACCAAATATATCGGAACAAATCTTTATTTGCATAGCAGTAAGGGTGTGTTACGATATATTTGGCCACTTTGACTGCCACTAACTATATGATGCTGGCCAAATGTAATATGTTTGTCTGTCGCATACCGAACGGCTTGTGGGTCAAGATCTAAAAGAGTAAGCCACATGTCCCAAAACGGATAAGTTTGAGACTTCGACGGCGATGGCGGGATGACTTGCATTCCTTTCTAAAGTACTAGCCAATCGAGACTAATGTAGTGTAAAGTATTGCAAGGTGCACAACACTCAATCATGTATAAATATAGCCCCTTAAATATTTTTCATTATGAATTATAGGTAACAATTAGGAAGGTATTGTAGCTTGCTGACGCAGTATCAATCTATTACCAATGGTAGCTACAGTAACAGGCAAATAGTGAATGGTTTTACAAGCGCAATGTTGTATGCGAAGAGATACTCTGGTAAACTCATCTTAGTCTAAACACGAAAGTGTCATAGCCGGTCACTAGCTTTCGAAGTAAAAAGGAGCAAAAACGATATGTGGAAAATAAACTACTTTCTAACCAGGGTTCTCAGGCAAACAAGGTATAAAGTATTCTCGTTTTATGAATTAAATTGCATCACTCATCTATTCAAAAAAATAAAATAAGAATGAGAAGTTACTTCAACTACTTGAATATTTACAGCTGTAAACTACATTTTGTATCGTCTTAACATAATACGTATAATCTCTCTCATTCTTATTTTCTTCCCCCACTTTGGGGAGACAATGGTAAGTATAGGGACTTAGCATTGTCTTCGGAAACGTCACAGTCCTTCATATCTCTCAGCAACACGCCTGTCACATGGCTTATAAATACACTAGAATGTGCCCGCAACTTCGTTCTCGTAGGACACAAAAAGGCATAACCCTCTGTGTACCAAAAATAAATGAAATTCGTTACGCCGTTTTATTGCAATGAAGGCACAACGACACGTGCAAAAAATAAAATAATAAAAATTGGGTTTTTTCGATTCAGAAACCTTCAAATAGTCCCCTTGACAGATCTTATAAAATATGTTCAATGTTCTGACATTAAACTTCTACAACTTTATAATAGTATAGATTTTATTTAATTGTGGCAGCCCTGCGTCGCTGTCTCGGCATCACGTCTTCGACTCCGCGACGCGGCAAGTGTACCGCGACCCTTATTATAAACATACCCCACAATCCGCATTACATGCCGTCGTAATGGAGTTTTCTTCAACTCGCTATTTTGATGTAAAAATGATTTGAATTGACATGCTTCATTCATCTGATTTCTCATGTTTTGTATATTTGCCAATAGGGTGATTACGTCAGGCATATGTCCAGTGGTGGACGTCTTTTGGTTGATGATGATGAATATGAAGATGATGATGAATTCGATGATGATGATTAATATGATGATGATGATGAATATGATTATGAATAAGATAATGATGATGAATATGATGATGATGTCGGGAATAAATGACTTCGAGAGAGAAGCTGATAAAAGTCTACGGCTGGGCTGGGCAGCGCGTAGGGCATCTGGGCAGGGCTTCGTCAAGTATTTTCGTCATCAATAGCGCAAAATTTAAAGACGAAAGTCTTTAATGAGTGCGTCTTACCAGTAACCACAATAACATATGGAGCCGAGACATGGCAAAAGATTAGCAGACTGAAGTGGCAGTGGGCCGGTCACACCTACACCTGTCACAGAACTAACAACCGATGGGGCAAACGTATTCTGTAGCGTTCCAGCTAGGTCGAGCGACGACATAAAAAAAGTGTCTGGCAGCAGTTGGAAACATGAAACTCAGGACCGAGCTCAGTGGTATGCCATGGGAGAGGCCTACGTCCAGCAGTGGACGGAGATGGGCTGATGATGATGATGATGATGAATGTTCCGTTAACAACTGACACATCATATATGACACATCATATATGTATTTCTCCCAGCAAACATTCACTCTCATGTAACTGACATTTCGAAAGTGCTTGTTACTAGGCCTACTTGAATAAAGAATATTTTGATTTGATTTGATTTGATTTGATTTGATATGTTGTACAAAAAATGTGCAACACACATACGTGACATACGTTGTAAGAAAATAATTCTCGAAGGCCCACGAACCTGGCGAGTTGCCTTTAAGACTCAAATCTAGGTTTAATAAAAAAAAAAAAACAAAATATAAAACTTTTATTTTTTATTACAATTTTAGAATATACAGAAAAAAACATTCACAATCTATGTAGAAAAATGACATTAAAGTGCATAACAAATACCTGGGCACACTTTACAGGGTGTATATATTGTCTCTGGGTCCATTAGATAACTTAACCTACACTTACAGAGATTTAAAGGGTCTGTAGGCGTAAAAAAAAACAGTTTACATAAAAAAAAGCTTACACTTAATTTAATGGCGACTAGAAGGTGCCTTCGTCAGCGGAGGAGAAAAAAATCATAACCCTGTTTCTTTCTTCAGCGCAGTCGGATAAAGAGTATTTTATAACCATTTGTGGATACCAAGCTACCCGTGTGCCAAAAATAGTTGAAATCTGTTAAGCCGATTTGGCGTGATGAAGCCACGGCGACATACAAAATATACAAAAAAAAATATTTTTGTCAGTGACCTCCAAATTATTTTGGAAATATTTTCAATGTACAGACATTTCATTTTTAAAAATTTATAATAGTAAAGAAGTAGAGTATCCGTGGTCAAAACTTGAAATTAGGAGATGTAAAAGGCCTCCATGGTCAACCCATAATATTTTGGAGGTGTAAAGTGTCTCCAAACGACAAAGGCAAAAATTAAAATATAATATTACATTAGAGAAGTGACTATTAAGCTAACAGTCATCACAACTAAAGCATATACATATCATAATTCACAACACAATAGGTATAAAAGTGTGTGTGACAAGGTCAAGGGTAATCTAGATTATCAACCAATTGCGCCCTTCGCTACACACGACAACTGCGCATTAGTGACTGCTCTGTATCGAAATTTCTTTTACCGGTATTACACACGACTCGCTTGAAAGAGTGACCACCCAACACCCTTGATTTCAATCCAGTGTTTAATGGATTATAGTTAATCTGTTATTCCGCAAAATCAGGGACCGTTTGCGATATGGTGAAACTGTATGTTACCGGTATTGGATATCCATACCGCTATGTTATAAAGGTTGACCGGTTGAAATATTAAGGTACGTTACCGGTATAAAGTAACAATATTGCTAATTTTATACATGTAGTTAAACCTACTAATATCATAAACTAGAAGGAGCCTGCAACTTCGTCAGCGGAGGGGAAAAAATCATAACCTTCTTTTTTTCGATAGCGAAGTCGAGTAAAAAAATATCCTTTAACGATCTGTGCATGCCCACCTACCCGTGTACCAAAAGTAGTTGAAATCCGTTAAGCCGTTTGGGCGTGATGAATGATGAAACTACAACGACGCAAACTAACATACAAAAAATAAAAATAAACCGATTCAGCGACCTTCAAATATGTTCGTCATCACATTGTTTTTGGAAAATATCTTCAATGTCAGATATTTCATACAACTTTATTTAGTACATGTGAGAAAACACGAAATAAATATAATTATTGATTATTTTTATTATAAATGTGGAAGCACCACAATGTTATTCAAATTAATTTTATAACAGAAACAAAAAAAATGCCCTACTATTGCTCACTACATTGTGTTCGAAACTTCATGCCACATACGTAAAATTGCGATAGCTCAGTTGGTCAGCACTTCTGCGTTAATGAAGGGGTTACAGGTTCAAATCTTGCTTGCAATTTAGTAGGTCGCATTGATTTTTTCCTTGATTGAAAATTTCGATGTTTAAATGTCTGGATGCTTGTCACTTAATAAGGCGTAATCGTCGAACGGGTAAGTTATCATACCAAAAGTCATACCTATCAAACTAAAAGATCAGATTAACCTACATGAAGTATCTATTAGACTTATCAATCGTAGCCCTCACTTACGCCACACTCACATTAGTGTTATTATACCATAAAGCGATTGGATCCTGGATTGGACTTTACCTTATTTGTGTGTCTAAAAGTACCCTCAATAAAATGTACAGTCAAACCTAACCGAAAAATATGTAAATAATAAGTATTTAGTAAGATTACGAGCATGCAAAATTTACATATGAAATAATCACATACAGACATCTTTCAATTAAATCAGCGCATTGTTTCTGTATTGAAAGCAATAAATAAACCTATGCTACTTTTATGGTTTATTCCTTTAGTCACACGGAATAATTAATTGGGGTATTTTTTTCATTGGTTATTTATACATTTTACCTGCTTTATTTTGGTGAGGAAAATGTTATCTTTCTTTAAAATCATATTAATTTTGCGAATTTTGTACATACTTCTATAATGTACTAGAAGGCGCCAGCAACTTCGTTCGCGGAAGAGAAAAAGTCATAACCCTTCTTTTTCTTGAGCATAGTCGGGTAAAAAGTATACTATAACCATCTGGAGATACCCAGCTACCCGTGTGCCAAAAATAGATGAAATCGGTTTAGCCAATTTTGCGTGATGAAGCCACAACGACACATACAAACATTTCATTGTTACATCTTTATAATAGTACTCGTACTAGCTTCTGCCCGTGACTTCGTCCGCCTTCAATTCGTTTATTGCGGATAAGGGTACTTTTCCGGGATAAAAAGTAGCCTATGTCCTTCCCCGGGACTCAAACTATCTCCATACCAAATTTCATCCAAATCGGTTCAGCGGTTTAAGCGTGAAGAGGTAACAGACAGACAGACAGACAGACAGACACACTTTCGCATTTATAATATTAATAGTATGGATAGATAATTAACTTTTATAGTTATCACTCATCAGATGTTACAATAAAAAAATCATTAACGATTTCCTCCTTTAAAAATCCATAGCAAGAGACACGACCGCCGGAAACTCTCGCCACCGGAAGTGGGGTCGGAAGTAGCCCCCATTAGCTCCCCAATGGAGCGATACTCTTGGTTACTGCTCTATTTTATCACTATTGTATCCGGACTGAAGCCATTTTATCTTCCCATTACTTGAAAACCGCAAAAACTGACTCTGTCCTCCTAAGGCTGAAAAACTGCGCTTCTCAGCAAAAAAACGTAAGTGCCGAAGATACGCTCCATTGCTAGTGCACTTTTTCACAACGTATTTTTTTCATCTGTACATTTCTTTATAGTAACGGCTGAAACCTTACACTGAGCAAAAAGTATCCTATGGATACCCAACTACCCGTGTACTAAAAATAGTTGAAATCCGTTTAGCCTATTTGGCGTGATGAAGCCACAAGGACACATACAAACATCATACAAACAATATGTTTCGATTCGGTGACCTCCAAATAGTCCCTATCACTTCTTTTATTGAAAACTAGAAGGCGCCCGCAACTTCGTTCGCGCAGGAGAAAAAACTCAAAGCCCCTGTTTTTTTCTTTAGCATAGTCGGGTAAAAAGTATCCTATAACCATCTGGATCTCCAGATGGCTATAGGATACTTTTTACCAGACTATGCTAAAGAAAAAAGGGGTATCTACCCAGCTACCCGTGTACCTTGAAATCCGTTTAGCCGCTTTAGCGTGATGAAGCCACAACGACACATACAAACATACAAACATTTCATTTTTACAAATTTATAATAGTTTAGAAGACATCTGTCGTGCACATACGTGTCAGTAAGAGATCGTGTTCTTTATCATTATCTATAGCCTGATATATGGAACCATCATAGTAGATGTTACGAGTCGAATTATTTCTAACTCTGATGATTCGAGTTGATTCGACCGCTGATTCGAGTTGATTCGACTGGGATCAACCGGATGGCCACCGTTCGCGGCATCAGCCGTCTCCGCGGGTCAGCGAGTCGAGTCGAGTTGGGCGTATTCGTTGTCTCGATTCAAATTAACTGAACTTGCCGATTCTCCGCTACATCGTTGCCACGTAATAGTTGATTCGAATCAAGTGTAGGTAATTTGTGTTGACTCGCCGTTTATGTAATGAATTGTACGTTGCGTTGACTAGCCTATTCGAGCTCCGAATTAGAACACTCGTAGAGCTGGTGACTCCGATCCGAGTTAGGTACGCGAGTCAAACCGCCAGGTGAAGTCGGCGAGTTGCGAAGGAACTGGATTCAAATCAACTCACTTAGACTCCGATTCGAGTTATTCATATCAGATAACTAGACTCACCCATCGCTACATCATAGGAGTTAATTTTTAAAAAGGCTTATTTCTCTATGTTTATTTTTGTATCACTTACAAGAATTAGCACTTCACATTGAGATGATTATTTATAGCCTAGAAAATTGATGAAAACCCGTTTAAGTCCTTTGTATAGCAAACAGACAGGATAAAGAAAGATCACAATTAAAACACTAATAAGTTACTTGCGCCCAAGATGGCCCGGTTCTTAAGATGGCCCACTATCAATTAGTTTCGTATTTTTTTAAGTTCGAATGAGTTTTAATTTCGCGCCCACGTTCGGTTAGTACCATAGATAAAACTGCAACTTTATATCGAAGCCAAGGAAGATGACAGTGAGCAATCTTAAGAACCGGGCCATTTTGCGCGCAAGTCCCTTACATAATGTGATATCATGAAATATCACGAATATCGGGTGGCTGGCACTCGCCGGGGAGCGGGGCGGGGCGGGGAGCACATTTTGCCTCTGGCCCTGTGTTAGCGAGCGGAAAAGTGTAACCTGCACATTTGGAACAAAATATATATATTGTTTTATTGTATTCCCAAGACCCACATAAGACACATGACACCACACATAATTTCACATAGACGTCATATCTTTGAAATAAAAATTCCTTTACTATTCTAAAACAAACGGAAGAACATTAACATACCTTATTTATGTAATTTTCCTTTTTCTCTGTGCTACGCTACCCCGCGCTACCCAAGGCGTCCCATTAGCCTTTGTAACTGGACGCGTTGCCCCGCTTTCCCCTACACAGGTGTGCGTTCTCACAGATGTAAAATCGATAAAATTTGGCTACGGAATATCACTGAAGTCATGGTGTATAAGTATTAGAGGGCTGTTCCATAAGTACCCGTTTATGAAAAAAACTAGTTATTTTTGTACATATGCACCTTATAAGTGTATACATTTTCAACAAGCCATAAAAAAAGTATGATTTCTGGAAGTCGTTAAAATATGTCTATATGGCGGCAATGATTCAAATCGTTTGATCCAAATCACTTGCGACCGAGCCAATTATTCAGGCGGGGAAACAAAAGAAAATCGCTTGGGCCAAATAAGGAGGATAAAGTGGGGTTGGGGTGAGGCAGCAGTATGAGCTGGTACGTCGTCGTGATGATAAAGTACTTTATTATTTTCTAAATGGGGTCGTTTGTCCTTCAATACAGCGTCAAATATATCCAATAAATTGGCAAACTTCTGCCCTGTTATTATTTTCCCGTTTTCTAAGTAATCAGTATTATACACGGGCCCGAGTAACCTGACAGAATTTAGATACCAAAAAACGGCCGCCATGACCTTTCCGACCGATTAGAAGGTTTACGCTTGGAGCAGGTTCACCCGGTAAAATCTACTGCTTCGACTGTTCTTTCATTACCGGGGTGTATAGTGGTGAGCCCACGTTCCGTCTGCGGTCACGAAAGCAAGAGGGATCAAATTACAGACCGATACTCATCTTTCTCCATTTTAACAATTAAAAGTTCACGCTTTCACTAAATCGCTGCCAAATGAAAAAAAAACCGACCATGTGCGAGTCATATACTTGGGCATTGGGCAATCCAGTGTCAGCAGAGCCCTACTCCTAAGCCAAATGTACGCGGTGTGGGGTCATTTTATATTGGTTGTTAACACAGATAAACAGACATAAAAAATAAGATTTTCAGATTTATTTCGTGAGTTGTGCTTTAATCTGATCTGACTGATTATACTGTCTAGTGGTGGTTGGTTGTATTTGCATTCGCATTTTTTTTTGGAACTTCATGAAAATATCCGCATATGCGCATTTTTGTCACATCTAACCAAGAACTATTTCGCGCAAAAGCAAAGGAACTATAATCCATTAATCTAATGCGAATCTGAATCTATTTTATTTTATTTTATTTATTTGGATCATCAACAGCATTACAGAAAAAAACACAATGCTTAAAGCTAATACATAAAGCCAATAACAGATGTTCACAGCATAACGGTTAACGAGCCATAAAAAGTAGGTATTGGTACTAATGGTTTAAGATTGGAACCTCGCATTGTATAAAGACCATATATATAAATTCGAGACAGATGAGACACCCAAAACAAGACAAAACACAAAGTATACACCCCGTGGGTATACGTGTGTGTGTGTGTGTGTGTGTATGTGTATGAAGGCATGCGTAAATAAATAGGTTTGTATACGTAAATTATAAGCATGTTTGTTATAAGTACCTATGCAACTCCGCGCTGCCACGTCATCCACCTTGCAAAATAAATTTTCGAACGCGGTTTTTCAGTACTAATTTGGAACAGTCAAATAGATCAACAGCATTAAAACTTGAATTGTATTCCGTCAGAATACGTACAATTGGGGAATTTTGAGCGTGAATTGTTTTGAATTATGAGAGTATGGACCTTGGGAAGATTAAAAAGTCGACGCTGGGAGTGCCGTGTTCTAAAGGTTGGCACTGAGAAACCAATTTCGGCAAGGAGTGAGGAGCCATCAATACGACCAGACAGAATATGATATAGTATAGTGACGTCAAGCAAAAGGCGCCGGTCCTCCAAACTCATTAGGTGGTGGCGGCTGCACATGGACTCGCAGTTTGCATCCCATTTTTTGAATTTATAATTTAAATGACGTACAAATGCGCTGAAGTTTTTCGATTTTTTCTTTGTGTGTCACATAATGGGGGCACTATATGCAACTGGCGTATGCCAAAATACTCCTGACATAGGCAAAGTACACAACTTTAATGCAGCTGGTGTCGTGAAAGTCATTACACACCCAAACCCAGATTACTATAAGCTCTAGTAACTATAAATTATGTATGTTTTTTCCTGAGCGCTGAGTTCGTCCGCTCTGGGTGTCGTTTCCTGTATATTTATCCCGCAGCCAGCGCCAGGCTCCACTCAACGCAATGGACGCCCTAAGGGTTATTTGGCGTGGTAATCCGCAACTTTCGCCTGCCCCGGTCAAACCAATGTTTACTTTGATTGGCGTCAAAAGGGTTGTGGTATCCCATACAAATATTTAGTGCGCTATAGTTATTTCGTTATAACCAGAGGTCGGAATAGGAAGTCCCTTTTTACCTAAACTTCCAGGGAGGACGTAATTAAGAGTGTGGTTATAACCACCCCCGACCCCCGACTAGGTGGACGGATGACCTCGTAAGGGTCGTGGGGAGTCGGTGGATGCGGTCTGAGCGGGATCGTACCCTGTGGCGAGCTATATGGGGGGCCTATGTTAATCAGTGTACGTCCGTGGCTGATAAATAGAACCAACAAAAATGAATTATTTTTTTGAGTGTGGCATTTCCCGGATCGGATACTATTAGAAAGTTGAAAGAATTAAATGTCTATACATTGAAGATATTCTCAAAAAACTATTGTAACGAACTATTTGTCCCCCAAATCACTGTAACAAAAATGTTTTTTATGAAATATTTGATTGTTTGTATGTGTCGTTATGGCTTCATCACGCCAAATCGGCTAAACGGATTTCACCTATTTTTGGTACATGGGTAGCCGAATTCCACAGATGGTTATAGGATATTTTATCCGACTACGCTGATCTGAAAAAGAGGGTTATGATTTAATTTCTCTTCAACGAACGAAGTTGCGGGCATTTTCAAGTACTTAATACTCTTAAATTAACTCTCGTGGTCAGTTCTATATCCGACGGACCTATTGTGTGTCCAATTTTGGGTTGTCAACCTATTTGAAAGCATTAGAATATTTTTTTTAAGAATAATCTGACCTGAATACTCAATACACTCTTTATTAGTTATGATTAACTAATCCGCGAAATCTCGCATTATAAATATCTATAATTAAATGTGGTGGTTATAACTACTCTTAATTAAGTCTTCCCGAAGTTTAAGTAAGTAGGCACTACCTATTACGACCTCTGGTATCCCTTAATAGTTATCTATTAAGGGATACTTTTTACTCAAGTACGATGAAGCAAAAAAGAGGGTTATGCCTTTTCAAATCATTTTTTTTTCTCCTCCGCAACCGAAGCCGGCACGTTCTAGTTACTACATATTATTGCATTAATTATCTCATCCCATGAATCGTAATGGAGTACACAATTAGGGTAGCGCGTGTATTAATTAATGTTTGTCGCGCAGAGGGAGGTTTCGGGCGCGACAAATCGAATCCCCCGCGACAGTGACCGATCGCTGGACAAGCGCGCCGTTACTCGAGAAAAAAAAAATCTGTTTAACCTAATTTACTCCTCCCTGCGTCATGTTCCTCACTGGTGGTCTTGAAGTCCACGTGGAAGCAGGTTCTCTCAAAAAAATGCATGGCCCAGAACAGAAACCGAATAATTGACTTTGACCGGGACACGGTTATTATAAGATAGCATATCAAACGTACGTAAGGTGTTTTAAAGAAACAATTAGTTGCTTTTTTTCTTTTATTAAATTATATTTTTACTTTTATAAATTTTGATCTGTTTTCTTGGAGAACTACGCATTGAGTTTATACTTAAAAACATATATATAAGACTAGCTTCTGCCAGCGACTTCGTCCTCCTTAAATTCGTTTATCGTGGATAAGGATATTTTTCCGGGATAAAAAGTAGCCTATGTCCTTCCCCGGGACTTAAACTATCTCGATACCAAATTCCACCCAAATCGGTTCAGCGGTTTAAGCGTGAAGAGGTGACAGACAGACAGACAGATACACTTTCATATTTATAATATTAGTATGGATATGGATGCCCGCAACTTCGTTCGCGGAGGAGAAAAATTCATAACCCGTCGTCATTTCTTCAGCGTAGTCGGGTAAAAAGTATCCTATAACCATCTGGAGATACCCAGCTACCCGTGTACCAAAAATTGTGGAAGTCTGTTTAGCTGATTTTGTGTGATAAATATATTTTTTTTTTTGGTTGTTTGTATATGTCGTTGTATACAAACATAAAAAAAATCCAAAAAAATATATTTTTCGTTTTAGTGACCTCCAATAGTCCGTAACAATCAATTTTTCGAAAATATCTTCAATTAACAGACATTTCATTTTTACAACTTTATAATAGTATAGATATTTTTACTTTTATAAATTTAGATCTGTTTTCTTGGAGAACTACGCATTGAGTTTATACTTAAAAACATATAAATAAGATAAACTAAGTACTAATATTGTAATAGATAGGAGTTATTTCGAAAAATGACTGATTGCAGAGTTTGTTTCGGCTTTCTTCTCAACAGTGGTCCCCTCTTGGGTAATGCCATAGAGTCAGACTTGTAAAAGTTCCCTTGCCACCTTCTTAAAGAATAAATATCATTATTCCATTTATTTCAAGGTGTGCGCACGCCCGGTAACAGTTTATTTGGATTCTGTCTTGTATAGGTAGTACATAAACGTCAAGACACTTTCTTGGTCTGAAATTAGCGTAAAATTGCATTCCTCTCTGGAGTAGTAATAAAGTAATTTGTTCGGGTCATGCATCAGTTAGGGGTGTCAAATCTAAAAGACGTATAGTGCAATCGGAAAATCTCCACCCTGACAGTAACCGATCGAAGGGACATTCAAATCCGACGAGACCGATTTCCGAGTCAATCCGTAACTAGCAGGCAGGGACCGAAAACCCTTCTTCATCACGTTACCGGTATTTCAGAATATAGTTTACCGTTACGATTTATATTACTTATACCTACATATAACTGTAATCGAAACCTTAAGAGGTTTTAAACCTGTTTAAAAGGCAACGTCGCATATTATTGGGTTTTTCTGGATTATTTTGAGAAATATGAATGTAACTTGAATACGTTTTCAATATATTAATTCCGTTTTCGGTAGTTAAGCTGGCATAAAGCAAAATTCCATGATATTGCCACAAATAAAGCTTCTAAAAATGAATTCATGTCTATATCCTGTTTTGTTCAGAAAGTAAAAGCAAACGCGATTAATACTTGACTTAAACGCAATATAAATGCAGAAAAAATGTATTCAATTTTTTCACATTTTCCTTAATAAAACAAAATCTAATCACAAAAGAAAAAGTTCAAACATGTGCAGATTAAGCCCTTTCATATGATATACTACTTGAACTAGTAGCTAGACTTTTGATTTTTGCTTCCTAACATATTCGTCGTTTTTTTAGAACATAAAAATATATTCTTGAATATTTCCTTTGTAATACATGTGGGCTGACCATGTTGCTAAATATTCCAAATTTCAAATAGAAATCATAAGTAGTTTTTGAGATATGGCGCTTTAATAGTTGGACAGACAGACAGACAGAGTCGCACCATAAGGGTTCGTTTTTACCATTTTTGGTACTGAAACCTAAAACTTAACATGTTTTTAGTTACATTCATATTTCTCAAAATAATCAAGAAAAACTTCATATTTAAAATTGCTTCTATTGGTGTCCGTATTGTAAATGCGTTTGTCTGTTTGTTACAGGATGGGGCGAGTCGCTACTGTCGCTGCCAAAGCGTTGGCTCAGCCAGCAGAGCGACGACGAACAGTTCGAGGTAGATACCGAACACTTGGGGCCCCTTTCATAAACGCTTGTAACTTGTAATACAAGATACAAGCTTTTAAGAATCGAGCCTCTGATCTACATACTACAGCTGCTAGGACTGTCGGTGCCGAAAGTAATAGGGATGATGGCAACTTTATTCTGTGGTATTTTATACGACCTTTCAATACAATTGAAGAAACTGAATTATTCTGATTATTTTTTAGGGCTATGATATTAAAAAAGGGCAAAAACGGAACCCTTATAGTTTCGTCATGTCCGCGGCGGTACTTTATAGGCATTTTAGTCAAAAAGTACAATTATATTGATGAAATTTGGAGTATAGGTGTCTTGTATAAGCCGCTACTTAGCTTGATAGTTGAATAACACAAAAAAATTGTAGGGGGGCAATCCATTATGTAACCGAAACTGAAAAAAGAAACAGTAAATATCAATATGTAGCACGTTCTTTGAAAAACATTATGAGGTTCCTACAAAAATTGTGTAATTATTTTCGGAAATGATCGTTCCAAAAGTAGCATAAATTTTGGACCCCCCCTCTATTGACTTAACATTATGCCCAAAACATATATAATGTAATAAATACTTTCAATGAAAACTATTTTCAAGATGATCGGATTTACCGTTTTTGAATTATTGCTAAAAAAACTGCGCTTCTCAGCAAAAGGACGTAATGTACAACGAACATGCGCACTTTTTCACATCGTATTTTTTTCATCTCATTCATGTTTTTAGTAACGGCTGCGGAACCCTGCACTGAGTATGGTCTGACATGAGTCAGTACTGTTGAATTTGTTTCTGCTTTCTTCTCTTCAGTGGTCTCCTCTTGGGAAACGCCGTAGAGTCAGACTTGTAAAAGTTCCCTTGCCGCCTACTTACAGAATAAAGATCATTATTTCCTTATTACACTTAAACAGGCAGTTTGAGCGTTACAAAGGTCTGTATAAACTCTAATACAGCTTGTGTACTAGGGGAGACCGGGTAAGGTAGTATCACGGGTTGGTTATCATACGACGGTTATCACAGAAAACTGAACGACCGAATAAATTCATCAACCGGTGTCAAAAGATCGCGAGAGCTTTATCTAGGAGGGAGATATAGGTCTCGCGATCTTTCGACACCGATTCATAGTCCATTATGGCCGCTGTGACAACCGACACTTGAGACATCCTTACCCGGTCTACCCTACTTGGGCGTTGCGTTCTAAGGTGCGTCCACATTTGTATCATTTGCCCGTATCAGATCATCGTCGCGTGGCATGATCGCGTGTCACGATCACGCGTTTGGACGTTGCGCCGATCGGATCGCTCGAAATCCATTTTGCTACGCGTATCACACAGTTATATTGGACGAGTACGGCATGATCGGCGCGCCGACAGTAAGCATCCAAGCGCGATACGCAGTCATGCCACGGCACGGTGATCGGATACGAGCAAATGATACAAGTGTGGACGCACCTCTACGTGCGGAACAGACATGCATTTTACATTCGTTACGAACTATTCTTAGAAGGGTCATTAAATATACAGCACAGCCGAGTAAAGGCATTAGATTCTAGGAAAATCGATTAGGTAAATTACTAAGCGAACTTGCTTACTAATGGCATGGTTGGATAATTATACTTTGGTTGGTTAATTATTAGTTGGTTTGTCTATCTTCTTTAATGTATACTTTTTTTTATCTCTTTTGTTTAAAGGTTGACTGGAAGATATCCCTCACAGGGATAAGTTCGCCTTTGTACATAGCCTTGCTTTGTAATACCTATTTTTTTGTATTAGTTTATGTGCAATAAAGTGATTACATACATACATACATTTACTTTTACGAGAGAACTCAAGAACTTTTAAAAATGCATGCTTTTTTTCTAAGAGGCATAATTTTTAGGGTGTCCGTACCTAAAAAGGAAAAGACGGAACCCTTATAGTATCACTTTCTTGTCCGTCTGTCTGTCAAGACTCTCTTTCTCGGGAGCGCGTGAAGGTATCAAGTTGAAATTAACATCAAATAATAATTCTATGATTCCTTGAAGCTGTAAAAAAATGAAACTTCTAAGTCAACGCAATCCAAAGATACAGTATTTAATTAAAAACCGGCCAAGAGCATAATGTCACACAATGCTCAGTGTAGGGTTCCGCAGCCGTTCATACGAAAAAATGTACTACAGATGCAAAAAATACGATATGAAAAAGTGCATTAGCAAAAGAGCGTATCTCCACTGCACTTACGTCCTTTTGCTGTGAAGCGCAGTTTTCGACAATAACTCAAAAACGGTTTATCTGATCATGCAGAAAACATTGTTTGTTGAAAGTATTTTAAGATTTATGTTTATAATTTTTTCATATTTTTTGTACATAAGAGATATAGAAAATAGAGGGGTGGGGGGGGGGGGGGGAAATTTATGCTATTTTCGGAGCGATTTTTTGTGAAAATATGCTGATTCAAATTAATTTATTTTAGAATTTAATTTTTTTTTAACAGAACTGTTGAAATGTGCCACAAAATAATATTTGCTGATTTTTTTTCAGTTTTGTTTACATCCCAACCAACAAAAACAGGTCGTATAAGCATCCTGGCGACACTTCCGCGTGACTCATTAGTGAGCGCGTAGTCGTATAACATTCGGGTAGACGTTTATTCGACCGTGTTTGTGCACAGTTATATTGCAATTAAGTCGAGTAGAAGTCGAATGAAAAACGGTCTATGGAATAGGTATGTTGTGTAAAAGTGCTATAGCGGTCGCGATTATTTCTGATTAAAAAAAGGAGTAATGTTTTTTTTTTACTCCACGAACGAAGTTGCGAGCACCTAGTATTTAATAGATACTTATGTATAGAAACAGGAAAAAATATGTATGCTCATCACACAATTATTTGTCCTTACTGGGATTTGAACCCGGAACCGTTAGCTTTGCAGACAGCGTCACTACCGCTGAGCTGAACCAGTCGTCCTTCATTCTAGCCTATGTTATCACAATACAATAAACGGGGTTTTATCGCAAATAAATATGATTTTATTTAATTATCTTTCGTTGGAAATTCATCGACGTTTCAGACGTCGCGTCACGTCCGTGGTCTCGAAGGAACTGGAGAGATAGATATCAATATCTTCTAGCCGCGCGATCTACCTGCGCTTGGTTTTGATTATTCATTTGAACACTGAAGTTGTCACTATACCGACAAATATCTATATCCTATGTTCCCAGAATGTGCAGCTGCCCAAGCTGCCGGTCCCAGACCTCCAGGCGACCCTGGAGATGTACGTGGATCTGGCGGCGGCGGTGGTGGCCAGCTCCGCCCAACTGGAGCACACGAGGGCCCTCGCACGGGCCTTCCTTGAAGACCCTGGACCGAGGCTCCAAGCGGCATTACTGTCGCGACAAGTGGAAAAAGACAACTGGGTAAGTGGTACTGCTGGAAGGCACGGGGACGTCCTTTTATATTCTACTAGCTTTAACTAGGCCATTGCTTTAAACTTTTTTCATGATGCTTACACCCTTTATTGGAAAAACATTTCGCGGCCGCCTTTTTTATGCAAATTCAAACACTAGAAGGCGCCCGCAACTTCGTTCGCGGAAGAGAAAAAGTCATAATCCGTCGTTTTTCCTTCAGCGTAGTGGAGTAAAAAGTATCTTATAACCATCAGGAGATACCCAGCTACCCGTGTACCAAAAATTGTGGAAATCTGTTTAGCCGATTTTGCGTGATGGAGCCACAACGACACATACAGACATACATAAAATCCGAAAAAATATTTTTCGTTTTAGCGACCCCCAAATAGTACGTAACAATCATTTTTTTGAAAATATCTTTAAATGTTGTCACAGACATATCATTTTTACAACTTTATAACAGTATACATAACGGGGATTTTATTTAGGGATCGCGCTTAAACGTCTTAATATTTTAATCACCTAATTTCAAAATTAATTGAAACTTTAGACCGTTGAGTTTCTTTCGGTTTTTTTCGCAATAGTGGTTTGTTTCAGTCTTTTTCTACTTTAAATACAATCTACTTTTGTTTTCGAATAATCATTACGAACGAGTATCGAATTACTTATTTTGAAACGGACGACGAGGGTTTGCATTTATTTGAGTGTAGCTATGTCAAATTATGTTCGTTAGTTTATCCTGCTAAAACGCAGCAACAGTGTGGTTTGCACATAATAGCAATATTTAAAATATGAAATTTTGGTCAAATTAAAATGTTGTTTCCGAAAGGAAAACGCAATAATAAGCAACAAAAGCTATTTATTATTACAGTGGAGATTTCGACTTCGCTGTTATATAAAAAAAAAAAATTAAACGTGATTTTTTTAATTGGCCTATGGATGTAACTAGGACGAGCAACCATTTTCCTTTATAATGTGTTTTGAATGTTACAAATATTGAGATCGAATACTCCGATGAAATGGAATGAGGCCGTCTATATTACGAAAAAACAAATATGTTTACTGAATAAAAACAAAACATAAATGATACATGACTCTGGGCCCTGAGCTAGGATTTCCAGTGTTACACGAAGCGTGGTTTGACTGATTTGATACAACGTTCGCACAGAGTGAAATCACCTAAATCTTAAAGCTAACCAATATATACGCGTAGGAACCATTAAGGTGGATTCAGGTGTATACAATAGAATACAATAACTCTTTATTGCACACCTCACCCCACAAAAACAGACTACAGAAATCAATACATTCAAAGAGAGGTAAACAACAGGCGGTCTTATCGCTAAACAGCGATCTCTTCTAGACAATCTTTGACTAGTGTGTAGTAGGGTTCTAACAAAATATTGGGTACAATATTAATATTATATTATTGGTGTATTAATGGTACATAAAAAAACATACAAATATAATATAGATATATTATAGGTACATATATAGAGAATAATGTTTTACTTATCGGAGTATGTTTAGAAGGCATTTAGTCTCGTGGTAGTCTGCATTAGGCTTCGTGACATCGCAGAGGTCGCGACCCAAGGCTTAGAAAACACTGATCTAGTCAAACGACATTTGTTTTCACTGCGAGGAGTAGACATTTAAGAAAGAAATAAATAAACAACGATTTATTTTGAAATACGCGGTAGTGCTTAAGTCTAGAAAAGAATAAGAGTGAGTGTTTACGGTATTTCAAAAAAAGTAGCTCACTCAGCATGTGTCAATGCATGTAGTGCACTGACACTGATTTTCAGTGGATCCATTACGACAAACAAAATACATAACTTAAGTAATTACGAATTACATGAAAATGGTACAATGCAGTGTACAGTCTTAAATCTAAATACTTTGCCAGCGAAAACCAAACCAGAAGGATCAATTCTTGAACATCCTGCCCAAGTCATCCATTAGTAATTCAGCAGTTAAAAATAACCACCAATATTTATCCTCTACGCTTACGTCTACGTTGAGCCAAATAAAATGGAGTAAGCTATGTACGTAGACAAGCAATTATTCCGTCGCCGTCTCTTATTGCTGCATACGAGTGAGAAGGAAAGCATGAATAAAGTCACAAAACGCTAATATTAAAATGAATGTCCTTATCAGTAACGCCGTTTCCTTTTCGTAAACCTAACTCAAAACAAAATTGCGCTAATGGCATTGTTCCGTCGGTGCCGCGACAATATGTTCTCAACGAGGAACAAATTGTCGCCTCACTGAAAATGACCAAGTATTTGTTATTTATTCTCGCTTCAATGATAATTGGAAACACTGCCTTCCTGACTTCTAACACGGCACTAGTATCGACAGCGAAGAATAACCCAGTCTTACTGAAGCTGCTGCAGACTGTGGATGCGGCGACCACCGACGAGCGACTCTTGGACGTGTCTCTACAGCTACTGAAGAGCTTGTGTGTCTGTATGCGGGAAACATTAAAAGCGAAGCAATCAGAAAGTTTATCGTTCAGTGGTGATACTAACTCGCTGCAAATCGACGACGCCCCAAATAAAAAGGTACTGGACCTTTATCAAAGTATCTATAACAAAACATGCTTCGATTTAAAAAATGAACTGGCCTTAAAAGTAAATAAAAGTGCACAAATATCGTCAGATGAAGAACAGGGTTTTATTCTGAACAGCGACTGTGGCAAAAGATCGGTTCATGGAATCACCAAGATTTATGAAAAAAAGAACCAAGTGACAGAAGGTGATCAAAATGTTGTTAAACTTGAAGACATTCTGTACCGAACTTTCATTAAAACTCGTAACTATCATAGTTTTCGTACGAGAAAATACGGCTTGTATAAAAAAGTGGATAATCGTACGAGTATAACGGCTAAACATAGTATTATAGTAATACTCACTTTATACCCCTCATATAATAACAGTACATCAGTAAGCAATTGTTCAAAACTTACGGAACAACTAAACAGTACTTTATATACACATTCACCAATAGACATAGATATCATCGATACCAGTTATGGGCAGAAGGAAAACGACAACGAAGACGATCTATTCGCGAAGGAAGCAACAAATTGTTCATTGAAATCTCTTTACATGTTTTTACTACAGAGTGAAAAGAATAACAAAACGAAAGTTTTTAAGTTGATACAGCGGAAAAATACTATAAAAGTTTATGTAGATGTCGGTGCTGTATCAAACCACACTGATTACACTAAAACGTGCTGCAACAGCAGAACTAAGGTACCAATGTGTAAATTAGATGTTTCTAATGCAAGCCTTGACTCAAAAGATATTACTACAGATTCTACAGTAGAAATACCCACGAATGATCAAAGAAACTTTAAAGATACAATAAATTCAATAAAGACTCTGGTGAAATTATATGACAAAAAAATTAAGAAAAAAAAAGCAAAACGATCCACCACACTACCAATTACAAAACAAAATGAGATTAATACTGGCTTAGTAATAGAGAATGAACCCGAAATACTAAGATATAGAAACCCTGAAGATGTACATAAAGATATAATAGTGGAAAATAAAATAAATTCCGATATTTTTAACCCAATTACTAAATTAATGAAATATACGAAAAACCCTTTAAATCCCGAAATTTCAACTAATCACTTTACAAATGATACGCTTTCAAAAGAATTATGGGTTAACAGTATATTAGAAGATAAACTAAATTACGGACAGTACCAAACAGGTTATACACATAAACCACAAACTAGAAGGCGTAATAGTAAATTTACGGCTCTCTTTGCGATTACAAATTTAAAAAGTGACCACAATTTAAACACAAATCCGATTAATGTCCTTAGTGATTCATTTACACCACATTCCTTATCACAACGATATAAAATTGATGCAAAACAAGAAGCGGAAGTTAATTCTTTAAACATGCTAGAGGGCAGTTATGATAAAAGTACAAAGCCCTTTATAAAAGTAGGTTCAGATATGCAGAAGACTGAAACAAACTCAGATTCAGCTACTGCAAGTGGCATTACTCATTGGGAACAGGTGGAGACGAGGGCTTCTATGACATCGCCAATACAAAAAACTGAATTGCATCTTATTTCTGCAAACTTTGATAATGACATAAAAGTAGGGCATAAAGATCTAGTTACTACAGTTGTTCAATCACCAATAGACAGTACATTAGAAATTATAGTTACTGCTAATACAAATAAACATAAAACGCAAACAATCGATAGTTTATTTACGGAACCTACTGTAAACAAAATGATGGTTAAAAACATGACAGCAAATTTAGCAAGTCTACCTGCTAAAATTATTAAAGAAGATAGTGATAATAATAATAATTTAAAAACTGTTTTGTCCAGAGGCCCGAATACAAAAACAACTTTCTTCAATATTTTTATTTATTTATCGAAAAATAATAGGAAACATACTGAAACTGCTGACCAGAATGTATCTCCTAAAATCTCTGGTGACAGTGAAAATACAAAATATACTGGCGATCTTGTAAATTTCAATTTTTTTCCGGAAGTAACTAATTATTATAATGGGGAACAGACTTTAAATCAACCCGTGTACAGTCACACCACTACATCGGAAACTCGGCAGCAAGCATATGGTTATACTACTTATGACCCTAACACTGTTTTACATCGACTGAATGCAACTAGTTTATCAATTTCCACAGACACATCAGAAAGCGGTTCACATTATGAAAAGATAAGTACATTATCAAAACCAAATCCTACAAGTCATAATAGTAAGACTAAAAACGTTTTTTTTTCCTTGGATGAACGGAGTAATGAAACAAAGAAAGGAACCCCGCTTATGAAACTGATCAATTCAACACCTAGCGCTTCTAGTGATGATGTAAACCCTTATGCAAACAAAGCAAAGAGCAATTTTATACTTGATACATTATCGACAAAGGAATTTAATACTACAGATAATTATAATACGAAAATGACCAATGATCTTATTTTAAAATCATATGATACGGCTACATACGCCATGAATAAAACATTCGACATTCCTGGATTTATAAGGCTCAGTGCTAGCGAGGTAACACCTAACGAGTTAGCCAAATCAGACACAACATACAATAATAATTTTGATTCAACACATAATTTGAGAACATTGCATCCATCAACTAAAGTAGTTCCAGAAATATTTAGCTCTACAATAACAAACTGTTCAGTTGTAGCGGCAAATCGAACTAAACAATATTACAATACAAAACTTATTCAAAAACAAAATACAAATGACGAGAACTCCAGCTCATTCAAGGAGCTTTTTGAATCTGTGCAACAAATACAAACCACTAATCTAAATCTTTGGAGAAGCCTTGGGACCACAGAAATATATGACACATCAGTTACAAGCGGTACAACACAAACTCCTCAAAATCGTATTTCGACTATTTCAAAAATATTAAATGTCATAGCTACAGACAATTACGGTACTTCTGAAAATACCACATCAGTCACAATTCTAAATACGACTGAGATACAAAACGTAACTACAGTGAAAATAAGTCCACTTAGTAACTTTCAAAATGTATCACGCAATTACAAATATATTTTTGAAAATGATAGTGTGGGTGTAACTACTGAAGCTATTACTCAAGAAATCTTAAGAATTAATACACCGTCACAAATAAATTACACTGCTTCTCCAAAACTGCTTGAAAAAATACAAAATAACAAATTTAACAATACTGTAATATATAAAAATATCGGTATGACAGAAAGTGTAAGAGTAGGTGTCAATAATGACAACATGTCAAATTATACGGGAATGAACGCAAATAGTTTAAGCGAAAATGTTAATCTGACCAAATTCTATGAAGATCGACTATCACAGAAAACTAAAAAAATATATAAAAATACACATGATCTTCAAAGCACAAAACCTATTATGGTAGCTGAAAAAATCACTGAGTTATTTGAATTAAAAAGTATTAAGAAAGCACTAGAAACAAAGAAAAACAGCTCCTCAAATAAATATTGGTCAAATCGAGCACAAAAAGCTACATCCAATACAACTAATTATAATCTTCCTAATTTACAAAAAGGCGAAATAAGTTTAATGCAAGAAAACTTCGTTACAGAGGCCACAGAAAAAGAAAATAATAAGAATACAAGTTTTAGTGCAGAGGGTTCACACAACAAAGCGATAGAAAGTCCATTCCAAACTTCAACAATAACTCATCAAACAAATAAATTGACGCAGCCGCGTGATATGCCGACTGCGGCGACCACAGAAAATAATCGTTTGCGTATAGATACAGAGCTAAGTAATACAACTGACAGCGGAATAACATATTATAATGTGCCAGCGGTCAACGGCACTTTAAATACAAACAAATATCCTTTTACTATGACAACACATGGTAATAATAACGATAAAGCGTTTGCTATAACTGAAACTATAACTGAAACGCAATTTTTGGTCGATGACTTTATTATAATGCCAACAGGTCATATAACTGATAACTACACATTAAATAATTTTACGTCCTTTAATATAACAAATCAAGAAATTAATTTTAATGAATCAAAAGATTTAAAGAAAATTTTAAGTAAAGCAGATAATTTAAGAGTTACTGATCATCATTTTGAAAGCACTGTCAAGCCTAGTACTAAACTGAACCAAGATGAAGCTTCCAACACCAAATTAGAAAATACTTATAACAATACTATCGATTTTGAAGTAATATCTATTGCACCGAGTACATTACAAGAAACAGTAACAACTGTTACTGAATACACCCAAAAAACTACTGGTAAATTAGAAAATACTAAATCACCACAACAGACGTGGATGGCTAAATTTTATAGAAATGAAACATCTAAAACAAATATAGCAAAAATTAACGTCAAACTTCACAGCAAAAATAAAGGCTACTCTGAAACAATGAATAATTTTAATATAACAAATCAACAAAATGATTTGAATGATTTTAAATTTCACGAGGTGAACAAAATAATCGCAAGCAGCACAGATATTTCAAGAGTTACTGTTACTTATTTTGATATTCCAGAAAAGCCCAATTATACTGAACAGAGCCAAGATAAATCTGCCAACATCCAATTGGAAACCATTTACAACAACACTATCGATTCTGAAATAAGCTCTCTTGCAACTGGTACGTCAAAAGAAACTGCAGTAGCAAATATTACTGAATATATACATAAACATACTGGTCCATTAGAAAATACTAAATCAAATGAGATATTTATTACAACTGTCCCACCCATAAATTTTGAACCTTCTCCAATGAGGGTATCTAAAATGTATGATAATATGATAATTAAAGCAGATTTCAATAACAGTATTTGTGAAAATGACATGGCAATCAACAGTAAAAATAATATTAATAAAACAACAAAAGACACAAACGATGAAACAGTGAATAGTATTATTATGACAAATCAACAAACTGATTTCAATAAATTTAAATTTCAAGGGTCAAGCAAAATAAGTGCAAGCAGCGCAGATTCTTCAAATGTTACTGTTAGTCATGTAGATATGACAGAGGATCCGAATTATACTAAAGAGATTCAAGATAAAGCTTCCAAAATCCTACTGGAAAACTTAAATAAAAGCACTATCACTTCTGAAGTAAAATTTATTGCAACTAGTACATCACAAGAAACTACTGTAGCAAATGTTACTGAATACACCCAAAAAACGAGTGACAAAGTAGAAAATACTGAATCAAATGGAATATTTATTACAACAGTTACACCGATACATTTTGAAAATTCCCAGACGTGGATATCTAAATTGTATAGAAATGGGACATCTAAAGCAGAATTATTCAACAATAGTAATGAAAATAACACAAAAAATTACAGCAAAAGTAAAGATTACTCTGAAAAAACGAATAGTTTTAATATAACTAATCAACAAACTGATCGGAATCAATTTGAAGTTCAAGGGTCAAGAAAAATAATTGCAAACAGCACAGATATTTCAAGATATACTGGTCATCATTTTGGTATCACAGCGGAGCCTAATTATACTGAACAGACCCATCATAAAGCTTCAAACACCCAACTTGAAACTACTAATAACAACACTATCGATTTTAAAACAATCTTTATTGCAATTGATACATCAAAAGCAAATGCTGTAGCAAATGATACTGAATATATCCAAAAAAAAACTAGAAAATTAGAAAACACTGAATCAAATGAGATATTTATTACAACTGTTATACCACTACATTTTGAACTTTCCCCCATAACTGTACCTAAATTTTATGAAGATAAAAAAATTAAAGCAGACTTATTGAATAACACTAGTGAAAATAACATAAAAATGAATGGCCAAAATAGTACAAATAACATATCAAAAGAAACAGACTACTATGGAACAGGAAATAGTTTTAGTATTACAAATCACCAAAATGATCTGAAAAAATTTAAAGTTCAAGGGTCAAACGACATAATTGCAAGTGGTTCAGATATTTTTAGAGTATCTACAGTGGAAATGAGTCCAATTAGTAACTTCCAAACTACATCACGCAATAAAAAAGATATTTTTAAAAGTGAAGGTTTGAGTATAACTACTGAAACTAACAGTAAAGAAATGTCAATAACTAAGCCAACGTCACAAATAAAGTACACAATTTTTCCAAAAATACTAAAACTAATACAAACTAAAAAAATCAACAAAAGTAAACAATATACAAATATTGGTATGACAGAAACTTTAAGATTAGGTGTCAATAATGACAATACGACAATGTTTACTGAGACGGAAACAAATAGTTTAAGTGCATATGGTGACTTGACGACCACTTATGTGGATACTATGTCGCATAAAACTAAAAAGATTCATAAAATTAAAGATGTTTTACAAAGCACAAGGCCTGTTCTAGTAACTGAAAGTATCACAAAAACGCTAAAAACAACAAATATCAGCTCCTCAAATAAATATAGGTCAACTCAAGCACAAAAAACAACAGATATAGTTGCAGGTGACATGTTTGGCATAGAAATAACATCTAACACAACTAATGACAATCTTCCAAATTTGCAAAATGGTGGAATAAATTTCATGCAAGAGAACACCATTACAGCGACTATGAAAAAGGATAATAATAAGGGTACAAGTTATACAGATGCTTCGCATAACAAGGAAATAGATAATTCATTCAAAACCACAACAATAACTGATCAAACGAATACTTTGACCCTGCTGCGTGATATGCCAACAACAACGACCAATCAACAAACAGAAGACAATCGTTATCATCTTAATAAGGAACAAAGTTATACAACTGACACCGGAACAACAAATTACAATGTGCCAGCGGTCAACGACACTTTTAAGACAAATAAATATCCTTTTACTATGTCAGTCCTTAAAAACAATAAAGATAGTCATGCCAATAAAGCATTCACTGTGCCTGAAACTATAACTGGAAGACCATTTTTGGTTGATGACTTTGTTATAATGCCAGCCGCTCATATAACTGATAATCACACAGTAAATAATTTAACGCCCTTTAATAAAACAAATCAAGACATTGATTTTAATGAATCGAAAGATCAATGGTTAAAGAAAATTGTAAGTACAATAGATACCTTAAGAGTCACTGACAATGCCTTTCAAAACACTGTGGAGCTTAATTATACTAAACTAAGCCAAGATAAAGCTTCCAACACCAAATTAGAAACTACTAATAGCAACACTATCGATCCTGAAGTTATATCTATTGCAACTAGTACTTCTCAAGAAACCAGTGTCGCAAATGTTACTGAATCAAATCAAATATCTATTACAACAGTTACACCGATACTTTATGATTATTCCCAGACGTGGATGACTAAATTGTTTAAAAATGCGACATTTGAAGCAAACTCTAACAATAGTAATGTAAACACAAAAATTCACCGTAATAATAAAGATTACTCTGAAACAGTTAATAGTTTCAATATAACAAATCCACAAGCTGATTTCAATGAATTTAATGTTCAAGGGTTGAAAAAAATAACTGGGAGCACAGCAGATATTCCAAAAAATATTTTTAGTCATTTTGATAACACAGTGGAGCCTAATGATGCTGATCAGAGCCAAGATAAAGCTTCCAGAATCCTATTGAAACCCACGATTAGCAATAATATCAATTCTGAAGTAATCTCCTTAGCAACAGAAAATAGAGTAGCAAATGTTACTGATTACATCCAAAAAAGTATCGGCGAACTGGAAAATACTGAATGTAATGTGTTTCTTATTACGACGATTACACCTCTACATTTTGAATATTCCCCAATGTGGATAAGCAAATTAAATAAAAATAAGACAGTTAAAGCGGACAAATTCAATAATAATATTGAAAAAAACATAAAAGTCCACAACAAAAATTGTACAAGTAACACATTTGAGAGGAAAGACTACTCTGGAGTAGTAAATAGTTTTAATATTACTGAAAACGACACGGACAAGACTCCACCTGTTACTGAAATGAATATCATGAATGCTTCAAACAAGTTTAGTAATTTAAATAAAGATAATGTTTCGTTAAAATGTAAATCAAGTGTCATGAATATGAACTATAGAACCTCAAAAGAAACCAAAACACATAAACAATCTAAAAATGATACCGTGGGGTCTTTAAGCGTTTCTAAATATAACGAAGATAAATCAGGAAAAAAAAGTGTTGTCGAAACTTTTGATGCCTTAATAGAACCTAGCGTATTAAATACGGACTTAAAATTAAAAACTTTATTAGATATAACTGCCGATAATGTGAAAAATTCGTTTGCAAATGATATAACTGAAAATGTTTTGCAGAACATAAAACCACAGTTACAGAAAACTTTGAAAGTTTCTGAATTAGATTCAACTAAAATGGGTTTATCAAAATTTTCTAACAAATATAATAAGTTAATAGTTTCAAGCACTCCCATCAGTCCCATAGAAAATACCCTAGATATCAATAAGTCCATATTTTCTGGAAAATTTGATATTAATTCCACTTATGATGATTTATCGAGAACCACATCAGGCAGCACAAAGCCAAACTCGCATAATCGAAATGAACAGACCAGAGTTATATTTGCAGACGATAATTTCGATATTACTAAAACGGACGATGACACGACACCAATGACGATTTCTGCCCAATCCATAAATAGTAAAACTGATATTTTTCAACAGTCATCTACTGATATTTTCTATGGTAGAATCAATACTAAGGATAATAGTATTGCTCAAATAGATACAGATTTGAAATCAGTCATGAAAAATACAACGATAATTGACATATTAACTAAAAATACAGCACACACGACCAAATCTCATTTTCATAAACAAAATGAAGGTGCATATGTAGATACAGATTACAGTTATGATGGTCCTGAACATTTTATTAATAATACTCATATAACAATCAGTGAACAATCCGTCGATGCATCAGTACTAGATGCACATAAATTTTCCGTTGTTGATAATTTTCATAAAAACACTAAGCAGTATGACTTATCACGGTACATATTTACTACTAATTCTTATTTTGACAATGAAATTATAAATGAAAGTGACGATATTAAATTGCTATCTAACGATGTTACGTTACAGGTTCCTGTTAGTAAGAAGTGGATAACAAGTTTTAAAAAAGATTTAAATAACTTAATTGTTTCTAGCAATTTCAGCGACACAAACAAGGTGAATTTTACGTCAGGTTTGAATAAAGAAAATTATAAAGCCACGTTTATCGAGGATTTTTATAAAAGTTCAGAGATTCTTGACTTTACTCAAAATAAATCTGTCACTATAACTGAAAGTGACAAATTTCCTGTTATGTCAACTAATCTTAAACGAAATTCGTTAATAAAAAGTCAAACGCCATCAGTATCTAGCAAGTCAATAATTGTTGCCACGAGAAACAGAGTAACAAAAAGTATGAATGACAACACTATACCAACTACTATAAAAGAAGGTCAACTAACTAATATTCCAAAACAATTAAGAATCTATAATGTTTCAACAGCGAAGCTAGAAATACCGATTACTGATGACGTAACTGAAAGTATTTCACAAGGTAATAAACCACATTCATACAGTCAAAATAAAGAAAATACCGCAACTAAAGAAAAACATATGACAAGTACTCTCAATTCTGATTCAGAAGTTATTAATATTCTTAGTAAGATCGAATCAGTCATTAAAAACGATACAAAGTCAGACATGTCTAAATTATTATTCACCCATAATTTATTTGAAAATGTATCTCTACCGAAAAGTTCGAGTTTAATAGTTTCTAATATTGATGATACGACGGTTAAAGTTGAAACTGATAATTTAAATATTCTTAATGACAAGATGAGGGCAACACATATTGCCCAAAGTAATTATGTAGTTAGTAATGCGCTTGACAAAGTAAAACCAAATAATAACAAACCAAAACAACTAAAGATAGATTTCCCAGACACATTTAACACCATCTATACAGAAAATGGACTTAACAATTCAAACCCGTTTCCACCGTCATCAGTGATGTCAAATACCGCACAAACAATTAATGATTCGCAAAGTCCTAATATGTTCCACAAGAAATTAAACACCTGGCCGACATTACAATCATATGGCACTCAATCTTCGCTTATAGATGGCATATCTACAAATGTAGGTCACAGTATTCAACATCAAATTCCAAATGAATACAGTAACAACATTGACGAACAAGTTACAACTGATAAATTAAACATACCTAAAATCAACAATGCTAGTACAGGAATCACAAGCGTTGCTCAAGAAAGTAATGCGTTAGTTTCTAGTGTATTCCGCAAAATTAAGGGAATTATGCAGACCGATGAAAAAATTAACAATTTATCAGCAGTCACTCCGTATACTTTTTCCCACTTGGTTAAAGATGGTTTTACTGGAAAAATATCACAAAACACAGTACCATACTTGCAAACCCATATCAAACTTCAAGTAGAGATAGACAGTGAAATAAACACTACATCAACGCAATCACCAAATCGAGTAACAAAGTTTATCCAGCCGTTCCTTCAATCGATTATTGAAAATCTTGATAATAGGAACAAAACACAAAAAGAAAATAATATGCAATACGAAAACAGCAAAGAAGCTTTGAATGATAATACTAACAATCAACAATATGTTGTGACTACAGCATTAAATCAACTGAAATTAAAAAGTAACTCAAACAAAACCGACTTTGATATTTCGTTTAAAAACAAAACGAAAAGCCCTGATATCGAAATCTCCAAACAAATTTACCATTCTAATCCAATAACGTTTAATGACGATTATGACTATAAACGAGACATTCTTCACTCAGGCACAATATTATACAATAATTTAACTGAACTTTACACTGGCAACATGAACACAACTAAGTATCGCGAAACCGGGAAACCAAATTTAGTAACATTAAATAGTCAAGAAACTAATTTATTTAATACAGACGAGGGAAAAGATAACTACAGTAGTAAATTCGATCAAGATATATCAAAAACTATTTTTGAAAATGCAGGTCATTTTGGTTTAATAAAACCGTCATCTCGGTCTATAGCTACAAAAATGAACATCGATTTATTGGAAAAGCAAACAGCATTAGACGAAATAATAAAGACAAAGCCTTTCAATGCAAAAATATATAAAACCAGCCCATTTGAAAAAAGTGTCACTGATAAAGTATTTGAGTCATCATTTGTAAATCCTAACGATTACTTAAAAACCACTATGATTATGAGCCCAACCAAAGCAACCACCCTCTCGATCCATAAATTGTGGAGTAAGTTAGCAATGCCTCAAAACATATCTGATCATTCAAATTTGGAGTTAAATTTTTCAAAAAATACAAACAGTCCGCGATTGAGCACAACAAAAACTGATGGTAATAAAAATAAATTGATTAAATTCTTTGAAACAACAACAATAGATTATATAAAAAGACCGGCAATATCAAACAAAGAAGAGAAAAACATTGATAACAAATATATCAATGTACTTAATGACACTGATAGCAAAAGAAAAATAAATGAAGATTATAGTATTCATGCATCAACGTATAGCGATATCTATAAAACTGAATTTAATTACGATATTCTCGAAGCAGAGAATATCTTAAGTTCAACAGTACCGGCTAAATCGATAAACTCCACCACAAGTATATCTAATGACACATATGTGGTACCACTAAAAGTTATTTCAGATGTTCTTCCCGAAAATGTCGGGAAAAGTAAACATCTAGATATTCTAATTGTCGATAGTTTACCTGTTCTCACTGGTATGATGGCTTCAGTAACGTCATCTATATCAGTACCTAAAGTGATGAATAAAATACCTTATTCAGAAAGTAGATACCAACATAATTCAAACTCGGAATTGAATGTAAGGATTAAAAACAATAGTCCCTTATCAAGTTCAATTAATAATGATGATACTATTAATACAGTACGTAATTTTATTGATATAACAGAAAAAATACATACGCTAACACCGACAACTTCAGACATGGAAGGAGAAGATATTGGATCAAACCAAATAAACGTTGGTTTCGATAAAAATAGAAATAGTAAAATAAGGAATGAAAAGAATAGAAGTCTAAAGCAATCTCATGAAGAACTATTTAATTCAAATTTAAATACACTAAAAAAAGAAAAACTTGATCGTGAAGAAACTGGATCTATCTCAAATGCAACAAATACAAAGTTTGAATATGATAATTTGGTAGAAACAGAACAGTATCTCGATAAAACAAAATTTACTAAGGCATATATTATACAGCCAGGAATAGAAATATCGCCTGCTTCAATCTTTGATACACAAAAAAGTGTTTTAAACTATGATATCAATGTCACATCAGATTTCAAGAAATCTTTTACAACAAACGCTAGTACAGCGAGTATAGCCAATATCTCAACCTCGAAGTACAATTATATCTATAATTCTAATATTGATAACAATCTCAATAAAACACAAAATATCTTTAGCAAAGGAAGTAACAAATTAGCTACATCTATAGACACTAGCAAAATTATTTCTGATAACGATTATACACTTAAGGTGCTGCTTAAAAACGTTTCAAATAATATTTTCAAACATTGCACAGAGAAAAACGAATACCCAGATAGCTTAGCTCTGAGTCGTTTTCCCAGTGTCACTACTATTTTACCTACAGAGTCGTTGTCGACAGCGGTACCTAAAGTGACTATTGAATATGAGATAAAAGAACCTTATACAAAAGGCAAAGAACATATATATCGAAAATTTAATATTACGACTAAAACTAATATTGTTCTGCCAAATAAAGGTAGTATCGAACAAGGGCTTAAATTCTTTGAAAACACAGGAGACGATCTTATGAAAGAATCAGCAATTTCAAACGTAAAAGGAAAAAATATCAAGTCAAATAACGAAAATATCAAATTGCTTAAGGAAAGAGATATAAACAAGAAAATAACAAATGAGAACCATGATGTCATAGTGCCATTTAACACAAAATCGTTTAATTCCAAACAATATCCACTAAACAAAGACACGCTTCAATATAAATTCACTAGATCTATACCAAATATAAAAACTGTGTTCAAAAATAACTATAATTTACAGCTCGATCAGAGCTACGATAAAACACAAGTTACTAAAACATTTTCACCGCCAGAAATAGAAACATCGACTGCTCAAATATTTCATACACAAAAAAATGTTTTCGACCACGATACCAATGATACGTCACAATCCATGGAAACTTATACGGCTATCGCAAGCACATCAGAGTATATTATTACTACATCATCGTATAGTGATATCTACACCTCTAAAATTGATTATAATTTCGTTAAATTAAAGAATAATATGTTCAGTGGCAGTGGCAACAAATCGAGTATCTATAATAATAATACACACAGGGCACTAATTAAAAACGTATCAAATGTTCTTCTAACAAATTTCACAGACAAAAGTGAAAACCTTGTTAACTCTACACCAGAAATAAAAGGCGTTTTAACCCCTGAAAAAATATTACTAAAAACACCAACAATTATAAATAAAATATCTTATACAGAAGAAAAAGAGTCACCTACAATAAATTTAACTTTATCAAATGTAATCGATATTTTTCCAATGAGTGAAATTCCTAATTTCAAAATGAAGAATGCTAGTTTTATACTTAATGAAGCTAATTCAAAAGATTTTTTTGTGATCAATAATAATTATGCACAAGTTGTCACAGAGAAGAATCTTAATAACAATGGATACAGTAACAATTTCAAGTTGGCTAATATGAAGCCCAGTGATGAACTCAAGTTCACAAACAATAAAATACGTAATGGAGGTTTTAACGATATTAATACAGTAACTGAAAACACAGTAAAAACTCTCAAGAGCTTTAGGAAGAAAACTGAAAGTCACGCTGAAACAACTTTAACCACGCCCTCCCTCGATAACAAAAAAATAACTCAAGGCCAGCACATGACGAAAAAGTCTACAAAATATAAAGAAAATAATATCCACTTCAATATAAACACTAGAAAAAATAAAAAAATGCCTAATAAAATAACCAACAATGCAAGCGTGTCCGCTGTTCCGATTGTAATTAGACATGATAACGTAGAATTCATACATGATTCGGTTGATAGAGGAGTGGCAGTAACATCAAATGATTTTGGAATGAAACGGAAAAATAACAATTACTATACAAAAACTATTTTCCTTATAAAAATAACTAGAAATGATCCATTACGGACCAAAAAACCTCAAAATAAAACTAAATTTGTGTTCGATTCTAGGGTTACTGGGATGTTTAAAGATTTAACAACTCAAACCATAAATACTACTGGTGGTTTGAACTTAATCGACGATTATAAAAAAACAGATGTAGATTTTAATAAGAAAAATAACCACACAGCACACTCCGATGATGCTTCGCATTCAAATAAATCAGTTAGTTTACGCAGATATAACAATAGTCAAAATACTAGAAAACAACTAAGAGTAAAGATTATTTCAACATCTAAACCAATAAATCCATTTAAATTCAGAACTACAAAAGCAATTGTCTATAATACATACAAGACACTGACTGATGACGAGCTTACCTTGCCTCCTGACGTTAGAAAAATTATTACTACATTCACAAAAAAATTCACAAAGAAAGTTAACAATAGTAATCATCATCATAAAATGAAAGGAAGCAAACCGAAGGTTAAAGAAATAAAACTAGCTTTGACGCCTAAAATAAAAAAAGCTAATAAGAAAGAATCTGATAGAACTATTCTTCGTGATAGTCTTTTCAACTTTTTCAAAAAAACTTATTTACATCCCATCGAGGATCTCCCCGTAGAATCTCAGAGGAGATTTCTAAATCGTGTCAATTTAAAGAATAAGAAGAATGTGATACTAGCGATGAATACAGAAGATTTTCATTCTATTCGGCGAGCGGTCACAAGACGACACGAGTCGCATAAAATAGCCAACCCGCCCGTGCCCAGACATATGATGAAAATCCCTATGGTCAACACGAAGAAGCCGAGGCGAATGCTACTTAGACCCAAATTCAATTCGTTTGAAGACTTCAAGAAAAACCCCAGCGTGAATCCAATTATCTCGAAACCCGTCATTCTGGAGGACAACGATTTTTATAAAAATTCATTCCAAATTCACCATAGACCGAATCAATTATGGAGAGATAAAATAGACGACGTGCGTATGAAGCTTCAGCCCCAAAGTCAATCGAATAGGCGAAGGATAATCTTCGAACCCGTGATAGATGTGCCGTATTACATGCCCACAGTAATGAAACCTTATTTTCTGAGAAACAAGGTTGAGTCAGTAAGGAGTTATGTCTATAATGGAGAAAATCAAGAGAACGCAAGGAAGCACTTTAGGAATCCTCTTAGAGTGGAGATGTCTGGGACCTCGGTGGACAGTCCAGATTCTCAGGAGCGAGTGTATTACAGTGCAGGCACATCTCAAGAGTTCACTGAGTCACCTTCTTCTCGTGTCACTAGACCAAAGAAAACCATTTTCTTTTTAAGTCCGACTGTGCCGTATAATAGATATTTTTAAGTACTTAGTCTGTAAAGTTAATACACAATGTATATTGGAAGTTGATTGCAACTTAGTTCGCGGAGAAGAAAAAACCTCCTAAAGGTGCGTCCACATTTGTATCATTTGCTCGTATCCGATCATCGTGCCGTGACATGACTGCGTATCGCACTGCTTGGACGCTCACTGTCGGCGCGCCAATCATGCTGCACTCTTCCGATATAAGTGTGTGATACGCGTAGCAAATGAATTTCGAGCGATCGGATCGGCGCAACGTCCAAACGCGTGATCATGACACGCGATCATGCCACGCGACGATGATCTGATACGGGTAAATGATACAAATGTGGACGCACCTAAAGTCTATCCTCGAATGTCCAGCTATACTTACACGTATACTAAAAAATAACTAAAAAATATTCAAATCCTATCAGAAAGGCATACATACAAAAAAAAACTTTTTTTAATTCAGTGACCTACATACAAATAGCGCGTGTAACCATTTTTTTTTAATATATCTTCAATGTACAGAGACACTTAATTTTCAAAAGTTTGTAATAGTTATAGATATTTATTAAGTCGTACATTAGTTAAGACCTTATTTGTACTGTTAGACTATCTCTAAATAAACCTTACTCATGTCTGTAAGATTAATAATTTTAGTATAGTAAATTGTACATAGTAAACTTGATAAATTTAATTTTTATTTATAATTTGTTTTATTGGTTAAACTGTAGCGTATATGTAAATTATATAGTAAATCTGTCAAAAAAATCTGAAAATATATAAATGAACAATTTGCAATGGAACGAAACGAATACTGAACTCAAACAAACAAATCAATCGTACTATTGTAGTGGTGCGCGATACCGACTTGCAACAACAATAACCACTTTCAATACAAGTAGGTAGGTACAGTCGAGTTCATAAATATATGAGCAAATCCAAGGCTTCAAAAATAATTGAGCATAGAAAGGTACATAGGCATCTGAACAGATTTACCAATCAATTTATCTATCATATTAATCTGAGCAAGTCTCACAATCATTCACAACAAGCAACTGAAAAAATATAAATATCTGAGCAAATATTTTTCAAAATTATTTAACCAAGTGTAAGTACACAAATACCTACGCAAAGGTTTTTACAAATATTTATAAACATGTAGTGGAACAAAAATAACTGTACTAAGGTTTTATAAGGCTTGTATAGTGACTATTTTGAGAATATAGCGTATCGCGTTCAAAAGCTTAAAGTTTTAGGAACATAAAAATCGAGTTTTAATAAAATCTACAGTGTAACTGATAACCTTAGCTTCATGTACATATATAAGGGTCAAATTATAACTGTCGAAATAAATTCTTAATTTACTTCCATTATAAGTCTTCATCACATTATGTATTTTGTTAATAAATATATAGGCCGTGAGAACCAGATAATTTCTTCATTCAGTTTTAATCCGGTATTTATGAACTTCCACGTGTTCACATAAAATTGTAAAATCTTAGTACAGATATTTTTGTTCTACTATATGTTTATAAATATTTTAAAAACTTACTTTTGCATAGGTATTTGTGTACTTTCACATGGTTAAATAATTATGAAAAATATTTACACAGATATTTATCAGTTTTCATTTGATTACATATTATTGTGAGACTTGCTCAGATTAATATGATAGGTGATATGTGTACATATTTTTGATTGGTAAATCTGTCCAGATGCCTATGTACCTTTCTATGCTCAATTATTTTAAAAGCCTTGGAATTGCTCATATATTTATAAACTTGACTGTACCTAAAGCAGGATTTTTAATTAGCTGTAGTAAACTGACAGCCGTCAACGTTAAGATTTCGTTGTTAAGGGGGTGCATCGAAAATGTAAGCTATTTTTAGTGAGATTCTTGTCAAATCTAGTATAAAATCAGGCTGGTTTTCAGATGTGTTTTTTGATTATAACCTATTCAGCGCCTAACGCGGAAACATACATGTTTGCTTAAAATTTCCTTGATAAAAAAGTTATCCGAAAACGCGTCTTCATTTTCCGTTTTTGTCTAGTTTGTACAAACAACACATTAATAAACGGCTAAATTATGTAAAAATGTAATTTTTCCCTTTATCTTTTACGTCACTAACTTAAATGTTACCAAAACATAATAATATCTTGAATTTCATTGTACTTTTACATGTGGCGCTTACGCCAAGAAACCCCAAGCATGTAGTGTATTAGCTTTCTCTTTCTTTGATAGGCGCGAACAATAAATGCGTCCCTTATTATTACAAATTACGCTCATTGGCAGGCTCCGCGTTTGGGGCGTGATTTACGAATGACAATGCAGGACCTTAAGAAATAATATCACAAAATTAGACATAATACGTGTAATCAGTGATATTATGGTAACTTTTATTCATTCACGGCCGACATGTATTGTGTCCGTAAGCGTCAGTTTACTCCAGCTAATTAAAAATTCTACTTTAGGTATCGGCATTAGAATTGAGGTGAATGATTACACACACAGCTGCATAGTACTAATCTAATGGAAAAAAATGAGAATGAAAATAAAAAGCTCTATCTTAATACATTTAAAGAGACTATCAGGCGAGTGTGCAGTTTGCTGTTTAGATTAGTAATCGGTGTGTAAAAAGAACACTAACTCAAAATTCCACTGTCAATATTATACGTGATATGAAGTTGTGTGCGTGACCTCAACTTTGGTGCTTATAGATACCTAAACCTTCATTCTGTATTGTACACTACCATGAGGCTGGCTAGATAGTTAATATAACTATAACAGCATTTGCATACCGCACAAATGATAAATAATGTAATATAACTCGATACATTATTTTTAATCTCAATAAACATGGCCATTTTTAACCATCATCTGCGTATACACAACTTACTAACAAACGTCAAAAACAGAACTGCGGCAAAATACCACAAATTCTTACGCAAGTAGTTGCAGATGCGTCATCTCGAAGACTAGAGCTGTGACTCAAAGACACGTTGTTGTGGTCTGTATTTATTGTTGATGGATGAGAGAGATGGCAGACCTTGAACCCAAGCTACTGCACAAATAATAATGTGGAATTACTCACCCTGAGGCTGCCTATACAAATTCCGTAGATTAAAATTTGCTTGTGTGGGTTTCAACAGCGACGCACCTTGATTGGTCCATTTCGCATAGCTCTACTCCAGTGAATAGGCAGCCTTATGTTGAGATGGTGAGCACCGGAAGACCTCCACGACTGGTTCAGGGATTTTCTTCGACGTTACCAATTAGGAACAAACTTATATTAATGTTCTAGTGCACGGCGCTTCAGATTTTTGACACTCTGACATTTTTACACTCTGGCAGATGGATTAGATTTTAGAATGTACGTGAGAAATTTTTTTTAGTAGTCAGCCAGCAATTTCTACATCATGGCTGAGTTCTACAGTATGGGTTCATTAACTTGGACATAAAATACTGAATGAATATTGAACAAGAGCTTTGGTCCTCTACTTCACCTCACCCTAAAATCTTTCCTCAGGTGAATGATTTCTGGCTGGACGACATGTACATGAAAGTGAGGCTACCACTGCCCATCAACTTCAACCCGGGTATGGTGTTCCCCCGTCGGCGGTTCGCGAAGGTAGACGAGGTGGCCGACCTCGCTGCCCTCTTCATCGACGACCTGCTCGACTTTAAGGAGATGCTTGACAGGTACAACTACTAAAGTACCTGTCGCCTCCTCATGCCACCTACGACATTATTCTCTTGAAGGCGCCTCGTCAACACTGACCAGGTAACCAATCTTGCAGTCCTCTTTATCGACGATCTTCTCAAGTAAAAGAAGATGCATGACAGGTATTGTTGCTAATTCAGCTCTTAAAGTCGCCGGTGACATTGTTCTCACACTGTGTCTTCGTCAAGCTTGTTGAGGTGGCCGACCTTACTGCCCTTTTCATCGATGACCATGTCGACTATAGGAAGATGCTTGACAGGTTTTGCTTCTAAGGGTCAATTTCACCAACTTAGTATAAGTTAATTCCAATAATAAATCAATAATTACTCGCGAGTAAACATTCCTTACTTATTTTCCAATGAACGTATTACCCGAACAAATTTAAAAAATACGCAGCACCATTGCTCAAGCACGGAACAAACTGTCGATCTGACTTCGGTGCATTACGATTCCATTCCATTCATTCGTTGAACGTTACAGAGTAACTATGCGAGAGTAAGTTATCCTTAGACTACCGTGGTGAAATTACATTGAATTGAAGTTAACTGTCGAGTAAATCGATAGAGTAAAGTTATACTGGGGTAGCCACTCTCGTGTGAATTAAATGTTGGTGAAAACAACCCTATATCAGCCGCCCCTTCATGCTACCTGTGACATTATTATTGCCACATTGACACATTGACAAGGTAGTCGACTCTGCCGCCTTCGTCATTTACGACCTTCTCTATTATAAAGGTATGTTTGATGGGTTCAATAGTACCTATTGTTACTACTAATTCTACTACAAAATTGTACGTGACCACAGACTCAAATGCGAGTAGGTATACATATACTAGAGCTGGGTGGTCCTATGATACTCGGTTCGATTCCCAGACTGAATTACTAGCAACGGTTTATTTTTAATTGGCATTCCTACAACTTTTGAATGGTTTCAGAGGCGAGCTCCCACTTGAGAGGGCCACGAGTCGCGAGAAGGGACAGCCGCTGTGCATGGAGCAATTTTACCGTCTGCTGGGCGTCTGCCGCATCCCACAGCTGGGCAAGGACCGACAGGAATTTCCGCCGCTGAGGCCTGAAGGCGAGCAAGAAGAGCTGGTGGTCGTGGCCTGCAGGAACTACGTAAGTATACTTATCTGCTGCTGTCTTGGTCCATGCTTGGAGCATTCCTACCGTCTACTTACGTTTGTCGTATCCCACAGTATTATTACATCGATACCTGCCGCTGCTGTGGTTGAGTGATGTGCAGTATGTTTTTCCCAATTTTCCCAACCTCGGGATTTCGCGATTGTAAAATAATATTTTCTTATTTCTTTTTTATTTGGACATACGGCAAAGTTACATTTATAATCAGCCTGTTTTGAAACTCGTTAGTTTTATGTTTATGAGCTGCGAGCCCCTCTAATTAAATGTCCCTGGAGTAACCAACTTACTTGGCTGCTCCTAGAAAGTTAGTGCCATTTTCAGAGTAGATGTATCTTAACAGTAGGTCTCGCATCTATACAGGAATTTGGCAGACACACAGATATAGACAAAGCTGAGTGACATTGTATCGCCGATTCTTTAAAATTGGACACACCATACTACTTTATATACGTATTTGTAGCAGAAAACTGAATAAACTAATATCTGTGTAAATAGATATGATAGAAAGTATCCAACTATGTTGCTTCCCGATGTAATTCTATTTCATGTTTGTAAAAATATCGAACCCAGGGTCAGGATCATATCTTCGTAAATAAAATCACTAGCAACTCACATCTATTCACGATTAAATCCTTATACACCGTGAACGTTAATAACCCGAAAGATTTAAACCACATATTTTTGACGTCTGTACGAGTAAATAATGTTATATCAACATGGGTCTAATTATGTGTCTTAATTAAATTACTATTTCAGTACCAATTAAATCTTATTAATTGCCCGCTTATTTGTGAACAAGCCTTTGTGGGAATCTCAAGTTGAAGAACAGAGAGCGAGCATGACACTTCACGAATCGCTCCGAAATCATACGATGAAAGGCGAATGGCGTCAAGTTATATCTAGCACGATGTTTGTCTTGAAATTATTTTTATTAAATGCACCACAAAATACCACAAATACTTATGTATCCAAACTTTATTAGGTGCTACGACATTAAAGTGCTCTTACATTATTATTGAAACTTTGTGTCTTAGGTATCTTTTTTTTTACTAACAATCACAACCATAAATTGTTAGGCATGATAATATTCGAAGGAAATCATACTACTTATTTTTTTACATCATACTTACCTCTGCGTATAAGAAATGAATTTAAACATTTAAATAATTCATAATTCACAATTTCTTTATTGCATTTATGGGTTTTACAAGATGTTACATTTGAAGATATGTTCCGGCATAAACCCTGTTAGGGCACAATAATATAAAAGCTTATTTTAAAACTTAATCTAGACATCAATAGTTCTCATTACTAAAATTAAAAAAAAACTCTTGTAAATTATAAAAACAATTTTCTATATTTAATTTTTTTACAAAACAATAATGTGTCACGCTTGCAAAGTTGAATGATTGTAAAAAATAATTCTTATACATAGATAGTGATGTACATATCGGGGGACGGCTTTTTGTATGGAGATGGTTAGTCCTCTTGTTTTAATGGTCCTAGATAACACAGAATTTCTTTTTTGGCTCATCCCAATAGGCTATTTGACATATTTTTTATCGTATGTTATAAAACGACGTCTTAATAATAGAAATATTGGTGAAAAAACTACTCCAATATCATAAAAACTCCCCGAGATACAACGACGTTAAATTAAAAGCACATTTTTTGTCTTTCCCAAAATACCCCTACCCGCCAATAGATGGCGCTACCAGCAAGATAGAACGCGCTATCGTTTGTTTGCTGAGGAACATAATATCGAGGGCTTCATGCTAAAAAGGCGTATATGAAAAATTGCGTTCTACTAAAGTCAACGGCATTGTATTCGTCGAATAACGATACATAAGGTCAATTTTTGTCATGATTTTATTGTAATGAAAACTTATTTAAATTTAAATAATTTTAAAATGTTTTGGAGCATCATTCGAGGTCGTAAATTAATGTCCAGCCAAAGAGGCGTACAGAAGCCGTAAGAGGTATAATGTTATGCAGTCGTATAATATTATCGGAGTGTAAAGACGTAATATGCATACTTTTATGACTCGATAGTCCGATCCTCCAAAATCACTGAAATGTGTGTAATTTCATTACTAATTGGTTCAAAATTAATTTGTAATACTTAGTTAAATTAATAATATACGACCACAAAAAAAGGAAACTAGCCCTCTTTTTACGTTGGGCTATAGAGGCGTAAAAATCAGAAAAAATAGAAACACCTTCGTAAATGGCTGTAAAGAGAAAGCATTTCGATGTGGGAACCGTATTTTTAACAGTAGTCGTTTAAAACGGGAACGATTTCGATTATACGTCGAAAAATTTCAAGTATTTTTCAGGTAATTTCACCATCGATATCGGATAATATCGCCGAGGTAAAGAGACGTAAGCGCATAAATACTAATTTCTAGAACACTTGACGTAAAACTAAGTACGTCATATAGAAAATATAGTAATTGAAATGCTACATGAAAATATACAGAAAGATCTGTCAAAAGAAAGTAAATTTTTTTGCCTCTTCTGAAAAGTAGGGGTTTTGCTTATACGTATCTTTAACATGAACCCCTCGATACAGTAACAATTATTTTGCTGGTATCTGATTTATTTCTAATTCTTACGCCATATATACAAATAACACCTACAGCACACTACTACACATTCATCTTGTGTACTGTACGTGTAAACTGCAGACAATGCGTGAACCAGCTATTTTTCTGCATATTTCTCTTAATTGTGATTACTTGCATCTAGGTCGCTAGCCTTGCTTGAAGCTGATGCAAGTATGTTTTCTGTTCTCTGAAGACCCATGTACCAAAAATTGTTGAAATCTGTTTAGCCGATTATGCGTAATGAAGCCACAACGCCACATACAAACATACAAAAATTTAAAATAAAATATTTTTCGATTTAGTGAAAATGGTCCGTAAAAATCTTTTTTTTTTATATTTTTAATGACTTTATAATAGTATACATAACGGGAATTTTATTTAGGGATCGCGCTTAAACGTCTTAATATTTTAATAACCTACTTTCAAAATTAATTGAAACTTTAGACCGTTGAGTTTCTTTCGGTTTTTTTCGCAATAGTGGTTTGTTTCAGTCTTTTTCTACTTTAAATACAATCTACTTTTGTTTTCGAATAATCATTAATAACGAGTATCGAATTACTTATTTTGAAACGGACGACGAGGGTTTGCATTTATTTGAGTGTAGCTAGGTATGTCAAATTATGTTCGTTAGTTTATCATGCTAAAACGCAGCAACAGTGTAGTGTTTTGTACAGAATAGCAATAAAATATGAAATTTTGGTCAAATTAAAATGTTGTTTCCGAAAGGATAACGCAATAATAAGCAACAAAAGCTATTTATTATTACAGTCGAGATTTCGACTTCGCTTTTATATGAAAAAAAATTTTTTTAAACGTGATTTTTTTAATTGGCCTATGGATGTAACTAGGACGAGCAACCATTTTCCTTTATTGATCGTATTTTCAAAGTTTTTAAAGTATACTAGAACTCTACATATATACGAGAAAGGACATAAAAGCAGAGTGGCTTTCTTGTTTCAATGGCCCACAGTAGCCACGAAATAAAATATAGTTAAGTGCGTCCTTTAGCTAAACGATCTATTAGACCATTGGGACTTTATTTTGTCTATAACCCATTATATAAAACTTAGGCAATACCAAGGGCCATTAAAACAAGAAGACTGACCATCTCCATACAAAAAGCCGTTCCCCGATATGTACAACGCCACGTATGTATAAGAATGATCTTTTACAATTATTCAACTTTGCAAGCCTGATACAGTTATTAAATGTTACGATTTATTTATTATTAGCTATTTGCAAACTAATTGTTACTGTACTATGTTTCATTATTCAATTATAACATAGATAAATGTTTTGCCAGAATATCCCCTTGCGATCGGAACACGATGCAAAGTAATGGCAAGTGTCAGTCCTCTTGTTTTAATGGTCCTTGCGCAATACCTAATTTTGATTACAAACAGAGTATGTAACAATAAATACACTTTAAACAGGTCAATCATGAAATTCCATTCATGTCGAAATCATTTTGTTTTCGAAGAAATATCAGTATAATATATATATTTTTACAGTCTTTCAATTCCGTTTGTAAAATACGATTGCTTCAAACCTTCAAAATACGCGTTATTTTCATTGATAATTTATTTATTCGAGTAAAATTATTTTTCTACCCAGGCATTTTTCTTAAAGTCGGTAACTGGAAATGATCGCAGGAGTGGCCTCCTCTATCTAGGTAATATAGTGGATGTGGAAACATTGCATAACGCAAAACGTAGAACTTAACCATTGCAACTGCACACGTCTGCAAACTGCTTCGAAAAAGTTAAAGGACAAGAAAATATAACGCATTTTTTTTATGTTAGCCTAGGTAAGAATTTTACCAGACTTATCACTCCATCCTTGTATAAATGCTCCGTGTTGTTTCTAATGCGTTTATCCGCCAATAGATGGCGCTACAAGCGAGATAGAACGCGCTATCGTTTGTTGGCTGTAGATTATACGTAACGCTTATTACTAGTGTTTAATTTCATACAATACAATATAATATTTTACTTTTTGAATGGGTTGACATGTCTTTACATGTATCCAATCCATTATAGAAAAATTGAAAGGGTCGAAGAAAAATCTAGAATAGAATTATATTACCTAAGGAAATCCCCAGATACGCATTATTAGTAACAATAATATTCAGACACGGCAGTGCCCCCGCCAAGTCGAGTAAAACAAAGGCACGCCGTACCATCTTTTCCCGAAGCCATTCACGTCATTTTAGACCCCCTGTAATTTATTTGCTGATGAAGCTGTAAGCCTGAATTTTCAGTAACCAAGAGGGCATAATACACCTTAGGTATATTCCAAATTACAGTCAATTATAACTTATAGTTAAAGATTTATTACAAGTCAAAGTTCCTTAATTTTGTCACTCACTCACTCACCGATCATAGAAATTCTAAGGTACTTCTAGCAGATTTACAAGGTTCAAATTTTGAACCCTATTAGTGTTTAGTCTGTAAAGCACCAGAAAACTTAAACATTCTGCAATTTCAGTCAAGTATTCCAGATATAACAGCCGTATAAATAAATTTGTAATTGAATAGAAATGTATGCGATTACAAAGTTACATTTGCACCTCAGATAAACAATACAATTTTTCGTTACTTAAAAGCGAAATAAAGGAGGGGGAAGGAAGAGGAGGGGGAGAGCAGAAGGAGAGGATGGTGGAAAGAAGGGGGAAATGGGGAGGTAGAAGAACGGGGAAGCGGAGGGGCGGGAAGAAAGAGGAAGGTGGAGAACGGAGAAGATTAAAGGATGGAAAGGGGGGAAAAGGGAAGGGGAGTAGATAAAAGACAGGATACCAAATACCAGTAATAAGATATCAGATATAAGATATACCCGAAAAGAAAAAAAGAAGGACTGCCTACAAAAAGCGATGAGATCCCATCAAAAACATAACATGTAAAAGAATTGCCAAGTCTCGCAATCTTTTCTACCACAAAAAGTTGTGAGATATTATAACCAAGTCGGTTAATTTATTTAGTAGTACTTATCCAGGGAAGGATCTATCCCACACCTTTGTCATTCATAAATGTTCACCGAACTAACAACATGGTATTGTTACGGTTAATTTATTCAGTAGTACCTATCCATGTGAGCATCTATCCAACACCTTTGTCATTCATAAATGTTCATCGAATTAGTTAACTAGGAACATGTTATTGTGACCGTTATAGTGACCGTATCAATATTACACATCTTCATCTTTTTAATCAATAAAATGACTATATGTTTTTAAAAAGCAAATTTATTTTAAAATAGAACACAAGTTGCCGATTCGCTCCAATTTAAAAAATGAATATGTTACAGTCATTTTTCAAAAACGGTTCCCGCGTTTTTTCTTTATAACGATGGAGCTTAACCGCGAACATTTGCGTGCATATTTTATGATTTTAAATTTGGTTTATCTGAACAATTGTGTTTGCAACGATTGCAGTCAGCGTTAGGAGATTCTGCTCCTTCGCGGGCAACAGTTTTCAGATGGTTTAACGAATTTAAAAGGGGTAAAACCAGCCTCGAAGATGACCACCGAAGTGGTCGCCCGCAAACAGTAGTAACTGCAGAAAACGTGTGGACTACTGAAATGTTGGTGCGAGAAGATCCACAAATAACATACACAGACATAGAGAATATCTTAGGCGTCAGTTCGGGGAGCGTTAGCATCATTCTACATCAACATCTTGGAGTAAGGAAGCTCTGTTGTCGTTGGATACCACGTTTGCTCTCCGATACTGAGAAACAGGCTCGTGTAGATTGGTGTCGTGAGATGCGTCTACGATTCGACAACGGGACATCGCGGCGTGTATCGGAAATAATTACAGGTGACGAAACATGGATGTACCAATATCACCCGGAAAACAAGCGGCAATCGTCAGTGGGTCATGGGTCTTCTCAGAGGGAAAGTTACCAAAAAAACTACAAAGACCTCGTAACGTCGGCAAAAAAATGGTAGCTAGTTGCTTTTCACGGGGCAGACATTTATCAACATCAATGCTGGAAAATTATAGGTCAATCAACTCTGATTGATATAGTAGCATTACCGCAAGTTTTCAAAGCAGTGCGAGAGAGGAGTCCAAAGACTGGACTTCGGGGAATCTTGCTGCATCACGATAACGCCTCTTCACATACGTCCCTCAGAACAAAGGAGTTTATTGAGAAAGCTGGGATAGAAACCTTACCACATCCACCCTACAGTCCTGACTTAGCTCCCTGCGATTTCTTTTTGTTCCCGGTGGTGAAAGAAAAAATAAAAGGGAAGTTTTTTTCGAGTGCTGAAGAAGCCGTGGCTGCATATGAAGAAGCAATTTCGGACCTATCTGATGAAGACTGGCAAAAGTGCTTCCAAAGTTGGTTCAGACGAATGGAACTTTGTATAGAGAGTAATGAAGAGTATTTTGAAAAAAATTAAAGTAAATAATACTAATATCGTCAACAGTTTTTTTTTATCTCAAAATTTATCGAGTGACCTACGTATCTATACATGTTCAAAAACAAAACGTACAGTCAGAATAGTTAAGGATTCGGAATTAATTTGAATAGCACCTATGTGATGATCGATGAATCGCACAACGCCTGGCAAAGGGTTAATGTTCTCAATGGCAGCAAAATTTAATGCTTGGTCATCGAGTCCACGGGCAGCGTACTAACAAATCATTATATTTCTTGCCCAAAACATAATCCCCTCAATTTACTTCTGAATATTATGACGATGAAGTAAAACTATATTGAGTACTATTTTGACATGGACCACGGACCCGCTCAACCGCAGCAACGATTTGGTTTTTTTATATGATGGAATAGAAATAGAATATTGGCAAGAAAATATATATTTTTTATCCAGTAAAAAAAATATTTTATTCATTACATAATTAGCACTAACAGATAAACCTTACATGCCAATTTTTAGTTGATAGATCTTACATTAAACATTTTTATTTTTAAGTATATTACTTAGATAAGGTCGGGTGAGGTAAGGGAAACACCGAGCTAGAGACACGTTGTAAATGTGATACTGAAAACTGACATATGTGTCAATGGAAATAGAGTTGGGCCAATTGCATGGTTTCCCTTTCCCCACGGAATATATTATGTATCCCTTACCCCACCTGACCCTACAATAGATTAAATAGTGCTAGCCGTTACTATTGTGTCCAATAAAGATAGGTGTATGTTGCAATTAGCTCAAACTCAGAGCAATATTACTCGTCAATGTCACGTAAAGTATTACCAAGGACCATTAAAACAAGAGGACTGACCATCTCCATACAAAAAGCCGTTCCCCGATATGTACAACGACATCTATGTATAAGAATTATTTTTTACAATTATTCAACTTTGCAAGCGTGACACAGTTATTAAATGTTACGATTTACTTATTATTAGCTATTTGCGAACTAATGGTTACTATACTAGGTTTCTTTATTCAATTATAACAAAGTAAAATCCCCCCCTTTTGGTATCCACATTTTCCTTAATAAAACGAAATTTAAGCACAGTGAAAAAATAAATTTTTTTTTTTGAAAATGGACAGATCTAGCCCTTTCATATGATACCCTACGTGACCTAGTGACTAGACTTTTAATTTCCCACCCAACTTTAAAAAATGCCACACGTAATAAGATATCGTACTCTAAATTTTAACGTCGTTCCTTATTTCGCTTGTATTAACAGGATCTTATATAATCCTTAGAAATTTTGAGATCAGGCAACATCTCTATTGAACACATCGTGATTTTTCAATCTAAAACATCAAAATTTTGTTCCAAAACTATGATGGGTACATTTCTAGTAGGTACTTTTAGATAATTGATGTAAAAAGAAGATAATGAAGAAGATAGTATAGCATTCATACATGAAGGCTAGCTAGAAGTACCGGACAAGAAAAAAAGGAGGACTACCTATAGTCTGGCAAAAAAGTCTTGAAATTAAAAAGTAGCAACACTGTAGTGTCATCCCTTTTTTCTTTGATTGATTTGAAAGAGATGACACTACAGTGTTGCCACTTTTTAATATCAAGACTTTTTTGCCAGACTATAAAACAAGAAATGAGATCCCATCAAAAACATAACTTGTAAAAATAAAACAAGCCTCGCAACTCAGTTCTTCTACCGTAAAAAGTTGTGAGATCCATGTAATACCAAGTCGGTTAATTTATTCAGTCTCTACTTAAAGGGTCCTTCTGTCTTAAATTATAACGTTATTTATTTGAAGATATGTTTCAGCATAAACCCTGTTAGGTGTTGTTAGGTTTGCTAATTACGTAATAACTTAAGACAGAAAGACCCTTAAGTAGAGACTGAATAATTTACCCGACTTGGTATTTATTACATGGATCTCACTACTTTTTACGGTAGAAGAACTGAGTTGCGAGGCTTGGTTTTTTTTACAAGTTATGTTTTTCATGGGATTGAAATTAACACCAAATACTTAGTCTGCGGTCCCTTGAAGCTGTAAAAAAATCAAGCTTCTAAGTCAATGCAATTCAAAAATCTTCATTAAAAAAGGTGTTTCTATACAGATTGCCGTCCATGGAAAACCTATAGGGTACTTCCAGTTGTCCTAGAAATTGTAAATTTGATATGATGGTAGCTTTTCTAGCACAACTCACGAAATAAATCTGAATATTTTAATTTTTGTTGTCTGTCTGTCCATGTCAGTAACCAATATAAAATTACCCTACACCGCCTACATTTTGTAGTTTTGTAGGGCTCCGCTTACACTGGATTTTCATATATATAGATTCACAAGCATATTTCATCTCTTGCCATGACCTGCTCTCGAAGACTAGGTTTCATAATCCGAAACCTCCGTCATTTCCATGACCCGGTGGCCATAAAAATGTAAAAGTAAACTGGAGACTTCGTCGATCGTATGGAACCCTTACGAATCGACGTATTCCTTACTGAGAAGGTTCAAAAAGCATTTTTAAGGTTCCTTTATAAAAAAGTATTTGGATTCTACCCGTATCTGTATCCAACAAAATATCTTCTCGGTTCCCTTGGGTACAACTCCTTGGAGGTCAGGCGCAATTGTCAACTTATCGTCACTGCATGTCAGGCCTTGTGTGGCGAGTCGGACTGTCCCGAACTTGTAGAACTTCTCGTGCGGCTATTTGTCCCGGATGTCCAGAGAATAGCCCTCAGACCGCGACGACGCGACTTGTTGGCCGTGCCGCCGGCGCGAACCGTTTCGTGCAGGAACTCGCCGCTGCCCCGCGCCCTTTCACTGCTCAATACGCTCCTGGCATCAACACCTGAGTGCGACTTGTTTGCGTGGCGATGAGCGGCAGTGTGTAGTGAATGCTGGAGATTTTGTGAGGCGATGGATGCTAGGTGTTCAACTGTTTCAATATAATTTGTTTGTTACCTGTTATTGTGAAATATATTTTTTAACTGTTGGGCTAAGTTTCGTGACGCATTGGTCCTACTGTAATGTTAAGTAAACATTTTTAGAAATAAATAAATAAATAGATACGGCCGTTTTAGCGTATATTTTGTACGGAACCCTTGGTGCACGAGTCCGACTCGCACATGGCCGGTTTTTAGAAAAGATGTTCAATGTACAGGCATTTAAATTTTTCAACTTTATAATAGTACTTACAGATAAGAGGGTAGCACAAAGGAAAATGGCGTGAACGTTTTTTTACTAAATTATACATCGTTACATACAATACTTTTCCTACGACTAAGCACTTTCGTGATGTGTGAATGAAACTTAAAACGTAACGGACACAGGCAATTTTGCTAAACTAATAATTTAGTTGAAGAGCTCTCGCCACAGTATGGCAAGAGTGGTAATGGACCAAATCCGGTGGGGAAGGTATTTTCCTTCTTTTGGTTTTTAAATTTTATTTACTGTATTTTTTTTCCACAGTTCTACCCCATTCCTGTGAAGGCGGCAGATCGCGGCCGCTTGACTCCTGGCGAGATCCAAGCACAGCTTCTGATGGTGATGGTGGATGCAGCAGGAGCCCCACCGGCACCTCGCGTGGGTCTCCTGACAGCACTGCCCCGTGACGACTGGGCGCGGGCCAGGGACATACTCAACTCTGGTGAATAGAGCCCCAGAACCCTCTCTAGATCCCCAGTCACCTGGACTGCAGACATAGCTAACTCCTGACGAGATCCGAGCGAAGCTTCTGATGACGATGGTGGATGCAGAAGGAGCGCTGACGGCGCCTCGCGTGTCTTTGAACCTTCTATAGTCCCTTAGTCGCTTGTAGCTATAACTGACTCCTGGCGAGATCCAAACTCAGCTTCTGATGGCTGTATATGGTGTCAGGCAAGGGACATACTGAACGCTGCTGATGAGTGGTATTCCAGGGTTTTCCCTAGTTCATTGTCCAATCCTGGAAAGGCTGTAGCTGTAGATGACTCCTGACGAGATTCAAGCACAGCTTCTGATGGAGGTCGTGCATGCAGCCGGAGCGCCGACGGCTCTTCGCGTGGGCCTTCTGTCAGGTCTGCCCCGTGGCGCTTACGTCCGTGACTATTATGATATGGCTGAAGATTCCACTCACTCCATAACTCCTGGAAAAATACATGCACAGTCACTCATAGCCATAGTATAACTGGTAGAAATTTTGATGTTAACGTAGGTCTCACCAAAAAAACACAACGAACGGCGGTGTACCTTCTGAGAGTCTGGCTGTCGGCGACCTCCAGGTAGGTAGCCGAGCTGTCAGCCGTCTGTTTCTCCAGTTATATGCCCAGCTCGTACTACTTTCGTATACTTGATATTCTGATATGTACCTATCGTCTCCGTAACTAATATTAGAAGTGTTAAGCTCACACATACAGTTTTTTTTGAGACGGACTATATACTACTATACTTTTTCCGAACGTTCTTGGCCATGGCGACCACTTCGACTCCTAATCGGTCGGGCGCTGGTGCACCTGAAGATGGCTTATGTAGCCGATCTTCGCAGCAAACTCCCGTGCACAATGTGTATCACATACGTGAGTATACCGCTTATATAATTATAGTTGATGGCAGCGGGTGGACGGGCCTTTAGATCGTCGCGCTTAGCGTCGAGGTCAGCTTTACGCTGCTCCTCGAACTCTCGGACATGCCTCTTCACAATCCTACGCCATTCCGGACGCTGTACTGCCAAACCTTCCCATGGAGAGATATAATGCCGTGATGCTAATAATACCAATTTTGATCATGTTCTAGACGAGACTAACCGTCACAACATGGAGCTGATCTCCCGCGCGTTGTGCGTGGTCTGCCTAGACGAGGGCGGCGGCGACCGCGCCGACGCGGATGCCGACACCAATTCACTGCTGCGCGCCATGCACGGTGCGGGCACCCGCCACCACTCCGCCAACCGCTGGTTCGACAAAACTGTGCAGGTGAGCTGAGCTCGAGTGTCTAGACCAGGGGTCACCAAATGGTGGACCGCGGTCCGCATCCGGACTGCCGACCCATTTTATGCGGACTGCGAGAACCCAGCAAGTTGCACTACAGATTACGTAATTTAATAAAAATGTAAGTCAACAAAGATAATGCAAATATCTTTGTTAACTTCAATTCGAAAACGGCTGGGTGTAGAAACGAGCTAACAAGCGAGAAAGAGTTTGCGAAATCCCCCGCATTACCTTTGTTGACTTCAATTTGGAAACGGCCGACCGAAGTAACAAACTATATCAAGCGAGAAAGAGTTGATCGTCATGTTGTGCGGACCGCGATGGTTTTCTTAAAACGGACCCCGAGCGAAACTAATTGGTGACCTCTAATCTAAACTATTACGGCGTTCACACCTAACGCGCTATTTGTCTTGTTAGCTGGACTGGACTTAGATAAGAGATTTTGTTGATCGTGGAAGTAAACAAAAGTGTGCATGAGTTAGACGCGTAATTATCAAGTTAATTAGTAGCCCACACAAAGAAGGAAAAATCAAGGGAAAAAAATCGGGTACAAGCAAATTTTGGTGTAGTTGTAGGGAATGGTATTTTAAACCACCTACTAAAAGTACTGGGGGGTGGGGTTGAAGCTAACGGATGGAGGGGGGTGTAAAGGTCCCTTTATTTAGTTTTTCGTAAATAACTCGTTAACTGTGGCCTACAGCAAAAAATGTTCTAAAACACAAGTAATCTACATACAATTTTCTACAAAAAAGATTCTTAAATTTTTTCTATCGGATCAATACTTCATGAGATAAGAATAGAAGAAGATGGACAATAAAGAAATAAACATATTTTTGTAAGTATAGCACGTAATTATCGCCTAAATCTAATATATTCTCATCGTCATCATCAAAACCGTCGTCGGTCCAAATTGTATTGTGAAAATACGATCATCACCGTTCAACAGGAGCATTTTTTCGCCAGCGTAAGGAAAAAGTCAAGGCTGATTCAGTTCCTTACAGAGAAGATAACATCGGCAGGGATTGAAATAACTATAAAAAGAGATGCTGATGGCACTAATGTCAGGACGTGTGGGTTGAATAAAGCTGCCTTACATCCAACTGTTGTTATTGGGGAGGATGTCGACTTGATAGTCCTCCTCATAGGATTGGCTCCACCACATATCAACGTGTTCTTTTTGAAACCAGAGTGAAGGTAGAGGACAAATTGTTTTCAGTGCGACAACTTCAACAGCTTCCATTTGCGAAGACAATGCTCCTTCTCCACAGCTTCTGCGGATGCGACACCACCTCCGCGACTCATGGAAAAAGCAAAGTGGGAGTCGCTAAATTGTTCACTGCTAAATCAGAGTTGATCCAAAAGATATCAAACATTTTCAGTTAGCCCTCATCACCAGAGAGTATTGAATGGGATTATTACTGAAGTGCGACCCCGAATGTGCGACGTACGATTGTGCGACATCTCTATTGAACGACAGGTCAATCCTACGAAATGTTAATATGCGACGTATGACAGATCGACATTACAAATATACGACAGTATTTATATGCGAACTTATAGTTTGCGACGTATTACTGTTCGAAAATACTTGTGTACGTCAGTGTGTATCTGCGAATTGAAGTTGTGCGGCGTATACATTACGACAATACTGATGTTCGACAGTCTTTGTGCGAGATTAAATTGTGCGACGTATTAGGTACTGTACGGTAATACTAGAGTCCGACCATTTGAATTTCTTCGCAGGTGTATGAAGGTTTCCTCACGATGTTTTCCTTCACCGAAAAGTGACTGGTAAATTTCAACTGCCATTCCGCACATAAGTTCCGAAAAACTCATTGGTACGGGCCGGATTCGAACCCGTGAATGACCTCATGTTAATTATGATAATTAATTACCTGCATAAATTATTCTGAGGCAAATATGTACAAATTATAATATTATCCACCTAATGAACAAACCATACAATATATTAAATAAATAAATAAAAAAATTTGGGACATCGAGATCAACCTAGTCTCAAACCATGTATAGAATATAGTAAATTCCTTTACCAAAATTAGAACCCGAAACCTCTTGCTGTTATGTACATAATCAGCTATTCTCATTTTTTTTGTTCATTTTGATGACGCCTTGGATTTAGATAAAAATTAGTAGTAATTTTTACTTGAATCGAAGACGTGATCCAAATGTACAAAAAAATTGAGAATATCACTCATTGCGACATGTCGCATAGTCGTGCATCGCCTATTTATATTTCACACAAACAATGGTTCGCACAATTTTGCAAGTCACATAGTCGTGCATCGCCTAAATTTAATTCGCATAAAGAGCAGTCCGCACAAATGAAGTGTCGCACAATCGTCCTTCGCCCAATCACACTTCGCATGAACAGTACTTCGCACGAGCGTGTGTCGCACATCCGTAGTAAACCGAACAAAACCTCAACAAATACCGCTACTCAGTTTTTTTAAGAGCATCGATGAAACCGAAATCAGATCTGGCCACTCTTCTTTCTACTCTAGTACTCTAGCACTTGTTCAGAGTATACCCACAGGTATAATCACACAAGCTATCATAATCATAATCATAATTTATTAATAATATAAAATTACATGTCAAGTACAATATTATTGTATAATAATCAATTTTTCAACGATTTAGTTCCTTGTGATCGTAGAACGTCTGCTCGAGTCTCGAGAAGCCAGTTTTTGAGTTTTAATTTAAATATGGATGCACTTTGTGCAGTAACAATGTCCCTTGGGAGGTGGTTGTACACTTTGCGACCCATGATGTGTGCTAGTTTATTAGACTTCGCGAGTCTATGGGGCACGGGGGGTAACTTTCCGACGCGAGCGCCGCGGGTCTCATATCTTCGCGGGGTGTTATCCTTAGGATTTGCATCCACCTCCTCTCGTGCGATTACTGCCACCTACAGAATCAGCAGCGATGGCAGTGTCAGGATACCAAGTGATTGAAAAAGTGGTCGCGCAGAGTTGGTTTGAGGAACGCGCGCTATCGCACGTACGGCACGTTTCTGGAGGCGAAAGGCCCTCTCCCAATCGGCGGCTCCCGCCCACAGCCCGATCCCGTACTGCAGGTGCGCGTGCACTGATGCAAAGTAGCATGCTCGGACCATACCTGCTGGTAATATCCGCGCTAGACATTTTAGACCGAAACATGCGGTTGCCAGTTTGTTGCACATTTTATCGATATGACCGCTCCAGGTGAGGCCTCTGTCTAGCTCAAACCGAGAAATGTTGAGCTAGCGACCTGATTGATAGTTGTTCCGTTGGCCATTACCGCTAATGGCGTCATTTGCCGTCCAGAGAGGTCAAAGCTGATGTGGTGTGTTTTGGAGGTGTTTAAAATGAGGCCATTAATGTTAAACCAGTTCGATATCGAATACTGTTTTGTTTTTGTTAAAATACAAATATATATTTGACCGAAATACTTACTTTGATCTTATTACTTATTTTGAGATACAACAATGGCTTGGCAACCCCCTACCACCAACCCAATGGGGATGGGCCCGAGGAGACGATGGAATCCTAAAACCAGTGACAACCAACGACCCAGTGGCACCTGACTCGATTCTCAAAACCATATTTTGCCGGTGCAAGACTAAGTGTGGGGTGCGATGCGGCTACCGGAAAGCAGGAATTACCTGCTCCGGTGTCTTTGGTGTATGCTCCGGCTCATGCACTAATGGAGCTCCCATCGAAGTCACCGTCGATGACGATGATTAAGACGATATTTTAGATTAAGAAGATAATTAGGAATTTTATTTTTAGGAACATATGGGCCATACTTAAAGATATGTGTTAATTTTTTTATTGTCTATCTTCTTTCTTCCATATCTCATGAAATATTGATCCCAGAGGAAAACATGTAAGAATCTTTTTAATAGAGAATTTTATGTACATTACTTGTGTCTATGAACATTTTTTGCTATACGGCACAGTTTATGAGTTATTTACGAAAAACTAAAAAATGAGTCTTTAACACCCCCCTCCAATCGTTAGCTTCACCCCCACCCATCAGTACTTTTAGTATGTCGTTTAAAACACAATTTCCTACAACTCTACCAAAATTCACTTTTACACGAGTTTATTCCCCTGATAGGCAGCGTTTGATGTTCGTTGGGTGGGCTATAGGTAGTTCCAACCCACTGGATTGAATAGACCGTGTAAGTGACCTGAAGGGTCTCGACAAGAGTGATGAACGCACCGATGTCAACACCATTGCCAAAGATTGTACATACAGATGAGATGTGCATATTCATCGCTATTCGAAAAAAAACAACGGGTCCACAAGTCGTGATATAGCATGAGAACTACCAGAAAAAACCCTGTCTCTGATCGGTGATATACCTACCAATTGCAACCAAGTTCCTTCCCACTTTCTTTTTCCAAACCGCAACTGATGACTAATGATTTTTCAATGCTTAATCTGTGTATTTATTTTGTTTTTCATTCGTGCAAAAACTCTACATATTGCCTCATCATCATCATCCAAAAGACGTCTGCTGGACGTAGTTCTCCCCCAACGAGCCACAACCTGCGAACTCCAGTGACCTTCACCAGGTCACCAGTCCAACATGAGGAGCGGGGTTACCCACGCTGCGTGTATTTCGGTGCGTGGTCGCCACTCATACTCAAGAACTTTTCGTCTTCTGGGGCCATCAGTATCAGTGCCCATGTATAACTGGCAAACGCCAAGTAAAATTTACCAAGAGTTCTTTCCCTGTAGCTGATCATATCTTCGGACGGGACCATGGGTATGTGTTACGAGCACAGCGCCGCGGAGGGCGTGGCGGTGGTGCGGCTAGCGGAGCGCGCGTTGGCGCGGGCTGCCGTGGCGGCCCGCCCCGACCCGCCGCCCGCACTGCTGCCTGCCCCGCAGGCCATGCGGTGGTCCGTGCCGCCGGAGGTCGAGCGCATGATCGAATACGCTGGGAAGGAGATTGATCGGTAAGCATGCTACGTTCTGATATCCGAAGACGTAGGAATACTGAGATGGTGTGATACAGCTCAAGCAAAAAAACAGAGGCTCAGGCGAGAAGCTTCTTGGTATGGAAAGGCCTTGGTAAGCTTTTGTATGCTAGTGCATACAAGGCTTCTACATATGAAGTGATTAGACACGGAAGCGGCATAAATACCGTGAATAGGGATGATGACTAAATTTTAAATCAATTTTCTTACTTGAAATTAAAATGCAAATTTATTTTGCTTGAGACATGACATTAGTTGTAATGGTATAAAATTTGACAATAAGGCACGCATATCTCGCCAACAATTGTGGCATGCAAATGTTAAATAACTTACAATCTAATCATACAATCATAATTACATTATATTAAATTATACATAATATGTCAATTTGGAATTATCAATTAGGTTAAATATTATTAATTCATTAAGAGCTACGCAATTGTCAATTTGATTATTCTAGTAGATAGTTAAATATTTGATAAAACAATAATGTCAGTTAACTAGATCTCAAAATATTCCTGCATGGAGTAAAAACTATGTTCAACTAGCCAGTACTGCAATTTTCTTAAGAATAACTTAAAGGGCAGCCCTTGTATATTTACAGATAACTTATTAAATATTTTTATTGCCATTAGATAACAATTCCTATTGCAAATTTGTGTGTGGTAGTTCATTGTACGCACAAGTTTATTTGGGTATCTTGTGTTGAATTTGCAAGTATTTTTCCGTGTTGTGAATAGTTCCGGATGTAGTTTAACAAACTTGCAAGTTTCCAAAATATACAGTGACGGTAGCGTTAACAAATTTAGGCTCGTTTTTTGGGTTTTTCATGACATGATTCCTTTTCGGAATCAACGGTAGATTGTCTACTCCCTAATGGCAGTTTTTGTTATGAGAATATGTTTGACAGCAACATCGCCGACTTGGACCTGAAGGTCTACACCTACAGAGGCTACGGGCGGGAGTACATGAAGAGCTGCCGCACCAGCCCCGATGTCTACATCCAGCTCGCCATGCAGTACGCTTACTACAAGTGAGAATATCTCCTATATCTGACAATCACGATTATACAATCACATGTATAAGAAACAAAAGCTTTCTAATGAAGCAAGAGTTTGAAAAATCTTTGGCACCAGCAACAGAGGTGAGGTGGCTAGGAGAGCCAAATAACCTCAGGGGCTACTCCGAAGCTGAAATTCAAAGTTCGTATCGTACCGCCCGCGCTCTCCTCTCCCTTGTATTGGCAAATATATAATTTATTCCCATGTTTATGTATAAGAATATTCCATCTTCAATATCACGAATTTACACCACCTTTTTTGTCTTTACGTACCTATTACTCGTACCTACATTGAGAAATCCATTATCAGTGCCATGAAGAATGAAATGAGATGAAATGAAATGAAATGAAATGAATGAAATGAGATCCGTCTCGATACTCTTGATCATCATTGCATTGAGATACCGTAAATTTCATATAAATTCTGACCGAAATCAATTGCAATAACATCTTCACATGTCACGCACTTACACAACCTACTTTGCCTTTACGTACCTATTACTCGTACCTACATCATCAGTGCATTGAAATAAGTTTCATATAAATTCTTGGCGGAATCAATTGCAATAACCTCAACAATTTCAGGGATAACCATGGTTTTACCCTTATCGCTGACTTAGCAAACCTATTTACTTCCCAGGATGTACGGCAACCTCGTCTCCACCTACGAGTCTGCGTCTCTCCGTCGCTTCCTACAGGGCCGCGTGGACAACATCCGCTCGGCCCACATGCCAGCCCAGGCTTGGGCCAAGGCAATGTGCGCCGACGAGACGCCACCCCTCTCCGACGCCGACGACAGCCAGAAAAAGGTGTCTTTTAATTTGTACGGGGTGAGAAACTTAACATGCCACACTTCACATTGCTGTTAGACGCTTTTAAAGTCAATGTCTGCATCCGAGTGTGCTGGTGCGAACCGTCGTTATTGTTCTTTTGGAAAAAATATAAAATCGGTGGCTGCCAGGATTAATGCCTAGTTGCCTAGTTTACACGCGCTTGGTGTGGGTTTATGCTGACCGATTACGATTTAAACTATTAGTTTGAGTAACCACTAAGCGACTAATCTTCTCTAAACATTACACTAAGTAACAAGCAGTTAAAAATAGTAGACTTTGATTTTTAAGGATTAATAATTCAGGGGCTTTTGTCAGAACCCTTTGGACGGATCAGTCTGTCAACATATCTACTATAAATATCAATCATTCTGAAGAACTTTAACGAGTTCTCTAAAATAGAACTTGTAGCCTACGCAGTCATTATTGTTAACTACCTAGTTGGTGAACATTCAACTCTTTTATTAATATTCACAACAGTGACGTCGATTCCACCGCCAGCGAACTTGTCCGCGCTTAAGGCTGTCCTGTTTCTGGGTGAAGTTTCTAGAACTGGACTAGTCTTGAAAGCAGACTATCGGGTAGATTTTGTAGATTGTGGGAGTAAACAAGTGTGTGCATATATGTTAGAGGCTTGGTTTGTAAAATTACTTCACAAGAGTAGAACTCCTGAACGTTTAGGCTTTGTACACTCAAATGTGAAAACGACCTAAAACTATTTGCTTATTTGACTGTGATAATGAAAAAAAGTATACCTAGAGTTAGTAAAAAACATAATTTGCATGAGTTTAGAGGTCAAAATACTTACATAATAGTCATACTCTCTTGGCAATAGAGTCGTGTAAGTTTAGATAATTTTGAGTTCTTCATTCATGTACTACATATATATATATGTTTATTGACTTTATGTTAACTTTGGTGTAAATGACACCTTGGTTTATAAACGAGTAGCTTGAGTGTATTTGCTTAGCCTCCCCACTGTCTGTCAACCTAAGACTGATTCCAGGAACAGAAGAAACTGGAGCTCTTTGAAGAAGCAGCAAAGAAGCAGACGGCGATCATGGAGGCCAACATACTGGGGCGTGGCATCGACAACCATCTGCTGGCGCTGCGGGAGATGGCCCGTGAGCTGGGGCCACTGCCTGAGCTGTTCACGGACCCCACGTACAAGTTAATGAACGAGTTCAGGCTGAGTACTAGTCAGGTAAGCAGACAGCGATCATGAAAGCCAACGGTTGAGCAAGGCATTTAGTTGCACTGCAAGTGCCGTGAAACTGCTGAAAGAGGCTGCTAATGAAACTCGAAGGACCAATGTAATTGCACATAAATTATGGAATCTGTTCTTTGAGTATTGTAGGTAAATAAAAGCAAATAAATTCCCAGGTGGCAACCACAACAGACGACACATATATGGGCTACGGGGGGGTGGTCCCCGACGGTTACGGCTGCAGCTACAATCCCAAGAAGGACTGCGTGATCTTCTGCATCGCCTCCTTCGTCTCCTCCAGCGTGACCAACACAGAGGCCTTCCGGCAGTCGCTCGAAGAAGCCTTGGACTCCATGAAGCTGATGTTCCAGCACCGACGAGCCGAGTAAGAGGATTAGGTGGCAATCAAAAGTTACGTGTATGGATAGACGGCAACCAGTGAACCAAAGGTATGGAGCATTTGAGGTGCAGTCAGGTATTTCAAGTATTTGAGGGTAGAAGATATAGATGACGGTAAAAGTTATCTGGTTGCCTAGTAAACTGATTGCAGACATGATGCCTATTCTAGTCACCAGTAATTGTCTTTTATAAAAATGTCCTTCTCAAAAATCAAGTATTGTACAGAAATGTCAAGGCTAAAGAGGAGTAGGTGGCTACCATAAGTTACGTGTATGGATAGACGGCAACCAGTGAACCAAAGGAATGGAGCATTTGAGGCAGTCAGGTATTTCAAGTATTTGAGGGTAGAAGATATAGATGACGGTAAAAGTTATCTGGTTGCCTTGTAAACTGATCTCAGACATGATTCTTATTCTAGTCGCCAGTAATTGTCTTTTATAAAAATGTCTTACTACTTAAAATCAAGTATATTCTGCAGAAATGTCAAGGCTATCTGGCAACCAGAGTAGTTGTTCAAATGTAAGGATTTGAAATGGCACAGAAAATGTATGTTTGTGTAGTTCGCACGAGAGCGACAATTTATAATTAATTTTTACGTAGTCAAAATTTGCAAAGTAGGAAAATATGTAGGTATAAGCGTAGCAAAGTCTGTTTTAGTACATTATCGGAAAATTATAAAAAAAGGTTACAAAAAACTCATTATAATTTATAAAACTTACGTTGGCCGCTTTTAAGCGATCTTTTGAAATTTTAATGACGTTTACATTTTACAAAATTATCAATTTTATTCCATATAATATACGCACATTGTGTAGATAAGAAATGAAACTTTTAGAGGTAAGGGAACTTAAACATATCAAGAATGTTGTCCTTAATAAAAAAAAAGTAATATATACACCATGTTCTAACGCATACAAATTTTATGTACATGTGTTTAAGTCTAAGATTTAATTAAAATTAGAAAATTACTATACAAAAAGGTGACCCAGGGTTCTAGCATCTATGGCAGTATGTGAACTCTGCGTCATATTTCATATCGATAACTGGAGTGGTTTTCTCATCCTGTTGATATAAGCAACCTAGAAGAGCCCTGGGTCACCAGTAAAAATCCAAAAATATAGCAGTATATACGTATGTGGTATTAAAGGCAATGACATATCAATGCAACTGTAGAATTTATTGTGATGTTTCTATTATAAATGAATAATCATAATATAAATCTACTTATAAATGGTTTCTAGGTGTAAAAATTACATATATTATTTTTGCGTAACGTTAGATGCAGGTTTATTACGGGTAGGTACCATATGTGTTAGAATATTACTAAAGATTGTTTAAGTATTTATTCACTATAATAGCTATCATATTATTTACACTACTTATATACACTTACATATTTATTATACGTTTACATTTGTTGATACTTTATTAATTGTGCGCTCTTAAGTATTTTAATATAAATATTTGAATAAGTTATAATTAAATTTTCACAAATATGCAATAAAAATGGGATAAAAAAATTCTTGCCATGATCTCATCTCATCTTAGGTGACGATGAGATAAATATCTAGAAAATGCCCGTTCCAATTGAAAAGCGAGACTACTCTGTGGCATGGTGTGGTAAATTATCTTTAATATGCCGCTGTCACGCTAATATTATAATATTTGATTAATAATTAAATAGGTTTTAGTCGGCGAAAGTCTATCGCATGTTATATTTAGCAGTTTTACAATTTTACAAAAGAAACAATTATTAAAGGCTTTATTAAATCAAATTCTTACCATGAAATATAATCAGTTTGGGTACTGGACAATCCTGCTTACTAGCGCCATCTCGCGTGCAGTAGGAGGACAACTCACAAACCTAGAAGAAGAAGGTCATTTCATATGAAATAAATATACTTCTGAAAATAAAGTACCAAACAAAGTTAAATGAAAAAAGCTAAAAAAAAAGTTTCTTTTGTATAGTAGAATCGTTTAGTTTCTGTACATTTCCATCCATTAATGGAAAAGATAGGTACATTAAAATATACAACCTTTCTTGCTAAAGAGTGAAATAGTTATGTATGTCGGCTTCTAACCGTGTTAAATGATAATAATTTGATTATATAGACAGTATAAATGATGATCGATGTAGAACAGTAGTATATTTATTTGGTAATTTTCTCACTACAGTACTGAACTTGAATCCCTAATCCTATCAAAATATATAACTATTATATCAAGATCCGCCCTTTATGGCATTTCATTTGATGTTCAAACAGCATTCATAAATGTAAATTTTAATAAGTAACGGTAACTTGGTAGATGTAAGGCAACTTATACATATCAAATGTCAACGATCATGTTAGACATGACCAAGAATATCAAAAACATATCAAATTGTTAGTTATAATGTAAGTGAAACGGATTCATATCAAAATGTCCTATTCTATAAGATTCGTAGCCATGTAAGTTAGTGATAAATGTGGTACTATAAATAGATAATAGATGTCGATTGCTGTTCCACGAAATTGAGTGCACAATGCCATCTAGTGACGAGTAAAATAACTAAATAGTTATGGTAGATGTAAGACTATCTCCTTATTTGTTAATTGTTATCATAAAAGCCAAAATTATTCTTACTACTTTTAATGATATTATTTTTTGATTACCTATCCGACGAAATGTTCTAAAATGAACAAAATTTATAATTATCATATTAGCTTATATTAACGAATTTGCAATCTTCTACGAATGTGTTTGTCAGTATTATAATCTTTTATTTTATTGAGAATTTAACAAAAATAATTATTTAAAACAAATTATTTGTATTACAATTTGTTAATGCTTACCTATCAGATCAGCATTAACAATAGGTTATAATAGATTATAATGAAATCAATGTTATTGTAGTACCTAATTAATTGATCTAAAAGTTGTCCGTGTTATGAAATGAGAGTAAATTAGTTGAAATGCGATAAAGACACAAAATTTCTATTTTAACCAACGGCGATGCACACTAAAAGACCTATAAAATTATTAAGTCATCATCATCATCATATAAGCCTATGGACGTCCTTTGGTGGACAAAGGCATTTCCACTAATCAATTATTAAAGATCTTCAACAGTCAAGGGCGCCCATGCTTGTGTGCCGGAGGGGCATTTTTGAGTGTCCAAGAGCCAGGGGCGTATTTACCCTAGGGCCAAGGGGGCCATGGCCCGGGAAAAACATCCAGGGGCGGTGTAGCAAACCTCGGTGCGCGATTCTAACTCGAACATGGCGGGTTCTTTCCTTAACTTCTGGGGCGGCGAAACTTATTGGCCCAAGGCGCTAAATTTCAAAATACGCCCCAAGAAAGACATTAGTATTAATTATGAAGGAAATATTATAGAAACAGTAGGAGTGACGAAACTCTAAGATAGTAAACACTGAGGCTTTACTTATTGCTTATCATGGACTTGTTGCATCGATACTACGCTACGTTACGGAATGATCTTTTGGGGCAACTCAGTTGATAAAGACGCAGTATTCAAAGCCCAAAAAAGGTGTGTACGAGCCATGTGTAGTTTGAAAATGACAGATAGTTGCATTCCGTATTACAGATCACTGAACATTCTTACTCTACCCTGTTTATATATCTTTGAGACGGCTATCTTTGTGAAATGCAATCCCAGCCTGTTTGATAAAATTGTTGACACACAAAAGCTCCCAGTACGAATGCAGTATAGAAGTACTCTGCGTCATAAAGAGTGTAAAACAGCTTTAGTGCGGAAATGTGTATTAGGAAGGGCCCCGCATATATATAATAAAATTCCCGATACTATTAAACAATTAAACATTGAACCTTTTAAGAAGACATTGAAAACGCTATTAATAAAAAAATGATACTATAATATCGAACAATTTTTGAGTGACACTGAACTATAACTGTTACCTTTATTTGACATTAAGTGTAATATTTCTGAGTATGACATTGATATAAAATTGTAACATTAAATTGACATTATTAGTAGCTACAGTATATTTCTATCTTGACAATGTCTTTATATTTAATTAACTGTCATTCAGCTTAATATATTTTATCTTGATTTTATTATTGCATGCATTGATGCATGAATATAATTTAAACTTTTGCATTATAATAACCTCACATTATTAAATAATTTCGTACGCCTATCGGCAAAACATAGTGTTTCGCAATACGCTTTAGCCTTAAGACCTATACAATGTACCTATGTGTACGAATAAAGACATTCATTCATTCATTCAAGATTGAATGGCTCTATCTTGAGTACCCGAGGTCCCCGAGATGTATGATGGCAGCCTTAAGATCATCTAAAGTTCTAGAAGTATGCTTCATATTTTCCTGGGCCTACTGTACCTACGCATCTCTGTTGTAGTATTGTACTTATTTGGTGTTCATTAATACGTATACTTTAGGTTTATTCGAATTAGAATGTGAATGGACAGCTTCAATGTAGAAGTAGCCTATCCCTATATTACTTGTTAATTGTTCCTTCGTGTTAGTATGAGGCACTCTTTAAAATGTACTACAAACGCTTTTAAATGTTGTTAGGCTATACTGTAGTTCCATATTGGAAGTGGGTAGTCAGTCGGAACATTGACAACTATTGAAGGTTTACACGTTTTATAACTAAGATTGTTTAACATTCTATAATTACAACTTTCTAGTCGAAGTTATATACTATTACGTGGGGAATAAATAGACGTGCCGCCTCCGCCACTGATAGGAGGTGTAGAGAAAATGCTGGCTTGATGTCGTAAGGGAGAATATGTGTGTGTGCCAACGGTCTCGCAATAAGACAAAAGATCGTGTAAAGTGGAGGAGAAAAGCCAGAAAGCCGATCGGGCGCAACTTGGCAAACGCTCAGATGAGAGAGATATAGAGAGAGCGAGAGATAGAGTGAGAGAAAGAGAGATAGAGAGCGAAAGAGATAAAAAAGAGAGAACGAGAGATAGAGAGAGAAAGACAGAGAGTCGAAGTATATACTGAAAGTTGTAGGTAAAATACATTGTTGTTGTTGAAGAACGTGACGCCTTCAAGACTAGACGATGGTTTGATTACAAGTCTGCGTCTACCGGAATTTCCCAAGATTTAACATAATTTAAATTCATTCTAAACTATCCTGGTCATTGCTAATGACTTAGAATTGAGATTCGGCATCGAGAAGTGATAAATATGCCTATTTTCAAGACCATAGAATCTTATTCATGAATTTACGTAATCAAATTAATAGGCATTTTTCTTTTAGAAGGTTACAGAATGTTTTTAAATGAAGTCTTCGGCTGACTGTACCCGTTTAGTGGTTAAGTTCACCGGTAACTGTGCGTTAGATAAGTAACTCGAACATATCAGTACTAGGCCAGTAACTAAACATATCAGTAGATTGTATGTCGATTGTCAATTCAATGTTGCTCTCAATAAAGATTATTGGAGAAAATGTTTTTTATTACCCTAACTAGGTGTCGCCCCTCTCAACTTCGTTCGCTTATGTCGAAAAAGCCATAACTCTCTTCAGCGTATATAGTCGGGTAAGAAGTATCCTATAAACATCTGTGAATACCCAGTAACTAGAGTACCAAAAGAAAAATAGTTGAAATCCGTATCCGTATTTGGCCGTATATACAAAAAATATTTTTCATTTAAGTGTCCTTCAAATAGTCCGTAACACTTTTTTTATATCTTCAACGCACCGACAGTTCATTTTTATAATTTAATAATAGTAGCTATCTGTTTCCGTAATTTTACTGGCTTTATTTCGGAACTTAAACGCAATGCTTAAACGTGACACAAACGTCAAGCAATACACAAAATGCATAGCTATATCGGTACAGATTACGTAATAGTAGGTACAGACGGCTGTAAAAATATATAAAAACTAGAAAAGCCCAACTTCGTACGCGGAGGGGAAAAGTCATAACCCTTCTTTTTTTCTTCAATGTAGTCGGGTAAAAAGTATCCTATAGCCATCTGGAGATACTCAGCTACCCGTGTGCCAAAAATAGTTGAAATCGGTTGAGCCAATTTTGCGTGATGAAGCCACAACGACACACAAACAACCAAGAAATCCAAAAAAATATTTTATATTTTAGTGATCTCCGAATAGTCCGTAATAATATTTATTTTGAAAATATCTTCAATGTACAGACATTTCATTTTTACAACTTTATAATAGTATAGAATATCTTCTCTCAACTCTATTCACTTGTAACAGAGTTACGAAGAAGAGAGAAAGAAATTTGAATGGGCAATGATAAATAACCTAAAGTGTAAAAATATGTACACATACATTGTTGGCAGCTCCAACAGAACGATTGATTCATTCAATCCAATCTTTACATTTGATAGTTACATTCATTCATATACATTCCGTTCACTCGCGGGCTTCTACGTGGAATCATGTAACGTAAGGTTGTGTCGTGTGCTTATAATAAATTAAGTGACCAAGGCTGGCTGTTTTCTCTCTCTTCCACACGAGCATCCACTCCACTCCACTCACTCTCCAACAAATGGTCCTTCGAGCCGGATTTTTATTTGCTAGAACAGTGTTATTAAGTCTTACAGGCGCGCAGTAAATAATAGTTCCAAATCCGCCCAGAATGGCGCTAGTGTAGCAAAATAGTTGTAAGTCAACCGGAATTACAAAACATTTTTATCGAAATGTTACTCAATCCTTCTTTGGTCAGATTATCTAATTGTGTTAAAATTGATTTCTCTTGAATCGTTGTGGATTTTTTGGCATTATTATTATGGTAATTTATTTTACGCACTTGCGAGTGGCGCCGCCAATGTAACGCCTTTTGACAACATTTTGGATATATATAGAGACGAGCTTCTGCCCACGACTTCGTCCGCCTTAAATTCGTTTATCGCGGATAAGGGTATTTTTCCGGGATAAAAAGTAGCCTATGTACGGGACTTAAACTATCTCCATACCAAATTTCATCCAAATTGGTTTAGCGGTTTAAGCGTGAAGAGGTAACAGACAGACAGACAGACACACTTTCGCATTTATAATATTAGTATGGATTGTTCCGTGCGCCCGTACGCGGTAGCGCCCACTCGCTATACAGAGTGATCAATCTAAATGGGTCAGTATGGAGAAGTCAGAAACTATGAGAGATAGCGAAATCTGTTCTTAGGAACCATGGCGTCGATTTTAGATTTAATAATAATGGCATTATTTTTTTTTAACTCATACATAACCGGGAATCGAACTGGTCATAATCTCTATCAATATTGTTAAGTTTTTACGTTGTTATTGTTGATGGTGCGAATCGTAAGTTACAAGGAACACATTTTTATTGGAATCTTGTTTAAACAATTTAAAAAAAAACTCATAATAAGATAATTATTTTATTTAAGTAAATGTTCCAAATGTAGCCATTTTCCTGGATGCAAAAATTAATTCTATCTAGAGTAAAAAAAAATAATGCCATTATTATTAAATTTAAATCGACGCCATGGTTACTAAGAACAGATTTCGCTATCTCTCATAGTTTCTGAGTTCTCCATACTGACCCATTTGGATTCATCACCCTGTATATAGGTGCCGATGACGCCGGCGCCTAGGCGGTAGGGCGCTAGGCCCTAGCACATTGACAACGGTAACAGCTGACATATCAAAAATCTACGCTACGCTAGATTGTTCTCCTTAATTTTCTACACTCCATAGATTGATAGATGATGCCATTAAGCATTTTTTGCCAATAGGGTACATGCATGAAATGTTTTTATCGCTTTTCTTAGCAAAATATCAAAATACCGTACAAAACGATTTCAAAATGTGAAATCAAAATTAAAATCGGCCAAGAAATACGCATGATATAAGGCATTTAAACTACTCATTACAGCGATTTGACAGAGGTCCGACATTTACTGTTTCTGTCAAATTCTGTTCTGTAGAAAGAGATAGAATGAAATGTTTGATGGCTTATATCTTGTTTATTTTTATCGTTGTTCCAAAAAATATTTTTGTCTAGGTACTGTTTGTTAAATGAATAAGTTTTTAATAAAGCAAAAATAAAAATAAAACTTCATGCATATTCCTTATTGCAGATGTTTACGGCTTTCGCTGTAACGGTATACACAAGGGATTTCATAATAAAAAAACCAAGTTAATAATTTGATTATTTTTAATCTCAATCTCGTCCAAGATAAAACTATATTATGTACATAAAATATTCTCCCACTTCATAATTTACACCGTATACGCATTTCCTTAAAATAAACACTGGCCGAAATCAAAAAGTAGTGTCACTCACTGATCCCTCTAAACTAAAGTTGCACAAACGAACATTAGCTTTATCATATAAGGTCACTGACTGCATAGTATTTCTTAGATGAAAAACAATATTTGAGTGGGTACTCAAAACCCACGATAGGTCTTATAAGACGGATCAATGTCACTCAGAGAGCAATAGGCACTCAAAAGGATCTTAGCGGAGGTATCAGACCTGTACAATTTACACGACGTGTCCTAAAGGACGTGTTCATCTTGTCGATCGGCACCATCAACGAAAGCCTGCCATTCATCGAATTGTTGGACGAGGATGATGCCACTTAAATGCTACTTTACTTGTCAAATTTCTAGTCGGAATGTAATACAATTTTGTAAACTTAAAAGTACACTGAATATACTTAACCCTTTCGCAACCACGAAATTCGTAGTGGTACGCACTAAGCCGTTAACATGGGACAATACGTATGTAACAGTGGCGTGGCGTCAAACATTATCCATAGACAAGCCGGAGCTAATTTGGCTAATTTTTTCTTCAAATACTGTAGTCAGCTGTGTAAAACTGGGTAATTCGGTGGGAATCGAGTTCTATAGACGCCTAGCCACTGGTATGTAGCGAAAACTTACCAAGAGCAGAGCGCCCGCCGCAGGGTTCGCGGTCGTGAATGTGTTAATGCACGTGCTTACTGATGTGCAAATTGCAGACTTTCCAAAATGCTGAAAAAAGGTCTTTTAAACATGTAACTTAACACTATACTTAAGACCTTTTATATACTAAAAAATGTTTAAAAAAGATCTTATAAACATGTAACTTAAGACCTTTTTTAAGCATTTTACAAAGTTTCCGCAATTTGCACATCACAGTACACGTGTTCATGTCCCCAGTCATCTGGCTGTCACAAACGTGTAAGGATTGACACATATTGACGGTAGACAGCGTCTTCTATTTTGTACTTTAAATTATATGTTAAATACTATTTATCTAAGAGCCACAAAATGCCATTAAATCTAATGCACGTTTGTACGACTAATAATTACATTCTAAAAACTATATTATGCTGCCTTTTATTTTGCTGAGGCTTGACATTTCATTTCAAAACAACATGATTGAAACATCAAGGAATTAAAAATGTACAAAATAACAATTATGATCATAAAATGTATAAAAAATATTTAATTCATTAAAAAAGTTTTGGAGCTTTATATCACATAAAAAAATCAATTTTATTCGTTTTTCTGCTTCAGTGAATTAATTTCATAAGATTTTAGGAATGGAAGTCCTTAGTTATACCTATTAAAAATACTTAATATTGGAATCGATTATTGTTTTCAACAGACATTACTTTGAAAGATAAATGTATGAAATGTAATGTCGCTCGCTACCGTCTAAGCTGTGTTTTGATCTGGATTCTATGATATCACCACGGACCATTAAAACAAGAGGACTGACCATCTCCATACAAAAAGCCGTTCCCCGATATGTGAACGCCATCTATGTATAAGAATTATTTTTTACAATTATTCAACTTTGCAAGCGTGACACAGTATTTAAATGTTACGTTATATTTATTATTGGCTATTTGCGAACTAATAGTTTTTATACTATTTTTTTTAAATCCAATTATAACATCGTTAAATGTTTAGTTTTTAAGCGCCATCTAGTTTTTGCCAGAACACCTCCTTGTGATCGGAACACGATCCAAAGTATGGCAAGTGTCAGTCCTCCTGTTTTAATGGTCCTTGATATCACATACGACTAGTTGCAAGGGCCGTTTCACAAAAGCTTGTAACTTGTATTACAAGTAGAAGTTCATTTTTAATACATATTGTTAAAAAGATCGCACCACCCAAACCGGCCAAATATTTTCTTTCCACTTTTTTGTTTTCAGTATGGGTTACTGATTGATTCCCTAAGCGGTCGTAAGTACATTGTGCACCAAGGGCGGTAGGAAGGGGATTACTACCGTGAGTCTATTAGAAGCTTTTAATATAGATACTGGAGTTGTAATCCCCTCACAGTCCGTCATACACACAATGTTTTTCATCACATGGTTGTTTTAAACAACTACCAAACAAAGCACTCTCTAAAAGAGATTGTCAATTTTACCAACATAGTCTTCCACTGATAATGCAAAAACTGCGTTTAATTTCCAAACTTGACAGGCCATCTTGCCAGATTGTACCGATTTTAAAATGAAATGAATAATAATTACAAAACTCTGAAATAACAATTAAATATAAATATACCTAATGCAGTCGAATGTAACGTATATACAGTAAAATTGGTTTGTAGCCAAGTTTTGAAGATAGGAAATAAGCCATGGCTGATCTGAAACCTCATTAGCCCGAAATAGCGTACGTGTGGGTTCTGTATTTTGAAACTAAACTCCTAACTCCCAAAGGCGTTATAGGAATCCATAAATCCCGCGGGAGGTAAACAGCTGCTCTATGCGCCTGCCTGTATTAAAAATAACCTATTATATTACGAGCAAGTGTGATGAAAAAAATATATTTGGGCACATGGTAGGTACAGTGAAGGAATTTAATTTATATACCATTATGTACCTTGTCGCAGTCAAAATCAATGTGAAAGCCTACAGAGATTCCATATCAATGTCACTATGACAAGGTACGAAAGGGTACACAAATTAAATTCCTTGACCGTACCTGTAGCGAAGCAGAAACCCGACATATAAAAAAACAAATGCATTCGTTCCTTCGCCTTTTCTACCTTTAAAAACTACTTCCCCATTTACTATTGCAATTGACATAATATAATATAAATTCACCTAATAATTATAATGATAAAAAACTTTCTCGAACGACTGTCGTAGAAAGCAACCATCTCTTTCTGGACTGGAGAGGGACGATATCTTTCATACTAAAGCTATGTAGATGGTACCAATTTCACAAAGCTGACAAGATGACAACATTATCGTACCAAGGGATACTGGTATATGACGTCACGGACAATATCCTCTTTTATATTCGTATTTGGAACGTAGTTAAAATCGTTAACAATTATCCATACTAATATTATAAATGCGGAAGTGTGTATGTCTGTCTGTCTGTCTGTCTGGCTGCCTGTCTGTCTGTTACCTCTTCACGCTTAAATCGCTGAACCGATTTAGATGAAATTTGGTATGGAGATAGTTTGAGTCCCGGAGAAGGACATAGGCTACTTTTTATCCCGGAAAAATACCCGTTTCAGCGATAAACGAATTTAAGGCGGCCGAAGTCGCGGGCAGTAGCTAGTAAGAAATACATGTGTTTTACGATATCTATACTATTATTAAGGTGTAAAAATGAAATATCTATACACTGATATATATAAAAAAAAAACTTTCTTTTCAGTGACTTTCAAATAGCCGATTACGTAATTTTTTGAAATATTATGAATCTACAGACATTTTATTTTCATAATTTTATAATAGTATAGATGTATTGCAACATATTTCGCATATTGGGTGTTACTCGTATAGAATATTCGTTGCAAACTGTAAAACGTGTCAATTATCTCGTTTCACCGAATCTCAGTTTTGTGAAATACGCCCCTGGACGTAGAAAAATATGCTCTAACAAGTTAACAATATAACACTTACAACGTCTTTGCTACAGATTTACATTCTAAGAGGATGGCGTAGATTATACAAGTAAATTAACCAAACCACATAATTAATAGTAGTAAATACATTCTTAAGTTCAGTTACAGTATAGGGTAGTAATACATAGGTATATCCTTAGGTAAGGCGGAGTAAATTTTCGGTTACCCTCATCTGGCATAAACTTTTTGACATAATCATCATTTAACATAATGCATTTTTTTCTGTAAAATTGCATTCAGGACTTTTTAAGTGTTCCCCCTGTTTTGGCATACATTTTTTAGTCATAATTTTGCATGGCATATTCAATGTAGGCATAATTGACTTTTCGCATAAACTGTTTTGGCATAATCAAGGTTCGCATACTTTGATAACGCAGATATTAATTTGTCATAATTTGTTTGCGCATATTTTTGTTTGTCCGAATCATGTCTACGCATAAAACTAATAGGCATATTTTTATCAGACCGAAAATTATTTGCTCATAATCTTGCAGCTTATGTTTTTGTTAAATATACTTAATGTTTAAAATAAAACCATGTTATTTATAGCTTCATATATATTTCATTATCTTGTGATATAGGTAATGTTAGCATTTTCATAATACAAACCTAACCTAACCTACAGTTTTCGGTTTTTACCCATTATGACGCTACGCTCGCGTCGCTCGCTCCGCTAAACATGGTCATAATACAAACCTAACCTAAGCTACAGTTTTCGGTTTTTGACCCATTTTGACGCTCCGCTTTTCTGCTAGCAGATCGTTTTTGCGAAGGACGCACTTCTATCCTAACCTAACTTATTTTTCTGCTAGCAGTTCCTCTTTGCGAGGGATGCAGTTCTAACCTAACTTAACCCGCTTTTCTTTTTGTAATTTAAGTATGCCAAGATAGATTCGGACAATAGATAATATGCCAAATACCATTATGCTATACCAAATTATTCGTAAATATAATCGGCCTACACAATAGTATGCGAATACAATTTCGGACAAATACATTTTCGGTAAGTTAGAACTTATGCCAAATAAGGTTTCTGCCACATTACCATTCGTCGAAAACTGAATATGCCAAGTCTGTTATGCTAAAACAGTTTCGGACAAACAAAAGTATGCGACATAGAGGGAACCCCTTTTTAAGGCATCATCTTTGCATGCATTAGGTTAGGTTTTTTTTATAACAATCCTGGAAAGTTTACGTGTTCAGAAAAAAATGCATGATGCCAAATGACGAATTATACCAAATGATGATTATGACAAAAAAGTTTATGCCAGATGAGGGTAGTTCGTAAATTTTAGATCGTTTTTCTTAGAAATAGTGAATCAGATGAAGTAGCTGTCACATTTTTTCCATCCTGTATAATGTGTATATTATACCACACGGTATTATAGTTTAACAAAAGCCTACAGTTTATGAAATATGCTTTCGTTTGGTTCATATCACTGATATGCAAATTGCGGTAACTTTCCATAATGCTTAAAAAGGTTTTAAGTCTAGCGTTAACTCACATGTTTATAAGACCTTTTTAAAGCATTTTTTGTGTATAAAAGGTCTTAAGTCTAGTGTTAACTGATCTGTTTAAAATATCTTTTTTAAGCATTTTGGAAAGTTTCTGCAATTTGCACATCAGTAGTTCATATACAACGGTTAATTCAAGATTATAGCTTGGGATCATGTAATCAGACTAAATGCGTGGTTTTCCATCACATTTGTGCCGTAAGGTCACTTTGTGGCCAGGATCATTAAAAAAAGAGGACTAACCATCTCCATACAAAAAGCTATTCTCCGCTATGTACAACGCCATCTATGTGTAAGAATTATTTTTTACAATGTTCAACTTTGCAAGCGTGACACAGTATTTAAATATGACGATTTATTTATTATTAGCTATTTGCCAACTAATTTTTAAGTCAACATCGTTAAATGTTCAGTTTTAAAGCGCCATCTAGTTTTTGCCAGAATATCTCCTTGCGATCGGAACACGATCCAAAGTATGGCAAGTGTCAGTCCTCTTGTTTTAATGGCCCTCGCTTTGTGATGAAAATCCACATGTATTTATTAATATTTAATCCTACAAGCGTACATACATTTATGACTAAATCACTAAATTAGCCACCAACTTGTACTATAAGCTATAAGACTAGGCTGGATTGGAAAATTAACGGCACTGCTACACCTTGCCCGATGCGATTTGATCCGTCGCGCTCTCAGATCACACAATTATTGCACGAGCCTAATACGAATGATTGTGTCGCGGTTTACAGGAACTTCCCGGGCATGCACTCATAGCATTCGTCGTTCTTCACCTGAAAAAAAAAAAATTTTTTGTCAAAAAATATTTTTATAACAAACTTTTATTTCCGACTGTACTTTTCTTTGAACATCCGTCAACTACTCATAAAGTTGGTTCTAAAGTGCCATAACTCGGTAGGATTGCTTTTATCAAAGTTCCTATGACCACCGTCATCCATCATCAGATCAGCTTGATGGTATCATAATATAGCATTGTCACCGGATAGGTCTGAGGCGGGCTACCCCATATACAGGGTGATCAATCCAAATGGGTCAGTAGGGAGAACTCAGAACTATGAGAGATAGCGAAATCTGTTCTTGGGAAGAATGGCGTCAATTTAAAATTAAATAATAATGGCATTCAATTCTTTTCTTCTTCTTCTTTAATCTTTTTGACTTTAGAGAGAGTTAATCTTTGCATCCAGGAAAATGGCTACATTTTGAACATTTACTTAAATAAAATTATTATCTTATTTTTGAGTTTTTCTTTAATTGTTTAAACAAGATTCCATTAAAAATGTGTTCCTTGTGACTTATGATTCGCACAATCAACAATAACAACGAAAAAACTTGCAGCTTTTATAACATTGTTTCCAGAGATTTTGACCAGGTTCGATTCTCGGTTATATACGAGTTAAAAAAATAATGCCATTATTATTACATTTAAAATTGACGCCATGGTTCCTAAGAACATATTTCGCTATCTCTCATAGTTCTGACTTCTCCATACTGACCCATTTGGATTGATCATGCTGTATAGTGCATTTCTCAAACATGCAATGAAATTAACAACAAAAAAATCAAAGTTTTATTTTTTAATACGCATTGTGGCACAATGTCATGATGCCTGTACCACAAATTTATGTGGAATGGAAATTAAAAAAGAGGACTTAGCAGGCCTAGCCTGCATGATTTGTATGAAATTCCACTAACGACCTCTTCCTAGCCGCATCTGAAACGTCATACTTCGCAGCCTATTATAAGGAACATAACATCGATATTTCATTGCATTTTTGAGAAAAGATTTGAATTTGTTGATGTCACACTCACCATTAGGAAGTGGTGCAGCTTGAGCTCCTCGGCCTTGGGCCGCTTGTCAGGGTCGTGGGTTAAGCAAAGCATGGAGAACTGCTGGCCCTCCTCCGAGAGAGACTCCGGGATGTGCGGACGCCCCCCCCATGCCGACCACGAACATGATCTGGTAATTGCTGTCGTATTCCGAGAATGGCCGCTGTTGACATCAAACAATGCAACATACAGTTTAAAGAAAATAAATACATACACATACATACATAAAATCATGCCTATTTCCCATTACGGGGTATGCAGAGAGGAGGTATCCTTCCACTTGCTACGGTCCTGGCATACAACTGCCGCTTCATCAACATTCATTAATCTCTCTATTTCTCGCATCCAACATCTGACATACTTCAACAATTTTATCATTCGTTCCTCCCCTTACATTTAACGTAGCAAAGCGGCTCTCCATAGCCCACTCTTCACTCTCGCCGCCATTATGGTTTTTGAAATTATTGAAACTATTTGCGTTCCCATGAGCTGCTAGGGATAAAATATTCGAACCCAGCAGAGCCCCGCATACCAGGTAAGGGTTTAGCCTTATTCTGGGGTCACCAGTCCCAGGGCAATTCGGCACGCTAACGACTAGACTCGCCTCTAGCCACGCATCCATCTGCACGGCATACCTTGGATTGGCAGAATAGGAAGAAGGATAACAGAGTAAAGAAAGGAATTGTACGAATTTAGACAGGAGAAAGGGTTAAAGGATACTACTGTCCCGGAAGACTATGTATGAGCCAGTAGCAGCTCGTGGAACCGGGGTCGCATACCCGTATACCATAACAAAAATGCTGGAAAGGCTACTTCGTATGAGTAATCCCTGCCTTAAAGAAAATAAATACGACGTACATTATGTAACGTTATCAAACGTATGTAAGTTGTTTTAAATAAAAATCACTATTTTGCTTTTTTATATTCTAGATTTTTTTTACTTTTATAAGTTTTGATATGTTTTCTTGAAGAACTACGCATTGAGTTTATACTCAAAACATATATTTAGGAAAGGCTAAGTACAAATATTGTAATAGATATAAGAGTTATTTCGAAAAAATGACTGACTGTTGAGTTTGTTTCGGCTTTCTTCTCTTCAGTGGTCTCCTCTTGGAAAACGCCGTAGAGTCAGACTTGTAAAAGTGCCCTTGTGGCCTACTTACAGAATAAAGATCATTATTTCATTATTATTATTATTTCATTAACTTTATACTTAAAAATCTGTACTCATTACTGTTATAAGTTACAACCAAGGAGCCACGACGCAAAGTCGCATATAGAATGTTTTTTTTTAAACAACAATACAACATCCATTAGACAGCTATGTATAATCTAGAAAACACTGTATGTAACTTGACGTCATATGTCTGTTATCGGCACCATAGTTTCACTCCTTGGTTAAACTCTCAGACAATTTTTTTAGATATCAAATTTTCTCGTGATAGATAAAAAGAGACATATTTCATGAAAATTAGGTGACCCATTGTGGCCAAACTGACACATATGTTGTCAAAAAAAAGTCTCAGCAATTTTTTTTGGACAACGGAATGAGTCTGAATCAAGACATCCATTTCCACAAGGATTTTTAGTGCTGTGTTGTATCAAGGACCATTAAAACAAGAGGACTGACCATCTCATACAAAAAGCCGTTCCCCGATATGTATAATTTTTTTTTTACAATTATTCAACTTTGCAAGCGTGACACAGTATGTTACGATTTATTTATTATCAGCTATTTGCGAAATAATTGTTACTATACTGTTTCTTTATTCAATCATAACATCTTTGAATGCTTAGTTTTAAACCTCTAGTTTTTGCCAGAATATCTCCTTGCGATGAGAACGCGATCCAAAGTGTGGCAACTGACAGTCCTCTCGTTTTAATGATTCTTGGTAAGAAATGTGACAAAGCGGTACCTTTCCGGACGCCATCTCGGTGACGACGCTACCCAGCGACCAGATGTCGGTGGCGCGGCCGTGCCCGTCCGACTTCATGAACACCTCCGGCGCCATATACGCTGAACACACGCCACAGATTCACAGATGTTAGGGGCTATTCATAAATTACGTCATTTGAAATTGGGGAGGGGGGAGGTCTAGACATCGAATGATGATAGCATGAGGAAGGAAGGGGGGGGGGGGGGGGGTGTCAGTCCCAAGATGACATCATCTTTCGCAACTAAAAAAAGCTTGCTGAGTAAAAAAAAGGAATGAAATTTGTGTTTGTATAAACTGTTGATAAAAACGCACTTTTTAGAAATGACATCATTATATTTGGTGGGGGGGGGGGGAATAATGAAGGTCGGTCGGTCAAAAATCGTCAAGAATAGATGACGTAATTTATGAACAGCCCCTTAGTTACGACATGCTTACATGTATAATAGTTTAATCATTATTTTTTATTTATTTAAAATATATCTATAGATGTTACAGGACAATTTTACACAAATCGAACTAGTCCCATGGTAAGCTCGATAAGGGTTGTGTTAAGGGTACTAGACGATGATATATTTACTTAAATATATACATAGAAAACATCCAAGACTCAGGAACAAATATTTATGCTCATCACATAAATATTTTTTTAGGATTTGAACCCAGGACCTATAGCTTCGCAAGCAATGATACTCCCGCTGAGCCAAACCGGTCGTCAAATGTTATTATTATTTTATTATCTGAAACATTATTTCCTTACAAATGGGACAACCTTAAATACTGCTCTGACTAGACGAAAACTAATGAATCGGGGCTAGTATAACTATGCTAACGTGGTAGGAGCCTCACCTTGGGTGCCTACGTAGCCCTGCAGCTCGCCTGCCGCGGTAGTGGTGGAACGTATCTTGACCGCGCAGCCGAAGTCACCCAGCTTCAGGCAGTGACCCTCGTTCATCAGGAAGATGTTGCCGCCTGCAACATCATGTGTACTATGAACAAATTTAAAAGGCAACAAAAGACATTTGATGCCGATTTCTAGATCCCTGAACATGGAAACTTAAACGATATGTATACTATTATAAAGTTGTAAAAATGAAATGTCTGTACATTAAAGATATTTGCAAGAAAATGATTGTTACTATTTCGAGGTCACTAAATCGTAAAAATTTTTTTTGGATTTTTTGTATGTTCGTATGTGTCGTTTTAGTGATCTCCAAAAAGTCCGTAACAATCAATTTTTTAAAAATATCTTCAATATACAGACATTTCATTTTTACAACTTTATAATATTATAGATGATGATACTTTTTCGCGCGATTCACCGTCCGTCACAATCACATCTAGGGACGCTGACGCTAACACATATTACGTACTTAATAAATACAGCAGTAGTGCAGTGTACCGTCGCGGTATAATCGGACAGCGCGCTAGAAGTCGCAATCAGTCTCCTAGAAGCCCTCCACGCGTAACCTCCTGACTGCTCTTAGAGCATACTCACTCTTGATATCCCGGTGCGCTATGTTCCTTGCGTGCAGTTCAGAGATGGCGCTGAGTAGCTGCGCAGTATACCGCCTGATAGTGGGCTCGGGGAGCGCACCAGAGGTCGCGATCAGAGTCTCCAGGGAACCCTCCACGCACAGCTCCATAAAGATCAGCATCTCTTCCTGGAAAATAAGTAAACAAATGAGTTTCCTCACACTGGGGGCGACTGCTATCCCATACCGCTTGCAGACGTTAAGCGTTCAGTATCTTAACGCGATTTTTCTCGCCATATATACAGACAAGTTAAGCCCTTGGAGCCTAGGGGAGTCGACTTTCTTGGCTGAGATAATGTCTAAGACGGAGAGTGCCAATCGATCACCCTCAACGGTCTTGAGCTTCAGAATTGAATACTAATTAAGATTTCCGGCACTGTGTTTTACCGTGGCAACTATGTCATCAGAGCTGTTTGACATGAAAAAGTTTTTGCGTTGTGTTTGAACTCCAATCTTTACTAGGTACTATTTGCGGCCTTATGGCTTTTTGGGCCAAGCACGGCGCACTTTGCGATTACTCGCAGCAATAACTGTTTACAAGCAGCCTCAGTGCGGAAGACGCAAACGTTCTCGTCTTGAGTGGCGAAATGGTTGCAAATATTGCTAGCTCTCTCGCTCCCGCGCATTCACTCTCTTTGACACTGAATGTCTTTGTTGACAACCCATCTCCTATGCTTACTCGGTGCACCACACTACCGCACGAAGTGCGGGCATGGCCCGCCGGTCGCCCGCGCTGCTGACCTTCACTATCTCTCTCTCTGTCCCGCACTCACCCGGTGCACCTCGATGCCGTAGTACCGCACGAGGTGCGGGTGCTGCGCGCCCTCGAGCACTCGCAGCTCGTTGGCGGCGCGCTGCATGGCCCGCCGGTCGCCCGCGCTGCTGACCTTCACTATCTCTCTCTCTGTCCCGCACTCACCCGGTGCACCTCGATGCCGTAGTACCGCACGAGGTGCGGGTGCTGCGCGCCCTCGAGCACTCGCAGCTCGTTGGCGGCGCGCTGCATGGCCCGCCGGTCGCCCGCGCTGCTGACCTTCACTATCTCTCTCTCTGTCCCGCACTCACCCGGTGCACCTCGATGCCGTAGTACCGCACGAGGTGCGGGTGCTGCGCGCCCTCGAGCACTCGCAGCTCGTTGGCGGCGCGCTGCATGGCCCGCCGGTCGCCCGCGCTGCTGACCTTCACTATCTCTCTCTCTGTCCCGCACTCACCCGGTGCACCTCGATGCCGTAGTACCGCACGAGGTGCGGGTGCTGCGCGCCCTCGAGCACTCGCAGCTCGTTGGCGGCGCGCTGCATGGCCTGCCGGTCGCCCGCGCTGCTGACCTTCACTATCTCTCTCTCTGTCCCGCACTCACCCGGTGCACCTCGATGCCGTAGTACCGCACGAGGTGCGGGTGCTGCGCGCCCTCGAGCACTCGCAGCTCGTTGGCGGCGCGCTGCATGGCCCGCCGGTCGCCTGCGCTGCTGACCTTCACTATCTCTCTCTCTGTCCCGCACTCACCCGGTGCACCTCGATGCCGTAGTACCGCACGAGGTGCGGGTGCTGCGCGCCCTCGAGCACTCGCAGCTCGTTGGCGGCGCGCTGCATGGCCCGCCGGTCGCCTGCGCTGCTGACCTTCACTATCTCTCTCTCTGTCCCGCACTCACCCGGTGCACCTCGATGCCGTAGTACCGCACGAGGTGCGGGTGCTGCGCGCCCTCGAGCACTCGCAGCTCGTTGGCGGCGCGCTGCATGGCCCGCCGGTCGCCTGCGCTGCTGACCTTCACTATCTCTCTCTCTGTCCCGCACTCACCCGGTGCACCTCGATGCCGTAGTACCGCACGAGGTGCGGGTGCTGCGCGCCCTCGAGCACTCGCAGCTCGTTGGCGGCGCGCTGCATGGCCCGCCGGTCGCCTGCGCTGCTGACCTTCACTATCTCTCTCTCTGTCCCGCACTCACCCGGTGCACCTCGATGCCGTAGTACCGCACGAGGTGCGGGTGCTGCGCGCCCTCGAGCACTCGCAGCTCGTTGGCGGCGCGCTGCATGGCCCGCCGGTCGCCCGCGCTGCTGACCTTCACTATCTCTCTCTCTGTCCCGCACTCACCCGGTGCACCTCGATGCCGTAGTACCGCACGAGGTGCGGGTGCTGCGCGCCCTCGAGCACTCGCAGCTCGTTGGCGGCGCGCTGCATGGCCCGCCGGTCGCCTGCGCTGCTGACCTTCACTATCTCTCTCTCTGTCCCGCACTCACCCGGTGCACCTCGATGCCGTAGTACCGCACGAGGTGCGGGTGCTGCGCGCCCTCGAGCACTCGCAGCTCGTTGGCGGCGCGCTGCATGGCCCGCCGGTCGCCTGCGCTGCTGACCTTCACTATCTCTCTCTCTGTCCCGCACTCACCCGGTGCACCTCGATGCCGTAGTACCGCACGAGGTGCGGGTGCTGCGCGCCCTCGAGCACTCGCAGCTCGTTGGCGGCGCGCTGCATGGCCCGCCGGTCGCCCGCGCCGATGCTGACCTCCTTCATCGCCAGCAGCTGCCCGGTCTCCGTGTTCACCACCGTGTACACCTGCGGTAACAACAGCATTTTGGGTATTACCTTTTAGATGACTAATAGGTCAATCAATTCTGTACCTCGTTCTCATGGGTAAAACTAAATTTAAACGAAATCAAGGCAACAAAAATATGATATTCTAGCCAATATAGGTAAATTTTTGAAGGGTCTATTTCGTCAATATGTTAATAGCTTAGATTATTAGCAATTTTCTAAGTAACTATTTCACTATTTCCTCTTGAGTTAAGGGACATACAAGAAAGTTGATCCACCCAAGTATGACTATGGTAGTCAAGCCATGGCCAAGTATACAAATATAATAACCATGACATCCTCACTAAAATGTCAACACTTATGTTTTACAACTTAAGGAGAAACGATCCCTGCTAGCGATCACAGATACCATGTGCGCTGCGGCTGCCCGACTCCAAATGTTTTCCTGTAGACATCCAAAGCCTTTCAAAGGTATCATTGAGATTTGGTGATTTTTCAAGCACTTATAGCCTCGGTGGTTTGTGACGTCACCGCAGTACGCACCTTGCCGAAGGTGCCGGCGCCGATCTTGAGCCCGCGCTGCCACTTGAAGGTGACCTGGCGCATGCGCGGCTCGTAGCTGGTGGTGACGGGCTCGGCGACGCGCCCCACCGCCTTCATCTCGCGTAACGCGGCGTCGCGCGACGCGTCTAGCTTCTTTATCGCCTCCATGACGCTTCTCGTTCGCGCTGGATGTAATAGTTATTTGTTATGAAAGGCTGCAAAGTTGTTTTTGGCGCGAGTGCTTGAATTGAAAACCTCATTACGCTCAGGAATCCAAAAAAGAATGGAATCAAGAATTCAAATATAGATTCCTGAGCGTAAAGTCTTTCAAGGCACGAGAAGCCAAATAATTTTGCAGCCGTGGTAAACACACAACTTTTCCCCTCACTACAGCGAGAAAAATGTGAGATGTAAGAAACACCATGAAATTATAACAAACCGATTATTTTCTTCATTTAAAACTATTGATACCTACAAAAGACACTCATAATAAAAAGAAAAACAAATAAACATATTAAAAAAAATCGAACTTCATCTGACTTTTCTTCGCTAGCGGATAAAAGTAATTATTCCACGCACATTTGGCGCTGTAAACGGAACTTTTCCAAGCTAGTGATGTAAAAAAAAATTGTAGCCACGGAACACCAATACCCGCTCGTCTCTACCACAAGTAGGACAAATAAATAAAGGTATAGCTTGACAAGTTCTTTCATGACACTCCCAAAGTCTGCGGGCGACGGGGGGAAAGACAGCGGGGCGCGCGGCAGGGTCATCGTGCCGCCGCTCGCACTCTTCATACCCATCCCCGCTGTTCAAGCTACAGTATATTGGGTGTTTAGTTTACCGTGGGGCTCGACGGGGCTGAAGCTGGGCGCGGGCTCGGGCTCGCCGGGCGGCGTGGGCGGCGTGGGCGACGCGGCGCGCTCCTTGCTGGGGCCCGTCTGGCTCGGCAGCGGGCTCTGCGGACACGTAAACGAGCCAAATCTCGGTGAACTTGGTCAGGAACGTTGGAATCTCAGACAAACCGAATTTAATATATATATATATTTTAATGGCAACAATCTTATAATAACGCATTCCAGCGGAATAACAACTTAATCACACACTAGAATGTGTCAGAAGTTCGTTTGCGGATGATATATTTTGACTCATGTATCGCCTTTAATTTTTGATTAAGTATATAAAAAAAGAAAAAAATATGTGTCCGTATATTTAACTCATCCACAAGACGGACTAATTATTAAAATTTAGTCATCATCCCCATTAACCGGTACAACCTAAACAAATACCGGTTTATTTGTAACCGGTTACAAGCCCATTAAAGTACCATAGTGGTATGCCAAGTTCTTGTCATTCATTCTGCGGTGTTGTACTCACGTGCAGCCGGTGGCGCGGCCTCGGCGCGGCGGGCTCGACGTCGGCGGCGCGCGGCGCATGCGCACGGGAGCCCACGACGTGCGAGATGCAGCCGTCCATCAGGTGCTTCAGCTCCTGCAGCAACAACCACTTTCAGTGCAATAAAACCCACCGAAACAAAAGACAATCTCTCTATGAAACACGATTTTTACTGTTTCTGTGTTTTTAACGTGGGAAAACTAACACCACATTACTATCCATTGTGACGTATACACAACACTGCTGTAAAGGAAGGACAGTCGGAATGAGAACAGGTGTTAAACGTGATTCCAATAGATGGCGCTAAGTTTAAAATACCTTTCAAAAAATAAAAATAGGTACATGGGTCAAAGCGGACGGATAAATTCGAGGCGATTGGCACAGTGCTCGCTGGTGGAGGGGTTGACACGCTCGACGCGTAATCGAGAGGTTCCGGGTTCGAGCCCTGGTGTGACCACGTGCGGTAGAAATCGTATTTTTCTATGCATTTTGACTTGTATCTTCTTCAAAAGACAATCTCTTTGTTGGCCATGGCCATCGATGTAGTATGAAATTCCTTTAATATCCTCTAATTGGAAATTAGAACGAATCTTGGACGAATGTTATACAAACACGTACTTCGCTTTCTATTATCACGAAGAGATTATCAAGAAATTATTATCAAGAATTATAAGAACGACACTTCCTTGGATGGTTGAGAAAGAACTTATAAGTAATTTGAGAAACTTTCCTACTATGTGAAGTAATAGTACATTTCGATGCTAGTGCGGAAAGTATGTCATTATTTCGAGTACCAAGACATCTTGCCACGAGCCATCGGCAAGTGGCAAGACTTGGGACGAGTGAAGAATGACATTTCCGCACGTGTATCGAACGACGTTTTTTAATACAGTTGTGAAAAAATAAGAAAAACAACAAGTAAGGAATTCCAAACTTAAAACATGCTTGCAGTAAGAAAAAACGCCTCTTCTTTGATAGGCGTTTCGGCAGCTATTCCGTTCCATTTAGACAACTTATTAACAACGTTCAAAGGAAACTAATATAAACACTCATCAAAAAGTAGTCATAAATTGGCACAAGTATAAATTAAAAAAAATTGTAAGTGTAAAGCACTAGTTCGCGAAAACCAACTTTGCGCTCGCTAAACAGCTACGTAAAGTAGCACTTTTTGAGCAACTGTATTTAAATTTATTTTAATGGAACCCTGAATACTGATATAATAATAAAGTCGCAGGGCAGCTTTGGCAAGCTGTTGGTGAGTAGCGACACCACAGACCTGATTGCTCCGCGGGGACCCGATTTTGGGATACCCAGCCCGGGCTTGCCTTAATTGGCTGGTCAGGGTGGAGCGGCAAGAGTTTTAACTCGAAGGTGGAAGTGAAATTTGCGTAAGCGCGAGTTGGTGCAGTGGCGGCATGCCCTGCGCAGAAAGCGGTGTACACCTCTCAACACCCTAGCCAACCGCAGGGCAGCTTGTGGCGAGCTGTTGGTGACTGGCGACGCCACGGACCCTTAGACTTCCGGGGTATAAAGATACCCGGGATGGATGGACCCCACCTCTTGCTTGCCTTCACAGGCCGGTCAGAGTGAAGCCGCAAGAGCTATATGCTCGCTGGGTTGAAGTGAAATATGCGTAAGTCGCGAGTTGGCACAGTGACTGTTTTAGTCGCTGGGTAGAAAGCGGTGCACACCTCTCCAGACCCAGAGCTGTGTACGTCCCTGTTGCCCTCTAGTCGCCAGGGACGGCGGCCGTTACAGTGGGCCCACCAGTACACAGCTAGTCACCGCCTGCCACTATCAATTTGTTGTGAGATATTGTTCTGGCAGGTGTCCGGTAATCTCACTCCATAGCCCATACAACCGGTCCACCTAACATTCTCCCCATAGAACCAGGTTATAGTTTCTTTCTTGTATTTTCCATAGTCCTATACTATGCGGGAATTGTCCGTGTCTGCATTTACATAATGCAGAGAGGGATAAGTCCCGACTGGCACTCCATCGCAAATTAAATTAAAAGTCTCGAAAGGGCCTCTGTACTGTTGGCTTCGGCCCCAGTCATGCCTTCCAAATGACCGGGCCCCATGGCCCGTAACTCACGGAAGTTGAGACAACATAATAATAATAATAAGTACTCTTTATTGCACACCAAAAGAAAATAACATCAGACACTTAAATCTAAACCAGCATGAGAAATTGTAAACAACAGGCGGTCTTATCGCTAAAAAGCGATCTCTTCCAGACAACCTTAAGGTAGTAGAGATGGCGCAAAGTAAACAACCAATGATTAAGATGACTCTTAAAAACAGAAATAGATTTAGCACGCCTAACGTCCAACGGCAAAGAATTCCACATCCGGATCGCTTGAAAAGTGAAAGAAGTGTTATAAAATTTGGAAGAAGAAACAACTGATGCAAGGAGATGATTTTGCGAAGATCATAAAGATGACAAATATTTAAATCGCTCCTTAAGATACCAAGGGGTAGCGGGGTTGAAAAGAATGCTATAGACAGATATATATAATATAATTTATTTATTTATTAATAGGTTTGCCAACAGATACAACACAGAATAAAATTACACTGATATCATATGGACATAAAGACAAGAGTGTTTATCCAATTACAGGCAAACACAGCATGCTTTTTCTATAAGCTAGCTAAACAATGTGAAGTGACTGCTAGTACTTATTATACTACAGATAATATTATACTAACTGTATGATATTAAATCATAGTTCTGAAGGAACTTCTTAAATTTATTAAGTGACATTGCCAATAAGTCTACCCTAGTGTTCTTATACATTCTATTATGCTCCTTACATATTCTAGGGATGACACTATGAGATCCAAGATTGGTCCGAAAATTACCTAAAGCAAAAGGACGGAAATTCGCTATGCGCGAGTTAGATCTAGGTACCGTAAATCCAATTTTAAGCAGCAGCTGAGGACAATCTATTAACCCGTTTAGAATTTTGAACAACAACACCTGATCAGAAATCCATCGGTGATTTTCCAACGATGGCATGTTGAAAAAACGAAGCCGTTCCTTATAAATCATTGGAGAAGGGAGTTTCTGAGTTTGTTATAATGTTGTATTATATATGAAAGACCGATCATACCTCAAACTCTTCGTCGCTGAGATGCCGCGTGTTGTATGGGTCGCATGCCAACATTAGGAACTCTAAACCTTGACTCGCCCATCTGTGGAAAATATTAAATTTAACATCAGAACGCTTAACGATTAAAGCATTATGTGAACATGAAAGAACAATCCGTATCTTGTCACATCTTACTGGTAATCGAAAACTTTTTTTTAATTACGCCTTTTTGTATTTTTATAATAAAATAAAAAAAATATTACATTCTACACGGTGCCCGAAACTTTCGCGGAGGAGAAATAGTCATTACCCCTCTTTTAGTCAGCGTAGTTGGATAAAAAGTATCCTACACTCATCTGTGGATACCCAGCTACCGGTAGACCAAAAATAGTTGAAGCCTGTTTAGCTGATTTGGCGCGATGAAGCCACAACGACACATACAAACATTATCTTCAATTATACAACACCTTCAATATACAGATATTAAATTTTTACAACTTAATAATAGTATGGATATATCGTCTCCGAGTACCGAGTAGTAAGCTTTGCTTACTTTTTAGCTATATTTAGTTTTGTAAATACATATACCGATATTTAATTATAAAAAATAATTTTCAAAGGTTATTTTGGGTTTCTTTTAATAAATTAACGGAATTAGCGTCCATTTAATATAAATTGGGAAATTAGAAACGGTGTCACGCCTCCTCGCCCGGAGACGGCGAGCGCGAGCCCGCTCCGCCGGACCAGAGCTATCTCACCTAGGCCTCCGCCCCCGGCCGCGCTCGCAGCGCTCGAGCACGAAGCGCATCCAGCAGCGCGCGAAGGACACGATGGCGCGCGCCACGCACGCGCTCCACGCCTCCTCGTCCGGCGACCAGAGCTATCTCACCTAGGCCTCCGCCCCCGGCCGCGCTCGCAGCGCTCGAGCACGAAGCGCATCCAGCAGCGCGCGAAGGACACGATGGCGCGCGCCACGCACGCGCTCCACGCCTCCTCGTCCGGCGACCAGAGCTATCTCACCTAGGCCTCCGCCCCCGGCCGCGCTCGCAGCGCTCGAGCACGAAGCGCATCCAGCAGCGCGCGAAGGACACGATGGCGCGCGCCACGCACGCGCTCCACGCCTCCTCGTCCGGCGACCAGAGCTATCTCACCTAGGCCTCCGCCCCCGGCCGCGCTCGCAGCGCTCGAGCACGAAGCGCATCCAGCAGCGCGCGAAGGACACGATGGCGCGCGCCACGCACGCGCTCCACGCCTCCTCGTCCGGCGACCAGAGCTATCTCACCTAGGCCTCCGCCCCCGGCCGCGCTCGCAGCGCTCGAGCACGAAGCGCATCCAGCAGCGCGCGAAGGACACGATGGCGCGCGCCACGCACGCGCTCCACGCCTCCTCGTCCGGCGACCAGAGCTATCTCACCTAGGCCTCCGCCCCCGGCCGCGCTCGCAGCGCTCGAGCACGAAGCGCATCCAGCAGCGCGCGAAGGACACGATGGCGCGCGCCACGCACGCGCTCCACGCCTCCTCGTCCGGCGACCAGAGCTATCTCACCTAGGCCTCCGCCCCCGGCCGCGCTCGCAGCGCTCGAGCACGAAGCGCATCCAGCAGCGCGCGAAGGACACGATGGCGCGCGCCACGCACGCGCTCCACGCCTCCTCGTCCGGCGACCAGAGCTATCTCACCTAGGCCTCCGCCCCCGGCCGCGCTCGCAGCGCTCGAGCACGAAGCGCATCCAGCAGCGCGCGAAGGACACGATGGCGCGCGCCACGCACGCGCTCCACGCCTCCTCGTCCGGCGACCAGAGCTATCTCACCTAGGCCTCCGCCCCCGGCCGCGCTCGCAGCGCTCGAGCACGAAGCGCATCCAGCAGCGCGCGAAGGACACGATGGCGCGCGCCACGCACGCGCTCCACGCCTCCTCGTCCGGCGACCAGAGCTATCTCACCTAGGCCTCCGCCCCCGGCCGCGCTCGCAGCGCTCGAGCACGAAGCGCATCCAGCAGCGCGCGAAGGACACGATGGCGCGCGCCACGCACGCGCTCCACGCCTCCTCGTCCGGCGACCAGAGCTATCTCACCTAGGCCTCCGCCCCCGGCCGCGCTCGCAGCGCTCGAGCACGAAGCGCATCCAGCAGCGCGCGAAGGACACGATGGCGCGCGCCACGCACGCGCTCCACGCCTCCTCGTCCGGCGACCAGAGCTATCTCACCTAGGCCTCCGCCCCCGGCCGCGCTCGCAGCGCTCGAGCACGAAGCGCATCCAGCAGCGCGCGAAGGACACGATGGCGCGCGCCACGCACGCGCTCCACGCCTCCTCGTCCGGCGACCAGAGCTATCTCACCTAGGCCTCCGCCCCCGGCCGCGCTCGCAGCGCTCGAGCACGAAGCGCATCCAGCAGCGCGCGAAGGACACGATGGCGCGCGCCACGCACGCGCTCCACGCCTCCTCGTCCGGCGACCAGAGCTATCTCACCTAGGCCTCCGCCCCCGGCCGCGCTCGCAGCGCTCGAGCACGAAGCGCATCCAGCAGCGCGCGAAGGACACGATGGCGCGCGCCACGCACGCGCTCCACGCCTCCTCGTCCGGCGACCAGAGCTATCTCACCTAGGCCTCCGCCCCCGGCCGCGCTCGCAGCGCTCGAGCACGAAGCGCATCCAGCAGCGCGCGAAGGACACGATGGCGCGCGCCACGCACGCGCTCCACGCCTCCTCGTCCGGCGACGGCGAGCGCGGGCGCCGCTCCGCCGCCGGCGCAGGCGCGCTGCCCGACAGCAGCTCCTCTATTGATATCTGCGTCTGGAAAATTAAGCGTTATTATTAGAGACAGACTCCAATGCACAACTCTAATCGATACTTCGACGAAGGCCTCGCCAAAGTAAGCCGAAGCTCGAAGTACGTGACTATACACTCGGGTAACCTTGCGAACTTCGTTTCGAACTTCAGAACACCCCGAGTCTTGACTTGGCGCATAAACCGACAAGGATCGGAAGTCGGACGAGGCGACATTGTGCGAAGCAAAATGGAGTCCGTTTCGACACTAACTTCGATCAAACTTAATATAAACACAATACACTACACACCGTACACTATCCTCTAAAGAGGCTCGGCGTGCTCAACAGATCGAGACTGTATTTCACTCCAGCCCCGCTGCCTTCATATGGAATACTGTTCTCATGTGTGGGCTGGGGTTCCCCAGTACCAACTTATCCCTCTAGACCGCATACAACGGAGAGCGACCCGTATCATCGGTTGCCAGCTCATTTCAGTTATTTATATTTTCGATCTGTATAAGAATATAAAATACTCGTACATTTAAAAAACGGGGTTCTTATCAAACAGCCCTCGTATATCAACCAACTTTATTTATTTTATTTGGTTTAATGGTCCAGACAAGCGTTTAATGACAAAGTGTGCAGTAACAGCCCAAAAAGACCGGGGCCTGTGCCAGGGCTAGTTACGTATTGTATGACAGATTTCTCAGAGAGCGATCGGTGTTTTAGAGGGACAAATGTGTGGCCAAATTAGATATATTTTAACTTACTTTAACTAAGCTTAGCTAATCAATATGGCATAACTTTCATTAGCATCCACACTGTTCCCTCACATATAGAGGTTATGCTATATTGTAAATATAAATATATATAAATGTATAATAAATATATATTGTATACGTATATGAGTAAATATATGCGCGCATTAACATAAAAGTTATTTATCTATTTTGTAGTATTAATGGAGTTTAATCAATATTTAGGGAATAAGATTTGAGTAAAAAGTATTAAACTCTGTAAACGAAAATTCTGCAAGAATTTGTTTACTGTTTTTGTTTAAACTATTTATGATCGCCTTATTTGTTACAGACTTATTTGTTACTTCTAATGAAATCCTCGACATAGCACAACTCTACTGGGCATTTTTCGAGAGAGTAATTATGTTTTCATCTCTCCTGTTCGGAAAGTTTTAAGTTTCATGGGTATTTAGCCGGGTGGAAAATAGCTTTTCCATCACTAGGGTGGAAAGTAATTGAGTTACGTCATATTATTAAAATAAAAGCTTTTCATATCGCGATTGCGATGATGATGATGATGATGATGATGATGATGATGATGGATGATGATGATGGTGATGATAATGATGATGATGATGATGATGATGATGATGGATGATGATGATGATGGAAGATGATGGATGATGATTGATTATGATGGTGATGATGATGATGATGATTATGATGATGGATGATGATGGATGATGATGATGATGATGGTGATTATGATGATGATGAGGATGATGATTATGATGATGATGGTGATGATGATGGATGATGATGATGATGATTCATAATTCATAATTCATTTATTGCTTTTTCATGTTGTACAAAGGTGTTATGTAACATTCAAGTCCAAACACACACAATGTCTAAAAAATATTTAATTTTCTTAATTCGTTAGTTATTGCTTTCAACAGAGGAATAAGTAGAACTATCAATAATTACAATTTATAAAATAAAAGAAATAGTAATAATAATAAGGGAGTACAATGTCAAATATTATAATAGATTGAATAAATTAAATCACAATAAATTAAATTACAATAAATTAAAATACAATAAATCAAATTACATTAATTCTGATTTTATTACACCTACTACAACTAGATTATGATTTTGATTGGTCCATATTTTAAATTAAAATGTCAGTAAGGAAATCGTTTATGGAGTAATAGCATTTATTGACTAGGAATGTCTTTAGTATTGTTTTAAACTTGTATAAATCTAATTCATCCTTAATAGTGTCCGGTAGTTTATTGTAAATTTTCACACACATCGCAAATGGGCCAGAGTGCACCATTTGTAGCTTCGAGAGTGGCCTTGCCAATTTGTTGCGGGGTCGCAAGTTTTGTGGTCTTGTGTATTGTGGGAATAGAGTTAAATGTTGTTTAACAAAAGTGCTTGCTTCCATGATGTATATCGAAGGCAAAGTCAAGATATTTTGTTCTGTGAAATATTTTTTACAACTTTCAGTAGGACCCTTATTTAATATAATCCTAAGGCATCGCTTTTGCAGTCTAAATAAATGTATACATTCGGAACTGTTGCCCCACAAAACAATCCCGTACTTTAACCAACCATGCGCGTAGGCGAAGTAAGCGCATTTAGCTGTTTTCAGGTCAGTAGAGACTTTAAGCTTGTATAGTGCGTAGGTGAATCTATTTAGTTTCATCATTATTTTATTTATGTGCTCTTTCCAGTTTATTGTGGCGTCGATGGTAACTCCAAGTAACGGGAAACTATTTACCGACTCTAGTTCAGTGTCGTGGAACGAAAATTCCATGTTTAACTCGCGCCGTTGGTGTGGCCTAAATTGAATCAATTTTGTTTTGGACCAGTTTACTATCAAATTATGGTCGGAAAGCCATGATGTTATATTTGTTAGGATTGAGTTTAGCTGCAACTTTAGGCAGATAGTATTCTCACATTCCAAAACAATTGATATATCATCTGCGAACAGGGTAGAGGGGCTGTCTATTATTTTTGGTAGATCGTTGATGTATATTAAAAATAATATGATGATGATGATGATGATGATGATGATGATGATGATGATGATAATGGTGATTATGATGATGATGATGGATGATGATGATAATGTCTTTTTTTCCTCAAAGTCGAAATGAAAAGTAGTGTTAAACTCGGGTGAAATTACTCATTTTACCCTCGACCTATTGGACCCACCCTCGACCAGAAATATCTTGGGTGAAATGGGTCACTTTCAACTTTAGGTTAACAATCTACTATTTCATTTCTCTGGATTTAAGGCTTAAGCCTTAACATTCTTCTGAAAATATTTTAGCGGCTAATTAGATAAAGCGATGTGACCGTTCAAGGAAGTGGCCATTTGAAGAAGTGGCCGCACAGAGAACTGGTCGTTCATGGGAAGCGGCCTTTCGGTGAACTGGCCGTTCATGAGAAGTGGCCGTTGAAGACATGTGACCGTAGATGATCCCTATAGCTCAATATCACCACTCTGTGATCTATGATTAGAAAAGAAAGAAAGAAAACACATTTATCCAACGCCAGCATAAACAAAAATTACAAATAACGGAAACAAATGACGACGCTGAAAGGGGTCACCACTCAGCTTTATGCCACGGCAAGCCGTGACGCTGATTTTCGGTGGTGCCCTGTAACTTAAAACTAATTTACACCTACCTAGTTTATTATCTAAACCTAGACCTAGTAGGTGACTTCATGAACGCCATTTTTACATTAAACCCTATAATTATAATCAGAGCCCGGAAAATCCATAGCAAAACAAAAGACTGTCACAATCAAACTAGTGTTAGAAATATTTTTTTATCGATATCGAGTAAGTTTTGTCTAAAAAAATCATACCGATATGTTTAAGTACATTATTTTATAATCATTCACGCCAAACGAAAAAGAAGTGGTAAGTTAAGGGTCTGTTTTATATGTGTTATTCCATCTGAAACGCAACGTAAATTATATTATCAACTTTACTTATATTTCATATTAAGTAATAACCCTTCCCTTTTGGCTTGGCCGTAGTCGGGTGACAAAGAGGTAATGAACCTCATTATAAATAATAAACACTTCAGAAAATTTGTATTACATACATTGAATGTCATAATTGTCATGTCATTGCGTGTGACAGCGATAAAATATAAGTTGTGTCTCTATAGATAATAATTATTTGTATCTTAAAACGGTTTGAAACGGACGTGGTTGATATATAAAACCATTGGTTGATTTAATGTATAATATTTTCTTCTGTTTCCGCGATTATTACTCATTGAAATAAAACAATTTAATGGATTATATCGCGTATATTATCTCATTTTAGTTCCCGAAGTTTCGGAAGCTTTCCAGCTTTCCATGGTCACGAGAGGACTGAGAAAAGATGTATTTTCCTCTGTCAAAGTTACAATTTGTGCAAACTATCCATTTTTTGAAAAAACACAAATAAAGGTGTACATACATGCCAGATGGACATGTGTAACTGTCTTTACAGCTTAGGCCCATCTGGCATGTATGTACACCTTTATTTGTGTTTTTTCAAAAAATGGGTAGTTTGCACAAATTGTAACTTTGACAGAGGAAAATACATCTTTTCTCAGTCCTCCCGTGACCATGGAAAGCTGGAAAGCTTCCGAAACGTCGGGAACTAAAATGAGATAATATACGCGATATAATCCGTTAAATTGTTTGATTTAATGTAGTTTTCCGTTCAGCTCAGCTCCATGTGTGTGATGTACATTTAAAACTAAAGTAATGTAACATTGATATTCATCTTAAAAGCGACCGACACAAACACCGTACTGAAGAACCAAATTCCAAACATCATTTTTTTTCTCATATTATCGATATCGATAAAAAATGTTTCTAACACTAGTTTGATTGCGACAGTCTTTTGTTTTGCTATAGATTTTCCGGGCTCTGATTATTATTGTTGATTTGTGGGCCTTCTGTATGCCGCCTCGACCAGATTTGATCTTTTGTGGCAGCCCTTTATTAGAGTTCACTACTGAGGCCCGTCGAGTCTATGAATTCCTAAATCAAACCCTAATATTAGTTTTAAAATTGTATTTTTATTATACTGATGATGTAGATTACTGATGTCCAAATTGCGGAAACTTTCCAAAATGCTTAGAAAAGGTCTTTTAAACAGGTATGTTACCATTAGACTTAAAACGTTTTATATACTAAGAAATGCTTAAAATCATGTAATTTAACACTAGACTTAAGACCTTTTTTAAGCATTTAGGAATGTGTCCGCAATTTGCAAATCAGTATCTACGATGAAGCGGTACGTACACGGGTCTCCGCGCAGTCAATGTCGGCAAAGGCGCGGTCCAGCCCGTCCTCGGTGATGGAGTCGGAGCGCAGCCAGCGCGGCGCGGGGCCTGCCGAGCGGCGCGGACACGCCGGCCCGAACCGCTCGTTCACGAACCGGTGAAGCTCTTTGTGGACCTAACGGAATAATAAATAACATAAAACCAAAACAAAATAATAGTAGACTGTTTGACAAGGGGCTAAACTAAGCGATTATGACACGAGTGAGCGAGGACAAATATATCTGAGTGTCATATAATGGCTTTTAGCCACGTGTTAAACACTCTGCTTTTCACTTCGACTGCGAGAAAATAAAAAAGTCTTAACATTAATATTGTATATTTGATGAAAAACTGAAAGAACAGTTTGAGCAAATTCTATCAGAAAGTTTGTCCAATCTGATCAGGTTGGTTTGTTTGTTTTTAATTATTTGTAAGGAGTATGTAGCTGGCCGCAAGTTTTTTTTTCAGTGTCATAGAAATTTGTATGGGATTATATGGCTTTCTTTTAAACCCTAGGGGCTAAATGTACTATTTTAGTCTCGCTTTGCGAAGCTAATATGACGGACTTTTTTAACAGGAGAAGTGAAAAATATCTTTGATTCATGTCTCTTTTTTTATGACATAGGAGGCAAACGAGCAGACGGGTCGCCTGATGGTTAGCGATCACCGTCGACCATAGACACTTGAATCACCGGTGGAGTCACAAGCGCGTTGCCGCCTTTCAGGTGGGAGTACACTTTTCTTGAAGGCCTCTAGATCCATACTTTGTTAGTAACAATGGAGGTATAAGCTCCGTTAGTGAACTGAATACTAATTTAATTACCTATTTAATAAAAGTTACTCGACAAATACTGGCATTGAGTGGCCGGCTTATTTAGCGCTCTTCCAATCACCACATCAACCCAGTACTTGAAGAGTGGGCAATCGAGACGCTCAGCTAGCACCCTCAGAAGACTATTGCCGCTGCCGCGCATGCGTTTAAGCAGCGACTACTCTTTTACGTCTGATAACAAAGAAATCATCTTTTCGCGCCTCAGCGAACATATCGGATGCGCTACAATGCCTCGGCAGCCTCAACAGCATTCTGAGGATGCTATTATATTGCACCCGAACTGGGTTAAAGGCCCTTTGCGTAAAACTCACCCATTAATACTTTGCATAATACTTATAAGAAAATGTCAAAAATTTAATGACTGTTATTTTTTTAATTATCAACTGCTGCCACTGTCAAAAAAGTCAACAGCAAAATTATGTCCTGGAAAAGATGCATCTTTGATTTCAGAAAATCATCATCAATGTGTCGGTTTACTCTGTCGTTTACATATAGGTACAAATCAATATTATTATAATACAGTACAGGGTGTACCAAGTGTTACTACCTACCCACCATAGTCATTTGGCACATGATCTGTCATACACCCCGTATAACACGTATGCTACATTGTCATATGTTTAAATTACACAACATTTTCTAATTTATTATAAGTTATAAGTACCATTCTTAAATTTAAATAATTTATATAAAACTTATAATTTTAAACAAAAAAATTAAACCGACTCCAAAAAAAACTAAAAAGTAAAAAATAACGCCATAATTCAGTTTCTTCAAATTACTTACAAGTAACCGTTTGTATACTCAATCTATACAGTATATACAATTAATCTTATTTTGGCGTCGGTGCCATATAAAGAATGTGTAAAATATTGAAAATTGACGATTTTAGTAAGTTGTGACACGATGGCACCGACTCCAAAATAACATTAATTGTATATACTGTATAGATTGAGTATACAAACGGTTACTTGTAAGTAATTTGAAGAAACTGAATTATGGCGTTATTTTTTACTTTTTAGTTTTTTTTGGAGTCGGTTTTATTTTTTTGTTTAAAAGTTTATTTATTTTACACTTTTTAGTTAATCGTTACTTAAAAGTGTAACTCGTGACGATTCGAACAAGCCCAAACACGGCTAGGATACATTATTTTATTACATAGATCTGGTGCCTACCTTCCGGCTCCATCATCAAATCAATTCGATGGTACCATTCTCATCAGGAACATTTAAATTTGTGACTATGAAGTTGCTTAGCTAAATTAATCAAGATATTTTGTCGCCACCAGTAAATCATTTATCATTGAGGAGTTCCGATGGCATTCTGTGGTCTTCTGCATCAGTTCCACTTCACCAATTTACACTTTCTGAATGCAAATGCTTATTATGTTTCTTATAATACCAAAATCGCTATATGTATGCCTACAATATTTGAGGAGTTCCTTCAATTCATCATAGATTCCATCATCAGATCTTCACCAAAATTAAATGGGACCAACTAGAAAGTACCTTCTATAAAACCAAAAATTTTTTTTTTAAATCGGTCAAATAGTCTTTGGTAATCGGTGAACGTCCATAAAAAAAAAAAAAGAACAAAAACAAAAAAAACATTCCGTCGAATTGAGAACCTCCTCCTTTTTTTTGAAGTCGGTTAATAAGAATAAACAGATAACATGAAATAGTTAGCATTTCTAGACAAATATAAATCTGCCTCATAAAACAACAACACATTTATTAAGTGCAAAAGTGTATAAGCACATAAAACAGAGACAACATCACTATTCACAATAAGCCTGGGCGAAAGGATTTCTTAATTAAAATATACTAAAATTACTTCGTGAACTTCTGTATTCAAGTCGTACGAAAATAAAAGATTTATCACACATCAATCACAATTCAGTAGTTAAATTTTCTTTAAACAGTAAATAACAAAATACTTTCAAACCACACCCAGAGCAAAGCACAAATCAAAAAAGTTCGAGAACGATCGAGAACGTTTAGCAAAGTCTTCTAACAAGCGTCTCGGGCCCTTGGTAAGATGGCCTCATCGACGCTATCACATTGTTATTCTTAACAAATATTTAAGTTTCAGTAAAAAAAAAAACTGTAATGAATGTAATAAATAATCAATGCGGTACTTCAAATATACATTGCCAAAACCTTAAAGCTGAGTTTCAAAAATGTTCAATACCGAAGACTTAACAGGGGATCATAAACGAAAACAGTATTGGTGAGAACGTACAGTGAAGTGAGGGACAGTCTTCTAGATTGTTTTCAGGTTTTTTAAAACCTGAAAACAATCTAGAAAACCGAAAGGTATTGACCGACTCATGTACGAGCATAGTCTCGGGCATCTGGCTACAGTGCCCCTTTCTTGAGAATTAAGCGAGGAAATATCTCTATTTACTTGGCAGCGAGTACGGACTATACGAGTAACTCATAAGCGAAGCTCAACTGAGAAAACTAGTATATTTTCCAAGCAATTATCAGACTCGTGGACAACGGAGTTCTGGGCGCTTATCCCTATAATAACATGGATTAAGAATAAGGATGTCAGCTGCAACCACACCACAAAAACAGGAAGTACAGTTCAGAAAATTCCAGAACAATCAAGAACCGTTACCAGGGGATTGCAATGACCATGTGGGACGTTAAGTCCTGTCGCCTGTCCCTATGATAATCTCAGGAAACTGGCAAGTAAGGAGCATAAAACCGAACACACACCACAACCACAAATCAAAGCACAGTCTAGAAAACTCCAGAAAAATGTAGAATCCTTATCAGACGATTGACCAACTCACGGGCGACCAAGATTTTGGATGGCTGTCATTGTAGTAACCTTGGTTTTTGATTTTTTGCTTGGCTCATTGTATCAACTATCGTTAAAGATGAGAGAGATTGTTAGTAAGGCCTATAAACTATTAGGTTTCGTTTGACGTAACTGTAAAACATTCAAAAATAAAACGGCTTTGATTACTGCGTACTTCGCGCTGATTAGGACTCAATTGGAATACTGTTCCAATGTCTGGAACCCCCAGTATAAATGCAACCAGGATAGAATCGAAATAATCCAAAAGCGTTTTCTGTTTTTCTCTAATGAGTTATAAGGAACGGCTTCGTTTTTTCAACATGCCATCGTTGGAAAATCGCCGATGGATTTCTGATCAGGTCTTGTTGTTCAAAATTCTAAACGGGTTAATAGATTGTCCTCAGCTGCTGCTTAAAACTGAATTTACGGTACCTAGATCTAACTCGCGCATAGCAAATCTCCGTCCTTTTGCTTTAGGTAATTTTCGGACCAATCTTGGATCGCATAGTGTCATCCCTAGAATATGTAAGGAGCATAATAGAATGTATAAGAACAATATGGTAGACTTATTGGCAATGTCACTTAGTAAATTTAAGAAGTTCCTTCAGAACTATGATTTAATATAATATAGTTAGTATAATATTATCTGTAGTATAATAAGTACTAGCAGTCACTTCACATTGTTTAGCTAGCTTATAGAAAAAGCATGCTGTGTTGTCGTCTGTCCCTCTCTATCTCGGGACTCAGGTAACTCTATCTCAGGAAGCGGGCAAGGAAGGAGAATGAGAGCGAGCACTCACCACAACCTCAAAGCGAAGCACAATTCAGAAAACTCCAGAACAATCTAGAATCGTTACCAGAGAGAGAGAGAGAGAGGATTGGCCTTCTGACGGATGAGCAGTCTTGTCGTCTGTCCCTCTCCAACTCAGGACTCAGGTTACTCTAACTCTGGAAGCTGGCAAGTAAGGAGAATGAGAGCTAGCACACACCTCAACCACAAAGCGAAGCCCAATCCAGAAAACTCCAGAACAATCTAGAATCGTTACCAGAGGATTGGCCTTCTGACGGATGAGCAGTCTTGTCGTCTGTCCCTCTCCAACTCAGGACTCAGGTTACTCTAACTCAGGAAGCTGGCAAGTAAGGAGAATGAGAGCTAGCACACACCACAACCACAAAGCGAAGCACAATCCAGAAAACTCCAGAACAATCTAGAACCGTTACCAGGGGATTGACGGACTCGTGTACGAGCATGGTCTCCGGGCGCTTGAGGCGTCCCGCACGCTGCGGACGCGGCGGCTGCAGCGAGGCCGGGCGGCGCGGCCGCGGGACGCGCGGCCCGGGCCCGTGCACGAACTTGTAACACTCTCTGTGCAGCTGCGGAGGACGTGCGTGTTAGGGCATGCAAAGCTGAAGGTCATGTCGGAAAGATGCGCGTTTGTTATTGCGTATAGTTGTATTATAATTTTCATCACACTTGTTCGTAAACGGTGTCATTACACGCAGGCAAAACGAGCGACAAGGTCTTAATTAAAACCGTGGGTTTTGTATTAATTCCACTAACGCCTTGTGCGTAATTACTTTTTTTTTTTACTGCATTCACTACTCTAATATGCCAGGTTTAAAACGGAACTAAACGGAATTAGTCAAAATCAACAAATTTGAATTATACATAATGTAATATCAATAAATACACGTCGACGCTATAGTTAAATACGTTAAACACTTTCCTCTCTGTAATGTAAATTTTCCACTGACATATGTAAATACACTCGAAATCTTTAAAGTGATAATAACTATGTTTCAATAAGTAGGTTAAGCTTGGGCATGTTTTTTATTCAATCTGACAACGGAGTATTGAAGCCAGCATTGTAGCCATGTTATCTTTTAGTTTTTCGTTCTAAATGATCTGTTCTTGTGTTGTGAAATGTCTTAAAAATATGGTCTATTTTTGTATCTTCTTTGTATTTATAAATTGGTGTAATTAAAGACATTTATGTAGGCTAAGACGAAGAAAAATCGATTTCTAAAAATACCGACTCGAATAAATATTTATTTATCTCATTGAAATAAAACAATTTAACGGATTATATCGCGTATATTATCTCATTTTAGTTCCCGACGTTTCGGAAGCTTTCCAGCTTTCCATGGTCACGGGAGGAGAAAGCTGATACGCGATAGCTGGAACGCGATATAATCCGTTAAATTGTTTTATTTCAATGAGTAATAATCGCGGAAACAGAAGAAAATATTATATTTATTTATCTGTTATAAAAGTGGGATTTAGCCGCGGGTAAACACTATTTGATTATTTATGATCCTTTCGATATCATAAGCCTCATTTACGTACGAAACATGGGAGTAAAAGACATGGTAGTACGTAATAATGGCCAAATCTCACTATGTAGTTATTATGGCTCATAATGTCTTTTATTGTTGATAATTGCACGGGTCTGCTTCTCGCTTGGTTGTTAGTTTAAAATAGTAATGTGTGAAAATTGCGCTAGTATCGACATAGTTTTTTTTTTGTTGACTAAACGCGTTTTCAAATGAAATGGCTATACTTGCCTTAGGAGTCGAATCGATTCTTAAAACGTAACAGTTAGCTAGCATGAAATTAGGAGGGAAGTTATTACTAAAATATGAAAAGTGAGAAAATATAGATAACTTATAATATATATTTTATTTAGTAATTCATTTCACTCGTAACTAAATTAAAAGATTATTATAAAACTAAATCGTTTCAAGTATGTCAGCGATTCAATAGGAATACAAAAACCTTAACAAAGAGGAAGAATAAGAATACATTTATTGTATCGGTGTTGCGAGTCAAGAAGAGTGCAATGCGTGAACGTGACAAAAAACATCTATATGACTCACACGATATAGAAGTTATAAATACTAAACCTGCATATAAAAGACGTGGCTTAAGCTGCAATGAAGTGAGACAGTCGTGCAGTGAGAAGAATGCATAAGGAGCAATAAATAATTATTGCATAGATGCCAACCTAGAAAAATCAAAATCTGATGGCGGAGTAGCCAGCATCTGCGATAAATCGGTCCCTCGAAGACCAATCCTGCATCCTGGCCAAGACACTTCGCGGAGGACTCGTCGGGAGAGTGAGGAACTGGCAGCACCAGGTAGTCGAAACCGGGCCTGTAGATCTGCAGCAGCAGCACCCTGGCCACGATACCGTCGGTGACGTTGAGCACTCCTCGGGAGTGTTGAGCTGGCAGCACCAGGCACAGTCTCACTTCAAAGCCGACACTGTCGATCTGCAGCAGCAGTATCCTGGCCCCGACGCCTTCGGTGACCTCGTGGACTCCTCGGGATAGTTGAGCTGGCAGCACCAGGCACAATCTCACCTCGAAGCCCAGCCTGTAGATCTGCAGCAGCAGGTCTCTCCCCCTGCCATAACGCCATCGGTGATCTCGTGAACTCCTCGAGAGTGAGGAGCTGGTAGCACCAGGCACAATCTCACCTCGAAGCTCAGCCTGTTGATCTGCGGCAGCCGGTCTCGCACCCTGCCACAACACCATCGGTGACCTCGTGAACTCCTTAAGAGTGAGGAGCTGGTAGCACCAGGCACAATCTCACCTCGAAGCCGAGCCTGTAGATCTGCAGCAGCAGGTCGCGCACCCTGGCCACGACGCCATCGGTGACCTCGTGGAGGAACTCCTCGGGCGGGTTGGTGCTGGCCCGCTCGAGGATCCCCTTCGTGTGCCGCACGATGCACTCGCGGAACTTCATTAGGCTTTCCTGTTGATAAACACCGTTTAAATGTAACATAGAGGTTTCAAATTATAGGTTAACCTTGGACCCTTTAGATTAGCTGCTAACCTAAAGCTGAAAAAAATTATACTGCGACTTATTTATTTAATCTGTATTGCACAAAAGAAAAATTTATCGTCGAAAAGGCAGACTTAATACCATAAGGCATTCTCTACCAGTCAACCTTGCAGCAAAGCAGATAAATGAATGTGCACGGTCTTTAGGACGCCTTCTTCGGAATGAAGCCGTCTATCGCACTATATATTAAAGGAATAATGTTCTTTATTCTGTACGTAGGTCGCAAAGGCACTTTTACAAGTCTAACTCTACGGCATTTTCCAAAGGAGGATCACTGTTAAGAAGAAAGTTGAAACAAACTCAACAGTCAGTTTTTTTTCTAAAACTCATATTTATCTATTACAATATTTGTACTTAGCCTATCTTACATATATATGTTTTTAAGTATAAAGTCGATACGTAGTTCTCTCAATGAGTGAATATGTTACACAATAGAATGTTTTAATGTACAGTCGAGGTCAAAAATATAATTACAATTGAGAGTCCCAAAAATATCTTTACATTTAAACATTTTTAATTTAGTTTACTGACAGCTAACTTTTAAATTTTTCTAAGTCATCTATGTAGACCAATGTAAAAATAAATTCATACGAGGAACTGTTCAAATGCCACGTCTGGTATTAAAAATGAGACGTACAAAACAATACGATTTAAAAGTCAACTCTCTAATGCTACGGCCACACAATGGCGAAGATTCGTGTTCACGTTGTTACGATATAAGTTTCTGTTTCATCCATGACGAAGTGTTTGGCCACATCATTTTCATGTACAGTCACCACCATTAATATCTGCCACAGCAAAGCGCGCATAAATATCTGACACGACTCTATTTCTAGGGCCGTTAGAACGAGTCAGATATTTTCCCCCGCTTTGTTATGGCAGATATTGATGCTGGTGACTGTACGTCGAAACTTCTATTCTATAATCTAGAACGGGAAGCGCGAGAAGTGTAGCCAACCGCTCGAACTTTGTCGCGACAAAACAGTTTGATGTGCGGCAATTTACCGACAGCGGCGCGAAGATTCGCGATAGGACAATTCTTTTGCCTCAACGCAATTCGTCGCGTTATCGCGATAATGTTACCCCAGCATAGGAAACTTAATGTTCCGAATTAAAATGAGGACAATTTTTATTATCTTTCGGTACCTGCGCCACCACTCACATAGATCCTGCGGCGGGCGCGGCGCGCGTCGGCGCAGGCGCGCGCCTGGTGCGCGGCGAGCGCGCGCGCGAACGCCGCCGCCTGCAGCGCCGCCTCGCGCTCGCTGGCGAACACGCTCTGCGCCTCGCGACACAGCGTGTAGAACATGTACCTGTAGCGACACACTCAATATATATTAGGGGACAATAGGCTATTCACAGGGTTCGGATATTCGGTGAGATATTTACCTAAATAAATAAATATTACGGGACAATTTTACACAAATCGAACTAGGCCCATCGTAAGCTCAATAAGACTTGTGTTATGGGTACTAGACGACGATATGTTAAATAGATATATAACTTATATACACAGAAAACATCCAAGACTCGGGAAAAAATATTTATGCTCATCACACAAATATTTGCCCTTACCGGGATTTGAACCCAGGACCTCAATGTTACTCCCACTGAGCCAAACCGGTCGTCAGTTGTTACATGTTAACAACCGAACATGTAGGTAATGTAATAATGTATGTAAGTGTTTGTCGTAACCGCTGTGTGAATTGACTTTATTTCAAGGTATATATTAAATTGAGTCCGTATCCATACCGTTCATCATAACCGCCGCCGCCAAACTTTAGATGGATATAAAAGTTACGCCCAACTTTAAAGGCTCGTAAAACAAGCTACACGTAAGGTACCTACCGAACTCATTTTTTAAGATATCCATCATAGAAATTTACATTACGCATCAAAATTTAATTTTTATTTAAGTACAGTCAATATCCCAATTACCCTCACCTGGCATAAACTTCTTTGTCATAATCATCATTTGGCATAATTCATTTTGTTCTGAACACGTAAACTTTTCTGTTATAAACGAACCTAACCTAAAGGCATCATCCGGATAAATAACAGGATCATGCCTTAAAAAGTCCTAAAAATCCTAATTTCAGAAAAAAATGCATTACGCCAAATGATGATTATGACAAAAAGTTTATGCCAGATAAGGTTAACTGGAAACCTCTATATATACATACTTATTGTTTTTACTGCTTCATTAAGCTATAAACCTCACAGTATCATGAAATCCTTTCATAGTATCAGAAGAAGAAAAACAGCACAAGTAGAAACTCACCTATTAGGGTCCGGCGAGTTGTTTTCGGCTCTATTGCCCACCATCGAGAGCTTATCCTCGAATTGCTTCATCACCCTGTTCAACTGGTTGCAGGCGATGTCTCTGCAACAGTTAATCAGTCAATCGTTACATTATGAAGACCAACATCATGGAGACACATCTGACCCAACTTAAGGGGCTTACAGCTCTGAATGACCTTTGAATTGTAGCTTTTCGCTTTTTCGTGTTGTATATATCTCATCATGTTGACCGCGACCGTCTTTACCAATATACTGTTTCAGTTTATCTTCAAGAGTCACCGAAACCAAGATAAATGCCATCAAACTTTGTTATTTTTTGATGACAAACCAGTTTTTGCCACTTTTCTTAAAAAAATACATGCTTTTTAAAGAAAATGCTTGCATCGCAAGTTAGGTTTTTTCATAACAAACAATTAAGCATAAGTTTTGAGTCTATCAAAAGGTTTCTTTAGACATTATCTAGATACGTAATCTTTATTTTTATAGACCTCTGTAAAAATCCATACTTAATTACACAGCAATATATTCTAATTTTCGAATGAAAGAAAGTGTTAAATAGAAACCAAACTATCATATAAACCATATTAAGAAAGTTAGTTTGGCCATGCCAGGGACTAGATAGAGAACAAAAACCATGAAAAGTCGTACATTTGCGCTTGGAGCCCCTTAAGCGATGACGTGTTTGGTTTGACCACGGGTTTATATTTTCACTGAAAGACGCTCGTAACTTCGTTTTCATCACACTTGTTCGTAAACGGTGTCATTACACGCAGGCAAAACGAGCGACGAGGTCTTAATTAAAACCGTAGGCTTTATATTATTCCATCTTCTTCGACTTCTTTTTTAATTTTTTTTTTACTGCAATCACTACTCTAATATGCCAGGTTTAGAACGGAACCGAACGGAATTAGTCAAAATCAATAAATTTGAATTATACATAATGTAATATCAATAAATACACGTCGACGCTATAGTTAAATACGTTAAAATTGCTTGTTTCTACTATTTTACAATTATTAATTTACGTAAAAGATTGTATGCAACAAAATTAAAAAATAGTTTTGGATCGAAACCTTTGTTGGACGAACAAAAAAAAACGAAACCTTTGTTTATGTTATCTATGGAATGAAATTCTACCAATCACGAAATTACACTTTATGACATTACAATGTTGCGACTTGTGACACTTGAATTGAAAGTAACAAGCTTTTTATGACTTAATAATTTATTAGTTTCCTAACCAGTGTGATGAAAAACGTTGTGTGTCACTCGGGCGGTACCGGAATTACAACCTCGAGGCATTAAAGCTTCTCTACCGCCAACGGTGCACAATGTACTATTGCAGGGGAGAAAAACTCACGTAAAGGCTACCGGCGCCAGCTGCTTGACCCAAGAGCCACGCTCGGAGACGCGCGCCACGAAGCCCCACTCGGCCTCCAGACTCGAGCGTGGCATGTGCTCCGTGCGCGAGATGGCGCTCAGGTACGAAAGGTATTGCTGGAAAGAGCAACAAATGTAACGGACCAATTAGCGTTGGAAATGACGCTGACACTGTTATATCCTAAAAAAAGTAAAGTATCCCATACTTCGGACTGACGGATTTTGGGGGATTTTGGGAGACCCTTGAAAATGCAAAAGTCTGTTTTAGCGATAAAATTATCTCTATCTGACTTACGTATCTTACGACTATAACGTAGTACGTAACTTAGAACGGAGACTCCGTTCTAAGTTCTACGTAACGGAGCTTGCGAGATCGAATAACCAAGGACATCCATAACTTACATAGCTCAGACAGTTGCTAGATTTAAAGCTCGACGAAACCGCTGCTCAAAATACGTCGACGGTCGTATACGTTAAATTGCAGTGATGTGCCTTACGCATCACGATTTAACCACATACCCTCCACACCGCGAAATCGAGCCTATAAGTGGCTATAGGCGAGGCACGTTGCTCGCAAAACCGATGGCTGCTAGGGCAGAAAGGAGTAGCGACCGCGTTCAGGATGACACAGCGAGGGCAGGTCCTTGATAAGATGAACCAACGATCTGGTCAAAATCGCAGGAAACGAATGGATGAGGGCGGCGCCCGACCGGTCGTTGAGGAGATCTTTGGGGAGGCCTTTGCCCAGCAGTGGATGCCTACGGGCTCATATGAATGGATGAACTTACGACTACAGATGGTTGGAGACAACTAGGCCTTTATGTCCTAGTATTAATTTTCCATGCATAACCTAACCGGTAAAATGCCTTAACAATCACGATGTTCTATCCTTCGGCCACTCTACTCTAGACCACCTTAGTCTTTAAAGATGGCGACACATTGCCCACTACTGTAAATTCCATAAAATTAATACGAATTCGCAGCAACAAAATTCGTACCATTATCTGTATATATTGACCGTACTAACACACTTGATGCAAACTTTTGTAGCTATCTCAATAGAAAGAGCGGTATGGTCGTCTAGTACAAATCTTAAACATAGTTTGGGATAAGATCGTTTTGTACTGTCAGCATCAAATAATCTACAGCATCCAAAGCTCCACATATAGTCACGTTTATGTCTGTAAGAATAAAGATGTTTGGCGATATATTTGAGACTTCGGATGCTACAGACTATCTGATGCTGCCTGTACCAGCTTCCCCTCATATGTGTCAAGGCTACTCACCTTGAATACATCCTCGAGGCTGGCATCGAAAGTCTTGATGATGAGGAGCAGGTCCTGTCGCGCCGCGTGCCCGGCGCGACAGCCTCGCAGCGCAACTTCGATGTTGCCCACGTACGCTTGCCGCATCATAGTGGCAATGTCTAGACCCTCCTTCAGTTCGTGGATCAGCTGCAACGATCACTAAATGTGGGGAACTGTTCTCTGACTTCTGATCACCATACTCCGACGCAACGTTCACTATTTTTGTTTATATTATTTAAATTTAAAAAAAATAATAGAACATAATTAACAGAACTAAACCATTAACGACTACACATTATGAAATTAAATTGTGCAAACACGCACTTCCATTCTCCTGTAGAACCTCAAACATTCATCACGCAGAACTATCCATCTACTCGCAACTACATATTTGATATTAATAATAATAATAAATAAATATTACGGGACAATTTTACACAAATCGAACCAGTCCTATGGTAAGCTCAATATGTCTTGTGTTATAGGTACTAGACGACGATATGTGAGTGAGTTTAGTAAAACGTGCCACTTTGTCGATTCTAGTTACGGATTTACGGGTAGTTTAGTGAAATATAGCAAATCCTACCGAAAATAGACTTTCAATGAAAACAGATAGAACATACTGTAATAAACCTATGATTTTGATGTCGACCAATAAATGTCCAATTTAAGCACATTTTTAAGGTCTCAAAGTTTAGTCCCAGTGTCCCACATTGTCGAATACCTAACAAAATCGTCGATATCATATTTGTGCCTGTTTTAGGGAAAAATTTCTACTTTGTCGATATGGAGTCTTTCCGTGAAAAAATTATGTCTCTAAGTGCTATAGTTATTTTTTTATAATTCTTCAAACTTGCAAAAGTGTAAAAGCGGCAATTAAGAAAACGTTGGTCAAAGTTTGGGATGGCAAAAAACACACTTGTACTTTGAAGTTATGGAGTGGTTAGTATCAAATTACAGCGTAAAAAATACACTTATTTGAAATCCTTAAAGTATGCCAATTCATTTGATACTAACCACTCCATAACTTCAAAGTACAAGTGTGTTTTTTGCCGTCCCAAACTTTAACCAACGTTTTCTGAATTGTCGCTTTTTCATTATTGCAGGTTTGAAGATTTAAAAAAAAATAACTATAGCACCTAGAGACATAATCTTTCACCAAAAGATAGCGTATGATCTGTAGTATTAGGAACTACTCATAACTCCATATCGACGAAGTGGGACCTTTTCCCAAAAACTGTCACATATATTTATTAAAACACAAGAGATGTCTCTCCAGTTTGGATCCTCACTTTTGAAGATCAGGAGTTGATAATTCACCGGAAGATGCTAAGGTATAGGTACCCATCCGAGCATTAAAAAAAAAATGTTTTCCTACTGTGCTACCATTTCCCATATACTTTATACTATTGCCATAGTGTAAAGTATAAAGGGAAGTAATAATACGGAAATTTTGAGACACGGTTTTATGAGTGAAAATGATTCTGAGTAGAAATAACATAAAAGTTGCAGAAAATGTGTCGATAAAAAAGTTGATTTTTTTTAAAAATGCTCACGTAGCCCCAGGATTAACACTAACCGCATTAGGGCTGCCCAGGGCGGTAAATTTTTAGGGGTGGCAAAACCTCAGGCTTACAGTTTCGAGCGGTGAGACAGAACAGCCGCTGATTCGTATCCTAAGCTATAGTGGCGGCAAAAGGGTACATGTATGATTTTTTTTATAGCTTTTCGTAACTAAATATCAAAATACCGTAAAAACTATTTCGAAATGTGGAATTAAAACTAAAATCGGCCAAGAAATACGCATAATATAGGCATTTTAAACTACTGATTAGACAGAGAGGTCCGATATGCACTGCTACGTTACAGTGCACTTCGGCCATATAAACTCCATATTAAATTCTGTTTTGCAAGAAAGAGATAGAATGAAATGTTTGATGGCTTATATCTTGGTTATTTTTACAGTTATTCATAAAATTACTTTTTCTATTAATTTGTCTACTGTTTTTTATATGAATAAGCTTTTAATGAAGCAAAAATAAAAATTTATGCATATTCCCTATTCTTTAAGTTATCAAAAATGGGTGGCATTTTCCATGGTGCCCCAGCGCGGAAATCCTATACCCAAAGTTAGTGTCTTTTGCATTACCTGCTTAATGGTAAGACACGAAGGATGCTCCGGGCGACCTTCCAGCCTCAGCGTCAGGTAGTCATGAACTGCCTCCATGCATATACTGCTGAGGAGCAGGAAGTGGTTCCGGTACGACGGCAGCCCCATCGCCAAGGTCTCTTCAGACCAGCACCCAAATCTGTAAGGGAAGAGCTGCATAAAAAATACACTAATGGACGCATTCGATAAGAGCCATATTTCAGTCATGTATGTTAATAAAATACATATATATATATTTTTTTTTACGTAATCCAAAAATAATGGCCATACGTTTTGACTGTAAACTGTAGTTTATACTTAAATACTAGGTCACAAGCTTTGTTTTTCATTCCACGAACCCCAGCATCAATGCCTAGTCGTATTAATTCCGGTTGATGGTTTTGCTGACTATGTGTAGCCGGTGCATTCCACCAGAATGTTGGGTACGTGACGCCATTATTTTCATACTTCTAATAAACTTAGGAAGTAAATTTTTGGTATGTCAATATTTTATAACTAGACTTTTGTATTGGTAGTGAGTTCTTGAACTTTTGATATGATTTTAAGGAAGAGGCCAGGACACTAACTCAAAAAGACGAATGTCAACTCCTTCGGAAAGGAAGGTTCTGCGTAAGATCCTGGGACCTGTCAAGAGAGACGACGATACAGGAGCTGCTGGCCGAACCCAACATCATCGGCGTAACAAAATCACACAGACTTCGCTGGTTCGGTCACCTACTCCGAATGGGAGAGGATCGTGCTGTCAAGAGAGCGTACGTACGTACGTTGCCTCGCCGCTAGTCGCACGTTCTCGTTACTGGTCCGTAAGTGTGTAATATTGCACGACAGGTGAAAGTTAGCAAAAACCTTGAAAGTATTTATTAAGCTATACTTTGTGTTTTTTTTTTTCATATTTATTTATTTACATGGAGACCCAACAGCTTCAACTATGTTAGTAGTGTCTTAAATAGTAATAGCGAGCCAATTACAGGATCTCACTTATAGCACGCACAAACGTTACGTTACATACCTACTCATGCTCTAAAATATGTAAAATATATTAATGGTAACAAACAGTAAATGGTTGAATAATATAATGATCGTAGACATCTTATATTGATGAGCGAACAACTACCTGCAGATGTTAAAAAAAATGGAAAGTAAGTACACTAAAAGATAAATCGGAATAGTGTCATTCAAACCGCGTTCCGCGTTCGTAAAGTAGCCAAATCATTCGTAGGTCAATGTATACATTGTTATAATAAGCTACCAGATGATGCTTTAAAATTATCGTTTCCCGCTCTCAAAAAGTACTTAAGAGTCCCTAATGGCAAAGGCATATTATAGGGTACAGGACTATTTAACAGACAAAAATGCATGGCCCAAAACAGAAACCAAATAATTTACTTTTACCGGGACACGGTTCTTATAAGGTGGCATATCAAACGTATGTAAGTTGTTTTAAATAAAAAATCACTATTTTGCTTTTTTATATTCTATATTTTTTTTTTATTTTTATAAGTTTTGATATGTTTTCTTGAAGAACTACGCATTGAGTTTATATACTCAAAACATATAATTAGGATAGGCTAAGTACAAATATTGTAATAGGTATAAGAGTTATTTCGAAAAAATGACTGACGGTTGAGTTTGTTTCGGCTTTCTTCTCCTCAGTGGTCTCCTTTTGGGAAACGCCGTAGAGTCAGACTTGTAAAAGTGCCCTTGTGGCCTACTTACAGAACAAAGATCATTATTTCATTATTTCATTAAACCAGCTTCTCGTCAAATTAGAATACAGAAGGATTTGAGCAATTAAAAATATCAATTTCTAGCTCTTCTGTCGTATTATTTAGACAACGGCTGGCACGAATCAATATTATATTTTTTGGACATAAGATTTAGAAAATAGGGGTTATTTCCGACAATACCCACTAAATCAAACTTTGCAACCTCAAAATGATTTTAAGAGTACTGTCGAAATATGTGCCACACATTGATATTTGCTGAAAAAATATATTTTTTTTTAAGTTTCCTTCACATTTACCGAGTGACCCCCTTGAAAAATATATTTATTTAACTATCAAGCTAAGTAGCGGCCTACACAAGACACCTAAACTCCAAATTTCATCAAAATAAATCTTGTAGTTTTTGAATAAAATGCCTGTGACATACGGACCGACGGACATGACGAACCTAAAAGGGTTCCGTTTTTGCCATTTTGGCTACGGAACCGTAAACAGGAAGATTTATGAAGTGAGTAGAAAGTTATGTACCTTCTTAGCTCATAGTCATCCTGAGCCTCTTTAGCTCGCTGTGCCTTGTCATCCTTCTCGTCAGACGCGTCAGCAGGGTCCTCTTCCCCTTCTGCGTCCTCTAACGGAATCTGAAATAGTTCCATTTGTAGGTATGAACCTGTGTCACGCGAATTTAAATTTCATACTCCTTCAAGGAACAAAAAGATTTTTTATAACAACTAGTTTTGAAGATATTAAGGCCTACTCGCAGAATAAAGATTTGAATTGGAATCTTGGAGAACTATAGCATTGAGTTGTACTTAAAAATATATATTTAAGATAGGCTACATACAAATATTGTAATATATAAGAGTTGATTTGAAAAAAATGATTGCCTGTTGAGTTTATTTCGGCTTTCTTCTCAACAGTGGTCTCCTCTTGGGAAATGCCGTAGAGACAGACTTGTAAAAGTGCCCCAGTGGCCTACTTGCAGAATAAACTATTTTAATTTGAATTCGATCATCGAAATGACGTCATTAACGAAATTGTGACACAAGAACAGCACTTTTTGTTTTACAAATATCATGATAATAATCACAATTTTTGCAATTTATTAGTGGATCACTCCACTAGCGTTATTATTATAAACAAAGATCAGAAACAAATGAAAAAAAATTTCGACGATACTGGACTTGAACCAGTGCCTTGAGCGTGCTGCCCCGGTCTGGCTCAAGGCACTGGTTCAAGTCCAGTATCGTCGAAATTTTTTTTCATTTGTTTCTGATCTTTGTTTATAACAAGAACAGCAGTTCAATTTCTATAGCGATAAATAATGAAACGAGTAGCATCAACTTCTATTCTTGTCAGGGGTGAGATAGATGCGTTGCGGGCGTACATAAGCTACGGTGACTGCTTAACATCAGGCAGGCCATTATTATTATTTATTATTGTTCCTTTGTGGGCCTTCTGTATGCCGCTTCGACCAGATTTGATCTATTGTGGCAGCCCTTTATTAGAGTTCACTACTGAGGCCCGTCGAGTCTAGGAATTGCCAAATTCATTGGGCAGTGAAATTTTGTGTCTCTTCCGGGGGCACGACATGTTGCCCTAGGTGGATACTTCTTTTCGTCATGAGTGGTCCACAGAAGCAGAGGACGTGCATTGCAGTCTCCTCTGCCTCTTGGCAGAATCTGCATACTGCGTCCTGTTTCATACCCATTTGAAACAGGTGTTTGTTTAGTTTGCAGTGGCTTGTCAGGATTCTTGTTATTGCGCAGGTTTTTGGTATTTTGAGCAGAGGCAGGCCATACGCTTGTTTGCCACCAATAGTATAAAAAAAAAGAACTTAACGTCTTGATTAAGGCCGGTGGTAGGTGACGGATATAGAAAACGTGATTTAGACAGAGATTAACGCAACCGAACTCACCTCAGGATGGAGGAACGTGAGATGGACTTTTGAGAGCAGCTTGGTACGGAGTTTGTGTATGAACATCATCGACCGACGCACGCCCTGCGTTTTCAGGATTTCGTAGTGGTACTCTCTGTAAAGGGTATGAATAAGTTAGAACATTGCTTGAAGTGATTTATCATTAGCTTGGGAACAGGCATTTGAGTAACATCTATTTAGGAAGTATTTAATATTGTTAAAGTATGGTGAGGTCATAAGGACTAGATTATAAAAGTTTGAAGTTTTTCTGTATGTTTTTTGTTATTCGAAGTTCACAGTGCCTTATTTTTAACTGTGATGCTGTGTAACTTTTTGAATAATACATAAATAATATTAATAACAGGAAAGTAAAACAATTCAGTTTTAGTTTTTTTAGTAAGTATACTGACACGACGTTTGACTCAGTTGGTTGCACAACGGCCTACGAAGCCGGCGGTCTCAGCAAGTGTTTGTGTGATGAGCCGACATCGAACACCGGATCAAAGTGGAACCACTGCTCCTCTAACAATTACCTGAGTGACACACGCGTGTCGTTGTACCGCACTCACCTGTAGGGCGACACTGCACACTTCTCCAACAGCTTCAGCCGCGTCAGATCAGCCAGCGAGCCGACGTCGAACACCGAGTCGGAGTGGAACCACCGCTCCTTCTCCGACATATATCCGCTTTCGCTCGACGCAGACGTGTCGTTAGTGCTGTATTTCGCGTCTGAGATTACAATTTCAGGAGTGGTTTGGCCGCTTTGTTCTGGAAATAAAACTTACAGTCATGTGTTGGAACAATCAATAAGACATTTCAAAAATTTGGCATGAATTGTAATTGAAATGAAACAAAAATTTTGTGTTTCTGTGTTTTTTGTATGTGGGAAAATGAACACAACGATATTACCTATTGTGTGATATCGGAATATAAACATGTGTAATACATGTTCTCATATATGGCGCTAAGGTAATAAATACCTCTCAAAAATGATAGAAGGTTTGGGGGTCAAAGCGGATAGCTACATTCGAGGTATACAGGACAGTGCTCGCTGATGGAGAGTTTGACACGTAGGACGCGTAATCAAAAGCTACAAGGTTCCATTCCTGCGCTTTGATTTTGTATGTATATCACAATAGTGTAATTTTATCCAAGGATATACATTATCTAACCTTTTATCTATTCAATACGACAAAAATAATTACACAACAGTAACCTGTTTTATAAACACAATCAGTCTCATCTTTATCCTTCTTCTCCACAGTCACTTGCGACACCCCTAGTTGGCTGTCGCAACTCTTGCTGGGCTCCGATTCGTCGGGCGGTTCCTTGTCAGCCTCTGATTGGCTCTTGTCCGTGTGTGAACTCGCATCGCTATTGCTCGAGCTGGTAGGGTTGCCGCTCACGTTGAAGCGGACGTGACGGTGGCCGCACTCTTGGTCCCTGTTTCGGTCTCTGCAACTTCTGTTACAACAAAAAAAAATGTAAAGGCCATAGTCGGTTTACCATAGTAAATCGGTCCTTATATTAAATGACTTCAGTTTTTTTTAAGCACCTCTTATAATGGAGGGTTATTTCTAGGGGGGCATTCCGTACCTGTAACCGAAACGGAAAAAATAAAAAAAAATCAGCAAAGCTGTTTAAATTGTGTAAAAATAACTCTGTGCCTCTTCGAAATAAAATAGGATTAATTAATTCCCTGGTTTTATTGAGACACGACAACGATAATAGAATAGCCCTGGGATACTGTTGACGCAGGGACTGTGAAATGAGCAGTGACCGGAATAGGTAGAGTATATTTACCTACACTTTGAAGAACAAAGTCGAGAAATGGAGATTTCCCTACGACCATTTTTTTTTCTTCTTATAAGTTTTTATTATTGGTATACAGGTTATCTCTAAAACCAATGCCAAAATGAAGAGGGGTGAAACAGCTCATTAAGTTTTTTAAAAGTGGCAATATGTCGAAAACTATGAACTTTATACTAAGGTCAAATTTAATTAATATGGCTCATAAGCATGAGCTGTTATATCAATCTGAGATAGCAGTTACCCGTCCGGGTTGGGCTCGAGGCACGGGAGGTCGGGCAGCGCGGGCCGGCCCTTGGCGCCGATGGTGCGCAGCAGCCGGCGCACCGCCAGGATCTTCAGCCGCATGTGCATCGCCATGTTGTACCACAGACACAGCGCCTGCCACGCACAATACATCATAATAGGCATGATGTCTGGGTATGAAAATCAAAATTCTAATTCGTCCGTCAGCAAGATAATAAAAAAATATTGGACACGTATTTTTTGCTTTTTGCAAATAATCATTAACAACTAAGATAAATCGCATTAAAGTTTAGGAGTGGGAGCTCGTGACATCACTCCTATGTAAAATTTTTTTTTAATTTCGTTAAGGATAATTAACATTTGTTCTAAATTTTTAGAAGTTATTTAACATCTATTCGAAAAAATCTACTTGATGTAAGAAAATTCTGGAGGAGTTTTTTTTTATTAAATCACATAGGGGGAAATCGACCCAGTCCCAAACCAAGCTTGTACTATGGGTACCAGGCGACGATTCACATAATATATAGATGAATTATAATACTTAAATACATAGAAAACATCCAAGACCCAGGAACCAACATTCGTGCTCATCACACAAACACTTGCCATGGCCGGGACTCGAACCTAGGACCGCCAGCTTCGTAAGCCGTTGTACATGTACAACCCACTGAGCCAAACGTGTCGTCAAAGCTCTGAATGCTCTCTAATGAAATGATTTCCTGCATTATTTGTAAAAAATCTAAGGTTCACGACAATCGCGACACTAATTATTGAAATAATGTCAATATTGACATTGAAGTTTTTAACACATTCGCTGTCAGGAACCCGCCTAGCGGACGCTCTCTGCTCGTAGATGCGTAGCCGATACCATAAGTTGTCTCATAATTTAGAGGTAAGTGGGTAGCGCTACGAAAAGCTTGGCAGCAAAAGTGTTAAATAGCGATCAAACCTACTTCATTACAGGTATGTTAAACCATGTAGGTAATAAACCTTTTATTTGGTATTAATTTGTTATTCAATCTTATCTTAAAGACACTTGAAAAACATCTGTAATCACTAGTGCTATTTCATTGCAACGAGTCACCAATGTTTGATAATAATACTACTTACTCATATTTCTTAAATTCGGCTGTCGGTGACCTTGGTTCGTCTACGAATCTCCTCATTTCTGATGGATCTCGTAGAGATCCCGAGCATAGCCCTTTCCATAGCTCGCTGAGTGACTCTGAGCTTCCTTAAGAGACCAATATTCAGAGACCACGTCTCGGCTCCGAAGGTCATCACAGGTGATTCGCACTGATTGAAGACTTTCGTCTTTAAGCACTGGGGTATCCTGGTATCCTGGACGAGAAAACACTTCGCAGTTTCCCAAACACAACAGTTACCTTAATTCTATTCTGGAACAGACTAGTAGCCAGCAATTTGTGGTCAGCAGTCATGGCTTGTGTGGACGGGTACAATGCACTCGCGCGATGAAACGAGTCCAGGAGTGTCCGGACTTCGGTCATCGCGGCACCGATGGCTTCCGAACACAGCCGACAATCGAACGAGAGGCAGCCGAGCTTGTCCTCCTCTGTAATTAATAAATTAATAGTTTAAAAAACACTAGAAAAACACGCTTTACAAGACTTTTCTAACAAATCCAAACACAGCTATGATACGATGTTCCATCATAAATAAATAAATAATAAATAGATAAATATTACGGGACAATTTTACACAAATCGAACTAGCCCCATGGTAAGCTCAATAAGACTTGTGTTATGGGTACTAGACGACGATATATTGAATAGATATATTACTTATATACAAAGAAAACATCCAAGACTCAGGCACAAATATTTATGCTCATCACACAAATATTTGCCCTTACCGGGATTTGAAGTATGTAATGAAACCTGTATGAAACTATGTAATGGAATCATGAAGTTCCAGTTCATATCTTCCGGCTCCATCGTCAGATCAGTTCGACAGTACCATATTATTGTATTGTCATCAGGACTACATACAGCTGCCAGTTTTCATGACGCTACTATCCTTGGAAGATGGTTAAATTAGTTACCTTAGATTCCATTTTCATACAGGTCGACCTAATAAAAGCGTGATAAAAAGAATAATAAATTCTAGAAGGCGCCCGTAACTTCGTTCGCGGAGGAGAAAAAGTCATAACCCCTTTTTTTCTTCAGCGTAGTCGTGTAAAAAGTATCCTATAACCATCTGGGGATACCCAGCTACTTGTGTACCAAAAATAGTTGAAATACGTTTAGCCAATTTGGCGTAATGAAGCCGCAACGATACATTCAAACATACAAAAAACATACGCCATTTTTAGTTTCATCAACAGTTTAAGTTTCATCTAACAGTACAATTTTAAATAAAAATGCCAAGTACCTAATTCTAAATTTAAATATATATACATTATATTATAATGAAAAGTATGTAATTTTACATAATGTTTTGTAAGTTTCCTTGCTTTTTTCGAAGAAAAGCTAGGAAGAGAGAAAGTTTGGCGTCGCACCTGTCTCATCTTCCACGTGGTCTTCTCTCGTGAGGTCTTCCCTGGAGCCTTCCGCAACGCAGAGCCGCCTCGACCGACCTTTGCAGGGATTTGGGTTCACGAACCTGCCAAAAATATTGTTAAACATGGATTACTAGCTTCTGCCCGCGACTTCGTCCGCCTTAAATTCGTTTATCGCAGATAAGGGTACTTTTCCGGGATAAAAAGTAGCCTATGTCCATCCCCGGGACTCAAACTATCTCCATACCAAATTTCATTCAAATCGGTTCAGCGGTTTAAGCGTGAAGAGGTAACAGACAGACAGACAGACGGACAGACACACTTTCGCATTTATAATATTACTAGCTTCTGCCCGCGACTTCGTCCGCCTTAAATTAGTTTATCGCGGATAAGTATATTTTTCCGGGATAAAAAGTAGCCTATGTCTTTCCCCGGAACTCAAACTATCTCCATACCAAATCTCATCTAAATCGGTTCAGCGGTTTAAGCGTGACGAGGTAACAGACAGACAGACAGACACAGACAGACAGACAGACAGACAGACAGACAGACAGACAGACAGACAGACAGACAGACAGACAGACAGACAGACAGACAGACAGACAGACAGACAGACACACTTTCGCATTTATAATATTAGTATGGATAGTATGGATTGGTCAGCCGGTAACATTTTTTTTAACTGTTTCTTGGTTACCACTTAGGTTCACTGGGAATGTTGTCCAAAACGCACACTATAGTGTGACCATTGCCGCTGTACCGTGCCTTAGGTATGCGACCGGCGAAACGGGGAGACAGACGACAGTGGAATAACGAATCAGCACCTATAATCAATGATGTTCTTGATCAGGGTGGGGATGATGTTTCTCTGTAAGAAAAGCACTAAAACACATTCCGCTGTGCTAGTGTCCGCCCCGCTATCTTAGCTTGCTGCTGGCATATTAGGACTGTGAGCAATTACCTATAGTCAATGATGTTTTTGATCAAGGTGGTGATGATGTTCCTCAGCGAGCTAAAAACACATCTCGCTGTGCTAGCACAGCGAGATGCTGTGCTAGGACACTAGTGTCCACCCGGCTATCTTAGCTTGCTGATAGTATATCAGGACTGTAAGCAATTACCTATATTCAATGATGTTCTTGATCAATGTGGGAATGGTGTCCCCTGCGAGCACAAAAATCATATCTTACTGTGCTAGTGTCCGCTCGGCTATCTTAAATAAATAAATAAATATTACAGGACAATTTAACACAAATCGAACTAGTCCCATGGTAAGCTCCATAATGCATGGGTACTAGACGACGATATATTTAATAGATATATTTACTTGTATACATAGAAAACATCCAAGACTCAGGAAGAAATATTTATGCTCATCACACAAGTATTTGCCCTTACCGGGATTTGAACCCAGGACCTTCAGCTTCGCAGGCAACGTAACTCCCGCTGAGCCAAACCGGTCGTCGGTATCCTATCTTGCCGATATACATCTTGGCTTGCCGTTGGTATATGAGGTCTGTGAGCACTATAGTCAATGATCTTCTTGATCAGGGTAGGGATAATGTTCCCCCGCGAGCACAAAAATTACATCCTGTTGTGTTAGAGTCTGCCCAGCTATCTTAGCTTGCTGCTGGTATATCAGGACTGTGAGCAATTGCCCATAGTCAATGATGTTCTTGATTAGGGTGGGGATGATGTTCCTCTGCAAGCACAGGAACAAGTCCTGCTGGGCCAGTGTGCGCAATGTTATCCTATCTTGCTGTTGGCATATCCAGTCTGTGAGTAATTACCTATAGTCAACGATGTTCTTGATCAGCGTGGGGATGATGTTTCTCTGCGAGCACAGGAAAAGCTCTTGTTGAGTTAGTGTGTACCTAGCTATCTTAGCTTGCTATAGGCATATGAGGTCTGTGAACACTTACCTATAGTCATTGACGGTCTTGATCATGGTTGGGATAATGTTCCACTGTGAGCACAAAAATTACATCCTGTTGTGTTAGTGTCCGTCTGGCTATCTTGGCTTGCTGCTGGAATATCAGGACTGTGAGCAATTACCTATAGTCAATGATGTTCTTAATCAGGGTGGGGATAGTGTTCCTCTGCGAGCACAAAAAATACATCCTTCTGTGTTAGTTGCCGCCCGGGTCTCTTGGCTTGCTGCTGGCATATCAGGACTGACAACAATTCCCTATAGTCAAAGGTGTTCTTGATCAGGGTGGGATGATGTTCCTCTGCATGCACAGGGAACAAGTCCTGCTGGGTCTCTTGACTTGCTGCTGGCATATCAGGACTGATAACAATTCCCTATAGTCAATGATGTTCTTGATCAGGGTGGGGGATAATGTTCCACTGCGAGCACAAAACTACATCTTGTTGTGTTAGTGTCCGCCTGGCTATTTTGGCTTGCTGCTGGAATATCAGGACTGTGAGCAATTACCTAGTCAATGATGTTCTTAACCAGGGTGGAGAGATAGTGTTCCTCTGCGAGCACAAAAGTTACATCCTATTGTGTTAGTGTCCGCCCGGGTCTCTTGTCTTGCTGCTGGCATATCAGGACTGAGAACCATTCCCTATAGTCAATGGTGTTCTTGATCAGAGTGGGGATGATGTTCCTCTGCAAGCACAGGGGACAACTCCTGCTGGGCTAGTGTGCACCTAGCTATCTTAGCTTGCTGCTGGCATATCAGAACTCTGAGTACTTACCTATAGCCAATGATGTTCTTGATCAACGTGGGGATGATGCTTCTCTGGGGGCACAGGAATAACTCCTGCTGGGCTAGTGTGCACCTAGCTATCTTAGCTTGCTGCTGGAATATCAGAACTGTAAGTACTTACTTATAGCCAATGATGTTCTTGATCAACGTGGGGATGATGTTTCTCTGCGGGCACAGGAATAACTCCTGCTGGGCTAGTGTGCACCTAGCTATCTTAGCTTGCTGCTGGAATATCAGAACTGTGAGTACTTACCTATAGCCAATGATGTTCTTGATCAACGTGGGGATGATGTTTCTCTGCTGGCACAGGAATAACTTCTGCTGGGCTAGTGTGCACCTAGCTATCTTAGCTTGCTGCTGGAATATCAGGACTGTGGGTACTTACCTATAGTCAATGATGGTCTAGATTAGCGTGGGGATGTTTCTCTGCGGGCACAGGAATAAGTCCTGCTGGGCTAGTGTGCACCTAGCTATCTTAGCTTGCTGCTGGCATATCAGGACTGTGAGCACTCACCTATAGTCAATGATATTATTGATCAGCGTGGGAATGATGTTCTTCTGGACGCACAAAAACACATCTCGCTGTGATAGTGTCCGGCCGGCTATCTTGGCTTGCTGCTGGCATATCAGGCTTGTGAGCAATTACCTATAGTCAATGATGTTCTTGATCAGCGTGGGGATGATGTTTCTTTGCGAGCACAGGAACAAGTCCTGCTGGGCTAGTGTGCGCCCCGCTGTCTTGGCTTGCAACTCCAGCCATATCAGGTCTTTGAACTCGTTCTGCCACACCTGCTCTTCCCGGCTTATCTGGAATGGGAACCAAATATCATTTACGGAATTTTTGGCTGAACATAAAGGGTGACACTCTACTAACGTTTTTATGGGTACCCCGCTCCTACAACGTATGTCGGTGCTATGCTGCTTCAAGAAAATAATACGGGATCGTATAGAGCTATTTTTTTGTTGGTGATGATTTTAAATCTAACTATTTTAAACAGTGACAGTTGAGACGAGTGATGTTCGACAATATTTTAAAATATACTTTTAATAACATGCCTAACTCGTCTCGGATTGTGAAGGATTGTGATGACCGTGAAGATTGTAATGATATTTGAAGACTTACAACGTTAACCGTTTTAACATTTTGGTATATATCAAGGAACACCTCTTGATTTTGCAAGATCTAAACTTCAAGAGATCATACTTTTACTTATGACGGAAAAGATTTGCAGAAGGAAGATGGAAAGAGAAGTTTCAGTTTTAGTTGCCCCATAGCCAAATTAAGGCATCGTGCGCGTTGGTTGTGACTCCCATTTAGCATCTGTACATTTGAGGTACCACAGGAAAAAAGCTAGGCTAGGCTAGGGACATGTGCTTCAGGGTACCAAAACAACAGTCAGCCACTCACGGTCCTGCGACAGCTCTTGTCCGCGGTCCCCATGTCGATGAGCATGCCAAATGTGCGGTGGAAGTTGACCCTGGACTCGGGCAGCTGCTCCTGCGGCGGACGCTCACGCGACACTTCAATGTGAAGTCAGGAACATAACCTCGAGGGTACCACATCAACAGTCAAGCCACTCACGGTCCTCCTACAGCTCTTGTCTGCGTTGCCCATGTTGATGAGCATGCTGAAGGTGCGGTGGAAGTTGACCCTGGACTCGGGCAGCTGCTCCTGCGGGGGACCCTCGCGCTCCACGACGCGTTCTGCATGAGCTGCGCGGCACTTCAGCCGGGAGGTCAGGGACATGAAGCGGCTACATGATTCCACCTGGAAAAAAATAGGTTACATTGATATTTTTAAGCAACATTTATAATCTGGACACATAATATAAGAAAGACTTTTTGTAAAAAATTGTTAATAAGAAATAAAAAGGCTTATTATTATTATTTCGGTTTCTTTTTTATCTCCTTTTATTATTATTATTCATAATATACTAACAACAACAACAACAATTCTTTATTGCACACCAACAACAGAAACAGTACAACATAAAATAGGTAAACAATAGGCGGTCTTATCGCTAAAGAGCGATCTCTTCCAGACAACCTTTGGGTAGCGGAAATGACATAAAATAGCTAGAAATGAGTAGGTGGTAAGATAAGATTACATATAATACAAAAATAAATAAAAACAAACATACATACTACTATAAATATATATATATATACAAAGTAAGAAAGAAAACTATGATACAGTTGGCATCAAAGTGATTAGAAAACCAGAAGCTGAATTAAAAATAGAAATTATGGGAGAGCTAAATAATGATCCTTTAACTCGGTTTTAAAAATAGGCAATGACTTCGCTTGCCTTACTAACATAAAGTTCTAAAAATTAAATGTCTGTACATTGAAAATATTTAAAAAATATATATTGTAACTGTCTATTTGGAGGTCGCTGAATATTTTTTTTATTAATTTAGATTTTTTGTATGTTTGTAAATGTCGTTGCGGCTTCATCACGCCAAATCAGCTAAACGGATTAAAACTATTTTTGGTACAGGGGTAGCTGGATATCTCCAGATGGTTATAGGATACTTCTTACCCGACTACGCTAAAGAAAAAAAGAGGGGTTATGACTTTTTCTCATCCGCGAACGAAGTTGCGGGCACCTCTAGTAAGTACTTCATCTATGCTATTATAAAGTTGTAAAAATGAAATGTCTGTATATTGATGATAAATTCCCAAAAATGATTGTAGCGGACTATTTGGGAGTCGCTATATTGAATGTTTATTTTTTGTATGTTTGTATGACTGTATGTGTTGTTGCGGCTTCATCACGCCAAATCGGCTAAACAGATTTCAACTATTTTTGGTACGTGTAGTTGGGTATCTCCAGATGGTTATAGGATACTTTTTGTCAACTAAGCTGAAGAAAAAAAGAGGGGTAAGGACTTTTTCTCCTCCGCGAACGAAGTTGCTGGCACCTTCTAGTAAGTACTTCATATTAAATTAAAATAGATTGCCGCCTTGAAACAACGCTACATCATTCATTTCATGAACACGCGTTAAGGCTACCAGTGGGCCTTTTAAACTTGAGGCACATTTCGAAATAAGGCAAACATTGCAGCAAAATATAATTGACTACCAAAAAAAAGGTCGTATATCAGTACCGACGCCGTACCGAGATACGAGGTTTTGAAGAGCAGCGACAGATATTTTAGTGAGTTTAAGTCTTCAGCGGGTGACATAAGAAGTTCAAATAATTACGGTATTTTTCTCTGTAACTCGCTGACAACCACCCATCACTTGACTCAATATAGGATATCCATAGGTATATCGATACTATTATATATTACAATAAAAATTGTATGTGATTGTATCGGACTATGATCACCAGAGGTCGGACAAAAAGTGCGGATGACGTAAAAACGACGTACCTAAACTGGCACACAGGATGATGTCTGATTTCAAAATTCCGTGTGACATGTAGTAACGAAGTAGTATTAATTTTAAAAAAAATGTTGAATGAGTTGAGAGCTAAATCTTTTATGGTGACGTTGTTTGTACAGTCGAGAACTTTAGAATCAATTAAATGTGTTCTGCTTGCATTATGCTCTCTAAGAGCACCAATGAGGACGTTAACAACATTTTGTTGCAAACGGTCTTTGTCTCATCTAGTGTACTGTGACATAAATATAGGATTACCCGATATCTTTTCGTATTTGATTACAATAAGAGCAGTATACGTGTTTGTCACGTTCCTCCAAAAACGGAAAATTGCCACAATATTCGAGTAAAGATGACATTTTACAGCATTTTGCAATAGCTAAACAATAACGAAGTCAATTTATTGTTCATCTGATTGGCAATGTGTCAGTCAAAAACGTACTTACCCATTTCAAGTGGCGATATCGTTTAATAAAGAGGTTGATAAATGATAAGTAATAATTGTTTATGAAAATCAAAAATCCTATTTGAAATCAGGTTAGGTAGGTTAGGTTTTTTTTATAACCATCCCAAATTTTATGCGGTTTTAGGGAAAAATGCTTTTGATGAAATATGTCGACGAAATTAAGTATTCGATAAAACAAGGTACAACCAATACCATGATAAGCTCAATATAGGATGACAAATATTGCCTATCTCCATCAATTCCGTACCGTTAGAAAACGAAGAGCAAATGAGTCGCACTAACACTAACGCTAAAACTGGATTTTCATAGATACAGCCGTTTGTATGGCCGGTTTTTATTGTTAGTGCGTGTCAATTACTTTACGCAGTTCTCGCAAATAGCATTATATATAAATATAAATATCAGTTTAATTATGTTGACATATGATCCGACAATCGCGAAGACAGGTTAATGGTAATTTTAGCACGACGGGTGAAGTCATTAGACTTTTAAACACTCCGTAACACGCAAAGTGCTTGTATACCACTTTATTTAACGAGCGTAATACAAATCCCACTAAAAACATTTTCGTGCAAAATGTTGCCAAGACGAGACCATTTGGTTCGCACTGCCAATAAGTTATCAGATCTCATGTAGAGGCTAACTTCTAACTCTACACGCCTTAATTCTACAAGCCCTAACTTAACCAACTCTACGCCATAGTCAAAATATGTGGCTGGCCGTTTCGTTACTACAAAAACTAATTGTATAACAGAAAAGTAATTAACAGTGAATACTTTTCCTCAAATTACGCCCATGTGACGGTAGCGAAACGGCCAAGCCATACATTTTGATTTCAAATCTCTTTCTAGGCCTTCAGGAAGTACCCTAAGAATAGGCTTGTGTCCTAAAAAAATAGACTAATGTCCGTCAGTTAAATTATCAGAAAATATTAACACCGAGGTCACTTAAGGTTCAAGCTGGTGGCGTATGCATGGAACAGGTGGAAACCACAACATTCTTGGGTTTCGAAATCGACCGTAAACTAACTTGGGTATCTCATATAGATAAGCTCTGCGGACTTGGTGGCGCTTGCTTTGTACTCCGCCGTCTGGCTGGAGTCGTGCCACGTCATGTCGTCCGAACGAGTTTTTTTGCAACCGTCCAATCACTCTTGCAGTACGGCACTGACTTGTGGGGGCGCGCCGCGGACTGGGAACGCGCATTCCGACTCCAGAAAAAAGCTGTGCGCGCAACTGCCTCAGGAAACTTCCGTGAGGCCCTATTTTAAGGAGCTGGGCATACTGACTTTGCCATCGGTAGTAATACAACACATTGCTACCTATGGGTATATAAATCTGAGTCAGTATAGAAAACGCTCAGACCAAGCCCGCTTGCTCCGACACCCGAGTAGGCTCCTGCCGATAAAACGACGACTCGCGAGATCTGGTAAGGTGACTCACGTTGTGTGCCCTACAGTCTACAATAAACTGCCAGTGGCAATTACCTCCGCTCCCTCTCTAAGTTGTTTTAAAATAAAACTAAAAAATTGGATTCTCGAGCACGCATTTTATAGCTTTGACGAATTTTTAAATGTTGAATTGTAATATAATTACATAACTATTGTACCTACTTACGATTATTTTTATTCTATGTTTGTATATTTTTACATATTAATTTATAAATGATTTTAAATCTGCTGTGTTGACATGTAATATTGAGAATATTATTATTAAATGTATATGAATATGAATATTGGACACGTATTTTTTCTATTGTCAATCAAACTAAAATACGACAAAGATAAAGCGCGTCAATAAAGTTCCCCGTGATGTCACGTCATGCGCCCCCACTCCCAAACTTCGACACACTTTATTTCTGTCATTTTTTGTTTGATTGACAAAAGAAAAAATACGTGTCCAAACTGTTTTGATAATCTAACTGATTAGAATAATATTTTTTTAACCCAGGAAAATACCCTATTTGTGATGACTAAGAATTTTGATGATCATCAGTGTGTGAGTCAGTGACGGAATCGGGTTTTTTTAGATATGAATAAAATGTAAAGTATGAAAGCTATGCAATTGAAACTTTATATGTTTAATAAAACCACTATTGACATAATATCCCGAGAACTTTGTTTATCTGGTATAATCCAAACCCAAGTTATGAGGGTTGAAAAAAACGACGAAGCGCTTCGAGAAAACACACTTGTCCGCGTCATCATACCAAAACGGCTAAACAGATGTCAATAGGATTGTGTCCTAAAAAATATACAATCCGCCAGTTAGAGTATCAGAAAATATTGGACAAGTATTTTTTCTTTAGTCAATTTAACTTGAAACTGCCCTATTATTGTTGGTACATGTGTAGCTGGGTTTACTCTACCACGCTGAGGTAAAAAAGATGGTTGTGTGTTTTTTTCCTCCTCAACTAAACTCAGATTTTTAATTCAAGACCAAAATCTGTCAGTTCTCATCTTGATTATATTAATATTTATTTCATAAAAACATGAATAACAAAACGTGCGATCAATAATGTTAGGGTAAGTTTTATTGATAAAAATACTGACACTTAAACCAGTATGCAGTGATCACAGCGAAAGTGTGCCCGTTGACGTCAAATTTTGGTCTTGAATTAAAAATCAGAGTTTAAGGTCCGGGCATCTTCCAGTATGTTAATAAGTTTAGCTTACCAGAGTTGGTACGGCGGGCGTATCAGGGAGGGAATCCGCTTTGTTCTCCCCTCTCTGACCCATCTCCTGCTTCCAGTCTCTGTCTGTGGAGCGCTTGAGACTCCATCGCTTTTTTAAGCGCTCTGAAATTTAAAAAAAAAAGGTACAATTTGGTAATATTATTTAAATTAAACAATTTTAACAGATTATATCGCGTGTATTATCTCGGCTGATGACGTCAAACAACTTATAGGATGATTTCAAATAGGATTTTTGATTTTCATAAACAATTATTACTTATCATTTATCAACCTCTTTATTAAACGATATCGCCACTTGAAATGGGTAAGTACGTTTTTGACTGACACATTGTCAATCAGATGAACAATAAATTGACTTAGTTATTGTTTAGCTATTGCATCTTCTCGATTATATTTAGCTAAAATTTATATTTACTAATGTATAAAAAAATGCTGTAAAATGTCATCTTTACTCGAATATTGTGGCAATTTTCCGTTTTTGGAGGAACGTGACAAACACGTATACTGCTCTTATTGTAATCAAATACGAAAAGATATCGGGTAATCCTATATTTATGTTACAGTACACTAGATGAGACAAAGACCGTTTGCAACAAAATGTTGTTAATGTCCTCATTGGTGCTCTTAGAGAGCATAATGCAAGCAGAACACATGTAATTGATTCTAAAGTTCTCGACTGTACAAACAACGTCACCATAAAAAATTTAGCTCTCAACTCACTCAACATTTTTTTTAAATTAATACTACTTCGTTACTACATGTCACACGGAATTTTCAAATCAAACATCATCCTGTGTGCAAGTTTAGGTACGTCATTTTTACGTCATCCGCACTTTTTGTCCGACCTCTGATTATCTCATTTGAGTTTCCGACGTTTTGCAAGCTTTTCAGCTTTCCATGTGACCCGTGAGGGTTCATTGAGAAAAGATAATTATATTTTTCTCGGTCAATGTTACAAATTGTGCAATTAATCAGTTAAAATTGTTTTATTTAAATGAGTAGTAATCACGGAAACAGAAGGTATTATTTGGTGATAATATTTTTTCTGCACAAATACATTTTGTCAAAATTCATTATGAAAGGTATTATGTAAACAATATAAGCTACGCGGACGATATGGTGCTGCTGAGTCCATCTATCGGCGCTCTTAGACAGTTAGTGGCCAAGTGTGAGGAGTACGCCGCAGCGCATGGGCTCTTGTACAACGCCACCAAGAGTGAAGTTATGGTGTTTAAAGCGGGTAAAATGAAACCATATTTTATCCCTCCAGTGTCTCTTGGTGGGGTTGTACTTAAGGTTGTCGACCGTTTCAAGTACTTGGGCCACATTATAACGGAGGACTTGTATGATGATAGTGACATAGAGAGGGAGCGTAGGGCGTTGTCGGTAAGGAGTAATATGATGGCTCGCAGATTCGCTAGATGCTCTGTGGAAGTAAAAATAACACTATCGAAAGCATTCTGTCAATCTTTTCACTCTAGCGGTCTGTGGGTTCGGTATACCAAACGAGCTTACAACGCCCTACGCATACAATACAACAACGCCTTTAGAATGCTGTTGAGACTCCCAAAATGGTGCAGTGCGTCCGAAATGTTCGCCAAGACGCATACGGACGATTTCCACGCGATAATGCGCAAAAAAAACAACGTCGCTTATGGGTAGCGTCAGGGAAGTCAAAACGGCATTCTCAAGGTGATTGCTGGTAGATTTAGCTGCCCTATAATGTGGCATTGGATTGAGCGAGTCAGGACTACTTTAACGTATGTAAAGTAGGCCTGACAATAATAGTAACCAGTCGTGTCAACATTTTTATTTTTGTAAGTACTAACATAGCTCTTAAGTTTTATTAATATTACTAACAATACATGGACTTTTGTCTGAAATAAATTATTTGAATTTGAATTTGAAAATTATTTTCGGTCAAAATTCCAAATGATCAATTCAAGTGGATGATTTCCCATCTGTACGTAATGACGGTAAATCGGCCAAACTTGACGTCATATACGGACGTATGTAGTGTTGCTATAATGATTTTTAGGGTTCCGTACACAAAGGGCAAAACGGGAGCCTATTACTAAGACTTCGCTATCCGTCTGTCTGTCACCAGGCTGTATCTCATGAACCACGATACCTAGACAATTGAAATTTTCACAGATGATGTATTTCTGTTGCCGCTATAACAAAAAATACTAAAAACAATATAATTTGTCTGTCTGTCTATATCAGTAAGAAATATAAAATGATCGAGCACTGCACACATTTTGGTTAGGAGTAGGGCTCCGCTAACACTGGATTTTCATAGATACGGCCATTTCAAATTCAAATATTTTATTCTGCAAGTAGGCCACAAGGGCAATCTTACAAGTCTGACTCTACGGAATTTCCCAAGAGACCACTCTTGAGAAGGAAGCCGAAACAAACTCAACAGTCAGTATTTTTTTCAAATCAACTCTTATATCTATTACGATGCTTGTGCCTATCTTAAATATATATTTTTACTAGAGGCCGCCCGCGACTTCGTTCGCCTTAGATTCGTTTATCGCGGATAAAAGGTATTTTTCCGGGATAAAAAGTAGCTTATGTCTTTCCACAAAAGTCGATATTTTACTAAATTAAATGTGATGCATATTACCAAGATTTAAAGTAAAAAAAAATTAAGTGTCCATAGAAATTTACATCCCTTTTTTCGTCCCTAAAAGGGATGAAATTTGATATACATTATAGCCTATGTCCTATTCTGATATTTAAGGTACATAACTGGCAAGTTTCATAAAAAAACATCCCGTAGTTTTTGAGATTAAGTGGAACGTACATACATACATTCACGTTTATAATATAGTAAGGAAGTATAACTTAATGCGTAGTTCTCCATGTTTTTTTTGTAGCGTATATTTTGTACGGCACCCTCGGTGCGCGAGTCCGACTCGCAATTGTCCGTTTTTATAATATGCACGTGTTGGTTACCTGGTATCACTGTGGCATCGTTGGCGGACACATAAACCGTGGTGTTCCTCCGATCGCGAACCAGTTTCTGGTATCCCGTCTCGTCGAGGTTGTTCCTGGCGAAAACACACCTACAAATCAACAATAACCTGGTTTCAGATACAACTATACACATAGTCGATGGCAAAAATCGAAAACGTAGTAACCCCCAATGGATTCACATGGCGGTTACAACGTTACCGCTTTTCGCCATCGAATTATACATAAACATATCTACATCGTGAACTCATAAATCGTGAACAGAAATATTTTTATACTAGAAGTCGCTGCAACTTCGTTCGCGGAAGAGCAGAAAATCTTTTTTACTTCAGCGTAGTCGGGGAAAAAGTGTCCTATAACCATTTGTGCATGCCCAGCTTCCCGTGTAGTTTAAATAGTTGAAATGCGTTTATCCGATTTGGCTGATAAAGCCACAACGTCACATACATACACAAAAATTTAAAATAAAAATCTATTTAGTAACCTTCAAATAGTTAGTATAACTTTTTAGGGTTCCGTCCCAAAAAAGTACAAAAGGAACCCTTATGGTGCGACTCTGTCTGTCTGTCTGTCTGTCATTAAAAGTCTAGCTACTGGGTCAAATGGGGTATCATATAAAACGGCTTAAACTGCACATTTTTGAACATTTTTTTATTAAGGAAACTGTGAAAAAAAACACCATTCCCCCCCCTCCCCCCCCTTTATATCCGAAGTTTACCAATCGAAAATTTTGAAATTTTCACAATTTGTATTAAGAAACATAAATATTACACGAAAATTATAGTCATGTCTCTAACTAGCTAATATTTTTTTTTTTAATTCGCTAAAAACCTATTTGAGCAACCCGTTTGCGTTAAGTTTGCACCACATTTGTATGCAATGCTATAGATATCAGGCGCAAACTTAACTCAACCGGTACCGGGTAATAAAGTTAGTGTAAGTAAAAATTTGTACGGAACCCTCGGTGCGCGAGTCCGACTCGCACTTGGCCGTTTTTTCGTTATATCTTCAATGTGTTTCGTTAAATTTAATAATAGTACATTTCAAATTGTAACGCACCATGGAATTACCCTATCGCAGATAACGATTCAGTTAAACGGTTGGTTTATAAACAAAGTTTAGATCTGCAGGTAGCTATTAAAACAATACGCTTGTGTCCTAAAAAAATATACTTAGTCCGTCAGTTACATTATCAGAAAATATTGGACCCGTATTTTTTCTTTTCTCAATTAAACATGTATTGTTAAAATGTTGGTGTGAGTACAAATCCTAGCTGTGATTACCCAAGTACCTGTACCTGCACCTAGAACACTATGTGACCGATGACCTTAAAGATGATATGGACATGGAAGGGGAACGCAGAGAATTGTCCGTTAAAGGCTAATTTAAGTTGGCGCGTCGGTGTGCCAAGTGTTCAGACGCAGTGAAAATAACACTTCAGAGCGTAATACATCGATGTATGCGGGCAGCCTATGCATCAAATATAGCTAAAAATCGTACAATGCTCTGCGGAGCCAGTATAATCATGGATTAAGAGCGCTGTTGGGGTTACCACGCTTCTGCAGCGCGTCAAATATCTTTATGGAAGCCCGCACGGACGGCTTTCATGCCATACTGTGAAAGAAAATAGCATCTCTCTTATGCAGACTGCAGGGCAGCAACAAGATACTCAGCATGATTGCCGGCCGATTTGAATGCCCAATCATTTTTATTATATTTATTAATGTCATATCGTCGAATTTAGAATTTAAGTTATGACAGTAATTGACATAGCTATTAATTTATTATTTACTATCTCTTATCTTTACAACTATGTTTTTTATTAACAAAATGGATCAATGTTATCTGATAAATATTTTTCTTAAATTTGAATTTATTACTATTTGATTGGGCGAGTAAGATTCGTATCTTACGAAATCCAGACAAAAAGCCGGAGTTCATGTGCAGGATATGTAAACAATTTCGAAGCGAACGTTCCTGAAGCACATACTAAAATAATGAATCACTTCAGACATTCTTATCAAGATGTTATTTTATTACACACTGTTTTCATTTATGGATAATAAAGATATCGACCGGATGTGCCATAACTTACCTACTGAATGTTTCTTTTGCATTTCCGATTGTCATGCTATCTATAGGTGAAAAACTTAAGAAGTCACCTGTTGTATGTAGTTGTAACGTATCCGTATAGGCAATTTGACGTTCCATTTTAGAAAATGACATAAGTTCCATATCACCTTTGAACACAAGTACATACAACAGGTGACTTGCTTAAGTTTTTCACCTATAACTAGTTTTGACATACCTTCCAAGCTTAATTACAGATAGCAAATTAACAAATTAATTATTAGTCAGTAGTTTATTGAGAACTGACTAGCCTATGTTTTAATGATTCATTTCCTATACAAACAAAAATCGTGTTGAAAAAAAATTTTGTTGAAAGTATTTATAAAGCGTTACGTTTGTAATTTTTTTCATTTTTCTGACTGACGGTTTAAAAGATAAAGGGGGGGGGGGGGCACAATGTATGCGACTTTCGGAGCGATTATTTCCGAAAATATGTACTTGATCAAAAAAAAATATTAGAAACCTGAAAATGTTTAGAACTGTCGAAATATGTGCTACACGTTGATGTCGGCTAAAAAAAATTGCAGCTTCTGTTACATGTATGGAGTGAGACATTCAACAGTTCAGTCGTGCGAGGCAAGCAAAACACACAGGGACTGGCAATCTATTAAGTGGTGAAGATGGAAATATTGTCGCGTATAGGACGATGGCGGAAAGATGCGGCAGGGATCAATCCGAACAATTCCTCGGAGCACTCTCCGTTATACAAGCGATAGAAAACGCAAAGCGAAGCTACATCTCTATTATTTCCGCACTAGTTACGATAGCATTTAAAAGCGATCACACTCGTGGTAAATCGCGTCGCTATAAACGACGCGGCGATAAGATATCACTCGGCGATAAAAACACGCGTCAATACACATCTGGCTGAAATAAAACAACCATTTACAAATGACAGGGCGACGGAAAAACAATAATGATTCACGTAGACAAAAGAAAGGAACCACAAACAAATTTGAGTCTCTAAAACACCGATCGCTCTCTGAGAAATCTGTCACAGAATACGCAACTAGCCCTAGCACAGGCCCCGGTCTTTTTGGGCTGTTACTACACACAATGTCATTAAACGCTTGTCTGGACCATTAATCAAATCAAATCAAATCAAAATATCCTTTATTCAAGTAGGCTTAGATACAAGCACTTTCGAATTGTCAGTTACAATGAGAGAAGTCTTTGCTGGGAAACATACAATATGATCCAACATTTGTTGCAAGGATTAGGGAAACTCAGAAAAACCTAATCAGATCATTTAACTTAAGTATAATACTTACTCATTGAAATAAAACAATTTAACGGATTATATCGCGTATATTATCTCATTTTAGTTCCCGACGTTTCGGAAGCTTTCCAGCTTTCCATGGTCACGAGTCCTCCCGTGACCATGGAAAGCTGGAAAGCTTCCGAAACGTCGGGAACTAAAATGAGATAATATACGCGATATAATCCGTTAAATTGTTTTATTTCAATGAGTAATAAACGCGGAAACAGAAGAAAATATTATAATACTTACTTATTATTGATAAAATCATCATTTTAAAAATTAAAATAGTTAATAAGATAAATCCCAAAAGGATTGTCAATAAAAAAGAAAAAAATCTAGAATGTGTCTAGAATAAAATTCTACATGTCAGAGTAGGTATATAAAACAATTAATATGCGAATACCAATTAACTATTACAATATTGTCTTAATTATACTTAAAACGTTTACAATTGTGTTATAACTAATTTATAATTGATACACGCAGAGGAGATGTACAAATTCTCCAGATCAATGTTAATATAAAATATAAACTAATTTTTTTTCAGAGATGTATAAGGTCTCTAGGCGTCACGACATGCGATAAAATTAAATATACTAATTTGACTGAATTCTACTGAGATTTTGAAGGTCTCTTAGGGGTCAATGTGAATAATACATTAAAAATAATTATTATTAAATCTAAATTTCTTAGAGATGTATATGGTCTCTAGGCGTCATAACATGCAAAAAGATAAAATTAGTTAATTAAGATCCTCAGAAATGTTTAAGAATATACCTCTATAAATAAAACAAAACTCTTAGAGATGTATACAGTCTCTAAATCAAATAAAAAATGAATAACTTCAATCGAGTACAGGATGAAGTCTTTCACGTCATAAGTTCATTAAACACTGGTAGGCAGTTTATTAGCTCCTATTAATGCAAATAGTAAATAATTAGTTATGTTATAATACTCGTTTGTTAAATTACGAGGGCTGCTATTTATATATCCGGAAACCGGGATTACAATCTTCTTAAATAGCATATTTGACCGCCATGGTAAAATTTGAACTTTTTTAAGTATATAAGGTATATTTTTTCTTCCTTATTAACGCTCGTGTTTTGTTTTTGACGGGTTTTAAATGTCATCTCGCAGCAAGAATGGAACTCACTCGTGAAAATATTCGTGCTATGATTTATTATGATTTTCGGCGTGGTTTAACGCAACAACAGTGCATAGATCAACTAACTTCAACTTTTGGTGATGAAGCCCCATCTAAAACTACTGTGTATCACTGGTTTAGTGAGTTCAATCGTGGACGTAGTATGCTTACGGACGAAGTTAAGGCAGGTCGCCCGAAATCGGTCGTTGTACAACAAAATATCGAGGCTGTGCGAAAACTTATAATGGACGACCGACATGTTACGTACCGCGAGATAGAGGCGACTCTGGGTATTTCTATGACCAGCATTAATAGCATATTACATAATTATTTGGCTGTAAAAAAAATTTGTTCGCGTTGGATACCCCACAACTTAACAAATGAGCAAAAACATGCTCGCGTCGAATGGTGCAATAAAATGTTAAAAAAATATAACCGTGGTGACTCAAAAGCCGTTTATAACATCTATACAGGTGACGAATCCTGGATCTATGCATACGATCCCGAAACGAAGCAACAATCAACGGTATGGGTGTTTCAAAATGAGCCGAACCCTACGAAAGTTACTCGTGCAAAAAGTACATTGAAACAAATGGTGGCCTGCTTCTTCGGTATTAATGGCCATGTAGCTACAGTGCCACTAGAAAACCGTAGAACGGTTAATTCAGAGTGGTACACGACCATTTGCTTACCGGAAGTATTTGAACAAATTCGTAAAACTAACCAGCGACGAAGAATCATTCTTCATCATGACAATGCCAGCTGTCATACGTCACGCGAAACAACTCTATTTTTGGAGGGTCAAAATGTGGAATTAACGGGTCATCCGCCGTACAGCCCTGACTTGGCACCCAACGATTTTTATTTATTTCCAAATATAAAGAATAAATTACGCGGTCAACGATTTTCGACCGCTGAAGATGCTGTCGACGCATTCAAACAACACGTTATGGAGGTACCTCAGGCGGAGTGGCAGAAGTGCTTTAAAAATTGGTTCACGCGAATGCAAAAGTGCATAGATCATCAAGGGGAATACTTTGAAAAACAATAAAACTATTTTCAGCCGTGTACGTTTGTTTGTTTTTTTGTTTCCGGATATATAAGTAGCAACCCTCGTAATAAAATAAAATATACAAAATCAGCTTGAGCGCATCCAAAATATCTGCATTCAGTCCATATTTGGGTTACGCAAGTATGATGCAGCGTGGAAGGCCCTCAACAAGATGATCTGGTGAAGGTCGCAGGAAACCGTTGGAATGTGGGCGGCGCACGACCGGTTGCTATGGAGATCCTTGGGGAGATTTTTGTCCAGCAACGGACGTCCTTGGGCTGATATTGTGACGGTGATGAAGTATGACCATGTATCCAGCTTCCGGTCTCAGCTCAACTCACATATTGTCTCTTATGTACCTACACTTTTTAAGAGTCCCCTGCAAGCTCAGTTCTCCCTACAATCGTAGTTACGCTCTCATTTTGAAATTACTAGCTAGTTTGCTCTGAAACTTTGCACTTAGAATAAGTTAAGGTATATGCAGGCCTGTAATTAGTTTATGTAGCTTCAGATACCATAGTAAAAAAAAAACAGCGAATTTAAGTTTTTCATACAAAACTAGTTTTTGCTGTATTTCGTTTGTTTTATAAACTGGAGCCATATACCTCATGTCATTGTATATGCAAAGTTTCGTTACAATCCAACAAGTAGTTTTAAAATGAGAACGAAACTCCGTTTGTATGGAAAAGTGAAATTCGGCCGAGCTTGCTGGGGACTTTTAATACCGCCACTCCCCGCTACCTTAAAGAGCGTTCAGTTACTTGCGGTCTGTTAGGTCCGCACATAATTTGCTGCTTACTGTCCCTTCTTCATCCTCCAAATTTTACAATAGTTTCTTAAGAAATTCCACAGGTTAACTAATAATAATAGTCTGGACTAGGACCCCGAGAAAAAGGGAGATACGAGGGTTGCTACTTATATATCCGGAAACAAAAAAACAAACAAACGTACACGGCTGAAAATAGTTTTATTGTTTTTCAAAGTATTCCCCTTGATGATCTATGCACTTTTGCATTCGCGTGAACCAATTTTTAAAGCACTTCTGCCACTCCGCCTGAGGTACCTCCATAACGTGTTGTTTGAATGCGTCGACAGCATCTTCAGCGGTCGAAAATCGTTGACCGCGTAATTTATTCTTTATATTTGGAAATAAATAAAAATCGTTGGGTGCCAAGTCAGGGCTGTACGGCGGATGACCCGTTAATTCCACATTTTGACCCTCCAAAAATAGAGTTGTTTCGCGTGACGTATGACAGCTGGCATTGTCATGATGAAGAATGATTCTTCGTCGCTGGTTAGTTTTACGAATTTGTTCAAATACTTCCGGTAAGCAAATGGTCGTGTACCACTCTGAATTAACCGTTCTACGGTTTTCTAGTGGCACTGTAGCTACATGGCCATTAATACCGAAGAAGCAGGCCACCATTTGTTTCAATGTACTTTTTGCACGAGTAACTTTCGTAGGGTTCGGCTCATTTTGAAACACCCATACCGTTGATTGTTGCTTCGTTTCGGGATCGTATGCATAGATCCAGGATTCGTCACCTGTATAGATGTTATAAACGGCTTTTGAGTCACCACGGTTATATTTTTTTAACATTTTATTGCACCATTCGACGCGAGCATGTTTTTGCTCATTTGTTAAGTTGTGGGGTATCCAACGCGAACAAATTTTTTTTACAGCCAAATAATTATGTAATATGCTATTAATGCTGGTCATAGAAATACCCAGAGTCGCCTCTATCTCGCGGTACGTAACATGTCGGTCGTCCATTATAAGTTTTCGCACAGCCTCGATATTTTGTTGTACAACGACCGATTTCGGGCGACCTGCCTTAACTTCGTCCGTAAGCATACTACGTCCACGATTGAACTCACTAAACCAGTGATACACAGTAGTTTTAGATGGGGCTTCATCACCAAAAGTTGAAGTTAGTTGATCTATGCACTGTTGTTGCGTTAAACCACGCCGAAAATCATAATAAATCATAGCACGAATATTTTCACGAGTGAGTTCCATTCTTGCTGCGAGATGACATTTAAAACCCGTCAAAAACAAAACACGAGCGTTAATAAGGAAGAAAAAATATACCTTATATACTTAAAAAAGTTCAAATTTTACCATGGCGGTCAAATATGCTATTTAAGAAGATTGTAATCCCGGTTTCCGGATATATAAATAGCAGCCCTCGTATACCCAAGTAGCTTATACAGCTATTATACAGCCAGATTGAGCGTTATAAGGGCTGTTTAAGCTCTAATACAGCTTGTATGTTACTTGGGTACTCAAAAAAACCGGCCAAGTGCGAGTCGGACTCGCGCACCGAGGGTTCCGTACAAAATATATGCTACAAACGGCCGTATCTATGAAAATCCAGTGTCAGCAGAGCCCTACTCCTAAGCGAAATGTACGCGGTGCTCGATCATTTTATATTTGTTACTGATATAGACCGACAGACATAAAATTATACTGTTTTTAGTATTTGTGGTTATAGCGGCACCAGAAATACATCATCTGTGAAAATTTCAACTGTCTAGCTATCACGGTTCATGAGATACAGCCTGGTGGCAGACAGACAGACGGACAGCGAAGTCTTAGTAATAGGGTCTCGTTTTACCCTATGGGTACGGAACACTAAAAACCAATTTAATGGATTACGTGTAATCCATAATATTTGACTTAGACGGCAGCATGTCTGCTGTGACTAGGGTTGCCATCCGACCGGCCCCCTTATTGCCTAACGCGTTTGACGCTCGGAGTCAGAATCAAGTGTCATGATTTTGTATGGGCTATGACAGTTGATTCGAATACCAATTGTCAACATTTCGTTAGGCAATAACCCCCCAGGTTTCCCCGGATTTGTCCTAGCGTGGATGCTGTCCGGAGAACGTCCAGGCGGGTTTTCAACATGTGTCCGGGTAAAACCAGGACACATTTTGTATCAGGAAAAACCTTATTGAACTGAACAAAATCTATCATGTCTGGGGAAAATGTGATTTACTCCAAATATTCTCCAAATATGCATATATGTGTGTATATGTATATATATGTATATACATGCTTACATATTCATATTCTCAAAATGAAATGAACAGCAATCCTATAATACCACATCCAGTTGCGCTTGATCTGTGTATTCGCAAACTAGCATCGTGCTTGGTAAACAAACTAGTTGCCAAGCGCTCTGCGCCACTGTTGTCCGAGCGGTCGAGCCGAAATATTATCTACCGTCGTTTACTCTTTAAAAACAATGTATCTACTTGCATGTAATGTACGTTTTTAAATATTTTTTCTCATGTAAGTAAATATTGTAATTCTTATGAGAAATAAATTCTTAAGCCCGATATTCAAGGAGATGGAGAAAGATTTTGAACTTTTTGTCCGGGTTGGGCTATAATCGAAATGGCAGCCCTGGCTGTGACCGTTGTCGTTGTGCTAGGCGGTAGGGCGCCGGCGTCCTCAGAACCTAGCGTGTGGGGGCTGCTGCACGGGCGCACGGAGCAGCGATAGTGTACGAAGTCTATAACACTATTTTGGTTTGAGTCTGTCAGATGGTAAGTGATAAGTCGACCTTAGCTTGCTTCTATCGGGATTGCTCTACCATTAAAACCACAAACGCTATACTATATTACGAGTAGCAGACAGTCTCAAAACACAGACAGCCAGTAATCCATACAAGCCTTCAAAATTTTATCCAAAAGCCATTATAAACAGTACCAATGGTATCATGAGTGGAGAATGACTTGTAGTGCCAAGGCTACAAAGCAACCCGATAATCGGCTAGTCTGTTTTAAGGTATTCAAGCGTTTCTTATGTAAACTTGTCAAAAAATTGAGCCAAATCTACTCTGGCTTACCCTTGGATAAGTGAGATGCCTAATGCTACGGATAACTTCTATCTTCTGCTTCTTCTTTGCTGTATATCCCATTTCATTTGAGGTCAGCCCTCCTTGCACGTTTACGCCACAAGATACATTTTGTATGGTCTCGGTGTCGACATGTATCACTTCCAGGTCCTTCTTTATAGTCTGACTCCAAGTCATGGTCGGCCAGGACCTCGCTTCCCGTCCGCTATACTCATAACCACTCATGTGGTTCTCGCTTCTCCTCATGACATAACCGTACCATCACAGTCGGTTTTCACGCAGTTTCGCTTCGATTTTCGCGATTTCGAATGTTTCCCTACGGATAACTTCTATACTATTATAAAATTGTAAAAATAAAATGTCTGTACATTGAGCATAAATACTGAATCGAAAACGCTTTTGGCTTTTTTGTATGTTTGTATGTGTCGTTGTGGCTTCATCACGCCAAAACAGCTAAACAGATTTCAACTATCTGTAGTACACGGCTTACAGATGGTTATAGGATACTTTTTACCCGAGTACGCTGAAGAAAAAATGAGAGGTTATGACTTTTTCTCCTCCGCGAAAGAAGTTGTAGGCACCTCCTAGTGTCATATAGATTCACATAACTGCCACGTAAGTCATGTGAGCCCACTGATTATCGCGTCCTAAAAACCGCAGCGTATCTAAATAAAATATACGAGGGCTGCTATTTATATATCCGGAAACCGGGATTACAATCTTCTTAAATAGCATATTTGACCGCCATGGTAAAATTTGAACTTTTTTAAGTATATAAGGTATATTTTTTCTTCCTTATTAACGCTCGTGTTTTGTTTTTGACGGGTTTTAAATGTCATCTCGCAGCAAGAATGGAACTCACTCGTGAAAATATTCGTGCTATGATTTATTATGATTTTCGGCGTGGTTTAACGCAACAACAGTGCATAGATCAACTAACTTCAACTTTTGGTGATGAAGCCCCATCTAAAACTACTGTGTATCACTGGTTTAGTGAGTTCAATCGTGGACGTAGTATGCTTACGGACGAAGTTAAGGCAGGTCGCCCGAAATCGGTCGTTGTACAACAAAATATCGAGGCTGTGCGAAAACTTATAATGGACGACCGACATGTTACGTACCGCGAGATAGAGGCGACTCTGGGTATTTCTATGACCAGCATTAATAGCATATTACATAATTATTTGGCTGTAAAAAAAATTTGTTCGCGTTGGATACCCCACAACTTAACAAATGAGCAAAAACATGCTCGCGTCGAATGGTGCAATAAAATGTTAAAAAAATATAACCGTGGTGACTCAAAAGCCGTTTATAACATCTATACAGGTGACGAATCCTGGATCTATGCATACGATCCCGAAACGAAGCAACAATCAACGGTATGGGTGTTTCAAAATGAGCCGAACCCTACGAAAGTTACTCGTGCAAAAAGTACATTGAAACAAATGGTGGCCTGCTTCTTCGGTATTAATGGCCATGTAGCTACAGTGCCACTAGAAAACCGTAGAACGGTTAATTCAGAGTGGTACACGACCATTTGCTTACCGGAAGTATTTGAACAAATTCGTAAAACTAACCAGCGACGAAGAATCATTCTTCATCATGACAATGCCAGCTGTCATACGTCACGCGAAACAACTCTATTTTTGGAGGGTCAAAATGTGGAATTAACGGGTCATCCGCCGTACAGCCCTGACTTGGCACCCAACGATTTTTATTTATTTCCAAATATAAAGAATAAATTACGCGGTCAACGATTTTCGACCGCTGAAGATGCTGTCGACGCATTCAAACAACACGTTATGGAGGTACCTCAGGCGGAGTGGCAGAAGTGCTTTAAAAATTGGTTCACGCGAATGCAAAAGTGCATAGATCATCAAGGGGAATACTTTGAAAAACAATAAAACTATTTTCAGCCGTGTACGTTTGTTTGTTTTTTTGTTTCCGGATATATAAGTAGCAACCCTCGTACTATGATATCCGTCATCTAAAAGTGTAAATATTTATATACATCGTGTTTGCCTCATACCTAGTTAGGTAAGGTGTAAGGCGTATGGTCACATAACTTACTATGAACCTGATGTAACGATTAGGTAAAACTTATAATTGTATGACAGTATTCATAGTATAGATTAGTATGATATTCTGTGTGTCGGGTCGGGTCTAACTTTATTAACGAATTTTGAAGTAATATTGTTGATTTTCTAAGAAAATCTTGATGTTTTACCATCACGATCTTCGTGATTTTTAAAACATCAATATTTTCGTAAAAAAAACAATGTTTACACTACAGCGACACCTCTAGCTAACATGTGGCAACTGTACAGTGTGCTCTGTTAGGGTCAACATTTAGTTTCATAGATGCTCACCAGGTGCGCTGACAGCAAATAAAGAATGTGTAAAATATTGAAAATTGTCGATTTTAGTAAGTTGTGACACGATGGCACCGACTCCAAAATAACATTAATTGTATATACTGTATAGATTGAGTATACAAACGGTTACTTGTAAGTAATTTGAAGAAACTGAATTATGGCGTTATTTTTTTACTTTTTACTTTTTTTTGGAGTCGGTTTTATGTTTTTGTTAAAAAGTTTATTTATTTTACACTTTTTAGTTAATCGTTACTTACAAGTATATCTCGTGACGATTCGAACAAGCCCAAACACGGCTAGGATACATTATTTTATTACATAGATCTGGTGCCTACCTTCCGGCTCAATCATCAAATCAATTCGATGGTACCTTTCTCATCAAGAACATTTAATTTTGTGACTATGAAGTTGCTTAGCTAAATTAATCAAGATATTTTGTCGCCACCCGTAAACCATTTATCATTCAGGAGTTCCGATGGCATTCTGTGGTCTTCTTCATCAGTTCCACGTAACCAATTTACACTTTCTAAATGCAACAACTTTCTACAATATTTGAGGACTTCCTTCAATTCCTCATGGATTCCATCATCAGATCTTCACCAAAATTAAATGGGACCAACTTGAAAGTACCTTCTATAAAACCAAAAAAAAATTTGTAATCGGTCAAATAGTCTTCGAGTAATCGGTGAACATTCCGTCGAATTGAGAACCTCCTCCTTTTTTTGGAAGTCGGTTAAAAAGCTGGTTGAAATGCAAAAATGCAAAGATCTTGTAACAAGTAGTGACAAAATTTAAAGACAAGCTGACTGGACTCTGTAGCTCAATTGGCAGAGCGTGCGCCCCGGCAAGGCACAAGGCTCTGATTCAAATCCAGTCGGAGTCTTGAAATTTTTCCATTAGAGTATTTAGATCTTTGTATTTTATATACAATTATAAAGTTGTAAAAATAAAATTTTTGCTTGTATATTTCGTTGTGGCTTCATCACACTAAATCGGCTAAACGAATTTCAACTATTTTGGTACACGGGTAGCTGGGTATCTGCAGATGGTTATAGGATACTTTTTACCCGACTATGGTAAAGAAAAAGTAGTTATGACTTTTTCTCCTCCGCTAACGAAGTTGCGGGCGCCTTGTAGTAAGAATATAAAGTAATATTGTTTACAGTCGACTACAAAGAGATATATACACTGTACAGTTCGTAGCCGACTGTACGTAAACATGTTAACATGGGAGAACTGTGTCGTATGGCACATTATTATCAGGGTCAGTCAGTTATCTTATCATAATACGCAATCTATGTATATTATGTATTATGATAGGGTGAAAACGCAGAGCTTACATTTCAGGGCCTTTCAAACTTGCGAGTTGCGAGCGTCTTTTCTATACAAATATCATCGCCTTCATACAAAATTCGCTTTTAACTCGCTAAGTGGGATAAGGCCCTTGGGAGTTAGACACAGCTGGTGACAACGTACCTCCTGGTCTTCTCCTTCTTTCTGATGAGCGCCCTCGGCGGCGTGCTACTGAGCAGGTCTGCCTCGGCGCCGTCGCCAGCGTCGTCCAAGAGATAATCCGTGGACCGGCGCGAGCACGGCGGCCGGCGCATAACCACGTCGGCGATATCTCTGAAACGGGATGGATGACAAATAAAATAAAACCTGCCAAATCTATAAATTATTTCAAAAACTAATTAAATTTTTTAAATTACTAATTTAAATTTTATAAATTCTAATTTTATATATTTTAATTGAAGGTTTTTCACACTAATTAAATTTTAAGAATATTATTATTTTAATTGCTATATATAAATTGTTTCAAAATATGAGTCTGTGTTGCTCGAAATAAATCTTTTTATTTTATTTTTATAAATCTGATTCGGACTCGCACACCGAGGTTTCCGTACAAAATATACGCTACAAACGGCCGTGTCTTTGAAAATCCAGTGTTAGCAGAGCCCGTCACTTACTCCTCAGCAAAATGTACGCGGTGTTCGGTCATTTTATATTGGTTACTTACATAGACAGACAGACATAAAATTATACTGTTTTTAGTATTTAGTGTTATAGCGGCAACAAATATAAATCATTTGTGAAAATGTCAACTTTCTAGCTATCACGGTTCATGAACCGTCTGTCACCAGGCTGTATCGTGAGATACAGCATGGTGACAGACAGACAGACGGACAGCGGAGTCTTTGTAATAGGGTCTCGTTTTTAGGGTACCCTAAAAAGAACAAGTTTTTTTTCGCGGCTTCGTCCGCGTGCCCAACGTATTTAGGCTTGTTTTTTGAAAACAGATAAAGCCTATGCCATTATCTGACCCGTATTCTATCCTTAATACGGATAATGACTGAATTTAGAGCGCCAAAGCCGACTGTAGCCGACAGCTAAGATTAGTACCACTGACGCCAGCGTCGGCATATGTTTTTACTCGATACAAGATTTTTTAATGTATAATCTATACTATTATAAAGTTGTAAAAATTAAATGCCTGTACATTGAAGATATTTTAAAAAAAAATAATGTTACGGACTATTTGAGGTCACTAAAACGAAAAAATTTTTTTTTGGATTTTATGTATGTTTGTATGTGTCTTTGTGGCTCCTCATGCAAAATCGGCTAAACAGATTTCCACAATTTTTGGTACACGGGTAGCTGGGTATCTCCAGATGGTTATAGGATACTTTTTATCCGACTACGCTTAAGAATAAACGACGGGTTACGACTTTTTCTCCTCCGCGAACGAAGTTCCGGGCATCTTCAAGTAATGGAATAAATCAATGAAATTTAAATTAGTCAGCAATTGTAATTAAACAAGTAATAATAATAATTAGTCGTAAGTTTGTAAAGTTTGCATGTCCAAATGTTGGCGAGATGTGCTGATCATAACAAAGTTGTTCCACCTTAATGTTAACCATATCTCAGGCAAATAGATTTCATTTGACTTAAATAAATTTGTCAAGCGCTTCACGCTAATGTCAGAAAGAAATATCTTGCCAAATAAATATATTTTGATCATAGCAGATCTTTTAGCATTTAACATAGAACCGAATAAATATAATACCACATTAGCTAGTTCCCAGTATGCCCATAGTGGTAATAGATCCATGCCACATTTAAACTAAATTGTAAGACAGCGGAAACACCTTTGAATATTAACATTATTCACCAGAATATTCAGGGTTTTTCCAGCAAGGAATTAGAAATAGGTTTATTTTTAGATAATAATAATATTGAAGTTATGTGTATTACTGAACACTGGCTAAAACAGGAACAATTACTTTTTGATTTTATTAACTTTAAGTTAGTAAGTGTCTTTGCTAGAAAATTAGCCATTCATGGGGGTTCTCTTATAATTGTTAAAAGTTCCATGAAATCCAAAGAGCGAGAAGATATTGTTAGATTATCAATAGAACGGATTATAGAGATTGCTTGTGTAGAATTAGAAACCTATTTAATTATATGTATTTACAGACCACCTTCTGCTGATTTCCATACATTTGAATGCACTATGGAAAATGTCTTAAAAATAGCTTGTAAAGGCAAAAAACATGTTATAGTATGTGGAGACTTCAATGTTAATTTACTTGAATCGAATAGTAACACTGTGAAGTTGTTAAGTTTGTTTAAATCTTTTAACTTGGTCAATTTGTTTTTTGAGCCAACCCGCGTGGGAATTAGTAGTGAAACCTGTCTAGATAATATTTTTTGTGATTGTAAATGCTTGGATAAGGCAATATTTAAGTCCTTTAGTTCAGATCATAGAGGTCAGAGAGCATCTTTCCCAAACACTTTCCCAGAAATACCACAAACTATAACATACAGACCCATAACTAGTTATCGTTTAGAACTATTCAAAAATGAAGTTCATAATGATCTATGTATGTTATCCATTTCACATGATGACCTAAATTGTTTTTACAAAAATTTATTTGGCATAATTATAAATAATTTTAATACTCATTTTAAAATGAAAACTATTTCTGGGTAAAAACGAAGTTTAGTGAATGGGCTACTGTCGGCATTCATAGAAGTAGAAATAGGCTTTATGAATTATATGGAGAGAAAGAGGTAAACAAGAATACTGCTTTCCTGGACTATGTCAAGAATTATTCAAAAATGTTTAAGAAGGTGTGCATAGCCGCTAAGGCAAATTATATTAGTTCTAAACTCAAAATGTCTGACAATAAAGTGAAAACTGTTTGGAATATTACTAATAGAGAAACTGGTAAAACAAAAACTCGCAATAGTCAAGTCAACATTATGACAGGAAATGGTCAGAACGATGTTGCCTCGGCATTCGAGGATTATTTTTCCAACATTGCAATTAATACTACAAGATATCTTCAATCATCTGCGACCGAAGCCCATTTGTTACTTAATGTTAATTTTAACAAATGCAATGTAAGCTTTGAATTTAGTCAAGTAAATCCAATAGACGTTATTAAAACATTTAAGTCACTGAATTTAAAGAAAACAGAGGATTTATGGGGAATTTCAGTAAAAATTGTTCATCATATCATAGACTCAATTGCACCCTATCTAGCCTTTATTTATAATAATTGCATATCAGAGGGCGTGTTTCCATATCTTATGAAACTTAGTAAAGTCATACCTCTTTTTAAATCAGGTGACTTGAGTGACTTGACTAATTTCCGTCCGATATCTATGATACCTGTATTAAGTAAAGTTTTCGAATAGTTAATGTTGATGGATCTGCTGGGACACTTCAATAGAAATAAACTGCTTAGTAGTAAACAGTTCGGTTTCACAAGTGGACGTTCCACGGCTGATGCAGCATCTGTACTCATTAAATATATTTACAACATCTGGGAGAAATCTTGTGATGCAATTGGAGTTTTTTGTGACCTTTCTAAGGCATTTGATTGCGTTGATCATGGAACACTCATTTTGAAATTAGAACATTATGGCCTGTCTATAAATGCCTTAAGCCTTATGTCTTCATATCTCAGCAATAGAACACAAACAGTTGTTGTAAATGGAACCCAATCCAGTGGAGCTGCAGTTAAGCTAGGAGTGCTACAGGGCTCTATCTTAGGGCCATTTCTATTTTTAGTTTATATAAATGACTTACCATCTATAGTAGAAAATCTTTCTGATATAGTACTATTTGCTGATGATACATCATTAATTTTCAAAGTTGACCGGAAAGCAACAGACTATTCCGAAATTAATAGTGTACTAGTTAAAGTACTTGACTGGTTTAATATTAATAATCTGGTATTGAATGCTAAGAAAACGAAATGTGTTAGATTTGCTTTACCGAATGTTAGAGCAGTGGATTCTGCTATATCGCTCAATGGTGAATGTTTAGAAATGGTGGATAGGGCATTATTCTTAGGTATAACACTGGACAAGAACTTGCAATGGAGTCCCCATTTAGCAGTACCTACTTGCAGGTAAATTAAGTTCAGCAGCTTACGCTATTAGAAAAATTAGACAATTGAGCAATGTTGATACTGCTCGCTTAATATATCATAGTTATTTTCATAGTATCATGTCATACGGTATTCTGGTTTGGGGCAAAGCAGCTGACATACAGACTATATTTGTGTTACAAAAAAGAGCGATTCGTTCTATATATAACTTGAACTCCCGTGACTCCTTAAGAGAACTTTTTAAAGACATCAACATATTAACCGTAGCGTCTCAATATATTTATGAGAATATTATTTATGTTATTAAGAACCTAGAGTCTTTTACTAGGAATTCAGATATCCACAATTTTAATACTAGAAATAAAAACAAAATCGCTATTAGAAAGTTCCGCGTTCGTAAAGTAGCCAAATCATTCGTAGGCCAATGTATACATTTTTATAATAAGCTACCAGATGATGCTTTGAAATTATCGTTTCCAGCTCTCAAAAAGTACTTAAAAGAGTCCCTAATGGCAAAGGCTTATTATAGGGTAGAGGACTATTTAACAGACAAAAATGCATGGCCCAAAACAGAAACCAAATAATTTACTTTTACCGGGACACGGTTCTTATAAGGTGGCATATCAAACGTATGTAAGTTGTTTTAAATAAAAATCACTATTTTGCTTTTTTATATTCTAGATTATTTTTTTTTACTTTTATAAGTTTTGATATGTTTCCTTGAAGAACTACGCATTGAGTTTATACTCAAAACATATATTTAGGTTAGGCTAAGCACGAATATTGTAATAGATATAAGAGTTATTTCGAAAAAATGACTGACTGTTGAGTTTGTTTCGGCTTTCTTCTCTTCAGTGGTCTCCTCTTGGGAAACGCCGTAGAGTCAGACTTGTAAAAGTGCCCTTGTGGCCTACTTACAGAATAAAGATCATTATTTCATTATTTCATTTCATTTCATTTATGCCGACCAAATTTCATGGTTCAAAGACTCGAAATATAATATCAATACCATGTTCTGCAATCGCCATCTTATTTGTAAGGATTTTTTATTTTCTTGCTGTGGTTTCGTCTGGGTCAAGTCGTATTACTTCGCTGCCTGGCGGTCAAAAGGTTCAAGATTAAGATGCAGTTTAAACTTAGTTCTGAGACGTCACGAAGCCCCCCACTCCCTCTACTCGAAAATTTTAATTCGATTTATAATTTTTTATACTAATTTGAAAAAACAAAAATTTTTTTTTTTATTTAACTGACGAATTTCGATTTTCATACCACGTCGTCATGCCTATTTCCTATGTTAAAAAATCACGTCGATGTGCTCTTTGCTGCGTTATAAGTAGCAAATTTAAAACGAACACACTTTTGCAGTTTGATTTTTGAAGAATGTAATGTTTCCATATCTTTTAAACCACTTTCTTATAAAAACCGGTTAGCAGGACCAGTTGCATAACAGCCGAAGGAGCATCGCGGTATATCCAACGATTACCACCTAAAGGTGCGTCCACATTTGTATCATTCGCCCGTATCAGATCATCGTCGCGTGGCATGATCGCGTTTGTTGCGCCGATCCGATCGCTCGAAATCCATTTGCTACGCGTATCACACACGTATATCGGAAGAGTGCGGCATGATCGGCGCGCCGACAGTGAGCGTCCAAGCAGCGCGATACGCAGTCATGCCACGGCACGGTGATCGGATACGAGCAAATGATACAAGTTTGGACGCACCTTAACAGGCAAGGCATTACTTTTCTTTTTAGGGTTCCGTAGCCAAAATGGCAAAAACGGAACCCTTATAGTTTCGTCTTGTCCGTCCGTCCGCCGTCCGTCCGCATGTCACAGGCATTTTACACAAAAACTACTAGATGCGTATTGATGAAATTTGGTGGATATGTGTCTTGTATAAGCCCCTATGTATATGTATAAATTTCATTTTTACAACAATATAATAGTATAGAACAGATGTACCAATTAATACATAGTAGCAGCACCACAGGTAAGGTTTAAAAGCTTATTTAATGATGAATTCATTCAGATAAAAAACTTGTCGGTTTAGCATCCCAGCATCATTACACTCCCGGTTTTTTTTTTTTTTAATCCTTAAATAAAACACGCTACACATTAAAGTTAACATTAGTCTCTATTTTATTTAATGGTTTCTCAAGAGACTTCAAAATAAGAAAATGCTTAGGTCTTAGGTATATCTTATCTTCTATCTATATTTTGAGGAATAATTGAAGTATATCTGAGCGACACGCCATCCACAGTTCATGTTTTATGTAATCTATTTCACCACCTCTCACAGAGATCTTTTTTTCACAATTCAGACGCAACGCACTTAGTGCATCTCAAGATCTAGAACAAATACGCTTTGTAAGTCGTTCACATATACCCAGTTAAGTAGTGTCTGTCCATATTATAAATGAGAAAGTTTGTTGGTTTATCAGTGTACCTATCCTTTCACCCAACAACGGTGGGACGGATCGTGTTTTTTTTCGTATAAAGATAGATAAAAATACTCGGTACAATTTAGAAAGAAAGAAGAAAAAAAATAATTACTACAGGGTATGCCCCGAAAAGGTCCCACCTCAGCATAATGCTAGCTTGATAGCCAGAATTTAGGTCTCAATCTAATCTACCCTGGGTGCCCCAAGGTCCCCTACTCAATTGCTAATACACCTAGCTGATCCGAAGATTACGCTTGAGGATAGTCTAGTAAGCATCTACCTATACTCGAAACATACGGACTGTGTTTTAATTTATGCCACAACTTTTGCCATCTACGTAACACACAATGGGTAGACCGTCATTGTCCAAAATATGACCGATTTCGTGCGTCTGCGCAGTCAAGGACACGGTCGGACAAGGTCAAAGGGCTCGCACTAAATAACTGCTCCACGTGATTTGTAATGGAGGTACTGTAAGGGAAATTGTTTTATGTACAGTCAATATCAAATAGTTGCATCCAAGATGCCAAATATAACGCAACACATCTTTATTTTTATGGGCATAAATATACGATACGATATATTTGGCGCTTTGGATGCTACAAAATATTTGATGCTGACTGTACCTCTACCACCGTAATGAAATAATGATCTTTATTATGTAAGTAGGCCGCACAAACACTTTTACAAGTTTCCGGTATTTCCCAAGAGGAGACCACTTTTGAGAAGAAAGCCGAAACAAATTCAACACTCAGTCATTTTTTCTAAATAACTCTTATCGATTACAAAGTATAAACTCCATGCGTAGTTCTCCAAGAAAACATAAAAACGTATAAAAGTAAAAATATTATACAAGAAAAATATCAAAGTATATTTTTTTAAACAACTTACGTACGTGTGGTATGTATGCCATCTTATAAGAACCGTGTTCCGGTAAATGTAAATTATTTGGCTTCTATTTCGAGCCATACATTTTTGTCTTTTAAATAGCCCTCTGCCCTATAATATGCCTTTGCCGTAGATCCCGTATAAACAATTCATCACTAGAGCTTTATTCAGTCACAGTAAGTTGTCGCTTGAATAGCGGTCTACGACACGACTAGTACACGAAATAATTTCGCTTACTGTACGTCCCAATGTATATCGTCGCCTAGTACCCATAGTACAAGCTTTGCTTAGTTTGGGACTAGGTCGATTTGTGTAAGTGTAAGATTGTCAATGTGTTATTTATTTATTTATTTTAAGAATCTCGTACATCTGGTTAGATTTTTTTTGCATAAAACCCCGGTAACGCAACTGAAAATTATAATATTAGTATGATATACTCTGAGGTAGTATTTTAGAAAACAAATTGACCACAGTCGTCAAGTTCATTAACCTTTACCGTCGACTTCTATATATACTTTTTTAGCACAGTATGAATTCGTTACAAGAATATTAAAAACAATCTCAGTTAATTTTTTCTAAATCCCTGAAGAGGAAGAGGCTAGAAACAAATGATCACAGATGCAATTTTAATGTAAGTATTTTTTTTTTTCAATTCTTTACCCTAGTGGCGTAGGTCCAAACGAGGCTAACAAGGCACTTTACTAAGGTGGGTGCAGTGAGAACGTATAAACATAACGTATGTACGTAATATACGTAAACGTATGTGTATAATACAGGAAAAACATAGAGCTTAAACCGGCCAAGTGCGATTAGGACACGCCCACCAAGTCCCGTACCACCATACACACACAAAGACTTCTTTGAGGCCTTCCACGAAAAACAAATTTCATGTATGGTTTCCATACCCATTATCACGACACAACAAAACGGGGCTTAATCGCGTTTAAATATGATCGAAGCGTCGAAGAATTACCGACGAAAGGTAATTAAATAAATCATTGTTGTGTTGTGCTAATGAGTGAAGATCGTGTAAGTTAAAATCAATGGTTTCCATACCCTCTATATTTTTCATCAATCTTATATTTATTATTTTTTGTTGTAGCGCCTACAGTAATCACACTTTGTAAAAAAAAACAACTTTATACCAACCTATTATGTTATAGAAGCGCTACTCCAAAGATCGAAAATGGAAGTTTGTATGGCACCGTCCCACTTACGCAAACACACTATAACACGAGAGCAAAAGGGACGCCACGATACGCACTTCGTTTTTCGAACTTCGGAGTAACCTCTCAGAAGAAAATACGATTCAGAATATTAGTCAAAAAACACTTTTCTTGTGTTATGGTAAAAATGTTGAGCCTTGTGACAGATATACAATATTTCCATCCCCACCACTTAGATGCTTGTCAGTCCACAACTGTGCGTTTTGCTAGAAATTTCCTGCTTCTCACGACTGAACTATCGAATAAATTGTCGCCGGCAGTTTTTCCGGACCGATGCAAACTTCAAACTTCTAAGAAAAGAGCATGAAAGGCCGGCAACGCATTTGTGACTCCTCTGGTGTTGCAGGTGTCTGTGGGTGACAGTAATAGCTTACCATCAGGCGATTCGTCTGCTCGTTTGCCCCCTATAACATAAAAAATCGGCAAGTGCGAGTCGGACTCGCGCATCGAGGGTTCCGTACAAAATATACGCTAAAAATGGCCGAATCTATGAAAATCCATTGTTAGCAGAGCCTTACTCCTAAGCCTAAGCTAAAAGTACACGGTGTTCGGTCATTTTATATTGGTAACTGACATAGACAGATATAAAATTATATTATCCCACCTGAAAGGCCGGCAACGCACTTGTGACTCCTCTAGTGATGCAAGTGTCTATGGGCGACGGTGATCGCTTACCATCAGGCGACCCGTCTGCTCGTTTGCCCCCTATGCCATAAAAAAAAAAATGTTTTTAGTATTTGTTGTTATAGCGGCAACAGAAATGCATCATCTGTGATAATTTCAACTGTCTATCTATCACGGTTCATGATCATGAGATACAGCCTGGTGACAAACGGATAAACAGACAGACAGACAGACAGACGGCGGAGTCTTAGTAATAGGGTCGCGTTTTACCCTTTTGGGTACGGAACCCTAAAAAGACAGCGTAGGCTTAGTAATATGGTTCTGTTGGTACCTATAACCAACTATATATTGTAAATGAAATTATTTACCAATAAATTCTATTTACTATGAACTATTAACTGCACGTCGCGCTACACGATGCCAAGCACAGGCACATATGGCGAGACACCGTCAGAGAGAAGCTGATTTCACGGGGACTGGAGGACCTTCAGTAGTAAGGAAGATGACACGAAGAGAGATACTTATCCATTAAGTACGGAACCCTAAAAACGGCTAGTCCGCTTCGTCTCGCACACATCTCATTAGTAAATGGTGTTTTCCAACCGGTATTTACGTCCGAAAGTGCTCGGTCACTGCTTGTGATGGCTGTTTGTCGATATGGCAACGGAGTATTCGTAAAATGTACGGAGTGAGAATGACATTACACTCAAAACAGGCAAATCAGACGTGTATGACACTTGTTGGTGTCGATTATCGTAATAATGATTAATCTTAAATAAATAAACCTAGTCCAACGGTAAGCTCAATAAGGCTTGTGTTATGAGTACTAGACGACGATTTATTTAATAGATAGATTTACTTATATTACTTACTTGAAGGCGCCTGCAACCTTGTTCGCGGAGGAGAAAAAGTCATATCCCCTCTTTTTTTTCTTTAGTATAGTCCGGTAAAAAGTATCCTATAACCATCTAGAGATACACAGCTACCCGTGTATCAATAATAGTTGAAATCCGTTTAGCCGGTTTTGCGTGATGAAGCCACAACGACACATACAAACATACAAAAAATTCAAAAAAAATTTTTTTTCGAGTGATTGTCCTCCAAATAGCCTGTAACATTTTTTTTTTTTTTTTTAATATCTTCTATGTACAGACATTTAATATTTACAACTTTATAATAGCATAGATAACATAGAAAATATCCAAAACTCAGGAAGAAATATTTATGCTCATCACATTAATATTTTCCCTTACCGGGATTTAAGTCCTGGGTTCAAATCTCGGTAAGGGCTTCGCAGGCAACGTCACTCCCACTGAGCTAAAGCGGTCATCAGTCTTAGACCATATAACTACTGAAAATGACAATATTGGATAGGTGTTAATATTACGGATTCACATTTATAGAACAAATGTATCCCGATTTTTATACTGCGTAATTTGTATAGAATTCTAAACACTGTGTTTTTGACCGAGCGAGCGCATCGAGCGAAGTCTCCGTTTCGGCCCAGCCACGACAACGCGCGACTAGCGGCGCGGCGAGCGAATTCTCTGTTCATTGCGCGGTCGAGGCACTCACCTCACAGCGGTTAGTTGGCATCACACGCAATGTATAAGGCATTAAAAAAAAATCCGGCCGGCTGTTCTCCTCTACAGGTCGCATTTTTAAACCGATTCTCGTGAAATTTTGTGAGTAGGTTCGATCATTTTATGTTTTTTTTGACGATTCAGTTTTTTGATTTCTTTCAAAATGGCGGAGATATGGGTGTTGCAAGACTCATATATTTAGGTACGTTACGACCATCATTCATCAATGATAATTTCTATGTGTGGCGTGAAGAACTTGATAAGTCGAAATATACATTTAAAGAAATTTGAACTTAGGTCATGAGCAGACCTCGAAGTCGCCGTGGCACGAATACAATTTTGCTAGGGAGAGACACACGATATTATTTTATCGATAAGTTGTACTTTCTTATGACAGTACTTATGTTATGATTATGAGATACTTAATGATAACTTGCAATATCTATTAAACTGTATTACTCGTATTTATACAGTATGAAGATTGAAGTCCGTAAAGGTCGATTAACGAAGATAACGGTTTTCATACTTTATGGATGTAGGTATAAAACATGACGTTGACATAATATGACAATCTTGTCCGCTCAGAGAATCGATGGAATTAATATTACGCGTAAAATGCCACCTAGAAAACAGTGTCGTGAAAATTTATTACGTTCTTGGCTAAAAAGCTCTCCGGATTTATGCATACGTGGATCTAAGATATTTTGTACTAAATGTGAGATAAGCCTCGTAGCTAAGAAATATAATGTCAAGAAGCACTTGAATAGTGAAACACACATTAAAGGCACCCACGTGAAAAATCGTTCGTTTTATATGGACTTAACAAAATTCTTGGTAACATGTAACATTGCCTGGCATCAATTAGATAATCCAAATTTTTGTTTATTTATACAGAGCTGTATCAACGGAAAATACAAGAATTCGTCCATACCTTCGGAATCATATATAAGACAGCATTATCTTCCGAAAGTGTATAACGAATCCATGCAAAATATACGCTCTGAAATTAAAAACAAATATATATATGTGACCGTTGACGAAACGACTAATGCGAAAGGAGAACAAATTGCAAATGTTTTAGTTGGTAAACTTGAAGGCGAACCGAGCATGCCACATTTAATTGCAAGTAAGGCGTTGCATTGGACAAACAGTGATACAATAACGCAATTAGTTACAGAGTCTCTCCAAAATGTATTGGGTGCAAACCATTCTCAAAAAGTTTTACTGTTGTTAACTGATGGCGTGCCTTATATGGTTAAAGCTGGGAAAAATTTAAGCCGTGTTTTCTGTAACATGACCCACGTGACATGTCTAGCACACGGTATTAACAGGGTTGCAGAACAAGTGCGACATTTATTTCCTCGCGTCAATGATTTGATATCTAGTGTGAAAAAGGTGTTCCTCAAGTCACCAAAAAGGATTAACACGTTTAAAAGGTTGTTACCTAATATCCCACTACCACCAAAACCAACAATCATCAGATGGGGCACATGGTTGGAAGCTGCAAATTATTATTTTAAACACCATAATGAAATTAAAGAAGTAATTGATACATTCAATGAACCTGGTTGTTCATCAATTCGTAAAGCCAAAATTTCGTTAAATGCACCTGATATACACGAGGATCTAAAATTCATTGCTGAACGTTTATGTATGCTTCAAACATCTATTACAGCACTGCAATCCCCAATTTTGACACTAGATACAAGTATTAACATAGTGAATAATTTAAAAAGGAAGCTGTCGACAGTATTTTTACATAATAAAGGTAGAATCGTTTATAATAAATTTAATCAAATTATTAAGAAGAACATTGGATTTAACACTATAGTTAAAATAAATAATCTAAATAAAGGCGAAAGTGTTGAAATATCCCCCGGAAACAGATTAGCAACAATGAAGCATTTTAAAAAAAAATATTTTGCACCCATTACATCGGTCGAGGTTGAAAAATCATTCAGCTATTTAAAATGGATATTTTCTCCAAGACGTAGATGTCTTACACCAAAAAATGCTGAACAGATATTAATTTGTTATTATGAAAATAGAATGAAATGAAATAATTCAACCTTTTTATACAAGACCAAATCATATAAAAAAAAATGTCGAGTGTAAGATTTTGGTTAAACATTATGGTGCATGTCAATTTATTGTTTAAAAATATTCATGTGTCCTCTAAATTTTAAAAATGTTTAATATTACGTTATATGAATTGTCTCAAAAAGTGATTGTCTCTACATTAATCAAGAAGTTCATTGATTACGTGAATGACAACCATATTCACGAAGACGATGACATTCAAGAAACATTAGAACCATTAAGATTATTAGGCCTAGTAAGTATCCTGCCATTAAAATTACGTAAAGTTTATTGTTTCAATGTTTTAGTTATTTAATAAGGAGATTTAAAAGTATTTTAAATTGATTTCCTATTTTTAGATGGTCGTTTTGAAGGAAAATATATCCGGTTTGAACCTGCCACTTCAACTAAAAAGAAATATCTTTTATAATGCGATTGATATTATGGAAGAACATTTGATCAACAATTACGTCCGTGTACGAGACCGGTGCCACGGTTGTGACGCTACGCACTATTATTTTTTTGGTTTGCAAACATATAAAAACGAACTAAAGTGCTCTGTTTGCGAGGTAGTGTTGTTTAAATCCCTATAAAAAGGGTTTCTTATTATATGTAAACTGTGGTCTCTAACAGTTTCTTTTGACACAAGTCATTTGGCTTTAAAGGGACTATGGTATTACAGCCACTGATTACTGATACGACATCGGTTGAAAGTTACTCACGATTTCAAGGTACAAGGTAATCAGCTTGTGTATTCATTTGTCGTATATCATGTCATGTGTCCAAGGAAACCCACTGACTATAAATATACTTATGTTTAAAATATGACGGAGAAAGCCAATTTTTCGTTTCCAATTTTGACTTTATTGTAGTCTTATAAAATGTTGATACGGTCATAATATGTTATGTGATAAGGCCGAATTTCCATACACCGTTAGACCGTAACTTATAAACAAGGATCGGAAAAACGCACGTCATTTTAGATTACACTTATATTTTTTTTATTAACATAATGAAGTCTCTGCTGTACGGGACAGGGTTACATTTTCGAAATGACGGCCGTTTTTCCGATCCTTGCTTATAAATTATAAATAATAGATCTCGTTCTCCCATCTATTTGGAAACAATGCGTAACAATTTGTATGCTATTTGAAGTACTAAACACAAGATTAAAATACTTTGTTACTTGTTACTAATATAAAGTTCATCATTGATTAAATGAAAATAATGAAATGCATTTCTAGGTTTCAGTTTACTTTGCATTAAAATTGATGAAAAAAATATTTAGTAGTAAAGGTTGATTTTTATTTGAATTTTAAAATTCCTAAGAAGTATCCTAAAAACTCCTATATAGGTAACATTGACGGGAAGTAATCATCACAGTTTAGTTAATTTTCAATTATTCTGTAAATTTTACAGCTAATAATATATGAAATGTCAATTCCGAATAAGCATTCAGTTATCGATAAATTTTATATCGGAAGGAAATCCCTAGTTAATTGATGTTATTGCCACCGCGACTTCGAGGTCTGGTCATGAGTCTTACGAACTACGCATTGAGTTATACTTAAAAATATATATTTAAGATAGCCTAAGTACAAATATTGTAAACAATAAGAGTTGATTTGAAAAAACGACTGACTTTTGAGTTTGTTTCGGCTTTCTTCTCAACAGTGGTCTCCTCTTGGGAAATGCCGTAGAGTCAGACTTGTAAAAGTGCCCTTTTGGCCTACCTGCAGAATAAACTATTTGAATTTTGAATTTGAATTTTATGGTTTAATTTTGTTCAGACTTTACTGACGACTTATCAAGTTCTTCACGCCATGCACGGATTTGACAGGCGTCTTAAACTCTTAAGCCGTACGTTAACTGTTAATACCGAACCAGAGCAAAAACCAATCTTCATTAATAAAATCAATATGGACGCCCCTCCACCCAATTGGTCTCACCGGAAGATCAGCGCTGTCTTTCGATCCAGCATTATGCTGAGGTGAGACCATTTCGGGGCATACTTAGATGTAGTAAGTTATTATAGTACGAGTATAGCTGTAATTATGTACCTATGCCATCGAATAAATGTATTTTGTTTTTTTCTTTCCTTCAGTTTACCCTGTGGATGCATGTTTCAGAGTTCAGTCATTAATGAGTGGTTTTAGTCTAAGAGAGTATGGTAAAACAGGCCCAAAAAAAAACTAACGAAAATAAATAAAAATACGTACGAAAGTTACAGTGATATTATACACTAGAATGTCTAGAATTAACCACTTCTGTCATCGATAATACATTTGCGTTATAAATATTTTTGCAAACATGACTTCATGACCCGCACGACACAGGAAGTGGTTTTCACGATTTAATATTAGGGTAATTCCGGGGTAGATGGCCATAAGTTTAAGATGGCCAGTCGAAATTTTTCCAACTTATAGGATGCTAATGTCACCTGTTTCACGTAAACTTTAATCGTTCAGAAGATAACACCTGATATAAGTGGAAAAACAAATAGTTCAAAAGAAAAAATCTCATGAAAAATTACTTTATTTAAAATACGCTACTTGAAAATTTCTAAAGAGATTGCCGATGTATATCGTCACTCTATTTGTTTTTTAACTAACCCAATAATAATGATTATTTTAGAAAGTAAGTAAGAAAGTGTTTTCGCACATATTCAATTTAAAATAGCTTGAATAAGCTCAGTACTTTTTTTTTATTCATTGTTTTAATGAACCGGCTACCGGGAGAGATGGCCATAGGCAGTTATTTAGTACTGGAAAGCCATGAACTGGGATCTCAGATACTTAAAAAAAAAGAAATAGATGTTATTAATTAAAATCATAGCAGTAGTAATAATAATATGCGAGAGATGACAAATACATTACTATAAATCCAGAATAATGAAGAATGGACTATTATGTACAGATATCCACGGCGGGTTCATTAAAATTTTACCGAATTAAAAAAAAAAATTATTTTATTAAGAAGACGGAGAGAAATGTGCACAAAAATAGAAACATTTAGAAATCTACTCATATTCAATGTTATGGCCATCTTTCCCGGACATATCCGGGAGAGATGGCCAACCCTATTTTTTTTAAATATTGTTTGACCATGTTCGCTTAGTTTTGTCAATTTTTGCGGTTTTGTTAACGTTAGATAGATAATCAAAGTTTAATTTTCAACTAAAATCTAAATTCTAATGTTCATAGTTTCCACATAATCGAGCTTGGAAAAAACTTACCCTAGTATAGATAAGAAATCATCGGCGGTATAGTAAACTTTATTACACTTAAACAGTCTTAATCACTTGAACTTGAACTTGTATTTGTTTTCTGCCTTAGTGTATATGTAAATTTCAGTTCTTTTTTTTTGTCGTCAGCGTAGTCGGATAAAAATCTATGAATCCCCACCTGAACGTGTACCAAAAATAGTGATCGGCTAAACAGATTTCAACCTGTTTAGCTGTTTTAGCGTGACGAAGCCATAACGACACATACAAACACACAAAAGATTAAAATTCGATTCAGTGACCTTAAAATAGTCCGTTTTAGTTATATTTTTGAAAATATATTCAATGTACATTTCAGTTTTACTACTTTATAATAGTAATAGGTGACTCTTACCGTTTCTGTGGTATAGCTTGAGCTTCTGAAAGACGAACAAACATCGTACCTAACTTCAGATTAGCATAGGTCCTATAATATCTTGTCAGAGATTCTGACTGACCAAAAAACTGCTAAAAGGATGTACTTTTTGTTTTACAAATAACATGATAATAATCACAATATTTGCAATGTATTAGTGGATCACTCCACTAGCGTTATTATTATAAACAAAGATCGAAACAAATGAAAAAAAAAATTGACGATACTGGACTTGAACCAGTGCCTTGAGCCACTGCGGCTAAACGGCTAAAGAGTCGGATGCACCATGCAGAGATCCATAAGCAAGAACAGATGAAAAAAATTCGTCGACTACTGGTATGGACGATTGGCTCAGTTGGTTAGAGCGTGCTCCCCCGGTCTGGCTCAAGGCACTGGTTCAAGTCCAGTATCGTCGAAAAAAATTTTCATTTGTTTCTGATCTTTGTTTATAATAATGCTAAAAGGTAGTTTAAAAAGTTGTTAGGCACGATTTGGTAACGGTACTTAAATAGTACGTCGTTAGAATGCTTTGAAGCGTTTGGATTTATACTAGTCCGTAAGGTTGGTGTCAAGCTATTTATGCTTATACTGTATTAATATAATACTGCAGTAATAAAACCATCATGATGGTTAGATACACTTTCTTACTTCAACGAGTTGCAGGCATTGTGATTATTTTCTTGATAGCTACTACACACTATGTAGGTATATTCCTTTAAGGGCTCGTCCAGAAATGATGTGATCGTTTATGGGGGGGGGGGGGGGGGGGGGGGGGATCAGAAAAATATCAAAAACGATCACGCTAGGGGAGGGGGATTTCCGAGAAGACATCACGTGTAATTTTTTACACAGCAGGAAAGTCAAAAAGTAACGAAATTACTCAATAACTAACTTAATTCATACTTAGTCCCAGAAATACAGGCGATCTTGAATAGGGGGTAGGGGTAGCGTTATAATCTACAAATATCACCAAGGGGGAGGAGGGGGTCAAAAGCCGGCCAAATATAATCACACGATTTCTGGACGAGCCCTAAAACGTTGACGTTGTATTTATGAAAAACAGCATTGTGGATGTTATTCTCATGTCAAACACTAGCCGCCTGACGCTCGTGCCAGAAAATTCATTAGGTATACATAATAAGCATTTAGTGCAAGAAAACGCTTTTTAGTTTAAACAATGGATTGAGATATACAGGTTGAGATATCGACCAGTTTTTATAATTTGTCATAACGGTATATTTAACTTTCCATTGTTTAGGAAAAACATGTCATTGGTTGACAAGTCAACAATACACTCGTTAACCGACTATTTATCCACCCTTAAACACGCAATCAACAAACAGCTCTTAGCCTATTAACAAAAACACCAAAATTTAATTAGCTTACGCATCAAAAACTACACTAACTCTTGTGGTAGTAGTTGTCTGAAAACTGAACTTCACTGTTTTTCTTATCCACCCTCAAACAAGGTAAAATCTTGTGCCAACAATCACAAGTAATAGCAGTCTACCAAGTAATTGCCATGCAATCTGTCGTTATCTGAGCGGAGTATTTGCTCTAGTCTTGCACCTTATCAGCCGATGGGTTGATCGCCGACGCGACGATAACGTATCTCGTCGAATATTAACGAGCAATAAGCGTTCTATTCATAATATAACAATCATAACACTAAGTGCCATTTGCACCTGCCACACTAAGATGAAAATAAAAGCTTAACTGCCAATTTTTAAACCCTCCAATCAGTGGCGCGCGTTCCATAAAAGGTACAAAGGCACTGCCTACCCTTAACGCCCATAGGTCTATAGTATGAAGAATGTAAAACATATTGAGAATATTAAACCTCTACGCTAGTATACGAGTCAGACAGGCGAGTATTTTGAAAAGTAGATGATCTATTTAAATTAAGAATAACGCCTGTCTCGTTCTATTATGTCAATAGGATATTAGTCTTAAACTAGCTCTCGAATAGAAAGCAATAACCATCTATTAAAAGTATTTTATTTCCAAGCCCATTACCAATTTGAGCTACATCCCCGAAAATAGTCACGGAGAAACTGCCTATGTCGCCTACCCATGTGATCAAATCATTTTTAACTGCCTTCCATGGCTTGCCTACTTTACCCTGTGCACGCCACTGCCTCTAATGTTATCGATATGTCATAACTTGCTTGCCAGATTTGCCTCAAAGATAGACTAAGAAACTCCGCAACGAAGACAGCTATCCGATGGAAACCGCGTTTAAATTAGATTTAGATTAGATTAGATTTATTTATTTTATGATAAAATAGCACTATAAATTTGCTTAGTGTCAAAGTTACACGTATTTAAATCATGATCGTCAACATAAGTTAAATAATAATAAAAATGAAAATATTAACAATGTCAAATGTGTAAAAAATAATAACAGTTATAATTAAATCTCATCTCCTAATAAGGATCGTCATTTAGTTTAAAAATACAATAATAATTACAGAAAACAAGTCAATCAGTACATAGTAAATTAAAATAATTTTCTTCCAATGTCAGCCACACAAAACAATTTGAGATACACTATATTAATATTCAAATCAAATTACATCTCCGAATATGAATTGTCATTCTAAACAATATCACACAAAATTCAATGTCGTTTGGTTACAAAATATATAATTATAACATTAGCTCCATGTACTCATTTACAGAACAGAGTACAGAGGGTTTTCCAACAAAACGTTTCTCAGTCGACGCCCAAATGTTTCGTCAGACGGCTCATTCCTTAAATCATCGGGTAAATGTTCAAAGTAGGTCGGGCCGATGACACGCGGGTTCTTGCCTGAAAGTGCCATGCGACGAGGTACCGTTCTGAGACGCCCGGTAGAACGGAGCTGTTTTCCCGTAACATCTACGCGCGCGAACTGGGAAATGTTAGTTCTTACAAATGAAAGTATCTCAAAGAAATATTGCGAGTAGTGCGTCATGATGCGTTCCGATACGAAGAGTTCTTTACAGGGTTGTTTAGGTGTGGCTCCAACAAGTGTACGGATAGCTCGTTTCTGATTTATTAGAACTCTTATTGCATCAATGGAGTTACCCCAGATGAGTGTTCCGTACGACATGAGAGAGTGAAAATGGGCAAAGTACACCTGTTTTAACGCATCTTTCGTTATAAGAGGTGCCAATTTTCGAAGCGCGAAGACCGCACTACTCAACCTATTGCATAGACTGTTGACATGGCACTTCCAGCTCATACTCGAATCAATAGTGAACCCAAGGAACCTACACTCATCGCACAATGGCAACGAGCTACATGCCATGCACGGTGGTATCGGAACCTTGCGACCTGAAAAAAGCATAATGTTCGATGTGGTCACGTTGAGCCCGTTTGCTGTAAACCACGTCCGCAGCTGCTCACAAGCCTTGGTAACTTTTACTATGAGCTGTTCGTAGGTCTTTGCACAAACCAAAACAGTCGTGTCGTCTGCAAACAATACCGACAGACCGGCCAAAATGCTTGACGGCAAGTCGTTAATAAATAATAAAAAAGGGTATTTCCCAGTGCAGATCCTTGGGGAATACCTAAATTAATATTCCCTGAGTCAGATGTTAAGATTTTGCCGTCTGCCGGTGTCTTTACTACCTGCTTGCGGTCTGACAAAAACGAACTAAAACGTCGGTAGGCGTTGTTCTCAATACCATACAATTTTAATTTATTGAGCAGCAGCGTATGGCTAATGACGTCAAATGCTTTCGACAAATCACACAATATCGCAACCATCTTCTGCTTATCGTCCAACCCGGTCAATATGCAATCGAATATCCTGTACGCCGCGGTGGTTGTTGACATTTTCTGTCTATACGCGTACTGGTTGTCCGTAAGCAGATTATTTGATTCCAAATAACACATTAGGTTGGACGATAAGATCGATTCGACTATTTTAGATATTGCAGGTACTATTGTGATCGGTCTATAATTATTGACATCACACCTGTCACCCTTTCCTTTATAAACAGGGCACACCCTGGTGTTTTTTACAACATAGGGCTATATACCAATTTCGAACATCGAATTTATTAAGAAGACAAGTATGTCGCCAATAACCGGCCATAAACAAAGTATAATGTTCAGTGAAATGTCAAAAGCATCGACGGTGCCTCGTTTTTTTAACATAGGGCGCAGAACCTTATCCAACAAATCGCGAGTGACGACTGGCAGAGTGAAAGCGAGCACGTCAGATGTGTCCAAATACCTTTGAAGATGTTGGGTGGATTTGGAAATATCGCTTTGAATTGCGTATTTGGAGGCTACTCCAAGAAAGTGGGAGTTAAAAGTATTTGGCAATTCACTATCCTTTATTTGTAAGTCAGTTTCAGGATCCCGGAGGCAATAATTTTGTGACTATGTTTTAGTACCCACTTCTTCGTTAACAATTCTCCATATTTCTTTTGGTTTATTGCTGCTCGCCACTAGCCTACTCTCAATATGTGTTTGACGAGCTCGCATCGTTGTGGATTTAATTAACTTAGAGTAATGCTCGATGCAATCTGATAATATGGGATTGTTTGGGTATTGACTTATTTCGTGGAGATCGCTGTGCTTACAAATTAACTCCGCCAATTCGTCACTCAGCCATGGCACATTGGTATTTTTCTTATATTTAACTTTTCTTATTGTAAAATGGATGTCGATATAATACGACAAAATATTAAATAATTTATTAAATTTATAGTTAATGTCAAAGTTATTATCATATATAAAAATAAAATTGTAATTAGAAATGTCAAGGTAGAATAATTGAATCGAATCTTCCCCATACAGCCGACGTTCCATTACCGCGTTTGTGTTGTTATCGGAATCGTGTTCCGTGTCTAGTTTAAAGCGTAGCGCGTTGTGATCGCTTATCGCAGTATTCACTGGCGTCACAGCGAGCCGGTCGCGTGCGCAGTTCCATAGCCCGCAGTCAATGCACGACGCACAGTCTGAAGTCTCGCGGGTGGCAAATGTCACTGTATTACGACATCCATTAGTCCACGCTTTTGAGATCTGCCACAGACAGACTCACAGATACACGTGTTAATTTTATACACTGTAAGTATTTTCCGTCAGGAGTTAAAAAAAGGAAAGAATTGGTATTCAATACGCAACGTCCACAGAACAAACGGCACTAAAAAAAAAAGTTTATTTGCGGTAACAATACCCATGTTTACGTATAGTAGGTCCGCGAGGTATATCTACCTGGCGGACCCCAAACTAGGCTGAGCCTGTACCTTGGAGCCCTGGAGTATAATATGTGAAGATTAAACAATGTTAAGGATTATCTAGTTATCTTATAATACAATTGAACAACATGCATTATACAAAACATGACAGACGCTAAAATAATATGGTTCATTCCGAAGTCTCAACACTATGCTGTTTAGAGGATTGGTGTGATTTAAGTTGAGAAGTTCCTGGCTGGAGAAATATGATGGTTTAAAAAAAATGTGTCTATGTGATTGTCATTTATTCTGCTTATTAACAAACTGCCAAATAAAAAAACAAAAAACCCGACTGCGTAAAAAACTAAAAAGAAAAAAACAAGTCCAGTGCCCTAGAAATTTGTTAGGTTATAATGGAAATCTTTCATGATTCATGATCGATACTCACAATATAACAAATAATAAATTCTAATATGGAACATAGCGATTTTAAACAGTCGGGACCCATTATTGGGAAGATTTGCGTCGATCTAGATTTCTTATGGGTCCCGACTGTTCAAAATCGCTGATCCATATTAGAATTTATTATTTGTTATATTGTGAGTATCGATCATGAATCATGAAAGATTTTCATTATAACCTAACAAATTTCTAGGGCACTGGACTTGTTTTTTTCTTACACAGTCGGGTTTTTTGTTTTTTTAATTATTTTTTTATTTTATACTTTTACGTTAAAACTATAAAAGTCAGACAATTTCTCAATCTTTATCGTGGGGGTTATTGAGAAGCTTGCACAGATTTATTACAATGCAATTAAATGAATATTTAGTGAGAACGGCTTGCTAACCAACTTTAAATCGTTATAGTTCCTAACTGGTAATTCCAAATTAAAAATGATAAAAGAAACCTAATAATGATTTTTAAATCCCTATTCATTGATACCCCACTTGATATAGTACGTCAATTTTCATTTTTTTCTTTTTCACAATATGGCGTCTCATTATCGCCATTTTGAGTTTTCATCATTTTCGTGTCTTCAGTGACATTCGGACAGTTAAGACAAATCGATTGACGTAAGAATCATCAAAATCGGTCCACGCGTTTGGTCTCTAGAGTGCCAGATAGGAACAAACATACATACAAACATACATACATACATACATAGACTGATAAACACATTACCACTCCTTTGCGTCGCGCAGTCGGGTAAAAAGGAGTTAGTTCTCAATTTGATTGTATTATTTTTATGTTTTTGTTACCTCAGAACTCCGTCATTTATAAAGCGATTTTAGTGATGATCGGATGATGGGATCCATGAGGACTTGAAGGAACTCTTCAAATATTGTAGGCATGCATATGGCAATTTTGGTATTTTAAGAAACATGATAAGCATTTGCATTCACATAAGTGATCTATTTGTGACAAGATATGTCTCGATTAAAATAGCTAAACTACCAGGCATCGGAAATCGGAACCGATATTTTTTTTATCTTCTAAAATACGCGCTATTTCTGGAATGTTTTAAAACTGTATTTAGGATGAGATAAATTAAACAAAAGACCCGATTTAAGTTCTAGAATATTAATAAAATATACGAAAATGTCGTAATTGAACGAAAATTACGAATCCTTATTTCGGAATTGATTTGATGATGGAGCCCTAGGTAAGCACCAGATCTATTTAGAAAAATAATGTATCCTAGGCGTGTTTGGGCTTGTTCATATCGTCACATCGTCACTTTTAAGTAACAATTCACTAAAAATTGAGAAATTAACTAACTTTTTAACAAAAAATAAAATCAACTTCAAAAAGAAAACACTAGAAAGTTAAAAAATAACTGCATAATTTAGTTTCTTCAATTTACTCATAAGTAACTGTTTCTCTACTTAATTTATACACTATACACGATTGATGATATTTTGGAGTAGGTGTTGTGGTTGGTTATAAGTCCTCTTTTTTTCTTCAGGATAGTCGGCTAAAAAGTATCCTATAACCATCTGTGGGTGGATACCCAGCTGCCCATGCACCAAAAATAGTTAAGCCGTTTTGGCGTGATGAAGGCACAACACATAAAAAAGAACAAAAAAATCTATTTGGTGACCTCCAAATAGTCTGTTACAATATATATTTTTTTATATACTGCAATGTACAGACATTTTATTTTTACATCTATATCTTTTTGCAAGGGTTGGCGGGAGTATGCGCTGGATAGGGATGCATTACGGAAAAGAGGGGAGGCCTTTGCCTAGGGCTGCCATCCGTCCGGGTTTCCCCGGGTTTCCTAGTTTGGAGGCTGTCCGGGGGCCGTCCAGGCGGGTTTTTAAGGTGTGTCCGGGTAAAACCCGGATTTTTTTTGGATCAGGAAAACCTTATTGAACTGAATAAAATCTAACATGTCCGGGGAAAAATGCGATTTCCTCTAAATATCAGGGTTTTTGAATATTTTGTCCGGGTTCCGGCATAATCAAGATGGCAGCCCTACCTTTGCCCAACAGTGGGACACTTGAACAGGCTATTATCATTATCATATTGTCTTTATAATAGTATAAATGTTATTTCAGATTGCATATCCAATTTCAAGCATTCATGTTAGTCTCAATAAAGAGGGTTTATACCCACTTAACTGGCAACGTGGCATATTTTTTGGTTTTCCTTAATTATTTTGAGAAATATGAATTTAACTAAAACATGCTTTTATACATTCATTAGGTTTTTGGTAGTTACGCTGGCACAATACAAAATTTCATGTTAATTGCCACAACTAAGACTCTAAAAATTGATTCATGTCTATATCTTGTTTTGTAATTAAATAAAGGCAATGGCGGGTGATAGGTGAATTAAATGCAACATGGTTCCTAAAGATGTCGGGTATGGATTGAACATACCTTTAAGTTTCATTCAAGTACAACAAAATAATGAAGCAAAATGAAAAAATATGCGATGTTGCCAGTTAAGCAGGTATAAACGCTCTTAATCATCTTAATTGTAGCAATAAAAATAATCAAAATTGGCCAATAGCCAATAGCCTCCTAAGACACTGTGTACAAATTTTTTTACAACCCCAAATTGATTTTTAACACTCTTTGCATTACAGGTTACTTATCCAACAACAAAAAAATTATGTTGGGCCTCAGGAGGATCAGATATATTCAGTCAGCCGAAGACTTAAGTAAACCGCATACAATACATGTTTAAATAGCAGGATGCATATGTCGCAGGGAAATGGCGAAATCAGAGATTTGAACACCCTGAGGTATATGACCAAATCATGCGCAATGTTAAAACGGAGAGTCCATTTTATCATTTGCCTAGAAAATATCAGTGAAATGAGAAAACAAGTTGACTTTGCGCGATCGCTTCATCAACTCATTGATGTGTTTGAGGGATTTTATCAAATCACTTAACAAGTCTAGTGAAATGAAAAAAACGAGTTGCCTTTTTTGGCTGATTTCATTCTTTCACTAAACAGATTCAGGGATGAATGTGCAATGTAATGACTGACTTAGGCAAATGATAAAATGGATTTACCATTTTAACCTTGCGTGATTTGGTCATCTCTCTTAGAGATTTGTTAAAATCTCTGTTTTGGCCATTTCCCTGCGACACATATATATCACTCTTTCGCCTACCTTTTATTGAGAGTGGAATGAAGAAATGAGACAAGTGAGCTTGGTGGCATTTAGTAATATACCCATTTAACTCATTTTATAAGGTGTATAATTCAATGTCTCAAAACGGTTGCTTATCCCATTTCTCCTTTCAACAGTTGATATGTACTTAGCTATTTAGTATTCCATATTTTTTTTACTTAAAAAAACTTAAATATCCTTTTCACTGAAACAACAACGATAAATGGACAGTTATGCTTTAAATTTAAAGAATTAAATAAACAGCATACTATGACTTTTATTTTGTCTCATAAGAAAGTTACTGCAAGCACAGAATAACTTGTGCAAGTGTCTGGAAATCGACGATTAACACTAATGAACCTTGATGAAACTGTCTAAGATATGCAAACATCAAAACAAAACCACCAGTCAACTAATTTCATTAGGTAATTTCCCTAGACTGCAAAGAACAGGAGATAAAATATTCATATTCACTAATTCATTATCATGGTGAAGTTAATTCTGAACTTGTCAGTGTAATCACACGGCCGAGATTATTAGCAACTTGTAAAACACTCGAATCGAACAGATAACTGCGTATCAATCATAATTCAACCTAATCACCCGATTTAAATAGAACTGAACTTACGGGTCTTCCTCTGAGCTCTCCGATTTAAAGTTGATTTGGAATCCAAGCTTGTTTTTCCAATCCTTATCAAGAGAAACATCCATCTTTTTTTAATATCCTAATGTTTAAATCACGGCACTAAAACATGATTCCGAGTTTTCACACAGAGCGCACAGAATTACGAGGGAGTGTGTAAGCCGGCTACGTATTATTGCAGTGTCACAAGACGCACTCTTATTACCGAATAGTTAAAAAACACAGTTTCGCATTTAAAAAAATCTAGTAAGACTATAAATAGCTCGTCGACAAACGCATCAACCGACACGTATCGTCGGTATGTTTAATATTTGTCTTGATATGATCACTTTGACATTGACATTTTAGGGTTATAGTGTTACGAGGCTAATTCCTAAAAATAGCTCGAATAATTAAAACAGCGAATATATTCCTACTTTAATAAATAATGATAATGCATGTTATAATCAATGTGCGAGGATCACAATCTGTAAAAAGTAATTAGGTGATACCTAAAATAGTGGGGTAAGTATTCACGACACAACAATTAATACAGGGACATTAAAATGAGATTTAAATCGTTAAAATCTTTATAGAATACTATCTTTATTATGATCACAATAAAATAAATTAAATAACTTTTGAATCCCAAGCTGTATCCTTGTTAATCATTTTGCATAAAGTTGTAAGAAAAAATGAAGTTTTTGACAAAATTATTCAAACTTAATAAACATTTTTTTCATTCTTTTAAGGTTTTATTTATGTGTTGGCAACATTATTCTGCATACCATAAACAATAACCATATACAAAATGACAGTATCAGGCCGTATTTTTCTGAGTGAAACATTTTGTTGCATATATCTAATTGTAGGTTTAATAGGTCTGTGATCTAATTGTCACAGAAAATTATTTTTTGTTTGAAAGCCACCTCCTAAATTGGACCCTATAATTTTGGTGAAGATCTGATTATCAGATCCATAAGAAATCGAAAGAGCTTTAAAAAAACATGTACAAATCAAACATTTACATTTAGAAATAATTTGTTAGGTTGTGAATTGAAACTGATGAAAGAGACTACAGAAGGCTACCGGAACTTTTCAATGATAAGTAATTTACGGGTGGCGATGAGGTATCTTGATTAAAATTGCTAAGCGGAATGGTCCTAATGAAAATAAAAAGGTATCATCGAATTGATTTGATCATGGATCCCGAAGTTAGAAACCGGATATACCGTTAAATAATATATATCCGAGCCGTGTTATAGCTTGTTACATTCGTCACGAGATATACTTTTAGGGACGATTCACAAGAAAGTCATAAATATATATTTTTAACTAAACTAGTCTGGCAAATGAAAGATGAGAATGGAATCAACCGCGAAATTTAAAAATGTAGCTGAAGTGTGCCTGCATGAGCTAGATATAAACTGCTTTTCTCATTAGGTAACTAGATAATAACTTAATAATTAATGACAAAAGCACTTTCTGACAAAAGCAATGAATTTGTTTATCTCTAGCTCATACAGGCACACCGCAGCTACATTTTTAAATTTCGCGGTTGATTCCATTCTCATCTTTCATTTGCCAGACTCTCAAAACAGACTCCAACAACACACTAAAAAAAAATTCGTTCAATTTACTTAAAATGAAACTTTCAACTCAATCTATACAATTAATTCTATTTTGGAGTCGGCGCCAATCGTATAACATATCAACTAAATAAAATCGTCAATTCTCTGGTCTGACGTTTAAATAAATAACCATCTCAACAACAGTGGTTATGTGTGTTCCGCAGTCAGTGTTAGCCGAGACCAGACTAGAGCGGGACTGGTCGCGACCACTGGCGGTCTTTTGATGAGTAATACACTGGTCTTATTGTCATATTATTTAATTTCGTAGCGGCCTTAATATCCAAATTAGTTACTTAATTATGTGAAGAAAAATAATGGCGTTCTGTGGCCAGGGGGGCCGTACAAATAACCAGGCATGAAAGGCCAGCGTTGCTTTTGTCTGCTCTGTATCCATGGCTGGCCGCCATAGGAGAGCGGAGCTGGTTGCGGCCACTGCTGACGAACAGATTGTGTTGGTAGCCATGGGGTGTAATACTGTGATTGGGGCCATTGTTGGGCGCTGATGCTCGTTACCGTGACAATCAAGATTGTTAAAAACATGGCCTAGAACAAAAAAACGCATGTGAAAAAAATGGAAAATTCTGAAAATTATAGTCTAAGTAATCCTCCGGCGATCTAGGTATATATATTTTTAAATTGGATTTCTTCACTGCTACGCAGCAGCACTTTGGGTTACTAGACATCAGAAATTTTGGCCATTTGTCAGGAACGCGACCGGAAGACGGAAATTTCAGAAATTTTGAATGAATATTTAAAGTAACACAAAACAAATGAAAACCCCTGTCCTGTAAATTATCAATTATAATATTTTTATGGTCAGGAATTAATTCGCAAATCTGTTTTTTTTCAGGTAGGTATTTCAAAATTTGTATCTAGTAACACTATGTGTATATATATATTTTCATTGTATGATGTTTGTACTGGTAACTAGTATTAGAAGTCTAGAAATGACATATTGAAGCTAAGTGCGTCTCCAGATTAGAGTATATAAAAAAAAAAAAAAAAAATAGAGTCTGGCTAGCCAAACATTGTTGACAGATATTTCCTTGTGGAATCACCAATTGTCCATGATTTAAAAAATGGCTAAAAGTCTGTTGTCAATTTAGTAGGTTGGTGCTCTATAAATATTTTGATTCTTTGTGTACTAGTTCTAAAATTTGCCTATAACTATGATTAGATAGGTACGTAAATCTCATGCAAAATATGTAGACACGGATAAACCAGAAGTTCTAAAAAAAACAATAAAATCAAAACATCGGAACGTAAGGAGAACACCAATAATCAGAAGAAATCTGCGGACTGGTCAGTAGTAATTTGATATAAAAATATCTTGGCCAAAAATGTCTATATATGATATGAGCGTTGAGCGCGTCTATGGAATCCCGCACTTGGCCCATCGTGCCGGTGCAACACTCTAACCTAACCCATGTCTATACCAACTTAACCTAACCACAGACATTGGTGATGGATTAATATTATGGTATTATCGAGCTACTTGGATCTTATTTATTTTTCGCCTTGTTACAATGTTATATGGTGAGAAAGTGTAAACATATGTGTTTGTCGTTCACTGTACTGTACATATAGTGGTAGAAATTATGTGAGCTGACTTTGAGTGCACGTCAACGCATATTTTTTATTTACTTATTTCCTTAGGTTTAGGTACCTTACGCGTGCACAGAAAATTAAAAATATTTTCTAATATCAGAACTATAATTCCTACTTCACAAAGTGTGACCAGCCCAAGATTTTTTGAATTTTGCGCCAAAAATTTGGGTAATATTTCAGTAGCCAGACTAGGACTTAATAGTAAACTTACCGTCATGTACTCACAAACACACATGTAATACTGGGCCTATCGCCAGCAGTCTCCCCGAAAATGCTATCTTATGTAAGGCACTTACCATTGTTTCATAGGTACCAATCATAGAAAGAAATTCCTTTTGTCACATGCACCTTTTTTTTTCACCATGATCCGAATGATACTATTTATTGTCACTTTGATATGGAAACCATATAGAAAGCTCACAGCAAAATCTTTTTCAAGTGCCAATTACGCAAGGGGCAATAATGTTTACATACAAATAGCAACTTGACTAATTTAACATTTTTGAAAATCTTTATATGGGGACTATTCAATAATAAGCAACTTCGTTCGCGGAGGAGAAAAAGTCATAACTCGTATTTTTTTGTCAGCGTAGGTGTTAAAAAAAGAATACTATAGCAACTATAACCATCTGTAGATGACCAGCTACCCGTGTAACAAAATTTGTTGAAATCCGTTTAGCCGATTTGGTGTGATGAAGCCACAACGGCATATACAAACAGAAATATCCTAAAAAGCAAAAAATATAAATTATTCAATTTATTGACCCCTGAATAGTCCGTTGCAATATTTTTTATAAATATCTTCAATATACTTACAGACATTCACTCCGGGCATCTTAGGGATGGGAGCCGGATTATTAGACACGGCAAATAAAATAGATTCATAAATTCCATAAAATTTTATTTTATTGTAAAAGTTAGAAAACGATACATTTATATCGGCTGAGATTATTTTATCTGTTGTTGTTCAATCATGATGTCGTTTGCGTTTGGACTTAGAGATACGCTTTTTCATTTTTGCCATCTTCTCCCTTAACTTATCCTCAAACTCTTCGTCCTTCTCATCCTGCACGTCACTAGGCCCCGAGTTCTTACCCAGATCCAGCCAGTCCTTCGCTCGGTCCTTCTTTATTTTTTTCTGATACACCACGTACCCATCCTTCGTGACGTAGGAGACCACAGGCGTCAGAACTTGCCGACGTTTTTTGTTCTTATGCCCATCTTTCGCTGACCTGAAGACTGTCTCATCGCTTGACGAAGACTCGGACGACTCAGAGTCAGAACTGCTGTACGAATCAGATTCGTAACGTCTTGGTCTTCGTTTTCTCGGCTTCTTAGGCTTTCTGAATTCGTCGGCAGTTTGCGAGTGGTAAGGCATGACGACGGCTGGTATTCGTGGCGGGCCCATAATTGGCATCTGCATAGGCATGGCCGGCATGGACATACCTGGCATGGACATGGCCGGCATGCCCATTGGCATTGGATGGGGGTATGCCATGGAAGGGAATTGGGCGTGTGAGTGTAGGAGATGGAGGGTCACGAGTAACGTGACATGGTGGAGATTCATCTGAAAATAGATTGTAGTTGAAATTTATATTAAGGAGACATATTCTAAATTACTCCAGCTTCTCCTGCGTGGTATTAATATTATTTTGTATGCCTAGAAGTGCTTTATCACGATTAAAGGCAGCCAATACCGCAAAGTAAAATGAAATAAATAGACCCAATCTAAATATCAAATATCTCTATATCATAAACACGTAGATCTGTTTCTTCCTATTAAAAACAACATATCTCTTGTTTTGTTGAATAGCTGATTTTTTTAGACAGAACGAAAGTAGTACTAAGTAATTATAAATACATAAATATTATAGGACAATTTTTACACAAATCGAACTAGTCCAAATGGTTAGCTCAATAAGGTGTTATGAGTACCTACTAGACGACGATATATTTAATAAATATATAATAAATATATTAACTTGTATACATAGAAAACATCCAAAACTCAGGAACAAATATGTATGCTCATCACACAAATATTTGCCCTTACATTTTACCCGTGTATATATTTGAACCCAGGACCTTCAGCTTCGCAGGCAATGTTACCCCTGTAGAGCCAGACTGGTCTCATTAAAATTATTACATTGGTTTCTCAAATAAACCGCTAAAGCATTTTTTACCTTATTCCTTTAGGCAGAAGGCTTTTCATGTCCGTCAATCTATTGGTACTCAGCTAGGACTGGCGCTGTACAAGTTTTTGGACGACTAAAAGAAACCAACATTTCATGGTGTTAAATAGCACCTACATACATACGTACACAACACAATCAGCTTATTATGTAAGTTCAAATCCTCAATGTTCCATTTATAAACGCTTTACAGAAGTTAAAAAATAGTATTTTATGCAACTGTTGTATAATAGGGGTCAAAAAAGGCGAGTGGCGTGGGTTGCGATGCGAGCCTTGGCGAGCATCGCAAATAAAGACGCCACGAGTGTGTTTTGACACAGTTATACAACGTTGCATACAATAGTTTTTCTACGACTAAGGGGCCGTTCACTAATTACGTAAGGACAATCGCAAGTATCCCAAAGGAAGACGCCACGAGCGTTTTTTGACCGAATTATACAACGTTGTATATGGTCTTTGGTTTTTGAACTGAGCGAATCGGCCCTTGTATTCTTTAAGCCGATTAGCTCAGGTTAAAACAAAAGTCTATATACAATAGTTTTTCTACAACTAAGGGGCCCTTCATTAATTACAACAGATTTTTCGAACCCCCTCCCCCCCAGGGATCCATACGTAATTAATGAATCAAATGACCCCTAAGCACTTTTTAATAAAGTCAAGTGTAAATATTTATATTTGCGCCGAGATTTTTGTAGCAGCAAGTTGTTTGATACTTCTTGCGCCACGACACAAATTTCTTCGGGAGTATGTACAATTAGGCTAGTCTTCCTACATTTTTCTCACTTTCAACAGCTTATAACAAGACAACAACCAACAACTTCAAGATGAATAAAATTTAGCGCCACGAAGAAAATTAAAAAGCGAGCTGTCAATATCTATAACTTTCTTATTTTTTAAATTCGCGTATACTTGCTAGTGATGAAAACATATTATAATTTGAAAAAAAAATAGGCGTTAAAATATGTGTACGTAAATAAAAAAATATATATATTTTTTAAGTTGGCATCAATGGATTTACGTACATTTTTAAACAAAGTTTTAACTGTATGAATTCGGCGGTTTGTTAAGTTGGTAATATAAATTATTTCAAATAACATTAGTTTAAGACTCACTGAATATAAATTATTAGATTGAAATTTTGTACTCTGTGGCACCAAGTAATACGTTAATAGCGACATTGTAACACGTTTAGCAGTGCTTTTTTGGGAAATAGACTATAGAGTTTTACAAGTCTTAAGTAATGTATGACTTTATATTAGAGTTGGCAACCATTTAAATGACAGAAAGAAGTACAGGAGTAGAAAAAATAGTTTTAACTACATAATATCTACTTACTGCTCTTCAGAGATCAGGCATCCACAGAAACTTCAGTGAATATTTGAATCAAAATGCTTATCTAATAAAATTGTTGCGATGGAAAATCCACGTTGAAAACTCTTGATTGCCATCACATCCATTTTTCGGGTTCCGTAGCCAAAATGGCATGAACTGAAACTTTATATTTTCGTCATGTCCGACCGTCCGTCCGTCCGTCCGTCCGTCTGTCACAGGCATTTTACTCAAAAACTACTAAATGTATATTGATGAAATTTGGAGTGTAGGTGTCTTGTGCAGGCCGCTACATAGTTTGATATTTAAATAATAAAAAAATAATATTTCGAGGGGGGGGCACTCCACACATGTAACCGAAACTGATTTTTTTCCCCAGCAAATATCAATGTGTGGCACATATTTCAACAATACTTTTCAAATCATTTTGAGGTAGCTCAAAATTTTTTTGGATTTAGTGGATATTATTGGAAATAGTCGCTCCGAAAGTTGCATAAATCGTGCCCTTCCCCTCTATTTTCTAAACCATATGTCAAAAAAATATGCAAAAAATCACAAAAATAAAACTTGATAAATACTTTCAACGAAAATTATTTTCAACCTGATCGGATCCCACCAAAAATATTTCATGTAAAATTGGCAGACTCACAAGCTCATAACGCTTTCGGCGTAAAAAATAAAAGATCTCACTTCTTTTTGTATGGTCCCTAGTTTTTTTGTTTTTTTTTGGGCTGTTGCGTTTCTTAAGCATCAGCTACTCCATTTTTCATCGTCCACTCTATCTTTGCCTTAGCACTGTAATATCAGATCAGATCACTGTGTAGGTACCAGGTAAGTAATACATGTATGTATTTTATGTGAATTGTTCAACCAAGTTTATCATTGCATTTTGGTAGGTGTTTAAACAAATGATTTAATATACAAAGTCAGTGTAGATGCTATGGAAGTAGTAATTGTATATTCAAGAAATACGTTCAATATCTTTAAATTTTAAATCTTATCAATCATAAAACCATGGAATGCAAGAAGGTATTTATCCGGAACATTACATATTTTGTTTTTCATATTTTTGATTACGTAATTTTCCTTCATTTTTAGATGATTAAAGTTTTGGATCTATTTAGGAATTCTCAGGAAGAAAACGATTTAAGTAGTAAAATTTATTAATATTTTTTGTTCATCTTGACGGGGGCACTCCCGTGCCCCCAGATATACCCTTTTGAGTTATTACCTAAAAACGGCGATTTTCAACAAAATGACTTAAGATCCGTGGAGATACGCTCTTTTGTTAGTGTACTTTTTCATATCGTATTTTTTTCACCTGTAGTGTAATTTTTCGTATGAACGGCTGCGGAACCCTACACTGACCATGGTCCGACATGCTCTAGGCGGGTTTTTTATACAGCTTCAAGAGATTGCAGACTTGAGTATTAATATTAATTTCAGCTTGTACCTTCATGCGTTCCTGAGAAAAAAAGTCTTGACAGACGGACATCTACGTGATCCCATAAGGGTTCCTATTTCCTATTGAGGTACGAAACCCTAAGAAAATCCTTTTTACTACTTTTCTTTTTGGGTACATCCGGGAACGAATACATGCCGGCCCCATACTTGCGTTTATTGTGCGATAGAGAAATTTAATACAGCCGTCACTTCCTGACGGATGCTATGCTCGTATCATTTATTCATTGCATGATCATAGGGCTGCAGGAACCTATTTCCATCTGAAGGTTAACTCAGCCTGGATATACCTTAATTTCCATTTACATAAGCCGAATAATGACAATGACCATATTGTGGTGATTACATAAGCACTATACACAACGTTCTTATTGTTCTGCTTCAGCCACCTGGCCTAGAGGTTTACATAAAGCCGGAACACGACTACAATTGCGTTGAATGCTGTGAGGCATTGGAGGGAACGAATGGGATAAATTAACCACCTACGGCCCAGAGTAATTTACGCATATTTGAATTTCGAACCTTCCGGAATTTGATGAAAGTTGAATATTCGAATTTAATTTGAACTAAGGAGGATAGATGAATACTCAGCAAATTTTAAGAACAGAACGTCGCTATTAATTAATGTGTTTTCTAAGGTACGTGTGAAAACGTTTTCTACTGCTGTTTAAGCGACTTTACTGTATTTATATGTCATACTAAAAAAATGCATTGTTAATTTTCAGATAGCAATGACCAGGCAACTGTGCTACTACACATTTCTGATCTGTTTAACAACGGTCTTGACGAAAAACCCCGAGCCTGATCTGCCGCCATGCCCAACCAACTTCCAGTTTCTGCCGCAGAACCTGCCGATGCATTGCAAAATGCCAAATCCTCCCAATTACCCGGCGCCGGCCTTCCCTCCACCATTTCCCCCATATTTCTCAGGACCAGTAATAGGAAAACCGGCAGATCAAAGTCCTGCTGTCCCTGATGCTGGAAAGCTTCCTGCTCCCGCTGCGATACCTCCAGCACCAGTCGGGATGCCAATGCCTATGGGGATGGGTCCATCCATGCCAATGGGGATGCCAGGCATGCCCATGGGGATGCCAGGTATGCCTATGGGCATGCCGATGCTCGGTGGACCTCCGCAATCAAAACTGCCAGTGATAGTTATGCCGTTTTATTCCCCTGATCCCTCCTACAAGAACCCTAAGGAGTCAAGTCCGAACCAAAGGCCGAAACCTTACAAAAGAAAAATAAGGGTGGTCAAGCACTCTCGCCACCGTCATTATGATACTGACGCCAGTTCTGATACGGATTCAAGCGACACTGACACTGATACTGACACTGATTCGACAGATTCTGACCAGGGCCGGTGGAACTGGAAAAACAGAAGGTCCATGAGAAGACGAAAGAAAATTAGGCATGAAAGAAAGAAACAGGATTACTTAACACCGATCCTACAATACGTCAGTAAGGACGGGTATGTTATATTTGAGAAGCAGATTTCTAAAGGAGAAGCAAAAAATTGGCTAGGTGATTCGAAGGACGGGGAGAAAGGTGAAAAAGAAAATTCACAAGCGCCAAACAAAAATATTAGCAAAGACGAAGGAGATGAACGTGAGCCGATGAAAAAGAAATTGATCAATAAAGCCAAGCCTGGGAATCCAGACCAAACAGTAGTAGTGAAATATAACAGGGTTCGCCGTGTCAAACCGGCTCAACAAACACAAGATAGTCCCAGAAAGAAACGCCCGCAGCGAGAGTAGAATTTAATGTAGCATTTGTATTTATATCGATTTTTGTATGTTTGTTACGTTTTGTACATAAGAAAATATACGATGAAATATTTTAATCTTTGTCATACTGATTTGAAATTAATGTCACAGCGGGCTACATCTATTCTTACCTCTTCCCGTAAACCATCTTTATAGGTACAGATAATGGCTAACTTTTAAACTTAACATTTACAAAAATCCAAAAATGGTTTAAATTATTTAAATGGTTCACTCAGGATTAGCCTTAACAGAGCGGTGAATCAGGCACGCTGGCCACCATGCAGCAAACGACTCTTAGACCCGCCCTGTGTGCTGTGTTCAGGGAACAAAGGGAATTCAGAAAGTTATGACAAATCAGACCAGGATACAAATCATCTCATATCCGGCTAATATCATTGATAGAGCCGGCACGCATGTGTTAATATCGATGTTTCGAGTAATAGGTATCAGTTGAACGAAACGAAATCAGCAGCTATTAATTGCCATGTCATTGTGTCTTCAATACTTTCCGCTTTCCTCCGTGATATAAATATTTCTGTACATGTAATGTATGTTAATATCAGTATTGGTTGTGTTACATTCGGTTAGACATAGTTAAGGGTTCTTAGTGCACAGGGAACACTCGGAACTGTGGTTGGCCTGAACATAAGTACTTAACTACATTCTATTGCTGATAGTTTGGTCAACACTTGTCCTTAGAGTCGGATTCGAGCTCTCAGGGTATGCGAAGTAATAGTATTAGGGCAGGGTAGAAGTAGTAGGCGTTTTAACAGCTCTCACTATCCTGACGGATGCAATGAGAGACAATGAGCGTAAGATTTGGTATATCGACATCGTCCTACGCGACAATATTTCCATCCTCACCACTTAGATGGTTGGCAGTCCACAACTGTGCGTTTTTGTAGGAATTTCCTGCCTCGCACGACTGAACTGTGGAACAAATTGCCGCATGCAGTATTTCCGGACCGATGCGATCTTCAAACCTTCAAGAAAAGAGCGTACTCCCACCTGAAAGGCCGGCAACGCACTTGTGACTCCTCTGGTGATGAAAGTGTCTATAAAATTTGGAGTGTGTTTTCAGTATCAAGAAGGGTGTTGGGAATCTTTAAGGCCCCAATACACTACTTGATTCAATGGGTCGACGAAGCGCTCGCCAAAATTAGCTGAAGCTCAAAGTGAGTGACTATCCACTCGAGTAACCTTCCAAACTTCAGATCGCTTCGATTCCTTTGAGTCGGCGTAAAAACCGACAACGATCGAAAGTCGGCCGAGGTAAGACGAAATATGGAATATGCATGAAATTTTATTTTTGCTATTTTAAAAGCTCAGTCATGTAACAAATAGTAGCGAACAAATATTTTTTCGAATAACTAAAAAAATAACCAATATATAAGCCTTCAAACATTTCATTCTATCTCTTTCTAGCAAAAAATAATTTAATATGGAGTTTATATATGGCCGTAGCGTACTATGACGTAAAAGTATACATGTCGGACCTCTCTGTCAAATCGCTGTCTAATTAATAGTCTAAAATGCCTATATCATGCGTATTTCTTGGCCGATTTTAATTTCCCTTTTTGAAATCATTTTTACGATATTTTGACATTCTGCAAAGAAAAGCGATAAAAAAATGTGATGCATGTACCCTATTGGGCGAAGCAGAGTGGAGTTCGTTTCTACACTATACCATTAATATTCGACTAACTGTGATCGACTTCGTGCGTAGTCTATTGGAGGCTTTAGTTGATTATGGTCAATGTCCTAATTTTTAAAAGAAGGTGATTCGAAAATAAACTGACCTGCTACTGCCCACAAAGTATTTGCATTTTTGAATTTCGAACCTTCTTGAATTTTACGAGTATAAGGAGTATATTTGTAACGTTGATCCATTAGTTGGCACTTTGAATCTCAATTTATAGCAAATAGAAATGATAAACAAGGTGTCTATAAGTACACGAAGCTTTACGAAACAGGGTAATTAAAAATTGTATAAGATCCTGATGCAACAAGCAAAATAAAAAACTGTGTTACAATTTTGAGTTCGATACCTAACGTGTGGTTTGTTTTATGAGTCTTTAAAGTTGGGTGGGAAAGTCCATTTTTAAAGTATGAAAATATTAATAACTAATTAATACCATTCAATAACCCAAAATGTTTTGTAATTTTTGTTACAAACCGTTGCGATAAACGCAAGTTTTAACATAGCTGCAGAACAAAGTTCTCATTTTCCTTATACAAGATACTAGCGTGTGACGTCACATGCTTGTTGGCTTCAGTATGAAGCGTTTTTTGGGAAAGTCCAAAATGTGGTTTTAACCTTGTATCTCGGGGCGTTTCTATGATATTGGAGTAGTTTTTTCACTAATATTTCTATTATTAAGACATCCTTTTATAACATACCATAAAAAAAATACAAATAGCCTATTATATTAATGGATTCATGTCACTATGCTTCAATATTTAGTTTTGTGTTGTTTCCATTTATTACATTTGTTTGCGACATGGTTTTGGCTTTTACAGGTGTCTTCTTGTGGATGGACCGGGGGTTTTGGTTGGGGCAATGAAATGAAGAGAAACCGTGTACTCGCTATGCTGTGTATTCGGAAAGTGGTCAATACTTAAATCTATATAGTTCTGGACATTTAATTACAGCGCCCCCTATGAGATACGCCGTGAATAAGTAACTTAACTGTCTTCCTATGAGATACGCCGTGAATTAGTAACTTAACTGTCTTATCCATAGTAATATTATAAATGTGAAAGTGTGTCTGTCTGTCTGTTACCTCTTCACGCTTAAACCGCTGAACCGATTGGAATGAAATTTGGTTTGGAGATAGTTTGAGTCCAGGGGAAGGACATAGGCTACTTTTTATCCCGGAAAAGTACCCTTATCCGCGATAAATGAATATAAAGTGGACAAATCGTACATTACGCTGGTATGCAAAAACTATAAAACAGATTTTCGTAAAATTCTGCAGTAATATAGCTTAGATATCAGAAGAGAACATAGGCTACAACTTTTGAGGGTATTCATTCATAAAAGGGTAGTTTTTTACAATAAATGGCAAAATATGACCTTTTGTTAATTGTGACATTTAGCGTTTATTCCTGCATTGTGACAATTTCATTTCTAAATCATGAATAAACAATTGGTAACCTAGCAACAGTAATACTACCTACACGATTAAGCAAAGAACACCTTCCGTATATGACATATCATACAAATAAGAGTATATCTTAATATAGCCGGATAATAGCCCGTTGTACATTTTGGACTTGCGATCATCTCTGAATGATAAACATTTTGTTACAAAAATATGGTTTATAAATAAGATAAATACATAAAACGAGTTCTTTTGAAAAATAAATGGAAAATCATCACTTTTTGTTAAATCTGGAATTTTTATTCTGAAGAATTATAAAGAAATAATTGCTTTGAAACCAATATGACACGTTAAGTACCTGTTTGCGTAACTGGATGGCGTTAGTTGTAAAAGCTTTTTCGTTCTTTATCTATGTATCGATACCTTAGTTCACACTCGAACTAATTACAATATTTTTGCCCATGGAATTTCAATTTTATGTATTTGTGCTCTCACGTACTAATTACAAGCATTTTTCTCAAACAGTTAGTACGATTGTGCTCTAAGGTATCGATATATAAAAGGACAAGTACTGACTGACATATCAACGCAAAGCCGAAATTACTGAGCTTAGAGACTTGAAATTTTCACAATAGACACAATTTATAACGTAGGCAAGAAACAAGAACGGATTTTTAGAAATTTATCTTCTAACGGGGTTAAATTGGGGTTGAAGGTTTGTATTGAAAATCTGTAATTATTTGCGTAACTGTTATAATATTTCGCGTATAGACTCTTTATAAAAAACTAAGAAAACTGATTTCAGCATTTTTGAAAATTCATCCCCGAAAGTTGGTATGAAAAACCTGTAATAATTTTAGTAACAGTTACAATATTTCACGTATAGACTCTTCATTTAAAACTAAGAAAAGTAATTTCTGAAATCCATGAAAAGGGTGAAATAAGGGGTAACAGTCTGGGGCGAAAGGACAATGGCGCATAAAGGGTGTTGTGAAGTGCTGAATAGAACTTTGAAAGATATTAGAGGGAACGAAGTTATGTTAGCTGGAGACCTATGTCAGACTCTGCCCGTATTTACGAAGGGAACTCGAGCTGAAGAAGTTAAAACTTGCGTTAAGGATTCAAATATTTGGCTTATAATCAAAAAAATCCACTTTAAGATAAATATGCGAGTGCACCTCGAGGGCGATATTTGCGCTGGAGAATTCTTCGACCTTCTTAAATGAGGAAATGAAGAATATCCCGAAACTGAGGGAAGGATTACAATTTCATCGGATCTCGGCTTAGTTGTGCGGACCGTTGACAACCTCATCTCTCAAATTTACCCAGATGTTCAAAATCTACACAGCAAATCCATAGAGTGGTTGTGTGAAAGAGCGATTCTGACACCTAAGAACGACCAGGCTTCCGTTATTCATGACAATTTATTGAAGTCGTTCGAAGGTTCAGAATACGAATACAAGTCTGTAGACTCGATCTGTAGTGAACACGGATGATGCCATAAACTATCGCGTAGAGTTTTTAAATGCACTTAACCCACCCGGCCTACCTTATCACATACTTATCTTAAAAGTGGGTGCTCGGGTAATGTTGCTGTGAAATGAGAATCAGCCGAAGTTGTGCAATGGAACCAGGCTGCATGTGAAAGCCTCACATAAAAACGTTATAGAAGCCATCGTAATTACTGGCCGTGCTCAAGGTGAATCTGTGTACATACCCCGGATACCATTTATACCCTCGGAATTCCCCATTCGAATTTAAAAGGCTGTAGCTCCCCCTTAAGGTCTGTTTCGCGATGACGATCAATAATTCTCAAGATCAGTCACTGAAACAGCAGGAATAGATCTTAGGGAAGACTGCTTCTCGCACGGCCAGTGTTACGGGGCTTGCTCGAGAGCAAGCTCATCACGAAACTTGGTCGGGTCTGTTAATGTGGTATACAAAGAAATACTGCAAAACGTACCTCATGTTCAATATTATCAATAGTTCAATCTCAATTGTCCAATTACATGTGTTTCTTTTTTTTCAAATTACAGGTATATAACAAAGTAACGTGACTTATAACTATTGACAGACAATGCATAGCCTAAACTGCTGACGGTAGGAATACGTGAATTGACACACATATTCCGTTAGAGATGTATGTAGAAGCGCACTAAAGGAGGATTTTTTGAAATTCGAGAGATATGCGGACGAAGTCGCGGGCAAAAGCTAGTAATCTATATATTTTACTATGCTAATCAAGCCATCTTGGTTCCGATTTATATAGGATGGGCCATAATTTGCAAATAGCAACACTTAATTTTTCGGAAACTGTCAAAGTGAGCGGCGGGATTTTGGCGGGAAACTATAGGTCACTTCGTGCAGTTTAATTAATAATGGAGCGTTTACGGGTAAACAACGGGCTTTTTGTGTTACAAACGTTTCATGAAAATATGATGAAATAGCCGCGTTCCCTCTTTGTAGGTGTCAGGGAGTTTTTGAAGGTTTGCCTATATGATTGCAGGGGTGCCAACGACGAGACGGAGGACGTCTGGATAAAGTAATTGTTAAAAAATAAATTGCAATTATCTTTTACCAGGTTAAATATATAAAATATAGAAAAACATGTATAGTTACATTTTCATCGATGTTTCAAAAGTGCAAAATTTTTTGGCCCATCCTATATATAAGGTAGATCGATGGCGCTGTTCTTAACAACAGGGCCGATGAGTACATCTGTATAAAGGTCCTTAAAATAATACATTAAAAAAGAAAAGTCTCAATGTGACAAACGTTTTGAAGGTGTGGAGTTTTCTGTCAGCATGGTGGTTTGGATACGCATTAAGTTTGATCTTTGCGACGAACAGCTAAAGGTCTTTTATGGACATCAGCATTGTTCATGTTCAAAATAAAAGAGTTAATCACTGATAACATTTGGTAGTTCATTGTTCTCACGTAGCTGGTCAGTTTCATTCTAATCCTTAAATGAGAAATGTTGTGAGTGTCGTTGAAAAGGATGATTATGGTGTCGATGGTGAGTACAACAGTCTCTGTTAACGACCAGAGGAATGTTCTTAAAAATGAAGAATATGCATCTTACTGCAAAGTATTTTTTAACCGATTTCAAAAAAATCTATATTTTTGATGATCTCCCAGCTGTCTTTTGTTTGTGTTTGAATCACTCGCGTTTTTTTTATACGGATTTTTTTTACCCAAATTTTTCATATGTCAGTTACGACTTTTCAAACTTTTTCTTTAGTTGAAGAAAACGAACCTGTCTTGACAATAGTGATGATGTCAAAATTTTAATAATTAGTCCGGCTCGTAGATTAATAAAAGATATTGGAGGCGTATTGGTTGTTTTTTTAAGTAATCAAAAAATAAAGGCGATACATTGCGTCAAAATGTCGCGTGACGTCGCTTCTAGGTACAAATTTTACCGAGGAGTGACGCCACGAGTAATTTTATTTTGAAAAATAAAAAATAGTGTCCAATATTTTTTGTTATCTATCTGACGGACTACCTTCTTAAAATTTGAATTTCATAACCCGTCATCATGTCTATTACAAACACAACAAAAAATAATTTGGTGCAGCCGTTCTGAATTTATACGCATCCATACTCCATACTAATATTATAAATGTGAAAGTGTGTCTGTATGTCTGTCTGTCTGTCTGTCTGTCTGTCTGTCTGTCTGTCTGTCTGCTACCTCTTCACGCTTAAACCGCTGAACCGATTTGGATGAAATTTGGTATGGAGATAGTTTGAGTCCCGGGGAAGGACATAGGCTACTTTTTATCCCGGAAAAATACCCGTATCCGCGATAAACGAATTTCAGGCGGACGAAGTCGCGGGCAGAAGCTAGTACTACATAAATACACTCAGCGATTCATATTTTTTTCAATACTTGAAGATTATTTCGTAAATATAGATACAGGAGGCGCGGTCCCAAAGTTTCTAGCTGGAGAAATATGGCGGTTTAAAAAAAACAGTCGTTTCGCGGGTGGGCTTAATTAAGAGTTGTTATAACTTATAGCCACCAAAAACAATTAATTAGTTTGATTGAATGCGGGATTTCCCGGATAGATTCATCCATACTATAATATTATAAATGCGAAAGTGTGTCTGTCTGTCTGTCTGTCTGTCTGTTACCTCTTCACGCTTAAACCGCTGAACCGATTTGGATGAAATTTGGAATGGAGATAGTTTGAGTCCCGGGGAAGGACATAGGCTACTTTTTATCCCGGAAAAATACTCTTATCCGCGATAAACGAATTTAAGGCGGACGAAGTCGCGGGCAGAAGCTAGTACTTAATATTATAAATGCGAAAGTGTGTCTGTCTGTCTGTCTGTTACCTCTTCACGGTTAAACCGCTGAACCGATTTGGATAAAATTTGGTATGGAGATAGTTTGAGTCCCGGGGAAGGACATAGGCTACTTTTTATCCCGGAAAAATACCCTTATCCGCGATAAACGAATTTAAGGCGGACGAAGTCGCGGGCAGAAGCTACAATTAATTAATAGCTACATATAAATTAATTCTCGGGGCAGTTCTATGTCTGACGGACCTATTGTATGACAGCTTTTAGGTTGTTACCGTGTTTGTATTTTCTGCATACAGAATTGAAATTCAGGAATAATCTGACCTGAATATTTTATACACATAAATTCACTGCTTATTAGTTATAATGAACTAATCCGGGAAACTGAAGTGGCAATGGGCAGGACACATAGTTCGAAGAACCGATGGCCATTGGGGCAGAAAGGTTCTTGAGTGGAGACCACGTACCGGCAAGCGCAGTGTGGGAATGCCGCCCGCAAGTTGGTCGGGCGACCTGGGTAGGGTTGCGGGGACTCGCTGGATGCGGGTCGTCTCTATCCGGCCCATATGTGGAAATCTATTGAGGTGGCCTGTGTCCAGCAGTGGACGTCCTATGGCTGAAATGATGATGATGATGATGAATCCGGGAAATCCCGCGTTCAATAATAATCAATACATATTTTTGGTGGTTATAACCACTCTTAATTAAGTCCTCCCGCGAAGTTTAGGTAAAGTGGCACAACCTATTCCGACCTATGATTATTGTGTTTACTTTGTTATCTTATCATGTTGTAAATTATCACAGAACTAGCTTTTGCCCGCGACTTCGTCCGCATATCTCTCGAATTTCAAAAAATCCTCCTTTAGTGCGCCTCTACATACATCTCTAACGGAATATGTGTTTCAATTCACGTATTCCTACCGTCAGCAATTTAGGCTATGCATTGTCTGTCAATAGTTATAAGTCACGTTACTTTGTTATATACCTGTAATTTGAAAAAAAAGAAACACATGTAATTGGACAATTGAGAACTATTGATAATATTGAACGTTTTGCAGTATTTCTTTGTATACCACATTAACAGACCCGACCAAGTTTCGTGATGAGCTTGCTCTCGAGCAAGCCCCGTAACACTGGCTGTGCGAGAAGTAGTCTTCCCTAAGATCTATTCCTGCTGTTTTCAGTGACTGATCTTGAGAATTATTGATCGTCATCGCGAAACAGACCTTAAGGGGGAGCTGCAGCCTTTTAAATTCGAACGGGTATTCCGAGGGTATAAATGGTATCCGGGGTATGTAATCAGATTCACCTTGAGCACGGCCAGTAATTACGATGGCTTCTATAACGTTTTTATGTGAGGCTTTCACATGCAGCCTGGTTCCATTGCACAACTTCGGCTGATTCTCATTTCATAGCAACATTACCCGAGCACCCACTTTTAAGATAAGTATGTGATAAGGTAGGCCGGGTGGGTTAAGTGCATTTAAAAACTCTACGCGATAGTTTATGGCATCATCCGTGTTCACTACAGATCGAGTCTACAGACTTGTATTCGTATTCGGAACCTTCGAACAACTTCAATAAATTGTCATGAATAACGGAAGCCTGGTCGTTCTTAGGTGTCAGAATCGCTCTTTCACACAACCACTCTATGGATTTGCTGTGTAGATTTTGAACATCTGGGTAAATTTGAGAGATGAGGTTGTCAACGGTCCGCACAACTAAGCCGAGATCCGATGAAATTGTAATCCTTCCCTCAGTTTCGGGATATTCTTCATTTCCTCATTTAAGAAGAAGGTCGGAGAATTCTCCAGCGCAAATATCGCCCTCGAGGTGCACTCGCATATTTATCTTAAAGTGTTTTTTTTTTTATTATGGGCCAAATATTTGAATCCTTAACGCAAGTTTTAACTTCATCAGCTCGAGTTCCCTTCGTAAATACGGGCAGAGTCTGACATAGGTCTCCAGCTAACATAACTTCGTTCCCTCTAATATCTTTCAAAGTTCTATTCAGCACTTCACAACACCCTTTATGCGCCATTGTCCTTTCGCCCCAGACCCTTATTTCACCCCTTATTTCACCCTTTTCAGGGATTTCAGAAATTAGTTTTCTTAGTTTTAAATGAAGAGTCTATACGTGAAATATTGTAACTGTTACTCAAATTATTACAGGTTTTTCATACCAACTTTCAACTCAATTTAACCCCGTTAAGGGATGAATTTTCAAAAATGCTGAAATCAGTTTTCTTAGTTTTTTATAAAGAGTCTATACGCGAAATATTATAACAGTTACTCAAATAATTACAGATTTTCAATACAAACCTTCAACCCCAATTTAACCCCGTTAGAAGATAAATTTCTAAAAATCCGTTCTTGTTTCTTGCCTACGTTATAAATTGTGTCTATTGTGAAAATTTCAAGTCTCTAAGCTCAGTAATTTCGGCTTTGCGTTGATATGTCAGTCAGGACTTGTCCTTTTATATATCGATACCTTAGAGCACAATCGTACTAACTGTTTGAGAAAAATGCTTGTAATTAGTACGTGAGTGCACAAATACATAAAGTTGAAATTCCATGGGCAAAAATATTGTAATTAGTTCGAGTGTGAATTAAGGTATCGATACATAGATAAAGAACGAAAAAGCTTTTACAACTAACGCCATCCAGTTACGCAAACAGGTACTTAACGTGTCATATTGGTTTCAAAGCAATTATTTCTTTATAATTCTTCAGAATAAAAATTCCAGATTTAGCAAAAAGTGATGATTTTCCATTTATTTTTCAAAAGAACTTGTTTTATGTATTTATCTTATTTATAAACCATATTTTTGTAACAAAATGTTTATCATTCAGAGATGATCGCAAGTCCAAAAGTACAACGGGCTATTATCCGGCTATATTAAGATATACTCTTATTTGTATGATATGTCATATAAGGAAGGTGTTCTTTGCTTAATCGTGTAGGTAGTATTACTGTTGCTAGGTTACCAATTGTTTATTCATGATTTAGAAATGAAATTGTCACAATGCAGGAATAAACGCTAAATGTCACAATGAACAAAAGGTCATATTTTGCCATTTATTGTTAAAAAATACCATTTGATGAATGAATACCCTCAAAAGTTGTAGCCTATGTTCTCTTCTGATATCTAAGCTATATTACTGCAGAATTTTACGCAAATCTGTTTTATAGTTTTTGCATACCAGCGTAATGTACGATTTGTCCACTTTATACTCATTTATCGCGGATAAGGGTACTTTTCCGGGATAAAAGTAGCCTATGTCCTTCCCCTGGACTCAAACTATCTCCATATCAAATTTCATTCCAATCGGTTCAGCGGTTTAAGCGTGAAGAGGTAACAGACAGACAGATAGACAGACAGACAGACAGACAGACAGACAGACACTCTTTCACATTTATAATATTAGTATGGATATGGATTCATTTTTAAACCTTCTACTCTATTTGAAAACAAAACCACGCGTGGCTCTTCATCAACCAACGTTAGAAGTAGCATTAACTTTTGAATTAAATCCAGAAAACATTTCTATAGCTTGCAACTTACTGAAAACCAATAAAATGGTTTTATAGTTGATTTCAAATATAGAACTAGCTTCAGTTACACAATTTCATACAATCTCAACTACGCACCAGCTCCATTGTGTTCCAAACTTACATAATATCGTTCAAATATGCTATATAAGCGGGTAAACCTTAACAGCAATATCTACTACCATACAACATGCTATATGAATATATAAGTGCTTCAAAGCCGACACAAGTTTACCCGTAAACCTTATTCATCAGGATAATAGGAAAATTTACATAGCAGAAATGATACAAGTAAGATTTTAAACAAAATATTTTTCTTAAATGTTCGGATTATTGTGAAATTTTTTAACACCAGGAGACTTGACTTGACTTGACACCATTTGGGTCATCATCATTTCATCCATAGGACGTCCACTGCTGGACACAGGCCTCATCAATAGATTTCCACATGGGCCGGATAGAGGCGACTCGCATCCAGCGAGTCCCCGCAACCCTAACCAGGTCATCCAACCGCCTTGCGAGTGGCCGTCCCACCACTCTACTACTCGAGAATCTTTCTGCCCCAACGGTCATCGGTTCTTCGAACTATGTGCCCTGCCCATTGCCACTTCAGTTTGCTTACTCTGTTTGCTATGTCGATGACCATTGTTCGTCTACAAATCTCCAATTATTTCTTCCTTTGTTTGGATTGGATCAAACAACTTTTTCCTGTAATGTATGTGTGGTGACACAAATTGCTGAATCAGAAATAAGCTGATGTAAGCCTCAGTGCGCCGTACCCCGCGGAGGAGACAACTAGTTAGTTTCTCAATAAATAAATGCAATTAATATTTACATTGCATATCTCTGGAGATTCGTTTATTAACAAAGTAGGAGATTTATTAACAAAAATGATTTTCTTGTAAATATAGGTTAATTTTTCAAGGGCCCATCTATTCAGTATGTATGCCTAAATTAGTAGCATTTTTCTAAGTATGCCTGATAGTCCTGACACTATTGTCTCCTGTATACGAGATATCTAGAATAACAAGAGAAAATTGATCCATCCACCTGATTCTGGATTGTCAAAACATAATCTAAGTATGTACTTAGCAAATATAGTTCTGAGTGGAAATGCAAACCTTTTAAATTCATGCATAGCTATTATTTTCTAGGGTTCTAAGCCAACTTTAAAAGTTAAGCTTACTATAATGATTTGTATCTATATCACAATAGATAATAATGTGATGTTAAGTTTCCCGCATTAAAAACCCAGAAGCACAATAAATTTGTGTTTCCATAATGAAGACCAATGTTTACTGTTAATTGTTACAGAGACGATGGATTTCCACAACAATCATTTTGGGCATTTTGCGGACACTCAATGTCCGATGCCAATTTGGGATGCCGATGTATCCGCCACCACCACCCATGATGCTGATGGCGCCACCTCCGCCACCCGTGGCCGTGCCAATACCCTTTCCAGTCCCAGTGCCAGTCGTAGTTACTAAAAAGACCACGACGACAACAACTACCACGGAATCACCACAAGACAATGGTGCAGGCTCTGAGGGAGCAATTGCTATTCCTATTCCCTTACCCTTCGGTTTTCCGATGCCTTTCGTTGTACCCCAAGCACCGCCGCCGAAGTTTTGTGCTGACAAGAAAAGGCCGAAGAACTGTCCACCATGCCCCCCATGCATGTGTACCCCAAGCTGCACGCCATCCTTCTACTCATATTGCTCTCCGTGTCACCAGAAGTGTAGATGTAAGGGTAATGAAAAAAATGGCCCTGAGGCTGCACCTCCTACGCCGCCCCCACCTATTAGATTGCCGATGCCGCCACCGATGCCTATGCCTATGTACCCCATGGTACCAGGTCCTCCTCCAGTATTCATCTTTCCCTTCCCACCTGTTCCCCCTCGACGTGCGCCAAGGGGAGTACCTTATAGTGAATCGAGTGAGACTGATGACAGTGATACTGATTGTGATACTGATACTAACACTGATACCTCATCTGATACTTCGGATACAGATTCCGATTCTGATTGGGTTTCTCGTAAAAGAAGAAGAAGATATAGAATTAAAATATCTCGCGGCCGAATAGCTAGAAGTTCGGAAAAGCATGACAAACGGAAAAACAGACGTATTGGCAGCAATCAGAATAGTGAGTTCGTAAAGCCCATGTTAACCTACATGTCCAAACATGGTGACGTGAAGTTTCAGAAGCGGATTAGTCAGGACGACGCTGAAAACTTGATGCGAGACACGGATGGGTCTAAAAGCGTAGAAATCAGTCGAAGATCTGGGGGTACAGACAAAGATGCAAGAAAAGTAATATTCAGACCCCCCTCAAACAGAAGTATTACTAACCTAACAGTGTCTTTCAACGTTGTGTAGTCGTTTAAAACATTGGTTGTAATTTTTTGAATTTTTATATGGATGTATGGATCACGGGTGTTGAAGGCATGGTAGATACAGGAAGATAGTGACCTATGTGTACATAAATAAACAGTCTTTTGTCGTCCATTTAGGGGTTATGTAAAGACAAAACTATTAATACCTAGGTAGATCAAAAATAAAGTGAATTGTTATCTTTTATGTTTATATATGCATTTTAATTCCAGGTTTTTTTGATTTTTTTAGCGCTCTGTAAAGAATATATGTAAAAATATAATTGTATTGAAAATTAAAACGCATGTTAACTTGCTATTAATTGTTATGAAGGCTGCACCTGCTACTTACATAACATTAAGAACCTTTGATTACGTACCTTCAATAGCTTTGAATGAACAATCGCTTATTACATAGCAAGGTTTTCTTATATCAGAACATTCACTTCAGCTTTCACCATTTCCAAAATGTGCTCTCAACTCCACACATTGTTTCTAATTCAAGTATCTATACCGATATTTAACTTTCAAAGTATATCGATTAATGGAGTACCTTATCATTACGACCATCTCATGCAAATGCAACAACGGATTTTGCAACCAAATCTACAGAAAGCCAAAGATACAAAGACAAATGTTTATAGGAGAGCTATTGGCACCACTACCAAACCAACAGATGCGGGCAATTCTCAAAATTCTAATAACATTGAGAGAAAGCCTTGTTGTACAGCGGCTGGTTGCTTCGACGTCTGTCCCTATCCACTTATACCTGTGCCACCTATACCGACAGTGCCATTATACGCTCCACAACCTCAGGTACCCTTGGTGGTACACGCGAGGACTTACTTCGAGCCTGTGGAACACGACCATCCACCGCTTGGGGAAATTCAACGGATTATAAAGAAAGATACCAGAAAGTATAGAAGATGGAGGCATATTCATTGCAGCAGTGAAAGTTCTACAAGTGATGAGAGTGACAGCAGTAGTGATGATTATACAGACGATAGTGATTCTGATTCCAGTAGTTCCACTAGTTCCGAAAATGATTATTGAGGAGCAGCAATACATGACAGATGTGATTAGAAGAAACATCGGCGAAATGCAAGCCCAACTCGCAAACGAAGGATTCTGTACGCCTTCATGCCCTTCTTTTATTTTTTTCATTTGTTTTTTAAGCGGCCACATACACACTCTGTGGTAATTTTAAGTGTATCCCTATTACGGTTCAAGAGTTAGAACTAGACAGACCGTTAGTCATAGGCTTCCGTTGGTACCTTTTGGGTACGGAAATTGAAAAGAAAAGATATTTATCAGAACCCTTTAGACTTTTATAGTGCAGCTCTGGGATTTACTAATGTAGATTTTTTACTAATAGGTACACACTACGATTTTGTAATTTAGGCTAGAGATTAACTCAAAATACCTAGATTATTGTAATTTTAATTTTAGTGATGGTGCATGTTTTGGCTTAGGACTGAAATGTTTGTTTTCTTTAAATATTATATTCCTAAAATGTGTGCATTCTTTCAATGTCAAGCAAAAATTGTACCACAAACGTGATGTCATTATGAGAAAAACAGGCATTTTGGTAATATAACTTTTTAGGAAAACGTTTCAGGCCTGAGCCCATTTTTTCAAATATTTTATATTAATAATTGATTAACTATTATAGAATATAGATAGATATCATATTTTTACAGTCTCTATATAATGTCATTAATCCCCTTATTGTAATAAAATCAGAAAAAAAGATTATATTTAATTTTGTGGTCTATTTAACTTAATGTTGCCCAGTTGTAAAGTGATACCTGTTTTTTTCTTTTCCTATAGATATTCTTTCCGATTCAACCCACGTACAGATTTCTTGAGCCTTGCGCACCGCGTCCCACCTCAGCTCTAAGTGGCCGCGGATGGCATTCCTGTTTGTGGGTTTTCGCTCCACCTAACCAGTTAAGTCAGGTTATAAATAACAAATCTTATAATAATGCACCAGCCGCTTACATAATATTGGAAAAATAATAAAATTACCTTTAATGGAATAATACTTTATTACATAGCAAGGTTTACTTACCTATATGAGCAATATCCACTTTGACGATTATCATTTCCAAAATGCGTCCTGAACTCTACACATTGGTTCTCATCCAAATATTTCAACCAAATTTTGCATCAACGAAAGTATTAGGATCCGGTTATGAGATGAAACAAATGCAGAAAAAGATTGCTCAAGTGAATGTACAGAAAGTTAATGACACTGAACGAGTAATTGTAGATGAGGATAGTTTCCATAAACTTCAAGACGATGTGAAAAATTCAACCTCTCTTACAACTGTGTCACCTCTACAGCCAGTAACAATGCACCCATCACAGTTAAATATACACCGAAGGCCCAGGAATATACAAAGGCTGAGAAGAAAAGATGAAAGGAAGCGTAGCAGCAGCTCAAGCGATAGTCATGAAAGTGTAAAGAGCTCTGAGAGCAATGATGATAGTAGTAGCACAGATGATGATGACAGTGATAATCGAAATGATGATGGTGATAGCAGTGAAAGTGATCTTAGCGATGGCAGTGATAGTGACGTTAGCGGTAGCAGTGATAGTGACGTTAGTGGTATATTTGATACTGTTAATAGTGATAACGATTCTGTAGACAAAACCGATGATTATTACCTTCCAGGAGAAAGAGGCTAAAGGGTAATAATAAAAAAAGTTTAATTTTTATAAATTATTATATTTACAATTTTTTTGTTGTTTTATACCGTATCCTTTTAAAAGTCTCCACTTATTAGCAAGCAAGTCATACAATCCAAAAACCATAGTCAAAACTTGTCCCGACTTCTAACCATCTATATTTACATGGATCGAGACAAGTGTGCGTATAAAAGTAACAAAATGGAAATTTACAAAACTATTTGTCTACATTTAAATTACAAGTAGCACATCGCAAGAACTTGGCACCATTACTTGTAGATATTCTCATAAAATATAACACGAAGATACACATTGCTCAAGCTCGGAAGTCTTGGAACAGACATATTTTTTTCCTATAACTCTTGGAACTGTTTCATTCCCTATATATATATATATATATATATATATATATATACAGGTGGTTTTTGCTCTCTTGAATTATTAGCTTCTTATACGTCTGGTGTAGTTTATGTTGGTAACATCACATAATGCTTTTTAGTTTTGTTTGTGATCTCGTTTACTTTCTTTTCTATAGAATAGACCCTTTAGGTTTGCTTCGTTCACATTGCCATTTTGTTAACTTCCTAGATCGTCAACAATTCCATTTCATCCACTTCATATCCTCAATAATCGCTGACTACCTATCTTGTCAACATTCCCAAATCGTCCACTTGGAAACCCACATGTTAGGAATCTGGACGTTTGTTGACGAGCTATGAAGTTGACAACATGGCGATATGGACGAAGTAAACTTAAAGGAAGTAGACTATATATCGTTCCAAGCAAGAGCGTAGAAAATAATAGTATGTCAATCAGCTTAAGTTTTTTTAGTTACATGCCACCACGTATCACAGAATTGCCTACTCCTAATAAAACTAACCTAAAAGGATCTCGTATTAAATACTATAAATCCTTGTATTTAACTATTCCCCTTTATTTACAACTAAATTATACTAGTAGAAAATATCACTTTTTGAGCAAAAATGTGTAACCCTGTATGACAGTTAAATTGTCAGAAAACAGATTCTTACTTGAAATTGTGTTAAACCTGGATGAGGTAAGAATTTTAGAAAATGTATACAAAATAAAGAACCGCTAGGGTCAACCGTAGTTCATTATACTTTTATAACGCTCACACCATCAAAAAGCAAACATTTTAGCCACATCCAAAGCGCGGAGTCGTGATTATTCTGTTCCAATCCCTTAGCGTAGTTTGCACCTAGCTTACAAGTATGCGATAAAATCACCCGTTGCAAACTTAACGTTGCCGTATGTCATAAAATCGTTTGCGTCTACTCATTCGGCAAAGCGTAAGAGGTAGATGGCGGTGTCGCATGATGCCCTGCACGTGTTCAATGGAACCTTTACATCAGGTCACAGAACACGTCGAATAATGCGTCGAGACCAGCTCCAACCAGCTGGCAATAGCCAGGTTCACGCGCGGCGTGTTCTGTGACATTAACTGCTTTACTCGCTACTAAGATTGGTGCTTCAATAACATTATTCCAATCACCTGATATGACCGTATCTCAAACGAATTTAATAGTCTACCTAATCTATCTAACTAGCCAGCTTCTTGTTTACTCTCGAGTTGCCTCGTATCACTATTATCACTTAATCATTCACCTTGAGACCCTCGAACTTGATTTGGTTATTCATATTTCATTCTCCGATATTAATATGCTGTCGCTGCATCCGAATGGGTGTCTGGCCATAACAATGTATTGTATCATTTGGAATATCACTGCTCGTAGTAAATTGTGGCAAATAGTTAGAATGCGTTTAGACACTGTAAAAAATTCACAGTAAAGAGAAGCTTGAGATGGTTAATCTCTATATGGGTATAATCCTTTCCGGATTCATTAAATCTGGTCAGGTTTATCCTCCAAAAAATCACACGAACGTATTGCTTTTTGAATCAAAGTCCATTAAGGGAACGCATAGTATGGTGGCCTTCTTTTCGTCGCTTGGACTATGGTATTCAATACCTCTATTTTCGGCACAGATCCAGTTTTTGCAGACTTGGACAAAGGAGTACGCGATGAGGAGTGATCCGATGATGTAGAGAACTATCTCGACAGCAAGGAAGATTCTGGGTCCGATGATGTACATCAGATTCAGTTGGGACTTAGTGTGTTCTGGAAGTGCTGGGAGTATCTGAAAAAATAAAAATAGGAATGAAAATACGAGTAATACAAGTGATTGCTTTAAATGTTTTATTTAACAATAACGATAGTAAAGGCAATAAAGGCATAGATATTAAGATATCAAACAAAGCAAAAAGCGACTTATCATTTATCATCATGAGATTCATGAGATAATGTGTGACCATAAATTAATCATCACGCATTTGCTTGAGATACTTGCATTCTTAAGTCAAATGTGGAATAAAAAAAGTAACAGACTACTTATAGCAAACTTTCAGCCAAATTTATAATTGGGAACATTAAGTTTCCCACAGGTGTTCATATTATATTTTATCTCGATAATATAACGCGTACTTTACGTAGACTCAGAATCTACGGATAGTGTTTCAGACGTATTTTTTAAATCCGGGGAGTGACATTTGTTCGCGACAATCAACTGTATAACTTTTTACCTTGGTCTGTACAGATTAGCAAGAAAAATTAAAAAGACAGCTTTTTTGAAGTTCTTACTAAACCCTTACTAAACCATATAAACCAAAGTAAAAAAAAAATATACAGTCGATTGCAGTGAACTAATGTCACATCGATGTTTGAAAAAAAATATCTCAAAAACGATACGATATAAAGAAAGATTATTTGTAGATTATATGTCCATGTAACGTATACTATGGCGTAAAAATATAAATTGTATAGCTCTGCGAAGTTTTATGTTCTCCATTGTAACGTTTAATTTTTAACATCTTTACTAGGAAAATACTTACAATTTTGAAGTATCCGACGGGTACAACCATACCGGCCGTGGCTTTTGCTTCCTCGTTGAAGCTCACGTCTCCCATCACGATGTTCACTTGCACTGTGAACTCCGTTTCTATAACTGCGCCAATTTGCTGTAAATATAAAGATTAGAGTTTATTGCTATTTTATTTTAAGTCTACTCAAACTAACTAGTGCATACTGTTGCTTGGAAGGTAAGTACTACAAAAAGGAATGAATATTCATGTCGAATTTTCCAGCTTGAATCACGAGCCTCAGTCCTTCTACGTGTTTTTTGCTATGTATGTTATAGGGGGCAAACGAGCAGACGGAGCGCCTGATAGTAAGCGATCACCGTCTCCCATAGACTCCTGCAACACCAGAGAAGTCACAAGTGCGTTGCCAGCCTTTCAGGTTGGAGTATGCTCTTGTCTTGAAGTATTGAAAGTCGCATCAGTCCGGAAATACTGCCGGCCTACGTGTTGATGTATTACGGCAACAAAGTTAGCAAAGTATGAGTGTTGCTTACCGGCTCGATGAGAAACCGACCGTCGTGTTTTGCCGGGTCCGGGTTAAGCCCCTCAATGCGCTCGTAAATTTGAGAAGGTGCGTTTAGGAAATGCGCGTTGGACAAAGCAAGTGGCAGACCTGAAAACTATATAGTATTAGCAATTCATTTAAAAAGGAAATGACTCAGGAAATCTTGGTTGTTTCCAGAGTTGTTTCCAAAAATGTTGGTTGATTGACTGAATAATCTGGTAAGTACGAACTTCTGAGAACAGCCTTTCTAAATTTCATTCGGCAAGATTTACACAGATTGTCTCATGAAGTTCATATACTTGAGGCAGAGAGTACAGATTTAGGAATTCTGGAATCTAAACGATGTGCTTAGTGTAAGTTACGAGTAAGTCAAAGCAAAACCATGATGTCCAATAGCAGAAATTATGAGACAGGGCTTCAGACCAAGACCTAGACTCACCATAAAGACACATTAGATATCTGTCAGTCCGTCCATGCAGATGCTTCTCACACATACCAAGGCTTAAGACTCAAAATCAAAACTCACCGTAGAAACACGGTGAGATATCGATAGATATGCTTCTCGCACAGAGACTCTTTTCGTTGCTCCCCTGTTACCTATGTTGCTGAGCTCCAGATCCTCAAGTCAGAGTCATGGGTGGTGACCGACATAGAAATACGCCTCTCACACAGAGATACTCCTTTTCACTCCCTGGTCAGTGATGGACATGTAGCTGATCTACACTCCAGAGCTTTAAAACCAAAGTCAAAACTCACAGTCCGTCCATGCAGCCTCTCACACAGAGACACTCGTTAACGCTTCCTGACATGTGGGCCATATGCTGCTAATCTTATAAACCAGGGCTTTAGAACCAGTCAAAACTAACCATAAAAACACGGCGATATATCCGACAGTCCATCCATACAAATGCCTCTTGTACAGAGACACTCGTTGTCACTCCCCGGCGAGTACGTTCTATTACTGAGCTTGTACACTAGGGCCTCGGCTCCGAAGTCTGTGGTGATCTGTTCGTGGAAGTCCAGCTCTAGGAACCGGCAAAGGACGTTGCGGAATATCCGGACCTCGGTAGCGGGGGTCAAGTCAGCAGGATAAGCAATGCCTTCGTAGGCGTTGGTGAATGTGTTACATTTTGATCTGAAATGTGCATTTGTGAGTTGTTATTGAAATATTCACAGTGGATTTAAAAAGCTGCTACAATCATGTCATGCAACTAAGTATTAGAACAGGGGTTAATTTTGCTTGACTGTTTCCATGATAGTACTGGCAAAGAACGTTAAAAATGTTACCGTCAACTGGGGTTACTTTGATCAACGGGGTAGCATTGATCACTCATTTTTAATCCTTAAGAAATTGGTTGCTAAACGCGATTATGAGATTTTATTGTTAAGATTGGCAACCTCGTTTAAAAAACATCTTTGACGCGTTCAGAAATACACTCCTTATAGATTAAAAAATAATGATCAATATTACCCCGTTGGTCAAAGTAACCTCAGTTTACCGGTATATCGACGTGATTTGAACGTGGAGTTATTATTTCCTAAAAAGAGTGTAATAGTTCCTTCTATTGTGGATACATACAATTTCTAATGATAAGCAAATTTTAATGCTTTTCAGGGTTCCGTACCTCAAAAGGAAAAACGGAACCCTTATAGGAGACTTTGTTATCCGATTGTCGGAGGTATGAAGTTGACGTTAATACCAAAACCTTATGTCTGCGATTTCTTGAAGCTGCAAAAAATCAAGTTTCTAAGTCTAAGTCAACGCGATCCAAAGAAACCGTCATTAAAAAAGGTGTTTCCTTACAAATTGCCGTCGATGGAAAACTTAATGGTATTTCCAGTCGTCTTAGAAACTTAAAATCTGGTATGAAGCTATCTCTTGTAGCACCCACGGATTTAAATCTGAAAATCTGTTTTCTTATGTCTGTCTGTCTATGTCAATAACCATTATAATATGACCCCACACCGCGTACATTTTGCTTAGGAGTAGAGCTCTAATAACACTGGATGTTCACAGTTACGGCTGTTTTTAGCGTATATTTTATACGGACCGAACCCACGGTGCGCGAGTCCAACTGGAAGGCTCATTACGCACTGTCGTCTAGTCGCTGGCGACTCAGTCTCTTGGCGACCGAAACGTAGACAACCCACCGGCGACTAAGTGCGTAAACACTTATTTAAATTAAACTATAGAAAGTCACAGCCGCGGTCGACCGAGTCGACAGCGACCAGTCGACAGTGCGTAATGAGCCGAAGTTGGCTGCTGTTTTTTACATAAAATTGTGAGAAAAATCTAGTAATAAAAAAAACTGTGCTAACCGCGTTTCTGTTTCCTGGTAACCCCACGACTTCAGGCCGTCCAGTCCGTTCATGGACTTGATCTCAAACTTGTCCTCGTTCGTCGCGCCGACGACCAGTCTGTTCTGGACCGTTTTATCGTATAACTGCAAGAAATATTCACTCAATTAGTCATCACGAATTTATTGATTTAAACGTATACGATTTTCACACCCGATTTATACAGCCTTATCACAAGTTTAATGATGTCTCCCTTGTTATCCATATAGGTAAACAAGGAAGCAAATAAAGACGCTATCATAATCAGTGGCTGCGGCATAATTAAGCAGAGCAGAGTCCAAAGTCCAGTCAGCGAGTCTTCAAATTTTGACACTATTTGTTACAATATGTTTGCATTTTGAATTTTTAACCGGTTTATCTGCCGTCAACACGATGGTGAGCATTTATGGAATTAATCCTCAATTTCTTATATTACTAATATAATTAATTAGTCACTATTTGATACAAAATCATTTTGCAGGTTTAACCGAGTTTTTTGCCGCCAGCGCCGCGAATAAAGTATCTAAGTGAGGAAATTCACTTTGAAAGTCATTATCCTAGAAATCTAAGCTTATAAAATAACTAAGACATGTATAAGCGTCATAGACTATATAGGCTGCGCCTGTATTTTGGTCGTCTGCAAGAAAAACCACGGCATCAAGTGGGTTTTTAATCCGGACTCATTTTATGAGAGATACGGGTCTGGATTCGGTTCCTCCATACATAATGAATACTTCAAACCCTAGTCCCTACCCTGCGCCATCAGGTTACGAAGAGGAAGAGAAGAGGCGAAATCAACTTGAAGACCCACACTTTGAAGTCTCTGGTGTTACCGAGAATCTCTAGAGTTACCACCTCGAAATCGGGCTTCTAATAGGCATGATGTTTTCTATTTATTACATTTAACAAATAGGACATTCAAGTTTTACAAGAAAGATTAAAAGTAGTTGTAGATAGTTTCGTATGAATCCAAAAGTCGATCATCAAGACATACCCTGTCCATAATCCCCATTTTGGAGAAGTGAATCCAGCCGGGCATGAAGGTGTTCCCGATGGTGATGAGCTGCTCGTCGTAGCCCCACAGATAGTCGTGGGCTGACACTGTGATGATGGCCTTGGAGTTCACCCGTTGCTGCATCATGTTGTAGCCCATCCGCGTCCAGAACGGGTAGGATGACATCATGGAGGTCATGCTCTGGAAATTTTGTTAAAATGGGAGTCAGGTTAGGTCGAATAAAGTGTCGTTTTTGAAACTTAAGCATCTGTCTACCGGCTATGAGGAAGCGACTTACTCTTGACTACTCAAGAAACAGACAATAGATATAGAGAGACCAATTTGAATAAATTTACCAAAAATATGGCGATGTTGTCAAGGGTCTGCTAGGCTTCCTGGTAGAGTTGGGTTGGCAAAAGTAGTGCCACCAACCCATCACGCAAAATAGGTGCATCATAGACGTTGAGTTGCGGCAAAACCAGCCCGCGTATAGCTATAACCGATGGCGATGTTGGGGATGGTAGCATTGATCTCCTTAGGGGTGTACGATGAAATCCTTAGGGATGAATTCCAAATTGACGCAAGCCGTGTAACGCACCACGCCTGCTGCCTGGTCCAGCTCCAGGTCTTCATTCGACAGCAGTTACTGACAACTTACCAACATGGCGATGTTGGGAATGGTGACATTTATTTCCTCGGGGCGACCAATGGACTCCTCAGGGACGAACTCCACATTGACGCGAGGCGTGTACCGCAGCACGCCGGCTTCCTGGTCCAGCTCCAAATCATCATTTGACCGAAGTTCTCTGTTAACAAACGGATACCACTGAATTGAAACTGTACAAAATATTACATAAATATACACCAACGGTAAAAGCGTCCACACTTGTATCATTTGCTCGTATCCGATCACCGTGGCGTGGCATGATTGCGTATCGCACTGCTTGGACGCTCACTGTCGGCGCGGCGATCAACGCCTCGCTTGTCCGATCTAAGTGTGTGTGCGCGTAGCAACATGGATTTCGAGCGATCGGATCGGCGTAACGTCCAAACGCGTGATCGTGACATGCGATCATGCTACGTGACGAAGATCTGATCGGGCAAATGATACAAATGTGGACGCAACTTAAAAGGTACATCAAATGTGGACAACTTGTTATGCAAGGTGGAATAAATGCATCAGAAGTGCGAACCAGACGAGACGACGAAAAATCGTTAGGCGAGCAAAAGTAGCCTCTGGTGCTTCCACTCCCAGGGTTTTTAGTGGCAGCGATACTGGGATCCCGCTAAGGTCCATATTGATTGAAAGCCGTAAGAGTCTCCAATCCTTCCTCATATTCACAATTCTTACTGAAGGGCCCTACTGGCTGATCAAATCATGCTATGAATGAATTAGAAGTGCGAAACCCTGGCTCGTCATGAGCTGACGTCTGACTGCTGTCAAAACAAGTTTGAAACTAGTACTGAACCTAAGAACCAACGCCTCTGTTAGAAGTCGGCTTCTAATCCATGAGGTAGATTAAAGGAACGCTGCTGTGAGCAATTTATGAATTGAATGTACCAGAGGTGCGAAGCAGACGAGAGTACTTCCTGTCTAGAGTGAATTAAGTATACAAATCATCCCTTACTTGTAGCTGAAAGGCCCGACCTCCTGCAGCTTGAGCTTGTGATCCTGTCCGCTGAGGAAGGCGTCTTGGTTGGTCATGTTGAACAAGTACGCCTTCACGCGGACGTCCTCCACCTCCACAGCTGGTACGGCAGCGAGCCGGGGGCGACCCGAGTTCGCTAGAACTGGACCTAAGAACCTACTCTTCTGTTTGAAGTCAGCTGCTAATCCATGAAATAGACTAACAAAAGGCTGCTGTGGGCTATGGCCAATTCATGAATTGTATTTTCCAGAAGTGCGAAACGGGGAAAATGGGGAGACATTGTTGGGAGGAACCGTGCCTCGTGAAGAACACGCCCTGTCTAGAGTGAAATGAAGTATACAAATGATCCCTTACTTGTAGCTGAAGGGCCCAACTTCTTGCAACTTGAGCTTGCGATCTTGTCCGCTGAGGAAGGCGTCGCGGTTGCTCACGTTGAACAGGTACGCTTTCACGTGGACGCCCTCCACTTCCTGCTGCAACAGCTGGTACGGAAGCGAGCCGGGGGCGACCCGAGTTTGCTGGAAGATAAATAGTAGCGATCAGTGTGGAAAAACTAGTACTGCTTTGCACTAGGCAGAACGGCACAGCTTGGTCTAGTAGTACACACTAAGCCTTATTGAGCTTATCATCAGAGGTCGGTATAGGCAGTGCACATTCACCTATACTTCGCGGATGAGCTTAACTAAGGATAGTTATAAACACCAAAACTCCCGGATTAGTTATAATACTTCATACACATAAATTCACTCTTGGGTCCGATTTTTCACGAAAGCCAATTCTAATGCTGGAAACTGAAATACTTGACAACTTAAAAGTGGACCTGCAATGACCGTCGTATTCAATAAAAATTATTTATTATTTTTGGTTATTGTTTTGTAACCACTCTTAATTACGTTCCCCCGCGAAGTTTAGGTAAATACGTAGGTAGTGCCTCTACGTATTCCTACCTCTGCTTAACATATTTATATGTTATTATTATTTATTTTTATTTATCTATATTATATTCCCAACTGGTATCATTATCAGATTCCAAATAATTATACTACACTCAAATATATACTACAAGATCGTTTTGGTTTATTTATACTTAATTATCAGTTTAGATTAGATTAGAATATTTTATTTCATAACATGAATTACATTTTAATTAATTTATATGACTATATATACAGAGTGTGGGGAGTAAGGTATAGGTACCAGTATGTACCTCACCTTATAATAAGCCGTAGGAAAAATGAGCATGAGCATGTCGGACCATGCTCAGATAAAAAAATAACTATGATCTGAAAAATCAAGCACCAGCAAAAGATCGTATCTTCATGGTAATTACGTCCTTTTGTTGAGAAGTGCAGTTCTTCGGCAACAACTCAACAATGTATATCTGGAACCCTAAAGAATACTCTTCAAGTTCTGCAACTAATTCGAATCGTATTTTCATAGATAGTTTTCTATTGGGCAAAGCGAGTACGAGCTCTTTAATAGACTAATCAATTTGTATGTTATGATTATTCCTTTGAATTTTATGTTTTGTATAATATAAATAGTTGAACGTGGAACTCTTTTTAAAGTAGATAGGTATCCATACTAATATTATAAATGCGAAAGTGTGTCTGTCTGTCTGTTACCTCTTCACACTTAAACCGCTGAACCGATTTGGATTTGTTATGGAGATAGTTTGAGTCCCGGGGAAGTACATAGGCTACTTTTTATCCCGGAAAAATACCCTTATCCGCAATAAACGAATTTAAGGCGGATGAAGTCGCGGGCAGCAGCTAGTTAACTATAAAACACGATGACACGTTTGGCTCAATAGGTTTGCAGAACGGCCTGCGAAGCTAGCGGTCTCGGGTTCGAATCCCGACCAGGGCAAGTGTTTATGTGATGGATCTTGAATATTTCCTATGTATTTAATTATTATATAATTTATCTATATATTATGTATATCGTTGCCTAGTACCCATAGTACAAGCTTTGCTTAGTTTGAGACTAGGTCGATTTGTGTAAGATTGTCCCTTGAAAAAAAACTATTAATTGTTCATAGCAGTGTGTTCATTGAAAATTTCAGAAGTTTACACATTGATATAAGTTCTAATTTTGCTCAATCTACCACCATTGTTGATTTAACTACTTTCATTAACAAAGATGAATTTAACACGTATAATACAAAAACGTCACATATTTTAGGGCTTGGTAACATCTAAAATTATATTAAGATTCGAAGGTGAATTGTTTGTTTTATGACTGTCGTTCTTTGACCCAACAATAAACCTGATTTACCAGATTTTTTGCAAAGTGGTATTAGATTACCTAGTCTGTTTTTGCCTCAGAAATATATCTAAAAAGTTCTAGAATTTACTTGAAGTTACGAATGGATTTTGCATGAAAACGATGTAAAGAAACCTACTGTTGTTATATATTTAATACTAGAAAATGCCCGCTACTTCGTAAGCGTAGGAGAAAAAAGTTATAACCCTTTTTTTAGGGTTCCGTACAAAAAATGGTAAAATAGGAACTCTTATGGTGCGACTTTGTCTGTCTGTCTGTCCGACTATTAGAGCGCCAAGTCTCAAAAACGACTTATGAATGATATCTATTTGAAATTTGGAATATTTATAAACATGGTCAGCCCACATGGTATTGCAAAGGAAATATTCAAAAATACAATTTTATTTTCTAAATAAGTGACGAAAATGAGGGGGTCAAAAATGTAAAGTTTAGCTACTAGGTCAAGTAATATATCATATGTAAATGCTTAATGTGAATATTTTTGAACATTTTTTTCTATTGTGATTAGATTTTGTTTAATTACGGAAAATGTGAAAAAAAAACATCATCCCCCTCCTTTATCTCCGAAGTTTACGGAACGAAAATTTTGAAATTTTCACAATTTGTATAAATAAACATAAATATTACACGAAAATTATAGCCATGTTTCTAACTAGCTAGTATTTTTTTGTTTTCAAAAAACCTATTTGACAACCCGGTTGCGTTAAGTTTGCACCTCATTTGGATGCAATACTATAGATATAATAATGTTAGGGTATGTGAAAGTTTGTACGGAACCCTCGGTGCGCGAGTCCGACTCGCCATTGGCCGGTTTTTTTAAGTATCGCTGCCACTATTGTCTTCTGAGTTACGGTACGGTACAGTACAAGAAAAGTTGATCCATCCGAATTCGCGAGGAAAGAAATTCGGTGCAAAATCCATTCAAAAGTGAAATGTTGCTAATTGATAAAATCAGGCGTTACTTTGCGCAATTCCATATTAGATTAATGGATAGTTCCGAGAACTCTCGTCTCGGGTGGACGCCGGACCCTCAACATCTTCTGCATCTCCTGATGATGCCTCGTAGAGAGGCGAAACACGTGTCGAGGATTATAGGTACCGTCTGGTGGTGGTTCGTTGTACCTACCTATTTGAAAATATGCGCATGTGAGCACAATTTACTGTCACATCTAACCAAGGCACTATTTCGCGGAAAAGCAACACAGAGTAAAGCACGAGTAAAGGAAAAAATCCACGCGATTTACTAAATTGCAACCAGCAATCGAACATGCGGCCTCTTTTTATTAATGCAGAAGTGCTCTGACCAACTGAGCTGTCGCAAATTTATGTACAAGGTTTGAAATTTTCAAACACAGTCTAGTGAGCACTAGTAACGCTATGTCTATCTTTCTTTAATGCTAAGCGCTTTAGCCATACTCCAAGAGATGCTTATCACGCTCGGGCTCCAGGAACTATTAAGACATCGAGAGAGATGGCGCTGTTCTTCAATGAAGAAACTGAATTAATATTCATCACACTTGCTCGTAAATAGTCCAATTACTGTAATTTTTTTTAAAATCCAATTTACTTTTTTATTTCCTCGCAAATGTGATGAAAAACGTCGTACGTGACTCGGGCCGTATCATTAAAGCCCTCAGCCGTCGGCTTCGGGCTTCAATGACACTCGTTCGTAATTTCTCTTTTACGGCCCTTGATACGTAATGTACTATTTTTTTATGTGGTTATAGTTTATCGCATAATGGCTGTCCAGCTACGGGCAAAATAATGATAAGGTATACGGTATACGTACATCACTCACTACAGTAACCCTAAAATGGCCTCACTGGCCAAAAGAGATCACAGAGGACAATAAAAAAAAAAAGGTATACGTACATATTTACAAACATCTAAAAAAATATATATTCCCTTTCAGCAATAACTACAGTCAAGTGCTTCGCGGTATTGAATATTCAAAATAAGTAGTATGCGGCTATTAAAATCGAATTCCTTGACATTTCAGACGAGTTCCTTTAAATTTATAAAAAAAGTTAGACTATTAATAAACGGGTTCTAGAAACAGGCTCATAATTTTCAAATGGCCGCACCGCCTTACCTTGGATCATAGCTAAAACTTGATTACGTCACCTCTCAGAAAAAATAAACTAAATTAGAATCGATAGACACATACATACACAGAACAGACAATTTTCGTCGCATCGGGACTAATAAATATAAACAAGTAACGTTCCACAGTGGTTCGGGTTGTATGGGAGCGCGGAATTAATTGTTTTTATGACAGGCGGGCATTTTAAAAGTTATGAAATGTGATTTTATCAATATAAATAGATAAAATAAATAAAATAAATATAACAAACATTAAAAAATGTGTATAGTTTGTATTAAAATCATCTAAAATGTACCATCAAATACAAAATAATTATTAAATAAATTAAATACCTCTTATAGGATTATCAAAGTAGATGTATAATATAAAATTACATTAAATAATGGTACTTATATACTTCAAGAAAATAAAAAAATATATAAAAAACACATTTACTTAATTATAATAAATCCTTTATTTCTTCATGCTCTCTTTCTGTTCTTTTATAGTTATGTTTAGCCCTTAAGCTATTAATAAAAGGGTCTGAAGATGTCAATAGCATGTTTATGATGTCTTCATTCGCAGATTCCCGTGAGCATTTCCTGGAATGGTACAATCTGTACCGACGATAATCCTTATTCCGAGCTTCTTGGGCTTCTTCACTTAGCATTCCAATTGGCAGAGCAGCAGCTGATATTATTCTACTTCCATGCATCAGTATTTTATGAACAGTGTTTGGCATGTAATACCACTTGTATAAGCGAACATATATTTTTGCTGTTTCATTGCAGTAATCTCCGAATTTTTCAGCATCTATTGTGGCACCCGAATTAATTGCATGTAAGATGACTGAAAACCGGCGAATTAATTCTTCATCTACACCGGTAACCTCCGCAACTACACTTGGGCTACTAAAAAATCTCCTGGAAGTATTGCCATCATTAGATGACCCCATACCTTGTTTCACGAAGTCAACTTTTAAACCCAATCTGTCAAACAGCTCTTTTTGTATTCTCTTTTTCTCTGCTTCTTTCTGTGGCCGTGTGTTTGCGTTTGTACTCCATTTACAAAAAGACTTTCTATAGGCGATGTGTAAAATACATTCCATAAATTTAATTCGGGCATGTAACGGCGATAAGCCCACTTTCAATGCATCAGGATTCTCTACTTTGTTTCGCACGAGATCTAATAAGTTCATTTCTGTAGGCCTTGCCTTGCATATAAAGCAAACAGCATTAGACTGTGTATCGGTAACCGTTTGTGCTATCTTGCCATCGATCATCGTGAATAACAACTCATGCTTTATTTTAAAGGTTTTGCCACTAATGCAGACAGAAGTCTCATGTAAATTGGATATTTCAGATTCCATTCTTGACCTTTCGTTATAGGTCAATTCAGTTGTTTCTTTACTAAATTGAAACTGTACCGGTCTACAAAATCTCGTAGAAGATGGGCTTTCATTTTTCCAATACACAGATGTATCGTCATCTTTGTTATGGGCAAGGCGAAGAGGGACTAAAGAAGTCAAGAACATGTTCGCATCTGTGACGTCTTCTTCTTTAAATTTCTGCTTGTATTCATTATGACCAGATGAACCATCACAGCCCCATTTGGAAATAAGAGTCATATCTTCATTCATGCTTGAAAGTTCATCTGCTGTTTTTGTTTGTAAAATCCTGGTTACAGTGTGGTCCAGTAATGGTTGCAAGCTAACACAGGCATAATATTCGGTTACATCTATATGTTCAAATTTAGGGCAGCACTGTTTTTTTGAGTCAAGGACTCTATGATAGTTAAGAAAAATGTCGCAACCTATTTCTTTCGTCGCGTTTCTAAGCACTTCATACTGATGTTTTGTTAGAGCCGCATCTAACATCAAAGCCAAAGCCTTTTCTGGACTGAAGGCAGGATATTTTACGGGGTTTTGTCGAATTTTATCGGCAGCAGACAAAATCGCCTCTTCGGGATAGTTCTCACATAAACTTCTCACTTTTTTTCGTTTTGTACGGCTACAACACTCTTCAAAAGGTTTTTCTGGACGACCATTTCGAAGTCGTTTTGAAGGTCCTGGTTCGGCGTCTACGGCAGCATCAGCATTCGAAACTGAAGGCACCGTATGTATTGAAAACATACCACTCAGCCAATCCTTGTTTTTTTCAAAAAAATATTTTCGCGTCCTTGATGCAGCTTTCCACTTTTTCGTGAAAGTAGGTAAAAAGTGTTTAGTCAACTCAATACAGATTTGGTCTAGTATTGCTTCTGAAAGATTTGGATTTTTAATTTTCAGGTTTTCAATACACTTATGCACTTCCCGGTCACTTGAAATAGCAATTTCGACTAAATCTGCATACGAAATGCTGAAACTTGCCATGACTATAAATAATAACAGTATAACTTCCTCGAGTTGATAATAGTAAATGAAGGAAAAGACAATAATGTACGCATTTTATGTCCAAATCAAGCCATTTGTTAATTAACTACCCTCATAAATGTGTTTATCTATGTCATTATTTTTCCTACCTCCAAATACGCTGTTTAGTTAAATGGTCATTATTCAAAAGATTGCAGGCACCGGCAGCTGGAATCAATTAGGTCATTATTTTGGATAATTAAGGTATCATTTGTGCTATTTTTTGGTGAAAGGCTAGGTGAGGCTGGAAAGTAATACCCAATTGAATATTAAAAATTGCCAAAATAACGACCATGTTGTTTTAATCCAAGCCATACCCAAACCTATAGCCGAAATTACTGATATTATAAAACATAAAAATACCTTATTATATGGTTTATCAAATAAAAATAGCATTTTGTATACTTTAGCGCCGGTTTTAGAAATATATTACCAGAAAGAAACAACTTTTTTGACGGAAAATTTGTTAGTGTTCAGCATCATGTGTTTTGTATTATTTATTTACAAATAAATAATACACCAAAATTAAAATTCTTTCAGTATAGGGTTGTAAAAGTATTCTACTGTTAGATTTAAGTCAAATAAATAACTTTAGTTGATTTGTAATTTTCGGACTTTATTCCGCCCTTGAACCAATGTGCGTTCCAATGCTCGACACCCTCACTCATCACTGACAGCCTGGTTGCCTTTCGTCCCTATAGCTATTGATGGCCTATTATTGGGACTGTGTCGACTTCTGTGACATTTACCCTAAAAGATAATAAAAACCTCCGATCCATTAAGAAAACTGCTGATGATCTTCCAAATTCTGAAGATCTTGGATAGCCATAGCTACGAGCATTGTAAATGGTTTCGTCATGAATAGGCTTGTGTCCTAAAAATATATAATTAGGCCGTATGCTAGATTATTGCATTATTCAATTGGACACGTATTGACAAAAGATGTCAATAAAAATAAAACCGGCCAAGTGCGAGTCGGACTCGCCCATGAAGGGTTCCGCAGCCGTTTATACAAAAAAAGCGGCCAAGTGCGGGTCGGACTCGCCCATAGGGAATGCAATAGGTTATTTTTAGTATGGAAAAAAAACGGGTTTTAACCGAAACCGACGGTATATTTCATACAAATCGGTTAACCGATTGCATTCCTTACGCCCATGAAGGGTTCCGCAGCCGTTCATACAAAAAAATGAACTACAGATGAAAAAAATACGATATGGAAAAAAAAACACTAACAAAAGAGCTTATCTCCCCGGCACTTACGTCATTTTGCTGAGAAGCGCAGTTTTTTGGCAATAACTTAAAAACGGTATGTCCGATCATGTTGAAAACCATTTTCGTTGAAAGTATATATTAAGCTTAATATTTGTAATTTTTTTCATATTTTTTAACTTTTCGTTTAGAAAAAAGATGGGGGGGGGGGGGGGCACAATTTTGGGTACTTTCGTAGCGAATATTTCGGAAAATATTCACTAAACCAATTTTTTTTTGTAGAAACCTTAAAGTGTTTTTAGAAGTACTGTCGAAATATGTACCACTTTTTTTTCAGTTTCGGTTACATGTATGGAGTGTCCCCCGTAGAAATATATATATTTTTAACCGACTTCCAAAAAAAGGAGGAGGTTCTCAATTCGACGGAATGTTTTTTATTATTATAATTTTTTATTGATTTATTTATTTTTTCTTTTTTTATGGATGTTCACCGATTACTCAGAGACTATTTGACCGATTTCAAAATTATTTTTTTGGTTTTATAGAAGATACTTTCTAGTTAGTTCCATTTAATTTTGGTGAAGATCTGATGATGGAATATCCATGAGGAATTGAAGGAACTCCTCAAATATTGTAGGCATACATATAGCGATTTTGGTATTATAAGAAACATAATAAGCATTTGCATTCAGAAAGTGTAAATTGGTGAAGTGGAACTGATGCAGAAGACCACAGAATGCCATCGGAACTCCTCAATGATAAATGATTTACGGGTGGCGACAAAATATCTTGATTAATTTAGCTAAGCAACTTCATAGTCACAAATTTAAATGTTCCTGATGAGAATGGTACCATCGAATTGATTTGATGATGGAGCCGGAAGGTAGGCACCAGATATGTAATAAAATAATGTATCCTAGCCGTGTTTGGGCTTGTTCGAATCGTCACGAGATACACTTTTAAGTAACGATTAACTAAAAAGTGTAAAATAAATAAAATCTTAAACAAAAACATAAAACCGACTCCAAAAAAAACTAAAAAGTAAAAAATAACGCCATAATTCAGTTTCTTCAAATTACTTACAAGTAACCGTTTGTATACTCAATCTATACGGTGCCATCGTGTCACAACTTACTAAAATCGTCTATTTTCAATATTTTACACATTCTTTATATGGCACCGACGCCAAAATAAGATTAATTGTATATACTGTATAGATTGAGTATACAAACGGTTACTTGTTAGTAATTTGAAGAAACTGAATTATGGCGTTATTTTTTACTTTTTAGTTTTTTTAGGAGTCGGTTTTATTTTTTTGTTTAAAATTTTTATTTAACTATTAAGCTAAGTAGCTGTTAACACACGACACTTATGCTCCAAATTTCATCAATGTACATCTTATAGTTTGCGATTAAAATACCTGTGACATACGGACGGACAGACAGACAGACAGACATGACGAATCTATAAGGGGGGGGGGGGGGGGGGGGGGGGGGGCATTAGAAATATATATTTTTTTATTTAACTATCAAACTAAGTAGCGGTTTACACACCACACCTATGCTCCAAATTTCATCAATGTACATCTTATACTTTTTGAGTGAAATGCCTGTGACTTACGGACGGACAGACATACAGACAGAGACAGACAGACAGACAGACAGACAGACATGACTCCGTTTTTGCCATGTTGGCTACGGAACCCTAAAAAGGTTCTTGCGTAGTTAGTAGGGTTGCAGATAGTATGTGACCAACCTAAGCCTTAAACACAGGTCTGCGCTTTGACCGCTAGTAGTTTGTGTTGATTGTATCACCTGGTTTTGAAAACACCCCCTAACTGCCGAAGCCACTATCGGAATCCTTGGCGTTGACATAACGAGTGAAATTCACATCTTTTCTCAGTCCTCCCGTGACCATGAAAAGCTGGAAAGCTTCCGAAACGTCGGGAACTAAAATGAGATAATATACGCGATACGAGTATAATCCGTTAAATTGTTTTATTTCAATGAGTGAAATTCAGTTCAGCTGCCATTTAGAGGAAAAGGCCAATTTAGCATCGAAGAAGCTCGGCGTGTCCAAAAGTCCGAGACGGTATTCACTCCGGCCGACCACTTACTGCTTTACAATGTGCAGGTCCGCCCAAATATGGATCACTGCTCTCATCTGTGGACTGGGGCTCCCCAGTACCAGCTTCTCCCTCCAGACCGCATTCGACGGAGAGCAACTCTTATCGTTGGTTGCCAATGTATTTCAGATTGGTTTGACTCCTTGGCACTTCGTCAGATGTAGTTTCAGCTTCTCCCTCCAGACCGCATTCGACGGAGAGCAACTCTTATCGTTGGTTGCCAATGTATTTCAGATTGGTTTGACTCCTTGGCACTTCGTCAGATGTAGTTTTGCTCAGAATTTTCTATCGCTTGTATAAGGGAGTGCTCCATAAGGAACTGTTCGGATTCTGCCGCGTCTTTCTGTCATCGTTCTACGCGACAGTATTTTCAACCTCACCACTTAGATGGTTGGCAGTCCACAACTGTGCGTTTTGCTAGAAATCCTGCCTAGCATGACTGAACTGTGGAATAAATTGTCGTCTCCAATATTTCCGGACCGCTGCGATCTTCAAGTATAGCGTATATTATCTCCTTTGAGTTCCCGATACATATTTTAGCTCAATTGGAATCCGGGAAGTAGGTCAAATTTAACTCGCAAGATTCCACCCGAACAAACATACATTGCAAGTTAAATAAAAGCTTGTAAAAAATCGCATTTTATAAGGGTTGATGAAAAAACAGCTTCGTGAGCAAGATGTTGTTGAATTTGGTTTATTTTGTGTAAATATTGTGGGTTAAATAAATTCGTAAATAATAAATCGATCCAAATCAAGAGCATGTACTGACCTACATTACCTATTACTGTGTAGTATTTGTTGTTGTTAAAGTGTCGTCATGTCTACGTGACGATACCATAGCGAGAGAGTTGGTTTCTCAAGCCCTTAGTATTCACCAACACGTTCCACCTTGAACGACAACCAGGAGCATGCCAAGTTTATACCTCTCTTTCCAACCACAAACGAATAATAGAGATAACAGATGTTAAATCGTAAACTTCAACGATGTTACTCATAGTACAGTGACCGCTCTCATCTTCGCCTCTTGTAATGTTGTTTTGTTCTTTGAATTGAAGTTTTATTGTAACATGTTAAGTTAGTATTTTTAATGCGCTTGTGGGCTAAGTCTGGCCTTGGTCCGATTTTCACCGATTCTGATGTTCTATTTATTATTCCGAATACACTTTTATTGGCTAATCTGTGTTAAAAGCTAGTTTCTTTGATCTTGAGCTGGAACCGTGGCATATATATTTTAATCGCATTACAAAATGTGCCTACTAGGAATGTACAATAAACATACCATGCTGACAGACTTAGACTTGTAAAAGTGCCCTTGCAGATGACTTACAGAATGATAGTACCTACATTACGATACGAGTGTACTACGTCGTCGATAATTAAATTACATTATAATACAATAGATTTTCGTTAAGGTTAAGGTTATTTATTTATTTATTTACATGTAAATTAACAGTACAAGTACCAAAACATTTACATGGCATGCTACAAACAAAAATATATTAAGAAAATGTCAAATTATCAAGCGGAGGAAACAAAGATATGGACAAAAATCAGGTTTGACCACATGAAGTTATGTAGGCCAAAACCTTCCGATAAAAAACACCGGGGCTGTCACAGAATACGTCAATATCCCCAGCATCCACTGCAATGCGGTTTAAAACGGCAATTGCTCGGGATGTAGGAGCGTTCGCGCCACGCCGGTAGCGCAGTGGTGCACCGCGAACAGGCGCCGGAGCCGCCGCGCCGCCACCGCGCCACCGTCGGCGTTCTCCTCCTCTCGCCGAGCCGGCACGAGCAGTCCCATTCGCTCCAGCACCGATGGGTTATCCACTCTATTGTTTAATAGGTGGTAGTAATGCACTATATGCAGTAATTCGCGCCTCGATTCGAGCGTATGGAAACCTACCATACCCAACACGAAAAGTGATGGGTATAAAACGGATAGTATCCATACAATCGTTTGTACATATATCTGGCGAACTTTTTCTGCACTCTCTTCACCATAAGAATATACTTACCCTCATGGGGATCCCATACTGTAGCACTAAATTCGAGCCTACTACGGATATACGCATTGTACAGCATAACCGCCTTCCGCACAGTAGAGAACTGCGATGCGATCATCATGATGAACCCCAGGGTTTGGACACCTGTCTACACGACATCGTCACGTGTTGACGAAAGTCCAGTTGTTTGTCTAGAGTCAGTCCCAAGTCACGTACTTCGTCAGTTCGTTGCAGTTTGACACCTCTAAGGGTGTATGTAGGTGGTGGTAATTGGCGAGCGCAGCCTGGAGAATGTAACACACACGCATTTGGAGACGTTAAAGTATAGTCGATTGTTATAGAGTACTTGCATATAAGCACCTGTGGTCTGTAAGTTTTATATTAATCCTTCATCAGTAGGTACCTCAAATTGACGTACTTATATGATTAAATTATATTTAAAAATTTTAGCTTGAAATTATTCACACTTTATGGTCATATTAAAAAAATATATATATTCAATATGAAATGTTTGTAAATATGTGAAATCAAATCAAAATGGCGCGCTGCGTTCTATCCTTTGTCTATGTGTGCACAAGAGCGACGAGGTAAAGGCTAAGTCGTCGCCAATCAGCCAAACTAAAGTTATTTGGTTCGGAAACATGAATATCTTATTGAAATTGATTGTTTTTTATAAGTACCACCTTAGATTTATAAAAAAAACCTTTACTATTTCTTGTATATACTAACTTCTTTGCTGACATAAAAAAAAACTGCAATGTAAAGGCACTAGTGCGCTTATGTAATGTAAAAAACACGTGTGTTTAATGGAGTGGATTACAGCCATAAAAACGGTGTAATAAGAGCCACTTTACTAGCAAGTGCGTTGAAAACTTAACTATTTCATACTAGCTTACTTACAAATTTAGCGATAACATGGACGGGGTCAACAGCCATCAGGATGGCAGATACGACGATGCTTAGCACTCCGGCGCCGAATGCGATTAGCAGTCTTCCTGTAACATGAACATGAAGCAGCTCAGCTGAGTGACTATTTCATCATTCAGACTACAGTATTTTACTAAAGACAACGAATGTAGCATTAATTCCTACTTAGTCTCACTAAGGATAAGAGACATAATTTACTAATATCGGTTCTATTGAAATATATCTATGAATGTTAAATAATTGTATTCATTAATTAAAATTCAAATCTTTTATGATATCAAAGGCCCATAGATGATCTCAGAAATTTTAATACTCATAATAGATGATTACTAGTCATAGATAATTTTAATACTCATAATAACACAAGCATTGAGCTTGACTTGCCATTGGACAACTTCGATTTATGTTAAATTATATTTTTTCACTGGCTTAGCGTAACCTTGTTATTCATGGGCCTGCTAAACCACTGTCACGTAAGTTCTTAAAAGCCCTTTAACTGAACACGCTCGCGCGGTAATTTGAATTTGAATTTGAATTTCTTTATTTCGTCACATATAAGCTTACAGTAGCAACACCAAAACGCTTACACGGTAGACATTAGATACTAACAGGACACAATAATATAACAATAATCAACTTAATAATTTAAATGAATAGCAATAATAGTCGCTACATAATATCAAATACAAATTAAATTAATAGCATTTCAAATTGTACAATAAATTATAATAATTAATAGTATACTTTAGGTCTTATCTAATTGGTCTAGGTGGTTATGTGAATACCTTGGGCAGAGTTCAGGAAACGTACAGTGGCTTTGATGAACTTGCCCAATGAGTCAGCAAAAATGTCAGCCTCCGGGACCTGGGTCACCAAGTTATTTACGAGGGAGGTAGACCGAGCAGTCGGTGCATTCGCAGCACGCACTGTGCGCGTAGTGGGGCTCGCCAGCAGTCGCCGAGGTCGCCGCGCCACCCGCGTCCCACCCGTACTGAACCCGCAGGACAGAGTTTAGGCGGTGGAACCGCTAGCCCCACCCTGGCCAGTACACTTGGGTTGTAAATTCCGCCGTGGACTAACGAACGGTAGTGAACTAATAGGTCCAGCTTTCGTCTGAGCTCAAGGGTGTCAAGGCCGACCATTCCCAAGACAAAGCCAGAAGTAAAGAGATATGGGTAATATCCATAGGTCTTTTTATAAAGAAACCTGGCGAATTTGTGCTGTACTCTTTCGAGCATGAGGATGTATTTCGCCTCGTGCGGATCCCACACGATGGCTGCGTACTCCAAACGGCTCCGAACGTAAGCAAAGTAGAGTAGCAATGCTACTCTAGGACTAGCAAACTGGGATGAAATCCTCATAATGAAACCTAAAGTTCTGCAGGCATTTTTACAAGTCGTGGTTATGTGCTGTCTAAAATCAAGTTCAGCATCCACAGTCAGTCGAAGGTCTCTTATGTTCTACACCCTTTCCAGCTCTGTACCACGATTTTTTTTTGCCTGATGGTAAGCGATCACCGTCGCCCATAGCATACTGCATGCGGCAATTTATTCCACAGTGTGATAGTTGGCGAGAATAGGGTACTTTATTCTAGTAATGGTGATCACCTTACACTTAGAAGCGCTGAAATGAAGTTTATTGACTTCACTCCATTCAGTTACAGTGTTAATGTCTTGCTGCAAACGGTCACAGTCATCAGTACTTCTGATACTCAAGCATAGTTTGAAATCGTCAGCAAACGTAAGACATTTAGCAGCGCTAACAACCCTCGGCAAGTCGTTAATCATTATCAGAAACTGCGTTGGGCCCAATGTACTTCCCTGGCTAACTTCTGATCGAGTAAAATAAGGAGGCGAGTCATAGCCTGCTAATCGAACAAACTGACTGCGATTACTCAAATAGCTCGCAAAAAAGCTTCAGATTCATCAGATTTGGTGAAAACCCTATTGCAGCGAATTTCTGGAGTAAGATGTCATTGTTCACTACGTCAAACGCCTTTTTGAAGTCGAAATACGCCGCGTCTACCTGGCGTCGTTCGTCCATTGATTTTGAGACATAGTCAACAAAATCGACGAGATTTGTGGTGGTAGAGCGGCCTCTACGAAAACCGTGCTAGCTGACATCTAGTTGGCCTTCAATTTGACGACTAATTTGGTGATCAACGATTGTTTCAAACAACATGCCGAAGACTGAAAGCACCGCAATCGGCCTATACCCCGTGACATCTGATCCAGAGCCACTTTTAGGTACTGGCGTAATAATGTATGGTACGGTATATAATGACGTATTGTACGGTATTGTTTTATACTTAAGTAAATAAATAGATACTTAACTAGAAACTGGACCTCGAACTCAAACAGCGCCTCTCATCTGTCTGCCTGCACCGGATTCTTCAGTATTTTGGCCATGTGGCCCGCCGAGAGGCCGTCAATTTAGAAAAGCTGATGGTGACAGGCACAGTTGGAGGGAAGAGACCCAGAGGCCGTAGCCCTAAACGATGGGTAAACCAGGTGTCGGAGTGCCTTGACATGCCGGTTAATAGAGCCCTTCAACAGGCAACCGATCGAGCTTCATGGAAGGGAATACTCGCTAAACTACGTCGGCAGAGTCACGATCCTCAGCATCGAGGGACCGATTGAGGAGGAGGAAATAAATAGATTAAAAAGTCCCTATTCACAGGGATTCTAGACGAGATAGGAAATATGAGACGAAGTGAACCATAGGCTGCTTCAAAAGCTTAAATGCTAATAAAGTATATGTCATGGGCACTCACTTCTTCTCTCCGTCAGCTTGACCTCTCGACTCGTATTGAACGCCATGATTGAGCAGAAGTTGTTCTAGCTATGAATATGGACACCATCCGGTCTACTGAAACAAAAAATGTGTTTATTAAATAACTAATAGAGATTAAAAAAAATTAAAACCCCCCACTTGTTCCACTAAAAGCTGAATATCATGGGGACGAGTGCTTCGATTTTCATCGAACAAAGCAAAAAACACTCGGGATAAAATAATCTATGACACAAAAAAACCGCACTCAAATCAGTCCATCCGTATGGGCGCTACAATGCCACAGACAGATACACAGAGTCACAGACACGTTGAACTTATAACACCCCTTTTTTTTGTCGGGGGTTAAAAATAGACGTATGCACAGATTAATTTTATTTGTTATCACACGTTGCTAGGGATTTATATCATTGTTATTTACCCTGTAACTAATTTTGGCTATAATTGACTCTATACATAAGAAAGGCAGCCAAAGGAAATGCTCATACTATCGTGGAATTGCACTGCTCCCTTCGGCATACAAAATTCTTTCCTTCGTTCTTTTGGTCCGTTTCGAGTCTATTTCTGAAAACGTACTAGGTTATTACCAAAAAGGTACCGGCAACTTCATTCGTGGAGGAGAAAAAGTCATAACCCCTCTTTTTTTAGCGTTTTCGGGTAAGAAGTATAGTCTATAACCATCTGTGGATACCATGCTACCCTTGGAGAAAAAATAATCGAAATCTGTTGAGCCCATTTCCCCTGATGAAGCTACAACGACATAACGACTTCAAATAGTCACTTTCACTTATTTTTCTTAAAATATCTTCTATGTCTACGTTCCATTTTTACAACTTCATAATATTATAGATGAGTCTTTCGCTTTCGGCTTAATCGCAGTAATGTTCATCTGTTTTTTGGATGCTCGCGCTATTATGATTAGTTAGTTACTCATAAAACATTGTTGCTTAATGATACACTTTAATTTCCATGTCAAAATAATTTTGGTCCAGTAAAAGTGTAGTTGTCAGTTATAGCTTGACAAGTTATTTCGTGACACTACCTTGGTCTGAGAGTGACGGGGGGGGGGGAGGGGGGTATGAAGTGTGCGCGCGGCGGAGCACATTGACCCTTCCCTGCGCACACTTCTTACTCGCCCCCGCTGTCTTTCCCTCCATCGCCCGCAGACCATTGGCGTGTCACGAAAGAACTTGTCAATCTATTGTTTATTCTGTATTCTGTACCAAAGGACGAAAATTACAACAGAGAGGTAATATAGCATTAAGTTTAGTACCAACAAGCAGGAGTTAAAGATAAGACTATTTTTTTTTTAATTTGGTTAAGTTCGAAAGATGGGATACATGATTTAGACATTATAATAAGCGGATGTTTTAGGAAGCAGGCCATTTTTCAAAGTAGACATAATGGGAAGCGAGCATTTTAGGAAAGTGTTATCATGAAACAAATAGCAGAAATTATAGGAAAGAGATGTTCGTTGGAAAAATGTCATTTTGTGAAACAGACATTTTAAGAAACGCAGCTTGAGCCGAAAATAATATCTTATTTTTAATACATTGATTTTATTTTAAAAACTTCATAATGGTATAGAAGTTAGGACCAGCCATCGTAAAACTTAGGCTGGATTTCACCAAACTTTTATTCCGAGAATAACGCCTACTTGGACAGTAATGTCAAAACTCAATATAAATTTGACATAACTATTTAAGAATAAGCTTAATTCTCGGAATAAAAGATTGGTGAAATCCAGCCTTAATCGCATAGAATTGAGTTTAACATTTTCGCGTACCTAGTTTAAAAATATTCCGGGCTCTATTGTATTTTACTCTATAATCTAGAATCTAGAATAATCATCGCCCTAGATCGTGAATAGATGACAACTATGACAACACAATGGACGCTTAATTAGGTAATAAAATGAAGTCATAGTTTCTTCATAATTAGCTACTATAGGTGGCCTATTATAAGATGACTGAGCAATATAATAAACAATCACAACATGAGGAGTTGCGAAAGTTTCAAGGATTTTTTATATTGAATTTAGCAACCATCGTTATAAACGTACTGCCCAGCTGGAAAATACCTGATCACTTTGGAATCTCTAGTGTCAATAGTTTTGATAATTATCCAAATGCAATCTCTTTTTACTTCGTTCGCGGAGGGGAAAAAAGTAATGACCCTCATTCGACTAATTCCAATAAAGTCATACTTAGATGGCCATCAGGACATTGAAGGAAACTTCCTAATAAGGGCGCGGACGAGCCCCAAATCGGCCCGGAAACCTTTTGTGGGATCCAGGAATCGGAACCGGTATTTTTTAAATCTTCTAAAATACACACTTCTACTATTAGTCAAGGCGAGCGGCCTGAAAATGTCGTTAGCCAAAGGGGTTGAGACGATATCTTATGTAAAAAAGTCTGCGGTGATTTATTAAGTAATGCTTTAGGTTCTAATGTGGCTCGACTGAAAGCCACAGCTAGTCCTGAATCAGGAGCATGGCTGCATGCACTACCTTCCCCTCAGCTAGGCACGCTGCTGGACAACGACTCTTTAAGAATCGCGGTTTCTTTGCGGGTGGGGTGTAAGGTTTGCGAGCCGCACCGCTGCATTTGCGGAGCTATGGTTGAAGAAGATGGTCATCATGGGCTCAGCTGTCAGAAGTGCGCGGGGCGGTTCGCATGACACCATGATATTAATGATTTGGTTCGCCGGGCTTTGGTCTCGGCTAATGTGCCTAGTGTCTTGGAGCCTCCAGGGCTTTGCCGGACTGATGGCAAAAGGCCCGATGGTCTCACGTTGGTTCCATGGCAGAGAGGACGGTGCCTCCTGTGGGACGCAACTTGTGTCAGTACGTTCGCACCGTCCCACTTGAGTCACACCATCAGATCAGCAGGATCAGCCGCGGAGTTTGCGGCAGGACTTAAACACTCTAAGTACAGTGCCTTGGAACCAACGTATGATTTCGTACCTATTGCAGTGGAGACTGCTGGACCTTGGGGTTTGGAGGCCAAGGACTTCGTCAAGGAATTGGGTCGTCGGCTTCGGGACAGGGGCCGTGATCCATGCTCCGGATCGTACTTGGTGCAACAAATTTCTTTAGCCATACAGCGTGGCAACGCTGCCAGCGTGATGGGAACGTTTGGCCCGGTCACGATTCGGGGCGGGCCTTTATAATGAAAATGACGAAGCCTGTTGCGGATTACATAATTGGTTTGTATGGGACGAGGCCTGTTGCTGATTTGTTGTTGTAACCCACCTGACGAAGCCTGCGTTGCGCATCTGAATTCATGTATACAAATTAGTGAATAAATATTTTTTTTTTAAATACACGCTATTTCTGGAATGTTTAATAACTATATTTATGAAAAGAGAAATTAATCACAAAACACCAGATTCAAGTTCTAGAATCTTAATAAGATATATGAAAATCTCGTAATTGAACGAAAAAAACGAATCGGTATTTCGGATATTTTGTATGAAAAAAATACCGGTTCTGATCCCTGGCTCAAGCTAACGGTGGTTAGGACAGCACAGAGAGGATCCTCCTGACAATGTGCACCGTATCCAGCGGGCCTGTGACGGTCGCATCTATCACAAAAATATGTGGATTCTACCCGTATCTATACCCAACGAAGTATCTTCTCGGCTCTCTTGGGTACAACTCCTTGGAGGTCAGGCGGAATTATCAACTCATGATCGCGGCATGTCGAGCCTTGCGTGGTGAGTCAGACTGTCCCGAACTTGTAGAGCGTCTCGTGCGGCTGTTTGTCCCGGATGTCCCAAGGATAGCCCTGAGACCACGACGACGCGACCTGTTGGCCGTGCCGCCGGCGCGCACCGTGTCGTGCAGGAACTCGCCACTGCCCCGCGCCCTATCGCTGCTCAATGCGCTCCTGGCATCGACACCTGAATGCGACTTGTTTGCGTGGCGATGGGCGGCTGTGTGTAGTGAATGCTTGAGATTCTGTGAGGTGATGGACGCTAGGTGCTCAACTGTTCCAATATGATTTGTTTCTTTCATCTTATTTTGATATATAATTTTAATTGTTAAGTAGTCTAAGTTTCGTGACGCATTGGTCATACTGTAATGTCATGTAAACGTTTTTATCAATAAAATAAAAAATAAAATAAAATCACGCGATAATAATGAAATAATGATCTTTATTCTGTAAGTAGGCCACAAGGGCACTTTTACAAGTCTGACTCTTCGGCGTTTCCCAAGAGGAGACCACTGAAGAGAAGAAAGCCGAAACAAACTCAACAGTCAGTCATTTTTTCGAAATAACTCTGATATCTATTACAATATTCGTGCTTAGCCTAATTATTTAAAACAACTTACATACGTTTGATATGCCACCTTATAAGAACCGTGTCCCGGTAAAAGTAAATTATTTGGTTTCTGTTTTGGGCCATGCATTTTTGTCTGTTAAATAGTCCTCTACCCTATAATAAGCCTTTGCCATTAGGGACTCTTTTAAGTACTTTTTGAGAGCTGGAAACGATAATTTCAAAGCATCATCTGGTAGCTTATTATAAAAATGTATACATTGGCCTACGAATGATTTGGCTACTTTACGAACGCGGAACTTTCTAATAGTGATTTTGTTTTTATTTCTAGTATTAAAATTGTGGATATCTGAATTCTTAGTAAAAGACTCTAGGTTCTTAATAACATAAATAATATTCTCATAAATATATTGGGACGATACGGTTAATATGTTGATGTCTTTAAAAAGTTCTCTTAAGGAGTCACGGGAGTTCAAGTTATATATAGAACGAATCGCTCTTTTTTGTAACACAAATATAGTCTGTATGTCAGCTGCTTTGCCCCAAACCAGAATACCGTATGACATGATACTATGAAAATAAGTATGATATACTAAGCGAGCAGTATCAACATTGGTCAATTGTCTAATTTTTCTAATAGCGTAAGCTGCTGAACTTAATTTACCTGCAAGTACTGCTAAATGGGGACTCCATTGTAAGTTCTTGTCCAGTGTTATACCTAAGAATAATGCCCTATCCACCATTTCTAAACATTCACCATTGAGCGATATAGTAGAATCCACTGCTCTAACATTCGGTAAAGCAAATTTAACACATTTCGTTTTCTTAGCATTCAATACCAGATTATTAATATTAAACCAGTCAAGTACTTTAACTAGTACACTATTAATTTCGGCATAGTCTGTTGCTTTCCGGTCAACTTTGAAAATTAATGATGTATCATCAGCAAATAGTACTATATCACAAAGATTTTCTACTATAGATGGTAAGTCATTTATATAAACTAAAAATAGAAATGGCCCTAAGATAGAGCCCTGTGGCACTCCTAGCTTAACTGCAGCTCCACTGGATTGGGTTCCATTTACAACAACTGTTTGTGTTCTATTGCTGAGATATGAAGACATAAGGCTTAAGGCATTTATAGACAGGCCATAATGTTCTAATTTCAAAATGAGTGTTCCATGATCAACGCAATCAAATGCCTTAGAAAGGTCACAAAAAACTCCAATTGCATCACAAGATTTCTCCCAGATGTTGTAAATATATTTAATGAGTACAGATGCTGCATCAGCCGTGGAACGTCCACTTGTGAAACCGAACTGTTTACTACTAAGCAGTTTATTTCTATTGAAGTGTCCCAGCAGATCCATCAACATTAACTATTCGAAAACTTTACTTAATACAGGTATCATAGATATCGGACGGAAATTAGTCAAGTCACTCAAGTCACCTGATTTAAAAAGAGGTATGACTTTACTAAGTTTCATAAGATCTGGAAACACGCCCTCTGATATGCAATTATTATAAATAAAGGCTAGATAGGGTGCAATTGAGTCTATGATATGATGAACAATTTTTACTGAAATTCCCCATAAATCCTCTGTTTTCTTTAAATTCAGTGACTTAAATGTTTTAATAACGTCTATTGGATTTACTTGACTAAATTCAAAGCTTACATTGCATTTGTTAAAATTAACATTAAGTAACAAATGGGCTTCGGTCGCAGATGATTGAAGATATCTTGTAGTATTAATTGCAATGTTGGAAAAATAATCCTCGAATGCCGAGGCAACATCGTTCTGACCATTTCCTGTCATAATGTTGACTTGACTATTGCGAGTTTTTGTTTTACCAGTTTCTCTATTAATAATATTCCAAACAGTTTTCACTTTATTGTCAGACATTTTGAGTTTAGAACTAATATAATTTGCCTTAGCGGCTATGCACACCTTCTTAAACATTTTTGAATAATTCTTGACATAGTCCAGGAAAGCAGTATTCTTGTTTACCTCTTTCTCTCCATATAATTCATAAAGCCTATTTCTACTTCTATGAATGCCGACAGTAGCCCATTCACTAAACTTCGTTTTTGACCCAGAAATAGTTTTCATTTTGAAATGAGTATTAAAATTATTGATAATTATGCCAAATATTTTTTTGTAAAAACAATTTAGGTCATCTTGTAAAATAGATAACATACATAGATCATTATGAACTTCATTTTTGAATAGTTCTAAACGATAACTAGTTATGGGTCTGTATGTTATAGTTTGTGGTATTTCTTGGAAAGTGTTTGGGAAAGATGCTCTCTGACCTCTATGATCTGAACTAAAGGACTTAAATATTGCCTTATCCAAGCATTTACAATCACAAAAAATATTATCTAGACAGGTTTCACTACTAATTCCCACGCGGGTTGGCTCAAAAAACAAATTGACCAAGTTAAAAGATATAAACAAACTTAACAACTTCACAGTGTTACTGTTCGATTCAAGTAAATTAACGTTGAAGTCTCCACATACTATAACATGTTTTTTGCCTTTACAAGCTATTTTTAAGACATTTTCCATAGTGCATTCAAATGTATGGAAATCAGCAGAAGGTGGTCTGGAAATACATATAATTAAATAGGTCTCTAATTCTACACAAGCAATTTCTATAATCCGTTCTATTGATAATCTAACAATATCTTCTCGCTCTTTGGATTTCATGGAACTTTTAACAATTATAAGAGAACCCCCATGAATGGCTAATTTTCTAGCAAAGACACTTACTAACTTAAAGTTAATAAAATCAAAAAGTAATTGTTCCTGTTTTAGCCAGTGTTCAGTAATACACATAACTTCAATATTATTATTATCTAAAAATAAACCTATTTCTAATTCCTTGCTGGAAAAACCCTGAATATTCTGGTGAATAATGTTAATATTCAAAGGTGTTTCCGCTGTCTTACAATTTAGTTTAAATGTGGCATGGATCTATTACCACTATGGGCATACTGGGGACTAGCTAATGTGGTATTATATTTATTCGGTTCTATGTTAAATGCTAATAGATCTGCTATGGTCCAAATATATTTCTTTGGCAAGATATTTCTTTCTGACATTAGCGTGAAGCGCTTGACTAATTTATTTAAGTCAAAGAAATGTGTCTTTTTATTGAAACATATGGCATTGTACATCATTGAATTTAGGTGGGCTATTCTATTGTTATAGTAATATGGCATATTCTGAGAATATGGTAGTGCACACAGTATGATTTTACCTATGCCAGATTTTTCAATATCATTTATTGTTAACATCAATTTGTCTACACAAGACTTATTTACATTATAAGTATTTCCTACCATAATCACTAAAGTAGTTCTGTTATCATAATTTCCTTTTGTAAGTAAATCACACAATTGACTCATATTTATGTTCGGATAACAGAAGTTTGTTATATTTTGATCCAGTTTTTTACCTAATATGGAACCCATTCCTGAACCAATCTGGTCAGAGTATACAATTGTTTTATTTATACAACTTGGCGACTGCATCTGCACAGGAGGAGCAGACTTTGAAGTACCAGAGGGCATCTCCGGTTGAACACTGGCTGTCGGAGGTACTTGTTAATCAACGAGTTGAAACGCTCCTCATTGTATTTACTTTCCTCCAATAGCCGTGAGAAAGCCAGGACATGCTCCCTGGCTTCTTTTTGAGTGGATAAGTACCTTGAAGAAGTAGCTTCAAGCTTATGCTTCAATGTACTTATTTCAGCATTCAATGTATGAGTATACACATCATAATTATCTAGCTCAATATTACATTGTTTTACCCGTTCTTTCATCACTGACAATTCTGATTTCATTTGAAAATAGTTTTTATTGACAGATTGGCTTTTAATGAGCTTTTGAGTGCGCCTAATGTATCTATTTATCTTAACATATTTTTTCAACTTAGTACTACTATTAAAAAATATGTACTTTTTATTGTCCTTACTATTTTCACTGCCTACAAGCTCTTGGTACAGGTTCTGAGTCATGCATCTATTATAATTGTCACATTCTTTTCTAAAGTGATTTAGTTCAGAATTTGCTGCACAGAGTTCTTCTTCAAGGTACGTGATGCGATTTAATGCAACCTCATGTGTTGAGGCACATTGGTTGGAAAGAGTCCACAAGGTTTTGTAGTCGCAGTAACTCACCCGTGGCATCTGATATTTGAATGTCATTTTCCACCAGCTAAAATGATACGATAACGCGCCTGTCACTCTCACACTCCCATACGTGTCAGAAGGTGACGGCAGCTATATCATTTATCTATCGCGTGACAAAGGCAAACATCATAGGCCCGCAGGATTTTATTATTATTCTCTTTATTTTTTTACGAATGTGAGCTTATTGTTTAGTTGAATGCTATTATTATTAAATTTAAAATCGGCGCCATGGTACCTAAGAACAGATTTCGCTACCTCTCATAGTTTCTGACTTCTCCCTACTGACCCTTTTGGATTGATCACCCTGTATAGTATATGTCGACGAAGTGAAGTATTCGATTATCCGCGTTTCATTAAACCCGATTCAAGAGTTATAGACCTGTGACAGACAGGCTAACAAATATGTTAGATACGTAGCCATAAAACTAATCTATACTATTATAAAGTTGTAAAAATGAAATGTCTGTACATTGAAGATATTTTCAAAAAAATAATCATTACGGATTATTTGGCGGTCACTGAATCGAAAAATATATTTTTTGGATTTTTTTGTTTGTATGTGTTGTGGTTTCATCACGCCAAATCGGCTAAACGGATTTCAACTATTTTTGGTACACGAGTAGCTGGATATCTCTAGATGGTTATAAGATACTTTTAAACCGACTACGCTGTCGTAAAAAAGAGGGGTTATGACTTTGTGTCTTCCGCGAACGAAGTTGCAGGCGTCTTTTAGTATATAATATTTCTTTACTTTGAGACCTTTCTATTTTAGGAAAGGCCAAGGACATTTAATTTTAAATTCATTAGAGTCTTTACGTGATGAAAGGTCACAAGCTGGCTTTGTTTTACTGTGCCATGAACACTTCGAACTTTACTGAACATTGAACACCAGAAATAATTTATTTAACATGTTGTTTAGTTTTTAAGCTTCTTTTATGTTAATATCTTACATTTAAATGTGCGCAGATATGTTTGAAGCGTATTTGTGTTGAATAAATATTGACAAGTTTTCTTTTTTCAATCTCAATATTAGCTTGATACAGTTAATCTATCCTATCCAATATTATATTATAAACGTGAATGTTTGTGAGAATGTAAGTTACGCTGGAACGCAAAAACTACATAACAGATTTCCGTAAAATTCTGCAGTAATATAGCTTAGATGTCAGAGTAAGACATAGGCTACAATTATGTTTCGCAGCTTCATTCTTTGCGATTTATGGTTTACATATTGTAGTGGCGCCCCCACGCATCAGCCTTGCACGGTATTTTAAAGTTTTTATACTGGCAACACTAAAAAGCCCGCGCTTTTTATCTGTCATCCCTACCACCCACCATCCCAGCCGGTCTCTAACAGCTATATTATTATTTATATTCATTCATAAAAGGGGTTTTTTTTAAACAATAAACGGAATAACATGACCTTTTGTTCATTTTGACATTTTCATTTCTAAATAATGAATCAACAATTGGTAACCTAGCAACAGTAATACTACCTACACGATTAAGCAAAAAACACACCTTCCGTATATGACGTATCATACAAATAAGAGTATATCTTAATATAGCTGGATAATACATTGTACATTTTTGACTTGCGATAATCTCTGAATGATAAATATTTTGTTACAAAAGTATGATTTATAAAAAAGATAAATACATAAAACGGTTTTTTTTTACAATAGATGGATAATCATCACTTTTTGTAAACTCTGAAATATTTATTCCGAAGAATTATAAAGAAATAATTACTTTGAATCCAATATGACACGTTAGTATCTGTTTGCGTTTCTGGATAGCGTTACTTATAAACGCTTTTTCGTTCTTTATTTATAATAATTTGGGTAATTTTTGCATCATACAAATCATCATCATTCACGGATGAAACGAATTCAAGAAATATAAACCATTTTTCTAAATGTCATGTAAAATACAGTAACGCGACCGCATAGGAAGAATGTATACAGATTGTCATTGCTAGATGGAGTAACTGTACCTACTTTCCAACAGTTATTCGATTTTTTGTCTGTGTATCTGTTTGTCTGTTTATTTGTACGCGTATAACGTGAAAATGGCTAAACAGATTTTGATGCAAACTTTACTAATCTGTCGAGAAAAACAGCCACGCCAGGCCAGGGTTTTTCTCATAGGCTATAAAAATTTAACCTCAAAAAGAGGGGGTAGCCACTACAATCGATTGAGTTAAGTTTGCACCTGAACTTATCGCGCTACTTAGGAAGGGGGTGCAAACTTCTTTGAAATGTGTGCTACGACTAATTCAACTATCGAGTATCCTGCTAAACTAACAGATAGTGCTAAAATTAATACGTTTTGACATAAATAAGCCACTGAAGAAGGATTTTGCCAAATTAACTCTAAGTTTAGAAGAGGGGGTACGGATATCAACATATTTAACTGAATAATTGATTTAATAATTACTACAAAATTAAACGACAATAAATTAATTGCCACAGATTGCTCAGTGCCATCTTCCGGCCAAGTGCGAGTTGGACTCGCGCACCGAGGGCTCCGGACCAAATATACGCTACAAACGGCCGTATCTATAAAAATCCAGTGTTAGCAGATCCTACTCCTAAGCAAAATGTACGCGGTGTTCGATCATTTTATATTGGTTACTGATATAGACAGACGATTTTTACGTCTGTAAAAATAATCTGTTTTTACTATTTTTTGTTATAGCGGCAACAGAAATACACCATCTGTGAAAATTTCAACTGTCTAGCTATCACGGTTATCACGCAGTGGACAGACAGGCAGACAGACAGACGGACGGACAGACAGACAGACAGACGGATAGCGAAGTCTTAGTAATAGGGTCCCGTTTTACCCGTTGGGTACGGAACCCCAAAAATGACTTTACATAGTTATGTAGTGGTAAAATCAATACAAATATCAACACGCGTATAATTGCAAAATTATCTTCTATCAACGCAGAGCCGAAACTACTGAACTTCGAGACTTGAAATTTTCATAGTAGACATTATTTATAACGTGGGCAAGAAATATTAAAGGTTTTTTGGAGATTCATTCCCTAACGGGGTTCAATTGGGGTTGAAACTTTGTATGGAAACCTGTAATTATTTTATTAACTGTATTTCGCGTATAGAATCTTCATTTAAAACTAAGAAAACAAATTCAGGATTTACATTTTGTATGGGAAACCAGTGATTCTTTTAATAGGTAACTGGTATAATATTTCGCGTATATACTCTTCATGAAGAATCTAGAAAACCTATTTAAAATTGTTTGGAAATTCATCCCTGAAAGGGGTAACAGTTTGTATGAGAAAAGTGTGATTTTTGAGTGTACATTTAAAACTAAGACAACTAATTTGGTTTCCTAAATGGTGTAAATAGAAAGTGGAGGCAAGGGGTGGGATATTATCATTTTTTTTAGTTAGTGGTATATAAAGTACTGCAATATTTTTTTCAGTATTTATAAAAACTACCTAATGTTCAATATTATCAATACTTAGTTAAATCTCAATTGTCCAATAACCTGCATCTGTTTTTTTTTAAATATTACAAGAATATAAAAAACTAATACAAGAATTGAAACACATATTCCGTTAGAGATGTATGTAGAGGCGCACTAAAGAAGGATTCTTTGAAATTCGACCTATACGCGGACGAAGTCGCGGGCAAAAGCTAGTACTATTATAAAGTTGTAAAAATGAAATGTCTGCAGATATATTCAGAAAAAATAGTGATACGGGCTATTTGAATGTCACTTAATGGAAAAAACAACTTTACTCGTATAAAAGTGTTTTATTATTGCAGAGAATGGTAAAAATGAAAATTAACATTAGATACAAATTATAAAAAATAAATAACAACGAATTAAACTAGGATTATTAAAAATTACTCAAAAAAAATTTGGTCCCTTCGGTAGGGTGCCCATGACACAGGCAGCATTCCCGCGCTGTATGGCTATTGAAAGCCTTTGTGCGAGAAATCTGCCTGTGCGTGGGTCCCCTGTTGCCTCCCTCAGATGCTTACTCAACTCCTTGTGGAGCCCGCGTGCACCCTGACCCCACGAGCCGAGTGTCTCGATGCCAAAGGGTATAAAGTCGTATTGGGCGCCGAGACAACTGTACTTCGTAATCTTTATTTGCTCCCGGGCGTCCGCCGCCGCACCCGCCCGCCTGCTCGTGGCCGTCCCACACCAGCGCGCGGCCCATCCTCCACGGTATCAATGACATCCCGTCAGGGCGTTTGCCATCGTCCCGCGCGATCTGTGGCTCAAGGACAGCTGGAACGTTGGCGCTGACAAGTGCCCTTCTCAGGATGTCATTGACAGAAGCATGGCGAGAGTGGCGGCCGGCACCCGAGGAGCAAACAAGCCCGTGGTAGCCGAGGCGGTTCACACTGGCTCCACAGGAGGCGCAGGCATGTTCTTCGCACACGTCAGCACCAAGTCGAAGACTCGCCGCAATGCGAAGTGTGTTGGGGTCGATGTATGTTCCTGTATTGGGACATGGGTAGGCGTGCAACCAGTGTCCAGATTCTGTCCGGGACACTGCCAGCAGCCTAGCCTGATCTTTGCCGGAGGAACTGTGAATGAGAGTGTTTAGGGTGGCGTCTGATACTATGGTATCCCAGGCCCTTTGGTTTTTGGGTGAGTCCGGTAAAATTGGGTTCGGTCCAGCCAGCCAGGCGTTCTTAGCCTCAGCCAAGCACGCGATCTTACAGTTTGCAGTCGTATTGACTTTGAGAATTTTACCTGCGAGATCGGAAGTACTATGGATTGAGGATAAGAACGCCGGTAGGGCAATACTGGAAATTTGACAATCGTATAATAGTATATATAGATGAGAATCTGTGATGGCACATTACAGGTGAAACAGCTGAAATTCCTAGAATATAAAATTATATACTATTATTAAGTTGTAAAAATTAATTGTCTGTGCATTGAAGATATTTTCAAATAACTATAGAAAATTAAAAAGTTTAAAATCCCCCCGATACAAATGACCATAACAACCAAATTTGGAGTTCCTAGCTTCCATATTGGCTGAGATCCGGTCACTTGTTCCACTAAAAGCTCGTCAAAAAAGTTAAGAACACTCGGGATAAAATTATCTATGACACAAAAAAAACGCACTTAAATCGCTCCATTCGTATGGGCGCTACGATGCCACAGACAGATACACAGACACACAGAGTCACAGACGCGTTAAACTTATAACCCCCCTCTTTTTTTGGAAGAGTTAAAAAAATATTGTAACGGATTATTTGGAGGTCACTAAAACAAAAAATATTTTATTTTTATTTTTTGTATGTTCTCATGTGACCTTGTGGCGTCATCGCGCCAAATCAACTAAACGGATTTCAACTATCTTTGGTGTGTACCATAAATAGTTGATAGGGCATCAGGGTATCCACAGATGGTTATAGGATACTTTTTACCCGACTACCCTGAAGAAAAATACAGGGGTTATGACTTTTCCTCCGCGAATTAAGGTGCAGGCACTTTCCAGTTATAAATAATAAAAAAATCAGTCGTGTGTCGTGTGCACAGCTCTCCGTGACGTCGCCTAAGGTCTTACGGGAAGACCAGCGCTGGCATTCAAGCTAGCATTATGCTCAGGTGGGACATTTTCGTGGCATACTAGTTAATAATAAATGATAAATGAAGTGCAATTTCGAGGTCACCTGGAGAACAAAGCCAAACTGGCTTCAGAAAAGCTCAGGGTGCTTGACCAAGGCAGTACTCCACACCGTGTCACCGGCATTTACTCTACAAAAGTCAGGTTTGACCCCATATGGAGTATTGCTCTCATCTCTGGGCCGGAGCACCCCAAAATCCAACGCCTGGCAGTTCGTATTGTCAACGATCCCGAACTGGCAGACGGACTGGATCCACTTAGCTTCCGGAAAGATGTTGGCTCTGTGTTTTTACAATGGAGAATATTTTGAATAACTTTTTGAGTTGTTGGTTGACTGTTCAATGTGACTTCTATCATCACACTTCCTGCCTCAGGAACAAAGTACTTCCCCCTTATCTGGATGCTTGGCATCCCAAAAATAAACTGATATCACGATCATTGTTACCACGAACTTGCAAGTTGTGAAATGAGCTGCCCCCTGAGGTGTTTCCGGAGCGTTATAATTATAACATGGGATTCTACAAGAAGTTAACAGGAAACTCAAAGGGTGGCAACATATGGGCGATTCCTCCGGTGTTGCACATATCCACATTGGCCTTTTTCCATCAGTGCGCCTACCATGAGTTTGGCAGGAGCGAGAATCGAGCGCTAGATGACGGTCTATCTCATTCGCACTATTAGCGCGTGCCAGAGAGGTGCACTGACACTCGAAACGAGATACTCGCTAGCGCCGATCGTAAAGTCAGCTCATGGTAGGCACACAGACGCCTTTCCCCGTTTACGGTTCCAAAACTTGTTGACAAAACCAAACATGTATAAATTAAAATTAAACTGAGCAACATGGTTGTTGTTTTCTGAAGCCTATAACCCGTGGACTTTTGTTTTTACAAATTGTCTAAAACATTTCCGCGGCACGCGACGATGTTGTCAAAGAATCAATGAAAAACTGGTGAATTATTAATATTTGCTTTTTTTAAGCTAAATACGAGTACGTATTGTTTATTAGAAAATAAATACTTATTTACATAAAAAATATTTTCCTTGGTAAATTTACCCCGGGGTTAATAGTTCAGGACCTTGACCGAATCGTGCGTAGGTATTCCCAACTGTTAAGACGACAGACATCTTCATCTCTTGTATTCCGGCTTTAACATAATACGTTTCTACAGTGAAGAAACTGATTTATTGTTTAAGTTTGTATAAATGTGGAAGTACCACATTTTTTATTTACAAAAATACTATAACAGAGTTCAATTGTAAAATTTGTAAGAAGGATTTGAACCTGCGACCTCTTCATCAACACAAAAGTGCTCTGACCAACTGAGTTATCATAAGTATACGTACGTGGCCTGAAATTTACGATTCCCATTGTTCCTCCAGCAAGTATTAAGACAGCGAAAGAGATGGCGCTCACGGATTTTTTTGGAGGTCACGGTTTTTTTTTAATTTACGGATTTCAACTATTTTTGGTACATGGGTAGCTGGGTATCCACAGATGGTTATAGGATACTTTTTATCTGACTACGCTTAAGAAAAGGGGGGGTTATGACTTTTTCTCCTCCGCAAGCCATACAGGCCACCACAGTAGTAACGTAGCTGAAATGGTCAGATAATTGCCCTCTGGTAACGCGACCTCTTGACGTCACGTTCTCATTTACCATTCGTTTGACGCGTTATTTACTATTTGTGCGCCTGTGAGTGCGCACATTCAACGTTTTCGATGCAGGCGGGCTAGAATAACTGGCCGCGACTACGCCTGTTCCTTACCCTGTGTCTTACTCATACTGAATTGTAATCAATGAAAAGCAATGGGTATATTTTTGAACTGGCCATTGTGCTTTTTATGATGTTTTACTCTACTTCAATAAAATAAAGTCTCATATAAACCCAAATATAGAATACTTCTTAATCTAATGTTAGATCGCAATATAAATCAGACCTTAAATTTCCTAAGATCAATAATTAAATGTAATAATAAAATAAAAGTGCTTTTAGTTTCAACTATTCGTGTATTCAATAATCTTCCCACTGATATAAAAAGTATAGACGATAGCACTTTTAAAGTGACACTAAAAAAATGCCAATAGATAAGGCCTTTTATATAATACTAGCTTTTGCCCGCGACTTCGTTCGCCTTAAATTCGCTTATCGCGGATAAGGGTATTTTTCCGGAATAAAAAGTAACCTATGTCCTTCCCCGGGACTCAAACTGTCTCCATACCAAATTTCATCCAAATCAGTTCAGCGGTTTAGGCGTGAAGAGGTAACAGACAGACAGATAGACACACTTTTGCATTTATATTATTAAGTATGGATAGTATGGATATGGATGAATTTTCTTCTGTTTCCGCGATTATTACTCATTTAAATAAATCAATTTAACGGATTATATCGCACGTGGAAAGTGGAAAGGCTGGAAAGCTTCCAAAACGTCGGGAACTGAATATAGATAATATACGCGTATATTATCTCATTTGAGTTCCCGACGTTTTGGAAGCTTTTCAGCTTTCCACGGTCACATCGACCCGGGTGAAGGAGCACATAGCAGATGTCAAGCACCGTCGGTGTAAAGGTTTGCAGTCTGTGAACAGTCATTGACAAACCAATCCATTCAATTAAGTTTAATAAATCTTCTATCCTTGCCAAAGAGAAAAGATATTTTCCGAGAATGCTACGCGAGGCTATTGAGATTAAAAAGCATCCTAATTTCAATAGAGAATGGGTTGTCGCTACCACCAGCTTGGGATCCTGTAATACATCTCATCAAGGAACAAGCGAGACACAGGACTGCAAAACCGTAATTTCCGAACGTGTGTAAAAATATCTGATCTGTTAAAATGTAGTTTAATAGTCTTTGTTTTTAAAATATTATAATTAGTAGCGTTTCTTTTCTCCTCAGTACGCCTCATTTGTGAAATGCTGCTTGGTAAATTATTAAAATAAAATAATTAAGCCCCTCTGGCACATGTGTAACTGTCTTTACAGATTAGGCACATCTGGCATGTATGTACACCTTTATTTGTTTTTTCCAAAGTGGGTAGTTTGCACAAATTGTAACTTTGACAGAGAAAAATATATCTTTTCTCAGTCCACCCATGACCATGGAAAGCTGAAAAGCTTCCGAAACGTCGGGAACTCAAATGAGATAATATATGCGATATAATACGTTACATTGTTTTATTTAAGGCCTTCTATAATTTAAAATAATTTTATGATAGTATATTGTGAATTAGATTTTAAGAGCACAAAACATTGTATGCCCGGAAGAGTAACTGTTTTCGTGTGTGGTGTGCTATAAGAGCTAACTTCACACCAAATTTCGATTTTCTGGGACAACTGGAAGTACCCTATAGATCTTCCATGGACGGCAATTTGTAGATAAAATAGTAGATTGTTTGACAAGGGGCTAAAATAAGCCATTATGACACGAAGTGATTATTTGGACGAGCTCACAAAGTGAGCGAGCGAGAAATGGCTTTTATATTTCATGAAAAATTCAAATTACAGTTTGAGCAATTCGTTCAGAAATTTTGGCCAATCTGAACAGGTTGGTTTGTTTCATTTAATTTTTTAATTAGTCGGAAGCGGAAGTAGTATGTAGCTGGCCGCAAGTTTTTTTTTTCAGTTTCATACAAATTTGTATGGGATTATATGTTAGATCTAGCCCCAAGGGTTTAAAGAAAGCTTTATACCCTAGGGGCTAGACGTACTATTTTAGTTCCCCTTTGCGAACGAGCTTTTTGAGCAGAAGTAAAAATACCTTTTTGAATCACTGTATTTTTGGATTGCGTTGACTTAGTAGCTTGATTTTTTTTTAAACTTCAAGAGATCGTAGATTTAATTATGAGATGTTAATTTTAACTTGATGCCTCCAAGTGTTCCCGAGAAAAAGGGTTTTAACAGACAGACGCACAGGCAGACAAAAAAGTGATAAGTGTTTCGTTTTTTCCTTTTAAGGTATGGAACTCTAAAAATGTATACATTTAGATTCTTTCACCTTCTAATATGCCGTTCCATTTATTTTTGTGAAGATTCCTTAAATATACACACATTTTATTTTTTATAATAGTGCTCAGATATAGATTAAATCATTTATTGTAATAGCTACCTTGACGTGTTGACAAGCCTTTTTTTATGTTTAAGTAAAACTTGAAGGCCTCAAACATGTATAAAGTATATTTTAAAAAAGGTATGTCATTAAAAGCGAGTCTACAGTCTTAATCGATTACGTCATTTGCGTTTGGATGATCCGTCTATGACCAAAACTAAGCATTATGATAATGGAAATCTCGCTAGCTAATTAGTTCTAGTTGTTGTCTGTATAAAACTAGAACTCTCAGAGCATTGTGTCATTATTGACATCATTTGTGAATGCCTTCGAAAATTAGTATAGGTAATTCAAAACCTACAGTACATTACTCTTTATTGCTTATCTCAAAAACCAGTATAAAAAAATAATACATTAGAGGCCTTCAACAGGCGGTCTTATCGCTAAACAGCTATCTCTTCTAGACAACTTTAGGTTAGAGGAGTTGCGAAAAAAAACTGTACATTTAAGTAGGTAGCGCAAACCAGTTCGAAATTTCTTCACTAAGAAACTACATTCTAATAAATATAAAGTATTCTTATAAAACTTCTTATAAATGTTATATTCTTATAAATCTTTATAATAACATAAATTCAAGACACCGTCTGGATTTAAACCAGTGCCTTGTGCCTTGCCGGGGCACACGCGCTGGCAAATGAGCTGCAGAGTCCAGTCAGCTTGTCTTCAAATAATGTCACTATTTGATACAAGATCTTTGGAACTGAAGTATGTATCTTTGTATATATTATAGTTTATAGGCAATTTATAGTTTAATTTAATGTAAATGTAAATATTCCAGTACCCGACATTGGCTCTATTGATAGGCACATTCAAATTAAATTAATGGCAATAGAAGTGACAATGAGGGTGTCAACTGTGAACTGTCAAGAACTTGGGACGTTAACATTACTTTTAGATTTCACTTCTAAACTACTATAAATCACAATTTATCTGCTTTGCCTCAAGGTTGACTGGTAGAGAATGCCATATGGCATTAAGTCCGCCTTTTGTACGATAAGTTTTTCTTTTGTGCAATAAAGATTAAATAAATAAATAAAGTTAGTAAGTAGGTAAACATTTGTCATTACTTGTTTAAGTCGTTTTATGTAATTGCTTATATTCTCTTAATCGGCAAGAGTGATTTCATATCCCCTAAAGGAGTTAAATTTAAGTTGACAGTTAGTGTTTTGAATGTGTACATTTCAAAGTAAATAAGATATCTGAGATATAACTCATCCCTTAAATAATATAAAGGAAAATCGACACAATCCAAATATTGAGGATAAATTACCTAATAGTCGCAGACGGAGTCGCGGGCATTAAGCTAAGCTAGTATAGTTATAGAGTGTATAAGGAAACCTCCTTAATTTCGTACTATTTAACATTTTGAGTCATTTCAAAGAGATTGATTCGGGTTAAGGGTTGGTGGTAGCCTTTGCGGTGCATTTTGAGGTACTACTGAGGATATATATTTGGATGATTTAACAGTCCCATTTAACATAAGAGGGTGAGAATGAGAATCAATGTCCGTGGAAAAGCCGAGTCGCAAAAGATCAATCGTAAACGGGAAAAATAGAGCTCGAGCGAAATTTAACTGTCAAACATGAGTTAGTTATAACGGGGAAAGAGTTTTTTTTTACTCCATGGGAGGCACAGACCTTCCATTCTCTAAATGACGTCATCTTTCGGTTTAGCACTCTCAGTTGATATTTTAGTAAAATGTGAGCTAAAAGATTTTGGGCTGTAGCCAAATATTAATCATATCAACCAGTTATGACACATGAGAATATTCCCAGACACTTGATATTTGATGTATTATTTTTGTTACCATACATGTTTGGCATGTTGAGTTGAGTCATGGAATCATGCGATTTCTAATAACCAATCATAGACAGAGCTTGTTAACTTTATACATTATGTATAATAAGTAGGTACGCAGCGAATATGTTACAGGGCATGGTACGCGTGTCGCGTATCATATTGACGCGTATCGCATCTTACGCTGTGAGGCATACGTCACTTTCATACTCAGGTCAGTCACTTCGTCACTTACATATATTATATTTAGGGTTGCCAACCCTACTGTATAATATAGTATCCTACTATATTAGGGGATCAAATACTATATCTTAAAAAGTATATAGTAGGTAGGCGAAACTACTATATTTTGCGTAAAGCGGAACACAGCTTTACGTGTTCTTACATTACGTGACGTCACAAAAATCAGTGCGCCATGAGTTCGGCACAAGCGAGTATCGAGCGCTCGATGGCGGTCTATCTCTTTCGCACTATTAGCGCGTGCGAGAGAGGTGCACTGACTCTCGATACGAGATACTCGCTAGCGCCGATCGTAAACTCAGCTCATGGTAGGCGCACAGGTGGAAACTCTTCTCCACATAATTAAAAATGGATTGTAAATTTGTTTTAAGTAGTTTCCGTAGTTGTTTATATAAGTAATTTTATAGGCATGGATATTTTTTTTAATGTTATATAATGGGGTAAACGAGCAGGCGGATCCTTTATGGTGGTCTTCCATAGACACCTGCACACCAGAGTACTCGGTACGTCAGAATGACAGTCAAAGTCAGGCAATATCTGCCTAGCTTAGCGTCAAAACACCCCATATAAAATGGCTATAGCTATGACATCATTCGCTAATATGAATATAAAGCTGTCCCTACTGTAAAAACAAGTACCTATTTCATTCTTGACCGTGAAAAACAACGTTTAAGTAAATAGTTGTTCAACTATTTTTCTTCATTAAAGTGACAAAATTGGATAGTAGCATTTAATTTAAACTATTGGATGATAAAAAACAAGATGTATTGAAAATGCAATATCATTAGGAAAAAATACACTGAATTTGGATCTAAATTTTATTGTGATAATGTGGTGTTTTCGAACCTGTATAGACATTTTTTTCTTTGAACTTGGAAATTGTTCCCCAGTTTACGCCTCTTGGGTCGAAACAGTAGGACCATGGGGTCCCAGCGCCCATAGCCTCCACATTGGGATGTGGACTGTGCTCAAATAAATAAAAAATTGGTACACGGGTAGCTGGGTATCCACAGACGGTTATAGGATACTTTTTACCCGACTACGCTGATTAAAAATAGAGGTAATGACTTTTTCTTCTCCGCGATCGAAGTTGCGGGCACCTTCTTGTTATAAATAACTTAAGGGCGTCTTCAGCAGCGGGACAAGGCAGGTAACCTTGCCAAGCTAAAGTAAACCCTATATATAAATGATATAAAGAGTTTGGCATTGTCTTTAGTTTCGCAGTAACACTAGCTAGGTCCGCCCCTGTCTGCGTAAGCGCAGATCGATTACATTCATTTAATTATCATGCCATTAACATCTGTAATTAACGTTACTTATTTGGTTTGGCACTTACGTTTGGAATTAGAAATAATAAGAGTACAAAATTTTAAAATAGTTTTTGATGTGTTAATCTTATAATAACTTCGCTTTGCTTGATAAATTCACAGAATCTATGTATAGTTAAAGTCTATAGGTACTAACTATTATAAAGTAGTAAAAATTTAATGTTTGTAATGTATATTGAAGATATTATATAGCCAGCGTCAAGACTTAACAGCTAAGGTAAGGTTTTATTCTAGGTAAGGTTGTAAGCGGAGGAAAAAAAAACATAACCCTCTGCTTTTCTTCAGCGTAGTTGAATAAAAAGTATACCAACTGTGGATGTCCAGTCCAGGTACCCGTGTAACAACACAGTATTGAAGCCACAACGACACATACAAATATATATTAAAAAAATCAAAAATATGTCTTTCATAATATTTTCTTCTGTTTCCGCGATTATTACTCATTAAAATAAAACAATTTAACGGATTTTATCGCGTATATTATCTCATTTTAGTTCCCGACGTTTCGGAAGCTTTTCAGCTTTCCATGGTCACGGGTGGACTGAGAAAAGATGTTTTTTCCTCTGTCAAAGTTACAATTTGTGCAAACTACCCATTTATACGCTATATAATCCGTTAAATTGTTTTATTTCAATATGTGTTTCAATTCATTGACCTTTAAATAGATAAAATGTAGGTACTTCCCAACAAGCAAAGCATTCCTATAAAAAAAGACTATAAGTACTCATTTACTAATAACGTTCCTGTAAAGACATTGTTGTAGAGCCATTTACTTATAATAGCATACGATAAGCGGTAACATACTCAAGAGCATTAATGTTTATATTTTAGCCTTATAGTTTGCTACAAGATTGTAGCACAGAACAGTTACAGGGTACTTTTACTTATAGTAACATTTTACAAGCGTAGAAGGTCTTAAGATCATTTGGTTTTATCTTACAGACTTCTAGTCAGCTTCAAGATCGTCTTTTAAGACAGTTATAGGTTTAAGTCTCCTATAATAGTTTGCAGTAAGATCAAATAGTCCTGAATAGTATTTGATCTTATAGTAGCATTTTATAAGAGATCAAGATATTATAATATACTAAGCTGAGGTGATTACAAGTCCACATGGCTATTAGTCTTGTCCAATGTTCTTATAACAGAAATTGTACTTGGTAAGAGCCTTATTAGATGAAACACTCATATAAGTTATTAGATCAAACACCTTACTAGTAATCGTTTGGTATTGTCACATTGACGATGTAATTTGTAATCTAGTATATTTGGAACTTCGGGATGAATTTAAGGAATTCTACGCGACATGATCCTTTTAAGTAGTTTTATTGAAATGTGTAACCATGGCGGAGATCAAAACATTTTTTTTACTAAAATTAACTTTCTTATGGTTCATAGATAGTGAGAAGATTTCGGCGGCAATTTCTCTGGACTAAAACTGCTATAAGTGCAAATTTACCTGTAATTGTCCTATAACATACTCAATGCAGAAAATATTTAGAAAATGGCGAATGTTCATAATAAATGTGGGAATATTATTTTAATAACATATATGGTATGTCCGCTTTTTCAAGGGGCATTGTAAAATTAAACAATTTATGGTGGACATTTACAATAAAAATGACTTCCCCGGTAAGTTCACACACTATACATACAGTATTTTACAATACTTAGATATGCTCTAAACTACTTACAAATTACATTAGTTAGCTAAGAAAAATACTTACGTTTGTTTTTAAGTACCACGCAAAGTAATATAAAATAAAATTATCATAAAATGTATTAATAACTAAGTATATTAGTAATGCATTATAAATAAGATTGCTTTAGTATGATGCTTATGTGAGACACTTATAAGTGTAAAAAAACTTATAAATGGGTAGTCTCAGAACATTATAGGAGCAATTGTATTCTGGTAGAACTTCTGTAAGTGTATTTTAGGGCCTACTGACATTCTGCTAGTTGATTATAAAATCGTTATATGAAAGCAATGCTCCTATAACTGCGCCCAAGTCCGTGTGTGTAATAAACGACAAGTATCTTATGTACAATAAAAAATAAGCTTGAAAACACTATAAGTACTGATTTTGCTTGTTGGGTTTATCACTTATTTTTTGCAAATATTTTTCTTTTTTATAACTTTATAATAATAGTACTAGCTTCTGCCCGCGACTTCTTCCGTCTTAAATTCGGATAAGGGTATTTTTCCGGGATAAAAAGTAGACTATTTCCTTCCCCGGGACTCAAACTATTTCATACCAATTTTTTTCCAAATCGGTTCAGCGGTTTACGCGTGAAGAGTTAACAGACAGACAGACATTTATAATACTAGTATGGATAGTATGGATGGAATGGATACATAATAAAACAATGAGTTAATCAACACGATTCATGTCGCCTATTTAAGATGGACGATAAGAATGTTCACCATACTTAAATAACGACAAATACTTTCCTATTTTTGTTTGTCATAAAACTGCTGCAGGCATACCAATCTGACAAAGCTATGACAGAAATGCATTAAAATAGGTCATAATATGTCAATGGGGACTTGCTTAAAGAAAAAAAAAGTAATTACTGTATGTATACAGGTTCAAAAACAGCATGTCTACAGGTTTGATAACGTTGTCACAATAAAATTTAAATTTGAAATCCATGCTATTTTTTTTATATTTTGTATTCTCAATACATTTTTTTTAATCATTCAATAGTAAGACGGTAATTGTTTATTATTATAAACAAAGATCAGAAACAAATAAAAAAAAAAATTTGACGATACTGGACTTGAACCAGTGCCTTGAGCCAGACCGGGGCAGCACGCTCTAGCCAACTGAGCTAATCGTCCATACCAGTAGTCGATGAATTTTGTCATCTGTTCATGCTTACGGATCTCTGTATGGTGCATCCGACTCTTTAGCCGTTTAGTAAAAACTTTTTTTCATTTGTTTCTGATCTTTGTTTATAATAATCCAATAGTAAGTTAAATGCTAATGAAGAAAAAAATGTGGAACAGTTCTGTATTTAAAGTATTTAAACTTAGTTTTTCGCGGTTAAAAATGAAAGATTTGTTTCAACAGAATAGCTTTACTGCCCGCTATTAACGAATGACGTCATAGCTTACGCACATTTTGTATGGGGTGTTTTGACGCTCGGCGGATATTGCTTGACTTTGACTTTCATTTCTGACGTTCCTAATGCTCAATCCCTGTTGGTCTTTAATATTTATATTCTCCTTATGAGAAACGGAATTCATTAAAAAATGAACGCAAGTTCCTAATTACAATAATATTCTCTCAAGACAACAATAATCAAACACATATGACAATTCGATTGCATCTTGTTCTATTTTCGAATTTGTTTGTGCGATGATCTGTCCGAGCACTGATGATTACAGACCATTACACTGCTTGTTGAAACGATGACCGCTGGGGCAGAAAGGTTCGATCGAGTGGCTACCGCGTATAGGAAGACGCAGTGTGGGAGGCTCCTAACAAAACGGACCGTTTTGGTTAAGATGATCGGGGAAACCGCTGGATCATTGGCCGTTAAGCATATCCTTGAGGGAGACCTTTGTTCAGCAGTGGACGCCTTTAGGCTGAAAGAATCCACCAGAGCTGGGCGATGTACATAAAAAGTATACTTTAAAAAATTTACCAATAGGTATATTATTTTGTTTTAGTCACCTCTAAATAATCAATATACATTTCAATTCTACGACTTTATAATATAGGTACATAAGTATTGGTCTAAAACAGTCCGTTATTTATGCAAATCTTTAGGCTTTGTTTTTGACTTATTTTTCATCAAAATATTTGTTATACTTTTTTGACAATAGTCTATTTTTGTGTGTCTCTAGGCTACAGGTATAAATAATGTCCAATATTTATTTGATTCCCCATTGCCCATTGGTACATAGTCAGTCACTTCATAATAGAAGTAGATAAATCGTCGTGTTCGTTAAAATACGATTAAGTAAAAATAAATATCGTTTTATAATATTTACCTCGTACTTTGGAATTTGAATCCGTTATCGCACTTCCGGATTTTCTCCAAATAAAATCACTGTTAAACAAATACAATAAATAAAAACACTGCAAATTTTACAAGTACACTTGAATCCACTTGTCAACTGTCACGCATTTTTTTGAGTTCTCCGAAGTTTCCCAAACTTTTCTATGATTTTCCGATATTTCCCGCGCAACCGCCGCGCGCCGCGTGTTAGTCTGCGTCCGATGACTTACAGTATTTGGACGCTACCTGAATGACGTCATTATTAAGGGGAGGGCGGCGTTAACTTGTCAAGACGCATTAATGACGCATTCGGTACGCTCACTAGTGGTTTGTGCGTATGTGTAGCACCTAAAATTGAAATAGTCCAGGAAACTCGGTCTGTTATTGGAATACTTTATATATTTATATTTATTAATGATTTTGTTAAAAGGTTAACTAAAAGAGATCCTGTTCAGCAACTTTTTTGTTTGCCTTTTGCTCATGCTATAACAATCTATTTTTCGTTATATCTATAATATCATAAAATTGAACATTGACGATAATTCTTATAAATACAAAGATTTAAATAATGAAAAAAAAAAATGAACCAGTGCTTGTGCCTTACCGGGGCGCACGCTCTGCCAACTGAGCTACAGAGTCCAGTCAGCTTTTCTTCAAATTTTGTCACTATTTGTTACAAGAACATTGCATTTTGCATTTTAACCAACTTTTCTGCATTTCTGGAATCCACTCAGAGTCTTGGATTTTTTTCATTATTTAGATCTATATATTTTCTTAGTGATGAAATTCACTCTGAAAATCACGACGATCGTGATGTTAATCATCAAGGTTTTCTTAAAAATTCATCAAATATATTTTCATAAAAATTAGTGATACGGACTATTTTAAGGTCACTAAATAGAAAAATATGGTAGAACCCACCTGATGGAAAGTTGTCATTCATTACCGCCCATACATACATGAGAGAAAAGAACAGTGTGTTTGCAATTTTTATTTAAACGTGTACCTATAATTTATGGTACTCTTAGAAAAAGTATTATAATATGTATATACAATAGTTATATAATTCGTTTTTCAAGGACTCAGCAAGCTTCGTGGCCTAAACGTGGCACTCGATTGAGAAATCATACATTATATAACGATTGCATAAAATACTAATTCTCAACTATAAACGATATTTATTAAAATTTTAGGCGTAATAACTGCGTATAACATTTTAAATCGTAAATCAAACCAGATTTTGAAGGTGAGTAACCTTATAGATAAAAACAATTTAAGCAAAGCCCTTTTTGTATGTAGTAATAACGTATCCGAATAGACAAATTGACGTTCCATTTCCATATTAGAAAAACGGCGTTTATTTATCAATTCTGTACACTATCTTCTATACATGCAGAAGGAGCATTAGTTAAGCTTTTTATGTACGCGTATATCACACTAAAATAAATGAATAATATCAGTCCAAGCACCGCCTACAAAATTTCTTCGCTCTATGGTTGACTGGTGGAGAATGACTTATGGCATTAAGTTTTAATGAGTTTGCTTTTGTACCATAAATAATTAAATCAATTAATTAATAGCAGAGGCATTCTTACACAAATCATAATATAGATATCAAAATAATAATATAGATAAATATAATACTTAACTAAGTCAATTTTTAGAGTTCCGTAGCCAAAATGGCAAAAACGGAACCGTGATAGATTCGTCATGTCTGTCTGTCTGACTGTCTGTCTGTCTGTCCGTCCGTATGTCACAGGCATTTTACTCAAAAACTATAAAATGTATATTGATGAAATTTGGAGCATAGGAGTCGTGTGTAAACCGCTACTTAGTTCGATAGTTAAATACAAAAAAATATATATTTCTAGGGGGGGCACTCGATAACATGTAACCGAAACTAAAAAAAGATTTTTCTTCAGATATCAATGTGTGGCACATATTTCGACAGTAATTTTAAAAACACTTTGAGGTTTCTACAAAAAAAATGTAATTTATTAGTATTTTCCGAAATATTCGCTACGAAAGTAGCAAAAATTGTGTCTATTGTATCTATTTTCTAAACGGTATGTTCAAAAAATATGAAATAATTTACAAATATAAAGCTTAATAAATACTCCCAACGAAATTTTTTTTCATCTGTAGTGCATTTTTTTTTATAAACGGCTGCGGAACCCTTCATGGGCGAGTCCGACTCGCACTTGGCCGCTTTTTTTTATTCCATAGACTAAATTGCAATTTCATAGATATCTGTTTAAGCATTAAAAATTTATTGTAATGGGTATTTAATGTATTCGATTACGTAGTAAAAAACTTGTTAAATGTATTTTAAGTAAATAAGCATAAAACATACATTAGGTATATCAGATTAGCTAACTAATTTGACTAGCAGTCAAATTAGTCTATCGAATAAATAATGGACTATAAATCCATACTTAATATTATAAATGTGAAAGTGTGTCTGTTACCTCTTCACGCTTAAACCGCTGAACCGATTTATTGGATGAAATTTCGTATGGAGATAGTCTCGGAGAAGGACATAGGCCACTTTTTATCCCTTATCCGCGATAAACGAATTTAAAGCGGGCGAAGTCGCGGGCAGAAGCTAGTAGAAAATAACGAAGAGCCAGGTAAAAATATTCATTCATTCATTGTTTGGCCGGTATTCGAACCCGGGATCTCCAGCTTCGTAAGCCATTATGCAACCAATTAAGCCAACCGTGTCATCAATAACTAACACTTCTTCTTCCTTCTAGACCTAATCCCAGTTACTTGGGGTCGGCCTCCCTTGTCCGCAATCTCCATCTAGCACAGTTTTGTGGTGCCTCTTTATCTAAACGAGCTTCTTTTAGGTATTTTTCGACCGTCGTCCACCAGGTGGCGGGTGGTCTGCCATCGGGAATGTTTTGTAGTCGGCAGGTCGAGGGCAAGCTTCACCATATGATCATCAATAATTAACACAACATAGAAAACTTGGGTAGTTCACTGCGTTGCTATTAAGATGAACCATCGGCCATTGACGCGAAAAATTAAGTATGGCCATTTAGCGTATACTATAGCATAAAAATGTACAATGTTATACCTCTGGGAAACTTAATATTTCCAATTCTGCATTTTAATTTCGTGTTCAAACAGCAACACACTTAATATGAGCTAAACTGATATAATGTATTGATGCTTATTTACTTGAAATACATTTAACAAGACATTGGCATAAAGCCTATAGATATAGGTCAGTTAAGTGTGTTGCTGTTTGAACACGAAATTTGAAACTGCAGAATTGGAAATATTAAGTTTCCCAAAGGTACACATTGTATATTTTTAAGCTATAGTATACGCTAAATGGACACAGAATGGCATAAATATTTAATTTTTATTTCGTATCTTTTATTGAAAATATTTTTTTAAAACCTTGATATATTCACAACAATCGACTGCATACATTATTACTTCGGTCTATATAGACCAACAAAATCGTGACATTGACTGATAACTTTTTAATTTGTATTGCTAATCTGTACAGACCAAAGTACAGTCGATTGTCGTGAGCAAATGACACTTCCAGGATTTAAAAAAATATATCTAAAAATCATTACACATAAATACAAACCATCCGTAGATTGAAGTCCACATAACTCGTAGTATCGTGAAAAAATATAATATCAACATCTTAGGGAAACTTCATGTTTCCAAAATTGTATTAGTTAATTTACTTGTGGCAGCCAGTGGTTCTGAAAAATTAAGCAGTATTTTTTTTTACTTTTTAGTGTTTTATTTGTGGAGTCGGTTAAAATTTATACTTAAAAGCATATCTTGTGGCAATTTAAACAAGCCTGGGATATGATACAGCCTCTGTCAGAATGGACAACGTGAAATCGGCACCATTCCACCCAAGTGCAGGGGTGAGACAAAGTTGTATATTGTCGCCACTTCTCTTTAATTTATACACTGAGATGATTATGAGAATTTCTTTGGATGGTTGGACAGATGTTGTACAAGTTGGCGGGAAAAACATATCTAATCTCCGATATGCGGATGACACTGCCCTGCTTGCTACGAGTGAGAAAAACATCGCTGACCTGATTCGTCGAGTTGAAAGCGTGAGCTTGCGCTTTGGTCTGAAGCTCAATCGCCAGAAGACCAAAATTATGATTTTGGACAAAGCTCTCGTCCAAGAAAGTCGTTCGGAAATAACGAATTGCGAAATTTCCAATTCTACTTGGGGTCACTAGTTGTCAACACCGGAGGTTCGGAAGACGAGATAAAGCGAAGAATCGCTATAACTAGAACAGCCATGGAACAGATGAAGAAAGTATGGAAAAGCCACAACATAACCCGCACCACCAAAATGAAATTGGTGAGATCCTTGATATTTTTCTAATTTTCCTTTATGCGGCAGAGACGTGGAGAGTGAAGGAAAGAGAACGACAGCGGATAGATGCTTTGGAATTGTGGTGTTGGAGGAGAATGCTCCGAATATCCTGGACCCAACACCTCACCAATGTCTCTATCCTCGAAGAACTCCAGATCAAAGAAAGACTATCTGCTGTCGTACAAAGAAAAATCCTCGCCTACTTCGGACACGTGGCCCGCAGAGGACCAGAATCTGTGGAGAGACTGGTTGTGGAGAGACTGGTAGTGCAGGGCAGAGTAACGGCTCTAGATCTCTTGGCCGTTCACCTATGAGATGGGCTGACCAGATAAAGACGCTGACGAGTGCTTCCCTTAGCGAATGTGCTCATAGAGTCCAGGCCAGAGGGAATTGGAGGAAAATTGTGCAACGCGCTACCACCAAACCGTACGAGTGACCACGGCTGCTCTGCCAAGAGCATACGCATAAGAAGAGAAGAGAGAGGATAGGCTGCATTATTTTATTAAAGAGATCCGGTGCCTACCTTATGGATCCATCATCAAATCAAATCAGTTCGACCCTGCCATTCTCATCAGGACCATTTCAATTTGCGACTATGAAGGAACTTAGCTGTGTTATCGCCATCCGTAATAATCACATATGGTTAAGGAGTTCCATTCCAGTGACCTTCTGTGGTCTTCTTCGTCAGTTCTACTTCACCAAATTTACTTTCTAAATGCAAATGCTTGAATTGTTTCTTAAAATACTAAAATCGCCATTATGTATAAATAAATAAAATAAAATATTACAGGATGTTTCTGTTGGATCTACATCAGTTCATAAATGTCTGAGCTCTGAGGTAAAGAACAAAAAAAAATACAACCGAATTTAGAACCACCTCCTTTTTCGGGAGTCGGTTAAAGAGAACGGCACACTTCTTCTCTTTTCCTGTCGAGGTGCCCTCAAATAATAAGCAGCGGTGTTGACAGCCCTGGCCGTCGCGTCTCTCAAGGCCAGTTGCGGACAAGAAGACGGGCAAGCCGGGCACTCCATGGTTTGTCGTGCAGTGTTGGTACACTGAAAAATTAAAATCTGTTTTCAGACCAAGTGAATTAGTTTTTTTTTGCTTTTTCGTTAGCTGTAATTTCGTTTCAACTTATGTAATAAGGTTATTGACAGTAGAAAAAAAAATGAAAAAATTATATAAGATCCTGATAAAACAAGCGAAATAAAAAAACTACGCTAAAATTTTGAGTTCGATACCTTACACGTATCTTGTTTTATGAGTCTTTAGTTGGGTGGGAAAGTCCATATTTAAAGTGTGGAAATATTAATAACTAATAATGCCATTCAATAACCCATAAAATGATTTGTAATTTTTGTTATAAATCCGTTTCGATAAACGCAAGTTTTAACATAGCTGCAGAACAAAGTTCCTATTTTCCCTATACAAGATACAAGCGTGTGACGTCACATGCTTGTAGGCATAAAGCGCTTTTTCGGAAAGTCCAAAAATGTGCTTTTAATTTAACGTCGTTGTATCTCGGGGAGTTTTTATGATATTGGAGTATGTTTTCACAAATATTTCTATTATTAAGACGTCGTTTTATAACATACCCTAAAACATTGTCAAATAGCCTATTACACTAGTACCTACAGTCGGTATCAAATAGTGAGTAACGGCCAAAGCGCCACATACATAGACTCACATCTTTATGGGTAAAGTAATAAAGATGGAGCTTTGGATATTACAGACTATTTGCTGCTGACTTTACTAGTATAGTTAGTAGCATTATAGTTAGTATATCATAGTTATTTTCATAGTATCATGTCATACGGTATTCTGATTTGGGGCAAAGCAGCTGACATACAGACTATATTTGTGTTACAAAAAAAAGCGATTAGTTCTATATATAACCTGAATTCCCGTGACTCCTTGAGAGAACTTTTAAAGACATCGAAATAAAACAATTTAACGGATTATATCGCGTATATTATCTCATTTTAGTATTTTTTTTAAAGACATCATCAACATATTAACCGTAGCGTCCCAATATATTTATGAGAATATTATTTATGTTATTAAGAACCTAGAGTGTTTTACTAAGAAGAATTCAGATATCCACAATTTTAATACAAGAAATAAAAACAAAATCGCTATTAGAATGTTCCGCGTTCGTAAAGTAGCCAATCATTCGTAGGCCAATGTTTACATTTTTATAATAAGCTACCAGATGATGCTTTAAAATTACCATTTCCAGCTCTCAAAAATTACTTAAAAGAGTCCCTAATGGCAAAGGCATATTATAGGGTAGAGGACTATTTAACAGACAAAATGCATTGCCCAAAACAGAAACCAAAAATTTACTTTTACCGGGACACGGTTCTTATAAGGTGGCATATCAAACGTATGTAATATGTTTTAAATAAAAAATCATTATTTAAATATTCTATATTTTTTTTACTTTTATAAGTTTTGATATGCTTTCTTGAAGAACTACGCATTGAGTTTATATACTCAAAACATATATTTAGGATAGGCTAAGTACAAATATTGTAATAGATATAAGAGTTATTTCGAAAAAATGACTGACTGTTGAGTTTGTTTCGGCTTGTTTCGGCTGAAACGCCGTAGAGTCAGACTTGTAAAAGTGCCCTTGCGGCCTACTTACAGAATAAAGATCATTATTTCATTACAGTATTGTACGAAATGAATCGAATTCAAGTAAGTATCCATAAAACTCAAGGACGTTTTTATGTTAAATGATAATTTCCACTTCGTTATGAAATAGCCATAGAGTCTCATGTGTATTTTTCAAAAAAATTTTTTTTTTAGAATATTGGTATTTTATACTCAGAACCGTTTGTACTCATGAAAACGAAAAAATGTGTCCCAGCCGTTTCGGATCGTCAATCGTCAACAACCTTCAGATAAGTACAGTCACCAGCATCAAAATCTGCCGAAACAAAGGGGGTAAACATATCTGACACGTCCTAACCACCCTAGAAATATAGTCGTGTCAGATATTTATGCGCGCTTTGTTGTGGCAGATATTAAAGCGTACACCCAAAAGGAATGTAATATTCAAAGGTTTCACATTTACAACTCATGTAGGTTTTTACAAATCTGATGGCCACAGGAAATGTTGAGGGAAAACGAACTAGAGGCCGGAGCCTATAACGCTGGTCTTTACCATATCTCAGAGCAGACCAACAAACCAATTTGCGCCGTATACTACACCAGGCAGCTGACCGTAAACCCAGTTCGGACCAGGCTAATAGTATTATAGTCTAGTAGCGAGTAAATTTACGTCAGCGGTAGATACGGGGTACAAAACCTGAGTTTTATGTCAAATACTGTTTTTTTTTGCTTTATATATGCGACACTGGTAGAGTCGATCCATTTTATTCTATTTTTGGGAGCCAACAAATAGTTTGGCTACTAAATTATTCGCTACTAGGCTAAAATAGTAGCCTGGTCTGAACTATAGGCTTAACCGATGGAGACAAGCACTTAACAAGCTCAAACGGAGTCTCGAAACTCAGCATTGCTGAAAGCAGACTGGATAACAATTCTATTAAAGCGCACTCGCTTATGTGGAAGTTAAGGGAAAAAGTATTTTTATTGTAGAACCTTAACAAAAAATCACCATCTACGCAAATCCACCCACCCACACACTCACACCGATCATGTTAGCATAAGTAACACACTGATACAAGTAACACATATGTAACTTAAACAAAATCCGTATGATTATGTATTCACGTCATTCTGGTTTCATCGGAAGGAATTTGCTTTAATCAACCTTTGGTAGGTAACCAGTTTATACCTGAACAGTAATAAGCAGGGTTAAAACGTCTAAAACCAGCTAAGTGACAGTCAGACTTGCGCTTCTATGGTTTCGTATAATATATTACTCTTTACTTCACACCTTATATACATATTATACATATTTATATATACACGGTGACTTCTAAGACGTGATACAAAATGTTACTTTCCGAGGCTACTTACAACGACCAACATCGAAAAAAAATCTTTCTGTCTGTTTGTATCAGGCTGTATCTCATGAACCGTGATAGTTAGACAATTGAATTTTTTACAGATGATGTATTTCTGTTGCCGCTATAACAACAAATACTAACAATAGAATAATTTTATGTTTATCTGTCTATGTCAGTATCCAATATATAATGACCGAACACCGCGTACATTTTGCTGCTACACTTGGCCGGCTTTTTGTCGAATTGGCCGAAAAATTAAATTTTTTATATCTTAATCCGCCATAGAGCTGAATATTCAGCATAGATTTTGACCAGATACCTAACCCAACACGCCCCAGTATTGCCTAATGCGTTTGACTCGCAATCAGAATCAAGTTTCATGATTTTGTATAGGCTATGACACTTGATTCCGATACCAAGTGTCAAAATTTCGTTAGGCAATAACCCCGCCGTTCCTGAAAAAAGTGGTTTATATATAAGCAACAGACATACTGACAACAAAGTGATCTCATAAGGTGTCCTTTTTGACCGATCGAGGTATTACGGACCCCTAAAAATGTTCATAAGGAATATGTTAACACTTGAACCTGATATGATAGAAGGCCGACGAGGCGTAGTTTCTAAAATCAAGACAGATGGCGTAGTAAGATAACATTAAAAACTCGGCCAAGAGCATGCATGTCGAACCATGCTTAGTGTAGGGTTATTTTTTTTGAGGAGCTCGGTTTTTCAGCAATAACTCAAAAACGGTAAAATATCCGATCATGTCAAAAATAATTTTCGTTGTAAGTATTTATTATCCACGGGTATCCACAGATGGTTATAGGATACTGTATACTCGACTACGCGAAAAAAACGAGGGGTTATGACTTTTACGCCGTCGCGAATGAAGTTGCTGGTAGGTTCTAGTAATTCAATAAATATACCTCTTTATATATCTTATATATAAATATAAATCTTATATATAACTCTTATTATCACTCCGGCATTCACTCAGATTAAACTCAGAAAAAACAAGACTACTCATTATTCAATCTCCTTATTTCCATATCACAGATGCATCTTTGCCCATGTACACTCACAGTTTCACATGTATTCACAATACTTTCAAAAATTGCCAATGTAAACCGATTGAAAAAGTTGATTGTGTAACATATCTTGGAGTCAAAGTTGATACCGCATTTTCGTGGCACCAACACATAAATTATGTATGTGACAAACTAAGAATTCTATTAGGCAAATTTTATCATTTAAGTTTCAAAGTTCCAAATAATATATTAGAATGCCTATACTTTGCAATAGTAGATTCTATATTGGGATATGCTCTTGATTGCTATGGACTTACATTTAAATCTTACATTGATAAATTAGAAGCATTGCAAAAAAGATTCTTAAAATTACTTGTAAATAAAAAAACAAAAAGTAATTGTAATGGAGACTATTCAAAATTATTTAAAATTTGTAAATTACTCCCAGTTAGTTTAAAACATAAATACCTACTGGCAGTTAATAACTGCAATTAATAGCAACCAGGAGCATAATCCAAAATTAATAGAGCACAAGCGTGGCACTCGATCGGTGTCCGCGGGCAAATTCGAAGTACCACGCGTTAAGAACTACTTCGAAGATAGAACATTAAATAAAAGACTTCCGTACTTCCTAAAAAGTCTGCCCGAGAACATCCGTTATGAACCAAGCAAGCCCAAATTTATAAAAGGCCCTGAAAAAATATTTGCTGCAGTCGCTTGAATAAAATGATTTAATTAAAGTTAGCATCAAATATATTCGTTTATCTTATAATTGTATATAAATAATAAATATTCTTTAGTATAATTAGTATAGAGACTCGTGCCGGCAGTCAAACTGTACAATACAGTTTTGCAGGGAACTGTCTTAGAAATAAGAAATATGTACTTTGTTTAGTAAAAAAATTAAAAAATCCCGTGTCAATATGTCGGTTACGATTACAGGTTTGGCTCAGTGGGTTGCACAACGGCCTACGAAGCTAGCGGTCCCGAGTTCGAATCCCGGCCAGGGTACCTAAATGTTTGTGTGATGAGCATGAATGTTTGTTCCTGGGTTCTGGGTGTTTTCTATGTACTTATTTCAGTATTATAATTTATCAATATATTATGTATATCGTCGTCTAGTGCCCATAGTACAAGCTTAGTTTGGGACTAGGTCGATTTGTGTAAGATTGTCCCTAATATTTATTAATTTATTTATATTCTGGATCTACGGATCTCTTCATTCTCCATTGCTCAGGTAAATTCGTTTATTCAAGCAAGTACAACAATTAAAGATAAGCGTCGATAAGTATCAAGGAAGCTATTTGTTTCATAACTCATTATACTTGCGTGCTGATGACGTCACGAGCCGGTAGCGCCGTCGAGTCGGCGGAGTTCGACACTTGAACTTGACCGCTGTGTACATAACTATAGCTTAACAGGTTCTTCATGACACTCCTATAGTCTGCGGGCGACGGGGGGAAAGATAGCGGGGCAGGGTATGAAGTGTGCGCGCGGCGAAACACGAAGAGCCTGCCACCCGCACACTTCTTACTCGCTCCCGCTGTCTTTCCCCCCGTCGCCTTTAGACCGGGTACACTACATAAATACGAAAAATTTAATTCCGATATTCAGAATCACGAATTTTACAATACCGATTTTTATAATTCTGAAAGGATCAAAATTCCGAATATGACAATTATATGATAACTCCGATATTTATAAATCCGAAATTTAAAAAGGTTTAACGTTTACATTTCCGATTTTCAAAATTCCGAATTTTAATACCCCGAACAATAAAAAGTCCGACTGAATAATAATCCGAAATATCAGAAATACGAATTCCGAATACTGAAATACCGAATTTAAAAATTCCGAATATCGTTACACCGATCAATAATAAATCCGGCTACACAAAAAACATCAGAATAACCTAACCTACAGTTTTCGGTTTTTGGCCCATGTTCAATTTTGACAATTGTGTACATGCAAGCAAGCATTACTTATCCGCTATACACGGTCACAATACAAACCTAACCTAACCTACAGATTTCGGTTTTTATTACGATTGATAAAAATCACGAACTTTGTATTTCCGAATGTCAAAATTCCGAATTAGCAATGCTATTTCGAATACTTAAGATTCGGATTATTATTTTTCGGGGTAAAAAAACATCGGGCTTTTGATTCTTCGGGGTTATAAACATCGGAATATTAAAAATTCGGATTTTTGATATTCGGTAAACTAAATTTCGTGCTTTTCGATATTTTAATACAACGGAAATATATAATTCGGAACTTCGACAATCGGAAAAATAAAATATTGCTGATTATTTGGGTGTTCCCCTTTAGACCATGGGAGTGTCACGAATAACGAAAGAACTTGTCAAGCTATATAGCAATACTTAATACATATATTTGGTACCTATAGGTAATAAATAATGGGTGCAGGATTTTATTTTCAAGAATAAAAACTAATAGGTTAGAAAAACATGAAAAGCAAAACTAGGTCTACACATAAAATGTACTCATAATAGACGTGATGACTGGGTATGTAAATAAAAATTCTAATTCGTCCGTCAGCAAGATCATAAAAAAATATTGGACACGTATTTTTTGCTTTTTGAAAATAAGAAAAGACAACTAAGATAAATCGCATTAAAGTTTAGGAGTGGGGGCTCGTGACGTCACTCGTAAGTAAAATTTGTACTTAGGAGTGACGTCACGCGACATTTTGACTCAATTTATCGCCTTTATTTTCGATTATATGATAAAAAAATTCAATGAAAAAAGAACCGACTTCAAAATAAACTAAAAAGCCAAAAATAATCTTTTATGTACGGTACGGATAAATTTGAATCACCTTTTGAAGTTGGTGCCAAACCATTCATTTATTACTATTAGAAACCGCGGCGGCGAGCCCTTAGTTATTATCAACCTACATATATATTTAGTCATAGTAATTCGTATTTTTGTTGAATAAAGAACTTTATTTACTTCAAGTTTGGCACAGACTTCAAAAGGTGATTCAAATGTATCCGTACCGTACATAAAAGATCATTTTTGGCTTTTTAGTTTATTTTGAAGTCGGTTCTTTTTTTATTTATAAATTTTTATTTTTCGCTTTTTAGTGATGGATTTTAGTAGTGATATAAAGTATGTTTTAGAGCCCAGAATGGGAAGATTGAGGAGGCACTTTGTACGCGTCTCGAGTCTTTGGAAGTAAGAAATGTAAAAGTTGGTTAGTTCATTGTACCTTCCATCATCAGCTCAGCATGACAACCAGAGGAAAACAACTGATAACTTTAGAAAAATATATATAAAACATTGTTAGTGCCTATAATATTTGAGGGTTTCCCTCGATTTTCCTGGTATTCCATCATCTAATCCTGACTTGGTGATAAGGAGACTACTTCAGGGACACACTAAAAATAATATGACTAACAGTCTTAACGTATGTAGATATTAATATTAGATGATTTTTTTAAGAATTATCCTCTAACTCTTAACTATTAAGGAGTTGAAATAAAACAATTTATAATCCGTTAAATTGTTTTATTTCAATGAGTAATAATCGCGGAAACAGAAGAAAATATTATATTAAGGAGTTGTCCCTTCCGTCATCAGCTCAGCATGATGAGATGATGACTACCATATGCAAATACTTAAATAGCTTAAGAAAATATATGAAAAACGTTATAAGTGCCTATAAATTTGTGGATTGCCCTCGATTTCCCTGGGATCCCATTATCATATCCCAACTTGGTGGCAATGGGACCACCTTTCAAATAAAAAAAGATTTTTTAAAATCGGTCCACAATTGGCGGAGTAATCGGTGAACATACATAAAAAAAAAATACAAACTATCGAACATATCTCCTCCTTTTTTGGAAGTCGGTTAAAAATTAGTCATCATCCCCATTCGGTAGAATTGTGGAATGACTTATTGCAGGGGTCGGCAACCTTTATGAGTCAGTACAGTAAAAAAATACAATTTACTAATTTTCTAACTTTTTAAAGAGCTACAAAATAATTCTCGCCAACAATAAATACTTATTTTTGGTAAAAAAAAAAACTATGGAGCCGCAGCTTTACATCCAAAGAGAAAAAAAAAATTATGACTGACATGATCCTTGACCAGACTAGATTTATACTTTTTAGGGTTCCGTAGCCAAAATGGCAAAAACGGAACCCTTATAGTTTCGTCATATTCGTCCGTCCGTCCGTCCGTCCGTATGTCACAGGCATTTTACTCAAAAACTATAAGACGTATACTGATGAAATTTGGGATATAGATGTCTTGTGTAAGCCGCCACTTAGTTTGATAGTTAAATAAAAATATATATATTTCTAGGGGGGGCACTCCATACATGTAACCAAAACTGAAATAAAATAATCAGCAAATATCCATGTGTGGCACATCATTCGACAGATCTTCTAAAAACACTTTGAGGTTTCTCAAGTTTTTTTTTTATTTAGTGAATATGTCCCCCCTCTCTATTTTCTAAACGGTATGTTCAAAAAATATGAAAAAATATATAAAAATAAAGCTTAATAAATACTTCCAACGAAAATTATTTTCACCATGATCGGACATACCGTTTTTGTAAAAATGAAATGTCTGTACATTGAAGATATATAAAACAATATTTTGTAGCGGACTATTTGGAGGTCACTCAAACGAAAAACGTTTTTTTGGATTTTTTGCATGTCTTTATTCGTTGTGGCTTCATCACGCAACATCGGCTAAACGGATTTCAACAATTTTTGGAACACGGGTAGCAGGGGTATCTCCAGATGGTTATAGGATACTTTTTACCCGACTACGCTGAAGTAAAAAAGAAGGGTTATGACTTTTTCTCCTACGCGAACGAAGTTGGCGCCTTCTAGTATATTAATTTATATACATTTATATAGGTCCCAATTTCCTTTCTACTGTGTGTAGGTTACCTTCATATGGCGCGTGCCTTCGATGTCAAATGTTGTTAGTAAACACGTAAAATACGTAAAATATAGTAAACATTAATATGTATTAGGCTCGTACTTGCCTAGCAAGTGTTCTGCCAAGGACAGTTGTGGTGTGTCGTAGTCTCGACCAATCATAGGCGAGCTCAGAATGAGGTAAATACCATGCATATAATTAATTATTAATCAAAATCCATCGTGACTTCCAAACCCGGTCTATCATCTATACAATTATAGTTGAAAAAAAACAGGCCAAAAGCATGTTGGACCATGCACTGTGTAGTATTCTGTAACCATTAGTACAAAGAAATGCATTACAGATGAAAATAATACGATGTGAAAATGAGCACCAGCAAAAGAGCGTATCTTTTGCTGAGAAGCGCAGTGTTTCCACTCAAAAAGTTCAATAACGGTACTCGTATATACCTACCCGATTATGTTGAAAATAATTTCCGTTCAAAGTAGGTATTTATTAAGTTTTATCTGTATCATATTTTTTAGATATACCATTTAGAAAATAGAGGGGGGGGGGGGGGGGATAAACCATTTATGCTACTTTCGGAGCGATATCTTATTTCCGAAACTATTTAGAAACCCTAAACGTCTTTTTAAAAGATCTGTCGAAATATGTGCCACACATTGATATTTGCATATATTTTGCGGACGGATATGATATGACGAAACTATAAGGGTTCAGTTTTTGCCATTTTGGCCAAGGAACACTAAAAATGAAATGTCTGTACAATAAGATACTTAATATTTTCTTCTGTTTCCGCGATTATTACTCATTGAAATAAAACAATTTAACGGATTATATCGCGTATATTATCTCATTTTAGTTCCCGACGTTTCGGAAGCTTTCCAGCTTTCCATGGTCACGGGAGGACTGAGACCAACCAAACCACTCAATTAAGTTTGATAAACCTTCTATCCTTGCCAAAGAAAAAAGATATTTTCCAACCTTCCGATTAAAAAGCATCCTAATTTCAATAGAGAAGATGGATTGTCACTACCACCAGCTTGGGATCCTGTAATACATCTCATCAAGGAACAAGCGAGACACAGGACTGCAAAACCTTAATTTCCGAACGGTGTAAAATATCTTATCTGTTTAAAAGTAGTTTAATAGTCTCTGTTTTTAAATATTATAATTAGTAATGAGGTAGCCTGGGAGTTTTTCTTTGCAGCGTTTCTTTTCTCCTCAGTACGCCTCATTTGTGAAATGCTGCTTGGTAAATTATTAGAATAAAATAATTAAGCCCTTCTGGCACATGTGTAACTGTCTTTACAGCTTAGGCCCATCTGGCATGTATGTACACCTTTATTTGTGTTTTTTCAAAAAATGGGTAGTTTGCACAAATTGTAACTTTGACAGAGGAAAATACATCTTTTCTCAGTCCTCCCGTGACCATGGAAAGCTGGAAAGCTTCCGAAACGTCGGGAACTAAAATGAGATAATATACGCGATATAATCCGTTAAATTGTTTTATTTCAATGAATAAGATACTTTTAAAAAAATTATTATAACGGACTATTTGTGTGTGACTGAGTCGATTTTTGGCTTTCTCGCGTCAAAACGGATTTCTACAATTTTGGTACACGGGTACAGCTGGGTATTTACAGTTGGTTATAGGATACATTTTATCCGACTACCAAGAAGAAAGAAAAAGGGGTTATGACTTTTTCTCCTCCGCGAACAAAGTTGCAGGCACCTTCTATTCTAGAAAAAAAAAAATGTTATGACTCAGTGAACTTCGTATGTTTCACTTATTTTTCTGAAAATATATTCATTGTACAGACATTTCATGTTAAGGCTCTATTGTACTGTTTCTGTTGTTGTTCATTTTTACAACTTTATAATACTTAGTAGGAATATTATTTGTTCACTTAGCTGCGTGTACGACTTGGTGTCCTAGTTTCCATATATCCGGGAAAAATCAGCCATCATCATCGTCATCGTCACCATTTACGTCGCGTTGACGTAGGGCACTCATTAGAGCCAAATTATGTTAAGGAAGGAAGGTACAAAAATAAACAGGTGTTAAATACCGATCGGGTGTGAATTATCAACATCTCAGTCAAAGTCGGTTCTTTTTTTTTTTTTTTTAGTTTTTTGCGTTTTAGTGATGGATTTTAGTGATATAAAGTATTTTTAGAGCTCAAAATGGGAAGATTGAGGAGGCACTATCGTAAATAAATAAGACCAATTGTAGATAAGACTATTGTAAATAAAATCTAAATTATAAGAATTGGCTCGGTCAAATGGTTAAGTCCTGTAGCTTGCTGGTTAAAAAGAATACGACTAGCAGTCTCAACTGACCCATAATATTTTAAGAATAATCTCGCAACTCAAATTGGCGTAGAATCTCGAGTGCTGTTGAGACGGAATATTTCCGTCTCTGATGGACTAGTGAATGGAGCTATGGGCATATAAAAAAAAATAGCCGGTCCTAAGACGAGATCAGCTGGAAGACGGGGAGCTCCCGGAAGCTGTGTACGTAAAAACACGTACGTAAAAATCTGACGATGAAACTGTTGGTCTTAGGTTAAAAGATAGTGACGGTTGCATACCCATACCTCCATCATGTACTAACGTTTCAAGTGACAAGGGGATACGGAGATGTGGAGCCTCGTATGTTACCTTTAATATTAAGTTGGGTTGTTACTGTTCATAAGCTACAAGGTACCACCCTTGAGAAAGCTGTGATAGACCCTGATAAAAAGAATTTGGCTAAAGGGCAAATATATGTTGCACCAAGCCGTGTCAAAACTTTGGAAGGCATAGCGTTGTTAGATTTGGACGCCAACAAATTATTAAATCGACCACATGATGAGAGATCGTTAAGGGAAATAACAAGACTACGATATCTGATTTCTGGCGATCGAAGCCACACATAATACACGACTTTTATGACTTCTACGACTCTTATACGGCACTTACAGCCATATTGCATTCTAATGTCAATTGCTCACGACCTTTAGCTGAACGTTGCTATTTCAGAATCAGGGCCGTTAACCGTTGAGGAGTTCTCTGGTTCTCCACTTTGCTACCCTGACCTTAACCAATTTCTGCCTCTAAGCAAAATATGATAAATAATTATATTGCGATTAGTGAATTAAATAACATTGGTTGAGCCCTAATTATTGACTGGTGGCTTGTGTCTTCATCATCAGTTTTTCTTCACCAAATGATGATTTCCAGTGTAAATGCTTGTTCTACTTTAATAAACACCAAAGTTGCCATAAACGTGCCCATAATATTTGAAAATTCCTTCGATCCTCATCGATCTCATCATCAGATCTTCACCAAAATTGTATGGGATCAACTTGAAGATTCCTACTCTTAACCGAAAAAAATAATTTTCGAAATCGACTTGCGATCCGCGATTTAAATAACACTGGTAGAGCCCTCAGTGGTAACTGATGGCTTGTGTCTTCATCATCGGGTTCTCTTCACCAAATGGTGATTTTCATATGTAAATGCTTAAACTACTGTAGTTAATACCGAAATCGCCATAGATGTGCTCATAATATTCGAGGAATTTCTTCGATTCCTCATCGATCTCATCATCAGATCCTTACCAAAATTTTACGGAATCAACTTGGAGATTCCTACTCTTAGCCGAAAAAATAATTGTCTAAATCGACTTGCGATCCGCGAATTAAACAACACTGGTAGAGCCCTCTGTGGTAACTGATGGCTTGTGTCTTCATTGTCGGTTTCTCTTCACCAAATGGTGATTTTCAAATGTAAATGCTTAAACTACTGTAATAAATACCGAAATCGTCATAGATGTTCTCATAATATTCAAAGAATGCCTTCGATTCCTCATGGATCCCGGCATCAGATCTTCACCAAAATTTTATGGGACCAATTTGGATATACCTAATCAAGAACAAAAAAATAATTTTCCAAATCGTCGTGTAAATGACGGAGTTCTGAGGTAACAAACATAAAAAAAAAAAACAACCGAATTGAGAACCCCCTCCTTTTTTGAAGTCGGATAAAAATTCACACAGTTCAAAAAATAAGGTTCGTATCTTATTTTCGACGTCATAACGATATATGTTTAAAAACCGGCCAAGTGCGAGTCTGACTCGCGCACCGACGGTTCCGTACAAAATATACGCTACAAACGGCCGTATCTATGAAAATCCAGTGTTAGTAGTGCCCTACTCCTAAGCAAAATGTACGCGGTGTTCGATCATTTTATATTGGTTACTGATATAGACAGACATACACAAAATTATACTGTTTTTAGTATTTGTTGTTAAAGCAGCAACAAAAATACGATTGTATGTGAAAATTTCAACTGTATCAATCAGGATTCATGACATGACATGTAGCCTGGTGATACACGGAGTCTTAGTAATAGGGTCCCGTCTTACCCTTTGGGTACCGAACCCTAAAAATAGAGTTTTGGTTGTCAATAGACCATATTTGAGTGATGGTAGCTGGAACCCATGTGGATAATGTAAGTTTACTTTACATTACCTTCTGATACGACTTTCAAACCTTCAAGAAATGAGCGTATGAGTAGGTACTCCCACCTGGAAGACCGGCAACGCACTTGGGTGATTCTTGAAAGGCCAATTTTTGACCGTCCAGACGTAAAAAGTACCCGCAGAAGTAACATATTTGACCTTACTATTTTATTTTTTTATTAAATTACGAGCTCATCTAACTGGGACACGGTGTTTTTTTTGTTTAAAGTAAGTAGAATTAACCGCAATAAAATTTTAAACACCTAAAATCTCATTAGCGTGCAGTGTTCCTTCGCCATTTTGTCAACAAACTTCGCCATTTTGTCAAAACAGTATCAAATCGCGTATAGTTTTGAGTTATAATCGTTAGTATATAAGTTATTGATTTGAAAGAAAAAATATAGTTGTTGTATATATCGTAGTTTATTTTTAATGTATGTGAGAGGTTTGTCCCGAGCTAAGTTATCATTCACGTGGAGCATCCCTAAACAACGTATTGAGCCCACTCTATAACATATTCCGACGCCCCCGCCCCTCACCCCGAACGAGTGTCAGTAAGGCTTCGAACGCCGTGGGGAGAGATTGCAGGTCGTCGCTGGACCGAGGAGCTATGAAGGTAAATATATCATTTGCGTGGCTTTGGTTCACTGTAATTCTCATTGTTGTGTATTTGAATATAAAATGTATTCCCTACAATTGGTATATATATGATAGTGTTTAGTGAAAATAAAACTATGTAAATGACGGCAGGTGCTTGTTAAACAGATATTCCTATATTAATACCACTTTCGGCATAATCGACAAAAAACATACTTTTTCTCATTCATGTGATCTCATTCACGAGGGGTTTTCAGCACGCAAATGATAATTTTCTTATATTTTCTTGAAGAAAAAAGTAATTTTCCTTTGATTAGTAGTGTATGTGATTAATTAATATATTTATAATTTTATACCATCATTCGCCAGACATAAATATACATTTTGGGCTAAATTGTAATTTAATATATTTCATTGTTACCAGCAGACTGAATTTACATTTCTTACGAATTTTAAGTACTTTATTTTTTATTAATAAAACGTTTATCTCAACACAACTAAGTTTTATCATTTACCTTGTCGCTTTTAGCATTCATCGGATTTTTACCGAATATTCATCAATTTAAGTTGACACGTGAATGAGAAAAAATGGCATGCGAATGATAAAAATATCATTTGCATGCCACTTTTTCTCATTCACGTGTCAGCTAAACTTCAAAGTCCTGTATCTTCGTATCAAAATGACCGAAATTGATGCCTATTCGATAAATATGCTTGTAATTAAGTAGTTTTTCATAATTTTATATAACAAGATCAAAATTTATTGCAATAAAATGACACGTGAATGAGAAGAATAATCGAATTCTCAAGAATCACCCACTTGTGATTGTGACCCCTCTGATGATGCAGAGGTGTCAATTTTACCCCCCTATAACATAAGAAGTTAAAAAAAGGCATGAGGAGGGGGAGGGTCTTGTCCTACCTCCCTGGATCGATCCGGCCTTGGCTAAATAACTACTCAAGTAGTAAAGTTTAAAGGTATATTTTAAAGTAAGTAATAAACGTTAGGGCACTAAAATCAAAAAGTTATAAATCCAAAAACTTTTTCCATACGGTTCGTTCGGGTCGGGTCATATGAGTAGGTATGCGAACACGTTGTAATACCGACGTCATTCCTTATTTATTTGTTTTTGGTAAACACGGAAACGCAAAACGTGGCAACAAGTGTTTTTTTTCTCTCTTAAAACTCACCTTTTGTATTAGGTTAATCCTTTAGCTGTCGGCAACAAAAAATAGGTAGTTACCTAACTATCAGATAGGTGTGGCGTCAGGAAAATTGTATTACAAGGGAAGACGACGGGCGATTGCGCACTACAAGGAAATTTACCGTCCGGCGTCCGATTTTGCTAGTTTGTCCATACTACCTAGTTTGTGAAAAATCAGACAGCCGGACGGTAAAATTCCATATAGTGCACAATCACCCGAAGCGTATTAATTTATTCATATTTAAGTAAAAATATGGTTGCCTTTCCTTGAGGTGCGTCCACACTTGTATCATTTGCTCGTATCCGATCACCGTGGCGTGGCATGACTGCGTATCGCGCTGCTTGGACGGTTACTGTCGGCGCGGCGGTTATGCCGCGCTTCTCCGATCTAAGTGTGTGATACGCGTATCAACATAGATTTCGAGCGATCGGATCGGCGCAACGTCCGAACGCGTGATCGTGACCCGCGATCATGCCACGGGTCGAAGATCTGATCGGGCAAATGATACAAATGTGAACGCACCTCTGGGCAACCCGGTGGTAATCGATTTATTTGGACTTTGGACGCCACGCCACTGGTACCTATAGTTACGCTATGATGGCAAAGATCTAAGTTTTAAATTGAAAATTACCGTGACACCCAAGGCAAGTGTAGATTACAACTAGTGGCTCTGTGAGCTGAGGACCTCTCGAGTATTTCAATGATGATTTACATCACGATCTTCGTGATTTTCAGAGTGAATTTCATCACTAAGAAAATATATAGATCTAAATAATGAAAAAAATCCAAGACTGAGTGGATTTCAGAAATGCAGAATAGTCGGTTAAAATGCAAAATGCAAAGTTCTTGTAACAAATAGTGACAAAATTTGAAGAAAAGCTGACTGGACTGTAGCTCAGTTGGCAGAGCGTGCGCCCCGGCAAGGCACAAAGCACTGGTTCATTTAAATTTTTTTCATTATTTAGATCTTTGTATGTATAAGAATTATCTTCAATTGTTCAATTTATGATATTATAGATATAACGAAAAACAATTCATTTATTACTATTACGAACCGCGGCGGCGAGCCTTTAGTTATTATCTACTTATTTATTTATTTAATCTTTATTGCACAAAAGAAAACTTATTGTACAAAAAGCGAACTTAATGCCATAAGGCATTCTCTACCAGTCAACCTTAGGACAAAGCAGAAAAATTGTAGGCGGTGCTGAGGCTTGTGTAATTACAAAACACATATTTATATACTTTAAATACATGAATAACAAAATTTATATAATAAATACACAAATATATATAAGGTTAATAAATATATAACATATATATATATATATATATATATATATATAGCGATGAAACGAATTAAGCAGATAAACTAAGAGTCTTCGGTTCTGCCAGCAAAGAAGTTGCTCACGGACTTTTTGAATGCAAACTTATTCGGGGCCTGTTTGATTTTAAGAGGAAGACCGTGCCAGAGGCGGGCAACCTGAATGGAGAAAGAATTGGATATAAAGCCAGTTCGGTGGAGTGGGATAGAAAGGGCGAGATTACATATATATTTAGTCATAGTAATTCGTATTTTTGTTGAATAAAGAACTTTATTTACTTCAGGTTTGGCACCGACTTCAAATGTGATCCGTATCGTACATAAAAGATTATATATGGCTTTTTAGTTTATTTTGAAGTCGGTACTTTTTTTATTTAAAAAAAAAATATTTTTTGCTTTTTAGTGATGGATTTTAGTAGTGATATAAAGTATTTTTTAGAGCCCAGAATGGGAAGATTGAGGTGGCACTTTGCACACACCTCGAGTCTTTGGAAGTAAAAAATGTAAAAGTTGGTTAGTTCATTGTACCTTCCATCATCATATATCATCAGCTTAACATGAAATGATAACAACCATAGGAAAACAACTGATAACTTTAGAAAAATATATGCAAAACATTGTTAGTGCCTATAATATTTGAGGGTTTCTCTCGATTTCCCTGGTATTCCATCATCTAATGCTGACTGATAAGGAGACTACTTCAGGGACACACTAAAAAGAATATGGCTAACAGTCTTAACGTATCTACCTATATAAGATGATATTTTTAAGAATTATCCTCTAACTCTTAACTATTAAGGAGTTGTACCTTCCGTCATCAGCTCAGCATGATGACTACCATATGCAAATACTTAAATAGCTTAAGAAAATATATGAAAAAGGTTATAAGTGCCTATAAAAATCGAGTATTGCCCTCGATTTCCCTGGGATCCCATCATCAGATCCCAACTTGGTGGCAATGGGACCACCTCGGGAGTATATACTTTCAAATAAAAAAAGAATTTTTAAAATCGGTCCACAATTGGCGGAGTAATCAGTGAACATACATAAAAACAAATACAAACTATCGAACATTTAACCTCCTCCTTTTTTGGAAGTCGGTTAAAAAGAGTTCCATATAATTCTCGAACCTGCTCACAACATTTGACGAGAATCGGTTGAGAAATGCGATCCGTAGAGGATAACAGCCGGACAAACATACAAAAGAATGCTTGCTTAAGCTAACACGGAGACGCTTCGCTCGCTACGGTTGCTCGGTCAAAGACGGTTACTTATGTCGTAAAAAAATAAAAAATGCCTCAATAACGCTAGACAAATAACAAATGGCAGGTTTATTAAAAATGCCAAAAATACTTGTCGAGCATCTTGGCAAATCATTACGCAAAACTGTAATATGACGCCTTTAATTAATGAAATTAATAAAATTGTAATTGGTACTAAAGAAATAAGTGATCCTAAAATCATACCTGAAATATTTAATAATTATTTTATAGAAAATACAAATAAAAAAATAACCAGAGATACATACCATAGCCATAATATAAAACAATTAAAACATAGTATATTTTTATCGCCAGTCAGTTCTGAAGACGTTCTAAAGGCAATTAAAGAGTTAAATAATACAAATACTACTGGCTACGATGGCATAAGCACAAAAGTTTTGAAACAATGTGCTAGTGCATTGTCAATACCACTAAGTTATATAATAAATTTATCATTCATGCAAGGTATATTTCCAGAACGCCTAAAGTACGCCATAATCAAGCCATTACATAAGAAAGGATCCAAGTCAAACTTAAAAAACTACCGTCCTATCACTCTTACACCTGTCATCTCGAAAATTTTTGAAAAATTAATGTTTCATAAGATGTCTAACTTCATCACAAAAAATGATATTTTAACCAATGATCAGTTTGGCTTTAAAAAAAATAGCTCAACGACTACAGCATGTTTTCATTTAATAAATAATGTTACTGAAAGTGTAGATAAAAAGGTCCCAATCGTTGCAGTTTTGCTCGATATGAGTCAAGCATTCGACTTTGTGGATCACGATATATTGTTACATAAATTGTATAGATACGGCATAAGAGGTCCAACACAAGAATGGTTTACCAGCTACCTCAAAAATAGAAGACAGCGTGTTGAAAATTCTAAACTTATTGGTCATAACAAGACTGTTTATAAGTCAGAGTATAAAGTTAATAGATTCGGAGTGCCACAAGGTAGCATTTTAGGCCCACTACGATTTTTGGTTTACATCAATGATCTACCTAAAGTTACAAATCATAAGTGTATCCTATTTGCTGATGACACTACACTACTGATAAAATGCGAAAACATTGCATCGTTTGAAGCTGAGATAAACGAGACATTGTTAGAAATAATTAGATGGTTGGATAATAATAATTTACACATTAACATTAGCAAAACAAAAATGATGCAATTTAGGACATATAAAAGTAAACATTTAAAGCTAGCTATTAAATATCAAGACACCAATGTAGAGGAAGTGAATTCCACCAATTTTTTGGGATTAAATATTGATTGTTTTTGCAATTGGAAAAGTCACGTTGAAGCTTTACGTAATAAACTAGATAGATTTGTATATGTTTCAAGACGAGTACGAAATGTAGTGTCAGAAGCAGCTGCTATGTCGGCATATCATGGATACGTAGCCTCTCTCCTAAGATATAGCATTATTCTGTGGGGAAACTCTGCTGATGCACATGTAATTTTTAAAACTCAAAAGAAGTGCATTAGAGCAGTATCTGGAGCGAATTTCAGAGACCACTGTAAGCCATTATTTCAAAGAAAACGAATTCTGACAGTACCTGCTATGTATATCTATGAGATCTGTGTTTATGTTAAGAAGAATCCGTCATCTTTTAAAACAATTACGACCAAATCGAAACGTGGTGCATACAGAAACAAACTCATTCTGCCCAAAACAAATCTTTTACTCATCAAAAGAAATGTGCATGGAATGGCAGTACAAATATTTAATGCACTGACAGATTCATTTAAACAACTGCCACTTAAATTATTTAAAAAACAATTACTTGACTACTTAATAGAACATAGTTATTATTCAATTGATGAGTTTATTTCTAGTTGTAAATTATGACATGATCAAACTTTTTATATTATTAAATACCTATTTAGAATAAGTCGCGGACATCACTTAATTTTAAACAATGTTATTAATTCATTTAATGTATTATTTATATTGAATTAGTATTTAGAATTTTTAGTTCCTAACATTAACTAGTAGATATCTTTTAATGTTTGTAAAGTATTGCTATAAACTATTTTAATTATCGCTAAATTTTTGCACGCCATCTTATGGTATGAACAAGTAATGGGATTGTCTTATGATATAACATCAATTGAAACCTTTGTTTATGCAAATAAATAATTTTGATTTGATTTGATTTGATTTGAAAAGTTGAGAACTGTTTGATATGATTTCCACGAGAGCTTTAGTGCGCAGAGCGAGCAGCGACGGCAAACGCTCTTGATTAAGGGCCTTGCATTGGACGAAACCGTAATTGTAATCTAAAGAACCGGGAAACAAGTACTCAGCTTATAGTTACGTCTGAACACAAATAATGTCCTTCGATACAGCACCAAAACTATTCTCATACATGTACGTAACTATAGGTGTGTTTTATATATGACGAAACGCTACGCCTCGCATTTTTATTTGAAATCTGCGCCTAGTATTAAATAATAGCAATACTTATACGTGAGCGACTTCTTTGATTGCAGAACCGAAAACTCTTAATCTGCTTAATGTTTCATCGCTATATATATTTATTAATTATATATATATTTGTATATGTATTATATATATTTATGTTATTCATGTAAAAGTATATAAATATGTGTTTTCGTAATTACACATAGCCTCAGCACCGCCCACAATTTTTCTGCTTTGCCCTAAGGTTGACTGGTAGAGAATGCCTTATGGCATTAAGTTCGCCTTTTGTACAATAAGTTTTCTTTTGTGCAATAAAGATTAAATAAATACTTTCCCTCCCATTACATTACTTAGCCAAGATCCTAACTATATACATATGAATTGTCAGTTGAGTTCTATTAATAATCCCTCATCGAATGTGCTGTTAGTTTGGTTTCAGAACTGTTCTTAGTTTCTAAACATTGAGAAAGAGAAGAGCAAGCATAAGGAAAACTCTATTCAAATACCTACCGACTTAAAATAATCATAGTAATTGAGGATGAAAAATTAGGATGTTTCTAACTTCAATTAAATACATACCTACTAAAATATCTTTTGGCCATGTTTGTCAGCATTTCCTATGTAAATTGGGTGGTCTAAGTTGGGCGAGTCCCACCTGTTACAACCAACTTGTTAACACTAGTAACAGTTGGGATTTTTTTCCCACCGGTGGTAACAGGTGGGAATAACCCGTAACGGGGATCAAACCAGAACTATCATGCAAATCGACTTTGCTTCTTTTCAATATCTATGAGGTTATTTACTTATACCCAAGAATTCGAAGTTAATTCAATGCATACTTATACATAAGCCCAGGACAAGCTTTATTGCCTTAACCTTTTGAAGGCTAAGCAGCGGAGCAATTTACCGTGCCACTGACGCCAGAGCAAAAAAATCAGAAGAGCTCCAAAATCAACAGGGATGGAAAAATACTTGTAATCCAAAGTTTTGATCATTGAAAATTGGATGGCTGTAGCCGTCGTGGCGTCAGTGGCACGACTTCTAGCTGTTGGCGACAGCCGTCGTTGGCGGTCAAAGGGTTAAATATATATATCAAAATCCTACGATAAAAACACACATACTTGACTAATCAAAAGTGCCCATACATAGGTTTCGTTTTACAGTATTTATTAAGTAGAAAGAAAAAATACATACATAGCATAAACTTTAATCCTTAAAATATGAAACATTACTCATGACGTCTCAGTCCCAATCAAACTCCAGGAATGGTGCATTACAATTACTTATAAACTAACTCTCGTTGTATATCACACATAGATCCCCACCCACAACAGTAAGAAGAGAATCCCGAAACCGGAAAACAGGGCCGCGACGAGAGACAAAAGGAGCTCTTTGAACAAGTCCCGGTTGCCCTTAGAGCTTGTGACTTCATACACGAAGAACCACGCCGTGAAGAAGATGCCGATACCCAACAGAAGCATCGTCAGGTGAGGGAATATAGCCGGGTTGATAGGCGACGCATAGCGCACCATGGATTCAATTTCCAACTAGAATGGAAAATACATGGTTAATGCTATGGTTAGTATGGGTTGACTGCATTTATTTAGGAAATATGTCGTATACAAAAATACTTACAGTCATTTTATAATTTGTTTTTTAATGAAGATAAAATTACACGAAGCACGAAAACTGACAGTCGCCGGCCAAAGGAAACGTCAGCGTTTAGAAAACGTTCCATTTCATGAAGGATGAAATAAACTAAAAGTTACATGAATGAAAGCAGGGCTTTCGAAGTCGTTCGAACCGCAGTAAATAACATCAATATTAGTAATGTTGTCTTATATACACGATTTTATTATTTCCATAATAGTTTTATAAAGATAATGTAGTAGTTTTCTTATTATTTTTATACAAGATGCGTACAACAAAACGAAGAAAAGGTGGATTCAAACATAGCAGAAATGTATAATTTTCGAGATTTTAACACTGTTTATTTCTTTAATTTGTTCTTGTTTACTTGGCAAGTACTTAGGCATTTTGTTAAAGACTGATAAAGTTGGAAAAAGTTTAGCATTTCTTATTAACCGAACGCATTAGATTGATTTGATTTGACAAGTTAAAGTTATTGACAATTGACATGAGTGCAGCTGACAGCTGATATCACTGTCTGTTTCATTTTCGTTTGTTCGTGTTTATAATTTTTATTCTAAAGCGTTATCATCAAAATGATCACTTAGATCAAAACATACGTAACAATGTCGTCGCAATGTTTCATCATGAACATGGACCAAGGAGCTCAGGCCAGCCCAAACGATGCTAAACCAGCAGTGAAGGACAAGCTGATGTCGTATGAAGAGAAATCAGTCGGTTCCACCGCCTTTTTTAAGTGCGAGGCGTGCCCGTACATGGCCCTTGCTGAAGACGACATCAAATTCCACCTGTTCACTGCCCACCCAGACCTAGCGAAGAGCAATGGCCTCGCGGATAACATCCAGATCAACTGCCCAGGCTGCTCGAGCATTTTTGACGCAGAAGAGACCTTAAGAAACCACCTGCGCAATCATCATAAAATGGGAATTAAAGACGTCAAGAAAATGGTCAAAAGTCTCGTCCAAATAGCTCTGAAGAATGCCAAGTTAAAAAAAGAAGACACCAAAAGTCCACCCACGCTTCTACAGGAACCTGACGTTAAAATTCCGCAGGTTATCGAAATAGTTCCGGATATTGTTAATGCAAACAATGAATCACTACCTCAGGGTGTAGCTTTCATATCTGTAGACGAGTTGCAGAAGATGAGCACACCAAATTTCGAAAAAGTTGATCCTAAAGAAATTATACAAGAAGCCAGTATAAATATTGTGTACACAAACCCAATCTCAACTCAGTATGTCAATGTAACCAATGCTGTGGCACCGGTGACGGCTTGTAATGTGTTGCAAATGTCTAGTGTCACCCCAGATCTGATTTCATCCATTCAGCCACGAAAGACCATCGATAACCCTAACATAATCAATCAAACTTTAGACAACTTGGACAACATTAATAGACTGGGTAGACCAGTTGGGAAACGAAAATACAAGCCTCGCAATACTGCACCTAGAAAAGAGCCTGAGGATAAAATTAAAGAGAAAAAGAACCCTGAAGCTTTACTTGAACTGGATAAGGAGCTGTGTTTGATTGGTGGATGCCAAATACGTTTAAAAAATGAAGAGAAACTTGCGTATCATAGGAAATGCCATCTTAAAACTATATTTAAATGCCCAGAGTGTGCAATGGTGTGTGCGGAGGTGGAAGCGGTGCACACTCACCTATGGAAAGTTCACGAGATTGATATGGAGCTGCAGACTTGTGAGATATGTGGCTTTAAGACGTACAAGAAGCGTAGGTTTAATCAGCATATGACGTGCCATGGAGATGTGAAGGCTTATGCATGTAAGTTTGTGCATATTTTTAAAGTAATGCAAAGTGTATTAACTCGTTTGGTGGCAAAATCCATAGGCGTTCCATTTGTAGGCTTAATTAATAGTTCTGATAGCGAGAGTGTTAAATTGAACTGCTTTGATAAGTGCTACATTATGCCATAGTAATAGCAATTACAAATTATTATAAATTGTCGCCAGCAATATTTTCAGACCAATGCGACTTTCAAGCCTTTAAGATAATAATTTACTTCCACCTAAAAGGCAACCACTTGTGACTCCAGTGTTGAAGGTGACTATGAGTGATGGTGATCTTATAACATAAAATAAAATACATAAATTCTGCAAATTATATTCTTGGACACAGATTTCCTCTACTATATAAAGTAGTAAAAATTTAATGTCTGTACATTGAAGATATATAAAAATAAAATTGTGATACCGACTATTTGAATGTGGATCGAAAAATATTTATTTTGATGTGTTGTTGTGGCTTCATCACGCTAAACCGGCTTAACGGATTTCAACTATTTTTGGTACACGGGTATCCACATATGGTCATAGCATAGGACAGGAGTTATGACTTTTTCTCTTATGCGAACGAAGTTGCGAGCGCCTTCTTGAAACTAATAATCCCATTGAATAACCCATGAAATCAATAGTAACTTTTATTACGAAACCGTTTCGATAAACACAAGTTTTAACATAGCTGCAAAACAAATATTCTATGGAGTGTTTTTTGGGAAAGTCCAAAGATGTGATTTTAACATTGTTGTATATATATTGGTGAGTTTTTATGAGAGTAAAGTAATTTTTCACCAATGTTTCTTTTATTGAGAGTTCATTCTATAACATACCACAAAAAAAATTGCCAAGATCCCTATTCATTCTTTACTGGTTTAGCTCAGTGGGAGTAACGTTGCCTGCAAAGCTGAAGGTCCTGGGTGCAAATCCCGGTACGGGCAAATATTTGTGTGATGAGCATTAATATTTGTTTCTAAGTCTTGGATGTTTTCTATGTATATAAGTAAATTTATCTTTCAAATATGTCTAGTACTCATAACACAAGCCTTATTGAGCTTACCATGGAAGTAGTCCGATTTGTGTAAAAATTGTCCTGTAATATCTATACTATTATAAAGCTGTAAAAATGAAATGTCTGTACATTGAAGGTATTTTCAAAAAAATTGTCTATTTGGAGCTCAATGAATCGATTTTTTTTTTTTTTTTTTTCTGTTTTCATATGTGTCATGGTGGCTTCATCACGCAAAATCGGCTAAACGGATTTCAACTATTTTTGGTACATGGGTAGCTGGGTATCTCCAAGAAAAAAGAGGGGTTATGACTTTTTCTCTTCCAAAAAGAACTTGTAGGTGCCTTCTAGTTTATTCTTAAATCTAACACATTTGTCTCCGAATTCCAGGTAGCCTCTGCCCGAAATCTTTTAAAAATGCGAATCAGCTGTCAAAGCATCGGACGTTCCACAAGTCGGACCTGGCCCACCAGTGCTCCATCTGCCCGCAGCGGTTCCTGAACAAGCGACGGCTGCGGCGGCACGTGTCCGCGGTGCATGAGAAGCTGCGGCCATTTAAGTGTTGCCACTGCGAGTACACCGCCTCCAGGAAGGACGAGATGAAGGTGCATCTGAGGTCGCATACTGGTGAGTTAGAACATTTATGTTGTTAGATTGATTAATATAACCAGGGCAACATGTCGTGCCCCCGGAAGAGATACAAAATTTCACTGCCCAAAGAATTTGGGAATTCCTAGACTCGACAGGCCTCAGTTAAATATTTGTGTGACAAACATAAATATTTGTTCCTGAGTCTTGGATGTTTTCTATGTATATAAGTAAATTTATCTATTAAATATATCGTCGTCTAGTAGTCATAACATAACACAAGCCTTATTGAGCTTACCATGCGACTAGTTAGATTTGTGTAAAAAATGTCCTGTACTATGCGGATGACAGAGTGTTTTTATCTAGATTATAGATATACAACATTTTATGGGCTTCTAGTTTACTGATATTGAAACTTGAGTTGAGACGTTTTTATTTGTAAATTGTAAATATAAGTTAAGTATTATAATATTCGAGAGTTATGATGCCCTGAATGTACATTCGCGTGAAATGTATATTATGGAAATAAGTAAGACAATGCAATATTAGGTTTGTATGATATAAATTAAAAAAACCGGCCAAGTGCGAGTCGGACTCGCGCACCGGGGTTTCCGTACAAAATAACGCTACTAACGGCCGTATCTATGAAAATCCAGTGTTAGCAGAGCCCTACTCCTAAGCAAATTCTACGCGGTGTTCGATAATTTTATATTGGTTACTGACATAGACAGACAAACATAAAATTATACTGTGTTTAGTATTTGTTGTTATAGCGCGCTACACCGGCAACAAAATTACATCATCTGTGAAAATTTCAACTGTCTAGCTATAACGGTGCATGAGATTACAGCCTGGTGACAGACGGACTACAGACAGAGACAGACCGACAGTGGAGTCTTAGTAATAGGGTCCCGTTTAACCCTTTGGGTACGGAAACCTAAAAATCAATGCGACTTACTAAATTGCAAGCTAGATTTGAACCTGCAATCTCTTCTTTAACGCAGAAGTGCTCTGACCAACTGAGCTATCGCAACTTTACGTAAATAAACATTTTTTTTCACAGACAACCCATTTCCTTATTAATTTCAAAGATATTTGAATTTTGTTCATTAGCCTTCGGAATCAGAGGATATTATTAGTTTCCTAGGTAATGAGATCGAAATAAAATGTGATTTTCTTTTCTCAATCTAGCGTATAATATTTCCAGCAAATAAAAATCCAGATCCGTGGCAGAAGATAAACAGCCACTTAAATTTTAGGAAATCAAATCCTCTAACTACAAATACTTTTTATTTGCTAAACTCATCTATACTATTATAAAGTTGTATGTCGGTGCATTGAAGATATAAAAAAATATATATATTGTAATACACTATTTGGAGATTAACTGAATCGAAAAATATTATTTACTAGCTTCTGCCCGCGACTTCGTCCGCCTTAAATTCGTTTATCGCGGATAAGGGTATTTTTCCGGGATAAAAAGTAGCCTATGTCCTTCCCCGGGACTCAAACTATCTCCATACCAAATTTCATCCAAATCGGTTCTGCGGTTTAAGCTTGAAGAGGTAACAGACAGACAGACAGACAGACAGTCAGACAGACAGACAGACAGATAGACACACTTTTGCATTTATAATATTAATATGGATTGTTTTTTTGTATGTTTCTATGTGTCGTCGTGGCTTCAACACGCCAAATCGGCTAAACGGATTTTAACCATTTTTAGCACACGGGTAGCTGGATATCAGAGGCGTGGCGTCATGAAAATTACGAGAAAAGCCTTTCCTTAGGCAACCCGGTGGGAATCGGCTTATATGGACGCCACGCCACTGCTGGATATCCACAGATGGTTTTAACCTCCTGACGACTAGGTTTCAAAATTTGCCAGCTTAAATTTAACTGTCAAATTGACAAAAGAGTCAATGTTTCATTGTGGCCCATGTACTACGTATAGGACGCCGGTCGTCAGGAGGATAGGATACTATTTATCCGACTACGACTGAAAGGGGAGTTATGACCTTTTGCTCCTCGTTCCTTCACCTTCTAGTTACAAATATATCTTTATTTTTTTAATTTGTCATTCCAGGTGACAAGCCGTATTCTTGCGACCAGTGCAGTTACCGCGCCGCCGATCACAACGCCATGCGGCGCCACAAGAAGCTACACACCAAGGACGCCACCTACAAGTGCAAGTACTGCCCCTACAGCTGCATACAGTCCACCAACTTCGCCTCCCACATGATCTCCAAACACCCCAACGTCAACTCCACGGACGTCCACCGCTGCCCCTATTGTGCCTTTAAAACTGTCAGCAAAGATAAGTACCTAACTCATCTCACTTCACACACAGACAAAGAAGGCGTTCAGTTGCTGATAGAAATGACCAATAAATCCAAAAAACTCGCCTGGAATGTTCCAAGTGACGCCGCTGAAAAATCAGACGATGCAGCTAAAGTAGTCAATGAGCAGGACACAGAGTCAAGTCTCAAAACGGTCAATGATATCCCTATAGAAGTGTACGATTGCGATAGTTTATCAGAAACTTTATCACAGAATTTCCAGAAGAATTATTGCACGGCGTCTTCTAGTGAGAACCAGGCTGATTTTGATGCGCAAGTTGTAACTGATCTTAGCAAAGACGATAATAACTCAGTCTGTCTTATCTCTGAGAGTTCTAATGACACTTTAATGGATAGACAGTATACGACGCCGCACACACTTCAAAATTTAACTTATGACGCTAATCAGACGAATCTACACGGGTATTTGAATGCTCCGGTGCAAATGGCACAGACTCTTGGTCCCAATAACACGGTCAACCCCCTTGTTTCTAGTCACTCGGTCATGTGTGGGAGTATGAGCAACAATATCATGGCCAACTTTCCCATCAGGCTTCCCCCAACGCAACTTTCCATGCAAAACATAACCCTGAACCCTGTGCACAAAATATCTCTCCCCATGACGAAAGTCACTGGCCCAATCATAAAACCGACTCAAATTCTACCAGTGCCATCGTCTAGTAATTCCCCTGTGAATATCTTAAACGAACCAGATGGAATGCCTAGGAAGAAACCGAAAATATCAGTGAAAAGCAATCTGATATTGAAGGGTCCGGATGAGGAGAACATGTTCCATTCGCAGCAGAAGATGGCGTTTAAAAGACTGGAAGATAACGAGAGATTTGGCCTTGGAGCGGTCACTTTTAACAATTTGATCACGACGCAGTTCATGCAGTTGCAGCCCGAACCGGCCCTCAGCGAGTCTCCCAGCAACATCATGCCCTACCCGCAGGAGACTCTGCTGCATGACGCATCCACGCCACCGGTCGACAACGTCGAAAATTCGCAAATGTTCACCTTCAACAATCAGATGAACGTTAACTCTATCATCCTTCCTGCGCCTCAAAAAATTCAAAACAACGACCCTAGTTACATCAAAATCGAAGCTACGATAAAGCAGAACACACAGTCGCCGAGTTTGGAACGCATGTGTACGAATATCTTGAGTAATCCGTCTCTTAGTCGGGAGTACAAGGCGTCCCCGCCTTTAGAAGATATACACAAAAACTTCAAAGAGATAAAGAATGAAGTGAAATCCGACGCGTTTTACAACATGGCCCTGAACAACACGACCACGAATCCTTCTATAATCGACCAGTATTTGATCGACAACATTATGGGGGAGCAGTATCCCGGGCATTTAGATCTGTCCGTGCCGACATTGACCGAAGTGTCGGACGATCCTCAGAACGATGTCATCGAAATAGACGACAATTCGGACGACAATAAGCTATTGTCTCGCTACGACATCAATTTTCCCCTAGAATCTCTATATTTAATGCATAATGACTTCCATTTTCTGGAAAACGATGTACCTAGCAACAGCTTACCTAATGAAGTAAATGAAATAAATAGAATAGTAACGGAGGTGCCTATTATAAATCAAAAGGAGACTATGGCGCCCCCTGATGTGTCGAGCAATGACTATCCCAATTTTATCCAAGGGAAGAAAGATCCCATGATGAACACATCCGTGAGGCAGCCTGTAAATAAAATCAATGTTAAGAATATTGAATTAATGAAAGATAAATGTAAAGATATTAGTCTATTGTAAGTTAAGGACATGTTAATACGTTTTAAAAGACTGTTATTTTAATATGATTATTATAGTGGGTATTGTTTACCTAATCTTATATCCTGTTTTATTATGTACTCTTTGAACGTTTGAAGAATTCGGAGACCCAAAACAACCCCTGTCCAGCCTCTATCCGACAGAGACAGAGTGAGGGAAAGATTAAGATCTTTCCCTCACTCTTCCTCTCTCTCTCTTTCTTTCTCGTTCTTGTTGTTTCCTCTGACTGATAAATAATTAATAATTTATAACTTCACAAGTTGCTTTACGACCCTCGCCATCACCTCGCAATGTGGCTTGACCAACACCGCTGTACCATCAGCCACATACGTAACTGACCATTGGTAGACCTTATTAACATTGACATAAAGCCTCGCTCAAGGCCTCACATAAGTATGTTGCTGTTGGGTCTCATTCGGAATCCCTAATATCTTTTGCCCTAATGTATCGTTTGTCCTAATGTATCATTTGCTATAACGCATTTTTCTCAGAAACCGTAATTTCAGGATTTTTTAAAAGATCGTCGTATAGATTAGGTTAGGTTAGGTTAGGTTTGATTTATAACAATCCTGAAAAGTTTACGGTTTCCGAAAAAAATGTGTTATGGCAAATGATACATTAGGACAAACGATACATTAGGACAAATGACGTTAGGGATTCCGATATAGATCCGTTGCTGTTATTACCGCGCCTTAAACTTAAGCATTTTGACGACACGTTTGGCTCAGTGGGTTGTACAACGGCCTACGAAGCTGACGGTCCTGGGTTCGAATCCCGGCCAGGGCAAGTGTTTGTGTGATGAGCACGAATATTCGTTCCTGGGTCTTGGATGTTTTCTATGTATTTAAGTATTATAATTTATCTATTTATTATGTATATCGTCGCCTAGTACCCATAGTACAAGCTTTGCTTAGTTTGGGACTAGGTCGATTTGTGTAAGATTGTCCCTGATATTTATTTATTTATTTTTATTTTTATTTTAAGCATCAGAAAAAGGGTAAACAATCTTGACTTGTGCGACTAATTCGACAGAGCAGTTGGACCACTGCCCCGAAAGGAAACATGTAACAATTATAGCAAGGATGGTAATTTACATTATTTCGGTTTCCAAGTAATAGTTACTATTTTTTTAAAGCGTTTTTCTATAAAAAGACACCCGCTGATTCGCCATTCCGCCGTCGTCTGCTATGATCTATAGGCTATTTATCCTTATTTGTTCTAAATAGTGAACAACATTCTAACCTAAAATGCATTTAATGCCAATACCAGCTGTTTCCTTGCAAGGAAATAAATTTAATATATAAAATTGGCAACGTGGCACTAAACATAAATTCCTATTACTTTATTTACTAGAAAATGGGAGTTCAAGACAAAAAGGTGTACTTTTAGGTTAGAATGTTGTTTACTATTAAGGATACGGATAAATAACCTATGAGTCTGGTGCTTTTGACCCATCTTACAATACAGACTAATAAGAGATAATAACCAAGCAACACATTCTGCGTAACCGGCTGTAGTCGCTGACATCAGGCGCTTGCGATCCCTTTCGATTTTGTTACAATAAGAAAAGGATGGCCTGCCTACACTTTGCTTAGCATATATTATGTCTGTCTACAGCTGGCGTTAGGCCGGTGTCACTTGTCAAAATGCGACAGCCGGGTAACAAATAAAACAGAATATGTCGATAAAAGATAAATTATTTGTGCTAATGAAAACGAATGGGTTCTATAAGTGTAAATTTTTAAGTTTTACAGCAAAATGGCTTTTATAATACAAGTCGAATGTCCTCGGCCGTTGGACTCGGGTGCGCCTGAGAAAGAAGCGCTTGTTGAGACTGGCGGAGAGTTGTAAGTAGGTATATACATAAATAAAACGGCGGGTAAATTTTACATTTAGTCCCATGTATGGTTCCTGGTATGCGCATTTTTTGCTCTGACAGTACAAAAATAATGCAGCGTATGTATCGAGCTGATCTGATGATGGAGCCGGAAGGCGGTCATAGAACTTCGAAACAAAATAACGCAAATCTACCGAGTTTGGGCTCTAGAAATTTTTCAATGAGTAGTTGACGGGTGTTCAAAGAAAAGTACAGTCGTCAGGAAAAGCTTGTGTCAAAAGATATCTTTTTGACACAAAGCTTTTCCTGACGACAATAAATGAAATGTCGTCACTTTTTTCAACAATTACACGTATTTCATTTTGCTTTAAGTGAAAACAGCGTAAGTGTATATGAGCCTAGTACATACTGGCGTCTTTCTTCAGGACGATTAGAGATGCAAGCTTTTTTCAAAGTAAGTGACGATATATATCTATTGGTGGACATTTTCCTCGCGTATTAGAAACCTCGCACAGATCTTTTAGATCCGCAGCCTTAGTGTATCTACTTATTTCATGTCTCCTACAAGGGCCTTTAAAACAAGAGGACTGACCATCTCCATACAAAAAGCCGTTTTCCGATATGTACAGCGCTATGTATGTATAAGATTATTTTTTACAATTATTCAACTTTGCAAGCGTGACACAGTATTTAAATGTTACGATTTATTTATTATTAGCTATTTGCGAACCAATTGTTACTGTACTATGTTTCTTTATTCAATTATAACATCGTTAATTTTTTATTTTTAAAGCGCCATCTAGTTTTTTCCAGAATATCTCCTTGCGATCGGAACACGATCCAAAGTATTGCAACTGTCAGTCCTCTTGTTTTAATCGTCCTTGGTCTCCTATCAGGACTATGGAATCTTAACCAGATCCTCTGGAGCGATACACGAGCTCAGTGCTGCGGGTGTTACTACTGGCGATGGCGGTATGGGTGGCCTCGTACGGCGCCGTCTTCGCGTTACTAGCGACCGCGTCACCGTAACCAGTAACCGTAAGCAATTCAGAAGATTCCAAACCAGACCTGGACCGCTACAACAGGTCCGTTGTACTGCTAATGCGATGGCGGTGGCCTCGTACGGCTCGGTCTTCGCGTTCTTAGCTACCGCGTCACCGTAACCAGTAACCGTAAGCAATTCAGAAGAGTCCAAACCAGACCTGGACCGCTACAACAGGTCCGTTGTACTGCTAATGCGATGGCGGTGGCCTCGTACGGCTCGGTCTTCGCGTTCTTAGCTACCGCGTCACCGTAACCAGTAACCGTAAGCAATTCAGAAGAGTCCAAACCAGACCTGGACCGCTACAACAGCTCCGTTGTACTGCTAATGCGATGGCGGTGGCCTCGTACGGCGCGGTCTTCACGTTACTAGCGACCGCGTCACCGTAACCAGTAACCGTAAGCTATTCAGAAGATTCCAAACCAGACCTGGACCGCTACAACAGGTCCGTTGTACTGCTAATGCGATGGCGGTGGCCTCGTACGGCGCGGTCTTCGCGTTACTAGCGACCGCGTCACCGTAACCAGTAACCGTAAGCTATTCAGAAGAGTCCAAACCAGACCTGGACCGCTACAACAGGTCCGTTGTACTGCTAATGCGATGGCGGTGGCCTCGTACGGCGCGGTCTTCGCGTTATTAGCGACCGCGTCACCGTAACCAGTATCCGTAAGCTATTTAAAAGAGCCCAAAACAGATCTGTACCGCTACGCCAGCTCCGTTAAATAATATAAAATGACGTCCCCTGTTGCGTCTGTCTGTCTGTTGTCTTTTTATTATTTTAGAGATAAATAATGATATAATGTATGAAGAATATACATTTATTGCTCTCTATATTGAATGCAAGAAATAAATGGGCGATACATTATTATTTTATTTTTAGTCGTTGACAGCCTTGACTATCGGCGACGCGGCGAGTGAGCCAATTCATATTCACCGTTCGTACACAGCCTTAACGTTCCCTTTGGCTTGCGCTGGAGTCGTCGACGTCAGAGGGCCATACATCATAATGTTTTTGCTAAGAAAAAAGCGGCTTTTGTAAAGATCAAAGTAGTGAGCCTTCTGTACTTGTACTATTATCTATTCTGTGCCCAGACGCAACAATAAACTTAAATTAACCTTGAAAAGTAAAATACCTATTTAATTCAGAGTTTTGAACCACAACCAAATCTGGTCGGCATCTGTGTCAGTGGCACGAATTTTCGATGATACGATTTGCCGACTGCGGCGGTCAAAAGGTTGATGATGTCATACTATTGTGACAGGCAGCTAACTATCCATGCAGGTTTCGGCATAATGACGGAACTGAATACACACAGGATGCTTTCAAATAACTAATGACAGATAAAATCAATCAATGACTGATAATAACGCATAACGATAATAAAATATTAATAAAATAATCTGATAAATAAATAAATAAATTAATATTACGGGACAATTTTTAACCCAATCGAACTAGTCCCATGGTAACCAAAATAAAGCTTGTGTTATGAGTACTAGACGACGATATACCTATCTAGTAAATATATTTACTTGTATACATAGAAAACATCCAAGACTCAGGAACAAATATTTACGCTCATCACACAAATATTTGCCCTTACCTCCCGGATTCGAACCCATCACCTTCAGCTTCGCAGGTAACATTACTCTCACTGAGCCAAACCGGTCGTCAGATAGTTAGAAATAAAATAGTTTACTGTGTAGAATAATATTATTACAAATCAGTTTCATCTTTTACGAAGTAAATAATTAGAAAATGAAGATTTAAATTACAAATTTTCATCATTATTTCATAGTATTATACTGTATTATGACTTTGTGTACTATATACTTTTGAAGAAATATACATATAGTACGCAAAAATACTATATTTCGGTCAGTCCTTACGCATATCAACTAGATTTTATGCACCAATGAATGTTGTTGGAGTGGAGAAATGGGCTTTTATCGATTCAGTTGCCCCACCCAATAGCAATAACAGGGCGAATGTTAGTAAGTTAGTAAATATTATGCATTATGTTTAATGAATAAATTTTTACTCTTAAGTATTTTTTACTATTTCTTTTCGGAGTAAGTACTATAAGTTTTGTAACTTGGGCTGGGAAATACTATATTTGCTTAAGAAATAGTTGGCAACCCTACTAACTACGTATAAAATACGTTTGACAAAATCAGTTTGAAATGTTTTGCACACTGTCCGTCTCAAATCTCAATATGCTACGTAAACTCGAGAGGTTGATTATCTATCAATACTTTATTAAGTTTTTTTTTAGCCTATTTGAATGTCCCACTGCTGAGCAAATGCCTCTCCCTTAGATCTCCATCATTTCCTATCAGATGCTACCTCCGGCCAGTTGTTGTTTATAAAATTGTAAAAATGAAACTTCTGTACATTGAAGATATTAAAAAAGGTTGTACCTTGTTTTATCGAATACTTCATTTCGTCTACATATCATTCCATCGAAAGCATTTATCCCTGAACCTGTTAATAATTTGGGATTGTTAGAAAGCAAACCTTATCTAACTGCTTCTACATAATGAATATGATGATCTTTTCAAAAATCATGAAAAATTTAGGTTTCAGGGGGGAAAGTTTTCGAAATGAAATAATGCATTCTGGAAACGTTTGTCGAGGACACCGACTATTTGAAGGTCCCTGAATCAAATAAAGTTTTATTTTGTGTATGTTTGTATGTGTCGTTGTGGCTGCATCGCGCCAAAACGGCCAAAGTGATTTTGACTATTTTTGTTACACGGATCGCTCTGGGTATCCACAGATGGTTATTGAATACTTTTTAACCAACTATGCTGAAGAAAAAACGAGAGGTTATGACTTTTTCTCCTCCACGAACGAAGATGCGGGCACAATGTAAATGATTCATGATAAACCCCATATTTGCTATCACTATGCAATAATGTTGAACCTTGAATGAAGAAAAACTTAAAATCATCTACATATTAAAAATTTTGCAAACTAAATAAATACTTATTTGGCTCAGGGACCCAAAGAGGGTCTTGGCCTCCGAAACGAGAGCACGCCATCTGTTCGGGACGCCCAACCGGGCGGCGACCAGTCGGTCGTCCCACGTACGCTCTCTTGGCAGCACGATCCTCTCCCATTCGGAGTAGGTGACCGAACCAGCGAAGTCTGTGTGATTTTGTTACGCCGATGATGTTGGATTCGGCCACCAGCTCCTGGATCTCTATGTTTTTATGGATTCTCCACACGTGCCGTCGTCTCTCTTGACAGGACCTTACGCAGAACCTTCCTTTCTGCTACAAGGAGTTGACATTCCTCTTTTTGATTTAGTGTCCAGACCTCACAGCCATACATAATGATGGGTCTTATAAAATATAACATGTTGTAAAACACGACGTATTTACTTTTTGATTTTTTTATGTTACACCAAAAATAAACATATATAGAATTAATGAATCGTATAGCAATGTAAGTAGCATAGTTATTATCATTATTTTAAATATCTTTACTGCCTACTTATTCCTGAGCCCCAGTCATCGCATAGGCCTTTGCACTCTACTAATAAACAATAATTATTAAAAATAGGTACCCTAACCCAAACAAACTTATCTTATCGATCCGCTGTCATAGAGGGTATCAATTTAAAACGGGCGCGTATTTGAATATCGAAAGTTAATATATCTAAAGTTAAAAAGTCGACGATCATAAAGTCGAAATTCAAAATGTCGAAAGTATGCATTATCGAATGCTTAAATTTCGAAAATCGGAATAACGACGTATAAAATATCGAAAATGGGAATCTCGAACCATCCTAAGGTCGAAATTCTAAATATCGAAAGTCTATATTACCGGATGGCACAATAGTCGAATACTAAAATGTCGAAAATTTGAATATCTACAAGTGCAATATCGTAATATTATTTCGTTGGCTATTTAAATATCTAAAGTATTTCGTATGTTTCGATTTTGTATCCGTAATTTGGGCATGCAAAAGCAATCTAGGGGTAGGGCAAACAAGACTCGGTGGAAGTGGGGTGCTCCGATTCGGTTTTTCCATAGCATATTGTAATACTACCTAAAATAATATATCTATAGGAAGGTGCCTGTCGTATCGCATAATGTTGACTGTCCTAAAAATTTTTTTCAAATAATTGTATCGACGAAATTTGAATCGCTTAGTATTCTGCATAAAGTATAGTTTAAGTTATTTTGGCATAAAGTTATGAGAATAATCCGATTTTTTAATTTGAATGAGAGTTGCCTTTGTATGTAATTTTACTTGCCTTAAATAAAACAATTCTACTGTATTTATGTGTTCTGTGTTATTTGAGGTTTGTATTGTGACCATGTATAGCGGAGCGTCAAAATGCTTGCAATATGAAACATGGTCAAAAACCGAAAGCTGTTGGATAGGTTAGGTTTGTATTATGACCATGTATAGTGGAGCGAGCGAAGCGAGCGTAGCGTCAGAAAATGCTTGCAATATTTTACTTTTTTACATTAGGACTGACAATTTTATGCCACCCGATAAAGATTCCTATAGGTAGGTAATATCCTACAAACGAACAATGGAGTACTGGCAATTTTGAAGAGTATGAAAATCAGAGCACAACCACCTAATTTTATTGTAATTTTAAGCCACCTTTTTGGTTACGGAACAGGTATTTTTCATACCCTGACATTGTTGCACTTTCGACTAACGGCTACGCAACGCACACACAGTGCATAATTATTTCGCATCTACCCTCGTATTTCCCTGCCTTCAGCATTCGAGCTGTAGGAATGTCAGCCGTCGATATAATGACAGTAGATATTAAGATTGTTCGCTATTTCAATTTTCGATATTATAAACGTTGGTTTTTTGATGGTTGATATTTTATGTTTCGACATTAACATATATCGATCATTCGACTGTCGATATTTTAGCCATTCGGTATTTAAATTTTAGGAATTTCAGATATCGATAAAATGATAAAAAGATATTTAGATCGTTGAATTAAATTTTCGATATTTTGACCGTCGACTTTTTAACTTTAGATATATTCATTTTCGATATTCAAATACGTCCCCATTTAAAACTGCTCCGCCGCAGCCCGACCCGAGCTTGGCTTGACCTCTTTCTAATTTTCCTAACTGCCTACAAAAAGTTCTCCATTTGCATATGTCTCGATAGGGTCAATAGTGTCACCTACAAAACCAGATACGTTTACAATGGAACAATGAAAATTTTCCAGTCAATATACGCTAATGATAACGATTCATTAGTTAAATTTAAACGTCCACTGAATTATATATCTAACCAGCGATGTTCACTTTGTATTTGGTACTTATAGCTTGACAAGTTGACCATGGGAGTGTCACGAAAGAACTTGAGCACGAGGACTGACAGTTGCCATACTTTGGATCGTTTTCCGATCGTAAGGAGATATTCTAACAAAAACTAGATGGCGCTTCAAAATTAAACATTTAACGATGTTATAATTGAATAAAGAAACATAGTATAGTAACAATTGGTTCGCAAATAGCTGATAATAAATAAATGGTAACAGTTAAGTAAATACTGTATCACGCTTGCATAGTTGAATAATTGTAAAAAATAATTGTTATACATAGATGGCATTGTAGATATCAGAGAACGCTGTTTGTATAGAATTGGTCAGTCCTCTTGTTTTAATGGTCCTTGGTAGAATTTGCATGTAACTTCGTTCGCGGGGGAGAAACCTTTTTGATTAGTCGAATCGCATTAAAAGTACTTAACTCATAGAAGAACCAACAACGTAACACTTCTTGGTCCAACTCGCACTTGGCTGGTTTTTGTCCCTAACTCCTGGGGCGGCGAAACTTATTGGCCCAGGGCGTCAAAATTCAAAATACGCCTCTGGATCTAGTGAAGGCCGCGGTAAGTCTCTGGATGAGACAGCGCAAGTGCAGAGATGTCCAGATGTCCAAGCGGTAGACAGCTTTCAATTGCTATAATGTTTTAAAACTTTTTTTTACCTGGAAAAGTGTCGGGTTTCCGATTTACAAGCAACTCCCTACTCTTAGCACAATCTGAATGTGATTTGTTTGCAAGTGTGCGAGGCTGATGATGACAGAACGGAAGAAACTAGGCTAGAAACATCTTGTTGTTGTAAAATACTTAAGTAGATTTTAGTTAAGTATTAGGTAAGCTTAAGAATCCATGTAACGTTTTAGTAAGGGTGGTTCAAAATTTTTTTTTTTCGATTTCGGGTTTGAATATCTATTTAATCTGTTGCTTATGGCTACTGATTTAACATCCTATAATATTGGCTCACTAATCGTAGCAGAAGTTGGTGATAATAGGTTGTTAAATACAAAAACTGTATGATTTGTTTTCTGTGTTGCTTACAAAAATCTCGTCTTTTAGTAATATTTGCCCCATAGAAATAAAATTAGTGAGGTGTTTTTTCAGTTGAAATTTACGAAAAGTTGTTAAGTTAAATTAGTTTTGGAGTTTTTTAAACTGTCAAGTTGCATTTTATGTGATTCGATAAACTAAATAAATACTTATGCTCGCCATAAGCGCAGATGCAGATACTACTTATTTTATAGTTTAGCTAACGCAATTCAATACTTTGTATGTTGTACAAAATTATAATTGCGGTTGCCGTAACCCGTCTTTAAACTTCTTATAAAAAATCTAGACTTTTCTCGACCGGAGCGCTATTACCGACCGCATGGGTAACATTGTCACATTGCACACATTCCTGTTTTGCTGCATGTAGGAATGCAGCATGCAACTTTAATTGATTCTATAACATGTACTGTTATTTAACCGACTTCTAGAAAGGATCATTTCAATAGGACTAAATATACAGTTGCGGATATGTGTCCAGATCATTCATCATTATAACAAGCTCTTATTTTTCACATTTGTAATAATGAAATTACGGCATTTCCCAAGAGGAGACCACTGTAGAGAAGAAAGCCGAAACAAACTCAACAGTCAGTCATTTTTATGGTTCCGTAGCCTAAATGGCAAAAACCGAACCCTTATACTTTCACACGTACAACATACAAACATACACAAGAAATCCAAAATGAAATATTTGTCGATTCAATGACTCTCAAATAATTACGTCAATACTATTCATCAGTAGATCATTACATCATCTATTAATGTATGCATACTAATCCTTACCATATTATAATTGTGAAAGTATGTATGTATGTTCCACTTAACTGGAACATGGTGTTCTGCCTTTTCGCAGAACTATTTTTGGCCGAATTTCATTTGCCAACTAACGTTTCGCCGACTTTTCACTTTGACAACTAACGATTACCAAATTTTTGAATGACAACTTTTTACTTGGCAGAATTATTGTAAAGCAGATTATTATTATGCCTCTATACTTTTGGCAGACTAATCATTAGTCAAATCTTTCACTTGGTCGAACAACTTTTGGACGATTAACGTTTCGTTGATGGAACAGTTCCCTTTTCATACATTAGGCAAGTTACAAATAAGAAAAAGATACATACCAATGCTTACATATTTTTTGGTTGGCCGAAACTCTGGCAAGGCAGAGTAACTGCGACAAAATGGAATATGGGTCAAAACCCAAAAACTGTAGGTTAGGTTAGGTTTGTTTTATGACCATGGATAGCGGAGCGAGCGAAGCGAGCGGAGCGTCAGATTGCGTGCTTGCATATACTTTGCTCTTTTCATACGTAAATCCATTCAAAAATAACTTCACTCCGCCTCTTGTAGTAGTAAAAACTGAGCACTCTTCATTAATCTCGCCCATTTTAATTATTACACCAATAAAACATACCACAAGGCAATTGGCAAGTATAAACACTTATCGCTAATGAGTCAATGTATTCATACTTACCTACATTATTGTCATAAAAATAAGTGAGCGGTAGCGCTTACCCACGATGTATTAATAAAACGGAGTTGCTAAACGAAACGCTACTCAATAAAACATTTGGTAAACAATAAACAACTAAGTGTATATTATGCCAACTAAAACATTCTGCTACATGAAAGGTGGCATTTTAAAAATTTACGTAACAAAACACAGACCAAAAGTTAAGTTGGTAACGGTGAGGTTGGCAAATAATAAGTTGGCAATTGATAAGTTGGGAAATGAAAGGTCGGCGAAATAAAATTCCGCGAAACGGGAGTTGGGAAGTGATAATCGGCGTAACAATTTTCTGCGAAAAATAAGAGAACCCTGGAACATACATAATGCCACTTAATCTCAAAAACTACTGGACGAATTTTTATGAAACTTTCCAGTTATGTACCTTATATATCAGAATAGAACATAGGCTATAATTTTTGTCAAATTTCATCTCTTTTAGGGACGAAAAAGGGGGTGAAACTTTGTAAGCCATAATTGCATCTCTCAGCAGACGAAGTCGTAGGCAACAGCTAGTATTATAAATGCGAAAGTGTGTCTGTCTGTCTGTCCGTCTGTTTGCCTGTCTGTCTGTCTGTTACCTCTTCACGCTAAAACCGCTGAACCGATTTGGATGAAATTTGGTATGAAAATAGTTTGAGTCCCGGGGAAGGACATATGCACTCACTTGCTTTCGGTAACTAGAGCTACCAACTTTGATAACCTACAAATTGGTTCCGGTAGCCAGAGCTACCAGATGATCTTTATACAATTTTTGATTTTTAATTTGTCATGGGCAGTTTCGGAGTGGTTTAAACTATGACCAAAACATACGCAAATAAGAAGGCAACGCAGAAAAAAATGGGCAGCCAACATGATAGAACAAACATATTTTTAAATAGCTGTCGTTCTCAACGTTGTGAAGTTGCGTAAAAGTGCACAGTGTTTTAAAAATGCCGTCAGTATTCAAATTAATATTTTACTATTAAAGATAGACATAAAACGATTCAGTGTTTATCCAACTATCAGATTATAGCTATATTTCAGTCCCAATGAATAATTATGAAATACAATCTCACTTCAAAGTAGTTTAGACAGAATTTTTTCGGTGACATGCGATTGAAATGGCCAACATTTTTAAGAATAAAGAATATTTCTCGTAATTATCTAGTCATGAAAACAGTTTAAGTATTAAGTTTCATAAATAAACATTAAATCATTAACATCTATGACTTATTTACACAGGATTAGCGAATAAAACAAGTAACGGTCCATGTAAATACGGTTACGGGTGGTGGTAGCTGTAGCTACCAAAAGCAATTTAGCCAATTACTCGTATTGACGTTGTAAGGCATGGGAGCACACCTGAAGCGCTGCGATCGCGTTTGGTACATTTTGTGATTTGTTCCTAATAACAGGTAAAGACTCGAACATAAACCAAATGAAAAGTAGCTAAAAACATTTGCAAATATTACGTTGTTTATATTAAACTATTTATGGACCGTAACACTTAAAATAAGGTATGCTCAATTTCTAAGACCTGGCGTTGTGTTCGACCCTAACGGGGCGCCATGTTCGGCAGTTGCCCCGGTAACATGGCACGTTATTAGTTTTTTGCGTAACGGCTTTGTTTATTTACCTTAAAATCAGTGTGATTCTATGTATTAATGGTTTTCTTTGTGTGATTGTGGTTTCCTAGGTACAGACTGTGATTTATAATGTGTTTTTGTCGTGTCGTGGTTTTTAGTTCGGCTGAAAACTGAACTTCGTTGGTACGTACATATTTTTTGTTATTTAGACTCCTAGAACCGTAATTAACGTTATTATTGCAAAATATATCCATTTTAATTTATGATTACTAGTTGCTTATTCTAATTAGAACTATATTTTGGTTCTTGAGTTTTTAAATAAGCCACAAATAAATCACGAATCAAAGAAAAAACATCGCCCCGTCTTGCGTCAGATATCTAAAAATGAAACGATGTTTACTATACAATTTTATTTGAACAGTTATACAGTATTTAGCATTAAATGAAAGAACAACTAATGTACTTTTTTTGCATGTAAACAAAAAGAATGTTATCGCTTTAGTTTTTTTTCTAAAAATATATTTCTGCTTGAATTCGTCAACTTTATCAGTGTGTCAGTTTTACGCATTTTTATAATTATTTTCAATATAGTAATCCATAAAATAAGTAACACCATCAGATTTTTTGTTTCATTGGCTTTTTTGTGTAAAAAAAACATAGCAAATGATTTAGTAGAAACCAAGTTATGAATTTTTCAATAAAACACGGCATCTCGCGGAAATTTGCACAAAAAGACAGAGCAATATAGGCCACCATATTTAAAATCCAAAAGCAAGTGAGTGGATAAGCTAATTTTATCCCGGAAAAATACCCTTATCCGCGATAAACGAATTTAAGGCGGACGAGGTCGCGGGCAGAAGCTAGTATATAGATAAATTAAAATACTTAAATAAATAGAAAACATTCAAAACCCAGGAACAAACACTTGCTCTGGCCGGGATTTGAAGCTGGGAGCGCCAGCTTCGTAGGCCATCGTACTACCCACTGAGCTAAATGTGTCGTCAAATGTCAGCTATTGTTATTACAATATTAATTAGCGAGTCCGGAAATGCTATCTTTTTTCGGTGTTTCGGTTTGTTCGTATACTATGTATACATATGTATTGTAGCTAATTACATCGTCTACAGTTTTTATAAAGTGTTAAAACGATTAGCTAACTTTATTACCTTTGCAAACGAGTGTATATGACGTCAACCAACTAAATTAATGTTTATCAATTTGGTTATTTATTTTTGGTAACTCGTTTTTAGGGTTCCGTAGCCAAAATGGCAAAAACGGAACCCTTCATATCCGTCCGTCCGTATGTCACAGGCATTCTACTCAAAAACTACAAGATGGACATTGATGAAAGTTGGAGTATAGGTGTCTTGTGTAAGCCGCTACTTAGTTTAATCCCCCCCTCCCCCCTCTTATCTCCGAAGTTTACCGAACGAAAATTTTGAAAATTTCACAATTTGTATAAATAAACATAAATATTACACAAAAATTATAACCATGTCTCTAACTAGGAATTTTTTTTTAATCTTCAAAAAGCCTTTTAGAAAAACCCGATTGCGTTAAGTCTCACGAATTGTCTGCTTCTCAAAATGGCCTTCTTCTCACATTACCAGTTTCCTATGATGTATGATTATTCTTAAAGTGTGTGTTTCTCAATTCGGTGGGATCTTTTTTGTATGTAAGTATATGTACAAAGAAAATAAATAAATAGTAAGTGTGAAGTGATTTTATTCTACAGGTCGTACCTTCGGGTTGGTCCTATATATTTTGTTTATTTAGTTCAGTTCTAATGATGGGATACATGATAGATATGATGATAAGCGGACATTATAGGCGGCCATTTTTGAAAATGGGCATAATAGGAAGCGAGCATTTTAGGAAAGTGCCATCATAGCAAACAAATAGCAGACATTATAGGAAAAGAGACGTTCATTGGAAGAAGGTCATTCTGAGAAACAGACATTTTAAGAAATGGACTGAACGAGCATGAAGTGCTTGCAGCGCTGGTTTTCAGTCCACCTTTAATGACTCTACTGGTAAATTACCGGATCGTTTGCGGGAACTATGCTTAAAATAAAAACTCATAATACCTATTAAACATTCTTAGCAACAAAAAAAGATAAAAATACAGTGCTTTAATACTTTGACGGGGTTTAGTGGTCTATCCGGTGGGTTAATAATTTAATAGGTATTCTAGTAGGATGGTGAAATCGGCTATGCAAATAAGTTTAATATCGAGCAGCCTCGCGAGGTCCTTCGTCGGGCGTTATGCGCGTGCGCGGTGGGACTAGTTCTCTCTCTCCTTGGCCGACTTTATTGAAAAAGTGTTATTAAAGATAAATATAATCTATTTCAGTTTTCTTATCTATATGTAAGATAAACAATATTATAAACGTTGCTTTTCAATAAGAGCACTACCAATATATTTTATCTACTCGTATTACGATTTTTTTTAACCATACTATTATAAAGTTGTAAAAATGAAATGTCTGTACATTGAAGAAATTTTCAAAAAATAAATTACTCTATTTGAGTATTTGAAGGTCACTGAATGATTTTTTTTATGTTTCGATGTATCGTTGTGGCTTCATCACGCCAACATGGCTACACGGAGTTAAACTATTTTTGGTACACGGGTGGCTGGGCATCCACAGATGGTTATAGGATACTGTTTACTCGAGTACGCTAAAAAAGTAAAAGATTATGGTTATTTTCTCATCCGCGGTCACATTCTATTTTTAATAATAAAAGTTTTTTTTCGATCACTTATACTGATTTATGTGAAAAATCACGAAAACCTAAATTTTAAAATTAAATTGCCTCTCGAATATATTTTTTTAGGCAAAATAAGACATGACCCACTTTTCGTGATTCGTGACGGCTCAGGACGACTGTCTGTTTCCTAAAATGTCTGATTCTCAAAATGGTCTTCTTCCTACATTGTCAGTTTACTATGATGTCTACTTCTTATACAGGGTTTCCTAAATTGTCTGCTTTTCAAAATGGCCTTCTTCCCACATTGTCAGTTTCCGATGATGTATGATAATTCTTAAAGTGGATTGGTCCTATTTTTTTTTAATTTGTCTCAGATCTAATGATGGGATGGGATACATGATTTAGACATAGGAAGCAGGCCATTTTTGAAAGTGAACATAATAGGAAGCGTGTATTTTAGGAAAGTGCCATCATAGAAAACAAATAGCAGACATTATAGGAAAGAGACGTACGTTGGAAGAAGGCCATTATGAGAAACAGACATTTTAAGAAACGGATTGAACAAACAAGCTTAGGTGCGTCCACATTTGTATCTTTTGCCCGATTAGATCTTGATCCCGTGGCATGATCGCGTGTCACGATCACGCGTTTGGACGTTGCGCTGATCCGATCGCTCGAAATCCATGTTGCTACACGTATCACACACTTAGATCGGACAAGTGAGGTGTGATCGCCGCGCTGACAGTGAGCGTCTAAGCAGCGCGATATGCAGTCATGCCACGCCACGGTGATCGGATACGAGCAAATGACACAGGTGTGGACGCACCTGGACCGGTGTGCGATAGGGAGCTGTTTTACACCACCAATTATTATTCGCAAAATCTGATAAAAATAGTTTCCCCAAAGCAACAATATACTTGGCAAACCTACTACGTACCTACCTAACTAATAATAGCTAACGATTATTTATTGTTTCCGTAATCTGTACTCAAGCCAACTCTCAAACACGTCTGACTAACCCAATTTATTGTCTGTCTACCTCGGTAACTTTTTCGTCAATACTATTACAAAGTTATAAAAATAAAATGTATAGACATTTATGATTTTTAATAAAAACTAAGTGTCCTTCCGTACGTCACAGGCGTTTTACTAAAAACTTCTAGATGTAGTTATATTGATGAAATTTGGTAGGTGTCTTGTGTAGGCTGCTACTTAGTTTAATAGTTTAATAATAAAAAATAATATTTCTAAGGGGTGCTTCCATATATGTATCCGAAACTGAAAAAGAAAACATCAAATATCAATGAAATGTGTGGCCGTGTGGCACATATTTCGACAGTAGGTACTTACTTTTAAAATCATTCTGAGGTTGCTATTTGATGGTCACTGAAACAGTTTTTTTTTATATGTGTCGTTGTGGCATCGTCACGTAAAAACGGCTACTAGTTTAGTGACGTCACAGGGTTAGTACCTACCTTGTATGGGGAAAATAAGAACTTTGTTCTACAGCTATGTTAAAACTTGCGTTTATCGAAACGGTTTCACAACAAAAGTTACCATACATTGTATGGGTTGTTCAATGGTATTATTATTTACTATTAACATTTTCGTACTTTAAAAATGGACTTTCCCACCCAGCTTTTGAGGGCTCGATCATTAAAACAGTTACACGTAAAGGTGGGTCTACGGTAGGCAAACCGAGCAGGAGCCGAGCACGAGCCGAACACAATTCGTCTAGAGTGGACCGACTTACAAGCCTCGAACGAGCGCGCTGCGAGCATTCCGTTCGTGCTCGGCTGCGTTCCGCCTGTTGTCGGTTTTTTGACGAACACAAACGGATTTGCTTCGCGCTCGCAGTGCGTTCGAGGACAGTGATCGTTGTAAGTTCGTTGTATGTCCACACTTGACGCCGCGAACGACGAAGCCGAGAACGGCTCCGCTTGTGCTTCGCTCGTGCTCGGTTCGTCTAGCGTAAACCCACCTTAAGACAATTTTCGTACTTTAACGTATTTCCTTATTTTTTCAGGATCTTATATATAATTTTTATTAATTTTTAGATCAGGCAACATTCCTAATGTGTGCGATATTCAGGTCGATTTCCCCAAAATCGCGCTATCCATGGCATTGTACGGCGGGCTATAGTGTCGGCAAACCTATATAGCCTGCATATTGGAACCCCAGGGTCTCAAGCCAGGGACGGACCTAGCGTTCTCAACCGATTTTCCTGAAATTTTGTGAGCAGGTTCGATAATTATATGTAATTTTTAGTCGATTTAGTTTTTTTTTCAAAATGGCGGAGATATGGGGGTTGAAAGGCTCGCGAGGTCAGCTAACAGAGCAACTAATTAAATAGTGGCAGTAAGTATACGGGTTGCCATTGACATCACTTGACTTTGTCGCGAATTACACCTTAATTAACGGTGTGAAGTTCGATATTCAAAACAGTGTATTTGAGTGAGTGAGACGGTGCCATACCATTAACTACACACTTACTAACTAACCGTTGATAGGCCTTGCTGACATTGACATAAAGCCGTCATGGTCACTTAACCACAGTATAATAAAGAGTACTACGTACAGTATGGACACTCCCTGAAAGTGCCGCCCACCCGCGCTCGGTTACCTCGCAGTTACCGGCTGAGGTAACTGAACTGTGAGCGGGAAGAGCGCGGGTGGCCGGAGCTTATTAAGGGCGGCGGGCAGCGGGCGGCGGGCAGCGGGCGGCAGGGAGTGTCCGGCGGGCGGCAGGGAGTGTCCGGCGGGCGGCAGGGAGTGTCCGGCGGGCGGCAGGGAGTGTCCACAGTGTGACTTAACTGTGTTGCTGTTTGTACAAACTTCGAATGTCGAATATTGGAGTAGCTTTCCTGCACCTCTAGCATAAGGGTGTCATAAATGTGGGAAAGACGACCGGGTCGATAGGGAATATGCATGGCCTTTTATTTTTGCTTCATTAATAGCTCATTCATGTAACAAACAGAAGACAAAAATATTTTTTCGAATAACTATAAAAACAACCAAGATATAAGCCATCAAACATTTCATTCTATCGCTTTCTAGCAAAACGGAATTTAATATGGAGTTTATAGGGCTGGAGTGGACTATGACGTAACAGCACATATCGGACCTCTCTGTCAAATCGCCGTCTAATTAGCAGTTAAAAATGCCTATGTCATGCGTATTTCTTGGCCGGTTTTAATTGTAGTTTCTCTTTTTGAAATCGTTTTTACGTTATTTTCATACTATTTTGTTAAGAAAAGCGATAAAAATTCATGATATACCCTATTGAAGCAAAGTACGACAAGGGAGGCTTAGTAAGAGGGTTCCGTTGGTATTGTTTGGGTACAGAACCCTAAAAGGAACTCTCACTAGTAAAATATAAAACATTAAACTATACCTACCTTACAACGTTTTAAAAGACACTACGTGAAAATTTAAAATTATAAATGCACTGTTTCATATTCTCCACTGTTCCCACTCAAAGCGAGGTGTTTATTTGTTCGACTACTGTGAGGTGGAACATGCATTTAAACAAGTGGGTTTATTTCACCACTAGACCTGCCTTGGAGGGCAGATACATGCCTATTTTCCTAGTTCTGGTCAATACCACACGCTGTCTTGCACACCGATTATTACTACATAGGTAATCGATGATTTGATAACGGGAAAAATTCTTTAATAACCGGGACATGTCCCGGCGTACCGAACCGAGACGTATGGCAACCCTACTCTAGCACAACCAAGATACGCGACTCTTTGCCACGCGAAAAAGATTGTCTATCTCTTTCCTTTCAATACAGTGCGAGAAAGACGGGTAAAGGTGCGTCCACACTTGAATCATTTGCCGATCACCGTGCCGTGGCATGACTGCGTATCGCGCTGCTTGGACGCTCACTGTCGGCGCGCCGATCATGCCGCACTCTTCCGATATAAGTGTGTGATACGCGTAGCAAATGGATTTCGAGCGATCGGATCGGCGCAACGTCCAAACGCGTGATCGTGACACGCGATCATGCCACGCGACGATGGCGACGAAGCGAAGTGGCGGAGATTCGTGCTAGCCCGGCAGGTTGTTGAAAAGCTATCGTGACAAAAGTTTAACTGCAGCGTGGTCGAGATCTACGTCACAAAGTGCATTAAACTGACACGGTCGGGCGCTTTTTGCTCTTTATAAACGGAAATAATAGCAAAATAAAAAAACTCAAGGCCGTCTGAAAGCCCGCCAAAGGAAACCAGCCAACTATGTGACATTTGCGCTCGACGGTAACCTTTGTAACTCTTAATGCCAGCCATCAAGGCTCGAAATAGATCGCCTTTATTCTTAGCAGCCGCAAATACTGCGGCAAATAAAATAAATAATCGAAACTGATTCTAGTTAGCCGGTTGTGTTCGCTCGCGGCGCTTGTGTTGACAAATTATAAAATAACAGACGGAATCGGAGTAAATAATTTCACAATAAACAATAAACCGGCAATAGAACAAAAGAGGACCTTACCGCCTATTTTTGTGCATTATTTTATTATTTCACAGTTTGAAGAATTAACGGATAGTTTTGACTTTTCAAAAAAAGCTGATTTGTTAATTGAATATTTAGTGATTTTTTTTTTAAATAGTGAATATTAACACGTGCGAAATGAATTTTGTTTCCGCGTCAATATGGACGCTAGAGAACCACTGTTTCATAGTGTACACGACTCTGCTGGTGTCGTTTGTGGTGTTCACTTTGTTCCACAAGAAGCGGGTGGAGGCTCTGGCTATGAGGCATCATGCCAAGCCGGAGAAATTGGCACCGAGGGGGACTCCTGGGAATGGCAGAGGTTAGTGTCTGACTTCAGACAAAGTAAATGACGGAGTTCTGCAGGTAACCAATATATAAAAAAAAAACATAAAAAATGGACAACCACCTCCTTTTTGGGAATCGGTTAAAAAGATCTTACAGGGATGGGTGAGTCAAGTTGTCCGATTTCTGTCTCTGACTATTGGAGACCCTTTACACCTCCAAAACATTATATGACATCTATGGTCGATACCTTTTACATCTCCTTTAAAGTTTTTGACCACGGAGACTCTCGACATCTCTTTCGAATTTAGTGTAACCTTTTTTATGTATACTGTTATTTATTATTGTTATTGTTTACTTTTTTTGACGCCTAAAGGCCCTTTAAATCTCTGTATATATATGTTAAGTTATAATACTTATAATTTAATGGACCCGGAGACAATTTACATCTCCTTGTAAAGTGTGCCGCAGGTATTTATCTGTTGCATTATTATTGCTGTGCACTATTCAGGGTGATCAATCTAAGCGGGTCAGTATGGAGAACTCAGAAACTATGAGAGATAGCGAAAACTGTTAGGAACCATAGCGTCGATTATACATTTAATAATAATGGCATTCAATTTTTTTTGTAGCTCTAGAGAGAATTAATCTTTGCATCCAGGAAAATAGCTACATTTGGAACATTTACTTGAATAAAATAATTATCTTATTTTGAGTTTTTTTTTATGGTCTGAACGAGATTTCATTAAAAATGTGTTTCTTGTGACTTATGATTCGCACCATCAATAATAACAACGAAAAAACTTGCAGAGTTTATAACAAAGTTTACAGAGATTTAGACCAGCTTCGATTCCCAGTTATGTATGAGTTAATGCCACAGTAAAATTAATGCCATTATTATTAAATCTAAAATCGACGCCATGTTTTCCTAAAAACAGATTTCGCCATCTCATAGTTTCTGACTTCTCCATACTGACCCATTTGGATTGATCACCCTGTATAATATCATTATCTAGATTGTGAATGTTTTTCTGTATATTGTAAAATCAGACATCTAAAAGTGTCCTTGAGGGCTACTTGCCAAATATATTTTTTGAATTTGAATATCGAATCAGAGTTTAAACAAGTTGATTCGAATCGAGTTGCTTCGTTACTCGAATCAACTTGTCGACTCCACTAGCCGGTTTGACTCGCATAATTAACTCTAGGATTGATACCGATCCGCTTAACAGAGACTCGGCAAGTCATGTTAACTCGACTCAAGAATAGAAATACGCCGAACTCGACTAGAATCGCCGACTCGTAGACTCGGCCGCTCCGCGAACCGCCATTTGGCTGATCCGAATCGAGTTAACTCGAGTTTCGATTCGAATCAACAGCCAAATCAACTCGAGTTATCCGAGTTGGAAAACAAATGATTCGTGTGTTAGGGTGGATCGCTCATGTATCGAGAAAAAAAACCATCAGTATTTTTCTATAGATGTGTAGATTTTTTGTCAGTTTTGGTTAGTTTTTACAAATATCTTCAATGTATTCACAGACATTTCATATTTATAACTTTACAATAGTACCTATGGACTAATAGTATATTTCTGCAGAGGCCGGGAAAAGTCATTTGATGGATGAGTACGGTTTTGAAGGACGAGGCGTAGCCGAGTCCTTCAATAGATACGAATCCACGAAATGACATTCCTGCTGAGGAATGTATACTGCTTTTCTCCAAATATGCGAGGAAATTTGACACATGTTTATGTAACTTATTTTCGTATAAATAACGACAGACAATCTTTGACAAAATGAAATTCACGTTCCTGCCTTATTTTTTTTAAGGGTATTAAAGTTAAAAGTTTTGGGTCCGAATTGTATATTTGGTTCCACATGAAATATAGTAATGAAAATAAATAACAAGAAAACCCATAGCAATAGTTAAAATAAATATATGCGTTATTACTTTTAGTTGAATCGGCAATTTCTAAACGCACAACATTAAAAAAAACATACCTTTGCTACAAAATATTTATCAGTCCCAGAAGATCATTAAGACTAAATAAACTGTAGTATGATTTGGAAACAATAATTATTTTTATTTTTTTTCTATTACTATTGGCATTCACCATGGATTAACTAAACGCAAGAAACAATTAAAGTTTTTTTAAATCTCGGTTTTTGTACGGATAACGTACTATCACTCACTTGCTTTTGGATTTTAAAAATGGTGGCCTATATTGCTCTCTTTTTGTGCAAATTTCCGCGAGATGCCGTGTTTTATTGAAAAAATCATAACTTTGGTTTCTACTAAATCATTTGCTATGTTTTTTTTACACAAAAAAGCCAATGAAACAAAAAATCTGATGGTGTTACTTATTTTATGGATTACAATCAAGCAGAAATATATTTTTAGAAAAAAAACTAAAGCGATACCATCCTTTTTGTTTACATGCAAAAAAAAGAAGATTAGTTGTTCTTTCATTTAATGCCAATTATTGTATAACTGTTCAAATAAAATTGTATATTAAACATCATTTTTAGACTACATATCTGACGCAAGACGGGGCGTTTATTTTTCTTTGATTCGTGATTTATTTGTGGCTAATTTAAAAACTCAAGAACGAAAATATAGTTCTAATTAGAACAAGCAACTAGTAATCATAAATTAAAATGGATATATTTTACAATAATAACGTTAATTACGGTTCTAGGAGTCTAAATAACAAAAATAATGTACGTACCAACGAAGTTTTGGTTTTCAGCCGAACTAAAAACCCTTAAAACCACAATATCACACGACACAAACACATTATAAATCACAGCATGTACCTATGAAACCACAATCACACAAAGAAAACCATTAATACATAGAATCACACTGATTTTAAGGTAAATAAACAAAGCCATTACGCAAAAAACTAATAACGTGCCATGTTACCGGGGCAACTGCCGAACATGTCGCCCCGTTAGGGTCGAACACAACGGGCGCCGCCAGGTCTATGAAGTGTTTTAGAAATTGAGCATACGTTGTTTTAAGTGTTACGGTCCATAAATAGTTTAATATAAACAACGTAATATTTGCAAATGTTTTTAGCTACTTTTCATTTACTTTATGTTCGAGTCTTTAACTGTTATTAGGAACAAATCACAAAATGTACCAAACGCGATCGCAGCGCTTCAGGTGTACTCCCATTCCTTACAACGTCTAAGCGAGTAATTGGCTAAATTGCTTTTGGTAGCTACAGCTACCACCACCCGTTCCCGTATTTACTTGGACCGTTACTTGTTTTATTCGCTTATCCTGTGTAAATAAGTCATAGATGTTAATGATTTAATGTTTATTTATGAACCTTAATACTTAAACTGTTTTAATGACTAGATAATTACGAGATATATTCTTTATTCTTAAAAATGTTGGCCATTTCATTCGCAAGTCACCGAAAAAAATCTCTGTCTTAACTACTTTGAAGTGAGATTGTAATTCATAATTATTCATTGGGACCGAAATATAGCTATAATCTGATAGTTGGATAAACACTGAATCGTTTTATGTCTATCTTTAATAGTAAAATATAAATTTGAATACTGACGGCATTTTTAAAACACTGTGCACTTTTACGCAACTTTACTTCTTCACAACGTTGAGAACGACAGCTATTTAAAAATATGATTGTTTTATTATGTTGACTGCCAATTTTTTTCTGCGTTGCCATCTTATTGGGGTATGTTTTGGTCATAGTTTAAACCGTTCCGAAACTGCCCTTCACAGATTAAAAATCAAAAATTGTATAAAGGTCATCCGGTAGCTCTGGCTACCGGAAGCAATTTGTAGGTTATCAAAGTTTGTAGCTCTAGTTACCGAAAGCAAGTGAGTGGCTATTGGCTGTATGGTGAATTTTCAGTCTTGGATGCAATTAAAAGTAAAAACCTGCACAATAATGTTCACTTCCCAGGCCTGTCCGGGAATTAATGCCACTTTTTTTAAAATTGATTATCGTATCAACGTATATAACGATGGACTTCGCGGTGTGTTTTTACTACATTAATGGAAACATTTCCGATGAAGTTGGAGAAAAGATTTATTAAGCAAATGTTACAATACAATTTATACAATGTTGCTAAAAATAATATCTATACTATTATAAAGTTGTAAAAATGAAATGTGTGTACATTGAAGATATTTGTAAAATAAACTATTGACACGGACTATTTGGAGGTCACTGAATCGAAACATATTTATTTGCATTTTTGTATGTTTGTATGTGTCGTTGTGGCTTCAGTACGCCAAAACGGCTTAACGGATTTTCACTATTTTTGGTACACGGATAGCTGGATATCCACCGATGGTTATAGGATACTTTTTACCCGACTACGCTGAAGAAAAAATAGGGGTAATGACTTTTTATCTTCCGCAAACGAAGATGTGGGGGCCTTCTAGTACGGTCAAGGAATTAAATTTGTGTACCCTTTCGTACCTTGTCATAGTGACATTGATATGGAATCTCTATCGGCTTTCATATTGATTTTGACTGTGACAAGATACGAAATGGTGTATAAATTAAATTCCTTGACATAAAAACAATGTTGCAATATTATAGATATAAGGAAGGAAAAGTAATTTTTTGTTGGAAATAATAATTAGATAACTACAATGAAAATCTAAATTAGCACTTACTTTAATAAGTATAAACTTACGCTAATGAAAATAAACAATGGTGATTTTATAGAAAAACTTCTTCGCTTCAGCAACTTCGTTCGCGGAGGAGAAAAAGTGATTACCCCTCATTTTTTCGTCAGCGTAGTCGGGTAAAAAGTATCCTATAAACATATGTGGATACCCAGCTAACTGTGTGCCAAAAATAGTTGAAATCCGATTAGCTGATTTGGCGCGACGAAGCCACAACAGTACAGGACAAACATACTAAAAACGCAAAAAAAAATCGTTTCAATAATCTTCAAATAGTCCTTTACAATTACAGTATTTTTTTTTCATATCTTCAATGTCATTTCATTTTCATTTTTAGAACTTTTATTATACTGTACCTAGATGATTTTTTTACCAAAATATAGGCGTTGTGTGCGCCATCTCAGATAAGGCGATGTAACTAACATGTTTATGTGGGATAAGTACCATTTTGTTGAAATAATTTGTGAAAAAGGTAGATGTTCTAGTCTTAGGCAAACATTTCCTTTTAAGTAGTAAAATGTAAACATTTTATTTAAATATTTATACCTAATTATTTATTTTTATTAAAAGTTCTTTTAGCCGGCACCTAAATGTTGCATTCGATATCTCGTTTCTGGGGCTAGCGGGTAGTCTTTCGTAAAACACCGGGCCTATTACGCACGGGTTCTTGATAAGCAACGCCAGCCGCCAAGGCACGGGCAGTATACTGCCTAACTTAGCAAAACCCCTGTATATACTATAGCTTGAGAGGTACTTTCGTGACATTTCCATGGCCCTGGGGGGAAGACAGCGGGGACTGGTATTCCCCCCGTCGCCCGCAGACCATAGGAGTGTCACGAAAGAACTTGTCAAGCTATATACAGCAATGAATAGCCACTAGGGGATTCGCGTCGTGCGGTGCGCGTGCGCGCATGCCTCCGCAATGCCAATGACATTTACCCGCCACTTTCCTGTTCCCGCCGTTGCAGTTTGACGACCTGTACAGCGCCATCGAAGGTCGTAACACCCTATATATATTATCCACACTTCCATACATCGACCCATACTAATCTATACTGTTATAAAGTTGTAAAACCCGGTCAAGAGCATGTCGAACCATTCTCAGAGTAGGGTCCCGCGGGCGTTCATACAAAATTTTGCACTACAGATGAAAACAATCGCCAATTTCATAACACTTCTAGATTTTTAGGACCGATTATATTTTTAAATCCTTTTCTGTACTTGAAACGTGTTTCATCTTCAGAACGGTTTTAACACAAAACAAAGACATAACATTTGTTTTTTCTTAAACTAAGGTTTCTGACGCGTTCGACAACAGCCGATATCCGATAACATCTTTTCTAGGAGACCAAATTACGTCTCTTGACAACCAAAACTCACTAAAATATCTGTCACTGCTCTTCAAAACCTCATATCTCGGTGCGATATCTATACTGAAGTGTATTTCAAGTAGGTAGTTGTTAGTGAGTTTTGGTTGCTAACAAGACGATTATATGACGATCCCATTTTTAGAGTTCCGTAAACAAATGGCAAAAACGGAACCCTTATAGTTTCGTCACAGGCATTTTAGTCAAAAACTACATCTATACTGTTATATAGTTGTAAAAATTAAATGTCTGTACATTGAAGATACTTTTAAAAACATGATTGTAATGGACTATTAGGAGGTCACTGAGCCGATTTTTTTAAATATTTATTGTTAGTTTGTATGTGTCGTTGTGGCTTCATCACGTCAAATCGGCTAAACGGATTTCAACTATTTTTGGTACACGGGTAGCTAGGTATCTCCAGGTGGTTATAGGATACTTTTTATCTAACTACGCTGGAGAGGAAAGAGTTATGATTTTTTTCTCTAACGTTATAAATAAACGTGTTAAATCAAATCTCTGTCTGTCTACTCCGTTGACGAAGTTTATGGCCACCTTCTAGTCTATAGGTACGATAAGTTGTAAAAATTAAATATCTGTACATTAAAAATATTTTACTTAATACGTGATACGGACTAATTTGAAGGTCACTTAATCGATTTTTTTAAATCGTTTTTTTATTAAATAGCAATTTCACAATGTCTCTACTTCTTTCTGTACAGTTAGTCACAAATAAGTAATCTAGAACATCCAAAATACCAAATATTATTTGCGCTTAATTTTTAGTAGGCAACTTCGGTTTGTTTTATTTGCACGCGTATGTTTTTGTGGAAACTGCATGAAAATATGCGCATGTGAGCACAATTTATTGTCACATCTAACCAAGTCACAAGTTCGCGGAACAGCAAAGGAACTATAATCCATTAATCCAATCATAAAAGTATCCTATAACCATCTGTGTATGCCCAGTTACCCGTGTACCAACGTTTTGGCGTGATGAAGCCACAACAACACGTACAAACATACAAAAAATAAACGCGTCAGTGACCTTCAAGTACTAAATATCACTTAAGTTTTTGAAAATATCTTTAACTTCACCTTCTGTGCTTCGTTCGCGGAAAATAAAAAAGTCATAACCCACTTTTGTACTTATTCCGGTAAAAAGTATCCTATAGCCATCTGAAAATGCCCAGCTACGCGTGTACCAAAAATAGTTGAAATCTGTTTATCCGATTTGGCGTGATGAAGCTACAAACGACACATACGAACATACTAAAATTCCAAAAGAGCAAAACGATTTAGTGGCGTCCAAATAGTCCGTTACAATTTTTTTTATATCTTTAATGTACAGACATTTCATTTTAACAACTTTATAATTATAATAATATGGGTTATAGGGGCGTAAAGTAACGACACACGGCACAGCAAACGAGTTTATGCTAAACCATAGTTGCTATAATTATTTGTCAGGTCAGATAGGTACACCATTTTGCAGACTCATTAGTAATAATAATTATGTATTTGTCACAGTTAGTTCAGCTGTTAACTTGCCAAATTGTTACAAACGACATAATAAGGAAATGATGTCAGTTACATTTATCCATGTGGGCAAATAAAACAATTGCAACGTTGTAACAGTTCGCACTTTTATTAAAATACTAAAAGTTTCTGTAACTTTGTTCGTGGAAGACAAAAAAGTCATAACCATCTTTTTTACTTGAGCGTAGCCGGGTAAAACCAAATAGTTGAAATCTGTTTAGCCGTTTTGGCGTAGTGACGCCTAAACACATAACATACAGGGTGTTTGGTAACAGGATGCAAAGCTGAAAGTAGGTGATAGTTTAGGCCATTTATAACATTTTAAGCCAAACATGTCTTAGACAGATGTTATTCCTTTTTTTCGACAATACTAAAAGTTTTCTCTGAAAAAATCTTAGAACTCATATATATAAAAAAAAATACATTATAACATTTGTCTAAGACATGTATGGCTTAAAATATTTTAAATGGCCTAAACTATCATCTACTTTCGGCTTTGCATCCTGTTACCAAACACCCTGTATACATACAAAAAATAAATATATTATTTGACTCAGTAGCCGTTTCACTTATTTTTTGCAAAATCCTTAATGTGCAAACATTTCATTTTCATTAATTTATAGTATACGTACGCAGAAAAACGGAACTCGGTAGGTACGAATACCACAAGCATTCAGAACGAATTGCATTATACCCGTCGCATTAAACTAAGCAGAAGGTGCCAATTTATCCGTAGAAAGGAGAAATAAACTGAGAACCTTAACTACTTTACTGTACTTTAAAATGCATTTTGAGTAATGTGGCAACGCGAAACATACACATTAAAAATTGTTATTTGTGTAACAAGAGAGCAAAGTTGTTTTTACTGCAAGTGCCGATTGTTGAATCCCGAGCAAGCAATGGATTCAACGGCACTATATGCAAATAACTTTGGTCTCGTGTAGCCCATTAGTATTTTATTTTATGTAATCGTTACAATATAATTTATGCTTTTTCAGCCTAGTACCGCGTTTAGGCCACGAAGCTTGCCGAATGGCCTAATAAAGTACGAGACTAATCATATAACTATTTTATACAATATTTTTTCTACGAGTAACCCATAAACTACAGTAAATGAAACCTACCTAAAAAATACGAGTAATTGCAAAACACTACGTTCTTTTTTTAATAGTAGATTGTTCGACGAGGGGCTAAAATAAGCCATTATGACACGAAGGGATTATTTGGACGAGCTCACGAAGTGAGCGAGGACAAATATGACTGAGTGTCATAATGGCTTTTAGCCACGTGTAAAACACTCTGCTTTTCACTTCGAATGCGAGAAAATAAAAAAGACTTAATATTAAAAGTGTATATTTCATGAAAAACTAATAGTACAGTTTGAGCAATTCTATCAGAAAGTGTGGCCAATCTGATCAGGTTGGTTCGTTTGTTTTTAATTATTCGTAAGGAGTATGTAGCTGGCCGCAAGTTTTTTTTTCAGTGTCATAGAAATTTGTATGGAATTATATGGCTTTCTTTCAAGCCCTAGGGGCTAAATGTACTATTTTAGTCTCGCTTCGCGAAGCTAATATGACGTACTTTTTGAGTAGGAGAAGTGAAACATTCATTATAGTTCTGTGCGGAGTTGTGTACTATAGGTATTATATATAGTTCAGTGGCATATAATATTAACCACTAGCTTCTGCCCGCGACTACGTCCGCCTTAAATTCGTTTATCGCGGGCAAGAGTATTTTTCCGGGATAAAAAATAGCCTATGTCCTTCTCCGGGACTCAAACTATCTTAGTACCAAATTGCATCCAAACCGGTTCAGCGGTTTAAACGTGAATAGGTAACAGACAGACAGACAGACACACTTTCGCATTTATAATATTAGTATTGATAGTTTGGATACAGTACAGTACAGTGATGGTCTAATCTAAAAAGTATGCCTTTTAGTATGATTCACGGAGTTATATTATTCACGGATTATATTAGTTAACGAGTAGAAAAAACTATATTTTAAAAAGGATATTATTAAATTATTCCAAAAAAATATATGGCTATGAAATCTTTAGCGGATGTTTTATAAAATCATAATTTATTACGCGTTCTGTTTTCGGGGTTGAATTCGAACTTCGAATTGGCCTGTTCGTGTTACTCGCTATCTTTATAGGGATATGAAGGAGACACCGTTTCGAAGTTCAAATACATAGAACTAGCTTCTGCCCGCGACTTCGTCCGCCTTAAATTCGTGTATCGCGGATAAGGGCATTTTTCCGGGATAAAAAGTAGCCTATGTCCTTCCCCGGGACTCAAACTATCTCCATACCAAATTTCATCCAAATCGGTTCTGCGGTTTAAGCGTGAAGAGGTAACAGACAGACAGAAAGACAGACAGACAGACACACTTTCGCATTTATAATATTATGAGTAATGAGTAACATTAGTAATTAGTATGGATATGGATTCTCTTAACTGTTAAGTGCGGAAAGACTACATGCGACATTCTAAAAAAAACGTTACTTTGCCAAAATCGCACTTTACACACTGTTAGGCCGCAGGAAATCTGCATATTTAAGCTGCTGAGGTAAAACCTTTTTTACGATTCAGGGACTTTTAAATTCAAAATTCGAAACTCTCTTTCAGTCATTTTAAATTAATCAACTTCAATTTACATATTAGTTAATACTTAAGAACTGCGAATATAATCGATGTTTAGGGCACGTTATTTACTTTCAAATCGGGTAAAAACCCAAAACAAATGACTCGCGACCGGCCATGTGATACGGCTATCGTGTTGTAATTGTTTTCGATTATGTCGATATCATCATTACGGCGGATGTTATATGATTATGATTCCGATTGTGGCAGAATTACTGAACTAGTTACCTAGTTATTTGTTCAGTCTGTGTCGCTTGGGTATAAAGTATTTGTTTATTGTCAACTGTACAAACATATTGCAAATGGCAGGAGTATCAATAGCCACCTATTTCGAGTAAGGTTTACCGGGATAAGACCGAATCAAAGGTAAGATCGGATGAAAGCGATTTCTAGCGAAACGGTAGATATTTTTTTATCACTGGCAACATAGTGAGCGTATAAGGGATAAAATGGCGACGCACACATGTTGCCAGTGATAAAAAATATCTAGCGTTTCGCTGGAAATTCCTTTCATCCGATCTTACCCTTGATCTGGTCGTACCCGGGTCCAGGTATACCTTATAATTTTTTTTTTATTACTAAAGACACTAAAGTCATCTAAGCGATAGTAGCCAAAAAACCGGCCAAGAGCATTTCGGACCATGCTCAGCGTGGAACCCTACGCAGCCGTTCATACAAAAAAATGCACTGCAGATGAAAACAATACGATATGAAGTGCTAGCAAAAGAGCGTATCTCATTTGCACTTACGTCTTTTTGTTGAGAAGCTCGGTTTCTCGCCAATAACTCAATAACGATATATTCGATCATGTTCAAAATAAAATTCATTGAAAGTATTTGTTAAGCGTTACCTTTTGTAATTTTTGAAATACATTTTGGACTTATATAGTTTAAAAGATAAAGGGATGGGACACAATTTATGCAACTTTCGGAGCGATTATCACCGAAAATTTTCACTTAAACTAAACATTTTAAAAGAACTGTCAAAATGTGTGCCTTACATTGATGTTTGCTGAAAAGGAACCCTAAAAAGGACGAATATTTTAGGGTTCCGTACCCAAACTTTTACGTTACTAAGACTCCGCTGTCCGTCCGTCTGTCACCAGGCTATATCTCATAGCTGTGATAGACAGTTGAAAATTTCACAGATGATGTATCTCTGTTGCCGCCATAACAAAAAATCCTAAAAACAGTTTAATTTTATGTCTGTCTGTCTATGTCGGTAACCAATTTAAATGATCGAACACCGCGTACATATTGCTTAGGAGTACGGCTTTGCTAACACTGGATTTTCATAGATACGGCCGTTTGTAGCGTATATTTTGTACGGAACCCTCGTTGCGCGAGTCTGACTCGCACATGGCCGGTTTTTAGAGGTCTTTGTCTCTCCCCATTAAATTCAGAATATTTTCCAGTGCATAGATGCGGCTATATTCTCTATACGGCGCAGTCAGTTCTAATTTTGTCCACCTGAACTGATAAATTGATGGTACAGTCAAGGAGTTTTAATTTATATGGTTCCACTTGTTTACGCATCTTTTTTGTCATAATTGTATATCGCATAATCACAATAGATACGATTATATACATAATATATAATCATAATGATCATAAGGATAATTTCATAAATCCTGTTTTCGCCGAATCTAATTTCGCCGAATAGTCTTTACGCATAACTTTTTAATGCCGAAAACCTACGTTTCTGGCAGCAGTCATCTTCTGTTTGGGATTGCAGTCCTAACCTACTTTACTGGCAGCAGTTTTTAACCGACTCCCAAAAAAGGAGGTTATATGTTCGATAGTTTTTTTATTTTATTATTATAGGTTGAATTTGCAGCTTTCAGATCAAGCGCCATCTAGTGTCGCTACTGTAAACAAATATGAGAGGTCCAAAGCTCGAGCGGAGCTTGAATTGGCATGTTGAAAATCTTTTTTTAATGGTTTTTTGTTTTAATCAGAATTATGCATATAATTAGTGTTAATGTGGATGTTTATTAGTAAAATATACAAATTTTTATTTTGCATAAATGCGTATTTGGATTCTTACAAATAATGATTCGGCAAGATGAACATTCGGCGAAATCAAATTATGCGAAACCTGTTCGGCAAAATCAGTTTGAGACATAAAAATCATGTGAAATAGATAACACCCCATTTATACATATACCATTTAGTACATTGTCCGAGTCAACATCAATATGAAAGCCGATAAAGATTCCATATCAATGTCACTATGACGCGGTACGAAAGGGTACACAAATTTAATTCCTTGACCGTACTATGTACATGAAACGTATGTTTTCTTTTAAAATAGGACATATGAAGGTCACCTTGTCTAGGTTGACAATATGGCAGGTTTAGTTTAAAAATATTCAAATGTTACCCGACTGCAAACACGTAGGTTACGTGGTACACGTAAGGTTATACCTAGTATGTTGATGAGTAGTTATTTTATTTATTTGTACCTTTTCTTATCAGTTAAATTTTTTGCGATACTTACAAGCAAGTCCAACGTTCAAGTATTACATAAAAAAGAAAATAAATATACTCTAATCTGAAAGGCCGGCAACGCACTTGTGACTCCTCTGGTGTTCCTCTCTTGTATAGATTGAGTAAAAAACGGTTGGTAAATTGAAGAAACTAAATGTGACGTTCCATCATCAGAGAATCGAATCGAAGGCTTACGGAGATATCAACGTTTTAGTAAAATAGAAGTAATTCTACATATATTAAAATAGGCTTGTGTCCTAAAAATATTATTCGTCCGTCACTTTGGTTATCAGAAAATATTGGACACGTATTTTTCCTTTTGCAAATTAAACAAAAAATTATGAAGATAGAGCCCGTTAAAGTTCCCCGTGATGTCACGTCATGCGTCCCCACTCCCAAACTTTGACGCGCTTTATGTTTGTCTTTTTTGTTTGATTGACAAAAGAAAAAAATACGTGTCAAATATTTTTTGATAATCAAACTGACAGAGTAATTAGAATATTTTATTTTACCCAGTAAAGTTTAGTAACAGAAGGGTCCTTAACCGTAGCACAGCGCAGATAAAAATGATTCGTGATGTTCCGTAGCAAAAGGGTGCTTATTATGGTAGGTATTGACTTACGCATAGATCCATAAACTGCATTATATAGGCTACCTATGAAAATATATATTTTTTAAATCTTCAAACCTGGCACATCCTAAAAATGCATTTCTGTGAAACAGCTAAGAGAAGTTTGAAACTCATTTAAAGTATGTTCTCGTTGGAAGTTACATAGAAAATTATGAATGCAAACAAGGATTTTTCAATGTGAAATTGTTAATTTCTGTGTACTATCGGCGCCTTGTTCTAATCGAGGGCAATTTTATATAACGTGGTGGTGGAATTGAAAAATCTGTCCCTGTTTTGTCGTTGCTTAATCGTTGCAGATTATCGTTAACGATTTGTGATACCTACTGACGATCGATTAATCTTCTTACAAGCTTTGCTTAGTTTGGGACTAGGTCGATTTGTGTAAGATTGTCCCTCATATTAAATCTGAGCAATTTGGCTTGCATAGATTAATCGTTACGATTTATCGTTACGTGGGTATCTAGCTTTATTTTCTCATGCTATAATCAAATATTCGTTTCGTATTTTTTCTTTGTGTAGTCGGTAATCCCTACCACATCATTAAGTTATATTAATATTTGATTACTTGTTTAACATTTCATTAATTCGTTATGACTGCTAAACTCGTTTACTCGTGTTTAATATTCATACATAACTACCCTTGACCGGAATTTGGTGGCCTTTGTGTTTCGCGAATAAGGCTGTTGTTTGTCTAACTTAACGGGACTTTAAAAGCCAAGATATGACATCAATCGTGCGTCAATCAGAAACACGCTTGAGCTATTTTGGTTACTTTTAAGAAACATAACATTTCCTTGTTAAATTCTTGTCGGATTTTTTCACACAGTCATAATTAACTGATCCACCCGTGATAATGAAATCTATACTATTATAAAGTTGTAAAAATGAAATGTCTGTACATTGAAGATATTTTGAAAAAAAAAATGATTTTTATGGACTATTTGAAAATCAATAAAACGAAAAATATTTTTATTTGATTTTTTGTATGTTTGTATGTGTCGTTGTGGCATCATCACGCAAAATCGGCTAACGGATTTCAACTAGTTTGGTACACGGGTAGCTGGGTATCTCCAGATGGTTATAGGATACTTTTTACCCGACTATGCTAAATAAAAAAGAGGGGTTATGACTTTTTCTCCTCCGCGAACGAAGTTGCGGGCGTCATTTAGTATTTAAAAATAAAAGCAAATAAATTTTACGGGACAATTTTTATACAAATCGAACTAGTATCCCGTGGTAAGCTAAATAAGGCTTGTGTTATGAGTACTAGACGATGATATGTTTAAAAGATAATATTTACATATATACATTAGAAAACATCCAAGACTCGGGAACAAATATTTATGCTCATGACACAAATATTTGCCCTTACCTGGATTTGAACCCAGGACCATAAGTTTCGCAGGCAACGTTACTCCCGCTGAACTAAACCGGTCGCCGTGTCCAGATTTGATACAAAAAAAAAACTTGGCATTAATTAGGTGTTCTGATAACACCCAGAAACAATTCATGGGATAGGGCTAGGCGTTGACGAGACGGACAGACAGCTAGCTTAGTAATCTATACTATTATAAAGTTGTAAAAATAAAATATCTGTTTATTGAAAAGATATTTTCAAAAGAATAAGTAATATCTAATGGACTATTTGTAGGTCACTAAACCGTCTAAAAATCATTCATAAAAAGGTCATCATTAGGGTTCCGTAGCCAAAATGGCAAAAACGAAACCCTTATAGATTCGTCATGTCCGTCCGTCCGTCCGTCCGTCCGTGTGTCACACACAGGCATTTTATTTAAAAACTACAAAATTTACATTGATGAACTTTGGAGTTCATCAATTGTTAGTGGGTCTTGTGTAAGCCGCTACTTAGTTTGATGGTTAAATATTAAAATAAAAAAAAAACGGGGGCACTCTATACATCTAACCGGAACTGAAAAAAATGTGTGGCACATATTGCAACAGATCTTGAAAAATCATTTTAAGGTTTTAAAAAAAAAATGATTTATTGGATATTTTCGGAAATAATCGCTCCGAAAGTAACATTAATTGTCCTCTATTTTCTAGACGGTTTGTCTAAAAAAAAACTTAATAAATACTTTCAACGAAAATTGTTTTAAACAGGGCACTTTTACCTGTCTCCTTTTACAATAACCAGAGAAAACATTCATAATCTTGATAATTACATATTGTATAGCAATGTTAATGCCACAGACAAAAAATACCTAGGCACACTTTACAGGGAGATGTATATTGTCTCCGGGTACATTATATTATAAGAACATTCAAGTAGAAACGCATGTTATTACAAGCAAACAGTTTGTGTTTAAAAGTGAGTACGTTAGGGTTATTGAAATCCATATAAAATTATGCCCGTTAATTTATTATGTATGGTACAACGTGGTAACCATCTCGGAACTAATTGATATAAAGTATAAGAGGGTTAGAGATCATGGACATGGGAAATCATTATGAGCTATTATAATATAATGCTTTGACAGCATATTTAGCTAGGTATATTGGCTGTACAAAGGCCTATGAAGCTAGTCATTTATTACGTACAAGAATGCGCCCAAAATCTCGATCGTGGAGGAGGAAAGAACATAACCCTCTTTTTTGCCTCAGCGAAATTTGATAAAAAGTATTTTATAACCATCTGTGGATATCCAGATACCCGTGTACAAAAAAATGTTGTAATCTGTTTAGCCTTTTTGTCGTGATGAAGCCACAACGACTCGTACAAACGTACAAAAATTAAAAAGATTTTTTTTTTTCATTTGAGTGATCTTCAAATTGTTCAAATAGTACAGACATTTTATTTTTACTACTAGATAACAGTATAGAAGATCTCTATTGCCAGTTTTTTGTAATAATCAACTTTGGTTGGACAACTACAGGTCTAACGCTTAACTAAGTCTGTTCTTGAGGTATTATGCGAGCGGTACGGGAGGGGTGACAAGTGACGTGACATGCCGTGTCCTAACTATCTCGCTATACACATATACGTCACTTGTCACCGCTCCCATACCTCAGAAACAGACTCAGTTAAGAGTTAGACCTATAGTAATAAGCGGGAAGCTCCCGGGAGGTATAAGGCGAGCGGCGCGGGTCCGTTGCCATGGAAATCGTTTTTCTATGCGCCCGAGCGTGTGCCTCCGCACTCGCACGGATGCGCGCGCTTATTTTTTATTTTAACTTTTCGCATTTTTATGATCTAAATGTAAGAGCTATCGAAACTCCCTCCCATCCCCTTGTAACAAAAAATAAGACATAGTCGACCCCCTCCCCTAAATCATCTTACGTAATAGTAATGAATGAATGGCGCCTATTAAATTATAAATGAATAACTATTCATTTGAGGCAGTGCCCATGTAACTGTTAGTATGTAAAATCACTTACAAAATTATTGGTAATAAATACACGACACAAGCCATGAATAATATTTAACATGAAACCGGACGAGGCTTTAAAATTTGAATTTAAATTAACATATCATGTGGGTTAAAAACTGGTAACATACAAGGTGCCCACGAGGGATCCGAAAGATTTTAACTACGTATTCTTTAGATTATTAGGAGTAGAAATGTTATATGAACCCCAGTGTTATCCAGCTTAGTTTTGAAGATATTATCACTTTTCATGTAAACTATTTATTGTGATTACTAAAGTGCTTTTTGGATCGCGACGTTGCCATCATATGTTGCCAAGTTTCGCGTCGCTATTGTCAGACATCACAGTGACAGGTACTACTACTTACTAAAGTTATCCTTTTTTGGAAAAATAATCATCATCTGCCTGCCCTTATCCCACTTATGTAGGGTCGATACAATATGTTTTCTTCTTCCATTCATCTCTATTATTCGTCATTTCAGCGCTTACTCCTTTCTTTCTCGTGTCCTCTCTCACATAATCCATCTATCGCTTTTTTGACCTACCGATCGCTCTTCGTCTTTGGACATTCATCCCTAACATTCTTCTACCAATATGACGATCATCCTTCCTCATTACATGCCCATACCACGCTAACCTACTGCTCCTCATTTTGTCCGTCATTTATGAAAAATAACCATTACCATTTTATTGAAAGACATAATTTTTATTGAGAAGCGAATATTATTAAAAAATCGACAAAACTAGTTTTTTTGCTGAATTTGACTTGGAGTCACACTCTTTCAGTCACATTTTTTGCTCTCTAATTACCTCAAGAATGCGTGGTTAAAATCATTCTTATTCCTCGCGCCCTGTATAATTGTGACATTGCAAATTTTATGTATAGATAGCCTTAGTTATGATGACTGTTAGCTTAATTCACTTCTCTATAGGTGAAAAACTTAAGTAAGTCAGCTGTTGTATGTAGTAGTGAACAAAATTGATATGGAATTTATGTCATTTTTCTAATATGGAACGTCAAATTGCCTATGCGGATACGCAACAACTAATAATGTAATATTTATATTGTCATTTCTGTCTTTGACGTTTGTTGTTTACACCTCCAAAACATTCTGTGTTGACCATGGAGACCTTTTACATCTCCTAATTTAAAGTTGCCACGGAGACTCTCTATATGGGAGAATAGGAGATTCGCTTCGTTGTGATATCACCACCGATATCGCAATATTATCACGAACGTTACGATAATAATCGAAATTATTCATTTCCCGGTTGTTTTGTCTGAGTAAACTTCAATGTTTATATTTGTTACAAGCCGCAATGCCGACTGATTATTTTATCTTTCCATCTAAACTTCTTATAATAACTGTAAGAACGCTTACACAACTTTTAAGAATCAGAAGCAAAAACCAATTTTTACCACAAATGATTTAATACAAATTATGAAATTTGTGAAATTACAAAGTAACACAATGTATCGTCCGTCCTAAACTACACCACTACCACCACGTCCTAGTCACCGAATCCGAATGCAAAGATGGAGTCCCCGCGACCTCTCCCCTCACCCTGCCCAGGTCCCGTGCCATCACACCTCGGCCCAAGGTTGCTGACTTGACTCCTTACACAACGTATAAATCAATATTTGTTATTGTTAAATGTTTTAGCATCATTTTGTTTTTTTTTTTAGGTTTGTTTTCATTTAACTTAAGTAACAAATACATGCGTGGCCATTCATAAGGCCTGAATATTAAGTCCTAATGTAACAGTGATAATTATGGCAAAGACATGGCATAATTATTTTGAGATAAAAATTAATTTCCTTATTATTTCATCATTCATCATCAGTTTACGTTTGTTTAAGCATTTGACACATGAATGACAAGTCACTACAAGCCAAGTAGGGTAACCAAACGAAAATGTAAGTGAGACCGGTAAGGCTTTTAACAGCTAAAATGTATGATAAATTATTCAATTGCCATAAGAACCAGATATTCTAATCTAAATCAACGTGCAAAAGTGCATCGAAAAATAAAATGTCTGTTCCCGACTTAAGAATTACCCTGTATACAATACAAATACCTACTCTTTATTGCACACGTCAAATACACAGAAATACAGGAACATGAGAGTTACAATTAATTGGAGTTAAATAATATGCGGTCTTATAGCTATATAGCAATGTCTTCCAGGCAATCTTTGGGTAGCGGAGTGTTTAAAAGACAATAATTGTAATTGAGTAGTTAATTTGAACAGGGCGTAGCGTAGTACACGTCAATACGAATAACTTTTCCTATGGGGAGACATTTTGGAAAAGGAAAAATCTGCCATTTCATACTATATGTGTTAGTTTAAAGTAACACAACCAAAATGTAGGGAATGGCAGATTTGGCTTTCGTCTACAAAATATGTCCTATAGGAAAAGTTATTCGTATCGACCGGTTCTACGAGTACGATATCTTAAAATTAACAGAAATAAAAAAAACACAGTGTATACAAAGTAAGAAAATAAATAACCATAACAGTGTGAGCGCTAAAGTTGAACTATAGCCCGACAACTTCGTTGGTGACACTACCATGGTCTGCGGTCGTCGGGGGGAAAGACAGCGGGGGCGGGTAAGAAGTGTGCGCGCGGTAGGGTCTTCGTACTCCGCCGCGCGCACACTTCATAGTTACCTCCGCTGCCGCCCCCCCCCCCCCCCCCCCCCCTTCCGTCGCCCGCAGACCATGGTAGTGTCACGAATGAGTTGCCGGGCTATAGCAGTGTGTTAAGGGAGAGACAGGTAATATCTATACTATTATAAAGTTGTAAAAATGAAATGTCTGTACATTAAAGATATTTTCAAAAAATTTGATTGTTACCGACTATTTGGAGGTCACTAAAACGAAAAATATTTTTTTTGGATTTTATGTATGTTTGTATGTGTCGTTGTGGCTTCATCACGCAAAATCAGCTAAACGGATTTCAACTATTTTTGGTACACGGGTAGCTGGGGTATCTCCAGATGGTTGGTTTTAGGATACTTTTTATCCGACTACGCTGTAAAAAAAATAAAGGGTTATGATATGACTTTATCTCCTCCGCGAACGAAGTTTCGGGCGCCTTCTAGTTTGTTAATAAGGCGTGACTTAAATGTTGCAGGAGACGGGCACTCCTTAAGTCATACGGTAGAGTGTATATTTTCTTGTTGATGTTTTGTTTTACAAAGAAAGATTATATTGTATGTGTATATTCTCAAAACATGCGGTAGACAATAGAAACAAATGACGTCAGTTATAACGACAATTAAAATGTAGTGCCGCATAATATGTGTAGCATTTAATTTAATGTCTCGCTCCACAGACCTATGATACCGGGGTCGCTCTTATCTCTGACACATATGTGTATTACGAAACGGCATAGCAAATGGCTAGTCAATGAAAATGCACGTTTTGTTATGAAAATATGTGTTCACGTGATTTGGTAAGCCAATTTGAATTCCATTACTTTACGTGAACATTTATTTATTTTACTTAGCACTTGTGCCTATGATCGGATATTTTTTGAGTTATTACCGAAAAACTGCGCTTGTCAGCAAACGGCCGTGTAGATCCGCTTTTTTACTAGAGCACTTTTTCATATCATATTTTTTTCGTCTGTAGTTTATTTTTTTGGTATGAACGGCTAACCCTACACTGAGCATGATCCGATTGGTCCGACATGATCTTGGGCGGATTTTTTTCAAAGTTGAAATAGGTAGCATTGAGTGTAATATTTATCAACTCGTATAGTCCTTAACTGTTATCTAAATCGAGTTAGTTTCAGTTACTTGCCTTAACGTATGATTAGCAAAATTGGTTACGTTTACGTACCATCAGCCACATAATAAGTGTGTTGTACTTTATTTTATCGATTACTTCATTTCGTCGACATATCATTTCATAGAAAGCATTTTTCTCTGAAACCGTTAATAATCTGGGATTATTATAAAACAAACTTAACGTAGCGGCTTCTACGAGTACATGATCATATTTAAAAAAATATGAATTTCATATTGAACGGTTTCAGGGAAAAAGGTTTCAATGAAATGAAAATTCTATGAAATAAAGCATTTTAGGAAAGTTTGTCGATGAAATGGAAAGACGCCACTTAAGTAGACCTTATTGACATTGAAATAAGACCTACAGATGGTCATTGCACTTTAGTGTGTTGCTGTTTGTACAATAAGACCATAATATACTTATATATAGGTATTATCTTATTGATAGTATGTACAGTTATAAGAGACATTAATTTGCGTCTTAGAACCATGTCGTAATGAGAGCCATCGTTGCGTTTTTCAGTTTTAAATGTTTTCTTCAATTTAAGAGCTACGCTTGTCGGTGTAGCAACCGCCAGCCGTTTCTTTATTGGGCTTTCTCCTTCACTTCTTGGTAAGACATGACTTTAATCTTTCCTTTTATTTGCTCAAAGTAATTTCGTCTTGACCTTCCTCTACCTCGCTTTCCCTTTATATTTCCTTCTATGATATTCTGGAGGAAAAAGTCATGTCTTTGCAGGTGGCTTATTATATTCCTGTTCTATTTTCTATTAGTGTTAATATTGTCCTTTACTCTCCTCTCCTATCCTACACAAGACCTCCTCATTTGATATTTTTTCTGTCCAGCTTATGTCTTCCATGCCCCTCCACCACCACATCTCAGACGCCTCCTATCTTTCCCTATCTGTATCAGGGTCCACGTTTCGCTGCCATACAATGCTACACTCCAGACATACGATTTTATAAACAGTTTTCTGGTTTTCATTGATATTTTGAAGATAATACGAGTAAAGTTAGGGCGTTGAAAATCATATTAAAAAAACATTGCTCAGTTGGAAATTCCAGGAGTTACAATAACGCGCGTCAAACAGGGGTCATGTCAACCCCCACAATTGCGCCAGTCCGTTGAAAAATTACCTGGACGTAGACAATTCATGAAAAATGTCTTCTTATTAAGCCCCCCCCCCCCCAGCGCATTTACTTTTTGATGTCTTTATTTTTTTGGAGACGGTTTTATTTTTGTTAAAAGTGAAGTTATAAATATTTGTCATTTTACATATTAGATTGTGCTTAGATACATCTCAAACTTATTGTTATTTTCTTGCCGAATCGCTATGGACTAGTTAGTCCAAAGTCTATGAAGCAGTATGTTAATAAATTGACATACTGCTTCATAGACTTTCTGATGTCGTGGATATTTTGATACATGGATTCGGTACTGAGTCAAAATATCATACACATTAAATATACACAATAAAAATAAAAAAATCTAAAATTGAACTAAAAAAATACGAGTAAAATTAAATAAGAAATGAATTACAATTAAAGAAAAAAAACAATGTCAAAAATGAAAAAACGGAATCAATATAAATAATCATTGTAATTTTTTTTAATGTGGTTTCATAACACAGAATTCGAAAATCTGTTTAAAAGTCTATTTTATTATCAAATGATGGATTTTTATTTTTCCAGAGCACGAGCGTGACTTCCCCGACGATGGCGATGACGAGCCCGTCCTGACGTCAGCCATCCCCGAGGACACTCCTCACATCTCGTACCGACCAGTCCAGCGGTCTGATGAGGAGGTGCTGCAGCGGTCGAGGGAGTACTACGAGCTGATGGCCAAGCGGCGTTCTGTGAGGATGTTCAGCACTGAGCCAATCCCTCAGGAGGTCTTTGACAACATTATCAGGACTGCAGGTCAGTAGATCTTCTCTGTAGACTTAGGCCCTCATGCAAGCTCCAGGCTCGAGGCCAAATACTTGTGTTAGGGACCAGCCGGCACGTACACCCGTAACAGGCAGGCAGGAGGCAGATACATGCGTGACGATTACCCGTTTCCATCAGAAAACTCGTTTGCCCAATCGCCACTTATTACATAAAAATAGGCAGTAGGTACAACTGGGTTCAAAAAGAGAGTTGAGAACAAAAAAAAACACTTTATACATCCAGTACCAGCTATTTCACTGGCCTGATACAAACTCACTGCAGCGATTGAGTGAACACTACGAGCTGATGGCCAAAGTGACGCTCCGTGAGGATGTTCAGGACTTAGCCGTACCCTCAGAAGCTCTTTGACAATATTATCAGCCGCCTACATCTTATCTGCTTTGGCCCAATGTTGACTGGTAGAGAATGCCCTATGGCATTAAGTCGCTTTTGTGCGATAAGTTTTACCTTTGTGCAATAAAGGTTAAATAAATCAGGACTGCAGGTCAGTAGATCACCTCTGTAGATCTATCCGATCTGAGCAAATATTTTTGTTATAGACTAACCAATTTCCTGTTTACAAGACCATGAGCTTAAACGATGTGTATTTAACAAGATCGTGAACATGATAACTCTCCAATAGTGTTATAAGTAAGGCCAATCATGTCAGTAAAAAGTAAACTAATGTCACAGGTCACAATATTTAAAACACGAGGACTTTCAATCCTCATACAAAAAGCCGTTCCCTGATATGTACAGCGCCATCTATGTACTTAGAATTATTATGTACAATTATTCAACTTTGCAAGCGTAACTCAGTATTTAAATGTTACGATTTATCGTTAGCTTTATATAATAAATAATAATATCGTTAGCTGTTTACGAAGTAATTGTTACTGTACTATGTTTCTTAGTTCAATTATTACATCTATAAATGTTTAGTTTTAAAGCGCCATCTAGTTTTGGCCTGAATATCTCCTTGCGGTCTAGGCACGATCCAAAGTATGGAGATAGACAGTCCTCTTGCTTTAATGGCCCTTGATATATTTACTTTATGTCCCGACCAAAACAACACATTTATCACCTTCCTTGTTAAAATTAAATTACGTTGCCACTTCAGGTACCTCGCCATCAGGAGCTCACACAGAACCCTGGACCTTCGTCGTGGTTCAGGACCCAAAAGTCAAAGAAGCTATCAGGGAAATTGTAGAAGAGGAAGAAGACTTGAACTATCGGCAGAGGATGTCCAAACAGTGGACGACAGACCTGAAGCCGTTCCGCACGAAGCCTCATAAACCATACTTGTCGGATGCGCCTGCGCTGCTGCTGATGTTCCGGCAGACGCACTCCTGGAAGGCTGATGATTCGAAGAGGATGCACTATTACAGCGAGATAAGCGTGGCTATCGCTGCTGGAATACTGCTGGCGGCTATCCAGGTTAATATAAACATGTGGTTTAAACTTTCAAACTGAAGAATAAGGAGGAGTGTTAAGAACAGCGCCATCTATCCAACCTTTGTATAACTCAGTACCTAGTTGGCTTGATTATAGCTTGACAAGACTTTTGTGACATTCCCATGGTCTGTGGGCAACGAGTGCGCGCGGTAAGGTCATCTTGCAACGCGCACACTTCATAAGCTATAACATAGTACTCTTAAATCATATCCATTTGTTATGAAATAATGATCTTTATTCTGTAAGTAATTATCCTTCCAAACATTATATTTAAATGTTTGTTTTCCACAAAAAACCCTTCTCTGCCTTCGTGACTGGACACTTGACGATATGATTCTTTTATAGGTTCACCTAGTTTATGATTTTCATTATTTTGTTCCAGTATTGTGGCCTCGTGGCCCTCACGTCCACTCCCCTGAACTGCAACGCGCGTCTGCGTGCGCTGCTGTCCAGGCCAGGCAATGAGCGTCTAGAGCTATTGCTGCCCGTGGGCAGGCCACACCGCGACGCCACCGTGCCTGACCTGCAGCGGAAAACCCTGGACCAGATCATGGTCAAGATCTGAGGATTCGAGTCCACGATCCACCATAGCATATTTACGATGCCAGTAACTGAGACTTCATGGTCTTGTCGTTTTTCTCTCCTGAACTACGACGTGTGTTTCGCCACGCTTCTGTCCAGGTTTTACCAGGGTTAAGCCCCACAAAGATCTGTACCAGACCTAAAAAAATCCCGGAGCAATTCATGGCCTTTGAGCATATGAATCTGCTGGAGGATGAATTTCCCACTTTCCTTAGGCAATTTCATGACTGCGGATCGAAAGTCAGAAGCCGCACGCGATATTTGCTCAACACTTTTAGCTGGCAACTGCTCTCATCTCCTTGCAAATCTGTATCCTATTCCAGTAATATTATTCCGTTTTTACTGCCGCAAATATTAATATCATTCCGCCAATGGAACTCTGTATGCAAATTTTTGGGTCTGTCAGAACCTCAGACGGGACCCGAACTCGCACTTTCAACGGATCCACATCATAGGCGTAATTTCACTTGAATCCTCCGTGAAAATGTATTAAATTTTTCAATTGCCTTCATTACTAGTCCTACAAGTTTGCTCCATAAAATGGCTATTAAATGTTACAGTTGAGGCATTTTATTATTCGAGTCAGAAGCGTTTCGCCCGCCGCTACTTTTATGTAATAAATTACTGGTGAATAAAATGTCAAACGCATCAGAGTTTTAGGCGTAAGGTAGATGCAAGGCATCATTTTCTATTTCTATTTAATTTTTTTATCAAATTTACATGTATGATGTAAAAGATTCGTTTCATAAGTGCAGCGGTCGAAACGTTAAGTTATTAAGTCAAAATCATATTATGGTACAATTGTGCTTCTTGAGCTAAACTAAAAACATTTTAAATATTTTCTACTATGCCCGCGATTATCAATCATTTAAATAAAACAATTTAAACGGATTATATTGCGTATATTATCCTATTAGCTTTTCAGCTTTTGTGTTTCAGTCGACCCGTGAACCACGAGAGCTGAAAAGCGTAGGAAACGTTGGCATTGTTTTATTTACATAAAAACGTTTTATTTGAAGGTGTAAATTATGCTTCCAGACGTATACTAAGATCCATGTAATTATTAAAACATTCCAGTAAAGCTTTTTTACATGTATATACAGAGTTGCGAACTTTATACTCACTAAACCACATACATAGATAGACGAAAGAAATCTGTCGATTAAAATCAATCATATTCTATTCTGAACACAAGTGACAAAGTAGAAAGTATTCAATTGGTGTAAACAAAGAGTTTACCTTTAATTCATCCATGGACTGGACTATGATATAGATCCTAGTCTTTTACTCGTAAAGGCTAAACGTTATCCGTATATGCTAAGATTTTTTTTCTAGATTTAAGAATTTGCTCAAGAATTGTGATTTAGGTACTCTAGTTCGTCAGAACATAATAATTTGTATGATTGTTGCGGTTTGTTTGTATTAGGAATTAAAACATAAAACATATTTTTTAATAATACGGTTGCTTATTTGAATCACAAAACCCTAGTTAATAACAGCTTTAGAGTTTCACTGATCGGTTGCGGCATGGATCAGATGTATTATTCGTACTGGGGAAACACATGCACAAGTCTGTATCCCGCGCGTCGCCCCACGCCCCGCGGGCCTCTACCACATTTGACGTCACTACAACAAATTTTAATTTAAAAATATGCGCTAAACGACCATGTCCAATTTTAGGAATAAATCTCAAAATATCATGGTAGTTCGACGTCAGATCACAGTCTGTCCCGTTTCTGAAGGCCCCACATCCAGTAGTGGGAAAGAACCTAGGCCCTTCGGTAGAAAGCATGTAAAGGCGTCTCTTATGCATCTTTGAAGCCAAGTATTTTAAAGAATATTCCCAGCTTGAATCTTTGAAAGAGCAAAACAATTTTTTCAGGCCTTTGATCTCATTCCACGTTGTTCTGTTGAAGCCGATTCCAGAGTTGCTATAGTTAGACCATCCCCACACTTTTACTATTAGATTGCAGTGTTCTGGGTTGTACATTTCTGGCCTAGGAGGACCAGCCCCAAGGGATAAAATCTTACAATCTGGACAGAACTTTGGTTGGCGTTGCTCCAACATTTTGGTCATGTGGACGAAATCACTTGTCAAGTACTGTTCCGTTTCTAGAAAATAGATGTAGCCATCATACTTCTTGAGAGCATCAACGTAATCAAAGACCTGATTTGTGAGCCACCACCAGAACAGTTTTGTCTGAACTAGAATTGGGTCTCTTTCTTTCGAATCAACACACTGGACCAATTCTCGGCAGAATCTTGAGTCTTCGCCGGGGTAAGTATTTGGATGCAATTGGACACTGTAAGGGTAGAATATTTGCATGACTTTTGTGCACTGTACAGTTCTAATTGCTGTATTAATCTCGTCTTCATAGTAGTCATGCGCAAAAATCAGTAGGCTTTGATGGATGTTCCTTATTTTACAGACCGACTCCAGGAACACATTTAAATAGGTTATATTACTGTGTACTTGTACAACTATTATTGTTGTGTTACAATCTAGACAAGTTGCATTGTTACAATTAAAAACATGTTGAACTTCGTTAATCAGCTTGATCATTATCGTCATATTCCTAATTTTGTTGACAGTGGAAGCACTTTCCTGGAACTTATATAAGACATCGTTGTCGTTGAAGTCGTATTCTGATTTAAAATTTTCATTTAAACTGTTCTGGCTTAACCTTTTGTATACAAGAACACACATGATTGTTATTAATGTTATTATGAATGAAGACAGCAGAAGACATATCAACAAAGTTTTGAGTTTCATATTGGATAATACTTATCGACTGGTTCTTTTAACAAAATATGTTTTAGGAAAATGAAGTTTTATGTACGATTTGCATACTTTAAGCTAATGTAGCTGTTACTTGCTAATTTCGATATAATATACATCAATATGAATTTAACCAACATATACATCTAACATAAGCTTTGACGCAGGCTTGACGTAAATCACAGATAGCTAAGATCTAGTTTCTTGTTTGTTTTTTTTTGATATAATGTTTCTCCATGAAATTTATAAGTACAGTCTGTGAGCTTTGAAAAAAAAACAAACCAAAATAAACCTTAACTCGGAGATTATATGCTTCAGCATCGTAATCTAATATCACGCTGGGCCATAATTAAAATAAAATAAAAACATTAGATCGGGAGAGAGAAACATTAGATTGTTGCTCACAAATTAGATCTGGCCACTCTAAAGCTTTCCCCAAGTCAAAAAATGCACGCAATATATAACCTTCTGGCTTTGCCAGACATTTTCGGTGATGCATCGCAAGGAGAAAACCTCATCCACTCACCACATTTCCTTTCTAAATCCTGCTTAAAAATACTACATTTTACTCTGTGTCGCTTTAACTACTCTGTCAATCAGTACCTACATATTTCGTATACACCTTTCTAAACACACTGATTAGACTAATGCGACTATTTGCGATGGTTTCTGCTATCCTGCCTTGACCCATTTCCTTTGTAAATTGAAACAAACGCAGCTTTAGTCCAATTTTGCCGTGCTTCTAACACAAATGAAAGAGCCGATACTATAGGGTTGCAGTAACTCCGTCACCACTCTGTAGCATCTCTCACGTAACTCTTTCATACTCTGCAGTCTTACCCGGCTTCAAAGGCATTCATCTCTGTCAAACTTATATTGCTTTCATCACCTTCACCTAAGGGCACCGTGGTCACCTTAGAGTTTCGTGACTCACTGGTGTCCCTCTCTTCCCTTACCATTATCCCCTTAAAATATTATTTCCATCTTCTTAGCACATTTCTCCCAACTTCCACAATACTTCAACTTTCACATCTAACTATTTTTTTTAGCTCAGAAGTTGTCGTTGAGCCTCTAACAAATTTCACCGCTTTCACGAACAACTTCCTATTATTTGCCTTTTATCCATCCTCACTAGCAATTCATTTTGGTTTCTTTGGATTACATCCTTAATCTCTCCTTTGAATTGTTCTTACATACGTATACCTTATTTTTTCATCTCATTTATATTTGTCCTTGCACTTTGGTTATCCCCATTTGCTACTAAGTCTAACAACGCTTTTTTTTCTTTACAGAGCTATTCGGATTCATCATTCGCTTGCCCTTATCCATTAACTTGGGGTTGGCGCAGCATGTTTTTTTCTTCCATATCTCTCTATGACTCGTCATCTTATGACTCACATCCTTCCAGTTCATGTCGTCTCTCGCTCAATCCATCCACCTTTTCCTTGGTCTACTTCTTCTCTTAAATTCCTTGTACTTGCATACCTAATACCCTTCTGGCACACTAGGGAGTTTCTCTTACTTCCCCTTTCTTTCTCTTTGCTTCCCCACACACCTGCTTGGCCGCATCTATCACTCCTTCTTTCATACAACTCCATAGCTCTGTTATGACTCAATACTTCAGTCACTACCTCATTCCCACCAGACTTGTCTTTCAGAGTACTTCTGTACCAGTCCCGCACTTCTCGATCTCTACTTTTAAACGTTTGAGTTCAGTCATAGTTCCACAGTAGTGAGTGTTATTGCCTACGCTTGAACAGGCTTACTACAAGGAAATAATCGGTTCCTACACTGACTCCTCGATATGCTCTTCTATATCTATATTACTAATAGCCTCTTACCCACCTGTAGCGTGCGGTTCCTATTGGCACAAAGGCGCTGCCTGTGACATAGTAACTACCTACCTAACCTGAAAAACTCTGTGCACGTCACTGTTGCCCATTACCACATAATCTAACATGCTCATCATCCCCTGTATACATATGGATTCCGTTGTGACTAAACAGAGTTTTAGTAACACAGAGCTTTGCAGTTTATATTAGAAATTTTAAAAAAAACATTTATTTTTATAACACTGCTCATTAACCGATTTTAATCCCGAACCCATAGTTAATACGAGCTTTATAAAGTCACTGACGGGGTGTCGACAATTTCTGTATCAGATGTTTTATTCTTACTTGGGAAACACATACACAAGTCCATATCCCTGGCGTCCCCCCACGCCCCGCGGGCCTCTACCACATTTGATGTATCTACGTCCAATTTTAATTTAAAAATACGCGATAAACGCCCATGTTCAATTTTGGGGATGAAACTCAAGATATCATGGTAGTTCGACGTCAGATTGCAGTCTGTCCCGTTTCTGAAGGCACCGCAGCCGGTTGTAGGAAAGAACCTAGGCCCTTCGGTGGAAAGCATTAAGAGGCGTCTGTCATACGTCTTTGAAGCCAAGTATTTTAAAGAATATTCCCAGCTAGAATCTTTGAAAGAGCAAAACAGATTTTTGAGGTCTTTGATCTCATTCCATGTTGTTCTGTTGAAGCCGATTCCTGAGTTGCTATAGTTGGACCAACCCCACACTTTTACTATTAAATTGCAGTTTTCTGGGTAGTACATTTCCGGCCGAGGAGGGCTAGCTCCAAGGGATAAAATCTTACAATCCGGACAAAACTTAGGCTGCCATTTCTCTAATATTTTAGCCATGTGGATGAAATCACTCGTCAAGTACTGCTCCGTTTCCAGGAAGTAGACGTAGCCATCGTACTTCTTGAGAACTTCGACGTAATCGAAGACCCGGTTCGTGAGCCACCACCAGAATAGTTTTGTCTGAACTAGAACCGGGTCTCGTTCTTTTGAATCAACACACTGGACCAATTCTTGGCAGAATCTTGAGTCTTCGCCGGGATAAGTATTTGGATGCAATTGGACGCTGTAAGGGTAGAATATTTGCATGACTTTTGTGCACTGTACAGTTCTAATCGCTGAATTAATCTCGTCATCATAGTAGTCATGCGCAAAAATCATTATGCTTTCATTGATCTTCCTAACTTTACACACCGACTCCAGGAACACATTTAAATACGTTATATTACTATGTATTTGAACTACTATAATTGTTATGTTATAATCTAAACAAGTGGCATTGTTATAATTAAAAATATGTTGCAGTTCGTTAATCAGTTTGATCATTATCGTCATATTCCTAATCTTGTTGACAGTGGCAGCACTTTCCTGGAATTTGTATAAGACATCGTTCTCGTTTAAGTCTCCATATTCTAGTACATCATTTTCATTTAAACCTTTTAGTTTTAACCTCTTATACAGAAGAAGACACATGATTGTTATTATGATTATGAAAGAAGTAACTAAACAACAAACCACCCAAGTTTTGCATTTCATGTTGAACAGATGTTTTAGGAAAATTATGTCCTTTTGATGATTTTTTTACTTTTAGCTTATGTAGTCATAACTTTTTGATTTCGATATAATACATCAATATTAATATACAACCAATACAATGGACATAAGCTTCGACGCAAACATAATATAAACACTGCTTTGACGCAGGTTTGACGTTCATCACAGATAGCTATCAAGTTTCCTGATTGTTCGTTTTTTAACCCCCGACAAAAAAGAGGGGTGTTATAAGTTTAACGTGTCTGTGACTCTGTGTATCTGTCTATCTGTCTGTGGCATCGTAGCGCCAATACGGATGGACCGATTTGAGTGTGTTTTTTTTGTGTCATAGATAATTTTATCCCGAGTGCAACAATAAAGTCCAAAAACAAAGCTAAGAATTGTTTGATGAAAATCGGACCACTCATCTCCAAGATATTTAGCTTTTAGTGGAACAAGTCGGGAGCTTTTAAAATTTTTAATTTTCTTTATATCGTATTTTAATTTGATATCACTTTTTACCGTGGCTTATTTTTCTACGTAGGTATTTGTGCAGACTGAGGACTGTAAAAAGCAGTCTGAACCCCTTCGATAAGCTTTAAGAGCAGAATAGGTGAAGTGGAGAATAAGAAGTCACAGTTTGTATCGAAATCCCGGTCCTAAACCGATACTTCGGCTTTCTATTATAACTATTTGTGATATCTATCTGACTGAAGCTAATTGACTTGACGACTGTTTCCGTATGATAACTTTCCCTTGACTTGTTCTTTAGTAAGTATTTCCGATGACTGGTATGTACTACCGATAACTGAATAGTAGCAGGACTAATTCTATACTTGTGTGTTCGTTAGTACGGCACACGTAGTGGGGTTATCGAACAGAATTAGCTTCGGCTTTTATACTCGAGCCGATATTGGTTAGGGAGAGGGTAATTTTATTATTTCTCAGAATTATAATTAACAATTATTGTGCAACATATTAGGTTTTCATGTAAAATTACCAGTCTCATGCAATGTTATTGAATAGTTGCGTAATTTATTCCCTTATGGGCTTTATATAACTGATATTGATTCGTACATACGAATCTTATCTTTTTGACTGTTTAGTCAAACTAATGATTTCATATCTTTCTATTGGGGCAAGATAGAAAGGTATGAAATGAACTTATTGAACAAATTAACTTTTTAGTAGCTTATAAGCTAGGTAGGTATTCTAGGTCTTATGTTAAGTCTATATAATACTATTATTGTGGGGTCATCCGGTACAGAATTTGGTTATCGCCAGTTTGGCGCTGTACGCAGGTAGGAGTGTCCATGGAACTAAAATCAAAACGTTTACATGCCACTGTTCTAGCCAAAGACATTCAGTATTAGTTACTAAGTATTATGTTGAATCTCTTTGGTTCTAGCAATAAAACATCTTTAACTGTATATTTACCTCTGTTTAATATCAAGCTAATAATTTAACTCGACCTGGCGCCAAACATGAAGCAAAGTGTTGGTTTTTAAATGTTATTGTTATTATTTTATTATCATTGCTGTGTGTAGAATTTTGGTTACGATTTCTATTGCTTCCGTGTTCATATATTTTTGAAATATTTGAAATAGGTAAATACCTACATATTCTTTTATTGTCTGTTTGGCGCCGACACAAGTTAAATAATTAGCTTGATATTAAACAGAATTATACATTTTCATTTCACGCTTTTCAAATTACTTTTCGTCGCTTATTTTTTTTCGTTAAATAGTTATTATCTAGAGATTTTATGCGATGACGACCTTCTCGAACGATAAACTAAAGAATTCTGTGACTAGTCAAAAAAATCTTCACTAACATATTGCGTTTTAAAAGTAGACATAAGTTTAGAACTATCTTCCATGCTAAAAACACAAAGGCAGACCCTACATGCAAATTTAAGGGTTATTGTGTTTGTTTTAGTTTTCGTTCCGTGAGCCTCTCTTCTTGGTATGGCTGCTCCAGTGACTTCATAGAAACTATCAGACTTAGTTTCAAATATCAGTTCCTTGTCACCAACATTGTAGCTAACCAACTAATGTACATACAAGATTCAAATAAAAGTGAAAATTGACAAGCATCTTCTGGATAAGTATTGTCCATCATAGGCTCTGTCTTCACTTTTCATCAGACGAGACCAAGGACTAAACAAACGCAAACCGATTGTCCCGCCGCCCCTTGATGGTGTTTGAAGTGGATCATTGGGTTTATTTTAATGCTGGACGCTTTGCCCTCAAGCACCCCTCCTTTTTTGTGATACTTGTCGTGTAATTCAAATTATTTCAATGCGGGGGCTGAGTAAACTGACAATTTAGGAAGAAGACAATTTTGACAAACAGACATTTTATACGAAACAAACAGAACGAGCCTGAGCCAATCTTATCCATCACACCCTTGATATAAGGTAAATGCCAACCTGTTCACTTCAGAGGGTCGCGCATGAGCCCATGCATTCATAACACGATTATACTTTGCTTCCAATTACAGCCGTTGTTTTCCAAAACACGTTTGACACGACCCAGTTTATCGTAAACGTATTCCGGATCACACAGAGAGCTAAGTCACTGTTGATTTACGGTCCTGACACAGAAGACAACTCGCATGGATTGGTGATGTGAATCAATGGACGAAGAGAATCAAGGCACTCTGCCATCCCTGCAGGTGATTACGTACCACAGTACGAGTATATCGCAAGAAGTGTTAAGAACCAGCTGACTTACGCACAGGAAGAAACGAGCGGGGGACAAGACAGCGTGACGTCATCGACACGGACGGCGCGGCGACCTGGCGTCGACACTCGGCTGTACTTCCTCCACCGGCAACGGACGACTATCCGATTTATAATTCAGTGTTTGCCCGGGACTCATTGTAGATTAAGACAGCAAATAAACCTATATAGTTATACAGTCCACTATTATTGACGCCAGTAGGACCCTAAGACAGTACTAGAGGGCAGATTCGCATCACCATCCGTGTCATTTGTCTTCTTCAAACTTTCTATTACAAATAGTTGGCTAAGAGCCTGATACAAAAGCCTTAGCAAAGAATGTTTACATACAATGTACACGAATATGTTCTGCCAGGCGTTTAGTCTACGAATCAAAGCCTGTGATGTATTCGTAGATTCAAAATAAGATGAAAGACAGTGGGAACTACGAGTAGGTCAGTATAAAATTAATATAATAATAATAATAATGATGTCATATATGTGCTTGTACTATATATACTTATAGTACCTAATATATTGGTGGTTCCGTTGGGAAGTATACTAGTTACTCAGTAGAATCACCCTGCCATAGGTTTTACGACGAACCTAAGGATATAGATTTTTTTATTGATACTAGTATTTTATAGATACGAGTCTTTTCCAATCTAATCGTATAAAAAATACAATTGGATTAGAATTTTTCTGCCGGAAAACATGACAGGGTTTAACGGATGTATCTATGTTTGCATGTCGCATCGTAGCTACTAAACAGATGACCTGAGGTGTTACTCCACGCTCGAAATTTGAAATTCGTATCGTGCCGTTACTTTGGCTCTAGTGTTAAACTGTATATGAAAGAGTGGGATGGCGACATACGAACTTCTAATTTCGAACTACGTAATAGCCCCTCTGATTCCGGTGGTATATTGTCTCTTCATTTTTTTTTTATTTGTTTTGTTTATAGAACATAAATATGAACGGCGGGGTTATTGCCTAACGAAATTTTGACACTTGGTATCGGAATCAACTGTCATAGCCCATACAAAATCATGACACTTGATTGCGATTGCGAGCGTCAAACGCGTTAGGCAATACGGGGGCAGGTCTGACGCTAATTATACAGGGTGTCCCAAGAAGTAGTGATATACTGAAGCTGAATGTGGCAAGTGCAAAATTAATTAACTTTCTAAATAAATTTCGTTCTAAATCACGCACTGGCCATCAATAGAAAAAGAACAAAAAACAAAAGACGGTTGACGCATGAGAAAATTTTCACGTTGTTTGGTCATCGTTGGTACTTTTCAATAATTTAAAAAAAAAATTAATACTGCTAATTGTTCGTTTCTCTTATCATTTTGGCTATTCATATGGACTGACTTGCATTACGATTTCGATTAGTGTTATTACCTGGAATCGACGACTTGGCATTATTTAACTGGACTTGAGTTTGCGTGTAAGTGATCATCAATGTTTACTTCACGTGACTACGCAGAAATGCATTACTATTACGGTTATGCTAGGGGGAATGCGGCGGAAGCTTCAAGGCTGTACCGGGAACATGTGGAACGAAGAGGCGGGCCTCAACCTGAAACGTTTCCTGACTATCGCATGATCTTAAGAGTACATAATGCGTATTTGAAAGGTTACATACCGGGTACCAGATCAGGCCGTATGGCAACTATGCCGGATCCTGATGTAGTAGATGCAGTGGTTGAAGAAGTAGAAAGAGACCCGTCGACCAGTGTGAGAGTTATGGAACGTCGTACCGGACTTTCTAAATCTCAGGTACACCGTACACTACAGAGCGTAGGATATCATCCGTTTCACATTAGAAAAGTTCAACAGTTGAAACCGGAAGATTACAATCGGCGAATTGAATTCTGTCAGGAAATGCTGAGGAGACAAGCTGAAAACGAAAACTTTTTTAACCAAATCTTGTGGACGGATGAATCCCACTTTAGACGCAATGGGATTTTTAATATGCACAATTCTCACTCATGGGCAATTGAAAATCTAAATTTAAAAAGGGAATCGACATTCCAAGAACACTTTAGTGTTAACCTTTGGTCTGGCATACTTAACGGTCAGCTAATCGGGCCCTTTCAGCTGCCAGACCGCTTGGGCGGCAATCACTTTTTAAATTTTCTACGCGTCGATCTGCCCCTGCTGTTAGAAGATGTGGACTTGTTGGAGATACGCAGAAGCATAGTACTGCAGTGTGATGGTGCACCATGCCATTTTGCCTTGGACGTAAGAAACTATTTCAATCAAAGATACCCTGAAAGATGGATTGGTCGTTGCGGCCGGGGTGACGCCTGCCTTATAGCCTGGCCTCCACGGTCCCCCGACCTAAACCCCATTGATTTTTTTGTATGGGGATACTACAAAGACCTCGTCTACTCAAGAGAATGCCGCAATTTGGACGAGTTAACCCGGAAATTGAGAGTAGCAGAAGAAACCATTAAAAATAATAGAAGTGCATTCAGACGTTTAAAAGACAATTTTTTTCGGCGATGTTGCACTTGCATTGAGCAACAGGGGGGCCATTTTGAAAATTTCTTGTAATTAAACACCTTGTAATTGGTTTTACTTTGTTAATCATCATGTAAATTAAAATTTTGCACTTACCACATTTAGATTTAAATTTTTTGATTGAAGCCTTATGAATAATAAAATGAAATTTTCAGGGTAGCTACCTGATAGATAGAGCAAGTTTTTAAAAGCCAAACGGTAATTTTTTTGGTGATTTTATCTTTTTAAAGCCCCTTGAAGTTGTGAACATATTGGGTAATTTTATCATTCTTGGCATTTAATTTATTTTTTATTCCATTCAAAGATCTAACGATAGTAAATGTTACCATACTGAATTGGCCTATCTATCAGCTTAGCACACAAAAAAAATCAAGCATCTACCGCAATAATTCACGTGACCATAAATAAAAGTCTCATCGTACTCGGCGATAGGTGAAAAATTAAAAAAAAAGTAATATCTCCGAAAATACGATAAATCGCGGAACATACATGGGGGTGATTTAGATAGCCCTCAAGGACCTGTACCTCCCAGCTTCAGTATATCACTACTTCTTGGGACACCCTGTATGTGTAGCTAATTTCGTTCCCCTAAAATATATACGGAAATCTTATCCATGTAGAACCACCTGCATAGTTACATTGCATGTAAGGAGATGTAGTGCGTAAATATAGAGAGATAGCCAACAGTGATCTTAACGCTAAATAGCGATTACTTCCAGACAACTGTTGGATGATGAGAAATATAAAGAAAAAAAACTATTGAGTAGATAGCGCAGCGCAGTTCAAAATTAGAAGGAATTAAAGGATCCACAAGGGATGTACTGTACCGATAATGGTCTAGGTGGGACTTCCTCGAATTTATCAAAGGGTATGTGTTCTGGAACTGCGGGTAGACGACAAATATTGATGAAAAAAACTAGGGTTCTGTTTCTAAACAATAATTTATTACTAGTAGTATAGCCGTCCCGCTTTGCTGGAGAAAAACATGCACAAGTCTCGATCCCTCGCGTCCCCCCAATCCCCATACGGTTCCACTTCAGAACTCGTCACTGAACCATCAAATTTTAACGTAAAAGCAGAAGAAAAACGTTTTTTCTTAATAGTGGGCATAAACTTAATAATATCTTTGTAGACATCATCTAAAGTACAGCCAGTTTCATTACCGAAAGCTCCACAGCCGGAAGTGGGGATAAACCTCGGCGCTTCAATGAAAAGCATGAAAAAAACATTTTCTGGAGTCTTCAAAGCCAAGTGTTTTAGAGAATTTTCCCAACTAGCGTCTTCGAAGTAACAAAACTGTTCTTTTAAACCTTTGATCTCGTTCCATGTTGTTCTGTTGAAACCAAACCCTGAGTTACTATACTTAGACCATCCCCAAACACTTACTACGAGGTTGTTGCTGTCATAATACAGTTCAGGTCGAGGATGACGAGCTCCTAGGGACAAAAATCGACACTCCGCACAAAAGCTCGGCTGAAGACGCTCTATCGCCTTAGCCATAAAGATGAAATCGTTAATCAAGTATTGCTCAGTCTCCAAGAAGTAAATATAACCGTTATAATTTTTGAGTATTTCAATACGATCGAAGACTTCATTGGTAACCCACCACCAGAATAACTTGCTCTGCGATAGGATTGCATCCCTCTCGTTAGAATGAATACACACATTCAGTTCAAGACAGAATTCTGAGTCATCTCCAGGGTAAAAGTTTGGATGCAACTGGATGCTATAAGGGTAGAAGATTTGCATTACTCTCGCAAACTGCATGGTTGTTATCGCCTTATTTATGTCTTCATCGTAATAGTCATGTGCAAAGATCAATAGACTTTTACCGATCCCAAGAATACGGCGTATGGAGTCGAAGAACACAGCTAAATAGGTTATGTTAGGATGTACACGAATTACTAAAACGGTATGATCGAAATTAAAACCAGTATAGTTGTTATTGTTAACGAGATGTTGGCGTTCATTAATTTGCTGGATTTTCTTTTTAATCTCCCGTAGCCTGAGTGCATTATCAGGTATTTCGTGGAACTTATTTAGATCATGCTTCTCGTCGACTATCCCATCATTTACGGCATATCTTTTACTTGCACTCTTTGCTTTCCAGTGGTATATGATATAGAAAATTGGTGCAACAATGCAAAAGTACGTTACAATCAGGATATTTACTCGTATCAACCCGCTTTTGATTTTCATGTCGACAGAAATCAAGTTAGGGTTATAACGTAAACCTGAGAAATAAAATTGGCTGCACAAAATACCATATCAAATCTAATCACAAATAAAGTAACAGTAGATGTCATTAGTCGTCATAGATGAATGTTAGGTATATACGTGTCAGAGAGTATGCATTGTCCCAGATAGTAGCAGAGACTATAGGGATGTTGGCAAGTTTTGACTACTTTTTTCTCTAATACATTGCGACTTAAAAGAGTAGAAATTATATAAAATGGGACTAAAAAAATCCATACTAAATTGTTGCCATGCTTAAGCATTCTGCGTCAAAAATGAGACAGTTACGTAGAAAGTGGCGCCCTCGATTAATTTCAACTCTTTTTGGTCGCACTGTATGTTGTAGAACTTAGACATGCTATACACATACATTCCCCTAAGGTGTTGGTACAGCTATAATAGCTATGACCGTAGTTTTAAAGCAGTTGTATTTTAATTTATAAATAAGTAATTTATTCTGTAAATATGCCTGTTTTAAATATATGTTAGCTATAATTAATAAGTTCATTTATTAGTTTTCAGTTGCTTACATATTATTGTGAGGCTTGCTCAGATAAATATGAAAGATGAATCGTTTATATAATTTCAACTATTCAATCTGTACAGATGTATCAGTACCCGTCTATGTACATTTATTTTTGAAGCCACGGTAATGCTCACATATTTATGAAGTCGACTGTACAAATTTCACCGATCATTAAAGTTAGAATAAGTTAAAGTTTGTTCATAAAGGTGGGTCTACGCTAGACGAACCGAGCACGGACAAAGCACAAGCGGAGCCGTTCTCGGCTTCGTCGTTCGCGGCGTCAAGTGTGGACGTACAATTAACCTGCAACGATCATTGTCCTCGAACGCACTGCGAGCGCGATGCAAATCCCTTTACATGTGTTTGTCAAAAAACCGACAACAGGCGGAACACAGCAGCCGAGCACGAACGAAATGCTCGCAGCGTGCTCGTTCGAGGCTTGTAAGTCGGTCCACACTAGACGAATTGTGGTGGGCTAGTGATCGGCTCGTGCTCGGTTCGCCTAGCGTAGACCCACCTTAACACTCGGTGCCCCTGTCAGACTCTCATTCGACCGATTTTTAAATATATACCTAATGTCATAAAACCTCTGTAAACTTTCTCGTTACAATTTACCACAACTGCATAAATAAGGGTGTATGACAAATGTCAAAAGTAATTGTAAAAAAGAACCATAAAAATATATATTTTGGTTGTCCCCTAAAAAAAAGTATATATGTTTAATAATGTTATAGTAGTAAAAAAATTATAAAAATCGTATTTTATACTTGTGTCTTCGGTACCTGTATACCATTTCAGTAAGCTAAAACCATTTGAAATGAGCGTCTTAAAAAAGACAATTGTATTTTTGATTTTGCTTTGCGTGTGCTTAGTTTTACTGATAAGCAACATCCTATACAATAAACTGCGGAGATACCATTTGGCGCAACAAGAAGAGTATTTTAAAAAGCAAACAAAACATGATGCTGAAGACATGGATTTCGATATTATGTTGCAGAGGTTCCAAAAATCTAATTCTGTTCAAGCGAAAATACTTGATATGACCAGAATGGTAAAATATATAAATGAGAAGCAACATATACACAACAACAGAAAATTTGGAAAAGAAAGCTTAAAGTTCGATAATACGGTATTAGTTATAAAAGTTCACGATAACATCAGGTATCTGGCCGTGTTTTTAGACTCGATACGTCGAATTAAGTTCATTACTAAGAGTATACTCATTTTTGTGCATGACTTCTATAGTTACGAGATAAACTCTCTACTGAGACGGCTACCTTTCGCCAGAGTTATGCAAATCTTCTACCCGTATAGCGTTCAGCTGTATCCATATATATATCCGGGTAGAGATGCCAGATTCTGTCATCAAATTAACCAGTGCTATTCATCCAATAAAAGGAACGCAACACTAGCTGAAAGTAAGCTTTTCTGGTGGTGGGTTACCAGCCAGGTCTTTGATCATGTCGAGATACTTAACAATTACGACAGTTATATCTATTTTCTGGAAACTGAGCAGTACTTGGTTAGTGATTTCGTCCATATGGCCAAGATGATGGAGCGTCTTCAACCGCTATTTTGTCCGGAATGTCAAATCTTATCCCTGGGAGCGCAAGCACCTCAACCAGAACTGTATACCCAAAATAGTACGTTTGTGATCAGTGCTTGGGGTGAGTCCGACTATAGCAATTCAGCGATAGGCTTCAACAGAGCAACTTGGAACGAAATCAAAGTTAACAAACAAAAGTTTTGTTATTTCAACGACTCTAGTTGGGAATATTCCTTACGGAACTTGGCTTCGCAGGCACAACAGAAGAAGTTCCTCATGCTGTCTCCTGAAGGGCCCAGAGCCTTCCCCACGACAGGCTGTGGTGCGTTTAGGAACGGAACGAACTGTACTTTGGAGGCGAATTTGATGGATATTTTAGAATTTATGCCTAAGATTCGGGAAAAGCTTTTCCCTAATATTTTTAAACTAGAACGCGATGATGTTGGGGAGATGGAGGCGGTAGAAGGGCGCGGGGAGTGGGAGGACGCACGAGATAAAGAGTTTTGTATGTTCATTGCCAGTAGACGCAACCGCGTGTACGATTAAAACAGTATATACTCTTATCTTTCCAATAATTATCTAATAGAATATAAAAAAATGTGTGCAAAATCGCGCCTGCAGCACCTATTTGCTGTATTTTGACATGTGCGCGCTGCGTGTCAGTTTATTTTTTATAAATGTATTGTTTATTCTTTTTAATAGAATTAAAAATTTTGCTTTTGCAATACTATCATTTTCTGTATTAAAACCTCAAGCATTGATGATTAACCTCATACCGCGTATGAAAATTCATTTACACTTGACTATCTAATATTGCAAAGTTAGTTACCGAACTACTTATTATATATTCAAATTTAAGTTCAAATTCATTTAATGCAGGCATCTTTGGCACATAGATAAAAAAACCGTACAAACTAACATCTATACTATTCTAAAGTTGTAAACATGATGACATGTCTATATATTGCAGAATATTCAGAAAAATATTGGAAGGATTTCTATTTGGAGGCCCCTGAATCGTTTTTTTTGTATGTGTCGTTGTGGCTTTTACGTCCAAACGGCTAAAGCGAGTTCAACTATTTTTGGTACACGGGTACCTGAGCATTTACAGATGGTTATAAGACACTTTGTCCTCGATTATGCCAAAGTAAAAAATACGGTTATGATTGCACATATAGGTGCAGAAAGCCATCTGTGAATCTGCTACCCGTGTACCAAAAATAGTTGAATTTTTTTATATGTTTGTATGTGTCGTTGCGGCTAAACGGTTTTTGGTACACGGGTAGCTGGGTATCTCCAGATGGTTATAGGATACATTTTACCCGACTTTTAGCCGTTTTGGCGTGATGAACTCACAACGCATACATACAAAAGATAAAAATGACATATTTCGATTCAGTGACTCAACTAAACCGTTCAATATATTTTTTTGTAAATATGTCCAATGTACAGATATTTCATGTCTACAACTTGATAATAGTATAAATAACTTTATATTTTTATTGCATAATTCTTCATTAGTTCATCATTTGTAGATGACTGTAGGGTCTTGCAAAGAATATTGAATGTAAATTAACTTGGATGTCCACAGAATAAACAAATAGCGCTAATTAATATTAAAAAAGTGCTATTTTTTATGTTATGGGAGAAAAGGAGCAGACGGGTCGCCTGATGGTAAGCGGTCACCGTCGCTCATAGACACTTCCATCACCAGACGAGTCACAAGTGCGTTGCCGGCCTTTTGTTTGGGAGTACGCTCTTTTCTTGAAGGCTTGAAAGTCGCATCGGTCCGGAAAGGCTCCAGGCGACAATTTATTCCACAGTTCAGTATTTACTATATCTCAACTGAACTATTTCGCGACCTGCATTCAATCTCTAAAATCATGTATATATCTCGCTGTCATATACGTGTTACTTTTACGTCGCACTACTCATGAGAAGTAACACGTAAATATTTAACCATTTTTTCTTCTATTATAATTTCACTTTAATAAGTTTTGATATGTTTTCTCGGATTACGCATTGAGTATATACTTTAAAAAATATATTATAGGCTTGGTACCTACTAATGTTGTAATAGTTAAGAATTATGCGGAAAAATTACCAACTCTTGAGTTTCTTTAAGCTTTCTTTTCAAGAGTGGTCCCCGGATTTGTAAAAGTGCCCCTGCGGCCTACTTACATAATAAAGATCATTAGGTATTTCATTATTACAAAACACTCTAAAAGCAAAGTAAATTCTTAATATTCCCAAACTGGCTCAATTAAAAATAATCGAGACTGAAAAGTAAAACTTGTATAGTCTCATTTTAACAAATATGGGTTAATGCGTTCCGTGTACGAAAGTAATGTTAGCATAATAAAGCATACTAAACATTACAATACTCTTCTAAACGTCCATATACACTATAACATAAGATACATTTTCCTAAACTTAGCTTCCTGAATGTCCAATCCACTTAAACAAAATACGAAAAATAATTGCAGTTTAACACAAATGTATTAGTATTGGAACACGTTTGATTTCCTCTCGGCACGGGCGGGCAAAAGTATGGTAAAGTTAAAAATACGAAGTCGGAGTAGTTCGGAAGTCGTCGCGAAAGCTCGGCAGTGCGCGGCCGCCCGCCTTGCGCTGCGCGTGCGTCGACTTGGGCGGGATCCGCTTCAGCGATATGTTACAATAGAAATCTTCAATAAAATTACTACCATACTTTAATGACACGGGACTCTTAAACAAAAAGAAAAGAAAACATAGTAAACAAATTAAACAATGTGTTGAAAGTGATGAAAGTGAGGGAAATCATAGTGTAGTTTGAATGTGCAGTATTATTAAAAGTAATAGCTAATACATATATCCATTTAAACATAAAATATTCTAATGTAAGAATAATATTGTGATCAGTGATCCGAAATGTGAGAGAATACCAATATTGGCTCATGACTAGGAACAAACCGAGAAATGCATTCCGTAACATTCTATCTCGCGCCGCCGCTGAACACTGCACGTGCGTTTATTTTCATTTATAAATAGGCGAGACGAAGCAGCTGCAGCATGACGTCATTGAAGGAAAGCAGTGACGTCACCGATGGCCCCGTTGAGAAGGAGAAGGACCTGGCGGAGCTGCCTCCCAGTGGTACATCGTTACACAAACGGCGGAGAGGCGAGCCTCCGGCCTCTCTCTCCGTCAAACCTCAAACGCCATCCGATGACGGATCATCCCCGTGCACCGCCGGACCTAATTCAGATTACTACTGGTCTCTTCCTGATGGAGAAATCCCTGACCCAGAAACACTATGCGAAACCATGCTCCAAAGACTCAAAGAACGCGACGATTTGGCCTCTAAGCGTGGAAAAGACCTAGCGGTGAAGACGAAAGACACAGTCGAGGCGCTAGAACAACTTGAGAAGTTAGTCCAATTGCTAGACCAATTCGTAACTCTGAAAGAGCGTAACGCTCGTTTATTAAAAAAGTTACGAGACGTTAACCATCTGAAGCGTCTCCACGAGATGTACAGGAAAATAGAACAAGAGAACGCTCAGCTGAGATCAGAGAGCAAGGAGATGGCTATGATAAATGAAGCATTGGATGCTGAGTTGGAGAGCGAATATGGACAGGCGATGTTTGACTGTATCATGGCTGGGGGGAGGAGCATGAAACGGTCAGGGTCTAAGTGGAAAGGGCACGCGCGGTTCGGGGGTTCCTTGCTGAGAAGGCAGAGAGCCAGGTCAGCTGGTGGAGACGACAGTGACGCGACACCAGGTACTCCGCTTAGGAGACGGTCTGAAGGCATCTTCTCGAAAGAAGTCGAAAAGTCTAAAGTTTCCAAGTGGACCAAAGTTAAGGCAGCTTTTAGGTAAGCCTTTTATGACGATATTTTTTTGTATAATGTAAAATTGTGAATAGGCATTTTTCTTATATAATAAAAAAAAAACCGACGCCAAATATAAAAACACTGAAAATAACTGCATAATTCCGTTTCTTCAATTTACTTTCAAGTTGCTAGCTGTTTACCCTACTCAAGCTATATATGTATAATATTTCGGTCACCTTTTTCGTCATAATCATTATTTGGCATAGTGCATTTTTTTCTGAAACTGTAGAATTTTCTGGATTTTTTAAGGTATCATCCTGTTAAATTCATTCGGTTAGGTTAGGTTTGTTTTAAAACAATCCTGAAAAGTTTACGTGTCCAGAAAAAAATGTAATATGCCAAATGATAATTATCGCAAAAAAGTTGATGCCAGATGAGGGTAAATCATAATATTTACAATTATCCTTATAATGGCGTCAGTGCCATCTAAGAAATGAGAAAAATGTTGAAAATTTTCGGTTTTAGTAAGAAGATATATCTTGTTGCCACCTGTAAATCACTTAACGTTGAGGAGTTCAAGTGACCTTCTGTGGTCTTCTCCATCTGTTCCACTTCACCAATCTACACTTTCTGAATGCAAGTGCTTAATTTGCTTCTTAAAATACCAAAATCGCTGTATGTTATGCCTACAATATTTGACGAGTTCCCTCAATTCTTTATCGATCCTATAATCAGATCTTCACTACAATTATATGGGACCAACCTGAATGCTCCTGCTTTCAAGCGAAAACAGTCTGTCTGTCTGTCTGTCTGTTAGTTACCTCTTCACGCTCAAACCGCTGAACCGATTTAGATGAAATTTGGTATGGAGATAGTTTGAGTCCCGGGAAAGGACATAGAATACTTTTTATCCCGGAAAAATACCCTTATCCGCGATAAACGAATTTAAGGCGGACGAAGTCGCGGGCAGAAGCTAGTCGCTTTATAATTTTTAAATGACGAAGTTCTGTGGTAACAAAGATTAAAAAAATACAACCTTATTGAGAACCACCTCCTGTTTTTGTAAAAAATACAGTGAACACTGTTAAGGTGGGTATATCTAAACGATAGTTCAGTCCGTGAGCATTTAGATAGGATTCGGGCTCCAGAGATTTTGATTATTGCCAGAGGCACTCGAATGTAACAGATATAGTGCTATACTACTCTGTAAGTTTAGTTTAAGTCACTATCAGTTACTGGAACACATAATTAGTGGTGTGTGAATGATTATTTGCCGAGCGCACCACGCGCACCTAGCGCGGCGCTAACGCCCCCACGGCCATTCTACTCAACCGTCTTGGATTAATGGATTATAGTTCTTTTGCCTTTTCGTGAAATAGTGGTTGTTATCTATAGAGATAAATTATGCTCACATATTTTCATGTAGTTTCCACAAATATACGCATTAAAATGCAAACACAACAAACCACCACCAGACAGTATAATCCTTGACACGGTCAACATCTTCTACATCTCCTGATGATGCCGAAGCGACATTCGACAGCAGTCGAATAAAAACCTAAGTGCACACAGACTGCACCGAAATTCATCGTTTTGTTGCTACGGCTATTTTTGGCTGGCTTAGACCCTCGTATAATAAACTACAATTAAATGTATGTAAGTAGATGTGACACCAACAGTTGTTTTCAATAGGAAAAACTCTGTTAGCCAAACAAAACATTGCTGAAATATCAGAGACGCTCGCGGTCGCGGTCGTGTCAGCTGCCAATGTGTTCGTCTTCGATAGCAGGTTATTTCTGCTCTTTAGTTAATCAGAAACTCATTAGCGGATTCTTTATTTTTATTAATTGCGAATGTTTCGGAGCAATCGTTTTTTTCGTACAGTCAGCTTCATAAAACCTGTATTTGGTAACAGAATGGAGAAACGAACTAAGTGCAATTCGGACTCGCGCACCGATGGTTCCGTACAAAATATACGCTACAAACGGCCGTATCTATGAAAATCCAGTGTTAGCAGAGTCCTACTTCTAAGTAAAATGTACGCGGTGTTCGATCATTTTATATTGGTTACAGGCATAGACAGACTGGCATAAAATTATACTGATTTTAGTATTTGTTGTTATAGCGGTAACAGAAATAGGTACATCATGTGTGAAAATTTCAACTGTCTAGCTATCACGACCGGTTTGGCTCAGTGGGAGTAACGTTGCCTGCGAAGCTGAGGTCCTAGGTTCAAATCCCGGTAAATATTTGTGTGATGAGCATAAATATTTGTTCCTGAGTCTTGGATGTTTTTCTATGTATATAAGTAACATATCTATTAAATATATCGTCGTCTAGTACCCATAACACAAGCCTTATTGAGCTTACCATGGGACTAGAGTGATTTGTGTAAATTGTCCCGTAATATTTTTTTATTTATTTAATTTAATTTATGAGATACAGCCTGTTGACAGACGGACAGGCAGACAAACATACGGACAGCGGAGTCTTAGTAATAGGGTCCCATTTTACCCTTTGGGTATGGAAACCAAAAAAATGTGAGATAATTTAGACGCATGCTGATTGGAGCGAGTATGGCCTGTTGACACTTTTTGACAATATTTTTTGTGGTATGTTATATAGAACGACCTCTCAATAATAGAAACATTAGTGAAAAAACTACTCCAGTTTCATAATCGGAATTGCGTCGCCTAAGGGCCGATTTCACCAACAATCAATTTACACGAGAGTGGCTAACCCAGTATAAACTAAATCTAACGATTTACTCAATGGTTAACTTCATTTCCATTTCACCACGCTAGTCTACGGATAACAATCTCTCGCATAGTTACTAAGTAACGTTGAACGAATGAATTGAATGAAATCGTAATGCACCCAAGTAAGATAGACAATTTGTCCCATGCTTGAGCAATGGTGCTGCGTATTTTTTAAATTTATTCGAGTAATACATCAATTGTGAAGTATGTATTGAATTCACTTGACAGTGACAACGACAATACTAATCTACATCTAACAGTTTACTCAGCCAAAATTGGCGGTGTAAGATTATTCTCTAGTTTAGACATTTTATCTATAGGTTAATTATTGGTGAAACGTAAAATGAGTTTACTCACGTGTAATTAATGATTTATTATTGGAATAAGGCTTATACTACGTCGGTGGCATTGAACCTAAATCAAACTAGTTTTAAGTTTATCTACTTGTTTTTTTTTTTTTGTAGTTCACAGTGCCTTTGTGTTTACTGTGGTGCTGTGTAGCTTTTTTAAATAATAAATAAATAAAAACTCACCGAGATACAACGATGTTAAAAGCATATTTTGGACTTTCCCAAAAAACGCTTCATACTAAAGCTTACGCTTAAGGTATTCCTACCTTGTATGGAGAAATTACGAACTTTTTTCAGCAGCTATGTTTATCTTTTACTACTAAGTTTAACTTGCGTTTATCGAAACGGTTTCATAACAAACGTTACCATACATTTAATAGGGTAAATAGTCTTATTAAGTATCTCGACTAAAGAGATTGTTTAGTGAGTTTAGCAGGCGCAGCGACTCAATTGACGATTTAAGTTACTGGTATTTGTAGACGTAACGTTACGTTTTCTGGTATGGTATATGTTTGTTGTTACATTTGAAATATGACATCTGTCAAATACTTTATTTTGTTTACATTCGTACGGTCAAAGGCACAGATAAGTAAACACCTCACCCGTTTCTCAAAAGCGTTGTTACTATGGTGTTACTTACATTACGCGGAAGTCTCTTTTTTAATACATATTGTTGGAAAGAGATTTCCGCTTTTAATACATGTTTCTAGCGTTTATGAAACGGGCCTCTGGTCCCATGGTAAGCTTAATAAGTTTCTTCTTATGAGTAAGTACTAGGCGAGGATATCTTATGCTATTGTAAAGTCGTAATAATGTAATGTCTGTACATTTATGATATTTTCAAAAAATGATTGAACCGGTCTATTTGAAGGTTACTGAATCAGTTTTTTTTTGTATGTGTCGTTGTGGCTTCGTAACGCCAGAATGGCTGAACAGATTTCATCTATTTTTGGTACACGGGTAGCTGGTCATCCACAGATGGTTATAGAATACTTTTTATCCGTAAACGCTGAAAAAAAAGGGGTTAGGACTTATATATTTTTCTCCTCCGCGAACCTTGATAAGTCTTGGTCGCAGTCGAAATATTGTTGTGTCCTCATTACGTCAAAATAGCTGGGCAGATTATAATAATTAAAATTAGGACGGTAATAGGAAATTTATCACCCGACTACGCTGTAAAAAGAGGTTTATTGTAGTATTCAACGTAATAAAAATATCAATTGTTTGGTATTCTAATGTGGAACACCCTCTCGTTTGATTATTGCACTTCTGCGCACGTACGAGTATTGCGCTATTCCCGGCTTTACGACCGATATTGGCAGCTACAATGTCAGTGCGCGTGCCCACTGCAAATAATGACATTGTTGGATCATGGAAATTTAATCAACTATTTATTGGATCACGAGCTTGCCCGCGAGTCCGCTCACGTGATTTAACTGATATAAAACAATACTTGTTTTTAACCGAGTTCAAAAACAGAGGAGGTTCTATGTTCCACTGTATGTATTTTTTTATTTATGTATGCTCACCGATTTTTCTGTCAATATAATTGTGAAGAGTTTACAATTTTTTGTCTGGAATAATATACTCGGTGGTTCTCTTGTCACTAAGTCAGGACCTGATGATGGAATCCCTGGAAAATAGAGGGCAACCCTCAATTTTTATAGGCATCCTTACTATTTATAAATGTGAAAGTATGTAGTTACGTTCCACTTAATCCCAAAAACTACTGGATGAATTTTTATGAAACTTTCCAGTTTACCTTATATATCAGAATAGGACATAGGCTATAATGTTTGTTAAATTTCATCCCCTTTAAGGACAAAAAGTGGATGAAAATTTGTATGGACAGTAAATATTTTTTTACGCTAGGAACTTGAAATCTTGGTAATATGCTTCACATTTAAATTAGTAAAATATCGAGTTTTGGGGAAAGACATAAGGTACTTTTTATCCCGGAAAAATACCTTTTATCCGCGATAAACGAATCTAAGGCGGACGAAGTCGCGGGCGGCCGCTAGTATATATAGATATATAGCGATTTAAAAAACAAGTTATGCAATTGCATTGAAGCAAGCGGAACCCATGAAGAAGACCACAGAAGGCCACCGGAACTGATTTACGGTGCGTCCACATTTGTATCATTTGCCCGTATCAGATCATCGTCGCTTGGCACGATCGCGTGTCACGATCACGCGTTTGGACGTTGCGCCGATCCGATCGCTCGAAATCCATTTGCTACGCGTATCACACACTTATATCGGAAGAGTGCGGCATGATCGGCGCGTCGATAGTGAGCGTCCAAGCAGCGCGATACGCAGTCATGCCATGGGACGATGATCGGATACGAGCAAATGATACAAGTGTGGACGCACCTTTAGATAACTTCAGCGAGAAAGTTATCCAAAGTATTCCACTACATTTAAGGCAAGCGAAGTCATTGCCTATTTTTAAAGCGAAGTTAAAGGATCATTATTTATCTCCCATAATTTCTATTTTTAATTCAGCTTCTGGTTTTCTAATCACGTTGATGTCAACTGTATCATAGTTTTCTTTCTTACTTTGTATATATATATATATATATGTATATTTATAGTAGTATGTATGTTTCGTATATGTATATGTATAATATGTATGTTTTTTTTAATTTATTTTTGTATTATATGTAATCTTATCTCACCACCTACTCATTTCTAGCTATTTTATGTCATTTCCCCTACCCAAAGGTTGTCTGGAAGAGATCGCTCTTTAGCGATAAGACCACCTTTTGTATACCTATTTTATGTTAAGGCTCTATTGTACCTACTGTTTCTGTTGTTGGTGTGCAATAAAGAAGTGTTGTTGTTGTTGTTATGTAAGCGACTTCCTAGTCACAATTTTAAACGCTCCTGATGAGAATTGTATAGTCAAATGTCAAAAGATATACACGATTAATCCTTTCAAAATGTACCCTAGCTTGGGCTTGTTGAAATCATCACGAGATTAAGTTTTACGGAGCAATTCACTAAAAAGTGAGAGATAAATATATTATTTTGTTTTTACTCGTGAACTTATAATCTGTGAATAAGAAATCCGCGAGACATACTAAAAAGGCATGCTTTTTAGATTAGATCTTCACTCTATACTCTCTGGTTTATGATACTAGAAGGTGCCCGGAACTTCGTTCGTGGAGGAGAAAAATTCATAACCCCTCATTTTTTCTTCAGCGTAGTCGGGTAAAAAGTATCCTGTAACCATCTGGAGATACACAGCTACCCGTGTACTAAAAATAGTTGAAATCTGTTAAGCCGATTGATCGTGATGAGGCCACAACGACACATACAAACATACAAACATATATAGAATCCAAAAAATATATTTTTCGTTTCGGTTACCTCCAAATAGTCCGTAACAATCTTTTTTTTATATCTTCAATGTACAGACATTTCATTTTTACAACTTTATAATAGTATAGGTGTCACTGAACTATAATACCTATATTATACAACTCAGCGCAGAACTATAATGAATTTCAAAAAAAGAACGCAGTGTTTTTGCACTTATTTTTTAGCTATGTTTCATTTACTGTAGTTTATAGGTTACTCGTAGAAAAAATATTGTATACAATAGTTGTATAATTAGCTTTTTCTCGTCTCGAAGTCTCGTACCTTAATAAGGCCACTCAGAAAGCTTCGTCTAAAGGTGCGTCCACATTTGTATCATTTGCCCGTATCAGATCATCGTCACGTGGCATGATCGCGTGTTACAATCACGCGTTTGGACGTTACGCCGATCGGATTTTGCTACGCGTATCACACAGTTATATCGGACGAGTACGGCATGATCGGCGCGCCGACAGTAAGCGTCCAAGCAGCGCGATACGCAGTCATGCCACGGCACGGTGATCGGATACGAGCAAATGATACAAGTGTGGACGCACCTTAAGCTTGGCACTCGACCGAAAAGGATCATTATATAACGATTGCATAAAATAATATTATTTTACAAAAATAAAAACCTACTCCAAAATAAAATTAATTGTATATATTTGATTGAGTTGAACAAAGGTTAATTGAAACTAAATTGAAGGAACAAAATTACTTATTATTTTAATTTTTTGTAAGTTTTATACTAATTATACTAGCTTCTGCCCGCGACTTCGTCCGCGACTTCGTCCGCGACTTCGCCCGCGACTTCGCCCGCGACTTCGCCCGCGACTTCGTCCGCCTTAAATTCGTTTATCGTGGATAAGGGTATTTTTCCGGGATAAAAAATAGCCTATGTCCTTCCCCCCGGACTCAAACTATCTCCATACCAAATTTCATACAAATTGGTTCAATGGTTTAAGCGTGAAGAGGTAACAGACAGACAGACAGACAGACACACTTTCGCATTTATAATATTAAGTATGGATAGTGCAATAATAAAATCGAGTAAACAGTACTCTTAATGTTGACTAAAGTTACAATGAAGGTACAGTCGAGGAATTTAATTTATATACCATTTCGTACCTTATCACAGTCAAAATCAATATGAAAGCCGATAGAGATTCCATATCAATGTCACTGTGACAAGGTACGAAAGGGTACACAAATTAAATTCCTTGACCGTACCTGAATAGGGATGATGACAAAATTGTAATAATTAGTCCGTCATGTAGATGAATAAAAAATATTGGAAACGTATTTATTCTTTTTTTAAGTAATCAAAAAAGGCGATACATTGAGTCTAAGTGTCGCGTGAGTTGGTGAGATCATTGCGTTAAACAAGAGGACGCAGGTTTAAACTCTGCTTGTAATTTAGTAGGTCACAATGTTTTTTTCTTTTGCAATCGAACTCTGTGTTATAATATTAATAAAATCCCAAAACAATATGCGATAAATCAACCCGCCATTACTCTACTTAAGAGTAGCAAGCTCGGCCAAATTTCACCTTCCCATACAAACGGAGTTTCGCGTGTTGGATAGTAACAAAACTTTGCATATACAATGTCATGAGGTATATCTAGGCCTGTAATTAGTTTATATGGCTTTCGTTTATTAAACAAACGAAATACAGCAACAACAAGTTTTGTACGAAAAACTTAAATACGCTGTAATTTTTATACCATGATATCTGAAGCTACATAAACTAATTACAACCTGCAGATACCTTGACTTATTCGAAATACAAAGTTTCAGAGCAAACTAGCAAGTCGTTTTAAAATGAGAGCACAACTACGTTTGTATGGAGAACTAACCATGCCGGGGTCTCTTAACTCCGCTCAAGTTTGAAAGGTACGAGTGAGTGGCGTCCATATAAGCCGATTCCCACTGGCTTGCCAAAGGAAAGGCTGATCTTTTCTTTCAATATGAGTAAATGACGCTTCAGCTTCTCTTCTAATATTCCTGTCGCCACGCCTCTGTAAGGTACACACTAGCAAATGTTTAATTAACGCTCATCTCGCAGGTGGGAGAAAGCCCAATGGCCTCAGACCACGATGGGGAGCGCGGTGGCGGCGGGTGCCATGGTGGGCGTGGTCGCACTGGCAGGGTCCTCGTCTCCAGGAATGGCGGCGCAGGCACTGCCACACCCAGAGAGGGATTCAGCCAGCCTCACGCCGGGCAGTGCGCTCTCTCTCACACCCAACTCCTCGTGCGAGGAGCTAAGAATGGAGCCAGGTCAGTATCAGGGCTTGCTGCCGCACCACAAGCTCTGCTCCGGCAGCCTCACGTCAGGCAGTCGTTGACGTCACTGACCAGCGATTTACTTTATAACCTGATGGCAAATTACTGCGGTCTCGAGGATATTGCTCGCTGCTTCAGTAACAACCTATTCACTCTTGCCGTGAAGTGACGAGACCCAAAGTATAATTTTCCCGGAATTATAAAATTTAAATATATTTTTTTAACTTTTAAATAACTCTTCTAGTAATTTACAATGTCTCAGAATTTCCCAGAAATTCTGTATCAAAACTACACTTTATAAAATTCCTCAGGGCTGGAATTTTCCTGTTTACGAGTATTATTTTAGTTTACATGCATTCTAAGAAAATTGCACCATCGAAGTGTTTACTAGTAAACTCTAAAATTTGTACACGTTTGCGATAGATATAGAATTGATATTATTGTTTTGATATCCGGATGTGTGTTGAAAATACGAGTTGGGTGTTGAGTCATAATTGTGAGTTTATTTGGCATAATGCGTTGGTTTCTCCTTAATAAAGTAAATACCCATTAGGTATGCGTCTAAGATCCTTACCGCAGCTAACAATAAGAGCTGATGACCTAGAAACGGCTGATTTTGATAATGCATGTCTAAGAATTAAAACGATGCGACCTTCAAACCTTCAAGAAAAGAGAGTACACCCACCTGAAAGGCCGGCAACGCACTTGTGACTCCTCTGGTGATGCAAGTGCCTATGGGCGACGGTGATTGCGTACCATCAGGCGACTCGTCTGCTCGTTTGCCTCCTATGTCATAAAAAAACCCTGCTTTCAAATAATTGAATAAAGTCCACCTTTCGACCTTTCCCATACTTCCGTCTTATCCCAAGACACCCTCTTATTGTGTCGGTGTTAAAACAAAAAAAAATATTTATAAATTCGCGTAGACATGCGGCGCCAAAGAATCTACAAAAAACCGATCTAACTCAATATATTCCGCATAAAATTTAGACGAACGTTAGGTATTTTTAGCATATCTATGCGTCGTGCTATACACAACGGCATTATAGTCTTCCGAAATAGAACGTATCGCATTCTTAGTTCTAACATCCGCTGGTGTGCCGTTGCAGAAAACGACGTAAGCGGCGGGTCTCGCCTAATGATATAATACTTTTTGTGTAAGTTGTGGGATGGTATTATTTCTAAATGGCCGTTCGTTTCCGCGGCACCCGTATTGTATAGGCATTTTGGTGGATTATTTTAACAAAATAGGACGATGGAACATTTGTACCCAATTTCACCATGCTCTGTTAGTTGCTAATGGCTTATCAACGGCTCATTGAGCCAGTTAAGTAGGTATATGTGAGAAGCATGTATGAGGACATTACTTCGATCGACGTTAGAAAAGCGGCCAAGAACTTGCACAGTGTAGGGTCCCGTAGCCGTTATTGCAAAGAAAAACACTACAGATGAACAAAATACGACGTGAAAAAAGCTCTAAAATTTTCATGGCACTTACATCCTTTTGTTGAGAAATTTTTCGTCAATAACTCAAAAACGGTATATCCGAACAGGTTGAAAATAATTTTCTTTGAATGTATTTCGCGTTGCCTTTGTAATTTTTTCATATCATCATCCGAAAATATTCACTTACCTACTTAAAAAAATGTTCACTTACCTACTTTTTTTAAATAATGAAATAATGATCTTCTTTCTGTAAGTAGGCCGCAAGGCTACTTTTACAAGTCCGACTCTACGGCGTTTCCAGAAATACGAGTATATTCATTACCAAACTAAGTAGCGGCTTATACAAGATACCTATACTCCATTTTTTTTACTTTTTGAGTAAAATACCCGAGACATACGGACTGACGGACGGACTGACATGACGAAACGATAAGGGTTCCGTTTTAGCCATTTTGGCTACGGACCCCTAAAAATGGGCTAAAACGTGACCGATTGGTATCCAAGAAGGTGAAAGGAAAAGTGGAAGACCGCTTCGCTTACGGAACGCTACGAGCAAAGTGCGGAACTACAGAAAATCCTGTAAAGGTTCCGTCTATGTATTAATAGGCTATATGTTACGACAACTTGTTTTTCTGTGTTATGTTATAAAAACTCCCCGAAATACAACTATATTAAAATCTCATTTTTGGACTTTCCCCAAAAAAATCTTCATACTAAACTTTAGTAACTAAAGCCTACGAACTTGTGACGTCACAAGTTCCCATCTTGTATGGGGAAATTAAGACCTTTATGCTACACCTATGTCAAAACTTGCGTTTATCAAAACGGTTTCGTAACAAAAGTTACCACACATTTCATGGGTTATTCAATGGTATTATTAGTTATTAATATTTTCATACTCTAAAAATGGATTCCCACCCAACTTTAATGGCTCATAAAACAAGGTACACGAAAGGTATGAAGCTCAAAATCTTAACGTAGTTTCTTATTTACTTGTTTTATGAGGATGTTATATAATTTTAACAAATTTCGAGATCAGTCAACATCCCTGTAGGGACAGAAATAATGCTTAGCGTTTGTTTTGACGACTGCTTTGGCTCAGCGATAGTAACGTTGCCTGAGAATCTGAAGGTCCTGGGTTCAAATCCCGGTAAGGGCAAATATTCTTGGGATGAGCATAAATATATGTCCCTGAGTCTTGGATATTTTCTATGTATTTAAGTAAATATATCTATTAAACATATCGTCTTCTAGTACCGATAACACAAGCCGTATTGAGCTTACCATGCGATTAGTTAGATTTGTGTAAAATTTTCCAGCAATATTTATTTATAAGCCCGGTCGATATGCATTGAGTTTAGTCTCTGGGTAGCCACTTGCCCGAAATATCGTCTGCAAGTTTGCAATAAACTGTTGTCTCAGTTACAAGCGGTCTTGACCTTGTCCTCACTGGTACGTTAACCAAAAGGATACTAACCTTCTGAGTACAGCAGCCTACAAGTAATCTGGACTGAATCTATAGTAACCCATATAACATACTACTTAGGTCCAATAACCTACAGTGTTATAACAACCTAAATAGCTGTAACTTTCAACGGCGACGTTTTTATATCAGCCTCGGTTTACACTTCCCATCGCTCTCTCATGTCAGCACTCGCACGTTTACACTGGGCCGTCTTTGCCGAATAAACTGCTAACATTAAAACTAAATTGCAGACATACAGTCAAGAAAACTAATCGGATTAGATACGAGTAGGAAATTCATGCTATTAGCAGAAATGGACCAATCAGCGTGCGTCGCTGTTGAAACCCACACAAGCAAATTTAAATCTGCGGAATGTGAATGATATGATTAAATTTATCGCATTATATTTAATTATTATAGATGTTTGTTAACCCTTGTAAATATATTGATTTCTTATTAATTCTGTATTTTTATTTCAATTATGAAAGTGGTGACATTTTACACAGAAACAACTATCCAGTTTGTACACACTCACTGCCACCTAGCGGTATAGTAGTAAACGTTGACGTATTTATTGTTAGTCGTTGTCAGTAACGTCCTACAAACAGTACGCGACGGTAATGGTTGTGCCAGATATGCAATGTAGTAAATAAATAAATATCAGGGACAATCTTAGACAAAAAGCTTCTACTATGGGTACTAGGTGACGATATACATATGTCTATCTAAATTATAATACTTAAATACATAGAAAACATCCACGACCTAGGAACAAATATTCGTGCTCATCACACAAACACTTGTCCTGGCCGGGATTCGAACCCAGGACCGCCGGCTTCGTAGGCTGTTGTGCAACTATAGCTTGACAAGATCTTTAGTGACACTCCCATGGTCTGCGGCATCATCTCACCCCCGCTGTCATTCCCCCTCGTCGCCCGGAGACCGTGGGAGTGTCACGAAATAACTTGTCAAGCTATAACTGAGCGAAACGTGTCATCAAAAAAGATTACATACATAGAAAACATCCAAGAGGCTGGAACAAATAACTCGTATACATGCAAACCCATTGCACTAGACTTTGCAAACTTCGATGATGGATGGATGGATGAATCTTCAGCTCGATGACGTCTCTTGCGCCGCAAATAGACGCAGAATAAACAGTGACTGATTGATGCAGATCCTTGTGAAGGGATTGGGATCTATTAAAAGAGTAATGTAAACATGGGAATGGTAAAAATATCGTGGACATGGAAGTACTGTAAAACTAGCTTTTGGAATACACGAGCCGTGGAGGCGAGATGAATCGCGATGGTGTGAACACCCTGTATATTATATAAGGCTTATACTAAGTTTGATCGAGATGTAGAGAGTCACCGTGGTCCAAACTTTAAATTAGAAGATGTAAAAGGTCCCCACTCTATGGTTCACACATAATGTGTGGTGTAAAGTGTCTTCAATCGTTAAAGGCAGAAATTAAAGAATGAATATTAAATAAATAAATATTACAGGACAATTTTATATAAATCGAACCAGTCCCGTGGTAACCTCAATTCAAATTCTTTATTTCTTAGACAACACGTTTTTATGGCGATCCTGCCGTTTTGCCAAAATTATTTTGGTCAAATTTCATTACCCAAACAATGTTTAGCAAATGGCTTTTTTGTCAATGCAATCTTTGGCATAATTACAATACGCAAATTTTAATTTGGTAAAATTTTCATTCAGCAGAATATTACTAGGTACGGAAAATGACATTTATGCATTTGACCTTTTAGCAAATGCTTTATTAAGGCAAAAAAATGATTTGATATGACAAAACATAAAACGACAAAAGTCGTATTTGTTTGGTAATAAAATTTGACCAAAATAATATTGTTAAAACGGTTAGACGACGTCGAGCGAAGCGAAGAGGAGTGTTAGGTTGAACAGGGTACATGCATGAATTTTTTTATCGCTTTTCTTAACAAAATATGAAAATACCGTAAAAACGATTTCAAAAAGTGAAATTAAAATTAAAATCGGCCAAGAAATACGCATGATACAGGCATTTTAAACTGCTAATTAGACGGCAATTTGACAGAGAGGTCCGACATGTATTGTTACGTCATAGTCCACTCCGGCCATATAAACTCCATATTAAATTCCGTTTTGCTAGATAGAGATAGAATGAAATGTTTGATGGCTTATATCTTGGTTATTTTAATAGTTATTCGAAAAATTATTTTTGTCTACTGTTTGTTACATGAATGAGCTTTGAATAAAGCAAAAATAAAAATCATGGATATTCCCTACTGCGAACCTAACGAGCGAGCGAAGCGAGCGAGCCGCGGAGGTCTATATCGAGTCCGACATGTATTGTTACGTCATAGTCCACTCCAGCCATATAAACTCCATATTAAATTCCGTTTTGCTAGATAGAGATAGAATGAAATGTTTGATGGCTTATATCTTGGTTATTTTAATAGTTATTCGAAAAATTATTTTTGCCTACTGTTTGTTACATGAATGAGCTTTGAATAAAGCAAAAATAAAAATCATGGATATTCCCTATTGCGAACCTAACGAGCGAGCGAAGCGAGCGAGCCGCGGAGGTCTATATCGAGTTTTGCCTTTTGTATATTACAATTTCTCACTCACTATTTAATGTTATTGCAGCAGGCCGAGTTGAGTTAGAAACAGTACATAAAAGTAATCCGTTACATTAGCGGTCGACCGTCAAATATGAGATATCCACTTCATAACGTTCTGATCTACAGTTCATGCAATATGACTTTGAATGAGTATTTAGTACCAAACTATACTTTTTAATTTTTGGAAAAATATTTTATGAGTAAATGTATTTTATTCAGTAATGCCATTATGAGTAAAAATTTTCGGAATAATGATTATTTTGAGTAATAATTAAAATTATGATCATAAAGCGGTATGACAAGAAAAACTTAAACGAAAAAAAAAATGTACGTGAGCCAATCTGGTTAGAACTGTTAACCCCAACAAAAGCTAACTGCTACCACAGTAGTGGGTTAGGTTAGAACTAAAAAATAATAGTTAGAATATTGACGATACAAATCATTTGCTTAATATGGTTTTGCGTAAAATATATTATGCCAACAAACATTTCACTAAATGAAATTTGGTCATAGTACCATTTGGTAAGCGAGTCATTGCCTCAACATTCATGTGCCAAACATAAGGTTTGCGTAACAATTATTTGTGAAAAGATATCTTGGCAAACGTTTATTTGGCAAATTTATTCTTCGATAAATATTTTGGGAAGTGATAATTTGGCAATTTTTTTTGATAAAACATATAGGTGATCGGTTTTTATGATATAAAAATTGGAGCCGCCCAGTGAGCAATTAAGATGCCTGTGTTGGGAGAAAAGGCTTGTGTTATGGGTAGTCGACAACGATATATTTAATAAATTACTGTGATACCTTAATTTGGGTGGAGAAAGGGTTGTGAAATCAATTTTCGTCATTCAAATCAAATGGGGTAAGTAAAATTGATTCATAGTCCTCCCGTGACCATCGAAAGCTGGAAAGCTTCGGAAACGTCGGGAACTAAAATGAGATAATATACGCGATATAATCCGTTAAATTGTTTTATTTCAATGAGTAATAATCGCGGAAACAGAAGAAAATATTATGATTCATAGTGTTTTATTATTTTGAATATGTCAGGGTTTGTTTACTTAATTTTTAGTTTTAGTTTTACTGTAAAACCAGAAGCTAAAGCTACTTTAATGGTTTCATTCATTAATAATAAACATATATAATTGTTGCTGTATCGCTAGAGATAAATTAAATATCGTTTTCAGATCGAAATTAGTATTATTTTAAGGACCGGGTTTATTAAAATTGGATAACCAAGTCTAAACAGATTACTTTGAGATATGACAGATAACAGCGCCAACATTAGTTTTACTTTTGACCACAATGAGCGCTTTATATTACCCCCACCTAGTACTTCGCACCCAGCGAATACATAACCCTCTAATGACAACATATTTACGTCATAAGATCATTCATGGATCTTAAAATGAGGTAAAACAATCTTGCTTCAACTTTCCCAAACCTATCAACACGCCACACCACTTCTGTTGAAGTGCTTCATGACATTTCCACACAAACATAACGGGTTCCTAAAGTAAACTTATCCTGTAATTGTTGCAGGCCTGTCCCGCAAGAGCATCCTGCGCTGCGATGAAAATGACAACACTTTCCTACATGCGCCCACGCAAGTAAGCATTATGGTTCTATCCTGTAGATTTTAGCCTCACATGTGAGCCTGTTTTGTTATAAGTGTATTAGGTATGCATGTGGAGGGATGTAAAGAGAAGGGGTAGAAGGAAAAGATGGATGGATTGCATGATAGACGACATGATAGAGAGGTATGGAAGAAAATTAATGAATAAAATAAATCCAATTAAATAAAATAAGGACAAGCGAATGATGATGTGAGCCTGTTTCGTCTGGTCACAACCTACAAGTTCATTTTTATACCCTTGCAATGTTTCGTGGCGTGCGGGCCAAATAGGCACGCAGGCACTGCCTACCCTGAGCAACCATGGCTCCATACAAGCAAAGAGAAACTGCCTACCCTGAACCCCTGAACGACCATGGCTCCATATAGGCACAGTAAAACTGCCTACCTTGGCTAAAAACCCTGTGCTCGCCACTGGCAATGGTCGGAAACATATTATAATTTCTCGAGGGATAATTACTTTAGTACCAACATTCAATTGCTTTCCGTCAGGAGGGCCACGTGATTATGTAAACTTAGGTTAATTTGCCTATTACTGGCCATCCCCCGGTTACTGACCAAATAGCAGGATCTAGATGAAGGATATGTACCAAAATTTGACTTTTTAAAATAATAAATACAATGTTTATATAAATTATAACAAATTGCGTAGTAAACGTCGACAAAAATTGTAGCCACTAGTTAAATAATCTGGTCAGTTATAGGCGATGTACCCTAGTAATAGTCTTAGTTGTTTGTTACTTATGTTGGAACCTTGCCCGTAAAGCTGCAATGATTGTTGATGTCAGTGCCAGTGTGTTCCTAAAAATTTTCCATTGAACTAATTATCCTGTCCGTTCGTTTAGGATTTAATTACCCACGCACCTCCACCAACTCTGCAAGGCATATACAAAATAATTGGTAATAGCTTTTCCTAAGAGTCCTGGAAAACTTAACATGGCACAGACCTTTTCTCAAACATGCTCGGAAATGTTTAGCTTTCTATTTGAAAATAGAATACGCAAAGAGCCACATTTTTGCAATTTAAATTAAAAAAGTAATTTTCGCTACCTAGGGAAAAAATAAATGTATGAAAATCCGTTTTTGCCCGCTTCCATAACTTTTTAAAATTTCTTAGTGTACATAAGTTGAAATGGACATAGGACAAATCCCGTACAGCCACGACAACCACAAGTTTAATTAAGCGTAGCTTAGTCCGTTAGACACTCGAAAATTTTGCCGATCTGATCAGATTGGCATTCATTTCTGACCATGTAGCGGCCGATTAGTCAGCTGATGGAATCGGTAACGTATGAAATACGTTTTATGAGTTCGTGCAAGTTTTTTTTTTTAAATTTATTGTATAGATGTGAAAAGTCAGTTTAAAAAAGGCGGTAAAATTTTAAAAAAGTAGTTCATTGTATCGAGCGCATGTGCGTAAACAATTTTCGCGTGAATATTTTGGCCATATTTTTTAAACAATGAGTTCGAATGAAGAGAGTAGTTTTGATGGCACACCGCCTAATTTAAAAGCAGAAGCGAATTTAGTTATGGAGAATTTGCTTCCTGTTAAATCAAGAGATAAATATAATCGAGTGTACGACCAATTTATGTTATGGAAAGAAAGCAAACATGCAAATTCATTTTCTGAAAGTGTGTTTTTAGTATATTTCAATGAGCAATCCAAAACCAAGAAGCCACCTACGTGATGGGCTATTTATTCTATTCTGAAGTGTACACAATGTCAACATAAATCAATTTACGTATTTTTATTATTTCCTCGCATCATTTGAGAAAAGCACTATATATACCTCGGCGGCAACGGGGATTACCTGACTCACATCTTTTGCAAGCCTCGCGGTGCTCGGCTTGCTCGGCTCCACCTCGTCAGGCAATCCCCTACTTTTCGGGCCTCGGCAATAATGTACTATTGTTCTCTTGAACATTGTATAGAAGGGTCAAAATTAACGTGCAAATTCAGTCAGGGATATTTAGCAGAATCTTTCGCTCACACTCGATCTTTCTTCTCAAGTGCGAGCGAGAGGTCCATCTTAATCGATGTTCTTGCTCCTAGGGCGACAGTTCCACGTCTCCATCTCCAAGCAAGCTTCACCACAAGGGCACGTGGGGCAAGGTGCGCGATATCATCCAGACCGGGCGGGAGTCTGTCAGAAAGAAGACCAGAGGCTCCAAGAGTTCCCCAGACGTCGTGCCGATGCGAAGAAGGTCTCTGAGCGATGGTGGAGACAGTGATGCTCCGCCAGCGCTGACGCTGACGATACCTTCTTCAGAGGAGCTTGGTAAGACTTGAATGGCACGATAACTCGTATCCACGCATGACTTAAGTATTTTGGCGGACTAAGTAACTATGGGAAAGACTTGTAGATATTACACAGCAAATGGTACATTTGATTTGGATACTGTGGGAAAGAACCTAGACCATTCGGTGACTTTTCAGCTTTCCATGGTCACGGGTTGACCTAGTAGTAGACGGGTTGTCAACCCGTGACCATGGAAAGCTGAAAAGCAGTACAAATATGCTTATTTCTAAATAATGTTAGTGTGAAGTAAAACCTAAGCATTTTTGGCTTCAGATGTCTACCTACCCCGCTATAACTTACTACAAATACAATAAAGCTGTTCGGTGACCCGAAGAACGTTTTTCTTTAGGCCAGCCCACATACGCTCCCTTCACTACACGATCGTCTCCCAATCCTCTCCAAATACCGAACCAACGAAGTCATATGTTGCCTTAACTTCGCTAATTCTGTTCGGCATTTTCACTAGGTCTTCCAGTCCCCTGTTTTTCCTCCGCCTCCAACTCCCGTCTTTATTGCGCTATGGCCATGTCTTTCTTGATCGTGAATCTACCCGATGTCTTATAGTGGCATGCTCTAGTTTTTGATGCGACTGTTATGATTATGAGACATAATTCCCAACTTTCTCCTAAAGCTATTTTTATTTCCTCATAGAATCCGAACCATCCCACCCGGTCCTCCGCAAGCAGCGGTCTCTAGAGCTCGGGGCGCGGCCTCCGCAGCATCGGCCTCCGCGGGCCTCCAAGTGGACCAAGGTGAAGAGAGCCTTCCTTACGTCGGCCTCCGCCTCCGTGCCATCCAGCCCCAGCAGACACTCTGCTTTCTTCACTGATGTTGGTAAGTTCTAGAATTATTACAGGTCTACCGTCAGTAACAGGCTTTAGGTTGGCAAGAAGACGCTATAAAAAACACTGAGCACCATTGATCTGCTCGATGATTGGTTAGTTATTTTGGAGCTACAACCAATGGTGTTTATGGAATTGAATCCATAATCTCTACTGCAAGATCTCAACGTATTATAGTGTGCGCCCCTAAATCACCACAATTCATGTGTATCATGTACTCACCACTTTTTTTCTTGAACGTTTTAGCACATTTTAGTGTCCTCTATAAGAGCATACTAAAACATTATACAGCGGCGAATTTCGTTATGTGGTCGTCAAATGGGCTGTAACGCAGCGATTTTCAGGCAATAGACCAGTAAAGCAATAAATCCGATAATAAATCGCGACGTTAACCCTCCGAGACCAAAGCAGCTATTCAGAGGCCCCTGTGAACCACAGGCCGGCCTATTTCACCGGTTCCGCGCGTCATTCGGAACCTTGACACCGATCCGGTAATCGATCCGGTAATCGGTTGGTCTTACTGTAACTTTTAATTGACGTATTTGATAACTGTTATATTTAAACAAGTAGCAGCTTCATAAAGTAACCCTTATCACACTAATACTCGTATTATAATAGACATTAGTCCCGCATTCATGTGCGTATTTGCGTCCTAATCCAACAAAAACCTAATTTACGTGTGGTCAGTATTCCGACATTTTACATTCAAGTGAAAGAATTTCCTCTAAATATCGTAATTTATTACTAAGTCTAGCGTACAATGCCAAGATATAGCATCACATTATAGTCTAGAATATCTTCGTTAGACTAAGGGATACACATGTATTTAATTACTTATTTCTGGCACATTTTTGTCCAGAACCAATACCGAATTAAGCATGCAGAAAATTAAAAAAAGTTACTAATATTTTTTTTGTAACAAACTGTTTTTGCAATGTCCTTATTTTCGAACATCCGTCAACCATCGAGACGATTCTAAGAAGTCCAGACTTGGTAGGATAACGTTATTTTATTACAGAGCTCTTTTGACAATCTACCGACTATCATCATATCACCTCGATGATATCATAATATTGGCTGTCACCGACCTTACATAAGTATACTTACCAGATTTCAGCTCAATCGGAAACCGGAAAATGGATCAAATTTAACTCGCAAGTTTTGACCCACGGTAACTCATATTAACTAGCACGGCGGTTTGGCTCAGCGGGAATAACGTTGTCTGCGAAGCTGAAGGTTCTGGGTTCAAATCCCAGTAGGGGCAAATATTTGTGTTATGAGCATAAATATTTGTTCCTGAGTCTGGGATGTTTTCTATGTATATAAGTAAATATATTTATTAAATACTAGAAGATGCCCGCAACTTCGTTTGCGGAGGAGAAAGTCATAACCCGTCGTTTTTTCTTCAGAGTAGTCGGGTAAAAAGTATCCTATAACCATCTGGAGATACCCAGCTACCCGTGTACCAAAAATTGTGGAAATTTTGTTGGGGAAGGACATAGGCTACTTTTTATCCCGGAAAAATATCCTTATCCGCGATAAACGAATTTAAGGCGGACGAAGTCGCGGGCAGAAGCTCGTTATTTATAAGTAAATGAACAATTGTACAATACAAGCATCCACTTTTACCCTTGTTCTGTTTCACGCTGTTTCACAAAAGCTTGTAACTTTTATTTCGAGTGGAAGTCTCTTTTCAACAACATGTATTAAAAAGAGACTTCGACTTGAAATATAATACAAGTTACAAGCTCTTCTGTAACGGTCCTCTGGTATGCTGACTCACCGTTGTTATTGCGCCGACATTGTAGCCTGTCCGTGCTTGTATTGAGAAATGTTTTAGCCAACAATTTTGTGAAATGAGTACTACAGGATGCTCATAATGCAGCTTCCTTTCCGCTCAATATTTACTAATACACATTGCTTGTTAGGTTATTAATGGATGTTAAAAGCTTGTTTTCGATGTGATTAGTCATGCGAGATTAATTTTGATATGGAATTTATGTTGACTGTAATTGGAGTAGACTGAGCAAGTGGACGAGTTGTGTGATACATTGCGTATGGACTATCTTTAATTTTGACGTGATAACGTCTTAACGTCACGTCGTCGATGAAAGCCAGCTGAACGTACGAAAAAGCATGACTCATTGTCACGTTCCGCCTGAGCCGAGCGTGCAAGCGAGAGCGTGGAACAAGCGATAGAGAGGCACGATCGGCCTAAGCGTTCGGCTTGTGAATTAATGAAAGTATGCAATTTTTCATCAACGTTTTCATATGACGTTACGTTATCACCTAAAATTATCGTCCGTAAACCGACTTTATAGAAAACCAAGTTTTTTGAAATAATCATTATCCTTACTCCTTACTATATAATAAACGTGAAAGTATGTATGTACGTTCCACTTAATCTCAAAAACTACTGGACGATTTTTTATGATACTTTCCAGTTATGTATCTTATATATCATATCAGAATAGGGTATAGGCTATAATGTATGTCAAATTTCATCCCTTTTAGGGAGGAAAATGAGAATGAAAATTTCTATGGACAGTAAATGTTTTTTTACGCTAGGAACTTGAAATTTTCGAGTTTTGGGGAAAGACTTAAGTTACTTTTTATCGCGATAAACGAATCTAAGGCGGACGAAGTCGCGGGCGGCCGCTAGTTTATTATAAAATTGTACTCAAATTGTACTATTTAGTACCCAGCCAGCATACTTACAATACAATAATTGTACTTCTTTACTTAATGAATATAAGAAGTTTAATTTTAAACTTTTATTATTTTTTAGTGGTCTGTACGCAGAGTACTTTGCGTACGGACCAGTAGTGAAAAATAAAAATTCAACTAACAGACGCCGATGAAAAACCGGCCAAGTGCAAGTTGGTCTCGCGCATCGACGGTTCCGTACAAAATATACGCTACAAACCGCCGTATCTATGAAAATCCAGTGTTAGCAGAGCCCTACTTCTAAGCAAAATGTACGCGGTGTTAGATCATTTTATATTGGGTACGGATGTAGACATAATATTATATTGTTTTCAGTAGTATTTATTGTTATTGCGGCAACAGAAATACATTATCTGTGAAAATTTTAACTGTCTAGACAGTTAAAATTTTATATCATATCTATCACGGGACTAGGTTGAATTGTGTAAGATTGTCTCAATTATTTATTTATTTATTTATGGGTCGATTGCCAAAATATTTCGTTATTATTCCACCAGACTACCTAAAATAGATTACCAATATTTTCTTCTGTTTCCGCGATTATTACTCATTGAAATAAAACAATTTAACGGATTATATCGCGTATATTATCTCATTTTAGTTCCCGACGTTTCGGAAGCTTTCCAGCTTTCCATGGTCACGGGTTTCCATGGTCGGGAACTAAAATGAGATAATATACGCGATATAATCCGTTAAATTGTTTTATTTCATAGATTACCAATGTTTTAAATTTCTGAAATATTTATGTACGTAAATATTAATCGCCGGTCGACTGAGGAAAACTCGTTCCCTTTCACCACCACACACCAAGCCATTTGACAGCCGATTCGGATTATTTCGACAATCATTTTCACTTCCCCGAAAAGGAGAATCATAATTTATTAGACAGACTGTGGCTAGACGAGGTCTGTAAGCCTGGTGATGTATGGCAGCCAGGAGTGGGTGGACGTGGGCAGCTGGAGATCGTTACCACTCCAGCACTTAGTTCGCTGGCCATGGCAACCGCAGTAGTGAAGGTAAATTGTTAGTTTCTCATATATGATAGTCATGTATGACATTTTAAGACCAAGTAAGATAAACTTATTCCACTCAAATTTTATTGTATTATTTTCGAATTACTTACCTAAACCTACCAATATCAACGTTAAAAAATTTGGAGGATGCCACACTTAAATTAAATAATTTGACATAAGTTTATTATTATTATTATTATTATTTTATTATTAACATATAATATACACAGCGTTTATGCATAAAAAAATTTCGCCAAACTGCAAGGCAGTTTGTTGGCGAATATATACACTCGGTTTTTGTTATTTTATCCACTGCGTAAGACTTATCCAACATTTACTTACCCAACCACCATTACAGTTGCCGGCAAACATCTTGAGCAAAACCTTGACTGCGCAGTAACTGATTTACGTGCAAAGGTAAAAAAGGAACCTTATTGTTCAAGAAGTTTGCCGGGATCTGTATCTATCAATATCTAATTTAACTACATTTAAATTTAAATTTAATTGATCCTTACTCACTAATATATTGACCACATAATAGTCACAGCAGTAACTTAAACACGTTTGTCTAGATAGTCTGTTGGTACATATTCCAATTGATATATAGACAGTAGGCACCGCATTTTAAAAACAAACATCAACATAGTTAATTGTACCACCAAGAACTCTAAAACGTTGCAATAAAGTTTACTTTTGTTTACAAATGTATAGTGTCTTGTCTACGAGGGTACTATGTAACCTCGCTATTAAAAATATCTGGTAACAACTGTTTTATTGTAATTTTAACAACAAAATTTTATGGCTGGCTTACCGTCAAGTATGTTTGTGTTAAAAACTATGACTCGATCTTTAATTTCTGTAAATATTCAACAGCAAAGTGTTTCTCTCATTCAGTTTAAGATAGATCCAGCTTCTATCTATAAGGAATAATTATTTAAGAGGACATCTATTTCTTTCTTAGTTCCATTGTCTTTTTACAAGATTAATGGGTGATAGTTTCTTTAGTTTCCCGCTAAATAGTTTCTTGGTTAGATGGGACAGTAAATTGTGCTCACATGCACATATTTTCATAAAGAACTAATACTCCTCGGGTGGACGCCGGACCGTCAACATCTCCTGCATCTCCTGATGATGCCTCGTAGAGAGGGGAAACACGTGACTAGCATTATAGTATCTGGTGGCGGTTTTTTGTATTTGCATGAGTATTTTTTTGTATAAAATGTGCGCATGTGAGCACAATTTATTGCTACATCTAACCAAGACACTAAATATTTCGCGGGAAAGTAAAGGAACCATCAATTAACCTTGTAAAAAGACAATGGAGCTAAGGAAAAAAAAAAGTTCCTCTTAAATGATTCTTCCATATAGGTAGAAGCTACATCTATCTTAAACTGAATGAGAGAAACACTTTGCTGTCGGCTGTCTGCGTGTACATCCATTAAATGTTGGCGCCGCTCCAGAGAAAAAATAATTAGAGGAAATGTAGGTGACGGGGTCGTTCACCTCGCAGTTACATGATACGGTTACGGGGGCGATCTAGATCACAAGTATGGTGACAAAGTTGGTCATGACCTTATTGAACATGGTAAGTTTAGGGATGAAATTAATTGAAATCCTTTTGAAAGATTTCGTTTTACTGTTAAGAGTGACAGAAACATCTGTACACCTAGCGGAGCTCGCAATTGGGATAATTAAGTTTTCCAAACGTGTTCATATCATATTTTTCCTCGATTGTACTCGTTATGTTGACTCAGAATCTATTAGATGGTTTATTTTTATGTCATATTGTTCTTTAGATATATTTTTCCTGGGAAATCCTGGAAGTGACATTTGTTCGCGACAATCGGCTGTATACATTTCTACTTTGGTCTGAACAAATAAGCAAGAAAATTTTTGTAGTTAGCTGTCAATGTCATGACTTTTTTTCTTACTAAACTATATATATAGGTAAAAAACTTAAGTAAAGCCCATCTTGGGTACAAAATTGATATGAACCTTATGTAATTTTTCTAATATAGAACGTCAAATTGCCTATGCGGATGCGCTAATACTACATACAACAGGTGACTTACTTAAGCTTTTCACCTATACCAACGTAAAAATGAATACAGTCAAAGGCACATCGAGGATTAAAAAAAATATCTTAAAAACGATACTACATAAAAATTAACTATTAGTAGATTTGGTGTCCATGTAACGAATACTATAGCGTAAAAATATAGAATGTATAACTCTGAGAAACTTGTAGGGCCATTTTTTAATAGCTTTTACAATCTTCAATCTCAAGGCAAATCTCTAAGAGCAGAAATTGGATGCACAAACAGCCACCTCGCAAGAGGTTAATATAGCGCCATCTGTCAGTCCGCCGAAGTACCCAAATCTCCTCCCGAGGTCGCAAATATCACTATCCCAGATTTACCAACTGAAACGAAGATTAAACATACTTATCAACCAATTCACACAAATGCTTACATCAACAATATCAACATATATGATAAATTATTTCTAAGTGACTCCCAGAGAAGAGCGATGATTGGTTTGGCTAAAAGAAAATTAATTATATTATCTGACCAGCAAGGTAAACATCTGGGATTATTGCTAAATAAGCTATACGGAGACTACTTTGACATACTAAGCTATACAAACCCTGGAGCGAACACAAAATATGTACTGAGTTCACTGTCAAGTAATGCAGCATCACTATGTAAGGATGATTTTGTAATTATTATTACTGGGACCAATGATACAAATCCCAACGACCTATATGCAAACTTGTATCATTTTGTCCAACAATTAAATTATGTAAATGTTCTCGTCTCGAATGTACCTTATAACCGATACCTCAATGAGCGTCCCTTAAATAACATGTTACAACATATCGCTACCCAATTTCAACATTGTGATTTTATAAGCTGTGAACATGACTCAAGCAATAATCTAAGCAAAGCTCGTTATTTAAAAGCGAGTAAAATCTTCCCTCAAATAGCCTGCTCACTTTACAATCCACTCTACCAGTTGGACTTGCTGAAACGTCACATCGCCACATCCAAGAAAGTACACCAGACCTGCGACAGTACGACCGGCGCTGCCGCTGACCTGCGTGAGACTGCACGCGCTGAGCAGAACCTAGACAATGCCACAATAATGGGATCACCCACTGAAGACCAGTTTTTTCGTAGCAGCGCAATCTGACAATATTGGCATTTTACATCAAAATATATCAGGTGCACTTAATAAACAATTTTTACTTAATTTCGCTCTATCACATTTAGAAAAAAAAGGCACCCGAGTGGATATTATATGTTTAAGCGAAACGAATATAATGCGCGGATCAGAAGCCAACTTAAAATTGAACAATTTCCACGTAGCTGCCAGTTTTTGCCGCAAACACTCAAAAAGGGGCGAGGTCGCTATTCTAATTCACAAGAACATTGCCCACACAGTAATTACAGAAATCGACTCGCTGTCACAATCATATATCTTTGAATGCTGCGCAATTACCGCTACTCAATACAATATAACAATAATATGCGTGTACACAAACAGAACGCCAACGTCGCCCTCATCGATTTTCTTTCAAAAACTTGACGAGATGCTCCGCATTGTTTGTCAAAATAGAAGGAGACGGTACGTCCTATGTGGAGATTTTAATATCAATACAATGAAGGAATCTCTAATATCAAAGAAGTTTGTGCAGATCCTGGAGAACTACGGCCTACAACTGACTATTAGCGGACCAACCAGAATTACTGCCCAATCTAAAACCTGTATTGATAACATAGCTTCTAGTACGCAAGGAGCCGCAGCAACAATTCATGAACTGGGACTTTCTGATCACACTGCGCAATCCCACCAAATACCTGTGAAGAAACGAGTCCTGCCTCCCGTAAAATGGTGGTTCGAAACGAGGAGAGATCTATGTCAGGATAATCAAAAGAAGTTCATAGACTGTTTACCATGTCTAACTTTTAATGAGATATATAGCGAGACAGATGCTTCACGCGCATTTAATATTTTTCATGAAATGTTTATTCTCTTTTATAACTTGTGTTTTCCGAAGATTCGAGTTAAGATGATGAACCAACCCTTACATTCTAAACAATTGACAACAGGTATACGCAAATGCTGTCATAAAAAAAGGCAATTGTATTTGTTAAGTAGGAAATCAAAACATTGTAAATTAAGTTATAAAAAATACTCGCAACTATTGAAGAGATGCATTCAATCTCATCAAAAGAATGCAAACCTAAACTATATAAATAAAAACAATAATAAATGTAAAGCAGTGTGGAATGTCATTAAGAAGTACACCACATCAGACTGCAATAGCAGGTCAATAGGAAAAATATTAGTAGGCAAAAACAGTATTGAAGACCCTCAGGAGATTGCAGAATCATTTAATAATTTCTTTATCAATACTGTCAATAAAAATGTAACATCTAAATCTGAGCTTGACTTTAATATTAACAACAATGACTCAACCATTTTTCTCAACCCAGTGAATGCAGAAGAATTAATTAATATAGTAAAGAAACTCAAAAACTCCAATGCCGTTGGTTATGATGAACTGAGAACAGATATAATCAAAAACTGTCTGCTTGTTATTGTAAAGCCACTTCTCTATATATTAAACTTATCACTAACCCAGGGTACTTTCCCAGAGCATCTTAAAAAATCTATAGTGAAACCTATTTATAAAAAGGGAAATAAATCAGAAATGGCTAACTATAGACCAATAACTCTCATACCCATATTCTCAAAAATTTACGAAAAGGTCATGTATAACAGATTACTAAACTTTTTGGATAAAAAGAATATTATATGTGACCAACAACATGGTTTTCGAAAATCCAGATACATCTCTTTGGCAGCATTTAAATTAATTAAAAGCGTACTAAATGCGATAGATGGCCGGATACCGGTAACGGCCCTATTTATGGATATGAGCAAGGCGTTCGACTTTGTAAATCATAAACGACTGATAGCAAAATTATTCAGGTATGGTATAAGAGGTATAGCTCTCGATTGGATTAAATCGTACCTTGAACATCGAAGTCAATGTGTTGAAGCCTTGAAATACTGCTCTATAACTAAACACCTAATACCGTACAGGTCATCATATGTTATTAATGAACACGGCCTGCCCCAAGGTAGTATATTGGGACCATTGCTGTTTATATTATATATAAATGATTTACCCAATTATTTACCAAATGAGTGTATACTGTTCGCTGATGACACATCTATCATTATACCATGTAGAGATCCAGCTACATATAATGAATAAATCAATAGAACACTGGCTCAATCCATTGAATGGCTAGAAAAAAATAATTTAAAAGTAAACCTACAAAAAACAAATTTCATTCAATTTCATACAGACCGGGCTACCCCACAAAATTTAAATGTACATTATGATGATGAAACTATTGAAGAAGTACACCATACAAAATTTCTAGGTTTAACAATTGACTGTCACTGTAGCTGGCTAACACATTTAGATAATACCTGTTCCAAAGTAAACAGCTTTGTATATGCACTTAGAATAATAGCTCAAACTGTTTCCGTACAAGCTGCTTTTATTGCCTATAATGGGTATGTAAATTCTACTCTACGGTATGGTGTAATTCTATGGGGTAATTGCAAAGATATAGGAAGAATATTTATTGTACAAAAACGCTGCATTAGAGGCATATTTGGCATTAGTCAAACAGAGTCGTGTCGGCAGCACTTCATAGATAACTGCATTCTCACTGTTCCATGTCTATACATTATGGAGACTTCTGCATTTGTTCATAAATACAAAGACCAATTTACAGATGTACAGCAGCTCAGCTCACGAGAAGTCCGATCTCAATATAGACACAAACTGCACAAGCCCGCTGCAAGATTGAGACTAACTTCTAAAAATTCTTATAATGTGTGTATCTCAATTTATAATAAAATTCCTGATGATTTTAAATTAAAAAATATATGTAATTTTAAAGAATCTATTAAGACATGGCTTGCAAAAAAATGTTATTACAGTATCAATGATTTCTTTAATGATAATTGCTAACTATTATTAATTATGAATATTATGTTAACCGTGACAATTTGAGACTTTGACATGTAATTTAGGAAAATAGTGTAGTTTAGTGTAATTTTAATTTGTGTGGTAATTTTTTTTAAGATAGAAGATATTAAATTATGTAATTAAATTATGTGCCAACATGTATGTACGCCTGTAAAGGTAGGGTCTGGTGATTCTGTGTTATGTAACTCAACCTGCAAATGTAACCCATCTCCCACATACATCGAATAAATCATTCATTCATTCATTCATTCATTCTACTCTTGAGTGTTATTCAAATTATAGTCCAAAATAACTTAATTTCGAGTTTCATTCTGTAGATGTCATTTTTAGGGTTCCGTAGCCAGAATGGGAAAAACGGAATCCTTATAGTTTCGTCATGTACGTCCGTCCGTCCGTCCGTATGTCACAGGCATTTTACTCAAAAACTATAAGATGTATATTGATGAAATTTGGAACTTAGGTGTCTTGTGTAAGTCGCTACTTAGTTTGATAGTTAAATAAAAAATATATATATTTCTAGGGGGGGCACTACATACGTGTAACCAAAACTTGAAAAAAAAAAATCAGAAAAAATCAATGTGTGGCACATCATTCGACAGTTGTTCTAAAAACCCTTTGAGGTTTCTAAAAAAAAAAATCGGAAATATTCGCTCCGAAAGTAGCAAAAATTTTTGTCCCCCCCTCCCACTCCATTTTCTAAACGGTATGTTAAAAAAATATGAACATTATTACAAATATAAAGCTTTATAAATACTTCCAACGAAAATTGTTTTCAACATAATCAGACATACCGTTTTTAAGTTATTGACAAAAAACTGCGCTTCTCAGCAAAGGGACGTAAGTGCCGGGGAGATACGCTCTTGCGTTAGTGTTTTTTTCATATCGTATTTTTTTCATCTGTAGTGCATTTTTTTGCATAAACGGCTGCGGAACCCTCCAATGAGCATGGTCCGACATGCTCTTCGCTGGTATTTTTTTTTGATAATCCAAATTCCAAATTCATTCAAGTAAAATGAGACCAAGGCATAAAGTTGTTGCAGTGAGGTGATTTCATGATAATCCGAATAATATGAGCACCGTGGGTGCCACAGATATTTAAATAAGAAATTATGCGAATTTAAGGTCTCTTTCGAGTCAGATGATAATATTTTCCATTCAAACAGTAAAATCCAAGCTAACAGTAATACCAGTACAGACGATTCTTTAACACAAATATTTCATACCAGTAAAAATTATATAACCAAGAAAATGTAAACATCCAAAAATGTACTCGACACCGCGACCTCTTTCGGAAGATCTCGTAAACAGTAATAGTGAAAAAAGGGCTTGAGGAGAACCTTAAGCTATTACATTTAGAACCAAGATCGATTTATTTTATTTATTTATTTATTTATGTATTCGAGTAATGTTGCCTCAAGACCAGTTTAGCTCAGTGGTGCAACGTTGCCTGTAAAGCTGAAGGCCCTGGGTTCAAATCTCGGTAAGGCCAAATATTTGTGTGCTGAGCATAAATATTTGTTCCTGATTCGTGGATGTTTTCTATGTATATAAGTAAATTAATTTAAATATACCGTCATCTAGTATTCATAACTCAAGCTTTATTGAGCTTGCCATGGCTCTAATTCGATTTGTGTAAAAATTTACCCATAATATTTATGTATGCAGTGACACCAGAGTGTTGCAGCAGATAAAAAAGCTGTGGCTCTATTCAAGCTGTATTGATAAGTAGCGGGCCTAGGTTGCGTTTGTCATGCGATAAATAAATAACATAGCTGCCGTCACCTTCTGACACGTATGTGAGTGCGAGAGTGACAGACGCGTTATCTATCATTTATCGCGTGATAAACGCGACCATCATAGGCCCGCAGGATTTTTGAGAGTCCCCACTGAGTTTCTGGGGCCCCAATCCATGATTCAGTAGGTACTGACTGACACCACACTTAGAATTTTATAACGATACTTATGTAATGAATAGATACATTTCTGTTTCGATCCAAATTCACCCACGCTTAGTAGTTCCTTGTTTTAGCTTCAATTTTCGAATTTGGTTTTAAAGTTTTAGCTGTTAAATTGTAGTATTAGTCTCTCTTATGAGTTCAAAGATACGTCATGTAAACAACTTTGAATATAATGTAAAAGACAATGAAAAACAAAAACTGTCATGACATGACACACTTCGGTTTACAAAAACACAAAACTATTATTGTATTTAATCTTTACTTTTAAATATCGTTTGAAACTAAATTTGAAATCAATGAGGTGTTCTTTGCATCTACATTTGTATAATTGAAAAATTCAGTTTTCGCATCCCTTTCACCGGAAGCCAGATCATCCTGCAGTTTCTTCAATTTCTTTTTAAACCTTTTGTCTAAGTCCTTAACGTTATCATTGCTTAGCATCTTCCTAATAAGTGCCTTCATTTCTACTACTTCTTTCTTATTCGTGTCTATTTTCTTTTTATGGGTCTTCTTTGTGGGTATATCTAGCACTGTTGCGTTATCATCTTCAATATATTTGTTAGCTTCATCAGTGATATTGCCGAATGCACAATTCCTGACTTGGTTGACTATTTTGAAGGCTTCGTCTTCCACCGTCTTAATGACCTCGATGAGGCAAGCCTCGTGCATGGCTCCGTGGGCAAGGACTTTCGTCAGTTCAACCACGCCTTGTATCAGCTGGCTGGTCACATCCATCATGGCAGACTTTATCACAGGAGACTGAAATGTAAACATACATTAAGTATAATAATAAGAACCGTTTTTGTGCCTGCTTGAAATGAGTTTATGTCTGAAGCACTATAGGCACTGCAATTTTGCATATACGTAATCATTTTCAAGAAACTACTCTATACATTATTGAGTTTAATAACATTAAGAGGATCAACATAGACCGATGACAAATGCTTGATTTCTTTAGAATATTTTATGTATATTGTTTACTCTAGTCAAAATTCTAGACTTACAAAACAAACCACAAAGTCCGTTCAACTTTGCATTGATTTTAAATTTAGCCATGTCATAATATCATAAAGCAAATTTTACAAATCTAGGTTGAAATCTTTCTCCGCTGACGGCGCAGGCGCTATTTCGATGCAGCGACGGATGTTAGCGTGATCCGTGACAGATCTATCCGTGTGACCTGATTGGTTTCGGGATTCCTGAAACTATTCGCCTATACCTACGTGAAAACTATTAATGTGTGTGAAGTTGTAATAAAAACGCATTGAATCTACTCTAGACTTGTTTTTTTGTGCGAGATATTAATAGCACTGTTAAGATTAGGTACGAAGTTTAAAACGGGTCGTGTGATGTCATAATTGAATGGTGTTTTTAAAAGATGTTGTCTAATATTAAAGATTTTATTTAAAACCACTATAATCATGCTATAATCGCTTTGACTGACTACACTCGTCTCCAAAGTAGCATTACGTGAACAACCGATCGTCTCGAGTTCGGCCGGCGAAAATCCGCCCTTAGTTTGATAATTCAACTTTTCATCTGGGTTAAATGTTTTAGGTTAATGGATTATAGTTTCTTTAATTTTCCGCAAAATAATGTCTTGGTTAGAATGTGACGCATACGCATGCACAGCAAATACAACAAACCACCACCAGACAACAAATACAATAATTCTCGACACGTGTTTCGCCTCTCTACGAGGCATCATCAGGAGATGCAGGACATGTTGACGGTCCGGCGTCCACCCGAGAAGTGGTGGCGACTGTTTGGGTAGTTGTCTTTGCATGGGTATTTTTATTTGTGTAAACAGTATAAAAAATATGCGCATGTGAGCACACTTTATTGTCACATCTATCCATGACACTATTTCGGAAAAAGCAAAGGAACTATAATCCATTAATCTAATATGGTGTTCCTCAAAAGTAACGCCTGAATGTATCAATTATTTAAATCTATTAATTCATCCACGATAAAGTTGACTTGAATTTGCGTTACCATGCATGCTTATGCTGCAAACTGGAGTCACCAGTAAGAACTCGTCTTACATCTCCGATTTATTATGGAGATTACTAAAAATAATTAAAATTATTTTGGCTATTTTTAAGAACCGTTCATTAATTAAGTATTCCGTTTTAAAATAGACTATGTCATCCTCCATTTTAATCACAACTAAGCCAAACAAAACATTAATATCGAACTCTGCTGTTGCTTAAAACACAGACAAGACAATAAACTAACGAGCAAAAAACGAAAGTTTAGCATTAATTACATGGAGAATATGGGTAAAGGGAAGGATATTGGTTTCAAGATAACCCTTGGAAGATAACCAGAACATCATAAACAAATATACAAAAAATACACTTAGTTCTTCACTCACAAAATTATTACGGTCTCAATGAACGAAGCGCTCGTAAATATTTCTTGAAATGTGGCGTCGCAAAACGCCAGTCGGCCAAATAAACACCTTTTCCAAATATTCGGTAACGGCGCATAAATTACAAATCAAAGAACTGAAGAATACACATGTTTGTTTTGTGAAAGACGTAAGTACATCAATCGGAATATCCCAAAAGAAACTGTGTTTATCACAAAGAAGTCCTCATTTCTAAGTGAGCCTGATGTTGTAAGGATGATGCAACTGAACAAGTATGCGAAAAGTCGTCGTTGACCTAATTTGTGTTTGTTGACAAAATTCTTGTGACAATTTTGTTTGCCATTCTTTGTGAAGTACCAATTTTTTGTGACTTTGGCGGGATCGCGCAACCAATACAATTAATAAAAGTAGGACACCTAAATAAATAGACAATTCAAAAACTTTGCTGGCAGAGAAATAACCAGAGGTCGGAATAGGTAGTACCTATTTACTTAAGCTCCACGGGACGTAATTAAGAGTGGTTTAACCACGAAAAATAATGAAGTATTTTTATTGAATCCGGGATTTCCTGGGTGAGTTATAATACTTAATACACATAAATTCCCTCTCGGGGTCATTCCTACGAGTATGTCTGACGGAACTATTTGTATGTCCACTTTTGGGTTATCAACGTATTTGAATTTTCAGTAATAGACAATTGTTATTCATAAATAATCTGGCCCCGAGAGTGATTCATTAGCAATAATTAACTAATCCGGGAAATCCCGTATTCGATAAAAAACAATTATTATCTTTGGTGGTTATAACCACTCTTAATTAAGTCCTCCAGCGATGTTTAGGTAAACAGGCACTACCTATTCTGACCTCTGGAAATAACACAACTTGTCTGGTCTAATTCTCTATTGCGTTTCTATTTTGAAAGTTATTATTTTATTTATTTATTTAAGTGATTTTTATTTCACAAAAAGTTAACTTAAACTTAAAGAGCCCAAGTTTAGTAGGATTGCATTCTTTTATAACAGACTTCCTACGACCACCTTCCTGCTCCATCATCAGATCAGCTCGATGGTATCATACTATTGCATCGTCACCAAACTTAAATAAGTATGCCCAATTTTATCTTAATCGGAAACCAGGAAATAGATCAAATTTAATTTACAAAATTCCATCCGAACAAACATACATTGCAAGTTAAAGAGCAAAAACTCCGATACTAATTTACGTGAACATATGTGTCTGATATTTATCAACTTACTTACATATATTTAAATTCATATAATATTACCATTATTGAACCAACTTTTTGTTAAACATTTATAGAACTGGGGTCCGTTTCATAATCGCTTCTACAAGGTTACTTCTACTTGTATTACAAGCGGAGATGTCTTTGTACCAATATTATTTTTAAAAAGAGACTTCCGCGCGTAATAACTATCCAGTACTCATTGATTAAGACCACAATATGATAGATACACCCAAGAGATCTCCAAGTGAGCTGCTCTTAAACTCCCTATTTATAGAGTTTGAGTATCAAAAATCCTCGACTCATCATCATCATCAACTACTGCTGTCATCAATACTGTCTCAAAATAAGTACCTTGGCAATCACACACTTGATGACCTTCTTCAGCGATTCGTGCTCGTGGCCACAGACCTTCAGCAGCTCGTCCACTTCCTTCTTCTGTGTATGGATCTGAAATAATAGCACTGGAAATATTAACGGGGCCGCATCGAGAAACAATCCGGCTTTCCTTTTTATGGCCCCTGCCTGCTGGCAGCAAACTAAATTTTAGAAGCTACACGTGGTAGTTACGAGGTCTTTTTTCTGTGTGAACTATCATATTGGGTCTAGAAAGGGACACATCTTGGCCCATCAACCGCCTTGATTATACAAGCTGAAACGCGGAACTGTAAAGGCAGCATCACATAGTTTGTAAGAAAAAAGCGATAAATATATTGTCGCACAACTTTGTGCATGTAGCAATAAAGATGTGTTAAGATATACTTGGCGCTTTGCATTTCACACTAAGCAGTAGCAGTCTGTAGCACTCAAAGTGCTAACTAACATAGCCTTAACGATATTAAAACTTAAGTGGCAATGGCCAACGGATCATGAGTGGTACGCACCGAAAAATAGACCCCCACAAGGTGGGCATAACCTAGTGAAGAACGCGGGAATCCGCTGGATGCAGGCGGTGCAGGATTGGTCATAGTGGTGCTCTTTAGGGGACACCTATGTCCAGCAGTGGCGATCTTTTGGCTGATGATAATTGGCGCTTTGGATACTACAGATTATTTGAAGGTACACACTACTTGATACTAAATATAAGTAGTGTACTTGGTATTCTCAGTCCATGCTGTCAAATCCCTAATAGAAGTAATAGCGCCTAACTTGGCAGATATATTCAATAACAGTGTTGACTGCGGTGAGTTTCCTGATCTGATGAAACATAGCAAAATAACTCCTTTATTTAAATCAGGTAGTACCTCTGACCCCACTAACTTTAGACCAATATCTGTACTACTTACATTTAGTAAAATTTTTGAAAAGCTAATTCTATATCAATTGTTAAAACATTTTAATTTGAATAATTTGATGCATAGTAAGCAATTCGGTTTTACGCGGGGTCGCTCGACAACCAACGCCGGAGTTGAGCTCGTAAAACACATTTTCGATGCCTGGGAGGAATTGCGAGATGCTTTAGGCATCTTCTGTGATTTATCAAAGGCCTTCGATTGCGTTAATCATGAGCAGGCCTCGGAGTATTTTTAGCACGGTAAGACTAAGGAGAGCTATGGAGTCTTTGTTAACATTAAAATTAAATTCATACTCATACTCATCCTCATTAATTTAATTCATAAAATAAATAATAGCTATAAAAAATACACCACCATCTTCATTGACGAGTAACAAATAATATGAAGGTAAACAACCCCATAGAATTAACAATCAATATCCATAGAACACGTAGCTATAGGAATAAGTTCTTCAAAATCTTCACATGGTACGTGTACGTTGTTCATTTCATCAGTCCAGTTGTAAAATGTGTAAATAATTGAGACTTTTTCCATGTTCTCTGGAGTGAAACATGTTCTATGTTGGTCAAAAATCCACTTATGACACGAAAAAGATCTTTCCACATCGACTGAAGTTAAAGTAGCATGTTTTAGAACTTCCTCAAATTGTTGTGAGCTTGCCATCGTTCGTATTTCATTAATATCTGGGTTCCTTTCGAGAACTTTTACAAATTTATCTCTAATTGTGTCAGGGCCGAAACATGATAAAAATTGTGTAATGTCGTCTATCACTTGAAACGCTTGCTTTAATGGAATATTTGTACACTGTAATTTTGTAATAGATTCAACAATAACCTGATAATTGTCTTTAATAAAACTAAGCTCGTTTGGCAAGTTCATATCCATCAATGCGGTTTGGGCGTTTGCTATTGAGATGGCTTCTTTTCTTGAAAATTCAAAAACAATACTTTTTATTTGCTCATAATGATCCGCGTAGTAAAATGCAGCATTCAACCATGTCCCCCATCTGGTTATTACAGGCCGCGGCGGTAGGGGCACATCAGGGGCCATCGTCTTAAATATTCGTGTTCTCTGTGGCGATTTCAGAAATATCTTTTTTACATTTGATATTAAGGCGTTGACTCCTTCATGTTCTGATCTTATTTGTTCAGCAACACGATGTAGTGCATGCGCTAAACAAGTAACATGTTTCATGTTGATAAATTTCCGTTTTAAAATTTTGCCTGCGAGAAGCATATATGCAGCGCTGTCCGTGCAAAATATTAAAAATTTGCCAATGTTACCTTCGAAATCACCTTGCCACAAAAACATAAGACTATTTTCTACCACTTCAGCGATCGAGTTTCCATTGACTTTTTCTAATACCTTACATGATAGTAAGAAGGGTCGACACGAGGATCCTTGTAATGACTTCACTATAACATTGACAACGCAATTACCAATAACATCTACTGTTTCGTCCACGGAAAGCCACAGGTAACAATCTTTAAATGAGTTCCTTATTTTGTCCATAACTGGGGTGTAAATTTTTTGGAGATAAAATTTTCTTAAAGTTGATTCGTGTGGAAGTCTTTTATTCGTTATTTGGCAGCAATATTTTTCCATGAATTTTCGGAATTCGGGATGATTAAGTCTGTTCCAAGGAATGTTGCAGGTAACCAGGAACAAGCAGAGATCAATATAGAAGTCGCTTATAGCTCCACATTTCTTTTGGTGCTTGTCAGAATTAACATGTTTCAGAACGTTGTCCTTTTTCAATCTAGTTATAGAACTTTCACACACAGTGCAGTATACAACTGCTTGATCGGTATTATACTCTAACTCTTCATAGGGTTCTATCCAGCGCTGTATAAACGAAGAATGTTGGCGAGATTTTGTATTGTGTAGAATGCTGTTGACATGCTTTAATATAAAAGTGTGTCTTAATTGCGTGAGATGTACGTCACAAGACACACACGTTACTACACCTTTTTCGTGATCGTATATAAGATCTTTGTACGGTTCAATCCAGTGCAAAATTTCAGATATTTGTGGATCCGTCATAATGAAATCAGCAATTTATTCCGAAATTTGCCTTAAATGAATATATTGAAGTAACAAATAATACGTCTTAATATGTTGATACATGACATATGATGTCATTAAGTGCATTATCTAAAGCGGCCAGTGACAACGTATAGTTCTTTATCTCAACAGTAATTATAGTATGTAGGTACGTTAAGTACTTAAATAAAATATTGGAGCGATGACACTGCAATATGGGTAATATAATAATATTAACATACACATATACATATTATTACATTTTTATAATATAACATTTAATTAAATATATGTAAACAGAATTAATTACATTTAAGTAGTCTAAGTATTTATAAAACGATTCGGACGAACTTAATTAATGAGGATGAGTATGAGTATGAATTTAATTTTAATGTTAACAAAGACTCCATAGCTCTCCTCAGTCTTACCGTGCTAAAAATACTCCGAGGCCTGATCATGAGACACTGATCAGGAAGCTACACCACTACGGAGTTAAAGGATCAGCACTAAATTTATTAGAGTCTTATTTAAATGGTAGAATACAAAGGGTTGACGTGAATGGAAAGCGTTCACCGGGGTCATTAGTCTCTATGGGTGTGCCGCAGGGATCAATATTGGGACCTTTCCTGTTCCTTATCTATATAAACGACTTGCCACACCTCGTAAAGACCCACCATGAGATAGTTTTGTTTGCAGATGATACGTCTCTAATTTTCAAAGTCGTACGAAATCAACGATCCTACAATGACGTAAACAATGATATCTGTGTAGTAGTAAATTGGTTTAATGTAAATAATTTATTGTTGAATGAGAAAAAGACTAAATGTGTTAAGTTTGTCACGAGTAACGTAAAACACGAGCTAGTAAGCGTTATGGTTAAAGGTGAGGAACTGGAACTAGTTAATAGTACAGTCTTTCTCGGTATAACATTAGATTCTAAGCTCCAATGGGGTCCCCATATTGCTAATCTCTCGAATAGACTGAGTTCTGCAGCTTTTGCATTAAGTAAGATTCGTCAATTAACAGACGTTATAACGGCTCGATTAGTGTATTTCAGTTATTTCCACAGTATTATGTCATATGGCATCTTACTATGGGGCAGTGCTTCCGACATTAATACTATATTTGTTCTGCAGAAGCGGGCTGTTCGTGCGATATATAAAATGAACTATAGACTCGCTTAGAGATAAGTTTAAGGACATTAATATAATGACAGTGCATTGTCAATACATTTATGAGAATATTATTATGTACATAAAAATATTACCTACTTTAAGAAGAACTGTGATATACATAATATTAATACTAGAAATAAGCATAAGCTCGCAGTGCCTGCTACTAGGCTCCATAAAATAAGGAGATCATTAATTGGTAACTGTGTGAGATTTTATAATAAACTTCCTAGCAGCATAACTGAGTTGTCTATTGGTAAATTCAAAAATATTGTGAAACGAAAATTATTTTCTAAAGCTTATTATAGCACACAAGACTACATGAATGATGAAGCCGCGTGGGATTAATGTAAATAGTAGCGTCATGTAGGTATATGAATAATTATTTTAACGAATACCTAAGGTATTATTATTATTTTAATCTTAATAGTTTTATATACTCTGACATTTAGAATTTTATTCTAGACACATTCTAGATTATTTATTTCTTATTGACAATCCTTTTGGGATTTATCTTATTGATTATTTTAATTTTTAAAATGATGATTTTATCAATAATATTACACTTAAGTTAAATGATCTGATTAGGTTTTTCTGGGTTTCCCTAATCCTTGCAGCAAATGTTGGATCATATTGTATTTCTCCCAGCAAACATTCACTCTCATGTAACTGACATTTCGAAAGTGCTTGTAACTAGGCCTACTTGAATAAAGAATATTTTGATTTGATTTGATTTGATTTGATTATATATAGTTTCTTCCTCGAGCACAAGCTTTGAGTACATAGGCTTATATTCTAGAAAGGTCGAGGAAGATGCTCACGGGTTGTAACCGCGACTTGATCATGTTCTTCATAGCCACCACCGCCCCGACGGCCTGGCTGGGGTCGTGCCCGATCAGCGCGTACCCACACACCACCATCTGGTGCATCGCCTTCTCCGCCAGTTGCGTTGTATCGTTCTGCCGTTCTTTGAGGCAGTTGTCCAGCTGAAACCAGTGGAAGGATTTTTATGCAAGCCACTGAAAATTTCGCTTAATTTTCGCACAAAACCTTAAGAATTTCGGCGTATTGGGGAACAAATATAAAATACTACTGTCAAGGTATGTCACCTCAAATTGCAGAACTTCCATATTATTAAAAGTTATATTTAGATTAAATGACATTCATGGTAACTAATTTTGAAGTCTTACATTTCAATGTCAATGTGCACATCAGACCAATGTGGCAAACCCTTGTAGTAAAATATCCCAAGGAGTATTTATTAAACTATCGAAGAAATTTCGAGGAAAACCTCCTAGCCACTGTCAAGTTTATTTAACAGTTATGTTTAGGGTAACGCGTAAGGCATGCAGTGCTAATATGGAGAGTAGAATTAGGATAAACTAAGAAACTGTGGAAGTATAGCAAAGGTCAGCTCAGTATCGTAACAGGGGTTTTCACACGTCAGTTCCAAGTCGAAGGACACTTGGTGAAGCTGGGTCTTTCTGACAGCACGGATTGTAAAATGAGCAGCGAGGAAGCAGAGACAATGTAGCACATAGAGTGAGCGTGTCATGCCCTCGCCAGTTAGAGAATAAAGGAATTCGGTAATGGTTACCCAGGAATTACAAACGCTACCATTGGGTTGTATCATCCTGTTTATTGAGGTGGTAGAACAACCCAGTAGCAAGAAGGGTTGGTGACACAAAATATCCCACGGAGTCGAAGTGTATCCGTAAGGACCCCTTGTAAAATGATAAGATAAGTGTAACCTCTGTGCCAGTGGTCTTCCTGATGGCCTCCAACTGGTCCTGTAAGTCGGCCAGGCGGTCCAGGATGTGCGTGGTTCCATTCTGTAGCAGCATTTGGATCTTCACCAACACGAGGTTAACAGATCTACATAACACATTCACATTACACTGTTAATTTAATAGTTTTAACGTAGGTCGTAGTAGGGTCGTTTCAATATAGTCACTGACCTCGATCGTATAATTGTTAGGATTCTAAGATATTAATAATATGATTTTAAATTCCTTGGAACTCCCTTCCTTGGTAGTCCCTTGCAACATTTAAGTCACACCTTAAAAACATTACCTGTGTTACCCTTAACTCATTGCTATTGAAATCACTTTCTCAACTTTGCGGCTGACACTGTTATGTTTATTTATTTACTTACTTTGCATATATTATATTTATTATGTATAATTATTTATGTATGTTTATTTACGCAATCTTATTTGTATTGCGTTTACATGCGTCTAAATGAGTTTTTGTTTTGCTTCATAACTGTTTCTCGCCACCTACTCAACTAAAATTGTTGTCTTTTAAACACTCCGCTACCCAAAGGTTGTCTGTCTCTCGCTATTTAGCGATAAGACCGCCTGTTCTTTACCTGTGCTAATTCGAATGTTACTGTCATGTTCTGTATTTCTGTGTATCTGAGGTGTGCTATAAAGAGTTTTTTGTATTTGTACTAGTCTATTTTAAAATAACCAAATATTCCCAGAAGTCAGAAAGGTTAAAGCACTCTTAGAAATATCTATTTATTGCTATTGTACGGTACAGTAACACCATGTTTGCCTACACGCCTCGGATTTACGGATTCTTATCCCTGTATTCTTTGAACAGAATAAATAGTGACCGTAAAATACTCCTATTTTCTCAACCAGCTGTTTCTTGTACAGTCAGCATCAAATAGTCTGTAACATACAAAGCGACAAATATCGTCACACATCTTTGTGCCTATAGCAATGAAGATGTGTTACGATATATTTGACGTACAGTCGAGGAATTTAATTATATCCCACTAGCTTCTGCCCGCGACTTCGTCCGCCTTAAATTCGTTTATCGCGGATAAGAGTATTTTTCCGGGATAAAAAGTAGCCTATGTCCTTCCCCGGCACTCAAACTATCTCCATACCAAATTTCATCCAAATCGGTTCAGCGGTTTAAGCGTGAAGAGGTAACAGACAGACAGACAGACACACTTTCGCATTTATAATATTACTGGATATGGATTTCATACCTTGTCACAGCCAAAATTAATATGAAAGCCGATAGAGATTCCATATCAATGTCACTATGACAAGGTAGACAGATAGATAAATAGCATTTATTCATTAACAATACAAAGATTGTGTTTGAAATAAAATTTAAACTTAAGTCTAGGACAAAAAACGGTGGTACAAAAGGAAATAGTATCTCACTTAAATCTAATTCGTATATCTAAAAATCATTAAAAATTTCATCCACACTATAAAAACTCCCCCTCAACAGAAATGACTTTAGTTTAAGATTAAAAAGTCAATAGCTTGTAAGGATTTTTAGTTCTGTTGGCAACCTATTAAAAAGCTTCACTGCTTGGTTTCTGGAGCAATGCTCGGCAATTTTTCGCTTGGAACAAAACTTTAGCTTTAAATTCTTAGTACGCGTTTGAAGCCGCGCTTCCTGCTCTTCATATGACTCAAACTTCGATAATTTCTTAATAAGCTCCGTGAGTAGTACAAGAACATATAAGCAAGGAACCGTAAGAACACCTAACGAAACAAAATGTTCCCGGCAGGAGATCCACGGAGGACTTTTCATTATAGTTCTTATTGCCCGTTTCTAGGCAGCTAGAGCTCTATTAATGTTGTATTGGAAGCTATTTCCCCAAAACATGATGCTGTACCGCAATCTCGACTCAACTAGAGCATGATAGACCATTTTTAGTTGATCAACGAGAAGGTACGAAAGGGTACACGAATTAAATTCCTTGACCGTACCAGTGTACCTAACCACTGACTTGCTTTTGGTAACCATGGTTACCTGTCATCATTATTATTCTAATATTATAAAGTTGCAAAATTTAAATGTCTGTACTTTAACGATATTTAAAAAAACGAATGTAAAGACTATTTGGAGGTCACTGAAGCAAAATATATTTTTTGTATATTTATATGTGTCCTTGCGGCTTCATCATGCAAAATCGGCTAAACGGATTTCAATTATTATTGCTACACGGGTAGCTGGGTATCTCTAGATGGTTATAGGATATACGATACGTTTTGTCCGACCACGCTAAAGAAAAAAGAGGGTTATGATTTTTTTTTTCCTCCGCTAACGAAGTTGCGGGCACCTTATGGTTCTAATAGAAAAAGAGATCAATCCTAAATTTGAGGCAAGTGAGTGGGTAAGTCACTTCAAGATCTACCTCTCAAGGTCCACATGGAACTTCTTCTCGATGCTCTGCGCCAGGTCTCTGCTCAGCTTGCCCGTGATCTCGTCTTCTATCACCATGTCCACCTCTTTGTTAATATCTTTTGTCACATCTTCACCCAGTGCTCCTGATATCTGTTTCACCAGTAATCAGAAAAAGCACAAGTTTTCACACCTTTTAGATGATAGATATTTTGTGTACTTAAACTTACTCCTTCAAAAAGCATTTCGTACATCAGTCCAAATGGATGAACTATGATATATATTGCTGAACAACAAAATATGCAATCTAATAACTCAGAAGATTGATTAAAACAAGCCAAGTTGAGTCGGACTCGCGCACCAAGGGTTCCGTACAAAATATATGCTCCAAACGGCCTTATCTATGAACATCCAGTGTTGGGAGATCTCTACTCCTAAGCAAAATGTACGCGGTGTTCGAACATTTTATATTGGTTACTGACATAGACAGACAGACATACAATTATACTGTTTTTAGTATTTGTTGTTATAACGTGAACATCTGTGAAAAATTCAACTGTCTAGCTATCGCGGTTCATGAGATACAGCCTGGTGACAGACGGACAGACGGACGGACGGACAGCGGAGTCTTAGTAATAGGGTCCCGTTGTACCCTTTGGGTATGGAACCCTAGAAATTATTAAAATAAATTAATAAATCTTGACGGCCGGTTTGGCTCAGGCAAATAACGTTGCCTGCGAAGCTGAAGATCCTGGGTTCAAATCCTGTTAAGGGCAAATTAGTGTGATGCGCATAAATATTTGTTCATGAGTCTTGAATGGTTTCTATGTACATAATTTAGCCGTTAATTAATCTGTCGTTTGTACAAACTACACAAGAAACGGAAAAAATACGTGATTTCGGAGTTCTTTTCTATCGAGAAAATTTTAAACAAACAATTTCCGCGTTAGGCGCTGAATAGGTTATATATGTAGTCAAAAAATACAATCTGAAAACCAGCCTGTTTCATATACTAGATTTGACAAAAATCTGACTAATAAATAGCTTAAATTTTCGATGTACCCCCTAAATGCTCTAAGGGCTCAACGACACATTTAATAGATGGGTACTTATATACATAGAAAACATCCAAGACTCAGGAACAAATGTTTATGCTCATCACACAAACATTTGCCCTTACCGGGATTTGAACCCAGGACCGTCACCTTTGTAGGCAGGCCAAAACGCTAGTCAATAGGCACGATGACTGGGTATGAAAATTTAAATTCTGATTAGTCCGCCAGTCAGATATTAAAAAAATTAAAGACACATAAATTTTAGTTTTTCAAGACATTAAAAATTTACTGAGATAAACCGCATTAATATTTAGGAGTGGGGGCTCGTGACGTCACTCCTATGTAAAATTTGTACCTAAGAGTGACGTCACGCGACATTTTGACTCAATGTACCGTCTTTATTTTTTGATTATGTAAAAAAAAAATTGGTGTGTATATTTTTTTTACTTAATCTGCATGACGGACTATTATAAAAATTTAGTCATCATCCGTATTATTGCAGTAGGACCATCACTATAACAAGTTATGCTTATGCCAGCCAATTTCGATAACAATAGACAGGTAAAGAGTTTGTAAAAAAGTGTAAAAACTGACCACAAAACTCCAGAGCACACTCCAACGCAAGCATGTTATGACACTCGCCATGCCAGTGGATCGACGCAAAAATAGCCCAGGCCATATACAAGTTGCGAAACGCCGAATCGAACACGGTTTACGACGTATTTTACGCCCATTTCATTGCTATAGAATTGAGGGATTCGTAAGAAATCAGTTAGAATAACATTTTTAAAAGCAAATTTATCTGGATCACACTTCATTGAATCATTTGTAATACCAATGGGATGGAATATAATACTCTTGACTACATCGATTCTGCTACTCTTATATTTTGTAATCACACCTTTATACAGCGTCCATTTACAATTTTACATGAATGAAACAGAGAAAAAGATGCGGCTAGGCAATCTATAAGAGGCCTCTATTTTTAGTTGTATATGTCAAAAAACACATAAACTATAAAATTCCTGGAATTTTTACGAAAAATATGAAATTTAACATTGTATAAATCTTTTTGGTTGGAATTTAATGTGACTTTATAATGTTTGGTATATTTTCTTGCTTTTCCGAGAATTTTACAGGTTTATGTGTTTTTTGCATGTTTTTTTATTCATTTTTTAATAGCCTATAAGAGTGTCCCACTGCTGGGTGAAGGCCACTCCTTTAGATCTCCACAACTCACTATTACCGGCTGACTCGGGCCAATCGTCTAGGAACGCATCTAGGTCGTCCCGCCATCTCCGTCTCGGCCTGCTCTGTCGTCGCCGCCCATCCTGTGGTACCCACTGGGCGCCTATAAGTATAAGCCCACCTGTCCGGGTGCATACGGCTTACCTGGCAGGCCCAGTCCCACTTGAGTTTGGCGGTTTTTGCTCCAACGTCCTCTACGCGGGTTTGGGAGCGTAGCGTGGTGCTCCGGACACGATCCGTGTTTTAGCATAAATAGTGTCGACAAAGCTTTATGATGTATAATCGGCCGTAGAAAGTATTATTACACAAAAAGCTATCTATCTTTCTAATACTAATATACTCGTAAAATTGAAAGGATACGCTGACAACATTATTAATTCTTCATTTTAGAACTAAAAAACATATTTAAGAGTCATCATAGTATGTTGTTTTCGGTATTCTTTGACCTTCTTGATGACAGTGGCAGCTTCCCCAGTCTTCGGATAGAACTCCCTTGCAGACCTTCAATTCTGATTCTTCTTGGCCTTTGGACACTTCCTCATGCACGTGATGCCCTTCTCCTTGCACTTGTTGCAAAGAGCCGAGATTTTAGCACTATCCTCCTCGTTAAACTTGACGCTGGCGGATGTGTGTCTTAACGAAGCCACGCTTGATGGAGCTATGGAAAAAAGTTACTATAGATAGAGATAAGGGGCATGGGGACAGGAGGGAAGTAAGGGCGTCCTACTTCGCGTTCACCTTTTCAACCCTTGTTGCTACGCCCCGCTCCTTTACGTAAATAGTTGACATAGAAGTTGCACGATAAAGTAGAGTAAGCTGCAATAATATATACACAATTAGTCCGTTCAAAAACATCTTGTCTTGACTCTATTAATAATAATAATTTCTTAAGTCTCAAGCAATAGCCCAGCATTTTGTACATCAGTTCAATCCCATAGCCTAGTATATTTAAATCGCATCAATCTCCAATCGTTCTTGCATCTAACGAGTGCTGTCTCTGTGCGCGTCCCATGATACGGGCAGGAACAGCACCCGCGCGGTGTACCCCTTACATTTCATTAAATTGTCGAAAGGGCTTCAACGCGTTGGCTTCGTCTCCGTGCACGCCTCCCATAGGTCCTGGGCATCATTGTCCCGTGAGCGGGTGCGATATACAAAATAATTTCTTTATTTCAGGCCACTTTGCCCATAGTTTGTTTATTATAATTACAGACTTACATTAAATTACTGGAGTTAATGCATCTTAACCTAGGCCTCACATTTTTTTTTTTATTTGGCGTCTTGGTAACACGTGGCAATGAAAAGACGCCCAGTGACTGAAGAACGGACAGTTTCATCTCTCTGATATCGGCCAGCAAGCTGTTGGTGCTGGCCTGCAGACGATACAATTGAGAGGCGATTCTGTTTCTCAGTATGGCATAGAAATCGTTCGTGCGTGCTACCACAAACATGCCTGACGCATTGCATAAGAGTAGCAGCCCCAACAGCATTCTGAAACCGTTATTAAATTAGACGCTCAGAGCACTGTAAGCGCGATTCGTGTAGTTGATCCACTGGCTGCACGTGTAAAATTATTGGTAATACAGCATGAACAATGTTCTCTTGACCTCCACTGTACTACTAATGACGAATAGAGTCTAGCGAAGATATTCCTGAACGGACCAGCGGTACGGTAAATTTTGTAAAAGGGAATCGTACGTACTCCATTCTGTATCCCTTTTATTATTTGAGTTTTGTTACAAAATTTGCCACGGAAGATAAAGAAGATAGATTTCAGAGTGCCTACAAACGGCTACTTACGAGCAGTTCGGCTGACTCCTGATGCCTGCGCAGACGCAGCGTCTCGGACGTTAGGCAACGAGGCACTGATCCGGTCAGCCAACGTATGCCTTGAGCCTTCGATCACGAAATCCGTCAATGATAACGTATTCATTCCGGGAGTCTTGGAACAAATAAATTTCTGACAAAATTTTCTGTCAAGATTTATTTCCGACTGTACTTTTCATTAAACATCTATCAACTACCTACTCACAGACGATTCTAAAGAGCTCAACCTCGGTATCGTTGTGTTATTGTATAACATAGTTCCTATGACCACCTTTCGGCTCCATCATCAGATCAATTTGATAGTGTCATCATTTTGTTTTGACACCCAACTTACATAAGTGTGCCAAATAGCATTGCAGTGCATTCAATCTTGGGGGCAGTCCTACGAGTATGTCCGACGGACCTATTTGTATGTCCACTATTGGATTGTCAACGTAATTGAGTTTTCTGCATTGGACAGTTATTCATGAATAATTTGTACATGAGAGTGATTTATTAGTAATAATAAGCTAATCCGGGAAATCCCGCATTCAATAAAAATCAATCATTATTTTTGGTGGTTATAAAAACACTCTTAAGTAAGTCCTCCCGCGAAGTTGAGGTAAATAGGCACTAGGTACCTATTCCGCCCTCTGTCAATTAGTTAATGGACCAACAAAAAGTAGTAACTTTAACAACAACTGTCATATAACAAATTCTTACTTGGGTATGGGATTCGTGAATAGACTCGCGTGCTGTTGATGCATTTTCTGTTTTGACCTAGAAAACAAGATTTTGCTAAGCACACTTTTTTACGTAGCCAAAATGGCAATAACGAAACCCTTATAGTTTCGTCATGTCCGTCCGTCCGTCCGTATGTTGGCATTTTACTAAAAACTACATGATGTATATTAATGAAATTTGGATTCTTGTGTAAGCCGCTATATTTATTATAAAACTATAAGTAGTTTGATACTAAAAATATTTCTAGGGGGGTGGGGCACTCCATACATGTAACATTGTAACCGAAACTAAAAAAAAAAAGCAAATATAAATGTGTGGCACATTTTTCGATTTCATTTTTGAAAAAGAGTAAAGGCCGAAACACACCGGATGCGTGCGCAACACGTGCGCGTGTGCGTGGCGTGCGCGTTGTATCGTATGAAATGTCATAGTAGATGGCACACCGCTTGCGTGGCGTGCACGTGTGCAGCGGTGTGTTATCTCCTATGGGTATTCGTACTTTACAACGCACACGTCTACGTGCACGCCACGCACACGCATCCGGTATGGCTTGGCCTTTAAAGAAGGTGCTACTCATTTGTTTTACTTACCATTCCAAACCTCGAATTGTAATAATGCTTCAGTGTGCCCTGGAGAAAATCGAGCGTCCTGAAATATAACCATGTTTTGTAAGACAATCAAGTCATTTTGTGCTGCAGGGGAAAAATAAATCATAACCCTCTTTTCTAAACGTTACCTACGTTTTACATTACTCCTATAAACATCTGTGGAAGCTACCCGTGTACCAAAAAATGTTGAAATGCGTCGACACATACAAAAAAATCATGGAATATATTTTTCCATTCAGTGACCTTAAAATTCCGTAGGTTCACTTTCACTTCTTTATGTCGTCAACGTACAGACATTTAATTTTTTCAATCTTATAGTAGTGCTAGAAAGTGCCCGCTACTTCGTCAGCGGAGGAGGAAGAAAAAGTACCCTATATATAACCACTAGCTTCTGCCAGCGGACGAAGTCCGCCTTAAATTCGTTTATCGCGGATAAGGGTATTTTTCCGGGATAAAAAGTAGCCTTTGTCCTTTCCCGGGACTCAAACTATCTCTATACGAAATTTCATCCAAATCGGTTCAGCGGTTTAAGCGTGAAGTGGTAACAGGCAGACAGACAGACGGACAGACACCCTTTCGCATTTATAATATTAGTATATGGATACCCGGCTACCCGTGTACCAAATGGTTGAAATCTGTTAAGCCGTTTTTAAGGTTCCGTACCAAAAATTGTAAAAAAGGAACCCTTATGGTTTGTTTGTCTGTCTGTCTGTCCGACTATTAGAGCGCCATATCTCAAAAACTACTTATGCTATCTATTTGAAATTTGGAAAGTTTATAAACATGGTACATGTAATGCAATGGAAACATCTATACTATTATAAAGTTATAAAAATGAAATGTCTGTACATTGAAGATATTTTCAAAAAATTGATTGTTTCGGACTATTTGGAGGTCACTAAAACAAAATTATTTTTTTTGGATTTTATGTATGTTTGTATGAGTCGTTGTGGCTTCATCACGCGAAATCGGCTAAACATGGGTATCTCCAGATGGTTATAGGATACTTTTTACCCGACTATGCTGAAGAAAAAACGAGGGGTTATGACTTTTTCTCCTCCGCGAACGAAGTTTCGGGCATCTTCTAGTTTTAAAATATATTAGTATTTTCTAAAAACACGACGTATATGAGGGGCAAAAATTCAAAGCTCTTAGGTCAAATAGGGTATCATATGAGAGGGCTTGATCTGTAAGTTTTTGAACTATTTTTTTATTGTGAGTAGATTTTGTTTTATTAAGGAAAATGTGAAAAAAAAAACACCATTCCCCCCCCTTTCCGAAGTTCACCAAGCGAAAAATCTAGAATTTTCGGGAATTATGTAATTTAATATGAATATTACACGTAAATTATAACCTTATCTGTCTTACTTTTTTTTTAATAACTAAAAATCATTTTTGAGTAACCCGGTTTGATTAAGTTTGCCCCTAATTTGTATGTGATGCCATAGATACCAGAGGCAAACTTAACTCATACGGCAAGTTAAGTCGGAATAAGTTCAGTGTCCGTCAAATACTCCGATTCTCTTAAATTTTTGAAAATCATCTTCAATTTTACAACTATAGATAGGTATATGTTTGATCCTAATGGTTCAAATACAAATGACTACAGTTGGATTTGCGTGGGTCTAAAATTTAATTCACCCGAACTCGTGACATATTATTTGTTAACTGAGACAATATCCGATTTGAAGGTTATACAGAAGAGTGGTCAAACTTACCCGAGGAATCTGTCCATGGGCGTGCAAGGGCAGGTGGCGCAGACGCACGGGCAGGTGGGCGGATCGTGTGGCGCGCGCAGGCGGCACGTGGCGCCGCACCCATGGTTAAGCGCCTAGAGGTGCGTCCACACTTATATCATTTGCTCGTATCCGATCACCGTGGCGAGGCATGACTGCGTATCGCGCTGCTTAGACGCTCACCGTCGGCGCGGCGATCTCGCCTCGCTTGTCCGATTTAAGTGTGTGATACGCGTAGCAACGTGGATTTCGAGCGATCGGATCGGCGCAACGGCCAAACGCGTGATCGTGACACAGGATCATGCCACGGTACGAAGATCTGATCGGGCAAATGATACAAATGTGGACGCATCTTAGGGTCGAGATCAGTTAATACATCAATCAATTTCAATAAATTCCCCCATCCGCCTAGGCATAATATTAGGCCCCCAAAAAATTTCTCCTTCACCCCGAGGACGTCATCACTTTAAAGCGTAAATTGGAAGCCCAAGAAGACTCACGCCTCAGATCTGAAAGGGTCGCTATGAGATATGGATCCAAGCCTACCTCCCTTACAGATTCATTGCAAACAGAACTAAACAGACAGACAAAGACGACCGCTTCGGCAATGGCCGTTTTAACCCTCTCTTAATACTTACAGCCTCTCAACAGGCTACGGATTATCCCAATATCTTCCCTTCGATTCCCTCGATTTTTTCAACTGATGTAGTCAATGACATATTTTTTGTCAATAGAGTGGGTTTACATACCTCACCTTCTTGTTCGGGCTTCTTCGAAACAATTCGTCCAATGACGATTTCGGTCACGACAACTGCAGTCAACTCCGATCTTGCCGTTTGTGAGCTGACATGGTGACTAGGGATTGCAATCCGGTCCGGCGGATCCGGTAAACCGGCCGGATCCGGTACTTTTTGGCGGCCACCGGATCCGGTAAAGATTGACCGGATCCGGACCGGATCCGGTAGACTGAAGAGACGCCACAACAGACATCCATACGGACTACCCAACCCAAGAAAGCTGATTCTAATTTGGGTTTGGATAAAAATGTCGAGAGTCAATATGATCTAGCCCCCGTATTGCCTAACGCGTTTGACGCTCGCAATCGGAATCAAGTGTCATGATTTTGTATGAGCTTTGACAATTGATTCGGATACCAAGTGTCAATTTTTCGTTAGGCAATAACCCCATAGATCAAGTAGTTAAGCTTCAAAGAACGGTGTGTTTCTTAATTATTCTTTGAGAGGTTACTTTTGTTTAATGGTTAATTATGTTTCTTTGACCAAATTTTTATTATATTTTTACTATAACATGTATCAAGTGCAATGTGATATGATATATAATTAGTGACTAGTTTTCTTTAAGAATGTTTAATATTACGGGTATAGTATTTTTTTTATTATTGGTGAGTTTACCTCTTATAGTATTAATAAAGTTGATTAAATATTGCATAGTAGAGAAGAAAAGTGGGGTCAAAGTTAAAATAACGATCAAATCATGACCCAATACAGCAAATAAGTGGTTTTTATTTATTTGGCAATTAAAATTTAAAAAACTTCATTTAAAGTGTTATATTTATATTATTTTTAATAAAGAAGATTTAATTTTGTTATATTTACTATGAGACAAAGTTACCGTGAGTTCATGTGTGGCTGTAAAGGTTAATAATGTTATTAAGTGAAGGCTAAATAGTATTGAAGCAGATACTTAAATTTTCATATTACTGCAAAATAAGTGGCCGGTGATACTGATTTTTGACTTAAGACGACGAATTGGAAATTTTGGTGTCAGAGATCTTAACATTTCTCAGCCATTTCAAAGCATATGAAAGTGATATTTCATAACATGGTTCTTCATTTCATTTACTTTATTTTGATAGTTGCAGAAACACGATTCTTTAACTTTTATAACAGAGAAAACAATATCAAAGAAATTTTAAAACAGAGATTCTCATTTTTCAGGCTAACCAGACCAATTTAAGCCTCAACATTTTCTTAGTATATTAGTCTAACTACGCACTTTTGTTTGTTAGTTGGATTTTTTAAAATTATTTATAGTTTTTAATTGAAACGAAAAAAGCTGTTTTGTCGTTTACAACCTTATGGTATAAGCTAGCGCTGGCGCGTATTTGTATGCAATCAGTCCCCCCCCTCAGTCCGCTGCGGACCAATCAGAGAACGGGATGCAAACCATGTTTTTCAATTGATTGTTTAGCGATGCGTCGCCTAGTAAGCCTATATTATAGATATATTATAGGCCATTTTTTTTCTTTGATTTATTTATAATCAATAACTGAAACAGTTTCCGTCCGTTTAGCGTTTAACCTGTATCGCGGATATATACTTTATTGGCGTCGAAGATTTTAAATTAAAGCCCGGTCGGGCGATAGTATACAATTATGTCGATGTGTATACATGGCATTTTTATTTATTTATTATAATTGTAATAAATATATGAACTTATTAATTAATAATACATTCGGTGAACAAGAGTGTCGCTGTTAATAAAATAGTCGAGTTACAATAGTACATTACTGCAGACGCCAGGAAAGAAGGGCTTGCCGGGTGAGTAGGTATAGACAATATTTTGAATTTATTCATCAACATACGAACCATACAGATTTGTGTTCTTAATGTCGGTTCGTGTGTAATACCCATGAACGCGGATATTTTTGGTCCGATAATCATTCAAATACAAAAAAATAAAAAAAAATATTCAGCTGTTTAGCGTGTTCATGAACATGTTGACGCTATGTTTACATTAAAATTAAAAAAATAAATACTTCCCGGCCAAGGCCTTCAATTTTGTATGAAATTCCTTTACAGTTCTCTCAAGTTGTTCCGCCCGCAACGTAATACTTTGAAGCCTGTTTTAACGCACGTAATGACGACGTTTCATTGCATGATTGAGAAAAAATATATTAGTAAAGAGCGTGGTTACCCCGCGGTTAAAGGTTGGAAATAAGATCTCTGCCTCACTGGGATGCAATGGCTATGTCGCCAGCTACGGTAGCCAAACAATTTATACTGAGATGTATGGCAGCTGACTCACCTAGCGACGGTTTGGCGACGGCAAAACGCAAGAGCGACGTCGCTGGCGACAGCCCCATGATGTCCCAGTGAAGCAAAGGCCTTAGACGTGCTGTGTGGACGTGTGTAAATTTTACGATTAAAGTTCAACTTACATATTTATAAAGCAGTCCCAGGCCGACAAATAAGATCAAAAGCTGGACAAGCATTGGATCGTGCTGCTAGATACCTGTAAGACGTATATATCCATAACAGCAGGGGTCAACATCAGGTTGATTGTCCCATGAGATAGACTGGTGGAAGTTGCGGGAAACCACTGGATGCAAGTGGCACAAGGACCGGCCAAGACCATAGTGACGTTCCTTGGGAGACCCTATATTTATTTATATACATGGAGAACCAATAGCTTTAACTATGTTAGTAGTGTCTTAAATAGTAATAGAGAGACAATTACAGGATCTCACTTATAGCATCATGTTAGTATTTCACATTAATTTAAACAATACGCACGTTTATATAGCTATATGATCTTATCATGCTAGAGATTTGCGACGCTTCGTCACGATTACGCATTGAGGTCACTGCGATTTGCGAGCGGTTTGCAAGCGATGCGATCATTAAGCGTGCTCTCATGATGCTCACTGTGGTTGTGCAGCGAGCTCGCTGCGATTTGCAAGCGGTTTGTAAGCGAAACCATCATTGAGTTTAATGTAAACACTTATATATATAACCCTAGAGTGTTAATATAACTGACTTACATTGTTTTTAGACAGACACTATTTTATAAGCTCCATAGTTTATACAAAAGTTACTATTTCTGTACCTAATTGATTTTATTCAGATAATTACAGTCATGATTTTAGATTGATTGTATTGTTTTGGTTTTGTTTTGACATTTCAAATACACTATCACTTTGGCCATGACATTCCTTTTGTCAGACGTATGAAGTGTGCGACGAGTGTGAGGTAAGCTACGTTCACACTTCGGTTTGGCGAAGTTCGTTGTTGACGTCTCTTTCATTTTCTATGATGATGAAAGAGGCTAACGCGAACCTCCGGCCGAACCCCCAAAGTGTGGCCGTAGCATAGCATAGTAATACAGGGGCCCGTTTTCAAAAGCTTGTAACTTGTATTAGCGGAACTCTCTTTCCAACAATATGAATTAAAAAGGGACTTCCGCATGGAATACAAGTTACAGCGTTTATAAAGCGGGCCCCAGGTATACCCTGACAAGTTGCTTAGCGCCCTCGACATGTTGCGGATTTTCAGTGGTACTAATTTATTTTAATGTATTTTTGACAACAGATGTTAGGCGTTACGGAGGATGGATGAATATTCAAAAATCTTGAAATTTTATAAAAATAATAAAAAAATTAAAGCCTCCTTATTGTCAGAAAAAATACTGATTTTTCTGTGGCTTATAAGTAATTAGTAAAAAGAGAAAACAAGACTAAATATTCTGCGATTATAAAAGAAAATACCATAAAAAGTCCAATAAAAATCAGTATGATGAAAGAAAGACCATTTTGGATTTTGGGTATCACAAGAAAAACGCAGGATTAAGTTGTATTTGGATAAAAATGTTTTGAAATTGGTTGTTGACATGACCGATACTGACATTTTATAATGCAGTCGTATTGAATTGGTTAGTTTGTTTGGGTTTGACTTTTTTTTCTCTACGTAAGGTATTTGTATGTATACAAATAGTGAGCTGCTATCGTCAACTCCTCCACTAAAAAGCGTTCCAACAAAAGTTAAAATTAATAAACCGACCGATGAATCTGCTATTATGCTGTGAGTATCAAGTTTCAAAACCCTACTTGTTTTCTCGTTTTACAAAAAAAACTTGATAGATTCAGGCGTTACTTTGCGGAATTCCAATTTAGATTAATGGGTTCTAGATAGAACTAGCATCCATTAATTTGCAAAAAGACATCGGTTTTTCAAATCATAACATAAAGCCAAATCACGCTGTCCTGACTATAAATGACATATGCATATTATTGCCATTTGTAAACAGTTTGTGGTGATACTATCCCGGGGTCGTACCGTAACTTGTCAGACTAATACTCCCTAGCCCAAAACGACTTTTTCAAACAGTACCATAAATTCAGACAAATAGGTTTACTTTTAGACATATACCATTGGTCTATTATATATTTATAATATGCTTTGATATGCATGCATACACATAAATGCTAGAAATTATTGCTCATTTATATACCTATTAGGCAAACGTTTATTTGGCATGCTATTAGCGATCAGTGATCTGCCCAACAATAGAACTCCTTGATCTTGTGGCACCTGTTCTCGAACCGTTTCGTCTTATTAACCGACTCCCAAAGGAGGAGAAAGGAGGAGGTTCTAAATTCGTCGGAATCCTTTTTTTCCAAATCTATACTGTTATAAAGTTGTAAAAATGCAATGTGTGTACATTGAAGATATTTTGGAATTAATGATTGTAACAGACTATTTGGAGGTCACTAAAAAAAATCTACTTTTTGGATTCATTGTGGCTTCATCACGCCGAAACGGCTAAACGGATTTAAACTATTTTTGGTACATGAGTGGCAGGGTGTCCACAAATGGTTAAAGGATACTTTTTACTACTAACTCCAACTCTCTAATCTGATGGGATCTGATAACTATTTTTAGATAAAACGTTATGAGCTTAGGAGCCTTGGCTGTCAATTGTACATAAAAAAAAATTGCAAAATTAATTATGTTCAATGGTTTTTATTTAATCGATGTCGTCTAGTAACTCAACGACTAAGCAGCAACTCGATGCTATGGTATTTTGCCATTTAATGTTAGAGACAGAGAGAATATAAACACTACGTTGCACTACGTAGAGAAAAGGCTTTACACTGTGACAAAACTGCAGGTCATTTGCAGTCTAATTGTTTTCAAATTCAAAAGAATTATGATAAAGTTGGTATCTACGTCTCAATGTTCCAGAAACAGAAGGCGTGAGCAGCGGGTGCGAGGCCAGTGGGTTCCGAGATGAGATTGCGCGAGATTATGCCGCGCTGCAGAGCCGGCTGGGCCGTGAGTTCTCCGACCGCCGGGGGAAGCTCCACAGCGGTAAATAGCCCGTAGACTACTATTAGTAGCCCTCTCACTGATCCATAGGTCCAGTGGAGACAGTAGGGTCTGAGATGAGATCACGGGAGATTATGGCACGCACCAACCCCCGCAGAAAGCTCCATAGCGGTAAATATTATAGTAAGTCTCCCACTAATCGAGACACATAGGTCCAGTGGAGTCTGAGATGAGATCGCACGGGTTCTTCTCCCGCAAGAGGAAGCTCTACAGCGTACATAGCCCATAGACTACCAGTAGCCTTTCCACTAACTTTACTGAGAGTTGTCATCTGGCAAAAGCACTCTGTGATGAACTCGGTCACTTAAGTCTGAAGGTCAATGTTTTTCATAAAGATTAACCTTACAACGTCGTATTTGTAATGAAAAACGTACTTATTAAGCGAGACGATTATGCCGTGAACGATAAACCTAAAGATAAACATATTTTTTAACAAAATCTAGTCGACAGAAATCTTAAGTTAAATTTTGTATTAAGAGCCTTTACACACCTCGTTTTAGGGACGTGAGTCGACAGCACGTCGATACTCCTTTTTTCATTCCATAGAGCTGCATACTGACTTGCGTGTCGGTCTGACGCGGTGTGCAAACTTGCAAAGTCTCGTAAGTAACTTTTTTTCACAGAAGCTGTCTCCAAAGGTCCGGCCGCCCGTCCAGTGCCGACCAGAGAGCAGCTGTCGGCTGATTTCCAGAAAAAGCTAGATGAGTGGCAGATGCTGAAGGGCATGCAACCGCCACCTTTCGTGCCCGAACGGAAAGATCTGAGCGAGGATTTCTTAAAGAAATGGGGTGAGTCTTTGCTGACCAGAGAGCAACTGTTAACGGCCTTCTAAGCTGGATTAGTGGCATGCAGCCGCCAAAAAAAGTTGAACATGTAGCAGATACTGAAGGGCATGCAGCTGCCGCTCATAGGCGTGGCAATTTGTAGACTTTTTCAGAAGCTTCACGTCGTCATTTGGTATTAAGCTAGTTACAACGCTTAACATTATGCTGAGTGAGATACATCACGAATGATAACGGGTAACTGAGTTTTGCTATCGAATTTTCAGATACGGACGAAATGCAGAGGCTAAAAGATTTTTTTTTCGTATACTTAGGGATAATAATTTAGAGTCTTTCATGAGAAGTTCGAAATATTACGAAAGGACAATACTGTACTGATCTTACACCGGATAATTGAAAAAATATCCATGATTTTCAGATGCATGGAACCGCATGAAGAAAACAAATTCCGTACCAACGTGGGGAGAGCAGAGTAAGCCAGATCAGGTGTTGGTGCAAACGTCTACCGGGCTGTTCAAATTCCAAGGTACGGCTAAGTACACTGTTCAAAATAATCAATTAACCTGAAAGTCATTATCAGCATCATCAGCTCACCTCCATCCACTGCTGGACAAAGGTCTGTCCCATGGCATGCCACTGAGGTCGGTCCTGAGTTTTTTGTTTCCAACAGCTCCCAGTCACTTTTCTTATGTCTTTGCTCCACCTATAGCTTGACAAGTTCTCAAGTTAATTGGAGGGCGCCCGACCCTACGTTTGTCACGACGCAGTTTCCACTCCAGACACTGAGACCTTGCCCCAGCGGCTGTCAGTTCTACGACAAATGTGCCACTTCAGTCTACTAATCCCTTGGGCTAAGCTTTTGGGAGTCTATTAATGAACTTTTTCGTACCTTTATGGCATACCTGATAGCCACCAAGGGGAAGTGAGAATTGATAAGCATCAGATGTCCGGAGGAAACTTATACAAGTAAGTAATTTTGAAATGCAAACATTTTGATAAGACTGGGATGAATACACCGTGGGAGTAATATCTCAGAAGTCTGACCGTTTTAAGCCCCTTACTAACTCGGCTCGGAACGTAACTAGACTCGGAAAAAAATATCCTGTTTGAGTGCAAGGCCTGGTCTATCATCGTGCCTAGTTTCGTCAAGTCAGTTAGAGAGTTTTTTTTTATTAACCCTACTAAGGCTTTCTGAGTACCAAACGTCCAAACATCAAAATTTCCAAGCATCTTTATAAGTTTTCACATTTACAGTATTTACCAACTTCGTCAACAGAGGAAATAGAATTTAAAACCGTCTTTTTTTCTTCAGCGTATTCAAGAAAAAAACATTTTATAACCATGTGTAGAAGCTCAGCTACCAATGTACCAATTAGGACACATACAAACATGTATAAAAAAATAAAATTAGAATTTTTCGATTTAGTGATCTTCAAAGAGTCCGTAACACTTACTTTTGATTTACAATGTACAGTCATTTCATTTTATTTAAAAAAATATGACAGTTTAGAAGCAAGGTAGGCGAAACAACAATAACAAGGGATGGCGAATGTTGCCGGACATGAATACTTTCTTAATTTTTAGAGCAGCAGTAAAATATTGGAGCTATAACACATCTTTTTCAGAACCGTATTCTAACTTTCAGTTCTCTGTTTCCAGGTATCTCGCGCTCTTTCACTCGCAAGCTGCACGAATGGGAGAAATCTCGAGGCATCGCGCCCGAGGCGTCAACGTCGGCGTTGCTGCGCGACGCGCGCGCACGCTCTAAAGCTGCGCCTGCGCAGCTCACGCGCACGCAGTCGGACGGCAGCGTGGCGCCCTCTATGGCGTCGGGCCACCTTCATGCCTCGAGCCTGAGCGTCAATGATGCGGATGACTTTGAGTCGGAGTATGAGAGGGAGCATTCGGTGAGTATGATAAAATTATACTTAATCATCATCTGCTTATCTATCTCTATACTCGTATTGGACTACTGTGGAAAGATCAAAAACGCAAATGGAAGCTTTATATTATAGAGTACTTTTGCTCATTTCTCATTTTAAGAACAGAACCTGGGAGACCAGTTGCGTGCGGTCCATATAGGAACAGAGGCACTGCCTACCCTGAACGACCATAGTTCCTTACAGGCACAGAGAAACTATCTACCCATGTGATCAAAATATTTTAAGTGCCTATTTTGGTCAAAAGGCCTGTACAAGCCACCGAGTTTTGATCAGTGGGTGAAACGCAAATCTCTACACACCAAATTTTCCAAATCGTTAGAGAAGTCTCCGAGAAACATTACATATAGAGGTCATTATTGGAGCGTTTGTTTCACGTCACTTTCGTGGACACCTGTTTGACACAATGCCTGTAGGTATGAATAGGATTTCAAGTTATTTGTTGGAAGTCCGGGATCACCACCATATAGCTCGAAGTGGCAGAAAAATAGCACTTTGACAAACTCCCTCTAGACCGCAATCAACGGAAAGCGACTCGTATCGTCGGTTGCCAGCGTATTTCAAATCGGCTTGACTCCTTGGCATTGCATAGAGATGTAGCCTTGCTCTGCGTTTTCAATCGTTTGTTTAAAAGGGAGTGCTGAAATAGTACGGAATAATTGCTACCGCATGTTCCGCCGTCGGCGTCGTCCTACGCGACAATTTTTCTGTCCTCGCCATTTAGATGGTTGGGACTCCACAACTATGCGTTTTGTTAGAAATTTCCTGTTTCGCACGACTGAACTGTGGAATAAATTGTCACCTGCAGTATTTGTGAACCGATGCGAGCTTCAAGAAAAGAGCGTATTCCCACCTGAAAGGCCGGCAACGCACGACGGTGATCGCTTACCATCAGGCGATCCGTCTGCTCATTTGCCCCCCTATATAAAAAAAGGTGTCCTCAAAAGTGAGGCGGCTGAAACTCTCGTATAATCTGTACTATTATAAAGTTGACATTGAATTTATTTAAAAAAAAAACTATTGTAACAGACTATTGACACTGAATTGTAAAATATTTTGTTTGGATTGTTTGTATGTTCGTATTTGTCGTTGTGGCTTCATCACGCCAAATCGGCTGAACGGATTTCGACTATTTTTGGTACACGGGTAGCTTGGTATCTCCAGATGGTTATAGAATACTTTTTTACGACTGCGCTGAAAAAAAAAAGTGGGGTTATGTAAGTTATGTTATGACTTTTTCACCCGCAAACGAAGTTTTCCTTTTAGTAACTTATAATTGTACAGCTAGTTGACGACGAGGAGGTCCCCACCCGTGGAGCCGTGCTGGTGGAGGTGGAGGCTGAGGAGGTGTGCACCGCGGCTCCGCTGGTGGCCGTGTCTCCGCGCCCGGCGCCGCAGCAGCCCGTCTACAGCTATGGGCTGGCCGAGGCCCGGCTGCTGTGCGAGACCAGCAGTGCAGCTGTTACGCAGCCTAATGAAGGTATGTCATAGTTAGTTCATAATCGAGAATACAGTTTCAAGAATTCAAGGTGAAAGCCAAAGCCCTTTGAAAGCCAAAGACAGCAAATGGGTATTTCTCCGAGCGTTTCAACTGCTCTGACTTCGGTTGTCGCATTATTGCCGGGATCCCATGAAATATGTACCTCTCTTAACTATCTAGGTAGTAGTCTGCGGTGATTTCGGCCAAATAACTAAGAAAACCATGCTAATTTCACTGGGCCCCGGCACTAATAAATAAATAAAAATAAAAAAAGTTTATTGCAGAACAATGATCCATAGGATGTTAGAAACAATTTTAATTTAATAACTATGTTAGTAGGTACAGATACAATATGACATAAGAAAAATTAAAAAAGGCAAGTCAACCCGCGATTGGTTGCGGCCTCATCCTATTTGGCCCTACCGATGGCCGCTTCCACCCAATATTTAATTAAGGGGCAGTCCGGCCTCTCCGACAATACCCTGAGGAGGCTATTGCCGCTGCTACGCACTCGAATACGACATACCGACTAATTCGACCACCGACGTGAGAGCTGTTTTAACTATGCCTCAGAAGCTACGGCGTCATTTACCGGTATACGGAATCATACGAATATATTTAGTTTATTGGCGCACCATTTTCGTAGTTTTGAATTTTGGAGCAGCAAATTACTTTTGTCGTCATCGTACACTACATTACGGATATAATTTGATTAATTTCAGGATCACGCACTGTCAAAACAAATGGGCAGACCGGCGCCAAACCCAAGACCTCTCGTGAACAGGTGACATGATACATCTTATTGTTTAGCACTTAATCTAACTTTAATTCATTAAACCTCTTAAATTTCAACGTTGCAGTTGAAACCCTCAGAAAAGAACTCTAGAAGAAAAATGGCCAGACAACCAAGCATAGAAGAAGATGCAAAGTTTATCAGGAAAACCATAGAAGAAATAGAAAGAGGCAGTTCAAGCCGGTTCACTGAAGAAAAGGACGGTGAAGTTGAACATGAAACACAATATTCTGAGACAGCCGCGACGAGAGAAGAATCACCAGTAGTATATAAAAGTCCCCAGACGAATCTTAAGCACGCCGATGCCGTCAGAGAAGAAACCAAAAGCAGAGAAGATATAGAGGATCTAAAGGAAGATAAAAGAAAAGATGAGGTTAAAAATAATGGTAAAAAGAAATCAAAGTCTCGAGCAAGATTAGAACGAGAGCAATCCAAACCTTCAGAGAGTGATACAGAGCAGGATGTTGACACGGTTACTGTGGAGATTCCTCGAAGAAGAAAAAGGCCTCGGCGGGCTTCGGAAAGACCACGAACGCCACCTACATCACTGCATTCGAATTCTGAGGGCGAGGTAATTTCAAATACTGCTTATTCGCTTAATATCTTTCTTCAAAGGTACTTTGCTGTTAATAGAACAACATTTTTTGTTTCTCTCAGTGCTTTTAATTTATTTTTAGGTCTTTGTACTCAAGCTCAAAGCACCTGGACCTCGAGAAGGATCTCCAGAAGTGATAGTGAAAACGACTCGCAAAATATTTTCCCCTGTCGTGCGAAGCGGAGAATCAGTGCCCAGGGCTGTCATTCCAGTCAATGTCGAAGACCTGGATGATGTGAGACCTTCCGAACAAGTCAGTCATAGAACTATCACTTCAAAACACAAGGCCGAAGCAAGAAAAGCTATTCAAGAACTGAGTGCTCGGTCTAAAAGCTCTGGAGATCTTCAAGAGAGTGAAGAGCAGAGGCCTACATCGCGACCACCCCTGCCAACTTCTCCGTCCTCACAGAGGAAGCCGCAGCCGAAAGAAACTGCTCCATCAATCCGGATCATGATTCAGCGCTACAACATGAAGATCAATGAAGAAGGTAATCACGCCCTATCTCGTGGTCTATTTATATTTGTTCTGCTGGACCAGTTGTTCAAAATATTTTTTTTTTGCAAAATCCTTCTTATAATAACAGCAGCAAGTAGCAACGAAGTGATTTCACAATGACCTATGAAGCTATATCGGTCTCGGGTTCTAATCCTGGCCGGAGCAAGTGTTTGAGTGATGAGCACGAATGTTTGTTCCTGGGTCTTGGATGTTTTCTGTATATTTAAGTATTTTAATTTATCTATATCTATTTATTATGTAATTTCGTCTATTTCGTCACTTAGTACCCCTGGTATAGGCTCTGCTTAGTTTGGGACCAGGTCGATTGACGTAAGATTGTCGGTGATATTAATTTCTTGATTTATTTTAAGGACATACATCTCCGGCCAGCAGTGGTGCCTCCTCACCAGCCTGGAGATCACCTGCCCTTGAGCGACGTCGCCCTCCCGACATGCCTGTTGGGGTTAATATCAGGTACCTAACATTTCATGGAAACCCTTTACGTTTTCAAGAACCTGCTAAACTTAACCCTGCATTTAATTCACAGAAATAACCCATTCCTCGAGAGGGAAGTCCAAAAATCAGCAAGCGCCTGCCAACTTTCTAGAAGAGACCAAAGCTCAGTAGAAAAACGACTTACTCCTGTACAGCCCCCAGGATTGGACGGAGTCCTAAAATCTCACAGTGCAAACGCTTTGCACCCTGAGTTACCTATACCAGAGAGTCCTCCACCACATCAAAAAGAAATGGAGGACAGTCAGGAAACAATAAAATGTACTACCGCAAGCACGGACACGATTGTGCCCGATTTGACAAGAAATTTACCTGAAGTCAAACCAAACCCGATTGTTGAGACTACCGTTCTACGGCAGATGTCAGATGTCGTAGTCCCAAGCATAACTAAGATAGTGAAGGAGAACCCAGGTCTGTTTGCGAGATCTATATCAACTGTACAGCCAGTGTGCGCTATGGAAGTGGAGGCGGCTAATCAGCTGTCGGAAAGAGCAGCAAGGATCCGAGCGGCAAGGGAGAGGTTCCTCTCATCTCCGGTCCCCATGAGGAGAGAGGGGACCAGTTCAGCCAGTGACCTGAGGCCTGGAGATAGGTAAGACTTTTTAACTCTACATAATTGTGATTCTTTCATTCTTTGTAAACTCCTGCATATTTGTGACGTCTGTAATAAAGAGTTGTTTTGTATTGTAGTATGGGACGACAATAGGACTCAAATAATACGGAATAGAAATAAAAAAAAATGACACAGGCGTTTGATCCTGTCTGAAGTATTGATGAATTTATTTTTTTGTCTTTCACCACTTGAGTGCTTTCCACAACTGTAGTTGCATGTCACCGCACTTATTTCAAGTATAAATAGAGTTCAAACCAGAATCACGAGCACTTGAGTGGGTAAATAAATTCATCAATACGTATATGTCTTACAAGCTTATAAGCTGTAAGTATGTGCTGTTTCCAGATCGAGCCGCATCAGCTGCGAGAGTGACGTCACGGAGTCGCAGTCTAGTGCGCAGGAGTCGGTGCTGGGCCGGAGTGCGTCCACGGGCATGGTCAACGTGGACCAGGAGTCCTGGCAGCGAGTGGCAGAAGGTGAGAGCTGCATCACCACAACTATCTTCCGCCTTTGCTGCATCTTCTGCTAGATCTCTTGGGGTGATGTTGGAGCATTCAACCTGACAGATCTGACAGCCCAGATTGATGGTATTCTTTTTATTAAGATACTTTTAAAAATTGAAAGAATATAACTAGAATAGGAAAGAGATTAAAAGACAAGTTAAGGAATTCTAAATAGCGATCGAAATGTCACAAAAGTGCCAGATCAGACGAGACAGCAACTTAATCCCACGCAGTCCTATGAGCTTGGTCACTTAATCAAAACCACTTCATCGTATGCACATGCAGTCGTCAGCCTCCCAACACCTTTTTCGGGAGGGGAGTGGCATAAAGTACCTACAACTGGAACCGTGATGATATTAACTGTAGTTTTGCCGTAGCAAAATTCGGCAATACAAATTTCGGGGTTCGCCTGAACAAGGCAAGGCCATCGAGACGATATAAACAATTGCACGAGAAAAATGAATGAATTTTACGAGTATGTACAAATTTCATCTCGCTGCGATAACTGTGGATTAACACTTGTATAAATGATACTACTGAAATGACACATGTAGAAATGAACGTCAGTTTGAGACTAATCAAAGTAGTGGGACAGAATACTTTGCGTTGATTTTTATTAAGTTATTCCAGAAATAAAGTGCATGAATATGATATGCATTAGCAGGGTAAATGTAGTGAACTGTAAGGTATTGTCAGTAAATAAGTCCCTCTCTCATCTTCAGGTGGTCGCCGCTCGGGCCGCTCGCGCTCCCGCTTCAGTCTAGCGCGACTGGCGGCGCGCTGGCGTCGCAAGCACGAGGGCGCGGTATCGAGGCTGTGCCGCCAGAGTCTGCTGGTGCACCTGCCCGACAAGCACTGAATGTCCAAGCGGTCGCCGCTCGGGCCGCGCCCGCTCCCGCTTCAGCTAGGCGCGCTGGCGTCGCAAGCACGAGGGCGCGGTATCGAGGCTGTGCCGCCAGAGTCTGCTGGTGCACCTGCCCGACAAGCACTGAATGTCCAAGCGGTCGCCGCTCGGGCCGCGCCCGCTCCCGCTTCAGCTAGGCGCGCTGGCGTCGCAAGCACGAGGGCGCGGTATCGAGGCTGTGCCGCCAGAGTCTGCTGGTGCACCTGCCCGACAAGCACTGAATGTCCAAGCGGTCGCCGCTCGGGCCGCGCCCGCTCCCGCTTCAGCTAGGCGCGCTGGCGTCGCAAGCACGAGGGCGCGGTATCGAGGCTGTGCCGCCAGAGTCTGCTGGTGCACCTGCCCGACAAGCACTGAATGTCCAAGCGGTCGCCGCTCGGGCCGCGCCCGCTCCCGCTTCAGCTAGGCGCGCTGGCGTCGCAAGCACGAGGGCGCGGTATCGAGGCTGTGCCGCCAGAGTCTGCTGGTGCACCTGCCCGACAAGCACTGAATGTCCAAGCGGTCGCCGCTCGGGCCGCGCCCGCTCCCGCTTCAGCTAGGCGCGCTGGCGTCGCAAGCACGAGGGCGCGGTATCGAGGCTGTGCCGCCAGAGTCTGCTGGTGCACCTGCCCGACAAGCACTGAATGTCCAAGCGGTCGCCGCTCGGGCCGCGCCCGCTCCCGCTTCAGCTAGGCGCGCTGGCGTCGCAAGCACGAGGGCGCGGTATCGAGGCTGTGCCGCCAGAGTCTGCTGGTGCACCTGCCCGACAAGCACTGAATGTCCAAGCGGTCGCCGCTCGGGCCGCGCCCGCTCCCGCTTCAGCTAGGCGCGCTGGCGTCGCAAGCACGAGGGCGCGGTATCGAGGCTGTGCCGCCAGAGTCTGCTGGTGCACCTGCCCGACAAGCACTGAATGTCCAAGCGGTCGCCGCTCGGGCCGCGCCCGCTCCCGCTTCAGCTAGGCGCACTGGCGTCGCAAGCACGAGGGCGCGGTATCGAGGCTGTGCCGCCAGAGTCTGCTGGTGCACCTGCCCGACAAGCACTGAATGTCCAAGCGGTCGCCGCTCGGGCCGCGCCCGCTCCCGCTTCAGCTAGGCGCGCTGGCGTCGCAAGCACGAGGGCGCGGTATCGAGGCTGTGCCGCCAGAGTCTGCTGGTGCACCTGCCCGACAAGCACTGAATGTCCAAGCGGTCGCCGCTCGGGCCGCGCCCGCTCCCGCTTCAGCTAGGCGCGCTGGCGTCGCAAGCACGAGGGCGCGGTATCGAGGCTGTGCCGCCAGAGTCTGCTGGTGCACCTGCCCGACAAGCACTGAATGTCCAAGCGGTCGCCGCTCGGGCCGCGCCCGCTCCCGCTTCAGCTAGGCGCACTGGCGTCGCAAGCACGAGGGCGCGGTATGTCGCTGCTCGGGCCGCCCCCGCTCCCGCTTCAGCCTGGCGCAACTGACGGAAAACTTGACAACCATTGAATACAACCTATTTATTATCTATATAGGGGTCTTATTTATTGCTCCCTGGTCAGTTGAAACCCAAAAATGTTGCTAAGTTGTTTAAGGCACTATTATTGACTATTTTCTCGCCCAACTCACTCAAGAAACGGACAATAGATCTAGACTCCGTGTCAATAAGAGATACATTTGTGAGAGAGTTCTCGGCGGCAGCGTGAACAGCCAGCGATGAACTATTTATATATGTGTCTCTTTTACTAACACAGGATCTATATCTTTTGTTCGTTTCTTGGGCGAGAAAATAGCCGATAACTAATCGCTTACTCGCCCTTGGTGCCTAAAATCGCAGTTCTTGCCTGTGTGCTCTTCTAGCGTTTTATTGGTATAACCGTCTATTCTTACTCCCTACTAATATTATGAATTTGATAGCGAGTTTGTTAGTTTGTCCTTCATTAACACATTTGCGACCGCGGGCTCGCTCTGCTCGTAGCAAGTTTTCGCTACGGTCTTGTATTATCGAAAAATGTTTCATCGAATACTTCATTTCGTCGACATAAAATTTCATTAAAAGCATTTTTCTCTGATACCGTTAATAATCTGGGATTATTATAAAACAAACCTACCTTAAACCTACCCTGACCTAACGGCTTCTACATGATTATCTTTTAATAAATTATAAAAAAAATACGGTTTCGGGTAAACATTTTTCGATGAAATGAAAGTTTTATGAATTAAGCATTGTAGGAAAAGTTTATCGATGAAAGGGACACCTTTCATACGGTTTTTTCCATGCTAATAGCTAAGAGCGTAGCGCTACGAAAATGTCGGTTGCGAAAGTGTTAACACATTCATGACCAAAACTTTTTTGTAGCGCAACAACATGGGGAAATGCGTATGTATCGAAGATCTGATAGCCGTTGGTCTAATTAGTGATTCGTCCAAGTCACAGTTAGTCCATTACATGGTTCGTCAAGTATTCTTAACGCGGTTGGTCTATACCTAACGCGTTTCTTCCATATCGATATTCATCAATATAGCGATTCGTCCAAGTCGCAATGTATTTCGTCAACACTTTTTTTAGCTACGAGCAGAGCGCACGCCTAACAGGATCCTGGTTGTGAAAGTGTTAACGCGATACCGAGGCAACAGTTTGACGTGATTGCATATAAATAGGAAAAAGGTTGCAAAGAAACATAAGCCAGTTTTCATCCCGGAAAAATACACGGTTTCTGAGGAATAAGCAAAAGAGAAGGAGACTCGGAATATTGTTAGTAAAGTTTTAAAATCAAGTTGTCATACCGGGTACGTCATTTCAAGAAAAACCGGCCAAGTGCGAGTAGGACTCGCACACCGAGGGTTACGTACAAAATATAGGCTACAAACGGCCGTATCTCTGAAATTCCAGTGTTGGCAGAGCTCTATGAAATTCTAAATTCTAAATGTTCGATTGAAAATTAACACCAACAGAAATACATCATGAGATACAGCCTGGTAACAGACGGACAGACGGACGGAGAGCAGAGTCTTAGTATTAGGGTCCTGTTGTACCCTTTGGGTAAGGAACCGTAAAAAAATTACAGCACGAACGCGATGCCAGAACTTCTTATAGCTTTAGCTGAAAATGTACAAACGTGCAAAATGCTAACTAGGTAAACCAACCAAAGGTTGTCTGGAAGAGATCCCTCTTTAGCGATAAGATCGCCTATGGCTACCGTATTTTATGTTAAACCCTATTGTACTGTTACCGTTGTTGGTGTGCAATAAATAATTGTTGTATTGTATTGTACTAGTAAAATGTGCATACGCAAAATGTACGTGGCGTAAAATGTACATCATGACAAATGTACAGTACGCAGAATGTACTTAGCGTAAAATATGTTAAAAGAAAAATATACATATCATGAATTGTTTAGTTGTATAATGCATAACAGTGTTCAATGTAGTTATGCCTGTGTTGCGATATATCGTCACTACATCGATACTACAATCTTGTATCTCTAAACAACTCCCAAAATTACGTAAATATACACTACATTCATATACACTTGATGAGTTTTCACTTGGACCAAGATGAGATAAGATTTTCTTCAAAGTACTGACGATATGTGCTATAAAAGAGTTGATGCTGAATGAACATTACTTACTACTCTTACAGGATGGGGAGCAAAGGTATGAAATAAAAAAAACTTCACTTTATTTAAAATTTAATTTCGTTTCAATCATGACAATACGCTGTAACACTCCATCCACCATTCAATAAACCGGTAACAATAATTACCTTATCAAAAGGGAAGGAAATAATATTATTATCAAGTGAAACGACCCAAGTGAAAAACACTACGATTCATTAGTAATAAGACTCAAAAGAACACTTACAAACAACATTAATGGGTAATTTGGTTGAGGTAGATTTAATTATAATTTTAATTTATAAAACTAAATTTTTGTGTTGTGGGGACACGGGTAGGTGATCCAGAATAGGCTGTTCCGCTTTGGTACACTGAACATCTAGAACTTGCTAAAACATCTGTGATAATAGACAGATCGTAAATGAAAACAGTCAATTCTTTGTATCAATAAATATATTCAACTAGAAATGACACATAGATGGGGTAGTGAGGGGTTTATTTATGACATAAGTTGCATGTAAGTAGGTATTTTGGACATATTTTAATTAACCCCCGACAAAAAAGAGGGGTGTTATAAATTTTACGTGTCTGTGACTCTGTTTATGTGTCTGTGGCATCTTAGCGCCCATACAGATGGACCGATTTGAGTGGGGTTTTCTTGTGTCATAGACAATTTTATCCCGAGTGTTCTTAGCTTTGTTTGATGAAAATCGGAGCCCTCATCTCCAAGATATTCAGCTTTTAGTGGAACAAGTCGGGGGGTTTTTTAAATTTTTAATTTTCTATAGTTATTGTTGAAAGTATTCATTAAGTTCTATCTTTGTAGTTTTTGGATGATGCAAATGTATTGATAATGATAATGAACTGATTCTGACAATATTTCATAATTTTATGTTAGATCACTGTCTAAATACCGACGTCTAAGCAAATATGAACTACAAACTGTTATTATAAAATTTGCAATGATTTAAGTAATCCCAGTTCGTCATTATTATTGGCAGGGTAATTAAGTTTGCCCTCGGTCCCCAGCGTCCCCCACAGCACGTGAAACCTTAACATTAATTCGAGAGAATGAATATTGCAACATACATTTTATAACATCAATGCAATATAACTTTTTCGTTACAAACACTTTAAATCATGAAACAGTAGTCCAACAGTTACGGTTCTGGGAACAGACTTAACATTAAGTTATTTAACAAAATTATTTAATTAGTAGTTACTGTTTATACTTATATAATTTTAATTTATTTTATAAACGATTTCAAAGTGGTTAAATAAAATGTAGCGGTACTGCGTTACTTTTCCTTTATAAATACAACATTTTGCGACTATTTTAGTAATATCAAATGGGTAACTTCAGAAGTTTTAGTTTCAAATCGAAATGCACTTTACAAGCGAGGGACCTTAACTTACACTTGAGCCACCACTTCGTTATTTTGTATATAATTATTACTTAATTTACACAACAGTTATATTACCTACTCCTGAAACGTAACGGCTTCGCAATGACACATTTTTCCGACATTACTGGTGCGTTCCAAATAAAAGTTATACCTAACATTATACTAACATAGTGACAGAGAACTATTAATGCACGTTAGTCTTTGCCTTTTGTATTTCGCAATAGTAAATAAATAATATTAAGTTTTTTGAATATACTTCTTTGAATTTAAATGTATCTTTTATGATTTATCTTTGTTAAAACCATTGCGAAACCGCCAACAACCACCCGGTTCCGTACCAAATGAAACAAACTAAATATGACTTACAGTTCAAATATCAAAATTTAAAGCGCATTTCTAAGAAAATGTACATCCATAACGAACCTTTGCTTTCTTCCGTTTTATTACCAATTTTTTTTTTTATATTTATGATTCAGAATTGATGTTTATATAATTATGTAGAATAATTCTGACCGAAAAGTCGAACCGTCAGTCGTCGAAATAAACCTCGAACCAGGTAACACATAGCAGTTAAAAAAGGCCACGATGCCTGAAATAAACGATTTCATTTCATTAACAACATTGGCACTAAAATAGGAAAGTTAGTTTTTGAGAGTATCAACATCAACGCGGCTATAGAAATTGATGTACATTTTTCTAGGAATGCACTAAAACGCCACACAGATACAACGCGAAAGTAAGCAGTACTCGTTAACTGGACGCTGCATTCTAAGTACAAGTGCATTTCACGACTGTGCTTGGTGCTAGTTACGTGCAAAAATCACTAAAGTAAAGGCTTTGCGTCTTGCGGCCCAGCCACGACAACCGACCAGCGGCCCGGCAAGCGAATTCCTAATACATTGCGTGTGATGCCAGCTAAGTGAGAATTTGCTCGCCGCTTCGCTATAGTCCGACAACTTCGTTTGTGACACTCCCAGACCACTGCCGGAGACGGTGGGGGCGGGTATGAAGTGTGCGCGGGGCAGGGACATCGCTCTGCCGTGCGCACTCTTCATACCCGCCCCCGCTGTCTTTCCCCCCGTCGCCCGTAGTCCATGGGAGTGTCACGTAGTTGCCAAGCTATAGTCGCGCGCTGCCGGGGCCGGACCATTAACATTTTTCACGGTAACGTCTCAGGAAGCATCGATCGGCCTGTAAAACTCCAGAGGGCTTATGATGGTGGCGTGGTGTGATAGATAAATGATAGCAGTCGTCTCTTTCTGACCACTTTGTGAGTGCGAGACACGGCTGCTTTATCATTAACTTTTGCATGGTAAACATATCCATCTCGCTCTCTGCAACCCTGATGCTGACCACGATCTTCAGATATGAGGGACCGACCCCAGAAAGAGTAACAAAACTATGATACTGCTAGAGGATACGTTATTTATTTTTTTATACTACTAAGATGGCAAACAAGCATACGGCCTGCTTGATGTTAAGCAGTCACCTATGCGCGCTAGCAACGCCAGGGGCATTACGTGCGTGTTGCCGACCCTTTAAGAACCTATTCACTCCCCTCTTGAAGAACCCCATACTGTAACCTCCAGGGAAAACCGCGGCAGGGAGGTCATTTCACATTCGGAGTGTGCGCGGTAGAAAACTCCTTTGATACCGCACGATGCTCAACCATTTTGGTTCCAAGGTGTGTGGATGAATATCCTGGCGATGGCGAGCGGTGCGATGGTAGAAGGTGGCTGTAGGCATCATGTCGAACAATTCCTCGGAAAACAGCCCATTATACAGGCGGTAGAACACAAAGGCGAAGTCTCTCCTTAGACTTAAAGGTTCAATACCGTTTGTGAGCATAGGATCGTCAATTATTGACATAAACTTTAAGTTATACCGGTACTGCATTTAGAGTTTCGGTATAGTGGACCGATATCTAGTTAATTATGTTAAGGAAGGTAACGGCAAGCGCAGCCCGGGAAGGCCACCCGCAGGGATGTCGGACTACCTGGTTAGGGTTGCGGGGACTCGCTGGATGCGGGTCGCCTCTATGCGACCCATGTGGAAATCTATTTAAGCGGCCTGTGTCCAGCAGTGGACGTCCTATGCCTGAAATGATGGTGATGATGACTAGAGGTGCCCGCAACATCGTCAGCGGAGGAGCAAATAATCGTAACCCTCTTTTTTTAACTTACTTCAAGATTTTTTTGGTTGTTGCCTCAGAATCAGATAATTTATGCACCGATTTGTATTATATTTCCGTTTCAAAGGAGGTGCCTTCGATTTGGTCCCATATTATTAAACTGAATATTTGATGATGGGATTTACGAGGAATCGAATGAACTCTTCAAATATTGTAGGCTATATGGCGATTACGATATTTTAAGAACCAAGTCATCACCGAGACGTTACCGGAATATATAAAGTGCCAATTAAATCCCAAAAATACGACGGTTAACTTCAAATGGATAATTACTTAATTGTACATGCAAGATACTCGAGTATCTCAATATTGCTCTGTGGTTACATTATTTTACTTAAAATATATGAAGGCAAACATATAAAATGTTAACAAAACAATAAATTACTGTATTTACAATAAAATCTGTATGTTGAAACTATTGCAGACAATGGAATGTGGTGTAAAAATAGTGCACTTGACGACGCCCGTCACCGGCAGATGGCGCGACTCATTCATGTTCATAATACGTTTACTTATGTCAACGGTTAATTTTATTTAATTAGTTGGGTTTTTGCATTAATTTACAAATACTGAAGGCCAAAGTAGATAGGTAATAAGTACACCGTAATGTGCACACCTTCGTCTTATTTTGAATAACCGTCTCTCATTGTATAACTATTGAGAATAACGCCATCTACCGAACTTGAACTGTTATTAATAAAACAAATGTATCTACATACATGGAATGGTTGATAAATTAAATACCCGTTTTGGTTGTGATGGTTAAAAATTGTATAAAAGTATAAAATACATTATTATCCTTGTGTTTAAATATGCGAAAAGATACAGAATTATCCGAGGCACAAATTCAGGCTTAATTTTATATTATTTTCAAAAGGACGGACAAGCTAATGTTTAGATAAACAGCTTTAAAAATTAAAAGCCGGGCTGAAGACAGTATAAAATGTATCCGAATTTATTGGGAAAAATATAGGTTTAACATATTATAATATAAGTATTTGAACGTGAATATATATTGTGAATTGTTTAGTGTACTTTCATATAGCACGTACAGTTAGAAATGGTCTACCACTCTAGGGGCCTTAACACACATGAAATAGAGTCGAAAAGTAGTAGACCAATTTCTTGGGTGACCATGCATCAGTAAGTGTGAACGATAACCTTGACAAGCGTGCGTCAAGGTGATCGTTGCAAAATCAGGACAGATTAAACGACGAAATATTTTTAAAAATGCATCATAACGCCTAATATTGAAAATCAATTAATGTTCATATTATAAAGTCATGTCACTAAAAAATGTTACAATAGACATCATATTAAATTATAACGTAGTAATATTCACAATACCACAAGATTTGTGTTTCGTCCTATTAGACTTTAAAAATTTGCTTTTAAGGCAATGCTGGATACGAAAGATTCATGTCATTAAAAATCCCGTTTGATACGAAAGTACACTCAACAATTTTATGTTCACTCAGTATGTATGACTATTGCTAATTATGTTGCACACATCGTAACTGTTAATAACCTTAAACGACTTAATTATAGGCGTTATAAAAGTGAACATATAAAACAGTGACCATACAATTTTATATGGTGGCAGATTCTGTTATTGAAACAAAGAGAGATGAGTCTCCAGATCAAACCTCCTAAAAATAAACAGGAGCGAAAAAGCTAGAAAATACCGCCACCTTATATTGTATTTACATTTGCTTATATTGTAGTTTTACTTCATTATTTTTTCTTAGCTGTCCTAGTCATCAATAAATGAAAAATGTAAAAGTATATCTTAATAAACTATTGGAATACTAAAAACGTTGTACAGTACTCAGGTATCCGTGATACGATAAGAAATTCATTTTGGTTCCTGGGTGACAAAAATACAAATAAAAACTTAACAGTTTATAGTTCATAAATATTAAAAACAAAAAAATGCTCAGAAATAAATATGTAACACAACCTCGAGTGAACTTGCGTAATTTCTACAAAATGTATATTATAAGCTTAAAAACCTATTACTAAAACTCTATGGTACAAATTATAATAAAGCTACGGTAATAGCGTTCGTGAACTGCATACAAGCAATCGTCTTTCTAGCTTCTACTGCAGTCTAGTCTGACTATTAGCTCTTAATGCATGTGTATAAACAAAACAAATGTTAAAATTTTACAGCTATTTTACAAATTTCAAGTAAATATGCAAGCAAAACACCGTAGGTGCGTAGCAAGCGCAATCGACGCTGAAATCTCCAAATGATTTCTGACGACCACCAATGTACGTTGTGAGTTATGTATCGCACAAATACGTCAGGTGCGCAAAAATATTAGCCAAAAGTAAACATGATTGATGAGCTGAAGTTGAAACATCACTTTGAAATTATACTGATTTAAATTGTGGCCGTCAGAAAATCATTCAAGAGTGTCTTTTAACTTTACTACGTGTCATATATCAATCACATCGGTACTCATGTTTATTACCTTATTCCGGCAGTTATTAAAGATGATCCTTATCACATAAGGTAAACGTTAAACGTAAAGACAACAGCAAAATTCTCGCACGCAAAAAGCAATACTGTGTTAATCCCAGCTTAACCCGTCGAGCCTTATCCAGAATCTAAATTTAGACCCTGTTAAAAAACCTAGCGTCGAAGATAAAATTCTAGATTTTTAAAAGACCTAACTCTACGCTTAAGCCTAGTTAACTTAGAGTAATTGAAATTTCAGGTACATAGTCGGCGTTTTTTTTTTTTAATTTAAACTGAGTTTATATTTTATTTTAAATATATTTACATACAAGCTGTTTGTGCTTTTAAAAGTTAGTTTGTTAACGAATTCTGGCTATAATAATTAAAAATGAAGTTATTATTTCAACTGGGGAGTGCATTATAATCTGTTATAATTAGTTTTACTAAATAACAAAAATGTCATGTATTCCCTAGTTGCAAGTATGACGTCACACTATGTTAGTAAGTAAAAGGCGGCTGCTTTAAAACACGCGTACACTATATTCATTATTTTGTACCTGTTTGTACTAAATAAGCTGTGTTTATAGTACTTATTATTAATAAATAAATTTTGCTTTTGAAAACACAAACAGCTAATTTCTACAATTAATATAAATTGTACCTAGGTGCTTTTATAAAACTATCGAGTCGTAGAATTGATCCGTCATCCGTATAACGTGAATCAATTTTAGACCTGATAAAATGATTATTCTTAAAGTAAACTTGGATGCACGAAGGTAAAAGATAATGCACCAAAACCTGTTAAATTTTGCAATTGAAGGTCAATTAATTTTATAATTTAGGGTAGGTAAGTAACAATCTAATTTTACGTAGTTTATAACTAGTAAACACAAGAAGTAACTGTTGTTGGCTCTACATAAATTTCAAATGATTGTAATTATGTCCGTACGAAATTGGGAAAATGCATTTCAAGAAAATCATAAAAAAACGTCCTATTATTATCAATAAATAAATAAACTACCTAAAATCAGTAAATGCCATGTAGCATATACGCGGGTCGATGGGTAAATTACAGAAAACTTAATACAACATTATTAACTTTTAAAAGAATCTTATAACGAGGAAAATGAGGTAGATACAATTGTGATATGGAATAAGAACAAACAACGAACTTCGATGTCGTTGAAAAAGCCCGCTTCTTTTACTCCCGTGACAAAATTATCAACAATTTGGTATACATTACGTGGCCGGTGTGAAGCTTGTTGTCGAAACACAACGCGTGCGTAATGTATATCAAATTGACTTTGAATGCCGCCTATCCCGTTTATAACACTGGTTCTAGGTGTAATCCAGAAATATTCTTTCATACACTTTGTTAAACTTAGCTACCTAAAAATTAAGATTAGAACTATATATATGTGGTAGGAAATAAGTGATTAACTACTCTGTTACATTTTACATAGTGTGATATGAAAATGATCGGATGTAGGTACCGACTACTTCCACGCAGACTGTTTGAAATATTTATTTAAATGGTTAACTACAAGTATTAGAAAGAATACTTCTGAATACCCTAAATATTTTAGTTTCAACAGCGCTTTTTAGTTTTATAAATTACCGCAAAATTGGGAGAAACGATTGAAAACAGCGTCTAACTTTAACTTTGAACTCGATAACGCGTGTACTAGAATTTAATACCATTTCATATCTGTTAGTTCGTTGTAATAAATTATTATTATTATATATTTTGTTTACATTATTTTTATACTATCTACTTGTTTTCTCTTGGGTTTTTAAGTATCTAGTTTGAATAACTTTGTAATGTAAAAGTGTAAAATAACATGACTCTTCGTTACAAACGCTATTATGTAGATAAGATTATGTAGATGAAACGCAAAAAGAATTTAAATACTTATGAAAAAATATTTTGATACCTTTGCAACTCAAACGATGACCTTGACGCAAACGTCAATTTCATACGCCAAATTGTTCATATACGTCAAGGTCATTGTTTAACTCACATTATGTCTATAGGGTTAACATAATTAATGTTTCGCTAGATGAACAGCATAATTTAAGAGACAATACGTGCGTATTCTGATTTAAATAATCTTTATATGGCTATCACTTAAGAGCGTTTATATACCTGCTTAACTGGCAACGTTGCTTATTTTTTCGTTTTGCTTCCTTATTTGTGGTATTTGAATGAAACCTAAAAGTATTCTATACATATCCTAAATTTTTAGAATTTATATTGTGTTTAATTCAACTATTCATCGAGATTGCCTTTATTTTTTTACAAAACAAGATATCCTCCTGCGTCCTTGTGTCCTTTTAAAAGACAAAATAAATCGAGTTTTGCACTCTCATAAAATTCAAGAAGGTACGAAATTCAAAAATGCATAACTCAGTCTCGGCCTCAGGAGGATATAGACCGGAATAAATTTTTAGTGCTTTAGATGTGGTAATATCATGAAGTTTTGCCTTGTGCCAGCTTAACTACCGAAAATGTAATGAATGTATTGAAAATGTGTTCAAGTTACATTCATATTTCTCAAAATGATCAAGAATACCCAAAAAATGCGACGTTGCCTGTTAAACAGGTATAAACCCTCTTAAGTGGTCGTTTGTGTAAGAGAGACGCGGAGTGTGGCGATCAGAGGGTTTGATGGGTAGCGACATAGCTCGCCTCTCTGATTGCTTTAAGATGCCTCGCTGATTATTCTAAGTTACGTTCTGATGTCTCTGCTGGAAATCTAAGAAAACTCCTCTACAAACCTCCTTGTCGTGCTGATACATACAGACGAAATGCTTATAACTCCTGTATAATTGTATATAATAATCTACCTGACACATTGAAGTTGCTGAAAAAACTACAAAACGACAAAATTTACAAAATGGCTACATGAACATTGTTTTTATTCTGTAAAGGATTATTTAGACATAAATAATAGATATTAGAATCTAATTTATCAACATGCTCAAATTATTATTATTACTGTATATTTATCTTGCTGGTATTGTTAATTTCATTTTAATTATTCGTAATGTTAACCTGACAAATACATAATTTGCATGCCAAAACGGCTGAATACTGATACCTATACCTGATGACAACACCACTGTATTTACGTATTCTAGCAAATAAACATTTCTTTCTTTCTTTCTTTCTCAACCCTTTTGGCGCCACGCCCGCAACTCCCTTTTGTCTCAGACGACGATTCGGTTTAACGGTAGGCCTAGGCCTATAGTTCGTTAACGTAATGGTATAGCTGCAGATATATTTTATTAGTAAATAAGGTAGAATTTTTTAAGCATAGGTATACCATACCTACATGAGGTTTAGCGAATGTAACGAAGAGACTACAAAAACGATTACAACATGGGTATATTAGAAGAATGTGCGTTTCAAAATGGACGGGCTGCGGGGCTGGCCTGACGGGGGTCACGAGACCCCCGCCGAACCGCCCGCAGCCCCCCCACACAAGGTACGTAGTAGGCAATTCAGCTGTGATGCACACATAAACTTTAATCAAGAGTGGAATGTAAAACGTGAAGGTAACTCATAGCTTCTGAGGCTTTGTCTAAAAACTGTCTATGAAAGTAATCAGAAAAACAATAAATCGTTTCTTTTAACATCGATAAATACTTTTAATGTTATGTACAGGTGAATTTAGGTACTATAATGGGTGTTTGGATTTCATTTTGGTCTATATTTTGTACGAATATGTTGCACTAACAGCGAAATTAGGCTGTAGACAGGAAGTCTGGGTGTCAGAGGCACTGCAGTTCTAGACGTAGGTCGCGGGCGGGCTACCGCGTTATTGTCGACGCTCGTTTCCGATAATCTCAGGCCGATTCAACAACTATATACACGCGGCCCCATCGGGCTATATACACTAGCGTAACGGGCGCCGCGAGGACGGCTCTGCGCGACAGAACCGATAAATTATACTTTGTACTCGTACTATTTTGTTATCAAAAATCAGCCTTACGTCGTTAAAAAATAAAGTCTATTAGGAACAAAACACGCCTAGCTATCCTCGCGTCGTCTCTCCGCTAACAGTCCGTGGATCGGCGCCGGCGGGATCGTCTATCCCAGTGTAGTTCTAGGGCCCGGGCGCGCCGAGCTCAACCGTTAGGTTGCAGCGTGGGTTGAATTTTGCTGTTGTCGAGAACGAACTCGGAGCTCCGCGTTATCTCGGAGTTCATGTTGTCGTCCGGAAGTTTGTTGAAGGAGTTGTTCGCGCTGAGGTCACGGGACGATCGGGACGCGTCCAGGTCGGGGCGGCGGGATGTGTCGAGCAGAGTGAAGGAGACAGAGGAGTCGGGGTCCAGCACCGTCTCCGCGGTCGTGTCGGCGTCGTGTCGGGACACGTCGAACGCCTCGTAGCGGGCCTTTTTTATCTTGCCGTTCGGTGTTTTGGACTGTTGGGGAATATACAATATGAAATAATTGCTAAACCAGTCGTTAGAAAGTCAGATAAAAGCATTTGATTTTACAGCGGATTAGAAACGAAATTGCTAAAGTTGCTCATTGAAATAAAACAATTTAACGGGTTATATCGCGTAGGTATATTATCTCATTTTAGTTCCCGACGTTTCAGAAGCTTTTCAACTTTCCATGGTCACTGGTGGACGCAATATAATCCGGTAAATTGTTTTATTTATATTTGTAATAATCGCGGAAATAGAAGAAAATATTTTGCTAAAGTTGCGTTCTATATACTTCGTGGGGTCATCAGAACGAGTTAAATAGTATATGATCATTGATCAGAACTGTGACAAAAAAAAACCAGACTGCAAGACATTTTAGCCTATGTCACTCGCATAATCAAGCCGCCGACGATTTAACGACACCTCATAAGTCAAAATCCATCTAGCCGTTTAGGCTGTAGAGCGTGCCAAAGCAACATACATACCATAATAGACATATTTTTGAAAAATGACCCTATTTCCGAGCAGTCGAGTATAAATAACCTAAAAGGGTAAGGACATGGGGTGTTCGATCCGGGAGCTGTTTCCTGCATATTCATAGAGCAGCGCTGCGACTAGCTAGCGGATACAGGAAAGGCAGCCGGAGCGGACGCAAAGTTGGGCTCCCACTCAACGCAGCGGATGCCCTTAACGTAGCATATGTTTTGTTAACATTTCAGTTAGTGACGTAAAAGATAAATAATAATTAATTTTTTACATAATTTAGCCGTTTATAAATCTGCCGTTTGTACAAACTAGACAAAAACGGAAAATGAAGACGCGTTTTCGGATTTTTATTTCTAGCGAAGAAAATCTAAACAAACATGTTTCCGCGTTAGGCGCTGAATAGGTTATATAGTCAAAACACATATGTGAAAACCAGCCGGTTTCATATACTAGATTTGACAAAAATCTCACTAGAAATTGCTTAGATTTTCGATGCACCTGTGGGATGTGGGAGTGGCAAGCATGTGGACTGACCGTGGGGTTCTCGGTGATATGCACGTGACCGTTGAGGAGTGGCTCCCCCGCCGTGCCGCCGTTAGCCAGCCGCCCACCGATGTTCTGCCGACATCGCAACATCTTACACACACATCTTACAAGTCATTTAGAAAGTATTTTGTTTCATACAAAATTTCGCCCACAACTTCATTTGCGTGGGGGGAAAACCGGGCGAGTCGGACCATGCTCAGTGTAGGGTTCCGCAGCCGTTACCACAAAGAAATGCACAACAGATGATAAAAATACGATATGAAAAAACGGGCCAAGTGCGAGTCGGACACGCGCAGCGACTTCCGTACGCTACACGTAAATATACGCTACAAATGGCCGTATCTATGAACATCCAGTGTTAGCAGAGCCCTACTCCTAAGTAAAATGTACGCGGTGCTCAATCGTTTTATATAGGTTACTGATATAGACAGACAAACATAGAATTAAACTGTCTTTAGTATTTGTTGTTATAGCGGCAACAACATCTGTGAAAATTCCAACTGTCTAGCTATCACGGTTCGTGACATTCAGCCTGGTGATGGACGGGCAGACAGGCAGACAGACAGACAGACGGACAGCGGAGTCTTCTTAGTAATAGGGTCCTATTTTACCTTCTGAGTACGGAACCCCAAAAGAGAGATAATCCATAGTGCATACTGTGACTACCACCTACGTTCTATTGCTGTCTGCGCTCTTTTAAAATAGATAAATATTACGATACAATTTTTACACAAATCGAACTAGTCCCATAGTAAGCTCAATAAGGCTTGTGTTATGAGTACTAGACGACGTATTTAAGAGATAGATTAACTTATACACATAGAAAACGTCCAAGACTCAGGATCAAATAATTATCACACAAATTTTTGCTCTTACCGGGATTTGAACTAAGCAGTACCGGTCGTCAAATCAAAATAATGAAAAGCTTTAGATGTGATTTTTCTATATAAAATCGAAAGCATCATCCGCTTTTCTTTCGTATAGTTCTCTATCACCTGTTATATGAAATCGAAATATTTTCCAAAATTTATAAATGTATTCTTAATTCTAAATTTCATTTGTAAATCACGCCCCAAACGCGGAGCCAGCCAATAAGCGTGATTTGTAATAGAGGACGCATTTATTGCTCGCGCGCACCAAAGAAAGAGAAAGCTAATACACTACATGCTTGGGGTTTTTTGGCGTAAGCACCAGATGTAAAAGTACCATGAAATCGAAGATATTATTATGTTTTGTTAACATTTAAGTTAATCACTTAAAAGATAAAGGGAAGAATGATTTTAACATAATTTAGCCGTTTATTAATCTGTCGTTTGTACAAACTAGACAAAAAACGGGAAATGAAGACGCGTTTTCGGATAACTTTTCTATCGAGGAAATTTTCATTAAACATGTTTCCGCGTTAATCACTGAATAGGTTATATAGTCAAGAAACACATATCTGAAAACCAGCCTGTTTTATATACTAAATTTGACAAAAAATGCGCTACAAAATTGCTTAAATTTTCGATGCATCCCCTTAAGTCCTCTATTTGATTTTATCAGAAAAAAACCTGTGGCCCGTTTCTCAAAAGCTTGTAACTTCTACAAGCGAAAATCTCTTTCTTACAATAGGTAAGTATTAAAAAGGTCTTTTGTGATCCCTTCGGTTAAACATATGAAATTTGTGAATTATTTCTTGACCTCGTCTTAGGTATGCCAGAACGACGAATCATACCTAAGGCGCGATACAGCAGTTATGAATTTATGTATGTATATACATATATATTATTTTGTATTACCGAAACGCCCTTTAAAATCACGGCCTTCATTGGAAGGCAGACTGAGCTACGCTAGGCAAGGATCGGCAGAGTTCCCAGTCGAGCACGGACTAAAACTCACCTGGCGCCCTTTTAGTCTTAAGATAATTTTAAGTCTCAGTTAATAAACCGTACTTAGATATATTTAATTCGTGTTCGTTATTACATTCCCTGATTAGCCCTAACAAAATGTATACGAGCATTTATAAAATACGTATTCAGCATAAAGTCCGTCTGGGGTGCCCTTCGTGATGCATAATGTTGATTGTCCTAAAATCTTTCGGCCGAGAATGTTGTGTTGTTATTTGTTTAGCATACTCATTTCATCGCATACATATTTCAATGTCCTAAACTTGAAGCATAATGATCCTTAAAAATTAAAAATGTAATTTATTTTGCCCATCATAAAAATAGATACAATAACAGCACCTAAACTATTCTATCCATAAATTTCTAATTTTATAATTCCAACTTAAATTCGGAAAATTTTGGGGTGGTCCCCATTATTTTAATATTTATGATGCAAAAATCCCGAAATTATTTTATGGTGAATTTCAGTACCCAATTATCAAATTAAGAATTCCAAAATTCTGAGTACAACCGGCCTGTATTTATTTGTAACAAACTGGGAAAGTCTTGCTAGATTGTATGCCTCTTAGCATAGTAGCTCGACCTGTAGTCCCTTAATTTAAAAAAACCACCACCTTACACCGAGGTAGGTTTGTTCATTACCTTGTATCCTCCAGAGCGTAAAAAGGAGCCACGCGAAGCGGGACTCCATCGACTTGTCGGCAGACAGCAGTCCCTTAATTATAGTAAACGCCACCTTTCACTGAGATAGGTTCGATTGTTACCTGGGGTCTGTCAGAGCGGAAATAGGAGCCCCGCTAAGCGGGGCTCCGTCGGCTTGTCGGCGAGCCGTAAGTTCTTAAGTAAAAAAATACCAAAGTTAGGTTACAAGTAACTTATAACGAATATGTATAAACCCATTTTTTACTTCAATTTAAGTGTAATGAGTTGCAGTCGATTTTTTTAATACATCCAATATTAGGGAGTTGGTAATATTGCAGAATTATCATTCGATAGTTGAATATTAGACAAATAATCTTTTAATTAGGGTAAATAATATTTAGGACAATCAATATTATGCAAAACAATTTCAAAGTTTATATGATAAGCGTGAAGTGGTTATGCGTCAAAAAATGGGAATGAAAATTGTATGCCACCCCAATATATGTAGACCCGTCAGTTTGATCTGATTTTGGAAGTCGATTGAATATTTTGGATCAAGACAGATGATAAATGTATAAACGTATCATTTAAAATTAAATCTACCTACCTTGAGTTCTGAGGTCTCTCCCTCGAGGCCCTCAATAGGCGACGCGTTCCTTCGACGTGATCTGCGCAAACACAAGTCGTTAACGTGATTGTATTTAGTTGCCAACAAACTGATCTGGTCAAGAAACTACGTTATTAAAATAATACTATGTACTATCTTTCCCAAACATGAGGTTGCTGTGTCATAATGTGACGTTTAGGTAGTTTTATGCATTTATATTGTTCAAGATATAATAAAGGTAATAGTGAAATGTATAAAATTTGTAAATATTATGTAAGACATCAAAGTAAACGGATTATAGCAATTTATTTTTGTTATAATGTATTATCTAATGCTATTAAATTATGATCTCTAGAAGTGTTCCTTACAATTTTTTACATGGCGCAGTCGTTAGGATACAAGTTTAGGTAACAAAAATTATACTTCTGATACAAAATTTTAAGGACTGAATTTTGATATCAACACATGCTTTCTTTGAAGAACGGTATCCCCTAAAAGTAAGATATTTGGTTTTATATTTTGTGCCATCATGCACTTAACTTTTTTACCTAAGGCGGTAGTTACCTGACAGGCGACGCGGCCATCTTGCGCCGGCGCCACACGAGCAGCGCAAGCGCCGCTAACAGCAACAGCAGCACGCACACGGCGCAGCCGATGCCCACTCCTGCGAAGAAGGCTACACGTTACTCACAAAACAGCCCGGCCAGTGCCAGTACGACACGCGTTCGAATCTTTTGCATAGTAAAAGGAAACCTATTGAAATGAGTTTCTTCGGAAAGTTAAATAAAAGATTGTAAAAAAACAGTAAAGTGCAAGACTGACTCGCGCACCGAGGGTTCCATACAAACTTTCACTAGTCGTATTTTTTTTTAACTTTTTCCTTTGTAAAACTAAATTTATCCACAGTAAAAAAAATGTCCAAATCAAGTTCTATCTTATTATGATACCCCACTTGACCTAATAGCTAGACTGAATTTTTGGCCCCCTCATATTGGTCGTTTTTTATAGAAAAAAATTTTTTTTTTTATTCGCAATATACTTGGGCTAGCCATCTTTATAACCATCCTAAATTTCAAAAAGATAGCATAAGTAGTTCCTAAGATATGGCGCTTGAACAATCAGACAGACAGAGACACACCATGAGGGTTCATTTTTTACCTTTTTGGTAAGAAACCCTTAAAAGATCGCTCGCGGCTACTGCCGACAGTGTTTATAACTCAGTTAATGTTCAAGGAGTCACGAGGGATCCGCCTAGTGGAGTGTTTTTTAAATCTTCTAAAATACGCGCTATTTCTGGAATGTTTAAAAGCTGTAGTTAAGAGTAGAATCACAAAACACCCGATTCAACTTCTAGAAATTTAATAAATTACACGAAAATCTCGCCAGTTGGCGTCACCGTGACAAAAGGTCTAATTGACAAGAAGCGTCAAAATCTTGTGCTGTGATTGGTGGATGTTGACACTTCTTGTCAGTTAGACCTTACGTCATGGTGGCGTCAACTGCTGATATTTCTATTTTAGAAAACCCTCATTGAACGAAAAAATCAAATCGTTATTTCGGATATTTTGTATGAATAAAATACCGGTTCCGATCCCTGGTTAGGAGTATGTAGAGACTGAGGACTAGGGATCAGCAATGTGTCTCACCTATGGTGAGCGCGGTGGAGGGGGGCGGGCGCGCGGGGATGGTCAGCACCTGCCCGCCCGTGCCGCGCGCCGTCACCGTCACGTACGTCACCAGCGAGGGATCCAGCCCCGCCAACTGAGGACAGAGGAAATTGCCACTTAAGCACAGAAGGTACAAGTCACTGACGCAGGGTGTCCATCTAATCGCATAACGACTATTGTCATAATATCGATAACTCTTTACGCATAAAGTTGTTGCTCACAAAAGTTTAAGGACATAAATTGTCCTATGTCTTAATTGTTCCTTGTCATACTTGCACCATGTCATAATTTTTTTAATCCTTATGTTGAATGTCATATAATTTTTAGTCATTATATTGATGATTATAATTATTTTTAGCCATAACAATTGAAATGCATAAATTATGACAAATGATATTTACCATGGTGTGGGTTGCCTAAAAAGAAATGAAATATGATTTTCAGTATCTTTTTGCTGGCAAAAATGCATGCTTGGACCGAATTACTGTACTCCATACACAAAATTATATTATAGCAAAAGTAGGTTAGGTTTGGTTAGAACTACCCAACCTAACCCATTAATCTAGTTCTAAGGCAGGTCCGACTTGGCTTAGGTTAGGTACGACGACGAGCGAAACGAGGAGGAGTGTTAGGTTGAACTACAACCCTAACAAGCGAGCGAAGCGAGCGAGCCGCGGAGGTAAATCCTCGTTTTACGTTCACTCAAAAATATGAAAATAGACTTGCGATAGTGAGGGTTCTTAAAAAAAAGAAACGAAAAATTATATAAAGTAACTATTTTTAATAACTAATTCATACACAAGATTATAACGAAGGGACGAAAAGAAATTTACATAAATTCAAAACCCAGACAATGAATCCAAGAGAAACTTCTAAGCTACATGGGTTTAATTTGTGCTATCCTACCCATTACAAGACTGCGTTCTTTAGGAAAAGCATATTGTACATGTTTGTTCACATATTCAACCACTTGCCAAATAATATTAAAATACTGGAATTTACTGAGTTCAAACATAAACTCTATAAATGGTGTTTGGAAAAGGCTTACTATAGAATAGATGATCATTTTAGCTGTCTTCATGTTTTTCTTATTATTTAATTTATTTGTAATGATAATAATATTGTAATAAATAATAATAATGTATTTTCTCTTGAACTCAAGCTTTTCTGTAATTTTTGTAATTTCCAATAAGTATATTTTAATTGTATAGCATTTAAATTACTTCGCATTTAATGCTGATATAAATTGTACGCCGCATCGCGGTTGATTGTGATGAACCTTATCTAACATGTTATAAGATCTCTGTAACTCACAATATATCAATAAACGATTTCAATTTCAATTTAAAAAATGGATTCAAAATCAATACACCATCATTACTGTAAATTTAATTTTAACGTTTAAAACCTCATCAAACATGACCATGGGGGAGGGGATCTATATGTGGCCCAAAAATTGCGTGATTTCTGGATGAACCCTAGAAAGCTCGGTAAACCGCGGCGTGGCGTCAGGAAAATTACAGGGGAAGCCGAAGCGTATTCATTTAGTCATATTTAAAGAAAAAGGTGGTTAGAAGTCTTTCCATGGGAAACCCTAGCCCTAAAGCAATATTATAGAAACATTGTAGAAGAATACGAATTCTTTTGTAGATATTTTCTTGAGGAACCTTTTTGTTTTTTTTTTTTTTTATTATTAATTTTAATATTTTCTTCTGTTTCCGCGATTATTAATTAAGCCCTTCTGGCACATGTGTAACTGTCTTTACAGCTTAGGCCCATCTGGCATGTATGTACACCTTTATTTGTGTTTTTTCAAAAAATGGTTAGTTTGCACAAATTGTAACTTTGACAGAGGAAAATACATCTTTTCTCAGTCCTCCCGTGACCATGGAAAGCTGGAAAGCTTCCGAAACGTCGGGAACTAAAATGAGATAATATACGCGATATAATCCGTTAAATTGTTTTATTTCAATATTATTATTTTTTTTAAATTACCTACTAATGTATTTTTTTTATGTTGTCCAATTTTGATCAATAAATTGCTCTAAAATCCTTTTGTAAATAACGATTCAAAAGTATTTGTAGCTAGGCCAACTTGAATAAAGAAAATTTTGTCTTTTGACTTCATCCGGTGGGAATCGGCTTATATGGACGCCATGCCACTGTAAACCGACTTCAAATCAAGCAGCTTCTGTGAGGACGAGACCACGCGCGGACCAGCGGGCCTATGATGGTCGCGTTTATCACGCGATAAATGATATGATAACGCGCCTATCACTCTCGCACTCGCATACGTGTCAGAAGGTGACGGCAGCTATGTCACTTATTTATCGCGTGAGAAATGCAACCATCATAGGCCCAGAGTGATGTCAGCTGATGCTACATGGGTTACCTGCACGTGCGACTCCGTGACGTTGACGACACGCCACTTCTCCAGGGGCTGCGTGATGTTCTGCGCGAACTTGACGACGCGCGGCCCGGCGCTGGCCCACGACACCGTAATGCCGTTGCTGGTGTACACGTACGACAGGTCCTTGGCGTCTGTAACCAAGGTCACTTTAAATTACAAACCACTTTTTTTATTCCTCTGACCAGTATGGGTATCGTGTGGGTATCGATAAAATTATGCGCCGAGGGTGCGTTTAAAAAAAACCGGCCAAGTGCGAGTCGCGCACCAAGGGTTACTTACGTACAAAATATACGCTCCAAACGACCGTATCTATGAACATCAAGTGTTAGCAGAGCCCTACTCCTGAGCAAAATGTAGGCAGTGTTCGATCATTTTATATTGGTTACTGACATAAACAGACATACGATTATACTTTCTTCTGTTTCCGAAACGTCAGGAACTAAAATGAGATAATATACGCGATATAATCCGTCAAATTGTTTTATTTCACCACAATTATATTTTCTTCTATTTCCGCGATTATTTCTCATTGAAATAAATAGATAAATACAATTCATACTGTTTTTAGTAATTGTTGTTATAGCGGCGGCACAAATACATCATCTGTGAAAAATTCAACTGTCCATCTATCACGCGGTTCATAAGATACCCCCTGGTGACAGATGGTCAGACAGACAGAAAGACAGACGGACAGCGGAGTCTTAGTAATAGGGTTTTACCCATAGAGTACGGAGCCCTAAAAACGCGGTATGCAAAGGCCCTCAGTCTTACCGAGGTCCCTGAGCTGCGGCGGAACGATGATCCGTTTGGTGGTGGGCGTGGCCTCGTGGCTCGTCACCTCCACGTGCGTCTCCGCGTTCGGGTCGATGCCGGTCAGCTGTCAACAAAAGTCGATTGAGATCGGTCAATTCAGAGCAACACCAATTTTTCGGCGGGCTTTACTGAGGTTTTACTTTTAGGCTGGAAACGGTGTTCGACCGATGGTACGCGCATACGCCCTGACGGTCAGCATCAGTCTGAACGCGCCTATGTTTTCTACAGAGATAGCTACGCCCGACTGACCGTACGCAAGTACCATCGGTCGAGCACTGTTTCCAGCCTTACAGTTCGTACGCATGTATCATCGCACACTGTGCACTGGACGTCTGGAATGCCCTATCAGGGGTCGGCAACCTGTGGCCCTTTGGATTTGTAGCTGCGGCTCTATATATTAGTTTTTTTTTGTCAATAAGTACTATTTATTGTTGGCAAGAATAAATTTTTCACTTGTCCTGCTCAAAAAGCACGTCATATTAGCTTCGTGAAGCGAGACTAAAATAGTACATTGAGCCCCTAGGGTTTAAAAGAAAGCCATATAATCCCATACAAATTTCAATGACACTGAAAAAAAAACTTGCGGCCGGCTACATACTCCTTACGAATAATTAAAAACAAATAAACCAACCTGATCAGATTGGCCAAACTTTCTGATTGAATTGCTCAAACTGAACTTTTAGTTTTTCATGAAATATATAATTTTAACGTTAGGGCTTTTTTATTTTCTCGCAGTCAAAGTGAAAAGCAGAGTGTTTAACACGTGGCTAAAAGCCATTATGACACTCAGACATATTTGTCCTCGCTTACTTCGTGAGCTCGTCCAAATAATCACTTCATGTCATAATGGCTTATTTTAGCCCCTTGTCAAACAATCTACTATTGTGGCTCTTTAAAAACTCAAATTTTGTAAATTGTAATTATGACGCTTCCGCCTTAAAAGATCTCACTAACATAATATGGATTCCCTTGAGTCTGAAATAAATGTATTTTTTATCATGTAGTACTATTTATTTGAGATAGGCCTTCCCCAATTCATGCCACCGCACCCGGTCCTCAGCTCTGCACATCCAACCGCTTCCCGCCAGTCTCTTTAGGTCTTCGGCCCATCTGGCGAGGGGTCGTCCCACATGGGCGAGTCATTTGAGACTCCAGAACTCGTCTGCCCCATCGACCGTCGGCTCTCCGGCAAATATGCCCCGCCCACTGCCACTTCAGTTTGCTTATTCAATCAATCAATCAATCAAATAATGCTTTATTCAAGTAGGCCTAGGTACAGTACATTAGAGAAGTGTTTGCTGGGAGAGATACAATATGATCCTAAATTTGTTGCAAGGATTAGGGAAAACCCTGAAAAAAAATGTCTTATCAATATTCTGAGCGATATATCGGTAACTTTGTTTCTCCGTCGGATATCTTACGTTCAGCAGTAGACGACTCCGGGTTGATGATGATGATTTAATTAACAACTGGATCAGTAACAAGTACCAGGAGCGTAGCTCTCCGCGGGAGTGAGCGGTACTCACGAGCACGGTGTTCCCGTCGGTGTCGAGGCTGGCCCAGTCGCCCACGGGCGGCGGCAGCTGGCGGCGGCGCACCGTGTACCGGCCCGGCGCGCCGCTCCACGACACCCGCACCGCCGTCGCGTTGATGAACTTGTAGCTTATGGAGGCAGCTAGAAACAGTTATAATGCTTTCACTACTTCAATGGAGGCGAAACAGCCATAACTGTCTTTTTTGACTCAGAGGAATAGTTATTTGTTATGCAAGGCTGCAAAGTTATTATTAGGCGTAAATGCTGGAATTGCGAGGGAAGCGAGTAGTTCATATTATTATTTCTTAGAGGCCTTCAAGGCACGAGAAGTCAAATCATTTTGCAGCCGTGCGAAACACACAACTTTTCACCTCAGTACAGCGGGGAAAATGTGAGACGTAAGAAAACCTATGAAATAATGACAAATGGATTATTTTTTCGTTTATGTAAGTAGTAGTGATAATTAACCTACGAGACACTCTCATAAAAAAAAAAAACAAATAACAATATAAAAAAGAATTAATTCGAACTTCAAATGACTTTTCCACGCTAGCTAAAACACACTTTTCCACGCAGATTTGGCGCTGTAAATGAAAAAGTTCTGTAGTGAGCTAAACAGTTATGAGTTTCGCACGGCTGCAAAATTATTTAGCTTCTCGTACTTTGACAGCCTCATCATCATAACGCTCAGGAATCTTTATTCTAATTTTAGATTCCTTCGCTTGCTCGGCTCTCAATTCAAGCACTCGCGCCTAATGACACATAACCTTTGATGTTATTAGGAAGTACCTTCTTCGGCGAGCGTAGAGACACGGTAGGGCAGCACCGCCTCGGCGGAGTCCAAGTCTTGGATCTGGGTCTCCACACGCACCTCGTAGTCGCTGCCCGGCGTCAGGTTCTCCATCGCCACGGAATTCGTTTCACTGTAACGTTACAAAATTGTTTTACATTGCGTAAGAGATGACATGAATAGGAAAGATGTGAGTGACGAGATGACGGGCGATAAGAGAGGTATGGAAGAAAAGAAATTGGTGCGCCAACTTCAAGTAAACGGGATCACTGAAAATTCAGGCTTCTAGCTTAATCAGCAAATAAATTACAGGGGGTGAAAAATGTCAAGAATGGCTTCGAGAAAAGGATGGTACGGCGTGCCTTTGTTTTCCTCGATTTGGCAGGGGCACTGCCGTGCCCACAGATAAAAACAAGAGGATGATATTACAATATTGTTTGACATGTTTTCATTGACCCGACGACATTGATTTGGAAAGGAATCACAACTGACGACGGACAAATTTAAGTTGATGATAAATAACCGCCAGGTTTACCGGAGATTATAACTCAACGCACGTAAAGAACTCCGGGCGGCCAGTGGAGGGGGCATGTTTTAGCATACAGTTCACAGCGCAGGTACATCGCCAGTAGCCCGTTTTACGTGCGTCAAACTGTACCTACTAATTCTCAATACTAGAAGGTATCCGCAACTTCGTTCACTAAAGAGGAAGCGCCGTAACCCTCTTTCTTCAGCGTCATCGGGTAAAAAGTATCCTATAACCACCTGTGGATGCTCAGTGCTCACCCGCGTACCAAAAATAGTTGAAATTGTTTTGGAGTTCTGAAGCCGCAAACACATAAAAACATACCAAAAAAATTGATTCAGTAGCCTAAAAATTTAAGACTTTTAATTTATACAATTTAATATAGTATAGATGTCGAAGCCAAACATAAATGTTAAGAGTGGTCGAGAAAGTACGCCAAAAGGGGCGTGGATTTTTTTTTTTCTATGGTATGTTATCGAACGACCTTTCAATGGATATGAATTATTTGGGGAAAAATTACTTCAATCTTATAAAAACTCCACGAAATATACAAAGTCAAAATCTAATTTTTTGAACTTTCCCAAAAAACTAAAAGCAACCTACCGCAAGGGACCTCGAGACCTACCTCTGCTGGCAGATGTCATCACTGCCATCGACCTTGGTGGCGCAGACCAGGAACTTGTACTTCATGGGCGACAGGTCGTCGGTCTCCCAGTGCACGGAGAAGCTGCGCGCGCCGACGCGCGTCACCTCCAAGTTGCGCGGCTTGGCGCGCCGGTCGCTGTCGATGATGTACATTGATAGCCTCATATATACAAGGTGTAACAGAAATAACTGGAAACCTCTGATGTGCTAGCTCAGTTTCATCAATTTTCTCCAAGAAACATGTGTCGAATTCTCTGCAAAATGAACATCAGCTGATCGATATTTTTATGGTATTAATTCTTGGGGAAAGTTGTTCAGTCTCATGGTCTGAGCTAGCACATTTTTTGGTAAATTGTTTTCGTTACACCGTATATACATTGGTCTAAGGTACTATTGGGATGTTGACAATTTTTGAAATCTTTTTTGTGGTATGATATAGAACGACCTCACAATAATAGAAAAATTGATGAAAAAACTACTTCAATCTCATACTAAAGCCTAGGAACGTGTGTCACACGTTCCTTTCCTACCTTCTATGGGAAAATTAAGAACTTTGCTCTGCATTTAAATTTGCGTTTATCGAAACGGTTCCCAACAAAAGTTACCATACATTTCATGGGTTATTCAATGGTTATTTTTTCAGCTTCCGTTGCATATACGGAGTGTCTCCTCTAGAAATATTATTTTTTATTATCACACTATATATATATACAGGCGGACGGACGGACATAGCGAAACTATAAGAGTTCCGGTTTTGCCATTTTGGCAACGGAAAACTAAAAATGAGGATGTTGGAGGATGATGCGCGGTGGGCGACCAGAACCTCACCCGGTGCTCAGGTCCAGCGAGTGCCAAGGCACTCCTGTCAGGTTTTGCCGCAACCACGGCACGGTTCGGGAACCCAGCACCCGGACCTGCAGGTCACCGTCTTCGGGAACTGAAAATCAAATGTGAAAACTGTAATCAAAATCATATCGATTACAATAATTTTCTGACGAAAATTGCATCTTTGTGACAAGCTTTTATTGCCGACTGTACTTTCTTGGAATGGACGTCCACTACTGGACACAGGCCTCCTCAATAGACTTCCACATGGGTATAATAATATTGCATGTTAACTTACATAATTTTGCCAAATTGACGTTATTAAGAAAATCGTATGCTTCCTTCACATTTTCCCGAATATCTTCAAAACTATACCCCGATTGTTAATTAAATTCCAAAATATCGCAGTTCTTATTTTGATTATTTTATTATTTAAAAGTTTTTTCGTAAGAATAGAAATCAGATTTTGTGTAAACAGTGAAATTAAGGTACCAAATACCTACATTTTATATATGAAATAACCAACACTTCAACCAAAATGAAGTTATTACAGCAAATGTGCACTCGTAAATGTCAGATTTTGGAATTTAATAATGAATCGGAGTATAGTCGAAAAGATGATGTAACTTATACTCTATTCCTTATTTGTCCTAAATACTAGACAACATTCTAACCTAAAAATATGCAGTTAATGCTAATAGCAGCTGTTTTCTCGCAAGGAAATCAATTTAATGAATGAAATTGGCAATGTGCCACTAAAAATATTAATTCCTGTTACTTTATTTCCGAGAAAATGGGAGTTTAAGACAAAAAAGGTGTACTTTTAGATTAGAATGTTTAATTCGTTTTTTATTTATTAATTTGTTCAACAAGGTACATAATTCTTATTTCTAAGACAGTTCCCTGCAAAACTGTATTGTACAGTTTGACTGCAGGCACGAGTCTCTATACTAATAATACCATAGAATATTTATTATTTATATACAATATTAATATCTCTGCATTATAAGATACACGAGTTTCCTTAATGCTAACTTTAATCATGTCACTCAAGCGTCTGCAGCAAATATTTTTGAGGGCCCTTTTAAATTTGGGCTTGCTTGGCTCATGACGGATGTTCTCGGGCAGACTATTTAGGAAGTACAGAAGTCTTTCGTTTAATACTATTTAGGTTGTCCTGTAAGGATGAACATTGAACAAAATATATATTTGGTGTCGATTTAATATTATTTGTTAATCTCTTCTTTTGTTCAATATCACCAAGAGCTGGGACCATCATGATCACAAAGCATCGTTATCACAATTAAGACCCTCACCATCCAGGGTGTAGTTGGTGACGGGCCCGTCCAACGTCACGTTGGTGACAACGTTGGTCTGGTCCACCTTCCTGGTCTCCAGGATCCATTGCACCACTCCAGGGTTCAGCCGCGCAAAGTTCTGCCAAGACACCACCACCGACTTGTCCAGCTTCGTCAGATTTATGGGTACTGGGAAATAAAGAAATGCATAAGTATTAAGTTTCGTTTAATTTTAAATACAGGGTGCAATTGGAGACAAAATCAGAAAATATTTTTTCAGACTCGGCAATTGATTAGTTATTTCCAAGCTACAGTATTTATCAAAGACAATCTTATATATATGGCGGAAATAAGATTGTTAGAACCAAGTTGATTAAAATCAACTTCGATGTGGTCTTGTCTGTCCTCCTTACCTTTCCTATACTCCATGCTACAAAGACAATGAGACGTCAAATTTATGAAGCATCGGTCACTAAACGACGATATATTTACTTATAGAAAACGGTCAAGACTTTATCCTCATCACACAAATATTTGCCCTTACTGGGTTTTGAACCTTGGACTTTCAGCTTCGCAGGCAAGCAACGTTACTCCCGCTGAGCTAAACCGGTCGTCAAATGTGAAAATGTGGTTAAATCTTCCTCACCTCCTTGTCCCTGGCACACGACGAATTCGGAGAAATCCGTGGCCGCGCCCTTGGCTGCCTGTATGTACGCACGCACCTGTTATCAAAACAGTCTTGTCAATATTATATACACATACTTATTTAATATCAGCATCTTTTACGGGTGCGCAAGCACCTGAACTAAAAAGGCGTGACCAATGACCAGAGATCGGATAAATCATCGCAAAAACAAATACGGACAATAGACCGCATTGCAAAATACGGAAACAGAACGATTTGTCACATGTGTATAATTATTGTTATCTAAATAGCATAGCTAATATCGCAATTAACAAATTGTGAATGAATTAATGAGCTTTATTTACGCAAGTATGGTACAGTCAATTATATAGGTACCGTTTTGTACCTTCTCACAGTCAAAATGCATATGAAAGCCAATAGAGATTCCATATCAATGTCATTATGACAAGGTACGAAACGGTAGACAAATTACATTCCTTGACCGTGTGCGGATATAAGATGTTAATTAAGATTTTGTCTGACATATTTGGCCGATGACGCGATGTTTTAACTTTTAAAATTCCTTGTTGACAATTTTTTTCTTCTTCTTGTACATAAAAACTCCCCGTGATACAACAATGTTAAAATCTCAGTTTTGGACTTGTTAATTAAAATATTTTCGTTTAGTTAGATTATTAGGTGCCCGCAACTTCATTCGCAGAGGAGTAAGTCTCATTTTTTCTTTGGCATAGTTGGGTAAAAAGTATGCTATAATCATCTAGAGATACCCAGCAACCCGCGTATCAAAAATAGTCGAAATCCGTTTAGCCGATTTGGCGTGATGAAGCCACAACGACACATACAAAAATGAAAAATAAATATTTATCGATTTAGTGAAGTATTAATCTAGCTGCATGAATCCACACTGTCGTATTGCATAAGCTGAAAAGACAGTTGTATTAGTAGTGGCTGTGGAAGAGTATCATATCAGCACTTACTTGGAAGCGGTACGGCATCAGCGCCTCGGCTACTGGCACGACGGCGTGCGTGTCCCGCACCGGCTGCCCCAACGGAGTCAGCGTGCCGTCTGGCTCTGGTAACAAACGACACGATGGGGAATGGATGAAAAATTTCAAAAATCCTGAAATTTTGTTTAAGGGTAGGAATAAGCCTCCTTATTGTCAGAAAGAAATAACAGATTTTTCTGTGGCTTAGAAAAAAATAAACAGATGAAAAGGTGTTAGTGGGCCTATATACCGGCCTTATACGGTACGGCTTCAAATAAAATAGTCACCTGGCCTAAGAAAATACGAAAACTTTAAGAATAACAGTACATTTACAGCCATTTTAATCGAAAATATCAATGCTGCTCTTGCCGTACTGTATAAGGCGGGCATACAGGCCCACCAACACCTTATTTTTATATTTTTTTCTAAGCCACAGAAAAATCTGTATTTTTTTATGACAATAAGGAGACTTATTCCTACCTATAAACAAAAGTTTAAGATTTTTGAAAATTTTCATTCATTCCCCATTAACTTGACTCGGCAGCTTTTGACAAGGCTGATTTGTAGGTCACCACTGATGGGGCTATGTTTTATTTAATTACTAGAAGGTTCGTTCTGAACTCGTAAGTTTCTTCAGCGGAGTCGGGTAAAAAGTATCCTATAACCATCTGGAGATACCCAGCTACCCGTGTATCAAAAATAGTTGCAATTCGTTTAGCAGATTTGGCGTGATGTAGCCGCAACACATACGAACATACAGAAAATGTTTTTTTTGCGCTTCAGTGAGGTGACTGTAAATAGCCCGTTACAGTTTTTTTTTTTTAAATATCTTCAATATACAGACAATTCATTTTTACAACTTTATAATAGTACTAGAGGGCGCCCGCAACTTCGTTCGCGGAGGAGAAAAAGTCATAACCCCTCTTTTTTCTATAGCATAGTCGGGTAAAAAGTATCCTATAACCATCTGGAGATACCTCTTTCGTCCAAAACAGCGCCTAATACAGACGTGCGCTAAAATATTTTCGGGAAATTGGTGTAAATTGGATAGAAATATCGCCCTTATCTCTGTGTGCATTGTTTGTATATCTGCGTGCATTAAGTAAATACAATAATTTTAAATATCTAACGTGTTGTGTCGCAATCGAGTCGTTTTGTGCTGCTAGCGGCCCCGCTCTCCACCTCGCGGAACTGAGACCACCTCCATAATTTGCCTCTTGCTCCCACGCCGAAGCGGCCCGACAAGTGCCGATTGCACCCGACCTACAGTGCTACGAGCTACGAAATCTGTGTCTACGCCGTAGCAGACCGACCTCTGTGCTACAAGCGGTGCTATTTGTTTCTAAGTTATTATTACTGTCAATATTACTCCGTAATTTTTAAATATGTCATCACCGAAATACAACTCCGAACCAGACCTGGCCAGCTGCCAGAATGAGGATACCCCCCACAGCCAAGTCACTCTGCGTTTAAAAAGAAAAAGGCTTAAAACAAGTAGGAGCCTGGAAATCACAGAATTACGCGACGAGATGAAAGAATTATTCACGAGCTCTGCTGTACAACATGAAACTCAAATGAGCAAGCTTTTCCCTATACTTCAAGGTATACAGCAGTCAAATGCTAAAATTGAGGCCTCCATCAGCTTCCTTGCTGAGGAGAACAGTGAGGTTTTATGGAAAAGAGACATTTTATGGAAAAATTGATAAACAATAGATTAATTAGGTTCCTAAACAAGTTCAATCTTGTATCTCCCCGACAATTTGGCTTTCGTGAAGGAAAAAGTACTGAAGAGGCAGTGTTAAGAGTTGACAAATGCTATTACGAGCCATTTAGAGTGGAAAAAAAGGTCGTTGTGTATTTTTCTAGATCTAAAAAAAGCGTTTGACTCGGTCTCCATCCCCATCCTTATACGTAAATTAGAACTCATGGGCATTCGTGGTCAGTTCTTGAACCTAATTTAAAGCTACCTGAATAACAGAGAGCAACACGTTAAATTAAAGGACGACGTCTTTAGCACAGACGAACCCTCCACTCACTATGGTATCCCTCAGGGAAGTGTCTTAGGCCCAACCCTCTTCTTGATCTATATAAATGTTCTCACTAATGTCCATCTCACTAATTTAATCACTCATATGCAGATGATACTGCGCTCTTATTCCAGGGAGATACTTGAGATGAGATGTACGCTTGTACTGAGGCCGGATTGTCTAAAGTAATGACATGGTTACAAACTAATTTACTAACATTAAACATTAAAAAAACAAACTACATAACATTATCTATTCTAAAGTCTACGCAACCAGAAAATTTTAACAAAATTTACTTTAGCTGCCCACACCTGTTCCACGTTGTTTTCCAATAACCAGACTAACGCCTGCTCTTGCTCTAACCTCAATCATGTTACCTCGACTAAATATTTAGGTTTACACATAGATCAATTGCTCTCGTGGAACCAACAAATAGAAGTCACGGCTAAGCGAACTCGAAAGCTTATATGGTTATTTAAGTACCTTAAACCTATAACTGATAAGGAACTGTTAGTTCATATTTACAAAACTCTAGTGCAATCTATGGTTCTTTACTGCTTACCAGTCTGGGGCGGTACTCACAAAACTAAGCTTGTAGTTCTTGAAAGGGCTCAAAGATCAATTCTTAAAGTACTCTTAGGAAAAAATATACGTTATAGTACTAGAGACGTGTACGCAGAAGCAGATGTACTGACTGTAAGAAAGTTTGTATTTTGAATATTCATAAAAGTATAAAACCGGACATTAAGAAGATAAATAAACGTAACCCTTTCTCGGTAATTAAGCAGCCAAAAAGTAGGACGTCTTTTGCAAAAAGACAATTTAAAGTAGCATCAATTTACCTGTACAACAAAGTTAACAGAACAATTAAAATGTATAACAAACCATATAGAGAATGTGAAAAGCAAGTAACGGTATGACTAATAGGGAAAAATTACGAAGAAATTATACATATTATGCATTGATCACCGAAACCTATTTAATGTACATTCTAACCTTAGCGGTTTCTCGCACATCATTTCACACATGTATATGTGTATATATATGTATCTATGCGTATACATGTGTGTATGTGTGTGTATATATTTATGCATGTGTGTATGAATGTGTATCTATACATATATATATTTGAAAAAAATAATCTCAAATCACGGTATCGATGTAGGTATAAACACATTGACAAGTAAACTTTCAAACAAAGATTTATATTTATGTTCATAAACTAGAACGTGCACGCAACTTCGTTCACGGGGGAGAAAAAGACATAACCACTCTTTTTCTTTAGCAAAGTCGGGTAAAAGGTATCCTATAACCATCTGGAGATGCCCAGCTGCCCGTGTATCAGGAATGGTTGACACCCATTTAGCCAATTTGGCGTAATGAAGCCACAACGACACATACAAACATTTCATTTTTAGAACTTTATAATAGTATATAAGATGTATGCTTTTAAGCTTGTAAACACCGGACTGAAAGAGCGAATACCTCCTAACACAAGTGTTAGACTCAAAGGAGGGTTCGACAAATATCTTTTATAACTTGGTTAAAATAAATGATTTTGATTTTTGATTTTGATCTGGAGATACCCAGCTACCCGTGTACCAAAAATAGTTGCAATATATTTAGCCGATTTGGCGTGATGAAGTCGCAACAACACATACAAACATACAAAAATAATAAAATTAATATTTTTCGCTTCAGTGAGGTCACTGTAAATAGTCCGTTACAATATATTTTTGAAAATATCTTCAATGTACAGATATTTAATTTTTACAACTTTATAATAGTATACATATAGAGGTCATGTCATGTCTTAATTTGAGCTTAGACGGCCGGATGCATGTCTGCTGTTACCGTCGTCGGCGTGCTATGCGAAAGATATGCCACGACATCCTCGGCATCTAGCGTGTGGGACGCACGTTTTCCGGTAGGTTGGCACGAGGAGTATGCGTCTTCTTGTGACTGCTGTGTAGACTGACCTTGCGGCGTGGTGTGTATGGTGTAGGCCAGCACGTCGGGGCCCACGGAGGCCCAGCGCACGGCGACCTCTTTGGCACCGGCGGGCGCGCACGTGATGTCTTGCGGCGCGGCCGCCGCCGGCCCCGTCACCGCCAGCGTCGCCCACGCTGACGCCGTCGTCACGTTGTTGCTGGCGAAGCATTGGTACACCCCTGGAAAGTGATTGAAATGATTATATTAAGTAGATAGAGGTCGCATTTCGCCTTCTTTTTCAATGATAAAGTTATTTTATGAATAATAAACGTGTTAACGACACGTTTGGCTCAGTGGGTTGCACAGCGGCCTACGGAGCTAGCGGTCCCGGGTTCGTATCCCGGCCAGGGCAAGTTTTTGTGTAATGAGTACGAATGTTTGTTCCTGGTGCTTGTATAATTTATCTATATATTATGTATATTGCTACCTAGTAGGTACCCATTCGTACAAGCTCTGCTTAGTTTGGGACTAGGTTGATTCGTGTAAGATTGTTCCTAAAATTTATTTATTTTATTTGATGTAATAAGTGGTAAACAGGCAGACGAGCCACCTGATCAGTAGTCATCGTTGCCCTTGGATATGTGCAACACCGGAGGAATTGCCAACCTTATAGAGGTTCTTGGAGAAGGCCGTGTTATAGCGCTCCGTAAACATATCAGGGGAAAGGTAATTTCGCAACTTGCAAGTTCGTGGAGAAAATAAGCGTGATGCCAGTTATTTTTGGAAAGCCAAGTATCCTTATAGGGGGGATGTACTTTGTTCCTGAACCGGGGGTGCAATGATATCGTGACGGTCGCAACAACTTAAAAAGTTCTGCAGAACATTTCCGATTGTACAACTGTATTCAAAGAGGTATCTCTGTGTTTGTTCTACACACAGATAGATCTCTCTGTGTTTGTTCTACACACAGAGAGATCTCTCTGAAGGCTAATCGGTTCCAGGCCGTCAACGGAAAAAATATAACATTAATTCATTTATTTTTATACATCAGCAAAATGGAATAAGCGGTGCTCGTTATAAGAACCACTACATATTATCAGGATAGGGAAAGTAAATAAATACTTTTTCACTATTATAAACTAGAGACCGACCTGCGTCTTTGGACGTGATACTATTGATCACAAGTTCGATGCGACCCTCGTCGGAAAACGCAGCTCTCAGCATTCCAACCTGAAATATTAGTTACAACATTATAATACTAACAAACGGACACGACTAAAAACTTATATTGGAATATGAGTGCGTAAAAGTACAATTATTTGTTCTCATTGTCAAAGGAGGTTTAATTGATTTAAACGGTGTCTATAGACATCGGCAGAGGTAGCCGTCCTCGTACCAGGTGTAGTTGACACCTCCTCACTCTAAGGCAGCGTGACGTCAGAGCCTGATGCAGCGCTTATCGTCCCCGTCACCGGCAGAACAAGCCATCCTTGTACCAGGTGACGTTGACAGCCTCCTCACACCACAGCAGCGTGACGTCAGAGCCTGATGCAGCGCTTATCGTCCCCGTCACCGGCAGAACAAGCCATCCTTGTACCAGGTGACGTTGACAGCCTCCTCACACCACAGCAGCGAGACGTCACAGCCTGATGCAGCACTTATCGGTCCCGTTAGCGTCAGAACACGCAATCCTTGTACTAAGTCGAGTCACAACCCTCAAATCGGGCTGCGTGACGTCACAGCCTGCTGGTCACTCACCGTCCTGTAAGCGCCAGAACATGCCCTGCTTGCACCAGGTGACATCACAGCCTTCTCACACCGGGGCAGCGTGACGTCACAGCCTGGTGGTCACTCGCCTTCCCGTGAGCGCCAGAACATGCCCTGCTTGCACCAGGTGACATCACAGCCTTCTCACACCGGGGCAGCGTGACGTCACAGCCTGGTGGTCACTCGCCGTCCCGTGAGCGCCAGAACATGCCCTGCTTGCACCAGGTGACATCACAGCCTTCTCACACCGGGGCAGCGTGACGTCACAGCCTGGTGGTCACTCGCCGTCCCGTGAGCGCCAGAACATGCCCTGCTTGCACCAGGTGACATCACAGCCTTCTCACACCGGGGCAGCGTGACGTCACAGCCTGGTGGTCACTCGCCGTCCCGTGAGCGCCAGAACATGCCCTGCTTGCACCAGGTGACATCACAGCCTTCTCACACCGGGGCAGCGTGACGTCACAGCCTGGTGGTCACTCGCCGTCCCGTGAGCGCCAGAACATGCCCTGCTTGCACCAGGTGACATCACAGCCTTCTCACACCGGGGCAGCGTGACGTCACAGCCTGGTGGTCACTCGCCGTCCCGTGAGCGCCAGAACATGCCCTGCTTGCACCAGGTGACATCACAGCCTTCTCACACCGGGGCAGCGTGACGTCACAGCCTGGTGGTCACTCGCCGTCCCGTGAGCGCCAGAACATGCCCTGCTTGCACCAGGTGACATCACAGCCTTCTCACACCGGGGCAGCGTGACGTCACAGCCTGGTGGTCACTCGCCGTCCCGTGAGCGCCAGAACATGCCCTGCTTGCACCAGGTGACATCACAGCCTTCTCACACCGGGGCAGCGTGACGTCACAGCCTGGTGGTCACTCGCCGTCCCGTGAGCGCCAGAACATGCCCTGCTTGCACCAGGTGACATCACAGCCTTCTCACACCGGGGCAGCGTGACGTCACAGCCTGGTGGTCACTCGCCGTCCCGTGAGCGCCAGAACATGCCCTGCTTGCACCAGGTGACATCACAGCCTTCTCACACCGGGGCAGCGTGACGTCACAGCCTGGTGGTCACTCGCCGTCCCGTGAGCGCCAGAACATGCCCTGCTTGCACCAGGTGACATCACAGCCTTCTCACACCGGGGCAGCGTGACGTCACAGCCTGGTGGTCACTCGCCGTCCCGTGAGCGCCAGAACATGCCCTGCTTGCACCAGGTGACATCACAGCCTTCTCACACCGGGGCAGCGTGACGTCACAGCCTGGTGGTCACTCGCCGTCCCGTGAGCGCCAGAACATGCCCTGCTTGCACCAGGTGACATCACAGCCTTCTCACACCGGGGCAGCGTGACGTCACAGCCTGGTGGTCACTCGCCGTCCCGTGAGCGCCAGAACACGCCCTCCTTGTACCAGGTGACGTCACAGCCTCCTCACACCGAGCAGCGTCATGTAACAGCTGGCTGGGCACTCACCGTCCCCGTCAGCGCCAGGGGCACGCCATCCTTGTACCAGGTCACATTGGGCGCCGGTTTGCCGGAAGCGGTGCAGTTGAACCGGATCGTACCGGCCCGGATCGCCTCCTTGGAGACCGGCGGCAGCGTGATGTTCACCGGACGGGTCACCGTCACGTTGTAGGCCTGGCAACAAGAAGACGGATTATAATAAACGGTCGCTACAACTATTGGTAAAGTCAGTCATTTGGTACTCTCGGTCTGTTTTTTTTTCACATCAAGAGCATAACACATATAAATAGGCCTTGCCAAATAAGGCCACAATGACCGGTCCTGTGTCACCGGCTGTGACTGACGACCTCACGGAATGGAAATTCTACTTTCTTCAGTAATATGTCTGTGACCACGCGGTCTCGTGCCAGTTAGAATCACCCCAAGGCCGAAGTTACCCTTACTCAGTGCCACCCTGGGGCCCGGTTATAATGACGCCCCTGCACTGCCCCGGGCCGATCATAATGACGCCCCTGTACTGCCCCGAGCCGGTCATAATGACGCCGCTGCACTGCCTCGAGCCGGTCATAATGACGTTCCTGTACTACCTAGAGCCGGTTATAATGACGCTCCTACACTGCCCCGGGTCGGTCATAACGATGCCCTGCACTGGCTCGGGCCGGTCGTAATGACGCCCCTACCCGCCCAGAGGATTTGTTCCTGATTCGTCATATTCCTGATTGGTCATATTCCTTATTCGACACTTTCCTAACTGGTAATTTTCCTAACTCGTCATATTCCTGATACGTCATATTCCTCACTCGTCATACCATGTAGATTTGCCTGCACTAACGTATTATAGAAATCCTCTGTTAGTCCGAAATTGTACCGTCAAATGAATATTTAAAGGCGAACACACTTCTTCTCACTTATCACAAAGGAGTTCTATAATACGTTAGTGCCGGCAAATGAACATGGTATGACGAGTGAGGAATATGACGAGTTAGGAATATGACCATTTAGGAAAGTCGCCCAGAGCTCGTCACAATGACGGTGATCGACAGTATCCAGGACATCGGTAACGATGTTAACGACCACGATTGGACCGGTAATTGAATAAATAATCAAGTTTTTTTGTTCAGAACACGACTTGCGGGCACGTATTGATGTGAAATTGACACAACCAATTACTTTTAAGTATATATTGGAAACGTCACACATAGATGTCAAAGTTGTACGAAAGAGTACTACTTTCCGAAAATTATATCAACTTTTCTACTGCTGAGCTTTTCTTCGCTTTCCCGGCAGTACCTACGATTTATTTTTATGTTATAGGGGCCAAATAAGCAGACGGATTGCCTGATGGCAAGCGATCACCATCGCTAAAAGACATCTGCAACACCAGAGGAGTCACAAGTGCGTTGCCGGCCTTTAAGAAGTATGTTCTTTTCTTGAATTTTTGACGGTAGAGATCCGTTATAGTACAAGCAATAGAAAATGCAGAGCGGGGCTACATCTCTACGCAGTGTCAAGTAGTCAAGCCGAATGTAAGGATACATTTTATCCTATTACGATGAAGCACAGAGCAAATCATTTTTCAATCTAGCACACGAAATCGCCGTAAAATTCTAAGATCCAAGTTCACTATACTCAGTTAGTAATTTACGGTTGCATAGGCCTATCGTTACGGCGACCATTTAACAGGCTTACGTTAATCATAATCGACCTATAATGACTAACAAAGCATGGTAAAATTAGACATAATTCGATATAAATATAATAAAGCTTTAGTAATGAAGCGTCGACGGCGAAGGTAGTCCTTTAAGAAAACCCGTAAAAATGTTATACGTAGCTTTATAGAGGGCAATGTAGTACTTATTTTTTATTATTGTCAATTTACTTTTATAAAATTAACATAATATAAAGCCCGCGGCGTAATCGTTTAATATCCACGGAGATCGTAATTTTTTAACGACGTTTTATATTAAAATGGTTAAAATATAATAAAGCGGGCAAATTAAAATTGCCACAGCAATGGCGAGACTCCTTTTGATGGCCGGAGTTAATTGCGGAGAAATTTTCGATTACGCTAGTGAAGGAAAAATATTCGTTTAAATTAGGATTACTTATGTTAGACCGTGCTCTGCTCTAAGTAATGTTCAATAAATTAAGCTAGATTATAAAATTACATGCGTATATTCTTAAATAAATGATATTTTGCTATTATTTGACCAAATTATTGCGGTATGAAATTTGTTTATTTTTGTGAAACCATACGAAGGGTCCCGTATCCTTAAGAGGGTTTATACCTGCCTAACTTTTTTGATTTTTCTTGATTATTTTGAGAAATGTAAATGTAATTTGAGCATGTTTTCAATTCCTTCATTACGTTATCGGTAGTTAAGTTTGCACAATGCAAACTTTCATGATATTACGACATTTTTTTACATACCTTTAAGTTTCATTCAAATACCAAAAAATAATAAAGCAAGAAGAAAAAATATGCGACGTTGCCAGTTAAACGACAAAAAAACGAGAAACCACGATCGTAGAATGGTTCCTATTCCGTACCGTACCGTGATAGCTTTTGGTTACACGCAACCCTTAAATGAGACAAATTATTTTTGACTCTTTTTCAAGCTTTTTTAGGGTTCCGTAGCCAAAATAGCAAAAACACATAAATAATGTCACAGGCTCAAAAACAACAAGATATACCTATAGTAATGAAATTTGGAGTAGGTATAGGTGTCTTATATAAGCCACTAGGTACTTAGTTTGGTAGTTAAATAACAAAAATAAAGTAATTGATAGATTCAGGCGTTACTTTGCGGAATTCCATACTAGATCAATGGAGGCTCTCTACGAGGCATCATCAGGAGATGCAGGAGATGTTGACGGTGCGGCGTCCACCCGAGAAATCAGTTTATGGATCAGAGAGGCAAAACACGTGTGGAGGATTATACTGTTTGGTGTTGGTTTATTGTATTTGCATGCGTATTTTTTTATGGAAACTGCATGAAAATATGCGCATGTGAGCACAATTTATTGTCACATCTAACCAAGACACAAGTTCGCGGAACAGCAAAGGAACTATAATCCATTGAACATAAATAAAGATTTATTACGGGGCACTCCATACATGTAACAGACGCTGATTTATTTTAAGCAAATCTCAACGATAGTTTAAAAAAAAAAAAAACATTTTTAAGTTTGTAAGCGTTTTTTTTTTCATTAATATTTTTTTTAACTACTGTGCCCCCTCCCTCCAGCCCCCTTATTTCGTCAACGGTATGTAAAATATGAGAAAAAATTACAAACGTACAACAAATACTTTCAACGAAAATTTTGAAAAACATGATCGCATATACCATTTTTGAATTATTGCCGTAAAACTGCGCTCTTCAACAAAATTACATTGGCCCAGGTTAACGTAGGTGCGATAAAGATACGGTCTTTTGCTAGTTTACTATATACACACTAATGTTTTTTTTTTAAAGCAGCATATATTCTATAGTTTTTACAAAGAACAAATTACACTGCTTATTTTTTATTCTCTTGGATGCTTACTCGTGCGGACTAATTCATGCCAAGTCATCGATCGAAGAAGGATAACACCCGCAGACATAAAACGGATAGACAACGAAACTGAGACGAGCTGACTTAAAAGAAAATTTCATAATAATTGAATGTGAAGGGCAGCTCAAACGTTACTTGTTTTTTTAATCGGTCGATATATCCACAGATATCAAACGAATATACCTACAAAGAATGGGAACATTAGTTTCCCGGAGGTTTTACACCATACGTTACCATGGACACAAAATCTGCAAATAGTATATTTTTCAACTCAGCAGCTCAAACATGCCGCTTTTTGCTGGGAGACAACAGTGAACAAAACGCGATTTAGATTAGAGCGTGGGTCGAAGTAGCTTTTTAATTTTTCAATCTTCAGTGCCACGAATTGACATTGTTCAGCCATAAATTTGAAACATTTGAATTTTACTGTGCTCAGTCTCTTTCACATGCATATAAAAAAGCGAGTGAAAAAAACACCCCTTCGAAATTCGATTTTGGAATTCGACCTCAAAGAAAACACGGCCGGAAACGCGTAATACCCTAAAATTTAAACTGAAACTGTTACTTTTAATAATTGTACCTTTAATAATTGTAACTTTTAAAATGTTTAGCATGACTTTGATTCATTTTAAATAATAAACGTTATTTCAATCTATTCCTGTTCATTTCTATGTCTCCTAAGTAATATGTGTACTATCTGCTGAGGTGAAAAGTTATGTGTGCTACACGAGAGCATTTATTTTTGGGTCTCGTGCTGTTAAGTCCCTCACTACCCTCAGGATTCTAACTTTGAATCCCTCGCCAGGCTCGGTTGCACAAATAACTATTTACTTCGATTTTTTTTTAAACCTCGATGTGACATTTGTTCACGACAATCTAGTCTAGAATTTTTTACTTTGGGCTACATATATGGTATAGTACGAAAGTTGAAATAAAACCTGTCATTGATAGCTACCTTTTTTATTGCTACAGGTTAAAGTAAAAATGTAAACAGTCGATTGTCGTAAAGTAATATCACTTCCACAAAACATTTTATTTTATCTCTTTCTAGAAAAACGGAATTTAATACAGAGTTTATATGGCTCTGTCAAAGCGCTGTCTAATTAGTATTTTAAAATGCCTATATCTTGCGTATTTCTAGGCCGGTTTTAATTTCACTTTCTGATAACTTATTCTTAAGAAAAGCGTAAAAAAGATCATGCATACAGAAATATTCAAATCAAGGATTGTCTTAAAAACAAATCATTGGATATATTTCTTGAGAATCTAAAATCTAAACCTAAGAGTATCACTAACTAAATCAAAAATAAATTAATTCGAAAATGTGTGCCTAATGTAAGTTATATCCAGTTCCAAGTTAGAACGGAGCCAGATCCACACGCAGTGTCTATTGTGAGCCGTTTTGCAAATGTCTCCGAGTGGTTTTCGGTTTGGTGGTACATTTATCGTTGAGGTATTCGATTTTATCGAGCCTCGACATAATAACACGGCAAGGAGACAGTATGTTTTTACAGAAATTCTGAGTTAAATGGGGCGGATGTTTAGGCGTACCAAAACTGAAGGTTATATGTTAAATAAACACGCTCATTACTAAGTATGTTTCCAAGAAATAATTCATAAAATCATAAATATGAAATATCAAGTTAAAACTAAGTATTTACGTGGTATTTACAATACGACTACCTGGAATTTAGAGTTACTTTTTAGGGTTCCGTAGCCAAAATGACAAAAGCGGAACCCTTTATACATAAGGATTGCGCATATTTTGACAATACTTTTTGAAATACTTTGAGGTTTGTAAAAAAAATTGGCTTAGAGAATATTTTCGGAAATAATTGTCCCGAAAATAGCATAAATTGTGTCCCTCTTTTTTCTTAACGATACGCCCAAAAAATATGAAAAAGATTACAAAGATACAGCTTAATAAATACTTCCAATGAGAATTGTTTTCAACATGATCGGATACATACCGTTTTTGATTATAGCCAAAAAACTGCGTTTCTCAGCCAAAGGACGCAAGTGCCGTGGAGATACGCTCTTTTGGTAGTGCACTTTTTGATATAGTATTTTTTTCATCTGTTCTGCATTTTTTTGTATGTTCGGCTGCGGAACACATGCTCTTGGCCGATTTTTTTCGGTTCAGTGACCTCCAAATAGTCCGTCTAACTTATTTTTTAAAAAATATCTTCAATATCCAGGCATTTGTAACACACACAAAGTTTGTATCTTTTTGTATTTTATTTTAGTAGTGAATAAGAATTAAATCGTTTTATAGTTATGAATATTTTAGTTAAATTACGTCAGCCTGAAACACAGGGAATCCTAGTTCAGGCATATTCTACTGTTTTAAATATGTATGATTTAGTTTATTAGTAATAATTACTGTAATATGTTATTTGAATAAAACATATTATTATTATTTAATTTTTACAACTTTGTAATAGTACACATTAAAACAGTATGTAACTACTTTACCTAAATTTTACGCTTTATTCCGGAGGATGAAATAATATAAAATCTCCAAAATCCAGGCATACAAAGTAGCGAGACGGAATCTAATCTATACTGTTAGAAAGTTGTAAAAATGAAATGTTTGTATGTTTGTAGATATGTGTCGTTGTGGCTTCATCACGCTAAATCGGCTAAACGGTACACGGGTATCTGGGTATCTCCAGATTCAGATCTCCGGCACCTTCTAGTGGCATATATAATTGATTGAGTTTTCTCCATCAATTAGCGAAGCGGCTTTGTGATGCGATATGGATCAAATTTCCTTCCTCCATCTTGGAGGAAATTGTTTTGGTATCGGCGTACCTAAGTCGGCATGTGTAGGCTTGGTTACCTCCTTGCGTTGTTGATGAAATACATATACAAACCCGCATCCTCTCATAGTCGCAAAAGTCAGTAGGTATATAGGTATAATAATGGATGATTTACGTAATCTAAACTATTATAAAGTTGTAAAAATGAAATGTCTGTAAATTGAAGATATTTTCAAAAAAAATATTGTAGCGGCCTATTTGGAGGTCAATGAAGCGAAAAATGTTAATAATCTACAAAAGGCGAACTTAATGCCATAGGGCATTCTCTACCAGTCAACCTTGGCAACCCTTCGGTAACCCGTACAGTTTCGGTGGTTGGTGTGCACACACCGACAGGTATTTGAATGCGTTGTCTCATTACCATCCTCGTCACCTCCAAGCTGTTGTGAGTTCCCTCTATAACAGGGCACGTGACCTTTGCGACCCGGAATTCTTAGATAGTGAGGTCTCACACATTCAAAAGGTCCTTAGATGGAATGGGTATGAGGTGAACAGACAGCAACACAGACGACAACCAAAACGTAAACATCCTGACGTTTGGAGGCAACCAGCATTCATGCCGTACGTAAGAGGAATAACGGACAAAATTGGCACAGTACTACAAAAGTACTCGATAAAAACTGTGTACAAGCCGTTATCTAGGGTCATAGGGCATTTAAGATCACCTAAGGATGTTATTCGGTTCTAATCACCTGGCGTTTACAAGATCGATTCCAGTTGCGGGAGTTCTTATATTCAGACTATGACAGACGAAGTGCACTATTGCTGAAAGAGTCAAGGAACATATCGCAGCTGTTAAGAACTGCCAGGTGAATAAGTCCGCTATTGCCGAACATTTATTAGCGGGACCAAACCACTGGATTGAGCTTCATAATCCCAAGATCCTTTCTACGGAACGTAATTACTATTGTAGAATCGTGCGTGAAGCAATTGAAATCAAGAAACACCGAAATTTCAACCGGGAAGATGGTTTCAAGCTTTCATCTTCGTGGAATCCAGTAATTAGTAAATGAAAGCAACATCATATAACATCTGATACTCGTAAATCGCCTGACGTCGTGAGTGTAGTGTGTCGGTCTAGTGACGACCGTAGTGTTCAACCTAATAATAAACATTAAGCGCGGGTAGATCAAAAAACTCGCGCGGCTAGAAGACGTTGATTTCGCCACTCCAGTTTCCTTCGAGACCATGGACGTAACGCGACGTCCGAAACGTCGAAGAATTACCAACGAAAGGTAATACCCGCGTATAAATAAATCATATTTATACGCGATTAAGTCCCGTTTTGTTGTGTTGTGATAATGAGTGAAGATCGTGTAAGTTTAAATCAATTATGACATAGGAGGCAAACGAGCAGACTGGTCGCCTGATGGTAAACAACCACCGTCGCCCATAGACACTTGCATCACCGGAGGGGTCACAATTGCGTTGCCTACCTTTCAGGTGGGAGTACGCTCTTTTATTAAAGGCTTGAAGTTCGCAGCGGTTCGGAAATACTGCAGGCAGCAATTTATTCCACAGTTCAGTCGTGCGAGGCAGGAAATAAGAACAATTTCCAACTTAATTCACCAATAAATACACAAGCAAGCGAAAATACGTTCACCTTTCGCTTATTATTCAAAATACATAATTTAATGTGAATCAGCTAACAACGTTGTAACAGGAAGTAGCTTTGATCATTCCAAAGTCACCCACCCCGAGGCGGGGGCTGTAAACGTTTACTGGGAAGGCTTTCAACCTCTTAAACGTTTGATTGGTACGATGTTGTTGTATTTGTTTGGACTGTTGCTCTTTAACGAAATTTTATAAAGTAGGTATGACGGATGATATTCGGTGGGGTATGAGTATGACTTTAGAAATCATCTTTGAGCTGCCAATGATGATAACTTGCGTCTTTGTAGGATTAACTTTCAGGCCATAGCTACTAGTCCACTCCGAAATTAGCTCCAAGTCACAATTTGCCATGGTTATGACCGACGGGAGATCGCCGAGTACACCCTGAGAATATATTTGGAGATCGTCGGCATAAAGGTGATAAAAAGAAGATAGATTATGAGTAATGGAATTAATAAAAATTGAAAATAGCAGTGGAGACAGCACACGGCCTTGCGGAACGCCAGAAAGTATGCTGCACCAAGGGGAGCGGGAAATATTCATCTTTATACGCTGCCGACGATGAGTTAGGTAACAATGAAACCATTCAATAACCGCAGGAGATATGTTAAGAGAACGTAATATAGCCAACAAAATTTTAAAAATCAACAGTGTTGAACGCGTTGCTAAAATCCAGAAGCGATAGCACCATCAATTTCCGGTCATTCATACCCGACCGAATATCATCCGTAATTTTTACGAGAGCAGTCGTCGTACTATGACCTGGTTCGGAAACCGGACTGATATGGATTTAGAAGATCATTCCGATTAAGAAAACAAGGAAGTTGCTGAAATACTAAACGTTCAAGGACTTTGGATGAGAAAGGAAGAATGGAAATAGGTCGGTAATCTGAAAAGGTGGCAGGATTGGACTCTTTGGGTACGGGAATTATATCAGCATCCTTCCAGATAGCAGGAAAGACACTACATGAAACAGAAGCATTCAGGATACTGGCAATTATAGGAACAAGAAGGTCAAGGAGAGGAAGGATCATACTACGGCTCACATTATCAACACCAACGGCGTTGGAAGTAATGGCTAGTACGTTTTTCTTAACATCACTGTCGGAAAATTGAGTTAGAGAAAAAGGACTTTAATGTCTGGAGTCTTAGAAGGATCACCATTTTCAACAGACTGGTGAATATGGCGCCTTTGACAAAGGTTGCGCAAAGTGTGGTAACGTGTTTTGTTCTTATCAGAAGGGTCATGTTTATACCTAGACTTAGCCAAATTTTTCTTCTCAATAAGAGTTCTGATCTCATTAGTGAGCCAGGGAGCAGGAAGATGTTTCACCCTGATAGACCGAACTGGAGCGTGCACGTCATAGAGCTGAGTAAGAAGAGAGTTAAATAAAGAAATCTTTTCATCAATCGTGTCAGCCCCAGAGATGACACTCCAGTCCACCTTCATCGCATCATTACGAAGCTCATCCACATCAATCCGACTAAAATTGCGCTGAAACAAGGTTTTAGGTTTGAGTTTAGGAGGTCGAATTTTATATGACAAAAAAAGTAAATCATGATACGAAAGCGCATCCGCAGCGTACTGTCCAAATTTGGCAACATGGGCTTTAGATGATGTCAGGATGATATCCAAAAGTGAAGGAGAGCAATTTGGAAAGTGATGCGTAGCACGAGAAGGAAGAATGATCATATTACAGGCGGATAGATTTCAATGATCTAGACCGATGATCATCTTTGAGTAGGCATGTATTGAAATCACCCATTATGACATGATGATTGTAGGATGGCATAATGTCTTCAAGGAGTTTTTCTAAACAAGCGACGTAATCAACGTTAAGAGACGGTGAGTAAAATACACCAAGGAGAAATTTGGAATGTGAAACAGTTATGTCAAGAAATAAGTACTCTGCGGCATCCGAAGAAGGAGATTCCACTGACATGCAGGCGATAGAATAAGGGATATGTGACCGAAGGTAAATTGCAACTCCACCGCCACCCCTCAAAGAGCGGTCATACCTAATCAAAGTGAAACCAGGCAGAGAGTAAGAAGTAGGAGAATGACATGGCTTAAGGCAGGATTCTGAGATAAAAACCGCATAAACATCTTGAAGATCAAATGTTAAGGTCAGATCAATAAAGTGAGCAGGAATACTTTGAGCATTAACATGAATTACGTTAAAATTTTTTGGAACGTCGCTAAGTTATGCTGTTAGAAAATCATGGGGGGAAAGAGGCAAACTATGAAAACTGTCATCATCACTGGTATCGTTAGAAGAACAGGACATAAAATTTAGAACATTATTAGTGCTATACCGTGGGAGAGCCAAGCTTCGGCACGAATGGGCCGGCTCGACCGGAGAGATACCACGGCCGCTAAGTGCGTGAGGGTACCGGAGGCCCAACCTCCCCACCCTCCCTAACGATAGCGCAGTTGAAAAATAGAATACCCCAGGAGGGTACCAGCTGCGCTACCGTTGGAGAATCCCTCTCTGGGCTTCCATGCTCAGGAAAAATCATTCCTGAGCGTTTACGCCCAGACTGCCCCTGGTACTCTGGGGGGGCAAAACCGCGCTCGATCACTCTACACCTGCTCGGGGCAAGAGCAAAATAGCCATGGCAATCCCTGCCACGCTGGCCGTGGACTTTTGCACATCAGGGGCTTACATTCGAACCTCAATGCTGTTCGTCATCATCTCGAGACAGCAAAGCCGGCCTTGCTCTTTTTGACCGAGACGCAGATATCGTCTCCGGCGGACACCTCCTACCTCTCTCGTCCTGGGAACGGTCTGGAACACTCCTTTGTGCCTAGGGCTGGGGTTTGCGTGTATGTTAGAGATGATATTAGCTCTCGCCGCCTCAGCAATCTTGAAGGTAGGGACCTCTCCACCTTATGGCTACGTGTCGACAGCGACGACCATCCTCGCGTCTATGCTCGCCTTTATAAGTCCCACAGCGGTGATGCTGAAACTGACCGACTCATTGAGCAGATTCAAATAGCTGCAGACATCGTGCAACAGCAGATCCCATCCGCAGAGATTGTGATACTTGGCGATTTTAACGCCCATCACGCCGAATGGCTCGGCTCTAGCAACACCGATCATGCGGGGAGATCTGTTTACGGCTTTGCTCTGGCATATGGCTTATCACAATTGGTTAGTGCGCCCTCAAGAAACCCCGATGTGGAAAGCCAGGAATCTTCCCTGTTGGACCTTCTGCTGACTTCTCATCCGGCTGGCTACAAAACATCTGTCGAAGCCCCACTTTGCTCCTCGGATCATTGCCTGGTCCGGAGTTCGGTGCCACTAACATGCCCACTGCGTCAGCAAGCACTTTGTAGCCGCCGTGTGTGGCACTACAGGTCGGCAGATTGGGATGGGATGCGGTCTTTCTTTGCATCCTACCCTTCGAGGCAGGTTTGCTTCACGCTGGATGATCCCAACGTTGCTGCTGATTCTATTGCTGACGTGGTGCTTCAGGGTATGGAACTTTTCATTCCATCCTCTGCAGTCCCCGTTGGTGGTAAATCCCACCCTTGGTTTGGTCAATCCTGCAAAAAGGCTTCGCGCCGAAAGCAGAAGTGTTACCAAGCCTGGGTAAATGCAGCGACAGTACGGGATGAAAAGACCAGCGCGTTAAAAAAGGAGTTTAACTTTGCCTCCATATCCTTCAAAAAGGATATTGCAAGAGCGAAGTCGTTGCACATTGGCAAAATTGGCGAGAAACTAGAGCGCCTCCCTTCGGGAACTCGTGCGTTCTGGTCTCTTGCCAAGGCTATCCAGGGAAATTTCTGCACGCCGTCTTTTCCACCTTTAGATATGGGAAATGATTCGTTGGCCCACGACGCAAAGGAGAAAGCCGATCTCCTGGGCAAACTATTTGCGTCCTGCTCGACTTTGGATGATGGGGGACACGAGCCGCCGACAATACCGCGGTACGATAGCTATATGCTGGATGTCCGGTTCCACCATAGGTCAGTGCGTAAAGCACTTCTTTCCCTCGATGTCCATAAGTCGAGTGAGCCCGATGGAATTCCCCCTATTGTGTTGAAGACGTGCGCTCCAGAGTTGGCACCGGTTTTAACGCGTCATTTCCGGCTCTTTTACTCTTCTGGCGTAGTCCCGATCTCATGGAAGTCAGCTTTGGTGCACCCGATCCCTAAAAAAGGTGACCGCTCAAACCCATCCAACTACAGGCCGATAGCTATAACCTCACTGTTCTCGAAGATAATGGAGTCCATTATCAACAGCCAGCTCCTTCGGTACCTACAGGACCACCAACTGCTTAGTGACCAACAATATGGTTTCCGGAGAGGTCGCTCAGCTGGTGACCTTCTGGTTTACCTGACACATCGTTGGGCACAGGCGATAGAGACTAAGGGCGAAGTATTGGCGGTTAGCTTGGACATGGCGAAGGCTTTTGATCGGGTTTGGCACAAAGCACTTCTTTCGAAGGTTCCATCTTATGGGCTTCCCGAGAAATTATGCGAATGGGTCAGCTTTCTAGCAGACACATGCATAAAGGTCGTAGTTGACGATGCGTGCTCTGAATCCATGTCTGTGAATGCTGGTGTCCCTCAAGGCTGTGTGTTATCGCCCACGCTGTTCCTTCTGCATATCAACGATATGCTGCAAATTTGTGGCATTTACTGTTATGCGGGTGATGCCTCCTACACTGGCCGCGCCAATATTTCTCGGGATAACGTCATCGTGAGCCGTAACAAACTTGTGTCTGAAGTTGAAACTTCCCTAAAAGAAGTTTCAGAATGGGGTCGACTTAATTTAGTCCGTTTTAACCCTTCAAAGACAAAGGTTTGCGCTTTCACCGCTAAAAAGTCTGCGTTTGTTGCATCACCTCGTTTTGAGAATACTCCCCTAACTGCAACAGTCACTATCGGAATCCTTGGAGTCGATGTATCGAGTGAAGTCCAGTTCCGCGGCCATCTAGAGGGTAAGGCCAAATTAGCCTCTAAGAAGCTCGGCGTGCTCAACAGATCGAGACAGTATTTTACTCCGGCCCACCTCGTACAGCTTTACAAGGCACAGGTCCGCCCGCACATGGAATACTGTTCTCATCTGTGGGCTGGGGCTCCACAGTACCAGCTTCTCCCTCTAGACCGCATTCAACGGAGAGCGACTCGTATCGTCGGTTGCCAGCGTATTTCAGATCAGCTGACTCCTTGGCACTGCGTAGAGATGTAGCTTCGAGGAATTGTTCGGGTTGATCCCAGCTGCATCTTTCCGCCATCGTCCTACGCGACAATATTTCCATCTTCACCACTTAGATGGTTGGCAGTCCACAACTGTGCGTTTTTCTAGAAATTTCCTGCCTCGCACGACTGAACTGTGGAATAAATTGCCGCACTCAGTACTTCCGGACCGATGCAATCTTCAAACCTTCAAGAAAAGAGCGTACTCCCACCTGAAAGGCCGGCAACGCACTTGTGACTCCTGTAGTGATGCAAGTGTCTATGGGCGACGGTGATCGCTTACCATCAGGCGACCCGTCTGCTCGTTTACCACCTATGCCATAAAAAAAAGAAAACTACTATCAAACTGTGTCATAATTGCAAATAAATATAATAATAAAATATACATATAAAATAATAAATACTATCTATAAAGAAAGGTAACAAAAACAAAAATAATACGGTCATTCACTACCCACCAGCAGCCAAGGATTTTACAGAATAAATTAACTACATAGAACAATAATTTAAACAAGCATAGACATTTCATAGATTTCACAAAGCAAAAACAACACGCACTGTACTAAATGGCAGTACTAATTATCTGTTGCTCCTCAAAAACTTCAAATTGACATTGACAGATGTCTGACTATTTTATGTTTGTCATTGAACAACGGGATGTATGGGTCTCAACCGACGGTTGAGATGACTTTTGTAGTGTAATTTACCAATTGTGTTGTAATTAATATATCTTTAAAACTGATGCTGGCAAAAGTCTCGAACTGCCATTTCTCTTTATATAAATATAAATATAAATACATTGAACAACGTTAAAATAACTGAAAGAAATTATTAAATTAAAGTGGGTACACAAAAACAATATAACACGAATAAATACAAGAGAAGCAACATACCGAACCAAATTAAGGAGACTCTTGAAAACAACAAGGAGACGGTAAACCGAGAGTGCATCAGCGGACCCCGAAACGTTACAATTAAGTCTTCGGAACACGTCTGGGCCGCTTAGTTGATTGCATGGCAGCCGCAGCGACCTCCTGAACCGATGACGATGTGGCGGAGTCCCTCACCGCCACAGATATACTACTCATCTGCGCAAGACTGGCGATGCGATGCCGCGCTCTGTTTGCATCGAGAACATACACGTCTCCGTTCCACGACCAGCAATTGCGGACGCCAAAACGATCCCGAGCGGCAACAAATAAGTCATGTCGGGGTTTCGTTCAAAACTCTCCAACTGTAATTCCGGAACCCTTCAGAGCAACCTTGCCAAACCATAACTCATCGCGAATGGTGATGTCCCGAAACTTTACAAGAATTGGTTGCGACTTTCCAGCTCGAGGTTTACCCAGACGATGACAGCGCCCGATATCAGCAGCGGTCACACTACTCTTAATGAGCTTGAGCTTCTCAACAACAAGAGCAGTTGTGTCTTCTACACTCAAGTCTGTGCTTTTTACTCCGTGGAACACCAACATCTTGCGTCGAGAGCGCATCTCCATGCTGTCCACCTGCTGCGCAACAAGCTCAACCTGCCTTTGTAGCATGTCCAGAGTTTTCAAAATGAAGGCCTTGAAGGTACCGAATTCTGAGGCTACTGAAGTCACGGAAGGGTTGCTAGACCCTGCCTTGTCCAGGTCACGCTGAAGCTCTGCCATCCGTGTGTGGAAAACCTCAGCCAGCTCTGCGATGGATTCCTTGATAGCGCCCACTTGTGCCATTGTTTATATGCAATAAATGTAGTGCAGTGAAATAAATAAAACTGTCCAGAAAAATGTGATATAACTGCTGGTAGGTGAGAATTACTAGTTAAACATGTATTTAATTATGTTTTTACTTGGAAAAACTCACTATTTGTATTTTTAAATATTAGAACACTTTTTGATGATGTTAATCGTTTTTGTTCACCTACCCGAAAAAAAGGCAATAAAAAAATCATAATGAGACTGAGCGTCGAAAATGCCTCATTCAAAAGGCTGCTTGATGATGTCACACTCGGTCACACGGGATACAAGTGTAGACAAAACTTATAGTTTTTAACTTCATGTACCCTACTATAGGAGCCTAAAAGCGTGGTAAAATAGTCCAGTCAGGTGTCTTCTACAGGACTAGCGTGGCAGACGTAGACCTTAGATCACCAGCAACGTACCCGCGTCATACAGCCGGCTGGCCTGACCGTCGCGAGATTTTAGTTCCCAGGTCACCTACAAGTTTAGTCCCTTGTCTCAACTTCTCCAAGCCCGGCGCGCGGCAGACGTAAACGCCCTCATGACGCATGTCCGCTTCTGTGATCACCAGCACTTGAGCCGAATCATACAGCCGTCTGGTCCATAAGGGTACACTAGCACCCAGGTCACCTATAAGTTCATTCCCAGGACTCACCTTCTCAAGACCTGGGGCGCGGCAGACGTAGACGCCCTCGTGGCGCACGTCCACGTCCGTGATCACCAGAACTTCAGTCGTGTCGTATAGCCGGCTGGCCTGCCCGTCGGGAGACACCAGCTCCCAGGTAACCTGCAAACCACGGATAAATTTCAGAACTTTATTCAGCCAATTAAAATTACTAGAACTCCTTTGCTCGGCATTTATTTATAGAGAGAATTCTAAATAATTTGGTAGTGGAGAACATAGGAGGACCGACTGAAAATGTCCGGTTTATAGTAAGAATTAAGGTTATATTGAGTTAGAAGTAGAAGTCATAAATCTCCTTGAGTCAAACCAACGAAATTAACGACAGGCTCTTTTATTACTGTAACTTATCTCTGGAAGGTCTTCAAATGTAGAAAAGTATATGTAAGTTTTCTTACTTCAAGCTCCGGTCTGGGCCAACCGAGCGTAGGGAACGGTAAGACAAAGTCGCCTCCCTGCGGCTCCATTAGCTGCCGGTCCTCGAAAGTGGGTAGAAACTCTAGCGCCTCAGGCTCGAGGCTTTGACGATAATGAGGATAATAATTCTTACTTCAGGTTCCGGTCTGGGCCAGCCAACTGCAGGGCAGGGTAGGACAAAGTCGCCTCCCTGCGGCACCATCAGTTTGCGGTCCTCGAAGGTTGGTAGGAACTCCAGGGCGCGGGGCTCGGAGTAGGCCACGTGCAGCCGCCCCGCGTGGCTGGTGCGGTTCTTGTTTAGATAACTATTTGTGGCGATACATCTGAAAATTTACGTGATATATGAGTACGCGCATTTGCTTACTTGGCCACGAAAAACGTCTGCTTTCATAACATTGTTCTTATAGTCTATAACAGACTTAGGCCATTGATTGATTGAACTTATTAAACCTGGCACCTCCTTACCTGTTATCGAATATAGTGGGGGGAGTACAAACGGGAATACCGCCAGCCAGGCGAAGGAGCGAAGCGATGCGCAAGGCAAGGTTCGAAAGTAGGTTGAACCAGTTCAACGTAGTAAGTGTTGGAGAGAGAGAGGGAGAGAGAGATGCGGACAACCTGTAGGTATTTGCTTATACCTGAGGCAATAAGATAATGTTTCAAATAGATAATGTTTTGGAATGGGGCTGAGTATAAAAAAAATAAGTACGCTTTAAGAGTTGGAAAAGGTGGTTTTAAAGCATCATCTGGTAACTTATTATTAAAGTGTATTCATTGGCCTGCAAATGATTTGGCTACTTTACAAACGCGGAACTTTCTAATGGCGATTTTGTTTTTATTTCTAGTAGTAAAATTGTGGATATCTGAATTCTTAGTGAAAAAGTCTAGGTTCTTAATAACATAAATAATATTCTCATAAATATATTGGGACAACCTGTAAGTATACAAATGGAGAATGTTTTGGAATGGGGCTGGATATAGAATCAAACTAAATGGTCTCGTTATTTGATACTCAACTCTAAACTACACTAACGACCCGTTAGGAATTGAATTATGAGAGATGGAAAATGCCGTTTTACACAGAGATCTTACACTTCCTAACACCAAACTAAGCAAAGCTTGTTCTATGGGTATCAGGCGACGATATTCACACATATATATAGACAAATATGATACTTAAATGAATACAACACATCCAAGACTAAGGAGCAAACAATCGTGCTCGTCACACAATTACTTGCCATAGGCGGGATTCGAAACCGAGATCGTCAGCTTCGAAAGCCGTTGAAATATATAAAGAAAGTGTTTTGCTGTAATATTACCTGTACACGCCAGCGTCACTTCGTCTTACGTCAGTAATAAGCAGCTGATTTTTCAGCAAATAATATCTGAAACAAATAAAACTTATTATTTTTAAAATTTATTGCCCTTGAGCATTTACTGGTACCTGCGGCTTCACACGTATGCGCATTAATTCATGCCTTGATCGATCTTTGTACCAAGTTCCAGCTAAATCCATTCTACGGCGAACGCGTTATTGGATAACAAATATTTTTAATTTTCTCACACTTTCAAATTTATGGGTACCATTAGGTACTAGTATTCTAAATAAGTACCATAAGACTAAATAGACAATTACGAGACTAACGTTGGAACTTCGAACATGAATGTGGGAAGCAAATGACAAAATGATAAGTCACTTTACTTAATTGTAAATTGGCGCGGAGCTAATCAGGCGCGGGTGCGTCAGGGTGACCGGCTATCCGAGCCTCTTGTCATATTTTGTGAAAAACTCGTCCAGTCTGTGTAAAACGAACCAGTCATCTGCAGGCAAGTCCTGGTCGTCGCGCGAGCGAGCTTTGCAGAGGGCGCGGAGCTGGCGCCGTACGACAGGGTGACCGGCTGTCCGAGCCTGTCATGCTTTCTGGAGATGTCTAGTCTGTGCAAAACGAACCTGTCATCTGCAGGCAGGTCCTGGTCGTCGCGCAGCCAGGAGACGGAGGCCGGCGGCGCGGAGCTGATAACACACGACAGCGTGACCGACTGTCCGAGCCTGTTATGTTTTCTGGAGATGTCCTGTCTGTGCAAGACGAACCTGTCATCTGCAGGTAGGTCCTGGTCGTCGCGCAGCCAGGAGAAGGAGGCCGGCGGCGCGGAGCTGATAACACACGACAGCGTGACCGGCTGTCCGAGCCTGTTATGTTTTCTGGAGATGTCCTGTCTGTGCAAGACGAACCTGTCATCTGCAGGCAGGTCCTGGTCGTCGCGCAGCCAGGAGACGGAGGCCGGCGGCGCGGAGCTGATAACACACGACAGCGTGACCGACTGTCCGAGCCTGTTATGTTTTCTGGAGATGTCCTGTCTGTGCAAGACGAACCTGTCATCTGCAGGTAGGTCCTGGTCGTCGCGCAGCCAGGAGAAGGAGGCCGGCGGCGCGGAGCTGATAACACACGACAGCGTGACCGGCTGTCCGAGCCTGTTATGTTTTCTGGAGATGTCCTGTCTGTGCAAGACGAACCTGTCATCTGCAGGCAGGTCCTGGTCGTCGCGCAGCCAGGAGACTGAGGCCGGCGGCGCGGAGCTGATAACACACGACAGCGTGACCGGCTGCCCGAGACGGCCTGTCGTGTTTTCGGGATGCCTGGAGAACTTGTCCAAGTCTGTGGAAAGAAGAACTGATAGTGACTACGCGAAGGCTTGTATCAAATCACGCTTGATGCCCTACTGGGTCCTGTAACACAGTTAAATCCTAGCTCAGGACACAAAGTCATCTATCATTTATTTATTTTGTTTTACTTCACTTTTTTTTCATTTTCATACAATGTGCGGAGTCTACACGAACATAATTCGTCGGCTTATATCTTGCGAAATTAGCCTCTTAACTCCATTTTTTTTAATAATGTTTTGGTAGACAGTAAAATTCTTAACGCTAATAGCAAAACTCTTAAATTATGGAGTATATAACGGTAAGGAAGGAATCATATCTAGGAAAACCTTAGAGCATTTAACTAATGGAAATGACAAGCCGTGTCATTACCGAACAATTTTTTCATGCATCATTTCAGTGGGGGGTGAGGTAAACACGTACCGCACACTACGTACATATTCCTATGTTTTATTCTACAAACGCACACAATTAAAAGAAATCAGCTACAAACAATCATCTCCTTGCACCTGTTGCTTCTTCTTCCAAATTTTATAACACTTCTTTCACTTCTCAAGCGATCCGGATGTGGAATACTTTGCCGTTGGACGTTAGGTGTGCTAAATCTATTCCTGTTTTTAAGAGTCATCTTAGGCAGCACTATTTATCGCTCCCTTAAACTGAGATGTCGATGTCGTGTAGTTCAGTATTTTTTTGGTTATATGTATATATTTGTGTATTTATATATATGTTTATTTGTATTTTATGTATTTATTTATTACTATCTAGCATCTTTGTATGTATCTGTATTGTTCCGTTCTCTTTTTTCCTTATGGTTTTAATTTATGATTTGTCTCATCTTCTTGTGCACCACTTACTTACTCATTGGTCGTTTACTTTGCGCCATCTCTACTACCTTAACACATTCACTGCCAGGGACCCGCCTAGCTGGCGCTCTGCTCGTAGACGCGTAGCCGATAATATGCATTTCTCCTTATGTAGAGGAAAGTGTGTAGCGCTACGAACAGCATAGCATCGAAAGTGTTAAGGTTGTCTGGAAGAGATCGCTTTTTAGCGATAAGACCGCCTGTTGTTTACCATTTCTGATACTGTTTTAGATTTAAGTTTCTGATGTTATTTTCTTTTGGTATGCAATAAAGAGTACTTATTATTATTATTAACAATAAAAAAACACCCACACTGATAATTTACCGTATAAGCTAACTGGAGATTCGCGATTACTTTGCCAGAGGGGAATGTATTCGTATGGCATCTCCAGTTGTTAAATGCTAAAAAGAGGAAAACAGATAATGAAGCGTCTAGCGGAAAGTATTAAATAATAGTTCCGAATCCGACCAGAATACGGCTAGAGTAGCAAGTGCGAATGAAATGAGTTTATTCGTTGCTTCTCAGATCTGGTCATGTCAACGACAAAACATTTTTATCGAAACGCTACTTACAGTGCGACCAAAAAAGGTAGAAATTAAAGACGGGCGCCACTTTCTACGTAACAGTCACATTTTTGACGCAAAATGCTTAAACGGTTTGGTATGGATTTTTTTTAGTTCCGTTTTATTTAATTTCTACTCTTTTAGGTCGAACGTAATCCTTCGTTCTTCTTCTGATATAAATATTTAATCACGTTCAAAATGATTATCTTGCAATGTTGTTTTTTTGGCATTTTTATGGCAATTTATTTTACAATAGCGAAATGATTTTCAACGTCTGTCGTCAACGACGTATTCTTGCCAGTAAAATAAATGTATACGCTTGCTACCGTGGCGCCACCAATGTAACCTCTTTTGACGGACGCTTTGGATATACAGAGATTGTCTCCGTACCTTTCTATTCCAAGTCTTAAATGCTACGAAAAAACAAGTTTGAAAAGCGAAATAGAAAACCTCGCAACATCTGACCGCCATATTGTTATAAAAGTAAAGTTTTTTGCGCCTCCTGTAAAATTTGATTGATGTATAATTTGATGAATTAGGAGGTTTGTGACTTTGATTCATTTTGAAAAAGAAAATTAACTAATCTACGTATATCGAAGTATTGTCGAAAGATCCATTTAATTTACATTAGGTATTTGTAAGCCATCGCCAGTGGCATAATACACGAACTTAGATAAAATCTAAAATATACCACCAAAAGATGATAATGATAATACATTGGGTATGATCATTAAATTATCTAATTCTACACTCTATTGTGAAATCACGCATGGATTGTATACCATGAATGATTCGAAAGCTTATTCTGAACGTCATTGTACGAATAATGATTGTTTAATCACGTCGAACGCTATTCGTCTTTTGTGTCACCAGAGTGTAGTCATTTTCTAAATGAATTATTTGATAAATAACAATGAAATATTTGTTCCTATTCGGTTTTTGTATTTTACTTTTTATATTAGTAGTGTAAAATACCTAAACTAACAGCATAAATAAATATGTAAGTAAGTGCTTAACACATTCACTGCCTGGAACCCGCCTAGCGGGCGCTCTACTCGTAGACACGTAGCCGATACCATGCGTCTCCCGGTATGTAGAGGAAAGTGCGTAGCGCTACAAAAAGCTTGGCAGCGAACGTGTTAAGTTGTTACATAAATAGGTACACTAACTAGTAGATAACTAATCAAATGAAACAACCACAAAACGACATTTACCCACTGTTACCTAATTGTCTCGAAATGTAACTCAACCCCACGCAGACATAAACAATTTAATTTTCCCTCATCATCCCGTTCTAAAGGTCCTCAAACACCTTCAGAATAACACATTGTCTGCCTACAAAGAAGAAAATTACGTACACAATTTACCCACACGCATGAATGTGAACAAAGGCGGTGGAAAACTGAGACAGCATTGTTTTTTGCCGTTTTCGGCACTCGGACGGAATTGCGATATGTTTAATTATAATTACGTACAGTCGGGAGGCAAGACGCGGAAGGCTGAGGATATCAGTGTTTTAAGCACAACCAATTTATTTTTATTTTATAGGGGCCAAACGAGCAGAAAGTTCGCCTGATTGTGCAATCACCGTCGCCCATAGACATCTGTAACACCAGAGGAGTCACAAATGCGTTAACGGTCTTGCAGGTGGGAGTACGCTCTCTTGAAGGCTTGCAGGTCGCATTGGCAATGTATAGCTTAGTTTCATTTAATGAAATAATGATGCAATGATGATTTTTATTCTGTAAAGTCTGACTCTACGGCGTTTCCCAAGAGGAGACCACTATTGAGAAGAAAGCCGAAACAAACCACAACTTCATCACAGCTGGCCGCAGCCAGTCATATTACTCGGCGGGACTCAAAAGTCCAGGAAGTCATCCGACGGACAAGCCCCTGCTTTCGTTTTCTCCCGGCGCATCCTCCTTCGGAGTCGCAGCGCCAACTCCAGAAACTCTAAAATGCCCCTACGGGCCAAAGGGGAACATAGAAGACGGCCAAAAAAAAAAAGCCGAAACAAACTCAACAGTCAGTAATTTTAAATCAATATCTTCATTTAATAAGGTTTATATTAATAAAGATTTGTCTAATAAATAGTTACGAGTATCTTTCATATTGGTTAACAAATTTTATTAAGATTAGAACCCTTATTTATAAGCAAACCTACTTCTCGCTCTCAAAATACCAGAAGACGTTGGATAATAAATGATAAACAACTGCCAATAAACATGTTTGTATACACGCGAACTGTGCCAAACTAGGGTTGCCAGATATCGGAATTTGGCTGGATTCTCCCGACATTTCGTATGACTCCACTCCCGGTAAAATATAAAGTGTTTAAAAAAAAAGTTACAATGAAACATTCATACATAAGTACCAAATTTAGGATAGTTTTAGTTTCAGGATATTTTTGAGAGCTCTTTTTAATCATGCCGTGCATACTTGTTTTGGATAACATTTTTGTCAGAATGCCTGTATCTTGCTAATGTCATACATAAATGAATTTTGTCTGTTTAGTGTGCCTAATAAATATAACAAAAAAAAAACACTTGAGGCCTCTGAGGAAAAAATATTAGAACCCATTTTTTCCAATTTTTTAAATGTTTTTTTTACTCAAATTTTATTATTCAACTAAATAAATAAATGATAAACGTTCAATTAAAGAAATCAATGATTTATAAATGTGTTAAATTTAACATGGACTGTCGTTTTACTATAAAAAAAAATTACTTAATTTACTAGAAAACAAAACAGACCAGACAGCTCAATCGCCGGTCTTTATATATTGACGACCGGTTTGGCACAGTGGGAGTAACTTTGCCTGCGAAGCTAAGGTTCTGGGTTCAATTCCCGGTACGGGCAAATATTTGTGTGTTGAGTATAAATATTTGAACCTGAGTCTTGGATGTTTTCTATGTATATAAGTAATATATCTATTAAATATATTGTCGTCTAGTACCCATAACAGAAACCTTATTGAGCTTACCATGGGACTACTCTGATTTGTAAAAATTGACATGTAATATTCATTTATTTATTTATTTTATTTTTTTATCGTTTCTTTGCTTTTCCAGCAGCCTTTCAGCTAAAGATGCAGAAGATCGTGCGAAGTGGAGAAGAAAATGCCGGAAAGCGGACCCCGGGCTCCGAGGCAGCAGCTGAAGACGCAATGGAGAAAACGCTAATAAGATGATGATGAGTTTTATCGCTTTTCTGCGATGTAACAATAATCCATTATTTTGATTTGTTCTCATAAATTGTTTATTTCAACTTGTGTAACAAATCCCGAACGTTTTAACAAATTGGCCTGATATTTAGGTCTCCCGGCAACCCTAGCGTAACCGAAGGCGGGTATAAATTACAGAAATTATTGGGCCGGGCGCGATTGACCCCGTTCGCAGCGAGTTCACAAGCCAAGTAAACAAACAAATAAATGGGTCAGATGACAACGCAAATTGTCCCAGAACTAGGTCTACATGCAGTTAAACGCGCAGTTGTTGTGCGACAAACGCATTTCACGGGTAATGCGCATTAATTGATTTATAATTTTAAGTAAATTACATTAACTCATTCACTGCCAGCAACCCGACTAGCGGGTGCTCTGCTCGTAGACGCGTAGCTGATATCATGCGTTTGCTCGCGGGTTATACATACTAATATTATAACTGTGAAAGTGTGTCTGACTGTCTGTCTGTGTGTTACCTCTTCACGCTTAAACCGCTGAACCGATTTGGTTGAAATTTGGTATGGAGATAGTTCGAGTCCCGGAGAAGGGCATAGGCTACTTTTTATTTTAGAAAAATACCCTTATTCGTGATAAATGAATTTCAGGCGGACCAAGTCCCGGGCAGAAGCTAGTATTGTCATAAATCATCATTTGGCATAATGCATTTTTGTCTCAACACGTAATCTTTTCAGGTTTGTTATAAACAAACCTAACTTAACGTATTGTATTTAACAGGAAATGCCTTAAAATGTCCTGAAAATACTACAGCTTCTCAAAAAAATGCATGATGCGAAATAATTAATTATGACAAAAGGTTTGAGGGTAAATCTTTCCCCACATGTAGAGGAAATTGCGTAGCGCTACAGAAAGCTTGGCAGCGAAAGTTTTAGTCATAAAATCATCTGAACGCAAACTTTTAGATTTTTGGTACATCTGCGTCGGTGTTTTATTGAACATTACTACCCAGGTTTATTCTTGAGCGCTCATCAAGATAACTTCTCATTTTTATTTTCGTCTTCACAAGTAAATAAATTAACACTTTCACGAACACGGGCCCGCTCGGCGGGTGCTTTGGTTGTAGCAAGTTTTCGCTATATTCGGAGTTTTTCATGTTATTGGCTACGAGCGTAGCTCTACGAAAATATTGGTTGCAAAAGTGTTAATGAATAAAATATAAGGTCTCCATTAACTTACGTGCGTGCTTTATGCGAAAAATGGAGCATCATTCTGACTGAAGACTTGCGACACATCATTTTTGTACCCACTGGCTTCCAACAACCATATTTAGGTCATCGTACTCTAACAGTTTAAAACCTACCGATAGCAAAGCGTAAAATTAGGTTACGCGGATAGGTTTTAAAGGGTCGGCAACACGCACGTTATGCCTCTGGAGTTGCAAGCGTTCATAGGCTGCGGTAACTGCTTAACGTCAAGCAGGCCGTGCGCTTGTTTGCCACCTGAGTAGTATAAAAACAAAAATTTAGACCCAAACAATAAATCACGATATGACATTGTTGCAAGCTAATAGAAGCCGTTTGAATTAAACAATATTGCAAGTAGAGTACTCGTAGCAGTGCTACGTACGGCGTAGACCCGTGCGTAAGCGGAGGTGCTACGACCGAAGTAGTACAAGACGATCCGGCCGACCTGCAATTTTCTTTAACACTGATATTTTCTTCTGTTTCCGCGATTATTACTCATTTAAATGAAGCAATTCAACGGAATATATCGCATATATTATCTCATTTGAGTTTCCGACGTTTCGAAAGCTTTTCAGCTTTCCATGGTCACGGGTTGACTGAGAAAACGTCCGCTTCCGAATCGTCGGGATTTCAAATGAGATAATATACGTGATATAATCCGTTAAATAGTTTTTTTTTCTTTAACACTTTCATATCCATGATTTTTGTAGCGATAACATATGATACCGTATGTAGTAAATACAGCAGAGCGCCCGCCTAGCGGGTTCCCGCGAGCCTACGATGGGTTCGTTTGTCTCGCGATAGATATATGACAAAGTAGTCGTCACATTCTGACAAATATGCGAGTGTGAGAGTGACAGACGCTTTATCATATCATATTCATAGACGACCGGTTTGGATCAGCGGGAGTAACGTTGCCCGCGAAGCTGAAGGTCCTGGGTTCAAGTCCCGGTAAAGGCAAGTATTTGTGTGATGAGCATGTATATTTTTTCCTGAGTCTTGGATGTTTTCTATGTATATCAATTCATAATTCAATGTCTGTACATTGAAGATGTTTAAAAAAATATATTGTAACGGACTATTTGGAGGTCACTGAATAGAAAATATTTTATTTGCATTTTTTCTATGATTCTATGTATAAGTATGTATCGTTGTGGATTTCAATAATTTTTGCTACACGGGTAGCTAGGTATCTGCAGGTGCTTATAGAATACTTTTTATGTTAGATTTTTGATTATTTACTCCTCCGCGAACGAAATTGCGGGCGCCTTCTAGTAAGTAAATATATATATATCTATTAAATACTAGAAGAAGCCCGCAACTTCGTACGCGGAGGGAGAAAAGTCATAACCCTCTTTTTTTTCTTCAACGTATTCGGGTAATAAGTATCCTATAACCATCTGGAGATACCCGGCTACCCGTGTGCCAAAAATAGTTGAAATCGGTTGAGCCGATTATGCATGATGAAGCCACAACGACACATACAAACATACATAAAATCTAAAAAAAATATTTTTCGTTTTAGTAAACTCCAAATAGTCCGTAATAACCATTTTTTTGAAAATATCTTCAATGTACAGACATTTCATTTTTACAACTTTATAATAGTATAGACATCGTCGTCTAGTACCCATAACCTACGCCTTGTTGCGCTTACCATGGGAATAGTTCGATTTGTCTAAAAATTGTCCTGTAATATTTATTTATTTATTTTCAGTCGTAAAAGTGTTATCTTGCGGTTATTATTGCATCGATTTAGCATACACTATTATAAAATTAAGCCTTTTAATTTGAACTTTATTCTGTACTAGCTGCCCGTCTCGGTTTCGCACGGGTAAACTTCCCTTAACTGAAACCCTTTACTAAAATCTTTGGTTATACTAAGTTTTCCTCCGGCTTTACCCGTGTGCCAATCGCATTTTTCTTAACCTTTGGGAGCATTTATTCATGATCAAAATTAACACGTGTCACATTCCGACCCATAATGTAACGCATCAAACCTCCATGGTGGAACACTGACCGGCTAGCAATGGGCGGTTTCTGTGATCTCGTCATTCGTATTAGAGGGCTATCAGCAGCCATCGAAAGATTATCTACTGCGAACTTTTCGGTCAATGTGTTAGTATCGACTCCACTCGTGGGTGTGACAAGTCCATAGTCTCATACTCTCCTGTATGTCCGATTCTTTCCCTATCTCTTCAGCCTAAGTCAGGTTGAACCAGTTTAACCCACCTGCGTAGTCCTCGTGCCTTGTGCACCGCATCCCCACCCTACTACAAGTGGCAGTGGGAGCCATTTCCGTTTGCGGGTTTACGCTCCTCTTACTTATACGATTACTGGTAAGGAGGTAGGCCTTATCTCGACAACAGAACAGCTTTATCTCAACAATAGCTTAACAGTAATCAATATGAAACATTCCGTCGGACCGTAGACAGTGAGCCCAGCTGCTCCGGGAATCTCAATTTGGACTAATTAATAACTTATTCTCGGAAGCCAGCCTAGGGCATAGCAATACAACCATAATTATTATTTTGCTGTTACAGTGAATTTTACTGTTATTTTCAAATGGCTTGCCACATTTTTTCATAAAAGAACCAGCGCAAGAATTCAGTTACCGATCCAATAAAACTTTATTTAAATAGTCCTACTTGAGTAAAGGTGCGACCACACCGTCGCTTAAAAAACGGTGATGGTACGGAATCGCAATAACGGTCGGATCAATGTTTTCCTTTTTTAAAAGGTATGTCTAGAATCTGATGATCTCTATGTGAAAAACGACCAAAACCGAGAAACCCCGATTCGCAAATCTATAAATTACGTTCGCGTTACGTCGTTTTCCTACGTTTGGCGTGCGTCACCGTTTAATGAGCAGCGGTGTGGAGAGCTTGCGGTAAAAACGGTACGGATCCGACGTGTCACTACGATTCCGTACCGTCACCGTTTTTTAACCGGCGGTTTGGTCGCACCTTAACGCATAGAAAAATATACAGTCATTGCTTCAATAGGGGTTGGCGGATTCTTTTCGAGAGATCTTAGTCTGCAATACAACAATTCTTTTTTGCACACCAACAAGAGAAACAATACAATAAACCTTAACACGGTAGACAATAGGCGGTCTTATCGCTAAAGAGCGATTTCTTCCAGACAACATTTGGGTAAAGGACATGACACAGAATAGCTAGGAATTAATAAGTCGTGAGATAAGATTATGTATAAAACAACAATAAATAAAACATATACATACATACGAGTAGGTATTATAATATGTATACACTTAAATATACACAAAAGAAAAACTTGTTTTACCAATGAGTGGAGTGAGCGAGCGGGAGATACTCATCATCGACGAATAGGAGTATGTCGTTATCCTCACACTTATAAATATGCGAAAATTTGTCCGTTTGTCCTAATACGCTTGATAACGTGAAGGAATCATACGCCCAACGCAAGACCGCTCGTCGTAGAGATCTTTGGGAGAGGCGTATGCCTATGGACGTCATTCGGCTGAAATGATGATGATGGAAAAATGAGCCGGACAATATATGACATAGGCTACTTTTCTCTTTGTAAAAATGCACAGCTTTAAAAAAATAAGAACATTTGGCAACTTCGTGTTATTAACTAATGGAGATTATTTCCTAGTTAAGAATATTCCCGGGAACGGCCCATCACTATGATGAATTAACAGAAGGCGCGCCCTGCTCAATAGGTTTCTTAGAACGATTTATAAATTAGTTCAAATTGAGATTCTTAGGAGCAAATTGCTGATGATAATGTTCCAACTTTGTCTAAGATCAGAAATCAGAACAGAATAACTCAGAAATAATATAAGTAGGAGAGGGTGGATTGGTGGGGGACGGTAGATCATAGCCTATGTTTCAGATAAATTATAGCCTTATATCTTCGTCGTGGGACAAATCGAAAGAACGCCTAAAACGTATAAAAAAGCAAACAAAACAGACATTTAAATCGATTATTTCTCTAAAATATAAGCAATAATCCACTGTCCCCCAGCGATCCAGTTCGCGGAACCACTAAGGTGCGGACCTTCTCCTACATATTATAATTGGTGTATTTGTATACTATTTTTTCTATTCGTGTACTAATCTGTGAGTAAAAACTCCGCTAATCATACTAACACATCATACTTTTTAGATTGGAACATCACTCTATACTCCATGGTTTATATTATATGCCCTGAAGTCACAGAACTATAATGAAAGATTATACAACTCCGCACAGAACATATAGTAATTTTAAATATGACGGCTTTTATTTATCTTTGACATTTTTTATTTGTCTTAATTAGTCAATTTGACGACCGGTTTAGCTCAGTGGGAGTAACGTTGCCTGCGAAGCTGAGGTCCTGGGTTCAAATCCCGGTAAGGGCAAATATTTGTGTGATGATCATAAATATTTGTTCCTAAGTCTTGGATGTTTTCTATGTATATAACTAATATATCTATTAAATATATCGTCGTCTAGTACCCATAACACAAGCCTTATTGAGCTTACCATGGGACTAGAGCGATTTGTGTAAAATTGTCCCGTAATATTTATTTATTTAATGTTTTATACAATTATAAAAAAGATCTTTTCGTATTAGATCCAACATAATAGTTACTGTTTAATTAATTTTAAACAAATTTGTGATAAACCGATTTGCTTTAACCATAGTGAAAAAAAATTCTAACGAAGTCAGCTTTCAGACTAAAGAACTAGACTAGACTAAATTCAAATCAGTATATCCGTTTAGGAGCCACAATGTCACAGACAGATACACACTTACACACAAATACAGACACACAGAAACACAGACACACACATCAAACTTATAACTACCCTCTTTTTTATCAAGGGTTAAAAATAGTGAAGCGCAAGACACGTCCTGCGGTTACAGTGCGTCAGCGTATTTTGAATGGCGGTGTGGCGGCTTCTTAACATTTTCGCCACGAGGAGCCCGCTAGGTGGGCGTTCCGCTCGTAGTACGATTTCGCTGCATAATATTTATTTTGTCTTAAATAAACATTACGGGATAATTCATACACAAATCGAACTAGTCCCATAGTAAGCTCAATAAGGCTTGTGTTATGAGTACTACACGACTAGATAATCTATACTATTATAAAGTTGTAAAAATGAAGTGTGTGTACATTGAAGATATTTTCAAAAAATTGATTGTTACGGACTATTTGTAGGCTAAAACGATTTTTTTTTGGATGTATGCTTGTATGTGTCGTTGTGGCTTCATCACGCAAAATCGGCTAAACAGATTTTCACAATTTTTGGTACACGGGTAGCTGAGTATCTTCAGATTGTTATAGGATACTTTTACCAGACTACGCTGAACAAAAAACGACGGGTTATGACTTTTTCTCCTCCGCGAACGAAGTTGCGGGCATATTCTAGTTTACTTATAGAGATAGAAAACATCCAATACTCAGGAACAAATATTTATGGTCTTCACACAAATATTTGCCTTGGACCTCTGCAGCTTCGCAGGCAATGTTACTCCCGCTGAGCTAAACCGCTCGTCATTCAGCCATGTTGTCGGCTACCTGCGCGCTACGTAAATCACGGTCGCAGGGCTCGAAAACGGTATTTTTTACATGTTCTAAAACTACATGCTTTATGAAATCAATCACAAAACACCTGATTCAAGTTCTATATTTACGAGGAAAAGAATTAATCACAAAACACCTGATGCAAGTTTTATTAAATTACTAGTATAATAAAATAGATATACGAAAATCTCAAACGAAAAAAATGAACCGTTATGAAAAAATACCGGTTCTGAGCCCTGCTTGGTCGTGAAATGAAGCAATAATAAAACAACAGAACAAGCATCTTAGTGCTATGTAAGCGAAACGAAAATGGCCCGCTTTCGTTCGATCCCCGCCATCACACCCAATAACACCAATATTTGAATCCCAACTTTATATCGTAAACGTATAAGTTTTTAACGAGTTGCCGAGATCCCGGCTCGCGTCACACATAACTCGGAAACTTTTATATACTTCATTTTCTGGGTAACGAGGTTGTAGGCGATTGTAGCGAGCTAAGGCGAAAGATAGACGTACAATAATACTGTGATATATATCAAATATCGTGATATTTATGGATCGTCTAGTGTATTAGTGGATAACAATATTTATCACGAAAATCCAGATTTCTGAATTCCGTAATGACAGTTTGTGATAAATCTTATAGACCTTAGGTGCCCGCAACGTCGTCAGCGGAGGAAAACATAAACCTCTTTTTTTCTTTGCGTAGTCGAGTAAAAAAGGATACCATAACCATCTGGGGTTGCCAAGCTGCCCGTGTACAAACAAATGTTGAAATCTGATTATTAGCACATACTTAGATTACGACACATACGAACATACAAAAAAATAACAAAATATATTTTTCTTTTCAGTGACCTCGCACTGGCACAAAGATATTTTCAAATAAAAAATAAGTCAAACGGGCTATTTGGAGGTCACTGAATTGTTTTTTTTTTAAGTTTTTTGTTTGTATTTTTCGTTGGGCATCACATGCGTTGCATAATGATCATTACGAAGTTTACGTTGTATACAATGTGCAAATTAGACTATGTAGCCACAAAGGTATATTATCTTTGAGGCAAGTTAGGTTACCTTTATCAAAAAAAGAACGAAATTAGTTACTATCCAGTAACTAATTTTAATAAAAATGTTTGGAATTGGTTATTGACTTCATACTATGACGCTACTCTAGCGCCATTTTATTTATTTGTTTTTATTAATTTATTCATTCATATACAATACATGATGTGTTTGAAACCATTCATTTAACAATAACAATAATTATACCTACGCCTCAGATACAGCTCCTATATGTCGACGAATTATTATACTAATACAATAAAATTAAAGTAAATTAAACAAATGACTAATTCAATAATCCAAACCATAACACCTAGTCCAAAAAATCAATACCATCAGAGTTAATAAATAAAATACATTCTGGGCTGGATTTGAAACTATTATTCACTGCTTTCCGTTGGACACTTTTTCATTTGTTTTCCAATCTGGGATTACCCTCCTTACCTCTAAACTCCATGGTTAAAAAACGACACTTTTCTAAAAATTCTAACCTAAAATGAAGTACCAAAATCCCGGCCCCTAGGGGCATCCCTCTGAGCTCCCTTGAACACAACAGCAAATAGAGTTGGACAATAAACGAATAACAATGTTGCCCCGAGAGTCAGGCAGGTGTCGCTAAACTTGGATAGACCACATTATTTCAGTGAAGACTTCGGTCTAGTTTAATGAAGGCAAACCTATTCAATCAAATCAAATCAAAATATCCTTTATTCAAGTAGGCTTAGATACAAGCACTTTCGAATTGTGAGTTACAATCAGAGAAGTCTTTGCTGGGAAACATACAATATGATCCAACATTTGTTGCAAGGATTAAGGAAACCCAGAAAAACCTAATCAGATCATTTAGCTTAAGTATAATACTTACTTATAATTGATAAAATCATTATTTTAAAAATTAAAATAATTAATAAGATAAATCCCAAAAGCATTTTCAATAAAAATGAAAAAAAATCTAGAATAGGGATGTCACGAATATTCGCATTCGTATCATTTGAAACATTCGCATCGACATTCGCATTCGCATCAAACGATGCGAATTATTGGCGAATGCGAATGTGTGCAGGTCGTGTCAAGTTTCGCCCGCCCTGGCTGCCCGCTACCGACTCGCGCATGCGCAGAGCGCGCTAGCCGCATGACGTGATTCATTTTGACCAATAGGGAGGGAGCATTTTTAGTTTTCACTAAGTTGGCTTACTGTGATTGTTATGTTGCGTAATGACATTATATAGTACAGTACAGTTACAGACTGTGTATGATCTATTTTTTTTCTTTCTACTGCCATATTATGTTAAATAGGTAATTAGAGAAATAAAAAACTGACTGATTTACCGAGTTTTTTAATGGGTTTCAAAAACATTCGCATTCGCATTCGTACATTCGCATCCTTAATATTCGCATTCGCATTCGCATTCGCGAATGTGACGAAAACGTCATTCGTGACATCCCTAATCTAGAATGTGTCTAGAATAAAATTCTAAATGTCAGAGTATATAAAACAATTAATATGCGTGTACCAATTAACTATTACAATATTGTCTTAATTATACTTAAAACTTTTACAATTGTGTTATAACTAATTTATAATTGATACACGCAGAGGAGATGTACAAATTCTCCAGATCAATGTTAATATAAAATATAAACTATTTTTTTTTTCAGACATGTATAAGGTCTCTAGGCGTCACGACATGCGATAAAATTAAATATAATAATTTGACTGAATTTGAACGGAATGTTCATAAACACTTGAGAGCAAAACGTTTCGGGTCGGTACAATACCGGCATATTTCCTAAAATAGGGCAGGGTTGAAAGTATTTTAAACCTGTCATGATTTAATTAAATTCTACATCTAAATATCAAAATTAAAATGTAAAAAAATAAATTGCAGGTTTAATTTAAAGCAGACTCGTAAAAACCCATGAAAAAAGATGTTAACGGCGGGAGATATCGAAAAAATCGTAATTTTTAGGGTTCCATAGCCAAAATGTCCGTCCTGTCGTCCATCAGTCCATCCGTCCGTATATCATAGGCATTTTACTCAAAGACTACATGATGCATATGGATGAAAATAGAAGTATTAGTGTCTTGTGTAAGTCGCTACTAAGTTTGATAGTTAAATAACAAAAAATCTACGGGGGGCACTATATACATGGGGCATATTCTATATATGACAAACGTTTTCTGTCTGTTTATCGATTTTATTACAAAGTTGTAAGAATGAATGTCTGTACATTGAAGATATTAAAAAAAAAAACATTGTAATCGACTCATTTAAATAAAACAATTTTAACGGATTATTTCGCGTATATTATCTCATTCGAGTTCCCGACGTTTCAGACGCTTCAGCTTCCATGTTCACGGGATGGGAACTCAAATGAAATAATATACGCGATATAATCCCTTAAAATAGTTTTATTTAAATGAACTTTGAAAGAGTAAATCGCGGAAACAGGGGAAAATATTATTGTAATGGACTATTTGGAGGTAATTGAATCTTTTTTTTTGTAGGTTTGTATGTGTTGTTGTGGCTTCATCATGCCAAAACGGCTTAACAGATTTCAATTATTTGGCATACGGATAGCTGGGTATCCTCAGATGATTAAAGGATACTTTTTACTCGACTACGCTGAAAACAAAAAGAGGGGTAATGATTTTTTCTCCTCCGCAAATGAAGTTGCGAGCACCTTCTAGTTTGACCATAAAATCATAAACATACTAAATTTATAACCGCATTGATATTTGAAGCGTCAAATTTAGACTCCTGATCAGGGATTGTAACCGTTTGCAAATAAACCGGTATTTATTTAGGTTTTACAGGTTAATTATTTGGGTTTCGTTCGGATGAATTGATTGGGAACTTTATTTCAAAGCGCTCTTTAACCGGTTACTTCTTGTTCGGATACGGGATCAATGATCAATGACCCTAGATTCCGCTCACATGGAGGAACCGTTCTCTAACCGGTAAATGGATTTCGCTCCCTGTTTTGCGCTCCGAGATAGTAACCGGTCAGAGCGATGTTCTTGCGAGCGTAACTTTTGTTATGGGTTAGGCTCTCAGACTGTGGCTCTACTCTGCTCAGGAGCAGGGCTTGTAACCCGGTTTAGGTAAGTTACGTTTTACGGTTTACGGTGGTAGGTATCAAGATACCTACCACTTTTAAGATCAAAATTCATAATCTTAACAATTTTAGCACTAACAAAAGTTCCACACCTGTAACTTCCCTTCAGCAACAATTATAGGCGAAGCTCCGCTCAAACAAAAGATTCCAAGATGGCTGATATTTCGAAGCCTTTGATCCACAAACGTTACACCTGTCTCAGCGATCTTTTGAAGTCTTTCTGATTGACGCTCAAAACGCGCCAATTAATTTAACTTCGTATTAAGATGGTGTTCAACTGATCCGAGCAATTTATAAAGACTTGACGTTCCATGATTTTATCTGGCCAAATATAGTATACAATATACACGGTGATTTATTAGTCACTGGCCATATTAATTCCAGACACTAGGAATCTGTTTTCGAAAGAAAATTTTTTTTTCGAGACGTCCACTCAGTAGATAATAAGCTCATCGTTCTTGATGCATTCGGCAGATGTATCCGGCCTAATCCCAATTAAGCATGGCGGTCTTCACACCAACATCTGCGATGCCTGATTTGGAGCGCAGTTCGGAGTTTCTGATCCGATCCGTCTTACGAACTCCAAGTATGCTGCGCTCCATTTCTCGCTGGCAAACCTTGAGTCTGCTATTTTAGAGCTGCCTGTATACTATATGAGTGTAGATAAAAGTTTTGTAATGAATATCATTCTTGTACGTACCTTCTTTGATTATATACTGTACGCTTATAATTATTTTTAAATAAATAAATCCTTATGTGTGTCCTATCGCTTGTATAAAGGGTTGTATTCCGAGGAATTTTTCGATATGATACCTACAGCCACGCCATCGGCAGGGTATTCATCCACATGCCTTGGAACCAAAATGGTCGCGCACCGTGCGGTCATATCAAAGGAATTTTCTACCCCGCACTCCAGCCGCGGTTTTCCCTGGAGGTTACAGTAATGGGTTATTCAACAGAGGAGTGAATAAGTTTTTAAAGGATCGGCAACACGCAGGTATTAGCCCCTAGCGCAACAAGCGTTCGTAGGCAGCGGCGCTGTTCATCATGCAGGCCGTACGCTTGTTTGCTACCTTAGTAGTGTAAAAAAAGCAAAACATACGAACATTTTTCGTCGTGGGTTAAATATGAATGGGATTGAGGCGTAGTTATGAGTGTGAACAAATAAATATACGTTTATTACAAACGAAATACAAATGCCCGCCGAATCGAATCTATTTATAAGGTAAACTAGGACAAAATAGAAAAACTTGTTTACGTTTCGGATATAGCCCTGAATCATTTATGTCTTGGGGCTTGGAGGACATCAAAGTATTCCGTAGGTATTCAGTCGGGCCGAGCTGAAACTGTAATAGTGGCTGGCCATAAATAAACTAGGGATACTATCTCATAAATAGGACTAGGCACTGGTCCCACCGCCGGCGAGAAAGTGAGCAACTATCGACTATTTTCTCGCCCAACTCGCTCAAGAAACGCACAATAGATGTAGACTCCGTGTCGATAAAAGAGATACATACATGAGAGAGTTCTCGCCGGCAGTGTGAACAGCCAGCGATGAACTATGATTATAGGGGAAAGGCGTACAAAATGACATAGGCGGGTAAAATGACACACCTGGTTTCCTCAAAAACCACAGACACATTCTTTCTCAAAATGATCTGTAGAAGGCCGCTTAGTATCCTGTACCAACCTGTGGCAATGGCAGTGGCATCCGCCCGGCCGTTGGCTGCAGACACGTTATTGTTTGATTTTTGCAGTCGCGAGTTTTACTTAGATAGATTTGGTCTCTTCGTAAAAGTAAGTATTTTTAAAGTTCATTTGTTTTTATTGGCGTTGATTAATTGTAACTGTACTAAATAACTCCGAGAATGTGTTGAAATCTCAAAATTCTTATTAAGTTTTTAATTATTATTTTCTTATGTTTGGAGTTACAAAGTGGACAAAATGGCACACCCCTATTCGGGTACAATAGCATACCATGTCGTTTGACCTACCTAGATTTTCTTGTTCCAGATAATCGAACATTATGCCTCGCATCTATTCTAGGAAGGAAAATATGTCGCTGGACAAGGTAAAAGAAAACCACGGAAGAAACCAGCAGTATTATCATTAACATCAACGCCGAATATAAAGGAAGTTAAAGCAAAATCCGCTCCTCCGCCTGTTCCAAAGAAAAAATCGAGAAAGGTTACAAAAGTATTGGAATTTAATTCCGACAGTGAAAATTTTTTCTCTGCCTTACAAGCTTCCAACGAAGCCGGAGATGATGATGAACATTTTCCTTACATTTAATGCAATGACCTTCTTCTCCAGGTCTAAGCTAAAAGAGGTTTGGTTAAAGTGCTTGAGCTGCAAAAAATGGGCTCATGCGTCATCTGCTCATGTTTTCAAAAAGACAAAGAGATTTACGTATGGACTCTGCAAGTAATGGTCTGATTTATCAGTATAAATTTGGTATGCCATTTTGTCCGCACCACGTATGTCATTTTACCCGCCTAGGGCGGACAAAACGGTTTTTGTTCAAGTTTTTAGAAATGATCAATTATTTTTTTTGTTTTTGTTTTAAGTTGATTGATCTCTATAATTATAAATAGGTAATGAGCCAAAGAAAATAAACCTTCATAAAGTGTTCAAAATGATTAATAAATAAAGGTTTTATGCCTCATTTTATAACTAGTATGTCATTTTGTACGCCTCTCCCCTATGTGTCTCTTTTACTAACACAGGATCTGTATTTTATGTTCGTTTATTGGGAGATAAAATCGCCGATAGCTACTCGCTTCCTCGCTCTTGGTGGGACCAGTACCTAAAAGTGATATGAGGAACTAGAAGGAGCCTGCAACTTCATCCGCGGAGGAGAAAGAACTAGATTAATTGTCATATTACCAGAGGTCAGAATAGGTAGTGCCTTATCCTTACCTAAACTTAGCGGGAGGACGTAATTAAGAGTGGTTTTAACCACCTAAAATGATGAATAATTTTTATTAAATGCGTAATTTCCCGAATGGGTTATAATCTATCAATACTAATATTATAAATGCGAAAGTGTGTCTGTCTGCTTGTCTGTCTGTCTGTCTGTCTGTCTGTCTGTCTATCTGTCTGTTACCTCTTCACGCTTAAACCGCTGAACCGATTTGGATGAAATTTAGTATGGAGATAGCTTGAGTCCCGGGGATGGACATAAGCTACTTTTCATCCCGGAAAAATACCCTTATCCGCGATAAACGAATTTAAGACGGACGAAGTCCCGGGCAGAAGCTAGTACTATTATAAAGTTGTAAAAATGAAATGTTTGTATGTGCCGTTGTGGCTTCATCACGCTAAATCGGCTAAACGGATTTCAACTATTTTTGGTACTCGGGTAGCTGGGTATCTCCAACTACCCGACTCTTTACCCGACAATGCTACAGAAAAAAAGAGGGATTATGACTTTTTCTCCTTCGCAAACAAAGTTGCGGGCGTCTTCTATTACTTAATACACATAAATTCACTCTGGGGGCCAGTCCTAACGAGTATGTCCGACGGGGGTCCATATTGGCTCTCATAAAATTTTTATTCCTATTTTTTATTTCACTACCGATTTTTCTTCCTAACAATCACTCTTCATAATTTTTTTCCTCATACTTTTTTTCTTCATACTTTTATTTTACTACCATCGGAACTCATAACAGTCAGTTATCATACTTTTTTTCTTAATAATGTCATTACTAAGAAATGTTAAAACTCATATTATTTTTTTTCATAACTGTTTTACTTCATAACAGACAATTATCATAATTTTCCTATTCATAATGGCATTCATTAGAAAATATTTGAACTCATAATATTTGTTCTTGTATGTAAACAGTATGAATACAAGCAAGTCTTTTTTTCGGGACGCAAAAAAAAAATAACCTCGAAGGCCAGGCGGGAGCGAAGCGTAGCGAGCCTTCCAGCCGGGTTAGGTTAGAACCTTCTAACCTAACCCGGCCACGTCGGATCTGCTCTGAAGGGTTTTGCTCGCTCGCTTCGCTCGCTTGCTCGTTCAAATTTTGTAATCCAATCTATTTTCCTGGTAGTGGTTCAAATATTAGTATGAACAAGGTGTATGAGTGTTGATTTTATGAGTTTTGATGATTATGAATTCGGATGATTATGAATTCTGATGATTATGAGTTAGATTAGTAGTGTAAGAAAATATATGAAAAAAAATATTAGTATAAACAAGTTGTATGATTAGTGATCTTATGAGTTCTGATGATTATGAGTTTCGATCGTTAGTATTAAAAAAAATTATGAAGAGTGATCATTATGATATAAAATAGTATGAGAAATATTTTCGGACTTCAGATAAAAGGACTTAAAAAGTTATGTGAGAAAATACGCACCCGTCCGACGGACCTATTGTATGTCCACTTTTGGGTTGTCAACGTATTTTAATTTTCTGCTTTAGACAATTGTTATTTATTAATAATCTGACCCTGAGAGTGATTTATTAGTAATAATTAACTAATACGGGAAATCCATCATTCTAAAAAAAAAAAACAATATTTTAGTGGTTATAACCTCTCTGAATTAAGTCCTTCCGTGAAGTTTAAGTAAATAGGCACTACCTTTGCGACCCTCTACATATTACCAACATCAATATACAAAGATCGATGGTAGCTACTCGTTATAAAATTCCCCAACCTCTTAAGGCCAAATCACACCGGATGCGTGCGCAGCACGTGCACGTGCGCATTTGCGTGGCGTGCGCATTGTATCGTATGAAATGTCATAGTAGATGGCACACCGCTTGCGTGGCGCGCACGTGCGCAGCGGTGTGTCAGCTCTTATGGGTATTCGTACTTTACAACGCGCACGCCACGCGCACGTCTACGTGCACGCCACGCACACGCATCCGGTGTAGCTTGGCCTTTAATATGCGCCTTAGCACATGGTAGTACGCTCGCCCCGGTATGGCAAGCTAGCAAGCTACAGAGACTGGTTCAAATTCGAAACAGTGCACCTCCTAGTATATAATGTTTTTTTCACTTCTCCTGCTCAAAAAGTACCTACGTGATATTAGCTTCGCGAAGCGAGACTAAAATAGTACATTTAGCCCCTAGGGTTTAAAAGGAAGCCATATAATCCCACACAAATTTCTATGAAGCTGAAAAAAAAAAACTTGCGGCCAGCTCCATACTACTTACGAATAATTAAAAACAAAAAAAAAACCAACCTGATCAGATTGGCCAATTTCTGATTGAATTGCTCAATCTGCCCTTTTTTATTCATGAAATATACAACTTTAATGTTAAGTCTTTTTTTATTTTCTCGCAGTCGAAGTGAAAAGCAGAGTGTTTAACACGTGGCTAAAAGCCATTATGACACTCAGACATATTTGTCCTCGTTCACTTCGTGAGCTCGTCCAAATAATCACTTCGTGTCATAATGGCTTATTTTAGCCCCTTGTCAAACAATCTACTATAATTATTAAATTACATACCTACATCTAGTATTTTCTAATTTTAAATTTATTATTGTATAACTTGGATCCTTTTCGATAATCTACGTCTACGTTTGTAATCGTATATACATATATGACACTCACGCGCAGTCTGCAGACGGATGGGGTAGCCGAGCACGGCGCCGCGCCCGCGCAGCGTCGCGGTGCACTGGTACACGCCGTCGTCGCCGCCCTCGCGCCTGCGCACGTCCAGCGTGCCATTGCCGAGGACTCTGCTGACAAACATACAGTCATTAGTAACCTATAACAATCTTTAGTTCGTATTTGTAGAAGAAAAAAAGACCCTGGTTTAATTTAAATTAACTGACTGACTTACTCTTAGAGTGTTTGTGTAAAAGCCGAAGACTCGGAGAAAGACATATACTAAACATGTTGACCATTATACCAGTGCAACAATGCATCTGTAACTTGTCCCAGCATTAGGCAGAGGTCTGTAATAAACGCCGTGGGTCGCGTTGGTCTGCTGACCCTGGACGCGTCTAACAGCATTTTTGCGATGGTCACTCGAAGTGTTTTTAGTATCTCGCATGCACTCAACACCAGAGTCACTAAACAAGATCATAGACCCTCAGCAAGCTATGGAAAGGGCCATGCTCGGGATCACTCTACGAGATCGAATCAGGAATGAGGAAATTCGTAGACGAACCTAGGTCATAGACATCAAACAGGGTAAGTAAACTGAAGTGGCACTGGGCAGGGCACATAGCTCAAAGAACCGATGGCCATTGAGGCAAAAAGGTTTCCTAGTGAAGACAGCGTACCGTCGGACGACCTGATTAGGGTTGCGGGGACTCGCTGGATGCGGTTCGCCTCTATCCGGCTCCTGTAGAAATCTATTGAGGAGGCCTGTGTCCAGCATTGGACGTTCTATGGCTGAAATGATAATGATCATGATGATGCGCCCAATGTGAAATTCACCACTCAGCATTTCACCATCTTCACTGACAAAGACGTAACTTCCACGCCAAAATGCTCCGAAATGACTGCGTAGGCAGCGTACGAGTGATGGACCACTATAGTGTATTTCCATAGTAAGCATTTTTGGCTTTGTACAGCGTCAGATCGGACGCGACCTACAGCGTTTGTTACAGACCACCGCCTTACCTTTCCGAGTAGAAGCGCCATCTCGACGCCGAGGGTGCAACGTGTGCTTGGGTCGCCGCCACACCCGGCCTTGGGTACTGTGAGGGTTTAAGCACCCGTGTTAAACAGCTAGGGCACCACTCGACTACACCTTCACCAAATGTGATGGTTGTAGGTCAGAGTTGAAATAATTAAAGACGTTTGAGAAGCAAAGAAATGAACAGGAAATAGAAAAATGCCGATCATAATTAAGCAAAAGGTAATGGAAACCTGCATACTGCCATCATTAACATACGCTAGCCAAACTTGGAAGTTAAAACATCAAGCGAATGCAAAAATCAGGACGTGACAAAGAGGAATGGAAAGGAGTATGTTAAGAATTAAACGAATTCAAAAAATACCCCATACTATTATTCGAAAGAAGACAAAAGTTACAGACGCTCTGATTCATTGCAAAACGCTAAAGTGGCGGTGGGCTGGAAATGTAGCCAGACTAACAGATAACAGATGGACCGCCAGGATAACATCCTGGTAGGGTCCGTCAGGCACCAGAAAGAGTGGCAGACCAGCTGCCCGCTGGACTGACGATAATATACAAGCGGCTGGCAAACAGTGGATAGAGACAGCGAAGAACAGGGATACTTGGAAATCTCTAGAGGAGGCGTTCACCTTCGAGAACGAGGGCTTCTTACAAAAATAGAAAATATATAATATAGCTATGAACGTAAAATATAATTTTAAACATAATACTAGCAGATAATTAGAAAAAAGGTTATATGTATGTATTGTGTTCTTACTAAAGAACACAAGTACCCATAACACAAGCCTTATTGAGCTTACCATGGGACTAGTTCGATTTGTGTAAAAATTATCCCGTTATATTTATTTATTTATTTTAGTAAGAATTATAAGGCTTTTTTATTTTATTTATTTACCAATCTTTCAGATTACTGTTCTGTTCGGTAGCTGTCTTAAGACTCGCACAAATAATGAAATATTTGACAGAGACAGATGATATTCTTAATTTCTTCTTCTTAAATATATACTCTTTTTAAATATGACCTGTCTGTCTCATCTTCTATCGTGAAAGATTAACACCTTGACAGTACCTGGTCCAGGTTTACCCTGAGTCCATTTTTCATATCAAACAATTTCCTTGCTTTTTTCCGTATATGGGGTCAGTCAGCCCTCCTGATACTCTTCGGTCATTTTTGGTCGTCATTTCGTCAGACATGATTCTCATCCAGGACGTCGGTGGCCAACCTCTTCCTCTCTTTCTCTCATTTATCACTCGTACTTCAGAATAGCAGCCAGCAGTAGCTTGCCACTTCATTATGGTGAGTCAGCACCTTTTCTCTGCCACGACACATGGTTTCTCTTTTTTTCTCCATTGCTGTTTTAGATTTAAGTATTTAGCATGTTTATAGCTTTATACTCCTTTATACTGTGCGCATTATGAGTGTTTAATACCAAAGCAGCCCCTTCTCCTGCATTTTGTGTTGTATTTTTGCAACTTTAAACTTTCGTCAGATGTACTCATTACTTTCTATCAAGCTTAGTCATGCCACCATCGAAGCGTAGACGCCACCCATTTTTCATAACGAACAAAAAATTCACCCCTAAATCTAATTGTGCTGGCTTTTTCTGTGAGACCGTGAGTCATATTCGTGCGTCCCACAGCGGCTATGGCAGGGAGCCCACACTAACAGCTACACTATGGCAACAAAGCATTTGACACCTGAACTAGCCTCACCTGTGAGTGTAGTTAACTCCATCGCGCCTCCACGTGTACGGCGCGGCCTCGGGGTCGGGTCCGCGCAGCGGCAGCGGCCGCCGCGCCGGCGCGCGCGCACCGTCCGGCAGCGAGCACGGCAGGAGCGCGCGCGACGACCAGAACCATGTTAGCGGGACATCTGGAAACGAACAATACAATCAGTTTCTGAGCATGTGTCTATTTTAACACTTCCGCTACTGACGAATTTATGGGGCGATAAATAAATGATAAAACACCTTTGACTATAAAACTACCGTCAGGCTGTCATATTTAGATAAGATTAACTGTTACTACGTCGTAGAAGTCACGAGAAGGGCCACTAGTCGGGGTCCACTAGTGTCCCATAACTAAGTAACGTAAATACATTAAATATATCACATATTTTGTTACTTTTTTAGACAACAAGTTTAGCTCAGTTGGTTGCACAGCGGCTTACGAAGCTAGCGGTCTCGGGTTCGAATCCCAGCCAAGGCGAGTGTAAGTGTGATTATCACGAATGTTTGTTCCTGTACCTTGGATGCTTTCTATGTATTTAAGTATTATAATTAATGCGTATAGGTATTGTATATATCGTCGCCTAGTACCCATAGAGCACAAGCTTTGCTTAATTAGGGACTAGGTCGATTAGTCTAAGATTGTCCCTGATATTTTAAATATTTATTTTTTTCCAAAACGCAATCATAACACGATTGCTCTCGCAAGTGATCACACAGGAATTGAACCTGGTACCATTGGATTACGCGTCCAACGTGTCAAACCTTTCCACCAGCGAGCACTGGTAACTTAAGGTTCTCGGAATGTACCGGAGCATGTCATGCTGTACTCAACTTTGACGACGTCAGTAACCGTTCATCATAAACTTAAGAGCCAGGCTCTTGTCGATGGTGCTCCATGTTTTTCTATCTACCGTTAATGTAATCGGAATATGAGAAGACCCCTGACATTTTCTGACAAGTACGTAAGTACAAATCTATCATTTACCGCGCCATACACTCTCATATTTTAGGCAGGTGACAACGTCAATTTCAAGCCAATATCCTTTGCTTACATTTCTGCATGCGACATTTCTACGAACAGCAATTTCTCAAGCTATGTCCCAAAGATTCCTCTTTCTAAAGGGCGACATCAATGTCAATAACACAATACGTTGATTTATCACAAGGACTTGCCGTTTTAAATAAGAGCAAATCGACATCTTTCATGTAGGTATGTTAAATTGTTGTTGTCACCTATCACAAGACATAATAGTGTTACAAATATTTTTTCAAACCTTAGTGCAGTCTCCAGAATTCAGCCATAGAGTTCAACTTACCTCAAAGGTAAACGAAGGCAGCTGAGGTATTGCTGCTTCAAACCAGAGTTTATGAAGCTGAATAAAACTAGACAGGGATTAACACCTTCACTGCCAGTAACCCACCTAGCGGGCGCTCTGCTCGTAGAGGCGTAGCCGATACCATGCGTCGCCCCGTACGTAGAGGTGAGTCCGTAAGCGCTACGAAAAGCTTACCAACGAAATTGTTAAGGAAAGCAACAGGGAAAATATGCCGTAAACAGAACGACTTTATTTATACAACAAATGTTGACGTTTTGGACACAAATAACATTGGAATAAAATGCAAAGGAGCCTTTAGAATCCTTAATTCTGATAGAACAAAACGAATATTTTTATTACTAACTAGCTTCTGCCCGCGACTTTGTCCGCCTTAAATTCGTTTATCGCGGATAAGAGTATTTTTCCGGGATAAAATGTAGCCTATGTCCTTCCCCGGGACTGAAACTATCTCCATACCAAATTTCATGCAAATCGGTTCAGCGGTTTAAGCATGAAGAGGTAACAGACAGACAGACAGACAGACAGACAGACAGTCACACTTTCGTATTTATAATATTAGTATGGATTGAAGTGCCATTTGTGTACCGACCAAATTGACGAGAAAGCGACTACGGTATGGTATAGGTTATTTGTTATTCAAGGCTGCAAAGTTGTTATTTGGTGCGAGTGTTTGTATTCAACGTACGAGAACCAAATAATTTTACAGTCGTGCGAAACACACAACTTGTCACCGCACTTTAGCGAGCAGGATGTGAGATGTGGGAAAAAGTGGGAAAATATATAAAACAACTCACACTCCTTACGTAACAAACAAATAATAAAAGATATGAAAATGTATAAAATCAAACGTCAAATTACTTTTCCACGGCAGCGGATAGAAAACCACGCAGATTTGGCACTGTAAAAAGAACTTTTCTGGGCTACTGAGGTGATAATATAATTATGTGCTGTTATACAGTATTGTAGTTATTTCGTTCTCAATACAGAATACAGTGCTTTCTGTATTCTGTATACACTATCGTAATAATTTCATTCTCAATGATGGCGGTGCACCAACATCCACATTATGTGTTTTCAAGAATCTAACCTACGACCTTTCCAAAACACACTTGAAACTAAACAGATAAACCATGAAATGGAGATTATATCTCCGTATGTAATCGTAACTCCTAAACAACATTAAGAAGGGCGCGGTCCAAATTACAGTCCCCAAGTCACGGACTCGTCACGAATTCATTCCGGGGTAATTCGGGTCCGTTTTTGCACTAGTGATGTAAAATACTCAAACTCTGAGAGTTATTTTAATATAACACGGCTTCCAAACTACGAGACTAGACTCAATAAGTAAGGACTTTTTCAACGAGACTTCTAACCAAGTGAATCACACTAACTAAGCGAGCTTTACTTTACATCTAGACTCGAGCTTTTTCTGTGTTCAAGTCTTTTGATGTCGCGAGTCGTGTTAAAGCCGTTTTTTCTATAGAATAAATAAATAGACGTGTTTATTTGCTAGAATAAGTTACAATTAGGTTTAAAAAGATATAAAATACAAGGGGCTCGCGAGGAACATGAAAGATTTGAACCACGCATTCCTTAGGTCACTAGGAGCAAAAAATGTTATATGAACCCCGGTTTTGAAGATATTATAAATTTTCATGTAAACTATTTATTGTGATTATTAAAGATTGTTAAGCTCTTTTGATCGCGACTTTACCACATATGTTGCCAATTTTCGCATTGACATTGACAGACATCAAAGTGACCGCTACTACTCACTAAAGTCATCCTTTTATGGAAAAAAATATCGTCTCCATTTTATTAAAAGGGATAATTTTCATAGATAAGCGAAAGTTATTCAAGTTTTATGTAAAGAAATCGACAAAAGTAGTTTTTTTTTTTTGTTGAATTTGACTTGAGTGATATATTTTATTTACTTGGCCACAGGTATGACTGATTAAACATATACAACGATTTTATTCCTCGCGAGCATTTTGTATTATAAAATTGAGCCTACAATAAAGATAACAATGTTAGGGGCTTAAATAGCCAAAAACATCCACCGTAATTTGAGTATTTTATAAATTTAATTTCGGAACTAAAGGTAGCAGTGACATGAAGTCTGATTGATAACTCGAGCTCTTTACAAGACTCGGGTCCTTGCCCAGCCAACTCGTGTCCTATATGATATGAATCGAGTCTAAAATAGAACTCCAGAACTCAAGTATTACAACACTACTGAACAGTGGCGGTGAAATATCGCCGCTTTGATAACGTAGCTGATGAATGGTTCCAAATATTGTGAGCTTTCGCCAGTCATGATATTTAGAGATGAAGAATTGTCTTCCTCGCGTCAGCGATATATCAACTCTAATTGAAAAGAAATTGTTAGGGAACTGAAGCAATAACAAGTGATGTGAAAGATATGCAAAATGTATTTACTGTAGACGATACATATTTAATGGCCCCTCTACATGAGCGCCGATCATCGTCGAGCAGGCGGGACGCAGCAATACGTTAGAATGAGATGGAAATATATAGTGCTCTTTCTAACGTGTACCCGCGTCCGACCTGCTAGCCAGAGATCGGCGATGTAAAGGGGCCAATAGCTACTTTTTAGGGTTCCGTATCCAAAATGGCAAAAACGGAACCCTTATAGTTCCATCTTGTCCGTCCGTCCGTATGTCACAGGTATTTCACTCGAAAACTATTAAATATATATTAATGAAATTTGGACTGTAGGTGTCTTGTATAAGCCGCTACTTAGTTTGGTAGTCAAATAACAAAAATGAATATTTCTAACAGGGCCTTTACATACATGTAACAGAAGCTTTAAAAAATGTTTCATCAGCAAACATCAACTTATGGCACACGCAGCAGGTTTCCAAAAAACTTTTTTGATTTCGTCAATAAGTATATTCAGAAATAATCGCACTAAAAGTAGCATACATTGTGTATATGTGTAAGTTTGTGTGTGTGTGTGTGTGTGTAATATAATATCAATATTAATATTATATATGCGAAAGTGTTTCTGTCTGTCTGTCTGTTACCTCTTCACGCTTAAACCGCTAAACCGATTGGAATTAAATTTGGTATGGAGATAGTTTGAGTCCCGGGGAAGGTCATAGGCTACTTGTTATCCCGGAAAAATACCCTTATCCACGATAAATGAATTTAAGGCGGACGAAGTCGCGGGCAGAAGCTAGTAATAAATAAAGACTAAGAGGAGGAATAGGTACGGAATGAGGCTCTAGTTTTACTGTCCTAGCTGTTCAATTCATGCTGCGTGAAATGTTTAAAATTCATGTCTGAAGAGGGTTTTTTAATCCCATCAGGTAAGCCGTTTAGCTTTAATATTTAAACATGCTACCCCATAGGTACTGCCTGTACAGACAGCAGAAATAGTAGCTGTGCAGAAAAACCGTGCTTGAAATTATGAACTCAGCGTCATTTGGTCAATATACAGCATGTAGACCCTTGATCATGAAAAATACCCGGCCAAATGCGAGACAGACTAAACGCTAAGACATATACGCTAAAAAACGGCCGTATCCATGAAAATCCAGTGTAAGCCCTACTCCTAAGCAAAAAGTACGCGGTGTGGGGTCATTTTATATTGGATACTGACATAGACAAGCAGGCATACAAAATTAACATTATTCAGATTCGTGGGTTGTGTTATACAAGTTATAGGTTTTTTTGGACGGCAATTTGTATGGCAACACCTTTTTAATTACTGTATCTTTGGATTGCGTTGACTGAGAAGCTTGATATTTTTACAGCTTCAAATTACTGCAGACATAAGTATCTGATGTTACTTTTAACTCGAAACCTCCAAGCGTCTTAAGAAAAAGGGTCTTGACAAGATAGACAGAGGATATCAAAGTGATCCTATAAGGGTTCGGTTTTTTCCTTTCGAGGTAGGCACAGAACCCCAAAAACGCTTAGTTGTACATAACAACCTATAAAAATACTATCAAGGCAAATGACACAAGTACAGTCGCCATCAAATATACCTGTACATATCAGGGTGATCAAAAATATCTGAACGTGCACTCTAACAACAGGGTTGTGAGAAAATATTGGTGAGCACTTTGTTTGCTGGAATATATCTGATAGTTTTTTTTATATACTACTAAGGTGGCGAACAAGCGTACGGCCTGCGTGATGCTAAGCAGTCACCGCTGCCTATAAATGCTTGCAACGCCAGGGGCATTACATACGTGCTGCCGATCCTTTAAAAACTTATTCACTCCCCTCTTGAAGAACCCCATACTGTAACCTCCAGGGAAAACCGCGGCAGGGAGGTCATTCCACATTCTGAGTGTGCGTTGTAGATAATTCCATTGATACCTCACGGTGTGTGGATGCACCCTGCCAGTGGTGCGGTGGTAGAAGGTGGCTGCAGGCATCATGTCGAACAATTCCTCGGAACACAAGCGGCATAACACACATAACGAGGCGAAGTATCTCCTTATACTTAATGGTTTAATACCGCTTGTGAGCATGGGATCATAGATAATGCGTACAGCGCTTCTTTGAACCGATATTCAAGAAGGCCAAGTTGATAGAGGGCCATAATCTGATAGTGACTCTGGAAAGGCGATTCGTGCCCGGATTTATTGGCTTGGCTACTGATTGTCTTTTCAATACGGAACCCTGACAATGTTTTCTTCCAGAACGGCCCCTTAAATAAATCACGTGAAGGCCCGCTCATTTCGCCACTTAAATATCACGGTGAAGTAATTATAATTATGGAGGGATTAGCGAGTTGTAATTAGAACAAGGATTAAACACGGATCCATCATTTGTAATACCGCCTTTACGTTTTAGACTAATTCGATGGTTCTGAATTGCTTTTATTAAACTTTTAGTGGACTCAAAGTTGGTAGAATTTATTAGTCTTTCCTTTTGTTGGTGTGAATATTGTAGCAAATGTTCAATAGGAATTTTGACTGTATTCAAATGAAAATAAAGTTTTGATGCGAAATGGTAGTTTTCATGATAGAAATCTTCAAAAAACAATTTGAGTTCGATGTTCGTAGCTTGATTTATGAGCAGTGACCGTAAATTAGGATGTTTTGATGCAGTGATCATAGAGTGCCATAGGTGTGGCAAATTTCAACCGAAATGATGGAGGTTACTGTCGACAATATTAACTAAGTATAATCGTTTAAATTGGTATTTTCTACATCTATAGCGCAATACCATGATCGCTGCACCAAAAATGCTACCAAATTTACGACTACTGTTTGAGCCTTTAAAGTTAGGTGGGAAAGTCCATTTTTTAAGTATAAAATATTAATAACTAATAATACCATTGAATAAACCATGAAATGTATGGTAACTTTTGTTATGAAACCGGTTCGATAAATGCAAGTTTTAACATAGCTGCAATACAAAGTTGTTAATTTCCTCTACAAAGTAGGGTTTAGTTTAGTATGGAGCGTTTTTTTGGAACAGTCCAAAAATGTGACTTTAACATTATTGTATCTCGGGGAGTGTTTATGAGGTTGAAGTAGTTTTTTCACCATTGTTTCTATCATAAAGGTGATGTGTTCACGCTATTAAGATAACCGCCATCAGCGTATTTTAAGCATTGTTTTTTGCGCATCTTTAATTTAAAACGGATCAAGCCCTATTTCAGTCGCCTTGCCTTCTTCGTCATAATCATATTAATTTAATAATAATTCGGCATAACCCTAAAAATCTTAATGACTGACTTATTGAAGGATGGTAATCTGTAGATTGAGGAATCTGTACAGCTGAGAATTTCTGTTGAATTGGCACTCTGTAGACATGAGAATCTGTAAAATTGGCACTCTGTAGACATGAGAATCTGTAAAATTGGCACTCTGTAGACATGAGAATCTGTAAAATTGGCCCTCTGTATACATGAGAATCTGTAAAATTGGCACTTTGTAGACATGTAAATCTGTAAAATTGGCACTCTGTAGACATGACAATGTGTAAAATTGGCACTCTGTAGACATGAGAATCTGTAAAATTGGCACTCTGTAGACATGAGAATCTGGAAAATTGGGACTCTGTATACATGACAATCTGTAAAATTGGGACTGTGTAGACATGAGAATCTGTAAAATTGGGACTCTATAGAGATGAGAATCTGTGAAATTGGGACTTTATAGACACGAGAAACTGTAAAATTAGAAACTGTAGAATTAGGAATCTGTAAACATGATAAGTAATGTGTAAAATTGTGAATTTGTAAACAAGACAATCTGTAGAATTGGACATCTGTAGACGTGCGCCTAAAGGATTTTTACCCTTGATGTACAAGGAAAATAAAATGTACATAGCATGCAACTCAAAAGCTGTAGGAACACACTAGTATTAAATGAAATATAGGGTGGTGAAAAATATTTCCACGGGGGCGTTCCGCGAATAGGTATCGAAATACCTATTTAGGAACGCGGCGCAGTACACGCTATAAGCAGTACACTAACTTCATACATATCGTCACTGCTTTGAAACACGCAACGAGACAAATACGATACACTTGTCTCATTTTAACACGCTTATCGACCTGTTTAGTTTTACTGAAAGTCTTCATACTCAATCATATACAACTAACTCTAAAAGCTAGTTATAGTCAAAAGCGTTGCGATCACAATTAATAACTGCACACATTATTAACTAATATCATAGTAGGTATAGGTATATATAAATTACAAAAACGGTTACTTACGTCGTATATGTATGTATGTGTGTATTTATTTGTATTTATACTACTTATTGTGTTTCTTTAATAAATATGTACTTATAATATTTCAATTCCAAACTGCTTTGCATCGCCTGCTATACAATATACGTACAGTTTTTCTTTTCTCAATGATTCCGTCTAACCAAAGGTTGTCATGTATGTTTGGCTCAGTGGGTTGCACAATGGCCTACGAAGCTGACGGTCCTGGGTTCAAATCCCGGCCAGGGCACGTGTCTGTGTGATGAGCCCGAATGTTTGCTTCTGTGTCTTAAATGTTTATATGTATTTAAGTTTTATATTTATACTAGCTTCTGCCCGCGACTTCGTCCGCCTTAAATTCGTTTATCGCGGATAAGGGTATTTTTCCGGGATAAAAAGTAGCCTATGTCCTTCCCCGGGACTCAAACCATCTCCATACCAAATTTCATCCAAATCGGTTCAGTGCTTAACCGTGAAGAGGTAACAGACAGACAGACAGACAGACAGACAGACAGACAGACAGACACACTTTCGCATTTATAATATTAGTATGGATATACGAGTATCGTCGCCTGGTACCCATAGTACAAGCAGTGGCGTGCGGTCCAAATATACACAAAGGCACTGCCTATGGCTACCCTGAACCACCATGGTTCCTTATAGGCACAAATAAACTGCCTACTCTGAAATACAAGCTTGGCTTACTTTAGGACTAGGTCGATATCTGTAAAATTCTCCCTGATAATAAAATATATTAAAAAGTATTCGTAGTTATTGTACTGTTTAGACTGTGGTGCCTGTGTGACGTTCACGGAAAGTTGGCGTTGGCGTTTCCTTTCACAGAATTATCCAAAACGCGGCATTCAAGTAATTTTGCGTGTTTTTTACTACAAAGCTAATTAGTTTAATTAAAAAACATCCGTTTATTATTTCTGTTAATGTCATAACAATCTGTCATATCTGTTTCTAGACGAGCATGATACATCCTCGGCCGCATCGTCACTTAACAACAGGTGTGATAGTGGTCAAATGCTCGCTGGCTCAGTAACAGCCTATTCACTCTTGTCTTGAAGAGACCCAAATTATAATTTTCCGAAAATACACACGACGGGAGCGAGTTCCATTTGTTCGTATTTGAAATGATATCGCTTCGTGCGTATGAATGGTAAATGGACAAGGTAAGGATGAAGTCGCTCCCCACGCCTGGATGTCCGATGGTGGAACAGGGTTGGCGGGATTAAATCGTTCAATTCCTACGCACACTCGCCAAATATATCCTATAGAAAACCGACAAGCTGACAACTGCAGCGACGTTCTAGGCTCTGGAAGTTGGTCCCAGCCGATAAAGCATCACCAATGAGTGTTAAGGCTCGACGTTCTACTGAATCCAAGGCGGAAAAGGAGAAATCTTAAAGATAATCATAACCCTCTTTTTAGTTTCAGCATAGTTGGGTAAAAAGTATTCTATAACCATTTGTGGATGGGAAACTGGATAGTTTCAACCATTGGGCTGGATATAGCCGTATTGAAGTGAAGATAAAATACAAAAAAAAATACAAAACCAAATATCGATTCAATGACTTTAAATAGCCTGTTCCATTCTTTTGAATATCCTCAATGCACATACATTTAGTTTTTACAACTTTAAAATTGTATAAATTACTAGAAGGCGCCCGCAACTTCGTTCGCGGAGGAGAAAAAGTCATAACCCCTCTTTTTTTCTTTAGCGTAGTCGAGTAAAAAGTATCCTATAATCTTCTGGAGATACCCAGCTACCCGTGTACCAAAAATAAATGAAATCCGTTTAGTTTTTTCGTTTTAATGACCTCCAAATAGTCCATAGCAATCGTTTTTTTGAAAATATCTTCAATGTACAGACATTTCATTTTTACATCTTTATAATAGTATAGATGTTTCCATTCAGTATCCTCTACAATAGTTTTTTTGAAAATATATTGTAATGTACAGACAGACATTTAATTTTTATTTCTTTATAGACTATATATAGTATATAGTACTAGCGGCCGCCCGCGACTTCGTTCGTCTTCGATTCGTTTATCGCGAATAAAAGGTATTTTTCCGGGATAAAAAGTAGCTTATGTCTTTCCCCAAAACTCGATATTTTACTAATTTAAATGTGAAGCATAATTACCAAGATTTCAAGTTCCTAGCGTAAAAAATATTTACTGTCCATACAGATTTCATCCTCTTTTTCGCCCTAAAAAGGATGAAATTTGACATATGTCCTATTCTGATATATGAGGTAAGTTGGACTGTTTGTTTTTGAGATTAAGTGGAACATACATACTTTCACGTTTATAATATAGTAATGAACTATAAGGATATAATATTAAATTTATCCCACCCGATACACAGCCTAGCAACCTTTCATCACATTATATACATATAGGAACGAAGCAGATGAAAACGGTTACTGTGGTTATCCACAGGGACAATTTATTATCCTGCCGGGACAGTTCGTTTTCGAGAGGGAATCTCATTTATGCTACAACGCGAGGTGCTAACACAAACGAAACAATATAATTATTTGTGAAACTTGAGACTGAATAGGGTTACAAATAAATGAACGAAAAGGAAATAAACAGCGCCGTCTATACGTCGCATATATTAGCGGTCTTATCAAAACAGCCGGACAGCTCTCAACCATTTAAGTACACTCAGCATCAAAAAGTATGTAACAGCCAGAGTGCCAAATATATTATTACACAACTTTGTGCCAATTAAAGATGTGTTGATGCTGGCTCTACAAGGGTATAGGTAATTATCTGATGAAGGTTATATAATACTTTTTACCCGACTACGTCTAAGCAAAAAGGCGGGTTATGACTTCTCCTCCACGAACGAAGATATAGGCATCTTCTAGTTGTTACTAAGTTTTGTAACCAACTGTAACCCAAGAGGTTTTAATTAATATAACCTCTGCAACTGATGGACATAGTACATTACTACAAAGGGCGGGACGAAAGGGGTTACCGGCCGAAGACATATAGACAGCCGAACAAAGCGAGGCTGGATAGGTCTGAGGCGGGCAACCCCATATTTCCCTCAGATGTATGTATAGTGCTTTTTTCAAACAAGCAATGAAATAAACAACAAAAAAATCAAAGTTTTATTTTTTAATACGCATAGTGGCACAATGTCATGATGCCTGTACCACAAATTTATGTGGAATGGAAATTAAAAAAGAGGACTTTGCTGGCCTAGGCCTGCATGATTTGTATAAAATTCCATTAACGACCTCTTGTCCTGGCCGCACCTGAAACGTCATACTTCGCAGCCTATTATAAGAACCATAACATCAATGTTTCATTGCATGTTTGAAAAAAAAATGTTAAAACGGTTATGGAATGATGGCTCATTTTAGCAACGATACCTTTCAAGTCTCACTGGCTATTCTAATTCGGAATACGGACAGAAGATTCGTGTAAACATCTCATAAGCCCCGTGCCACTTCCGACCCCGCCATATTTCAGTTTTGCCGATAAATTGTAATAAAACTGACCTTTTTGCGAAGTAAAACAATAAGCGTTTTCTTCCAAACTACCGAGCTATTAGCGACGGAAACAAAAAGGTTTAAATCTATATTTATGTCCCGATTTTATTTAGGAATCGTCAGGAGTGCCGAATAATATTTGTGCTTAAATTGTTTTCGTGAAAACTTGTTTATCAGACTTGCAGGTGCTTCTGACGCTAACGACACTTTTCGCACTGACTAAACTCTGCAAGCCCATATCTCTGTCATTGAAGAATGTCCATAAACTGAATTAACAAAAAACCGGCCAAGTGCGAGTTGGACTCGCGCACCGAGGGATCCGTACAAAATATACGCTACAGATGGCCGTACCTATCTACGAAAGTCCAGTGTTAGCAGTGCCCTACTTCTAAGCAAATGTACGCGGTGTTCGATCATTTTATATTGGTTACTGACATAGACATACCAACATAAAATTATACTCTTTTTAGTATTTTTTGTTATAGCGGCAACAGAAATACATTATCTGTGAAAATTTCAACTGTCGAGCTATCACAGTTAATGAGATACAGCCTGCTAACAAACGGAGACAGACAGAGTCTTAGTAATAGAGTCCCGTTTTACCCGTTGGGTGCGGAACCCTAAAAAAGACCATATTTGTATATTAAACATAATTATCAAACCTATTCACAAAATTTCATGAGAATCAGTTGAGAAATACGACCTGAAGAGGCAAACAGCCAGACATCCGCTGGACAGACAAACAAACAAAATATTTTGTACCCCAGCTGAAACACTCGCTCAGTTAATAATAATACTAGAGGTTCTTTGCGACCTGGCGAGTATTCTAACCCACATATCTCCGCTATTTTGAAAAATTCCCAAGCACTTATTGGTCAATAAAATCTATAAATAGGTACTTATCAGACCTATTGTCAAAATTTCGTGAGAATCTGTTGAGAGAGGCGACATGTAGAGGAAAGCCGTCTGCCAAACAGCATTTTCGCCAAGCTGAAACATAGACACTGCTCGCTACGCTCGGTCGGTCAATGAAAGAGTGATATATCAGGGGTATATTATATGAATTTTCCTATATGTTCGTGAAAACAAGATCAAAATCGGCCTAGAACTTTCAGAATCCGCTTGCATTTCATCAGGGATAAGTGTCGAGTTTAATACTATTTTCATGAGTAGGCAAGTAACCTATATAAGTTTGTTTGATGTCGATTTCGATAGAGTTATTGCTATAATTGACGAGAAACAGTGAAATACCCAGTCGTATAAAATAGCCTTTCCGTAACCTGCCCTCAAATACAGGAAAGCCAGCAACAATGCGACATTAAAAATGTTACTGATCGAAATGCGCCGATTCTCAGACACTTAAAGATCGTAACTCGCTGGTGTCCTGTCTGCCCACTACCCGGCCACAATTAGCCGTGACAGAGCGTGACAGCCGTCACGGCAGACGTCAAATTATTGCAGTTGACCCCATTGACCGGAGAAAGCCGCTCGATTTATTAGTACGACACATATTACAGACTTGATTTCGCTGCCACTTCGTTAAATAAGTCCGGGATATGTTGATGTTTATTGCTAAAAAGACCCTATATCACCCCACTAAGATACTGATATATAGTCTTCTACTCAAGCAAATAGTATTATAAGGGCATTTTTATTTAAAATTGTACGATTAGATAAAACGTGATGTTTAAATGGCGACTAGCCAGTCAGTTTTGTAACGAAATATATGCTAATTGACATTAATCGTCAGTTTGTGACAACCACTAACTAACCTATAGTTAAAGGTACATATTTAAATGAAAATGTGAAAGTTTGTACCGGTGTACGTATAGTCTGCTTAATTTTAAAAACTGCCGGACGGATCTCAACAAAACTTTCCAGTAATGAAACTAAATAGTTCGTTTCACATAGTTTTTAGAGAAAATCTCAAATGTACAGACATTTTAATCTTACATCATTATGTACTATAATTTAAGACAAGACATAGAAGTTTTCGTGGCAAAAATGACAATTAATGAACTATAGGGACTTCCATCCAATATAAAATTTATCGATAACTGTTTTAAATACTTACCCATTTCGAAGTGACATTTCATACTAGACATTGAGTTTATCGCGTCAAATGGAACCTGTATGCTGATCACTATCGATATTATATTGATAATATATTATTTTTGAGAACTTTTAGAGATTTGTTAAAAACAGAATTTAAAAAATCAAGTCACGATTTTATGCGGCATTATTACACATGAAATTATTTCCATCTATTAGTCTCACTGAGCGGACAAGACTGTCCTGTTAATGTTTTATTTATCCATAAAGGAAGAACACTATCATCTTTTATACTCGACCGATACGGACTTTATACATTCATTATATATGCTGCTTGCATATTCATATTATATCATAAAAGTAAAATTTATCGATAAATTAATATCGCTAGGAAATCCCTAAAAAAAGTGTATTCGTGCCACAAAGTTTTTTGTCTGTTTAAGAAAAATAAACACCAATCCGTCAATATCGAAAAAAGATAAGTTATTTATTGTCCCATCGCACCGGAATCAATAAGACAGTAAAACAGCAAACAAACGAAAAACGAACACGATAAACATCCCGGATATTTCCCTTTGGGAAATTACTGGAGTTATTCGCGCCGCGGGCCACCTTTTCCCGGAAACTCCACTTCCACACGGATCCGGAAAAACGGAGCGCTTCCGTATAATCCGGCACATTTATTAAACTTAAAATAGAACCAGGTAAATTTGCCGGACATACTTATCGGAAAAATCTTCCCTGATAATTAAGACATTTTAATGATAATAGAATTTTAGCGTTCAATGAACCCGACTTTAGCGTGATAAATTAATATTTCATTTTGTTCCATACAAACAAGGACTGTTAATAAAGTTGCCATACCGCCGTGCCTAACCGCAAGGAGATCTTCAAGCAAAAACTAGGTGGCTTTACTAAACATTTAACAATGTTATAGGTTAACAAATAGTAGATTGTTTGACAAGGGGCTAAAATAAGCCATTATTACACGAAGATTATTTGGACGAGCTCACGAAGTGAACGAGGACAAAAATGTCCGAGTGTCATAATGGCTTTTAGCCACGTGTTAAACACTCTGCTTTTCACTTCGACTGCGAGAAAATTTCATTTCAAAATAAAAAAGACAACATTAAAATTGTATATTTCATGAAAAACTAAAAGTACAGTGTGAGCAATTCTGTAAGAAAGATTGGTCAATCTGATCAGGTTGGTTTTTTTGTTGTTAATTATTCGTAAGGAGTATGTAGCTGGCCGCAAGTTTTTTTTTCAGTGTCATAGAAATTTGTATGGGATTATATGGCTTTCTTTTAAACCCTAGGGGCTAAATGTACTATTTTTGGCTCGCTTCACGAAGCTAATATGACGTACTTTTTGAGCAGGAGAAGTGAAAAAAATATAGTACAGTAAAAATTAGGCCACGTATGCCGTATGCATCCAGAAAGATGGGCCAGCGTAGCCACTAAGTGGGTGCCTAAAGATGGATGACGCAGACGGGGCAGGCCTAGACGGAGATGGCGGGATAACCTAGACGCATTCCTCAAGAACTGGCCGGAATCATCAAACAGGGACCTGTGGAGATCTGAGGACGAGGCCTTTGCCCAGCAGTGGGACACAATATAAAAAAAAAGAATTAGTTTATAAACAGCTAATAAATAAATCGTAATATTTAAATAGGTACTGTTGATGTTTTACGAAAATCTTTATGTTCCACCATCACGGCGAAGCCGATTAAAATGCAACGATCTTGCAACAAGTAGTGACAAAATTTTAAGAGAAGCTGTGCGCCCCGACAAGGCACAAGGCACTAGTTCAAATCTGAGGTTCTACTCCCAAACCCAAAAAACGAAGTTCGTATAGCGCCATCCCGCTGACTCAAATACAGCTTAACATGAGCGCGAGAAGGACGGCACGAAACGAACTTCGTTTTTCGGGTTTCGGAGTAGCCCTTCTGGTCGGAGTCTTGAATTTTTTTCATTATTTGGACCTTTGTATTTCAAACACTGTGTCATGCTTGCAAAGTAAAATAATTGTACTGCGGAGCGTGTCGAAGAAATAGACATTCATACATTCATATTCTCAAAAAATATATCCCTCCTTCGGACGCAATCGTGTAAAAAGGTTTTTTTAAGTTTTTTTACTTCTTTTTTTACTATCATTTTGCTGGCATGTTTAATATGGGTTAACAAGGGTTCCTAGTTTTACTACGGAACCCTAAAACGGACGTAAACACATTTATGGACAGTTTGACAACGTGATAATAACTTTGTATTAGATTCACCCAAAACAAACGATATTATAAGCTAAAGTTAAATGAGCGGCTCAAATCACATTTCGGCTAAATCCAGTTAACCCTAGCTTCATCTTGAGACCTAACATAATCTAATAAGCCAGCGCTGTAATACGCCTACAGAAGTCGGAGTTACGCGAGCCACGTTTTGCACTTGCCACATTTAGATTTCAATTTTTTGATGGAAGTTTTATGAATAATAAAATGAAATTTTCAGGGTAGCTACCTGATAGATAGAGCAAGTTTTTAAAAGCCAAACGGTATTTTTTTTATGTGATTTTATCTTTTTAAAGCCCCTTGAAGTTGTGAACATATTGGGTAATTTTATCCTTCTTGGCATTTAATTTTTTTTTTATTCCATTCAAAGATCTAACGATAGTAAATGTTACTATACTGAATTGGCCTATCTATCAGCTTAGCACACAAAAAAAATCAAGCATCTACCGCAATAATTCACGTCACCATAAATAAAAATCTCATCGTACTCGGCGATAGGTGAAGAATTAAAAAAAAAGTCATAACTCCGAAAATACGAAAAATCGCGGAACATACATGGGGGTGATTTAGATAGCCCTCTAGGTCCTCTACGTCCCAGCTTCAGCATATCACTACTTCTTGGGACACCCTGTATTATAAACGTGAAAGTATGTATTGTACGTTCCACTTAATCTCAAAAACTACTGGACGAATTTTTATAAAACTTTTCAGTTATGTACCTTATATATCAGAATGGGACACAGGCTATAATGTATGTCAAATTTCATCCCATTTAGTGACGAAAAACGGGATGAAAATTTGTATGGACGGTAAATATTTTTTTACGCTAGGAACTTGAAATCTTGGTAATATGCTCCACATTTAAATGATCGAATTATCAAGTAAAATATCGAGTTATGGGGAAAGACATAAGCTACTTTTTATCCTGGAAAAATACCTTAAATCCGCGATAAACGAATCTAAGGCGGACGAAGTCGTGGGCGGCTGCTAGAACTATTATTAAGTTGTAAAAATGAAATGTTTGTATACTGAAGATACTTCCAAGTCGAAATGAATCGAAAAATAATTTACTTTTATTTTTTGTACTTTATAACCTTCCGGTGCATTCGAAACTAAAGTCAAAATACCCCAGTACTTAATACGACCTAATTAAATCACCTATTCTCAAAACGAATGAATTCCGAATTACCTTCTAGTATATACATAAATAAGAAAAACGATTCATTTAAATAGTCTAATTTAATAGTAGATTGTTTGACAAGGGACTAAAATAAGCCATTATGACACGAAGTGATTATTTGGACGAGCGCACGAAGTGAGCGAGGACAAATATGTCTGAGCGTCATAATGGCTTTTAGCCACGTGTTAAACACTCTGCTTTTCACTTCGACTGCGAGAAAATAAAAAGACTTAACACTAAAATTGTATATTTCATGAAGAATAAAAAGTACAGTTTGAGCAATTCTTTGTAGTTAAATTGACAGCTTATATATTTTTTAAAACTAATAATGGCCATAGACAATTTTTACTTTTTAATATGATGGGCTGCAATACGATCAGAAATTTTGGCCAATCTGATAAGGTTGGTTTGTTTGTTTTTAATTATTCGTAAGTAGTATGTAGCTGGCCGCAAGTTTTTTTTCAGTTTCATAGAAATTTGTATGGGATTATATGGCTTTCTTGTAAACCCTAGGGTCTAAATGTACTATTTTGTCTCGCTTCGCGAAGCTAATATGACCTACTTTTTGACCAGGAGAAGTGAAAAATATTTTTCGTTTCAGGGTACATTGAAGATGTAAAAAACCTATATATACATAGTAACTTGTAACACTATTTGGAGGAAACTGAAACGAAAAATATATATAATATTTTTGTATGTTTGTATATATCGTTGTGGCTTCATGGCTTCATCACGCCAAATCGGCTAAACAAATTTTACAACTTTAGAAAAAAAGAGGGTTATAACTTTTTTCTCTTACGCGAACGAAGTTGCGCACAATCCTCTAGAAACGAATAAAAACATTTTTTTTTCGATTCAGTGACCTCCAAATAGTACAATAGTAATTTTTTTTTAATCTTCTCCGTACAGACATTCAATTTTTTCAAATTTACAATAGTGTAGATGATAGGGTTTATAGACACTTTATACTCTACTTGTTTATACACATACGAGTAATTATGACACTGGTGATTCATCCACCGCAAACATGATACATGACACTGCTGATACACACGACAGTAAGGTAAACAAACAATGTCGAGGTATAGGCCTGTCGTATGTAGGTTTAATTATAAGATGAGGGACGTAATGGTTATTTTTGTTTTCTTATCGATCTGCTCAGATTATCATATAAAATTAGCAGTTGATTAGGATGTTGACTGTACTCAACTAAATTTTGCGAAATGACAGTTTCTATGACAGAAATCCTGAATAAAAAAATTGAGTTCAATGCCTTGCGTGTAGCGTGTTTTATGAACCTTTAAAGATGGGTGGGAAAGTCCATTTTTAAAATATGAAAATTTTAATAACTAATAATACCATTGAATTATACATTAAATATATGGTAACATTTAATTACGAAACCTTTCGTTTTGATCGCCGTAATGTGCTGTATTCACTTTCAAATTCACTGTGAAAAAATTGTTCGCTAATGACACGGTTGGCCATCTCTAGTATAAAGCATTTCACATGCTATAAGATTCAGATAGACAACAGTAATTTATTAGATTTAGGGCCGCTACGTCCGATTCCCTGAATGTCATGTTGTCAATTTCCAATAACGTCCAATTCCACAAATGTCCGATTCTCCGAATGACCAGCATTTAATTTTATTTTATTTTATTCTCGTTAGATGTCCGCTTCATGTTATATACTCGGCATACTCGTATTACTCGTATATCTATACGAAAAAATATATGTAAATTGTCTTTAGTATCGTTTATTCCCACCTGTCACCGCCATCGTGCTGGGATTTTCTTTCCATCAGTTACCGGTAGTAAATATAGGGAATACAATTCCCAGCTGTTACCCCTAAAGTGAAATACTGGGATTTTTAAGTCACGGCTGTTACCAATGGTAACAAATTGGTGGGAATGAATAACCCAAAGATGTCCCTGCTTAAAGCACCAAGAAATTGTCCAGCTAAGTTTTCGGTATGCGCTTGCTTGCTCCGAGTATTAACAGACTTAGCGATAGGTAAAGATAGCGAGGGGTAAAGCTTACAAGCATCTAAGCGTTGCCACAACCAGCAACATGCTCGGCCTACGTGGATGTGGTTCAAGATAACTGAATTGATTCGACGTCTCAGAAGGACGGACGGATATCATCCGGAAAATAAACACTTGTTCTAACCATTACCCTTGCAAAACGGTTGTTTGTCTTAATATAATAAGGGCTTGGGAAAATGGACACGTGTTGGGAACTTCCAATCACAGACGTACATTAATAGTATTAAAATTAATGTAATACGGTTATTCTCTTAGTGTTACCTCTATATCAATCACTCATTCATACATTATGTAAATTTAAATACATACCTAAAAATTTATTTACATTGGTACTAACATGTATATATAGTTTGGGAAATATTATTTGCGTGGTTAGTATCGACGATTATACTGCTAATTACTAGAAGCTTTTCACAATAGGGATGATGACTATTTTTTAATAATTAGTCCGTCATATAGACAATAAATATTAGACACGTATTTTTTTTTACGTAATTAAAATATAAAGAAGATTCAATGAGTCTAAATATCGCGTGACGTCACTCCTAGGTACAAATTTTATCTAGGAGTGACGTCACGAGCCCAAACTCCTGAACTGTTATGCGATTTATCTGAGTATTTTTTTAACTGACGGATTAATTAGATTTTTATGTTCATACCCAGTCATCCTGCCTACTGCCGAAATTAGGTAGCTCTTTAACTTAAACGCCCGTTTAGGAGAGAGTAAAGAGAGATTTAATTAAAAATGATTATTTCAGACCAGTTTAATCCATTATTTACACCACTGTAATTTAGCGTTTTAGCTAAGTTAGTCACCCAGAAGGAGCTCACATCTATACGACTTTAAAGTTGTAAAAATGAAATGTCTGTACATTGAAGATAGTTTCAAAAAAATGATCGTAACGGACTATTTGGAGGTCACGGAGTCGATTTTTTTTTTTTGTTTATTTGGAGTGAAAGAAACTCCGGCACGAGATATTACGTCAGTAAGTAGGTACAAAAACTAAAGACACGAGGCTGGAACGGCGATCGTATCCGAAACCTTTTTCAATCAAATAGTCGTGACAAGTATCAAAAAGTTTATTAAATAGTAAACCAATTGGGATGTTGACTTTACTCAAATAAAAATGAACTTGACAGAAATGGTAGTGTCCATGATAGAAGTCCTAAAAATAATTGAGTTCGATACCTAACGTGTAGCTTGTTTTACGAGCCTTTAAAGTTGAGAGGGAAAGTCAATTTTACAAGCATGAAAATATTAATAAGTAATAATGCCATAGAATAACCCATGAAATTTATAGTAACTTTTGTTATGAAACCGTTTTGATAAACGCAAGTTTTAACATAGCTGCAGAACAAAGTTCTTATTTCCCCATATAAAGGTGCGTCCACATTTGTATCATTTGCCCGTATCAGATCATCGTCGCGTGGCATGATCGCGTGTCACGATCACGCGTTTGGACGTTGCGCCGATCCGATCGCTCGAAATCCATTTGCTACGCGTATCACACACTTATATCGGAAGAGTGCGGCATGATCGGCGCGCCGACAGTGAGCGTCCAAGCGGCGCGATACGCAGTCATGCCACGGCACGGTGATCGGATACGAGCAAATGATACAAGTGTGGACGCACGTTAAGGCAGGAACGTATGACGTTACGCGCTCCTAGGCTTCAGTATGGAGCATTTTTTGGGAAAGTCCAAAAAAATATTTTTACATGATTGTATCTCGATGAGTCTTTATGAGATTGGAGTAGTTTTTTCACCAATTTTTCTATTATTGACAGGTCGTTCTATAACGTGCCACAGAAAAAAAGATGATTTTGATTTAAACTCACACGATCTTCACTCATTATCACGACACAACAAAACGGGGCTTAATCGCGTATAAATATATGATTTATTTAATTACCTTTCGTTGGTAATTGTTCGACGTTTCGGACGTCGCGTTTCGTCCAAGGTCTCAAAGGAACTGAACCGAGGAAAGGTAATTAAAAAAATCATATTTATACGCGATTAAGATCCGTTTCGTTTTGTCAAAAATTGTGAATATCCCAATTTATGCAGTTCAGCAATAAATTACAGGGCCTTACCCATTACCCAACAAAACAGGGTAACAAACTTAGCAGCCCGCCTTACAACAAGAGACACAAAAAGTTACCGAACTCGACAATGCCAACTTACTGACACACCTAACTATCCTGAAACCCTCGTAACTCGCTCAACTCTGTAATTGCAAAAGTACCCTTAACAAGGGCATAAAGAGTCCACAGTTCAAAACACCGGAGCGAGAGAAATGAGGCGGCTAACTTATTCTTACTAATCTAACCCAATAATTTATAGGTGAAAACATGGCGGGTGAGCGAGCGAGGGAATGAATGTCGAGTGGGAACGAGCGGGACGGACGATGTGACATGCGCAGAAGGAACCAGGAAGCGAAGGTTGGGCAAGTTTTTAGCTGAGAGAATAGTTGGGTTCCGTTGTACTTAATAGGTCGATTGACTGAACATTATTTATTGTCAAATAAAACAAATTTATAGACATGATAAAACTCGTGAAATCGAATATTTTTAAGGAATACTATTATTAAGTTGTAAAAATGAAATGTCTGTACATTGAAGGTATTGAAAAATATTATATACAAGGTATTTAAAAAAAAACTATTGTAAGGTCCCCGCCACTTCGTTCGCAAGGATGAAATAGTCATAACCTCCTTTTTTTTGTTCAGCTTAGTCGGATAAAAAGTATCTTACAACTTAAAACCATCTGGAGATACGTAGCTACCCGCGTACAACAAATAGTTGAAATCCGTTTAGCCGATTTGGCGTAACGACATATACAAACATACAAAAAATAAAATAAACCGTTCAGTGACCTCCAAATAGCCCCTTACAATCATTTTTGCGGCGCTAGAGCTCCAAATGGTTGACTGTTTATCGATTTATAATGAATTTGGTACCTACGGACCCCCACTCACTCTGCGTGGCAATTTAATGAGATGATCTCGTTTACGCGCGCGTGTTCGGAACGGTATTAATAAAAAGATTATTTAATTTAAAAAAAGTACATGTTTAAAGCGCTCAACACTCAAGCCCATATTTTACGCACGTGATAAACGAAAATAATCCTGCGTCAATTTATATGGGACCACCCTTGAAGTGGCTTTTCAATAAAAAATACGCATGCTCGTGAAGGTATGGACACTTGATAAGGTCAGAAGATGACCGTGGGAACGAAGGAGCTCTGAGCAAAACAAAAAAGCAAGGTCACAGGTGACCATTGACAACCTGGTTACATAAACTGAAATATACAAACAGAACTGAAGATACAAACTTAGTAGAAGGCTGATCCCAAATAAATAAGTGCCACGTACACTCGGGAGCAAAAATTTCAGGTCGGTTAAAATGCCGTAATAATTCCTAAAATAGTGCAGGGTTGTACAATTTTAATTTTGTCATAATCTTCATTAAATTTTACAGCTAAACTGAAAAAATAATAGTAAAAAAATATAATTATTAGGTTAATAGATATCGTAAAAACCCATGAAAAAAATGTCGCTACAAAGCGAATATATTGCAAAAATCGTCATTTTAAGATATTGTTATTTTTATGATAAGATCGAGGAAATTGCTAATACAGTTGGGGATTGCAAAGAATAGTATATTATTTAAATAAAACTAGTGCTTAAAGATAAGAAAAAGCTATTGCTATTAATTAAATTAGGGTGACTCGAAACTTTTGCTTTTAAGTGTATCAACATCAACTCTTGTCGAGGCGCTATAAGGATAAATATTAGGAGAAAATTTTACACAAATCAAACTAGTCCCTTGGTAACCTCAATAAGGCTTGTGTTACGTCAGGCACTGCTCACCAATCCCCTATGTAACATATTTTTGTTTAATGTAAGTTATAATTTACATTTCATAAGTTTGGATCAAAAATTTAATTTCTTTTTTACCAACTTAAGGTTGATTCGAAATGGTACGGCGTCCGTTGACAAAGCAATAATTAATTAACAACCGTCGTTAATGAGAACAAAAAAACTATACAAAATATTTTTATGTATACTTTATAAAGTTGAAAATTTTAACATTGATAATATATTCAACAAAAAATATTGTCACGGACCATTTGAAGACCTCTAAATCGTTTGGGATTTATTTTTATATGTTTGTACAATTTGTATATGTCGTTGTGGCTTGGTCACGCCAAAAGGGTATCTACATATGGTTATAGGCTACTTTTACTCGACTACGCTAAAGAAAAAAAAGAGAGGTTATGACTTTTCTCCTCCGCAAACGGCTTAGAATATTTTATATTTATATTATATCTAATATTTGAAAAAAATGACTGACTGTTGAGTTTGTTTCGGCTTTCTTCTCAACAATGGTCTCCTCTTGAGTCAAAATTGTGTTGATAAAGATCACTATTTCATTATTATTTCCTTAATATGACTGCAGCTCTTTTGGGTTCCTAAATTTTACGGAACCCTTGTTTGCGCACGCGTGCCGTACGCATCGTCACAAAGAAGCGGAGGTTCAAGGTCACGTGCTAGGTATTTCATAATATTAGTGTTTTGGTATGCGGAGTGGTGTGCGTTTCCTTTTGCGAATACTGACGAGGGTGCTCAAATGTGTTACCTCAGTTATATTATAAGTTACTAGAAGGGCACCTTCAATTTCGTCAGTGCAAGAGAATAAAATCATAACCCTCTTTTTTCTTCGAGTAAAAAATATCCTATTACCATCTGTGGATACCCAGCTACGTGTAAAAATAGTTGAAATCCGTTTGGGTGATTATTTGAGCCTTTGAACCGTCTCATTAGTCTGTTCGCAATATTGGCCAATTTATAAAAGCAATCAACCTAATTTTGATAACAATTGTAAAAAGCCGCGACTTTTACAATACAACCGAAAAGGGCGCCTCAACTCATATGGAATTCGTTAATATTGGGGACAGAGTATGAGACGGTTGAAACGCTCTAATAGGTAATCACCCGTTTGAATGAAGCCACAATGACACATACAAAGATACTAAAAAAGACAACCAAATAGTCTTGTTAAAACCATTGTTTTGAAAATATCTTCAAAGTACAGCAGGCATTTCATTTTCACAACTTTATAATAATAATAGATAAAAAGATTACTATACCTATTTTGAATCAACTCAAACAATTTCACCCAAATTAATTAACTGCGACGACCAGAAACAAAACAAAATTATCGCCAACTATACGACGCCATTGTGATTATGACATCACATCCGAAGGGCAATGACGTCATCCACTTGTCAAATTTCATTGTTATTCTGAATGCTGTTTATAGTCATTTATTTTTTAAATTATAAATCGCAATTTAATCCGGCATCCGGCTTATACATATCAAATTTTAGCCACAGTCATTAAACGATATTCTGTATCCTCTGTTTCTATTGCTGGTAGACAGTCATACTTATAAGTCATGTAATTATGAATGTCCACGGCTGATAAGCAAATAAGCTTTTGATAGAGAAGATTTCAAGTCCCGCTTTTATTTAAATTTCACATTAATTAGATGAAGAATACAATGCAATGAATCTAAGCCAGAAACACGTAGATCAAAGTCAGGTCCTAAAATAACACTGCAATTTATTATTTGGTGATCATGTGGGGACAACACAAAACATTTCAAAGTTTTTTAGTCAAGACATCCTCTATCTGCCTGTGATATATATATATATATATATATATATATCAAATTCAAACACCCATCATGCAAACTGCAGTCAACAGTTAAATAAAGCACAAGTGCCAGGAGTACTCCGATGGCCGGCCAATTGAAATTATCTCATAAAACCATTACGTCATTTAGTTGCAACCAATTGAAACTGCATGCAGCATCTATGCGCATTCCTCTGCAACATTCCTGCAGCTATTGATGTAGGTCATGGCTGTCTCTGTCGCACTCGCGGCTTGCGGAGGCCGTCCTTGTCGCGCGGCCTGTGGAATTTATCGAACCTCTTGGCTGGCTATGCTCGCCTGGTAGCTATAGGCATCCTCTATGTGCAAATAGTTTATCTGTTTTGTGATATTTATGTTTGTTTGTGTGGCGTGATCGCATTTCCTTTGAACTTGAACGAATACCTAATTTCATGTACTCGTAGATGGTCACGGTTTGTTGAGATATCGTAACAACTTATTTATCATCAAATAAGCTTGAGATAAGGGACGAACGCTAAATTACATCAAAAAGCTTGTATATTTCGCTTGAAGTACGCTTTTGCAGCTTCTAAAAAGTGAATTTAGAAACTTTACAAATTTTCATCAACTTGAAATGAAGTTTGCTTACCTTAACGAATCTTACGTATAGAAGAGCATCGCTTATATTATAACTAAGCAGACAAGTAGGTACGAGTAGGTCCTGCCAACAATGGCCGCAGTTTCGACGAGTAACACAATGGCACATATAGCGAAAGTTTGCGGAGACGAGGCGCCCTAACCTCGCTCAACGCCTGCCCACTTGCAGCGGAATCGATACGGGTACTTAGCGACCTATCCCTACTTATTTTACACAGAAAATGCCCGTATGAAAAGTGTCTTTGACTAATAAAACTTATAGAATGTATCCCACGATTATGCGTCATGAAGGGAAAGTATTTAAACATTGTAGATAGGACATTTCGCTGAATTTAGACATTATCTTATTTTTTAAAGTAAGTTATTCCGCATTCAAAGATTTTCTAAAAATGACTTGGCAACCGTATATGAAGAAAACCACGCCATATTTGTACGAGGGTGAATTGAACAGTTTTGAGCCGGAGGTTGATATTGAAATTTTAAAAAAAGAGATAATAATACTGGCGCGTAAGACATATTTTTTATCATAATGCATTACTTATCTTTTGTTTTTTTTTCTATCATAATTACAAATTTCGTGATCGAATTACTAAAAGAGGTTCGCGATTTCATTTAGAACGAATAAAATTAAGCACCGTTCTGTCATAAAGTACTTACAAAAACCACTTAACGAAAAAGCATTAAAGACATGTGCCAAACTAAATATGCCACGGTAAAACGATAGGTAACATATTTTAAACGCGACAGAGAAGCAGTTGAAGACGAACCTAGGCGTGGTAGACCAGTAACGGCTTCTACAGATGAAAATGTCAATAAAATACTAGATATGATAATTAATGACAGGAGAATGAAAGTTACAGAGATAGCGGACAATTGGCATTTCCTATAAGCGAGTACAAAACATAATCACCAAGGATCTTCGATTTTCTAAGGTTTCTGCTAGGTGGATACCTAGATATGCTTTCAGCTGAAAATAAACGCACCCGACATACAGTGGTATCTTAAGGAGCGATTTAAATATTTGTCATCTTTACGATCTTCGCAAAATCATCTCCTTGCACCTGTTGCTTCTTCTTCCAAATTTTATAACACTTCTTTCACTTTTCAAGAGATCCGGATGTGGAATACTTTGCCGTTGGACGTTAGGTGTGCTAAATTTATTTCTGTTTTTAAGAGTCGTCTTAAGCAGCACTATTTATCGCTCCCTTAAACTGAGATGTCGATGTCGTGTACTTCAGTAATTTTTTGGTTTTATGTATGTATTTGTGTATATGTTTCTTTGTATTTTATATATTTATTTATTAGCATCTAGTATCTTTGTATATATCTGAAATGTTCATTTCTCTTTTGTTTTTCTTTCTGGCTTTAATTTATGATTTGTCTCATCTTCATGTGCACCACTTACTTACTCATTGGTTGTTTACTTTGCGCCATCTCTACTACCTTACGGTTGTCTGGAAGAGATCGCTTTTTAGCGATAAGACCGCCTGTTGTTTACCATTTCTCATACTGGTTTAGATTTAAGTGTCTGATGTTATTTTCTTTTGGTGTGCAATAAAGAGTACTTATTATTATATATATATATATATATATATGTATATATATATATATATATATATATAGTACTTAATCTATTCGTATATATACTATAGGTAAGTATTTATTATAATTTATGTGTATTAAAATATTGGTTTAGTATTTGTGTATATTACCTAATTAATTAGTTGGGTTCTTCTTTGTACTAATTAAGTTCTTCTTTGTACATATCCTCGTTTGTAATAATTTTGTTCATTTGTTTTTTTACCATACAATAAAGTGATTACATACATACAAACTCTGAAAATAACAGATTAAATATTTCATGCATTTTTAACAACAGTGTGCGTCCATTCTAAACTATTCTTAGTATGTAATGAACTAACGAATGAATGTCTATGCCAGTTATTTTTATATGTATTGTTCTCCATGCCATGTATTTATTGCGGTGTACATACAGACTCTAAGATTTCCATCTAGGGTTCTCTCAGGACGAGAGGTTCAATCAAATCAAAGGAGAAAAAAATCTCAATGGTGCCTGTGCCCGGGACCTCCAAAATAAGCCTGATTAAGATAATCGGCGGGGTCGCCTCGCGAATCCCAGACGTGGCCCAGATTACGCAACGCAGGAAAAGCGCGAAAACAACTACTTCTGATGCGCAGGCGCAGGCGCGGCAACGCCCGCGGCCAAGGCTGTCTGACTCCCGCGCAGGGTTGCCACAAGTTAGTGTTTTCCGTAACTTCAATTATCTGTCATCAAAAGTTCTTTGCTTATCATTCGGCAACCCTGTAATATTAAAAAAAGTAATTTGTTTCTTCAACTTCGACCATAGAGTTTCCGTTTTTGGGGAGTGGGCACCACATAATTTTCGTCTTCTCCATCTCAACGTTGAGAGACTCTAAAGAGGTTGTTAAGCATTTTACTGAGGTCTTCCATCAGGGTATACACGATATAACCTGTAAAAGCGGAAGTTGGTGATGTACGAGTATTCGCCGTTAAACCCAATTCAGGAGCTTGAAGTCATCTTCCAAAGCAGCGGTGAATAAATTGGGAGATATGACATCTCCCTGCCCCCTGCCACACACCACGCTGCAATTGGATGTCAAGACCCATCCAATTGCAGCGTGGTTTAATCTTGAAGGCGAACTGACATGGTGGCGTTCTCTTACAAACACCAAGTATTTCGAACGTGTAGATGAATATTTATACCTGAGACAAACAGTCCACTTGGGTAGATCCCACTTCGAGAAAGAGGACATTCGTCGAATTCAACTCGAATGGGCAACGTTGGAAAGTTACGCAATATTTCCCACCCCAAATACCGCTGTGTCTTATGACAAAGGGTTTTAACCTGTGTGTGTTTCCAGTGATTACATTACACACGGCACTGAGACGTAGTACTCACAATGTGCCTCATAAATGTGCGTCCACATTCGTATCATTTGCCCGTATCAGATCATCGTCGCGTGGCATGATCGCGTGTCACGATCACGCGTTTGGACGTTGCGCCGATAGGATCGCTCGAAATCCATTTTGCTACGCGTATCACACAGTTATATCGGACGAGTACGGCTGACAGTAAGCGTCCAAGCAGCGCGATACGCAGTCATGCCACGGCACGGTGATCGGATACGAGCAAATGATACAAGTGTGGACGCACCTTAAGAAGGCTCTAAGTCACTCAAAGGGGAATGGATCGAGCTCAGAAATTAGGAGATCCGCAGAAGAACCAAGGGCGCTTAAGTGGCAGTGGGCGTGGCACATTGCTCGGATGGCCGCTGGGGCAGAAAGGTTCTGGAGTGGCGACCGCGTATAGGACGACACACCGTAGAAGGAATCCTAACAAGGTGGACCAATGATCTGGTGAAGATTGCAGGAAACCGTTGGATGAGGGCGACTCACGACCGTTCGTTATGCAGATCCTTGGGGGCGGCCTTTGTCCTGGAATGAACGTCCTTAGTCTGATATAATGATAATAATGAATTTATTTGACTTTCCGCTTCATACCTATATTTCATCTTTAGGTATAAATATAACCCAAATAAAAATAATAATGTCTTCATAAAATATTGGTCGTTCAACCGTAGCAGGATATATACATACGGTTTGTAAGCTAGCATCTTGACGATAATGCAATGGTCACTATCCATACTTACACTAGAGTTTAAGTTTATTTTTACAAAACAGTCACGATTCTATTATAAAGATTTAAGGATTATCTTGAGATTTTTTCAAATTAATGTGGTAACCCTAACTAAGCCACAACCTACTCTAAATCTCTAAAAACAAAAACGATTCCGAATCTTAATCCACAGACTTAAGACCCATGAGCGTATTACCGGTGCCTGAACTATACTAATTTAATATTCATACATACCTACCATTCATACAAACGACAGCATTATAAACAAGTTAATGTTTTTTTTACACTATTATTGCACATCCGGTTTTTAATGTATACCAAACAAACACAAACCCTATAAAAACGACCAAATACCATGTAAAAGCCTTTGGATGACTAAATTTTAGTTAAATACTATAAAGAGTCATTCATTACCCTTTTTATTACTTCAGAGTCGTCGGGTAAAAAGGAAGCTATATATAACCATCTAAAGGCTATTTATCCTTACTTGTCCTAAATAGTAAACAACATTCTAACCTAAAAATATGCATTTGATGCCAATAACAGCGGTTTTCTCGCAAGGAAAGAAAGTTAATGTATGAAATTGGCTATGTGGCACTAAAAATATTAATTCCTGTTACTTTATTTACAAGAAAATGGGTTGATAAGCCAAAGACGGTGTACGTTTAGGTTATTATGTTGTTTATTATTTAGGACAAGTAAGGATAAATAGCATATAGATAAAAGACCGGTAAATGAGTATATGGAACTAAATCTATAATCTTATTGAAAGTGACATTTTATTAATTGTATTTTTTATTTTTCCTTGTATTCTTTAGGAGATATGACATTGTGTAAATTATCTTTGTCTTAATTTTATTTTATTTTATTTTAGCAAGTGATGACGATCCTTTTTGGGTGATACTACATTTTATTTTATATTTTATTTGTCTGTTGACTTCCGTTATTTTATTTTGACATTGTAAACATTATTTTATTGTTATTATTATTTCTTGCATTATTTCTGACGATCATGATATTAATTCGTATAATTTTGACATTAAGCAAATTTGTAAAGTAATTTTTATCGTGAAATAAAATAATCTAATCTAATCTAATCTAGAGATCCGCGTGCCAAAAATAGTTGAAATCTGTTTAGCCGATTTTACGCGATGAAGCCACAACGACACATACAAACATACAAAAAAAACAAAAAATATATATATTTCGATTCTTATAGTGCGTTCCAATTTTTTTATAGAACGATCTCTCCCCAATAATAGAAACATTGGTGAAAAAACTACTTCAATTACTCAAAAAGTGACCGAGGTCAAATGCCAAATTCACATTTTTGGAATTTCCCAAAAAACGCTCCATACTAAAGCCTAGGAACGTGTGACGTCACACGTATGGAGAAATTAAGAACTTTGTTCTGTTGCTATGTTAAAACTTGCGTTTATCGAAACGGTTTCATAACGAAAGTTACTATACGTTTAATGGGTTACTCAATGGTATTAATAGTTATTGGGTCTCCTTCGAAATCCCTAATGTCGCTTGTCCTAATGTATCGTTTTCCCTAATGTATCGTTTGTCCTAACGCATTTATTTCAGAAACCGTAATTTCTCCAGGATTTTTTAAAAGATCATCGTATAGATTAGGTTAAGGTAGGTTTGTTTTATAACAATCCTGGAAAGTTTACAGTTTCATAAAAAAATGATTTAGGAAAAACGATACATTAGCACAAACGACGTTAGGGATTCCGATATAGATCCTAGTTATTAATATGTTCATACTTTAAAAATGGACTTTCCCATCTAATTTTAAAGGCTCACAAAACAAGCTACCGTAACGAATCAAACTCATTTTTTTTATTTAGGATTTCTATCGTATGAGTACAGTCAACATCCCAATTTATGAACATTTTACTCTCATGACCTCCCCCACCCCCCCCACACTCCCAAATTTTTGCTTCGTCCGCACCGCCGGAGATTGTTAGACGACTGTTGATTATGAATAAGTACCAGGAGAGCATAGAGCGTGGAACGTAGACGAGCAACGCCTAGACACATACTAATAGCGCTCATAGGAAATGCAGTGTCGTTCGTGGAAAACAGGCCTAGCCGGAGCCCCGCAGAATAACAATGTCAGCGACATCTCTGTCTGCCTGCACGGGTGTCACTCTGGAAATTCGCGTTGAACTGCATTCAATTCGTCCCTGATATAACTACATACGTAGTAGTACATGTTCCTGATCGCAGCTTGTCAAAAAAAAAAGAAAAAACCGGCCAAGAGCATGTCAGACCACGCTTAGTGCAGGGTTCCGCAGCCGTCCATACGAAAAAATGCACTTTATGCTATTAGATGGGAAAAAATACGATAGTAAAAAAAAGTACTAATAAAAGAGCGTAGTGGTATATGGTTACATGTCTGGAGCCCCCTTCACAGTGCCTTGGTTTTTACTGCAATGCTGTGTAACTTTGTGAATAATAAATAAATAAATGTTGGTGAAATCGACCCTAACTCAACTTATTATTTGTGAGTATGGTTTGGACCATTTTTCATTTAGTTTAAGATATTGTTCTAGAAGGTGTTGTTGACGAATTGGCAGGAAAGTATTCGTTTTCTCATTGCAAAACGGAATCCAGCCGAGGAAGGACTTCCTCTTGGAACAATGGCTTGCCCGTGACTCGAATCCCGAGCGTTTTTACACCAGGCCGCTACTTCTTTGATTGGTCGCGACTTCCGATCCGGTATAGAAAGATAGGTACTCCAGAGCAGAAAATGTGCAAAGTGATGATTCAATTATTTGAAGAATATTATCACGAATGAATTCTATATTTAAGGTATGAAAGTTTCCAGTACCTAATATACAAAAAAAATTGAAGGAATGTGAATGGGCGTTTCTCTGTAAACTCGTAATTCACTGCTTCAAGCTGATATTACATAGAAAAAACCGGTCAAGTACGAGTCGGACTTGCGGACCAAAGGTTCCGTATAAAATATACGCATTCACATCTATGAAAGTCCAGTGTTAGCAGGCCGACTCCTAAGCAAAATGTACGCGGTGTTCATTTTATAGTGGTTAATGACATAGACAGACAGACATCAGAAATACATTATCTGTTATAATTTCAACTGTCTAGCTATCACGGTTCATGAGATACAGCCTGGTGAAAGACGGGCAGGCTGACCGAGTAATAGGGTCCCGTTTTACCCTTTGGGTACGGTACCCTAAAAATGATTATTAGATAATTTGTACTGAATTTTTAAAAGATAATTACTACCTAATTTACCCTTGCTCAACGTACAATTCAATATCTAATATAATGCTAATAGACTTGTATCAAAAACGTCTTTAAGTCCTTAAAAAACAATCTCCTGACAAAAACAATGTTTATCTCATAATTATAATAACAACAATCTTTATAATGTAAATATTTAAAGACTACTATAATTGTTACTAAAAGATACTATAATTGTACAATGTTCGGAGGGCTCTGTTAATGTAAAGGTGTTTTTAAACATTTCATCTGATATAATGTGGTTAGCTTTTCTTTGCAACTTTTGGATGATTTTAAAATCGTCAAAATAAATATAGTTTCGAGGGTTGTCAGCTCAATTTGAGACTTTTAGCGAGTCCTACATATGCAATTTTTATCTAACTAATACTTTGAGAAATAAATACAGCAGCATTCATTTCTTAAACGATTACTTAGATAAAAAATCGTAACAACTTTCTTAGAAAGCTAAAGTTTTATTTGTAAGTTACGAACATAAGTTCACTATTATAGGCACTTAAAGAATACATTAGTTAACGGCCTAAGCCCAAACATAACTCTTTCTCAGCTCAGAGGGACCTGTATGAGTGTATAAAACGAGTCCGTTACGACGTTCTGGAACAAGCCTTTGTTCTTAGGTCGTAAAACTACTAATTATTCGATTTACTGTGCTTTCAAAGAGTTATTACTAGACCGTAAATCCAGAGACTGTGAAGATACGCTTGTTAAGCTTATCACAAACTCCGCAGGTAATCTACAATTCTATACCATTAATAAAGTTATAGAAATTATATTGCATATGTTTAGATCCATGTGTGCATTGGATGGAACGCAACCCTTTTAGCTGTCAGATTTGGCGGGATGCGAAAAGACATAATCTATTATAGGCCTAACGCATAACTCGGTCTATTCCTGAGGTATGGGCAGGGGCGTATTTACCCTAGGGCCAAGGAGAGCAACAGCCAGGGGCGGCGTAGCAACCCTCGGTGCGCGATACAACTCGCACTTGGCCGGTTTTTCCTTAACTTCTGGGGCGGCGAAACTTATTGGCTCAAGGCGCCAAATTTCAAAATACGCCCCTGGGTATGGGAGCGGTATGGGAGGGGTGTCAAGTGACGTATACGTGTATAGCGAGACAGCTAGGATACGTCATGTCACGTCGCTTAAATTGTCATTGTCACCCCTCCCGTGCCGCTCCCATACCTCTCAGGAACAGACTCAGTTATAAGCGTTAGATCTGTTTTACTTGCTTTTGCACACTTTGTCAGATAAATTAACGTTCGTTGGCTAGCCTATGTGCCCTGGTCTTGGGATTGTAATAAGATTTGATAAAACACTGTAATTTAATACGTATAGTTATTGGCGGTTCCGTACAAGCCCCACATTAGTGATCTATACGGGAATCGAACTTTGTTTGTGGCTGTTACAGACGGGTCCTCCTAATGGGCCCCAGCTAGTCTTTGAGCTGGTAAAAGTATTGTATTCACAGATTTGAAAACGTGGGTCTACTGCTCCGGATCCGGGAGCTCCGGAGCCAGAAGAGATCAAGGAAGAAGTAGTTTGTAAGTATTTAGGTTAACAACTTATGATAGGATCGCCCACGATCCTATCATATTGAATTGCTAATACAGTTGGGTATTGCGAAGAAAAGTATATTATGTACATAAAACTAATAGTGTTAAATAATAAAAAAAACCCTGTTGCTGTTATTTCTTTAGGTACTTAAAATAATGTAAACAGAAAACCAACGTGACTCGGATCATTCAGCCAATGACGTCGTACCACAGATACAACAGATTAACTTGATTGGAGGAATGACACGAGACTAAAGTGGAGTTAAAAAATGTAAACTAGCACTTAGGGTAACTCTGTAGTCACAGGCTTGTAGCAGCCTCTCCAGCGGTCATGCGCCTCATAAAATCCCAGGCGCCACCTTTAAAAACACTAAACTACGCTAACTACTGAATATGTAAGGCCCTCTTAACACCGCTTACCGAAAAAACGTCGAACCTCCCTTTACTTTGTAACTCGAAAAACGTATTACTTTAGTAAAATATTACCCTTTAAGGGCTCTTGAGTTCATGAAATATTCAGACCGGAAACAGACGCTGCAGGGTGGGCGGAGGGGGGGCACTTCCGGTGTTTCGCTTAAATGTGTTACTCGCCGTAAAACAAGATTATTATTTACGTTTTATCGCCACTTTATTGTTTTATTTTATTTTGGTTTTATAGGGCAGTCTCTCGCTGATTAGGAGATTTTATTGAGCTGTTTCTGAGAACTTACTAAGTTTATCTCCTCCTGGGGTCATTAAAAGTCGTTGGAGAAGGAATGACAGGGAGTAGAAACGGTCGAAGTACGATACTGGATACAATCCAGTTAATAAATTTCCAAGGAGTCCTATTCTTTGAAATACCTGTATATTTCACTAGATCAAAAGTGTTTTTTTTTTCAATAGGGAATGTGCATGAATTTTTATTTTTCCTCATTAAAAGCTCATTCATGTAACAAACAGTAAAACGTTACGATGCGTTTCAGGGGCGGCAGGGTGGGTTTGAACTTCGCTTTATGTAAAAATGGTCATTTTCTGGTACTTAAAGTTGTAAAAATGAAATTAGTGTACATTGAATATATTTTCAAAAGTAATATTATTTGGATTTTTTGTATGTTTATATGTGTCGTTGCGGCTTCATCGCGCCAAATCGGCTGAACGGATTACAACTTTTTTTGGTACACGGGTAGCTGAAAAGAGGGGTTATGAGTTTTTCTCCTCCGCGAACGAAGTATCTTATATTAATATTTTTTGTTGATGTTTGTATACCAACGCATAAATGTTTCTGTCTTTCTTTCAATCAAATTTCAAACCAGTCTACCATCACGAACTAAATGACTACTTCCGCACACGTTAGAAAAACACGCTTTGTCTCATGATGTTGCAATTTGCAGGCAAGCCACCGTTGCAGGTAAATAGCTCTTCGGCCCCCACACTGCACCACACCAGCATAGCGGGCGGGGTCAGTGACCCCTGAAGGCTGCTGTGGCAGGTGGCGGCAACTTGAAAGGATAACGAGAGGGTGCACGCGACACTTTTACTCACGCCTGTTTAACTTCGCGTTGTACCTTCAAACTCATATTATGTGCCTACTTACTAGCAACACGAATGCAGGGGATATCATATACAATTTGTTACTTTCCTGTAGTCAACATAAATGATGTCACACTTGCAGTTAAATGTTATTTGTGAAAATAAGTAGAAAACATTCATGAATACTTTTTTTTAAGCTTTTGGCGATTTTAAAAGATCAAAAACAAAAATAAGGAGTCAATTTGACCGTATAGAATTATGACGTCATAAACCTTTTTTCCTTTCAAACTTCATAGTTTCTGACCTTTTTGACAGTTCATAAAAGGAACTGATTTGATCTTTCAGTCAAGTTCCCTATTTAATTATTTATGCGTGTAGACATGTACTTACTGTACATGTCTACACGCATATCGTGTGTATGTCACATCCAACTGACTGTTTTTAGGGTTCCGTAGCCAAAATGGCAAAAACGGAACCCTTATAGTTTAGTCATGTCTGTCCGTCATTCTGTCTATCCGTTCGTATGTCACAGGCATTTTACCCAAAAACTACAAGATATGCCCCCTCTATTTTCTACAACTTATTTCCTAAAAATATGACAAAACAAAGATGACACGTAATGAAAACTTTCAACGATGATCGGATATACCATTTTCGAGTTATTGCCGAAAAACGATGTAGTTATGAGATCAGTACAGTACAGATCTGGCCCGCTATGATATCTTGTTAAACATGGTTGCTGGCTCAATGGTTGCACAGGAAACATATGAAAACAATTTAATAAACTACTTTATGCAACTCTACATAATTAGGCCTTAAAACACTCGTGTCTATTTCTTTATTCATAATACACTCTCGACACTCATGTTTTAAGACCTCTCATTATATATCAGTTGTATTAAGTACTATTAAACCAATTATTTTAATGTCTTGTTTACTAAACAGTAAGCGAAATACATAAGTATTAGAAAATATGAAAAGGGAGACTGTGGTTTCTTAGTTTTATGACGTCGCGTAGGATAGGGAATATTTTCCATACACCTATATATACGGATGCCTTTTGGTATTTTAAAACAAGCATCTGAGCTGTTTTGTACCCAAAGGGTAAAACGGGACGCTATTACTAAAACTCCGCTGTCCGTCTGTCTGTCTGTCTGTGTGTCCGTGTATCACCAAGCTGTATCTCGTGATAGCTTGACATTTGTAATTTTCACAGATGATGTATTTCTGCCAATGTAACATCAAATACTTAAAACAGTATCATTTTATGTACGTCTGTCTATAACGGTAATCGGTAACCAATATAAAATGATCGAACACCGCGTACATTTTTCATACATGTAGGGCTCATTTAAGACTGGATTTTCATAGATACGGCCATTTGTAGCGTATATTTTGTATGGAACCCTCGGTCCTCGAGTCCGACTCGCATTTGGCCGGTCTTTCAGATTATCCTAACCTAACTAACCAGACTACGCTTAAAATTTAACCATCTCGATTTAAAAAGTGGATTATCGTGTCCCCTCAAGGGGGAGCTGCTGGCGGTGACGCTGTACGTTGCTCCCCCCTCCCTCACGTCGCGTACTGCGGTGACGGAATTGAAAGCGTTGTAATGCAAAAGTGCACGGATTATGAGATACGCGACGTAACACCCAACACCTATTTAAAACAATAATGTTATCGCTCGTATGTCGGGTGTAAATTGGATCCGTTATTTTTTAAACCCTAACGCAAGGGGTGTTTTATAGTTGAAGCATCATGGCGAGCAGTACTCGACTTTAACCATTGTACCTAATCTACTTTATATCTATGAAGCCTGTAAATTCATTGGTAGTAATTATTGTCAATGAGTAGGTTGATTAGATGCGTATGCGAATATGCACTCAAAAGGAAAAATGTTGGATTTGTAAAATACCGTTTAATATCCTGAAATAGGGTTATACAGTTTTTTTACTCCTGTCATAATCTTTATTAAATTTTACATCTAAACTGCAACAATAACAGTTAATAAAATAGTTATTAGGTATAAATCCGACTCGTAAAAACCCATGAAAAAGTCGTTAACGGAGCGAGATATTGCAAAAATCGTCATTTCTGGATATTGTTATTACAAATTCAAATTATTGATTGTACACAAATATCATATACATACAATAGAAGGGAGATATACGTAATTTTATGCAGTACTGGTAAATGACAAAAATGTACTTAACACGTTATGCAATTGAGGGTGCACTGGCCCCTACACTAGGCGTAGCCTGTCTCGTTTTTATGATAAGATCGCGGAAATTGCTAATACAGTTGAGTATTGTAAAGAATAGTATATTATGTAAATAACACTAGTGTTTAGTAATAATAACAATTTATTGCTGTTGTTTAAATTAGGGTGACCCGCAAGTTTTGCTCTCGAGTATAGGTATATATGATACAAAATGTAGAATACGGATTTTAATGTGTTTTTGAGACCTTTAACCGATTTTATTCCAAGCGACTGTACACACATAGTGACTTTTATAAATAAACGTTTGATTTTAACATCAAAGTAATCCTTTTCATTCCAAATTGAAGGTAAATCGATGGAACGGAACGTGAGACCGTTTTCTCGGAAAAGCATTTTCGATAGCGGTAGATGAATCGACGATTCTGGACGTTTCTGGTGCCCAGAGGTTGCTCAGCTAATTCAATTTCATTCGATATTTCTCCGTGTAAATACACTTAGGGATGGAGCGAGGAGTACAGCGGGCGCACTCTGTATTAAAGACACGAATCTTGACCGCTTTCTTCTGATTTGTAAGCAAACTGGCAAACAAACCCTGACTGTCAAGTTCCCGTCACACACATAAAATATAGACAGTAGGTAAAGACAAAAACATAACGATTCAAACATAAATTGTAGTCGTTGTTTTGAATTTCGTCAGTTAATTTCTGGAGGTTGATTTTCAGAGAATGTTTTTGAAATTTGTAAGATGTCAATATTTTTATTTGTACACACAGCGATCGCTCAACGCAATGCGCGTCCAGTATAACGACGCGTTCAGGGTCCTGTTGCGGCTGCCGCGATACTGCAGCGCATCCGGAATGTTCGCTGACGCGCACGTGGATGGTTTCCACGCGACGCTGCGCAAGCGCTGCGCCGTGACGCTCCACAGAGTGCGTGCCAGCCGCCACAGGCTCTTGGCCGCGGTTGCCGACAGGTGGGATAGTGGCCTGGTGAGGCACTGGACCTCTTTACATTTAAGTCTCCGTACTAACATAGTTATGTAAGCCTCTGTATTACTAACAATCTATGGATCATGTGGTCTGAAATAAATGCTTTTTATTTTATTTTATTTTTATTTCTATAATAATAATCTGACTTGTCAAATCTGTACTTCTAAACAAGCAGCGTATTCTTATTGCCGATGATAGAGACGAAAGGCCTCAAGCTAGATATTACATACAGCATGATTAAATCTAAGTTTTAAATTTATTTGATATTCAAAAATCGAATGTATCGTGAATTATTACTGCCTTATCAACCTCTTCAGTTTACCTAGTTATATTTTGACACTTGAAACGGAGAGTAAAAACATACCAACTGACATTGTCATACGTATTTTATTACGTAATCATATTTATTTTGCGGAGTATGTTTTCAATGAAATTGCGTGGAACGTGGCATTTGTTAATTTCTATTTATTGAAGATTTTCTATGTCGCAGAATATTAAACTGAGTTGTAATACTATTTATTTTAGGTACTCAATAAAATATTGATTTAAACTAACACGATTTTGAAACGGGGCTTAATCGCGTATAAATATGATTTATTAGCTTTTGGTGGTAATTCTTCGACGTTTCGGACGTCGCGTTACGTCCATAATCTCGAAGGAATTTGTTGTGATCACAATAAAATACTTTATTTCTAACATTGTAACGTGCTGATTATTTTTTAATATTCCATTCTCTACCGCGTTATTATCAAACGTTGATTGACTTTATCTGTCTTAGGTATTTACAGGCATCCTGTGCGTGTGTCTTCACAAATAATTATGACGAAGCCGGCATGGAGAGTTCGCTGCCTCCTTCTCCCTGTCTACTTTAATGTACAGTTTAGTTTTAAGTTACTCATATAAATAAATCGCGAAAAACCGTTATCATCGTATTATTAGTTCATCTGAAAAAAAAACCTTACCTGTATAGAAAAAAAAAATTGTGCCCGGTTTTTTTTCATGTTTTTTTTTCATAAATTAGAAAAAAACATTTTGTTTTTTTTTCTATTTGCAACTCTATTCTTGATTAAAAAGTGTCTATACTAGCATGCATCTTGCTTTTCTGAACAATACCCTAAAGATTTTTACAAGCACTTGTTACGAATAACGGATTGGAAAGGGGGGGGGGGATCCAGCTAAGCGTAACGGTCCTGTTATATGAGGGGGGGGGGGGGGGTTAAGAATTTTGCGTTACGTAATTTGTGGACGACCCCTTACTTCTAGTGGCATGTAAACCGCTCAGCTCGTCAATGTCCACAGCCTAACACCACAACGTTACCAGTATGTATGTCGATCGCCATCGCATGACGCCGAGACAAAGTAATCGGCCTCCAATTTCACGGGAGATTAGGTTCGACCCCCTACGAAGGAGGGGGAGTATTATGAATTCAAAATGACCTACGACATATTGGAGCAATTCGATAATAATATAGAGAAAAACGATTGAATGTATTCTTTCTGAGACTAACGTATTTAGCTCTTCATTTCTTAACGGAGATGACGTAGGTTTTTAAGGTAGAATTAAATATTATAGTCGCGCTATTTTCGGTGTCACTGCTAATATGTTTAAAAAGTATTGAAGTAAAAATATGTAGCACCAAACCCCGCTGCAAAGGACTGGCAGTATATTAAACTTGAGGTCGCATTGATTTCTTCCACGGAAGAAAGAGACTAGTGGAAATGGCAAGTAGGAGTTCCCGTGTAGCCAAACATAGGTGCAGTAACACCTATCTGGCGTAAATCATTGCACGTCGCTTGTCAACAGCAGACTACGTTTGAAGTGTGACGTTCCGTTCTCGATATATCGATAATTTCAAACAAAATGTAAGGTACATCACTTTTTAACGTAAAATATTATTGACCTAAGCGTCATCTGTTGTCGAGTAGCAGGATTATAACTACTTCATGTAAGCTTTCGTAGACTTTTTAAATAGGCGTATGTTACAATTTTCGTATGTTGTAATTCAAATTGCAAAGAAGGCACGGCAGAGTTGCTTTTAGCCAAAAATAACATCACTTAAGCGACATTTTGTTGTGTTTGATGCTGTAACTTTAAACCAATTGAAAACTACTTTTAATAGTGTTACATGTAATGATTTGGCTTTGTTTGTGTGACTTTGGCGACGGCGGTTTTCCTACTAGCCCGCACGCCACTTCCATAGTCTCTTTCTTCCGTGATTTCTTCCTTTACAATCTAACTCTGTGTTTAATATTAATTAGTATAAATGTAGCCTGGGTGATGCATAGATGGAGAATTATGTATGAAACAATAAATACTTGTACAATATTCACGGTGATTCTAATCGGTGATCAGGAACCAATTTTTTTATGTAGATACCTAAGTAATTGATGGCGGTCACGTTAAAGTTTTTTATAATCAATTTTATCCATCAATTCCTTGTCACCCTACTAATCTGCATCTGTGATGTGAGCCTACGAACTCTCCAGAAAAGTAATGGTCATGATAATTTACGAGTAATAATTTGTCAATCTTGTCATTGTCATATCCATCAAGTTTATTGACTGAAGACATATCACATTTCCCGCCAAAGCGATGGCACTTGACGTATCGTATGTTACTTCAATTGTAGGATAACCATGTATCCAGTGGTTCTTAGTTTTGATTATGTTTTAACTTGTATTAATTAAACAGTGAGGTAATTGCGAAGACCTCGTTTGTTAAGTTAATTATAGCCAGATATTAAGATTTTCCCTTTCCAGATCATCAATTAAGCATCATCGTGTAATAGCGTTATCGAGCGACTGTTGCGTGAGTTATAAGACACTAGCTATTGTCCGCGACTTCATTCGCCTTAAATTCGTTTATCGCGGATAAGGCTATTATTCCGGGATAAAAAGTAGCATATGTCCTTCCCCGGGACTCAAACTATCTCCATACCAAATTTCATCCTTATCGGTTCAGTGGTTTATGCATGAATAGGTAACAGACAGACAGACATCCAGACAGATAGACAGACACACTTTCTTATTAGTAAGTATTAGTAAGTATAGATATTCACAATATGGCTCGCTTCATTTTAAGATTAGGTATACCCAAGGGGTACCAACGGAACCCTTTTACGAAGCCTGTACGTCATGTCTATTAATCACAGGGATGAAACACTAAAACCATATAAAGCAAACTTGAAATTTTCAGAGATTTTGTATTATTGTGGCCGCAATAATACAAATAATTACTTACTACGGTAGCTCATTGACCCAAAGAGGATCGTGGCCTCCGACTGAGAAAGCCATTCTTCTCATAAAATAAGTTTAGTATTCAAATTAAATCAAATCAAAATATTCTTTATTCAAGTAGGCCTAGATACAAGCACTTTCGAAATGTCAGTTACATGAGAGTGAATGTTTGCTGGGAGAAATACAATATGATCCAACATTTGCTGCAAGGATTAGGGAAACCCAGAAAAACCTAATCAGATCATTTAACTTAAATGTAATATTATTGATAAAATCATCATTTTTAAAATTAAAATAATCAATAAGATAAGTCACAAAAGGATTGTCAATAAAAAATAAATAATCTAGAATGTGTCTAGAATAAAATTCTAAATGTCAGAGTATATAAAACAATTAAGATTAAAATAATAATAATACCTTAGGTATTCGTTAAAATAATTATTCATATACCTACATGACGCTATAATTTACATTAATCCCACGCGGCTTTATCATTCATGTAGTCTTGTGTGCTATAATAAGCTTTAGAAAATAATTTTCGTTTCACAATATTTTTGAATTTACCAATAGACAACTCAGTTATGCTGCTAGGAAGTTTAATATAAACTCTCACACAGTTACCCATGAATGATCTCCTTATTTTATGGAGCCTAGTAGCAGGCACTGCGAGCTTATGCTTATTTCTAGTATTAATATTATGTATATCACAGTTCTTCTTAAAGTCGGTAATATTTTTATGTACATACATAATATTCTCATAAATGTATTGACAATGCACTGTCATTATATTAATGTCCTTAAACTTATCTCTAAGCGAGTCTCTATAGTTCATTTTATATATCGCACGAACAGCCCGCTTTTGCAGAACAAATATAGTATTAATGTCGGAAGCACTGCCCCATAGTAAGATGCCATACGACATAATACTGTGGAAATAACTGAAATACACTAATCGAGCCGTTATTACGTCTGTTAATTGACGAATCTTACTTACTGCAAAAGCCGCAGAACTCAGTCTATTCGAGAGATTAGCAATATGGGGACCCCATTGGAGCTTAGAATCTAATGTTATACCGAGAAAGACTGTACTATTAACTAGTTCTAGTTCCTCACCTTTAACCATAACGCTTGCTTGCTCGTGTTTTACGTTACTCGTGACAAACTTAACACATTTAGTCTTTTTCTCATTCAACAATAAATTATTTACATTAAACCAATTTACTACTTCACAGATAGCATTGTTTACGTCATTGTAGGATCGTTGATTTCGTACGACTTTGAAAATTAGAGACGTATCATCTGCAAACAAAACTATCTCATGGTGGGTCTTTACGAGGTGTGGCAAGTCGTTTATATAGATAAGGAACAGGAAAGGTCCCAATATTGATCCCTGCGGCACACCCATAGAGACTAATGACCCCGGTGAACGCTTGCCATTCACGTCAACCCTTTGTATTCTACCATTTACATAAGACTCTAATAAATTTAGTGCTGATCCTTTAACTCCGTAGTAGTGTAGCTTCCTGATCAGTGTCTCATGATTAACGTAATCGAAGGCCTTAGATAAATCACAGAAGATGCCTAAAGCATCTCGAGATTCCTCCCAGGCATCGAAAATGTGTTTTACGAGCTCAACTCCGGCGTTGAATGTCGAGCGACCCTATTGAAAGGAAATCCACCAAGAATTGTCCTGAGATTTCAGGTGTTTTTTATCTCACGACAAAGTTGCCGCAAGACTTTGGTAATCTCGGGATTTTCGATCTGTATATATAATATGGATCGATTTTTTATGAAAAAAGTTACAGTCGACATAAATAAAAACTTAATGATGAGTGCTCGTGACTCATGACAAAATTTCACAACTTTCTATGAAAATCGGGGTTTTCTAGAGAATTTCCTAATTTTCACCTGGTAATCCTACCCCTTTCGGTGGTTAAGGACCACAATTAGAAATTACCACAGTTAAAAAGGGATCCCTTCTTGAAATAACCACTTCTTAAAATGAACACTTTATGAAATTACCACTTCTTGAAATGACCCTTCATATCAGGGGGCACGGCAGTGCCCCCGCCAAGTCGAGCGCGAAGCAAACACTGTCGTACCATCCTTTACTGGAACCATTTCGCCGCATTTTCAGGCCCTTATTTGAGAACCTCTGGATAAGACCAGCACGCAGAAATTTTCGTCATCCAGTAAGCTATAATCACATACTTAAAATCCAAAACTTCAAGTCTTAGGTCATTTAGTTCCGAAGTTAAGCGAAAGCAAAGTTTCGCATTTATGACACTCACTCACTCACTCATGATCATCAGAATAGAAGTAGTACTTCCCATAAACTCAGAGAGCTGAAATTTGGTACAGAGTTAGGGTTTAATGGCCACATAAAGGGAAAACTATAAAACTAGGATAATCGAAGATCTGGAGTACCTGGTGACCCTGATTAGAAAACACAAGAGCCCAACCAAAGTATTAGAGATCGACATAACGCCTTTAAAAAAAATATTCAACTTGGTGGACCGCTTCGTGTGATGTCCAAAATCGAAGGGTTATGACCACGTTTCTACAAAAAGAAGTGAAATCCCACCTATATAAATTGTCATTTTCTGGTACATTTCGACCTTTAAATTTATTTTTAATCAATTCACGTTTAGATAATGATTACAACAGATATAAGCACAGCCTAATCTTAGTATTGTAATCGTGTAATAGTAATATATTTACAATGTAAAGTTTCCTCACGGATTGACGGTTTTGTGCTATCGATCGTACCATGATAGTGAATGCAAACTGCATTAGGGGAGATTGGGTAAGTTCGTCTAAGGGGTGGGTTGTCACAACAGCCATAATGGACTATAAACCAGTATCGAAAGATCGCGAGAGCTATTTCTCCTCCCTAGATAAAACTCTCGCGATATTTCGACACCGTTCGATGGACTTATTTGTTTGCCTACCCGAGACAAAAGTATCCGGTCTCCCCTACCCAGCAATGGCAGATGTTGGTTTTAACTGCAACGTTATCAACGGTGTAAAGCGATGCTATTACTACACGAAGCACTTTTGCACGTACAGAACGCATCCTTAGCCCTAGTTAGTGGAAACGCGGCCCAGTACACGCCATTAACTCCAAATTGAATGAAATGAAAAATTTAATACCATTCATTTATTTGCAATGAAAGTTCAAACTGTTAAATCCCAGGCAGGTGCGCGGGCAGCTGACTTCAGACTCTTACAACGGAAAAAGGTCCTATGGGACTATGACTTGTACGCAGTTTTAACCGATAATGAAGTCTTATACAACCTTCCTGCCACGGACGGACAAATCCACTAACCGCTCGACCGAGGCTCATCCGTTATTTAAACAACTTTTAAATAAATAATGCAACCTTTAGTGAATTGAGCGGAATGCAAGCGGAACTGATAGTCATGACGTAATAACTTCTGCAGAAGATGGCGGACATCTAGAAGGATTATCGTATAGCAACTAGATTTTCGATAAACGTTATTAATTATCCTTTATAGCATTTTTAGGGTTCTGTACCCAAAGGATAAAACGGGACCCGGGACTAAGACTCCACTGTCCGTCTGTCTGTCTGTCAGTCCGACAGTCAACAGGCTGTATCTCATGAACAGCTATACAGTTGAAATTTTCACAGATGATGTATTCCTGTATCCGCTGTAATAACAAATACTAAAAACAGTATAATTTAATGTCTGTCTGTCTATAACAGTAACCAATATAAAATGATGGAATACCGCGTACGTTTTGCTTAGGAGTAGGGCTCTGCTAACACTGGATTTTCATAGGTACGGCTGTTTGTAGCGTACATTTTGTACGGAAACCTCGGTGCGCGAGTCCGGCTGGCATTTGGCCGGTTTCTTTTTAACCATCACAACATACGTGGACTCAGTCGATGGCGACGGCACACATCCGTCACGACAATGTTTACTCCATATTTATAAGCGTTGGGGGTGAAATGCCTCTTTACATTTTTAATTGTACATTTAAATTACGAACTACCCAATCAAATTTAAAAGAATTCGCAAAATGTTCCACAAACGTCGAAAATAATAAATAAATAAAAATATTGAGAAAAAATTCTACACAAATGGAACTAGTCTCACGGTAAGCTCGATAAAGCTTGTGTTATGAGTACTAGACGACGATATATTTACTTAAATACATCTATTTATCGAAACATCCAAGACCCAGGAACAAATATTTAAGCTCATCACACAAATATCTGCCCTTGCCGGGATTTGAACCCAGGACCTTTAATATATCGGAACAAATAAAAGTAGCCAATTGCGTGGGTCATAAATTTCTAAACATTTACCCTCCCTTGTCGTACATGCCGCCTCCGGCGGGCCCTGGTAGCAGGGGTAGACCCAAAAAATGCTGGCTTGATGTCGTAAGGGGTGACATGTGTGCCAAAGGTCTCACTATAAAGGATGCCAAAGACCGTGAGAAGTGGAGCAAAAAAAGCAGAAAAGCAGATCCCAGATTCTGAAGCAGCGGAGGACGCAACTAGGACAACGCTCAGATAACAGAGAGAGAATGGAACAACAATATATAGTCGACATAGGAAACTTATTTTTCACCTCACTCTCTCGGAAAAAATCCATTGACAGCGCCAAATCTGCGTGGAAAAGTTCGTTTTATCCGCTAGTGTGGAAAAGACATTTGAATTTTTTTTTCATACGTTTATTTGTTTGTTTTATTATGAGTATTGTTTCGTAGGTTCATTATCACTGGTTTTAAATGAAAAAAATAATCGGTTTGTTATAATTTCATAGTTTTTCTTACATGTTACATTTTCCTCGCTGTAGTGAGGTGAAAAGTTGTGTTTCGCACGGCTGCAAAATTATTTGGCTTCTCGTGGCTTGAAAGCCTCGTTATGCTCAGCAATCTATATTTTTAGATTCCTTCGCATACTAGGCCTTCAATTAAAGCACTCACAACTTTGCAGCCTTTCATAACAAATAACTATTTTAAGGCGGTTTCTAAATACATCTCTGCACTCAAGTTGTCGATAGGGTACTTTTCCAACTGTATGTACGAGTAAGTTTCCCACAGCGATAAGCATTATCACAGCCGCAGCCTAGCGGCCCGAGCTGACCGTTACGGGCGTGACTCGTACGCATTCCTAGTGATCGCAGCTTAGGGCGAGGGCTTTCACAGACAGCCAAGAGAAAGTCGGCAAATAAAATAGCTGACTAATATATATATATATATATGTCTCACGATGTTGACAGCTACCGTCTTTACCAATAGACACCGAAACCAAGGTAAACGCCATCAAACTTTGTTAATTTTACGACAAAAACCAGTTTTAGCAAGTTTTCTTAAAAAATACACGTTTTTAAAGAAAAGGCTTGTTAGGTCTTTACATAATGAGGCATCGGTTGTTTATTAAAGGTTTATTGAGAAACTTAATTTTTATAGACCTTTTTTTATACTACTAAGGTGACAAACAAGCGTACGGCCTGCCTAATGTTAAGCAGTCACCGCAGCCTATGAGCGCTTGCAACGCCAGGGACATCAAGTGCGTGTTGCCGACCCTTTAAGAACCTTCCCAAAAAATCCATAATTAAATACTATTAAAAATATATTTTACTTCCGAATGCAAGAAACTGTTAAATAGTAGCTGAACTATCGGATAAATCAAGTTTTGAAAGTTATTTTGGCCATTCCACGGACTAGATACAGAACAAACTCAATGAAAAATTGTACATATGCGCTTGAAGCCTCTTAAGAAACTCTTCCTTTTTGAAGACTACAGGTAAAGGCGAGAGCACGTTACAATTATACGGTTAAAAGCGTTAACCATCCAAATTCTTTGACACAGTAAGTAATCACTGTTATCAGCTATGGGACAAGGTACTTATACGGACTATATAGAAAGAAAGTTTCTCACAGGGATAAGCAAATTCGCCGCAGGCTAGCGGTCCAGTCCGACCGTTACCGGCGTGACTCGCGTGCATTCCTAGAGATCTCTCGCAGGTCCTTATAAACAAAGAAAGAAAGAAACATTTTTATTCCTTCGTATAATCAAAAATTAAGCGAGAAACAAGTACATACGAAAAAACAAAACAACTAGTATGCCACAAAAAGTTCCCACCTCAGTATAATGCTAGCTCGAAATTATTGGAAATATCAAGTTCTTCTAAAAGTAATTTTATAGCTACAGAACTTCCATATATTGATAGTCCAAAAAATGGTAAGTTTTATTTATATAAAGTTGTTTTTTTTTAAATAATATTGTCAAGAATTAAAGCTTCAGTTTTTTATTTAAATGACGGGTTGGCCCACCTGTCAGTGTTTCTAAAAGAACAGACATGTTGGTAGTTCAACTTTCTGTATTAAAGTCAAGGACCATGAAAATAAGAGGATTGACCATCTCCACACAAAAAGCCGTTCCCGATATGTACAGTGGAGGAATTTAATTTATATCCCATTTCGTACCTTGTCAAAGTCAAAATCAATATGAAAGCCAATAGAGATTCCATATCAATGTCACTATGACAAGGTACGAAAGGGTACACAAATTAAATTCCTTAACCGTACAAACGCCATCAATGAGTAATTCTTGTTTACAATTATTCAACTTTACAAGAGCGTGACACAGTTATTAAATTTTACGATTTATTTATCATTAGCTATTTGCGAACTAATTGTATATCTATGTATCTTTATTGAATTATAACATAGTCAAATGTTTATTTTTAATACGCCACCTAGTTTTTGCCAGATATCTACTTGCGATTGGAATACGATTCAAAGTACGGCAACTGTCAGTCCTCTTGTTTTAATGGTCCTTGATAAATAAAGTAAAGTTTGTATGATAGATAGAAATGACTGGCTGAATGATATAGTGTTTTTTTAAAAATGAATGTATGATAGTGTTTGGGTTTTGTACTCTTCTCTTCTAACATATTCAAAATCACGTTGATTCTGGTCCGATGATGTAGCAGGACAAACTAACAAACTAACAAACTAATTTTCGCATAACGATAATGCTAATTTACTGGAATCTGCTGGTAAATTCGTTCGTCATCATCATATCAGCCCAAAGGCGTCCACTGCTCGACAAAGGCTTCGCAGCAAAGTTTTCCGCGACCTTCATCAGATCATCGGTCCACCTGGTTAGGGGCCTTCCCACGCTGCGTCGTCATTTCGCTTCGTTGGGATAGCAAATAACAAAGTAATAAATAAACCTATTGGTTCGGTGTGCTCCGATAGAAACCAACATCATAATTTCCTTTCATTATAACTTCCTGAAGTCTTCAACTGAATATGTTTATGCCAAAAATTGGTTATAATCTCTTGAGTAGGTTCTACAGTAACGCGATAACAAATACAACTTTTCCTCCTAGGTATTACGAATTTATCAGGAATAACAAGCTGGGCGGTATTTTAATTCTAACTCGGGGAAGTAGGAAATAAATATATTAACTCGCAAGATAAGTCGTAAAAATGACAAATTTTATGAACGTTTTATATCAAATCATCGGCAATATTCCTAAAAGCCTAACAGAACCGTACGTAATATTAGGATATTACGTACTCAATTAATTTGCACTAAGCTTTATAACGATAGATATTGCACTAAAAAAATGGAATGCTAAAATGTTTCCAAAGAGCACACGTGAAACTCGACTCTACGTGCTAAACGAAAGAGTTAAAAGCCCATCGGAAAGCTATAATAAAGGGCAGATATTAGCTCTATACCTGCGCATGATTCATAATCCCAGCAATTTCCGATACCAACGGTCAGCGCGCGAGCGTTCACCCTACCGCCATCTAACGGGAAAACGGTGTAACTGCCAAAGCTCGATGCTACCCGGTTGGGTTAAGTTTGCACCTCAGTTGTATGTGGTGTCGTAGGGATCAGGTGCATATAGTTAGCTAAAAGAGGTTAGGTTGTTAGTGCCTTTAGGTGTTGGTGAGTGGGCTAGGCTTTGCATGCGCGCGGGTATTTCCGCAGAGGGGGGGGGGGGGGGGGGGGTCGTGGGAGCCTCGCTGGAATGCCGGTTCGCTTGCTTGTCGTAGTGACTAACCCCATTCCATTTGACTATCCTTCGGTGCATTTGCATGTTTGGAACAAACTCGCGCAGGTATTTATGTCGGTATTCGGTATGAATGATGTGAATTGCTTGTAGGGAATATTGGTCATTAGTAATTACGAGCGATTATTTAGTCTTATTATATATATCTACTATAAAGTTGTAAAAAGCGAGGATTGCACATCGAAGATATGTTCAAAAAATGATTGGAACGGACTATTTATAGTTGAATTTTTTTCACAACCGTTTTTTGACAGCCGCCTTCCCAGTACATTTATGACAGCTGTCAAAAAACGGTTGTTAGAAAAATTCAACTATTTCTATGTTTGTTGTTGAGGCTTCATTACGCCGAATCGGCTAAACGGATTTCAACTATTTTTGGTACACGGGTAGCTGGGTATCCACAGATGGTAACAGTACTTACAGGATACTTTTTACCCGACTACTCTAAAGAAAAGAGGAGAGATTATGACTTTTACTCTTCCACGAAAGAAGAAACTTCTTGTAAATAAATATAATATAAATTTCAGGGACAATCTTACACAAATCGACCTAGTGCCAAACTAAACAAAGCTTGTACTGTGGGTACTAGGCGACGATATAATATATAGATAAATTACAATAAGTGCTTAAATAAATAGAAAACATCCTAAGCCCACACAAACACTTGCCCTAGCAGGGATTTGAACCCGAGACCACCGTTGTAGGCCGTTGATCAACCAACTGCAAATATATCGAAAGACTCAATAAAAAGCTACAAAACACAATCCCTGGAAACTCTTTAATTTTAATTAGCGGCATAATCGCGTGGCAAAAAATATATCGAGTGAATTAGGCTCTAAGATAAAGAGATTTATCTCCGTTCATGTCAAACCGTCTGTAGTTAGAAGATTGCTATGTCGACAGAAAGTAAAAATGTTTACATAGTGTTTGGCGTTGTTTGACAGCAATGCGATGGCTCGTGAGTGTGTTTGTTATTACGAATTCTGTAATTTGCTGGAACGCATTACGCCGAGCAAGGCCCAGGCACGCAGACGGCGGGACGCTGGCGAGGCGGTTTACTTTTGGTGGTTCACAGAGACATGCATGCAGTTTCTTTGGGATGAAGAGTAATCGTGTATTACATTCGCGATACGAGTTTACTACTAAAAAACTTACTATCCAGTCGTCACTAGGCATTAAACATTATCAAAATGAAGCTGCCCATTAATAAAACCCGCATCAAAATCTGCCCCAGTTCAAACATTACTACTGTCACACTGTAGTGTAATTTTTTTTTACACATTTTGCATTCTTAACATCGTCACTAATATCTGTATCCAACTTAAGTACTTATTCTCCAAGCTGCTTAGCAAGACAAGCCCCTGGCCGAATCAAGCAAACGTGGCAGCAAACAGTTATCGCGGAAGTAAAAGCTTACAGCTTGCAGAACAAGATGACAGACCATTTCAAAGGCAGATACCCTTTTGTAATAACAGGAGGACAAGAGAACGAAGAAGATGAAAAGCTAGCATTGAGTTTTATAGAGACCTTGCCACTCTTGCCAGTTGCAAATACGGCGCACTTCACACTTACACCATGCATCGAAAACTAATTTCCGGTGGCCTCAGTCCTGAGGCCATTTGGTAAGACTGAAGCGCATCGTGCGTAACCCACGAACTTTAACTTTTTAATAATATTTTATTTTCTTTCGACCAACTTGGATTATAGTGTAAATAGGACATTTTTGTACTTATATATTATTATTAGTAAAACATTTTACGTAATCTAACTTAATTTAATGTAAGACCGTTTATACAAAATAAGTTGTTTTTTTGAGCGCTACAATGATTAAAAAATATTGCTAATCTTGCACGCGCGGTTTACTCTCACGCGCGAGGCTTTCATAGATCAACGAAAAAGCCTTTTCGTGTGTGTATTACCTATTGCCAGTGGCACAAATCGCTGCCGCTACGGCCCCGCCACGCCGGTGGTGTACCCGGCCCCGCCTCGCGCGGCAGGTGGCTGCTCCGGCGACTAATTAGCTACTTTAACGACGTCATCCGTCATGTTCTTGCGCCGGTTCTTGTTTGTTTACCACCGAGTCTGCGCACTTTATCATATACCTGCCTACTTTTTTAATCCCTGAGAGGGTTAATGGAGAGGACAATTCTTATAACTTTAATCCTTCTTACAAAAGGGTGATGATATAAATAAGCAGTCGATTTATTTTGAAAGAAAACATTATTCTTTGTTTTTATTTTTTAACAATTTTTGCCCGCGACTTCGCTCGAAATTTAAAGAATCCTTTCTTTAGTGCGCCTCTACATACATTTCTAACCGAATATGCTCTGAATTCTCGTATTAATTTTAATACACTTGTAATTTGAAAAACAAAGATGAAATTGAACAATTGTGATTTAACTATTGATAATATTAAACTCAGGGTAGTTTTTATAAATACTGAAAATAATATTACAGTACTTCTGTATATACCACTAACTAAAAAAAATGGCTTCTAACGGATATTTTTTATCCCGGAAATATGTTTGGTTCCCGAATAATAGGCAATTAGGAAAACCCTAATCTCCAAGGTTGTATGGAAGAGATCGCTTTTTACCTATATTCATATTCATATTCAATTTAAACATAATCATATCATTACATGTTATATTAATTTCATTTCATGAACATTAAAATGTAAATAAAAAAATGTAAGTAGTACAATCAAATATAAATTCAAAATTAAATTAAACAATAAATAGGTAGATGAAAAAATAAATAAATAGCAATATTCATAATTAATAATTAATATAAATCATGTTTATATACAAACGTAATAATAATAATGTCCAGTAGGTACCTATTTGGTTCTCCGTAAGAATAATAAAAACTAGTTTAAGTACCTATCTGGTACTCCGTAAATTCGTTAAAACTATAAAAAGTGTGCTCGATAAGCCATATAAGACCGCCTGTTGTTTATCTCTCATATATTGCTTTCTGTACTCTGTTTTGTGAGTTGTGCAATAAAGAGTTATTGTATTGTAAACGAATGTATTATATTAAAGGAAAAAAATCAATGCAACCCATTAAATTGCAAAGAGGATTTGAACCTGCGACATCTGCTTTAACACAGAAGTGGTCTGACCAACTGAGCTATCGCAACTTTACGTACGTGGCTTGAAATTTTCGAACACAATCTAGTTTACGCTAGTAGTGCCCTCTAAATTTTTCTTATTTTTATATGCGCATTAGCCATACTCCAACGCATGCGTATCACGCTCAATAATCACTATTTTATTTTGTAGTTACAGTTTGTTTTATTAATGTTGTGCTGAATCATGTATTACTTCGCAGCTTGGCGCTGAAAAGGTTAATTGTACATTTAAGTACTGTGCATTCGGAATAAAATAAATAACGCCAGATTCCCAGGTATATGCCTAATTTCACCACGCCCTGTTAACAGCTGAGTATCTTCAAATGGTAACTTTGATTTTAAAATTGGACCCGAGAATCCTGATCTGTGTCCTGATATGTCACCAGTCAGTGAGTCGCGATACTGGCAACCCGTCACGGAGCATATAAAAGGTAGGGAGGCCAATCTCAAATATGAAAGCAGATGAAAAAGCGTGCACCGGAAACCAGTAAATAAGAGTTCCAAATCGGAAGTATATCATGTCTTGATGGAATACGTACGGAGGTGGTCTCATCGTGCAACCTTCAGCACTAGGCACTGTAATGCTGGGTTGGCCAACCTAGTATCAGAACGAGCCAAATTGTTTTATAAGTTTTATAAAATGTGCGTTCAGTAAATTGTAATAACTCTAGAGAACGTATGGAGCATGATCGTTCAACGACCAAGCTCCTTAAAATAAAGATTTAAAAAAAATTGTTCCAAATCCGTCCAGAATACGCTAGTTACTTAAAGTCAAGAACCAATTACAAAACAATTTTATCGAAATGCTACACAATCCTACGTTACATTTGTGAATAAAATGATTTTTCTTGCATCCTTCTAGATTTTTTTGGCATTAATATAATATGGTATTTCATTTAACGCACTTGCTATTGTGACGTTACCAATTTAACGCCTTTTGAAGGATTTATCCTTGGTTTTTTTTACACTCCAGAGTCCCGTATTTAATCTCCCGGCTTCACGGCATACCTTTTGGCGGGTTACCGAGGCGTTTTTTTGCCAATTGGGCGACTCTGAAAGGCGTAGATTCATATATACATACGCAGATAAAACATAAACAGTATATTGATTTAATTTTTTTTTCAAGCGGTAATTTTCTTCCGTTTTAGAAAAAGCGAAAATCAGGAAATACTGGGGTGAAATTAAGCACGACAACACAACAAATATACCACTAAGTATAAACAGAAATTATGCAGTTTAAATAATTTATTGATTCAAGCATTACTTTGCAGAATTATATGTAAGATTAATAGATTATAGTTCTTTTGCTTTTCCAAAAAATAGTTCTTGGTTAGGTGTGACAATAAATTGTGCTCACATGCGCGTGTTTTTATGCAGTTTCCAAGAACACGCATGCAAATAGAACAAACCACCATCAGACAGTATAATCCTCGACACGTGTTTGCCCCTAGGCAGCAGTGAACTGATGACCGGGTAAAAATCGTTGGAGGCTGCTGGATGCCAGCGGGGCAGGGTCTTAAGTCTTTAGTTCTTTAAAGCGAGGTTCTTTGAAGTTGATGAACTTGTAAGTCAATGTACTGGTTACAAGCACCGTGGCCACAGATATTGAGCCAGTCTCCGGGGCTTATCGCGGTGTGAATAATTCCTTACGTATAAAACGACAGATTTATTCGAGTACTCGACGAGAGGTAACAATCACTCATATAATACCTTATTCGTCTACCGGTGCTGCCGTTTAGATTGCTTAGGTATTTTCGACCAACTTAGAATAAGTAGAATTAATATTAAATATTTATGTCATGTCATGAGCTATGCTCGGAGTTTCCTTGCGTGATCGAATCAGAAATGAGGAGATCCGCAGAAGAACTAAGGTCGTCGCCAGTGGCGTACGACTCATGTAGGCACAAAGGTACGGCCTACCCTAAACCCCCATGACTCCATATAGGCACAGATAAACTGTCTACCCTGAAGCCCTGAACGACCACGGCTCCATTACGCACAGAAAAACTACCTACCTTGGCAAAAAACTGTTGTACGCCACCTGGCACCTATTTCACAATCGTGACAATTGTCAGGTGACAACGACAATTTTATGTTCACGGCGATCCCCGCAACCTCGATAAATCTTCTTACTTTATACTGGGCACGCAATTTACGTGAAATTGTCATTGTCACCCGACATTTGTCACGATTTTGAAATAGGGGCCTGGTCGTTGCCATAGCTCAGAGTTTATAGACTTCAAAAAAGTGATTAGCCTATTTGAAAGTCACTGCATCAAAAAATATTTTCTTTGTATTTTTGTATGTGTCGAACGTTATCAAGCCAAATTGGATAAACGGATTTCAACTATTTTTGGTTCACGGTTAGTTGGACATCCACGGATGGTTATAGGATACTTTTAACTCGACTACGCTGCAGTAAAAACAGCGTTATGGTTTTTCTCTACCACTGACAAAGTTGAGGATACCTCCTAGTTAAAAAATAATTGTTAAAATTACTTATTTGCCTTCACAACTAATTAAAGTATCTACTTCACTGACAAAAACCGGCCAAGAGCATGTCGGACCATGCTCAGTGTAGGGTTCCGTATCCGTTACTACAAAAAACACTACAGATGCATAAAATACTATTTGCAAAAGAGCACTAGCAAAAGAGAGTATTTTCCTGGCACTTACGGCCTTTTGTTAAGAAGCGTAGTTTGTCGCCTGTAACTCAAAAACGATACATCCGAACATGTTGAACATAATTTTCGTTGAAAATATTGATTCCTAGAAGGCGCCCACAACGTCGTTCGCGGAGGAGAAAAAGTCATAACCGCTCGTTTTTTCTTCAGCGTAATCGGATAAAAAGTATCCTATAACAATCTGGAGATACCCAGCTACCTGTGTACCAAAAATAGCTGAAATCCGTTAAGCCGATTTCGCGTGATGAAGACGCAACGGCACATACAAAAAATCCAAAAAATATATTTTTGCTTCAGTGACCTCCAAATAGTCCCTTACAGTGGTTTTTGTTTTAAATATCTTCAATGTATAAAAAAATCATTTTTACAACTTTATAATGGTACTAGCTGTTGCCCGCGACTTCGTCCGCGTAGAGATGCAATTTATAGCTTACAAAGTTTCACCCCTTTTTCATCCCTAAAAGGGACGAAATTTGACATAAATTATAGCCTATGTCCTATTCTGATATATATGGCACATAACTGGAAAGTTTCATAAAAATCGTCTAGTAGTTTTTGAGATTAAGTGGAACGTACATACATACTTTCACGTTTATTATATAGTAAGGAGTAAGGATCTTTGTAACTTTTAATATTTAAAAAAATGCCTGTGCATGTGACATACGGACGGACGGATGGTACGAAACTATAAAGATTCCGTCTTTACCATTTTGGGTACGGAACCCTAACAATGGTTGAGTAGAAATCCATCCAGCCGAAAGAGAAGGTCCTAATTGTTCCGAATTTCGTGACGGTAAACTGATCTTAATGATATGCCTGGCTACGTTAATGGGACAAGCTCGATAAATATCGAAAACAACATTCTTTTCAGTGAAAATAAATAAATATCACAGACCTTCCACAGATGGCTGTAGGATACGTTTTACTCGACTACGTTGATGAAAAAATTGGGTTATTATTTTTTTCTCATTCGCTCACGAAGTTGCTAATCTAATCTATTCTATTATAAAGTTGTAAAAATGAAATGTCTGTACATTGAAGATATTTACCAAAAAATATCATAACGGAGTATTTGGAGCTCATTGAATCGATTTTTTTAATTTTAGATTTTTTGTATATTTATATGTGTCGTCGCGGCTTCATCACGCCAAATCGGCTAAATACTATGGTTACTACACCGTATACTACATGGTTATAGAATACTTTTTACCCGACTACACTATCGAAAAAAAGAGGGGTTATGACGTTTTTTCCTCCGCGAACGAAGTTGCGGGCGCCTTCTAGTTTACAATAAAGTACATGATAAAATGTACTCTTTGTACTTGACTTCCATGACTTTTTTTTTAACAGCCAAGCAAATTATCTTATGCGCCATTGCGGAGATTTTTTGAAAATCAAACATACTAAACAAGGCAAAACATAGTATACAAACATATAAATCGTCAAAGCCGATTCCGAGAAATCAATTACATAATAAAAATTGCTTTCACGTTAAAATAATAAATAATGAAATAATGATCTTTATTCTGTAAGTAGGCCACAAGGGCACTTTTACAAGTCTGACTCTACGGCGTTTCCCAAGAGGAGACCACTGAAGAGAAGAAAGCCGAAACAAACTCAACAGTCAGTCATTTTTTCGAAATAACTCTTATATCTATTACAATATTCGTGCTTAGCCTAACTAACCTAAATATATGTTTTGAGTATAAACTCAATGCGTAGTTCTTCAAGGAAACATATCAAAACTTATAAAAGTAAAAAAAATAATCTAGAATATAAAAAAAGCAAAATAGTGATTTTTATTTAAAACAACTTACACACGTTTGATATGCCACCTTATAAGAACCGTGTCCCGGTAGAGAAAAAAACTTTTGTCCTTGCCTCCAGGGTCACTCAAAAATCCTAATAGCGTAATAAGAAAGTGAACAACGCCATCTCTTAGAGAGTTCTAGTATGTGGATAAAAACGTAAGCTTTCGATTGCGCAGGCGCCGCCAGCCACTTTCACTGTTATCTAGGTGCACTAGGCGCAGACAGTAGTTTTTGCGGCGCCTCTAAAAGGTTACTAGTCGCACTGGTCGCGACAAAATACACTGTTGCAATACGAGTATTCGCAAGTCCTACAAATTTACGCATTACTATTTGTATCAATGCATTAACTATACCATACTTGAAGGACGTACTCCCATGTAGAAATTAAGAGTCCCCGGCAAGCACGGTCGAAATTCACCTTCATACAAACGGAGTTTCGTTCTCATTTTAAAACTACGTGTTGGATTGTAACGAAACTTTGCATATACAATGACATGAGGTATATCTAGTAGACCTTATTTTACAAAACAACCAAAATACAGCAAAAACAAGTTTTGTATGAAAAACTTAAATTCGCTGTTTTTTTTTTACTATGGTTTCTGAAGGTACATAAACTAATTACAGACCTGGATATACTTAAACTTATTCTAAGTACAAAGGTTTAGAGCTATCTAGCTAGTTGTTTTAAAATAAGAGCGTAACTACATTTGTATGAAGAACCGAGCTTGCCGGGGACTCTTTTAAGATTATCAACTAACGTTCCGTACTATTCATTTTATTTTATAAGAAGCTCAAAAATGTGTTTCTGTGTTTTTATGTGGGAAAATGAACACCCCATTATTATTTATTGTAAATAGATACAAATCAAAGACGAAAGAAAAAGACGATTGCTCTCGCACGTGGACTAACCAGGAATCGAACCTGGTACCTTTGGATTACGCGTCCAACGTGTCACCTCTCCACCAGCGACCACTGTGCTCTGTACTAATATCTATACTAGTATAAAAAAATACCAACGGATTATTTGGAGGTCACTAAACCGAAAAGTATTTTTTTGGATATCATACATGTATGTCTGTATGTGTCGTGGCAGTGGCTTCATCACGCCAAATCGGCTAAACAGATTTCAACTTTTTTTGGTACACGGTAGCTGAGTAAGTATTCACAGATGGTTATAGGATACTTTTTATCCAACTACGCTGAAGCAAAAAAGAGGCGGTTATGGCTCCTCCGCGAACGAAGTAGCGGGCATCTTTTATCGTAATCTTTTATATAAATAAAAATCAATTGAAGAAACGTATGTTCGCGCATCTCTTTAGAACGGGTGCACCTATTTGGCTGATTCTATTTTTGTTGTGTTTGAAATAGTCAGGACAAAGTTTGTATGTAAGAAAATGTACTAAAAATTGCATTTTCAAGACTCCTGCGCAATGCACACCCATGCCGAATAAAGCATCGAAAGGTGCGTCCACACTTGTATCATTTGCTCGTATCCGATCACCGTGGCGTGGCATGACTGCGTATCGCGCTGCTTGGACGCTCACTGTCGGCGCGGCGATTACGCCGCACTTGTCCGATCTAAGTGTGTGATACGCGTAGCAACATGGATTTCGAGCGATGGGATCGGCGCAACGTCCAAACGCATGATCGTGACACGCGATCGTGCCACGGGACGAAGATCTGATCGGGCAAATGATACAAATGTGGATGCACCTTTACACGGTACGCTCTATATGTTCATAAGTAAGGTCAACTGTGCCAATTGCGTCTATGGGAGAAATGCGTCTTATGATGACGTCTTAGAAACGGAATACTTTACATCGAACCTTGCTCTCTTTGTCAGTAACAGGCCCAAGTGGGGAAGTTAGGTGTAGTTCTAAAGTGTTCGGATACCGTCAAATGTTTAAAAGACGCAATTGTCCCATAGACACAATTATCCCAGTTGGCCTTACTCTGTTTTGGGAGGTGTTAAAGAGTGATGTACAGAAGTTGGGTGTGAGTGTGAAGGATTGAGATTTGGAAGTATTAGGTACCATACATTTGTTAAATTAAAAGTCACATGAACTAACTTATCATAACTTACCCTCACATGTTTTATCTCCGTATTTGTCGGTTTTATAAAGATAGAGTTCGTAGTAATATGGTAGCTAAATACTTTATATTGCGGGAGAGTGCACGATTCATGAGGGATAAGTAAGTATAATACACTAGCCATGCAGACGAAACTGCAAAATGTAAGTAAGCCAAACAAAAAACTGGTTACTTAACTCTAAATAAAAGCACTCGTATAATATAACATTATCATCCAAATCATTATCATATAATCATCAAAGTAAGAACAACGAAACGGTCCAAAGAGCAAATTTTAAAAATAAAACTTCATTCAACATCGTCAACACCCGAACAATCAAACAATGAATCACAACCGCGGAAAACCGCCGCCATTTTAGTCCACCGTGAATGAATAATGAAACAGGCATATTTATGAAAGCCAAGTAATATTTATTGCAGAATCTGCCCAAGGTATGAATGAGCTGCACCGGGTCGACGACCCTTTGACGGGACGCCATGACGGAACACCCGAGAGCACTTATTTCGATTGCCTCTTCAGCCAGCTTTTTTTATAAAAAATGCGGTTTTGCTAAATTTGTTGCTTTTTGCGGTAATACGAGTAACTAACGTTTCAGTGTTCGTTCTGAAGCTGAAATTATTCCAAGTACTTAACCTTATGAGTAATGACGTTACTTATGCGTAAATTACGAATTTAGTACTGACATCATGTAAGTATGATATAGTTAGGTATATCATGTCACATCATTATTCTAACTTGAACAGTGTGCTAGGCAGTACGATGCCACGATATCCTCGGCACCTAGCGTGTGGGGGCGGTTCACGCGGGTGCTACGAACAGCGTGTACATTATCTAAGCACTATTTTTTATTTATGTCACTGTAGGTAGGTATGTTGGTCGACCTTTGATTGATTCTATCGGATTTGTGGTTTACTAGTGTTTCCGCAGTGGGCGGAGACGTCGACGTGCAAGAGGAGTGTGCGGTCGGTTTCGTCGTGTTAAATTTATTTCTCTACGTTTCCGTCTGGCGTCATGGTTCAGGTAAAAGTCGGTGTAGTGGTTGGTGTTTCTGTGCGTGTCCTCGTCGGTGTCTAACGAATCATCAGGGAACCATTGCTTAACCTTTTGAGCGCCCAGCGTGTTGACAAGAACCATGCGCAACACGCCAACCAAAAAACCAGCTGTATGATACCGTATAGCGGCGAATGACGTCGTGGCGTCTGAAGGACAATTTTCCGTTGACGTGATTTGCCATCTTTGGCGCTCAAAGGGTTAATGGTAGCCGTGATGACGTCGTCCGGGTCAGTCAGTAGGTGTCTAGGTCGTTACATGTCTGCGCCTCGCCCTTTTAATAGCGCTGATATCCACAGCTTGCGTCGTCAAGTTATGTAAAGCTCTGACTTTGGTCAGTAACGGAATGTCGTTGCGTTGTCAGGTATACCAAAGAATGTTATGATGAATTAATGGTTGCCGTATGGTGGGTTTGCTGTACATTGCTGGTTTAAAATTTGCAATGGTTCGAAAACTAGTATCAAATTATTTTATTCTGCAATCGGATCAGCTCGGGTCATTTCTATCATTTTATTTATGCCTAGAAGCGAAGTCAATATAAGGCACAATTTTCTTACCACAAACGTCCAGCGGCGTAACTACGCGTCTTTCCGCCCGTTTTCTGACCGCCAACGTCTGTTATCTTCAACAGTTCTTTGACAGTTTAGCGCAAAACAAAGGAGTGAAAAAGCAAGAACAGACAAGAACTTGAATAGGTCGCTCCAGATTCAAGCGAGGAAAACAAGAGAAACATGAATCTGGAGCAAAGAAGTTATTTTCAAATTTCAGCGATGATTTCGCGTGAATTTGGAGCGAACTTTACGGATATCGATAGACAATAGATGTACCTGGAAAGGCTTTTAGAAATATAAGACACGAATAGTATTTTTTTTAAGTTAGGATATCTTGCCACGTTTAATCATGACTTAAAGGGCAGAGTTTGTGAAGTTAGGGCTTGTAGAGTTAGGGCGTGTAGAGTTAGAAGCTTGACTCTTAATAAGATCTGATAACGTTTTGACATATGGTCTCGTCTTGGCAACATTTTACATCAAAATGTTTTTGGTAGGATATTATTATTTTGGCACAGAATACCTAATAGATATCAATAGCTAGACTACGTAATGTATCTATGCCGTCGGAACTAGAACACACAGCCAGAAGAGTCGTTCGCGTGTTATTGCTCAGTTAGCTGCGAGATATACTCGCTGTTTGCGCGTCCATCATCTTGGTATAACGTATTGTTAGGGTTCCGTGCACGTACCCCACGGAACCCTGATACTAAGCCTCCGGTATAATTGAATAATTATGATTATTCTGTTAGTAGGCCGCAAGGGCACTTTTACAAGTCTGACTCTACGCCATTTCCCAAGAGACCACTGTCGAGGAGAAAGGCGAAAAAACTCAACAGTCAGTAATCTTTTTTCTAACTAATTCTTAACTATTACAATATTACTTAGACTATCTTAAATACATCTTTCTAAGTCTAAACTCAATGCTTAGATCTCCAAGAAAACATATCTAAACGATGCACTATGGGCGGGCTTCATATAGAGTTGAGACAGATTGAATTCAATACCTAACATGTATGTAGCTGGTTTTATGAGCCTTTAAAGTTGAGTGGGAAAGTCCATTTTTAAGTATTATTATAAATTAGTATATTGACGCCCGCGCGGGTTCGTATCTGGTGCAAAGGTTGTCTATCGCCATTCAACGTGGTAACGCGGCCAGTGTGATGGGTACCTTTGCGCCAGGGACAATTCGAGCGGGCCTTTTTGAATAGGCTTAAGCTAGTCTTAAGTAAATTGTTTTTTTTTTATTGTTGTGTTGACATGATTTAAATGTTTTTAAGTATGAAAATACTAATAGCTAATAATACCATTGAATAATTAGTTTCGATAAACAAAGTTTTAAATAGTTGCAGAACAATTCTTAATTTCCCCATGCAAGGTAGGAACGTGTAACGTCACAGTTCCTAGGCTTTAGTACGGAGCGTTTTTGGGAAAATCCAAAAATTAGATTTTAACATTGTTTTATCTCGGGGTGTTTTTATGAGATGGAAGTATTTTTTTCGCCAGTATTTTATTACTGAGAGGTCGTTCTATAACGAAGAAACAGCATCACACTTAATAAAATTCTAAGGTTGTCTACATCCCTATTAAAGGTAATCGTGTACTTCTAAGGCTATTTGCATACGCTGGTACATAGTCATAGTCATTTATTTCACAAATAACAACTATTAGCAGAGTGCAATGCGGGTGGAGGGGGTAGCCTAAACGATCACAGCGCTCGCTACGGCTAAAATTGTCATTTTTGTCGCTGACTTGAGCTGTCAAATCCATATTGCAGTAAACATTAATCGTTTTTGAGATATAAATATGGTCCTGGTAAGATGTGTTGTTGTGAATTGTGTAATTTAGTAAAATAACACAAGATTTCTTTAATATTTTTCACAATATTTACTTAATTCTTGTTTGACAGCGGTGACAATATTGTCCATAATGGCCGCCTGTCACGTGGCGCTGTCGTCGCGCTAGGTCCCAATAAATTGTGTTTGAAATTATACATAGAATTTAAAAAAGACCTTAATTAAGTAAACTATGTACTAAATTGTAAATTCTAAAATATAAATTTAAGCATTATAAACAAGTCAACCAAAATTATTAAATTCAAAGTCAAAAAAAATAAAAATAAAAATAAATGTCAACATTAATCAATTACAAGAATTAAACGTTTAACCAAAATTATTAAATTTAAAATCCAAAATAAAGATGCATGTCAACATTATTCAATTACAAGAATTAAACATTATAGGCAAGTCAACCAAAATATTAAATTCAAAATCAAAAAATAAAAATACATGTCATCATTATTCAATTGTCAATATTTGTAAAAATTTATAAAAATATATACACAAATTTACCTGTCAATTTGAATTCTGATAGAATTCCTCAACAGAGTAAAAACACAGGTACAGACTATTTTCTTCTGTTTCCTCGATTATTACTCATTGAAATAAAACAATTTAACGGATTATATAGTCCTCCCGTGACCATGGAAAGCTGGAAAGCTTCCGAAACGTCGGGAACTAAAATGAGATAATATACGCGATATAATCCGTTAAATTGTTTTATTTCAACAGGTACAGACTGTTCGTTCCAGAGTCCGACTCGCACTTGGCTTATGTTGTTCTTTGATAACGAGATCGGTGTTGTGTGCTCAGCTTTAATTGGTTAATTGGGAGTTTCTCGGACAGTAAATTCAGCTAGATACGACATCAGTGCATTATCCCGGACGCTGGTTCAAAACACAATAATTGTACAGGAGCTAAACTCGTGGAAGATGAAATGAAAACCTAACGTTTCTTGTATTGTTGACGATCCCCTCGGTGAATTCTGAACTTGTAATTAGATTAAATCTGTTTGTACTTGGTTTGCAATAAATTGAAGACCGGTATAGCTCAGTGGGAGTAACGTTGGCAAGTATTTGTGTCATGAGCATAAATATTTGTTCCTGAGTCTTGGATGTCTCTTCATATCTATTTATTTATACAAATAATTACACAGCTAACAGTAAAAACTAAATCACTGTGAATTACAAATACGTATAAAACGAACATCTAACAAGTAAATACATATATCTATTAAATATATCGTCGTCAAGTTAGTACGCATAACTCATAACACAAGCCTTATTTTAGCTTACCATGGAACTAGTTTGATTTGTGTAAAAATTGTCTTGTGATATTTATTTATTTATTTAAATATTTTATCTTATCTAATTTTAGACTGATCATTATTCGCATTTTTAGGATTCCGTAGACATAACGGCAAAAACGGAACCGTTATAGTTTCGTCTTGTCTGTCCGTCCGAATGTCTCAGGCGTTCTCCTCAAAAACTAGAAGATGTATATTCATGAAATTTGGAGTATAGATGTCTTGTATAAGCCGCTACTTAGTTTGGTAGCTAAATTACAAAAATAAATATTCGTAGGGGGGCGGGGCATTTCAGACATGTAACCAAAGCAATATTTTTTTGTTTCAGCAAAGATCAACGTGTGGCACATATTTCCTTATCAGGTTTCTAAAATTTTTATTTATTTGGTGAACATTTTCAAAAATAATCGATCCGGAAGTTGCATAAATTTGGTCCCCCTCCCCCCTCTATCTTCTAAACCGTATGTCCATAAGTTATAAAAAAGATAAAAAATATTCTTTTGACAGATTTTTTTTGTCAATTAGCTGACGTTGTTGGCACTTCAAGCGCTATCGTGTAACGACTTTTGCGGCAGGTTAAGTTACACCATAAATACCTAAATAAGGACATATTTTAAAAATTACGCGAACATAATCGCTGCCAAATAATTTCGTCTTTGTGAAGAATCGCTTCGCAACACGGGCTGTTATTTTCGCCGGTAGGCTTAAAAATATTTGAAAATACGAGTAGGAGCAAACTTCCTGAAACAGCCTATTATCCATGAATACAGCCAAGAATAACCCACTTAAGCAATTTCCAGATACAAAGTCATGCTCTGATATTATTTGAATATTTAACCTGCCCACGTTCGGGGCGAATAGGGAGGCGGGGAGATGTTTCCTGCTAGTAAGCATAATAATAACAAAGTCACTTTATTTGAGTTACTAAAACTGTACCCGTTTCTTTGCTCGCACACACTAAAAGTTAAATGTTATACCGAATCCTACACTAGATCAGACGACGCAATGCAGCCACGGAGTTACGTCGCCTAAATCGAAGTAGTTTTAAGTTTTTCTGTTTTTGATTTTTGTAGTTCACAGTGCCTTGGTTTTTACTGTAATGTGTAAATTTTTGAATAATAATAGATAAATAAATAATATACCACAGAAAAAGAATGTCAACATCCCAATTCAGGTATTTATGGCGTGATTTAACCTGCCGCCAAAGTCGTCATACTGCGACAGCGCTTGAAGTGGCAACAATACATGATGACCGAAAACAACTGTTTTTGAGAGGTCGTTCTTCTATAATATACCTACCACAGTAAAAAGTTGTCAAAAATTGTCAACATCCCAATTTGGTCCACAGGGATACAAACGTAGAAAAAAATCTTCGAAGCCTCCGTATCCGCATGTACGCGGAGGCGCAGGGGGGTGTGCGGGGTCGCATCAGTGTTTCCCGAAACGGATGCCCTGGGCGTAATACCGTTATTACTTTTCAATTGCCTACAAAAGCTATAAATGTGCTTATATTTTAGGTTAGCGCTTTTTACATTATGGAAATAAAAAGTAAAATTATAAACACATTATAAAACAATTAACCTAAAGTGCCGCCAGCAGCGGGCGCTTAGGCTGTGTTTCCAACAGAGATGTGCGAGGTAGCTGAGTAGAGCTAGGACGCGTAGTGAACATGTGAATGTGAAACGGTGTGAGCGATTCCACCAAGCGAGGCAGCTGAGCGAAGCGAGGAGTGTATGTGTGTAGATGAGCGGTATGAGGAGAAACACCGTCTAGTGACTTCTCGCTCGCGACGGGACGGGAGGGACGCCTCGCAACACATTCCTTTGCACACATCCGTCACAACACGTCCTTTCCTTGTTTTGTATGTACAAAAACCTCGCTCCGCTGATCTGTTTCCACTAGCGCTAAGCTTTGGTTGTTTTTAAACACATCCCTGCCGGTGGAAACGCAGCCTTAAGCTACCGGTGATTAGGGATGTAGGCAGAGGAACCTTCTGACAATGCGCGATGTGTCCAGGATTACTTACTTCCTTCTGTATTATTATTCTATCTATCAGCGACGTCCACCGCTGAACATAGGCCTCGCCTAGAACTCGCCACAAAGTGCGATCCTGCGCAGACTGCATCCTCCGAACATGGTTGAAGTGGCCATGAGCAGGCCATGTAGCCCAGAGAACGAATGGCCATTCGGGCAAAGTCCGGAGTAGCGACCACGCATGAGAAAGCGCAGCATGGGACGGTCCCTTGGCTGTAGACGGATATAACTATTACAGTGATGTAAAACACAATCTGTAGTTTGTTAGTGTCAATTGGAGATATTTAAGACACCCCTCTTTCTTACTGGGATCTTAAACGCCGTTTTCGTGTAGTCTCGGTCTCTTATCTTATTATTGAGTGCCCCGCCCCCCCCCCCCCCTTTTTCAGTGCTCCAAGGCCCCTATTCCTGAGTGCCCAAGGGCACCGTGTGTATAAAGACGACCTTGAATTTAGCTCCAGTTGTAAGTACGTGATAATTGTTGTTTCAAATATCAGATTTCCTTCAGTTTAGTGCCAGTTCTATTATTATTTTATTTGTAGCAGCCCTATCCTAAGAGCCTCTGAACGACACTGGCGACCCTAACTATCCCACGTCCTCAATCGTTTCGGAACCCACAATCCCAACATTAAGATTCAATTCCGCGTGCACACTCGTTAACTACGCTATCCGCAATAAGGCTTTCCCACGGCGTCAAATTAGACTTTATTACATTAAAGATAAGCCATATTTTAGCTGTTAAGGGTTATGGTAATGATAATGCCATCTGCGGATATCCACGGCCGTGGTAATAAAAGGTAATATGTGTGGTGACGTTAAGCGGATTTACGTCGTTCTAAAGGTGTCGTGCCTGAAACGTGTCCGGAAAACGAAAGATGTTGCGTCAGTGTATATTCATAACACACCGCAACATGGTTATACTCAACGCAAAATGAACTGGCTACCCGCATCATACTGCTATCTCTTTCACACCTGTTAAGACCATGCAAGTATGAACGAGATAGTATGATGATGTCGGTTGCCAGTTTATGTTGCGTTGAGTATAGTATTATCGTCTTGAACGTAGCGAGGACTTTCAGAACTGAGCAATACTAACCAACAGCACCAAAGGGCGTTATCATAAATATGTAAGTTCAATCGTGATAATTTTGATTTTATGAAAGCCATTTGACCTTAAAGGTGCAATTAGCCTGGTTTACAAAAAGAACTGGCAATATAGATAAAGCAATCACGCGTAGTTGTAGTATCCTAGAGGCAGCCGGGATGACTCACGTTATTTGAGCTCCCGAAGTGTTGTGGAACCGCCATGTGTCTGCAAACATGTCATTGATAAACCAAAACAACGCTCAGCGCGCCCGCACCGCCGGCTGTTCGTGACTGGCCGCAGCCGCACGAACGCCGGTGCGCGCGCGCCTCTGCACAGGCTCGTTGATACATACAACACTCACTTTAATCATATAGATATTGTTAGTTGCAGTACGAGTATAAGCAAATATAAGAAACAAATTCTAGATGCTCTTTCTCACAATGAATAAATACAATAGGTAACCATATTTTCAATCATACTGTCTCAGATCAGAATAAAAATTTAATGCATGTCTGTGATGCCGATTGTACTTACTTTTAAGTCACATTACATTCATCTAAGAACTTTATGTAAATTACTGTGTCTTTCTTTGTATGTGCAAGTATATGCATGTGTGCGTGTACTGGTTTGTACACACACGGGTGCATCTAACGTGCACGTGGATTAAATATATAATCGTTGCTTTGACTGCTACGAATGATGAAATTTTAATATACATAATATTAATAAGTGGTGAACGGTGTTGGTCACACATAAATTGAAAAAAATTGTTATAACATTTTAAGTATAAAAAGATTGTGATGACTGCTTGTTTACCCAAATAAATGCAAAAAAAAAACCATTCAATTAAATTTGATAATCCTTCTAATTTTGTTAAAGAGAAAAGATATTTCCCCAGAATGTTACTCGAAGCTATTGAGATTAAAAAACATCCTGATTTCAAAACATTCATTTAAACTTACACGCCTACACGGTCTTCACTCATTTTCACACAACACAACAATACGGGGCTTAATCGAGTATAAATATGATTTATTTAATTACCTTTCGTTAGTAATTCTTCGACGTTTCGGACGTCGCATTACGTCCATGGTCTCAAAGGAACTCAGAACCATGATTTCGCGTTACGTCCAACGTCCTAACGAAAGGTAATTAAATAAAGCGTATTTATACGCGATTAAGCCCCGTTTTGGTGTGTTGTGACAATGAGTGAAGATCGTGTGAGTTTAAATCAACGCCTTCTAGTTGTCAAATACAAATCTCATTCCACAGTTCCCCCGTGTCTGCCGTCTGCATCTGCTTGCAGTGGATTTGTTGGCTTGTTAGCATAACCGCCACATGGTGTGATTTTTGTAAAACTCCATTGTTTACGAGAAACGGTTTTCGATTAATGGCGTGCCGAACGGATGAGGTTTCTTCAGTTATTAAGCTCGTATTGTGCGATCCGAATGTTTTCTTAGCTTTTGTCCACGAGAAAATTACTTTTCTCATTACTTTGTCTGCGACCGTGAAAATCGGATTTTATGATTAATGTATTTCTTCGGCTTGAACTTTTCTAAATTGAGAATGTTACGTTTATGAAGTAGGCTCTAGGATTTTGTAATTCGTTTATTGCCGGACTGTACGTAAACAGTTACCGCAGCCTATGAACGTTTGCAATGCCAGGGGCATTACGTGCGTGTTGCCGACCCTTTAAGAACCTATTCACTCCCCTCTTGAAGAACCCCATACTGTAACCTCCAGGGAAAACCGCATGTACTCTTTTTTAACATTAAAGTGTGTGTTCGTGATTTAATTAAAATACTATCTTTTTTTCATGAAACTCCGGAAATATTTAAAGACTTTCCTTCTACAGAAGTGGATTGTGGAGGTGACTTGTTTTTTTTTTCAAAGGTTACTGGATCGCGAGTTTCAAGATTGATACCCTAGACTCAAGATGATTCGTTCATCCTTTGAAGATAACTAGTTTTTTTCTCGATGTGTGGAGGCTTTCTGTCCTTTCATTTAGATAATTGCCTAATTTCCTTCATCATTGCGTGTATTCTGCGGTGCCGTGGAGGATGGCGTGGCTCTCTTATTCTATTTCAAGTATACAGCCGCGACATTTCGTCGAATGTCGCATGTCAATCGATGAGATTTAACCGCAGGGTCAAGGCGAATCGACAGTACCGCTAGTGGTGTTTCCTTCTGAAAACGTGTATTTATTTATAGTTTATGACGCTGTGTATTAAGTAAGCTACAGCTACGTAGGTAGCCTACATTTCTACTGTTGAAATATCAAGGGCTGTCAGGGTCTTTATGTCGTAAGACTCGTAAGACACATTGTACACTTAAGACATTACAATTACGGCCCACTTGATGTCCTTAAGAACATTTAGTAGTTTCGACTGTCGCGTTAAGCCCATAAATTATGTATGTTGCTTGGTACATAAATATCTTGCTTTGATCGCAATAGACCACATTCGTTGTCTCTAAATACATATCTCTTTATGAATAACTAGCTTTTGGCTCGGTTTTTGGCAGTTTGTTTTGCTTATCACTTAAGAGCTATATTTTCCGGCTGTGCTAAAAGTAATGCCGATTCGTTTCGAAACGAAATCATTAAAAATAAAGAAACTTAAGGTAGTTCCGTATTTGTAATAACAGGACGTCTGATAGATAACTAATGTGATAAGTACGGTCTGCCAAATAATTAGTCTACCACTTTTGAACCTTAATACACATGATTTAGAGTCTGAAAGTGGTAGACAATTTCATCGACCGTACCTAAGAATAAATTTATATTAACCAGATCATATAGCTCGTAACTTTTTATTTCTTCGTATATCATCCAAGAACCTTATCCATACTATTATAAAGTTGTAAAACTGAATTTTCTGAGTGAACATATTTAAAATATATATATATATATTGAAACAGACTATTTGGAGGTCACTGAATTAAAAAAAAAATGTATCTTTGTATTTGCCGTTACGGCTTCATCACACCAAAACGGCCAAACAGATTTTAAACCGACTTCCAAAAAGAGAGAGTTTATTTGTTCGATAGTTTGTATTTTTTTTTGATACACGAGTAGGCATCCACAGATGGCTATAGGATACTTTTCACCCGACTACGCTCAAGAAAAAGAGGGTAAAAAAAAATCTCCACCGCTGGCAAAGTTGCGCAAATATTCTAGTTAAGACCTTATTTCCAAGTTAATTTGAAAGCTGACGTATTCACTAAACTGACAAAATAACGGTTGTTTCAATTTACTTCTTATCTTGCAACTATCACAGGTTTACAACGCGTACTACTTAGTAAGTTGGATATTCTAGCAATTTCGAGCACAATTCTCAGTAACACTAATATTTAAAATACTTTACATAGCTATCTTTTCGACCCAACAACTCCATAATACAACACTGATCCCAGCAAATAACCGTTTTAGATGCTAATACTGTGTTTCCAAAGATGTCCTTCGATTTTGAATTATTTATACAATTGAAAATCGTCTGTTTGTTTGGTAGCTAACGCCATATCGGAAACTGGGACGAGGTTGTACACGGAATGTGTGTTTTAGGAAATTACGCGTTTGAGTGTGTGGGATGATGACACAAATGTATCATTTCATATAAGTTTTTTGCACCTAAATATAGCAAGTATTATTGCTTTCTATCTAGTAAACCTTTTGTGATTAGAAGCTAACGAAGTAAACCTCAACTCATTTTGAAATTCTGACCAGCGATTGATCCTACGACCGCTTGTTAAGACTAAGAAGGCAAGGCCTAAGGCTGCAAGCAATATGTCCTCATAAGGCCTCGTATAGTTTTAAAAGTATATACAAGTTAAATTTGAGTTTTGAAGTCTCATAAAAACCAAGGAGGTTCGAATTGAATTCGAAATTCAAAAAATCTAATATCACTGGGCTGGGATGTTAGGGTTGTCACTCGACCACTACACATACAAACTAATAAAGACCAAAATTAAAAACTTTATTCTGCAAGTTAGGCTTTAAGATGAGCACTTTTACATGTCTGATTTTACAATAAACTATAAAGTTAAATGATAATTTTATTTTCTTGAACATTTATGTGTAAACAGAACCTTGTGGTAATAGAGCTTGACGTTCCTCATCGACCGAATCGATTCCGCCATCTTGTCAAATCGTTCCATTCTCGTCATTTGTAAAACAGTTTCGCTACTTATTTCCTAATTTTAAAATGATCCGTAAGATTTTCTTCTGTTTCCGCGATTATTACTCAAATAATTAAAACAATTTTAACGGATTATATACAATGATCTGTAAGTTTATAGGATAATGTAATTTTTTTTTCTTGTATTGATGTTCACAATTTTGAAACAGTGATTATGCTGAAGTACAAGAGGGTTATGCCTCTTTTATCTTTCGCGATCGAAGTTACCGGTACTTTTAAATAACGAATAAAATCGATTACATTTTTGACGCAGAGTTCATAAAAAAAATTGCATTGTCCCGGAACTATATTGTTATGTGACCGTTGTCCCGTACTCAAGCAAAATTAAAAGCACAATAGATGCTACGATACCCGAAAAGACCCAGGGCACCTAGAACCTAAAGCCTAGGAACGGGCGGGATAGCACGCTATGTTAGAGGCTTACATCCAGCAATAGATTCCTAGAAGCTGATGTTAACAGCCAGCGGACGCGAAGCATTATAACTCGGCTTTACTATTTAACGCGCATTGAATTTTATTGGCTAGTAGGCAATTACCAACAATACACACTTCCATAGAGGCGCTATCTTGCTTCAAACGACAACTGCCACAGATTTACGATCAGTGATGTATCGTTCCCGTAAATTAATATCCACAGTTTATCGTTTGTCTTTATGGGCACGTGAAAATGAAACAAACACAATGAAGTATGGAACTGTAAACACCAGTAAGCGAATTTTGCCTACGTCGGGTGTAAATATGAAATGATACAATCTCGGTTCAGCCAATAAAACAAACGTTAATAGGGAAACGCCATAAATAATCAGTCTGCACGTCGTCGGTTAAGGTCTTTTTTTATGTTATAAGGCAAACGAGCTGACGGAGCGCCTGATGGTAAGCGATCACCGTCGCCCATAGACACCTGCATTACCAGAGGAGTCACAAGTGCGTTGCCGGCCATTCAGGTGGGAGGACGCTCTTTTCTTGAAGGCCTGAAGTGATTTGAATCTGGACAACTGTCGCAGGGTGATGTTATTGTGCCAAAACGACCAGCTTTTCCTAGTCCCATGGTCACCGCCAATTCCGTAGCTTCCGTGAGAATAGCCGCGACACCACACCACGCGCGCCCTTCAGCGAGCCTCTCAACCCGCCCGAATCTAAAACGCACGCCCACCATAATCCCACCATGGCACCGCCGTACCTCCTAATTTACCCAACTAACACCGCCACTATCCTCCGTGAAACACATCCGTCGACACCTTGACGCGTACGCCGCTCCTCCTCTTACGCATAGCCAAAGTTGTGCGTGCGAACGGAACAGAGCCGTCGAACGCGGCCGACGCGCTTTAGAGAATAGCACACGGCACAAGGTCACGCGGCCTAGTGCTGTGCGTAAGATGCCAGAAAAAATACTTCCCAACGTTTACGAACATGACGTTTCGGCAGAGACGGGGCGCGCAGACGCGACATCGCAGAGGCGAATCGCGCGCAGCGTGGAAATGTTAGCTTTTCCGCCTGCACGCGGTGAATGGGGGGGGGCGTAGACTGCGATGATTCTAATCTAATAGGATGGACTGACACACTGACATATACAAGTGGCTCTGTGAGATGTAGACCTCGTTCTCCTCTACAGGTTGCATTTCTCAACCGATTTTCGTAAAATTTTGTGAGCAGGTTCGATAATTATATGGTATTTTTATTGTCGATTATGATTTTGGTTTTTTTTTAAATGGCGGATATATAGGAGTTGGAAGACTTGAAAAGTCTACCATTGCACCAATCTTTGACGGTCGGATGTCGGACGGTGTCATGAAGCATCTGGTTTTGTACCCTTGTGTACCCTTCAACGGCCAAATCACACAACATTAACTATAATAATAAAGAAATCGCAGTAAAGAACCTTAGACTTGGCACGACTTTGTCTAGATTTCATTACTTTTTAGAGATAAACAAGCAGCTCCATCGAGACTTGGCTAGTTTTTTACAGAATGTTTTCGGTGGGATTTTACTTCCTTTTGTAGAAACGTGGGCATAGACTTTCGATTTTTGACCTCAAATAAAGCGGCCCACCAAGTTGAATATTTTTTGTAAAGGCGGTATGTCGATCTCTAATAGTTTGGTTGGGCTCTTTTGTTTTCTAATCAGGGTCACCAGGTACTCCAGATCTTCGATTATCCTAGTTTTATACTTTTCCCTTTATGTGGCCATTAAACCCTAACTCTGTACCAAATTTCAGCTCTCTGAGTTTATGGGAAGTACTAGATCTATTCTGATGATCATGAGTGAGTGAGTGAGTGAGTATCATAAATGCGAAACTTTGCTTTTGCTTAACTTCGGAACTAAATGACCTACAGACTTGAAATTTTGTATTTAAAGTATGTGATTCTAGCTTACTGGATGACGAAAATTTCTGCGTTCTGGTCTTATCCAGAGGTTCTCAAATAGGGGCCTGAAAATGCGGCGAAATGGTTCCAGTAAAGGATGGTACGGCAGTGTTTGCTTCGCGACTGCCTGCACTGCCGTGCCCCCTGATTTTGTCACAAATCACAAACAGATTTTCCTGTGTAGGTACAGTGTCCTTTCAGTGCTTAGTGAGTCATTCAGCAAACAGAACCTACAAATAAAAATATAACTCCCTGCTATTTTTATAAGAGTATTATAGTCTGGCTATAATATCTTTACCCCACCAATTTAATTGTTTTATCTGTGCTTTGGCATATGGCAACGCTGAATATAGGGCACTAAATGGTCTTAGGAAAAATAAATAAGTCAAAAACACCACATAATTTATTCTCAGTGCACTTAAGAGGCTGCTAAAAGCTAAATGGCTTCACTTGAACATTATTTTTACAAAAACCATATTGGTTTTATTCAAAAGTACTAAGATTGGTTAATCTTACCAGCCAAAGACTTCATGCAATGTAAACATTGCCGCTTTTCAGCGAAAATCGCTTCTTGCTGTTGCTTTACAGCATCGAAGTTAATGATCATGCGGAAAAGCAGTTCTCGCTGACCACTTTTATATGGTTTTCCTATAATTAAACCGTTATTTTTTTTAAAACCAACGCACGTAAAGATAAATTGTTTCTTAAGACACATAAACAACTTGACGTCTGTGACAGATACAAAATATTGCCATATTCAGTTTTTATATATTTGACAGTTCATTTGCTTGGAAGAGATAAAATGGTCCGACTCTATCACTATTATCAGACACGTGGGCGCTAAGAGAAATTGAGAAATAGGCGTATAAATACATTTTATTTACCTTGCCGGCCGTTTGCCGTTTCAAACATGTCGAGACGCAATGATTTCAAATGAGCATATAGGTATACGATATTTATACATCACTGATATAATCAAATTATATCACAGTAGATGTTATTATAACATAGATTCATGATAAATATAATAAGGTATAAGTATTATGAGGAAGTCTGAAAACAGATAACTTGCGAGCTAACTGACTAGGGCGGACGGGCACGTGATGCACAGAGACGGGAGCCACGTAACGAGACAAGTGTTGAGTATGAATGTGTAAGGCTGTAGAAGAAAAGGAGGACCAAAGAAAAGATGGATGGATTGTGTGAGAGATGATATGAGTAAAATGGATTTAACCGAGTTGATGACGGATGATAGAAAAGCATGGAAGGATAAAACTGACTCTAAATGAATGGTATAAGGACAGAAGAATGATGATGAATTCATTTTGATATCAGCAATTGAAATTCAATTGAATAAAATTAAAATTGAATTGAAAATACCCACCACTAAATACCACCCAAGGAACTTGTACCTTAATGATAAAGGCGACCACGATACCCAAGACACTTAGGACAAATAAAATCGACACAGATTTTCTCCATAATACAGACACATAGATAGCATCGTCAGCATAACAGTCGTAAAGATGGCGATGGCTCGTCATTGCGATATAAACGTGGATGCGAAATCAATACAGTTTGAGGGCAGACGTCTTGGGGAGGCTTATTGAATTAATTACAATACAAGCTTTTTTAAATTGGAAAAATAACCCTCACGAAAAAACGAATTTGGCTTTTATTGTGTATCCAGTTAGGTTTTTCTTCTATGCAGTCACGCCTAGCATAATGCGTCTTGAATGGCGAAGGGGTCAAAATTACTTTAGAATTGCTTTCGATAACGTCGAAGAAATTCATTTTATATAAATGTTATACTTAGTGAATATATTTGTGTATTACCTTGGTTTGGTTGTTTAGCTAGCCCTATGTTAAAGTAGTGGGAAAACATTCAAACACAATCACGCGGGTTTAAAATATGTTTTTAGATTTACAAAATAATAATGTTACCTATAACAACACTTAGTTTTTACAAGTACAGTTTTTTTTTTAAACACGATTTTAGTACAAACATTTATTGGTTTTTGCGTTAAATTAAACAAAATCCTCAAAACCTTAACCAAGAATAGGCTAGCATTTTTAACGTTTCTTTTATGACGAGGCAAACGAGCAGACAGGTCGCCTGATGGTAAGTCGCCCATAGACACTTCACCAGAGGAGTCACAAGTGCGTTGCTGGCCTATCAGGTGGGAGTACGCTCTTTTCTTGAAGGCTTGAAGGTCGCATCGTTCCGGAAATACTGCAGGCGGAAATTTATTTATTTTAGTTTATTTCTGAACTGAGGTAATTTGGTACCTCTAGAAACGAATTATTTCAAACAACAAGTTAACTTTCCTAAAACATTTACTTAAGCTGTTTGGAACATAATTTTTCGTTACTTAAATATTCGTTTTTCTAAAGAACTTTATTGTTGCCGGTACAATAAGTTGCAAACAGGAAGCGCCCTTCGTTATACATTGTACCTATTAAAAATTTTCATTAAAGTCTTTGAAGAGATTCATATTATCTGAAGCTTGTACTGAATTATATACCATCTATTCACTTGTCATAGGATATATACAAAGCCCATTCAATCAAAATAAAAAGGCATTGCTCATATAAACATGCGTCACAAAGTAATTTTTTTACGCCTATTAGGATATTTTCTAGGTAATTCGTTTCAGTATTCACAGCTCCTGCGGAGAGAATTGTCGAATGACAATTCACAAATTTAGTAAGTATAAATGATCTATCTGATTATCAATGTGTATTTAATAGTTAATAAATAATAAGTGCAAATAAAACATAACGATTCACGGACAACGCTCCTTATATCAAACCTTCCTTTCGGCACAACATGTAAAGTAAAGGTTCACTATGAGGAGTTTCCAAAAATATGAAACAGGACCGCGCATCAAAGTTTGTGAGAAAAAGTTTCAATTCGACGCGGACTACAGTAATACGCCATCCAAGTGCTACGAAAGAAATAAATGAACGCGCCGTACATAATATGGCAGTACTTTGTAGACATAAAAATAAGGTTATGATTCGTTATAAAATTTAAAAAAGGTACCTCGAGGTCTTAATTCTTTAACTTGAAAAAATATTTCCTTTGTTTTTGATTCGCTTTACAAGTTGGTCAGTACTTAGCGATTAACTCCGTACAGACCATACCTCTTTTTCAAAGATTATAATTTGATAATTTGAGTACAATAGGCATGAAAACGGGGTATGAAAATCAAAAAATCCCATAAATCCCATTAAAGTTTACGAGCGGGCGATCGTGACGTCACGCGACATTTTGACTCAATGTATCGCCTTTATTTTTTGATAACGTAAAAAAAGAAAATATACGTCTCCAATATTGTTTATGAATCTACATGACGAGATTTATGTAACATTTATACTATTATAACTAGAAGGCGCCCGCTATCTCCAGATGGTTATAGGGTACTTTTTAACCGACTGTGCTAAAGAAAAAAGAGGGGTTATGATTTTTTTCTCCTCCGCAAAAAATAAAAGATGGATACGCAAACGCAACATATCACACATAACGCTGATGCATCTAAAAAGATATGTATGACCCTAATAATGTATTATTTCCAAAGTAGTATAGTAAAACGGTCTGACATGTATTAACTAATCTTTGGCGAGGTCAGTGCCCGGGGCGCCCGCGGGTCCGCGCGTGAATCGCTGCGCGACGTTCGCGTACACCACAAATACGCACACCATCACAGTCGTTAACACAACCCCACACGGCTCAGTATCCCTTGTGGGAGCTGACGGTTTTTTCTGGTTTTTCCGTTGGTATATGTTACGCAGCGTTACGGCAGACTGTGGAGTTTGTTTTGAGTTCTCGATACGATTGTATTTTGTTTTCAGTTCTCGATAGGTATAAATGTGTATTTTGTTTTGAGTCAACGCCTGGCTTAGGTTTTGGGCTAATTTTGAGCCGTCATCAGACCTATATTAATGTATCGATGTGAGGCTTTGACGCTGACCCTTAAGAAGGAGCAAAGCTTGTTAGTTGCAGAAAGACAGGTTGTCAGAAAGATCCTGGGACCTACAATAAGGAAAGATGGACTATGAACTAGTGGCGGAACCGAAAGTCATTGGCGACACTAAAGCACATCGTCTTAGCTGGATTAGCCACGTCGAGAGAATGGACTATCGAAAAGTCAAAAGAGCATTCTTGGGTCGACTAGTGGAGCCACGTCCTATTGGTCGCACCAAGTATCGCTGGAAAGATATGGTGGAAGCGAATCTGCGTGAGCTGGGAGATAGCCATAGCTGGCAGGAAGTAGCGCAGGATCGGGCAAGATGGACTGCTCTTGTAGTGGAGGCCAAAACTGATTTTGGGTTGTTGCGCCAAAATAGTTAGCTAATTTTGAGCATACAACCATATCACTAGGTACTTTCGTAGGTACTATGTTTGTTTCAATGTGTAAATAAGCCAAATTTCAGCACGATCTGTTAGTTGATAAAGGCTGAATAAGCTAACAGCCGTTTACTATAAAAGAGCGCAAATTCCAAAGCCTTAACATATTTCAGATTTTCTGACTTGAGTGGCTACCTAAACTAAATAATTAGATTTATAAACTCACACATCTAAATAATGAAAAGAATATGACACTGAATGGATTTGCACCAGTGCTGTGCCTTGTGCCATGGCGGAGCCTACGATGCTTTCCTAAATCAACTAAGGGTCTCAGGATCCAGAGAAGCACACTACGAGTTTTGCCATCCTGCTCCACACCGGCCCAAATCCCGAAAGCCTACCTACATTAAAGCCCGGAACCTGTATAGTTCCAATCAATGGAAGGCTGAGTAGATAGCTGCCACAGAAGGAAAATCCACCAGGCCCTCTTACCCGATGGCAAAACCAAAAGGATTCGATCTCCCTCGCAGGCTCTGCTGCCGGCTGAACAGACTCAGAATAGGACACGGCCGCTGCAACTTCTTCCTACACAAGTGGGGATTGAAAGAGTCTCCTCTTTGCGAGTGCGGTGAGGAAGAGCAGACCGCTGAACCCATCATCCAACCCTGCTTCATTCCTACAATGGATCCGCTGAAGACCTGGATGATAAGACTCCTGACGCAGCCACCTGGTTTAACAATCTTAGTCATTCTTTGATTGCCTTAAATTGGCCTTACGATGAAATTAAATAAATAGGATCCAGTCCGCAGGTTTTCGAATCTTGACACTATTTGTAATGGATTTTTGAATTCTTGTGTTTTACTTTTCTTTACTAATTAGGTTAGTGCAGTGGTTGGTGGTATTTCCTACTTTTTATTGACACTACTACATGTATTTAACACGTTACTATAATCCACGAAGCCCTTACGCTATGCCGGCCAAAATGAATTTTGGCCAAACTCAAACATAAAATCACGCAAGTCCTATGTCGGTGACATATGAATACGATTTTTTTGATTAAAAATCAGGCAAACGTTTCACCGGCATAAAAGTAAAAAAAATTGATCACAAACGAATGTTGTGTCAACATACAGAAACTATACAGCACATTCAATTTGAAATTTTAATATTACAAATTCGCCGAGAAAAAGGCTCATACATAAAATCACGCATGCGTGTCACCGGCATAGGAGTAAAAATGTTTTGATCACAAATATTGTGTCACTGTTAGCGAACGTGTTAAGCTATGCCATGTATCAAAGACAGCTTTCAAAATGAGTTATCTCTAGGACATTATAAATATCATTTTGCATGAATTTATAATTACAAATATATTTATTTCAACCATCCTGGGGTCATAGATCGAGTTAGTACATACATGGAAATACTTAAGCTAATGTTAGTCACCAAAACAACTCAATGCAATACCATACAATTCTATTCTATTCTAATAACCACAACAATGTCAAGGATGGCGATTAGGCTGTACGTGAATCATGGTTAGAGGTCGGAATAGGTCTTATAAGTTGTAACCACTCTTAATTACGTCCTCTCGCGAAGTTTACGTAAATAATGATAATCGAACCTCTGTGCATACGTATTTAGCATACCGTTGTGGCCGCCCCGTATCCTACACATCAGAGATGTAGATCGTTTGCGCATTGTGGTATGGAAGCCATCCACTCCTGCCTCCGCGAACATACCTTTGCACGTGTTGTGTTTTGTTAAATGTAATGAGTGGCAAACAAGCAGACGAGCCACCTGATGGAAAGTGGTCGTCGTCGCCCATGGATATCCCAACAAGCAAAATCAGTACTTATAGTGTTTTCAAGCCTATTTTTTATTGTACTTATCAGATACTTGTAGTTTATTACACACACGGATTTGGGTGCAGTTATAGGCATTGCTTTCTTATAACAATCTTAGAATCAACTAGCAGAATGTCAGTAGGCCCTATAATACACTTACGGAAGTTCTACCAAAATACAAATGCTCCTATAACGTTCTGAGACTACCCATTTATAAGTTTTTTTACTCTTATAAGTATCTCACATGAGCATCATACTAAAGCAATCTTATTTATAACGCATTACTAATATACTTAGTTATTAATACATTTTATGTTTTTTTTATATTACTTTGCGTGGTACTTAAAAACAAATGTAAGTATTTTTCTTAGCTAACTAATATAATTTGTAAGTAGTTTAGAGCATATATAAGTGTAGGGGCAGTAATCTGAGAGGCAACTTACTTGTAAATCCAGAGGCAAATCCACGTGTGAGGTACTGGAGTTTTGAAGAGAATCACCGCTCAAACTGACACCCACATTTCTCCAATAGACGCTGGTAAAGATCTATTCACTTGCTGTGTTTTAGAGAAGTTGCAGCGACGGATAATAGCAAAAAGTAATTATTTCTGCACAATCGCGGATCGTATTCAACAGTAACAGTCAATCCAGATGGCGCTGTAAGCGCGTCGGAAAATGCGTTGAGATTCAGCTAGCAAGATTGCCAACTCAAAAATACTGCCACAAGAAAAACTTATTGCTTCCAAAGTGTGTTGTCTTGTATGTACGAAAAATACCTATCCATCTACAATGAAACAATAAAGAAATAAAATTAACTATTCTGTTCCGCGACGGAACAATAAGTATTGTAATATACTGTATGTATAGTTAACTTACCGGGGAAGTCATTTTTATTGTAAATGTCCACCATAAATTGTTAAATTTTACAATGCCCCTTGAAAAAGCGGACATATCATATATTTTGTTAAAATAATATTCCCACATTTATTATGAACATTCGCCATTTTCTAAAAATTCTCTGCATTGAGTATGTTATAGGACAATTATAGGTAAATTTGCACTTATAGTAGTTTTAGTCCAGAGAACTTGCCGCCATATTAATATGGCGTAACGTATTAGGGTTCCTCAAGAAATCTTCTCACTATCTATGAATCATAAGAAAGTAAATTTTAGTTAAAAATAATGTTTTGGTCTCCGCCATGGTTACACATTTCAATAAAACTACTTAAACGGATTATGTCGCGTACAATTCCTTAAATTCATCCCGATGTTCCAAATATACTAGATTACAAATTACATCGTCAATGTGACAATATTAAACGATTACTAATAAGGTGTTTGATCTAATAACTTATATGATTGTTTCATCTAATAAGGCTCTTACCAAGTACAATTTCAGTTATAAGAACATTGGGCACGACTTATAGCGATGTGGACTTGTAATCACCTCAGCTTAGTATATTATAATATCTTGTTCTCTTATAAAATGCTACTATAAGATCAAATACTATTCAGGACTATTTGTTCTTACCGCAAACTACTATAGGAGACTTAAACTATAACTGTCTTAAAAGACGATCTTGAAGCTTACTAGAAGTCTGTAAGATAAAACCAAATGATCTTAAGACTATCTACGCTTATGAAATGTTACTATAAGTAAAAGTATTCTGTAACTGTTCTGTGCTACAATCTTGTAGCAAACTATAAGGCTGAAATATAAACATTAATGCTCTTGAGTATGTTACCGCTTATCGTATGCTTTTATAAGTAAATGGCTCTACGGCAATGTCTTTATAGGAACGTTATTAGTAAATAAGTACTTATATTATTTATTTATAGGCATACTTTGCTTGTTGGGATGTGCAACACCGCCGGAGGAATCGCTCATACATTGCCAATCTTTGAGTGCCCTGTTAACTCGCTTTTTGAAGAATCCCATGTTATACCGCTCCGGAAACACCTCAGGAGGAGGCTTCTTCCACAACTTGCTAGGGCGTGGAAAAATTAACGTGATGCCCGTTTATTTTTAACTAGCTTCTGCCCGCGACTCCGTCCGCCTTAAATTCGTTTATCGCGGATAAGAATATTTTTTCGGGATAAAAAGTAGCCTACATCCTTCCCCGGGACTCAAACTATCTCCATACCAAATTTCATCTAAATCGGTTCAGCGGTTTAAGCGTGAAGAGGTAACAGACAGACAGACAGACAGACATACTTTCGCATTTATAATATTAGTATGGATTAGTATGGATAGTGGGGATGTACCTGTACCTCCTCTGTTTCTAAGGCGGGAGGTGCGATGATAGAAACGTGACGATGACACCAACTCAAAAAGTACTTCAGAACATTCCTCATTGTTCGAACGGTAAAACAATCACAGAGAGCCACCATCTCTCCGGAAGCTAAGTGGTACCATGGCCGTCTGTCAGTTCCGGATCAATTTGGACCATGGATCTTGTTGTTTGTTTATTATCGGTGATAATCACGAGTCACTTAGACACACAAGTAATATAAATAATATTAGGAAATAGAAATATGCCCGCGATTGTCGAAAGCATTTCTGACGGTTTATTTATTATGTCGATCCTTATCTACGTCCGTTCTTACCAACGTCTTATCCGTCGAAAAACTATTTATAAGAAGCTATTTATATTATACGCCTTATGATATCTCGGTATACATTGACAACTATTGTTTCGAATAAGGCGATAGCAAAAGTTGTTCATTAATTTTATCACTAACAAATGACTTTCACATGGCTTACCAACTACATTCACCATTTCGAATGTCTAAAAGATATACATAATTATTACTTCTTCTATAAAATAATGCTTATTTTTTAGGGTTCCGTACTTCAAAAGGAAAAATGGGACCCTTAGAAGATCACTTTGTTGTCCGTCTGTTTGTCTGTCAAGACCATTTTTCTCAGGAACGCGTGGAGATATCAAGTTGAAAGTAACATCAAATACTTATGTTTGCGTACACTTGAAGCTGTAAAAAAATTAAGCTTCTAAGTCAATGCAATCCAAAGATAGTCATTAAAAATGGTGTGTCCATATACAAATTGCCGTCCATGGAGAACCCATAGGGTACCTCCAAGTTGTCTTGGGAAACTTGAGATTTGTTATGAAGGTAGCTGTTATAGAACAACCCACGAAATATATCTGAAAATCTTACTTTTTTATCTATGTCTGTATATAAAATGACCCCACACCGCGTACATTTTACTTGGTAGTACGGTTCTGCTAACCCTGAATAGCATAGATGCGGCCGTTTTAGCGTATGTACATTCTGTACAGAACCCTCTGTGCGCGAGTCCGACTCGCACTTGGCGGTGTTTATCTTGGAAGCCGAACAGTATATTAATGCTGGGCAAATGTCTCTAACTCTCCATGTTATAAAACAAACATGAAACTTACGAGCCGAAAAAAATATAGTGACCAGAATTATTGATTAGTCCTGTCCTGTCTTGTTATCCTTGTCAATTAAACTAGAGACGGCATATTTATCCGAAAAGTACAAACTAGCAATAATATGTAGGCATTATAGGTATTATCCTGTAACTGAAATTAAAATCACAGCAACACAGAAAGAGATACAGCTCAAATCACAGCTACAAATCTTATCCACTTAGATCATTTCACTTCTGAGGGTGCAAGACATCCTCTAAAAGGTCTCCAAAATCAGTCGATCGCTGCAGAAGAATAAGGTCCTATGCCTCGATACTCTGCCGATTGATAAGACTTTCTTCCATGGCTACACGGAGCCTCTCCAGAGCACACGAGTTTGAATGATGGATCAACCGACACCGCAAGGACGAAGGTACAATTTTTCATCCAGCGATATCTAACGATCTAGGTGAGTCGGGTCTCGGAAGGCAAAAAGGTCTGTAATCCTCTTATATAGGTTGAATCTTGGTCCTGTATCCAAATTGTTCGTTGGCGCGTTCGTGAAATGATCGTAAAAGGTATTTAGCATAAAGAAAATATTGTATTTTAGGTGTCTGTAGCCAAAATGACAAAAACGTGTCCGTCCGTCTGTATGTTTGGAGTGATGAAGCCACAACGACACATACAAACACACAAACAAAAAATATATTTCCCTAATTGATAGATTCAGTCGTTACCTTGCGGGATTCCATATTAGATTAATGGATTATAGTTCCATTGCTTTTCCACGAAATAATAATTTCTTTATCGCTTTTCTTAACTAAATATCAAAATACCGTATAAACGATTTCAAAATCTGAAATTAAAATTTAAATCGGCCAAGAAACACGCAAGATATAGGCATTTTAAACTGCTAATTAGACGGCGATTTGACAGAGGTCCGACAAGTACTGTTACGTCATAGTCTACGCCGGCCATATAAACTCCATATTAAATTAGCTATCAGACAAGCACAAAGCAAACTCAGCTTCAAGCACATATTGCGCAAGCACTTCTTTAGTAAGCTTCAAGATTAGCTCTCTCTCTCGGTATGATGTTTTTAACTAGGTACATAAAGCAATATGTATGTAGATATATTCTATTGTGTATTTGTGTAAGTTTATGTACGTATATATTATAAGTATATCTGTGTATTATATTTCTCTTCAATTGTCTCAGTTTACAGGTCTTGCACCCATATAACTGTTTCTGTTTAACCCAATGGTTGACTGGTAGAGAATGCCTTTTGGCATTAAGTCCGCCATTTGTACATTTTTCAATTATGCAATAAAGTTTAAATAAATAAATAAATTCCGTTTTGCTAGAAAGAGATAGAATGAGATGTTTGATGGCTTATATCTTGGTTACTTTTATAGTTATTCGAATTTTTTTTTGTCTACTGTTTGTTACATGAATGAGCTTTTAATAAAGCAAAAATTAAAATTCATGCATATTCCCTATTGTGCTCAGAGCGCATATTTTCATGCAGTTTCCACAAACTAACAAAAATACGCATGCAAATACAACAATAAACCACCAGACAGTATAATACGAGGCATCATCAAGAGATGCAGGAGATGTTGACGATCCGGCGTCCACCCAAGAAGTCAAATCTTCTCGGGTGGATTCCGAACCGTCAACATCTCCTGCATCCACTGACTCACATATCTAACCAAGAAACTATTTTGCAGAAAAAAACAAGGAAACTAATAATCCATTAATCAAATATTTTCGAATTCAGTGACCTATTTTTTTGAAAATACCTTCAATGTACAGACATTTCATTTTTACAACTTTATAATAGTATAGATGTGAAAGTAGCTCTGTCCGTCTATCTGTTACCTTTTTACGCTAAAACCGATGAACCGACTTCGATCAAATTTGGCATACACATAGTTTGAGACCCAGGGTAGGACATAAGATAGCTTTTATCCTAGGAATCATAGAGGGATGGAAGTTAGTATGGGAAATCTAGGTAACGCAAAGTCGCCGGTATTGCTAGTGCTCTCATACTTCCGCCGCGTGTTTTAATTCGTAGAACGCAAGTAGTACTGTAGATCGTATTTAGTACGCATGTGCCCGAGCAAGGGTCCTGAGTCATGGCCACGCCCCGCCCTTCACAATAACAAATTTAATGTAAGCGACAAATAACCGCGTGACTATATTATGGCCTCTGTAGTCTTTCGATGGATGATCCGTATTAAAAATCCTATTACTTTAAACGAGCAATAGGCTTGTGTCCTAAAAAAATATAATTAGTCCGCCAGTTAGTTAATCAGAAAATAGCTTCTGCCTTAAAGTCCTTTATCGCGGATAAAAGTAACATTCCGGGATAAAAAGTCGCCTATGTCCTTCCCCGGGACTCAAACTGTCTCTGTATCAAATTACATCTAAATCGGTTCAGCGGTTTAAGCGTGAAGAGGTAACAGACAGACAGACAAACACACTTTCGCATGTATAATATTAGTATGGATATAGGACACGTATTTTTATAGATACGGCCGTTTGCAGCGTATATTTTGTACGGAACTCTCGGTGCGCGAGTGAGACTCGCACTTGGCCGGTTTTTTCCTTTTGAGTTACGGAAACCTAGAAAACAAAATTAACCATTAAATTTTTAGCAAACTCAATCCGCGTTTCTGGCCGCCTTTTAACGAACGCTTTCGACACCCAGTCGGAATTAATATAATATCATGAGGATATGTTACCTTAGGGGTATTTGTGCAAAAAAGGGAGAGCTAACATGTTAAACAATTATTTATAATGTGTCTTTGTATACAGTGGGTTATAAAAACAGCCAACATACTTTACTTCAATTTGTATAGCATCAAATAAAAAAAACTGGCCAAGTGCGCGTTGGCCCACCGGGGGTTCCGTACAACATATACGCTACAAACGGCCTATCCATGAAAATCCAGAGCCCTACTCCTAAGCAAAATGTACGCGGTGTCCGGTCATTTCATATTGGTTACTGACATAGACAGGCAGACATAAAATTATTCTGATTTTAGTACTTGTTGTTATAGCGACCACAGAAATACATCATCTGTGAAAATGTCAACTGTCTAAGTATCACGATTCATGAGATACAGCCTGGTGACCACCAAAAACGGCAAAAGAATACGTTTGCTATATGGGAGCCCCCCTTAAACATTTATTTAATTCTGTTGTAGTATTTGCTGTTATAGCGGCAACAGAAATACTTCATCTGTGAAAATTTCAACTGTCTAGCTATCTCGGTTCATGAGTTACAGCCTGGTGACAGACGGACAGACAGACAAACGGACAGTGGAGTCTCTGTAATAGGGTCCCGTGTAACCCTTTGGGTACGAAACCCTAAAAAACCTGCCAAGAGCATGTCGGACCATGCTCAGTGTAGGGTCCTTACGTTCATATACGTACTTTTGCTAAGAAGCGCAGTTTTTCGGCAATAACTCAAAAATGATAATATCCAATCATGTTGAAAATAACTTGCGTTAAAAGTGCTTCCTAAGCTTTATCTTTTTAATTTAGCTCATATTTTTGTGACATAAGGTTTAGAAAAGAGAGGCGACCGCAATTTACGCTACTCTCGGAGTGATTATTTTTAAAAATATATTTACTGGAACAAATACTTTTTTGAAACCTTAAAATGTTTTAATAGACTGTCATTGATATTGGCTGAAAAAAAAGCAAACCAATTTTGGTTACATATATGGAGTGTTGGCTTTGGGCTTATAACTACTAAATTGCACTTTACCTCTTTATCAATATTCCCAGTTCTCAAAACTGCTTGGTCTCAGAATACCTAAATAGCAGAATGCCTAATTTTTTTTCCTAAAAGACCGGAATCTTAATATAGCCAAATTTCAAAATAGCTTAGTCTCATAATGCCTAAACTTCAAAACACTCAGGGCAAAACAAAATATTCTGTATTTATTATCTAACCGTCATTCGGAATTTGAAGGAATTGTGCATTTCAATATTTAGGTATTTCGAGGATATGACGTTTTAGGTCAGTCATAATGAATTTCGTTCATTTTAAGAATGAGACAATTTGACATTTAGGTATTATGAGCTCCTGGTAATTTGAAAATGAGGTATTATGAAATTTTGTGGTTTTAAGCCGAAAGCGTTTTTTGTTATTTAACTATCAAACTAAGCAGCGGCTTATAGAAGACACCTACCTATATTCCAAATTACTTACATCAATATATGTACATCTTGTAGTCTATTATAAAGATGTATAAATGAAATGTCTGTACATTGAAAATATTTTCCAAAAATTGATTGCCACGGAATATTTGGAAGTCACTAAATTAACAAAAAAATGATATCATTGTATTATGTAATGTATGTTGTTGTGGCTTAATCACGCCAAATCGGCTGAACGGATTTCAATAATTTTTTGTACACGGGTAGCTGGATATGTCCAGATAGTTATAGGATAGTTTTTACCCGACTACGCAAAAAAAAAATAGAGGCGTTATGACTTTTTCTTCTCCGCGAACGAAGTCGTTCTATTTTTTTAATCAAAATACCTGTGACGGACGGATATGACGAAACTAGAAGGGTTCCGTTCCGGAACGGAACAGATCGATTATTGCCGTATTCGCAATGAACTGTAGCAACAACGTAACGTAACGTGACTTCACATAAATCCAATTACGAATTTCATAATATTTACCATTGTTTCACAATTCTCAGACGCATCCCCTAACAACATTCGATCTTCCTCTCTCTATAAGACAAGCTCAGAGCATTTTCTCTTTCAAGCGCATGTTGCGCAATCATCTCTTCAATAAATCTCAAGATTGATTGTCTGTGTGATGTTTTGCAGGTGTAAGGGTACATATATATTTTAAAATTGTATTGTATTTATCTATTTGTATTTTAATGTAATATGTGTGTATGTATATAAATATTTATACGTATATATCCCCATATCGACTTGTTGATTTGGGTCTCTTTTCTTTACTTTTTTTTTGTATTCTCAACATTATTGATCCTGCACTAACTACTAGTTTCTGTTTGGCCCTAGGGTTGACTGGTAGAGAATGCCTTAAGGCATTAAGTCCGCCATTTGTAACAGTTTGTATTGTGCAATAAAGTTTAAATAAATAAATAAATAACATTTAAAAACCCTATAAGCCCGGTTTTATTAAAATGGAGCCGAACAAAAATGATGCAAACAAGCCGAGCAAGTTACAACGCAATATCACGTACCCTAAGTACTTATAGGTATACCGATAGCAGCACTGGACCCTTCCCTATAAAAGGGCCTGACCTTCCACAACGTCCCTTCAGATAAATTATAAAGATCTAGACAGGGGCAGGGCAACCCTTCCTAAGGGTTATTGTCAATGTTTCCTTGCATTTGTTGTTACTTTGTGTTTTGCTGCGCTTTATCTATTGAAATACCAAGGTATAATGTGTCTTGACTCAAGCTTGGGCTGTGTGGAGAAATCACGTATGGTTTCTAACCGGTTAAAGGAAAATTGAAAACGTCTGCGTTTAGGACTCAAACTTTAATAGGCAACGGCCGTTTAGGTCCAACAGGTGAAGCTACCAGAGGTGTGGCGTCAGGATAATTACAAGGGAAGCCGAAACGTATTAATTTACTCATTATTTAAAGAAAAAAAATGTTATAAGCCTTTCCTTGGGCAACCCGGTGGGAATCGGCTTATATAGACGCGGCGCCACGCCACTGGAAGCTACAGACTGAGCCAGCTGAGACATGTTCAAGTCTGAGCCAGCTGAGACATCGAATTTTCTAATAGCCATATTATTTTCTTCTTTAACTCTTAAGTTTCACGGCGATGCTTATCGACATTGAATATTGTAGTAAATATATTTTCAAAAGGAAAAAAACGGCCCCGTTATAGGATGACTATGTTGTCCGTCTGTCTGCCAAGACCCTTTTCCTCAGCAACGCGAGGAGGTATCGAGTTGTAATTATCATCAAAAACTTATGTCTGCGGTTTCCTGAAGCTGTAAAAAAATCAAGCTTCTAAGTCAACGCAATCCAAAGATATATAGTCATTTAAAAAAGGTGTTTCCAAACAAATTGCCGCCCATGGGAAATATAGGGTTATACTTCCAGTTGTCCCAGAAACTTGAAATTATAAATTACTAGATTCTGCCCGCGACTTCGTCCACCTTAAATTCGTTTATCGCAGATAAGGGTATTAGAGCACAGACATTTAATTTTAGAACTTAACTTACAGTATATAAATGTCAAGAAATTTAAATTTTTCAATTCAATTTCACGGCAGCAACTGACGTATTAAAGTATTTTAGGGACAAAACGTTAGGAGCATTGCCATTGACAATAAACCCCCTTCGATACTCTTATTTATTTCATTTCATTTAAATTGGAGTGGAACTCGATAAAATCTGAATACAATTCAAGGTCCATCAACGCACAATAAACATCACCCTTACGAGTCGCAATTTGATAAGAATTTATTTGAGCTCCTTACGCTTGGGGCGAATTTAAAAGATTATATCTAGATCAAGTTGTTTCCAAATGATGTATCGAGGAAACATGTCATGGACAGAAGAGGTAACAAGTTTAGACATGGGAAGGGACTAAGCTTGTTCGACAGCTTACTGGAGTGTATTGAAGATATTTTGGTTTAGCTCAGTGGGAGTAACGTTGCCTGCGAAGCTGAGGTCCTGGGTTCAAATCCCGGTAAGGGCAAATATTTGTGTGATGAGTATAAATATGTGTTCCTGAGTCTTGGATGTTTTCTATGTATATACGTAAATATATCATCGTCTAGTACCCATAAAAAACCTTATTGAGCTTACCATGGGACTAGTTCGATTTGTGTAAAAATTGTCCTGTAATATTTATTTATTTTATTTTTATTTTAGAAAAATAAGTCATACGGACTATTTGATGGTCACTAAATCGAAACATATTTTTTTATTTTATTTTAGTATGTGTCTTTGTGGCTTCATCGCGCCAAAACGACTAAATGGATCTATATTTTTGGTACACGAGTAGCTGGGCATCTATAAATGGTTATAAAGTACTTTTTACTTGACTACGCAGAAGAAAAATCAGGATTATGACTTTTCTCCTGCGATGGCGAAGTTGTTGAATACTTTTTTATTAACAAAAACACACAACTGCCAAAATCTATCTAGGGAGTTGTTGTGAGTATGAAGGAGTGTTGCTTCCTATTCCCTATTTAACGTTTTTCTTCGTCTAACAGGCAGTTTGGTAATAACACAACGCCTCAACGTGCTCAGCTAACCTGTGACTCTGTGGTGGTGGATGTAGAATTGTAGATGTATGTAATTGGCTATATACAATTTCTTCCAAATGTGGCAGCAAGGCTAACAGAGTGACCTCCAAATACTCCATTATAATGTTTTTTTTGAAAATATCTTCAAGGTACAGATCTCCCGCAAAAGTACATTAAAAATTTGTTCGGTGATGATAAGGCGTCGGAAAAGGTAAAAAAAAAACATAATAGAGTGGTTACAACCGGGTAAAATTTCCGGTATTATTCTATTACTAATCGTAACGATAAATATACGCTTTTTTACACACAGTACGCGATAAATCCGAAAGTATGAACTATATTTTAAGTTGCTAGAAATAGAATAAACAATTTATGTTTTCCCACTCATTGCTTCTCAATGGGACGTGTCAGCGTCAACATATGAAAGAGCTAATAGTGCTTGAAAGAGAAATAATAGCGTAAAAGGGTCAAGCTAATAATCAGGTAGGATGGAGTTTACCCAGTTGTAACTACTCTATATTATGTTCGCGAACTTTAGGTATATTAGGTCTACGTTTTCCGATCACTTTGATGATACGGCTTGATGTGATGTCTCCAGTGGTTAAATGCTCTTTAATCTCACTCTATTAGAAACAAGTTTTTAAAATACGAACGATCACAAAACAAGCTCCACGCCATGTATTTCTCCGTGGATTGGCAAACGCCGCCATCGACAATGGTCATAGACGGTATTATTCCGAACTCGTTTGCGATTAGGAGAGAAAGACTTGTCCGATGGCAATACCGCCCAAGGCCAAGTGCGAAACGCGCAAGTAAGGGATGGGCGACCTATCGATAATTTTCCTTTTATCTAACCAATGATATCTGATACGCTCTATGTGAACATTGGAGAAAACCAACATTCTTAACTAAGCCAATACCCACCAGAGGCGTGGCGTCAGGAAAATGACAAGGGAAGCCGAAGCGTATTCTTTTACTCATATTGAAAGAAAACGGTGGTTATCTGGGGGCACGGCAGTGCCCCCGCCAAGTCGAACAAAACAAAGGCACGCCGTACCATACTTTTCTCGAAGCCATTCACGACATTTTCGACTGGTTGGTAATTATATCTAATTCGTTAACTAGGAACATGTTATTGTGACCGTTATAGTGACTGTATGAATATTACACATCTTCATATTTTTAATAAATAAAATGACTTGGCCATCGCACTCTGGCATCATAATTAATTCTTCGTTTACGTTCAGAGGGCTAATAAAATTAGGTTTGCTGCATGTAGTTTATTGCCGTTGTGCGATTGGCCAAGTCATTTTATTTATTAAAAATATGAAGATGTGTTATATTCCTACGGTCACTATAACATGTTCCTAGTTAACGAATTCGATGAACATTTATGAATGACAAAGTTGTTGAATATATGCTCACATGGATAGGTATTACTGAATAAATTAACCGTCACAAGAACATGTTGTTAGTTCGGTGAACATTTATGAATGACAAAGGTGTGGGGTAGATCCTTCCGTGCATAGGTACTACTGAATAAATTAACCGACTTGGTAATTATATCTAAGAACTTTTTGTGGTAGAAAAGATTGCAAGACTTGGCAATCTTTTTACATGTTATGTTTTTGATGGGATAAGCCTTTCCTCGGGCAACCCAGTGGAAATCGGCTAATATGGATGCCACGCCGCTGATACCCACCTTGCTGAACTACTAAAATATAGTAGCTAAGCGCATGGTACCCTTAGTTGTCTACACTGTTCAAAATTATATAATTTTCCATGTAAAAAAAAAACATTTAAACGTGTAAAATTCATTTAAATTTTTCGTAAAAATCCTTGCTTCTTCGGAAATTATACAAGTTGATGTGTTTTCTTTTGCATGTAAAACTACATAACTTTTAACAGTGTAGCCGTTCTCATCAAATCAAGTACTAAGTTGAAAAACTGCTAAGTATTTATCTCGCCCTCAGAACTCATGTTTTACTACATGAAAATCGTGTATACCAAATACTACCCAATGAACTGTGATCTTTATTACTCGCACGAAAACCTTTTAAGTCAATCTCACGATTTTTCAAAACATAACATTATTCGTTAGACAGTCAACCTAATTTTAAACTTTAACATAAATTAATTATTTTTGGGACAAAATCTTGAACTGTTACTGCCATGTAGCATATACCATTAAGGCTTGTAAACTTTACTGATGGTAAAAGTGGCAAGTTATAATGTGGCAACATTTTATTGCACATTGACCGCTTTACTAAAGCTTTCTAGTCTTGCTTTATGGCCATTTAGTACTGGTTTACCGACTTGTTTGAACAGTAATTGCTTGTAAACATGTTCAAAGCACTTTGCGGGTATTGAATCGCCAATTGTATTTCATAGTCGTACTCATAAGGTTGACCTGCACGCTCCTAAGTCAAATACATAACGTTAACCACTTCTAAAATTTACTTAAAGTTATTTAGTACTAGCTATCCGCCCTGGCTTCACACGGGTGTACAAAGCAAGAAGATGAGACCAAAACTTCCTCTTACTGGACCATCTCCGTCTCACTTTTTTCTTATATGTATCTTTCAAACCCACATTTTCACTCTTCCGTGCATTTTTTTACTATTTGTCTTACATACAAACTTTGTCCAGATAATTATAATTACAAACACAAAAAATAATTAGCCGAATAGGCCAGTTCTGAAGTGATCAAATCAAATCAAACCATTTGTTTATTTCGTGTTACACGACACATATACATATTACATTACATTATAACTTAATTATCAAATGTTTTTTTTAATTAATTAAAAAATGCACAAACATACATTTCGTAAATTGATTTTGATTTATACGGAAGAGAATAGGTACAATGTGAAATTTACAAATTTTAGTATATTTAGTTAGTGTTAATTTAAGTACCTTATAATTTAGTTTAGAAATTTATATATTGATAGTGAAATAAAATGTTTAGCTATCGGATCGCAAAAAAAACCTATATGTATAATTACTTTAAAAAAAGACGTTCTTCGACGTTTCGGACGTAACGTCGAAGAATTACCAATTACAGGCAATTAAATAAATCATTTTATACGCGATTAAGCCCCGTTTTGTTGTGTTGTGATAATGAGTGAATCTCGTGTAAGTTTAAATCAACATTTATAAAAAGTTACTGATAAATTATTCTAATGATCTAAATCGATATAAAGCGTTACAGATAAGTGTCGCGGCACTACGCGCGGGGCAGATGGGCAGGCCTGGCCCTATAGTGTCGAATCTGGTACTTCGACCTTCTTACTGCTTAGTTTATTAGAGACTGGTTAAATACGCACTCGAGAGGATGTGCAAAAAGTGCTTTGTTTAGTGACAAAGGATTCAAACCCCACGGAATTACTGCTTCATTTCCATCAATGAATCGGATCGTTTGGGTTTAGCGTCAAATATAATTTCAGAGTTTTCGCGTTCGTTTTGCCAATTTTTTTTTGGTTCTTTTGTCTCTATTGGTCAGACCATTTCAGATGTTCTGAAGTAGGTCATCGAAGAGAAAAGTTCGGTTTTGCCTAGCAACCAGAAGCGTTACTAGGTCTTTGAGTAAAACCGATTGATCAGCTGGCAGATCGCCTATCCTTTTCTGTTACATAGGTCCGTGGACCAAATCTTTGTTGATGTAATAGAAGGTCTTGTGGCCTCTTGAAGCCACTTAGGGACGGTCTGTATTGGGTGAGCTATGGTGTACGGGAAGCCGGTTGCCAAGGGGAAGGTGAGGAGGCATCACATTCAACTCTACCTGTTGTGTCAGTATTGTCGTGTAATTTTTGTTGCAATCCCTCAAGTCTTTGTCTGTCCTCGTTTTGTCAATGATACACGTTTTTACTTTTTATTATACCACAGGAATAAGCATAATAAATGAACAGAACAGTCGCCTCGAGTCGAAGTGTCAAACTTATAAATTCCTATTCGAGGTGAGACCGCGTTGGAGTGAAAATGTTTATCCTATCTCTTTTTGCTCTTCGTGTTAAAATCATGCGTTTACTAGATGTTGCTGCTTTGATCTCCAACAAGCCTTAAGTTGTTATGATGACTTATCCGTTATACGAATCAAATAAACTGCTCCATTCTCTCGCCACTTGCTCCTAGAGCACTGATCATCCTCCTTCCCCGTTGTCCCATTGGTCCAAAAAAGGTTATTTTGTATCATGTAGTTTGCATTATGACTTTCCGTGAAAAAATCTCTTTTGACACAAACTCACATACCTATACCTTTATTGGTTCAAGAGTACGATATATCTCAGATACGTCACCTCTGCGTATCATCGCTAAGAAACCAACCGCATCCTGTTTTTCATTAAGAATTAATTAAACTTGGAATAACATTGTAATTTCCGTTGTTGTTACAACAAACTGGAAGACAAACAATAACTGCTAATAAAGGCGCCAGTAGCGTTTGTGGAGTGACTTCAACTTATAATACATTTAAATAGGATAAAGGAGATCAGAGTTTAATGGTGTGGTTTTAGTGGCAACAAACCAATCCAATCTCTAGTTTTTAGGGTAAAATAGGAGCCTATTACTAAGAGTTGGGATGTCCCAAAAAAGTTTGACCTCGATTTTACATCGAAATCGTAAAATATAGGTTAATTTAAGATTCTAATTTCGTCCGTTTTCCATTCGGATGACTATATTTGTTACAATTCCTAACCAAAGTTTGCTGTGACGTAATTATTTAGGCGTTTTGTAATCGTCAATATCAATCGTATCTCGGTTAAGGATAGTACCGAGATACGCGGTTTTGGACGGATTTAATGGAAAACGGACAATTGCAAGCGGTTTATGAAACCTAATCCTCTAAATGGTTTTTGAATTGCCATACCTTTGAAAAAACTGGTACATCGAAATTCGCTGTCCGTCTGTCTGTCAGTTTGTCTGTCTGTTGTTCTGTGTGTCACCAGGCTGTATCTCATGAACCGTGATGGTAAGACAGTAGAAATTTTCACAGATGATGTATTTCTGTTGCCGCTATAACAACAAATACTAATTAAATATTTTTTTTTTTTTTTAAAACCCCCCGACTTGTTCCACTAAAAGCTGAATATCTTAGAGACGAGTGCTGGGATTTTCATCCTACAAAGCTAAGAACACTCGGGATAAAATTATCTATGACACAAAAAAAACCGCACTCAAATTGGTCCATCCGTATGGGCGCTACGATGCCACATACAAATACACACACATACATACACAGAGTCACAGACACGTTAAACTTATAACACCCCTCTTTTTTATCGGGGGTTAAAAACAGAATAATTTTATGTCTGTCTGTCTAAATCATTACCAATATAAAATGATCGAACACCGCGTACATTTTGCTTAGGAATAGGGATCTGCTAACACTGGATTTTTATAGATACGGCCGTTTTAGCGTATATTTTGCACGGATCCCTCGATGCGCGAGTCTGACTCCCACTTGGCCGGTTTTTTTCAGTATAATTTAAGTTTAGGATTTAATATTTAGCTTCGTCGCTTCAGTGTCCTACAATACAATTTACAATAGGCTGTAGTGGTTATAAATGAATAAGTGTGTTAATTAAATAATGAATTTTATTCGGTAAGTAAGCCACAAGGCAACTTTTACAAGTTTCAAACTACCGACATTTCCCAAGAGGAGACCACTGTTGAGAAGAAAGCCGAAACAAACTCAACAGCAGTCAGTCATATTTACTAAATAAAAACCATTAAAAATATAAGTGCTTAGCCTATCTTAAATTTATCTTTAGAGTCCCCGGCAAGCTCGGTTCTCCATACAAACGTAGGTACGCTCTCGTTCGCTCTGCAACTTTGTATTTAGAACAAGTTAAAGTATATCCCACCAAAAACATTCTGTAAAAAACTAGCCAAGTCTCGATGGAGCAGCTTGTTTATCTCTAAAAAGTAATGAAATCTAGACAAAGTCGTGCCGAGTCTAAGGTTCTTTACTGCGTTTTTTTTTTATTATAGTTAATGTTGTGTGACTTGGCCATTTTGCAGGCCGCCATTGCACCAATCGTTGACGGTCGGACGTCGGACGGTGTCATGGAGCACCTGGTTTTGTACCCTTGTGTACCCTTCAACGGCCAAGTCACACAACATTAACTATAATAATAAAGAAATCGCAGTGAAGAACCTTAGACTTGGCACGACTTTGTCTAGATTTCATTACTTTTTAGAGATAAACAAGCAATGTTTTTGGTGGGATTTCACTTCTTTTTGTAGAAACGTGGGCATGAACCTTCGATTTTTGACATCAAATGAAGCGGCCCACCAAGTTGAATATTTTTTTGTAAAGGCGGTATGTCGATCTCTAATAGTTTGGTCGGGCTCTTGTGTTTTCTAATCAGGGTCACCAGGTACTCCAGATCTTAGATTATCCAAGTTTGATAGTTTTCCCTTTATGTGGCCATTAAACCCTAACTCTGTACCAAATTTCAGCTCTCTGAGTTTACGGGAAGTACTAGTTCTATTCTGATAATCATGAGTGAGTGAGTGAGTGTCATAAATGCGAAACTTTGCTTTCGCTTAACTTCGGAACTAAATGACCTAGAGACTTAAAATTTTGGATTTAAGTATGTGATTATAGCTTACTGGATGACGAAGATTTCTGCGTTCTTGTCTTATCCAGAGGTTCTCAAATAGGGGCCTGAAAATGCAGCGAAATGGTTCCAGTAAAGGATGGTACGGCAGTGTTTGCTTCGCGCTCGACTTGGCGGGGGCACTGCCGTGCCACCTGATGCAGGCCTGTAATTAGTTTATGTAGCTTCAGATACTATAGTAAAAAAAAATACAGCGAATCTAAGTTTTTTAGAAGAAAACTTGTTTTTGCTGTATTTCGTTTATTTTATTATGCCATATAAACTAATTACAGGCAATTAGATATACCTCATGTCATTGTATACGCAAAGTTTCGTTACAATCCAACACGTAGTTTTAAAATGAGAACGAAACTCCGTTTGTATAGGAAGGTGAATTTCGGCCGAGCTTGCCGGGGACTATGAAGCATATACACTCTAAGCTTTCTCAAAGAAGTTCCTTACATGCAGCAAAGAATCGATATAGTTTTACTTGGTCATACCAATTAATTATCACAACGTCGCGTTCCTTCGCGTTTTTTCCTTCGAGACCATGGACGTAACGCGACGTCCGACACGTCGAAGAATTACCAACGAAAGGTAATAAAAAATCATATTTATACGCGATTAAGTCCCGTTTTGTTGTTTTGTGATAATGAGTGAAGGTCGTGTAAGTTTAAGTCAATGTTATGCCAATGAATGACTTGCATTGGAATTAGAGCGGAAAAATTAATATACGCATGCCACTGGGAAAAAACTGCGGACATATGAAGTATCCCTTTCTCATCAGTGCAGGAAAGTTGCTCCTTTTCACAGAACTACCAGTAAACCTGTTGCCAAGACGTTCGAATTTGCAAACGGTGAAATGATTCTGATGATCACTTTATCTCCGAATCTGTGGAGTGTAGGGTCCCTTTTATTGTCAGGTCAAATGTTGTTATTATTAAAATAATAACGAGTAGGTAGCAATTAATAACGATTTAATAACGGTTTTCCTTATTTTCCAGTGGCGCCAGGAATTTCGCAACCCGTGCTGTTTGTTTCCTAGAATCGTGCCCGTCGGATTTTAAGTAAGCATTTATTTCCATAACCATACGAACACGAGTACTGGGCATTCATATAACATCTACATCCCAAATAGGACAACGAATATAATCTCACGTAATAATATATTCTTTTTGATGCTACCCCAATGAGAGTTCCGAATTAAACACATGTTTATTTGGGTCATTTATTGAATTGGATATTGGATTGGAAATCCATATATTTGCGGTAAAAATAGCTTTTTTGTTCCCAAAAGTCAAGGGCTTGTTTGATTTCACATTACTTTGTTTTAAGTATATTTCTGTTGCAGCTATAGTTTAAACTAGAAAGTCCCGCCACTTTGTTTACGGAGGAGAAAAATCATAAAGCATTATTTTTTTCAGCGTAGTCGGGTAAAAAGTATCCTCTAACCATCTGTGGATACACAGCTATTTGTGTACCAAAGAATGTTGAAATTTGTTTAGCCGATTTGGCGTGATGCAGTCACAACGACACATACGCACATACCAAAAATCCAAAAAATAATGTTCCATTTAGTGACCTTCGTAATAGTCCGTTACAATATATTTTTTTATATCTTTAATGTACAGACATTTAATTTTTATAACTTTATAATAGTATAGATATGGGTGTAATGATATGTGAGTCTAAAATTCAGGAACACGGCCATAAATGTACAAATGTTGAAGTTAGTGTTGTCTGTGGGCCCGTTCTCCTCCAAAACCAGATTACATTATTAGTATTTTTTAGATAAATCATACAAGGATCAAGCCAGAAATAAAACTAAGTCACGTTCGGAAGCCATTTCACTTCTTATCACGTTCAGAAACCAAAACGAACGAGAGGAACGCCTATGAAATCAGGTTATTGCTTATTATAGAATCTTCGACAACGTACTGATCCGAGTACCTACTGTTTGAAATAACTAATAGTTAAGCAAAGTATACTCGTTTTCCCAAACGAACGTCTTATCATTTATGCTGTTGTAAAAACATTACTTATTGCTAAACACCAATGCCATGTATTTTGTATGAAGAAAATTTCGCAACTTTACCATCCATCAAGTAACATAGCTAGGAAAGGGTTGATATCAATACTTAGCTGAAATTGGTGATAATTCTAGACCCCCATGTTTAGTGTAAAGTTTCATATAATTATTTATATATATAAACATGGGTTTTAATCGATCGGGAACAATGAGTTTTCTAGAGGATGATGCAATATTATATTATATTTATATTATATGTATTATATATTATATTATATTTATTTATATTATATTTTACGTCGTTACATGGACACATAATGTAGAAATAGTTTATTTTATATTTTTTTATAACCTCGATGTGACATTTGTTATCTACAATCGACTGCATACATTTTTTCTCTTGTCTATATGGTTTAGTAGGGAAATTTAAAAAAAGTTTCTTTTCTAAGTCACGACATTGACAGCTACCATTTAATTTTTTCTGACAAAGATAAAGCGCGTCAAAGTTTGGGGGCGCATGAAGTCACGCCGTGTGAAAACGGCGTGACGTCACGGGGAACTTTAACGGGCTATATATTCAACATAATTATTTTTAATTTACAAAACAAAAAATACGTGTCAAATGTTTCCTGATAATGTAACTGACTGACTTATTAAATTGTTTTAGGACACAAGCCTATTCTTGTACCTATTAATACAATGTAATTACTTAGTTTTTAGAAACGGCTCTAACGATTTGAATTAATTTGGTGTGTAGACATAATTTTGCCTTCCAAGTTTATTAGGATTAAAACTCGCATGTCCAGGTTCTATCAGAAATAGGCAGCCAGTCACACGTTTATAGAATTTGTCTAAAATCTATAATTTTGTAGGTCTTAATACATCATTTTAGAAAATATCTACAGGAACACTATTTTTATTTATATGATATAACGCATATTTACTTTCGCAATGGCGGGATTGCGCCCGAGGTGGCCTGTGGTCCGTGTGATACCGGCCCCGGCCCGACCTCCGAGTTCCCACAAGCCCAGGCACCATCAAACTCCAATACGAAATCACCAAAATCTAAGTAATTGCTAATTCCGAGAACATGCGGCGTCCGATACGCCAGAGCGAGACGGGAGACGAACTCGTTTGCAATTATTAATTGCTTAAACCTTAGGAAATGAGTTAGATATTTCTCACGCCGCATACGCGGCATGCATAGTTTTTGCGTAATTTTGCCACGAACGTAACTAGACGGGTCGGAACCAGCTAGGCTTATTCGGCCGTTTTTTTGCCAGCAGGTGTCCTACCGGTCGAACAATATAGGCTCGATCCTTGCAACACTAGGTCCGCCTGTTCCGAATGATGTCAGCGATAACAAATCGTAAAAATAAAAATACAGCGCGTACGAGTCCAAACATTCGAGTCGCTAAAAACAGAGCGGGCTCGCGAATCCTACAATACCACTTTTGGTCAATAGGCGCGCTTGCGCGTAGTACGAAGGTTTGCGGCCAAGTGCGCGCGCAGGGGCCCCTGACCTTGCGGCGCACGCGGTGCCTTGCCCCCCTGCCCCGCCCCCGCGCCGCCTCCGCCCCGCACAACTACGCTACTCTGATTTCCACCAGGTTTATTTAGTATCGATTTGGTTATCGAGCGGAGGAATTTGCCCATGAGATTTCGGTAACAATAAACGTTTAAATATTGATTCATTACAGCATTCAAGGACTCGAATTCTTTTTCCGATTATACGACTTTATAAACGGTGAGGAATACGCCACCGATTCCTCCATCTCCGCGTCGAGGCCAACTCCGTAGTCATTGATCATGATCACACAGATTCTAATGAAAGAGATGTTTCGGCAGTTTCAGCCCATGAATTCCCCGCGGTCATTCCGTGCCCACATACTTACATCCAATTTCGTACATCCATCAATTTGTTCGAGGTCTCCTTTCCTAAATATTGGCAACGTTGGCTCCCTGCCACGTATTTAAATAAGTCAAGCTTACGCCACAAGTTTTTTTCTCCAAGTTGGGTTCGATACATAAATCCGGCATGGCATGTTCCCAATCGAATATCGGGAGGCTGAGTGTGGCTCTATGGTATTACATACTATTAACTAGGTACTTTTAATATGATTGCCTCTCTCGTGACGGACACGCTGCCATCAATTTATATGCACATCCGATTCTATCGTTATATTCGTTATGGGTAACAGATTTCGGAATTCTTCTCTATTGAAGGAAAACTCGTTTCATGGCGTTAATGGGATTTGTCATCTGTAATAAATACATCGCGCCTCTATCTACAATTCTTTATTTCTCCTTACATCACTGACGAAATTTAAATAGCAGGATTTCCAAAAGATAATCACAATAAGTCGAACATAATCTTGATAAATACGAGTGAATTTTAATATTGAGAGTTGTGTAGTGAATGAAATACTCATTCCGCATTCCAAATTTCAAATAAAACGACGTAGGTAGGTATAAGGATCAGGAACTAGGTTAAAATTATTAAGACAATTTCTCTAATCAAACTAGATGACTGACTGAGCTTGTTAAAACGAGGAGTCTCACCAGCATTCAAACGCTCTCATCCCTTCTAAAACAAAATGGCCGCTCAAAAACAAAACAACGCAGAACCCTACACAATAGTCGCAGCCCGAAGCCCGACCGAGCCCAGCGCTATGAGCGTTCCCCAATCTATTAGCAAGCTCTGAATGACCTTGATTATAGACTATAATCACACCCTTTTTTACCGGACACAAGTAAAAAATAAGTGTGGCCTCTTTTTCGCAAACACAGGAACCGTAGGTGATGAGAGAGCGATTAGCACAACTTTGCTTAATTGTACGTCTGTTTTATATTTCATTGAATTGTAAAAGCGACAAACGTTAATGAAACTGCGCGCTGGAAACTGGTTTAGGTATTTCTAGGCATGATCTTTAGTGGCGTAAAAAGTATCGATGATTTATTCCACCATTACGAAATTAATACAGCTCCGATTTTTTAAGGAAGTGTTTATTTAGGGTCTTTTTACTTTTCTCTTTACTATTATTTGTACTTTTTGTTTAATTTTCTTTTAATATGTTTGGCGACGTCTATAAATTACGTGAGCCGTTTAGGGGTGGGTCAAGTTAATCTCATATAATCTTACTTAGGGAGAGGGGTGGGGGGCTCGGTGAATATTCTGTCAGTTAAATTAAGTAAAACATGTATTGTCATTGTCACTAAAATATAGCAAAATCCTACACAAGAATACTTATCGTGGTTTTGCGAAGTTTTAAATAACAATATTTAGCAAACACATTTACACTGTAAACTCAGTCACTTATTTTAAAAATCTCACGTGTGATTGGGGAGGGGAAGGGTTAAGCCAAATAGGGGGGAGGGGGGTCGAAAAATCGCCAAAGACGCCTCAGCCTCACGTATTGAATGTTCTTGATTCTTGACATATCAAGTTATGCTGCCATTTACATCTACAAAGCCGCTGTCTATTTCTTTATAAGATAACTCGTATCATAAATTAGTTGTAATTCATAAATTTCTCTGAATTTAATCCTACAAAGCGTGCTATTGCTATGGATGGATATAATGATACTATAAACATAACTATTATCTATGAACTTGAACCCACGCTTCACATTATTATCAACGTAGATAAGTATGGAATGGATATGGTATTTATTATACACGCTTAACGAGTTAACAGCGGATAAACTGACAAGGGTTTTCATTTAAAATATGTATTAAAAGTTGATGTGACCCTACTCGGGAAATAATTGATGATTGCTATTAATGAAACCGGCTCCGGTGTATGAATGAGTTCTGGACTTAAATTGGGGTTGGCAGTTGCAATTAATACGCCTTTGTCTTCTTTATTGCGGACACTTTTTTATTACGCCATCACATTAAATTTTAACTGTATTTTTGTTTCATTATGCAGGGATAAGTCATGATTTTAACGCGACGTAGAGCCCTGATTGCTTTGAAAGCAATTTATCTATGAACTACTGTCTGTCGACGTATTTAAGTCCGTTCCTACTTAAATCCTAAATCACCAATTATCCTATATCATCTCTCGGATGTAGGTTTTGATACTAGCGATACAGTAAAGCATCCGAAGACGATGTCAAGAATAAGGTGAAGTGGAGAAGTAAAGTAAGGAAAGCTGACCTCACCACCATGTGGGATATTGGCTAGATAGAGAGAGAGAGATACAGTAAAGGACATACTCGTAGATAAAACGTTCATTTCCTCCTGAAAAAAGAACTCTGCCCAATGAAAAATATTATGATTTATCAGGGATTAAAACAAAAATAAAGACACGGGTAAAATCTACTTTTATTAAACTTGCTTTTCCCCTTAGAAAACTAATACAGACTAAATCTCAATTTATTCTAATTCCGGCGATTAAAGAGGTAATATTTTTGCTACACATATATATGGTCTGAAATTTCCAATTCCAGCATTAAGAAACATGTAGGCCTGCACTGCAGGCAATAATTCATGTCTCATTACAAGTCTTCTTGAATTATCCCACGTCCCAATGAGATATTTTCGCCTCCACATTAAGATAAGATGCGATAGATAGCAGAGTTTCCCAAGTAAAACAACAATGGAATACTTAGGCGGCGTCTCGCGTTACCGGCGGTTATGAGAGAATGTCCTGTCATCTGTTACGTACAATGGCAAATAGAACTAAGTGAGGTGAATGTCAAGGATACCCATTTGCACTGAACTTGAAACGGTTCCTCTGATTGAATAGTATTTGGGTTTTTCTAGCATGCATTTATACCGTTGCGATTTTTCAACTTGTTATTTATTATGACCACATTATTTAATCTGTTCTTACTAGACATAATGTCATGACTCACATATAAATGAAAGTTAAGGCTTTGGAAGTCGTTAAACTTTGTAAGGGACTCATAGTAGGTCCTAGGATGATGGTGCATTTTATCTCGATATAAAGCAGTGTTCCCAAGCAGTCTTAAGCAGAAATCCGATTCGTATAGTAACAGCAGCCGATTTACAGTGAATGTGTGTCCATGCCGAATCCCCTAAGCCTTTTATCTGGATTTTGACATCGCTACCTTGATCTTCTCCTGTAGTAAGTTTGTTTTCATGTTAATTCAATCATAATACTGGCCCAGACTACGCCAGCACGCAATTTTTAAATGCCGATTGTCGATTTTTATGATAATTTTCTCGTGTTAATAAATCAGGTAGATCTACCTATAGTTGATCAAATAATTGCCTCAAATATTATAGTATTCAACTTGAGTAATTTCCATCACATCAGGGAATTTTCCGAGCACTAACTGCCCACTTTTGTGCCAATTTTCATCCAATTTTCAGCTTCCAGCGACTAGATATAGGCTACATCTCAAACGAGTTATTTCAACCTAATAATTCTTGTTTGCGATTCACTTAATGAGATTTAAGGACGCAAGTAACGGTAAAGGTTAGTGCTAGGTGCCTTTGAGCTATGCCCCGGGAATAAGACTAGGAGAATATTCGGGAATGTAGAAGGAATTATTTTATTAGGTTTCGTTAACACACAGATAATACCAACTTTACGAATAATGACGATTTTGTGGCCCAAGTATCTCTATCATACGATTGTATGGATAATATATATTTATATATCTGTACATTTTTAAACATATTTTACTCATTGTGCTATTTACGCCTTTTGCAAGCAGAAAAAAATATGTTTTGTGAAAAAGGATAAAGAGTAGACGAATTTATTGTTACTCATTTTGTCCATGCGGAAGTTATAGTAGAAAATTATTCAGAGAGTTAAAAAAAGTTATAATTGGTATTGGTAAAGTTAGATACCAAATGTGGAAGGAAATGAGCTTGCATTAACAGCCACTGAACTAGGCTCCTTTGATGTAATAAGAATAATTGTATTTCATAAAGGGCTTTGAAAGGGGTTCATAATTTTAATGATTGATGAAACAATTTTAATATTAATGATATTTGATAAGCTTCTGTGAAAAAGGACTCAAAAAAAGAAATACTTCTGAGATAATACTACTACTATTTTGCAAGTCATGCAAAATAAGTTTTTGGAGCATTCAAATTGTATCTTGGTCGCTTACGTTTTAAGCTCCATTTTATTAAATCATGTAGGGAATAGGAGAAGATAGGTGCATAGCATAGTTAGCTAGTGGTGCTAGTGCAATAAACAAAAACTGCATGTAAATTAATGAAAGAACAAAGCTATAAAGATTTATTGTCCCAAGCATTAAGGAAGATACACTACGAATGTGAAGAACCTTCTGAACTTTATCAGCTTTCTTGCTAACTTTTATCCAGAAACATTTGTTTATCTAAATATCAATATTATAAGATGAAAGCGGTTGGATGCGGAGAGCTGAAGACCGGGTATGGCGGCGTGAATTAGGAAAGGCCTATGTTTAGACAATTCTTGGCTGACGATGATAATGATATTGATAATCTGTATTACATTTATGTTATAAATGCACCAGTAACGAATGCGATTGCGAAATAAACTTGGAGAAGTTTATAAGGATATATATGTAAGGTGTCTGTGCCATCGTGCATCCAAAACCGGTGCAAACTGAATAGATTTTAGAAGAGTTTTTTATTGAAAATCTACTTAATCAGGTCTTAGATATAAATTCATTATCTATATTACTATAAAGCTATAAAAATAAGAATAAATTGTGTTTGTATGTACGTCTTCTTCACGTCAAAACGGCTGGATGGATTTCAACTATCTTCGGTACATGAGTAGCAGGTTAAATACTTTTTATGAAGCAAACAAAAGGGTTATGACTTCTTTTTCTTCTCAGCAAACGAAGTGTAGGAACAAGAGCAGCCAAGTCAAGCAAATGTCTGTCAACCATGCTTCAGATTTTTTTTTCAAGTTTTAATGTTATTTATTTGGGTTTCTTTCTAATGGAATTTTCTCCTGCATTCCCTTGCCGTTGATTCTGTTGTTTGAACATTCGGAAATTAAACACAAAAAGCTTGTCGATTGTTTATTATATGTTGCCATAACTAAATGAAAGAAAGTAGAACAAAAATATTTATTCGGTGTGATTAAGTAGACAACAGAAACTTAGCTTAGTTACAGATTGCTTTAAGGCAAGATGGTTGTTACTCAGCAAGATGCTTTCAAGATGTCTGTTTCATATAAAATATCAGTCTTATATATTCTTTTATTATCATCACACTTATTATTATTTATATGAAATAGGCCTCAGGTGTAATTTTTTAGTATGTTTGTTACCATGCCGGAAGATGAGAAGCAAAGATGACAGTTTACCAAGGTATATCCGTGCACAGGTACATTAGTTACAGGTCTAACACTTAACTGAGTCTGTCTCTGAGGGGAGCGGTACGGGAGGGGTGACAAGGGACGTGTCCTTACTGTCTCGCTATACATACATACGTCACTTATCACCCCTCCCGTACCGCTCCCATACCTCAAGCACAGACTTATTATGCGTTAGGCCTTTATCCCATCTACAGTCAAGGGTAAAAATATGGCTAATCTCTATTTGCATCGACTTGCAATTATGACATGTCCGTGCATACGGCTGTGAAGATTGAAGGCTCCCATATTCTTTCCCTTAATCTGGCCTTTGGGAAACCAAGCACCAAAGTACGGGATAGCTTTGGCGTTAGGTTCCCTTACAAAAAACAATGAGTATTAGTAATAGTCGTATCAGTGGCGGCTAATCCCGGAATTTACTTTGATTGGCAACAGTTCCATTCCATACACGAATTCTGGGATTCTATGCCTCAGCAGCATGATTAGCTTCTAGATGGTTAATAATATTGAAAACATTAAAAGCTGTCTATATACAATTTCCTTGAAAAAGCCAAGCAAAGCTATAGAAAAAGTCTCTCTCTATTTGTCTTAAACTCGGACGGTACAAGATTAGAAAAATAGATATATCTAGTTAGTTAGTACATATAATAACAATAGATAAAGCAATTCATGAATGAATTTCAGATATGCCCATAATACGAGCATGTTAGTAAAGCTTGAACTATCAGTATGTTCCTTCGCCTTCTTTTGCAATCGGGTCCATCAGCAATCGCAGATAAGAACATTGTTGGCAATAGCCATAGCATCCAATTAATTGTCAATGTTTGATACTTATCAAAAGTAGATATGATGGAATTGAAACTGAAATTTGATGTTTCAGGAGGAACGTGTACCAGAATTGAAATCAAGACCTAAGTAGCCAGCATACCTATCCTGAACTGAATAAACTATACTTTTCTCTACGATTGGAAACATTGAGTTTCCCAGACAGTGGCGGGCACAGGATTTATGGCCTAGGTAGGCAGTTTTTCTGTGCCTATATGGAGTCGTGATCGTTCAAAGCGTCAGGGTAGGCAGGTTCTCTGTGCCAGTATGGAGCCATGGTCGTTCAGGGCTTCAGGGTAGGCATTGCCTTTGTGCCTATATGTACCGGACGCCACTGTTCCCAGGGGTATACATTTTATATTTTTACACCATAGTATAACGTTACGTGGACACATAATTTACAAATACTTTATTTTAATGTCGTATCGTGTTTTAGATATATTATTTGAAAACGTCGCTAGTAAAAAAAAAAGTCATGACATTGACAGCTAACTTCATAATTTTTCTTTACTAATCTGTACAGAATAAAGTAAAAAAGTACCTATACTGTCGATTCTCGTGAACAAATGTCACTTCAAGGATTTAAAATACTATCTAAAAAACAATATGACGTAAAAACCAATAAAAACTGAATCTACATAACGCTTACTATTGAGGAAAAATATACCGTAGTTATGAACATTTCTGAGAAACTTCATTTTCCCAAAGTTCTGGATAGCCAATACACAACGAACTTCTCCGGTACCTAGTTCGGCTATAATGAGTGAGTGTAAAGACACGTTTATCTTCTAAAGAATAGATATAGTATTAAATTCCTATTAAAGAATCACTATTATTGGCATGTGTAATTAATTATTCTACTAGGTTTGCCGCTTAAGATACGCAACACAATTAATATCTAACATCTAATCTGATTAGTTTCCAATTGGAAATTGGTAAATAAGCGAATGTTAGATATTTCGGAGCATTAAACACTCCAAAACTTAGTCAATATCAAGATATAGTTGTCGATTGGAAAATTAAAAACACAGAGGAACTATGTAGATAAGATACCTATTGGAGGTGAATTATCATACAAAACTTTGTCGGTGAGTCCGTAAAGAACCGGTAGTGAACACAAAAAATATCGTCAATAAATAAATAGACTAGTGTTTTGAGACCGAACAACCGACACATGAAGTATCTACTTATAAAGAAATCATAACAGACCCACGAATTGAATAAAGTGTTCCAATCAGGCGGTCAAGACATCTTCTAAGAAGCGTGGAGCGCTTCCGACAAAAAACCAGGTAGACCTTGAGCGTATGACATGCGCGACCGACCAACTGGTGCGGAATGCAGTCCTAGGGACTTGCCGCATTATCTAATAAGTATGCCAATTCGCAAACAGAACTCCCATTACAAGTGGGACACGAAAACAGGACGAGGAAGGACGAGGAAGGAATGCGGTCCGGCCGCGGCCTGCAGAGGCTCGTCGCACGTCGGCTGCTTCGGCTAGCGCCCGCCTGTACAACTACACTTACTTGGCAGCCTCTAATGAGTATATAGGTAGGCTTTGTAGGTTAGGTGTTTGACCCGAACGACGCAAACAATCCAGGCGCATGCGTCGCCCGCCGTAAACACATCCCGGGGCACGTGGGCCGCGAGCACAGAACACTAACCATCGGCCGCTGCCGCAAGCACACCCAGTACCAGCACTTGTAGTAACATGAGCGCCATATAAACACAAGCATTTGCACTGCACTCGGATATTCTCGGATATGCGGGCTGCGTGAGACGCGCGTCGCAGCCCGCGGCGTGTGGCGCACTGGCGGCGAGCCGCGGGGCCGGCGCCGCCCCCCCTCCGCCGTCCCCGGCTCCCCGCCCCCGCGCACGCCTTCCATTCAACGCATTTTCTGTCATAGCAATCGATAATCGCATTATACTTCCGCTTTTAAGCACGCGCACTGCATCCGCAACGTGAGATGCAAGTCGATGACACCGGCCGATGCGACCGACTGCTCTTCGTTGACGTTTAATTTGCCTGTCATGAACCGCTCGGTCAGAGATTGCCGGGTGCTTGTAGTGGCCATGCCTGGTTGTTTACGAGTTCGGGAGCTGCCGCGATGCCGCCGAACGGCCGTCAGTCCGGGGCCCACTTCTTGAAACACACGTCGGCTGCGTCGCATGCGGTAGGTCGCGATTTTGCGAGATTTGGAGCGAAATTACACAGTGAAATGAAGAACTGACCTAGTGTAAGCCGGCTTGCGCCATCCGCGCCAAATGTAAAGTGGATGCAAAAGAGGAGAAATAAAAGTTTGTTTTGAAGCGAGGATACCGATGGAACTACGTGATTTATGATGTCATTTAGGTGTTTGTTCGTCAACCTATTTCTCACGTTCAAGGGGTATATAAGTAGTGGGAGTATTTTGAGGTGCCCGATCGCTTATTATCATTATAATGGCATTGTAGAGCTGCAGGGAAACGTTCCTTTTATGTTATGTGGGACAAACGACGAAGGGGGAAGTTACAAATAAGTAATAGATACAAATCAACAAAATACAAGTCAACATAAAAAATAGCATAAAATAAATAGACTTAAATAAAAAAAAAACAGGGACTTTCTTACACAAATCGACTTAGTCCCAAACTAAGCAAAGCTTGTACTATGGGGTACTAGGCGACGATATACATAATATTATTTATATATATTATTTATATTAATACACTTAAATACATAGAAAACATCAAAGACCCAGGAACAAACATTCGTTCTCATCGCACAAACACTTACCCTGGCCGGTATATAGGTAGCTAAGGGCACAATAAATTTTACCAAAATATATAAAGAAATACTACATTACTTACATTCGTAAAATGCGGATTTTCGACACATCGTTCTGGGTACCCATCTCAACAAACACATCAAACACATATACGTATATGTATTAAACAATATACAGTTACCCAGTGACTTCAAACGGCATGCAGAGGTATAAACTCAAAACTCAACCATAGAGTGACAGAGACTGGAATGAAATATCTGTACATTGAAGATATTTTCAAAATAATGATTGTAACTGACTATTTGGAGGTCACTAAATCGCAAAAAAAAAATTGTGGTTGTAGTGTCGTACATGTGTCGTTGTGGCTTCATCACACCAAATCAAGCTGAGATGCCTTCCCCACCTGCTGCTGAGATCCCTTAAGCTGAGATGTCGATTGAAATAAAACAATTTAACGGATTATATATCGCGTATATTATCTCATTTGAGCTCCCGACGTTTCGGAAGCTTTTCAGCTTTCCATGGTCACGGGTTGACTGAGAAATTATATATTTTCCTCTGGTCTGTTATGTGTGCAACAGGAGTAAATAGGTATACCTTTTGTCGTACTCTTTGTACCACCAGGCCTCCATGCTCGACGGAGCACGACCCGTCTTTCCATTCGTCGTTATCCACGTCGGAAGCAGAAAATTTCTGTCCAGCATGATATGATAAAAATCACTTGTGAACATGTTTAAAATGACGCAAATCGTAACAGGATAAATATTCAGCTTAACAGTATTCGGGTTACGGTAAACTATCATTAAAGGCCGAAACACACTGGATGCGTGCGCAGCACGTGCACGTGCGCGTGTGCACGGCGTGCGCGATGTATCGTATGAAATTTCATAGTAGATGGCACACCGCTTGATCTTGTGGCGTGCACGTGCGGAGCGGTGTGTCATCTCTTATGGGTATTCGTACTCTACAACGCGCGCGCCACGCGCACGTCTACGTGTATGCCACGCTCACGCATCCGGTGTGGCTTGGCCTTTAGTGCACAATAATTGGTAAACATGATGACCTATTAGCTAATAATAGTAATTTGACGGACTTAAAGATATAGTACCACTTTAATATTGATGGCGCTGAAAGCACTGGTGCATGAGCTTCCAGAAACAGCTTTTAAAGCTCACTTGCCAAGATTACTGCAGGTGCAGATGCTGCAGCTGATAAAAACTTAGCAAACAAAAATGTTTTATGACAAAACAGTTGAGTTTGAACAAGTTTAAGATTAAATTACCACTTTAAATTGGATATCGCTGAAAGCTCTATTGTGTGACCTTCTAGTAACCACTTTCAGACCTCACTTGCCGAGATTACTACTTCCTCTATGAGTCAGACCAAGTGAATAGCCTACCTTATTAAGCTATTAGAGTCTGGCTAGCCAAATATTGTTGACAGATATTTCCTTGTGGTATCACCAATTAATTATTAATTGTCTATGATTTAAAAAACGGCTAAAAGTCGGTTGTCAACTTAGTAGGTTAGTGCTCTATAAATATTTTGATACTTTGTGTACTAGTTCTAAAATTTGCCTATAACAATGATTAGGTACGTGAATTGATTAATACCTGGATCTCATACACAGGACAAAATGTGTAAAGAAACGGATAAACTACAAGTTCTAGAAAATATCAATAAAATCAAAACATCGGAACATAAGGAGTTACTGAAAACCAAAATTCAGAAGAAATCTGCGGACTACAGTAGTAATTTGATATAAAAATATCTTGGCCAAAAATGTCTATATATGAGCGACGAGCGTGTCGATAGAATCCCCCACTTGGCCCATCGTGCCGGTGCAACATTATTCTAATCTAACCCATGTCTTGTCTATACCTACTTAATCTAACCACAGACATTGGTGAAGGATTAATATTATGGTATTATCGAGCTAGATCTTATTTATTTTTCGCCTTGTTACAATGGTATATGGTGAGAAAGTGTAAACATATGTGTTTGTCGTTCACTGTACTGTACATTGACTTTGAGTGCACGTCAACGTATATTTTACTTACTTACTAGCTTCTGCCCGTGACTTCGTCCGCCGTATTTCTCCGAGATAAAAAGCAGCCTATGCCTAGCCCGGGACTCAAACTATCTTCGTCAAATCGGTTCAGTGGTTTAAGCATGAAGAGGTAACAGACAGACAGACTGGCACACTTTCGCATATATAATATTAGTATGGATATGGATTAGTATGGATTTCCTTAGGTTTAGGTACCTTACGTGAGCACAGAAAATTAAAAATATTTTCTAATATCAAAACATAATTCCTACTTCACAAAGTGTGACCAGCCCAAGATTTTTTGAATTTCGCTCCAAAAATTTGGGTAATATATCAGTAGCCAGGCTCTAACTTTTTTACAAATTATACAGTAAATTTAACTGATTTCCAAATTTCAATAAAACAATTTAAATGGATTATATCGCGTATATTATCTCATTTGAGTTGAAATCCTTCTCATTTGACCTTCCGAAACGTCTCCCGACGTTTCGGAAGCTCAAATCAGAAACGTTTCAATTCAAATGAGATAATATACGCAATATAAAAAGTTTAAATTGTTTTATTTAGTTAAATGACTGATAAATGCGAAAACGGAAGAAAATATGAATGTATGTATGTATGTAATCACTTTATTGCACATAAACTAAGACAAAAAAAATAGGTATTTACAAAACACAAATATGTACAAAGGCGAACTTATCCCTGTGAGAGAAAAATATTATGGTGATCTAAATTTAGATAGATATCAAATAATACATAGATATAAATTCTGTAGTTATTCGTGAGTTGACATACGGACGGATGAACGGAAGGACATAACGAAACTATAAGGGTTCCGTTGTACTCTAGAAAAGTGGACTATTGTGAACCGTCTACATTTAGTCAATTCGCACTTGGCCGACTACATAATTATGCGTATTACATCTGCCTTTGAGTCCCGGGCTCGTACGTCCCGGATTTTTGAGAGGCTTGCGTGGGGATATGGATCCAACACGTAGAGGCCCTTTCGAGAAGTTAGCTGAAACTGTACTTCTGCTGGGACTCGCTCCTGATCATATCAATAAGAGAATACGCCCATGAGCAGGTCCCAGCAGATTTTGGAGCTATTGCATTTTAAAGAAAGAGATATCGAGCTATGAGAGACATCTGCACTTATAATTATTGTTTAAAATACTGCTCGAATTATTAACTGTATAATGTATCTTCCCGTATTCGATGGTAAAATTAATCAATTTCCTTTGTTGATAGGATCTAACCATGACCCATATAGGGGTCAAGCTTGCTCACAGCTAAAGTTAATATAACTTGTACATTGTTACTTTGCCAACGAAACCCTAGTACAATCCCTGACACATTCGATGGATATTAATCAAGTTCACAATTCATGTGTATTAATTAACTAATTGTAACTTTAGAAATGGCCGACAAAAGCGAACTTTGCCGGTTCGACAACGAGGCTTCTGTTGTGGCAGGTCAGTGTTAGGTCTGTTTCACGTAATTACGTTTCTGTTTTATTTAATTTACGCAAAATAGTGTGGGTTTTAAAGTTAAAGGGGTAATTAAATTATAGGCTATTCGTCGGCTACTCGCTCTTACTTATGTTATTTAGTAAATAATCTAACCTCAAAATATACCGAAATTTGATTACCAACAACTATACAGGGTGTCCCAAGAAGGAGTGATATACTGAAGCTGGGACGTAGAGGAACTAGAGGGCTATCTAAATCACCCCCATGTATGTTCCGCGATTTTTCGTATTTTCGGAGTTATGACTTTTTTTTATTCTTCACCTATCGCCGAGTACGATGAGATTTTTATTTATGGTGACGTGAATTATTGCGGTAGATGCTTGATTTTTTTTTGTGCTAAGCTGATAAATAGGCCAATTCAGTATGGTAACATTTACTATCGTTAGATCTTTGAATGGAATAAAAAAAAAATGCCAAGAATGATTTTATTACCCAATATGTTCACAACTTCAAGGGGCTTTAAAAAGATAAAATCACATAAAAAAAAATTACCGTTTGGCTTTTAAAAACTTGCTCTATCTATCAGGTAACTACTCTGAAAATTTCATTTTATTATTCATAAGGCTTCAATCAAATTGAAATCTAAATGTGTGCGAAATTTTAATTTACATGATCATTAATACAAACAAAGTAAAACCAATTACAAGGTGTTTAATTACAAGAAATTTTCAAAATGTCTCTCCTGTTGCTCAATGCAAGTGTGACATCGCCGAAAAAAGTTGTCTTTTAAACGTCTGAATGCACTTCTATTATTTTTAATGGTTTCTTCTGCTACTCTCAATTTCCGGGTTAACTCGTCCAAATTGCGGCATTCTCTTGAGTAGACGAGGTCTTTGTAGTATCCCCATACAAAAAAATCAATGGGGTTTAGGTCGGGGGACCGTGGAGGTCAGGCTATAAGGCAGGCGTCACCCCGGCCGCAACGACCAATCCATCTTTCAGGGTATCTTTGATTGAAATACGTCCGTAAAATATTCTTACGTCCAAGGCAAAATGGCATGGTGCACCATCACACAGCAGTACTATGCTTCTGCGTGTCTCCAAGTCCACATCTTCTAACAGCAGGGGCAAATCGACGCGTAGAAAATTTAAAAAGTGATTGCCGCCCAAGCGGTCTGGCAGCTGAAAGGGCCCGATTAGCTAACCGTTAAGTATGCCAGACCAAAGGTTAACACTAAAGTGTTCTTGGAATGTCGATTCCCTTTTTAAATTTGGATTTTCAATTGCCCATGAGTGAGAATTGTGCATATTAAAAATCCCATTGCGTCTAAAGTGGGATTCATCCGTCCACAAGATTTGGTTAAAAGAGTTTTTGTTTTCAGCTTGTCTCCTCAGCATTTCCTGACAGAATTCAATTCGCCGATTGTAATCTTTCGGTTTCAACTGTTGCACTTTTCTAATGTGAAACGGATGATATCCTACGCTCTGTAGTGTACGCTGTACCTGAGATTTAGAAAGTCCGGTACGACGTTCCATAACTCTCACACTGGTCGACGGGTCTCTTTCTACTTCTTCAACCACTGCATCTACTACATCAGGATCCGGCATAGTGGCCATACGGCCTGATCTGGTACCCGGTATGTAACATTCCAAATACGCATTATGTACTCTTAAGATCATGCGATAGTCAGGAAACATTTCAGGCTGAGGCCCGCCTCTTCGTTCCACATGTTCCCGGTACAGCCTTGAAGCTTCCGCCGCATTCCCCTTAGCATAACCGTAATAGTAATGCATTTCTGCGTAGTCACGTGAAGTAAACATGATCACTTACACGCAAACTCAAGTCCAGTTAAATAATGCCAAGTCGTCGATTCCAGGTAATAACACTATTCGAAATCGTAATGCAAGTCAAAGTCCATATGAATAGCCAAAATGATTAGAGAAACGAACAATTAGCAGTATTAAAACACAATTTTTAAATTATTGAAAAGTACCAACGATGACCAAACAACGTGAAAATTTTCTCATGCGTCAACCGTCTTTTGTTTTTTGTTCTTTTTCTATTGATGGCCAGTGCGTGATTTAGAACGAAATTTATTTAGAAAGTTAATTAATTTTGCACTTGACACATTTAGATTTAAATTTTTTGATTGAAGCCCTATGAATAATAAAATGAAATTTTCAGGGTAGCTACCTGATAGATAGAGCAAGTTTTTAAAAGCCAAACGGTAATTTTTTTTATGTGATTTTATTTTTTAAAGCCCCTTGAAGTTGTGAACATATTGGGTAATAAAATCATTCTTGGCATTTAATTTTTTTTTATTTCATTCAAAGATCTAACGATAGTAAATGTTACCATACTGAATTGGCCTATTTATCAGCTTAGCACACAAAAAAATCAAGCATCTACCGCAATAATTCACGTCACCATAAATAAAAATCTCATCGTACTCGGCGATAGGTGAAGAATTAAAAAAAAGTCATAACTCCGAAAATACGAAAAATCGCGGAACATACATGGGGGTGATTAAGATAGCCCTCTAGGTCCTCTACGTCCCAGCTTGAGTATATCACTACTTCTTGGGACACCCTGTATAATCAGCTACATAGCATTTGTTTCTTGATATTACATAATAATTGCTCCGAAAGTTGAAAAAAATGTGTCCCATTTTTTTTCTTCTCGCAGTCGAAGTGAGAAGCAGTGTTTAGCATCGTGGCTAATAGTATTTTATGCAATCGTTATTAAGTAAGGTACGAGACTTAAAAATCATCGTCATCGTCATCGTCATCGTCGTCGTCGTCGTCGTCGTCGTCGTCGTCGTCGTCGTCGTCGTCGTCGTCGTCGTCGTCGTCGTCGTCGTCGTCGTCGTCGTCGTCGTCGTCGTCGTCGTCGTCGTCGTCGTCGTCGTCGTCGTCGTCGTCGTCGTCGTCGTCGTCGTCGTCGTCGTCGTCGTCGTCGTCGTCGTCGTCGTCGTCGTCGTCGTCGTCGTCGTCGTCGTCGTCGTCGTCGTCGTCGTCGTCGTCGTCGTCGTCGTCACCATCCCCATCACCATCCCCATCCCCATTATCATCACCATCAAGCATGTGCATCAAAATTTATAATAAATTACCATCACCCTTAAAAACATCACCTGACCAAGAATTTAAGATGAAATTATTTAAAATATTATGTGAAAATTGTTTTATGGTATTAATGAATTCTTTGGACATAAATTTTTATCGTGGACATATTAATATTGTTACTGTTTTTGTTATTATTATTATTTTGTTTTAACTGACCTTAATTTTTATTCTTAACTTTTTTTTTTTTTTTAATTGTGACCGATCTACAATAATATTATTAATAATGACATATAATGGTAAAACCTCGACTGTACACAATATATTAATTAGTTATTGATTTGATTATATTTAAGTTATTACTATTTTTAATTGATCATCGTCAGTCTTAACATTCATTGTGTCATTTAATTATTGTTGGACCGAGTATTTATATTTATATTTTCTTAGGCAATATGTACCTAGTCTTATGTTGCCATTGTAATTTTCACATGTCACTATATAGTGGCTGAATATATTATGGGAATGCGAATAATAATAATTGTAACACCTGTATATGTACCATATATTCTAGTGAATAAACTACATTCATTCATTCATTCATTCATTCATCACCATCACCATCACTATCACCATCACAATCACAATCACCAACACCATCACCATCACCATCACCATCACCATCATCATCACCATCACCATCACCATCAACATCACCATCATCACCATCACCATCACCATCATCGTACCTCAATTATCTTCGACTCATTCATTCGACATATTCATAAGCCAACACTTCAATTCAAAGTGTTGGCTTATGAAATAACGTGTTGGCTTATGAATATTTCAATTCAGTTGGAAGTGCCATAGAGTATCCGACATTGAAAAGTATGCTATTAAAGTTTACTCTATGAAGTTCTTATTGAGGGATTAAAGTCGACGAGTAGAAAAAAGCCATTATGACACTCAGACATAGGTATTTGTCCTCGCTCACTTCGTGAGCTCGTCCAAATATTAACTTCGTGTCATAATAGCTTATTTTAGCCTCTTGTCAGACAATCTACTATTCAACATGATCAGATATACGGTTTTTGAGATATTGTCAAAAAACTGCGCTTCTCAGCTAAAGGACGTAAGTGCCGTGGGGATACGCTCTTTTGCTAGTGCACTTTTTCATATCGTATTTTTATCATCTGTAGCGATTTTTTTCTATGAATATGAACGGCTGCGGAACTACACTGAGCATGGTCCGACATGTTTTTTTATAACTTTTGATGTAATTTATGTGAACAAGATAGATACCACCGTTAACACTTTACGACCGCAAGTTTCGCTACACGTAGCCGAGGCTGCCGATGGCATGGTCAAATGCGTATGTAGCGAAACCTTACTACGAGCAGAGCGCCAACTTAGCGGGTTCGTGGTTATGAAAGTGTTAAACGGGGAAACTTGACACTCTGGGTAACATCAGGAAAAAAAGTTACTGCAGTTGGCGTTATTCTCAATCGAATTCCCTTGAACTCGATTTATTCCAATAAAATTGAACAGTAATGCTTCTGTGAACTATGTAGGTATATATGCTCTGGAAAAAGAAAGGTTGACGTCGTAATGAGTAATTCTCTTATCAATTGGGAACATTTAGTTTCCCAGAGGTGTTCATATTATATTCTTTACCGATATATTATTACGCTTTGTACAGTATGTACCAGAATAATAGTACCTATATTACTGCAGATGCCGGGAAAAGTAATCTCGTGGATGAGTACGGTTTTGAAGGACGAGGCGTAGCCGAGTCCTTCAATAGATACGAATCCACGAAATGACATTCCTGCCGACGCATGTATACTGCTTTTCTCCAAATATGCGAGGAAATTTGACACATGTTTAGTTTATGTCACTTATTTTCGTAAAAATAACACGACAGACAATCTTTGACAAAATTAAATTTACCTTCCCGCCTTAATTTTTTTTAAAGATATTAAAGTTAAAAGTTTTGGGTCCGAATTGTATATTTGATTCCCCATGAAATATAGTAATGAACATAAATAAAAATAAAACCCATAGCAATAGTTAAAATCAATATAGGTATGCATTATTACTTTTAGTTGAATCGGCAATTCCTAAAGGCACAACATTTAAAAAAACATACCTTTGCTACAAAATATTTATCAGTCCCAGAAGATCATTAAGACTAAATAAACTGTAGTATGATTCGGACACAATAATTATTGTTTTTTTTCTATTATCATTGGCATTAACCATGCATTAACTAAACGCAGAAAACAATTCAAGTTTTTTTTAAATCTCGGTCTTTGTACGTTTCTATTGGCTGTATGGTGAATTTTCGAAGTCTTGGATGAAATTAAAAGTAAAAACCTGCAAAATGAAATTCATGTTCCCGCCTTATTTTTTTAAGGGTATTAAAGTTAAAAGTTTTGGGTCCGAATTGTATATTTGGTTCCACATGAAATATAGTAATGAAAATAAATAAAAAGAAAACCCATAGCAATAGTTAAAATAAATATATACATTATTACTTTTAGTTGAATCGGCAATTCCTAAACGCACAACATTAAAAAAAACATACCTTTGCTACAAAATATTTATCAGTTCCTGAAGATCATTAAGACTAAATAAACTGTATTATGATTTGGACAAAATATTTTTTTCTATTATTATTGGCATTAACCATGCAGTAACTAAACACAGAAATCAATTCAATTTTTTTTAAATCTCGGTTTTTGTACGTTGGCTGTATGGTGAATTTTCAAAGTCTTGGATGAAAGTAAAAGTAAAAACCTGCACAATAATGTGCACTTCTTCGTAATGCCACTTTTTTTTAAAATTGATTATCGTACGTATGTCACTCGATAAGTTTTGAGATGCTCGAAATTCGAAAATGGAACGCACCTGAATTATATGTGTTTAAAAAGAAAATTTATTTAAAAACAGAACACAAGTTGCCGATTCGCTCCAATTTTAAAAAATTAATATGTTACAGTCATTTTTCTAAAACGGTTCCCGCGTTTTTTCTTTGTAACGATGGAGCTTAACCGCTAACATTTGCGTGCTATGATATTTTATCATTTTAAATTTGGTTTATCTGAACGATTGTGTTTACAACGATTGCAGTCAGCGTTAGGAGATTCTGCTCCTTCACGGGCAACAGTTTTTAGATGGTTCAACGAATTTAAAAGGGGTAAAACCAGCCTCGAAGATGACCACCGAAGTGGTCGCCCGCAAACAGCGGTAACTGCAGAAAACGTGTGGACTACAGAAATGTTGGTGCGAGAAGATCCACGAATAACATACAAAGACATAGAGATTATCTTAGGTGTCAGTCCGGGGAGCGTTATTCTACATCAATATCTTGGAGTAAGGAAGCTCTGTTGTCGTTGGATACCACGTTTGCTCTCCGATACTGAGAAACAGGCTCGTGTAGATTGGTGTCGTGAGATGCGTCTACGATTCGACAACGGGACATCGCGGCATGTATCGGAAATAATTACAGGTGACGAAACATGGATTTACCACCATGACCCGGAAAACAAGCGGCAATCGTCAGTATGGGTCTTCTCAGAGGGAAAGTTACCAACAAAACTACAAAGAACTCGTAACGTCGGCAAAAAAACGGTAGCTAGTTTCTTTTCACGGGGCGGACATTTATCAACATCAATGCTAGAAAATGATAGGTCAGTCAACTCTCATTGGTATACTACAGTAGCATTGCCGCAAGTTTTCAAAGCAGTGCGAGAGAGGAGATCAAAGACTGGACTTCGGGGAATCTTGCTGCATCACGATAACGCCTCTTCACATACGTCCCTCAGAACAAAGGCGTTTATTGAGAAAGCTGGGATAGAAACCTTACCACATCCACCCTACAGTCCTGACTTAGCTCCCTGCGATTTCTTTTTGTTCCCGGTGGTGAAAGAAAAAATAAAAGGGAAGTTTTTTTCGAGTGCTGAAGAAGCTGTGGCTGCATATGAAGAAGCAATTTCGGACCTATCTGATGAAGACTGGCAAAAGTGCTTCCAAAGTTGGTTCAGACGAATGGAACTTTGTATAGAGAGTAATGGAGAGTATTTTGAAAAAAAATAAAATAGATAATCTTCAATAGTTTTTAGTTTAGCAAGTTGGAGAAAAGTAAATAAACGAATAGGGATGAAAGTAGATGCAATTTTTTAGACAAAAAAGAAATGATTTTTTTGAAACCATTATTTACTTTTTATGAATTCATATTTTCTTCTGTTTCCGCGATTATTACTCATTTAAATAAAACAATTTAACGGATTATATAGCGTATATTATCTCATTTGAGTTCCCGACGTCTCGGAAGCTTTTCAGCTTTCCATGGTCACGGGTTGACTGAGAAAAGATATATTTTCCTCTGTCAAAGTTACAATTTGTGCAAACTACCCACTTTAAGAAAACAAATAAAGGTGTACATACATCACATTGATTTAAACTTACACGATCTTCACTCATTATCACAACACAACAAAACGGGGCGTAATCGCGTATAAATATGATTTATTTTATTACCTTTCATTGGTAATTCTTCGACGTTTCGGACGTCGCGGTACGTCCATGGTCTCGAAGGAAACTGGAGTGGCGAAATCAACGTCTTCTAGCCGCGCGAGTTTTTTGATCTACCCGCGCTTGATGTTTATTATTAGGTTGAACACTACGGTCGTCACTAGACCGACACACTTCACTCACGACGTCAGGCGATTTATCGGATGTTATATGATGTTGCTTACATTTACTAATAACTGGATTCCACGAAGAACGAAAGGTAATTAAATAAATCATATTTATACGCGATTAAGCCCCGTTTTGTTGTAATGTGATAATGGGTGTACATACATGCCAGATGGGCCTAATCTGTAAAGACAGTTACACATGTGCCAGAAGGGCTTAATTATTTTATTTTAATAATTTACCAAACAGCATTTCACAAATGAGGCGTACTGAGGAGAAAAGAAACGCTGCAAAGAAAAACTCCCAGACTACCTCATTACTAATAATTACAATATTTTAAAAACAAAGACTACTAACTACTTTTTAACAGATAAGATATTATTACACCGTTCGTAAATTAAGGTATTGCAGTCTTCTGTCTTTCTTCTTCCTGGATGAGATGTAGGTATCACAGGATCCCAAGCTGGTGGTAGCGACAACTCATCTTCTCTATTGAAATTAGTCCGGACGTTTTCCCTTGCAGTTAGCACATGATCCGAACTATAGCGATTGACGGTTCTCTAGTTGTATCCGTTCATGGTAAAACTATGTTGAGTAGCACTTTAAAGGTCTTGAACGTGACGTGACACAATAGTTCCACACTCTCTACCAACCTGACACTATGACATACGAGCTTACCGAAGACCTTGACTCGCATGGAAATCATGGGATGGAACTAACCATTATCTATTCTAAGAAATATCAGTCGGCGTGTATTATAATAAACAACAATACGAGGGCGGAAACTGTGGATGTCCTCGGTAGATGTTTTTTTTATCAATTCCTAGAACTGTTTTCTTTACGAATCGCAAGCTTACCTCATTATAATAGTCCAATGCGGAATAGTCATCGTAACACCGCCGCGTGTGAAACCCCCAACAAAATGTAGGTACCGACTAGGACTTCCGAATACCGGAAATTTCATAAAACCGGTATAAATACAGGAACTGTGTTTTCCAATCTTGGGATCCCGGAATACCGGGATTGATTTGAAGCCCGGGGCATTAAATAGTATAGGTATTATCGTTATTAGAAAGCGAACTACGTAGCCTATTGGCATACATAACCGATGGATGAGAAAGCACGCTCAAATTCTACATTATCTGGTCGGAGATCGAGGAGAGTTGTGACATCGTCGATTTTTTGGCACCTATTAAACGTTAGCGAGCTCGTAATAGAGCGCGTGTCTTATTTCAAGTTTCGAACTAACAAACACTCACTGTTGCGAGCTCGCTAACAGTTAATAGGTTCTCCTCTGTCACAACTCACCTCGGTTTCCGCTACAACTGACAGAAAATAGTCATATGCTGCAGTCAGAAATATAATTTACGGCCACCTCGACTGCTGTCGTGGACAATCAAGCTAGATCTAGATAGCTAGTCTTTCTGTCCCGCTACGGCGCTTAAGTTTTTGGGTGCGCGACTTCTATTAATTTTATTTTAAATTGTTATTCATGACCTGAGCGTGTATTGTCAATATTATGCTGTTTTGTTGCTACTTCTGGTAGTTCTGGTCCTGGTAGCATAGCAGTGCCCTTTTTTATTAGGATATCATGCAACACAATATGCCCGGCACTATGAACCGACTGGCTACTTCGTGTTCGACGCGGTAGCTCGGTCGATGCCGTTTCACTCACTAAATAGAGGGATGAAGAGAGAGACAAAAACCGGCCAAGAGCATGTCGGACCATGCTCAGGGTAGGGTTCCGTAGCCATCCATACGAAAAAATGTACTACAAATGGAAAAAATACGATATGAAAAAGTGCACTAGCAAAAGAGCGCATCTCCACGCTGCCGTGTCAAGCCTATGTCCGTTATTTTTAAATACACGAGATACCCTTAACAAGTCTAAATCGTATTTTCTCTAGTGCCATTACCGAGCCACATACCCAGTTTTTAAATTTTATCTGCATAATTTCCTGTAACGGTCGTCACACAACTCATGTAACTGTGATTATGCCATAGTAACTTATTGTTAATTGCTGTATCTGAAGTGGGTGTGTAATGATCGGTATAACAACTTTTGATATATTTTCACTGGATATAACAACATTTGATATAATTTCATAGAATATAATCACTTCAGGGGCATAATAAACTTTTGACATAACAACTAAATTGAAAATTCATGGTGTATAATGTTCAATGGGTATAAAGTTCTTTGGTATAACGCTTACCAAGTATAATGAATATATGCTATAAGCATCAGTGGTATAATGTATTAAAAGATATAAAAATAATGTATGTACAAAAGGCAAAAGGCAAGACTCAATATAGACCTCCGCGGCTCGCTCGCTTCGCTCGCTCTTTGGGGTCGCAGTTCAACCTAACACTCCTCCTCGCTTCGCTCGTCGTCGTACCTAACCTAACCCAATTCGGACCTGCCTTAAGGTGAAATTGGCAATGGTTGGCTTATTTTTCAATTGATATAGACCTGCGCGGCTCGCTCGCTCGTTAGGGTCGCAGTTCAATCTAACACTCCTCCTCGCTTCGCTCGTCGTCGTACCTAACCTAACCCAAGTCGGACCTGCCTTAAGGTGAAATTGGCAATGGTTGGTTTATTTTTCACTTGATATAGACCTGCGCGGCTCGCTCGCTTCGCTCGCTCGTTAGGGTCACAGTTCAACCTAACACTCCTCCTCGCTTCGCTCGTCGTCGTACCTAACCTAACCCAAATCGGACCAGCCTTAAGGTGAAATTGGCAATGGTTGGTTTATTTTTGACTTGATATAGACCTGCGCGGCTCGCTCGTTTCGCTTGCTCGTTAGGGTCGCAGTTTAACCTAAAACTCCTCCTCGCTTCGCTCGTCGTCGTATCTAACCTAACCCAAGTTGGACCTACCTTAAGATGAAATAGATAAGCTGAAATTCCTGTATTGTGTACGTACTATTGTATTCCTGCAATAGTAAAAATTATCGGTTAATTATTTCCAGTTTCTGGGTGCGTATTTTCTCACATAACTTTTTAAGTCCTATTATCTGAAGTCCGAAAATATTTCTCATACTATTTTATATCATAATAATCACTCTTCATAATTTTTTTTAAATACTAACGATCGAAACTCATAATCATCAGAACTCATAAGATCACTAATCATACAACTTGTTTATACTAATTTCTTTTTCATATATTTTCTTACACTACTAATCTAACTCATAATCATCAGAATTCATACTCATACAAATTCATAATCATCAAAACTCATAAAATCAACACTCGTACACCTTGTTCATACTAATATTTGAACCACTACCAGGAAAATAGATTGGATTACAAAATTTGAACGAGCGAGCGAGCGAAGCGAGCGAGCAAAACCTTTCAGAGCAGATCCGACGTGGCCGGGTTAGGTTAGAAGGTCAGGCGGGAGCGAAGCGTAGCGACCTCCCGTCTGGCCTTCGAGGTTATTTTTTTTTTCGTCCCGAAAAAAAGGCTTGCTTGCCATTATGAATAGGAAAATTATGATAATTGTCTGTTATGAAGTAAAACAGTTATGAAAAAAAAAATGAGTCTTAACATTTCTTAGTAATGAAATTATTAAGAAAAAAAGTATGATAACTGACTGTTATGAGTTCCGATGGTAGTAAAATAAAAGTATGAAGAAAAAAAGTATGAAGAAAAAAAGTATGATGAAAAAAATTATGAAGAGTGATTGTTAGGAAGAAAAATCGGCAGTGAAATAAAAAATAGGAATAAATTTTTTATGAAAGCCAATATGGACCCCCAGTTTCTACCAGTACTACATTATCCCCACTGAGCGTTATATCGAACAAAGTTATATCACACATACGTTATACAATGTAACTGTTAGATTAAAAGTTGTTATATTACTAGTTCATTATACCTGATGATAGTTAGATCATATCAGAACATACCAAATATTAATATTTTCTTCTGTTTCCGCGATTATTACTCATTGAAATAAAACAATTTAACAGATTATATAAGCCCTTCTGGCACATGCGTAACTGTCTTTACAGCTTAGGCCCATCTGGCATGTATGTACACATTTATTTGTGTTTTTTTTTTTTTAAATGGGTAGTTTGCACAAATTGTAACTTTGACAGAGGAAAATACATCTTTTCTCAGTCCTCCCGTGACCATGGAAAGCTGGAAAGCTTCCGAAACGTCGGGAACTAAAATGAGATAATATACGCGATATAATCCGTTAAATTGTTTTATTTCAATACCAAATATTGTTATACCAAAAGTGCATTATATCCCTTAATCGTTGTATTGACCAATAATATGCCAAAAGTAGTTATAGCGACCGTTACGCACCCACCTTAAGCTACATCACGTGTAACTTAAGATACATGACTTAGCAATGACTGGATTGCGCGTAATCCTGCTTGTCGCCCGTCGCGCGCGCATTACTTAGTAGGAAGTCCCAAGATTAGAGAAACAGAACGAAAAGGAATCAGTAAAGATAAAAAAGAGCTCCTAAAATCATGCGATTATCTTCCTGTATTTTTCCAATAGTTTTTTACAGACTTATAGGATGCTTTTAAAGTTGTAAAAATGAAATGTAGATATGTGTCGTTGTGGCTTCATCACGCCAAATCGGCTAAACAGATTTCAACCATTTATGGTACACAGGTAGCTGGGTATCCACAGATGGTTATAGAATACTTTTTAGTTGACTACGCAGAAGAAAAAAAGAGGTTTATGATTTTTTCACAACCGCTGACGAAGTTCCGGGCAGCTTCTAGTATATCATAATTTTGCGAGTAAATGGAACCCACCTTTATAGTACCTACTGGTAAATATTAGGGTCGACAACACGCACGTAATGCCCCTGGCGTTACAAGCGTTCATAGGCTGCGGTGACTGCTTAATATCAGGCAGGCCGTACGCTTGTTTGCCACTTTAGAAAAAAAATGCAGTAAATGATTTAGAGATAAAAACTGCCTTGTCGCTTAACACATTCACGACACGACCGAAATTTTCGTAGCGCTTCTCGCGTAGTCGATAGCATTATGAGAAATATTATAAATAAAAAAAGAACCGACTTCAAAATAAACTAAAAAGCCATAAATAATCTTTTATGTACGGTACGGATCACATTTGAATCACCTTTTGAAGTCGGTGCCAAACCATTCATTTATTACTATTAAGAACCGCGGCGGCGAGCCTTTAGTTATTATCTACCTACATATATATTTAGTCATAGTATTCGTATTTTTGTTGAATAAAGAACCTTATTTACTTCAGGTTTGGCACTTGGTTTGGTGATCTGTACCGTACATAAAAGATTATTTATGGCTTTTTAGTTTATTTTGAAGTCGGTTCTTTTTTTATTTATAAGTTTCTAGTTTTTGCTTCTTAGATGATGGATTTTAGTAGTGATATAAGGTATTTTTTAGAGCCCAGAATGGGAAGATTGAGGAGGCACTTTGCACGCATCTCGAGTCTTTGGAAGTAAGAAATGTAAAAGTTCATTAGTTCATTGTACCTTCCATCATCAGCTCAGCATGAAATGATGACAACCAGAGGAAAAAACTGATAATTTTAGAAAAATATATACAAACATTCTTAGACCCTATTATATTTGAGAGTTTCTCTCGATTTCCCTGGTATTCCATCATCTAATCCTGACTTGGTGATAAGGAGACCACTTCAGGGACACACTGAAAATAATATGACTAACAGTTTTGACGTACCTACCTATAATAGATGATTTTTTTAAGAATTATCGTCTAACTCATAACTATTAAGGAGTTGTACCGTCCTTCATCAGCTCAGCATGATGAGATGATGACTACCATATGCAAATACTTAAATAGCTTAAGAAAATATATGAAAAACGTTATAAGTGCCTATAAAATTTGGGATCCCATCATCAGATCCCAACTTGGTGGCAATGGGACCACCTCGGGAGTACATATATCCTTTCAAATAAAAAAGATTTTTAAAAATCGGTCCACAATTGGCGGAGTAATCGGTGAACATACATAAAAAAAAATACAAACTATCGAACATATAACCTCCTCCTTTTTTGGAAGTCAGTTAAAAATGCGTACCTGTGTGCGAAAACTTACTACGAAAGCCCGCTTATCGGGTTCGCGGTCGTGAAAGGGTTGATTGCATTCTGCTTCGTATTCTTAATGACATCTCCAAAATGTTGTATAATTATAGTCAATTAATTAAATTACAATAGTATATACAGAGTAAAGTTCACTCCACAGTCGACTACAAAAACATCAAGCAACGAATGTATTCACAAATATGTTGGCATAATCTAATCTATATTCGTACTTTTATAGTTGTCAAAATTAAATAAAAAAAAAAAAAAATATCATTTAATTCAGATAAATTAATCCATATTTTGTTAGTATTACAACAGACTTAAATAACTATGTTAGTACCTAAACTTAAATGTCGCTTGCGCAGCGTCGCGTGGAACCCGTTCACATGCGCGTCCGCGAACATACCAGACGCACTGCAGTAACGCGGAAGCCGCAGCAGAATCCTGAACGCGTCGTTGTAGGACACGTAGGGCATTCATGGACCTTTGCGTGTACCTTGTCCAGAGGCTGCAGGTATACAGCGATGTACAGTACGCCCGAAATAGCGTTACTTTAACTTGCGCTGTACATCGACTAAACCTGCGAGCTATCATATTGGCCCTGACGGCCAATGCCCTACGTTCCCTTTCGAAGTCGTGACGATTCACGACAGTCGTCGGTAAGAATGTGGCCCAGGTATTTAAAAATAAGGTGTGTACATTGTAGATAATTTCAAAAAAACTATTGTAACGGACTATTTGGAGGTTACTTAATGGATCTTATTTTTAGTATGCTTGTGGGTCGTTGTGGCCGGTCCGGTCACCTAGGTCCAATTCCCCGAATGTCTAGTCTGTCTTTTTCGTCCAATTCCCAGAACGTCCATTCTCCGAATGTCCAATTCTCCGAATGTCCAATTCTCCGAATGTCCAATTCTCCGAATGTCCAATTGCCAATCAAAGGGTATAGCTGGTTAAATAAATTTGTGGCACAGGCATCATGACATTCTGCCACTATGCGTATTAAAAATTTCTTTAAAAATAAAACTTCGATTTTTTGTTGTTTATTTCATTGCATGTTTGAAAAAAGCACTATACATACCTCGGCGGGAAATTGTGACCGAATTGAGGGTTGCCCGCCTCAGACCTATCCGGCCTCGCTTCGCTCGGCCGTCTATATGTCTTCGGCCAGCAACCCCTTTTGTCCCGGCCTCTGTAGTAATGAACTATTAAATGAACTAAAATGACGCCGGTTGTGTTATTGCTACTATGTAAACCGCTAATATAGCCGGGGAATGAAAAGGTTCGTCACTTTTCGACTCTATGTGATGGTGTTAAGGTTCAAAAGTGACGAACCTTTTCACACCGCGACTGTACAACTACGTAATAATACGAATATGTATGTATGAGATGTTACAAAATGCATACGCCCTAGCCATGGAGATAGTTAACTTCCCTCCTCAGTGCAATATACTTCACATTCTAAATTCAAATTCGTAACAGATAAAGAAAACGAGTTTTGTTTTAAATTTACTTACAAATAGGGCATAAGAAGTATAGTGATTAGCTTTAAAAGGCTAAGCAAAGTCGGAAATCATTTTTCAACATGACTATCAAATTATTCCTCATCCTTCGTCAAAATGTCACGTGATGTGAATGTAACACAACAATTTATACAGAGTCATGACGTCAAGAGCCTGCATGTGCAGAGCCTTCAGGTTCACTTCGTCCATATTCCCAACTCGTCCACATTCCCACTTGTGTACCGCAATGTGCCCAAACCACCAATGTAAACGAGATGGGAATGTGGACTAGTTGGGGTTGGGAATGTGGACGAGTTGGGAATATGGACGAGATGAGATCAATAACCAAAAAATCAATGCAATATGGACGAAGTAAACCAGAAGGGTGCAGAGTATAGGTATACGACACAAAGATAGACATATAGGTACAGTAAATAGACGTACGGGGAATAGACATACCGGTAAATAGACGTACAGGGTAAGACATACCGGTAAATAGACGTTCGGGGAATAGACATTCGAGGAATTAGACATTTGAGGAATGGACTTTCAGACAATAGACTTTCGGAAACTGGACATTCAGGGAATTGGACCTAGGTGCCCGGACCGGTTGTGGCTTCATCACGCCAAATGGGCTAAACGGAGTTCAACTATTTATGGTGCACGGGTAGCTGGGTATCCACATATGGTCATAGGATACTTTTTACCCGACTACACTGAAGAAAAATAGAGGGGTTGACTTTTTCTCCTCCGCGAACACCTTCTAGTTATGATTTTCGCAGCCAAGTAAGCTTTTCGTCGCGCTACGCACTCTCCTCTACATATGGGGAAACGCATGGTACGGCCACGCGTCTACGCTGTCGTAGCGCCCGCTAGGTGGGTTCTGGCAATGTTTTAACAATATGTCTAGTTATCTATAGGTTTGATATTCACTCAGTAGCGAAGCTTGCCTCATCACATAAACCCTTAATTTTTTACAAGCTTTTATTTAACCTGCAATGTATGTATGTATGAAACAAAGGCGTTGCGTCAGGACTATGACGAGGGAAGCCGAATCGTATTCATTTATTCATACGTAAAGAAAAAGGTGGTTATAAGACTTTCCTTGGGCAACCCGGTGGGAATCGGCTTATATTGACGCCACGCTACTGGTATGTAATGTTTGTTCGGCCGGAATCATGCATGTTAAATTTGACCTACTTCCCGGATTCCAATAGAGCTGAAATTTGGCATACATGTAAGTTTGGTGACAATGCAATAATATGATACCATCGAGCTGATCTGATGACGGAGCAGGAAGGTGGTCATAGGAACTCTGTAATAAAATAACTCAATTCTACCGAGTTTGAGCTCTTTAGAATCGTCTCGGTGAGTAGTTGATGGATGTTCAAAGAAAAGTACAGTCGGCAGTAAAAGCTTGTCACAAAAGTGAAACTTTTGACAGAAACTTATTCTTGTTATCGCTGAAATTACACAAACTGAAACGGATAAAATGTGGATTAATAAAAAAAACTCCATAATAGTCGTGAATACAATTTATTGAGATGTTCAAGTCACGTAATACCATTATAACTAAAACAGATTTAAGTTTGCACCAAATACAGGCATTATATACTTAGTATAGTATAATCTAATCAATACATGGCGGCCCTGAAGGCTTTTGCCTCCAGTTCCAAGGGAACAAAATTACTAATGGTATTAGTACATTACACATCCAGAGCGGTAAGATAATCACTACGAATAGTTAACGAAAAAACGATTTTAGACCAATACGAAAAAAAATAAGTTGAAGCCAAAAACTACTTTAGTTTGAACAATTTATTTGGTCTCAGAATTTTCACTTTACATTACTTCACTAAAAGTTTATGTTCCTTGGCTTGAGCTGCCCTCAAGTCAATAGTCTAGTTAAAACATGCATATTTTGGACACAGAAGCAACAATTTTCTTTTCATCATAATAATAAATATTTCGTCTATATGAATATGTTTAACCAGGGACCAAATCTCATCATAGCAAGCAGTAGTAAACCTAATTATAACGTCAAAAAATTGTTTAAAAAAAACACATTTTCACTCGCTCGAATCCCGCTTGTACTAAGAATACATAGTCTGCTCTCCTTAAACTAAACTTTAGGGACATATACACGGTGTACGCGAGGAATTGGAAAGATTTCTTAGGTCATAGAAGCAAAAAAATATTACATGAACCCCGGGCAAATCCGGCTTAGTTTTGAAAATATTATAAATTTTCATGTAAACAATTGGCCAAGTTATATAGTCGCTATTGACAGAAATCAAAGTGACAGAGACTACTCCCTAAAATCATCCTTTTTTTTTGATGAGTCGTTATAATTTTATCAAAAGGGATAATTTTCATAGAGATCGAAATTAATTAAAATTTATGTACTAAAATCGACTACTGTTTTTTTTTCGCTGTATTTCACTTGGTTCTTATAACATGTTTTTACTCCTAATGGCCTCAGGAATGCGTGGTTAAAATCTTTCCCATTCCTCGCGGGCACAGTGTTTATTAGGGCCACTGCAAAATAAGTTAACTCAGACACCTATTTGACAAGTGACAACTGTGGCAAATACCAGTGTGAAATCTTACGTACTTATTGATGGCCAATATATAAAAAAAAAAACAAATAATTTTCACTATGATCAGATATACCGTTTTTGAGTTACTGCCAAAAACCGTGCTTTTCAGCAAAAGGTCGCAAATGCCGTAGAGATACGCTCTTTTGCTAGTGCACCTTTTCACGTCGTATTTTTTCATCTGTAGTGCATATTTGTGAAGTGAAACCTGTTACTATTGTGAAGATTATGATATAGGAGCTTAATAGCTGTTAAATTTGTCAGTATTTTGACGTATTCAGTACTGGAACAACAGCTGCCAGTAACAACTTATTTTGCAGTGACAGTATTCATATAGGCCTATTGTACTAAGTGAGATCACGTTTTGAGACATGTACACGAATCTGAGCCGTGCTCTGACACATAAGTTAGGTAATGTTAATGTATACATATCTTCAGACGTAACTGTATTCGACTGCAGTAAGCGGCGAAAAGAATGTACATTTACGAAGCTAAACATTTATACATATAGGAGAATGTTTCTCATAGATACTTAATGCGTGGATCGATGTTCTCTAGAACCTCGACCGTCGCTTTATATCTGATGCTATCGTATCATACGTTGTACGATGTTGGTATATTACTTCGGCCGGCTATATACATTCGGAATTTTTATAGTTTCCGTGCGGAATTTTGTGAGCAAACGGGTCATATTTTATGTGATACATCGGGGGTAAACGAGCAGACGGATCGCCTGATGGTAAGCGATCACCGTTGCCCATAGAAACCTGCAACACCAGAGAAGTCACAAGTACGTTGCCGGCCTTGCAGGTGAGAGTTCGCTCTTTTCTTAAAGGTTTGAAGGTCGCATCGGTCCGGAAATACTTCAAGCGACTAGCGAATTTATTCCAAAGTTCAGTCGTGCGAGATGGGACATTTCTAGCAAAACGCAGTTGTAGACTGCCAACTATTTAAGTGATGAGGATGGAAATATTGTCGCGTAGGACGATGGCTGAAAGATGCAGCAGGGATCAATCCAAACAATTCCTCGGAGCACTCCCCGTTATAAAAGCGATAGAAAAAGCAGAGCGAGGCATCTCCACGCAGGGCCAAGGAGTCAAGCCGATCTGAAATGCGCTGGTAACTGAATGTCTCACTTCCACAAGTCATTCCGTATGTATGTGGCCGGCCTTATGTAGTGTTTTCTAAAACCCGCACCAAAACGTCATTTTCTTTGCAATAGAACTTGGATCCCTGAAAATCTTAGGCCAAAGTTTACCATGCAATCGACCGGTAGTACTAACACTAGTAGGGAGAAATCGGGCCTCGGCAAAAACAAACAAAAAAGCCCGAACCGCCAATACTTACTATTTATTTTTTGGTTATTAATTTACTATTTTTTTTCGGATCGTTTAAGAAAGCACTAGATGTACCTCTGATTGAACAGGGATCCGTGCGATAGGTGGGCATTTTCACAAAAACGTGAAACTATCACGTGTCGTCTCTGATTACGAACTTTTTGGGTTTATTTGGCTCAGGTATCAAGAGAACTCCCATTTTGATAATTGAAAAAATGAGTCCGATAAAACGTCAGTTTTGTGACATTGTTTAGAACGGGCGTTACAAATCTGACGATCTAGGGCTCGTTTCATAAACGCTCGTAACTTGTATTACAAGCGGAAGTCTTTTTTTAATTCATATTGTTGGAAACAGACTTTCTCTTGTAATACAAGTTACTAGCTTTTGAGAAACGGGCCCCTGATTTTTTATACGTTTTTAAGATCTTTTTTTTATTCGTGAATTCGATTCTATAATAACCTTCCAACCATAAAGTTCATAATCTGAGAAAACAGGTGGGGAGTACACTTTTTTTTTAATGGCCATGTATGTCATCGAGCCTCGCCCCGCGGCCTCGCCCCGGCGGCTACCGCTCGGACGAGCGGCGCCGGCGCGGGCTGCGCGAGCGGCGGCGGCGCGGCGACCTGCCACACATACATAAGAGGAATAAAATGATTGAATATGCATACATCCAGGAAAAAAGGATCAATCACAGCTGAGGAAAGACTATTTGTCACTCTAAGGTACATATGAAAAAGAGGAATTTTCTAGCCATTTTGATAACCACCGCGAGGGGGCAGCGCGACCATACTGTCTCTGGAGCGTGTCGAGATCGCGCGCAGGCCACGCTGCACGGTCGCTTGCGTCGGAAAGCGATGCAAACAAATCCCTACAAAGCGGTTCGGCGCGACCACGGCCGCGACTGCCTAGATCCGAATGCTACCTAAAGGGCGACCCTCCACAGCGGCACACGCTTCCCGCCATGCTACGCACGAATTTCGCCGCTCCCAGCTAAGTGCGGGGGGAAGTTGGAAGCGGATGATCTCGTGCGTAGCGTGCGCCAGTGGGGTTCCGGCTTAATAGCCATGATGACGGGGTATGAAAATGAAAATACTGATTAGTCTGTTAGTTACATAATGAAAAAATATTGGACACGTATAGTATAATAGAGATATGAGTAATAGATCTTTTTAAAGTTAGTAATGAAGTCACAATTTTTTTTTTAACAGCGACGCGTTGGGACGGCGTAGTCGCGTGGAGACAAAATAAATAATAGGAGACAATTTCACACGAAACCAACTAGTCCCATGGTGAAATTAAAATAGACTTGCGTCATAAAATACGGAAGGCCACCCTTCGCACGCTGCTTTCGCTTTTTGTTTCTGCTTTTTGTACTCATATTGTAAAAACCCTAGCCCGTGAAGATATTTTTTTAAGAGCCTAGAATGTCCCACTGCTGGGCAAAGGCCTCTCTCTCATTCTTCCACGTGTCCCGGTCTCGGACAATCTCCCACCAGTTGTCCTAGAAAGAGTCAAAAGCTCGTCCCGCCATCTTCATCGAGGCCTAACGCTACGCCGGACTCTATTTTGTTGGACCTACTCCGCTACTTTAGCCCACAAGTCGCCCGGCATGTGACCGACATGTCCGGCCCAGTCCCACTTCAGCTTGGCAGCTGTTTGGGCTACGTCGGCTATCCGGGTGAAGATATAACATGAATAAATAGAGAAGGATAGTGATAGACAAATGAGACAAGTCGTGTGTGGTTACCGCCTGGCGCTGCGCTCGCGGCTGCGGCGCGGCGAGCCCGACGACTCGGAGCGCCGCTTCTTCTGAGACTCTGCAACAACATCCTCAATGTCAAATACTAAGCTTACGGCTAGTGCATGGAGAATATACGGTAAAGAGAATGGGGATGATGACTAAATTTTAATAATTAGTCCGTCTTGTAGATTAATAAAAAATATTGGACACTTTTTTTTTAAAATAATCGAAAGAAAAGGAATACATTGAGTCAAAATGTCGCGTGACGTCACTCCTAAGTACAAATTTTACTTAGGAGTGACGTCACGAGCCCCCACTACTATCTTTGATGCGATTTATCTTAGTTGTTTTTTATTATTTTTCTGCATAGTAAATGCGGAATTCCATATGAGATTAATGGATTATATTATAGGTCCTTTGCTTTTGCGCGGCTTCCCGAATGGACCGGATCGTCAACATCTACCACATCTCCTGATGATGCCTCGTAGAGAGGCGAAACGCGTGTCGAGGATTATACTGTCTGATGGTGGTTTGTTGTATTTGCATGCATATTTTTTTATGGAAAGTGCACGAAAATATGCGCATGTGAGCACATTTTTTGTCACATCTAACCACACTATTTCGCGGAAAAGCATAGTAACTATAATCCATTTATTAAAGTAGGGAGGACCAACTCTGTATATACAAAGCGTCCGTCAAAAGGAGTTAAACTGGTGGCGCCACAGTAGCGAGTGTGTACATTTATTTTAATGCCAAGAAAGTATTTTTGACGAACGACGTTGAAAGTATTTTCGCGATTGTGAAATAAATTACCATAATTATGATATTCTCTTGTTTCCGCGATTATCAATCATTTAAATAAAAACTATAATTGAGTTCTCGACATTTCGGAAGCTTTACAACTTTCTTGTTCACGGGGTTTACATTTTTCTTTGTCAAAATTACAATTTGTACCCACTTTGAGAAAACTAATAAAGGTGTACACTGGACAGCATAATTGCATGGACATTTGTCAGAAAGTTAGCTTTGCAGCGAAACGAGACGCCATCTATCCGGTAACGACATTGGTTTCATAAAATCTTACTAGATGGCGTTGATAACATCAAAATATTTAAATAAAAATCTCGGTTGAACTTACGATTGCCAAACACACACGGCAAGTCACTCAAATATTCAATTTACATTACGGAACGTATTTTCAGAATCCAGTATTTCTGAATGCACCTTCAATTAAATATTATACTTAGAGATTCACCGTCATATATAAACCAAAGCCATCGATGATTTTGCTAATTCAAATACAAAAACCCTTTTTCCTATACCGTGTTCGAGAGGATTTGAACCCGGAACATTCGTCGTATAGATCAAGTCATTAAACCCCTTAGCCATCAAGCCATATTCGACATGGATGAAATTTATAACCGTATTTGTAATCACTAATCTACGTTTGCAAGGCATGCGTTTAGTGTTAATTGTTTTTTTTAAATTATTTTTTACTGAGATTATTTAACAGCTGCTTAAACAAAACATTTTTATTTCAACAAATAAATATTTATAATTAAGTCACATGTTGAATAGTTGTTGAATAGTGCAACAATTATATAAAAGTAACCGCACATACTTAGAGGGAAGACTTAAGATTATGAATATACCGTAATAGTTTTTATACAAAGAAACTGTTCGTTCGTTCTCTTGCGGCTGCTGTCCGTTTGATTGTATTTTTGATTGAGTTTTAGTATGTATTTAGTTCTTTTATTTTGTAATAATGGGTTCTTGTTGCAATATTGACTTAGCCACAATGTTACAAATAATTACTTTGCATAGTCAAGGCAAAAATTTGTCAGAAATTGCCACAGAAACCGGTGTAAGCGTAAGTATTATTGTTTACATTTCTTTCTAGATTTTTTATATTAGTGATATCTGTATGCTAATTTAATAATGATTATACATTTCTGAAAATTGTTACAGAGGAAAACAGTTGTGTTATGGGTGCGACAATTTACAGAGGAAGGATCATATAGGATCTGCACCGCCAAAGGATCGAAGAAAAGAAGCAGCGCACAGCGGCGTCAAAGCATGGTCCAGGAATATGAAGAAAATGGTTTTCCACCAACAACCCATTACACCCGTTTATTTAACATAGGCGTGGACACTGTTCGCCGTGTTCTCCACACAGTGAGGGTTTACATCCTCGCAAGCATGCAATCAAACCCTTGCTGACTCCACAGCTCAAAGAAGCGAGACTAAAGTTTGCTCGAGAATACTTAAATGCCGATTGAAGTAATTTCATTTTCACTGACGAAAAAACGTTTCACTAGTCAACACGGACGTTTTAGCTTGTGGCGTCGAAATAATACGCGTTATAATAACGATCACGTAGTGCCCAATGTGCAGTCTGGTCGCATTACAGTGAATATATGGGGTTGGATGAGCGGGGCTGACACGGGAGAACTCGTCAGAGTGCCCAGTCGGGCTAATTGCTGATTACGTCAATGTGCTGGAGGAGACCATGATTCGAAATGTGTATCCGGAGGAAGAATTACCCATAATTTCATTTGTGCGGGATAATTGTCTTATACATCGTTCCCAAAGTGTGAGTGAGTGTTCTCGCCGGCGTTATAATATAAATATCATTTTGTGGCCTGCTAGATCACCAGATTTAAATCCCATTGAAATATTTATATTATTTATACCAATTAAATTATTTAAACCAATTAAGGACAGAAGTAAGTGGAGATTGGGTTACACTGATGTGTATTACTAGTTACACAGGGCGTCATTGCGTTAAGTATATTTTATTTTTATATTTTTCTATACTATGATAATAAATAACTACATTTTTATACTACAAAACGGGACTCAATCACATATTGTTTTTTTTTGCATATACGCTACTTTGTGACAGTATTTTACGATATTTTTTTCATCACTCAGTCTTTGAATTGTTAAGAAATGATAAGGTAGTAAAACAGTAAAAGGTAAATGTTAGAGTGCGTTCACCTACAATGATAACCAGTCTCAGATTTGTAATTAATTGTATTCGCTCATAATACTGTTTTGTTGAAGGGAAGCTTCAATCCTCTTTCCAATTTCGGAAATGAATACTTAAGCTGTGGTTGTATTTTACTTAAATTATAGAATAATAAATTGTGTTATTTATCTTAAATAAATATTGTGAAAGAAATAAAGTTATTTTTTTTTTTCATTTCAGAGTTGTATTATTTCTAGTTGTAAGTATAGATAGTTATTAATTGGTTGTAATTAAAAAAAAAACACTACTTTTGAGGAGTGTCATTATAAGAGAACTTATGACTATTTTTCTTTTACCTTACCTTTTATGAATACACACAGTCAATTGTAAATTTTCTTGTAATAACTATATAATTTAATAATCATACTAATATTGAACCAGTATTTCGATTGCTATAAGTGTAGGTATTCATAGTCAATATTCAGGCAAAGATCCAGGCACAAACAATGATTATTTTGTTTCAGCCTAGTCTATGTATCAATTGTCTATCTCTTCATATTATATTATAGTATAATAGATTTTCATCCTTGATGACTTTCAAACAACTAGCAACGCAACTTTTTACGGAAATTTGCATCCAAAGTAGAGTATTTTCCAAAGGAGGGTATTCTAAAGTTCCACCTTGCTTATTATATTATTTTTATTAAAGTATAGTGCCGTAATATTCATGTCATCGCATATGTTATTGAAGTGTGGATGAAGTTAAGTATGTTTAAAAACCTCGTAGTTTCATGAAGAAACAAAGTGTAAATGGCGGTATATTTGCAATGAGTTCTTGCTGCAGAACAGACTCTGTTCTGTTACGATAGTAACAATACGCTTGAAAGATTAATTTTAAAACAACCTTACTTAAAAAAAGAAACATTCCGACGAATTGAAAATCTCCTTTTTCTTGAAGTCGGTTAAAAAGAAGCGTGTTTCAAAAGTTTAATACAGGTGCCATTTTAATTTCAGTGGAAGCTTTTCTTTAATAGTAATTATATTTCATCCATGTAGTAGATTATTCTATTACAGAACAATTTTAGTGCTTGTGAGACTTACATATCAACAAACAAAGCACTAAATTCTTTGTTCGTTTTGATAACAACGCCATCTAGTTTATTTTTTTGTAACCATCATGCAATGCTGAGAGCTACGTGCTCTCAGCATCTTAAGACAGCCAAGCGATTATCGTCTTTGCCATGTCCATGCAATTATGCTGATAGTACATACATGCCAGATGGGCTTTGTGTAAAGACACATGTGAACAAGACAAATTATCACCGCAAAGAGAACTCCCAGACTACCTCGCTCATTATAAATTACTATTCGTTAAAAATACCTAATTATAAAAACAATGACTCTACTAAACTACTTATTAACTTCAAACATTTTTTAACACCGTTAATAAAATTACATAATAAATAATTACCATATTAATACCAAAAAAAACAACAATGCAATGAATATTTTCATTGAACTCAAATAAAAATTTATATGAGATGGACAAACCATAGGCTAATTTGTCATAACAATGAAGCATATTTTTAGACCTTCCCAAAAAACGATTCATACAAAGCCTACTAGTATGACGTCACACGCTATAAAAGTACCTTGTATGGGGAAATTAAAAACTTGGTTCAGCAGCTATGTTAAACTTGCGATTATCGAAACGGTTGCATAACAAGAGTTACCATACACTTAATAGGTTATTCAATAGTATTATTAGTTAAAAATATGTTCATACTTTAATATTTCCAAAAAGTAAACCCATTCATTGATTGTTTTACCATGGTTATGTTAGCTCAGCCTTAAGATATGGTCTTATGTTGTGGCAGAGATAATGTGTGCGTGCTATTTGCGGTGTAGCTCCTTAGAAATCATGCAAAACACTCTTAAAAATGTGATTGATTAACTTTATCTTTTATTATAAACAAAGATAAGAAACAAATGAAAAAATTTTTCGACGATACTGGACTTGAACCAGTGCCTTGAGCCAGACCGGGGCAGCACGCTCTACCATCTGAGCTAATCGTCCACACCAGTAGTCGACGAATTTTGTCATCTGTTCTTGCTTATGGATCTCTGTATGGTGCATCCGACTCTTTAGCTAACTTTGTAACTTTATCTTGCTTATATATTTTGAAAATCGATACCGAGAGTGGGTAGTCAACGTGAAAAAATGTTCAACGGTTTGAATGTGCAGGGGTCAAAATGTCCATACAGACCGGTTGTCTATGTGGCAAAAAGTATGAACGTCACAATGTGCAATTGTTAAAATGTGTTCGGTTCCAATCGAACAAGCGTCATAATGTATAATAGCTAACATGAACACGTGTTTAAATGCATGCATGTGTCAAAATACTACTCTTTTCAAACCATTCAACCTGTCTCTGTTAATTGATATTGGCCACTTTAGATTAAAAAGTAACTGGCATTATGACTGATATGGTAAAACAATTTTTAATATCACTTCGTAATCTGTCTCCGAATTATTCAATTACAATGCAAGAAGAATGCGAAAAAATAATATTTAGTAAAACTCAAAAAGGAACGGATACACTGTTACTTGGTGTACATAGATATACTTTGAGCGTGCATAATCCAAGTGGGTCCACTCTATGGAAATGCATAAACCGTCTGTCGTGTGGTTCATCACACAAACGTACCTAGTTTTTTTTAGTTTAAGTGGCTATATGAAGTAGTTGATTTATGTTTGTAACTAACGGTACCTTATAAGTTGAAATAAAGTAATTTGTAATAATGTGTCGTAATTTATTTATTTTATCCCGTTCGGCGGTTAAAGACCACAATGAGAAATGACATGAATTAAAAAGGACTACTTCTTGAAATGACCATTCTTAAAATGACCACTTCTTAAAATTAGCACTTCATGAAATGACCACAATGACGCTTCATATATAAATTTGCTTTTGCTGGTACATTTAGACCTTTTAACTTATTTTTAATCAATTTACGTTTAGATAATGATAACAATATACTTAAGCACAGCCACTTCTTAGGAGTGTGTACGATTTCCTTTTCTGATGTACTTTATCATTCTGTCATTAATCATTATCATTCAATGTAAAAAGACGACGGATTAAGTTTAATGGTAGGTAAGTAAAACACGTCTAAACCTTAGGACTTGTAACAGTGGTTGTTTAACGAAATAGCCATTTTGTAGAGGTAGTCATTTCAAGAAGTATCCTTTTGTAGAAGTAGACGTTTAAAGATGTAGTCATTTGAAGATATTGTCATTTCTGATTTTGGTCCTTAACCGCCGACAGGATTTAATTGTATGGCGAGAGGGCAGTTGTAGGAATTTATAAATCAATATCCAGGTTACGCAACCAGTCTATAGCCTCTTGTGTCAAATTTATATAGAGGTCAATGTGTCGTAATAATTTTCCATAACATAAAAACATTGAACTTTTTGTCAGTTATTCATTCAAACTTAAGCTCGTTATATCAATCGAACATTTTGTCTATCACACCTTTTGTTGTACTTATATTTTGAGATGTGTACCATTTGTCACTACACCATTGTGACCACAATTGATGTGTACATTTTGACACTGGGGCATTAAGACGTTTATACTTTTTGCCACATAGACAGCCGGTCCATCTGGACATTTATTCACGTTGACTACCCACTCCCGGAATCTGAAAATCTGCACATTTGTAAAGGGGCATATGTATTTATTTAAAACAGCTGAAAGCGTTTCTACGAGAAACCAACGGAATCCTGGACGGTTAGTTCATAACTATATTCTTAGAACTGCATTATAGTCGAATCATTGCATGAATTTTTAATAAGGTACTAAAATATGTACAATCTAGAGCTATCTCTAAATAGATTTAAAAATTAATTAATTAAGCTACTAATGAAAAATGCTACTGTAGTGTGAAGGATTTCCTCATACCCTGAGCTCTGGACTCGCGGTCCTTCTGGCGCGACTCGATGACAAGGCGAGCTTCAGGGCATAGGGTATTATCTCGTCAGCCTTAAGCTGAAGTACATAGACTATTCATGGCGTTTAGTGCAACATACCCTGGGCTCTGGACTCGCGGTCCTTCTGGCGTGACTCGATGACAAGGCAAGCCTCAGGGTATAGGCTATTATCTCGTCAACCTTAAGCTGAAGTACATAGACTATTCATTTAGATTAGTGCAACGTACCCTGGGCTGTGTACTCGCAGTCCTTCTGGCGCGACTCGATGACAAAACAAGCCTCAGGTCATAGGGTATTATCTTGTCAACCTTGGGCTGAAGTTCATAGACTACTCATTTAGTTTAGTGCAGCGTACCCTGGGCTGTAGACTCGCGGTCCTTCTGGCGCGACTCGATGACAAGGCGAGCTTCAGGGCATAGGGCATTATCTCGTCAACCTTACGGCGAAGTAGATAAGACTACTCATTTAGTTTAGTGCAACGTACCCTGGGCTGTGGACTCGCGGTCCTTCTGGCGCGACTCGATGACAAGGCGAGCTTCAGGGCATAGGGCATTATCTCGTCAACCTTACGGCGAAGTAGATAAGACTACTCATTTAGTTTAGTGCAACGTACCCTGGGCTGTGGACTCGCGGTCCTTCTGGCGCGACTCGATGACAAGGCGAGCTTCAGGGCATACGGCATTATCTCGTCAACCTTAGGGCGAAGTAGATAAGACTACTCATTTAGTTTAGTGCAACGTACCCTGGGCTGTGGACTCGCGGTCCTTCTGGCGCGACTCGATGACAAGGCGAGCTTCAGGGCATAGGCCTTATCTCGTCAACCTTAAGCTGAAGTACATAGACTATTCATTTAGTTTATTGCAACATACCCTGGGCTCTGGACTCGCGGTCCTTCTGGCGCGACTTGATCAGCCGCACGATCTCCATCAACTCCTTGCGGGCCTCGTTTCGCTCCTCCTCCTGCGTATAGTGAAATGCAATGGTTTTAAACACGTAGGAGTCCGGCACGAAACTAGAACTGCGCAGGTAGAGAAAATAGGCATCATTGGACGTGCGACGGGGACGCGTCACCATAGCAACGGGATGGCGCGAGTCGCCATGCAATGCCACCATCTTGGGTCTAATTTCGTGCTGAACACTGTACAGTTAGCTACAAAAAGACATACACAATTAGACTGTCCAAAATAACCTTTATGTCAACTGTATGCAAAGATGTTTTTAAACGGACTACATACTTTGCTAAGCTATTTAAGTAAAGGTAAAAATGAAAACATTGTGACCTTGGTTTCAGCAATATCGTACGATACTAGTCATTAGAAAATCGGTTCTTTTTTTTAAATGACTACCTACGTATCAACCCTATTTTTAACCGATTGATAAACTTTTATATAATCTATAACTACAAGTAGACACAGTATACAATTACCTTTTGTAAAAGAAAACATCACCGCGGACGAATTGTGGGCAATTTTTACTTAAAAATATTAATATGACAATATAGGTACCCGAATTTTGAATCTTAGCTGTGAACGAAAACATATTTTTTATATAAATCTGTAGATGGCTTTTAAAAAATTCAGACATTATTTTAATTGCAAATTGATTAATATACTTTTTATTTAGTACCTCATTAAAAAAAAAAACATTTCGGACACGAACCGAGCCAATGAGGATGCCATACTGCCCAGGCTACCGAAGTCACGTTGACCATTGATTGTTTTCACCAGTCGCTTTATTTTTTTTCGCCTGGAGTGTTCAATAAGTATTGAGACTTTATCCAGCAACAGATCTTAAGTCCTGCTAAATAAGTTACTATCAAAAATGACATTTTTGTGACAAGCTTTTATTGCCGACTGTACTTTTCTTCGAACACCCATCAATTACTCATAGAGACGTTTTGAAAAAGCCCAAAGTCGGCAGGATTGTGTTACTTCGTCTAAGGAGTTACTATGACCATCTTCCTGTCCCATCGTCAGATCAGGTGGATGGTATAACACTATTGCACTGTCACCGAACTTACATAAGTATGCAAAATTTTAGCTCAATCGGAAACCGGGAAGTGGGTCAAATTTAACTTGCATGATTTGACCCGTACCAACATACTTTTCAATCTAAATAAAAGCTTGTATACTGCTCAAAACAATTTAGGGGGCCACTAAAAATTTTGATCGTAACGTGAATATACAGGTGTCCCAAGAAGTAGTGATATACTGAAGCTGGGACGTAGAGGACCTAGAGGGCTATCTAAATCACCCCCATGTATGTTCCGCGATTTTTCGTATTTTCGGAGTTATGACTTTTTTTTTAATTCTTCACCTATCGCCGAGTACGATGAGATTTTTATTTATGGTGACGTGAATTATTGCGGTAGATACTCGATTTTTTTTGTGTGCTAAGCTGATAGATAGGCCAATTCAGTATGGCAACATTTACTATCGTTAGATCTTTGAAAGGAATAAAAAAAAAAGGCCAGGAATGATAAAATTACCCAATATGTTCACAACTTCAAGGGGCTTTAAAAAGACAAAATCACATAAAAAAATTACCTTTTGTCTTTTAAAAACTTGCTCTATGTATCAGGTAGCTACCCTGAAAATTTCATTTTATTATTCATAAAACTTCAATCAAAAAATTGAAATCTAAATGTGGCAAGTGCAAAATAAATTAACTTTCTAAATAAATTTCGTTCTAAATCACGCACTGGCCATCAATAGAAAAAGAACAAAAAACAAAAGACGGTTGACGCATGAGAAAATTTTCACGTTGTTTGGTCATCGTTGGTACTTTTCAATAATTTAAAAATTGTGTTTTAATACTGCTAATTGTTCGTTTCTCTAATCATTTTGGCTATTCATATGGACTTTGACTTGCATTACGATTTCGATTAGTGTTATTACCTGGAATCGACGACTTGGCATTATTTAACTGGACTTGAGTTTGCGTGTAAGTGATCATGTTTACTTCACGTGACTACGCAGAAATGCATTACTATTACGGTTATGCTAGGGGGAATGCGGCGGAAGCTTCAAGGCTGTACCGGGAACATGTGGAACGAAGAGGCGGGCCTCAACCTGAAACGTTTCCTGACTATCGCATTATCTTAAGAGTACATAATGCGTATTTGGAAGGTTACATACCGGGTACCAGATCAGGCCGTATGGCCACTATGCCGGATCCTGATGTAGTAGATGCAGGGTTGAAGAAGTAGAAAGAAACCCGTCGACCAGTGTGAGAGTTATGGAACGTCGTACCGGACTTTCTAAATCTCAGGTACACCGTACACTACAGAGCGTAGGATATTCATCCGTATCACATTAGAAAAGTGCAACAGTTGAAACCGAAAGATTACAATCGGCGAATTGAATTCTGTCAGGAAATGCTGAGGAGACAAGCTGAAAACGAAAACTTTTTTAACCAAATCTTGTGGACGGATGAATCCCACTGTAGACGCAATGGGATTTTTTATATGCACAATTCTCACTCATGGGCAATTGAAAATCCAAATTTAAAAAGGGAATCGACATTCCAAGAACACTTTAGTGTTAACCTTTGGTCTGGCATACTTAACGGTCAGCTAATCGGGCCCTTTCAGCTGCCAGACCGCTTGGGCGCCAATCACTTTTTAAATTTTCTACGCGTCGATCTGCCCCTGCTCACAGTGATTCCGCCGTAGGCCATAAATCGAAAAAAGTCATGAGCGTATCCTGGACTAAAAAGTAAGTAAAATGATTCACCGATAGACAATCTTCTAAATACTATATATAGCACAGCAATAAAGTACTATTATCATTTACTTTTGTGCAACGAAAGTGAACGCATCTCGACCCTAATTAGTAGTGTGTTTTTGTCGCCGCAACTTAATCACTTTGTTATTGTGTACTATTATTATTATTTGCGTGTGTCCACGTGGTATTATTATGGAAATCCAAGAAGAGGGTATGTACTTTATTTTTCAATTATGTTTTATATATAAATATGCGTGCTTATATTTTAAAATAATTTTCTAGTAGAGGTCTGTCGTTTACGATTAATTTTTAAGAAGTATGATTTCATTGAGAGTTATACTCTGATGCCGAGGTTTGCCGCACTTGACACATATATTATGTTATAGATGGAAGTGTCCTTAATAAGGGCTGTAACTTTCATCGACCTTTTTTGACCTCTTCTTAGGTAAAAGGGGTTTCAAAGAACAAGAGTAGGGTAGCCGAAAAAAATCCGATTTTTAAAAAATGTTTTTATCTTTGTTTTAGGTACATTTTTAAGGTGTTCTATTTCGAAACGTAGTGTTTTTGATATTTGGCACTCTGGACAAGGAACTGATACAGAAAAATTTCAACATGTTTTTACTACACTGACGGAAACATCAATTATTTCGGATAACATCGAAAATATTGGCATAGAGAATTTAAGGGTTAAAATAAGGAATTTATGTAAACGAATTGCATGTTATTGGAAAAAAACAAGATGTACAAAGTCTATATTTCTACATAAATATGCAGAGTGGCTTAATGATGTAGAATACATTGATGTGATCCAAAGTATCGAGCAGCGTATTTCTCAGCAGAATGATAACGTCGACCCCTCCCCTTCCACTTCTCGTGGCCGTCCGAGGAAAAACTTTAATGAAAGTAGTAAACGCACTAAAAGAAGGAGACTGGCGGAACTATCTAATTTTGACGAGTCTGCTGTAAATACACTGCTCAATGCTTCTGCTGATTCCAGCTTAACTTCTACAAAAGTCGACGAAAACAAAGTTTTGTCACTTATTGCAGAAGGTAAGATTTCTAGAAAGCAATATCTATTAATTAAGAATTTTATACATAATAATATACTGAAAGATTGTATGCCTTCCTATCAACGCATTGTAAAGGCTAAAAAGAGATGTTACCCTACAACTGTAGCCGTTACTGAATCATCAGCCGAAGTCGAACTTCAGAATTTGTTAGATCACACTGCCACTCGGATTCTTGAGTCTCAAAAAGATATTTTAGATAAAATACCTGACCAGTCTTTAAATAAAATATCTTTGGTTGGGAAATGGGGATTTGATGGTAGTACAGGACATAGCGAATACAAACAAACTTTCTCAGATTCTTCTCTTGTGGATAGTAGCTTGTTTGTTACTTCATATGTACCGCTTCAACTTATTTTAAACCCGGATAATAAGGAAAACTCAATCATTTTGTGGAAAAATCCTCGTCCTTCTTCAACTCGATACTGCAGACCTATTCGCTTTCAGTTTTTTAAGGAAACAACTGCAGTATCAGTTGAAGAGGAGACTTATTTCAAACAGAAAATAAGTAACTTGCAACCGACTATCTTCAAGACAAATGCATGCGAATACACAATTAATCATAGCTTACAACTTACTATGGTCGATGGTAAGGTGTGTAATGCACTTAGTGATGTTTCTTCAACTAGATGTTATATATGTAAAGCTTTACCAAGTGAGATGAATCAAATTGATGTATGTTTGTGCAAAGCAACTGACGAAAGTAAATATGAATATGGCATGTCTCCACTTCACGCATTGATCCGATTTTTTGAATATTTCATTCATCTCGCTTACAAGTTAGAGGTTAAGAAATGGCAAGCTAGGTCTGATAGCGATAAACGACTTGTAGCTGAAAAAAAAAAACTTATACAATCGCAATTTAGGGAAAAGTTAGGTCTTATTATCGATAAACCCAAAAGTGGCGGAAGCGGGACATCGAACGATGGCAACACTGCTAGGCGGTTCTTCTCAAGCTCAGATATTTCAGCTGAAATTACGGGTATTAAGAAGGATCTCCTAGATCGTTGTTGGACTGTACTTCAGTGTATCAATTCGGGATATAACATTGATGCGACAAAATTCAGAGATTTCGCTTTAGAAACTGCACGGCAATTAGTTGCCGAATATCCATGGTACTATTTGCCTGCTTCTGTCCACAAAATTTTGATTCATGGTGCTGACATTATCAATCACGGCCTACTGTCTATAGGAGAACTGTCTGAAGAAGCAGCTGAAGCGAGTAACAAATACTATAAAGCATTTCGACTAGATCACACACGAAAAATGAACCGCGTTTTGACTAATACTGATTTGATTAATCGACTTCTTCTTCACTCAGATCCCCTAATATCAAGTTTGAGAAGGTTACCTGTTAAAAAAAAAAGTTCTTTGTCTAAATCTGTATTGGACTTGTTGTGTGTAAATAGTAAGTAGGTAATATTGAATGTATAAATAGTAAGTAATCGCTTTGTTTTAATATAACCTTATTTGTATATATGTAAATAGTCTTGAAATAAATATTTTTATTATTTATGTAGTATGCTGTTTCATTTATGTTTTCATTAATTACAATTTTTTTTTATCTAATGGCTTTATGTTTAAAATAATAACGTTTTATAAAATGGTTTTGACTACAGATATTTTTTTAATAAAAATAGTCACACAAGTTTATTATAAATGTCTAAAAATGTTATTAATGATATATTTCATGCTTGTATAATAACCCTTTATAGTTTAAAATCGAAAAAATGGCTTTTTTTGGAGTTGAGGTATTTATGGCCGCCCTTGTACGGGAGCGGAATCACCGTGCTGCTGTTAGAAGATGTGGACTTGGAGACACGCAGAAGCATAGTACTGCAGTGTGATGGTGCACCATGCCATTTTGCCTTGGACGTAAGAAACTGTTTCAATCAAAGATACCCTGAAAGATGGATTGGTCGTTGCGGCCGGAGTGACGCCTGCCTTATAGCCTGGCCTCCACGGTCCCCCGACCTAAACCCCATTGTTTTTTTTATGGGGATACTACAAAGACCTCGTCTACTCAAGAGAATGCCGCAATTTGGACGAGTTAACCCGGAAATTGAGAGTAGCAGAAGAAACCATTAAAAATAATAGAAGTGCATTCAGACGTTTAAAAGACAACTTTTTTCGGCGATGTCGCACTTGCATTGAGCAACAGGGGGGCCATTTTGAAAATTTCTTGTAATTAAACACCTTGTAATTGGTTTTACTTTGTTTGTATTAATCATCATGTAAATTAAAATTTTGCACTTACCACATTTATATTTCAATTTTTTGATTGACCCTTATGAAAAATAAAATGAAATTTTCAGGGTAGCTACCTGATAGATAGAGCAAGTTTTTAAAAGCCAAACGGTATTTTTTTTTATGTAATTCTATCTTTTTAAAGCCCCTTGAAGTTGTGAACATATTGGGTAATTTTATCATTCTTGGCATTTAATTTTTTTTTATTCCATTCAAAGATCTAACGATAGTAAATGTTACCATACTGAATTGGCCTATCTATCAGCTTAGCACACAAAAAATATCAAGCATCTACCGCAATAATTTACGTCACCATAAATAAAAATCTCATCGTACTCGGCGATAGGTGAAGAATTAAAAAAAAAGTCATAACTCCGAAAATACGAAAAATCGCGGAACATACATGGGGGTGATTTAGATAGCCTTCTAGGTCCTCTACCTCCCAGCTTCAGTATATGACTACTTCTTGGGACACCCTGTATATAATGTTAGTAAAAGTCTCCAGCTAAAGAGGCTTTTGTTGTTGTTTAGGCGAATAATCGATGAATTAAATAGTCAATTGAAATAAAACAATTTAACGGATTATATCGCGTATATTATCTCATTTTAGTTCCCGACGTTTCGGAAGCTTTCCAGCTTTCCATGGTCACGGGAGGACAAAAAAAAAATATATAATACGCGATATAATCCGTTAAATTGTTTTATTTCAATGAGTAATAATCGCGGAAACAGAAGAAAATATTATAAATAGTCAATTGTTTTCTTTGTTTTAATTGAGATAAAATAATTATAAACAAAGATCAGAATCAAATGAACAAAGTTTTCGACGATACTGGACTTGAACCAGTGCCTTGAGCCAGACCGGGGCAGCACGCTCTAACCAACTGAGCTAATCGTTCATACCAGTCGTCGACGAATTTTGTCATCTGTTCTTGCTTATGGATCTCTGTATGGTGCATCCGAGTCTTTAGCCGTTTTAGCGCCGCCTAGTGCAGAACTGTGAAATTACTTTCATTTGTTTCTGATCTTTGTTTATAATAATAACGCTAGTGGAATGATCCACTAGTAAATTGCAAATATTGTGCTTATTATCATGATATTTGTAAAACAAAAAGTGAGATCAAATAAGTTTACTGTAACCACCAAAACTGAACAGAAATTCTCCGCGCAAAAGTGGCCTCTATTTTGATTTCAGTAGTATAAAAAGATAAAGCGACTTGTTGAAATGATCGATGTCTCGCGCATGGCATTTAATAGAAGTGGCGTGCGGTCCATATAGTCACAGAAGCACTGTGTACCCTAGACGACCATGGCTCCATACGGGCACAGAGAAACTGCACGATCAAAAGTATGGCGATTCAGTCCTCTGATGACTTTTATGCTATAACACGCAAAAGAATTGCCTCGTTACTCTGCAGAGTACGGGTCAGCTCCAACCCCATCCTGGCGACTGTAGTAGGCAGATTCGACTCCCCTATTATGTGGCGCTTCGAATACGTCATGACCGCTAATAGGTAATTTTGTTATATCAAAATAAAATACTATCTGAAATGTTTTCGTGCGTACAGTTCTCCGTGGCGCTACCTACCTATGGTCTCACCGGAAGATCAGCGCTTGCTTTAGAGCGAGCATTATGCTGAGGTGGGACCATTTCGGGGCATGCTTAGTTCAGTAATTTATTATTGTATTGCTTTATAAATATGCCCTCGAATAAATGTATTTTCTTTATTTCTTCTTTCTTTTCTTTCTTATTAAGATTACAATTATTATTATTACACCTACTAATTCTAATTTATAAGATACTCAATATTACTAACAGCAATGGACCATTGATGTCTAATTAATAAATAAATTTCAATTTGAATTTTGAATTTGAATTAATGGTCCTTGCTTGAAACCATATTTAGAAAAGATCAATTTTATCCTCTCGCCTTCATTGGGTTACAGTGCGATTACTTTGAGTTTACCACTGACATATGCTGTTATTCCAGATATTCGATTTTAACAATAAAGTAAAAGAGTTTATATTACTTACACACTGTCTAAACGTCGTTTGTTTAAAACAGAAACTCTTTTGTATTAGTGTTAAAGTGGAATATCCAATGGAATAAAAGCATATGTCAATGGTAAACTCAAAGTAATCGTACTGTACTTCTTTCGCGTTCGTTTCGGTAGCGACAGAAGCTGTCAAGTGAGCAGCAGTTACCTTGTTGTCGTGTGCGGGCGAGCCGCCGCCGCCGGAGTCGCTGCGCTTGCGCCGCGCCGGGGACCTGCTTCTGGAAGTTTACACGTTAAATTAATAACGACGGATTCTATCTCTTGCTAGCAAAACAGAATTGAATATTGAGTTTATACGGCCGGAGTGCACTATGACGTAGGTAACAGTTCATGTCGGACCTCTCTATCAAATTGCTGTCTAATTAGTAGTTTAAAATGCCTATATCATGCGTATGTCTTGGCCGATTTTAAGGGCTGGCATCGTCATTCGTAAACCACGCCCGAAACGCCGAGCGGGACACTGAGCAGAATTTGTAATAAGAGACGCATTTATTGCTCGCGCGCATCAAAGAAAGAGAAAGCTAATACTAGGTTAATCACGCAAAAGATAAAGGGAAGAATGTCATTTTTACATAATTTTGCCGTTTATTAATCTGTCATTTGTACAAACTAGACAAAAAACGGAAAATGAAGTCGCGTTTTCGGATAACTTTTCTATCGAGGAAATGTTAAACAAACATGTTTCCGCGTTAGGCGCTGAATAGGTGATATAGTCAATAAACACATATCTGAAAACCAGCCTGTTTCATAAACTAGATTTGACAAGAATCTCACAAAAAAATATCTTAAATTTCCGATGCACCCCCTTAAAGTAATCAAGCCGATGAGAATCGGGTTCTTTTAACGCCACGCGTTGGCACTGAAAAACTGCCTACTTTGGCCAAAAAACCTCGTGCCCGTGACTCCTGGTATTTCAGTATGAATTGTGTCTGATATATTTAACCAGTACAGGTCAATTCATAAGAGCTGGCATGAATGGATTGAACGAATGTAATGTCACTTGTCACTGTGAGTGGCAGTGTCAGTGCTGAACTTATATAGGGGCCTCCTAATATTTTGTAAACAAGTACATACATAATACGTCTCCGTTATTCAAATAATACAAACATAAAATTTTACTGCACATTAATGGGACTAAGCAGGTAAACCGTATGCGAAAGGTAAATTTAACGGTTCGATACCAATATTACTATCATGGAGTCTTTATTTTACTTATGGGTCATTATCAAATTTTGGGCGGTAACTTTGTCCCAGCCTAAATAAGTCGTTTTCCGCACAAATTACACAAACATTATTATTTATTTTTAGTCAAGCACTAAGCCACCTGACTTTAGTGCCAGAAAAATCTCTAGGTATAATAATAAATTAACAAAATGGGTATAGATTTAATATTACTTGGAAAATTTAAATGTCAATTATTTAATATTTTGCAAAAATGCATTTGGGCGGTTATTTGTCTACAACACGATTCATAATCACTTACTGAATCAACCTGTGTTTAATCATTTTGTTTTGCATACATAGATAATATCATTTACTCATTCAATCCATTCGTGCGAGCTCTTGTGAATCGATCAGTACATTAATTTACTAATAATTATGAAAATAATAAAAAAACTACATTTTTACGGCTCACCTGATAGAAAGTGGTTTTCGATGCCTAAAGAATAATTATTGTTATTAAAACTTTTTCTACAAACGGAACAGTCTTACCTTCTTCTGAAAATCTGTATACGCTATTAAATTGAAAAAGAATTATGAAAATTGGTCCATTAAGTAAAAAGTTAAGCATCCCAATCAAAAGATATAAATAAGAACACCCATGCGAAGGCGGGGCGAGCAGCTAGTTGCAAATAATTATCTTTGACGCAAACAAATCAGTACGGTCAACTAAAAAAACCGGCCAAGAGCTTGTCGGACCATGGTCCATGTAGGGTTCCGCAGCCGTTTATACAAAAAAATGCACTACAGATGAAAAAAATACGATATGAAAAAAAACACTGACAAAAGAGCGTATCTCCCCGGCGCTTAAGTGTTTTTGCTGAGAAGCGCAGTTTTTTGGCAATAACTTAAAAACGGTATGTCCGATCATGTTCAAAATAATTTTCGTTGGAAGTACTTATTAAGTTTTATATTTGTAATTTTTTTCATATTTTTTTAACATACCGTTTGGAAAATAGTGGGGGGGGGGCACAATTTTTGCTACTTTCGTAGCGAATATTTCCGAAATTATTCACTAAGTCAAATTTTTTTTTTAGAAACATCAAAGTGTTTTAGAAGATCTGTCGAATAATGTGCCACACATTGATATTAGCTTTTTTTTAGTTTCGGTTACATGTATGGAGTGCCCCCCCTTGAAATATATATTTTTTTTATTTAACTATCAAACTAAGTAGCGGCTTACACACGACACCTTTACTCCAAATTTCATCAGTATACGTCTCATAGTTTTTGATTAAAATGCCTGTGACATACGGACGGACGGACGGTTTTTGCCATTTTGGCTATGGAACCCTAAAAATGGAGTATTCCGAGCATGGGAAGTGAAGCTTTGCGCTCACCTGTCCATGGACGCAGACCTAGACCTCCGTTTCTTCTTGTCCCTCTGCCGGTCGTCCTCGCGGGTCCCGCTGCGCTCCGTGTCCCTTCTCACTCTCCTCTCGTCCTTCCTGCTCTCCCTCTCGTTGCTGCTGTCCCGTCTCCTGTCGCGCCGGTCGCTCCTATCGTTTCTATCGCGGGATCCGCTGCGTCTCCTGTCGTCTCTTTCACTGTTCTTTCTGTTTCTCTCCTTGTCGTTCGACTTCTCTCTTTTCCTCTCACTACGATCCCCGGTTCTGTCTCTCTCTTTCGAGCGAGAGCGTCTCTCGCTTCGTTCTTCTCTTTGCCTGTCATTGCGTTCTTCTTTTGAGCGAGAGCGTCTCTCGATTCGCTCTTCTCTCTGCCTGTCTTTGCGTTCTTCTTTCGAGGGAGAGCGTCTCTCGCTTCGTTCTTCTCTCTGCCTGTTTTTGCGTTCTTCTTTTGAGCGAGAACGTCTCTCAATTCGGTCTTCTCTTTGCCTATCTTTGCGTTCTTCTTTTGAGCGAGAGCGTCTCTCGTTTCGCTCTTCTCTCTGTCTGTCTTTGCGTTCTTCTTTCGAAGGAGAGCGTCTCTCGATTTGCTCTTCTCTCTGTCTGTCTTTGCGTTCTTCTTTCTCGCTTCTGTGTCTGTCGCGCCTGTCTTCCCTCTCCTTGGGTCTGTCTCGCTCTTTCTCCTTATCATGCTCGTTGTCTTTATCTTTTTCTTTCTCTTGATGGCGTTCACGTCGGGATTCAGATTTTTCTTCCTTCCTATTTACAAGCATAAAAAGACCTAGTTTAGATATCGAAAAACTTGTGAAGCCTGGTCCGCTGCGGCATGTTATCGTGTTTTGCTGGCACATAACGTGTTATTATTACCAAACGGGGACGTGGTTTTGTTCGCTTGCTCGTTCGCTCTAACGTGTTGTTTTTCGAATGGAAAACTTTATATGTTAGCAAAACTACATTTTGTTCATAAAATGGCGCAGCGGGCTCGGCTTTAGTGTCGCTTTTGATGTTGTTTTGCGTTTCTTTGATGAGATCTGTGTTAATTATTTAATTTTATTGTATTGTTCTGATTTTTATTGTACTTTGCAGATTTTTGTGTAATTTAAATTTATTATTTATTTGATGACATGTTTTCATTAATATTGAACATTTATTTAAAATTTTTGACTACGTGGAACGTTTGCACGCTTTTTAAAATCTCGTATTTCAGATTTTGTAAATAAATTTAATTGATTTAGAAATTGAAATATCGATCCGAATCAATCTTCTATTGAACTTTATCAGTCACCAAATTTATGCGTGATATTATGGATTTTAGTGCATAAGGGATGGTACATAATTCAATCGAAAAGTTGTGGTGAAATGTCAAATCAGGCGTAGATTTTTTTCGTGCATTTTAATCGTAATAACGTAAATTTACTACAGGTCTGACGCTTAATTGAGTCTGTTCCTGAGGTCTGGGAGCGGTACGGGCGGGTGACAAGAGACATGACATGACGTGTCCTAAACCGTCTCGCTACACAAGCAGTGTTTTAAAGACCTTGTTGTTTCATGACGTTTTACTTTTATAATCCGGTACACATTAATTGTGGTTTAATCAACATTTTAGTAAGTAGGTACACCTGTTCTTAAGCAATAAAAATAAATGTCAATTTCGTGACCAGGGTATAAGCAAACTTGGATGATTTTAACACGCTTTTATTAGGTCGACCTTTATGTAATTAACTATGTAATGGAATCTAAGGTAACTAATTTAACCATCTTCCAAGGATCGTAGCGTGTTTATTGGATTTGTTAGAAAAGTCTTGTAAAGCACACACATGTCCTGTTCTGGATCCACGGAAGATCAGCGTCATGGCACTCATGAGTGCTCTGACATATGCTGAGTGGACTCCATTTTTGTAAACACAAATATGATTGATTATGGCTCCTAGGTTTAGCTTTAAGTCTAGGTTAAGTCTATACATGTCACTTTTCCAATGTACTGCAATTTTTGTTGTTGTTTACAAAATAAATGTATCTTCTTCTTCTTCTTCTTCTTAAAGCGTGTTTTGTAAACTATTTAGTTATTTATAAAAAAGACTACACGACTTATCGATGTGGGAGTTTGAGTTTGATATTGGTAATAGTATCGTATTTAAAAAAAACGATATGCAACAAAATAACGTATTTAAAACACTGCGTAAACATCCCCTCCCGTACCGTTCCCATGCCTCAGGAACAGAAGAAGAGTGGTAGGGAATTCCATTCGACATCAAGTCCGCCATTCGTACTTACTTTCGTTTTGTGGAATAAAGACTAAATAAATAAATAAACAGATTCAGTTATGCGTTCGGTTTATAATTTTGTGTAAGATTTTTTAGCAACGTCGGAGAGAGAAATCGTATCGCATATTTGACCAAAAATTGGAACGGGAACGGTCGACTCCTCTCTAGAATAACGTGTTAGAGTGTAGTCGTACCTCTTGTCCCGGCGATCGTCCTTGTCGCGGTTGACGCGGAAGGTGCTCCGCAGCATGGAGAAGGGGTCGTACTGGTGTTGCAGGTGCGGGTGTGCGGGCGGGGGTGCGGGCGCGGGCGCGGGCGGAGGCGGGGGCGCGGGAGCGGCCGCCACGAGCGACGGCAGGCGCGGCGCCGCGCACACGGCGGACTGCGGGCCCGCGCGCCGCCGGCCCAGGCGCGAGCTCATGTCCCTGTCGGCGGACCCCGATCATCACTAGTGAACCCGTATGCCGGAACCACACTTCGCTATGCGTTATTTGTTATGCGACTACGGTGTACTGGCTCAAATATTTGTTATGTGAGCGAACAACAAACGCGGCGTCCACACTTCGTGCCGGTGTGCCAGCTCATTCGATTCGTGTCCTTTGATGTGTCAAAAAACCGACATGCCGGAATCACACTGCGCCGTATGCGCCGAACGATCGTGTTGTATCCCTTTCATTTGACATAGAAAACAAAAGAGATGCAAAACAAATGTTTGACGAATATGGCGGACGGGCGTATTTGCTATTCGAGCTTATGCGTTATGCTGGCAAACATAACAAATATAGACGAATGAACCCTCCGTCGTATGCGGCCTAATAACGAAGCGAAGTGTGATTCCGGCATTAAAGAGTTCTCGTTGATCGAAATAAGTTTGACTAAAATCTCATTTTTGCGGCAAGTTTTTATTGACAACTGTACTTTTCTTTAAACATCCCCTAACTATTTATCGGGATGATTTTAAAGAGCACAAACTCGGTAGGATTGCGTCATTTTATTACAGAGTTCATGTAACCACCGGCCGGCCAGCAAGGATCCGACATTAAATCGGCTCAATGGTATCATAATATTGAAGTCGCTGAACTTATAACTATGCCAACATTTCAAGTCAATCGAATATGATTGAAAATTAATTTGCAAATTACGGAGCCACAACTTACTGCGAAGGTTGCAAGTTAAATATAAGATTTTATAAAAACTAAAAGCCGTCGACGACCACGATCATGATAAGATGTCGACGCCCGAAGTGCTTTACGAGCCGACAACCGCATTACGAGAGGAAAAACACATGTTTAGGGATCTCAATCAGTATTAAATATCGATTCAATACTCGTTATGTTGAAAGTCCGTAACCGATTATGGTAACTTTTAGCCTCAGCTGTGACAACGCGATGCTGAAAAACTGTTGCAACCGACACGTACCACACTCAAATAACAAACTGTAATAGCAGTATAGTTAATCCTAAGGCCATGGTATTCGCGGAGACTAGCGGGATTCCCGATTGCGACGCTCCAATCACCGGTCGGGCTCGTGGACGAGCGCCATGGCGAGCATGGAGTGTGCGCGAGGCGGGGCGGGCTCTCACCCCGGGGCTCCCGATACCGATGCTCCAATCACCACGCGCAGCAAAGAACTCTCCGTGACGTTCGACACATTTGTGACACTTCATACTCCCAGAATATACAAGCGAAGTTACCTCTGGTCAGGCTTGGGGTTGACGCCGAGCGCCATGGCGAGCATGGCGGCGCGCGAGTCGGGCGCGGGCTCGCGGGCTTCCCGGAACTCGCGGGACTCGCGGGACTCGCGGGACTCGCGGGACTCGCGCGGCTCGCGGACACGCCGCTCCGAGCGACGCGCGTGCGAGCTCTCCGGGACGTCTGCACATTTGTTACACTTCAATACTCTCGCGATTTGTAAACAGACAACTCAACTTCGTGCGCCGCGCTGTGTGCGTAAACCTTGTACAGATTTAGTGACTAGTGTTACGAAGTGAAAAGTAGCACATCTCTACCATAGGGCAAATTGTCTATTACTGGCCACCCTCTGTTACTGGCCAAATCCCAAAAATATGATATACAGTATAGTTGTTACATGTAGGAGATGCAGATGTTGACGGTCCAGCGTCCACCCGAAGGCGAAACGTGTCGAGGATTATACTGTCCGGTGGTGGTTTGTTGTTTTTGCATGCGTATTTTTTGTGGAAACTGCATTTAAATATGGGCATGTGAGCACAATTTATTGTCACATCTAACCAAGACACTATTTCGCGGAGAAGCAAAAAGGTACTATACTCCATTAATTCAACACGTTTAAGTTACGTACCTTCATGCTCTATGTCCTCCTCGAAATCTAGAGCGTTGTAGTCGATCCTCTCGTGGCGAGAGCGTTCTATAACCGAAAAATATCCCGACTGTTAGTATACAATTTGAGAGGCAAAAAAATGTATGACAGCGAAGATTAGATACAAGAGTCGCCATACAAATGTCAAAAAAGCCTCAATATTTTAAATAAATCTATAAGATGTTGATAAAACAAGCAAAATAAGAAGAAACTTCGTTAAATGTTGAGGTCGGTATCTTACGTGTAGCTCTTTTTATGACCCTTTAAAGTTAGGTGGAAAAGTACGCTTTTAAAGTATTAAAATATTAATAACTAATAATACCATTTAATAACCCATAAAATGTATGGTAACTTTTGTTATGAAACCGTTTCGATAACGCAAGTTAACGTAGCTGCAGAATAAAGTTCTTTCTCCACACAAGGTACAGTCACCAGCATCAATATCTGCCATAAGAAAGCGGGCAAACATATCCAACACGTTCTGTTCGCGCATTGAGAACAGAAAGCAGTCAGAACGCAGCCATAAACTACGTGAAATAGAACGCATCAACACGCATGCGCAATTAGGAGCGCGACAACAGCGCCACCACCGCGGCCGCAGACGCAGCTACGAGCAACGCTCTCTTCTAACCTGATCACCCAACGACGCGCACGTCCCATACCTATCTAGTAAACTTCACTTGAAAGAGTGTAACACTAATGGTAATTAAAGTTACCTCAAGCTTAAACCTTGTTTTTTCATTTCAATGCGCGTACACGTTCTAACGGCTCTAGGAATAGAGTCGCGTTATGCGCGCATTACTGAGGCAGATATTAATGCTGGTGACTGTAGATAAGCTTGCATATACAGGGCGTCCCACGGCTATGCCACATGGAGGGAATGTACCGTGAATATTGTAGATCGAACATTTTACTGAAAGAAGACATTATTTTAATTTTAAAAACAATTTAAACTGTATTCACAGATATTTAAATAATTTAATGGTTGGACTGGGAATCGAACCCGTTGCACGAGGAAAATAACTACCCTCAACAAGATCAACAAATCGACAGGGAGCGGAAAAATAAAAAGAGTGCGACTTTGTATTCAACAGGATGGGACTCATTTTGAGTATTTGATAAATTGAATAATTTTGTATTAAAAATGTTAAAATTTATGCTGTTCCTTTTATTTCTGACACAATTTAATTTAGCAAAAAATAATTCTTATGATAAAGCTTTCGATCGGTATCATAAAGCTACAGGGTAATTATTATTCTCGTGTAACGGGTTCGATTCCCGGTTCAACCATAAAATTTATTGAAATATATGTGAATGCAGTTTAAATTGCTTTTTAAATTAAAATAATGTCTTCTTTCATTAAAATGTTCCATCTACAATATTCACAGTACTTTCCCTCCATGTGGCATAGCCGTGGGACGCCCTGTATACTAAGCGTGTGACGCCACTAAGCTTTTTTTGGGAAAGTCCAAAAATTAGATCGTCCTATACCACAGAAGAAAGTTGTTTAATAGCCTATTGTCTTCATTTCAGTCAGAACAAGTAAATACAAGCATACTAACCAAGTGTGGTATCGCATTCTCCTTCCTCCTTCTCCTCAAACGGACCTTCGGGTGTACCGTCCGAGACACCTGCAAACAAAAATACTTATTATTCGCACAGACAAGCAAAATCCAGGATTGCCGGAATTTATAGTCCTGCGACCCCAGAAAGTGGATTCTAATAGGGTTTTAGGTTTTTTATCGCTGTGGCTTCATCACGCCAAATCGCCTAAACGGGTTTCAACAATTTATGGTACACGGGTAGCTGGGTATCTACAAATGGTTATAGGATACTTTTTAACCCGACTACGCTGAAGAAAAAAAGACGAAAGAGGGGTAATGACTTTTATTCTCCACAAACGAAGTTGCGGGCCCCTTCTATCAACATATAAAGATATCCAATACCGCTACCATACGTAGATACATATGAGCAGAGAGCGGATGTGAAGTAGCAATCTCAATATTAATATAGATATGAATGGTATAAATTATTATTTTTTATACACACAAAAGCTATGTAACTTACCGAAACAAAAAACAAAAAACCTTTTTGGAAGCTTTTGTAAATATTGGACAAAATTTATGATAATAAATAAAGAAATCGTTTGTAAATTTTTGAAATGGTTATTTTTTTAAGTTCCCTTTTAATAATTAGCTAACATTGCGGTGTGCGGTGTAATAATAATGGACTGTAAGCCCTTATATAAACACCATGACATGTATTTAACAAATTGCACAAGTCATATCCATATTAATATTGAGATCGCTACTTCAAATCCGCTCTCTACATATGAGTATACGTAGAGACGTAATAGGGGGCCAATCGCTACCCAGTTTCTGAATATAAATGTGAATGGTACTGACACTCGCGGCTGGGTTTCTGCTCGGGCCGGCCGGGCTTGATCTTCGGCGCCTCCAGTCTCTCCCTCTCCGCCCGTTCGTGCTCCACGCGCTAAACAACATAATGTTACATACCTATTTATAGGCTATATATCCTTATTTGTCCTAAATAGTAAGCCACATTTTAACCTAAAGATATGCATTTAATGCCAAAACAAGTTGTTTTCTCGCAACGAAATTAATTTAATGTATGAAATTGGCAATGTGGCACTAAAAATATTAATTCCTCTAACTTTATTTACGAGAAAATGGGAGTTTAAGACAAAAAGGTGTAAGGTCAGGTGAGGTAAGGGAAACACCGGGCTAGAGACACGTTGTAAATGTGATACTGAAAACTGACATATGTGTCAATGGAAATAGAGTTGAGCCAATTGCATGGTTTCTCTTTCCCCACGAAACAAATTACCTTTCCCTTACCCCACCTCACCTTACATTTAGGTTAGAATGTTGTTTACTATTTAGGATACATAACCTATAGACAAAGATACATTTATTTTGCAAATAAAACAATAATAATGCACTTGAGAAGTGGAATACAGTAGAATCCGTTTATGACTTCGCCTATATGTGTGAATGGTTATTTACCTACATTGAAAATGATAAATATTTTTGTTCCCTTTAAATTGTTTAAAATCGTAGTTTAAATGAGTGACAGGAGAGGTTTTGGCAACAAGGTACAGACAAAACTTGATTAACTCTTATAAGCGATTAAGTCCCATATTTTTCTGTTGCTATAATGAGTCAAAATGTAAGTTTGAATCGATGATTTCTAGAGTTAATGTTAAATTGTATCCATTGGGATTTGGGATGTTGACTGTGCTGCCATAAAAATAAAATTTTGATGCGAAATGGCTGTATCTATGATAGAAATCATATATAAAAAATTTAGTTCGATAACTTGCGTGTAGTTTGTTATATGAGCCTTTAAAGTTGGGTGGGAATATCCAATTTTAAAGTCATTATCATTACCATCATTTCAGCCATAGGACGTCCACTGCCGGACACAGGTCTCCTCAATCGACTACCACATGGGCCAGATAGAGGCGACCCTCATCTAGCCGCTCATTGCTACCGCATTCCCGAAATAGCAGATTTTGCAAAATACCACATTCTTGATTTATCACATTACGAATATACCAAATTTTCAGCATAGACATTCTTAAAACGATTTAGTTCTATGAGTACCTTTCAATTTTATACCCTGGTGTAACGGGAATGTGGTAAGCTAAGAGTGTGATATATTGGTAATCCGATATTTTGCAAAATCTGTCGTCCGACTACCTTGCGGGTGGCCTTGCCACGCTGCGCTTGCCGTTAGGCGGTTTCCAGTCGAGAACCTTTCTGCCCCAATGGCCATCGTTTCTTCGAACTATGTGCCCTGCCCATTACCACTTCAGTTTGCTTACCCTGTCTGTATTTTTAAAGTACAAGACTGTATGGAGCGTTTTTTGGGAGAGTAAAAAATGTTTTTAATATTGTTATGTCTCGGGGAGTTATTATGAGTCGTTCTAGTATAACATACCACATAAAACCGGCCAAGAGCATGTCTGACCATGCTCAGTGTAGGGTTCCGCATACAAAAAAATGCACTACTGACGTAAAAATACGATATGAAAAAGTGCACTGTAACACAAGAGCGTATCTCCACGATACTTACGTCCTTTTGCTGAGAAGCACAGTTTTTCGGCGATAACTACAAAACGGTATATTCGATCATGTTGAAAACAATTTTCGTTGAAAGTATTTATTAAGTTTTATCTTTTTCATATGTTTTGGACAATAGGTTTAGAAAATAGAGAGGGAGGACACAATTTTTGCTACTTTCGGAGCGAATAATTCCGAAAATATTCACTAAATTAAAATTTTTTTTTAGAAACCCCAAAGTGTTTTTAGAAGATCTGTCGAATGATGTGCCACACATTGATATTTGCTGAAAATCATTTTTTTTAGTTTCGGTTGTGTGGAGTCCCCCCCTAGAAATATATATATATTTTATTTAACCCGTCACGCGTCCAGCCTTCCAAGATGAAAAAGCCAGTAGTGTCCCCATACAAACATGAAATCTCCAAAATCTCGCGGTAAATAAACATTTCACCCACCTTAGAAATAATAATAGGCATTGTGTTATATACTGTTAGAAAGCTGGATTAATTTTACATATGTTGCAATATATCTCAATAATGTGCCTTACTTGAAATAACACGTAGATTTTTTTTATTCAAATATTTTGGTTTTCTTTCCGGCCGGTCACAAATCACTCGCAAATATCACTGAATTGACTATGACATGTCACATTACACATACATTAACAATAACTTAGTTAGTTTAGGCGTTTATTTAACATAACTTAACCACGATAACACTTTTAATTACTTCACAATAAATATTTCACTTGTCAAAAATCAATATGGCTTCCTACCGGAGCAAGTGGGTTGTCGATAACATTTTCCGTTATTTTGCTTTTATTCCACGATTTCTATTGGTTGAAAATTTAAATTTTGACACGTCAATAGTTGTTAGTGGCTGAGAACACACTTTTGAGTCGACCAATGATAGGAATCGACCTCGAAAAATAGCCAAAGACAAGCGAACTGCTTATGGACTTATTAGTCTACGGGACGCTACCTACCCGCACAAAACGCTTATAGACTTATTAGGCTATGGGACACGTGACGGGTTAACCATCAAACTAAGTAGCGGCTTACATTTGACACCTATGTTCCAAATTTCATCAATATATGTGACTGTTTATGGGAAAAGGTCCCACTTTGTCGATATGGAGTTATGAGTAGTTCCTATTACTGAAGATCATAAAGCTATCTTTTGGTGAAAGATATATGTCTCTAGGTGCTAGAGTTATTTTTTAAAAATTCTTCAAATTTGCAAAAGTGAAAAAGCAACAATTGAGAAAACGTTGGTTAAAGTTTGGGACGGCAAAAAACACACTTGTACTTTGAAGTTATGGAGTGGTTAGTATCAAATGAATTGGCATACTTAAGGATTTCAAATGAGTCAAAATCATGTATGTAACCTTAGTAGTTTGTATGTTACGGAGGCTTGAACATAAAAAGAGAACGAAAGTATGTCAATCCTGAATATGGGTTTATTTTCTATATTTATAACACGACACGCAGATTTATCATTATGTTTGTATTTATAAATGTATTCTCATGCTAAAAAAGACAGATTTAATTGTATGGATCCCTCTAGTTAGTTATTATTTCAAAAAGTTAAGAAAAAATGAATTGAAAAGTACAGATGACAAGTGTATTTTAATATATAACATAAGATTACTTAATAAACACACTTATCAGTATAAAAAGTATTAATATCAAATTCTAAGTATTTTTTTATGCATTATAATGTTTAGTGATTTTCTATAGGTAGCGTCCCACTTTGTCGATTTACTAAACTTTAGTGCTTGTTCAGTGAAAAGTATGTGTTTGGTATATTTATCCCATTTTATGTATGAGATAAAGGTTTGTTATTGTTAATCTAATAGTCATTGATACTCATGTCGTTTGTTTGATCTTTTTTTACGGAATTTGAACGGAATTTATTTCCGACTCAAGTTTAGTGTCCCACATTGACGGTTTAGTTTCGTTCGTATGGACATACTCTAAAAAAATACTACAATTATAAAAACAGCTTTTAAAACATAGGTGTAATGTTTTTCGAGTTAGTATTTACATAAATGTTATTTTATATCTATCGGTTAATTATATTTTTTTAAATAATACTGTTTCTTATTAAGCGGAATCATCGATAAAAAAGTCCATTATCGATGGTTACCCAACCCTACTATTCATATTTCGTATTTTTCTTTTCTCCTGCTCAAAAGTACGTCATATTAGCTTCGTGAAGCGAGACTAAAATAGTACATTTATCCTCTAGGGTTTAAAAGAAAGGCATATAATCCCATACAAATTTCAATGACACTGAAAAATAAACTTTCGGTCAGCTACATACTCCTTACAAATAATTAAAAACAAACAAATCAACCTGATCAGATTGGCCAAACTTTCTGATAGAATCAGCTCAAACTGTACTTTTAGTTTTTCATGAAATATACATTTTTAATGTTAAGTTTTTTTTATTTTCTCGCAGTCGAAGTGAAAAGCAGAGTGTTTAACACGTGGCTAAAAGCCATTATATGACACTTCGTGAGCTCATTCAAATAATCAATTTTCAATTCATTCTTTATTAACTTTTTGACATAATAACTAACTAAAGGGATGCATAGAATTATTTGTGTCTTTTTTAGCATGAGAATACATTTATAAATACAACTTTAATGATAAATCTGCATGTCATCATATGAATATAGAAAATAAACCCATATTCAGGATAAATAAATTAAACCCAAAAAATAATAATAATTCAGGATTGACATATTTTCGTTTTCTTTTTATGTTCAAGCCTCCGTAACATACAAACTACTAAGGTTACATACATGATTTTGACTGATCTGGAATCCTTAAAGTATGCTAATTCATTTGATACTAACCACTCCATAACTTCAAAGTACAAGTGTGTTTTTTTGCGGTCCCAAACTTTAACCAACGTTTTCTCAAGTGTCGCTTTTACACCTTTGCAAGTTTGAAGATTTTTAAACAAGTAACTATAGCACTTAGAGACATAATTTTTTCACGGAAAGATAGCTTATGCTTTGTTATATTACAAACTACTAATAACTCCACATCGACAAAGTAGAAATGTTTCCCTATAACAGGCACAAATATGATATCGCCGATTTTTTTCGATATTCGACAAAGTGGGACGCTGTGCACTAAACTTTGAGGCCTTAAAAAGGTGCTTAAATTGGTCATTTATGGGTCGAAATCAAAATCAGAGGTTTATTACAGTATGTTCTATCAGTTTTCATTGAAAGTCTAATTTCGGTAGGTTTTGTCATATTTCACTAATCTGCCCGTAACTCCGAAACTAGACTCGACAAAGTAGGACGTTTTACTAAACTCCCTCACATATATCTTATAGTTTTTGAGTAAAATGCCTGTGACATACGGACGGACGGACGGACATGACGATACTATAAGGGTTCCGTTTTTGCCATTTTGGCTACGGAACCCTAAAAAGGTGGTCAAAAATTGTCAACATCCCAATTAATCGCTTGAACAAACAGCAACACACTTACGTGACTATATGTAGGCTTTCTGTCAATGTCAATAAGGTCTATCAATGGGCAGTTAAGTGTGAGGCTGATGGAACGAGTCCCTGAGAGGCTTCATTCGCACAAGAGTTTAAAAAGCGTCGCGTTGAAACTCGGCATTTGAGCTCTGCACGCTCAATTCGATTTAACGTCCAACGCTCAACGTCGAAAATCCAACAGTGCTCGATAAAAAAAGCGCCGAGCTTGTTAACCGCTTTCATGTGAATAAATAAATACATGGGTCAATTCGTATCATTAAAACGCTTTTTCACTTCTCCTGCTCAAAAAGTACGTCATAGCTTCGCGAAGCGAGACTAAAATAGTACATTTAGCCCCTAGGGTTTAAAAGAAAGCCATATATAATCCCATACAAATTTCTATGACGCTGAAAAAAAAACTTGCGGCCAGCTACATACTCCTCACGAATAATTAAAAACAAACAAACCAACCTGATCAGATTGGCCAAACTTTCTGATAGAATTGCTCAAACTGTGCTTTTAGTTTTTCATGAAATATACAATTATGACACTCAGACATATTTGTCTTCGCTCACTTGGTGAGCTCGTCCACATAATCACTTCGTGTCATAATGGCTTATTTTAGCCCTGTCAAACCATCTACTATTATAACCCTCGTTGAAAAAGCGCTCGTGCGAATGAGGCCTAACTGTGTAAGTTCCGGATGGCGGTACATACCTCGAACTCGGAGAGCTTGATGATGCGGCGCTGCGCCTGGCGCCAGTGCGGGGGCGTCACGGAGCGAGACCGCGAGCGTGAGCGAGACGGCGTGCGGTAACGCTGACACACACACAAACAAGATTAATGGATTTTTTTTCTTCGCTCCTCCGCGAATTAGTGTCTTGGATAGATGTGACAATTTTCATGTAGTTGGCACAAAAAAGTACGCATGCAAATACAACAAACCGTCACCAGATAGTATAATCCTCGACACGTGCTTCGCCTGGGTCTCCTTAGATCCGAAATGTCGTTTGTCCTAATGTATCGTTTGCCAAATGTATCATTTGCTATAACGCATTCTTTTCAGAAACCGTAAATTTTGCAGGATTTTTTAAAAGATCGTCGTATAGATTAGGTTAGGTTTGTTTTATAACAATCCTGAATAGTTTACGGTTTCTGAAAAAAATGCGTTATGTTATGCAAATGATACTTTAGGACAAACGATACATTAGGACAAATGACGTTAGGGATTCCGATATAAATCCGTTTCGCCTCTATACAAGCCATCATCAGGAGATGCAGGAGATGTTGACGGGCCGGCGTCCACCCGATAAGTAACAAGTCCTTCTCGTGTGGACGCCGGCCCGTCAACATCTCCTGCATCTCCTTCTCGTGCGATATCGTACGTATAGTGTACACGATATTTTTATTTCTCTCGCGCTACAATAATCGTATGATCGAGGCGAGAAACTCGCACTATCTAAATGGGCCTTAAGGGTTAATAGTACAATCGAACCAACTGATTCATGACCCACTTTGCTGATAATTCGTTTAAAACTGTCAATCTTGTGGTCTAGCGCTAAATGTCAGTGTCTAATAAAATGATAACAAGTTCGTTACCAAGGAAGTGTATTTTCAGGCGAATTTCGACCTACTTGCATTTAGATGGTTAGGCAAAATGAGCTTATGGTGGGTCAGGATTCAGTTGGTTCAATAGTACAAGTTTCGCTTGTATATATTATTTAATATGGCTCAAGGCACTGGTTCAAGTCCAGTATCGTCGAAAATTTTTTTCATTTGTTTCTGATCTTTGTTTATAATATATTATTTAATGTCAAATTTAAACAAAACCTTGTACGAAAGAGCGTTACCGGTTCGTTACAACCAAGTAGCATATTACCAAGTTACATATTTTGACTCAATCTCACATTGGCTTAGTTCCAAAATACCAAAAAACTCAAATAAATTTGTTTCCAATATAAGAAATTGTCATAATGACGTTTACAAGTTACATCCGATATCCAAAATGTATAGTTGGTAAAAAGGTCAATTTGTTCAAATGTCAAATCATCATTAAGACTGAAGGTTAAAACGCAATAGTTCCATAATTACCAAAATTCAAAAATACCTTTAACTGTCAGGCCTAAAGGTCAAAATCACATTGTCTCATAATACCTAAAATTTTGACTAAGTACATTAAAATTTGACCAGTTTTTTAAAAACTTAATAAAAATATTTTTTTAGAAACTAAATGAAACCAGTAATTTGATAATTAGTTTAATGACTCACATGAAAATTTAACAATCACATGAAACAGTAATTCCAAAAATTAGTCATTTTTCCATATGAATTGAATTTTAGGTATTTTGAGCATTTGATGTTTTAACCTAGTGACAGTTTTGTATCAAGGTAATATAAGTTTAAGACATTTTGGGACGTGGTTGAGTTGGAAATTAGTAAATTCACGATAAAGTTATTTTGAATTATAGTTATATCAAGAGATGGTACGAGGGTTGCTACTTATATATCCGGAAACAAAAAAACAAACAAACGTACACGGCTGAAAATAGTTTTATTGTTTTTCAAAGTATTCCCCTTGATGATCTATGCACTTTTGCATTCGCGTGAACCAATTTTTAAAGCACTTCTGCCACTCCGCCTGAGGTACCTCCATAACGTGTTGTTTGAATGCGTCGACAGCATCTTCAGCGGTCGAAAATCGTTGACCGCGTAATTTATTCTTTATATTTGGAAATAAATAAAAATCGTTGGGTGCCAAGTCAGGGCTGTACGGCGGATGACCCGTTAATTCCACATTTTGACCCTCCAAAAATAGAGTTGTTTCGCGTGACGTATGACAGCTGGCATTGTCATGATGAAGAATGATTCTTCGTCGCTGGTTAGTTTTACGAATTTGTTCAAATACTTCCGGTAAGCAAATGGTCGTGTACCACTCTGAATTAACCGTTCTACGGTTTTCTAGTGGCACTGTAGCTACATGGCCATTAATACCGAAGAAGCAGGCCACCATTTGTTTCAATGTACTTTTTGCACGAGTAACTTTCGTAGGGTTCGGCTCATTTTGAAACACCCATACCGTTGATTGTTGCTTCGTTTCGGGATCGTATGCATAGATCCAGGATTCGTCACCTGTATAGATGTTATAAACGGCTTTTGAGTCACCACGGTTATATTTTTTTAACATTTTATTGCACCATTCGACGCGAGCATGTTTTTGCTCATTTGTTAAGTTGTGGGGTATCCAACGCGAACAAATTTTTTTTACAGCCAAATAATTATGTAATATGCTATTAATGCTGGTCATAGAAATACCCAGAGTCGCCTCTATCTCGCGGTACGTAACATGTCGGTCGTCCATTATAAGTTTTCGCACAGCCTCGATATTTTGTTGTACAACGACCGATTTCGGGCGACCTGCCTTAACTTCGTCCGTAAGCATACTACGTCCACGATTGAACTCACTAAACCAGTGATACACAGTAGTTTTAGATGGGGCTTCATCACCAAAAGTTGAAGTTAGTTGATCTATGCACTGTTGTTGCGTTAAACCACGCCGAAAATCATAATAAATCATAGCACGAATATTTTCACGAGTGAGTTCCATTCTTGCTGCGAGATGACATTTAAAACCCGTCAAAAACAAAACACGAGCGTTAATAAGGAAGAAAAAATATACCTTATATACTTAAAAAAGTTCAAATTTTACCATGGCGGTCAAATATGCTATTTAAGAAGATTGTAATCCCGGTTTCCGGATATATAAATAGCAGCCCTCGTATTTTAAGAAATAGGTGTAAGTCATTTCAACTTTTAGACATTTTGAAACTAGTCTGTTTTGACAATGCTACGTAATAGGAACATGGTATTATGATATTTGGTTGTAGCGAACCGGTAACGAAAGAGCGAATACCTCCTAACACAAGTGTCAAACTTAAACGGAGGATTCGACGGATTTTTGTTAAAAACTATAGTTGCATATAAATAATTTTTAATATTTCTTAGATTGGGACTAGCTCAATTAGTGTAAGGGTAGTATTTCACTTGTCCTATGTTTAGTTGCGTCTAACATTTTGCTTAAAAAAATGTGAGACGCAATGCACATTGGAAAAAATATTGGACAAGTGGAATACCACCCTAAGATAGTCCCTGATATTTATCTATGCTATTATAAAGTTGTAAATAGACTATTTTAAATTGAATGAGTCGAAAGATATTATTTTTGGACCTTTTTTGTATGTTTGTATGTGTCGCTGTGGCTTCGTCACGCGAAATCGGCTAAGCGGATTTCAACTATTTTTGGTACACGGGTAGCTGAGTATCCACAGATGGTTAAACTATTACCTCTAATTAGTCGGTTACATAACAATATATTTTTTTCAAAATATCTTCAATGTGCAGACATTTCATTTAAATATAAATACAATTCTTATATTTAATTTTATATCATTGAATATAAGAATTATTATGTCGAATTAAATAAAAGAATTATGGCATGCAATATTTCTATATACAGTTAAACCAAGTATTCACATGCCTAACGGTAGCATATACTAGGAACCATATTACTATTTTAAGACCTCATGTACCATATACTCTTGTGAAAAAAAATCTTTTAATTTTTAAAACTTTATAATAGAACAGATGTATATTGTCACCTTAGTCCCACACACCCATAGAAAAAGCTTTGCTTAGTTTGGGACTAGGTCGATTTATAAGAAGAATAAACAAAAATGTTTATAGGAATGTAAGAAAAAGTACAAAATACTTACGAAAACGCCGCGTCCCTTGATAATGCGGCCGCTGCGGGTGTACGCGTTGTGGCGGTCCCGCTCGCGGTACCTCATCCTAAGGCCATTATTTATGTATTTACGTCACAACTGGCTATAATGTGAGTTTTACCGCACGCCACGCGTACGGTAAAACTCGCATTATGACCAGATGACGACGTACAATTGTGTACTCACCACGGGCAGTAAAACAGAAAGCCCTCTATCGCATATTTACTACCCTTGCCTGCGGCTCGGGTCATAAATACCTGCGATTTCGGGCTTTCTCTCTTTTACAACCCTACTAACCCTAGGCAAGTAATGTATTATTATGTACTTCTAAGACGTCATACAAAATGTTAATTTCCGAGGCTAATCACAATGACGATCAACTTTTAGTATGAGAACAACCTCGAAATTATAAAGAAAAACCGTCCAAGTGCGAGAAGGACTCGCGCACCGAGGGTTCTGTACAAAATATACGCTACAAATGACCGTATCTATGAAAATCCAGTGTTAGCAGAGCCCTGCTTCTAAACATGTACGCGGTGCACGATCATTTTATATTGGTTACTGATATAGACAGACAGACATAAACTTATACTGTTTCTAGTATTTGTTGTTATAGCGGCAACAGAAATACATCATCTGTGAAAATTTGAACTAGACAGTATCACGGTTCATTAGATACAGCCTGGTGACAGATAGACAGACAAACAGACGGACAGCGAATTCTTAGTAATAGGGTCCCGTTTTACCCTTTGGGTACGGAACCCTAAAAATTTGACCCCCATACTAACCAACTACGGTTAGCTCCAAGTTTTGTATGCGGAAGATTTTTTTAACGATTTCGAAATTTCGTCTGACAAATAAAACTTGATCGCAGTGGCCTGCACAAGGTTATTGGCCAAGGTGAGCAGTTTTTCTGCGCCTATATGGAGCCATGGTCATCCAGGGTAGGCAGAGCCTTTGTGCCCATATCAAGGACCATTAAAACAAGAGGACAGTCAGTTGCCATACTTTGGATTGTGTTCCGATCACAAGGAGATGTTCTGGCAAAAACTAGATGGCGCTTTAAAATTAAGCATTCAATGATGTCATAATTGAACAAAGAAACATAGCACAGTAACAATTCGTTCGTAAACAGCTAACGATAAATATATCGTAATATTTAGATACTGCGTCACGCTTGCAAAGTTGACTAATTGTAAAAAAAAAATCTTGTACATAGATGGCGTTGTACATTTGTATCGAGATTGACAGTCCTCTTGTTTTATTGGTCCATGGTTAGCTTCAAGTTATGTATGGGGAAGTCGATTTTTTTACGAACAAAATTATATACATTCAGTACAAGCAACCAACAATCAGCCATACTGTCCAAGGTGTCGTAACAATTCACATCACAACCGTCAGTGTCAAACTCAACGCGACATCGTTTTCTTTTAAGTGCGGAATGACGAATGTGAAAACACCTGATTGTCCAGTATGTATTAAAAATAAGGGGACAAAAAACTAGTGCAGCAGAGTTGTAGTAATTTTGGGAAACTTGGTTAAATTTTGTGAAAACTAAATCTTCTTACAAAGTTTCTACAATTCTGCAAACTAAACCTGAGCATGATGCTAGGCCCTATATTAATATTAAGATTGATGACATTGTCGCCTATGCTTTACTTGATTCTGGCGCTGCGGTATCTATCTTACGTAATAATAGTCATAACGAACTAGTCAACTGCACTTTGCACCAGGATTATAATATTAATATATTAGCAGCTGGGGGTCAATCTTTAAAAAGTATTGGCTATGTTAACTTATCAATCAGTTTTGAAGGCCAATTTCACATTATTAAAGCGTATGTTGTCTCTGAAGTTGAAACGTCCATTATACTCGGCGTTGATTTTTGGCGTGCCTTCCAAATTTGCCCCAAATTTATTGGTAGTGTCAAATTGGCACACTGTCCCTTGTCGGGAATAAAAGTGGACTCTAATCAGCCTTTCATTCACTCGTATCACAATTTAACCGAGCCACAGAAAACTATAGCTGACACCATCATAGCACAGTTTAGGTCAATATCGACTGAAGAAAAAGCCTTGGGCCGAATAAATATTTTATTGACCGGAAATTCTGCCTCCTCATTTCTCGCCTCCCGTACTTAATAAAATCTTAGAGACAGATTAGGACAACTGAGCAGAGCGGTACGGACGATTACGAAATTGGTATTATAAGGTGCGTTGGGGAAGGACTAAAACTTTACCGAAAATGCTCTTAAAGGCGTTACTTGCGTCTTACCCAACGCACCCAACTATATACTAAAATTTGATCGTCATAGTGAATAAGCTCAAAAAGTAACATTTTGTATCACATCTTAGAAGTCACCTTGTGTATGTGGTGTGCAAATTGCGGAAACTTTCCAAAATGCTTCAAAAAGGTCTTTTAAACAGGTAAGTTAACACTAGACTTAAGACCTTTTATATATATACTATACTAAATAATGCTTCAAAAAGATCCTATAAACATGTAAGTTAATACTAGACTTAAGATCTTTTTTAAGCATTTTGGAAAGTTTCCGCAATTTGCACATCACTAATATGGATAACACAATATTTGCTTTGGCTGAAGGCACTCATTAAAAATTTTGTTGTCATGAATCACTAATATAAGCGATTGTTACAGCTGTAGTGTAAAAAAAAAACCGAATTGAGAACCACTTCCTTTTTCGGAGTCGGTTAAAAATTATGAATAGATGAATATGGCAAGAGGTCCACACCATGGCCCACAGCAGGCCCCAGGGCCAGAGACCGCTAATGTTGACGGTGATAAGCCAAAAAATGACAAAAATCCCATACATCGATTTAACACATTTATTGGCAAGGACCCGCCTAGCGGGCGCTCTACTCGCAGATGCGTAGCCGATACCATGCGTCTCCCCGTATGTAGAGGAAAGTGCGTAGCGCTACGAATAGCTTGGCAGCGAAGTGTTAACACATTCACCACCGCACGCGGGCTCTTTGCTCGTAGCAAGTTTTCGCTACATATGGTTTTTCTTATGTTATTAGCTACGAGCGTAGCGCTACAAAAATGTCGGTTATGTTAAGCCTTCGAGCATTTAATCACCGGAGATGCCATACAGATACAAACCCCTTCTGCCAAAGTACCCGCGAAATCGCTAGTCGGTTTATACGGTAAATTGTCAGTGTGTGGGTGTTCTTTTGTTTGTAGATGTTTTTTTATAGTGTAAGTTTGTAGAAATATGAATGTGTCCGTAGTGTACTGTACGCGTTTGTTTACCTCGCCTCCCGATAAAAATGCTTTAAAAACTTGTTCGGTAATGACACGGCTTGTCTTGGCCAGTGTTTGAATGCTCTAAGTATTATGCATATGATTAGATAATGTAAAAATAACTTACATCAAAAACTGGCTGAAACTTTAACAAGACCATATATTTTTAGTTAGTGATCATGTGTTGACAAACTTCACAAGTCACATGATTATCACCACAACGGCAAAAACTACCCTTGTTAACCCTTTGAGCGCCACAGTTGGCTAATCACGTCATCGAAAATTCGTGCCACTTACGCCAGCACCAAATTTCATCGTTCAAAAACTCCGAATATAATATCAATACCTCGGCCTGCAATCACTATTTTATTTTTGGAGGATCATTTTATTTTCTTGCTGTGGCCTCTGGGGTCACGCTGTACTTCGCTGCTTGGTGGTCAAAAGGTTAACTTTGACCAAAATAAACTCATCCTCGAGACTGTTGTCATAAAAAGTTAATGTTCAATATCATTCCTTTTGAAATAATGAAATAATGATCTTTATTCTGTAAGTAGGCCACAAGGGCACTTTTACAAGTCTGACTCTACGGCGTTTCTCAAGAGGAGACCACTGAAGAGAAGAAAGCCGAAACAAACTCAACAGTCAGTAATTTTTTCGAAATAACTCTTATATCTATTACAATATTTGTACTTAGCCTATCCTAAATATATGTCTTGAGTATATAAACTCAATGCGTAGTTCTTCAAGAAAACATATCAAAACTTATAAAAGTAAAAAAATATATAGAATATAAAAAAGCAAAATAGTGATTTTTTATTTCAACAACTTACATACGTTTGATATGCCACCTTATAAGAACCGTGTCGCGGTAAAAGTAAATTATTTGGTTTCTGTTTTGAGCCATGCATTTTTGTCTGTTTAATAGTCCTCTACCCTATATATTTTAGTTAGTAGTTTTCCTCAGACGATAAAAGCGAACATTTTACGCCGTAATAACGCTGATGATTGAACCGATTAAACTGAGGTTCAAAGTCTCTGTTCCATCGACATCTTTGTCGTAAAAAAATGTCGTAAGAATATGAAAAATGTCAACGCCACTTGTATTGCGTCTCGAATTAACATCGCTTCTATCGAGCTTCGGTAAGGTACCACGAAACAAGCGAAATCGGAGCCAAAAATTTTAACCTGACATCATTTGGAGTAAAAAATGTTATATGAATTAAGCCAAATTCAACAAAAAGAAAAGAAGTAGGTGTCACTTTGATGTCTGTCAATAGCGACACGACACTTGGAATCATACGTGACAACGTTGAGATCAAAAGAGCTTAATGCACTTTAGTAATCACAAAACCGTTTACATGAAAATAGATAATATCTTTTCTCAAACATGCACTGAAATGTCGTCATTACGTGCGTTATAACAGGCTTCAAAATATCACATTTCGGGCGGAACGACTCAAAAGGACTGTAAAGGAATTTCATACAAAATTAAAGGCCTAGGCTGGGAAGCAATATTTTTTTAATTTTTATTTAAACATGGCGTCAGTATTCATGAACAGGCTAAACAGCTATTTTCTTAAAAAAAAACAGCTGTTTTTTTTTCCAGTGGCAGAATGGTTGACGGACCTAAAATATCCGCAAAAATATGCCTATTACACACGAACTGATATTAAGAACACAAATCTGTATGATTCATTATGTTGATGAATAAATTTAAAATATTGTCTATGTATAAGTAAGTCACAAGAGACCATAGACAACATTTTAAATCCTCTGCAATTGCTTTATTTATTATACAAATTACGATTCTTATTATAAAGTTTGTGTATAACGGCCCTAAGGGTCTACTCGAACACTACACACGCGATATACAGACGACTTCAGTAAAAAAAAAAACATTATGGAGGGATTGAAGGGAAAATTTCAAAAACTTTTATCGTGTAGTTTTTTGAGTGGTGTATTTTTTTATTTCATTGCATATGTTTGAGAAAAGCACTATTCATGCCTCTGGCCGTGGAAAGTGCTTGCCGGCTTCGTATCACTATCCGGCTATACCTACTCACCCGGCAAGCACTTCTTTCCCGGCGTCTGCAGTAATGTACTATTAAAACTAAGCTAGATTTGCCTGGGGTTTTTTGCTCCTAATGACCTCAGGTGTACGCTGGTAAAATGCGGGTTCCTCACGAGCACGTTGTATATAATTAAGAAATTACGTTTTTGTCAAAAAATTCATTTTTGTGACAAGCCTTTATTGCCGACTGTACTTGTCTTCGAACATCAGTTAACTACTCATGACGATTCTAAAGAGCCCAAACTTGGTGGGATTGATTTATTCTATTACAGAGTGCCTATGACCACCTTCCTGCTACATCATTAGATGATGATAGAGCAGGTATCATACTTGCTCGATGGTATCATACTATTGCATTGTTACATGTAAAAGAGTTAATATTACTTACACACTGTCTAAACGTCGTTTGTTTGTAATAGAAACTCCTTTGTATTAGTGTTAAAGTCGAATATCCAATGGAATAAAAGCATATGTTAGTGGTAAACTCAAAGTAATCGTACTGTATGCCTAATTTTAGCTCTATCATTACCGGGAAATGGGTTTAAGGACTCCTGATATCCGTGTCACACGCCGAACCGTGGCCCCGTGTACTTAACCCGGCGGTACTAAGGTCCCAAATAATACGAACACACCGCGATACGTTACCGTGTCTGCGTTCGGGTCCGGATCCGTCCGCGGATCTCGGCTCAGCTGGGGTATAAGGTACTCGTCGGACCGACCGGTTATTATTTATTATTGAAAACAGTTACACAGCATTACTGTAAAAGCCAAGACACTGAACTACAAAAAACAAAACAAATAGAAAAACTTAAAACTAGTTTGATTTAGGCGACGTAACTCCGTGGCTCTGTCGCGTCGTGTGACCCCATAGGGCACGTTGGAGTTTAACACCGTGAAAACGCTGAAGATTCGCCCGAGAGAATATATTGAAGAGAGATACCTTTCTCTGTCCTTCCTAGGATCGATCCTCTCCCTGTCCCTGTCGTTGTCCCTGCCCCCGCGCATGAGGAACCTGTTGGTGGGCACCTCGGGGATCTCGCGCGGGTCAATTTTGGAAGTCTGCACGAGCGGGTGAGAGGGCTCCGTGATCTCTCCCTCATCGGAAGCCGACTGATGGCTGTAAAAATACTCAAAAATTATAATAACACTAGCAATTTTTTTTTTTAATTTTTTTTTCATATTTTTGGACATTAGGTTTAGAAAAAAGGGTGGAGGGAGGGAGGGACACATAAAAATGGGGAACTTGCATAAAGAAAAAAATAGGCAGTACTGTATCTCTACAGGTTTTTTTGCCATTTTGGCTATGGAACCCTAAAAAAAGATTCGACATACAAACTTCCCTCTCGTTTCAGTAGTTCGGTGGATTAGTCCGGGACCGAACTAGTGCCACATTTTTTTTCCCATTAGTTCGGCTCTGACGTCAAACCGAACTACTGGGAACCTATAGTTTCACTAGTTCGGTTGCTTAGTCCGGGGCCGAACTACTGACTCATTTTTTTTCCCATTAGTTCGGCTATCACGTAGAACCGAACTATTGGGAAGCATTGTATAGTTCGGTTAATGATGTGCAACTTTAATTCTGTCGGGCCGGTCAGCAATTTATAAGACCTTTTATTTATTTTTGGACCACGTTACATACATTCTTGGTCAAAATTTCAATTTCTGACAGTGAAACAAACCTTTTCTTTTATACCTTTATTATTTAATTTAAAATCGACGCCATGGTTCCTAAGAAGTAAGAACAGATCTTTCATAGTTTCTGACTTCTCTCTACTGACCCATTTGGATTGATCATCCAGTAAGTATATGAAATTTCGGGTTCTAGTTCATTTAAGGGGTTTTAATACATATAAGTATAGGTATCGCCACGAGAGTTGAGGTGAATGGTTACACACACTGCTACATAGAGTACTAATAGCAAAAAAGGTAGCGAATGAACGAATGAGTGAATGAAATGTAAGTGCACCATTGGATTAAATATTTTCAAAAATAGGTAAAACAAACAGCCAGAAAATAAAAATATGCTTTAATAGTTTTACTAGTCACTTGACATATCTTCTTCCGATTCATTTAGATTTATTTCAAGGGTATGGTTTTCGGACAAACTATCTATCTTAGGTTCCATTGACCTGTATCTTTCTTCTTGTTCTTGAGTTTTTCTAAAAATACTGTGAAATGTCTCTTGATTAAGTGCTTCAATTTCTTCTTCTAATTTTCTCATGACGCTGTTAAATGTGAACTCAGTATTACTGGCCGCTACTCTTCCTTTTATGATTCCCCAACAAAGTTCAATTGGATTGAGATCGGGATGGTACGGTGGCAGACGTAATACCGAGTGCCCATGTTCTTCCAGCATTTTATCCAGAACGTATTTCTTATGTCGTGGCTTATGAAGCTGAATAATATCATATAAAACGAGCTTCGTGTTCTTTTCAGGGTATGTTATATTCTGCTTATTGAGCCAGGCCAACATTTCTGCTTTGTTTGAGTTTTTCGTTGGACACTGTTCATACTGTACATTATGATAAGAAGCATTGTCAACAACTAAAACTGAATTTGGTTCTAGATTTGGTAAAAGTTTCTCCGTGACCCATTTTCTGTAATTAGCAGAGTTCATAGACCCATGATAATCGCCAGTTTTTTTATTTGACTTGAATGTGATTAGTGCGTTCGATAAAAAAACATTTTTAGTACATGCATGCACAATAATACAACGTTGAACTTTAGATATGGGCACTTTACATCCTTTATTTGTTTTATCAGTCCACGCCTTTGCTGTTGAATGCGAGCTATCAATGTAGGATTCATCGGTGTACACGATAGGACGCCCCTGCTTATTATATTCTTCTAACTTGTTTAGATATAGCGTCCGTTTTAATCTAATGTCATGATTTTCAATAAGACACTGTCGGTTTGATTGCGATTTATTCCAGCGAAAACCTAACTTACGTACAATTCTCCTTAATGAACGTTCCGATCCTGCGAAGTTCATGTCACGTTTTAAAACATCGTGATTTTTTTTTATTGTGGGCAATGTTTTGTGCACTAAATGGAAGTCATATATGCATCTTCTTATGACGTCGTAATCGAATTTATCTAAATTGGTTTTTGGTGATAATCTTGGTCGCTTCAGTCCCGGTGTCGTGAACGTGGTTGGTTGAGGTAATGACGGAGTAGATTGTTCAGTTGATGATAGGCTGTTTGCTCTTGCAGTTTCCTTACACACTCCAGTTACGATTCGTTGAATGCTTGACTTTGATACACCAGTTACTTCTGCCGTAACATCATATAATTCTGTCATTGATAAATGTTGGCCGTTATTTTTTAAGTTATACCTAAAATTAGAGAATACTCTGAATATAATTTCCCGACTTTGACCATTTAATGTTTTCCCACGACCCATCGTTTCGCTAAAAAAGAACTTGTTTCCGTAGTTATTTAAATGACCACCCGTTTTCTTACTCGTGGAAAATGCAAATGTCAATGTATATGACAACGATAAAACAAGTGCCACATAATGCAATAGATAATTGTCTGAAGAGGTTTGATAACGAAATGACGAAGTGAATGTATGTAAAAACAACAAAATACATAAATAATTTTAAAGTAAAAAATAATTTACATTTAATATATCCTTTACCTATTCATTCAAATAAATATTCATTTAAATAAAACTATTTTATTTTAAAAACGTTTTAGCCGTTTAGATGTGAAGAGATAACAAACGTACACACTCACAAAGTTTCGCCTTTATAATATTAGTAGGATTATGATCTATTTTAATTCAATGGGATATTTTTGTCAAAAAAATAATTGTAACTAAATAAATTGGAAAAATCTTTAGTCAATCTTGCAATTTGCTATTTTGCTATCGGTACGAAAAAAGAACACTAATTTCAAAACCTCGCTATCATTACATGCAATGTTGAATGTGTGCGTGGCCTCAACTCTCGTGCCGATACCTATACCAATGGTTCGTGTAATATAAATATAACACACGGCTGCTGCGTCGCTAGTTCCTTTTGGCTTTAAACTTGGCTGGAGACGCTGCCGCAGGTCTAAATGTAATATATACAAACATCGTCCCCCTTTTCATCCTCTTAAGAAATGATCTCCGGGAAAGACTATCCTATGTCCTTTCTTGAACTATCACCGTACCAAATTTCATCTAAATCAATAAATAAATAAATTAATAAATATTACGGGACAATTTTACACAAATCGAACTAGCCCCATGGTAAGCTCAATAAGGCTTGTGTTATGGGTACTAGATCAATTCAGCGGTTTAAGCGTGAAATGGTATAAACAGCCAGTTACTTTCGCATTTATAATATTTGTATGGATAGTATATTATAGTACGGACTAATGAATAATTTTACACCTACATTTGTCCTGTTGTGCTACATGCAAAGCTTTTACCTAGATTTCGGGATTGCCTATAGGGAGGACGTATGATAAAAATGTGTTCCAAAAAAATTAAAATCATCTCAATAAATGCACTTTAACAAGTAATACATAAGATATTATCAATTTTAGTAGCTTTTTATGCAACTGTACTCTGTATGCTAACTTCTCTTCTCTCTGTATGTAAACTAGCTTCTGCCCGCGACTTCGTTCGCCTTAAATTCGTTTATCGCGGATAAGGGTATATTTCCGGGATAAAAAGTAGCCTATGTCCTTCCCCGGGACACAAACTATCTCCATGCCAAATTTTATTCAAATCTGTGCAGCGGTTTAAGCGTGAAGAGGTAACAGACAGACAGACAGACACACTTTCGCATTTATAATACTAGCTTCTGCCCGCGACTTCGTCCGCCTTAAATTCGTTTATCGCGGATAAGGGTATATTTCCGGGATACAAAGTAGCCTATGTCCTTCCCCGGGACACAAACTATCTTCATACCAAATTTCATCCACATCAGTTCAGCGGTTTAAGCGCGAAGAGGTAACAGACAGCCAGACGGACACAGTTTCCCATTTATAATATTAGTATGGATTAGTATGGATTATGCTTTTTAAACGAAAGGGAGAAGACACTCACCGTTTCTTTTTCTTCTCTTTCTTATCCTTCTTCCTCTTCTTCTCCTTCTTCTGCGACTTCTCCGACTCCGCGTCGCTCTCTTCACTCTTCTTCTCTTTTCGTTTTTTGGCTATAATGAAGACATGGTAAAATTACTATCAGATACCATTTCCGGAATAAGATGAATGTACTGTGAACCATGTTCTTGTAATATGTTATGTCTAGATCGTTGGTGGAGGAGAAAAAATGATAACCCTCTTGTTTCTTTGGCGTAGTTGAGTAACTAACTATCTGTGCTGTGGGTGCCCAGCTCTTCATGTACCTAAAATAGTTGAAATCCGTTTAGCCGTTTCGTCCTTGCAACAAATGTTGGATCATATTGTATGTTTCCCAGCAAAGACTTCTCTCATTGTAACTGACAATTCGAAAGTGCTTGTATCTAAGCCTACTTGAATAAAGAATATTTTGATTTGATTCGATTTGATTTGACGTGATAAAGGCGCATCGACACATACATAAAATCCAAAAAATATATTCTTCGTTTCAGTGACCATCAAATAGTTGGTATATATATTTTTTTATATCCTCGATGTACAGTAATTTCATTTTTATAACTTTATAATAACACAGGCTTCTGCCCGCGACTTTGTCCGCCTTAAATTCGTTTATCGCGGATAAGGGTATTGTTTCCGGGATAAAAAGTAGCCTATGTCCTTCCCCGGGACTCAAACTATCTCCATACCAAATTTCATCTAAATCGGTTCAGCGGTTTAAAGAGGTAACAGACAGACAGACAGACAGACAGACAGACAGACAGACAGACAGACAGACAGACAGACAGACAGACAGACAGACACACTTTTGCATTTATAATATTAGTATGGATAGATGTAAATTTTTTTAACGGCTAACGGCTAAAGTGTCGGATGCACCATACAGAGATCCATAAGCAAGAACAGATGACAAAATTCGTCGACTACTGGTATGGACGATTAGCTCAGATGATAGAGCGTGCTGCCCCGGTCTGGCTCAAGGCACTGGTTCTAGTCCAGCATCGTCGAAAAAAAAATTCATTTGTTTCTGATCTTTGTTTATAAACATAGATGTAAATTGCAATAAAGTTATCTGTATGTGAAACTTGTACGGTCAAGGAATTTAATTTGTGTATGTGTACCCTTTCGTACCTTGTCATAGTGACATTGATATGGAATTTCTATCGATTTTCATATTAATTTTGACTGTGACAAGGTACGAAATGGTATATAAATTAAATTCTTTGACTGTACCAGTAGGTAATTATTGAACCGTTGCCTGTTTTCCGGAAACCTTCTTCCTTGAAAGAAACTTTAAGTCGTGTGAATCCATCCCCACTGACATTACCAGTGCAAAAATGCGTCTTGGTTTATCCTACTTTCACGCGACAACGGAGCACCAACGACACGTGACTTTTGGCCATAAAGTGACGTCTATTCTTGACTAACTTTAGCCAGATAGTGACCAGCTGGTCTAACACAACTCTGGTCGCAATAGCATCACCTGTCTTTCTAGCGTTGTACGGTCAAGGAATTTAATTTGTGTAACCTTTCGTACCTCGTCATAGTGACATTGATATGGAATCTCTATCGGCTTTTATATTGATTTTGACTGTGATAAGGTACGAAATGGGATATAAATTAAATTCCTCGACTGTTACAAACAGCAACACACTTAAGTGAACTATATCGGAATCCCTAACGTCGTTTGTTCTAACGCATTTTTTTATGAAACTGTAAACTTTTCAGGATTGTTATAAAACAAACCTAACCTAACCTAATCTATACGATGATCTTTTAAAAAATCCTAAAGAATTTAAGGAAACCGTTACGGTTTTCAGAAAAAAATGCGTTAGGACATACGATTCATTAAGACGAACGACATTAACGATTCCGAACACCCGTCGTTAACGTCCACCAATGGTCAGTTAAGTGTGGCTGATGGTATTGGAAGGAAAGAGACAGACAATCTCTGTCGCGCAACAAAGAGTTTCGTATCACAGTTAAGCTATAGGTGCAGGCCCAAATCTAAGGGGCGGTAAGCAGCTATTGTTTAGAGGGCGCCAAATTCATAGACGGACATGGAATTTTTATTTTTTTACAAAAGCCTCTAACTGAGAAGCGGGGGCGGGTCAATTTCAGAGCGTTTCAACCGCACTTATTAGTGTCACCGCATTAATGGTGCCTTCTATTACAGATTCGAATGAGGTACTATAGCTTCTGTATAGATGTACTGTACCTCTACATCAGAGGTTCTCCAACTTATTTTTTTTCTACTGCCCACTTTAAAAATAAATTCTTTTTCAGCGCCCCCTGATTTATTTTACTTAAAAACCACTATAACTTTAAATTAATTTAAATATAGTGTGCTATATTACCCCCAATTTTTTCCCCTAACCGCCCCCCTCTAGGTCTCCAGCGCCCACAAGGGGGCGTTATCGCCCACTTTGAGAAAGTCTGCTTACACAATATCTCAAAATGCCATTCGAATCTGTAAAAGGCACCATTATGTATGGTGACTGAGTCCTAATTTGTACATTGTTTGTATCTGTCTTTAGTTATATATGTAGTTAGTAATAGTAAGCATCACGTTGCACAAGAATTTTATTGTCAGAACGCGACGCCAACAAACAGTTTTACAGTTTGGCGTACTGTAAATATATTGTTAAGTATGTGCGAATATCTATACTATTATAAAGTTGTAAAAATGAAATGTCTGTACATTGAAGATATTTTCAAAAAAATGATTGTTATTGACTATTTGGAGGCCATTGAAATAAAACAATTTAACGGATTATATCGCGTACATTATCTCATTTTAGTTCCCGACGTTTCGGAAGCTTTCCAGCTCTCCATGGTCACGGGTCATGGTCATGGAAAGCTGGAAAGCTTCCGAAACGTCGGGAACTAAAATGAGATAATATACGCGATATAATCCGTTAAATTGTTTTATTTCAATGAGTAATAATCGCGGAAACAGAAGAAAATATTATTTGGAGGCCATTAAAACGAAAAATATTTTTTTTGGATTTTATGTATGTTTGTATGTGTCGTTGTGGCTTCATCACGCAAAATTGGTACACGGGTAGCTGGGTATCTCCAGATCGTTATAGGATACTTTTTACCCGACTACGCTGAAGAAAAAAATGAAGGATTATGATTTTTTCTCCTCTGCGAACGAAGTTACTTAAATTTAAAAAAAATGCCGTGATATAATGAGTGCGGATAAAGGTGCTTCCACATTTGTATCATTTGCCCGTATCAGATCATCGTCGCGTAGCATGATCGCGTGTCACGATCACGCGTTTGGAAGTTGCGCCGATCCGAACACTCGAAATCCATTTGCTACGCGTATCACACACTTGTATCGGAAGAGTGAGGCATTATCGGCGCGCCGACAGTAGGCGTCCAAGCAGCGCGATACGTAGTCATGCTACGGCACGGTGATCGGATACGAGCAAAAGATACAAATGTGGACGCACCTTAAAACGCTCCGAAATTGACCCAGGCGCTACATCAAACTTTTGCTCTGGTTCAGAAAAATCGTAGCTGGCGGTCTGGAGCTGGTAGTTACGATACATACCCTTGAGCCGCACGAGCTGGCCGCAGTTGGCGACGACGGCGTCCTGCAGGGGGCGCGCGTTGCGGTCCACCGGAAGCGCCTCCAGCTGCCTCACCAACATGGCGCCGCTCACCACCACACCGAACACTACGTGGACACTGCCGGCAAAGAGGAGCAAGTTTAACCGCAACATACACCACTTTGCAGTACACCATTAAAAAAACCGGCAAAGTCCGAGTGGGATCGGAGGGTTCCGTACAAAATATACGCTGCAAACGGCCGCATCTAAAAAAACCAGTGTTAATAGAGCTCTACTCCTAAGGAAAATGTACGCGGTGTTCGATCATTTTAAATTGGTTACTGACATAGACAGACAGACATAAAATTATACTGTTTTTACTATTTGTTGTTATAGCGGCAACAGAAATACATCATGCCCGAAGCTAGACTTTTAATTTTAAAATGTTATTGCAATACATTTGGGCTGACCATGTTTATAACTATTCCAAATTTTAAATACATAGCAAAATAGTTTTTGAGATATGGCGCTCTAATATTCGGATAGACAAACAGGCAGACGGAGTCAACACCATGAGGGTTCCCTTTTTACCTTTTTGGTACGAAACCCTAGAAAAGAAATTTTTTATTATAAGGTCGGGTAGGGTAAGGGAAACACCGGGGTACGAGAAACGTTATAAATGTGATACTGAAAACTGACATTTGTGTCAATGGAAATAGAGTTGAGCCAATTGCATGGTTTCTCTTTCCCCACGAAACAAATTATCTTTCCCTTACCCCATCTGACTTAAGAGTCCCCAGTAAGCTCGGTTCTCCATACAAACGTAGTTACGCTCTCATTTTCAAACGATTAACTAGTTTGCTCTGAAACTTTTTACTTAGAATAAGTTTAGGTATATGCAGGCCTGTAATTAGTTTATGTAGCTTCAGATACCATAGTAAAAAAAATACAACGAATTTAAGTTTTCCATACAAAACTTGTCTTTGCTATATTTCATTTGTTTTAGAAACTGGGCATATAAACTAGTTTCAGGCCTAGACATACCTCATGTCATTGTATATGCAAAGTTTCGTTACAATCCAACACGTAGTTTTAAAATAAGAACGAAACTCCGTTTTTGTGAGAAGGTGAAATTCGGCCCAGCTTACTGGGGACTCTTAATATAAAAAATATACATATAATAAAAGGACGATACTTACTTGTCGAGATGAGGCGCCGGCTGTGTGGTTCTACAACACACAACAACAAGAATGAGAGCGCGGGCCCGCAGCCGCCAGCCGCGCCGCCCCCTCTACAACACAAGCTCGCGTTAGCACCCCCGCACAGACCCACTCTAGCGACGCACAAGCCAATACCCAAGTCTGCTGATACAAGGAACTTGAGATACTCCTCCGGTGGCATAGCTAGTTCATTCAACCAATAATCAAAGACCCTGGTAATAAAGATTGGGCCCCTTATCAATCGGGAATTATAAATTTATCAGAGCTATGCATTTTATATTTTTCCCCAATTATACTTATATATGTGAACTCAGAATCTACAAATATTTTTTTTTTATGGCACAGGGGGCAAACGAGGAGACGGGTCGAAAGACGGGTAGAAATTTCAAAAAAACCGCACAGTTGTGGACTGCCAACCATCTAAGTGGTGAGGATGGAAATATTGTCGCGTAGGACGATGGCGGAAAGATGCAGCTGGGATCAACCCGAACAATTCCTCGGAACACTCCCCGATATACAAGCGATAAAAAATGCAGAGCGAGGCTACATCTCTACGCAGTGCCAAGGAGTCAAGCTGATCTGAAATACGCTGGCAACCGACGATACTATATTTATATCGAATTGTTTTAAGGATATCTTTTTTAAACACCCGAGTCATATTGGTACAGTTCCTTCGTATGAATACATTTTTACTTTGGTCTACGTACATTAGTAAGAAACATAAAATAGTTAGCTGTCAATGTCAAGTTTTTTCTTTCTCTCTACTATGTACACCACAGTAAAAATGTATTCATACAAAGGAACTATACAAACAACAGCAGTGTTTAAAAACAAAAACGAAGTTCTGGGTACTTCCTCTTTTAAAAAAAACATACAATCAAATTGAGAGGCTCCTTCTTTTGAAAAAAACACGAGAAAAAATATAGTGTGTGTGCATCTCTCTGAGAAACATATTCCCAATTCAGGACCTCAATAAATTTAGGGGTCCTAGTGCATGACATTGCCTAGCCTTCCAGACGGTATGCCAACAACCACCCATCCATGTTCGAAATGATATAATAAAACCAGTAGCAAAACAATTTATTCAAATAGCTGTTTTCACAGTATGTTCAAGAAGATTAAACATGAAGCGATTCATTTAGATATAATAGCACTTAATGCCAAAATGAGTTGTCTACAATTAACTGATGAATTACAATCAAAACACTAGAAAGTGTATGATTTGTATGATCATCAGGCCCATCTTTCTCAATGGGCATGTGCCTACGGCCTTCAACCTCCCGGGGACCCCAAAAGATCTTAAACACCATCTTTTTAGTCTTATGAGGTCTCGTAATAATATGGTTATTTCTCAAATTTCATTCTAAACACAAATGGCAGTTAAGAGTCCCACCAATGATTACAGGTTCAGTAGCTGAAGCTAGCCCAAGGTCATGTGTTACTGGCACTTGTATATTGCTGGTATAAGGATCTAACTGCCGATTTCTGGTGAAAACTTTGAAAAACAACATGAAATAGATGGTTCAGCGATACAAACTTATCTTGAACACAGTTGGCTGTACTTGACTTAAGGACCAAGTCAAAATCAAATAGAAGTTTATTGAAATAAAATGAAGGAAAACACACTTATTATACTGATCGCGAATAAACTGGCGATCAAGATCATACTGCTATCTCTTTCACACCTTTTAAGACCATGTAAGTGTGAACGAGATAGTATTATGATTTCTGATAAGTGTTTCGACCGGCGCTACTCTTATTTATTTATGTAACAAATTACTGGTGATTGCATCAGAGTTTTAGGCATAACGTAGATGCAAGGCATCATTTTCTATTTTTTTTTTATCGAATTTACATGTATGATGTAAAAGATTTGTTTAATAAAAGTGCAGCGGTTGAAACGCTTCGCACCCCAACCCTTTTGCATTGAGTATAAGTATGAACTTAGGGGCATTTCACCAGAATATTGGGTATATGATGCGATCCTTTTCATACTTCCAACAATGCTGAGGAGCTGCTTTTTGGATGCATAGGCAGTGCCATTTAGGGTTTTACTTCAATAAGCTAAGTGTCATATCCATCTTGTGCTAACAAAGCTCTTATTCTAGTAGAATGCCCCCTTACTGCTACCTACCTAATGACAAACTAAATTTATTTATTTATTTTATTTATTTATTTAATCTTTATTGCACAAAAGAAAACTTATTGTACAAAATGCGAACTTAATGCCATAAGGCATTCTCTACCAGTCAACCTTAGGGCAAAGCAGAAAAATTGTAGGCGGTGCTGAGGCTTGTGTAATTACAAAAACACATTTATATACTTTAAATACATGAATAACAAAATTTATATAATAAATACACAAATATATATAAGGTTAAATTTAGTTTTTTCTTGTTGATAATCATTTTAATTCTGTTAGTATAATAACAATAAATTTGATAATAGGATGTTTTCTATGACTACTCATAGTATTATACTGTAAATCTTTCATTACAAGTGTGAAAATGATTTTCTAACATACATATCATTACAAGTTGCATTAAATTCAATTTGATGCATAGTTTTAGTTTTAACTTGCAAAATATTGAATGATCCCTATCATACAAGGAGAATGAAATGAACGGTAATTAAGTTAACTTCCTTACCATTCGCCGCAGAACTTACATGAAGAACTGTGAGCCATTGGTGTCTTTGCCTCGGTTTGCCATTGACAACAAGTACGGCTTGTCATGGGTTAGCTCAAAGGTCTCATCTGAAATTTTACATTATTTAGTACCTCAACTTCTTAGTCGCTCCCTCATGGCTGAACGTTGTGACCAACAGTAATGTCCACTCCACTTGACTTGGCATGGTCCAGGGCCATCTCCATAGAACCACAAGCATATTTAATGGTGTCCGACCTCTTTGCCAAGATTCAGATTCTTCTTAAATGCTTGCCTTCAATTTAGTCTCATAAAATGCTTCTTTAAGTTTTTTACTGGCTAAATAGCATAATATGCCCTGAGATTTTGATGATTCTCTCCTGACAGATAGTCGAGAGCCGCTTTGTGATATTGAGTTCTTGTAATAAGTAAGTGAGTAATTCAGTTTACAATTAAAATGTTGTTATACAGATTAATTGTTGTGTACCTTCAAAGGTGCCTCCATAAATGGATTCTCCTCCAGTCCCATTGGCATTAGTGAAGTCTCCACCTTGGATCATGAAGTCCTTCACAACTCGATGGAAGAGCATGCCCTAAAAACGTTATGACATAGTGGTAAGCCGTACTTACAAGAAATTTTTAGACTAGTAGGTAGTGTAACCCAACTTTCTCAAAAAAGAGCATATTAGATATTTAGACTATCAAATTTTACCAACCTTGTAAGTAAGTGGTTTTCCGGTCACTTTACCGATGCCGGCATCTCCAGCACACAGGGCACGGAAGTTCTCCGCAGTTTTAGGTGCAACGTCGGTAAAAAGCTCGAAAACAATTCGACCGGACGGCAAGCCTCCAATCGTAATGTCCATGAAAACGCGGTCGCGCTCCGGTTTGTCGTCGCCGTCCACCGTCATTTTGAACAAAGTTATACTCGCGTGTACAGCTCTTGATTTACAAGCACATTTAACAGCAAAAAGAAAATATCATGACATGAATGAAGCGAAGATAATTTCTTGAAATCAGCCAGCAGCAGCAGCATTAGATGTCATAGACAAGTTTTCATTTTTTTTTTTACTGAACTGACAGCAAATAATACAGCAATGATTAAAAAAATCGCAGAGATGCGGTCACCAAGATGCTCAGATGAATCTTGATAATTTTATAGTACTTATAAATGTAAATGCCTCTCCATTTCGTGCCTAAGCATTAAAATGTTTTTTGAAAAATTAAGCGCTTGTGCGAAAATATAACACTTTTGTTTATGGTCAATTCTAGTTTTCTAGTGTGAGTGAGTACTTGAGTAGTGTGCGTGATACGATAAAGGATGTAACTAGTGTGATAGTCGATATCGATATTATATGTAAGATAAGATAAGATAAGATATTTATTACAACCAAGTTACAGACTTAAGTCTAGTCACAAGGACCCTTGTCGGGTGTAGCAAACATTTTTATTAGGTACAATATTAACTTAAATCTATACATACATTATGTCTTAGGTATAGTTTTACTTGTTTATGTAAATAAAAACGTCGTAGATATTTCAATCACCCATAAATTCCGTGACAGAGTAATAACATTTATCAAGTAGTACACTTTTCAGTTTGTTTTTAAAGGCCGAGTCTGATTCTATAGTTTTTATATTTACAGAAATTTTATTGTATATTTTTATTGCTCTATAATATGGACCGTTCGTATATATTTCCAATTTAGGCTCCGGAGGCTCGAGATTTTGAAGGCGTCGGGTATTTTGACTGAAAGTGAAAAGATGTAAATTATGTCGGACAAACGTTGCTACATCTAAAATGTACAGGGAGGGAAGGGTTAATAATTTGAGGTCTTTAAAGTGAAGTTTGCAGCTATGGCGTTGGTGGATATTAGCCAGGATTCGTACACACTTTTTCTGCATAATGAAGAGCTGGTACGCGTCTGTGCTGTGGCCCCACAATAGGAGCCGTACCGCAGCCACGAGACCGCCTGCGTGTGGTACGCAGTAAGCGCGCATTCCATGCTTGTGGTGCTCTTCAATATGCTTAGAGCATATACAAATCTTGACAATTTGTTTTTTATACTTTCAACATGTGTCTTCCAGTTTAGGTGGCTATCTAATTTAAGACCCAGAAGAGTGCAATTTGTTACTTCTTCAATATCTAAATTATTTGACACAGTATTCAGGTTAAGTGGCTGTTTTTGTCTTGGTCTAAATTGAATTAATTTAGATTTGTCGTTATTAGTTGTAAGATTGTGGTCCTGTAGCCAACAAGTTACTGAGTTGAATGTGTTTTCTATATATGTGCTGCTATTGTAATTATGTGGACATTGAAACAAAAGGGATACGTCATCAGCAAACCTAACAACTTTCTGATCTGTATTACCTCATCCATTGTAGTGCCTTACCGCGTATACCTATTGCATTCAATTTATGTAGTAGAATATGTAATTAATGAAACCAGGAGGACTTTGGTTACATGGATTTAATACAGGGCACAACACATCACAATAGTAACTTAACTATACACAAATATATCAACGAGATGTTTTCATGACTGTAGCTGTCAACGGAGTGCAGTATAAAACACTGTTTAAATGTAGTGACAGTTCGCTGTCACTACCATGCAAATAGAGAACAGAATCTGTTTCAAACCTTACCAGTCAGTCGATTGCTAACCTCCTTTCAACAGAATATTATGAGAGTGTCATATGCTTTCGAAATATCTAGTAATAGTCCCTCTGCATATTTTTTTGTCTCTTAAGTATTCTACAATAGTTTGGACATAAGTATAAGCTGCGAAACAAGTGATATTTCTCTAGAAATTTGAAGATACGATTTGACATACATTTTTCAAATACCATAGATATTACAGGAAGGAGTGCTATCGGTCTGTATTGAGCGGGATTTTCGGGTTTTCCACCTTGTTTTAAAATAGGCTTGATGTTTGATATTTTTAACTTGTCTGGGAAAATGCATTCATCAAAGGATTGGTTGATTAATTTAGTAATAGGGTAAGTAAGTTCATTTATACAGGTCTTTAACAGAATGGAGGGGATCTCGTCTATACCCCAACTATATTTATTAGGCAAGTGTTGTATTATGGCTCTAATTTCTTTTTCTGTTATACAGAATGTATAAAGATAGAGTTAACAGAAATTTGTATGGCAGGGCGGCCGGGCGCAGGTGCAGGGTTTCCGCTGGCCGCTGGTGGGGACCTACCGATCGAAGCGTAGAAATCGTTAAATAAATTTTAAAAAAATTCAGGACTGCCTTCAACATTATTACCTATTTTTAATGCTTTATTTTTATGATTTTGTAGACTGTTTTTACTTGTTACTTGTTTTACAATGTTCCACATGGTTTTTATTTTTAGACTGACTCATTTCTTGGGTAAAGGTCAGTTTTATAGACTGACTTACACATTTTCTAAGAATTTTAGTATACTTAACATAATTTATTTTTAGAGTACTGTTTTTTGTTTTGTTTATAAGTTTTTTAACTGTCTTTTATGTCTACATGCAATCTTTAAACCTGTTGTGAGCCAATTTTTAGGCGCTCTTTTTTTAGTTTTGTATTTTTGAGTGGTATGTACGTATTTAATATTCGGGTCAATATGTTGTCAAATAAGATATAATTATCATTCATGTTATTTGTGTCTAAAAGGGTTTCGTCCCAGTTTATTTTAGTTAAAGCAAATTGAAATGACTTTATGTTTGGAGTATTTCATTATGCTGAGTCAGCGCCTTTTCTCTGCCACGTCACATGGTTTCTCTCTTTTTTCTTTTTCCATTTCTGTTTTAGTTTTAAGTGTCTTGTTTATAGTTTTATACTTATCTTTACTGTGCATTGTGTAACCATGTATGTTGTGGAAATGAATAAAGTGTTTATCTATCTATCTATCTATCTATTAAAGTGCCTTTTTTGTTTTTCCAGTAGGTTCATTTGAGGAAAATTTTGCTCAAACTTATATAATAAGCTTTTATGGTCAGAAATACCCAAATCTTTTATAACAATCTCAAAATGCTTGTTGTAAGTAAAATTAAAATCTATACACGTGGAACTTACACCAGTTTCTCTGGTAGGATGGTTTATTATCTGATGGAGGTTATATTCAAGCATAGTATTCTTTAACCTGAGGTAGTTATTACATGTTTCTGATTTCTTAATATTGAAATCATCGGTAATTATAATATGTATCTGACTTTTAGTCTTAACTTTGTTTAACAGTTTACTTAATGTTTCAAAAAAGATATCAATATCTCGGTCTGGTCTATATATCGTTATTAACAGTATATCTGGTTTTATTTCTATAGCACAACATTCTATCACGCATTCTACCGACAGGTCCGCAATGTCCGGCCACTCGTTGTAAGGCACGTCGTCTCTCAGCAGAATCGCGGCGCCACCGCCGCGTTGCGTGCGTCGGTTAAAGCTAGCAGCAATAGTGTGGTTTCTAATTTGTATAAGGTCTTGTTGGCCTTCTGTTATCCAAGTTTCTGATAGACATAATGCTTGATACTGTTTATTGTGTTGTAGACTTTCAATGATATGGGTTTTGTTTTTCAGGCTCTGTGTATTTAGAACAAGGACATTAAAGTTCGTTTCGAAAAGTACATTTCGTTTCATTTTGGTTGCGTTGAATATTTGTACTTTCTTTTGTTGGTTCAATGGGGTCACAGTTTTGGTAGTCTGATATTATATTTGTATTGAGGTGTTCTTTTCCATTTATTATTAATCTGTTATTGCGGATTATTGCGTGTTTTCCATCACGCCTAGCCTCACGCAATGTTTGAATTAATTTTCGCCTTATTTGCAAGAAATGTTCGTCCAGGTATTCCGTTACAGTCAAGCCAGAGTTCTTGAAGTATTCACTGTTTTGCAATAAGTGCTTAGTCACGTTCTTACTAATGAACTCTATGACTAACGGCCTTCTGCTTCCCCGTCTACCTATCCGGCGGATTTCCTCGATGTACCCATTTAAGTTTACATTCATTATGTCTCTGAATATATGCAGCAGTCTTTCGTGGACGTCAATTTCTGTTTCGCCGTGTAGCTCTTCGAGGCCGTGTAATACAATGTTCTTACTGTTGGTGCAATCTATAGCGGCAGTGATGTTTGGTGTGAGTTTGTGGCTATTTAAACTTGTTTGTAAATATTTTAGGTCCTCTTGGAGTTTTTTGCTTTCAAATTCTATTGTATGGATTTTCCTGGTTAATTGCAATATTTCATTTTTCATTATGTTCTGTTCTGATGATATGGTGTTTGTACGTTACAGAATGTCAGTTTTAAATTTACTTATTGCAGTGTTTATTTCAGCCTGTATAATGCATTTCATTTCCGAGATGATTGTTTGCTTGTTCAGTTCCAGTTTATCATGCAGTATTTTCTTAAAGTCATTTAAGCATATAGTATTTTCAGGTCTACTTTGAGTTGGGGATATAGTTGTAGTGTTATTTATCGTATTTCCCAATACGCTTCGGTCATTTAAGAACTTGCTCGGCTTCTTCAGACGAATCGTTATTTTTCCTTTTTTAAAAATGCGTAATCGTAACGTTTACGAACAACTCGTGGGCGCAGTGTCACATTCAAAGCATGCTCTTTCTCTTGTGGTGTTAGCGTCAAAGACGCTCCAACTTCTGCTACGGCCGGCCTAGCAATCATATTTGAATTATCCTGCTTTCTCATGTTACATTGGCAGGCTGGACATATCCAAGCATCTCTATATTCCATGGCCATAGTATTGTAAAAATGCTGTTTAGTTACGTTAGCGCATTGTAGATCATATTTTTCTTTGCATAAAGAGCACGTCAGGAATTGTCTACCAAGTAATATATCTCTACAACCAGCGCAGGTCGACATTATGAGGTTAATATTTGTAATTACTTACGACAGCGTTTAGTTAACTCGGCCAAGTTGTTTAGATTGCACTTCATAGATGGTGTTGTACGGCGAACGCAAAAATACGGTTTGTTTGGATCAGGTCAATGACATGACGCGCGCAGGTATTGCAATATTGAATATTTTGAGGCAGTTATAATAAAATCCAATTTAAATTTCGAGGTTAACTGTAATTATGAGTTGAAATTATTAATTATTGACGTTTAACTGTCTATTTCGTCAATAATAAATGGCAGTCACACTTTTTTAGCACTTATTTGGGTTTAAAACTGTCTATTTTGAAAATTGTTCATGTGAGTTAACGGTTGGAGAGCGCTAGGATTTTTTCACTTAACTCGGTAAGAGACGCACTTGTCCACAATTGTCTTACATATGTATTGTTTATTAAGTTCTTTTAACACTTCTTTACACAGTTATATCAATTAATTGTATATTATTTTGTTATAATTTCGCGGGATGTTGTTGACAGTGGCCAGTGTTGCCAAATTTTGTATAAATATTTCAATGACATTTTATTTATATTGTGATTATTTTCGTATGAGACACGTATGTTTTGTTTTTTCAAATAAAATAAATATACTTAGGGGTCCATATTGACTGACATAAAATCGATCCTCCGAATTTTTTTTCTGTTACCCATTTGTAGCCAGTCTTCCAACTTTTTTACATAACATTTTTTTATTTCGTAAATTTATACTAATATCAACCGAGTTCATAATTAACAGATTTCAGAACATCGTAAATTCATAATCTCATCACTAAGATTATGCTGGTACTTATAATGTTGGTTGTCATGTTTCTTTCATTCATAACAATAATATTTCAATAAACTTGTCAATCATAACATTTATAAATGAGTCTGTATTGACTGACATACAATTTATCCTCCGAATCTTTCTTTTACTACCGATTGTAGTCAGAATCATCACAATTCCAAATTTTTAAATGTATCGTTGTTATGATTCATCATTGAGAGTACTTATCATTTCTCACTGACGCAACGTCGTCACAACTCGGCCGGCTGCAATAACGTTAAATAGTGAGCAAAATTATCGTTAAATAGTGAGTAAGAAATTGAAATGTACAAAAGGCAAAAGGCAAGACTTGACTGTAAAAAAACAAAACATATATCTCCGATATGTTTTAATAATATTGTTACGTATCCACTACGTGATTAAAAAAATACTTTTTAAGCCGATGAATAAGGGTAGGATTTATTTCCACATACACAGGTACTTAACGTAAACAAACATGAAACGCTATCAAAACACTTAGCAATTATTTCACATTTGAACTCTCCAATTGCTCCTTTTCGATGTTATCGCTTCCGCTTCCACAGGTAAACTGATTCGGCCGCCACCGACCGCGTTTATATATATGGTTTTGAGACCTTCTAGAATGATTTACTGCGACATAAACAAGCCGTGGAAGATGACCTAGTAGGAACCTTCCCACTGCTGTCTCGCTCACTCTTTGACAATATTCGGCGTACCTATTGCTATCCTCGTATTGATTGTGTTGTCTCTGTTACACACTTCTGGAATATTTTCAGTATAGTTGTCTCTGCTTAATCATGTTTTATCTTCCAATCCTACTGAAAATTTCTTCATATTGAAAGTCTCAAATATAGTTAAAAGGTTCATAAAAGGCACTGAAAATGCCTAAAAACGGATCTTCAAGTCATGTCGTCCCTGACAGAGGATAGCCTGAAACGGACTGAAAACATGTTTCAGACGCCAGAAAACAACGGCAACTGGGTTGAAATGTTGATATAATGGTATAGGATAGAGCGCCCTTTGAAACGGCCTTAAACGGTACGGTCCAAGGTACGGAAAAAAACCATCAAAGTTTTGCAACTAAGCCACCGGCGTAACAATATACATATACATAGCGGACTAATTATTAAAATTTCACGCATCACAGGAAAGCATTTGACTACCTACTTTCTCATAATTTTATATTCCATATTGGTGCAGTACGTGGCAATAATATTGATATTGTGCTGACTGTATAATTCAAGTTACTTAAAAGCCGACTTTAGCCGCTTCACCGCAAGTTTGCATTAATAAAGTTAGATCGACGAAAAAATTGGTGTACTTGTCACTTTTGAACTTTAAAACATGAAATATAGTTGAAAAGTGGTAGACCAATTTCTTGGCTGACCGGACTCATAGCGTAGAGTCAAAGAGATTCGACGCTCGAAACAAGACGGTGTTAACTAATTGTAATAACTTAAGAGACGCATATTACGTAATCAGAGTATAGATTTTTGTATCGATGTTTTTTGTTCATTATTTACTTGCATTTACTTCACTATTCCAGTGACGTTTAATTTCACGGTTTCACTTACAGACACACATACATCGGCGTAACGTAACGTAAGCGTGCTGTGATGGCGGACGACGCCAAAGTTTTCTAAAATTAAATTTTAATCGCATGTTCCTTGCAAATAGTACTTGATTAACATTTGTTATTATATAATAGAGATCTGGTCGTGAATTAGTGTCCAAAATGTTAGGTTCCGGCGACGGCGGCAATATCGTGAAGCTGAGGGGCTTGCCTTTCTCTACGACCGTTGAAGACGTCCTCGATTTCCTAAACGGCGTCAACGTATTAAATGGAAAAGAGGGTGAGTAACTGACTGGTTTATCCAATCGTTAATGAAGGAAAAATGTAATAATTGTGGATACATTGACCCGTCTGATGTATTTCGTGACATCACTGGAGAAGTGCTAGTTACTCCACGAGTATTTAAGTAAGGTTTCTTTACAAAATTTCATTGTTTACTCCTTTGAAATTCATCATCTCTTCAGAACTATAGCTAAATAAGTTACTAAAATCAAACTACAAGTCATGTGTCTGGAACCAAACTAATTTGCTTATGTTAACTGAAATACCATGAAAAATTAATGACCGCAAAGTGGGCTGCAAATCAAAATGGAACAATTATGTATCTTCGCTGACCAGACACAACTGCAATGATTCTCTGTATATTTATATTGTCCGACTTGATATTTGGAATTGGTGAATCTGGCTTCACAACCTTTGCTATAAACTATGTTCACTATGTGCGCTCGGATAGGTCATTGCAAAACAATCATAATCCAATATACATTTGTGTATTTAACATCTCACAGAAATATTTTCTTCTGTTTCCGCGATTATTACTCATTGAAATAAAACAATTTAACGGATTTTTAATTTGTCCTCCCGTGACCATGGAAAGCTGGAAAGCTTCCGAAACGTCGGGAACTAAAATGAGATAATATACGCGATATAATCCGTTAAATTGTTTTATTTCAATCTCACAGAAAGCTCATAATAGTTCTTAAACCACTACTTGACATTTTTAAATTTTACCATACTTATAATAATTTAGAAATAACTTAGAGTCCCCAGCAAGTTCAGCTGATTTCACCTTCCCATACAAACAGTTTCATTCTTGTTTTAAAACTATGTGTTGGATTGCAACAAAACTTTGCATATACAATGACATGAGGTATATATATAAGTTAAGGTATTTCCAAGTCTTTAATTAGTTTATATGGTTCCAGTTTATAAAGCAACCGAAACACAGCCAAAACAAGTTTTGTATGAAAAACTAAAATTCACTGTATTTTTTTTTTACTATCGTATCTGAAGCTACATAAACTAATTACAGACCTGGATATACATTAACTTATTCTAACTACAAAGTTTCAGAGCAAACTAACTAGTCGTTTTAAAATGAGAGTGTAACTATGTTTGTATGGAGAACTGCCTGGGACTCTTAATTTGTGTTTATAGCTCATAGCTCTCTTTAAAAAAACAAAAGCTATACATAATCAGTAGATTTCAGTCTGATTTTGCTAATATAAATTCTTAAAAATGAGTAACTTTAAAATATTCCATAGGTGTGCACCTCACAGAAGTGCGCCCGGGCAGGCCTTCTGGGGAGTGCTTTGTGGAAGTGGAAACTGCGGAGGATGTTGATGAAGCCCTCAAGAAGGACAAAGAGAACATGGGGAAGAGGTACATTGAAGGTAAACAATTAATATCACACATGTAACCATAGCTAGCCCGTGACCATTCTTTCTCTCAAAAGGGAAACGGAACCCTTATAGGATCACTTTGTTGTCTGTCTGTCTGTCAAGACCCTTTTTCTCAGGAATGCGACGAGGTATTGAGTTGGAATTAATATCAAATACTTAAGTCACTCTCTCCCTTGGTACTGTAAAAAAATCAAGCTTCTAAGTTATTGCAATTCAAACATACAGTCATTAAAAAAGATTTTTCCATACAAATTGCCATCTATGGAAAACCAATATTCTCCCAACACAGGCATCTTAATTGCTTACTGGGCGCTCCAATTATTACATCATAAAAACGTGTATTCTAAGAAAGAAAGAATTTGAATTTGAATAGGGTACTTCCAGTTATCCTAGAAACTTGAAATTTGTAGGAAGGAAGTGTAAACCCACAAAATAAATCTATTAATATTATTTTTTATGTCTGTCTGTCTACGTGTCGAAATGAAAAGTAAAGTGTTTAACTCGTGTGAAATTACCCATCTCACACCAGTAATTTCTCTGTTTAGCCTAGTGGTTGACTGGTAGAGAATGCCTTCATGGCGTTAAGTCCGCCATTTGTACTTTCTTGTATTGTGCAATAACGTTTAAATAAATAAATAAATGAAATTGCTATGTGAGTAAATTTACGAGGGTGTTGTCCAAGCGCAATGCAGGCTGAATGGCTTTAGTTTTGCTGTTATTAAATATGAGGGGCGTTCAATATATTCTCATCATAATGTTTGATGATGGGTCACATGTAAAATCACTAAATACATACCAAGTAGTCAACGCATAATCAAACCGTGGATGACCCCTGGCATGCTGCGCTGTATCAGAAATCGTAACAGTCTTCAACTAAAGTCGCAACAAGAACCATATAATGAAGTACTTAAAATTACCTTTAAAAGATACCGCAATTTCTGCAATAACATAATTAAAAAACTAAGGCATAAATATGAAAAAGAGCAACTAACTAAATCATCTAAAAACTCTACAATGCTATGGAAAACTAACAAAAGTATTACACATTACAAATCACACAAAACAAAAAATACTAAATTACTAAACACTATGATGTCTCCCACAGATTCTGTTGAACATGTAAATAGGTTTTTTGCTAACATAGGAAAAAAATTGGCAGAGGAAACCTTAAGTAACCCAAACTATCAGGGAGTCCATGACAGAGATAGTGTACCTGATTGTAACACCCATTCATTTGCTCTCATGGACACTGATCCCCAGGAAGTACACAATATTATCATGGGTCTGAAGGCGGATAGCGCCCCTGGCTGGGACACTATACCAACAAGTTTTCTCAAGCACGCTTGTCCTGTTGTTGCTCCGTTGATTAGTCACCTAGCAAACCTCAGCTTTGAAAAGGGAGTATTCCCAGCCCCACTGAAACAATCGATCATAACACCTGTGCATAAGAGTGGAGAGAAAGATGACGTAAACAATTATCGTCCCATCTCGGTACTGACTGTCACATCTAAAATAATTGAAAAAACTATAAATAACAGGCTCATATCTTATTTAAATAAATATAATATCCTCTCAGACAACCAGTTTGGTTTTAGACAATCCAGATCAACTGAAGATGCAGTCATATCCCTAACATCAACTATTACTGAAAACCTAGATAAAAATAAGAAGTGTCTCGCCATATTTCTTGATCTGAAGAAGGCATTCAACACGGTCTCCCTCTCCACTCTCATACAAAAAATGGAAAGAGCTGGTATACCAGGTATTCCTCTGAAACTGCTGAGTGGAAGAACGCAAAAAGTTAAAATAGGTGACTTCATAAGTAGTGAACTAGACATAACGTATGGTATCCCCCAGGCCAGCGTGCTGGGGCCCACGCTGTTTCTGTTATATATCAATGATCTGACGAATCTCAAAATACTGCGTGGGCGTGTTTGCTCGTATGCCGATGACACTGCAATAGTGTTCCATGGCGAATCCTGGGAATCAGTGTTCAAAACTGCAGAAGCTGGCCTTTGCAAGGTCACTACATGGCTTAGGAATAATTTACTAACGCTAAATGTCAAAAAAACAAATTACACCTGTTTTTCTAAGTATGATTCAACACAACCCCATGATCAACTAAAACTCAAAATACATACATGCAACCAGCCTAACCCCCCGGTTTTGTAAATGTACCGTAATAGACAAAGTTATATCTACTAAATACTTAGGGGTAATTATTGATCAGCGTCTATCGTGGTACATGCAACTCGAAAATGTGAACCATAGAATTAGAAAGCTTAACTGGATTTTTAAAATTTTTAGACATATTACCACTAAGGAACTGATAAACCAACTTTATGTAACACTGGCCCAACCAGTCATGAGCTACTGTATAACTGTATGGGGCGGAGCAGCCAAAACCAGATTCTTGGATGTTGAGAGAGGGCAACGATGCTTGCTTAAGGTGATGTACTCAAAACCATACAGGTTCCCGACTAATGAATTATATGAAACTAGTGGCCAGCTAACAATGAGGAAACTGTATGTTTTGAGTGCAACACTCAGGCTGCACAAAACCCTTGGTTACTACCCTCCATTAGAGACACGTCGGCGTAAAATATCAGCAGTCCCTAAGCCAACCTCTAAATCTTTGTTTGCTAAAAGGCAATTTAAAGCACAATCGGCACATATTTATAACAATTGATCAATGATCAATTGTTATAAATTATATGTGCCGATCAATGATCAATGATGCAATCAACATACATCACCTCCTGCTATACAATTTTAAAAAGGAAGTAACTGATTGGCTAAAACATCTGAGCTATGATGATACGGAGCTATTGTTGCATAGTGCAAATTATTAACTAAAATAAAATGCATAGTATCCACACACCCACACAAACACACACACGCGCGCACACACACACACACACAGACGCACGCGCACGTACAATGCATCTCCCGTACAAATTAGCACTAATATTTAAGTACCTAGTATAATTATCTTAAGACTAATATTAAGTTTAAACTAAGCTGTATTGCTGTATTGTTCTTTTTTTCCTGAACTTATCTCTCTGAAATGGAAGAGCGGGGCATCCTAACACAGGATCTACCTAAAAGGAAGCCCCACCCACTGCTGGACCTGTACTGATTCATTAAGGAAAATAAATATTTTTTTCATTTTTTTCATTTTTCATATGATGTCACTATTCATTAATAAAATAAGCAAATAAAAAAGGATATCATTAATTTGCCTTTATGTAATAGCTAAACAAAGATGACAGTTTGAAATGTGTAACGACTCAGTAAAATGGGAGCCTGTTTTGATTACCTATTGTTTAGGATGCAGTGAGCAAAATCTTGGTACGGTAATTGAGAAAATTGATTCTGAAAGTGCAGGATTGACTTATTGTGGTGACTCGAAAAGAAAATAAGACTCATGCAATTACATTTGTAAAAGAACGGGTCACTTGTCAAAATTCTAAGTAGTTTTTCTGACCGCCAAAAGAAAATTATATTAAAATAAATATACTAGCTTCTGCCCGCGACTTCGTCCGCCTTAAATTCGTTTATCGCGGATAAGGGTATTTTGCCGGGATAAAAAGTAGCCTATGTCCTTCCCCGGGACTCAAACTATCTCCATACCAAATTTCATCCATATCGCTTCAGCGGTTTAAGCGTGAAGAGGTAACAGACAGACAGACAGACACACTTTCGCATTTATAATATTAGTATGGAAGTATGGATTGCGAGCATACACTAAAAATATACGGATATATAAATACTAAGGAAAAGTGATACGATATAATCCTAGTGCAACTAAAAAATCTGGTCAATGAAAATACGATGAAAACAGATACATCAATTGTATGACCTTTTCTTTAGACAGTACTTCAGATTACCATGTCTGCTGCTCAGGGCCGCAACTTTAATCAATAAGTCAACTTACGTGCAACATAGCCAAAATGCTTGACTAATATTTCCTATTTTCTGAAACTGAAAAGTGCCTAAAAAAATCGGTGCACCACCGCTGAAGCAAAAGGCAAGGCAAATTTCGCCCATAAAAACTTTTGTTTTCCTTGAGAATATAAATAAAAATATTTTTATTTAATATGTACGGATACGAAATAGGAAAGAGCCAAATTATTACAAAAAATATATATAATACGAATTACTTCATATTTGATTTCCCCATTTCAGTGTTTTCCACTGACCGGCAAGACATGGAATGGGCGCTGAACGCCATGCGGCAAAGCGAAAACGGCTTTGGAAGCCTACCCAACGTCACCGACGACATGGGCATCGTCAAGCTCCGAGGCCTGCCTTTCGGGTGCTCCAAGGAAGAAATAGTCCAGTTCTTTGATGGTATGTTTAAATGGTTTTGTTTAAAAATTTTTTAAGTTCAACTGTTTCTCTGTGTACTTGTCATCTTACTTATTGGTTATGTTCTGGATTCGTCAAGTTTTTTGTTTTGCTATGTTCTGGATGCGGAAAATCTAGACAGAGTATTAGTTTGTCATTTTATATCATAATAGAAACATTATACAATTTCAATTGAGATATGATGATTGAGTATGACGAATTGGGAACATGGCTGAATTAGGAAGATTGCTACCTACTCGAAAACATTTAATTATGGGGGTAACTCCAATTAGCTGTGGTAGGGGTGAAAAGGTTTCCAAGATATACATAAATAAATAAATAACACAGGGACAATCTTACACAAGTCAACCTAGTCCCAAACTAAGCAAAGCTTGTTCATGGGTATTAGGTGAGGATTCTTAAATACATAAAAAACATTCAAGACCTTCATGTTCATCACAAACACTTGTCCTGGCCGGGATTCGAACCCGGGACCGCTAGCTTCGTAGGCCACTAATTCAGCACTAGTACTAGTTAATATTAAGTAAACTTTGTCATTGATTTATATACAAATTTATAATAGTTTTAATCGAAAATAATCGAAAACAAAGTAAATAATCTTGTTATAACTATCAGATTTAGTTTTGACTGCATGCAAAATAATTTGTAAAAGTTGCTTTAGTTACCAAATTACATTCAGGTTTACAAATTGCTGAACCAGGCTGCTAGGTTTCTTTATGACAATAGGTATGATAACTAATTTTTAGTAATAAGACCGTCATGAAGATGAATAAAAAATATTGTCCTTGTAATTTTATCTTTTTTTACATAATCAAAAAATAATTTCGGTTAATTGAGTCTAAATTTCGCATGACGTCATTCCTTGGTACTGATTATACTTAGGAGTGACGTCACGAGGTTAATGCGATTTATCTGAGTATTATTTTTTAAAGGCAAAAAATACGTTTTCAATATTTTTTTGTTATCTAACCGATAGACTAATTAGAATTTAGATTTTCATACATAGTCATCATATATGTACATACCAGCTTCTGCCCGCGACTTCGTCCGCCTTAAATTCGTTTATCGCGAATAAGGGTATTTTTCGGGGATAAAAAGTAGCTTATGTCCTTCCCCGGGACTCGAACTATCTCCATACCAAATTTCATCCATATCGGTTCAGCGGTTTAAGCGTGAAGAGGTAACAGATAGGCAGACATACAGACAGACAGACAGACAGATAGACAGACAGACACACTTTCGCATTTATAATATTAGTATGGATATGTGCATGATAACAGTCATCATGCCTTTTATATTATAGTCAAATTCCCCGTTGTGAATGTTGTTGTTGTTGAATTCCTTTCTGTTATCTTCTCAAAGTCAAACTTAAAGTGCTTTAAGGTGCGTCCACACTTGTATCATTTGCTCGTATCCGATCACCGTGCCGTAGCATGACTGCGTATCGCGCTGCTTGGACGCTTACTGTCGGCGCGCCGATAATGCCGCACTCTTCCGATACAAGTGTGTGATACGCGTAGCAAATGGATTTCGAGTGATCGGATCGGCGCAACGTCCAAACGCGTGATCGTGACACGCGATCATGCTACGCGACGATGATCTGATACGGGCAAATGATACAAATGTGGACGCACCTATACGTATTCGTTAAACGTACGTGATGACGACTCCATTTATAAAAATGAAGAAAGGGTCGTTCTGAGTGTTTAGGGAAACGCACGCTAGCTCACTAAACCTTTTCACCCCTGACCGTGTACGCATACGAATATAACCTGATGTTTATTTGCACTGTGGGTGCTCAGGGTTGAACGTCGCCACTGACGGGGTCCATTTGCTATCGGACTCCACGGGGCGCGCCTCGGGCGAGGCGTTCGTACACTTCGTAGACAAGGCGAGCGCCGATCAGGCGCTGTCGAGGGACAGGGAGAAAATAGGACACAGGTGGGGGGAATGTTGTTTAATGCCGTCGGGTTTGTGCCGCGTGGGGAGGCCGCGGTCGCCACTCTTGGAGGACGAGTCCAACAACCGAACGAGTCATTCATTTTATTAGCTACCAAAATGGATCCTTCAGTTGGATTATCAGAAAATATTGGACACGTATTTTTTCTTTTGTCAATTAAACAAAAAAATATGCAGATATAAATTAACTAGAAGAGCCCGCAACTTCGGTCGCGGAGGAGAAAAAGTCATAACCCGTCGTTTTTTCTTCAGCGTAGTCGGGTAAAAAGTTGCCTATAACCATCTGGAGATACCCAGCTACCCGTGACCCAAAAATTGTTGAAATCTGTTTAGCCGATTTTGCGTGATGAACTGATGAAGCGACAACGACACATCCAAACATACATAAAATAAATATAAATTTTTTTTCGTTTTAGTGACCTCCAAATAGTCCGCTACAATCATTTTTTTGAAAATATCTTCAATGTACAGACATTTCATTTTTACAACTTTATAATAGTACTAGCTTCTGCCCGCGACTTCGTCCGCCTTAAATTCGTTTATCGCCGATAAAAGTATTTTTCCGGGATAAAAAATAGCCTATGTCCTTCCCCGGGACTCAAACTATCTCCATACCAAATTTCATCCAAATCGGTTCAGCGGTTTAAGCGTGAAGAGGTAACAGACAGACACACTTTCGCATTTATAATATTAGTATGGCTAGTTAGAAGTAAAGTTCCCCGTGACTTCATGCGCCTCCACTCCCAAACATTGACGCGTTTTATCTTTGTTTTTTTAATTGTTTGATTGACAAAAGTAAAAAAACGTGTCCAATATTTTTTGATAGTCTAATTGACGGACTCATTAGGATAATATTTCTTTTACCCAGGAAACTACCCTAGTGTATTATTGAAGGTGCCCAGAACTTCGTTCCTTGAGGAGAAAAAGTCATAACCCCTCTTTTTTGTCAGCATAGCCGGGTATGAAGTATCCTATAACTATCTGTGAATACCCAGGTACCCATATACAAAATAAATATTATTTCGATTCAGTGACCTCGAAATAGTCCGTTACAATATAAAAAAAAAAAAATCTTCAATGTACAGAGATTTCATTTTAAAACTTTAAGGGAGCTATAAATGGCGACTTTAAGTTCATTTGTCCCTAGTAATACCCTCACTATACTTTTGGTTCGCTACACAAAAGTATTACACAGGTAGAGGTACTGATCGAGTATGAGAAGTGTCAATTTAATTTGCTATAAAATTGGAAATGGTGCCATATGCTTTAACCCTGCATGCATTAGCCGCATATCTACCGGCGATTAAACGAGACAATAAGTCCGCCAAAATAATTTAATTAACCACTTTGACATTGCTGATTGACACTGATAGGCTAGACTAGTACATTTGTCTAGTCAAGACACGAGACACGACGAAACAAACGCACGTTTGTGCCATGACATCTGTCTGGATAATCTGTTTATGCGGTCAAGAGTTACACTGATAAATTTAGCATGCATACCAATATGATAACGGGAAAAAACTTGGCAGTGATATAGTAGGCATCTGCCAAATGTAAGCCGATGTGGTTTCAAAAATGAAGTAGAAATTATGACTAATTTCATCCAATAGTATCAGGCGGAGACTAGTGTAGGGTTGGGCTGGACGACTGACTCCCCACAGCGAATAAAGGCACAAACCATGACAGTACTACAGTATTGGTGTAGTGGGTTATTCAAGGGACCCTCTTACGTTGGCCGATTCCTTGCTTTACAGAATGTAGTTCACACATTTTTATAAATAAAAACATTTCAGCAGATACTACATATTATGGGGCGTTAACTATTGGCGAAAACAACTAAAAGTTATGTTTAATTCTTTAAAGTAAGGCGGTCAACAGCAGTATATTGGAGTTTAAATTAGTAAATTAATGGGATATATTGCATAAAAAGTTGGTTTAAATGACTGCACTTTTAATGCTGCCTACGATGGACATTTTGTGGTGATTTTGTTACTTTTATCACATTACGAACATATTTGAACATGTTAATAAGGAATCTGAAACAAACTTGAAGCTTGACATGCTTTATAATGCTACAATTTCACCTGAGTGACTATTGGTATTAGTACATACGGTAATGTACTTCGCTACTTAAAGCCTACATACAAGAAGTAGACGTATGATGAATATCAAAGTTAAACGATTCATTTTTCATAAAGTAGTAGTACAATTGGCAACATTATGTGGCTCAGAAGTGTGCTTTAAATATTTTTCCCGATAGTAGGAATACGTTATTTTAATTCAGAATCTACATATATTTTATTTTTACATTCAATTGTTTTTTGGATATCATTATTTAAAAACTCTATGTGACATTTCTGTGGTTCCATCATATTAATACATTTTTTCTTTGGTCTACATAGATTAGTAAGAAAAATTAAAAAGTTTTGCTGTCTTGTTTAAAAATGAAAGTAATCTATGTAAACCAAAGTAAAAACGTATTCGACGAGAAACGAGGTAACAGTACAAATGTCAGGTCGAGTGTTCAAAAAACATATCTAAAAAAACAATACAATTTAAAAATGAACTTTTTATAGATTCTGAGTTAACATAATGTACTATGATCAATAAATCTAATTTGACTGATCATGTTATTTTAAACAATAAGTTCTTCAGAATAAGTATGGTAGTGTTAATGACATTATTAGAGAAGTTTGTCGTTTTATTTGATGATTTAACGATTTTTTAACCGAAGTAACTAATGTCCCGAATTTTGTAGCAATATAAAACGTACATAAATCACCGCAATGTCAATAAATAGGTAGCATTTTGGTGCACAAGTGATTGGTTGTTGAGTTGTCGAAGGTTGGGCGAGCGCGGGGAGCGGGGAGGCGGGGCGCGGGACGGCGGGCGGAGGGGAAGATGGACCTGGGCGAGATTATATTGTCTGTGGTACTGGGTGCTTGCAGGATAAGTCTATGGAGGCGTCTAGTGTTAGTTGTTAGTTAAGGATTTGAATTTAATTGTTTAACATTATGTGTCCGAAGAATGATCGATTTTAAGATACTTTGCATTGTATAAATTTTGCGAATTGTAGCGAGAATTGAATACATACGTGCTGTTTTGAGCGCTGACCTTGAAGTAGTGGTACATGAGTTATTTAGTTTTAATGAAGCTTCAAGTGAGGTTGGAGGCTTTTGCCATCAGCGTGGCATATTTTTTTATTGATAATAATAAATAGATGGGCTCTGATCTGACAGATCGCTTAACAAGAAATTTGACTTTATTATTTAAACTGTTAAAAAAATACAATATTCACTTTTATATTATAGTATATTTGCTATAGCAAAAACTATGAGATCATATTAGCATAGTATTCGTCTTTGAGTAATGTGAAAAAAAAAACTGAGATTTTTTTTTTCATCCGATAGATGACGCTTCAGGGTCGAGGCTCAAGATAGCTGCCGCTACTTTTATTTATCCACACAAATCAAATTGTAAAGTAAATAACTAGTTTGGTTAAGGTGATCGAGTTGACGATTTAATCGTTTGACCATTGGTACTGTCGGATTCTTTAAACACTCGCTACGCACGACAATTGCTGTATATTTAAGGAAGGAAGGAAGTTTTAAGACTTCACAACTAATTGGTGATAGGTTGATTACTATCGATTTGCAAGTTGTAATTCTAATTAACAAAGAAAGTAATAAGGCAAATTGCAAGAAATTTGTAAAATATCTGTGAGTGAGTACAGATAATTAATGTATTTTCATGTGTTTATGGTATAGGTACAAAATAATTAGAGACACGTCAAAGTGCAAATTGAATAGCATTTAAAAAGTGTTTTTTAGGGTTCCGTACCCAAAGGGTAAAACGGGACCCTATTACTAAGACTCCGCTGTATGTTCGTCTGTCTTTACGTCTGTCACCAGGCTGTGGTCTTATGAACCGTGATAGTTAGACAGTTGAAATTTTCACAGATGATGTATTTGTGTTGCCGCTATAACAACAAATACTAAAAATAGTATAATTTTATGTTTGTCTGTCCATCTGTTTAACTAATATAAAATGACCGAATACCGCGTACATTTTGCTCAGGAGTAGGGTTCTGCTAACACTGGATTTTCATAGATACGGCTGCTTGTAGCGTATATTTTGTACGGAACCCTCGGTGCGCGAGTCCGACTCGCACTTAGCCGGTTTTTTTTATCGGCGGTAACGATCGATACACAACTCGTCCCGTATAGTCGTTCGAAGAGTCCGAACGTACCCGCAGCCAAAATGGCGACAGCGGCTGACGGTGGCCCTCGTTGCAGATACATAGAGGTGTTCGTGAGCTCGGCGGACGAGGTGCGCGCGTACGGCGCGCGCATGGAGGGCGGGTTGCGCGCGACGCGCGGCTACCGCGCCGCGCCCTACGACCGCAACGAGCGCTTCGGCGGCCGCCCTCAGCGCGGCCGCGGCGGCTTCGCCAGAGGTCAGTCCCGCGCCCGCTGAAGCGGTTCCACCCGGGGGGTTATTGCCTAACTAAATTTTGACAATAGGGAGTATGCATGAATTTTTTCATCACACTTGTTCTTAAACGGTGTCATTACACGCAGGCAAAACGAGCGACAAGGTCTTAATTAAAACCATTGGCTTTATATCGGGGGGCACGGTAGTGCCCCTGCCGAGTCGAGCGCGAAGCGAACACTGCCGTACCATCCTTTACTGGAACCATTTCGCCGCATTTTCAGGCCCCTATTTGAGAACCTGTAGATAAGACCAGAACGCAGAAATTTTCGTCATCCAGTAAGCTATAATCACATACTTAACATCCAAAATTTCAAGTCTGTAGGTCATTTAGTTTCGAAGTTAAGCGAAAGCAAAGTTTCGAATTTATGACACTCACTCACTCACTCACTCATGATCATCAGAATAGAACTAGTACTTCCTATGAACTCAGAGAACTGAAATTTGATACAGAGTTAGGGTTTAATGGCCACATAAAGGGAAAACTATAAGACTAGGATAATCGAAAATCTGGAGTACCTGGTGACCCTGATTAGAAAACACAAGAGCCCAACCAAACTATTAGAGATCGACATACCGCCTTTACAAAAAATATTCAACTTGGTGGACCGCTTCATTTGATGTCAAAAATGGAAGGTCTATGCCCACTTTTCTTCAAAAAGAAGTGAAATCACACATTCTGTAAAAAACTAGCCAAGTCTCGATGGAGCTGCTTCTTTATCCCTAAAAAGTAATGAAATCTAGACAAAGTCGTACCAAGTCTAAGGTTCTTTACTGCGATTTCTTTATTAATATAGTTAATGTTGTGTGACTTGGCCGTTGAAGGGTACACAAGGGTACAAAACCAGGTGCTCCATGACACCATTATTATTTCATTATTTCATTCCATATCGGACCTCTCTGTCTAATTACTAGTTTAAAATGCCTATATTATGCGTATGTCTTGGCCGGGTTTATTTTTAATTTGATATCTTTAAATAGTTTTTACGGTATTTTGATATTTAGTTAAGAAAAGCGATAAAAAAATTCATGCATGTTCCCTATTGGGATGTCGACATTTTTTTTCTATGGTATGTTATAGAACGATTTCTCAATAAATGATACATTGGTGAAAACAAAACAAACTACTTCAATCTCATGAAAACTCACCGAGGTATAACAATGTTAAAATCACATTTTTGGACTTTTCCCAAAACGCTCTATACAAAAGCCTAAGTAGTGTGACGTCACACCTTGCTTCCTTGTATGGGGATTTTTTCTTTTTTGCAACCATGTTAAAACTTGCGTTTATCAATACGGTTTCATTACAAAAGTTACTATATATTACATGGGTTATTTAATGGTATTATTAGTTATTAATGTTTTCATACTTTAAAAATGGACTTTCCCACCCAACTTTAAAGGCTCATAATGGTGCGTCCACATTTGTATCATTTGCCCGTATCAGATCATCGTCGCGTAGCATGATCGCGTGTCACGATCACGCGTTTGGACGTTGCGCCGATCCGATCACTCGAAATCCATTTGCTACGCGTATCACACACTTGTATCGGAAGAGTGCGGCATTATCGGCGCGCCGACAGTAAGCGTCCAAGCAGCGCGATACGCAGTCATGCTACGGCACGGTGATCGGATACGAGCAAATGATACAAGTGTGGACGCACCTCTAAACAAGCTACTAAGAATTTTTTTTTAGGATTTCTATAATCAAAACTACCATTTCGCATCAAATTTTTAATTTTATTTGAATGAATGAATGAATGAAAATTTATTTGGATCAACAACAACAATATTACTTGTATCAACAACATACACAAGTTATTAAGTCTAGGGAAACATTTACAATATTGATGTTTATCCAAAAAGGAGACCTCTCAGCATTTGTCGCGGCGCAAGGCGCCAGTGACGCTGATTTTCAGTGGATCCGTGAGTGAGATGAGTACAGTCAACATCCCAATTGGGATACGTTAAGGCCGAGCCACACCGGATGCGGGTGCGTGACATGCACGTAGACGTGCGCGTTGTAAAGTACGAATCCTTATAAGAGGTGACACACCGCTTGCGTGAGGTGTGCATACGCAGCAGTGTGCAATCTCGTATGAGGATTCGTACTTTACAACGCGTACGCCACACGACCACGCATCCGGTGTGACTCGGACATTTAAGTAGTGAAAGTATTTTAAAATTAAATCTTAGTTTTGATACATAACTTATTATAATAAGATATTACAACGCCCTGACAGGGCCATGTAACGGACTCAAATAATATGTAACATCCTATAATCTTATTGTAACCAGGGTGCAATGAATAAATGGATTGAAATGAAATGAAAGTGACAAGGAACTAAAATGATCATCTACTCTTGCTGTTGACTATACCATAAGTGTTTTTTGTGTTAGGTGACAACTTCTCCGGCGGTGGGGGCTTCGGTGGCGGGCGCGGGGGCTTCCGCCGGGGAGGCGGGGGCGGCGGCTACTGCGTGCACATGCGCGGCCTGCCCTTCAAGGCCTCGCCGCAAGACGTCGCATATGTGAGTACACTGATACATTTACTCGTTAAACAACCGGTACTAAAAGAGTTTCGAATGATTTTGAAATGAAAAAGGGAATTAAGAGCCAAATCAGTTGCTAAGTCATCTAAGTGAGCTGTTTTTTTAATATTATAATCGATCACACACCAACACCAGAGGAGTCACAAGTGCGTTGCCGGCTTTTCAGGTGGGAGTACGCTCTGTGATGAGGCGCGATAGGGCAGGCCGCATGATGATTTGCCGGATGCTGTCCTAGATTTTCACTTGGGGCACTAAAAGCAAGCCACTACCCAAAGGTTGTCTGGAAGAGATCGCTGTTTAGCGATAAGACCGCGTGTTGTTTACCTCTCCTTGAATGTATTCATTTCTATACTCTGTTTTGGCAGCTGTGCAATAAAGACTTATTATATTGTAAAGTAAAGGCACAAGGTGGCAAAATGTAGGGCTCGGTGATGGTTTTTTTTGCATTATAAAAACGGCCGGCTTTTTCATAGTGCTCGGGGGCGACACAGAAAAATCCGATACTGGCTATTGGTTCATTGATATCGTGTAGGAACCTAACCCTCAACTTTGCCTACGGAGCCTTCCCGTTTTACCAGCATTGTCTTGAATTCGGTTTTCGATTTGTTAACTAAATTACAAAGTTTTCCTTTGGATCGGTAAGTATAGCGAGCGTCGTTACATTGCAGTTCTTCAAGCCGATCCGGCCGATGAACATCAACATCCTGTTCGACAACAGCGGGCGGCCCTCGGGCGAGGCTGACGTCGAGTTTGAGTGCCACGAGGACGCCATGCGGGTGAGTTACCTTCCAACTGTACTAATATCGTAGGGCCATTAGCAACTGTCCATCGGAGCAATAAAACCCACTGTCAGCAAGCAGCACAACGCTGCTACACGCATCACTTACGCTCGCCATAAGCCCCCGAGTGCGAGCGAGAGAGTATGATAAATGATTTATTGCTCCGATGGACAGTTGCTAATGGCCCTACTATAGGGCAATTGATTCATGTACGGTTGGTCAAGAAATTGGTCTAGCACTTTTGAATTAACAGAAAATCTAAAAAGTTACATTGTAACTGTACAACAGGGAGCTTGGTTCAAGTACGGTTGACCAAGAAATTGGTTTGCCACTTTTGAATACACATAAAATAGAGTCAAAAAGTGGTAAAATAATTTCTTAGCGGACTGGATTACATTAGAACCCAGATGCACCCAGCTATTTGCCCATGAAAATGAAAACTATATTTGAATCACGAGCGAAGCGAGTTACAGATCTCTTCGCTTACTCGGCTTTTTAATCAAGCACTCGCGCCAAATAACAACTTTGCAGCCTTGCATAACAATAGTAAATTAGTGCAGAGGCTGGGAAAAAATGGATTGCCAGCCAGTTAGATATAGGTAGGGATACGAGGCTGGCAATCCATTTTCACGCTCATTTGCAATTTTGTATGAAATATCATTATGCACCTCTCGTCGCCCCACACCTGAAACGGGAGACTTCGGGGCCTATTATAAGGAATACATTGCATTCTTCTAAATACAAAGATCTAAATCTCACCGGAAGATCAGCGCTGGCTTTAGAGCGAGCATTATGCTGAGGTGGGACCACTTCGGGGCATACTTAGTTTAGTAATTTATTTTTGTATTGCTGTATAAATATGCCCTCGAATAAATGTATTTCCTTTCTTTCTTTCTTCTAAATAATGAAAAAAATTCAAGACTCCGACTGGATTTGAACCAGTGCAGCTACAGAGTTCAGGCAGCTTGTCTTCAAATTATGTCACTATTTGTTACAAAATCTTTGCATATTGCGCTTTAACCGGCTTTTCTGCCTCTTGTATTTTTTTCATTATTTAGATTTTTGCATTTATAAGAATACATGCTTCTGTCCGCGACTTCGTCCGCCTTAAATTCGTTTATAGCGAATACAAATCATACCAAATTTCATCCAAATCAGTTCAGCGGTTTAAGCGTGAAGAGGTAACAGACAGACGGACAGACCGACAGACAGATAGACACACTTTCGCATTTATAGTATTACTAGCCGACTTCGTCCGGCTTAAATTCGTTAATCGCGGATAAGGGTATTTTTCCGGGATAAAAAGTAGCCTATGTCCTTCCCTGGGACTCAAACTATCTCCATACCAAATTTCATCCACATCGGTTCAGCGGTTTAAGCGTGAAGAGGTAACAGACAGACAGACAGACAGACAGACAGACAGACAGACAGACAGACAGACAGTCAGATAGACAGACAGACAGACAGACAGACAGACTGACACACTTTTGCATTTATAATATTAGTATGGATTATGGATAGTTTCTTATTGAATAAATTCGCTTTAAAAATCACACAGATCGTGATGGTAAAACATCAAGATTTCCTTGAAAAATCAATGCATTGCATGTTTATGAAAATAATTATTGTTTTGTTTAACTCGACAGGCCATGCGTCGCGACAAAAACAACATGGAGCATCGCTACATCGAGCTGTTCCTCAAGTCCTCGCCGGGGGGCGGCGGCGGCGGCGGGGGAGGTGGTGGCGGCTTCAAAGCTAACCGCAGCTTCCGGAATTAACACTCGATTTTCACTCGTATTCCCACGCACTACGGTCTACGTTGCCGCCCGTTTTAAAGTCTCTTTGTTCCACTCAATCTATAGTACCTACGAAACACTTGTCCCACCGCCGGCGAGTAAGCGATGAGCTATCGGCGATTTTCTCGCCCAAGAAACGAACAAAAGATAATCGCCCCCGTGTAAATAAAAGAGAGAGATATATTTATAGTTCATCGCTGGCTGTTCGCACTGCCGGCGATCTATTTCTCTTTTATTTACACGGTAGCGATTATCTTTTGTTCGTTTCTTGGGCGAGAAAATCGCCGATAGCTCATCGCTTACTCGCCGGCGGTGGGACAAGTGCCTTAGGCAGTGGCGTGCTGTCCATATAGGCACAAAGGCACAGCCTTCCCATAACGACCATGGGTCCATACAGGCACAGAGAAGCTGCCTACCTATGTCAAAACGTTTTGACTACCTTGGATTTAAACCCTATGCATGCCGCTGCTACTAGGTAATTTATTTGATATGGTGGTGTTTTGGCAATTCGCTGTTTATATCTTTTCCTTGCAAAGTGAAGTGTAAACGAGGACGTAAAAATATTATATCCGTTGTAGTTACTGTTGCGTCAAACATTTTGCCTGTAACAGCAAATCCCACCTTTTACAATTATAGTCATGTAATCCAAAATTGTGGAAATTTTACTTCTAATCATGAAAAATCCTTTTAATGAACATTTTCCAACGTTTGGAGTTTTCACTTACTTACAATTCTGAGGGTGCGAATTGTCAAATTTCGGTTTTATTTTATTTGAAAACAATTCGAGCACCATTTCTAATACTTGTAAATTATTACTTTGGGCGGCAAATTAGACTGTATTCTTGAACAGTAACGTACTAGCCTTCCAAAATGGGCTCGATTTTGTACTGGATAAGATTGAATTTCTGACTAGGTTATAATTAAAATTAATTTAATTTAATTTAATGTTAGATGCTGATTTCTTACTCTATTTGTATGTAATTGCCACGGGTGTGGTATCTTCCACGACACTTTCGTTGCTGTCATATAGTAAAGAGCAAATATAGCGGGTACACTTTGTATAGAAATTTCATACAAAATGCACCCGTTTATTTTGCTGTATTTGGTAAGACTAGGCTCGCTTCGAAGAATCTGCAATACTTTGTCCGTTTATCGTTTATGGCTTACGTTGGCAGTGGCGTGGCGTCAGTCAAAAGCTTAAAGGACTCGTTGCTAATATACCGCATTCCCGAAATACCAGATTTGTAAAATACCACATTCTTGATTTATCAAATTACCAATATACAAAATTTTCAGTATAGGACATTCTTAAAAGTTACTTAGTTCCACAAGTACCTTTCAATTTTAAAACCGGGTCACCCTGGTGTAACGGGCATGTGGTAAGCTATAAAAGTGTGATATATTGATAAAACGATATTTAGCAAAATCTGGTATTTCGGGAAAGCGGTATATTATCAACGAGCGGCCTAAAGTAAGCCGATTTGTACTTTTAGAAAAGTAGGCCGAGTAAACAATCGTCCACAGTGAAGACAATGGGTTTGTTTGCAAGTATATTGTATCAAGGACCATTAAAACAAGCTGTCAATCTCCATACAAAAAGCAGTTCCCCGATATGTACAACGCCATCTATGTATAATAATAATTATTGACAGTTATTCAACTTTGCAAGCGTGACACAGTATGTAAATGCTACGATTAATTTATTATTAGCTTTTCGACGACCGGTTTGGCTCAGTGGGAGTAACGTTGCCTGCGAAGCTGAGGTCCTGGGTTCAAATCCCGGTAAGGGCAAATATTTGTGTGATGAGCATAAATATTTGTTCCTGAGTCTTGGATTTTTTCTATGTATATAAGTAATATATCTATTAAATATATCGTCGTCTAGTACCCATAACACAAGCCTTATTGAGCTTACCATGGGATTAGTTCGATTTGTGTAAAATTGTCCCGTAATATTTATTTATTTATTTCTTAGCTGATTACGAACGAATTGTTACTGTACTATGTTCTTTTTTCAATTATGACACCGTTGAATGCTTAGTTTTAAATCGCCATCTAGTTTTTGCCAGAATATCTCCTTGCGATCGGGGCACGATCTGAAGTCAGTTTCAATGGTCCTTGATTGTATAATAGCGAGAATCGGGCTATATGGACGTTTCACTACTGACACATGGCAGCAAGATACATAACAGCACAAACATTCATTAGAGCTAATGCTCCATTAGGGCTCTTGCTACCTCAGTTAATTCGCTGAGATATGAATTGTGAGCACGGGACTTATTGGACCATTAGTCGCTCATTAAGAGTAATGGCAACTGCTATTTGTAGTAACTTTGCATATTTAGAAAGTAGCATACAGATATAATAAATGTTTTGCCATTGTATGATTTGGGATAAACTCCTCTCAATAGTTTTTACTAAAGTTCCTTGAGTTGATAAATATCAAAGTGCAATACGTAAATTTGTGTCAGAATTTGAATTTTATTTAAACATGAATAAAAACCGGCCCAGAGCATGTTTGACCGTGATGTGTAAGTTTCTATAGGCGTTATTACTGAGAAAAGTTATACAGATGGAAAAAATACTAAGTGAAAAAGCGCATGTTCATGGCACTTACGTCCTTTTATTGAGAAGCGAACAGCTTCTGTTACATGTATGGAGGGCCCACCTAGAAATATTTTTGTTATTTTACTACCAAACTAAGTAGCGGCTAAACTTCAAATTTCATCAATATAATTATACATCTTGTAGTTTTTGAGTAAAATGTCTGTGCCATACGGACAGACATGAAAAAACTATAAGGGTTTTTTTTTGCCATTTTGGCTACGACCCTAAAAATCAAATGCTGTTTCGAATTTACGTGGGCATACTGGAGTTTAATATTCAACAACTCAATTGAGAAAGCTAGTTAATGATGGCAAAATTATTCTGAGATGTAACGAAAAATATTATCTTTTGACACCATTAAACACATAAACACAAGTCTTGAAATATTACATTTCATGATCGTTTGTGCGACTGGGGAATTGTTTTTGTTTATATTTATAGTATGTTCCACCTGAGACCAAGTGAAGTATTTTGTGTCACCTAGCTTTAAACTCTTATGATTACATTATATATGTTTTATACATAATTACACGTTTTATTTCTTTTCCACTCAAACTATGTTAACCTTTTTAGGGTTCCGTACCGAAAGGGTAAAACGGGACCCTATTACTCCGCTGTCCGTTCGTCCGTCTGTCACCAGGCTGTATCTCATGAACCGTGATAGCTAGACAGTTGTAATTTTCGCAGATGATGTGTTTCTGTTGCCGCTATAACAACAAATATTAAAAACAGTATAGTTTTATGTCTGTCTATGTCAGTAATCAATATAAAATGATCGAACACCGCGTTCATTTTGCTTAGGAGTAGGGCTTTGCTAACGCTGGATTCTCATAGATGCGGCCGTTTGTAGCGTATATTTTGTACGGAACCCTCGGTGCGCGAGTACGACTCGCACTTGACCGGTTTTTCTTTTTGCTGCAGTAACCACTTGTAGCACAACTGTGACGCGCGGCTCTGCTGCGCGACAAATGTCTATCCCTTTCTTTTCGATACAGTGCGAGGGAGATAGATTATTGTGTCTCACGCCACAAGCGGAGGCGCAGCCAAGTGTGCTTGCTCGGTTCCTGTTTGCACGAGAATATCGTACATAACAGTATATTTTAGGTATTTAGAAGAAGGTAAACAAATTAAACAAAAACCAAGTTACTCGTGTTATTTCGCCAATCAAGGAAATCTTTTCTATCTGTGGTACGACGCCACTGGCGGAATGACACGAGTCAACTGTTTTTTTTCGTTTGTCTTTTTTAAGTGCCTAAAACAACAAATTACTAGCACGGATGCAGAAGAGTTTGTCCAGTACTAAACAACCATCACGTTTATTTTAATATTTATTGAATGCTTAGATCATGCAATACTTAGTTACTTAATATATAAACTATAATAGTAATGTTTAACATGCCGTATGTGATGTCATAAATTTGGTATTTTAATTGAAACTATGAATTATTCCTTCTAGTGGGAAATCAAAATCAACCCTCTTTTTTCGTTCAGCGCAGTCGAGTAAAACGTATCTTATAACCTATAACTGTGGATGCTATCCGCACCAAAAATAGTTACAAATCCGTTCAGTAGTTTTGGCGTGATGAAGCCACAACGACACATACAAACATACAAAAAAATAAAAATAAATATTTTTAGATTCAGTGACCTGCTAGCCAAAAATTTTTATATATGAGCCACGAGCGTGTCGATACAATCCCGCACTTGGCTCATCATGCCGGTGCAACATTACTCTAACGTAACCTATGTCTGTCTATACCTACTTAACCTAACCACAGACATTGGTGATGGATTAATATTATGTTAGTATCGAGCTAGATCTTATTAATTTTTCGCCTTGTTACAATGGTATATGGTGAGAAAGTGTAAACATATCTGTTTGTCGTTCACTGTACTGTATATATAGTGGTAGAAATTATGTGAGCTGACTTTGAGTCCACGTCAACGGATATTTTATTTACTTATTTCCTTAGGTTTAGGTGTGTACAGAAAATTAAAAATATTTTCCAATATAAAAACTATAATTCCTATTTTTTTTTTTTAATATTTTCATGACCATGGACTATATATAATTCCTACTTCACAAAGTGTGACCAGCCCATGATTTTTTGCATTTCGCGCCAAAAATTTGGGTAATATTTCAGTAGCCAGACTCTAATAGCCATCACTTATTTTTTTATGAAAATAACTTAATTGTACAGTCCGCATCAAATAGATAGTGTCCCCCAAAGTTGTCAAATAGTTAGGTACACATTTTTGAACGAACTGATCGTGTAGGTATATCTTTTTTGCAGCTGACTTTACACGTAAACTAGTTAAATGCACAAACCATGGAAATGTTCATTATAAACAAGTGCGAGTCGGACTCGCGCACCGAGGGTTCCGTACAAACGTTCACTTACCCAAACATTATTATACGGTTCCGGGTCAGTTAAGTTTGCACCTTATATCTATAGCATTAAAGACAGACAGAATCGCACCATAAGAGTTCCTTTTTTACCATTTTTGGTACGGAATCCTAAAAAGCAAAATGTACGAAACTAAAATAAAATGTTTTAAATATATTATAAGATTTTAATTTTTAGTTTATGTATGTAGTTTTTAGTATATTTAGTCAATATTTTGTGTAGGTAGTTTTAATTTGATATTTAAGTTCATTTCGTATGAAAATATTTAAGCGTGATTGACAAAAAAAAAAAAATGTGCACCTATAATGAAATAAACCGATTTCGATTTTGTTTTTAGGGTTCTGTACCTGGAAAAAAAAAATTGTTGTCAGTCTGTCTGTCTGTGAAGTCCCACTGCTATCTCGCTCACTCTTTTCTCGAATGTTCGGCATACTTCTAACTTTGACTTGATCGTGTTGTCTCTTTCACACCCTTCTGGAATGTTATCAGCAAGGGAGAGCATGATTAGACATTGCATTCTTACTCAAAGTTTCGTCATACTCGTCTACTGAAATTTACTTGAAAGGTTCCATGATGGATCCTGAAATCGCCTGAAAACGGGTTTTCAGGTTATGTCGTCATCTGATAGAGGGTGGCCTTGATCAGACTGAAAACAGGTTTCAGATGCCTGAAAACAACAGCAAATGGTATTAAATTTTGATAAAGTGATATGTGATAGAGCACTCTCTGAAGCAGCCTATTTTAGCCTGCTGAAAACTCCAAAACACGGAACAACACGATTAAAACTTTTGAACTTAAGGGGCTCCCATACGCGAATGACCTTCGATCCGTACCTCTTCACTTTTCGGTGTTTTAAATATCTCAATATACTTTTTCAGTTTATTTTCACGAGTCACCGAAACCAAGATAAACGCCATCAAAACGACTATTACGACAAAAAAAACAGTTTTTGCTACTTTCCTTGAAAATTATAGAACACATTGAAAAACCAGAAGACAATTTTAAAGTATACATTCATTACTCACTTATTGGTTTAAGTCCCATTTCTAAGCGTCATCGCTTTACGAGGGAGCCTATACCAATTTAAGATCGAAAAAGGACTTAACGAATCTTTTTTTTTCTCTTGATTTAATAAGTATAGCTTCTGCCCGCGACTTCGTCCGCTTTAAATTCGTTTATCGCGGAGAAGGGTATTTTTCCGGGATAAAAAGTAGCCTGACATAGGCTACTTTTTTACTACTCAAACTATTTTCATACCAAATTTCATCCAAATCGGTTCAGCGGTTTAAGCGTGAAGAGGTAACAGACAGACAGACAGACACACTTTCGCATTTATAATATTAGTATGGATTATAACATTCCAGTAGACATAAATAAAGGTCAAATACCAAGCTACAATTACGCAATCTTACAAGGACTACGCGCATTTAGCTGTATCCGATACCTACGTAACGTAAAGTCGTTGATCGGAGTGACCACTTTGTACGCCTTCCCAACTCGGTGATAATTTCGGAGTTTGAATTTTGGACTTACAGACACAAAAACAGACTAAGTATGCAAATGAATACTAAATATTTAGATTACATTAGCGGTTAATCACGTCGTAAAAATTGAGTTCTGCTCTACATGTTACGACGTCAGTAACGGCTAAAATAATGTAAATATGTCCGAGATTCGCGGTGGTTTTCTTTAAAATTGTTAAAATTACAAAATATGCTAACTGCTATGCTAAATATGCTAGTCATGCTGTCCAGTCTTGCGTTTTTACATTCTGCGCTGTGTACGTTTGGTAGCTGTAATAAATTCTTATTTGAAACACAAAGATATAATAATGAAAAAAAAATCAGGACTGACTGGATTTGAACCAGTGCCTTGTGCCTTGCCGGGGCGCACGCTCTGCCAATTGAGCTACAGAGTCTAGTCAGCTTGTTTTTAAAATTTTGTCACTATTTGTTACAAGATCTTACAAAATTCACTTTAAAAATCACGAAGTTCGAGATGATAAAACATCAAGATTTTCGTAAAACATCTGCTGTGACAAATTTTTAGGGTTCCGTACCGAAAAGGTAAAATAGAAACACTTATGGTGCGATTCTGTCTGTCTGTCCAACTGTTGCAGCGTTGTATCTCAGAAACTACTTGTGCTATTTATTTGAAATTTAGCATATTTATATACATAGCTAGCCCACATACGATGGCTGGTTGGAAAGACTCCGAAACAACAATTAAAAAAAAAACACATATTTTTACGAGAAACGTCAGTTCAAATATTTTACGGTTTCAATACATGTAATATTCTGGCTTGGTGACGCAGTTTTCCATTTACAAGTTCGTGCTGTTTGAAGTTTTATGTTTATAAAGGGAAACGGCCACTCAAATTAAAACTAATTTGTAAATATCTCGTCAGAACGCGTTTTTAACATACTGCATGAGCATTTGTTTAAAAAAGCTTTGTGCCAGATGGGTGCCGCGGCTTTTGAACGACGAGAGACAAAGAATCATCAATATTTCAAAGGACTTCATTTTAAGCCTCAAAAAGGGTTGGAAAGTGCTACACCAATTTCTTGGCCGACTGTATTAAAGGTAAACATCGGTAGTACCTATGTATATGTAGATGAATATAATACTTGAACTCAATAGAAAACACCAAATACCTATTCGTGCTCATCATAAAAACACGTGCCCTGGCCGGGATTCCAACCCGGGACCGCCAGCTTTGTAAGCCGATGTGCGACCAACTTAGCCAAACGTGTCGTCCCCTTTGTTTGTTACTTCAAGCTTCGCCAGGTTTACCCAGTTCAGTCAGGTTCTAAGGAAAAAACACCATCATTTTGCCTAGAATGTTATAATGTAGGTAATGGTAGGCAGTGTATATGCGACCCTAAGTATTTATAGACATTCAACAGAGAGCGACTGCCAGCTCATTTCAGATCGGCTTAACTCTTTGACCCTACGTGGAGATGTAGCCTCGCTCTGCATTTTCTATCGCTTGTATAACGGAGAGTGCTCCGAGGAATTGTTCGGATTGATCCCTGCCGGATAGCCACGTCGTCCTAATACGCGACAATATTTCCATCCCCACCTCTTAGATGGTTGGAAGTCCATAACTGTGCGTTTTGCTAGAAATGTCCTGCCTCGCACGACTGAGCTGTGGAATAAATTGTCACCGAAAGTTTCCGGACTGATGCGGTCTTCAAATCTTCAAGAAAAGAGCGTACTCCCACCTGAAAGGCCGGCAACGCACTTGTGACCCCTCTGGTGTTGCAGGTGTCTATAGGCAACGGTGATCACTTACCATCAGGCGATCTGCTGGTTTACCAATATCGAACGAAAAACTTATCGTACAAAAGGCGGACTTAACACCATAGGGCAGAGGCCGGCAACCTTTTGGGTTGGAAGAGTCAAAAATTGAATTTACAAAAATTCAAAGCTTTTAAAGAGCCACAAAAAAAATCTTGCCTTTTTTGATAAAAATACTAATCTATAGAGCCGCAGCTTCACATCCAAAGACGCTTACCGACCCCTGCCATAGGGCATTCTCTACCAGACAATCTTGAGGCAAAGTAGATAAATTAAATAATAATTTGAATTTCAGCCCCTTAACATCAGGCAGTGCCCACTTTTTCTTTGAAAAAGAAAAAGTGGGCACTGTGTCATATCAGGAGACCAAAATGCTAACAGAGGATAAGGATGAATGGCGATTACTCCACCGAGAAGAGCGTAGCTCTTAAGTTACGAACGAACGAAATTGAGGCAGGTGCAAGGTGGAAAGATGTCGAAGAAGACAAATATCGGCCAGTTCTAGGATGCTATACAGGCAGGTACACTATCTGTTTGGGCAAGTAGCTAGCACGATGTAGAGTTCTACCTCCGTTATCTGTGCAGAGGGTAGTGTGTAAGACAGTATGTTGGCGCCTGGTTATTTGCTCGGGGCGCCGTCGCCGCGCCGGCCCGCCGCCGCCGCCGCCGGCGCCCTGCGGTCCGCGGCGACCGGCGCGGGCCACGAGCGAACAGCGGATAGGACTGATATGGCCAGACCAGGTTTTGCAATATGTCCCCAGAGCATATCCTGGGCTGGACTATTGGAGCTAGTGCCCGGATATTTTTCAGAGGCGACTAATTTTAAGGCAAAATGGGGCGGTTATTTTTTTGTGGTAAAACTGGGCAGCAAGTTTCATGGTGCGCCAGGGCGGCTCTGATGGTAAATCCTGCCCTGAATTGGATACACTAGACATAATATAGCTCAACAGTGGGCCCTTTTTCGCTATAGCAGTTAGTTTGCGCCTGTGCAAGTGGCGAATACTTAATTTATTTCTTTAATGTTTATTGTACAACTATTCTATTATAGGGGAACTATAGGCGAGGTCTATGTTCAGTAGTGGACGTCCGCGGCTGATAGATAGATAATGTGCAAACCCAGTACAAATGCCGGATTTAATGCCAAATGTCATTCTCTACCAGTCAAGAATAGGGCCAAACAGAGATGCATGTAATTGGTGCAGACGTTTACTTATCGCGTTATTCCGCAAAGAATCAACGCTCGTGTCTGCTCAAATCGTGCACACAGAAGCTAACATCGATTGAACATGAACAATATTTATTATTGCTAATTGCGGTCGTCAAAAAACTTCTGACAATTTCACTGTGTATTTGCCTCCGTAGAAAAAATCTGACAGGTGAACTGGTAATGTACGATAACTTACACATTATTTACAGAATAAACGAAGGAAGGAAGTACATGCGTACTAAAAAAATGTTTTAATTAATACAACAATTAAAATAAAATAAATACTGACTAAAAATAAACAACCACTCAAGAACAACAAACAAACAATCACCCGTCTCGCCACCGCCCAAGACTTGGGCCCGCGCAGCCCCACTAATGATTGCTCATGATTTATTTGGGAGCTCATTTTTATAGCTGCCCGATTTCAGGGGTCCGGGGCGGCGAGGTGCCGGCGCTTATTTGCTCATTGTCTTTGTACAACTGTGTCACTTCATAATTAAACAATGAACATGACTAAACCGACAGACGGTCCAGAGCTTCTGAAGCTTTTACCATCGGAGATTAACCGTTGACATAACTTCTCAAAGACGTACATTTGTTTGTTTCCAAGCTTACTCTACCGCTTTTCTTCATCGTTTTTCTTCATTGCTGAAGATCGAGTCCAGTTTGAAAAATCTGTAACAAAATCTTCACTATGTTTCGCTATCTGTTTTTGTCTTAGGCGTTTCTCAAAGCAGTGGTGATAGGGAGACCAGTTTTTGTTTTAAGTTGGTCCGTCTATCGGGTGGGAGATCGACCGCGTGGTCTTACTCCCACTACTTTTCCAACCAACGGGAGTTTTTCTCAATTCTGTGGACTCTCTCCAAAATACTCTACCGCTAAAGCGTGCTAAAAAAACGCTAGGGTAACTATCAGCAACGGTAAATGTTTTGTGGGACTTTTGACCATGTTAATACCACCTTTAAAGGAACATTATAGGTATTTTTTACTTAATTGAGCCGAATAGGTGCTCAACCCCAAAAATAACGAACTCAGACAATGGCCGGATTTGTATTCAGTTGCTACCTTTTAGGCCCAAGTTGACAGGTTCCCAATTCTACAGATTCTCATGTCTACAGATTCCCAATCCTACAAATTCTCATGTGTACAGATTCCTAATTGTACAGATCCTCAACTCTACAGATTAAGTTCCAGTGCTACTTCTGACAATGATGATGGTACTAAGAATAGCTACTATTGCTGATTGCAGTGACAGACCTAACGCCTCCACTTTAAACCTAATCCCTTAGTCGTCTCTTACAACTCCCACGGGAAGAGAGGTCTGCTATTCTTACCCGAACCCCCTCAGAGGAAATAGTAATGTATTCAGCATTATTAACCACATGTGAATTTTTATTCACGGGTTATTCTTAAGATACTTGTATAATGACTACTAGACTGACTACTAGACACATCAAACCATAGAAATGGCTATTAGTAGACATGAAAGACTTTTCATGCCATTAAAAAATAATTATTTAGACCAACTCCGCAAAAAATGCGGGCACAATCTAGTCTAAAAGTATATTTTTATTTTGTAAAGTAGGGTATCATCTGAAAAAAAATAATATTACCTATCTCTCCATAAGGAGAGATAATTATCATTTCAGATGATTTGGAGACAACGACAAAAATTACCAAGCCACAATTGTAAAATGTGCTTGAATTATATAACTGAACATAAATGTTACAGGAAAATTATATCTGGATTTACTATTTTTATCACTATAATTATTTTTAAATAATCCGGTGGAGTTAAGTTTTCACCTCAGTCTCTATATCCAACGCCATTAATACCAAATGCAAACTTAATTAAATCAGCAAGTTGGGATTGTACGGAACCCTCGGTGTGCGAGTCAGACTTGCACTTTTTACTCTGTTTTTGTGATGTTATTATAGAGTTACTATACTTATTGTATACTCTTAATCCAATCTTAAGAGCGGGAAATCCCACGCGACATTCTTAGTCAATTAACAAAATGTTACATTAGCTTGTGCTATTATTTATTCTGTATTCCCATAGATTTCGCTAAATTTGGGTGTCAGCCTGTACAGAATAATGAATGGTGATGCAAGCCCGCCTAAGCAAGTCGTCGAAGGGGGACAATCAGATCTGCAACGGCGCCCGCCGAGGCGGCGCGGCCCGCAGTCCCGGCGCCGGCCCGGACAGTGTTGCCAGTACTACATTAATATGTTGCGCAATTTGTCGGTGTTACAATAGGGTACTTTCCATGACATTAATGTATGTAATGACCTGACCGCAGACCGTAGAACGCATACAGTAAGGCAAAGGCTTAAGTCGACTCATGGAAGGGACAATCAGATCTTTAGCGACGCCGGCCGGGTCTGTGTTGCCAGTACTACATGAATAAGTTGCGCAATTTGTCGGTGTTACAATAGGGTAATTTTTATTACATTAATGTATGAAATTACTTGACCGGAGACCGCAGAACGCATCCAGTGTGGCAAAGGCCTATGTCGACGCATGGAGGGGACAATCAGATCTTTAGCGGCGCCGGCCGGGACAATGTTGCCAGTGGTACATCAACAAGCTGCTCATTCATCGGTGATACCGTGTTACAATAGGTTAATTTTCAGAAGTTAATAATGAATGGAAAAGCACGCCACTAAGTCGACGTCAGGAGGGACCAATCAGATCCGTAGCGGCGGGGCACGCCGGTCCCGGCGCCGGCCTGGACGTGTTGCCAGTGCTACATGAACAAGTTGCTCATTTATCGGTGTTACAATAGGGTAATTTTCAGAAGTTAATATTAAATGGCAAAGCACGCCAGGCTCTAAGTCGACGGAGGGCACAATCAGATCTGCAGTGGCGAAGAAAAAAAGGAGAATGTATTTTTCTTAAACAACTTACGTACATTTGATATGCCTCCTTAAAAGAATCGTGCTCTTGTAAAAGTAAGTTATTCTGGTTTGGTCCATGCATTTTTGTCCCGAGTAAGCTCGGTTCTCCATACAAACGTAGTTACGCTCTCATTTTAAAACGACTGGCTATTTTTCTCTGAAACTTTGTACTTAGAATAAGTTAAGGTATATGCAGGCCTGTAATTAGTTTATGTAGCTTCAGATACCATAGTAAAAAAATACAGCGAATTTAAGTTTTTCATACAAAACTTATTTTTACTGTGTTTCGTTTGTTTTATAAACTGGAGCCATATAAACTACTTTCAGGCCTAGATATACCTCATGTCATTGTATATGCAAAGTTTTCTTACAATCCAACACGTAGTTTTAAAATGCGATTGAAATTCCGTTTGTATGGGAAGGTGAAATTCGGCCGAGCTTGGTGGGGACTCTTAAATAGTCCTGTACCCTTATGGATCTTTATGGTCTGAATTAAACAATATTTTTTATTTTATTTATTATAGGACCTAACCTTTGCCATTAGGTATCTTTAAAGTACTTTTTGAGAATTGGAAATGGTAATGTTAAAGCAATATCTGGTAACAGTGGTAACTTATTATAAAAATGAATTACATTGGCCTCCGACTGATTTAGATACGTTGCCTGGCAACCCTGGGTTTGTTTTGATCGGCACATAGTCAGTCGCAAGGCCGAATATGGGGCGGCAAATAAGCACCAACGCGCCAGCTATCCTAGGGTGTCATTATTAAATTGCGTTCTTAGTATAACTAGATACGTTAAGTATTGGTACATGTTCCAGATCACAGGTCAGAATGGTCCGCCAGGCACGTTGTCAAAACTGATTTAAGAAAACCAATCCAAGGCGAGACCTATGAAAACGAATAGTTTATACGTGTCTAGAGGTTATATTATTGTAGCAACGAGTCCGTCAGTGCTGAGTTCGACGCTTACGCACATGTTATGATTGGTAAAGCTGGAGTGTCATTTTAAAAAAACTGCTAAGTTCGTCTCTGATAACTGAATACGTGAAGTAGTGGTACATGTTCCAGATCACAGGTCAAGATATACTGGTCCGTCAGCTTGACGCGTGAAATATTTTGACCTATGATCTGGGACATGTACATGTAAATATACCGCTACTTCAAGTGTATAGTTAATATCATCGACGAATTGAAGGAGGTTTTTAAGAATAACATAGCCTTACGCCCCCGACAGCACAATCAGGAACTTTAATAACCTTTTAATAATGATAACTTTTTGTTACTTGATATTACGCGAATCTGACCAGATTGTTGGTGCACCTTGTTGGGGCTGGATGGGATATAATTATACGTACGTAGTGGCGTGGTGCCCATATAAGCCGAGACCCACCGGGTTGCCCAAGGTAAGGCTTAAAACCACGTTTTTCTTTAAAGATGAGTAAATGAATACGCTTCGGCTTCCCTTGTAATTTTCCTGACGCCATGCCTCTGGTACCTTCATATAAAAAAAAAAACTTTAGTACATATCTCCAAGATGCGGGAACAAATGTATATTATTAAAAAGATAAAGATCTGTAATATTGATACGGTCACTATAGGTCACTATAACGGTCACTATGGTAGTTTGGTCAGGTTGGATAGATGCTCCGATGGACATAGTCAACAATATCTATTGTTCCAAATATTTAGTTATTGGAAAATAAATCCAGCGTGTCACTTCAAAACTGCTATTGCGACATAATTTTTGACTGTTATATTATGTTTATCTATCATCATTTATGATTATGACTGTGACTCCGAAAGTCCGAAATAATTATTAGCTATAATACTGGTTTTATTTTGGTGATGGTAACGCAGACAATGGGGTAACTATTCTACTCTATTAAAAAAAAACATTTACAAAATAAATACTTTTTCTGAACATAAAATTAAATTATAATTTAGTTTTTTTATTCCTGTGAAAACGCTGTTCGCATATTCAATTAAATCATGACGTTATAACGGTATGTAAACAACATTTAGAGAAAACAAATAAAAACCTAACAATTTATAATATGATTGCCGTTTATATATGACTGGAGTGATAGATGATTCAAAATTAGAATAATATATGTATCCTTATAACTACTTAATTTATCTTTTTTCATAATGTATTATTAAATAATTCGCCTTTATTAATTTTCAATGGTGTGCCATATAAGATAATCGTTTCTTAGACATACATACATATTCATATTATTCATCCTAGAGACTCCGAATGAGGGACTACATGGTATAATTGCCTTGTTTACTTGTCAAATCTTTCCCTATTGTAACTCCTACCCCGAACTTAATACAGGGGAATCAATAAGGCTCCCCTAAACAGTGTCACTATTGCTATGCAATCCAAACACTCAAAAACTATTGGGCAGCGAGGTGTGGCCAGGGAACGAGCGGGCAGCCGAGCGGAGCGGGAACGAAATATGACACCGGATGCCTTTTAACAGGATGTCATTTAAATGCGTAATTCACGCGATAAGTCGCATATGCAAATACAGAGAGCTTAGAATACTTTTAAAGTAAATATTCTAATTGGACATTTGATTGCGGCACCATCACTAAACTGTTTAAACGACGGACGACGATGGTTGTAAGAAAATGGATCACATAACAGCATCATCGTGGTTTGCATTATAGATTTACATTACTGTGGCACATACACAGGTGAGACGATAAATGGCTCAAGTGACTGTAGCGCGTAATAGGACAGTCCTGCACACTCGCTTGTAGATGACGTTAGGTGCTTGGGTATCTCGTGCTTTGTCGGTCTATTACGCCCAGCAATGAAACTGATGCAAAGGGGAAGAGGAGATCTATGTACACGGCTCACTACCCACTCCACATAAACAATCGCCCATTTCACCCGTAAACAATGCCGGTGTAATTACCGGCATTATAGGTATAAACACGCGTTACGTCAAATGGCGTCATTATTAAGCGATACCTTAAGGTTTTTGGCTTATTCTGTGGTGCTGCCCTCGGGTGTCTCAAGGTCAGTGGGCACAGCTTGCTGCCCGCTACGCGTAAGCAGTCGCCGGTTCTATGGCCTCAGTCCTGGCGGCCGCCGCACCGGCGCGCCCGGCGCGTCGCCGGCGCCGCCGCGGCGTGCGCCTTATTATAAACACGCGTTACGCCAGATAACATCTTAAATACCTACTCGGTGACATCTTACGGCGGGGGCCTACTGACAGGTTGCTGCAGCCTGCAGCGCAGATGGGTAAAAAAGATGAGAATGTAATTACAATGCAACAATCCTTCATTATAACTTCGTATGGTACAAAATGGGCACCAGAAGATAGTCTCGGTAAGTTAACTTCATAATCAAATTTTAACATGATTCGATAAATTAAGAGCCATCGATTTTTTAATTTAATTTTAACGTTAGTGCGTTTACTAACATAGGTGGGATTGAGCCTGAATATATACAACTCCAGTAGCCCGCAGTAGGTAAGTAATGAGCACCGCTACGTACTATAGCCCGCCAACTTCGTTCGTGACACTCCCATGGTCTGCGGGGGGGAGACAGCGGGGAACCACCCCCGTATGATGTGTGTGGGCAGCTGGGTCATCGTGCTACGCCGCGCGCACTCTTCATACCCGCCCCCACTGTCTTTCCCCCCGTCGCCCGCAACCACGGGAGTGTCACGCCACGCACAAAGTTGCCGGGCAGTGCAATTTCAACATGGTGGCTAACGGGATGGACTCCCGAATTACGAGTTTAAAATTCGAACGCCGTTGGTTGCAATGTTCTCATTAGCTGATAAGTACCTTTAGCACAACTGTGATACGCGACTCATTTTCGCGTGAAAAAATAGTCTGTCTCTTTCCTTTCAATACACGGCGAGGAAGACGGATGATGCTGGGCGAACATGGATAGTTAATGAAACACACGATACGTGTTATTTACAAAATTTAAACTTATTTTTTTACACACTTATATAATGGAACAAGCGAAGTCGCAAAGAGTTGCTCTGGCCCGGATGCTAAAGGAAATGGTCAAATGCGTACTGCGAAAGTATCAGGGTAACGCTGAAAAACATGCAAATACATGACAATACGGATGATATATTATCATAAACTTTCTTGCACAGTGAATCTTTCTTGCGTTGAATCTCCACTCCATAGAAAAACTTTCTACCTTAGCCAAAACCCCTGTCCACGCCACTGCTTACTGCCCACAATAAATGGAATAGAGAACTGTTACGCATTATCATAGAAGTTATTTTTATAGCCGAGGTGTGAAACTTGACAGATATTTGTTCGTCGAAGTTAGTTGTCGAAATTTGTGACCCACTTTAAACGCAATGCGTTCCTCGAGATATTTGTTCGTATTCAGATCTCCAAGTTCCTAATGGTCCTCATAAATATGTGAGCGCCTGAATTCGATCGAGGATTGATGCGCGTGAGTCGGCGTTTGCGGCTCGTACATCAACCACCAGCATTTGAATAAATCATATTTAACACCTACAGTCAGGTATTGATTTATTGTAAACGGGATTTTGCTCCGTGCGTAAGTTTTATTACGCTTCTGAGGGAAATTCTTCATCTGTATTCTTATATCATTATTCATTGTTATACTTATGGGTGGTCACACCAGTAATCGAATGTGGTAACTTTTCCAATGTGTCACACGTTGGAAGTTTGCCTTGTATCAAGGACCATTAAAACAAGAGGACTGACACTTGCCATACTTTGGATCATGTTCCGATCGCAAGGAGTTATCCTATCAAAAACTAGATGTTATAATTGAATAATGAAACATAGTATAGTAACAATTAGTTCGCAAATAGTTAATAACTAGCTTCTGCCCGCGACTTCGTCCGCCTTAAATTCGTGTATCGCGGATAAAGGTATCTTTGCGGATTAAAAAGTAGCCTATGTCCTTTTCTGGGACTCAAAGTATACTATGTCATGCTTGCAAGGATGAAAATTAAAAAAAAAATCTTATACATAGATGGCGCTGTACACATCGGGGAACGGCTTTTTTTATGGAGATGGTCAGTCCTCGAGGACAAGAAAGAAACAAGGTCTTGTTTTATTGGTCCTTGCCTTGCATGCACGTTGCACTTTGTTGTTTGTGTATATCACAATAGATTAGTAATGTGGTGTTAATTTTCCCACAATCTCATAATTCATAAGAGAAATGTCTGCTTTATGCCAAATATCTACCTATGTAGATTGGAGTAGGGCCTTGATGAGTCAGATATTTATCTTTTTTATATATTACCTGTGAAACCATCCCAGCCCATGCCGTTTTTTATACTTTTAGGGTTCCGTACCGCAAAAGTAAAAACGGAACCCTTATAAGATCACATTGTTGTTCATCCGTCTGTCCGTCTGTCTGTCAAGACACTTTATCTAGGAAACGCGTGGAGGTATCGAGTTGAAATTAAAACAATATACTCAGGTCTACAGTCCCTTAAACCTGTGAAAAAATGAAACTATAAAGTTTACATAAAAAAAGATACGGCCGTTTATGCCGCAAAAAAACGTATATTTCGACACTTTTTGGAATTGATAGGATACTTCCAGATATCTGTTTTAGAAGCTTGAAATTTGGTATAAAGAAAGCTCTTATAGCGCAATCAACAAAAAAAATCTGAAAAGCTATTTTTGTAATGTCTGTCTGTCTGTAGGTGTCAGTAACCAATATAAAATGATAGAGCACCGCGTACCTTTTGTTTAGGACTAGGGCTCTGCTAACACTGGAATTTCATACATACGGCTATTTGTAGCGTTTATTTAGTACGGAACCCTCGGTGCGTGAGTCCGACTCGCACTAGGCCGGTTTTTTTATTTATAGTGCTCATAAATAGAATACATTTTATTATACGTTTAAAATAAAACTTCCCGACTGGTCTAGTCAAAACTGCATCGAAATCAATGCAGTACTTTTCAAGTTTTTCCCGGACAGACGAGGCCGGGGACTTATTGTTATAGTACGGATGGAAGAAAATTAATACATTTATGTTGCCCAAATAAAACAGTAAAATGAAGAAAAACACAAGAAAAATAAGTCACATAAAAGGGGTCACCATACAACATTGCATTCTTAGTCTGTGCCCTGAATAATAACAAAGTAACTTAACCAAATTAGTAGCAACACAAGCTCTATGTATATGTATTTTATTTGCAACAATTTAGGAGCAAGAGTTAGTTGATTTTTACATTGATTTAAACTTACACGATCTTCACTCATTATCATAAAACAACAAAACGGGGCTTAATCGCGTATAAATATGATTTATTTAATTACCTTTCGTTGGTAATTCTTTGACGTTTCGGACGTCGCGTTACGTCCATGGTCTCGAAGGAAACTCAGTTTTAATTAAATAAATCATATGTATACGCGATTAAGCCCCGTTTTGTTGTGTAATGATAATTAGTTGATTCTGTTCCGTAGCCAGAATAGCAAAAACGGAACCCGGAAAAAACTTACAAAGATAAAACTTGATAAATAATTTCAACGAAAATTATTTTCAAGATGATCACTTAGGTGTACCGTTTTTGAGTTATGAGCCAAAAACCTGCGCTTCTGAGCAAAAGGACGCAAGTGCCGTGGAGATATGCGTTTTTTTTAGTGCACTATTTCATATCGTATTTTTTCATCTGTAGTGCATTGTTTTGTGTGAACGGCAGCGGAACCCTACACTGAGCATGGTCCGACATGCTCTTGGCCGGTTTTATTTTTGTTAGATCGCTCTAAACACAGGATTGATCTGATCTAAGCATTAAATTTAATGCGTTTCAGGACTGTAAGAATAACGTTTACAGTGTAGGTGTATACAGCCAAATTAGGTACATTATTTTTCACATTATTGCAAACTTTACAATGCCAAGAAATATTGTTTTAAAAGTAACCGATGTTGATGTCGTTTATTTGTCTGATAGATAAATTGATCAAGTGTTCTTAAAGTCTACTTGAAGGGCAACTTTGTCAGGAGAGAAGAAATCAACTATATTCCTCTTGTGCGCAGTCGGATAAAAAGAAGCCTATAACCATCTGCGGATAACCCATGTACCAAAAATATTTGAAATCTGTTTACTCGTTTTGGCGTGATGAAGCCACAACGACTCATAAAAACATACTTTTTTTTCATTCAATGACCTTCAAATATCTTTAATATACAGACATTTCATTGTTACAACTTTATAATATTTAGTATAGATAATCGGTTCAGAACTTTGAAAATCATCACTCGTTTCAAGATGTGTCGAGCGTCTGAGTTTGTTGTTGTCTCAGACTTCCAGTGATTACTTGTTGTTCTGTATTGCGACTTGTCAACTTCAGCAGGAACAGTTTCGTAGCATGGCGTAGTTCTCGTAGCGTAGTTCGTAGCACATCTACGATGTCAAGGTGAAGTTTTATATATAACTAGAACCTTCTTAAAAAGTTAAAAACTAAGGATACCACTTTTATGATAAGAAGAAATTATTCGTCATTTTTTAAACTATTTCGGTTATGAATTCATCCGGCGTAAAAAGGGCCACTAGGGAAAGTGACACGACATAGCAACATGTTGACAGTTCTGCTTGGAGCCAGTGAGTCAAGTGGATACCACAATTTGACTCGGGACAATAGTTTTTAAGAGTCCTTTTTTCCCACACTGATAATCTTATAGAATTTCTATTGAACACTACACTTACTACACAGACTTTGTTAAAACAATACTAATTATAATAGCAATAGAAACATCTATTACTTAGTCGTTTGATCTAAGCATGTAATAAATATCAAAATAAATATGATAGTTGTTTAGCACAGGACTAACTTTTCTCCATCAGGGCTAGTAGTACTAAATAATATGCTGTTTATAAAGAGTTTTCTAATATAAAACAAGAAAACCAGCTGATAAGATCCGACAATCATATCAAAGCATAGAAGTATGATTAATTCAATTTCAGAATACTCTCATTTAGGACTGAATTTAGGCACTGAAAATGCATCACTAAAATATTAACCACTCCATTAGCTACTGTGTAGCTAGTGAGTATGTAGTGGCGAGCACTTATGGTTTTACGTCACGGTCCAGCATTTTCAGTGTCTCGATCACAAACGTAGTCAATATCTCACTGTTTACATGGAAGCGTGGTCATTCATACATTGGATAGGCAGTGCTTTTATAATTATATGGACTGTAAGCCACTTCAAGTGTTTATCCAATAGAACAACTGTAGGCCTTTGGTGGTTATTGCTGCGCTCGCTGTTCCGGTGCCGGCAGCTACCGGGGATGAAAATGTAATATTACCCCTCAACCGGTCGCCGCAGTTTTACGTTTTTTGAATGACCTTCGATCCATAGCTCTTCGCTTATCCGTGTTGTATATGCAGCGGCGGCCTTACATATTGCGAGGCTCCGGGCGGCAGGAGTTTGCGAGGCCCTTTGTTGTTAAAAAAACCTTTATCTGCAAAAGCGAGGCCCCGGGCGATAGCACTGTTCGCCACCCACAAAGGACCGTCTTTACCAACATACTGTTTCAGTTTATCGTCAGAGTCACCGAAACCCAGATAAACGCCATCAAACATTGTTATTTTTACGGCGAAAAACCAGTTTTATAATACACGATTTTTAAGGAAAAGGCTTGCTTAACGAGTTAGGTCTTTTCATAATGAACAATTAGGCATAGGCTTTGAGTCTAAGTGTTGAATAGAAACTGGACTATCATATTAATCATGTTTCAAAAGTTATTTTGGGCATTCCAGAGACTAACCACGAAAAATCATATATTTTCGGTTGGAGCCTCTTAAGAGTCCCCGGCAAGCTTGGCCGAATTTCACCGTCCCATACAAACGGAGTTTCGTTCTCATTTTAAAACTACGAGTTGGATTGTAACGAAACTTTGCATATACAATGACATGAGGTATAATCTAGGCCTGTAATCAGTTTATATGGCTCCAGTTTATAAAACAAACGAAATACAGCAAAAACAAGTTTTGTATGAAAAACTTAAATTCGCTGTATTTTTTTAATATGGTATCTGACAGGCCTGCATATAACTACCTTAACTTATTAGAAAGTATAAAGTTTCAGAGCAAACTAGCTAGTCGTTTTAAAATGAGAGCGTAACTACGTTTGTATGGAGAACCGAGCTTACCGGGGACTCTTAAAACATGGCTTAAACAGTGCCTTGTGTCTAGATTCTTCTAAACAATAAATAATAAATAAATATCAGGAACAATCTTACACGAATCGACCTAGTCCTAAACTAAGCAAAGCTTGTACATACTATGGGTACTAGGCGACGATATACATAATAAATTATAATACTTAAATACATAGAAATATCCAACACCCAGAACAAACATTCGTGCTCATCACACAAACACTTGTCCTGGCCGGGATTCGAACCCGAGACCGCCAGCTTCGTAGGCCGTTGTACAACCCACTGAGCCAAACGTGTCGTCAAAATAATTAACCCAGTAGCTATTGTGTAGTGTGAAGCTTTTAGATCTTGGCGGGAGTCGGCGTGGGAGCCGGCCATTCCCTGCGATGATAATTTTTCATGCGTGCGGCACCGGCGCGTCGGATGCAACGGGTACGTTCGGATACTGTCTACAACTTACGATCTCCATTTATTATGTTCTGTGGGACTGAGTTTGGTTCTCGGTTCGTTTCGTTTCAGTGTTAATTGTCAATATATAATTGTAGTCGAAATACATAAGGTGCTATATATACATCTTATCTATCCATACTAATATTATAAATGCGAAAGTGTGTCTGTTTGTCTGTCTGTCTGTTACCTCTTCACGCTTAAACCGCAGAACCGATTTGAATGAAATTTTGTATGGATATAGTTTGAGTCCCGGGGAAGGACATAGGCTACTTTTTATTCCGGAAATATACCCTTATCCGCGATAAACGAATTTAAGGCGGACGAAGTCGCGGGCAGAAGCTAGTACTATTATAAAGTTGTAAAAATGAAATGTGTGTAGGTACATTGAAGATATTGACACTGAAATGAAAATCACTACTGACCGACTTCTGTCATAGAGTTAGGCTAGGATAACATTTAAAGAACTAATAACTTATCCCAGAACTCATATTTTTGAAATCTGAGATTGCAAGCGGTTTGTTATACCTTTTCCTTTAAATGGTTCTTGAATGACCACAGCTTGTAAAAAAAATGGTACTACCCAATTGTTGGGAAATTAAAGAAACAAAAATTGGTACATTTCAAAAGGGGAACTTGCATAAATAAGTAAAAAATACTGTATGTGTACCGTACAGGTACGAAAAAACCACATTATCACGATAAAATTTGAATCCACACTAAATATATTTTTTTCATAAAGATAGCACGGCAGATATTGCCTGACTTTGACTGTCATTCCTGACGTTCCTAATACTCAATCCCTGTTGGTCCTTTATATACATATTCTCCTTATGAGAAACTAAATGTTAATTTGTAGTGGCATGTTGAATAAAGTTATTTTATTATTATTGACATTATAAAATAAAACCGGCCAAGAGCGAGTTGGACTCGCGCACCGAGGGTTCCGTACAAATTTTTACTTACCCAAAATTATTACTCGGCACCGGTTAAGTTAATTTTGCACCTGATATCTATAGCATTGCATACAAATCAGGTGCAAACTTAACGCAACCGGGTTGTTCAAAGAGGTTTTTGCAAATAAAAAAATATATTAGATAGTTAGAGACATGGCTATAATTTTCGTGTAATGTTTATGTTTATTGATACAAATTGTGAAAATTTCAAAATATTCGATTGGTGAACTTCGGAGATAAAGGGGTGGAACGGTGTTTTTTTTCACATTTTCCTTGATAAAACAAAAACCAATCACAATAAAAAAAAATAAAAAATTGTCTAAAAATTTTCAGGTAAAGACCTTTCATATGATAACCCCATTTGACCCAGTAGCAGATGAAAATATATTTTTAAATATTTCCTGTGCAATACATGTTTATAAATATTCCAAATTTCAAATAGCATAAGTAGTCTTTGAGATATGGCGCTTTAATAGTCGGACAGAGTCGCACCATAAGGGTTCCTTTTGTACCTTTTTGGTTCGGAACCCTAAGAAATGGACGCAAGTTCCCAATTGAGATGTTGACAATTTTTGACCACTTTTTTCCGTAGTGTGTTATAGAACAACCTCTTCATAATAGAAACATTGGTGAAAAAAATTTACTTTAATCTCATGAAAACGCACCAAGACACAACAATGTAAAATCACGGTTTTGGACTTGTCTAAAACGCTCCATATTAAAGCCTAGGAATGTATGACGTCACGCGTTCTGAAGGGGATTATGAACTTTGGTCTGCACCTATGTTTAAACTTGTGTTTAATGAAATGACTTCATGACAAAAGTTACCATACATTTCATGGGTTTTTCAATGGTATTATTAATCTATACTATTATAAAGTTGTAAAAATGAAATGTTTGTTTGTTTGTATGTGCCGTTTCAAGTATTTTTGGTACACGGGTAGCTGGGTATCTCTAGATGGTTATAGGATACTTTTTACCCGACTATGCTGAAGAAAAAAAGAGGGGCTATGACTTTTTCTCCTCCGCGAACGAAGTTGCGGGCGCCTTCCAGATATAAATATTCTGATACTTTAATAATGGATTTTCCCACCGAACTCTACACGCTCATAAAACAAGATACACGCAAGGTCTACCAATAAAAACTGCCATTTTGCATAAAAAATATTTTTTCATTTCTCCTGCTCAATAAGCAAGTCATATTAGCTTCACGAAGCAAGACTAAAATAGTACATTTAGCCCCTAGGGTTTAAAAGAAAGCCATATAATCCCATACAAATTTATTTGAAACTGAAAAAAAAACTTGCGGCCAGCTACATACTCCTTACAAATAATTAAAAACAAACAACCCAACCTGATCAGATTGGCCAAACACTCTGATAGAATTGCTCAAACTGTAGTTTTAGTTTTCTATGAAATATACAATTTTAATTATAAGTCTTTCATATTTTCTCGCAGTCGAAGTGAAAAGCGGAGTGTTTAACACGTGGCTAAAAGCCATTATGTCCCTCAGACATATTTTCTGTGTGATAATGGCTTATTTTAGCCTCTTGTCAAACAATCTACTATTATTTGAGTATATTCATCCCAATTCAGCCTTACCTAATGGCAGTGTGGTGGCATCCGAGCGGGCGCCGGCGTCGGCGCTACGGCGCCCCGGCTCCGCGGGGCCGCGCCGCTCGGTCACCGACGCTGTTTGTGTCTTCACCTACTCTGACATGCTGCTATCGATCATAAACAGTTAAATACCCGACGTCTCAGCATTACTATCTTTTATTAGGGAACCTTTCAATGGGTAATTTTCATGACCTCCTTTTTCCCTTTAAATCTGAACAAAAAACATGCGGCTCTGGTCATTAATGAAATAATGATCTTTATTCTGTAAGTAGGCCGCAAGGGCACTTTTACAGAATGACTATATGGCACTTCTCAAGAGGAGACCACTATTGAGAAGAAAGCCGAAACAAACTCAACGGTGAGTATTTTTTTAAACAAATCTGAATTTGAATCTAACCGGCATTTCACAAGACGAGACCTGTTTTATTATAACTATTGGTACTAATAGAGGATGATGTACAGGACAAATCGTCTAATGAAAGTCATTTATGCTATTAAGTTGTAAAAATGAAATGTCTGTACATGGAAGATATTTTCAAAAAACTATTTTAAGTAAGACTATTTCGAGGTCACTTTATTCTTTTTTTTTTTTTGTATTTTTTGTATGTTGGTATGCCGTCCGCCGATCTCACGTCAGTTTTTTAAAAATGTGAGTGAGTTTAGTGTAAGTTAGATTTGTTATAATTTATATACATAGAAAACTTCCAAGATCCCAGGAACAAACATTCGTGCTCATCACAGAAACACTTGCCCTGACCGGGATTCGAGCCCCGGACCGCCAGCTTCGTGGCCGTTGTGCAACCACGTGTCGTCCATGTAAGGAACCACGGTCTTTGAGGGTAGGCAGTAGGTACCTTTGTGCTTATATGGACCGCACGCCTGACGCCACTCCATCGCGGTATGCCTATGCCTACTGCGAACACTTCGGATTACGTCTTTGAGATCGACCCTCTGGGCAGTTCCTTATTTTCATCTCTGTCAAATTTTTACGGTTCCGTAGCCAAAATGGCAAAAACGGAACATATAGTTTCGTCATGTCCATACGTCCGTATGTCACAGGTATTTTAATCAAACACTACATGATGTGTATTGATGAAATTTGGAGTGTGTGTAAAAGACACATAAAATATGTATCTTGTATAAGCCGCTAGTTAGTTTGACTATGTAACCGAAACTGAAGAAAAAAAGAATGAGCAAATAAATATATAACACACATTTAACAATTCTTTTAAAAATATTTTGAGTCCGAAATTAGCATAATTATGGTTTCCCCCTCTATTTTCTAAACCCTATGTCCAAAAAATATGAAAAAATTACAACGACAAAGGCCGAAACACATCGGATGCGTGCGCATCAAGTGCACGTGCGCGTGTGCGTTGCGTGGGCGTTGTATCGTATGAAATGTCATAGTAGATGGCACACCGCTTGCATGGCGTGCACCTGCGCAGCGGTGTGTCATCTCTAATGGGTATTCGTACTTTACAATGCGCACGTTCTACGTGCACGCCACGCACACGCATCCGGTGTGGCTTAATAAATACTTTCAACGAAAATTACTTTCAACATGATCGGATATACCGGTTTTGAGTTATTGCCGAAAAACTGCGCTTCTCAGCAAAAGGCCGTAAGTGCCTTGGAGATACGCTTTTAGCATATCGTATTTTGTCATCTGTAGAGAATTTTTCGTATGAACGGCTGCGGAACCCTACACGAAGCATGGTCCGACATGCTCTTGGCCGGTTTTTCTCTCTCCCACGCCTCAAGTCGGGTTAAACCGGTTCAGTCCACCTCAAATACAAATAACTTATATTATGCTTGAAATATGGTACAGATGATGGTCAGACAATATTAAAGAACAATACATACTTCACCAGCATGTGGCTTGCAAAATGTTATTACTTAACAACAAAAAAATATATATACACCATTATCAAGGCCTGTCAAAGAAAACCTCCGCAGTCCTTTTGCCTTGCGCACTACGTCCCATCCCAACTCTAAGTGGCCGCAAATATTACGCGGTGTTCCACATTTATATTGGTTACTGACATAGACATAAATGGGGTCGGCATGGGTTTAGTTATATAGTCACTTGGAATTAGAGGCGAAAATATTATGTAAAGTTGGTTTATATTTCTTTGTTTATGTTCAGAAGTTAATTATTTTTGGTGTAGGTATGAATAACTCCTATGTCTAAGTTAAATAAACAAACATTTTCAATTTAGATTTACTTTTTATGTAGATTCAGGATAGTCAATCCGAAGAATGTTTCATATACTTCATAACGGAGTTTATGCTTAAATAATCCGTAAAATAATTAAGATTTATGTAAAATATCAATACACTCGTAGTACGTGTATATAAATTGGTGATGTACTAGGCCGCTATACTTAAAATTGAAAAATCACCATGTTGTTCCACACCGATTGATTTAAGACAAACATATATATGTACGGAAAGAGATGTCACATTAGTGTAAAAAAAATGGTGGGTGTCGCTGACTCCCAAGTGTCAAAAAAAAAAGTTTGAAATATTTGACATCAAAAAGGACCAAGTTAATGTTGACCTAGAGACGTGTAGTTTTTTACGAAATTATTCAACTTCCAGCCATTAACAATATACGTTCATCACAAAAGAAACGGATTAGTACTTTTTAAGATATTTAGAAAAGTAAAAAAAACTTTAAAGTGACATTTCAAGGAAACTGTCAATAATTATGACATAAAACTTGACAGATTAATAACTAGTATTATGACCAATATATACGATATATCCATTGGCTAATACCGTCAGGGGAATTTTTTGTTCCCTTACACGGTTATCTTCTTACACTGTTCTTAGTATTTATTGTTTTAGCGGCAGTAGACATACATCATCTGTGCAAATTTCAACTGTAGCTATCACGGTTCATAAGACTGGTGACAGTCGGTCAGACAGACGGACGGACAGCGGAGTCTTAATAATATGGTCCCGTTTTACCCTTTTGGTACGGAACCCTAAAAAGATCAGTTGTCACTGTACCCAATACTATAGAAATGCAGCAGGTATATGTTTATTAAGACACCGTTGTCGAAATTAGAGTTTCAAATGATTCACAGCCGTTTCTTTAGCTGCTCATCCCGTCATTTCAATATTTTCGCAGTGCGAGGAAAACCGCGATTTTTCCTGTTGGCATCGAAATAATAGCTACAAAAAGAGAAGATATATGTATATTCTTCCTGCGTCATAATAATGCTGCCGATGATCCGTGATATTGTAACTTTAGTCGTAAGTAGTTATGCTACTAAAAATATCTCGCCAATTAACCTCAGGTTTATCTCTAAGCTCTGATTTTTAATTCAAGACCAAAATCTGTCGGTTCTCATCTTGATTATTTAAAGAAATAAACATTATTTCATAAAAACATGAATGAGAAATCGTGCAACCAGTAATGTTAGGGTAAGTTTTGTCGATAAACATACTGATACTTTAACCAGTATTCAGTGATCACAGCGAAAGTGCGCCCGTTGACGTAAAATTTTGGTCTTGAATTCAAAATAAGAGTATAAACAGAGTTTTATCGAATCTAACTAGCAACCTATTGACTTCCATAGACGTTTCAACTATACTTTCTAAATTGAAAACAATTAATACCATGAATATACTGACATTTCCATGTCTATATTTACGAATTGATAATGTTCGTCAGATGCCATCCTCAACTTTTTCAAGGCTTCATAAGTGTGCGTCCATCAAAGTTCTGTGTGGCACCTCGAATGTACAACAAACGGCCTGAGTTTTTAAGGGGCGTATCTGACATCGCTAAAATCAAGAGGTTAGCCAAAGAGTACCTGATGAAAAAGGCTTATTATTTATTTGACGAATATCTCAAGGAAAACTAGTTAATTTTTTTTTTTTGTAAAATTTAATCTGTTTGTAAGCGGGTTAGGCTTGCTACCAAATTTGTTTGCTGCTCCGAGCACCACATTGTGATACGAACAACAATACCGTAAACTCGGGTTACTTTGACTCAATGGAGGGTTACTTTGACCAAATGGAGGGTTACTTTTACCCAATGGAGGGTTACTTTGACCCAATGGAGGGTTACTTTGCCCCAATGGAGGGTTACCTTGACCCAATGGAGGGTTACTTTGACCCAATGGAGGGTAACTTTGACCCTCATGAAAACCTTATTTAAAAGGGTCTAATAAAAAACAATAAAACAAACCTCATGGCATATGTCCATAATTACAGTGCAATATAATATAACCTAGACCGAGTAAATTTCAATGGCCAAAGTTACCCTCCAGGGCTAAAGCAACTTGACTTTACGGTATCCATACTAATATTATAAATGCGAAAGTGTGTCTGTCTGTCTGTCTGTCTGTCTGTCTGTTACCTCTTCACGCTTAAACCGCTGAACCGATTTGGATGAAATTTGGTATGGAGATAGTTTGAGTCCCGGGGTAGGACATAGGGTACTTTTTATCCCGGAAAAATACCCTTATCCGCGATAAACGAATTTAAGGCGGACGAAGTCGCGGGCAGATGCTAGTATTTAATAAAACTAACATCATGTACTACATGCAGAATGTCAGACGAATAAATATTTGATTTGATATTGACTTTTAACGTAAAATTGAGTAGCAATACATACTTGACTAACAGTTCCTTTTTATGAACTGTCAAAATGGTCAGAGAGTAGTTATGAAGTTTTAAAGAAAAACAAATGTTTTAAAGAAAGGAAATCTTTATTTAAAATTGTCCTATAATATTTATTTAAAGGCAATTTGATTGAGCATTATGACATTATAATGCTCAATCAAGTTGCCTCTTTATTAATAGATATTAATCATTTTAAATTCAACAAAAGCGTAAAAATACGTGTTCATAGTGTTATCTACGTATTTTCAGAAATAGCATTTAGCGTCGTAGACGCCGATGGCGCCGCGCGGACGGCCACCTGAATTCACGTGTAATCCGACATCTATCACAGCCATTGTACCATGTCATTCATCCCAACGAAGACCTTACATCCACAACCCCTTCTAATATTATTGTTTAATTATTTGTCGATATTTGTATGGATTTATTCGCCACGGCGCCAGCCGGCGGGCGCCTCCGCGCCGCGCCATTCGGTCACCTCTTACTTGTTTGTTGCTCCTTACCCGACTTACTATTAAGTATACTTACTTAAATACTTAATTAAGGGAAACATTTGTTACAACAAACATGTTTATTGTAGTTTTTTGTGCCATTGAATGCTTTGTTTATCTGAATACAAAAGTACGCCTAGTTTTATCTACAGACAATGTTTTTTGCTGTGTGTTTTGCTATTGTATAAACGGAAATTTGACTTATAAATGTTGGAATCGATAATACTTTTATTAGGTACCTTGTGCAAAAATTATCTCGTGTAATCTAATCAATTCTAATACACGCATCCAAACTGTTTTCTAATTTTTTAATTGTGTTTCGGAGTTATATTTGTAATGTGTATGAAGCTATTCAAATGACTAATAATTGTCACTCAGTCTTCTTTTTCTGCTCAATGTTGGCAAGAAATCTTGCTAAGAAAAAGCAGCTAAAGCGTAATCTCCACCAAGGAAGGAGAAAACTCCAATATAATTATACAATACGGGGCGAAGCTGTCCAAACTCTTCTGAAACTCATCAACGACCACAGACAACTTCAGAATTGTTTAACGCGCAAACTTTACAGCATCCATAAAGGCTTCATTCACAAGCCGAACCATAAATACAACCGTCGCAGCGTTTCCCGCCATTTCCCGCACAGGCGACGCTCGGAGCGCACGCCATTTTCCATGTAACTCTACGAATTTTCCGCGACAATATTAGAAAATAGAATTAATTACTTAATTAAATTATAAATAATATTTATGAAAAGTTGTTAATATAGAACGGTATATTTTAGATATTTTAGTGTTATTAAATGCAGTTTAAAATAATATTGAACGATTATAAACTGTTGAGGATTTTCGGCTGTGCTGTTATTTGTGATGTTTTCTCTGACGTTTTTAGATTGTTATGCAGAGTGAAAGGTACTGTGTCATTTATAATTATTTATCATGTTAAGATATTAGTAGTTTTTTATTGCATTGCAGCTAATTGTAGCGTAATTATACATCGATACTATAATAAAGTTGTAGAAATTGAATGGCTGTACACTGATAATATTTAAAATAAAGTACTGTAACGGATTATATGGAGGTCACTGAATCTAAAAATCTTTTTATTGAATTTTTCGTATGTGTGTATGTGTCGTTGTGGCTTCATCACGCCAAATCGGCTAAACAGATTTCAACTATTATTGGTACACAGGCAGTTTAGCATTTACAGGTCGTTATAGGATACTTTTCATAAGATTACGCTGAAGAAAAAACGGAAGTTATGACTTTTTCTCCTTCGCGAACGAAGTTGCGGGCATCTTCTAATAAGGAAGTAATCGTACTCGTAATATACGTGAATATACACGTACTCTACGTTTTTTGTCCCGACATTTTTTTTCGACTATAAAGAGTATAATAATGTATAAATTATCGTATACTAATTTCAAACTAAAACTTCAGCCCCACGTTGGGCGCCAATGATGAAAATAATTGTTCTAGTGTTGTTTAACAAATATTTACACATTTTAAACATAATTTTTACGTAATACCAAGTATATCATCGTTTTAAATTTCACGTCGAAGATCCCAGCTTCTGATAAATTGGATCTATGACTTTATGTACTCCAAATAATAACATCAGTTGATTTTAACTGTAAATTGTTTTTGTAAACATTTATTCTTCGGAACCGCAAAATTACTATTCAATATAATAGACAAGATAATGGGCCCCACGTTGGGTGCCAGTTTTAAAGCATAATTCACAGAATAAGACTAAAACTCATGATAAAGATAATCACTTATAAATATGACTTATTTCATTACCTTTCGATGAGTCGGTAAGTTCTTTCGAGACATGGCCGGAACGTGATGTTCGATACGTCAGAAAAATTACCAACGAAAGGTAAATTATACGCGATTAAGCCCCGTCAAAACTACATGTTTTGACACGGAATTAAGTCCAAAATTAGTCTTACTTGTATTTTGTACATTATACACTGCTATGATTAATCGTATTTGATATAATGTTTTTAAACTTAAATTGGTATAAAACATTTTGATTAATTTTAGGTAGTCGTACCTATATCTCGATTAACAAAATCGTTTGACACTTATGTCATATAAATTTTACACTTATCCATGAGCCGCCCTTTAGTGATATATAAATAAAGTCAACTCATTGATTAATTAATAAGAAAACAAGTTATTCAATAGTAAATCTAATTTATTGACTGACAAAACTCATGTAGTCCGATTTTTAATTTTTTTTTGAACATTGTTTGAATGTGTATAAATAATACCACATTTATTATGTCCACTAACCAAATTATAAATTATTTTTGTTGAAGTCACAAATATTGTTGCTCTATTTAATACAGGCATTAACTATACAATCATATACTCTTTATGGGTGGTGTAGGAAATACTTTGCAAAAAATAATTAGTAAAAGTTAAACAAGATCGTAATAAATTTTGGTTTTCTTAGATGCAGCTACAAAGGATCTAAAAAAGTTTATTTATTTTAATTCCGCGTTGTACTCGTATAATAGCCAAATCATTCGTAGGCCAAGGTATTCACTTTTATTTATAATAAGTTACAAGATGATGCTTTAAAATTTACTAGAAATTAATTATGGAAAAGGCATATAATAGGGTTGAGGATTATTTAGCAGGTAAAAACGTATGGTCTAAAACAGAAACCAAATAACTTAATTTTACCAGAACACGGTTCTTATAAGAGTGCTGTTCAAACGCACGTAAGTTGTTTAATAATAATATTTTCCTTTTTTTATTCTATATCTTTAATTTTTTAAAGTTATGATATGTTTTCTTGGACAACTACGCATTGAGTTTAAACGTAAAAACATATATTTAAGATAAGCTAAGTACTAATATTGTAATAAATAATAGTTATTTAGAAAAACTTGTACATCAGAGAAGTATGGGTTTTTGTAAACTCCCACTTACACTACTCGTACTTCCAAAAGCGTGGAGAAACCATGCAGAGGCAAACACGATTGAAAGGGAGGCACTTGCTACTAAAACCACAATGCCGCAAAGCTATATACAAAAAATATATTTATAACATGTGTATTGACATTTATAATCGCATCCCTGAAGGAATTGTAACTCTTCAGGGGAATAGGTTTAAAACTGCTCTAAATAGCTGGCTGATTGAAAATTGTTTTTATAGTGTAAAATATTTTCTTGACACATGTAGAATTAGGTAATTATTTTAATTATACTATTATTATTGATTATTTGAATTATACTATTATTATTGATTATTTTAATTTACTATTATTATTGATTATTGACATTATAATATTATTATTGATTATTTAGATTGGAAATTGAATATTAATATAATTTTTAGTGGTTCATTAGTGGGATAAATATTTGCATGCCTACGTGTAGGCTGAATACATGAAACCAAAAATTTTGTAAGACCTATATGAAATCTGTATTCCTAGCAAATAAATCTTTTGAATTTGAATTTGAATTTGAAAAAATACTGACTGTTGTGTTAAGTTTGTTTCGGCTTTCTTCTCAACAGTGGTCTCCTCTTGGTGAATGACATAGAGTCTGACTGGTAAAAGTGCCCTTGTGGCCTACTTACAGAATAAAGATCAAGATGTTTACCAAACGTAGAATGACTACATAGTGAAGTACAAACTAACTAAACTAATAGAATCTCACAATAAGAAATACCTTAAGGTGCGTCCACACTTGTATCATTTGCTCGTATCCGATCACCGTGCCGTGGCATGACTGTGTATCGCGCTGCTTGGAAGCTCACTGTCGGCGCGCCGATCATGCCGCACTCTTCCGATATAAGTGTGTGATACGCGTAGCAAATGGATTTCGAGCGATCGGATCGGCGCAACGTCCAAACGCGTGATCGTGACACGCGATCATGCCACGCGACGATGATCTGATACGGGCAAATGATACAAATGTGGACGCACCTTTATTATATTTGAATAACGGCATTTTTATCTCATTGTAGCTACAAAGCGTTTGGCTAAAATAATGTGAGGATATTTTCTCGATTGATAAGTTAAGCCCTCGGTTTATATCTTCCTTATAATTCTTTGTTTTAAATTTATTTTGTGAGCGCTTTTTATTTTGAAGTTTGCAATAATCATTTTCATTTTAGGGTTCCGTACGTATAAAGGATAAAACAAAACTCTAAAACATAGTATCACTTTATTGTCCGTCCGTCAGGCAAGGCTTTTCTCAGGAACGCGTGGAGGTATCACCATGTATCACGCTGAAATTAATATCATAAAATAAAGTCTGCAATCACTTGAAGCTGTAAAATAACTGCTAAGTCAACGCAATCAAAAGATGCAGTCAGTGCATTAAAAAACCGGTCAAGTGCGAGTCGGACTCGCGCACCGAGGGTTCCGTACAAAATATACGCTACAAACGGCCGTATCTATTCCGTTGAAATAATTTGTCAAATCAAGCCCGTTTAAAAGTTTTTAGAAGAATGATAGAGTCACTCAAGAATTCCTGGATAATGGTTTAGTCTTTTCTCAGAAAACTGGGCTCTAATATCAAGATTTGACTGTAAATGCATTCGTGGAATAAGGTTAATGACTAATAGACGTGAATACCACTTGGTTCACAATGATTTTCTTTAAATGTAGAACCTGTACATCTCTTCTACATGTACCAATTAAGTAGTTATAACGCAATTGTAAAAGTTTTAGGTATAATTAAGATAGTCTAAGCACTAATATTGTAAGATTTAAGAATTAGTTCTCAAAGAATGACTGACTGTTGAGTTTGTTTCGGCGTTCTTCTCAACAATGGTCTCCTCTTGGGATTGGGAAATGCCGTAGAGTCAGACTTGTAAAAGTGCCCTTGTGTCCTACTTACAGAATAAACTATTTGAATTTGAATTATTAGGTTTTATAAGATGTATATTATGTAATTTTTCATACCCTAAGGCATTGTGTATATGTAGGATTTAAGTAAATTTAGTTTCTTATTGGAATAAATGTGAAACTTATTTGCTACATCCGACAAGGGTCCTTGTTGTTGACGTAAGTTTGTAAATTGGTTTGCAATAAATATCTTAAACCCGTATAATTTCTAAGAATTCAAATTCAAATTGTTTATTCTGTAAGTAGGCCACAAGGGCACTTTAACAAGTCTGACTCTACGGCGTTTCCCAAGAGGAGACCACTGAGGAGAAGAAAGCCGAAACAAACTCAACAATCAGTCAAGAAAGTTTAATTATCAATAGTAAATACATATCTGTACCGCCATATTATTGTTTATAGTTTGAAGATGATATTGATACATTTTTATGTACACTATTATAAAGTTTTAAAAATGAAATGTCTCTACATCGAAGTTTTGTATGGAGATTGAAAGTCCTCTTGTTTAATGGCCCCACTTTTAGATGTTTTCTTAAGGCTTGCTTTATTTATCATGTATTTCTTGAATTCGTCATACTCATGACTTAGTGTAATAAGAAGAAAAATCAAATATCTTGGATATATGTAGTGACAGTTTTAGTCACTTACTTTACCAGTGGGCATTTGGGTGGGTTTCAGCAGCTTCGTTTACGGAAGAGAAAAAGTAATTACCCCTATTTTTTTTTCAGTGGAATCGGGTAAAAAGTATTCTATAACCATCTGTGGATACCCAGCTCTCCGTGTACAACAAACAGTTGCAATCTGCTTAGCCGTTTTGGCGTGATGAAGCCACAACGACACATACAAACATACAAAAAATTCAAAATAAATATTTTTCTAATATAAAATCTTCAAATAGTCCATACCATTTTTTTATATCTTCAATGTACAGACATTTAATTTTTTAAACTTTATAATAGTAGAGTCATGTCAATTTACGTAATGCAATGTCAATTTTTGTCTCGTTCGTTACCATTGGGTCATGTGGGCGGGTGATATATATTGGAAGTATGTATTTATTTTATTTATTTATTATTATTCAAGAAGTTACAATTACCGTAAAAACCAAGGCACTGTGAACTACAAAAAACAAAAACATATAGAAAAACTTAAAACTAGTTCGATTTAGGCGACGTAACTCCGTGGCCGTCGTCTGAACTGGTGTAGGATTCGGCAGATAGCCCCGGAACTGCCGAAACACTACACCCTTCGGCCAGAAGTCTGCACTTGTGATGGTGTCCTGCAGCGGCCGCGGCACGCGCACCACAAACGAGCTGAAGTGCACGTAGTGGCGGGACTGCAGCTGGTGCACCCTCAGCTAGAAGCCAGTCTTCTGACGGACGGACTCCCCACGTCATCAGCCACGGCGGAGTGATGCAAGCGCGAGACATAGACATGCATTGAGTTGACAGGTTTGGTCTCTTACATTACGGGGTTCAAGTGGGTCTGAAGTCGATTCACGCACGTAACATAACGGGTGCGACGGTGTGAGGCGTCACTGAGTCAAAATGTCAAATTGGCTAATTGTCCGCGTCCGGGATCGAACCCGCGCTCGCCGCCGCTATCTCGCAGGAGCGGCGATATTTATTAACTTGATGTGTCTTTAGCCGCGCATTCCGGACGACGGACGCGTCATAGAGCGGACATGTAGAGGGCGACTTTACAGTTTATCTACCTACACTGCAGAGGCGTGGCGCCAGGAAAATTACAAGGGTAGCCGAAGCGTATTCATTTACTTATATTAAAAGAAAAAGGTGGTTATTAGCCTGGCAACCCAGTTTGAATCGGCTTATATGGACGCCACGCCACTGCTACACTGTTAACTTACAATTTGCTTACATTTTATTGCTCAAAATAACGTTTTTATAGTAAAAAACCATCTATACATAGAACATATTTAAAAAAAAAAGATTGTAGTCAACTATTTTGAGGTCTCTGAAACGATTTACTTTATTAATTTAGTATGTGTCGCAGTGGCTTCATCACGCCAAATTGGCGAACGTATTTCAATTATTTGTGGCACATGGGTAGCTAGGTAAAGCACATAATTATAGGATACTTTTTATCCTACTACGCTGACGAAATAAGAGGGGTTACGATTTTTCTCCTCCACGAACGAGGTTGCGGACACCTTCTAGTTATCTATAAGACTACTACTACTAATGAAATAATGAACTTTATTATGTTGTGTTTAGTGTTTAAAACAACCTGTTGTCTGTGTCAGTCACCATGTATTACATAAATCTCATATCAGCACTCTGCCGACGTTATCCTAGAGGGCTAAAGCATGAACTCTTAGAGCAGCGTTTAGTGCTTTAGAAAAAAAAAACAAACTGCTCTACATATTGTTTTCACAAGTGCCCATAATTATTATTATACATTTTATTCTTGAAAGTTATGTAAGTAATTATGGGACTTGCATAAAATATTTGTTTTGAGTTAAAACTAAAATATTAACCACACACGCCTAAAATTTTGAATGTATACAAAACTTTCAAGCCCTCCCAGAGGCCGCCAAACTTAGGTAGAAATCCCGGGCTCGGCTGCCGCGTCTGTGTCGGTGATCGTGGCGGGCGGCTGGCGCCTCACGCACACACGAGTAGGCACCTGACGCCGCCGGTGGCGCCAGCCCCCCCCGCGCGCCGCGCGCACCCCGCACACCCGCGCCGGGGTGCCCAGCACCGCCACCATTGCGGGAAATTACGGGGATTTTATAATACTTGTGGATTTTTGTTAGGGGAATTGTGAATCGGAGATATGGGGGAATTAGAGCGAGCACCACCGTTGGAGGACCTTAGGAGGTTTTTTAAATACCTAGTTGTAGTTTTATGTTGTGTTTTATAATTGAATAAAGTTGTTTTTAATACGCAATGAATTATACTTACAGTTTATAAATACTTGGATAAATTCGAGAGATTCAGGGGATTTTGAATAATTGTGTTTTTATAACTGTATTATATTTAGAATAGCTTCATCAGTGAATTAATTGCATGCATTAAAATAACGACGTATGAATATTTTTGAATAAGTGTAGCAAGGACTATGGTTAAGTTTATCTTAAATATCAATCTTGTCATATCGGTAAATAAATTGGTGTTTGTGTATTCGATTGCTCTAATTATAGAAATGCTTATTCTAACTTAAATAAATTTCATAAAAAACTAATTGAGATAAATAGCTAGGTCTAACTAGGTATTGATTTTATTAAAGCTAAAACTAGTGCAAAACCGGTTAGTAAAATACATAAGAATATTCAATACAGTGGTTTTGAGAAATCACTAGAATTTTGTTTGGAATGGACTACTAGTTTTTATATTTAGTAACTCAATAATTACCTATGTTATAGAAAATTAGTATCGTTGGTGAATTCGTAAATTCTGATTTAGGTTCAGTCAGGCTTGCAGTAATAAACTTGTTTTTTAAATTTCTTAATAAGTTACTTTTTGTTTTACAAATATCATGATAATAATCACAATTTTTGCAATTTATTAGTGGATCACTCCACTAGCGTTATCATTATAAACAAAGATCAGAAACAAATGAAAAAATTTTTCGACGATACTGGACTTGAACCAGTGCCTTGAGCCAGACCGGGGCAGCACGCTCTACCATCTGAGCTAATCGTCCACACCAGCAGTCGACGAATTTTGTCATCTGTTCTTGCTTATGGATCTCTGTATGGTGCATCCGACTCTTTAGCCGTTAGCGCCGCCTAGTGCAGAACTATGAAGTTACTTTCACCCCGAGCAGATACCTTTACAGGTACCATTGCTCGGCGAGAGGTGGCGCTATTATCAAGACTGTACTTTTTGTTTTACAAATATCATGATAATAATCACAATTTTTGCAATTTATTAGTGGATCACTCCACTAGCGTTATCATTATAAACAAAGATCAGAAACAAATGAAAAAAATTTTCGACGATACTGGACTTGAACCAGTGCCTTGAGCCAGACCGGGGCAGCACGCTCTACCATCTGAGCTAATCGTCCACACCAGCAGTCGACGAATTTTGTCATCTGTTCTTGCTTATGGATCTCTGTATGGTGCATCTAGGTGTTTTATTTCAATGAGTAATAATCGCGGAAACAGAAGAAAATATTAAGTTGGTTCTCTTTCTCTATGTGCGTTAAGTTCAATGTTCTTGACCGAAGTGTCTAAATTATTATATTAGTTATGTAAGTAATATTCGCTGCCGTGTGACTCAAAGTAGGTCGCAAGTAAGCACAAAGAAATGTACGGTGATGAAACCGTACAAGTATTCAATTATTAAAAGTGAAATAATTGAAAATAAAAATTCAAAAACTAAAAATTTGGTCGATGAAACCTCATATGACTTATGTGGTGAAAAGAACTCGCCAACGGTTCAATTTTATGATGAACATCGATTAAACTCGCCTGTCCTACATTAACAAACAATTACCATAGGTATCTAGGGACGTAAAAGGTTCCTAAAGATATTTAATCGGTGTCCCTTCCATTAAATTTAAGTGGGACTTGAATCGGTTGGAGGTAATCGCATTTTGAGTGGTGGCAACACGCGTCGGGCGCGTCAGTGGCCGCGGCTCGGCCGCTCCGCCAGCCGGCAGTGACGGCAGTCGAGTGCGGGCACGCGGTGAGAATGACGTTCGCGAGTGATGCGTGGCGTCGCCGCGCCTCGTGACGCCGGCGCCGGCATGTGATGTTCCGGAGACGCGCGCTGCGGCGGCGGCTGGCGGCGGCCGGCGCGCCTGCCCTCGCCGACGATACCCTCAGGAGACTCGCCCGCGCGCTGGACGCCGGCCCCGCGTCAGAATGTTTCCCGGCGGAGCCCGCGCTCCGCCTGGCCGTCACGAGGGTCTTCAGGTTCCCGGAGCTGCAGGAGCTGAGCGAGCTGCGGCGGCTACCGCTGTGCCGGGAGCAGCAGTGCTGCAACCCGCACCACTGGAGCCGCCTGTCCGAGCCCGGTACGTGATACGTCGGCCGTTGACCCGTAACGCAACAAGTGAAGTAAACAGTGTGATTCCAGTGGATTGTGTTGCTCGCGCGCTCTGATCAGTGGCTTGTGATCGGTGTTCAGTGTTCTAAATATGCTTCTGCGTTGAAAACTGACCATCAGACTCCTGATTTCCGTGAGCTTGTGTTTCATCGGCTACATGCATCGCAACTAGTTCATGTTCCTGTTGATTTGTGGAAGTCTGCGTTCACGTGCCGAGCAAGTTGGCTCCATTTGCATCGGTATCAGTGCAAATCGTTATCACTTATCACTAATGTTTGTCTCTATATCAGTCGTTGCGTTACTCTGACGTCACGGTTGTGTTGCTTTCTTCAGTTTGGATTTTTAGTGTTGCCAGTTTTTTCAGACTCTCCCTGTAGTAATATTATTTCCGCGTGTATTAGAAGTCTTAACGAAAATAACCAAGTAAGATGTTAATAGTAGGAATGGTGAACTTAATATTTGAGAGCTACTCGTACAACACAACGATATGATTCCTAACTATGTTCATGAAAATGTTACTTTTATCATTAACAAAGTGATTTTGTGTAAAGTTAGGTCGTAAAATAACGGATTAATCTTTGAAATATTATGCACCATTGATTGGTGTAAGTCGGATCGGTTGTATCTACGAGGGATAGTAAACATTTCCGCTGCGGCTATTTTTAGCGGCTTACATCACCGTCTGAACGTGTTCTTAAACTTCTAAACAAAATCCAAAGGGTCCAGTTTTTATGACTACATCGTTGTCAATGCCATCTGGTTAAATTCACGTCAGATCAGCAGGACAGCGGTGAGCTTGATTAAAGCCGTTTACAAAATCAATTACGAGAAACTTGCTACCCATTATCGTTGGGATTGGTTTTGAATGTAATGGATTACAATTTACTTTATCGTGAAAAAAATAGGAACATTAAACATAGAGTTATCCGCATTAGAATCTTCATTTAAATACAAGAACCACAAAATAATCCGTAACCAATTTTTTATGGTAGTGGGAATTATTTTTTCCTTATTAAGTGTTACTTAAATTAGTACTCCCACTTAGTAATTGTGTGCTTTTGTGTATAGGAAGTAGCAGTACCATATTTCCCCATGTGGTTTCATTTCGTTTACCTACTTGATTTATCTATCAAAATGTGTTCATGTCTGATAACATGTTCAGGATATGACTAACCTACTAAACGTTTCCTTAGATCTATTTCCCGATAATGTCTACTATTAGCAGTGCTATTAATCCCTTACTATGCTATCGTATTACAAACAAAAAACTGCTATTTTATCATTATTTCCAGTTATTAATAGATTTCATTCAATATCTTCATCATCAAATTTGAACGTCTCACATTTCCCTAAGTCATCGAATGTCATTCAAGTTCTTGCATCATTCTAAGTTTAGGTAATTTCCTTCTGTTAATAATTATTTATTGGAACTAGGTATTTTATGTAGCACAAATATACAGAAACTGATTGGTCTGGAAAGACGTGTCTACAGTAACTCACCTATTTCACCTGCAGTCTCATAAGGTGCGTCCACACTTGTATCATTTGCTCGTATCCGATCACCGTGCCGTAGCATGACTGCGTATCGCGCTGCTTGGACGCTTACTGTCGGCGCGCCGATAATGCCGCACTCTTCCGATACAAGTGTCTGATACGCGTAGCAAATGGATTTCGAGTGATCGGATCGGCGCAACATCCAAATCGTGACACGCGATCATGCTACGCGACGATGATCTGATACGGGCAAATGATACAAATGTGGACGCACCTTTAGGTATCCGTTCTGAGTTATCAGGCTGTTATTGAACCTTCGTGCAACATTACCAATAATTGATAGATTCTGGCGTTAGTTTGTGGAATTCCATATATTATATCAGTGCGGAGGCGTCCATAGAACTCGATTCCCTCCCAGTTACCCATTATCAGATTGCTGACTACAGTATTTGAAGAAAAAACGAGACAAATTAGCTCCGGCTTGTCTATGGATAATGTCTGACGCCACGCCACTGCTGTCCATTAATCCCATACCCACAATTAAGTGATACTGATGTAGTTATCTTCTTGTTCTGAGTCGGACACACTTGTCAGAGTAGTCGTGGTTGCGCAGACGAGGTACATAGAGAGATTATCTGCGGCTACGATCCGCAGACTTTTTGGGTCTCTCCCGAGGACTGTTTTCGCAGTGATTTATTGCTTCCATTTCTGCGGTTAGATACTTTGCGAGTACAGTGGACCATGGTGAACTCAGTACCATTTTGAATCCGGTCAGTTCAGCGAGTTGGTGATCGGCCTCATGCTCTCTTGCTTTCCACCTGGCCCTGAATCTCTCCATGTAGTTTTAATCTATTTATGGTACATTTGGAATAGGCATACTCACACATATAATAAAACACTGATAACTAAATTTAAATTACATTAATTACTTACCAATCAATAGGAGGGTCTGCAGGTATGCATAACTCTATAGTAGGTATTTGGGCACGTTAAATTATAAACACTATGTCTATGACGTCATATGGTATAAATAAATAGGATAACAAGTCTGAAACTAGAATGTGTAGTGTCCAGATTCTAGTTTCAGCAGATGCGGTCATATCCGCTTGGAAACAAATTTCGTTGTAAACACAAGTACCTACGTACATTCGGCTGCTCTGCAAATGTTGCATGGAATTCGAAATGAGAGCAGATTCCAGTTTCCTGGTTGTCCTCATTTTCATTTTAATGACGAAGAATTTACTATAGTTGCCTGCACCATGAATACCGTTTTAGATGACAACCTTGAATCCCATTAATAGTTTCATGAGAGCAATGTTTACTGTTTCTTCATCCTAAATCTCAAATCAGTCCTAAAGCCACTCATATTTATGAAAGCTGCTGCAAAACCTTGAAAATACCCGAAAACCTAGCCAAGAAACCAATATTTTTATTTTAAATTAATATTTTTGTAGACTCACATTTTTTTGTAGGGGAAAAAATTTTGTGGACTACATTTTGGCAAAGGGAAAAGGGAAGACCTACAAGGACATACCTACTTGGAGGTAATAAAAGGAAAAAAATGATTCATCATACGAATAAGTAAAGGACTAAGTGGAAATTACTAGCATAGGCATAGGTCTTAAATAGATGATGATAATAACTTTTCCGTTAACTGAAACAAAACATCTTTAAAAGTGGGGTTTCAAGTAAAGTATTTTTTATTTCCACTGAACGAGTGTTTGCTTAAAAATATTAAAGTTATCTATCTATACCTAAATTGGATGTTTTTTGTTACCTGACTGAGTGCGACGAAGGTCAAGTCAGCCTTTAAGACTGGGAATAAAGTTAAGCTACGCTACTTAGTCGTCCATTTTTTTTATATTTCACTTTTACGTCATTTTATTTACCTGTTTTGGTCCAATTTTGAATGATATTTTCACCGAGTTCTAGTGGCTGAGCCGAAATTAAATCAAATTTTATGTTCTACATACATATTACAATTACCCAGATCCGACTACAGTGCATTCATCAAACGCCATGATAATAAACTAAAAAAGTAAAAGTTCTTTCTCCATTGACTATAATGTTTTCACTAAATGTTTAAGATATATCAATTAGATGAAATTTAATGGTGACGTTGTGATCACCCCTAGCCTAGTGTGTCGAAATGATTGCATGGCAACCCTGCAGTATCAGCTAATCTGCGCGAGGGTCGCTCGGCGATAGGCGACAAGGTCACGGCGCCGGCGCCGGCGTGCCGCGCCGCCGAGCCGTGCGCGCGCGTCGCCATCCAATGGCGAAAAACATAAACGAGTTAATGTTCACAATCACATTTTAATACCGGCCTTTTTGCGGCCAATACTTATGTTATATTGGAATATTGGATGGCATGCGGATGATAGCAGCGTTACTTTTTTTAGTTATGCTAATTTCAAGATTTTCTTTTGGGATGGGGATTAACTCGTGGAAATTTACATGATTCTGAATGACAGTCGATTTGAAAATAATTCAGACTGGCACATTTTGACTGAGAAATAAACAAAACAATAAGAGATGACGTTAATAAATCACGGTCACATTTTAATTTGGTGACGGCGCAGGCAAAAACGGTTGTTTAGTTGAACTCTCTGCTTGAATAAAAAAATGATATGACGTGCATTTCTATTAATAATACACAACAATTTCTGTATCGATTGTTGTCTGGTAATGTAGAATTAACGTTAAACGTTTAACACGTTTCTTAGTGTGTGTTTTTACATAACCTACCTGGCAATTATCAAAGTTGTCGTAACTAATCATGACTCATTATTGCAAATAGCAAACGCGTCGCTGGAAAAACAGTAAAAAGTAGCCGAAACAAAAAACTTCGAACCGCCTTCTGTTTCAATTCAGTTCCCTGAAATCGATCTAGTACGGCTTAACAAATGGAAGGAATGCCAATTTAAAAACGACGGCCAGCAAAATGAAAAGCAACCGAGACCCGTTCGGCCACAATGCTCGTCGAGTTTTTAATTCCTCGCTCAAGAAAACGCGGGGCCGGTCTTTGTATGGCTTTTTTGTTTTAAAAATGCTTACATGTCGAGTCGAGACAGACTGGAAGGTACTTTATTGGAAACCTACCTATCTTTTTTAATCACGTCATATGAGCTTTCTTTGTTCAACTTCTTTATAATTGAAATAAAAGGTTGCAGTGTGATTGCTACAGTTTGCTTCAAGCCTAAAATTCCCTTTTGGTAGTTTTGGTTGATTTTTCGCAATTTAAGTGACGATGACAAGCTGTTTTGATCCTGCTTCTATACCTGCAAAATAATCAAGAGATTACCATCCGCGTGTATTATCTAAGGCTCGTTTTTCATTTTCTCATTACGTAATCTTTGTTATTTTCGATGTAGGTATCTTGCAATTATTGCATATCTAAATTTATATCAAATAGGTGCCAAGATAAATTGTGTTTCAAACATGATAATAACAGTATGTTGTTCGATTATTAATGTAGAAAGATGGTATGGATGTACCTGTATTTCTTTTCCAGAATATGCTGACCTGCGGGCCTATAATGGTCGCGTTAATCGCGCGATAAATAAATGATAAACTATCCGGTCCTCTCGCCCTCACATACTTGTTCGAAAGTGACGGCTGTTTTATCTATTGTGCTATAAAGGCAATCATCACAGACGGGCTCTACAATAGAATAGGAAAAAAACCGGCCAAGTGCGAAACGGATTCGCGCACCGAGGGTTCCGTACAAAATATACGCTACAAACGGCAGTATCTATGAAAATCCAGTGTTAGCAGATCCCTCTACTCCTAAGCAAAATGTACGCGGTGTTCATCATTTTGTATTGTTTACTGATATAGACTGGTAGACACACAATTATTCTGTTTTTATTATTAATTGTTATAGCGGCAACAGAAACATCTGTGAAAATTTCAACTTTCTAACTATCACGGTTCAGATACAGCGTGGTAACAGACGGACAGAAAGACGGACAGACGGACAGCGAAGTCTTAGTAATAGGGTCCCGTTTTACCATTTGGGTACGGAACCCTAAAAAGAACATAGATTTATTTCAACTACCGTTCCACACTTAGTCAAGTGAATAAAAGCTTTAGCAAGGATTTGTGGTTGCTTAGACAGGGCAATATTTGACATTGATGCCTCTTCCTCATCAATTACTTAGTTTATGGGAAATATGGGATTTTCGTGCTTCTTTGAATAACTGTTCAGAGACAGATGATCTTCATCTGACAGCCGGTTTAGCTCAGTGGGAGTAACGTTGCCCGCGAAGCTGAAGGCCCTGGGTTCGAATCCCGGTAAGGGCAAATATTTGTATGATGAGCATAAATATTAGTTCCGGAGTCTTGGATGTATTCTATGTAAGTAAATAAAATCTATTAAATATATCGTCGACTAGTACTCATAACACCAGCCTTATTGAGCTTACCCAGGGACTAGTTTGTGTAAAAATTGTCCTGTAAATTCATCTGATGTCGCTCGGTAACAAACATTGCATATGACAATTCCAAAGTAAGCTTGCCAAAGTCTAATTCTATCATACCTAAATATCTTAATTTTATACAATACTAGCGTTTGCCCGCGACTTCGTCCGCCTTAAAGTCGTTTATCGCGGATATGGGTATTTTTCTGGGATAAAAAGTAGCCTATGTCCTTCTCTGGGACTCAAAATATCTCCACACCAAATTTCATCCGAATCGGTTCAGCGGTCAAAGCGTGAAGAGGTAACAGACAGACAGACAGACACACTTTCGCATTTATAATATTAGTAGATATGGATACACTTGCACTTGAATCTGAGACAGTCAGAAATATGTATTAGGTACCTCTTCTGATAATGATATTGGACTTTGGCAAGAGAAGCAGTGTCAATCGATGGCTGATGCCGAATAGATACGCGACATATAATCGTTTGACATCTTAACACATCTCATTAGTACCTCATTGGTTAGGAATGCGGGGAGCTGACTGCTCGTGGAACGAATTGGGGTTTGCATTGGTTCCAGTTGTTTGTACTTAGTATCGTTTTATGCTTTACGTATTACGTACGTAGGCTTACAATGGCAGTCGGCCACTAATTCTGGGCGCCATCACTCTCTTAATATGAGTGAATAGCACTTTAAAAAAAAAAAAAACGCATTTTTCCCTCCCTGGTTTTTGCCTAGGTAAACATTTATAAAGAATAAATGTAATTACGAAAAATGTTTTTATTTGTATCTCTTGATTTGAGTCGTATATCACGAGTGTATACTTACGCACTAAAAGAGATAGAACTATTAGCTATATCGCGTCAAAGTTAGTCAACTTGCAGAATTAAAATTTTGATATATGAAATTGAACGCCAGCTCTAGTTGATAATGATAACTGTCATACGTGACCAATATTGTAACATTTCGTTACACCTAAGCCTTGTCTGTATAAACAGTCGAAATACGACTCCCATCCTATCCGGCGTGTCAAAAATCTCGACACGAACAGTTTGTAATGAGTGGCCGTGACACCAACTCCGGCCGCCCACACCGCGCGGTGGTGCTTAGGAGCCACGTAGGTGTGTTGACAATGCCTGTTAGCATATTAATTAAGAAGAAAGCCAACGAAATACACTTAATGCTGTATACCGTCCGTGAGAATCAATCCGATAACCGCAGGAAAGCGGGATTCAGTAGAATATCAACTTTTTAGTGTCTATACATGGTCTTCTAGCGTCTTTACATTAATCATGAGCATCGTGAGTTTTATTGAATTATTGACGGGTGTAGTTGATTTATTGACACTGTTAATATCTTTATGAGTTCGTGTCTAGCTGGTTGGAGGAATCTTGTTCGTAATGTCTTCTCAAATTTCCTTTATGACTGCGGCAACATCCGCTGGACCTCACCTGCGCGGTTTTTGCGTCCCGCCCGCCGCCGTAGTTTTTTATCAACTTTCGCGACGGTTCCCACAGTCGCTAACTGCACCGTCTTAATAGCCGCTCGGTGCATTTTTTCGGCAGCCGTCTTTTGTTTCAGTTTTTTTTTTGACAAGTCGATTTGTCATCTCGGCTTTTGGCAGCGCTGCTTAAATTATTATGTCATCACGTTTTGTGAAAATTGTGAAACGACTTCACTTTATTTACAGATCTTTTACATCGTAACTTACAGCTGTCATTCATGCATTTAATGTAGACGCAGTTATTTGCAATTTTATTACTAAGCAGTCTAATCTTCATCGTCACGTTTCTTAGCATAGTCGTGGACAACATATCGTAAACGCCGAACTACACCTCTCGACGCCATTTCTCTCGTACGCAGAATTAATTCGCAAATTGGAAACTCTCATGAATCGTGAACGTATCGTACATGTATGCTCGAGGCGTTATTCGCCGTCCGGCGCCAACCACACCGCGCCGGCGGCCTTTATTTGTAAATGTTCTCATGAGCGGCGGCGCAGGCGCGGGAGCGGCGTCAGCGCCGACGCAGGTCGTTATCTTATCGCGGCGCCGCGACGCCGCTCACCGCTCACAAACATCACATCACCATCCTTCACAACGTTAATCCGCCCGATTCGATCCTCCGACCATAATACTACATGTATTTCATTACTCAAATCGGTCGGCGACGTTCGGCAATTAACGTTAGCGTTATCGAGCCGCAACCACCATTTACAAGTAATTCCGAGCCCACACGCCATTTCACCTGGCCATTACGACGGCCAAAATTTAATGATGTCGTCTAGATATAACCGTATAAGAATCCATCTGTTAGCGACGCGTCGGAGGCGGCATGGCCGATATTTATTTAGCCATAATTGCTTGTCGGCTGGTTGGCGCCGGCGCCAGTCGCGCCACGCAGCCGTCGCCCGCGCAGGGGTGGAGGGGGAGGGGAGGCACTCCGACGCAGGTACGCTCACTGCGTAAGCTCAACTCGATTTTCGTGATCGGGTTTTTTTTTGTATTATTGTCTAATGCTTTTCGGTTTTGTTGGGTTTGTGAATGGCTGTCTTATTAGCGGAGCGTTTCAATAGGTTATTTACGACTCTTTTTGTGGCCGGAAGTCTGTCGTCCGTTTTGAGTTACTGACTTATGTTGCAACAATGAGCTTTTTTAGAAGGCTAGTCAAATATTTGGATATACCCATTGAGTGTCGCGAGGCTCAATGATCTGCACGGAACCGGTTGCTCCTGTGCTTGCGAAACTGGAAAAATTATCGTGTTTGTTAGCAAAGCGATCGGAGGGGCCTGACGATGCCGCTCGGGAGGCCCTCACTATCACACGAACATTAAGCTATAATACGTCTAAAACGGACAGCACAAGTCCTCGGCGAGCGCACCGCGGTCGTGGCCGTCTCGTGACGCTCCTGCGCACTCGACATTGTCTGATTCAATCTTTTATACTTTCTCTTGTTGGCTCGTGAAGTTAGTAATGTACACGTCACTCGGTTTATAGATTAGGCATGTTATCGGTTACATTACAAGTCCGTAACTGTAACTATGAGCGTTCGAATTAGATATATGTTCTTACCACTTTCTTTCTGCCGTTTTGGGAATTACCGAGACCTACAGGAATCTATTTAAACTATCTTTGCCGATCTACATCCTAAAGACAGACATTCCAATTAGGAGATAACTTAGTAGTCTTAGCACACAAGCAATTAACATTTTGGAGATTGGAATGTCTTTACTATCTTCATAGGTAGACACATTATCGTGCTATATTTTTTCCATAATCGATATGCAAGAATTCACACATTAGACACAACACAGCTTATATTTGTCTAATGATTAGTTAGATTCCACAATCACACTTCCCACTATCAAATTCAAGAAAACAAGACTTGAGTCGATATAAAATTGCTGCTCATTTGATGTTTTACAAATGAGTGTTAATTAATTCTTCTAAAGAGCCGCCGTGTCAACCGATCCCGCCCGTCTCGATGTCCACTTTAATTGGATATAATTAGTAATTCATCTCTACGTGAAACTTGCTTATTTAGTTAGTCATTAAAATTCATTGGACTCAGGAATTGCTGGACTTCATGCAGTTTCATTACGAATACGAAATGAGTATAAATTAACTTTTTCCGATCCAGACGGCCTTTGTCGTTTTCTCGTACGTGAGGAGAATGTCTCTTTCCCTATATGGAGCATTTGGCTTTTAAACTACTTCATCTTGCGAGAAAATGGCATCATTGATTTCTAATCGTCCATTTTCTGTATTATAGAACTACTAGTTAGTGCAACAGTCAAATGTTTTGTATTCTCCGTTTCTACAACATCTTTATTGAGTAGCAAATCTATTCTTGCATGCTCACCTACGAGGAGTACTGTACTACTACACTGCATGAGCATCATTGTTTACATCTAAGCAGAACCAAAATAGCTCTTAACCTTTGTCTTAACATGGCGTCGGATTCCTGTTCCGTATGTACGTCTGTCTTCCGGCGTACCATGCTAGGTGTTGTGTTGACAAGGTCTATACTTCACGCCGGAGCGTCATCCAACATTCTACTCTCGCGCCGCGCGCGTCACATCGCTGCGCAAAGTCAACGATCCCTGCGAGCTATTGGACTTGGACCAGACTGTAATATTTCAGTTACTGCACACACGTAATAATCTGGCTGGAAATCAAATCAATTTTCAGAGATCTCTAGTTGCAAGTTGCTACACGTTGACATTTTCAATAACTGACTTCCTCCTTGAATTGTTTATTTTTACAAGGCTCTAGAAAATATTCCAATAGGTATTCAAATTAAAGATTGCTATAATAATGATCCCTAGCCCTAATCTAGTAATCGAACTTAGGGCGCTACCGATAAGTTTTTTATGGAGATCGTAGCACTAGTAATCAAGGTAATGTAACATGAAGAAATCTCACGAATAGGTCGACGTGTGTTGGAAAAAGTCCCTTAGCAATCTGGCAACAACATAAAAATTCCAAATTGCGGAAAATTCTCCAGAAGGGATGGGGGACTAGGTCTAGACACTATAGTGTCTGGGCAGCTGTCGTGTCGGGGCCCGGCACAGGCGGCAGGTGGCACCGCGGCGCCGCACGGAGCGAGGAAGCGCGCGTGGGATGTGGCGCCGCGGTGCGCTGGCGCCACCCGCGTGTAATTCGGGCGGGCTATTTCGGGCGATTCACACGAGCGAGCCGCGCGTTCGTTTTTTGAATTTTAGAAGCTTTACGCCGATGGGTGGGGTGCGCTATTGTTTAATTTACCGTGATGCCGGCTTTATCTCTGTTCTGTTTTAACCTCCATTGCCTTAATGCGATTATACCAACTGGCTTTTTGAACTTATTTTACTCAATTTTCATTTATCGTATCGTTCTAAAGTTCTAATGAATTAGGCATTTGGAATGTCTTCATACTTTTAATTGCTATTTATTATTAAAATGCAATCATTGCAACTTTTAGTTTTATAACTGTGACCCGGGCTCGGTGAAGTCGTTCGCGGTAGCGGCAGCGCACACGTGCTTGAGCTACGTCGGCGCTAGCGTCGGAATATTTAGCCGCCTGCGCCTGATTTATGTCATTTTTAAGTGGATTTATTATTTGTTTATTATTTTGCATTCCTATTTTTATTGGCGCCGTCTCGCCACGTATAAAACTAGTTACCATTGGACTAGTGTTTATTTTCATTTTCAAGTCCAATAACAGTTCATTTATAAAGTGAAAATGGAGGCAACTTCTATGTTTAAAGAAGTGTTGCAAGTATTAGCAATACAATCACGATTCACTATTAGACGCAATATGTGGGTTACAGAAATGTTCATTTCTCCCAAATTAAATGTAAGAAATGTGGATAAAATCTTCTACCATCTCACCTTTTACGTGATATATCCTCCTAACGACTACCGAACACGCCGCGCCTGTCTTCTTAGTCACCGTATTTTGTCAACGATCGTGTTACTCGTAAACATCATCTCTTGTTCGATTATCATCAATAGTTTCCATAGTGAATTCCAATTCATGATTGTCAGCTTGTTTTCGTATGATTTTAATATTCAAATTGCTTCCAAATGGCGTTTACTCGCGTGTTTAAATTAAAGCCTATATTTTCTTTGTTTTAAAAATTAAATTTCTTCTTTTTGTGGTTTGTTCACATTATGTAACTTGCACAGAGGGCACTACTAGTGCTAGCTTGATTTAGTTCGAAAATTTCAAGCCACCTAAAGTTGCGAATGCTCAGAGCACTTTTATGCGTTGATGAAGAGGTCTCAGGTTCAAATCTTGCTTGCAATTTAGTAGGTCGCATTGTTTTTAACCCCCGACAAAAACAGAGGGGTGTCATAAGTTTAACGTGTCTGTGACTCTGTGTATCTGTCTGTGGCATCGTAGCGCCCATACGGATGGACCGATTTGAGTGCGTTTTTTTTGTGTCATAGATAATTTTATCCCGAGTGTTTTTAGCTTTGTTTGATGAAAATTGGAGCTCTCGTCTCCAAGATATTCAGCTTTTAGTGGAATGACCGGATCTCTACCAATATTGAAGCTAGGAACTCCAAATTTTGTTGCTATGTTCATTTAACCTTTTGAACGCTAAGTGGTGGAGCAATTTACCGAGCCACTGACGCCAGAGCAAAAAATAAGAAGAGTTCCAAAATCAACAGGGATTGAAAAATACTTGTAATCCAAAGTTTTTGATCATTGTTTGGACGGCTGTAGCCGACGTGGCGTCAGTGGCACGATTTTTAGTTGTCGGCCACAGCCGTCGTTGGCGGTCAAATGGTTAATTTTATATATATTCATAATAGTACTAGATGCGGTCAAGTGTATACTGTGACGAACAAGACGCAATCAACTGGCCGACGCTCGGCCCGGACCGGCGGCAGCCTTCTGTCGATGAAGCAATTAATAAGGGAGTCGAGAGTGACCAGTTCGCCAGTTACTTGAGCGAAGGACAGACCAACGCGCGGTATTTATTGCTATAGATTGAATGTTCAGATTAATTACACATGCCGCCATACCCGCCACCGTTCTTTCTCATCAACCAGCATTCCGACGACCGCCTGTCCGATTTGTACTCTATCTGAATTTAAACTGAACCTATTCTTCATTGACTGATTTCTTCAATAATTGAAACACGATATATCACGGGGGCTCATTGCATTATGAACCTAGAATTGGCGACGCAGAGGACAGTTTAATTTGCAGCGCGTGCGAAGTTTAAGCTTTAAAGTGGAATGAGCTAATGACCGGTGATTAAAGCGTTAAGGAAATTGCGCTTTATTACGGTCATTCCAGAGTCCTTTTTACACGGAACCCTTTGGGTGGTTATGACGTAATAGTTTGAGGAGAAATTTCAGTCACGCCACTTGGTATTTATACACATTACTATGTGTAGAGTACGCGCGGCGCAGCTGTAGTGTTCGCGAAATGTGTGTCAGCGTTGAACACAGGCCTAACGGTTTCATCGCTGCTATAATATGAAATACTAGAAGACGCCCGCAACTTCGTTGTAGAAAAAGTCATAACCCCTCTTTTTTTGTTTAGCATAGTCGGGTAAAAACTATCCTATAACCATCTGGAGATACCCAGCTACCCGTGTAGCAAAAATAGTTGAAATAGTATAGATAACCCCTCGACGCTCGTAACTATTCGTAACCATAGATTTTGTTTTCTTAGCCAGTTTTGATAACGGACGGACCAGTACATTTTGGCCTGTCATCCGGAACATACAGGGTGTTTGGTAACAGGATGCAAAGCCGAAAGTAGATGATAGTTTAGGCCAACTTTATTTACTAAACTTAAACCTTTATTTACTATTACATATTATTCTCTGACCGTACATGGCGTGTACCTACAGGGTTTTTGGCCTAGGTAGGCAGTTTTTCTGAGCCTATATGGAGCCATGGTCGTTCAGGGGTTTAGGGTAGGCAGTTTCTTTTTGCTTTTATGGAACCATGGTTGTTCAGGGTAGGCGGTACCTATGTGCCTATATGGATCGCACGCCACTGTGTATGTGTACCACTTTACGTGTCTAGTTATACTAAAGTAGGATCTTTAATTAGCTGGAGTAAACCGACGTTTATACGGACACACGCCGACCGTGATTACTTCATTATGGCAGAAGTACAGTATTTCTTATGAACAAAACTTACCATAATATCACCGGTTACACGAATTTTCATGTATACTTTTGTAAAATTATTTCTAAACAACGAAATATTAACGTTGACACCTGTCAGTTTACTCCTAATTTAAAATCCTACTTTAATAATAAACATCAAGGACAATCTTACACAAATCGACCTAGCCCCAAACTAAGCAAAGCTTGTACTATGGGTACCAGGCGAAGATATAAATAAAAAAAAATAGAGAAATAATAATACTTAAATACATAGAAAACATTCAAGACCCAGAAACAAACATTAGTGCTCATCACACAAACACTTGCCCTGGCCGGGATTCGAATCTGGGGCCGCCAGCTTCGTACGCCGTTGTGCAACCCACTGAGCCAAACGTGTCGTCGATAGACGATAGACTTTAGAGTCGAACTGTAGGCGGTTATACGGTATTTTCAGAATGGCACCCTGGCACGTAGGCCGCGGCGGCGGGGGCCTAGCCTCGACTGCGCGGCACAGCGACTGCACTTGTCTAGATGGGCGAGTGGACTCGTTGCTTCTGTGCTACAACTGATATTATTTATATCAGGGATGCCAGTCGTTTAGGGTCATTTACTTCGTCTTTTTTATGCTTTCAGTGCACTGAGTCACATTGTATTTTATTTAATGCAGACGCGATACGTGTTTTGTCGCGCGCTATTCCGATGGAGGTCCCATAAAACTTCCCAATTTCTTGTAGATATTTGTGATATTTCTTGGTCTGTAAATGTAGTAGATACCGATGGTTAAGGCTATTAATTTATAGGCTATTTATCCATACTTGTCCTAAATGGTAAACAACATTCTAACCTAAGAATATGCATTTAATGCGAATGTCAGCTGTTTCCTCGCAAGGTAATAAATTTAATGTATGAAATGGGCAATGTGGCATTAAAGATATTAATTCAGTTAGTTCATTTACGAGAAAATGGGAGTTTAAGACAAATGACTTTTAGGTTAGAATGCTGTTTACTATTTACGTCAAGTAAGGATAAATATAACCTATAGATAGAAACATTTTATGATTTATTTATATGGAAATTAAATATATAATTCTTATCTTTTATGTAGGCACAAAATAACCTTAGTATATATTATATACTAGGGCTTAGTATCTAGTCGGGGCTGACTGATCTGAGATTTGGTATATCAGTGGTTAACTTTAAAATACAAAATATTGTCAAAGTGTATTTTAGTCCTTTTCATAAAGCTTTCATGAGAAAAACACAGAAAATAAGATATAACATTTTTGTCACGGCTGGAGTACAGACCATAAAATACTGATACTGAAATGATTAAATTAGTTGTATACTTAGTATTTTTTTATTACGATAATTTGACATAGTAGCGAATGGTTCTCCTGCTGACGGAACCCCGGCCGCCGTCACGTACCGCGCCGGCGCTGTCGGTGGCGCCAAATTGGAAATCGCCGGTCGCTCGTTCGGAATTCAAAATCGCGAATATCTGCCGTCCTTACGAAATTTGGAACCCATGTTTTTAGTTCGCGAATTTAATTTCTTGTTACCTTGTTGAAAAATAAAAAGGCTTGTCTAACTTTTACCCGTGATTTCGTCTGCGTAAATTTACACAATTAACTAATGAACTACAAATACATTATATTTTCTTCTGTTTCCGCGATTATTACTCATTGAAATAAAACAATTTAACGGATTATATCGCGTATATTATCTCATTTTAGTTCCCGACGTTTCGGAAGCTTTCCAGCTTTCCATGGTCACGGGAGGATCTAGGTCATGGTCATGGTCCTCCCGTGACCATGGAAAGCTGGAAAGCTTCCGAAACGTCGGGAACTAAAATGAGATAATATACGCGATATAATCCGTTAAATTGTTTTATTTCTACAAATACATTACCAAAATAAAAATAAAAATCCGTATTTGAGCTAATTGGATTTCCGAACGATAATATTTTAAACTGCCAATTTCCGTGCCACATATCACCCCCTAGGACGTTTAATTTTCTAAAACCGTTTTCATCATTTTGCATTGCATGCATTGTATTACATAGTAACCTTTTATGCATCAAGCATTGGTTTAGTTGCCAGTATTTGTTAGAGTTTTATCTACTGTGTAGTTACGTCTGAAACTAGACGAATTATCTTACATAAGTACTTAACAGACAATACAATAAAAAACGCCACTTTATATAAAATTTCCGTCATTACCGTCTTTCCCAACATCAAAACTTTTATTTCTGTAATTCGACTTTAACAACCAAAATTACTTCGAAAATGCCAGTAATCTTGACAGTTCCCAAAATGCTCATAAAATTGTCTTTACTAGGTCAAAATATAGGTTGGGCGCTCGTTACAGGGATCAAGGTTCGACTCCCGGCCCGTAATTACGCTCGGAATCTTACCTGCGCCCGCGCCGCTGTTTGTTTAACTTTATTTTTTTGTTCGGGTAACGCAGTTGGCGACCAAGGAACTGGTCGAGCGGGTACCAAATTAGAACTTTTATTGTTTTTAAAACTGATTAATTATGCATTTTTCATAATCGTATTTTATTACGGCGCGACTATGGTTGCTCGAGGCGGATGTGTTACGGACAGACAAACAATATCGACTTTTTAGTACTAAATATGTTTAATTTAATGTCTATTGCTAGGCACTATGGTCATGGAAATGAAGAAAATGGAGTTTTGATTGAAATAATGAAATAATGATATTTATTCTGTAAATGCAAAGGCAATTTTACAAGTCTGACTCTACGGCATTTCCCAAGAGGAGAACTCTGTTAAGAAAAAATCTGAAAGAAACTCAATTGTCAGTTATATTTTCTAAACAACTCTTAACTATTACATTATTAGTACTTAGCCTATCCTTAATTAAGTATGTTTTTAAGTATTCAGTGCGTAGTTCTCCAGGAAAATATATCAAAACTTATAAACGTAAAAATATAATCGATAAAAAAGAGGAAATATATTTTCTTAAAACAATTTACATATGTTTTAATATCCCTTCTTATAATAACCGTAAAAGTAAGTTATTTGTTTTCTGTTTTGGGCCATGCATTTCAGCCTGTTAAGTCCTTCACCCTATAATATGCCTTTGCCATTACAAATATTTTTAAGTACTTCTTGAGAGCTGGAAATGGTAATTTTAAGGCTTCATCTAGTAATCATGGATTGTGGATTTTTGTTAATATGTAGTAACGATTATAAAATAATGATACAAAAATAATGAAATTAAGTACTAATAATATATATAGATATATTTCGAGTGAACTGTTAATACCGGGACACGGGAAAAGAAGAAAATATTGTACATTAAAATTGGTCCTTCGAACCGGATCAATTCATGAATTGCATCATAGTTTTGTTGTAAAGCTTTACATATATATTTCTGTTTGGAACAGGATAGTTATATTCGGTCCTGGTTTGAAGTGTAACCCGATCTCAGCACCAATTGGTATCGAAGAATGTGTCTCGTTCGCATTCGCGGTATCTCAAGTAGCACACAGGCTGTATTACCGCTTATTCAGCCCTTATAACGCTCACATTGGCTGTATAATGGCCGTATAGACTACTATGCAGCTTGTGTGCTACCTATGAGGGCTCGGGTGCTCAAATAAATGCCTTGTGATGTTTATATTATGATCGTTCTTTTTATTAATGTCTGTATGTAAAGAGTTAAGTATGCACATTTCATATTAAATACTTAGGGTTAGTCATTGTGATGTAGTTAAGACAATAAATCAAATAGATATTCAGTGTCAGGTTTTTGATTTTTAGGGTTCCGTACCCTAACGGTAAAAAGGGTCCCTAATTACTAAGACTTTTGTCCGTCTGTCTGTCTGTCTGTCGCCAGGCTGTATCTCATGAACCGTGATAGCTAGACAGTTGAAACTTTCACAGATGATGTATTTCTGTTGCCGTTATAACAACAAATATTAAAAATAGTATAATTTTGTCTGTCTGTCTATATCAGTAACCGATATAAAATGATTGAGCACCTCGTACATTTTGCTTAGGAGAAGGGCTCTGCTAACACTGGATTTTTATAGATACAGTCGTTTGTAGCGTATATTTTGTTCGGAGCCTTTCGTGCGCGAGTCCTACTCGTATGATTATAGTTTGTTATAAGACTTAACAAATTTGTTTATTTGTTACAGAAACCGCTCCCCCGCCATACAGCCGCTACGCGATGGATGACGTTAAACCTAAGGGTGAGTCCATTAACTCTTAATCTTCATTAGTTACTTGTTGTACGAATTTTGTAATATTTTATGATCTTAGGATTAACAATGTCTTGGTATACATTAAAGCTAAGTCCTTCCTTGTCTTTGTTGCACAAAAGAACATTATAAAGCTTCATAATAAGTGGATTGAAAAATCAACCCTTAGTAGATATATAGGTGAAAAACTTAAGTAAATCATCTGTTGTATGTAGTAGTAGGCAATTTGACGTTCCATATTAGAAAAATGACTTAAGTTCCATATCAATTTTGTACACTACTGGGTACATATAACAGGTGACTTACTTAAGTTTTTCTCCTATACTTATACATAAATGTCTACATGTCTACTCCGTGAACACGAAAGCTTCCATAACGTCGGTAACTGAAATGAGATAACTTACATTTTAATTGTTTTATTTAAATAAATAGATCAGTCAAATTCCTTAAATCAGATGTCTACATTGACAGTTAATTATAAGTTTAAGGCGCTTTATTGAACTTCATAAAATTAACGATAAACAAAACTGGCTAAGAGCATGTTGGACCATGCTTAGTGTAGGGTTCCGCAGCCGTTCATACAAAAGCAGTACCTACAGATGGAAAAATAAATATAAAAAGGCACTAGCAAAGGAGCGTATTTCCACGGCACTTACCTACGTTTTGTTATTTAAGTATCAAACTAAGTAGCGGCTTAGGTACGTATACTCCAAATTTCATCAATATACATCTTGTCGTTTTTGAATTAAATAGTTGTGACATACGGACGGACGAACGGACATGACGAAATTATAAAGGTTCCGTTAAGTTTGACTTAAAGGCCAAGTAGACCAACTAGACGACTTTACAACGTCAAGATGTTATCTTTACTCTTTTTCTGCTTACCAACACGTACCATTTTCTATTTGACTTGATTACTTACTTAATGGCTCAGCGACCCAAAGCGAGTCTTGGCCTCCAACACGAGTTTTCACCACTTGTCACCCTCTTCTCTCCAGTAGGCAGGCTTAAAGGTATCGAAGATCAGACTCGACGTCATCAGTCCACTGATACCTGGGACGACCGACCAGCCTGCGCCCTATTGGTCGTCCCCAATCCGCCATCTTAGCTCCGCGATCTTTACCTATTCTATGGACGTAATCAAGCCAGCGGAGACGGTGGTTTCGTTTTACCGATAATAATGGGCGTGGCTATCAACTTCTCAATTTTGGTATCCCGCATTCTGAAGCTTCCTTGATTAAAATAAGTTAATCTTGGTTCTTCCAGAATGTTCACAAAGAAAACTTCATGTTGCATCAGGTGGCCCTTCAACTTTGGGCACTCTGTTGCATCAGGAGACCAAAAGGCTAATAGAGGATAGGGAATCGACAAGAACGTAGCTCGTAGGTTAAGAAACAAACACATATCATTACCAGTTTACCGACGTAGGTAGGTTTACTTACATATGTGCAAGTTACAAGAACATCCTGACAAAAAATAGGAATGTTCTCTACAAATTCAGACGACCGGTTTGGCTCAGTGGGAGTAACGTTGCCTGTGAAGCTGAAGGTCCTGGGTTCAAATCCCGGTAAGGGCAAACATTTGTGTGATGAACATAAATATTTGTTCCTGAGTCTTGGAAGTTTTCTATGTATATAAGTAAATATATCTATTAAATATATAGTCGTCTAGTACCCATAACACAAGCCTTGTTGAGATTACCATGGGAATAGTTCGATTTGTATAAAGATTGTCCCGTAATATTGATTATTATCATTATTTAATTCTAAGAACATTTCAATTTTTTTAAGACACGCAATTAAAAAATTCGTAAAGTATATCTTAGCAATTTACTGTGTGCGGACAACAGTAAATTGCTAAGATATACTTTTTAACTGTTTAATTTATACAATTGTTGATGTCCAATCAGAATTCCTATCCCGTCAGGATTTCCGTTTGTAAATGACAATAATCCCTGTTCTCACGTGCCCATTGTCAATAGCCGAATGCCCGATTGACACATCCCGGGCGCACCAAGTTTATTAAAAACAAATATATCTGCCTCAGCGTGGTGCCCGCCTGCGCCTGCGCCGGTGCCCAAAAAACGCCACTTGATGTTTACCGAGCCGCGGTAAACATTAATAATGTAGTTTGAAGATGGCGGCCGGCTGGAATGCGTTGCGATAGGGATGCGCCTGCGTCGATCTCTATGCGTTTTCGTTTTGAGCTTTCTTACTCATGCAATGTGCATCGGTGAACGTATTTGTAACATTTTGTATTCAGTATGAAATACACACACGTAATATCCTCTTCGACTGTAAGGTCGCTTATTGTTAAATTATTTTTCATCCCTGGCTGAGATAGGGATATTCTTCAACCCCAACCAGCCTAGTCTATAGGTAGTGATATAGGTATGTATGTCTTGCATCTTCCATTAGTGCATCAGTGGAAAGAAGGAAAAATAATAAATACAACAGGTAGTAGATTTAAAATCATGAAATCCCGTGCAAAGTGTCGACATTAAGATCTAGATTAGATTTTGGCTTTGTTTTGCTCCAGGAGCATTGTATCAGAATGTCACTTACGAAAACATCATTCTGTCGATACTTTTAATGATGCCTTGAACCCAATGTTTGGTATTTCATATGTTTTTTGTATTGACAGTGTATTCTAGCGCTTTTTCATAAAGGTAGCTGCGACATGCTGTTGCAATGCCCCTGCACCAAATTTACACAGAGCAGACTAACTTAGACGCGGTGACATATTTCGCGTGTTTTTGTGCGCGTTATGTTTCTAAGCATCTCTTGTAGCATCTGTTTTCATTATTGTATGTCATTAATTATTGTCAGGCCCATATCGTAGAATACATGTACATTATTTAGTATGTCGATGGACAATATGGATGCGAGTATTTAATTAGCGGCGATAACTCGGCGTTATCACTTATCGGGCGCGTGCACTGATTCACTTGTCTCCGCGTTCGCCGGCGCCCGCGCCGACTTCGAATATAGGAAGTTGGTAGGTACATGTACGTTTATCTATATCTGTGCACATATGGCAGGCGCGTACGCATTCCGCACTTTAAGTAAGGACTCGCAAGTTGCGCGGTAATGTACAGTCAGTGTCAAATAGTCTGTAGCATCCAAAGCACTACATATATCGCAACATATCTTTATGACCAAAAGGCATAAAGATGTGTGGCCACATATTTGGCGCTTTGGATGCTGCAGACTATTCGATGCTGACTGTACATGTTATTCTGCTTGTAATTATTTTATTTAGTACTCTGTAATACAACTAAAACTACACTTCTCTTTATTACACACCACAAGAGAATAACGTACTTAATGGTGATTATTTGACCGTTTTAACCGTCTTATTCTGTTCGCAATATTGGCCAATTCATAAAATTGCTTTTATGAATTGGCCAATATTAAAAACTTATTTTGATGGCAATTGTATAAAGTCGTCGCAACTTCTAGAATACAACCGAAGATGGCGCCACAACTCATATGGAATTCGGCAATATTGGGGACAGAGATGAGATAGTTAAAATGATCAAATAATTACTCTTCAATTTAATAAGACACCTAAATCTAAAATAATATGAGAGAAAGAGGTCAAGAACAGGCAGCCATATCGCTTAAAAGCGATCTCTTCCAAACAACTTGTTGTTGGCGAAAAACTAAGCAAGCACACCGTAGCAGCTTTACTGTACCTACTCTCGTATCGTATACAATTGACGCCACGCCACATCACTGTAATGTATGTAGTAACTACATAATGTCTATCTCATTTTTATTTTACTCATTTTTCAGTGGCATTGGCTGACAGTGTACAGCCAAAACCACAGGTGTTGCAATCCATTTTTGAACTTTGACGGCTTCTATGCGCAAGCGCTTGTTTATTATTTCCATTTTAATATCACCCGGTTATCTAAGTACACACCCCTAAGTCATGATACGATTTGTGATAATTGCACAGTATAAGTTTAAATCTTTAAGAGTTAGTATTAAAACAAAAACCAAGTTCCATCAATTTCGAACTGATTTATAAAATCCGTAATATCTGGACCTAGAACCGATAATGTGGTTAGGTAGTAAGTATCTTTTGCTTGAAAACGACACATTGTTTTTTTACATCTTAAATGCCAATCGGAATTGGTAATTTATAAATGTTTATCGTGGCCGTTATCGACGGGGCGCGCCCCTAGACCGTGTTCCGGGAACGGCGCGGGCGCCGGCCGGATTCCTCCCGCCGCCGGCCCTTGACTCAGCACTCGGCTTGAGGCACAGTCGCCGCTTTTGGCCGCCAGCCTTACTTCTCCTGTCTAGTATACTATAACTTTAACGGTTTTACAATAAACCAGGCTTTACCTAGCTTTTAAAAAATGTTCGGGTATGAGTATCCACTGGACTTCCAGGCCTATAATGGTCGTGTTTATCGAGCGATAAATAAATGATAATGCATCCGTCATTTTCGCTCTCACATAATGTCTCAGTGTTGAACACTGTTCCACAGTTGGCACCTTCAACCTGAATTAATTATACAATGGATCAGGGTGTAAATTATTGGAATAACGATGTCAATCAATGGGTCGTTTACTTGTCTGAAAATAACGGCTGCTCTGTCATTTATCTGTCGCGGCAATAAGCAACCATCACAGGTCTCCGTTGCTCTATCTGTGTCAGAAGTACCATTTAAACGTTCACCAAACCAATTCTTAAAACACGCTGAGTGTGCATTATCGTAGTGGCGTGACTTACGCGTCATGATTTTACCGCATGCCCTCCACACCGCTGCTCAAAAAACGCTAACGGTATGTTTACTCGGCTGAATGTTTATAGAGAAATCGTGACGCATAAGACACGTCACTGCGATAACCGTCAGCGTATTTTAAGCATTGGTGTTAGCAAAGCTGAAATCGATTCAACTAGTTACGGCTGATTAAGTAGCAAACAAATCATCATTTAAACCACCTTCACAAAGTTTGTAGAATAAATTAGGGTGGAATACTTTTCGACTCTGATCATTCCTACTGAACTCTCAAACTAAACTAAACATTAATTAAATCTACAATCCACTAAAGCGAAAGGATCCATGGGGAACGTAGGTGCCTTACATAAAATAACTTCGTTCGCGGAGAAGAAAATGTCATGACCCCTCTTTTTTCGACAGCTTAGAAGGGTAAAAAGTATCCTATGACCACCCTGTGGGTACCCAGCTACCAGTGTACCAAAAATTGTTGAAATATGTTTGGCTGATTTGGCATGATGAAGCCACAACGATACACACATACAAACATACAAAAAATATTTTTCGTTTCAGTGCCCTCCAAATAGTCCGTTACAATCATTTTCTTAAAAAATACATACATATGGGTGGTTCTACTCAGGAGGGACGAAAATGAAGTGATTTATGGCACAACATTTTTTTAGCATCTAAGGTCAGAAAAGTAGCTTGACGTCTAGCTTAGGTCGTTATTTTACTGATCTCAAACGGGCCAGTCAAAAAAATTAAATATACCAAATTTATGACCATTTAAAAAAAATATGGGCCCAGGAGACTGAGGCTATGAACAGGATACTGAGTATTGATACAAAAAAAACTCAAAACCGTTGTAAATATTGAAATAAAATTATGTTTTATTAATAAAAATAGTTTATTATAATACTGGCATAACAATAGTGTCTTCCATGGAACACTTTTATTGTAAGACCTTGACTCACAAGTAATCACAAAATGACACAAATTAGTATCCTTATTACAAAATTAGAGAATTTTAAAAATGAATCAAATAGTTTTTTTTTGTATTTTTTACACAACAAACATTGTCAAAGTTTGTAAAATAATTATTGAAAATTAAATCAACTTACATTTATTACAAAACCTTTAAGGTTACATCAGTCTTCAATAGTTTCATTATTTGTAACTTAACAGTAATCTCACTATTCATTAACATCAACTACAGAGTTAAAAACTCAAAAATCTAAAACTTAAAAGTACTACTTAATCAGTCTCATCATTATAAGATTAGGAACTTTGCATAAAATTATGAAAAATAACAAGTTTTCTAAACTACTACAAAATGGCAACATTCAAATCAAATTTTTAGTATTTAAGTAAACAAAAATCAATCCTTTTAAAAAGAAAAACATCTCAATCTTCAGTCTAAAGACAGTATTCTTTGTAGTCAGAGTCCGACGAGCAATCTGGACATGTAAATGAGATAGAGTCACTTTTGATGCAACCAATTTGTGCCCACTGACGACATAAAATACACTGGACCCAATCGTTTCCCGTGGTATCTTCACTATATAAAGTACCACAGATAAGGCAACAACAATCATCCGATTCTTTGTCATTTGCCCTCTTCGCTTTTCCAGCTTTCGATTTTTTTTTCTTGTCTTTTTCGGCTGTTTTGTTTGGTTTGTTTTTGAGTTTTTTCTTAGTTGTAATTTTCTTTATCTTATTTGTTTTATCAGCTTGTGAAGAGTCTTTGTCTGTATTTATTTTGCTTTTTTGTGTGCCCTTTTTTGATTCATCTAGGGAATCAACGAACTTTTTAGAATTTTCGGCTTTTGTTGGACTAGCAATGGTCTCATTTGGGAAGAGATCAGTAGGGTCAATTTCTAAGTCTGGCATATCGGCTAATATTTCCGGATTCTCCAAATTGAGAGAGAGATTACTCATAGTGCTTAGGTTATCTAATTCTGATATGCCAGACTGCACCCGACCTGATTCGGTAAAAGGTCTACGTCCCATAATGCTGGTAGTGGGACTATCAGCTTCAGTTCGTTCCGAGTCTAAATTTCCATAGACAGCATCGACCCTATTCCTTGATTCTGAGCTGTATTTTAGTAAACCCAGTCGGTAATGTTCACATCCGTTATTATCGCAGAAACAACTAAGAGACTTCATTATGAGCCTTTTAGGTAAATAAGCATTTCCTTGCACTTGGTGGACTTTTAATGTGCCAGTAAAAGGAATCAAACTTCGTTGATCTTCTGAAATCAATCGCGACATGTCATCTATATCACTATCATTAACAACAAACAGTGTTATATTGGGGCATCTGGTTTGAATAGCTCCACAAAACTCGTTGAGGTTAGTTATATTACCTCCATAGGCCACTATATTGTCTGCTGTTCTTTTACAAACCGCTCCAACACCGTCAGGTGCTCCTTTTCCATGACCTGCTTCGGTGTAATTCCAGGTCCAGTTTATGATTCCAGGGCACAAATCTGGAATTTTGCAGGCCAAAACGTAAAACATATATTTATTTCTGTATTGGGTGACAGGCCCATCACTTAAAAAGTGTATATTTTCAACTTTTTCTGGCAACTCTTCTAAAACCGGCTTAAGGTGGGCCCAGATGGCGTTCACGTTATGAGACAAGTTTGTAGACACTGTGCAGTATGATCTAGTCGACTCTTTTAAATATACAACAACTGTATGAAGCGAGAGTTGTGTCCGGGAGCCCCCAAAATGGAAAGACTGAATTTCTTCATTATATTTTGTGCAGTAATTTTCCGAAAAGTCCATGTGGACTACAACGTCCTTTTCAGTTAGAGATTGCTTTATCATTTTTAGTGATTGATACTGGTGAACAATATTCAATTCATGTTTGAAAAGTTTAACCAAATCGTTCTCCAGTTTAACTTTAAGGTCTCGAGCTGATGTTTCAATATTTTCTTTCTTTTGTTTGGTTACAGGTCGTTCTCTTTTTGTCTTAGGGTCCACAATCATTTCTCTTGAAGAAACCCACTGTTGGTAGGTAACCAGTTTTGTGTCGTCAAAGTCTTCGCTAAATGAAATGGCTTTATCAGAGCATAATTCACAAATTCTCTCTAAACACCTTTCATTATATCTGTCGCAGCATAAAGAAGTTAATAAACTTTGGTAGCTTGTGTCTTTCAGAAGTTTTGCAGTGTTTAGAGCACTGACAACTAATTGTATGTTGCTGTGTAGAGTACACATGCAAGTATCTCGGTCAATTACTTTTGGAGCCACTATCCAGAAAGGCCTCAACCTAGCAAACATTGAGTAACTGATGAGAACGTTGCCAGACTTTAAAAACTCTTTATGCAAGTTTCTGAGAGTATCGAGTTGATAGCGTTTCTGTTTTCTCACTTTATTTTTAGTGATGAATTCTTTTTTGCCGGCACACAATCTGCTGTATTGATCATCTTCTAGAAATTTTTGTACCTCATTCTTGAAGGTTTTTCTTGTTTTTTCGTTTAATTTGTTTTGTTTTTGTGAGTGCCACACCTTTTTGTACGTGATGAGTTTGTTTTTTAATTTCCAAATTTTACTTTTTTTAACTACACGTCCCATAAGCAATTTGTTTGCAACTCGTTTCTCACTCTTTGTGCTCAAGTTGGTAATGTTTTCTGATAATTGCTTTTCTAAAGTGTCACCAAACAAAGCTTTTTTAACAACTTCGACTCGTGTGTCTGGGTTTTCAGCTAATTTTTTCATCTTGGTACAAGGCGTTAGTTCCTGTGGGAGCTGTTCTTTTCGTTCTCTCTTCAGCCTGTGGTATCTTTTTCTATACTTCTGTAACTTGGTTTTTAGTGAACGTATAAAATCATTCTTTTTTTGAAGTTCTTGGTTACGCTTCTTACGCTGCCTCAACGCTCTTTTTCGTGCCTGTGCTAATCTAGGTGTCACATTTTGTGCATTTACGACTTGCTGCTGCTGATTTGAGTTTACATTTTCATCGCAACTAGATGGCGTGTTTTCTCTTACAAACTTTCTTGCCGCCTTTTCCAGAGCAGTTTTTTTATCATAATGAGTTTTGGAATAGTTTCTCCATTTTTTGCGGGCTTGACGTTTTTCACGATCCGACATATTTGATACTAATTTTCTTTGGCCCTTTTCTTTTCTAGTTAAATATTTTTGCCGACTTTTTTCTTTTTGAGCCGCTAATTTAGTAGGATCATTTTTAATTTTTTGATATCTAAGCCTTTCAGCTATCCTTTTTTTCTCTAATCTTTCTTCCTTAGTAATATTTTTTGGTTTTGCCATTTTGCCATTTTTCTGTAAAAGAATATAATGAAATGTATATACGGTTTTTTACATTGCCTACACATATTTTACATTTTCTATCTAAAAATGTACTTATTTAATTTCAGATGAAAATGTAGAAAAAAATATTGTTTTTAATCAATAAATAATGAAGTTTTATTATATATATAAATCGGAGTTTTTGCTTCAGGTAATTCCCAGCTTATTAATTTATGATAACTATGATCAATAATATGTAACTAATCAAATAATACGTAAATGTACTAATAATTAATATATCAATCATGATGAACTGGATTACTATTCGTGCGGATCCTTAATGACTCTCAGTCTCCTGATTCATCCTCAGTCTCCTGGCTATTATGTTTCCAGGAGACTGAGGACAGGATACTGAGATTATTTTATGTTTTTAGCCAATAACTACGTTAATGCAACATTAATATTGAAATTATGCAATTCTGTACTCTAATGTAACGAATTTACGACCTATGAATGCAAAAAAAGTATGCAGAAAACAATGGATTTTAAATAAATACGTACCAGGTTACTGTTAAGTTGACTGGCCGTAGCACAACCTCACTCACACAACTTGCCGTAGCGACTAAGCCAACTGCGAGCCAAGACGGACGCGAGTGGTTGTTAGCTAACTTCACTTCGATCTTTCATTCAGACCGGACAGCAACGCGCTAGACGCGGTAATTCAAACAGATTTTAACGTGTTTTGATGTAGCAGGAGACTGAGGTAAAAACCGAGAGACAAAATATAATGCACTTTTTTTTTAATAAGTTTCGCATTTACGGTGAAATTCGACAAACAGATTGAAATTACATATATTATAGATTTCTATTTTAGTGCAGATATACCGTACATACTCAAAATAAAGTTATGATGCAGCCTTTAAGCTTTCATTTCGTCCGAGAGACATGCCTGGAGACTGAGAATTTGGCACTTTAAAGTACGATTTTTGGAAGATATTATATTAAGGGATGAGCTAATTTTTAGTGTCATACTAGAAACCATTTAGTTCTACGGTTTCGATCGTTAATCAATATAATTTTCCTACAAAAACTATACAAAATAAGGTGAGCCGCGGAAAATTCCCTTGCGAGTAGAACCACCCATATCTTCAATGTACCGACATTTCATCGTTACATCTTAATAATAGTAAAGATTACAATGAATTTTTTTGAATTATGTAGACCCTAAATATTTAGTGTCTCAAGCACCATTAATATGCTTTCAGCTTTTGTCTCGGTTAAGATCTTTCTCGGTTCCATCGATGGGTTCCTAAAGAAGTACTAAAAGCATGTTATCTCATCATCTAACACAAGGGACCCATAAAATAAATAAAATAAATTCGGGATTGGCATGATGGGCGGGAGAATGAGAGGTTCTACGGTGATAGAAGAGCACTTGCGATGCCGCTGGTGAAGCGTACTTAGCCGGTGATCAGCAAGGGTAGGGAATCCCGGGCGGCGGGGAATCCAGGATTCATCATAGGGTTTCCCGCCCTCGCGCCTCCTATCGCCACGATTTACTACTTCGTTCATTTTATTTCCTTTTAAAGATGGGGGAAAACTTTTTAGGCTTATACTAAAAACTTTTTCTTACAGTTTATTTTTGGTTATCACGCAAAAGTTAATAAGAATACCGAGGGTATAAAACAGTATTGTTATCATGTTATTTGTATTCGTGTGTTTATTTCCTCTCGGTTATCTAGATGCCACTATCTGGATGCTTGGCATCCCAAAAATAAACAGGCATCACGCCAATTTTTACCGTACTTGCAAGTTGTATTCCTTCCCTCTGTGGTGTTTTCGGGGCGCTATAACATGGGATTCTTCAAGAAGCGAGTCTACAGGGCTCACAAAGGTTGGCAATGTATGGGCAATCCCTCGGGTGTTGCACATATCCATGAGCGACGATGACCACTTTCAATCAGGTGGCTCGTTTGCCCGTTTGCCACTTATTACATAAAAAAGCCATATCTTCTATTTTTATGCCACACCACGGATTCATATCACACTGCTCATGCTCATACTAGCTAGTCAGTTAGTACGTTTGAAAATGTAGTCTACATTTTAAAATTTAACATGATACATCCAAAATAAAAAAAAGTCAAGAAATGTAAAAAAAGGTTTGATGAAGATCACATATTTCACTATTTGGTAGACCAGGTCTACTAAAACTGACGTAATCGGTGCTAAGTACTTATTTCTGTGTAGGATGAGCCTTTGAGTATAAACACACTAAAATATAGATCTTCTGACGCCTTCAAACCAAGTTCCAACATGTAAAGCAACCCAAATCTCGAAAAACACTTAGTCTATATCTTTCCGAAAACTAATTGATTCAATAGATAGGAACGCAGTTTCCTCTCAATGGACCTTAATTTTTTTCTTCACATCGGAATTCCTCTCAAACCCATTACTCGTGGACATGCATCAAATGCGGTCATCGACTACTTTAAAGCAATGCATTTGAGTTTGTTTTGAAAGAATCCGTAAGCGAAAACAAAACAAACCCACGATATCCAGAAACAAACACATGAGCTAACGCTTAACACATTGACGCTTTTAAACCGAAAGATCTAAGTTCATTTTCAAACGATCGACATGCAAAAGGGAAGTTTGTTTTAGGTTGTCACCAAAACCGAGCAGTACGCAGTGATTGTCATCCTTAAAACAAAACACGAGAGTCGATTTCAAGTCGACATCGCTCACGTGTGTTTCTTCGAAATCATTCATTTACATCTCCGTGTCTCCGACTTTTAAAAACGGGATGCTCAACGAAAATCACTCGTATTTATGTGCGGTCGGGACTTGCGTTTACTTTCTGAAATACCATTGGATTTTGAGCTTAACTGTAGGTATGATACGGTTGATAAGTGTGTTTGTGTGGTTAAGGTCCTGTCGCTAAGTGCCCTCGTATCGGTCACGATAAGACTCCATTAATGCTATCGTGCTATCGAAGCGCCGGCCGTAGGTGTTCCTACATCCTTTCCAAAGTACGATTAGTAATCTTTAGTCGCTGGAATAAGGGAGGTATTTGAATGCCAGGTAGATCTTGATATTTTTAACATGGGCAATATACTGTGGGAGTATGAGAATTCCACTCCTCCATTGATAATCTGAGTTAAAAGTATTATGCTTCACATTAAAACTCTCAAAATTCAAGCGCGGCAGTTAAAAACTGATAATATCCTAAAAGGATTTCCATAAACAGCAACCTATAAATCATGACCAAAATTTCAAATCAAGCGAATATATTTAAATCAAGTAATTCATTTCCTAAATGGCCTCGACAGAGTTTTTATTTAACCTAGGCAGTGGCTTTCATGCTCGATAAGATTAATGTCCCTGGAAAATGGTCTTCCTCTCGAAGTCAAACAGGTCCCGAATAAATTTGCATTCAAAAAGTCCATGTGCAACTTCTTTGCTAGCAGAACTGAAGTGTCTGTATGCTTAGCAGCGATGAAATATATATTTGTTTAGACTTTATCTTCTATAATGTGTTATGTTAAGTTACGATTAAGTCCAAGAACCGCCTACACATTTTCTGCTATGTTTATTTTACAATAGATGTTTTGTTTACTATGTCAGACGAAAAGTTTTTTCCATTATTTTCTGTGGATGTTAAAACCTTAATTATTTTCATATCATCTAAGTTTGTGGCAAACGTACTATGATGTTTTGATTAAAAATCAAATAAGCATAAAAACATTCGCAGCATGTCTCAAGGAAGCGGAGAGTGCGTTAAAATCCACATTAACTTGAGTATATCATACGTTAGATTACAAACCTTTTTTCACAATTAAGTGTGTTTTATACCTTCCCGTGTCGGCTAACAGGCTCCGAGTTCCGACCCTCACAAACCAACCTCCACTCTGTCATCGATATACAAGGGCGGTATTTCTTTGAGACGTCTACCATTATCGGTTTCGGAAACGGTAATGCATCCGAGCATTCGTTTCTTAGTTCTTAAGAGGGCTTTTAAAAGTTTTGGATGGGTTTGATAAACATATAAGTGAGTTACATAATAGAATAATAGTGGGGTTTGTTTAGTTGGTGTTAACGGTGTTTTTATAGCGTTCCCTCGCCACTGACAAGTCAACCTTCTCTTCGTATTTCCCGTTGAAGTAGACTAATTGGTTTTACTTAGGTTGTTGCATATTGCATAAGTGTTCTAATTCACCTGCAATATAACTAGGCGTAACTTTATTAAGGACAATTTTTACTAGAAGATATTTACTCATATTGTATACCCAAGTAGCACAACATACGTTAAATAGCTCGTGTATCATATCTATTTAGATACTTAAGTGAAAAATATAGCCATTACTAAGTTCTATATAGGTGGAAAGCACCCTTAAGCAACCAATACAGAACAAAAAGGAGAAAATCTTCATTAAAGTTGCAATGTAATGTAAATATAAGTAAACGTACAGAAGTCGGGAGGCATCTTACTACCTGCCAATGATTATCAGGAACACATTAGGCTTTTTTATAAAAATAGTTGGAAGGTGTTCAAATGCCTTATATTATACTAGCTTCTGCCCGCGACTTCGTCCGCCTTAAATTCGTTTATCGCGGATAAGCGTATTTTTCCGGGATAAAAAGTAGCCTATGTCCTTCCCCGGACTCAAACTATCTCCATACCAAATTTCATCCAAATCGGTTCAGCGGTTTAAGCGTGAAGAGGTAACAGACAGACAGACAGACACACTTTCGCATTTATAATATTAGTATGGATATTATACCTAAACAACGTCTAAGCAAGTGGGAATACGGATATAAAGAGTAAATTATAGATTCATGCTTTACTTTGCGGAATTCCATTTATTACATTAATGGATTATAGTTCCATTGGTTTTCCGCTAAATACTTCCGGGTTAGATGTGACAATAAATTGTGCTCACATGCGCAAATTTTCATGCAGTTTCTACAAAAAAATACGCATGCAAATACAACAAACCACCACCGGACGAGGCATCATCGACACCATACGAGGCATCATCACCTCCAGGAGATGTTCATTTAAACTAACACGATTTTCACTCATCACAACACAGCAAACTTAATGGCGTATAAATACGATAAATTAAATTAACTTTCGTTGGTAATTCGTTGACGTTTCGGACGTCGCGTTACGTCCATGGTCTCGAAGGAAGGAAAGAAGAAAGAGGTCATATTTATACGCCCCGTTTGTTGTCTAGTGATAATACAGGAGACGTTGACTGTTTTACAGAACCCTAAAAAGTAAACGGTATTCGGGTACGTCGCGTGAGGCGAGGCGCGGCCGATTTAACACGTCACAGCTGATTTATGATCGCGGCCGAACACGTAACCGGGGATCTGTCAAAACTGCGCATTACGAGATTACACTTGTCTGCCTTACCACCGTGTACGCAATACGCATGCACTGCGGGCAACGCACATGTGCGTTTAAACCTATACAAATAAAACTCTGCAATAAATGCGTTAAAGCCGTCTAGCCGCCAAATTGTATGGTACGCTGCGGCGATGGCTATCGCCTCTTTAGCAAATACGTCTAAAAATCTTTTGTTATGTTTGTAATTTTCTAACGGGAAAAGTGAACATTTTGGGTTTGGAAATCTCCGTATTAAAAGTGAGTGAGTGATACAAAAGTACTAAATAAGAGAGATCTTCAAAAAAATATTTCATTACATGGTCCATACAGTAAGGAAAAGTTTAGGTCTCATCTTCTTCCTGTACCCCTGCGAACCCGGGCGGGCAGCTAGTCTATCTAAGTATCTATACTATTATAAATTTGTAAAATTAAATGTCTGTATATTGAAGATATTTAAAAAAAACTGCATGAATCTAACAATATTTATTTGGATATTTTGTATGGGTCGTTGTGGCTTCATTCATCACGCCAGAACGGCTAAACAGATTTCAACAATTCTTGGTACACGAGTAGCTGAGCATCCACAGATTCAAATAAAACTATTTAACGGATTATATCGCGTATGTAATCCGTTCAATAGTTTTATTTCTATGAGTAATAATCGCAGAAACAGAAGAAAATATTACATCCACAGATTGTTGAAGGACAATTTTTACCCGAAAAAAGAAAAATAAAGGGTTATGACTTTTTCTCTTCTGCGAATTTTCATCATTTTTTATTTGCCGTCTACACACATCTAGTGACTAAGGCCTCTTGTATTTGGGCCTAGTCTCCGGGCCGGTGGATTATATGTTATTATATTTTTAGCCCCAAGGTCTTCAGATCTATTTGCGCACCGTCAAAACACAGATAGATATCAATTGAGAAGCTGTCATAACGAGTTTTTTGTGTATGGCCGTACAGTCAGCAATAGATATAATTAACCCTCTTGCATTCACGAAAAATGTAATTATTTTGGCAAAATCGATTCCTAATATTGGGATGAATGTTCAAAGGGTTCGCTATTATTTAAACGGCGGCTGACGGATGCAATATATGTGACATAAGTGTGTAACGATATGTGAATCTGGATTTAAGATAGGCTAGGCTAAGTGCTAATATTGTAATAGTTAAGAATTATTTTGAAAAAATGAAGTACTGTTGAGTTTGTTTCGGCTTTCTTCTCAACAGTGGTCAACGCCGTAGAGTCAGACTTGTACAAGTGCCCTTGTGGCCTACTTACAGAATAAACTATTTGAATTTGAATAAGATCTACTTAGGCTAATTGCGTCTATGGGGCCATTGTCTGTTAAACATTTGACGGTATCCGAACACTTTATAACTACCCCGAACTTCCCCGCTTAATGTTTAGCACTGTTACTAGTGCAATGAGAGCGACGGTTGATGTAAAGGGTTCCGTTTTAAGAAGTCATCAAAAAACGCAATTGCCCCAGTTGAGCTTCCCTAAAATTAACTAAAAATCACCATTTTAATGAAACAATTTAACGGATTATATCGCGTATATTATCTCATTTGAGTTCCCGACGTTTTGGAAGCTTTTCAGCTTTCCATCGTCACGGGTTGACTGAGAAATGATATATTTTCCTGTCAAAGTTACAATTTGTGCAAACTACCCACTTTGAAAAACCAAATAAAGGTGTACATACATGCCAGATGGGCCTAATCTGTAAAGACAGTTACACATGTACCAGAAGGGCTTAATTATTTTATTTTAATAATTTACCAAGCAGCATTTCACAAATGAGGCGTACTGTGGGCCAAGAAATTGGTCTATCACTTTTGAACCTTAACAGACACGAAATGGAGTCGAAAAGCAAACCAATTTCTTGGCTAGTACGATCACTAGTTAGGAAAGACAACGATGTGTGTACCTATTAGTCCATCGTTGCCTGTTTAACGTTGGCGTTGTGAGCCCGCTACTATGCCGGAGGAAATTCACACGGTGGCCACGGTGCGCATGCGCAGCGTGACTACGTACGTAAGTAGGGCTGCCACAGAAAAGCTGCAATATTAATTCGTTCATTTAATCAATAAAAATTTGAAAACGCAAATGTTATCTACACTATATTACAATCCAATAAAGTTAACAAACGGATGACTCGTCTATACACGTAATTATTAATAACAGTAATATTATCAAAGACCTAACCTTATATTAAAAACATAATATTAATAGTTTTTATTCTAAACATAAATACTACCATATTATAAAGTTTTATAAATGAAATGTTTGTACATTGAAAATATTGTTCAATAAAAAAAATTACACAGATTATTTGAAGCTCATTAAAACGAAAAAAATTTTTCACTCCAATTGCGTATTTCGAGGGCGGTCCGATCTTTAAAGGCTTCAGTGGTATCTTTTTTACTGAGCCGGCCCACATACGCTTTCTTTACAGCATGATCGACTCCTATATGACTGAGCCAAATAAAAGAGCACATACTTACATACTTCAATGATGTAGGCGGCAACCCTATGTGACTGCGCGGGCGCCGAATAGTTGTAAGCTCAATGACACCGGCCCTTTGAGGAATGCCCGCGGTCGTTTTTACGGTGCGGCCGCTAGCTCAAGCATGCCTTACGAGCTGGCGTCTACGCAGTACTGTCGTGCTAACCGCTGAACAGTAGATATCTCAAAAAAATCATAGCTAAGAAAAATAACCATCCCATACAAAACCAAATGACGGTGTCTTAATTGAAACATAATGACAAAACCTTTTCAAATGTTTTCCTTTGAACAATATTTACTTACAAAACTTAAATATCGGCAAAACCTTTAATTAAATAGCTTTTAATGAAATAGCGTATAGATGCCTTTAGCGAGACGAACTTGCAAAGACCCTACACGTAGGTAATGAAATAATGATCTTTATTGTGTAAGTACGCCGCGAGGGCATTTTTATAAGTCTGACTCTACGGCATTTCCCAAGAAGAGACCACCAACTTTTGAGAGGAAAGCCGAAACAAAGTCAACAGTCAGTATTTTTTTCTAAATAACTCTTATCTGTTACAATATTTGTACTTAGCCTATCCTAAATATATGATTTTAAGTATAAACTCAATGCGTAGCGTACACAGTACAAATATATCACGGTAGACTAAATCGTTATGGAGCGGTCGCTATGGAGCGACCTCTTCTAGACACACTAAGGTGCGTCCACACTTGTATCATTTGCTCGTATCCGATCACCGTGCCGTAGCATGACTGCGTATCGCGCTGCTTGGACGCTTACTGTCGGCGCACCGATAATGCCGCACTCTTCCGATTCCAAGTGCGTGATACGCGTAGCAAATGGATTTCGAGTGATCGGATCGGCGCAACGTCCAAACGCGTGATCGTGACACGCGATCATGCTACGCGACGATGATCTGATACGGGCAAATGATACAAATGTGGACGCACCTCTAGGTAGTGAAGTGGATGCAAAATAAGGTCATGAAAAAGGCGTAGCGACAGGATCAGATCAGGTATATCCGCCGAATTTTGTGGTATAAAATACTTGGTTACGGGCAAGCGTGAAACGAAAACCGAAATAGACGTTTTAAAAGCTCCTCTTTCGCAGTCAGAGACATTTATCTATAGTTGCATTTCATTTAATACATTTTATGCGGCAGAGGGAGAGGGCACGTTTTGTTACACGGTTTTTGTTTGGCAGTGGCAATTAGATATGTTCTATGGTACATACGACACAAAAAAATCGAAGTACACGTTACTGAGCAAAACTGCATGCTTAAAGGGGCACTGGTCTTGTTCCATGCTTGGTCCAAGGATGTGCTCAAGCTTCGTGGCCAGTTCCGTCTTTATTATAAAGACACAAGAGCCCGTGAACAGGGCCCCCCAGCCTCACGTGGGCCCCGAATTAAATTAATGTACGTTTTTTACAGTCCAGTGAGGTTTCTAAGTGCAGTATTGTGTGCTTTAAGGCCCCCGGCCTATTGTTGAATGCTCGGTGGCCCCTGTTCCTGAGTGTCTTATTCGTGGCACGTGTGAAATGCCTCACATACTAGTAATGTTTAGTTGAAAGTAGGGTGGGATGTTAAACAACATTACACGTGTTATTTGTTATTGAACCATAGTTTCCTCTGCGGTCAGCTCGATGTCGGCATGCCCTTACACGTGCTGTCTTTTGAAAATATACCAATAACTTGGCTGAAAGCTAAAACATGTTTACTTGTCGACTGCAACAGCCTGACTCACGCGAATCACAGTGGAGGCAGATGTCTCCTCACCTCCCACCTGGGCACCAACGCGCCATCAGCCAAGGCCAACGCTAAAGTACAGACGCCACTTAAGATAGTTCAAAAAACCTCAAGATTACAAGAGGCACTAAGAGCGGTTTTTTCGCCAGGATATGCGTCAGAGAAAAACACCGGCCTTCAACGGTCTTAAGAGTGAATTCAGAACAACTCTAAATACTTCTAGAAATTCATTCGGTTTCCCGCCAACCAACCAATACTTCTGGTCCACCACACCTTACGTTTTCTTCTGTGCCTTTAAGCCAACCAATACTTCTGGTCCACCACACCTTACGTTTTCTTCTGTGCCTTTAGACCAACCAATACTTCTGGTCCACCACACCTTACGTTTTCTTCTGTGCCTTTAAAGTGGTCAACACAGACCAAGAGAGAAGGAAACCAGCAACAAAAAACGATTTACGATTTTGACTAGATACACTTCGTTCAAGGAGGAGAAAAAGTCATAACCCCTCACATTTTCTTCAGCGTAGTCGGGTAAAAAGTATCCTATAACCATCTGTGGATGCCCAGCTAGTCGTGATCCAAAAAATAGTTGAAATCCGTTTTGCAGATTTGGCGTGATGACGCCACAACGACACATAAAAACATACAAAATAATCCAACAATAATATTTTTGGTACACATGTAGCTGGGGATCCAAAGATTATACAGATTTTTATCCGACTATGCTAAAGTTAAAAAGAGGGTTATGACTTTTACTCTCTTCCGCCAACGAAGTTTACCTTTTAGTATTCAATTAATAGTAGCATTCCGAATACTTAACCTTGCTTAACTGCGTTCTCCCACAGTGATAAGTGCGGAAATTTGTTTCAAGCGGCCTCATATTATTTCTTTAATGGAAGAGATGATCGAAAAACATTAGTATAAAATCTACATCTGTAAAGTTACAATAAAACTGTGAAAACCCGGTTGTTTTAAAAATAAACAAAGATCTTATCTCTGTAAACCAAAAGATTAACATAAAAATATTGCCAATTCACAAAAATTTGCCTACATTTGTTAAATAAAGGGGCGAATTAAGATTTGTATCTACAGTAACAAACTATATCTCGAAACTAATTATTGCTTTATATCACGACCGAATAGGTGTGGTCTCCGTTTTACATAATTATAATGTATATGAGCTATATGTACCTGTTATCGACCTTCATTTGATCGCTTATATGCTAATATACTATACCTGTATGCGTACGCTCGCTATGTACTGTGGTATATATGCCGGGTGTGTGTTATTATGCTTAATATGTTAATGACAGGAACACTATGCGCCAAGTCATTAAAAGTGACGAGAGGCTAAAGACACGTTGACACGGATTTCCTGACAAAATTGAACTTTTATACAGGTATAAACGGTTGGAAAAACGAGTACAAAAGAGAACTTACGAGTATCTTTATAATATAAGCGATCACTAATACTTATACATAAGTGTTACTTTTATGATTTAAAGTTTTTAATAGAGGATGCCCGCAACTTCGTTCGTGGTGGAGGGAAAAGCCTTTATCCTCTGTTTTGCTCCAGCGTAGTCGGGTAAAAAGTATCCCATAACTATTTGTGGATAGCCAGCTTCCCGTTTAGTAAAAATAAAATCCGTTCACCCGTTTTGATTTGACGCAATGAAGCCACAAAGTCACGTATAAACAGAGAATATGAAAATAAAATATTAATTAATTACAACTAAATTTTATTAAGTATAATAACTTAGTACTTACTGTAACTATTAACGACAAAATAAAAATATAAATGTTACATAACATACTTAAACTAATAGAAAAAGAAAAAAATAAAAAAATTACAACTAGCTGAGGTGGTCTAAATCAGTTCCCTGCGGAACGGTGCCCATAAGGCTGGCTGCATTCCCCCGTTGAATGGCGATGCCTATTCTTTGTCAGAGGAATGAGCCAGCCCTAGGATCACGGATTAATTAATTCAGTGACCTCCAAATAGTCTGTTTTTATTTTTTTTATATCGTTAATGTACAGACATTTCATTCTTACAAGTTTATAATAGTCCTAGAAGGCGCCGCAATTTCGTTCGCGGAGGAGAATAACTCATAACCCTTCTTTTTTTCTTCAGTGTAGTCGGGTAAAAAGTATCCTATAACCATCTGGAGATACCCAGCTACCCGTGTACCAAAAATAGTTGAAATCTGTTTAGCCGCTTTGACGTGATGAAGCCACATCCGCACATACGAACATACAAAAAATCAAAAAACAATATTTTCAAATCAGTGATCTCCAAATAGCACGTTACAATCATTCTTGAAAATATTATTTGTACATTGAAGTACATTTCATTTTTCCTACTTTATAATAGTAGGTATATAGATTAATATAGAGAGATATAAAGCCAACTCTATATAAAATCTGAAATAACCAAGATAATCTCTGTACATCCATTTCTTGTTAGTATTTTTCGGCTGACAAATATGAAGCCTGTCATATAATATGTAAGAAAATCACACGTCATCAACATCATTCATCAGCACGGAACCTCCAATAAACAAGTATATCGCCGCCATAAAGCGTCTGCGCGGGCGCGTGTGCGCGCACGCACACCACCACGCGTCAACCTATCATGTCTAACTCCAAATTATAATCCGTCTTAAACGTAACCTTACCTGCTCACAATTAGATCTAATTCGCTAGTAGCGTGTTCTTTGATGTGCGTCCTTTTGTTTTTGCGCGGCGAGCACCGCAGGTGTCCAGGCCTGATGTCATCGCGAGACAGGTCCTGCGCCCGATATATAATGCCTCTTACGTTTTTTTGGTTATTGCTTGAGGATTTTTCCTTGAGTTTTTTGGAACGTAATTTAGGTTATTTTTATATCCGTCATTGATAAAGCTAAAGAACATAAAGAAGCATTTATAACGTCGGGTAATATTTCTTTACTTTTTCAAAAAACCTAGTCCAGATTTAGATTGGAAGTTTCAAATGGGTATTACAGACTAAAAATCAGACTGACAGACGAGACACATCTGTATGAATGGATTATAGGTAATGCATTTGATGATTCTTAGACATGTGGCATCTGGGTCCCACTGTCGTTCAACGGTCGCGATATAAATGTACCAAAACCAAACTCCATCATATTAACCATCTTTGTTACATATATGTAAAGGTCAGGTGGGGTTGGGAAAACATAATGTATTTCGTGGGGAAAGAGAATCCATGCAATTGGCCCAACTCTATTTCCATTCAAATCAAAATCAAATCAATTGACACATTCTGTCAGTTTTCAGTATCATATTTACAACGTTTCTCTTACTCCGTAGTCCCCCTCCCCCACCTGAACTTACTCTAAATATAATTTAAACGTCAACGTATGTATGTGTTATTTCGACTAGGACTATCTATTAGCTATGCATAAACAATGTACGTTTGTTTAATTCCAGATGATGGAGAGAGCACCGCAGACGCCCGCAGGACCGACCACGAGCGGCTGACCGCGGGCTCTCTCGCCACGGACGGCGAAGGTAAACATCTTCAACCTCATCCCTGACAATTCAACTCAGAGCGACGGTATCGTCGGTTGCCAGATCGGCTTCACTCCTGTGTAGAGATGTAGCCTCGCTCTGCATTTTCTATCTTTAGTATAACGGGGAGTGCTCCGAGGATCCCTGCTGCATCTTTCCGCCATCGTCCTACGCAACAATATTTCCATCCTCACTGAAATTTCCTGCCTTTCACGACTGAACTGTAGAAAAAATTGTCGGTTGCAGTATTTCCGGACCAATACGATCTTCAAGCCTTTAAGAAAAGAGTGTACTCCCACCTGAGATGGCAACGCACTTGTGACTCCTCTGGTGTTGCAGGTGTCTATGGGAGACGGTGATCGCTTATCATCAGGCGATCCGTCTGCTCGTTTTCCTACTATAACATTAAAAACATATTGTATATAAATAAAACATGCGATAAACGCGGAAATCGAAGAAAATGTCCTGATCATTATCCTTGAGGAAACTCATTCCGATGACAAAATGTACTAGCCTGCTGGTCTTGTGGCATTAAAAGCTTGCACGTTACTAACTGAGTAGGTCGTGGCATGTAAAAATGCGCATAAAATTACCAGATCTGATATTCTGCTACTGATTTGGATAAAGAGCAAGAGGGTCTTCCGCGTGGCTTTGTAATCTCCAATGAAGAGGAATATCAACAATCTTTAAAATATGTCTGGTACCTTACTGGTTACTGTCAATCTGAGACTTCCCCATACTTGGTTTATTCAGTAGCGTCCGTTCAGGAAAAAAACCTTAAATTAATGCAGAAGGAAAATTTACGAAAGACTTCAATTGAGCACATTAGCAACTGGTGTTAAGCCAAGATCGCTTGCCTGGCCCCCCAAAGATCTTCTTTTGTTTGGTTGCTATTCAAAGTTAACATTGCAAATTTGAATCTGATACAGTAAACGATTGATACATTCATAACAAAAACAAACAGATTTGTGTGTTGTGTGTCCCAAAATAACTGTATCTTGCTGGTCACACATCCGTGCGTGTGGCATTTCACAGATTTTAATTAACTCGTAAAGTTTTATCTATTATATAATTCGAGGTAGCCCTTTATAACCTATTATAAAGCAGAGATAACGTCCTTTGTCGTATCGCGAGCAAACAAGGCGGGTTTAAAGTTAAACCTGGGGCCAACGGCCTCGGGGCCAGGCCTAACCGGGTGCCTGATAATTGTAGAAGAATTAATTTCTGCTACTATGGCTGATATAGAGATGATACAGAGATAACTAGAGACCTGAGCGACAACAAGGAAACCGAGGAGCAGCTAACGTCCCCCGTAGTCCTCTCGGATCAGTAGAGTTGTCTTGACTATTTATTTAGCCCTGAAATGGCATTGCCTAGATCGTATATTCATGACATAAGAGCACAACATTCTTTATTCCGCATCCATCTAATCAAAGTTATAGGACCATAACTTTCTAAACAATATTTACAGCACACCCCCAATTATGACTCAACAATCGTGCTCCTAATTTTGTAGATTGAGTTTGGGTAAGCTTACCAAGTCCACTTTTCAGCATGAAGCAAACCGCTCAACATTTGGATAACTGGAACGGTAGATAGCAATGGCGTCCATATAAGCCGATTCCCACCGGGTAGCTCAACGAAAGGCTTAAACCATCTTTTTACATCAATATGAGTTAATGAACACGTTTCGGCTTCCCTTGTCATTCTCCTGACGCCACGCCTCTGGTAGATAGAATATATTCAGAAGTGTAAATTCTCACTGTATTTTGATGTTACGGCAGAGATTATGGTATTCTAAATGTACGTTGAAAAGTAACCCAGTAGTGGAGGTTTACCACGTGTCTAACCTTGACGATCGATCGGTGCCGCCGCCGCGGCGCCACCACCGTCGCACCACCACGTCTCGTTATGGGACCACTTTGAATTATCAAACTGTCGGCTCGAGAATGCGACTGTATCGTTTCTTGTCTAGAGTAAGCCTTCCTACCTTAGAAAATAGAAACTGAAGTACTTCGATATTTGATTCTGTAGCATACATGTAATAACTTTGCATACATGTAAGAATTTTGAAACGTTTCGCTGGTTAGCAACTGTACTATAAGTACTTTAAAAATGAAAGTGCAAGACAATCTTTTACCTCTTCGAAGATTATTCGATTTCCAGAACACTCTAGCGGTTATCTAACTTTACTAAACTCAACAATCCAAAAACGGCAGAAGGAAATACAATAGCACATCGTGGACTAGAAAAGATAAAGATCTTTCCGGAATTCATCGCCTTAGAGGACTGGACTTCGACCATAGATACACAACTAATCGGTCGCCTCCGTAACAATCGACCCTCATCTTCTCCAGGTTAAGCCTCGTGTAGCTTTAACAAACACCGGGACTAATAGGTAAATACTTTAGACGTCTAAAACAAAGAGCTGGCTTTCCATATCAAGTTACATACGGTTAATTTGGTGAACTTTCTAGTTTGGCGGCGTTTGGCCGGCGCAGCGCCGGGCCATGCCAAATTTCTGGAACAATGCGTGATGTCAGCCCCGGTATTAATGCTGCTGTCACTGGGGTAGCTCGGTTGACTGATGGGAAGGAATGCTTGTCGCGTCTTGCAATGTTTATAAATAAGAACTTTGCACTCACCTGCTTGTCGCTGGTCGTGTTTTGAACACCTATCTAATTTGTAGTGCTGAAGTCTAAACTATAAGTGGCTATTATAGTAATCAATTTTGTGCCAAATTTTAACTTAGTATGCCGCACCAACAATATATATATACTTATCTCGCTTCAACACGAGTTTACGATGATATGTTATGTTTATGTACGATGCCGATGCTAAAATACTCGCTGTACCCAGACATTTCAACTTATAAAATAAGAAATGGAAACTCTGGAACAGCTCTTGTTATCCTGTAATACACTCATGCTTGTGACCGAACGGCATGATTCTTAGGAACTACGGACGAAAAGCTTTAAAGTTTAGCCTTTAATTCGAATAGAGTGACATTTCTTACGAATGAGTAAAATTCACCAAATTTTGTTTTCGTCTCATAATCCCCTAATTTTTACAAGCTTTTATTTAACTTGTCGTGTAAGTATGTGTATATATTTGTGTGGGTCAAATCTTGCAAGCTAAATTTGACCCACTTCCCGTTTTCCGATTGAGCTTAAATTTGGCATAGGTATACTTCGACAATGCAATAACTAGTATGATATCATCGAGCTGATCTGATAATGGAGCCGAAAGATGGTCATAGGAATTCTGCATTAAATAACGCAATTCTATCGAAGGGCTGTTTAGAATTGTCTCAATGGATTTGACACACACATATTCAAAGAAAAATGCAGTCGGAAATGAAAGCTTGTCACAAAAATACAATTTCTGATAGATTTTTTTTAATTGCAGAGCGGCAGACATGGGAGACTGAGTGGTGTCGGCTTGCGTACTGGGAGCTGGCGACGCGCGTGGGGCGGCAGTTTGGCGTGCGCGTGCGCGCCGTGGACGTATTCGGCGGCGCGGGCGCCGGCCGCAGCGGCCTGTGCCTCGACGCGCTGGACCACCCGCCCGACTCGCCCAAGGCTGATCAGGTTGGTTACCAAGCTTTAGAAGGGTCTATAACTCTAAGAGACTGAAGGTCTGTTGACACTTTGATGAGTCATTAGTACGAATTCATTCATTTGCTACCATTAGCTTACCATAAGGTGATCCGTCTACTCGTTTGCCCCCTATATCATGAAAATAAAAACAACTTAGGTATGCAGTCTAAGCACAATTGGCCGGTTATGGGAAGTAATCGCCGACAATTATCACATCAGACTGATGGTGTCGGTCCGTTTGAACCGTTTGAAGCGAATGATTTCCTCTGTTCTGGTAACTGGAACACATTCTGTTATTCCTCAGGCATGAAATAATTATCTTTATGCTGTAAGTATGCCGCAAGGGCACTTTTACAAGTTTAACTCTACGGCATTTTCCAAGAGACTCTTGAGACTGAACTGTTGAGAAAAAAGCCGAAAAAAACTAATTCTAAATAACTCTTAACTATTATAATATTAGTAAATTATATTAAGTAGGTACTCGTATATGTATTTAAGTATAAACTAAATGCGGTACAGTATATAAAAATAGAAAGATAGTATGTACCTAGTAGACAAAAAAGGAAAATATGTTTTCTTTTAAAACAAAACGTTTGATATGCCTTCTTATAAGAATCGTGTCCCGGTAAAAGTAAATTATTTGGTTTCTGTTTTGGGCCATGCGTTGTTGTCTGTTAAGTCCTCGACCCTATAATATGCCTTTGCCATTAGATACTTTTTAAAGTACTTTTTGACATGGAGATGCTGATTGATTATAGTACTATTTTTATATAAAAAAAAACCGCTAAAAAGTAAATTTATAATTTATGATAAATACCTAATAAAAACAGGAAACATAAAAATTTGTACACTTCGATTTTTTTATGTCTTCCGAATAACGTATGATCTAGCTTTAGGTAGCAACTTCTGTTGTTGACTGTATGTATGTACTAAAAAAACACAATTAAATATCTCTAACCTGATATGAAGTAATATACTTTGTAACTTTGTATAAATAATACCGCTTTGGTTTTAGTATGAGTCACAAAATAAAGTAAGCGAATAATTATAACATTAGAAGTGCTAGAACATTAAACCAATTAATCAGTTAAGTACAATATAATTTACTACGCATTAGTCTTTATTTTTAGCAGCAGTAAACCACAGTAAATCTTTATCGATCTAAATTTAGCACTGATTCCACCGCGCCGCGCGCGCGCAGATACCTAACCTTTAATTGATAACCTTTGATTGCTGGATCGGATTCGCTGGAATCACTGTTCATCTCTAAATGGTCTCGTTTGTCCGTATCTTGCTCAAATTCAATTAATAATAAGTACTGTAGGGCCTTTCAGAACGGTCTCGCATTTTTCCACTGTTAAATATTTTTCATCTTTTGTCTAATGTTATTTCCCTTGAAATTGATTTCCGGAAAATCTTCACTTAGTGCATATCTTTACTAGGTATCCAATTAAATTTCGGAATAAATGTCTTGCGACCGACTTCGATTACTTCTTTCAAATTTATATAGAGAAGTGTGTACACTTATTGCCCACGATCATTTATTGTCTATATTAGTAATTAGCCTATAACATGAATAAGTGCCAAATAAAAACGAAATTGTTACAAAATAAGTATATTATTTTCTGCCATAAGACCGGTGAAAGTTAATGGTTCTATTTGGTGAAATTATCAATCACAGTTAACTTCTAATTGTTCCTCTTTTTATCTGTATAAAATGTTATGGGTCAGATTGACCTATTGCACCGCCAGTAAATTACTTCTAATGATTAGCGTAGTAGCGAAATTAAAAGTTAATAGCTCTATCAATTTAAATAACTACCTTAAGTAAATTGTTGCGACATCTATTGATATGTTATTGCAACGGTTCTAACCAATTACCATAATCGTTGAACTAGTTAGTCAAATTATGTTTAAATAACAACTAGGAAATATTTTGCAGTGAACTAAATACATACCAGAGGCGTGGCGTCAGGAAATTTACAAGGGAACCCGACGCGTATTCATTTTTTCATATTTAAATAAAAAGGTGGTTATACGCCTTTCCTTGGGAAACCTGGTGGGAATCGGCTTATATGGACGCCACGCCACTGATACATACTTAATTCTTACCTCGCATCCGAGGATATTGTAAATCAGCGAAATTTCTTTAAACTTTTACTTCACTACATACATTTTTGTAGTTTGCTATTAGTCTCCATTTACGCATTCACTACCGAGATTTTTGTAGCATTATGTGCGTAGCCGGCAACATGAGTAAATGGGCTTGTAGCGAAAACTCACTAAAAGCCAAGTACCATTAAATCAAGAGGACAGTCAATTGCCATACTTTGCATCTTGTCTTAATCGCAAGAAGATATTCTGGCAAAAAACTAGATGGCGCTTTTAAACTAAGCTCGTTAAATAACGATGATATAATCGAACAAAGAAACATATTACAGTAACAATTCGCAAACAGCTAATAATAAATTAATCGTAACATTTAAATACTGTGTCGCGCTTGCAAAAGTTGAAAAAGCAAAGTTGAATAAGTGTAAATAATGATTATAGATAGCGTTGTACAATGTACATATCGGGGAACAGAATTTTGTATTGAGATTGACAGTCCTGTTTTAATGATCATTGTTACGAACTGACCGCTCACCTAGTAGCGGGTTCCCGGACGTGAAAGTGTTAATGCAACCGAAATGAATAATGATACTAACGACGTGATTATCTCGTTCCAGGTGCGAAAAATTCGGTCCAAAATCGGTCAGGGCGTGACGTTGTCGCTGGAGGCGGACGGCGTGTGGCTCTACAACCGCAGCCAGCAGCCGGTGTTCGTGAGCTCGCCGGCGCTGGACGCCATGGCTGCGCGCGCGCTGCTGGTGTGGCGCGTGGCGCCGGGCCACTGCCTGTGCGTGTTCGACCCGGCCGCGCCGCCGCCCGCGTCGGCGCCCCCGCACGTGGGCCCCGTGGACCCGCGCTCCGTGCGCATCTCCTTCGCCAAGGGCTGGGGGCCCAAGTACTCGCGCCGTGACGTCACAGCCTGCCCCTGCTGGCTCGAGGTGTTGCTGGCGCCGCCCAGCTGACCCGCCCGCTGAGCCGCGCCCCGCGAGTGCGACGTCACCGTTTTTCTGTGAAGACTTTTTGTACTGCGCCGCAGTGTGTTCGGACGTTCTTAGATTTTTTATGAGCGACGTTTTGTATTCGCGTATTATCTAGTGAAAAACTTGACCTTTATGTGATGTTAAGATTTAAACGGGTCTATGAACGCGTGTGCGAGAGGCCTCGTGACCAGTGATTTGATGTGATCGGCGGCGAGATGAATTTATTGTGTGAATGAATGTTGATTAATTTGCGAGCGGGAGACGGGGATGCTCGGGACCCATCGTCGTCATTACCGTGTTAACTGTTCATTATTGTGTAATTTTGAATCATTACCATATTATATCATTATTCATTAACAAAGTGACTCCCTGAGATTGGTGTAGCCAATTTTTGAGTGGAGTGCGTCTTATATTCTCGATGCGTACCCGGTGCCCTGTGAGCATTGCACTGTATCGCATTGTTTATAACTACGATTATGCCAGCTATAGTATTTACAGCCAGAAGTTCAACAAAAATATTGCAGCTCGTTGTTCATTCAGATTACTCGGCACCATCTTGACTGGAACCTGTAAAACCACCTTGCTCTGATTTTAAAGAAATTTTAAATCATTTAATTTGTTTCTCATGTCACATCATGGCTAGGTTACCCGAATGAATGGCAAGCCTAAAAACGGTTACGTATAGATTACCGCATTAATAATACCTAAGTATTAGGCATTTGTATAGCTGTCATTTTGGTTGTGATAAGTATTGTGATACGTGGCATTTTTTAAGTCATGATATTTATGAGGCCTTACTGTCAATCCGCTGCGTGTTCAGTCAGCAGCAGAAATGTCTAAGAAGACAAACAGTTTGAAGAGATCCAGAGTTTCGTCCTTGTAGATGTATCTACTGCTGACTGTACTATGTATAGTCATTAACTATACAATTGTATAAAATGTTTTATTGTATAGCACTCGACTTAAGACAACGCGAGACTGTAAATAATAAATTAAAACTTACAATTATGTACTATAAATATGTAATTAAACTATTTATACCTTTAATTTAAATATGCCTTACCTTAGATTGTACAATTATTTAAGATTTAGTGTGTAGTATTTTGTACAGTTGACACAATTGCGTATGGCGAGATAGGTTTTGTTTAAAATTGTGAAGGCTGTGTAAGCATTTCGAAGCGAGTCCGCCACGCGGACCGGGCCGAGCAACATCGGGAGTTAACTACTTGTATGTACACATTAGAGCGATGTCACTAAACAGTGTTTTTGACATTCCGTCAAGGCGTCAGCCGCAGTGACATTCGACATTACGTACACGCGATACTACGTAATCTTAATCTACGAAGATCTGCCAATTATGAATAAATTGATTTAAAAACATAGATAGGTAATGTCTTAAACAGATTAAACATTGTGCCTTGCGTTGTATTCAAATATGTACCTATATATAAATCCAAAATTTAGGATACTACTGTCAATTTCACTGGCCTATAACTTTAAGTCCTTACATAGTTATACAAATGTTTGAATGGAAAAGCTCGAATTTAAGGGTATAGTATATACATAACACGCTTTAGGGCAGAGTGAGTCGACGACAATAAGGTTTAATCTAGTCTTTAAAGGTCTTTCTTGGTTTACACACTCGGCTGCTCCGACCATTCTCCTGTTTCAGTTCAACCGTTTATTACCGTGCGTTTAACGTATCGCATTATATTAAATTAACGCATTGTTTAGCAAATATTTATTTGGAAAAACTATAATTGTTTAAAATTGCAGCACAAATGTTTTAATAATAGTTATTTGTTATGCAAGCTACTTGTTATTTGGCGCGAGCGCTTGAATTGAAAGCCAAGTAAGCGAAGGAATCTAAAATTGAACCACGAGCGGAGCGAGTGGTTCGAATATAGATTCCTGAGCGTTATGAGGCTTTCAAGGCACGAGAAGCCAAATAATTTTGCAGCTGTGCGAAACACGCAACTATTCACCTCACTACAGCGAGGAAAATATGAGATGCAAGAACAACTATGAAATTATAACAAACCGATAAATTTTTCATTTAAAACTAGTGATAATGAACCTCCGAAACACACTCGTAACAAAACAAACAAATTATCATATAAAAGTTCAAACTTCAAATGAGTTTTCCACGCTGCGGATTTACACGCAGATTAGGCAATGTAAACGGAACTTTTGCAAGCTAGTGAGATGAAAATAATATTATATAGAAAAACCTTCCGAGTTCATGAAAATGTGCTCGATTTTTCTGTCATAAGTTATATATAAACGCATCTTGGTAGGAGTAGCTAAAATTATACACCATCCTGTAACGCCAACTTTGCCCAGTTCAGCAGTAGCTGATACCATTAGATACATTTCCACAGATGAACAGATAAAAATCTACGCAATACCCCACTCAAATTTTTCATGGGAATTGTTTTATTTGCTATGAATATTTTAGACAAGAAAGGTGTTTGAAGTTAAAGTTTTATTTAGTAAGAAAAGAAATAAGAATCGATGAATTATTGAGAAATCTGTATCTGTGCAAATCTATTTGCTGGTGTTCACTGAGCTTTAATATAAAAACGGTAGACCAATTTCAAGTTTCCAATTAGGTTTCATGACTGACTGGCTGTTTAAAGATCTGCGCTGGAGTAAACTTTTTGTATAAAAAAGTTCTAAATCCATTCAGCACAGATCCGTGCACGCAGAAGTTCAAAACGTTGATCGGAGTTTTTAAAGAGCAGAAACTGACTTGTTTAGCCAAGACCTTCTCAAGCAGCACACAAGCTGGATTAGAGCTTATTCAGCCCTTATAAAGCTCAAACTGGCTGTATGATTGCCGTATGTATAGGCTCTTAAGCAGCTTGTGTGCTACCCGGGTTTTGTTAAAATTATATCATTTTGATACGTTTAAGGATAGATTTAAAAATCTCTCAAAAAGGCGTTATTCTAGTAATGGTTTTCGGGAGATAGAGAATTTTTCGTTCATAAAAAGTCAGTACAAAACTGAGCTCTTAGAAAATTGGTAAAATGATATCTAGCCTGTGTTTACTTAAATGCTGTCACAAAATGTTTACCAGCATAATTCTGATTTTAAAGCATTAGGTAGATTGGAATGTTCTTATTTAAAAAAATGTTGATATTGTGCTGTTTAGTCATTGCATTAGACTGATGTATCGCCTTAACAAACATACAAGCGTATTTTTAAACAATGTATGAGTCATCCCCACGCACAAAGTGCAAGGGAGTGTGAGCATCAATCATTTGGTACATTATTTAAAAATATGTTGATGATAAAAACAAATAATAATTAATATAAAATTTAAATAATGTAGATAGGTAGTAATTGTTATCCCTGATTAAGACCTAAGTTGTGAGCGCCTGAGATCAAAAAGGAAATAAAATAAAAGAACAGATTATTTTTAAAAATTTATGACGTTTAATTTATTCCTGATCCAAACTAGACACTAAATGAAATGTAATAAAAAACTATTTGAAGAAATGTATGTTGTCCAGAACGGAACGCTACTTGGGTAATTCTTTTTTATTGTGTTTGTATCAGGACAAGGTTTGTATTGAAAGAAAATATACAATAATTGCATGAAAAAGTGAAAAATTTTGGGTTCGAAAATCGGCATATGAGATCGGGAGAGAACGGGGTGGGTGCAGCCTAAAAAGTTGGCCACATTAACTCACGTAATTAAATTGCAACGAAAAATTAACCAAACAACTTTATTGAACATTTTCGTGACAACGGAACATTTCACTTTAATCGGGTTTGTATAGTTAACGATGGTCAAACGTGTTTGGCTTCACCCGGATACCTTAAAAAAAAATGTTTTTACTTGTTTCATACAGTAAAGGGTAGTTTAGTCTCATCTTTCTTAGTACACCTGTGTGTAGCCGGGGCGGGGAGCTAGTGAAATATAAAAAGGAGGAATGGATGAATAAATAAATGAATGAATGAATGAATGAACTGAAGGCGTGAACATAATACATACCAATAACAACACAAAATTCATACAAACGTTTTAGACACTATACTAACACACACAGCAATGATTACTGTAAAGTAAACAAACAATTCTTCTTTCTTCAATGCCGTGTTCGGTAGAAGTAAGCAGATAAGTCACAAACTAATAAAAATAAATACAGTGACTTCATTTTTATTAAGTATAGCGCCATCTAGTATGAATGCATTGAACTCTAGTCGGTTATCTCGAGCTACGTGAAAAGAGAGCGTTAAACTGAACCTGAATTAGTACCTTATTGCTAAGTAGCTAAAGCTGAAAACAACATTGTACGACTAGCATGTAATGCTAGAAAAGCAACCTAGATGACGTAGTGGTATACACTACATGGAAATTTAATAAAAACGGGCAATCTCTCTCAAATTCTTTGCAAGTAATGTAAAGTGGAACGATAAATTCACACAAAAACGTATCTGTTAATATTTGGCTCATATAATGTGCATTTCATCTGTTGGATTAAAGTATTTGCTTTTGGGATGTCCCCTCTTTAATTTGTGTGAATAAAACAGCACAGAGTTTATTTTTTATTTTTTTATTTATTGTTTAAGGAGCTTTATACATATGTACATATCGGGCCTTCAAAAGCCGAAACCATGTCACAAACAAATGTAAAAAATATTGAAGCTACCTATTCGTACTACAGAAAAAATAAAAACTACATAACATCAACCTGTACACCATATGTGCATTTTCTGACGTTGGATTTGCCAAGACGTGTATAAAAGCCCCCATATCATATGGGTTTAGATTTGTTGACGTTATTAGCGCTCTCTCTGGACGCAGTTTCGCCTGCACTCCATCAACAAGTGTTGGACATCTTGTATATTTATTTATTTATTCGACATACCAACAAAATACAAGGCTTTACATTTAATTTACACTAAAAACTAGGAGCACTTCTTGCCCGCATCTCAATAACAGATGTGCAACAGCATTTACAAATATTGGACAGTTTTATTTAGACGGGAAATATAAATTTAGTTAAAATAACAAATCAAATCTTCCTTATCTTACATACTACTATCGTTACAATAATAATAATAATAATATTTTTATTTCAGACCAAGGATCCATATTTTATAATCCCCGCAGAGTGCGGGCCAGCCGCCACAGTCTCCTGACCGTCGTGGCAGAGGGATGGGACAGCGCTCTAATCAGGCACTGGACCTCTCAGCACTTAAGTTTAGGTATTAACATAGTTATTTAAGTTTAATTTTAATACTAACACTATATGGATTACGTTGTCCGCATTAAATGCTTTTTATTTTTTTTTAATAGAGAGAAATATGAAATATGAAAAGAAACTACTGCGTACCAAAAGCTTGCTTGTATAGGGCCACAGACATCACAATTAGGTGAATCTATTATTTTCATTAGACATCGGAACTTGTTGAGGGGCACATGACCAGTCCGTAGTCTATGAGCAATCACAACCAGCTTACGGCTTAAATCAACATTTTGGAACCAGGGGATACGAGGAAGCTCACACTGTATGCATTTGTACCATATTCCTTAGTCTCAAGATCTTTGATCAAAGTACTCCTCTCCTTCCATAATATATAACATTTATGTCTATATTTATTAACAATTTCCAGATAACAAGGCGCTATAACAACGTCTCTTTCGACTGTAATGCCCTTCTCGTTTCCCCTTAAACCAACATGTGATGGAACCCATTGCAATTTTTTTTAAGTTATAAGGGGAACAATCATACGGATCGACTGATGTTAAGCGATCACTGCCGCCCATAGACGCCTGCAACACCAGAGGAGTCCCAAGTGCGTTGCCAGCCTTTCAGGTGGGTAGTTAAATCTCAATGGATAATCTCCAATCAGTCAGCATACCAGAAGGTCGCAGATAATGGTTCGCCGACTCACCGCCTATTCTGGTTCTTGGCCCAAACGAGAATGAACTCTTATCGCCTTGACTTTTCGTCCATTAGCGTAATAACAAGTTTATATCTATACTATTATGAATTTGTAAAAATGAAATGTCTGTACATTGAGGATATTTAAAAAAAGATCGAACTGGATGGACAGAGGAGGTCACCAAATACAACATTTATTATTTTATTTTTAGAAATGTTTGTATGCTCGTATGTGTTGTGGTGGCTTCATCACACCAAAACGGCTAAACAGATTTCATCTATTTTAGCTGGGTATCCCCAGTTTGTAATAGGATACTTTTTATCCGACTACGCTGAAGAAAAAAAAAGGGTTATGATTTTTTTCACTTTTTCACGCCCGCAACGTGTTTCCATCGCCCCCGGATGCCATTACACAGTAAAAGAGATTTTCCTAAGAGTATTAAAAACACACACCACGGATGGCAAGCTGTATCAATAAGAAAATATTCTTTCATGCAAGCACGCTGACTGACAACCTAATGTACAGTTACCAACATTAATATCTTCCACAACAAAGCGCGCATAAATATCTGACACGACTCTATTTATAGAGCCATTAGGACGTGTCAGATATTTTCGCCCGCTTTGCAATGGCAGATATTGATGCTGGTGACATAGTACACGCTATGACGTAAAAGTACATGTCGGACCTCTGTCAAATCTCTGACTAATTACTAGGTTAAAATGCCTATATCATGCGCATTTCTTGGCCTATTTTAATTTCAGTATTTTGATATTTTGTTAAGAAAAGCTATAAACAAATCATGCATGTATAGGGTACATGCATGATTTGTTTGCCTGCCTGATTTGAATGCCTGAGCTATGCCATATATAACGAGATAATGGAGTAAGCGACACCGTATGGATCGCTCGGCAGGTGGCACTCTCACCACACCAGACATGGATATAGACCCTTAAACTCTAGCTGGGAGCGCTTAAGTTCAAAACGGAAGTAAAATAAAAGAAAGATTATTTATAAAACTACTATTTTTTTTTAAATTCCCTGTCACACTTAACCTAAAACTGTACAAATACAACACTTAATATTTACAAATTGAATATAAAAGGAGGAAATGGTACGGAGTTTACGACTAAAATACATTGAAATATACAAACAACATCACAAAACTCACATAAAATTTCAGGCAGTAGGTTTAATAACAGTAAACAGCAATTATTCCTTTGTAAAGTGAACAAAGGTATTAAAAGTGCCGTCACGTTTTTCTTCTATTCTAATTTCTTCAATGTAGTGTTCGGCAGAAGAAAGCAGGCAACGCCGCAAGCTGTACAGAGAAAAGGAAACTTAATGGACCTTAAATAGGTACTTAATAGACAGCTTAGCAATAAGGTTACCAAATCTGAGGATAATACTGCATAACTAGAATGTAATTCTAGGAAGGATTCCCTAGATAAATATCAATGTTGTAGAAAAGCAAAGTATAGCAAAACAGGAATAAATAAATACACGTTAGGGGACGAATTCACACAAATCGAACTAATTTAATAGATATATTTACTTGTATACACAGGAAACATTCAATACTCAGGAACAAAATAATATTTGGCCGGGATTTGAACCCAGGACCATCAAAAACCGTGCAAGGTGGAACAATAAAATTCTAATAATGTCATCCGTTGTTAATTTGTACTCATTTTTTAAGATAGTTTGGAACTACATACATATATTTGGTGAGCCAGGAGCATCTATTTTCACGATGCCCTTTTGAGATACTTTTAAAATTGTTACCGAAAACCATCTAATATTGATACTGGATTTCTCCAAAAATCACGATGTTAAGTATCACGATCTTCGCGATTTTTAAAGTGAATTTCTCCACTTAGATATTATATTCTTATAAATATACAGATCTAAATAAATAATGAAAATATGTTTAAGACCCTGATCTGATTTGAACCAGTGTCTTCTACCACGCCTGGGCGTACGCTGTTGTGCCAACTAAGCTACAGGGCCCAGTCAGAGACTCTTCGAATTTTGTCACTATTAAATTAATTTTGTAATATTGGTACTACTGATAGTGATGGATGATGCCCATGCGTGATCAAGACTGAGAACATTCTACACACTTAGGTCGCGGACAGTTACCGGCTAGGACTGCGGCGATGGTGATGAAGGGCGGCAGGCAGCCGAAGTCCATGAGCGCAGGGAACGCGACGGTTCCCGTGATGGTGCCCATGCGGCCCGTCATCAGGAACGTAGCCATCGCCATCACCCTACCAAACACACACAAAATAACACTCATTCAATTTTCTACCGATTAATGAATATTCATTAATAATAAATAAGCCTCAATTTAAAAGGCATGACACCAAAATTCACATTGCTGATGTTGCTAACACGACCTCTAGGTCTAAGTGGTACTTAATCGACTTGCATATCTGCGAATCCGTGGCGTGCGGTCCATATAGGCACAAAGGAACTGCCCGCCCTGAACGACCATGGCTCCATATATTTAGGCACACAGAAACTGCCTACCCGGAACGACAATGACTCCATATAGGCACACAGAAACTACCTACTTCAGCTAAAAACCCTGAGCACACCACTGGGATCCTATAGATTTGCACTTTACAATCAACGGAATAGGCGACATAAAAGGAATGATGCCGTAGGATGATTTAAGTCGTGGAAGGTATCCGGTGTTGCTGGACGTCAGGAGTTCAAGAGAGACTTGAATAAGGCTGTAGCAGTGTATATTGGGTCGTTTTAGTACGAAAATTTTTTTTTTGTGTATATTGTACGTGGGGGGGGGGGGGGGGGGGGGGGGGGGTGTCTAAAATGCTATTTGATTTATGCTATTAGATAATGTTAAAAAAACCTTTTCTTTTGTTATATGATATAGCCCTCGACAGCTACTCATTAAGATTTTGAATTTTTCAGTGTAATTTTGTTGTATCATTATATAATCTTTATTTATTGCTAAATCATTAAAAACTCATTTATATATAAAACTTACTATAATAATTAATAAATATGTCATTTTTCTTATAATTTAGATGTAAAATATTGAAATTTTTACATTTTAAAACTTGCATTTTCACGACATTAACTGTTGTATTGTGCCTTATTATCAAAAGATGGCATTACAGATCTGGACACTAATTTGGTCAGAATAGTTCCACCTCATGCATTTTTTTAATCCACCGTGATCGGTGCTTGCATCACACAAGTTGTATGCAACGTTCTACAGCCTGCATATGCCAGGGAAATTTTGAAAAAATCATCTGATGCCTTGACGTTGTCTATCATTTTGGGCAAATCCTTTTCAGACAGAAGCTCATTAACGGCTGAGGTGTAACTTGACACTCACCCCAGATTATCATGTCAGTAGAATCACTTGCATTGAAATAGAGCTGAGGTAAATTAAACACTATGACAAAACCTCTAATTGGCTGACGTCATGCTTGTACAATTTTTCTGAGAGCAAGTTCTCTCACAGATTTCCTCTCATCCGATATCATAGCTATCAATATGTCTTCATGGTGAGCAAAACAGCATTCATTTGGATTAAAGGATCAGTAATAGATCTTACATTTTCATCAAATGATCTAGACAGACGTATTAAATTAAATACATGCTGGGCGCCATAAATACAGGACCATTTTCGTTTTATTTCAAACCAGACCGGAGCGTCACTTTAACAATGTAGATCTGCAAGAATTTTCAATTGATTAGATGGTTTTTGACACTCAATATAGTATCGTAATATACGATTTGATGCAGTAAGCCAACGAGAATGAGCCATTTTCCCAGGTTGTCTATTTGCAAGTTCTGCGGTACAAGTCTTCGGCGTCACAGAACAACACATTTCATACAAATACTTTTGGTGCGTGCTTAAAGAGTTTATAAGATTTTCGTCTATTATCTTTATCGCCTATTTTCATATGTTTTACCATTTGTTGATCTAGGAGTCATTTTCGTTCAATGACTGGTAGGTAATTTATTTTATTTAGCACAGTTACAATAGTCGTTAGTGAGACCAATACTGCAGCAAGCTGCAATGTCAAAAAGTTGCGTAGAACCGTTTTTAAAGCTTGCTAACTTTTTCCTATAGTTGTCGCTCATATTACATGTAGGATGCCGTGTTATCTTTAATTATTCATCATAATACTCTTTTAACAAGTCTTCAATTTTCTTTGGACATAGGTACAGTAAGAATAAACGCAGAAGCCCAGATCTTCTCAACGCTCACACTAGCGAACACTTCGGTTATTGACGGTTGCTTTCCAGAATTAAGATCTTGCAAACGGCGTCTTACTTTAAGTATATACCTAAAAGTGTCTGATATTGTAGGCATCCGTCTCACATTAAGACAAAGGTGGTCCGAAGAAAGGTCAAGTCACTTCACTTCGTATTTTGACGGTAGATTGTTTACCACTCATTACTAAGATCAGAATTGAATGAATTTTCCACAGTTTTTAAAAGTTTACTGAATATTTACTATGTTTTGATGATGATAAATTATTCATTAGTTAAAAACTGTCAATTAAACAAGCAAAATGTTTTATTATAAAGGCAAGAACTACTTCAAGACTTGATGAACAAATTGGCGGGTAGAGCGAAAATTGGGTTGACGTTGTGACGCGAGGAAGTGAGTCTACTTTTGTCTATGATATAAAGAAGTCGGTTAAAAAGTAATGATTATTATATGTTTCGATACTTGCAAACAATGAATAAATATTTTTTTTAACAAGATAAGCTTTTAAACACTTTATGACACAATTTTTTTTTCGAAAATACGTATTTTGGAAATGTTTAAGCCATGGTACAGGGCTAAAAGCTATATCGGTTTTTTTTTTTAATTTATGATGTTCAACATACCAAAACGCAATTTTTTGAAGGTCGAATTCCAAAATGCTTGAAAAAGGTCGTTTAAACAGAGAAGTTAATACTAGACTTAAGACCCTTAATTACTATACTAAAAATGCTTAAAAAAGGTCTTATAAACATGTAAGTTCACCCTAGAGTTAACGCCTTTTTTAGGCATTTTGGAAAGTTTAAGCAATTTGCACATCAGTACAGGTGACGTTCCCAGCGACATGCTTACCTGAGGGACGTGGGGAAGAGATCGACGGTGATGCTGTACAGTGAGGCGCCGGACAGCGAAGTGAAGGCCATGGCCGTGGTCATCATGGCGACGACGGCGTCGGCACTGTTGCCGAAGAACGGCATCAGGATCACGATGATCGCGCTGGATACGCTGCAGACCGCGGCTACTAGCTTCTTACCGCATCTGTATGAATGCTTAAATATAGGAAAATATTCAAAAACATTTATTACAACCGTCGAAGGTTAAACTGGGTTTTCCTCAATATTTTTTATGGTTTTTTTAGAATTTAAGTGTGAAGAGGTCAAGCTCGCCTAGAGGTCTACTAACGTTTCTGCTTTAGGTTTTTGGGCTTCCACTCTGTAATGTTCGGTAGTATTAATTTAATTATTTGTATATGTAGGTATACAGACTTTCCTTTATCTCGATTAAACGTCTCGACGTGGTTGACGTGTTCTATTACAACTCCGTATATAAGGACCTAGATTTCCCACACTCCAAAGAACTCCGGGTCGATATTCATTCTGCATTTGACATTTATTTATCCTCACGTGAAGAGATCACCAGGGATCGTAAAATGTGAGCAAAATCGATTGAAATGACTTCTGAAAACGAGTGACGATCGCTCGCAATTTACGAACCCTGAGATACTAGTCAAAGGGGCTACTCTGGAATTCGAAATGCGAAGTTCGTATCGCGCCATCCCGCTCACTCAAATACAGTTTAATATGAAGGAGAGAACGAGAGGAATGACACGTTACGAATTTCCAATTCCGAGATTTGGAGTTACCCCTCAGACCTAATGGAAAAAATGTAGGTAGGCTTGGAATCGAATAAGTTTCTCTTGAAGTGCAGTTTTAAAAGGGATTCCGATAGCCTGTAATTGCAATGTTGTCATTGTCGCCATGAGCGGGATTACTTAAAGAAAAACTTGACATAAATTTTAGAAGTTGTTATGTAACTTTTTAAGTTTGAGCATGCTTGAGCATAAACTTTCTCACCTATTGACTAATATCCCTCCAACTCCATAAGTGAGGGCGGAGCCAGCCCCCACGATGACGCTCTGCATGTAGGTCATCATGTCTGTCTGTATAGGCTGGCAGCCATCTTCCACCACCGTGGTATTGGACGGCGCGATGGCTGAGCACAGTGACTCCGAGGAATCCGAGTTGATCATGGCGGCCAGCTGGGGGTACCACAGGCGGAGCGTGTTGGATCTGACCAAGGCGCATTCAATAAGATTAAGTTGGTTGAAAATCCTTGAGTTGGTATCGTGGTTAAAATTGACCTGAATGCAATTTTAAGGGCAGATTACTATATTTAAGGGACTGAACAACTTCAAAATTGCTCTGACATATCCTATAAATTTATATATTTTTTCCATTCTTTCGATTTACAAGCTGTCCCTAAAATACTTTTAAAATTATGACGTTCCTCTGAAAATGGTGGAAGAGTAATATCTAATTATTCTGAGGTATCTGACTAAGAGACTTATTTTCTCAGATTTTCGTAATCTTTAATCTAAGTAATTTTTAGTATGAAATAATTACGTTGTTGCTGATTAGAAACGCGCGTTATGTTATTAGCGTCTAATTGAAATTTGAAAACGGCTAGCAATGTCAAATTCGACCATTTTTATGGGTAGTTTTGTTCAACTCTGTGCATCCAATATAATAATATATCCAGTATAATGATGTACCTAAGAAAGAAATAGTTATTTAATTCGCTCTGACCCGAACAAGGCCCCGAAGTCCAGCGTCGTAAAAACCGTATTTGAGGAAAGCAATATATCTATTGTGAGCGAGTCCATCTTCGACTCGCACTTGGCCTTTGTGTGGCCGTGACCACAACCTTTTTTGAACGCTGGATCTGCGCTTGCTTGCTTGAGTGTATGACGTGGATGAACATCCCCAGCGCTGGGCCACGCCCGCTCCCCTGCTGCTCTGCCTCTTTCACTAGACATTCTGTAGTGACAGACAGTACCAACCCGAACATGGACCCGACGTGTATGGTACAGATGAGCACAAGCCACGTTAAATGCGGCACTTGGAACAGCGGCGTCAGCTGCACCCAGCCCCCGCGCAGCGCCGCCACGCCGCTCGCTTGCTGCTCTGTTTTTTCTTCCACTAGACATTTGATCTGGAAAATGCCATAAATAATCAACACCAGTGGTTCATTGTAAGCCAAGGATGTTTGTAACATGGAAATAAATCTTAAAATATATTGAGGCTAAATGAAACCTAGATTGATGATTGATTGATTGTTAAGGTCAGGTAGAGTAAGAGAAACACCAGGGTAAGAGAAACGTTGTAAATGTGATACTAAAAACTGACATTTGTGTCAATGGAAATAGGGTTGGGCCAGTTGCATGGATTCTCATTCCCCACGAAATAATTCCCCTTTGCTTTTCCACGAAATAGTGTCTTTGTTGGATGTGACAATGAATTGTGCTCACATGTGCATACTTTCATGCAGTTTCCACAAAAAAAGACAGTATAATCCTCCACATGTGTTTCGCCTCTCTAGGCATCATTAGAAGAAATGCAGAAGATGTTGACGGTCCGGTGTCCACCCGAGAAGTCAACCAAATATTTAAAAGGAAAACTTTTAAAGCTTAGAGATTATTTGGTCCTTAGAATTGGAACACTCGGACTTGAAGTTAACAATAGGGATTACCGGGTAGTCCTCTTTGGTGTTCCCTGTATTGAGCCTGTATATCCGGCGGAAGACCTCCATGGCCTCTTGATTTCGGCCGCGCGACATAAGGAACTTGGGGCTCTCGGGCAGGCAGAGGAACGCCAGCCCCGTCAGCAGCGGCATCAGCGCCGTCGCCAACAGGAACATGTTCCACGAGTGCAATACTATGGAAAATACAAACAATCTTATGAAATTCCACCATCTACGGGACACTAAATATGATAAATACATCCCCTCATCTCCTCCATCGTCATCATCATCCTCTACCGATGCGTGTTAGAAAGGGAAAGGGAGAATAAATATATTTAGTTATTTCATTGGAAGAGATGCTCATATTCTGGCTCTGTTAGTGGTGAGGTGTCCATAGAATCCAATATCCTCTGGATTGTTTAATGGAGTATCTTATTGATCTTGAAGCAAGCCAATTCCGCTTCGGCTTACCGTAATGTGGACCTTACTACACCAAAGGTCTTATATAACTATATCTTCATAAAACAACTTCGCAGGTTTCTTGAAAAACTTGTCTGTGAGCCAACCAGTGTCAGTAGATCAACTGTGCCTAGGCTAGCAGCGGCAGCATGGTACTTGTGAAAATCTGACGCAGTCAGACGAATCGAAGTTTGTTTTCTTACCAAACTTATCGGTCAGGTGGAAAGTCCAGTCCTGGGTGAGCAGCGCCCAGGCCAGCAGTGGCAGCGTGGTGTTGGCGACGGTGTAGAACAGGCTAGTGAGCAGAATGACGCGCGCGCGCAACTCCGTCCGGTGAAGCTCTGCCAGGTACGAGATCAAGACGGCGAACGGACCGTTGAAGCTGGGGATACAGACAATCAGAAACTCAATAGGATGTCCTTTGAATATATATATATATGTGTTAGGTAGTTATGCAAGAAGAAAACAATTATTCTTTTGTGAAGTAGTTTTGTGTGCCTGATGCATGCCAAATCTTTTTCTCCTGCTGATATTGTTTTATATGCTTGGTTTATGTGAATGCTATTTCGGTTTCACATGTGACACAAAAGGGGTCAAACTCAGACCTTAAAAACAAAGTAATGTGTTGACTACAAACACATACGTCAAACACACATGCACACACTTCCATCGTACAAACTCGTCTGTGCCTTTGTATGTAAGGCTGCAACTCACAGGAAGCCGCTTGCGAAGCGCGTGACCAGCAGCATGGGGAAGTTCTGGCTCATGCTAGCGGTAGCCTCCACCAGCCCAGAGCAGAAGAAGCCCCACACCATGATGCGGCGCCGCCCTAGCGTGTCCGACAAGAAGCCCCAGATCATGGCCGATGAGATCATACCTGGAACAAGAGAGCTCCTCTGTTATAATTATCACATGCATGTGCGAGGCGGGCAGTGTCGGAGTCCACTCGTCTCTGATGAGATGACTAAGATCCTCAACTAGTTTCTTTCCTTCTACCTCTTTCTCTGTAATGTGCCGTAAGATATCTTCACAAGTTTAAATCTACTAGTTTATGGGGAAATAAATTTTGTAAGCTCAGCTAAGTGTGCCTATCGTCTATGATATTCTATACAGACAAAGGTACAAACTTAGCTGTACTAAATTTACTATGCAAAAATTTGTAGGCGCTCAAGACAAAATAATTCAAATTATTAATTTATACTAAGTATATAGAATTGGAACTCATTAAAAACTATTAAAGGTAATTACTAGAAGGTGTCCGTAACTTCGTTCGCGGAAGAAAAAAAGTCATAATCCTATTTTTTTTATCAGTATCCTATAACCATCTGTGCATCCCTAAGTAGTTAAGTACCCGCCCCCTAATGCCTAACGCGTTTGACGCTCGCAATCAGAATCAAGTGTCATGATTTTGTATGGGCTATGACAGTTGATTCGGATACCAAGTGTCAAAATTTCGTTACGCAATAACCCCCCCGTATACCAAAAATAGTTGAAATCTGTTTACCCGTTTTGGTGTGATGACGTCACAACGACACATAAAAAAATACAAAAAACCATAGTTTCTATTCAGTGACCGCCGAATAATCCGTTTCAATCCTTTTTTTGAAAATGTCTTCAATGTACAGACACTTCATTTATACTACTTTTTAATAGTACCTATAGATAATAAAGAATCCACATGTGACAATCCTGATATAGAAACTAAGTAAACACGTGTAAAAAAAATACCAAAATAACCTTTTGTTTGAAGTTTATTAAAAATACTTAAAAGAACTAAGTTAATAGCTACCTAACTAATTGTATTACACTAACTAATTGTAACAACACATTTAAATTTATAGCCAATCACTGAAACATTGTATAACGTTTATAACGGCCCTATTAGTACGTCGGTAATTATTAAACACTCGTGCGATAATTTCATCATTATTTACTTTGTATGACTTTGTGAATTACCTTCCATTATTATAGTGGAGTATCTTATCATAAATAAATTTGCTACTATGTTTTCTGTGTAAATACTAAACAGCATATTTGTGTCATTGCATTACTATTAACGACAGTTAATAATTGTCACTGTCTACGATAAGTGGACTTGCACTTATTTATTTTTGTTATTTTAGAATCGACGGCTCGGCTATTACTTTACTTAGTTAAGTTTTTAGGGTTCCGTAGCCAAAATGGCAAAAACGGAACCCTCATTGTTTCGTCATGTCCGTCAGTCCGTCCGTCCGTCTGTCCGTATGTCACAGGCTTTTCACTCAAAAACTATTACATGTATATTGATAAAATTTGAAGTAAAGGTGTCTTGTATAAACCGCTACTTAGTTTAATTAGTTAAATAATAATAAAATATATTTAACACATACTACTAACTAAATAGACAGCTCTTTCAAAAAAATAAAGCTTCTTTAATAAAAAATGATTCAGTAAAATTAACGAAATAATCCCTCCGAAAGTAGCATAAATTGTGCCCCCCCCCCCCCCCTATTTCCTAACCTGATGTCCAAAAAATATGAAAAAAATCACAAAGATAAAACTTGATATACTTTCAACGAAATTTATTTTGAACATGATCGGATGTACCGTTTTTGAGTAATTGCCGAAAAACTGTGCTTCTTAGCAAAAGCACGTAAGTACTGTGGAGATACGCTTTTGCTATAGTGCACTTTTTCATATCGTATTTTTACGTCAGTAGAGCAATATTTTGTATGAACGGCTGCGGAACTACCCTACACTGAGCATGGTCAGACATGCTCTGGTCGGTTTTTTTATTTGTCAAGCTGAGTTCCAAATTCCTGTGCCAGAGCCTCGGAGGCCATTTTGGATTATTACGCTAGCCATGTATGTCTGTCTATGTCAGTAACCAATGTAAAATTAAATGATCGAACACAGCGTACCTACATTTTGATTAGGAGTAGGGCTCTGCTAACACTAGATACGGAACCGTCGGTGCGCGAATCCGACTCACACTTGGCCGATTTTTATTTTTAAAGTTGTGTCGGATAGTTAGCAGTACAGTGTCATTCCCAGTGGCTGACGTCATCAGTTTGTTCGGTGAGTTTACCGTGGGATTTGCGCGTCACTCCGTGTCCAGGTCGCGCGCAAACTTTCCGGCGTTTCTGCGCACACGCTGGTGTAAACTTGTTCATTGAGCTCGTATTCGTAGTCATGGAATTGATGGGTATGAACTAGTAAGGAGATAACGTACAGTGCATTCAATGGTCGTTGAGTCTCTTAACTAGAGCAGGGGTTACCAAACTGTGCGTCGCGACGCCCCGACATCGCGAAATAGTACCTATTCTACACTCTATTTTTCTTTTTTACAACCTTAAAGGGAGTTGTAGTATAAAAGAGATTGGGAACCCCTGACCTAGGGACTATAAAACACTATCATGAAACAAATCAACGGTTTTCGTGGCTAAGTAAGCCAATACGAGAGTTGTACACGCGATCCCAGTCTTGGCAGATGTAAGAACGGTTTGTGTGCTGTGAAAAAGAGACAGAATGTCCTCTGCAGCTATTTCAACTATTATTGGTAAACGGGTAGCTGGGCATCAATCCACAGAGGATAATATATCGTTAAAGTGGTAATGGGCGGGCCATGTAGCCCGGAGAACGGATGGCCGTTGGGGCAGTAAAGTCCTGGAGTGGCGACCACGCCTAGGAAAGCGTAGCGTAGGATGGCCGCCGACTAGGTGGACGGATGACCTCGTAAGGGTCGCGGGGAGTCGGTGGATGCGGTCTATGCAGGATCGCACCCTGTGGCGAGCTATACGGGAGACCTATGTTCAGCAGTGGACGTCTGTGGCTGATAGATAGATATGTAGATAAAATCCGTTTAAATTGTTTCATTTAAATTAGTGAATCGCAGAAGCATAAGAGAATATTAAAAAGAGAATTGTTTATTTTAAAAATAGGTCGAATGTCCCGACCCTGTCTTACTTGAGTATAAACCGTCACAACAATGCGTTAAAATCAATTAATAACGTTATCGTGGTCTCGTCAGCCAGTCTGATATACGCTGTCATACACTGTAATTTACTAGCCGTTTTGCAATCGTAATGATACTCACCACCCACCGAAGCAAGCTTTTTTGAATTAATTTCAGAAAATGAGGAGGTTCTCTTTATTGGGGTTCCCTAGCCAAAATGGTAATAACATAACCCTTATAGTTTCATCATGTCCATCCGTATGTCATAGGCATTTTACTCAAAAACTAAAAGATGTAGGTATATTTATGTTTGGAGATATCAATATTGTTATGAAAATATCTTCAATATACTGACATTTCATTTTGTGTCTGTACATTTCATTTTTACAAAAGTACTAGAAAGTGCCCGCAACTTCGTTCGCGGAGGAGAAAAAGTCATTACCCCCTTTGTTTTCTTCAGCGTAGTTGGGTAAAAAGTATCCTATAACCATCTGGAGATACCTGTGCCCCAAAATAGTTGTAATCCGTTGAGCCGATTAGGCGTAATGAAGCCACAAAGACACATACAAACATACAAAAAATAAAAATAAAAACATTTTTCGTTTCAGTGACCTCCAAGTAGTCCGTTATAATATTCTTTTTGAAAATATCTTCAATATGCAGACATTTTTACAACTTTATAATAGTATACACAAAAGAAAGCGTTGACGATGCCAATGTCAAGTAAGCTGAGCAGCATGTCGCACTGTGCCTTGAAGATGGGGGGTTCAAGTCACTCGCGTCCGTAGGTTTACTACCCTCGAGACCCTACACGTGACCTCTGGGTGGTGCCAAACGGGTGACATATTTCCGGTGGTAGGCTTCGGCCTTGGATGGTAACCACCCTCCAGGCAAAGCCGCGTCGCCAAGCGGCTTTAACTGTGTTCCGGCGCGATGCCTGGAGTAGCCAATGAGGGAAAATGGGTCTGGGCAGTTACAGTGATCAGTGTGACCATATTTGGCTGCTGGTCACGGCTGCATCGGGGGCCTGGCCTCGGAGGGCAGCGGGATCCGAAGCACGGTGCCGCCGCTGGCCGACCGTAGGAAGTTGGGGGCCCAATTAGCTACCTAGCCGACAGTGAAAGGCTGCCCCGCCACCTCACGACGAAAAATCCCAGATGCTCTACCTTGCCGGTTGGCGACCGGAAGGGAGGACCAGGTAGCCATTCTTGGGTTCGGGCGTCCCCGTGGTCTCCGCGTCAGGCTCCTCCACGTGCGGCCGTGTCCAGTTTGCTTCCCGGTAGCTGACGGACCACCGCCTCGCCCAACTGCCATTCTCCCAGCCTAATCACTCCCTTCCACTAATTATGGCTAAGTCAAAAATAAGTATCAAGGTTAAACAGCGGCTGCACGTGCTCCCACTTAAAGTGCACCTCTCTAACATCCGAGGTCTGCACTCAAATCTCGTTCCAGTCCACCACCACCTCGAGACTGAAAAACCGCAGCTGCTGTTCCTCACTGAGACGCAGATCAGATGTCCAGATGACGTAGCGTACCTAAATTACCCTGGATACACTCTAGAGCATCGGTTCCAACCGCGTGCAGGGGTCTGTGTGTACTCCCGTGATGACATCTGCATCAGGCGTCTCAAAAACCTTGAGGACCCCAGTTTCTCCCTCTTGTGGCTCATGGTGGACGCAGGATATGAACAAATTTTGTACGGCTGTGTCTACCGCTCGCACAGTGGAGACGAGGAAACAACTCGCTTATGTGAACATCTCTGTTAGACGGCGGATGAGGCTAGGGAAAGGTACCCTTCAGCTCAGCTAGTCATCTTGGGGGACTTTAACGCACACCATCAGGAGTGGTTGTACCCATACCAGGAGACCGACCACGCTGGGAGAGAGGCGCACAACCTTGCATTATCGCTAGATCTCACCCAGCTGGTAAGCTGTGCCACGAGGGTGCCCGACGTTGACTCCCACACTGCCAATTGCCTTGACCTTCTGCTGACTACTGACCCAGACAGATACTCGGTATCGGTCTCTGCACCACTAGGTACCTCCGATCACTGTCTGGTGAAATCTGTATCCGTATATTCCCCACCTGTGAGCAACCCAAGTGGTTCTCGAAGGCTGTGGCGATACAAGTCAGCAGATTGGGACGAGATGCGTCACTTTTTTGCATCTTACCCTTGGCGTGAGTTCTGTTTTTCTTCAGGTGACCCGTCGAGCTGTGCCGAAGCCATAACTGCGGTTATACATCAGGGAATGGAATATTATATACCATACTCTGATGTAGCGTCGAATGGCCAAGCTCGTCCTTAGTTCGGAGCTGATTGCAGTCGTTCCGAGGCACACAAACAGTCGGCTTATTCCGCATGGGCTGAAGCTCGAGCACGTAAGTCTCCGGATACACCAAAACTGAAGAAAGCCTTTAACCAAGCCGCCAAAGCATGCAAAAAAACGTTACGCAGGGCTCGATTCAACCACATAAGCCGGATAGGCGCCAAACTAGCCTCTTACCCTGCTGGGAGTAAGGCGTTTTGGTCCTTGGCGAATGCGGTTGAATCCAATTTTGCACGGCCATCGCTCCTGCCATTGCTGAAACCAGACGGTACTCTGGCACATGCTGCGGAAGAGAAGGCAAATTTTTTTGCGCCTCTTTTTGCCCAAAATTCGCATCTGGATACTGCGGGTAAAACTCCACCCATCTTACCACGTGCTGACTGCTCCATGGCTGAAGTACGTATACATCAAAAAGAGATTTTAAAAATCCTGCAGTCTCTGGACGTGAATTAAGCCAGTGGACCTGATGGTATACCAGCGATAGTCCTGCGTATCTGTGCACCCGAGTTGTCTCCACCACTGACACGCCTGTATCGCCTCTCACTATAGAGACTGGGGTTGTACCTAAATCGTGAAAGCTTGCAAACGTGCAACCTGTGCCCAAAAAAGGCAGCCGCGCTGACCCTGTCAATTACCATCCCATCTCTGTCACCTCCATACTCTGCAAGACTATGGAACGCGAACTGAACAACAAACTCCTGGCTTACCTAGAAGGTAACGATCTCCTTAGTGACCGTCAGTACGGATTTCGCCTAGGCCGGTCAACTGGGGACCTTCTAGTGTATGCCACCCACATATAGAGTGAGGCCATTGAGAAACACGGCGAAGCTCTTGCCGTGTCTCTGGATATCTCTAAGGCCTTTGACAGGGACTGGCATGCTAGCCTTATATCCAAGCTTCCTGCATACGGTGTTCCTGATGGTCTTTGTACTTGGATATCTGACTTCTTGTGTAACCGGTCAATACGAGTAGTCATCGATGGCTACTCATCAGACCACCAAGCCATCGATGCCGGAGTTCCACAGAGGTCGGTCCTGTCCGCAACTCTATTCTTGCTGCACATAAACGATCTGCTTATGCCCGGTATCATTGGGTACGCAGATGACAGCACAGTTGCGGACAGATATCTACCGGATGAGAAGGCCAGCAGGGATACAATCCAGTCTTGTCGAGAGGCTATGGTAGACCGTGTGGACGCGTCCCTTCATGCAGTCTCCACTTGGGGTGATGCTAATCTGGTGACGTTCAACGCTACCAAGATGCAGGCGTGTCTGTTCTCCACCAACAGGAGCCCATTCGAGCTGGCTCCGACTTTCTGGAATGTGCCTGTAAAATTGACTGGCAGCCTTGAGCTTCTTGGTGTTCAGTTGACTGCCAATCTCAACTTCGGTCAATATATCGAGTCCAAAGCAAAGACTGCAGCCAAAAAACTCGGAATCCTCTCCAAGGTTAGGCGGTATTTCACGCCAGGACAGCTTTTAATGCTTTACCAAGCACAAGTCCAGTCATGTATGGAGTACTGCTGTCACCATTGGGACGGATCAGCTAAATACCAACTGGCCACTTTGGACTCGATTGACAAACGAGCTAGGCGGCTTATTGGCGACCCTACTCTAACTGACACTAAGCTGCAGAGCCTTGAGCATCGACGTAGGGTCGCTCGTCTGTCGGTCTTTTACAGGTTACATTTCGGTGAGTGTGCGGGGAAATTACATGATTTAATTCCACCAGCCCCTTTCCATCATCGGGACACACGACGCGTGCGTTCGTTCCATCCACACGTGATCAATATTCCGCGAATCCGCACGAAGCGCTATGGTGCAACTTTTATCATGCGTACCGCAAAGGAGTGGAACTCGTTGCCTGCGAGTGTGTTCCCCGACCATAATTTGGGCGTGTTCAAGGCAAGAGTGAATAGGCTGTTTCTAGACGGGCATGATACGTCCTTGACCGCATCGTCACTTAACAACAGGTGAGATTGCGGTCAAATGCCCATTTATTTTATAATAATATATATATATATATATATATATATATAGGGGCTGATACCATTGTTAGAGGTACTCCAGGAGACACTAACCAGAAGAGGAAAGTACAGCCCTTACCTCCATAAGTGATGGCGTTGACGGTACCCATGTCGAGTAAGCTGAGCTGCATGTCGCATTGTGCCCTAGTGAAGATGTAGGAAGTGGAACTGGCGACGGAGACGGCGCTCCAGAAGGCGGGGAAGGTGCACAACATCAGCGCGACGTTGAACCGCCCGTAGCCCGTCGCTGCGATGGCCGCCTCGAAGTCCGAAGCCGGCTCGTTGACTGGAAACCCGGAAGAGAAAGGTGATTTTTTTCGGTCAAAGTCGAATATGTATTTACAAATTTGATTACATGAAATTAATAAATAAACTCTATTCTGTACTAGCAGGTGCTCGCAGCTTCGTTCGCGGAGGAGAAAAGCGGTAGTCGGGTAAAAAATATCTTAAAACTATCTATGCTACTACGATGTAATCCGCTTGGCCGACTTGGCGTGATGACGCCACAACGACACTTACAAACATAGTACACGTCATAATCACTTCTTTTTAAATATCTTTAATGCACAGATATTTCATTTTTAAAAATTTATAAAAGTATACAGGCCGCACGGGTACTGATGCTGAGTCTACCAGGGTTTTCCAAGAGGAGAGCACAGCACAGTTTCTATTTGGGAGAAACTCACATCTGTACTATTATATAAAAATGTAAAAATTAAATGTAAACATTGAAGATATTTTCGAAAAAATAAGTGTTACGGACTATTTGAAGGTTACTGAAAGGAAAAATATTTTATTTTTATTTTTTGTATATTTGTGTGTTTGCACGTGTCGTTGTGGCTTCATCACGCCGAATTGGCTAAACAGATTTCAACTATTTTTGGCACACGAGTCGCTGGGTATCCACAGATGGTTACAGGATACTTTTTACTCGACTACGCTAGAAAAAGAGGGGTTATGACTTTTTCTTCTTCGCGAACGAAGTGTAGTTGTGTAGTGCAAGTATGTATTGTGATTAGAACAACGCAGTTTGCTATGTGGGTCATACTGGTTCAAGAATTTAGCCGTCTTTCCTGTGGACAACACAATAGTTAAGGGCTTGGGTACATATAACTGATATTTTTATCGCTTAGATCTAGAGTATTAATCAATTTGTACACAATGCCTAAAGGGCACTAAGAAAAATTAGTATTTAAAGCCCTTAACTTTTAGGTGTCCACAGGAAAGACGCGTAACGCTAACTCATACTAAAAATAATTATGACCCATGTAGTAAAGTTTCTAACATTCTCAGGTTAACATTGTAAGCAAAAAATGTATAGAAATAGGTCCATTTAAAGTGTGTGTTTAATAGGTATTCCCAAAGTTTAGACGTCTGGTAGCAGAGAGCTTTGTTATTTGGAGAAAATTTTAGGTGTGTATGTGAGTTGGTAAATTTTCTTAATCAGTGCACGAAAACAACAATATTATTCTCGTGTTCTGTTGACCTGCAAGTGAGTCACCAGGAACGCAGGCCGCTCGCTATTGGTCAAAAATAACGGAGTATGTTGACTTTGTCAACACTAGGTAACGTGATCGTTTTCAGATAGCGTGCCGCGTTGCAATATCGCACTTTAAGATATTATACTGATACCAACATAGTGATGACGATGACATTCACTAACTTGAGCATTTAACTAATGGAGATGCCATACGATTTCCCTCTGCCGGAGTATTCGCGAAATCTCCGGTAAGTTTATACAGTAAGTTGCTAGTGTGTGGGTGTTTTTAGGGTTCCGTACCAAAAATGGTAAAAAAAGAAACGTTGGAAGGAAACTATGGTGCGACTCTGTTTGTCTGTCTGTCCGACTATTAAAGCGCCATATCTCAAAAACTACTAGGTATATTTATTTGAAAATTTGAATATTTATAAACATGATCAACCATGTATTGCAAGGATATATTTTTATTTTCTAAAAAAACGACGAATATGAGGGGGGCAAAAATTTTAAGTCTAGCTACTAGGTCAAGTAGTATATCATATGAAAGGGCTTAATCTGCACATTTATGAACATTTTTTTTCTATTGTGTTATTTTGTTTTATGAAGGATAATGTAAAAAAAAACACCATTCCCCCACTTTATCTCCGAAGTTTAACGAACGAAAATTTTGAAATTTTCACAGTTAGTATAAATAAACATAAATATTACACGAAAATTATAAGCATGTCTCTAACTAGCAAATTTTATGTTTCATTTTCAAAAAATACAAATTGAAAAACCCGGTTGCGTTAATGTTGCACCTCATTTGCATACAATGCTATAGATATCAGGTGCAAACTTAACTCAACCGGAACCGGGTAATATAATATATAATGTAAGGGTAAGTGAAAGGTGATTTCTTTTAGTTGTGTGCGTTTGTAGAAAAAGGAATAAGTCCGTAGTGTGCTGTACGTGTTCACGTCAGCCCCCGCTAAAAATGCACAAAAAGTAATACGGACTATTTAAAGGTCATTGAATCGAAAAATATGTTATTTTGGATTTATGTCATTGTGGCTTCAACGCGCCAAAATTGCTAATCGAATTTAAATTATTTTGGGAACACGGGTAGTTAGGTATCCTCAGATAGTTAGAGGAAACTTTTATTCGATTACGATGAAGAAATAAAGACGGCTATAATTTGTTTTCTCCTCCGGGAACGAAGTTTCGGGCGCGTTCTAATTTTATATAATATGGTTAATTACCTAATTATTCTTATTCTATTTTGTCCCATAGCGCTTTTGACGAAGGTTCCAGCAGAATATACGTGCTTAGTCCGAAAGGGCGAAGCGTATCACACTGATGTGCTAACCTTTTCATTTTGCTGCAGCTCACAACGAATTTCCTTTTTTTGTGTTTTGTTTGTTTGCTTTGTTGTGTACTTCGTTTTAATTTTCCTGTCTTACTGTTGTTGTGCGTCATCATCATCATTTCAGCCATAGGACGTTGCTGGGCACAGGCCTCCTCAATAGACTTCCACATGGGCCGGATACCACTCGAAAACCTTAATTAAGGGATTCAGCAAAAGTTGTCGAAAGAGATACTACAGCTAAAAAGAACAAAAACGTGCGCAATAACAAGAATCCTGACAGGTCACTTCAAACTAAACAAGCACCTGTTTCAAATGGGTATGAAACAGGACGCAGTATGCAGATTCTGCCAAGAGACAGAGGAGACTGCAATGCATATCCTCTGCTCCTGTGGACCACTCATGAGGAAAATAAGTATCTACCTAGGGCAACATGTCGTGCCCCCGGAAGAGATACAACATTTCACTACCCATAGAATTTGAGAATTCCTAGACTCAACGGGCCTCAGTAGTGAACTCTTATAAAGGGCTGCCACAATAGATCAAATCTGGCCGAGGCGGCATACAGAAGGCCCACAAATCAACAATAATAATGCGCTGGATAGAGACCCGCATCCAACCAGTTCCCGCAACCTTAACCAGGTCGTCTGACCGCCTTGCGGATGGCCTTTCCACGCTACGTTTGTCAGTACAAGTCTTCGAACTAAGTGCCCTGCCCATTGCCACTTAAGTTTGCTATGTCTTATCATGTGGTTATGTGCGTCTATATAGCAAACGAACTATTTATATCTATCGGAAGAGACGGGCGGCTGAGATGTTCCTATCAGACAACTTGGAGAAGATCTGTATATATAAAAAACCTTGTTCTTTGTAAAGAAAAGAGATCTGAAGAGGCCTATTGACTACCCTTACGCTCCCGATAGTAAGACAGTTCTTTACCCAAATCAGCAGAAACGGATGGTAGTGAGGTTACTTGATTGATTGGGTATGTGTTCCGTAGGGGTGTGAATCAAAAAATGAAGCAAAACGATTTAGTCGAATTAGTGAAATATCGAAGGGATAAGAGTGAAGTGGCGTCATACGTCTTTTTGTATTTACTTAAGTCCATTTGATTGCTTAGTTTCTATCTTACCTCAGAACGCCTTAAACTAAGACGAAATATGATGAAAAGTGTGAACCATAAAATCAAAATAGCTCAGTCTGGGGGTCTATTGCTAAAGTCGTGCCAATTGACAAGCCGCGGAAATAGCTCAACTGTCAAAGTCTTAATGCATTTTAGATTGTTATTGTCTGCCACCGATATTGCTCGCGCATTGATGCTAAGGGGCCGTTTAGACTGTGAGATAACACGAAACCAAACTTGCATCATATTGGTGTTAAAGTGAATAACTTAAAACTTTCTTTAGCTACATTGAATCAACTGGTAACCGTAATTTTCGCTCTTCCGGCAATCTCGCCCTTTCTATCCCACTTCACCGTACTGGCTTCATATACAATTCTTTCTCCATTCAGGTTGCCCGCCTCTGGAACGGTCTTCCTCTCAAAATCAAACAGGCCCCCGAATAAGTCTGCATTCAAAGAGTCCGTGAGCAACTTCTTTGCTGGCAAAACCGAAGACTCTTAGTTTATCTGCTTAATACGTTTCACTCGTATATATTTATTTACTTAATATATATTCGTATATGTAATATATATATTTATATTATTCATGTATTTAAGTACCTATATGTCTACATATGTATTATTTTAGTTGATGATGATGATGATGATGTCCTCCGACGTATCCGTCGACGGCGACACCCTGACAAATTTCCTTTAGTCCTGTTGTTCTTTGCGTGCGTGAGCGCAAATGTGACTTGCAAATCCAAATTTGGTTTTAAAGGTACGGCAGTATCTAGCACAATAAAGCTCTCCATTGGAATTGTAAGTATAGTAGTAGGTGGGCTTGGGTTGAGTTTTGCGGATTTGGCATTTGGCGTCAAGATCTTCGAGATGGGTGCGTTAAATTTTTTTTAAGATTTATAATTATTTAAGACCCGTATTGACAGCAGTTCGCCAGTCCGATCTCTGAACAGCAAGCTCCTCGCACGATTCACATGATATTCCTGTTGCGGCTAGATGGCGCTTCAGGACGTCTTTATAGCGCAAGTATTGACCGCCAGCTTTACGTTCAGTACCGCCCACAATTTTTCTCATTAGTAGGGCAAAAACAAATTAAGGATGATGTTTGAGGTTGACTAGTAGAGAGGAGAATGCCTTATGGCATTAAGTTCGCCTTTTGTACGATAAATTTTCTTTTGTTCAATAAAAAATAAATAAATAATTAAATATACCAGTGCCCGGCACTGTCCTAATAGTCGGCACTTTTCCTCAATTGTGGAACGCAACCCTGTAGCTTTCATGGTATTTGTTCTGTATCTAGTCCCTGGAATAGCCAAAATAACGAAACATGGTTTATGTGATAGTTCAGTTTCTATTTAACACTTCCTCAAAAATTAGAATATATTTTGAAGTATTTAACTATGGCTTTTACAGAGAGGTCTATAAAAATTGGCGCATTTAGACACTCAATAAACTTTTAATAGATCAAAACCTATGCCTTATTGCTCGTCATGAAAACAACTAACTCGCTAACCAGCCGTTTCTTTTAGAAGCGTGAATTTTTAGTAGCAATAACTGGTTTTTTGTCGTAAAAACATCAAAGTTTGATGGTGTTTATCATGGTTTCGGTGATTCTGACGATAAACTGAAACAGTATATAGGTAAAGTCGGTCGCTGTCAACACGATGAGACATAGACAACACGGAAACGAAAAGAGTTATGGATCGAAAGTCATTCAAAGCTGTAAGCCCCTTAATCCCCAACGCGAGCAATGTCTTTGATAACCACATCGCCGGCCCGGGTCACCGCAGATTCGGGTTCTTGGCCGGCAAGAGAACGAACTCTTATCGGCGTGACTTGTTCGTCCCTTATTGCGCTTTAATGCGCAATAATAAGCGAATAGATATAAATGCAAACTAATATGATAAATACTTATACTATTATTATAAATTTGTAAAATGAAATGTCTGTACATTGAAGGTATGTGAAAAAAATAGTGATACGGACTATTTGAAGGTCACTGAGCCGAGAAATCTTTTTTTGGATTTTTATATATATATGTATGTGTTATTGTGGCTTTATCACGCTAAAACGCTTAAACAGATTTCAATTATTTTTGGTAGACGGGGTAGCTGGGCATTCACAGATGGTTATGGGAAACTTTTTACTCGATTACGTTTAAGAAAAATGAGGGTAATGTTTTTTTTTCTCCTCCGCTGACAAATTTGCTGGCACCTTCTAGTTAAGGAATAAAAATCAATATTATTTTACTTTTCTAAAGGTCTAAAAAATGACAACTGCAGTCTGTAGTTAAGAAATTTTAGTAAACCACTCTTAAACATAGTTAGAGTCGGTTCGAATAAGCATTTGTTTTGATTCTCTAACACATTTTAAAAATGAAATATCTATTCAAACTGTTTACTAATACATATAAGGGGAGTTTTACTTTTTTTTTACCTTATGCCTTCCATATAGGTAGTTACGTCAAAGTGCATATGAATTGACAGCTATTCGATAATATATAAAAATTAGCTACCCAAATTACTAATACCACGCAGACGAAGTCGCGGGCAAAAGCTAGTATTTTATTAAAAACACATAAAACATTAATGCCACTGTATGGGCGTTGTTAACTGAGAATATCACACGGCGGGATGATTTGGGAAGTGACGACTGAGCGACATGATAGATGTCGCATTAGATAGGATAAGGATGACTGAAAGTCCAACGGGGTTAACCTTGTCCAGTAGTCGCACACCAATTCAGCTAATAAATTAGACATGCCATCTCTGGAAACGTAACATCACAGTTAGATATCACAACACTTGAAACAGTACCTATTGCTAGCCACTATAGTTCACCTTCATAACGCCGTATGCAACGTGCGGTCGGTAAAATGTAATGTTTCGATGTGATAACCCACTGTGATGTTACGATACTGATCGCCGACGTTGGCTGGTGTGATGCCGTGCAAGCGTGACGAGACATTTCTAATATCTGGGTAAATTTTTGAACACCACGCCTTTTGGTAATTTTCGGGGCGCGTTTTTTTTTTTATATAATTTTGATAATGGATTACGGTAGATATTAGAATGATGAACAAAATGCAGAAAGAGGCACTCTTTTTTGACGAATAGTCTAGCTACAATTCGCTGCCAAAAAAAAATCATGCCACACAAATTACATTGTTGCCACCAAAATAACATTTTTAATTTTAATAAGTTTTGCTATGTATTTGAAATTTGGAATATTTATAAACATGATCAGCCCACATGTATTTCAAAGGAAACGTTACAAAATATATTTTTATTTTCTAAGAAACGTCCAATATGAGTATCTAAACGACCACTCTTTATAAAACTAAGTCTAGCCATTTGGTCAAGTAGGGCATCATATCAAAGGCCTTGATCTGCACTTATTTGCACATTTTCGAACAATATATATATAGTTTTATTGTGTTTGATTAATAATATTTTATGAATAACCCGGTTTGGTTTAAGTTTGCCCCTCATTTGTATGTGACGCCATAGATACCAGCGGCAAACCGGCGCCTTAAATCGGAATTAGTGAAAGTTTGTATGGAATCCTCGGTGCGCGACTCAGACTCGCACTTGACTGTTTTTTTTAAAGATAACAAGTTATTAGGCATATAAAATGCTCATAATATCCATATAAAACAAAAAATGTAATTTGTGTGGACTAAAGTGGCACACAAATTACGCCACACAAATTACAGCAAAAGTGCACTTTTTTATTTTGTCGAAAGTATAAGCTTTAGGTAAATGACAATAAGACATTTGATTCTCGATGTCTTAAACTATAAAACACTTAATTGGACATACCGATAAAGTAGTTGAACATGCAATATTTACTAGCCACACAAATTACCTCAAAGGCTGACCAAAAACATCGTGTCACAAACTATCCTATTTAAAAAATCACAACGCAAATTACACGTCCGCTTCGCTCGCTAATCGAACGCGAACTAGCATGTCTTCGACGTAGTAACTTAAAAATGGCGTTACATAGCTCAACCAATCGTGACTACATGTCCCTTGAGACTCGGAGGAATATTCATTTAATCAGATATTTCTTCCGACTAATGCGTGGACTCGCGAACAATCCGGAACTGCTAACGCAGATAACCATACGTGTTCCGCATGTTACGCCTGTACTACTCCGCGCTCGTCGCAGCAGCCTTTTCGCCGTCCCGCCGGCGAGGACCCGCGTACTCAAATACTGCACCAAGCACTAACACTACTGAACGATATCCTGAACAGTGACAGCCAATTAGATATGATTTTCACCTCCGAGGCGAAATTTCTGACCGCATCAACTCGCTACTTGGAAACGATAGTTACCCCGAGCAGTGTCCAAGAATGAGTACCTACCTACATAATTAACGCTACAAGCAATTTGAAATGTATTCAAAATCTGTGCCATGTTTTACTTTAATTATAATTTTTTACTTGTAGAATTATGTGATTATGTGTTATACTGTAAAAAAAAAAACTTATTGTGTGTTATTAGTTATATGAATTCGTAAAAATGCCGTATTTCAATCCAATTAAATTTATTCATGTAAGCAATCAAATGCAATAATGTAATAATAAGCAATAATGTAAATTACCTAGTTTAAATTATGTAATGATGTATTCTTCCAACAACTAACAATTAGCACGTAAGGTTCAGCTGTTAGCACTAACTATTCTGTATAATAAATAAATAAATAAATCATGTGTCATGAAAAGATGCTCGCGCGCGGGACAAACACATTCCGATCTCTATATTTTTAAATTATGTATTTTTTGCATATTTTTTTGGATTATAATATAGGCACGGAAGAGCCCTTTTAAATGTTTTTTACAGAAATTAATTACGATAATCACAGACAGAGTTTTATGCAATTGACTGAGCTAAACTACGCGTGTGACATACCTCACAGCTATACTAATCGTTATTTTTTTCGGGGATTAGTAGCTCATTATTGTTAATTAAAGGCTTTGCCTCACGAGCATACAACCATTTTTTTGTTATTTTGGTATATAGCATAGTTTTTTTAACCGACTTCCAAAAAATGGAGGAGGTTCTCAATTCGACGGAATGTTTTTTTTTATTCTTTTTTTTTTTTTTATGGATGTTCACCGATTTTTCAGACTATTTTAACGGACTTCGAAATTTTTTTTTGGTTTTATAGAAGGTACTTTCTAGTTGGATCCATTTAATTTTGGTGAAGATCTGATGATGGAATCCATGAGGAATTGAAGGAACTCCTCAAATATTGTAGGCATACATATATCGATTTTGGTATTATAAGAAACATAATAAGCATTTGCATTCAGAAAGTGTAAATTGGTGAAGTGGAACTGATGCAGAAGACCACTGAATGCCATCGGAACTCCTCAATGATAAATGATTTACGGGTGGCGACAAAATATCTTCATTAATTTAGCTAAGCAACTTCTTAGTCACAAATTTAAATGTTCCTGATGAGAATGGTACCATCGAATTGATTTGATGATGGAGCCGGAAGGTAGGCACCAGATCTATGTAATAAAATAATGTATCCTAGCCGTGTTTGGGCTTGTTTGAATCGTCATGAGATACACTTTTAAGTAACGATTAACTAAAAAGTGTAAAATAAATAAACTTTTAAACAAAAAAATAAAACCGACTCCAAAAAAAGTAAAAAGTAAAAAATAACGCCATAATTCAGTTTCTTCAAATTACTTACAAGTAACCGTTTGTATACTCAATCTATACAGTATATACAATTAATGTTATTTTGGAGTCGGTGCCATCGTGTCACAACTTACTAAAATCGACAATTTTCAATATTTTACACATTATTTATATGGCACCGACGCCAAAATAAGATTAATTGTATATACTGTATAGATTGAGTATACAAACGGTTACTTGTAAGTAATTTGAAGAAACTGAATTATGGCGTTATTTTTTACTTTTTAGTTTTTGTGGAGTCGGTCTTATTTTTTTGTTTAATTATTTTGCAAGTGTGGGACATCCAAAAAAGTCGTTTTGATAATTCACCCATCTACAGATCGGCAGCCGCCTCAGCGCCAGAATAATATCCTATCGATCGAGTGATGTTTGGTGTGATGCTTGTATCTTCCGAGTGATGCGTGATATGGCATCATGTGCTCGAGTAATATTACGTTTGTGATATCAGTTGCATCACTTACACATGTCTACTATCGAGTGATGTTTGGTGTGATGCGTGTATCTTCCGAGTGATGCGTGATATGGCATCATGTGCTCGAGTAATATTACGTTTGTGATATCAGTTGCATCACTTACACATGTCTACTATCGAGTGATGTTTGGTGTGATGCGTGTATCTTCCGAGTGATGCGTGATATGGCATCATGTGCTCGAGTAATATTACGTTTGTGATATCAGTTGCATCACTTACAAATGTCTACTATCGAGTGATGTTTGGTGTGATGCTTGTATCTTCCGAGTGATGCGTGATATGGCATCATGTGCTCGAGTAATATTACGTTTGTGATATCAGTTGCATCACTTACACATGTCTACTATCGAGTGATGTTTGGTGTGATGCGTGTATCTTCCGAGTGATGCGTGATATGGCATCATGTGCTCGAGTAATATTACGTTTGTGATATCAGTTGCATCACTTACAAATGTCTACTATCGAGTGATGTTTGGTGTGATGCTTGTATCTTCCGAGTGATGCGTGATATGGCATCATGTGCTCGAGTAATATTACGTTTGTGATATCAGTTGCACCACTTACACATGTCTACTATCGAGTGATGCTTGGTGTGATGCGTGTATCTTCCGAGTGATGCGTGATATGGCATCATGTGCTTGAGTAATATTACGTTTGTGATATCAGTTGCATCACTTACAAATGTCTACTATCGAGTGATGTTTGGTGTGATGCTTGTATCTTCCGAGTGATGCGTGATATGGCATCATGTGCTCGAGTAATATTACGTTTGTGATATCAGTTGCACCACTTACACATGTCTACTATCGAGTGATGCTTGGTGTGATGCGTGTATCTTCCGAGTGATGCGTGATATGGCATCATGTGCTCGAGTAATATTACGTTTGTGATATCAGTTGCATCACTTACACATGTCTACTATCGAGTGATGTTTGGTGTGATGCGTGTATCTTCCGAGTGATGCGTGATTTGGCATCATGTGCTCGAGTAATATTACGTTTGTGATATCAGTTGCATCACTTACACATGTCTACTATCGAGTGATGTTTGGTGTGATGCGTGTATCTTCCGAGTGATGCGTGATATGGCATCATGTGCTCGAGTAATATTACGTTGTTGTATTACAATCAATAATTTAATATAGACATATATTAAATTATTCATTGTCGATGACGATGACTTGCATTCTATGCTATTTAAAAACCACACAAAAATAAACAACAAAAGTATTAGGTACTCAGTAAATATGAGGAAAATATCATTGACGTCACAACCAGGGCACTTTCAGCATTATAACGTATAAATACTTTAACATTAAATAACCATTGGGCCGTAAACTGCGAGAAGTGACATTCGCTCAGGTTATAGTCTGGCGATGCGCCAGCGCATAACACTACGAAAATTACTTTTAAACTTCCATCATTCTGTTCTTATTACTCTACAGTCATCGAAGGTCTGAGTAGAAGAGACAGCGTGATTGAATAAATGAGTTAAAATGGTAGAGTTAACGAAAACTTTGCGATCTAGACCGACTTGAGACGTATTTTGTTTTGATCTTTGCTCTTTATGGGTTAGTTGTTTGGACGTAACCTTGTTGACAATTTTCCACTGAGACTTTTAACGGTAAAAAGTATTTAGTCATCTTTCGGTTGATAATAATAAGTTTAAAAAATCTACATAAGGTCGGAAATCCTCAATTAAAACGGATTAATATCGCGTATGTTATTTTTATCTTATTTAAGTGAGTGATCATTGCGGTAACAGAAGAAAATATTATCCTAATAGTTAGACAACGTTTTTCTAATATAGTGGTCACAATTTACGTATATGACTTGAATATCGATGCCATGGATTTTAAGACATTTATCTATGATATTAACACACTCACGTCACTATTATAATTATTACGAAGATAACATGATGTTAACTCTTACAAAATCATATAACTATCATTAAACTCATAAATTGCGCGCTCTTTGTGATATGTAATGTTTTTGAGCTTGTATTTATTTCGATAATTTATTGTTAAGTTTCAGTAAGATACAGTAATAGTTATAATGGAAGTATCTACTTCTAGTGACCAAAGTAGAATTATCGCGTTCTTGAAAATGTCGAGAATGTTCTTGTTCCATGCAAAGATGAGAAAGCTAGCGATAACTCTTGTGACATAGATACAAGATACAAGACAAAGCGCAAAGAAAAATACGATTGCTCTCGCACGTGATCACACCAGAACTCGAACCCGGTACCTCTCGATTACGCGTCGAGCGTATCAACGCCTCCACCAGCGAGCACAATAGATAGTATGGTGGTGTTAGTTTAAATTTAAAACACAGAAACACAAAAAAAGTGTTTCATAGAAATAGCGATAACTCTATATACGAAAATACTACTGGCCCTATTGAGCGTTAATCGGTGGGAAATATTCCATCATCCAGCTATAGTATTCGCGAAACGTGTGTCAGCGTCGACCACAGCGATGATGGAATTGGAATCATCGCTGCTATAATATGGCTCCTAGGACGCGTATCAAGTATTTGTAATCATAGATAATCACAGTTAAACCAACTTCGAGAAGTTGCTTGCTGATGCTCCAATATATTAACATATACTGCACAAAACAAAATGGGAGCCACTTTGTTGCAAAGGGTTTCTGTTACGTTTTTATTTTTGTTTACAATAGACTAATTTCATGTGAACTGAAATAAATGAAGCAATTGACGACTTAATGATACGATTATTAAGTGTTATACAGTCTCTTTATAAAATAATATTATTGATTAATATAATTTTCACCCACTCGCTCGGAAAGCTCCATTTACAGCGGCAAATCTGTGAGGAAATGTTCGCTTTATCCGCTAGGGTGAAAAAGTCATTAGAAGTTCAAAATAATATTTTTTTATATGTTTATTTGTTTGTTTAGTTATGAGTGTGTTTCGTAGGTTCGTTATCACTAGTTTGAAATGAAAAAATAATCGGTTTTCTAGTTTTTTCTTACATCTCACATTTTCCTCGCTGTAGTAAGGTGAAAAGTTGTGGTTCGCACGGCGGCAAAATTATTTGGCTTCTCGTGCCTTGAAAGCATCGTTACGTTCTGGAATCTATATTTCAATTTTAGATTCCTTCGCTTACTCGGCTTGCAATTCAAGCACTCACGTCCTTCAATTCAAACACATGCGCAAAATAAAAACTTTTAGCCTTGCATAACAAATGTCTATTTCATGTTACGATCAAAACACTTAAGGCCCCATTTTGTTTACGACAAAATATATTTTGACCTGCAATCTGGAACCTGTATCACTACTTTCACGTCCAGTTCAGTTATATTAAGGGCAAACTGAAGGCGGTTTAACGTAAATTTTCAGAACGCCTGACCAGACGCAGGCAGACTCCACCGCAGCGGTTTTATGGGATCCGCGGCAAGGCCGAGATTCACGTTCATTCCACTGGCTACTATTTTCATTCTCCTGGAACTGGTGAAAAGTTGAAAACGCTTTACAAGGTCGAGTCGTTTACTTTGCACTTTTTGTAGTCTCGACTTCCGTGACTAACCCTAAGGAGTCAAGCCAACAAACTGAAGATCAAACAGAGGCCCTTTCGAGGCATTTAATCTAATTTGCGATGGAATACCATTTGGGGCTTATCCCTCTCTGCATTATGAAAATGCAGATACGGACAATTCCCGCACGGTGGAAAACTATGGAAAAAGAAAAGAAGCAAACAAAGTATATCCTGGTTCTATGGAAAAAATGGTAGATGGACTGGTCGGGTGCGTAACGGTGGCTATAACAACTTCTGTTATATTATTGGTCAATATAACGATTAAGGTATATAATGCACTTTTGGTATAACAATATTTGGTATATTCTGATATGATCTAACTATCATCAGGTATAATGAACTAGTAATATAACAACTATTAATCTAACAGTTACATGGTATAACGTATATGCAATATAACTATGTTTGATATAACGGTCAGCGGGCCTATGATGGTCGCGTTTATCACGCGATAAATGATATGATAACGCGCCTGTCACTCTCGCACTCACATACGTGTCAGAAGGTGACGGCAGCTATGTCACTTATTTATCGCGTGACAAACGCAACCATCATAGGCCCGCAGTGGGTATAATGTAGTACTGGTATAAACTGGAAATAATTAATCGATAATTTTTACTATTGCAGGAATACCATAGTACGTACACAATACAGGAATTTCAGCTTATCTATTTCACCTTAAGGTAGGTCCGACTTGGTTTACGTTAGGTATGACGACGAGCGAAGCGAGGAGGAGTGTTAGGTTGAACTGCGACCCTAACGAGCGAGCGAAGCGAGCGAGCCGCGCAGGTCTATATTGAGTCTTGCCTTTTGCCTTTTGTACATACATTATTTTTATACCTTTTAATACATTATACCACTTACATACATTATACATTGGATTTTATGTATGTTTGTATGTTTGAATGTGTCGTTGTGGCTTCATCACGCAAAATCGGCTGAACGGATTTCAACTATTTTTGGTACACGGGTAGCTGGGTATCTCCAGATGGTTATATGATACTTTTTATCCAACTACGCTGAAGAAAAAATGAAGGGTTATAACTTTTTCTCCTCCGCGAACGAAGTTGCGGGCGCCTTCTAGTATGTAATATTTACAAATATTTCATATTGAAGTATGATTATTTTAAAAAAATTACAATATTGTGTGAATAGTTTCAAGCAATGATATCGATACTATTATGAAGTTGTAAAAATGAAATGTCTGTACATTGAAGATATTTAGAAAAAATTGATTGTTATGGACTATTTGGAGGTCACTAAAGCGAAAAAAAATTTTTTTTTTGCATATTATGTATGTTTGTATGTGTCGTTGTGGCTTCATCACGCAAAATCGGCTAAACAGATTTAGACTATTTTTGGTACACGGGTAGCTGGGTATCTCCAGATGGTTATATGATACTTTTTACCCGACTACGCTGAAGAAAAACGAGGGGTTATGACTTTTTCTCCTCCGCGAACGAAGTTGCGGGCGTTTTCTACTTTAAAATATAATCATTTTGTAGGTACGTTAATTTGAGGTACTGATGCAGGATTAAGTATAAAACTTACGACTACAGGATTGGTTACGCACGTATAAACTAGGCGAAATTTTAAGTTAGGTACGATTGTTTTTTTGCTTTTTTCCTCGCAAGTATGTTGAAAAACGTCGTATGAAACTCGTGTGCATTGGTCTACAGCACTCGTCTACGACTCGTAGATATAGCCTCTAGTGTAATTACCAACGTACCACACTCGTATCATAATGTACTATTTCAATCCAGCGTGCAATTTAGAAAAACCTGTAGATGTCATCTTTTCTTTTGCTTAGTACGTAAAACTCGCTGAAGTCAAGTAGATTTCCTTGAAGCGGAACAAATAAGCTTATGTTTGTATAGGTCCACTAGGTATATTTTTACTTCGAAACCCAATACAAATATTTGCTAACCACCTGTATTTTATCCAACAAATGGGAGTAAATATTGAACCAAGGTTACGATCAGGCACCGTCCGTTGTAACGTTCCTAATTTCCTAATTAAGTACATTATTACATCACAATGGAGAAATTGACGCAAACTGAAGTATCTCACTACATAAAAAGAACAATCTATTTCTTCCAAGGACACTAAGGAGCTGTCGAGCTAATCAAAGTCTGGGTAATAATCGCCCAATTTTTGCAATGTCGTAAAACAACCGGCGTATCTCTTTCCAAAAATCAGCAAATTAAGAGAATAGTTCAATGTACATTTTTGATGGCTTATTTAAATTCCTCATAAACCTAATTCCGGTTTGGTTGAATCCAGCCTATTTCTGTTTAGAGTAAAGAAAAAGTGATTGTCCAGCAACTGCTGCAACGATAGGTCGATATATCAGAGGATACAAGTATAGAGTTCATAGTGTCACTCTCTGATTAATATCGTGCCTTTAAAGTAGCTGCCTAACTATCGTTGATACTCTTCGTACAGTCAGCAGCAAAAGTTGCTACTCAGAATACCACGCAGAGAATGTTCTACGCAAGCCTTATTTTCTTAATATTGGAGTCGTGTGCAAATCATTTTGGCGATAAACTGTTGACTGTAATTGGCAATCCCTAGACTCTGCTACAAATTTTGATATAACGAGAGGCGGACTAGGGTTGTCCCTTGTTTTCTGTGAATTGAACAATATTGACCTCTAGTTTCACGTAGCCAATTCTCTTGGCTGGCATTCGTATCGTATCATAGTATGTCATCTGGTTGGACGGCTATTTTAAGATCGCATATCTCTTTTGTACCATGAACTCCGTATTCCCAGGATTACTAAACAAAACCATATAAATACATACCTTGCGCCAGCTTTTCCAAGTTCGTCGACGACAGCCCAGTGACCTTGAACAGATGATCATGCGGAATTTCCTCCTTCCTCCCCGACTCCTCCACTTCGTTGCCGGCAACCATCTTGGATTCTCGATAATCAGCAATCACTGAATTTGGTAAATCTTGACATAGATCCGATCGAGAGGCAAGTGTCTAGAGGCATTCTTGGAGGCAATGAGCTCACAGCTGATCGTACTGAATGTTATATCTCGTCGTAATATCTTCGCTGTTTGCGGAGGGATTTTCGTGTGTGAACAGCCAGTTTGCCAGTATTCCTCCGTCCGTAGTGAGTTGAGAAAAGTATTTAAGTAAAGCATACATTTCTGAGTTGCCATTGCTCCTTGTTTAAAAAAAAAGAAAAATACACCATAGTGATTTACGTAAATCTTTCTTGAATTTTGAGAAAGGGAAAGAGTTGAACTTCCAACGTCACGAGTTAGATGCTAATTGCCATTGTTAACCCACAGATAGGAACAGTAGGTAATATTATAATACTTTGAAAGACCTTTAAACTAATTGCTTAGTAAAATTACCTTAAAATACTGAAAAAATATTCAGTCAGTCGTTAGCAATTGGGAACATTAAGTTTCTCAGAGGTTCTCAGAGCTATATTTTTTCCCGATAGTATACGTTATGTGAACTCAGAATCTACAAACAGTTTATTTTTACATCGTGTTATTTTTTAGATATCTTTTTATAAACACTCGTCATGACATTTGTACAGTTCCCTCGTATGAATACATTTTTACTTTGGTCTACATAGATTAGTAAGTAAAATTAAAAAGTTAGCTGTCAATGTCATGTTTTTTTTTAAATTTCTTACTAATTTGTGTAGAAGTAAAAATGTATTCATACGACGGAACTGTACAAATGTCACGACGGGTGTTTAAAAAAAAATATCTAAAAAACAATACAATGTAAAAATAAACTGTTCATAGATTCTGAGTTCACATAACGTATATTATCGGGAAAAAATATAAAATGCACACCTTTGTGAAACTTAATGTTCCCAATTGAAATTGAAATGTTAGTGTCATAATTATTTCTGTTATTACTGCTCATACATGGCCAACCTTTGAGAGCCCTGTTAACTCGCTTCTTGTAGAATCCCATATTATAGCGCTCCGGAAACAACTCAGTGGGACGGTATATAGCTTGACAAGTTATTTCGTGACCAGGGATCGGAACCGGTATTGTTTTCATAAAAATTATCTGAAATAACGATTCGTGTTTTTCGTTCAGTTACGAGTATTTCGTATATTTTATTTAAATTCTAGAACTTGAATCAGATGTTTGGTGATTAATTTGTCTTCTTCTGAATACAGTTTTAAAACATTCCAGATATAGCGTTTATTTTAGCACATTTAAAAAATACTGGTTCCGATCCCTGTTCGTGACACTCCCATGGTCTGTGGGCGACGGGGGTAAAGACAGCGGGGGCGAGTAAGAAGTGTGCGCGCGGCAGGATCATCATACTCCGCCGCGCGCACATTTCATACCCCTCCCCGCTGTCTTTCCCCCCGTCGCCCGCAGACCGTGGAAGTGTCACGAAATAACTTGTCAAGCTATAGTGTATGAAGCGTTTTTTGGGAAAGTTCAAGATTTTAATTATAACATTGTTCTTATGATATTATAGTATATTCGACGACCGGTTTGGCTCAGTGGGACTAACGTTGCCTGCGAAGCTGAGGTCCTGGGTTCAAATCCCGGTAAGGGCAAATATTTATGTGATGAGCATAAATATTTGTTCCTGAGTCTTGGATATTTTCTATGTATATAAGTAATATATCTATTAAATATATCGTCGTCTAGTACTCATAACACATGCCTTATTGAGCTTACCATGGGACTAGTTCGATTTGTGTAAAATTGACCTGTTATATTTATTTATATTTACAGTACTTTTTTCACCAATATTCCTATTATCGAAAGGTCATTCTCTTACCACAGAAAAAAGTTGTAATAATCCCTATTCCTTGATGTAACCCTTGAAAAAAATTGTTTGTCTTTTTTTTCATCACTACGTCCCTGCTATATATGGCTTCGCAAACATGTAAAACGTTCGATTGTGTCGGAGCACAACACGGGAAATTATTAATACAATGAATAAATATTGACTCGAATATCGCGTTAATGTGATCTTGATTTCAAATCACATGCGTTCTATTTAGAAGGACATTTGTTTGACTTCCCCGTCTGTCTGTCTGTAGAAGTAGAAAATATATTTCATTTTAGTATGTGAAGTAAAACATTTATTTTATTATATTTGTATGGTTTATGACAATTAAGCCGAGTGTAACACCTACAAACTTAATGTTAATAATAAATTATTCGACTTTGAGCTCATGTATTATGTCCAAAATATCAGTAGCCCCTTAGAATATGCCGAAAATTATTTCACTACTAGCTTCTGCCCGCGACTTCGTCCACCTTAAATTCGTTTATCGCGGATAAGGGTATTTTTCCGGGATAAAAAGTAGCCTATGTCCTTCCCCGGGACTCAAACTATCTCCATACCAAATTTCATCCAAATCGGTTCAGCGGTTTAAGCGTGAAGTGGTAACAGACAGACAGACAGAGACACTTTCTCATTTTTAATATTATAGTATGGATATGGATTATAATTTAATTTTCAGTCGCCTAAAATGACATTGAACTGAAGTAAAGTAAAGAATTAATTGGAATGTGACAAAAATATCGTAACAAAGTCAATCGAATAATGTTTGTCTAAGTAATTTACATATTCTAAGTACATTGTTATTCAGGGAAATTCTGATGCTAAAACTAATTACGTGCTGACAAAAATACATCACAAATGATGGTAGTAGTCAGCAAACAGCGATAAATAAAGCACATAACGGTGGAGTCACATTTGAGTGATTGTTTGCGTTGCGCGGTGGCGTGGAGGCGTGTCACCTGGTGCGATGCATGCGCAGAAGCTGGCGGGCCCAGGTTCGATGATTGGCCGAAGCAGTTTCACATTCATGACCTTGCTTATTCCTAATATTCATACTCAATGACTGATGAAGACAGTCAAAAAGTTGACTTGGTCTTGGTCAATAAGTTTCGACTTAAAAATATTCTTCAATAGAGATTTTAACTAAAAAACCGGCCAAGTGTCGTGCACCGAGGGTTCCGTACAAAATATACGCTACAAACGGTCGTATCTACGAAAATCCAGTGTTAGCAGAGCCCTAAGCGCAGTACAGCACGTCTGGATACGATTTTCACTCGATCCAAGGTCGAGGCCGAGCTGTTGGATCAAATCAGACTAACCACTCGGGAGATACGAGTACAATTTGAGATAATGATTCTTCTCGCTCGAGCTCAAGCGTTTTTTGAGAAAGTCCAAAAATGTCATTTTACCATTGTTGTACCTGGGTGAGTTTTTATGAGGTTGAAGTAGTGTTTTCACCAATGTTTCTCTTATTGAGAGGTCAGGTCTATAAACCTACAAACAGGACTATAAAATCTACAAACCTTAGTAAAAATAATGTCAAAATTGAAACCGACAAGAGGAGGTAGAAGAACATAGGTGCGAGACCAGACCCTGAGATTATGATGAGTCTCAAGAAAAAAGAATTGAACCCACTACCTTTTTTTCCCGAGGCATGGCACTGCACCACTGCCACCTGTTCTTATCAGGGATCGCGGGTGATTGCTCTGCCAACCGTATGTTGACAGACAAGACAGCACACCTGACACGAGGTTGTTAGTGTTTTTGATTGCTTTTCTAAATAAATATTATTTGGATCATGCCGATTTCTGACCTCATTCTGCGCCCAATGTGAACGATGAAGTCTCCTTTTCTTGAATTATTAACCGACTTCCAAAAAAAGGAGGAGGTTCTCAATTCGATGGAATGTTTTTTTTATTTGTTTATTTTTTTTTATGGATGTTCACCGATTACTCGAAGACTACTTGACCGATTTCAATTTTTTTTTTGTTTCTATAGAAGGTACTTTCAAGTGGGTCTCATTTAATTTTGGTGAAGATCTAATGATGGAATCTATGAGGAATTGAAGGAACTTCTCAAATATTGTAGGCATACATATAGCGATGTTGGTATTATAAGAAACATAATAAGCATTTGCATTCAGAAAGTGTAAATTGGTGAAGTGGAACTGATGCAAAAGACCACAGAATGCCATCGGAACTCCTCAATGATAAATGATTTACGAGTGGCGACAAAATATCTTGAGTAAATTAGCTAAGCAACTTTATAGTCACAAATTTAAATGTTCCCGATGAGAATGGTACCATCGAATTGATTTGATGATGGAGCCGGAAGGTAGGCACCAGATCTATGTAATAAAATAATGTATCCTAGCCCTGTTTGGGCTTGTTCGAATCGTCACGAGATACACTTTTAAGAAACGATTAACTAAAAAGTGTAAAATAAATAAACTTTTTACAAAAAAATAAAACCGACTCCAAAAAAGACTAAAAAGTAAAAAAATAACGCCATAATTGAGTTTCTTCAAATTACTTACAAGTAACCGTTTGTAAACTCAATCTATACAGTACATACAATTAATCTTATTTTGGAGTCGTACAAATAATATATAGTACAAATAATAAATCCTAATATGGAACATAGCGATTTTGAACAGTCGGGACCCATAAGAATCTAGATCGACGCATATCTTCCCAACAAATTTCTAGGGCACTGGACTTGTTTTTTTCTTTATAGTTTTTTACGCAGTCTAGTTTTTTTTAAATTATTATTTTTTATTTCATACTTTTTAGTTAAAACTATAAAAGTCAGACAATTTCGCAATCTTTATCGTGGGGGTTATTGAGAAGCTTGCACACATTTATTACAATGCAATTAAATGAAAATTTAGTGAAAACGGCTTGCTAACCAACTTTAAATCGTTATAGTTCCTAACTGGTAATTCCAAATTAAAAATGATAAAAAAACCTAATAATATTTTTTAAATCCCTATTCATTGATACCCCACTCGATATAGTACGTCAATTTTATTATTTTTCTTTTTCACAATATGGCGTCTCATTATCGCCATTTTGAGATTTCATTATTTTCATGTCTTCAGTGACATTCGGACAGTTAAGACAAATCGATTGACGTAAGAATCATCAAAATCGGTCCACGCGTTTGGTCTCTAGAGTGCCAGATAGGAACAAACATACATACATACATACAAACATACATACATACGTACATACATAAACTGATAAACACATTACCACTCCTTTGCGTCACGCAGTCGGGTAAAAAGGCAAAGAACCCGATCGAGCATATACTCATACGTACCTATATTGTGATTATGTATCCACCGCGACAGCCCGTATGACCTCTTATCCACTCACGTGCTCGTAATTTTGGTTTGATCTCTATTTATACTGACATAAGAGTGGTGACATGCAACCACAGTTGCGGAAAGCACTCAAGTGGGGATTTTAAGACAATCATTTAATACATCATGGTCGCGGATGGACTGGTGAAATAGCGAGTTTTCACGGGAGATGTCAGCCAAGTGTGTCGATACTCGACGAATTGTCTAATAAAATGGACGGGTAGTAAAAGTTCCATCTATCTATCAGCCACGAAAGTCCAGTGCTGATCATGGGCCTTCCCTATAGTTCGCCACTGGGTGCAATCCTGCGCAGACCGCATCCACTCCCTTTAGAGGTCATCCATCCACCTAGTCGGGGGCCGCCCTACGTTGCCATAAGGGCATATATATGGCCATGCTCGGGGTTTCTCTTCGTGATAGAATCAGAAATGAGGATATCCGCAGTAGAACAAAAATAACCGACACAGTTCACAGGATTATAAATAATAAATATTATGGGAAAATTTTACACAAATCGAACTAGTCCCATGGTAAGCTCAATAAGGCTTGTGTTGTGGGTACTAGACGACGATATATTTAATAGATATATTACTTTATATAGATAGAAAACATCCAAGACTCAGGAACAAATATTTATGCTCATCACACAAATATTTGCCCTTATTGGGAATTGAACCCAGGACCTCAGCTTCGCAGGCAACGTTACTCCCACAGAGTTAAACTGGTCGTCAAAATTGCATCGTTTTAGTGGCAATGGGCGGGCCATGTAGCCCGGAGAACGGATGGCCGCTGGGGCAGTAAAGTCCTGGAGTGGCGACCACCAACAGAAAAAGTTCAAACTTTTACACAATTGTTCACTATTTATTATCACCGGCATGATACACACTCATAACATCCGCGCACAGATCCAAAGATCCGCGGGAAATACAGTTTTTACTTTTGAATGAATGGTCCACAGGTTGGCGCTAAACCCTTTTGCGTTAGACCTGTCATAGTTATGTTTACAGTAGTACCACGAATATAAGTTACATCGGCAATCTTCGGCCACGCCGACGAGTGCTAACAAGTACCGAATGAAACCGAACGTGTGACCGTTTCAATAAAGACCTTGTTGCACTATACGTACGGTACATATGCAATGACAGGTGAACTCGTGCTCTCTCGCTTATGGCGACTGACGCGGCGCCAGACAAAATGGCGGGCGCAAAATGTTGGCCAATGGGCGTTGAAGATTTTACCCGCACAAACGCGGTGCCTTATAATTGGTTAGTCTGTTTTCAAGAAATGCTTTCTGCGCAGGTACATAGTTGTAACTTATAATTGTGGTACTGCTGTAATAATGTGTATAAGTGTCATACCCAGAGGTCGGAATAGGTAGTGGCTATATACCTAAATTTCGCGGGAGGACCTAATTAAGAGTGGTTATAACCACCAAAAATAATGATTTGTTTTTATTAAATGCGGACTTTTCGTAGCTATCGAAGCCGGTATTTTTGAATCTTCTAATATACACGTTATTACTGGAATGTTGTAAAACTGTATTTAGGAAAAGAGAAATTAATCAAAAACACCTGATTCAAGTTATAGAAATTTAATAAAATATACGAAAATCTCGTAATTGAAAAAAATAATACGAATATTTTGTATGAAAAACATATCGCTTTCGATCCCTGTGTAGTGGCAAGTAAGCCTTCGGGGCGAGCGACGTGACCAGTCAAATGTTATGCAAATAATTCCTTATATTAATTTTATTTTTTATACTTCTTGGTAGGATAAAAAATACGTAGCGGGTCAGAATCTCAAAGGAGCCAAGGTTGGGACTTTATTTCCGCGCAGGCCGTTGCACTGGCGGCAAGGTCGCGGCGGCGCGGGAGTCGACAGATAAGCTCGCTGGACGCATATCTGTGCCGCCAGATTTGGCATTACATATTTTAATACTAGCGGCCGCATATTTTAATATATAACCGTCTTTTTTGGAAAATACAATAGGTTAGTGATATTGATGCCTATAGGCATAGTTAAATAGCTATAGGGTCCTTAAGAAACAGTGTAACTTAAACATTGACAAGTTCACAGGAAAATCGCATAACGCAAACTCGCAGTAAGAAAGCAGTAATACTATGACCGAACAGGGTTATCTTAGCGTTTTAACCGCCATCATTTCTTGTACATTTTTGTTGTAGTGTCTAGATTTTTGTAATAATTGCGCCTATTTTGATATCAGATCCCGGACATCTAAGAAATAATTTGTAACCCCATAAAAATCGAGCACTTCCATACAAAAGTGTCCACGAAATTAATGCATAGGTAATCTTATACTATTATAAATTTGTAAAAATTAAATGTCTCACATTTAAGATAGTTTTAAAAAAAGCTATTGTAACAGTCTTTTTAGAAAACACTGTACCGAAAAATATATTTTTTTGGATTTTTCGTATGTTTAATGTAAGTATGTGTCATTGTAGCTGCATCACGCCAAATCGGCTAAACAGTATTTTTGGCACACGGGTAGCTGGTTATCCACTAATGGTTAAATGATGCTTTTTACCTGACTATTAGTAAATAATATAATTCTTACAATCGTAAGAACTGGGTAACTCGTTCTGCTTAGGTTTTGGAACTAACATTAGGGAGATCAGGTGTACATCGACAAATACAAACATACAAAAAATTAAAATAAAGTTCTCAGTGACCTACAAATAGTCTGTTACAATAAGTTTTTTTATATCTTCATTTTACACGCATTTAATTTTTACCACTTTATAATAGTATAGATGTGAGTTGCAGTTGCAGTAAAAATGATGCAGCACTCAGGGCAACGGAAGCGCCGCAGCGATGCCGTGGGCATCTGCGCGTGGGCAGCCGTCCAACGCGCGTGTAAACAGACCGCCGGACTTTGAGCCCGAGCCGGCGACGTGGTGCGAAAGGTATGCTCATTCCATTCATTACCGGTGACACTTTCAGTCGTATTTAGTCTAATCATTAGACTAGAAACAGAACTTAGTTTCATATTTTTATTCGTCCATGAATTAGACTCTAATGGACGAACGATGGCGCCAGTGACCCTTCTCAATGCCAGTGCCCGTTATTTCTGACAAATGAAACATCTGTGACGATCAGCCTCCAGCCCCGGTACCCGGTAACCTGCATGGAAAAATGTATATCAAATTCTAGAAATAAACAGATCTTCTAGGGCTCGGAACCGGTATTTGTAAATCTTCTAAATTACACGCTATTCCTGGAATATTTTAAAACTGTATTTAGGAGAAGATAAATATATTTGGACACACCTGTTTCTTGACTGTCAACAATTCCTGCATCTCGTGATGATGCCTCGTAGAGAGGCGAAACTGCATGAAAATATGCGCATGTGAGCACAATTTATTGTCACATCTAACCTAGACACTATTTCGCAGAGAAGCAAAGGAACTATAATCTATTAATCTAATATAGAATTCCGGAAAGTAACGCCTGAATCTATCAATTATCTATCTATATAAAAATCTTGTCCACTCATAGTTTTGGTTGCTACTTCCCGTTCTGTGAGAAAACACCAAACACACAATGTACCAATGTACGACACCATACTCGTCCGAAGGAACGCCCTCTACAATAGCGGTTAATGTAAACACGAACTATTGGGTTGCGATTAAAAATATATATCTTCTCAAAACCCATATGCAATCTACGGGAAACAAACGATACCGCGATGTTCGATTTGACTCATACGTGACAACGCCATCTATCATTAAATTCGACCAACTTCTTTATACCACACTCAACGGCATTTAAAATATAGCCGACGATACAGTATCTCTGCCTTATAGATAGTGAAACTTCTATTTATATACGCTAAGTTGTTTGTAGAAATCTCAATAAAGCAAAGTCCACATCTTGTTCATTGATGCGAAACCTTGGCCGGTGTGTGTCCCCGAGCTCTTCATCTAGCGAGTAACTAGACCAACTTAATTATAAGGAGGCGCGAGCTATAGTAGGCTTTGTGCTCGTGGCATAAAGACTAAGACATATTCTGCAGATGCGTTGATAATTTTGGTGGACTTTCAACCCTGATCAAAGTCCAGCCAGGGCTGTCAAATGGATTGATTTAATCAACCTTACAAAAATTGCATTTAAGTGTATCTTTTTTTTTTTGTTATGTGCATAAATTCTAAGAACTTCCTTTCCATGTTAATTATGTTATTATGTATGCCTTAATTAAGTTAATATAATACACAAGAAAAATAGTTTGGACTGTTTCAAATTATCATTTTTCAGATTAGATACAAAGAATTGCTGCAACGAATGACGTTGTGAAATGATTAGTTACTTTTACACATTGAGTGATTTTCAATTAAACAAAAGCTCTAAATTCTGTAACGGAAAAAGTTTTGTATAAACTTAATTTTAAAGTTTTATTTGAAAGGGTCTAGCAGGCTAAGTGAACCAGTGTGGCCCACGACGAGGGATTTGGTCATTCTTTCAGGTGGTGTATTGGCAGGCCCTAATAACACTGTATGCTTAATATCAGTACTCGATCTTCTTTTGTTTTTGAGTAATTTACAATAATGTCAAACATTAGGGTATCATTTAAAGTGTCACATGGTGTAAACTGTTCAAATCGGAGTAAATAACCGAAATCATCATTAATAAATATAGAGTATACTACAAAATGCATCTTTTTATTCTACACCAACAACTTAAACTTCATTTTAAAAAATACTACCTAGTTGTTTTTTTCTTTTAATTTTTTTATCACTTCTTGCGGCGATACACTTACAAAAAAAATGTCGTGACATTATGCCACTAATATCCACTACATATACATACAAAAATATCAAAAAAAATTTCACGCGTTATGTCAAAAAACAAGTTTTCTATAAAGTTCATTCTAAAGTTTTGTTTGAAATTTACAAAAAGTCGCAAATTTTACCTGTCAGTCGTACACTGTGTTTTAACGAATCCTATAGAGTGTGTATTGCAGCCCTGGGCCCTATTGGTGGCTAATAAGAATCTGGACAAGTGCTGATTGGCGCCGCACGCCGCACGCGCGTGCCTGTGCTGCGTACGAGCCGCGCCACGCGCCGCGCTAGTCTTGCTACATTCAATAAGGATCTATTGCAGGTTGTTATCAGACCTCGATAACTATCAAGAAAATCGTGGCAAACTCAATTATTCAATACATCCCAATATTACAGATAGCAAAGTCTTGTTGCGCCCATTGCATTAACACTGAGAGTTTGTCTGCATTACAGACTCTGCAATAATTGGGATGAGCCAAAAAATGCTCTTACTCGTAGTTTTTGTATTTTTCTTCCATGATTCTAAGATACTATTTTCACGCGTTTTACATTTGAATGAGTTGAATTTAGTTATTGCCTACCTAAGTGACGTCACTACTGACTGACGTCTGCACTAGGGCAAAGACAAATAAAAATCAAAATGAAAAACACAAATAACTTATCCCAGAAATCATACTTTTGAAATCTGATAATTGCAAGCGGTTTATTAAACCTATTCCTCGAAATGGTTTTTGAATGACTATACTTGTGAAAAATTGGCTCATCCCAATTGCAGTCTCGTCTCAGTAGCCGATGTCAACCTATAACAAATCTTCCTGTACATTTGTCTCTCCGGAAAAAAACTAAAAGATTATTGGTCCAACTTTGACGCGAAGATTGTTCCACGGAAAATACCCGGCACATGGACCAGCTTTGAATTAGTTTTTTTTTCAAAAGCCGCTTGTTAGGCAAGCGAGTGAGATTCGAGTCCTGATGAAAAATGTTTACCCTCCATTAGACTTTTAGATATACTCCCACTTATCGTCCACATCTGGGGCCTGTTTCTCAAAAGTAACTTGAATTCCAAGGCGAAGTCTCTTTTAATACATGTTGGAAAGAAATTTCCGTTTCTAAGACATGGTACAAGAGTTTATGAAACAGGCCCCTGGTAGCTAAAAAAAGTGTACTCTGCGTTCATTTTGCGAGCAACCGAAATGTGACATTATCTGCCACTATTTCTTAATTTAAACATTTTGAAATCAAGAATTTAAAATGTTGGCAGCATTGGTTCGAAGGTGAAAGGGAAAGAAATCGAGTTAAAATCTGAACGACAGACTCTTTGATACCCAACCAAGAACTTAAAGTTAGAAAGCTATAATTTTGCATGAAGATTCCGTTCGTCATATGTATATACTAGTACAATCATACATTACACCAAGAATGAGGCTTTTATTTTTGTACTTCCAACGGGAAACGTTAATGATCCTATAAATATAAATCCTGACGTCATAGACGTCTCAAATAACCTTTTAGAGCAATGACGTCATGTAGAGAAACAGGGCAAAGAATGTGTCTGAAATAATTCTATCCAGTAAGCCTTTGTCTGTTAATGGCTGCAGCCACCCGCTGTGGCTTTGTAATTTGTTTCTATAGGGTTATTTTCAGATTTTCCATTACTTTGCTGTAAATAGTGGAGGTTACATACACTATTTTATTCATTAGTACGTACTCTTCGACTACCGTGACAATTTTACATACAATTTGCATCTCTGAAGTTAATTTCGACCTCATTACAACCTCTTTTGTTGCACCGTCGAACCTGTGATACATAAACACAGCTGCACCGCCACTACGAGTAGCTATCTCCGTACGGATACTTTTAAATTGGTAATTCGTTGCTAAAGTTTTGTTTAATGACAATCCCACCAAAAACATTTCATACAAAATTTTGCCTTGCTTGGCCGCCAAGACTCACATGCTTATAACGCTTTCGCTATAAAAAAGTTATCTACCAATTATAAATTAGTTATAACACAATTGTAAAAGTTTTAAGTATAAATAAGACAATAATATGTAATAGTTAAGAATTATTTTGAAAAAATTACTGACCGTTGAGTTCGTTTCGGCTTTCTTCTCAACAGTGTCTTGGGAAATGCCGTAGAGTCAGACTTGTAAAAGTGCCCTTGTGGCCTACTTACAGAATAAACAATTTGAATTTGAATTTATGAGATCCCAGAAAAAGCCTAGCCCCTAAGCCCTGAGGCCCTGACTTTCCTAACCTTGGTTTAAAAAGTATGGCATCAACAGGTTTCAAGCCCCGAAGCCCTGAGTTTACTAACCCTACACCTTGGTTTAAAAAGTATGACATCAACTGGCTGCAAGCCCCTAAGCCCTGAGTTTGATAACCCTACACCTTGGTTTCAAAAGTATGACTCGGCCGTTTCATAGAGGACCATAAATAAGTCCAACGGACCGTCTGGCCCACATGTCATCTTGGTTTTGGCGGACTTCAGATTTTTTGGTTACGGGCTGGTTAAATGAGCTAGCTGCCAGAGCCGCAAACAAAGACTGCATTTCTGTGGAGCCACATATCTCATCAGGGTTCGTAAATGCGAGCAAAATTCAACCCGGTCGTCACTGGTTGTCATTGTCATACGTCATATTAATCGATTTTAATCGCATTTTGCGATTCCTGCTCATCATCATCATCAATAGGGAATATGCATGAATTTTGTATTTTTGCTTTATTAAAAGCTCACTCATGTAACAAACAGTAGGCAAAAATAGTTTTCCGAATAGCTATAAACATAACCAAGATATAAGCTATCAAATATTTCATTCTATTTCTTTCTTGCAAAGCAGAATTTAATATGGAGTTTATATGGCCGGAGTGCACTATGACGTAACATTGCATATCGGACCCCTCTATGTAATTAGTAGTTTCAAATGCCTACATGATGCGTATTTCATGGTCGATTTTAATATTAATTTCAAATTTTGAAATAGTTTTAACGGTATTTTGATATTTAGTTAAGAAAAGCGATGAAAAAAAACATGCGTGCACCCTATTCATCATATATTTAAGAGCTAAGTTATCGTCGGTGAAATAATTATCTTATTTTTATATCTCATGTCATATTTTACCGTGAGTTCTTTGTGTTGATAATTATTTGCCATGAAATGAATTGTTAGGGTAGGTTTATAATGAATACGTCTACGGAGCATGACGTCGGCGCAGTGTGGGCGGACGGAGCCTTCCAGAGCCTTCCAGAGCCTTCTCGGTTCAAGAGCAATGCCCTTCTAATTAATTAACTCCGAAGGCGCTGAGAAGCCCCATTTTACAGGTGTACAATGTTGTTTACTTTTCAGTTACTTTAAAATAACTTTCTTTGTAGGTAGTTTAATATACATCAACTATATTTTTCCTGCCTCGCACTACTGATCTGTGCAATTCATTATCGCCGGTAATATTTCCAGACGAACGCTTACCACCAGGCAATCCGTCTGCTCGTTAGCCCCCAATAATATTAAAACAAGAAAACGATACATTTATCGCACTATTATAATTAAAAATGTAACTCTGTTTGTCTTTGCCTTTTCACGCTTAAACCATCGAGCCGATTTAAAGAAAGAAACGACATAATATAGTTTTTATCCCAGATTTTATACCTTAAAAGCGTGCAACGGGGGCTGGAAGTTTGAATGGAGATCAGTCATTAAAATATGCGCTACTCAGTTATCAGGAACGCGGGTGAGATAAATATAATACTACGTGTACCGACACCGACATTGAACAGTTTTCAAACAAATAAGTGAAACGGGCTTTTTGCAGGTTTCTGCTACTTTTGTAACTGATTTCAATTATTTATGGAATAAGCATTGCCGGACTTGAGGATGGTTATAAAATACTTTTTATCAGACTACACTGAACTAAAAAAGAGCTTCTCTACCGAATAAAAAAATAGTCCTACCATATTCTAATTCTGGCAGGTCAGTGGCTAAAGAGCTTTCAAGAAAAAGCCGCCGATGAAAGTTTGCAGGAATATTTAGACAATTCACACAGTATTTTTGTACAGTCAGTAGCAGAAGTATCTAGTCAAGCGCACCAAGTGCTCAAACCAAAAAAAATTTGCATTAACAACACACAATTCCATATATGAAATGCCTGGCGGACCCCAAACTAACTAAAAAAACTATACTTCGTATCGCGATAAGACAGTGACAATAGCCATTACTTTACAATACCCTGGACCTCACCAAATGGTTACCAAAAAAGTTACCTTGCTGTACATTTTACATTTGGATGCGTTTAGTTGCTCAATAATTACCGATGTCTGGCTAATAACGAATCTGCCTGTAAAGATCCGACTTAGTCGCGAACATTGTTCCACGGAAAATACCCGGCACGTGCCGGACCAGATTTGACTTATTTTTTCTTCAGTTTTATATATTGTACAATATTGGACGCTGTGCACTTTGCAGATATTATTGTAAAAACGCCGATAAGCATATAGTCATATGAGCTTGCAAATAATCTACACACGACCCTATCACTCAGTATGTTTTGAGTTTATTCTTTTGCTCCTGATTGTATATCACAGGTTCAATTTAGAGAGACAATTTTGTCAAGAAGTCTGACCTCAAATCTGGAATAGCTGTGTGGACAAACGGCCGTCCACGGCACGTCCCCTAAGCCAAGGCCGCGGCAAGGGGCGTCGGTAAACACAGCGTATTTACCCTCGTGCCCCTAGCGGGTAATGTAGCCGCATTTGCCCAAAATATTGCACGGTTTAAACCAGCCTTCCAGAATGGGCTGTGACATCATCCAAAATCAACTGAAATCATCGATGATCTTAATCATTTCCATCTAAATACTTCTTGTTAATCTAACGAGCAATCGAGATATGAAATTCAAACCTTCGAGAAAAGAGCGCACTCCCACCTGAAAGACCGGCAACGCACCTGTGACTCCTCTGGTGTTTCACGTTTCTATGGGCGACGGTGATCGACGGTGAAGGTCGCATCGGTCTCCAAATACTGCCGGTGACCATTTATTCCACAGTTATGTCGTGCGAGGCAGGTCACAGTTGTGGACTGTCAACCATTAAAAAATTGCATAAAAACTAACGCTTTCTACCTGATTGTGCAGTTCTCGAAACATCAGTTAAGTAAGTACTACCTAAATGATAATTTTCAAATTACTGTTCTGTTATTGAAGAAATAATTAATAAATTTTATGTCTCAATAAGAACGTATTTTTTTATAGTTAATTGTAAGTATATTTAATTGACCAACCGCTTAGACTAAATAAGTTTTTTTAACTGTAAGGTAATTTAACACTTAACAAGGATGTACGAATAAAACAAAAAATAATGGACAAACATTAAGGTTCGGCGGAACGGCGCGATCGTCACCTGTTGCGCGCTCCGCCCCAAACAAACGAAAAGCGAAGAAGTCAAGAATCTTGAAAATGAATTTCGAATAAATTTGACTAAGCTTTAGAAAGTACTATATTTCTATTTATGGATATTAAATAAATAAATCAGAAATCAAATCGATATTTTGCTTTTATAAACACTTTTTTTAATTCTCGACACTTTTCAAGACCGATTCCTAAAGTTTTAAACAATAAAATGTGATATTTTTTTTGTCTATTAATGCCTTCATAGAATGTCCGAGCATGCAAAGCGGAGTAGGTTATTGTGTTATTTCCTTTACATGTGTACCGGTATACTTTTTGTTCGTTTTAATAACTGTTTGGCTCGAAAGAGGCACCTTTTAAAATAAATAAAATATAAAATTGTTTATTTCAGACCACTTTGATTCATAGGTTGTTAGACACAATATAGCCTTATGACTACGTTAGTCGCCTAGAAAAAAGCAAACTTAAATAAATACAAAATTCTTTAAATGCGTTGCCATCGTATCGTGGCCGTAAGAGCGACAGGCGAATTAGTTTTTAGTAAGAACATTAAAAAACACAAATTGTCAATTAATTTTCTGCTTAACTTTGATAAGATACGAGCGCCGCCCAGGATCGAACCGGCTACGCACTAGGCAGCCCGCCCTTTCAGCGTGGCGGAGTGTCGCGGTGGCGAGTCGCCATCTGCGACCACAGTCGCCTATGCCCTCCCGCGCCGGTCGCACGCAATCGACCAATGCCGCCGAGGTTCAAGACACGACTCAAGACCATCCAACCATAAATAACCTAAACTAACAACAAATGGGATAAGCCAATCCCTTTCTTGAATTATAAAAGACATTTTGAAATTGACGTGGAGTGACTTTTAATTAGTTTTGATTATTTATTTTATCGAGCTTTTTAGTGTGATATTAGCTTTTAAGTTTAGTATTTTTAGTAGTGTTGTGATTTTTTGAGTTTAGTGAAGCATGGAGGAGCAAGGAGGTATGTATATTTTGTATTAATTTTTTAACGTATATCTCATTTAAAAAAAACATATGTACTTAATATTAGTAAAATTAATCAAAGGGACAATATTAAATAATTACCAACTAACAGTCCGGAAACCAACCTTGTACTTACCGTACCGAATATTCCAATACTTAACTACCGGCGTAACTATATACCTCAATGTAAAACTGCAAATATAAAAAAAGGAAATGTCCCAGTGGTCGACACGGTCCCATTAGTTGGTGCCTTTAGCCTTAATTCAAAGCAATAGAGGTTACAAATATGGTGCCAAATATTGGAATAAGGATGTCAAGCATTGGCACATCTTAGTATGACATTCATTACAACAACTAGTATGGATGGTAATGGCGCTTTAGAGGTGTTGATTGTTTAAAAATCTTTTTTCTTTGGTCGCGTCGAACAGCCACGGTCCAATTGGGGCAGGAGACATGTCCCCCCCAAATCGTACACGTCGAATTGAAAAATCTTCAAAAAACAAAAAAAAAAAATTTTTTGCCAATAAAAATAAAAAACTTCCATTTGTTTCATAATGTGTGCAATAAAAATTGTGTATTGTGCAATAAAGTCTGATTTTAGTCAACATATTTTATTATTAGTGACCCCCTCTACAATTTCAGGCTGCTCCGCGCCTATTAGGTACACTTATAGAATTGAACTCAAAACCTTCTAAATACTGCACCGTAGAGACGATAACCAACCGATAAAAAATGAGGTGAACAAAGAGAATGCAGTGGATAAGATAGCTTAAGGGTGCGACCACAGGGGAGCCGGTGGTTGCAAGATGGAGTAAATTCGTACACGTACATAAATTAAGTGTTTGCGTCTGTCAATCTGTTCGCAGTAAACTCAGATGTAATCAATCAAATTTAATGCGGTCGTTTACCAAAAAATACACGGCTATTTTTAAAACATGTCATTGCGTGATTATTATTAGTGGGAGCGTCTTATTACTTTGTCCTCAATATTGAAGAAAAGCGATGATGACTAGACTTTAATAATTAGTACGTCATGTAGATTAATAAAAAATATTGGACGGGTATTTTTTCTTTTTTTTACATTTTCAAAAAATAAAGGCGAATCATTGAGTCAAAATGTCGCGTGACATTACTCCTAGGTACAAATTTTACGTAGGTAGGTATTTTAAAAAACCAAAAATGCGTGTCTAATATTTTTTTTTTATCTAACTGACGGATTCATTAGAATTTTGATTTTCATATCCAATCATGTATATTCCATGTGGCGCCAGTTTCGGTTGTATTGTAAAAGTCGCGGCTTTCTACAATTGAAATTGGGTTGATTGGTTTTATAAATTACCTAAAATTGCGAACAGAGGAAAAAGACGGTTAAAGCGCTTAAATAATCACCCAAATACGAAAATCCCGTAAAGGAAAAATTTTAAGATTTCATATCGTGTGCCATTAAAAATTATCACAAGTTTTCAAATATCATTAAATGAAAATCAGTTATTTCTGACTGTTCTTTTGTCTGTATTTTTTGGATATGGAGGTCCATCAATAGATTCCCTTACATTTTTAGGGTCTGTCTGTCAAGACCGTTTTTCTCAGGGACGCGTGGAGGAGATCAAGTTAAAATTAACATCAAATACTTATATCTGCGGTCCCTTGAAGGTATAAAAAAATCAAGCTTCTAAGTCAACGCAATCCAAAGATAGTCACTAAAAAACAAAGGTGTTTTCATACAAATTGCGGTCCATGGAAAACCTATAGGGAACTTCCAATTATCCTAGAGACATGAGATTTGGCATGAGGGTAGATATAATAGCTAAACCCACAAAATAAATCTGAAAATCTTATTTTTTAGCTAACACTGAAGTTTCATTAATACGGCTATTTTCAGTGTGTATTTTGTATGGGATCCTCAATGCGCGAGTCCTCGTACTTGGCCGGTTATTTTTTACAACTTTTCTCCAATAATTATCGCACCGAACGGTTCAATGCTAAAAATAACTAAAGAGGCGCAACAAATGATAGATAAGCGTACAGTTATTGATGCAGTTATTAAGTTTTATTAGGAGTGAGACTCAATTGATCGCATGCCGCCGGGTTTGACGAGTTGTCTTGAGTACGAATTACAACACTATGTATTACAACATAGTATTGACTACTAGCCCCATTATTGTAACTGTTAAGAGGATGCATTGAAAATTAAAGCTATTTTTTAAGTGATATTTTTGTCTAGTATATGAAACAGGCTGGTTTTTAGATATGTGTTTTTTGACTATATAACCTATTGAGTGATTAACGTGGAAACATGTTTGTTGATTCCACGGTAGATAAATTATAAAAAAACGCGTCTTAATTTTCCGTATTTGTCTAGTTGGTACAAACCACAGATTATTAAACGGCTAAATTACGTTAAAATGTCATTCTTCCCTTTATCTATTACGTGATTAACTTAAATGTTAACAAAACATAATAATATCTTCGATTTCATTGTACTTTTACATCTGGCGCTTACGCCAAAAAACCCCAAGCATTTGTGCTTTCTCTTTTTTTGATGCGCGCGACCAATAAATGCACCCCTTATTACAAATTCCGCTCATTGGCCTGCTCGGCGTTTGGAGCGTGGTTAACGTACGAATGACGATGCAGGCCCTTAATGTGATATTACGTTTTCCAATAAGTATTTGCAACACAATAGTAGAGATCAATAATAGGCGTCAGTGTTACCAACGTTACGCTTGTGTTATCTCATCTGGTAAACTGTTATATCTTCGTCTGGCCTAATCACATGGCATTACCTTACGAATACCCCTCTGCGACAGTAATCGCAAAATTTCTGGTTAGTTTATACGGTAAATTGACAGTGTGGGTGTTTTATTCTTTGTAGGTGATTTCTTTTAGTTGTGTGCGTTTTTAGAACTAGGAATATTTCTGTAGTGTGCTGTACGTGTTCACCTCATCTCCTGCTAAAAATTGATGTATAATTTGTTCGGTAATGACACGGTTTGCTATCTCCATTAGATGCTTTATCCCCCACAAAATCACCCCAACGCTTTCTCGATCGCTTCTGGCGACTAAATTATTTTATTATCAGTTTTTTCAGGTTTTAGGACCTGTTCCAATAATTACGTTTTAAGCATGATACACAATAGAAGAAAGCAGATTGTTCAACTATTCCAAACAAATTTTCCTCCCTTGTTTCAACTCTTCAGGGATTGCAGAAACCTTGGTCTCAACTCCTCAAAAGCTTCAAATAATTAACATACGTTGCTTTTCCCAGTAAATTAGGCAGTTTATTGTTTGTTTCATATGTATGGATACACTCTCAAAAAAACCTTATCTTACATTAAATACTTAATTATTTTAGAATGTTCCCAAGAAAGCTCGATAGTAAACAAATAATGTTATTGTTGACATAGCACCCGTCACAATACAGGTTGATTCACCGCGATAGCGATGTGCTTCGGGGACTGGCTCAGGGTGAAGATATCGTGTTGACAGACTATTTGTAAAAGCGTCCATTGCTATTCGATCGCTGTGTGAGTCTTAATCATATGAGCGGTCTTAAGAGTCCTTTCGTTATATTTTTAATAAAAGAAAAGCGTCGGAAATGGATTTTTCACGTTGTATTTCTAAAACCCAAAAATATATTTAATATTCTGATTAGTTCTTTGCATAACTTAGTTCACAATTTTGTAAGTAGTGGCCTCAAATTTTAGAAGCACTGAATATTTAAACTAAAACCCGATTATCAACAGTAGTTTTCTAAAGAGCGCTTATGATGTCTCATGAAAACCTACTTGTTAAAACGTTTTTTCAGATCGAAATTATGCCCTTATTTTACACTGCAGCCTCAAATTTTCGTTATTTTGTACATATGCATATGTAGATCGTTATAATTAGGTATACCATTTTTTTTTAATCTACCAGAAAACACAACCATTTTCTCAGTATCGTTGAATTATTAATGTTATGCATCTTACAATTAATGGTGCTACGTCTCGTTTGTGGATCGCAGAATAATTGGATATTTTCTATTCGTGTAGTTTTCTGAAATAAAATACCCTTTTCTTTCTTTCCAAGTAGACATTTCATGATGTTCTTAACTGCGATGACATAATTTTTAGATCGATTTTCTTTTTTTCTGCTTATTTCGTTTACTGCATGCGCAATATCAGGTCGAGTTCTAGTTCATAAATAAAGCAGACTTCCCACGGCTTCCCTGTACGGGTAGTCATTTTTTTATTTCAACATAATTCAGTAAAATTTCTCTCTTATTCATAACTTGTATTAATATTCGGCCGCATGCGCTGAATAAGCTCTTAGTTCCGGCCGAACGTGTTTTTTGATAGCGGCGACAGGGCTCTTAATAGATTTCTAATTTGTAACATATATGTATTCCTACCTACTAGAATGTGCCCGCGACTTTGTCAGCGGAGAGCCAGAATCCTATAAGCATCTGTGAGTAACCAGCTATCCGTGTACCAACAATAGTTGAAATCGGTTTAGCCATTTCGGCGTACAACGACACATACAAAAATATCCAAAAAACATTATTTTCTTGCAAATATCTTCAATATACAGATATATATCATTACAACTTTATAATACTATATGTATATGAAAACTTTACTTGCTGCTGTAGGATTCCATGTTGAGATATTTTTCCACTTACACGTAGTTTTACTCTTACTTTTTTAGAAAAGAATTAAAACCAATCTTAGTTTTGTAACTCATTCTATAAAAGGCAAACTAAAAAAAATATAATATTTATTTAAAAAATATGTTTCAGAGACTTGTTTATGTCTTCGTCCTTAGTCCATAGATAAAAAAAACCGGCCAAGTGCGAGTCGGATTCGCGCACTGAGGGTTTCGTACAAAATATACGCCCGTATTTATGAAAATCCAGTGTTAGTAGAGCCCTAGTCCTAAGCAGAATGTACGCGATGTTTGGTCATTTTATATTGGTCACTGAGATAGACAGACATACATAAAATTATACTGTTTTTAGTATTTGTTGTTATAGTTAAAATTTCAAGTGTCTAACCATCACGGTTCATGATACAGCCTGGAGACAGACAAACAGACAGACAGACAGACAGACGGACGGACAGCGGAGTCTTATAATAGGGTCCCGTTTTACCTTATGGGTACAGTACCCTAAAAAGGTCCTTCCAGAAAAATATAGTATTATGGTAACTATTTAGGTAAACCTATTGATTTTCGGAATGCCAGGTAATCTATCCACCTCTACGTGCACATGTGTGAATATTTTGCATTTGTAAACTTTACTACTAAACACATGCCTGACATCTGTTAGCATCCATCGGACTTAATAATCCTGCGTTTGTTTGTCAACTACGCTCACATGTAAGATGTAAGCAAGGTCCCTTATTAGGGTTCCGTTCACAAAGGCTAAAACGGGACCCAATTACTAAGACTCTGCTGTCCATGAACCGTGACAGCTAGACAGTTGAAATCTTCACATATGATGTATTTATATTGCCGCTATAACAACAAATACTAAAAACAGTATAATTTTATGTCTATCTGTCTGTAACCAATATAAAATGATCGAACCCCGCGTACATTTTGCTTATTAATAGGGCTCTGCTAACACTGGAACTTCATAGATACGGCCGTTTGTAGCGTATATTTTGTATGGAACCCTCGGTGCGCGAGTTCGACTAGCACTTGGCCGGTTTTTTTACGTTACATAGCCGTCCAATGCCAAGGGCTGTCCGACAGCCCAAGATCCGCTGTCGTACAAGGCAATCTTTAGCACATTATTATTGTCATTTCCACTCGCTCGCCGCTTGTTAGGAGTTCGATAATGGGCAGATAAAACATGGCGGCTTATATAGATAGATGAATTCTGAGTACACTTCAATTCTTCACTTGCTTAAACAATTAGTATGTCTTTTTTTGGGTTTATGTGGACTGGAAATTTCTGGTAATGTTAGCTATTTAAGTATTGTATAAGCGGTATTTATTTATTAATGTTTGAATGTGTATTGCCACCTAATTAACTCACTCATTTTAACTGTTCTGTTTTTAATAACCTTAGCCAATGAAGATCAAATGCCAACAAAGCAAGATCATTCTTCTTGAATATACATGAATCACATATTATCTAGATTTTATGACTAAATATGTTGGTACGTCAAGCAGGTCGTCAAATCTGACTTAAGAAAGAAGCCAAAGGCGAGACCTATGGAAAATAATAGTTTATACGGGTCTAGGGGTCATGTTATAGTAGCAACGAGTCCGTCAGCGCTGCTTTCGAGGTTGATACTCACTTTGTGAATGGCAACAAAGGACGTTAAGTACAAATAGATTTTTCACCACACTCGCCCGGAAAAGTACCATTTACAGCACAATATCTGCGTGGAGAAGTTCGTTTTATCCGCTAGCGTGGAAAAGTTATTTTTTATTATAAGTGTGTTTGTTTTGTTATATAGGTTCATTATAATAAGTTTAAAATGAAAAATAATCGTTGAAAAATAAAATTTTCCTCGCTGTAGTGAGATGAAAAGTTACGTGTTATTATTTGGCTTCTCGTGCCTTGAAAGCCTCTTTACTCTTAGGAATCTATATGTGAAGCACTTGCTCCGCTCGTGGTTCGATTTTAGATTCCTTCGCTTGCTCGGCTTTCAATTCAAACACTCGCGCCCAAATAACAAATTTGCAGCTTTGATAATAAATAACTATGTGCAGCTTTTAATCTGTTAGTCCATTAAATTGTAAATTTCACTGTCTAATCAATTATTGAATTTGTAATTGTTCAATTGACTTTAATTTTATTGTATTATTTTAATAATTTGTTGACAGGAAAAAAGGCCAAGTGAAAAGTACTCTAAACCGGCGAGCATGCATGAAGAGAGATTAATGAATGTTAAGGAAGCGGCAGTTGTATGCAAGGACCGTATAGCAAGTGGAAGGAGGAAGTCTCTGCCTACCCCGTAATGGGAAAAAGGCGTGATTGTATGTATGTATGTATGTATGTATGTTCTTGACATATGAGAGCTGCATCTGAGGTGTAGCTATAATTATTGTTAAATGTAAATAAAAATAATAATAAAAATGTGCTAAAACTGTAAACTGAACTTTGTTATATGCACTCAGTGTGAAGTTAGCTTGAACCCTGCTGCATTATCTGTGGCTTACATCGATTGCGTAGGTTCTTCACAATCAACGGCACTCGTAGATCAACGAACTGCTGTCTAGCCGATACTACCGCGATACGAGCCGATAATCCAGCTGTATACTAACAACACAAGCGTCTATCAGCATTCAATTATGATTGCATTGTATAATCTTCTCTATAAAGTTGTAAAACACTGGATATATTGAAGACTACAGATTCGTTTGCGGAGGAAAAAGTCATAATACGGACTATTTGAAAGTCACTGAATCCTTAAATACATGTAATTTTTATTTATTTTTCATTACACTTGCTCGTAAATGGTCTAATTACATACTAGAAATGCGGGCCGTAAAACGCAAACTACGCCCTAGGGCTGTAAAAAATTTATTTATCTAAATTACGGTATGCTTGTATGTGTCGTTGTGGCTTCATTACGCCGAAAAGTCTAAACGGATTTTAACTATTTTTGGTACACGGGTAGTCCACAGATGACGCTAAAGAAGTCTTCTACTATTAAAATAGAACAACAATTATTTTCTACTTGTGATATATTTAGCTCAGTTGGTTACAACTGGCTACGAAGTTGGCGGTCCCGGGTTCGAATCCCCGCCATATTTTCGGATGAACTCAAATGTTTGTTAATGGGCCTTGAATGCTATCTACGTATTTATGTATTACTAGCTTCTGCCCGCGACTTCGTCCGCCTTAAATTCGGTTATCGCGAATGAGGGTATTTTTCCGGGATAAAAAGTAGCCTATGCCCTTCCCCGGGACTCAAACTATCTCCATACCAAATTTCATCCAAATCGGTTCAGCGGTTTAAGCGTGATGAGGTAACAGACAGACAGACAGACAGACAGACAGACAGACAGACAGACAGACACACACACTTTCGCATTTATAATATTAGTATGGATATGTATTTATCTATATATTATATACTAGCTGTGCCCGCGGCTCCGCCCGCGTAGAATTCGGTCTGTGTCAGTAAGCAGCTAATTTACCCCTCTCCCCTGGAGCCGAAACTTGAACTAAAGTCTAGATAAAATGTTATAAAAATAAAACTACACTCCAAAATCAATAGTTTTTGCACTTATTTAAATTTTTGACGTGATTAAAAGACATAGAGTATATACTTAGAGGTGTATCGGACGATACAGTAATATTTTTCTATTTTTACGTCCTTGACTGTAGTACTATCTAAATCAAGTCCATGGCAAATATCACCCAAATCGGTCCTCCTGTCAAATCAGACTAAGCATGAAAAGGTAACAAATATACACATAGAAATCCATACTTCTTAACAACCTTTCGAATTTAGGTCTAATATTATTTAGAAGTAAGATTAGAGAAAAGGTGAATATAGATATTAAGGCCAAGTATTTACATTTTATTTACAGTTAAGTTTATGTATGCACAACTAAATATGTACCTACATATAATTATATCTACAGTTAGATACTCCAAAAGTAGGTATCTAAAGTATATTTACATACCATTGACATTTTACAATATTATTTTGTACACCACATTGTGATTCTTCCCCGCAGGCATTAGCACGAACAGCTCCGTGCAGCTGGTGACGCGCAAGCACGCCACGTAGAGCTACTCGTGCGAGAAGCAGCCCGTGAGCAGGTCCACGCCGGCGGCGGGCAGCGTCTGCCCCTGCGACTTGTTGATGGTCATGGCGAAGCAGACGCTCACGGGGAACTGTAGGCACTTGAAGCGGAGCGGGAAGTTGCTCGGAATGAGTGAGGTGTGGGGGATGAACACAACTTCCCCGGCGCCGCACCCCATAATTTTTTTCACTGCAGCTGCACTACTTTTAGGGTAAAGGTTCCGTTGCATAACTTTGGAGGTGACAAATTCCAAAGAAGCATGATCGGAACTCCAACTTTCAGGGTTAATGTGTATGCTGGGAGTCCTGAAGCCCTCAATGAGTTTAGGAACTCCATCAAGTATGTTGTGACGAAGCCTTCATCCAAGACAGTGTTAATGGAATTATATACTACCTGTTCACCTTCGATTTCCGCCAATATCCGCGCATTAACGGCTCTCTCACAAACCGAAGAGTTCTCACGTCGCGTCACCTGGCTCAGGTCTCCGTATACGCTCTGAATGTGGTCTTCAACGGACGGAACGATCTTGCATAACGTCTCTGGTCTGGTTATCGAATCAGGCCGTTGGTTTCCTCCAGAAGTCCTTCTCCAACCTGAAGCAGTACCTGGGCAAAATCTTGCACATGTGAGCCTCCTCCTTGTTGATACCACTGAGCCACTTATGTCGTATTTTGTTGTATTATTAAATGAATTATATTCAATTAAATTTGTTGATATCCGTACCCCCCCTTTTAAACTTAGAGTTAATTTGGCAAAATGCCAAGGTATTAATTTTAGTGCCACCTGTTAGTTTAGCAAGGTACTCGATAGTAGTCGTAGGCTCGTGTAGCACATATTTGAGAAAAGTTTGCTCATCCTTTCTAAGTAGCGCCATAAGATTCAGGTGCAAACTTAACTCAATCAAGTGTAGTGGCTCCTTTTAAGGGTTGAATTTTTATAGCCTATACCTGGCCGAGAATTTTCTCAACAGATTCGTAAAGTTTGCATCAAAATCTGTTGAGCCGTTTTCACGTGATGCGCGTACAAACAAACAGACAAACAGATAAACAGACAAAAATTCTAAAAACTGTTGGAACGTGTTCTGTTATCGATTCTAAGTATCCCCAGCCAACTTTTTTTTCGAATGTCTTCCACGTACGGACTTTCGAGCCTCTTCAGCTTTATTATATGTATAAGAAAGATGTCGTCGCCTAGTTAGTATCTACTTTGCTTAGTTTGGGACTGAGAGTAGGTCGATTTGTGTAACATTGTCCCTGATATTTATTTATTATTTACTATAGATAAATCCTTGTCTGTTTAAAGGGTTAGTAAATATTGTCTACATTTATACCATAGTTATATGATTCGCATTTCGTAAGCTCTAATGGACAAGAAGTGTCCAAATCTTGTGCTGTGATTGGTAGATGTTGACACTTCCTGTCAGTTAGACCTTACGTTATGGTGGCACCAACTGGCGATATTTCCATTTGAGAAAACCCTCATAGTTTCAAAATTACATTGGTTCCTTGTTTCACTACAGAACCATGAAAAGTGTTAACTAGCATTATGATGTACAAATGTCGGCTGATATTCGAGTCCCAGCGCATGTTATTAAATAGATAAGTTCGATATAGGACAGTAGCCCGAACCGTGACGTAGTTTTCCCCAATATCACCACCATTATCACGTGATAAGTGATGGTTATCTGCGCAATGAGACGGATTTCAAGGGTACCAGTTATTGCAAGTTGTAAATAGTCTTTCCAGCCGGATTCCTTTGTTTCCCATAGTTGAAACTGTGGAAAGTCATCATGGAATGTTGGTCATAAATCTTTAGGATGTTTGAAAAAGTCAGTCTCTAGAACACATTAGAATCGGTTTCATTTGTAACAGACCTGAAAAATGAAAGGTTTCTTAGAAAAATGCGATTATGACTTACTTTTTTTTTCGTTTAAAACACCTGATGGAAAGTGCCGATCGTCGCTCATGGATACGGCAACACCGGAGGAATCGGCCATACGTTACCAATCCATGAGTGCCCCGGTAACTTCATGAAAAATCCCATGTTATAGCGTTCCGGAAACACCTCAGGGGGTAGTTCATTCCACAACTTGCAAGTACATGGTAAAAATGAGCGTGATGCCCGTAAATTAGGAAATAAGGAAGATCATTAGATTATAACTTTAAAATTTATGGCTGTCAATATGGGATGGGGTCTGTGCTCCCAACAAACAGGTATCTACCGAGGTAATTGCAAATACAGTGGACACTCGATAACTCGAATATCAAGGGAAATGCTAAAAAAACTGGCTAAGAGCATGTCGGACCATGCTCAATTTAGGGTTCCGCAGCCGTTTATACAAACAAGTCCACTACAGATGAAAAAATACGATATGAAAAAAAATCACTATCAAAAGAGCGTATCTCCCCGGCACTTACGTCCTTTTACTGAGAAGCACAGTTTTTTGGCAATCCATACTAATATTATAAATGCGAAAGTGTGTCTGTCTGTCTGTCTGTTACCTCTTCACGCTTAAACCGCTGAACCGATTTCGATGAAATTTGGTATGGAGATAGTTTAAGTCCCGGGGAAGGCTACTTTTATCCTGGAAAAATACCCTTATCCGCGATAAACGAATTTAAGGCGGACGAAGTCGCGAGCAGAAGCTAGTAACTTAATAACGGTATGTCCGATCATTTTGACAATAATTTTGGTTGAAAGTATTTATTAAGTTTTATATTTGTAAATTTTTTCATATTTTTTTAACATACCGTTTAGAAAATAGAGGGGAGGGGACACAATTTTTGCTACTTTCGGAGCGAATATTTCCGAAAATATTTACTAAATCAAAATCGTTTTCGAGAAACCTCAAAGTGTTTTTAAAAGGTCTGTCGAATGATGTGCCACACATTGATATTTGCTAAAATTTACCAAGTTTGCTTTTTGCAATTCAAGTTATACAGTGTATTCCTAAATATTATCATGTTCTATTAATACTTCGCCGGAAAATAACATATAGTTCGGGTTACTAAGTCTAAATAATTCGAGATACTGCGTATTTAGGGGTTCAGCGGAAGGGAATAGCATTTTTTTCGACTTACAGAGAATTACGACTTAACGAGGTTCGAGTTATAGATATTCCACTGTAGGTACCTACATGTAGAATATAAGCATTTACTTGCGATTCAGGCTACGCGTGTCTTGTTTCATCTAAAAGTATAAACCATGCAAATATTCAATAAATCAAAACATTCATCGTCATTTAAATAAAACAATTTAACGGATTATATCGTATATTTTTTAATTAAATAAGTAATAATCTCAGAAACAGAAGAAAATATTACATTAAATCGTCTTCATTAACTTTGGAATTTATAATATTAGTTAGGACCAAGTAGGTTAATGAGGCGATCTCCCGCCGCCCGCCTAACTGACTCCTCGCCTGTTCTGGTGCCTGATAAACACCATAGACCACCGGAGGCCACTCGACGCCAGCATTCCGTGGTTGCGTGGTGGTTTTAGAGCTTGATTACATCGCTACATGAAGAAAGGTGGCCGCGTCGTCAAGTTACACGGCGCCATGTGCATTGAGGAGACACACAATACGCCGTTCCAACAGGATCCACAACTCACGCATTGTACACGCCCGGGCCTGATTTAGACAGCCAAATCTCGGGAATATCAACAAATACGGATTAATCCACTTTGCAGGGCGATTTCGCCTATTCAAAACGCGTTAATCCAAGCAAGATGTGACTCGATACAAAACTGGTGCGCTCCGGAGCGCCAGCAAAACCACCAGGTTCACAAGACAATGTAGTTTAATGTGCATGTTCACGCGCTATGCTTACCTAATTCTGACGTCTCTAATCAAGTGACAGCTCCTGTCATACGCCAGAAATATACTGACAGGAGCGTTCGGTTTCAACATTGCCCTTGTTTTGTGTCTGAAGTCAGTTTTTACCTGCTTGGCGGACCAATATATTTGGACCTGTGATCTGGAACGTGTACCACTACTTCACATGTCTTATGGACGAACTGAAGGCAGCGAAGTCCAAAATTTTAAGAATGATACCTCAGTAACGTGAAACATAAGAAAGAAGAAAGCCTTAGAAAGGGCACGGTGCCTTGTCGTGCTTCCTTCACTCGCCACGCCGTTTCACGTCGACGGTGCCGTGCTGTGGTGATATGCTGGTCAGGCTCTTAGACTGTATATAGTCGATCGGTGGCGCTATAAGGACTGCGCCAGCCGGATATGCAAGCTTTCTATAACTGGGAGGAAGTCGCAGTGGATAAAGACAAGTGGAGGAAATTGGTAATGAATGGGCGTAAAATCTTTGATGATACGTGGTTCAGGGCACTCTCGACCAAAAATGACAAAAGTCGAACCTCAATATCTGCCAAGCCTGTGGTCGCGTGTGCACTAGGCTTACTTAGCCACGAAAAACGTTGTCTTCTTTCATAACACTGTTTTTATAGCCTATTACTGACTTAAAGGCCATTGATTGATTGAGTCAGAGGTAAATTGCATTGGGCAATCCGTTGACGAGCTGCGGACCTGCATTTCTGTAAAGTTTGAAAAAAGTGGTCAGGATATTAGAGAGACTAGCCTGAGAACTTGACAGCTCGTTGTTATTTCATTGCATCTTATGTTTATGGCCTGTGTTTCCTATAATCGGTTATTTCTGGTGGTGACAAAGGTACATGGCGAGTGTTTGCCAACAATTAACCACTCGCAATTGCGGCTAATCGACCATTGAGATTACGCCGCCCGCGCGCAGCGTTCTAACTGCCACAATCGCCATGTTTGCCAGAGATATTGATACTTTTCATTGATACGAGTCAATTGCACATGTAATCATCATAAAAAACTCTGACACGTCTATGAAAAAGCTGATAATTATCGAACTGCTCAACCGATTTTCTAGAACCATAGGTAAGAACACTCCCGATGGAGTCACCTATTCGAAAAACTAAACTAAATCCAAATCAGTCCATCCGTTTAGGAGCTACGATGCCACATACACTGAGGAATTATCCCTTAGGACGTGCTTGCCAATCTCTGATATAAAAAAATGATCCGTAACCATTTTCGACTTGACAAAAAAATGACAAATTAGGAAAGTGTCAAGTGTGAAAAAGCTGAGGAGTTAGGAAAGTGACAAATTATCAAAAAATCAAGTTCAAGAACACGACGAGGTTGTCCTAAGAGACAGAAACACACGTGAAACTTATAACACCCCTCACTTTCCTTCGGTGTTTAAAAATAGGAATAAATGGACACATCAACTTCGTTAAACCTGTTAAAAGTTACACTAAATCATAATGATGCAGCTTAATTTAACGGTAGTAGAATTTTTATAGAAGTGCGTATTTTGTTGCTTACTATGTAATCTATACTATTATAAAATTTTAAAAATGAAATGTCTGTACATTGAAGATATTTTTTTTAAAAAATAAGTGATATGGACTATTTGGAGGTTACTGAATCGAAATATATATTTTTTGGATTTTTTATATGTTGTATGTGTCGTTGTGGCTTCATCACGCCAAAATGGCTTAACGGATTTCAACTATTTTTGGTACACGGAGTTATAGCATACTTTTTACCCGACTACTACTATGTATTAAATATAGAAAACAAACAAAAAACACTAACACGGTTTAACAACTGGCGATATGTGACGCGAGTTCTGGGTCTTAACTAACCAAGATACACCGACGTACACCGATACACCAAAACATATACCGATATTACATACGACAAATTGTAGACGCGTCCGATTACCTCCCTAGTTACCGATGTTTCATAATAAGTAATGTGTGCTAAAATGTATGCTGAAACTAATTTATGAGGTACTTGAGTTCTTTAACATAGTAAAATCTAAGTAACATTGTAATGCTCAAAAGAAATTAGGCAAACAATAAAATGAAATTATACAACAGAGACTTTGTTAGGTGTATACCTAATCGATGCTTGCTATCTCGTCTGGTCGTTTAGCAAACGGGGAAAATTACTGTGTTTGAGAATATTTTACTACAGTGTAAGTTTGTATTACACTCTTGACAGTATGGCAAATTTTTATTAAGTGCAGCCATTTACAACGATGCCCCATAAAAATGATTTTAATAGATCTGTCGAAATTTGTGCCACACATTGATATTTGCTGATAAACTTTTTTTTCACTTTCGGTTACATGTACTATAGAGTGCCCTCCTAGATTATTTTTATTTTATCCATCAAATTAAGTAGCGGCTTCCACAAGACAACTATCTATACTTCAAATTTCATCACTGTACATCTTGGAATTTTTGAGTAAAATGCCTGTGACATACGATAACAATCGATGGATCTGAAAATAAATATGTTTTAGTTTTGATATGTTTTCTTGAAGAACTACGCATTGAGTTTATACTCAAAACATATATTTAGGATAGGCTAATAAGTACAAATATTGTAATAGATATAAGACTTATTTCGAAAAAAAATACTGACTATTGAGTTTGTTTCAGCTTTCTTCTCCTCAGTGGTCTCCTCTTGGGAAACGCCGTAGAGTCAGATTTGTAAAAGTGCCCTTGCGACTTACAAAAAAACGATCATTATTTCATTATTATTATTAATAATTTTTATTTATTATTTATTTGTACAGACGGACGGCCATGACGAAACTTGTTCCGTTTTTGATATTTTGGCTACGGAATGCTAAACATATATTGCTGTTATTTAAATTTCGGTGACCCGAAATCTTTGCCTTTAAGTTTAGTAGTAGTTTTCTCCGACTCATTTAAGGATACTTTGCTCGATGTAGTTAATAATGATCAGTAGGTACAGTTTAGTGTAAAAAAGATAATTGTTGTCCATCTTGGACCGGCTTCATGAATTGGTGTTGATCAAGTCATTGTTTTAATATCTTGGGCTTTGAAACCTTTACTCTGGCAAAAATTTCCTAATGAACAGAAGCCATTTAACTTAAAAACTGAACTGAACTGAAAACGAAAAAATATGCGTGGACTAATCTTTCCTAAAAATATGTCCCATCGTTTTTCTCTTAAGTATCTACGATACATAATTTTTCACTTGACTGTAAAATAGTTTTTCGAATCATGAGTAATTCACACTTCAAATTACTCAAACAGCTGCGAACATTTGTTATAACTCAACTCACGCTTTTTTGCGAAATCGAATAAATTCTGGAATTTTGAAACTATCGTGTAGAACTCAATAGGTTATGTTAGTTTTATAGACGGCTTGCGAATTGTATGGTCTCTTAACAACTTAGGTTGGGAAATGATATATTTGAGAAATAGAAGATTTCGGAAAACTGGATAAAATGATTTGCTCTTTTATTTATTTGCTAGTAAACCCTGTAAGGATTATATACGAAATATTAAAATTACTTAGATTATCGACAGCAGTATAGGTAACAAATCTTGCAATGACTTTCTGCAGCTTACAGAAATTAATATATGACTTGACTCCATGATAAAGAAACTTTAGCCGTAAATCTTAACTGCTTAAAAGCACATAAATTGCAGATAGTTATTCATCCAGCCGCATAAAGTTGTCTTAATGAGACATTAGCTAAAAGGGAGGAGCCGTGGACTTGACCGAGATCTCGCGTGGAAATAGCGCCGCGACCTGCGCGCGCGCCGCAACATGCCGCCGTGCGCGTGCGTTATGTCATTTGAATATTGCTAGGTACTTAGGTATCATCCGGCGCAACAGTATAATGATCGTGATTATATTTACCATACGCTTTTAACCCCCCACTTTTTTGTTCTGTCTATGTCCTCAGCCTTCTCTCTCAAAGAAATACTACACTAGCAGTTACTCACTGCGTAAAATCCGAGCACCTCGACATGTTACTGTCCATTCCAAGGACTTTAATCTTGAGAGATTAATTTGTAGTAACTGCCTGGTAGTGGTTTGTATTTGCATGCGTTTTTTTTTTGTGAAAACTGCATGAAAGTATTCGCATGTGATCACATTAATGAATAAGTTCCTTGGCTTTTCCGCGAAATATTGTCTTGGTTAGATGTGACAGTAAATTGTGATCACTTGCGAATACTTTCATGCAGTTTTCACAAAAAAAACGCATGCAAATACAAACCACTACCAGGCAGTTTAATCCTTGACACGTGTTTCGCCTCAAGAACTATAGAATGAGAAGGAACTATAATCTATAGAGTTAAGTTCCTTTCTAGTAAAGAGGCGAAACACGTGTCGAGGATTATACTAAGCGTTAGTTAGCGGAATTCCATATTAGATTAATTAATATAATATGGGATCCCACAAAGTAACTCCTGAATCTATCAATTATGCCATAACACCTCTTGTATTTTACCACTCTTCATTTTCAGAGAGGAAACGATTTTTTATGTGAATCATCGACCGACGATATGAGTTTAATTCTAAAGCCGTCTGTCTTACAGTTATAGTTAAATTAGATCCGTCCTGTCCATCTCCGATAGTTAGACCAGCCGGTAACTACTTTTTTTTTTTTTCACCTGTTGTTAAGTGACGATGCGGTCAAGAATGTATCATTAAGTGTAAAAAAGATTATTGTTGTCCATCTTGGACCGGCTTCATGAATTGGTGTTGATCAAGTCATTGTTTTAATATCTTTGGGTTTAAAACCTTTTGATTGTAATACACGTATCCAGCCAGTGACTCACAAAAAAACTAGCAATAATCATACCAAAAACAAGAGGGAATGTTGTGATAATTTGTTTGGTGCTGTTAGTTGGCAGCGCGCTAATCTATATCCGTCTGTTTGTTGGCAGAGAGCAAGGAGCGCGTGCGTCGCGCGCCCTTCGAGACTGCCCTACACCACGCCGGTAAGCCACTTAAGGAAAATATACTCATATTTATTTATTTATTCTTTATTGCACAAAAGAAAAGCTTATCGTACAAAAGGCGAACTTAATGCCATATTCTCTACCAGTCAACCCTGAGGCAAAGCAGATAAATTGTGAGCGGTGCAACTAATTTAAAGACATAATTTAGGAAGATAAATACTTAGATACATACATATTCATATAATATATACTTATATATATAAATAAATTGAGATGAATTTATTTATGTATATATATAAAGCTAATTAGAAAAGCTAAGAGTTGGCAGTTCTGCTAAGAAAAAGTTCGTGAAAAGATTTTTCGAAAGCGCAGTTGTTTGGGGCTTTCTTAATCTTGAGAGTAAGTCGGTTCCAAAGGCGGGCCACTTGAATGGTATAGGAGTTGGACATACAACCTGATCGGTGAAGAAGGATGCAAAGAGATAGGTTGCCGGGAGAGCTCTTCTCAAACATGCTCGGAAATGTTGCCATTATGTTCCATTCCGAATAAGGCTGCCTATCCACTGGAGCGGAAACTGTGCGAAATTATCCATTACCATTCCGCAGATTCAAAGCTCGTGTGGGTTTCAACAGCGATGCATCTTGATTGGTCCATTTCGCACAAGTCTCTTCAGTGGATAGGTAGCCTAGTAACGGGCAAAAGAGGTCGAATTCTGTCGGGAATACGACTAAAGACAAATCTGTGAATCTTCTCTTTTTGTTTTCAAATTCCTTGCATTTTTGCCCTACAAATAAGTCTAAGGCCTATAAATAAATATTAAATACTCGCCAAGTAAGTCTTCATTTAGGTCTAAAATACACAATTTCCTACGTATTGTGTGACACAATGTACGAAATATTTGATCCACATCCACATATAATTTAATTAACGTTCAACATCGCTGCGTGTAAAAATACACCGACAAATCTTATACATGGGCGTGTCCGACTCGCACTTGGCCGCTTTGTTTTAGTAAATATTAATATATTTTTAAATATTTCCTGTGCAATTCGTGTGGGCTGACCATGTATATAAATATTCAAAATTTTAAAATATTTAGCATAAGTACTTTTCGAGATATGACGCTTTAACAGTCGGACAGAAAGACAGACAGACAGACAGATAGACAGAGTCGCACCATAAGGGTTCCTTTTGTACCTTTTGCGTACGGAACTCTAAAAAGACTTTTATGTATAGTAGTCTAAAGGAGTAAAATGGTAGTCTCCAACAGTTTAATTAATAATTCCAAACGATGGTCGCATTGGCCTTTTAATTGCTTATTAAGAAAAACAGGAACCCCTCAGTTTGTTAAGGTAATAAAATGCGGCGGGCAGGTTATCCAATGAAATTTCTTAAAAAGGGACGGTGTTAGATGAGAATCTTGACGACGATCGAGGTGGGCAGGTACCCACATTAGGAAATGAATAATGGATCTAATAATCATGGTGATATGTAGAAGTTTCTTTGAATATGTCCACAAGACAAGGTGTATCCGTACTATAATATTATAAATGCGAAAGTGTGTCTGTCTGTCTGTCTGTTACCTCTTCACGCTTAAACCGCGAAACCGATTTGGATGAAATTTGGTATGGAGATAGTTGAGTCCCGGTGAAGGACATAGGCTACTTCTTATCCCGGAAAAATACCCTCATTCGCGATAACCGAATTTAAGGCGGACGAAGTCGCGGGCAGAAGCTAGTAATATTATAAATGCGAAAGTGTATCTGTCTGTCTGTCTGTCTGTCTGTCTGTCTGTTACCTCTTCACGCGTAAACCGCGGAACCGATTTGGATGAAATTTGGTACGGACATAGTTTGAGTCCCGGTGAAGGACATAGGCTACTTTTTATCCCGGAAAAATACCCGTATCCGCGATAAACGAATTTAAGGCGGACGAACTCGCGGGCAGAAGCTAGTAATCTATACTATTATAAAGTTTGTAAGTATGTGTCGTTGTGGATTCATCACGCTAAATCGGCTCAACGGGTTTCAATTATTTTTGATACACGGATAGCTAGGTCCAGATGGTTATAGGATAATTTTTACCCGACTATGCTGAAGAAAAAAAAGAGGAGGTATGATTTTTTCTCCTCCGCGAACGAAGTTGCGGACGCCTTCTAGTAATTAATAAGATGGGTACACAAGTAGCATACCATCCTGAAGCTTTTAAGGATATGAATTGTTCTAATTAAACCACTATGCTGCGTCAGACAGGCTTATCTGAGTAACAATAAAAAAATACGTAGTTGCCGAAATAATAAGTCCAATTTTTAGGGTTCCGTAGCCAAACTGGAAAAAACGGAAGCCTTATAGTTTCATCATATCCGTATGCCACAGGCATTTCACTCAAAAACTACAAGTTATTGATGAAATTTAGAGTGTAGGTATATGCCGCTACTTAGTTTGATAGTTAGATTTTAAAAAAAAACTATCAAAGTGTGGCATATTGCGCCAAAAAACCTGCATATGGTATTTGTTGATCTTGAGAAGGCTTATGACCGCGTACCTTGAGGTTTTGTGGTGAGCCTTGAAAGAGAAAAGTGTACCTGGGAAGTATGTGGTGTTGATTCGGTCTATGTATGACAAATGTTGTAGACGCGTCCGGTCGGCGGCTGACACCACAGACAGGTTCAGTGTCGTGGTGGGTTTACACCAGGGGTCGGCTTTAAACCCCTATCTCTTCCTGCTTGTCATAGACGCTCTGTCGTCAGCCATTCAGGAGCAGGCACCATGGTGTATGCTGTTTGCCGACGATGTTGTCCTTGCCGGTGAAGAGGAGCTCGATATTTAGAGCAGTCTAGAGCAGTGGTGGCAAAAATTAGAGAATGTTGGCCTTAAAATCAGTCGATCCAAAAACTAAACGCCATTTTTGCGATATTGGCGGTCTCCCCAATCTATCGCCTATAGAGCTCAATGGGGTAAAACTGCCGGTCTGCTCCGATTTCCGATACGAAGGGTCACTCTTACAGTGTGATGGTGATATTGACCGTGACATTAAAAAGCGAATCAGCGCAAGATGGATGAAATGGCAACAGGTCTCGGGAGTAATATGCGATGCCCGAATGCACCTTCGATTGAAGGGCAAAATCTACAGGAGCATTGTAAGACGTCATGTATGGATCGGAATGTTGGGCCGCAAAGGTGACGGATGAAAACAAATTGCATGTTACGGAGATGAGAATGTTGAGATAGATGAGTGGCGTGACGAGAATGAATCATGGATAAGGAATGAGTATATATAAGAGGAATCTTGAAAGTAGCACCCGTAGTCGATATATAAGCTGAGAGCAAATCGCCTCCGGTGGTATAATAAATAATAAATAAATAAAATTCTTTTATTTCAGACAGAGTCCATACATAATTAAATTAAATGAAATAACAGGCAAGTTCATTATGACGTATACATTATAAATTAAATCAAATTAAATTAAAAAACAGATTTCAAATTAAATTATAAAATTAAATAAAAGTCAGACATGTCAGCTTTAAAGAACTTATTAAGTAGTATTTTATAATTAATAATCGATGTCGTATTTAACATTTTTATTATGTTGTATCATGCAACAGTGGTTCATAAATACGCAGTCGAACCTGCTCGCGATCATTGTCAGAATGCTGTTGGAGCTGCCCCTCACCCGCCGCACCAAGGAGGCGCAGCGCTTGCGCATGATGGCGTAGAAACAGTCCACCCGGGCTGTCGCGAACATCCCTGATGCGCTGCAGTATCGGGGTAACCCCATCAGCACTCTGAACGCATTATTATATTGGATTCGTAGAGCATTGTACCGTTTCTGGGTATAGTCACTCCACAGGCCGCTGGTATAGAAGGCTGTGCAATAGGCTCTAAACAGGGTGACCTTGACCTCAGCGGAACAGTGAGAAAACCTGCGGGCGATCATATTAGCCCTTATAGACAATGCTCTGCGTTCTCGCTCAATATCTGCATCGTCTTTAAGTTCAGAAGTTACTAGATGTCCGAGATATTTAAATTCACGCACCAGTTTTAGCGGCACGCCGTTTAGTTTGATGGGTGGGACATCAGGTAGGCATTTGTTTCTCACCTTAAAAACCATGCACTGACTTTTGTCTACATTATATACAAGGCCGTGACTCGTAGCATATTTCTGACAAATACCGAGTAGTCTTTCCAGGCCACAAGCAGAGGCACTCAGCAGGACCATGTCGTCTGCATAGCTAATATTGTTGACACATACACATACACATATTGTTGACACATACACATACACCGTCAATATGGCAGCCGACACGGGTGCTGCTGAGCTCCTCTTCAAGTGCGTTGACGTACAGGTTGAATAGTTTCGGCGAGGTCAATCCACCCTGCCTCACCCCACACTCCAACCTGTACGGATCCGAAAAAACTCCAGCCCATCTCACCCGATTTTCCTGATTAAGATACCAAAACTTAAGGAGGTCACGTAAGTCAGCTGGCATATCAATCCTTCAATTTTTGCCACAAGATGTCGTACCTAACCAGGTCAAATGCCTTCGTCAAATCTAGGTAACACGCATACACATGTGTGTGTCTGTTTGTGTAGTACTTGACAGTCTGCTTTAAAGCCAGTATAGCACTTTCTGTCGATAAACCGGACCTGAAACCGAACTGATTATCATGTAGCTTCAAGTATAGCTCCATTCTAGCGTTAAGCAGACTGTCAAGTACCTTGGCTATTATTGTCGCTGATGAGATGGGCCTGTAGTTCTTCGAGTCACTTATGTCACCAGTTTTATTCTTCACGATGGGTACCACCACAGTCCTCATCATGTCTGCTGGCATGTACGAGTGTCCCACACAAAGGGTATAGAACATCGCGAGCACTCGTGGCAAATGTCGCCCAGCATTCTGTAGATGCTCTACACAGAGACCATCGTGACCGGGAGATTTGCCTCTAGACATAGATTGTATAGCTTATTTTAGGTATGAACATGTTATGCGGAGGTATGAGAGTCATGTGACAAGAAAGTAAAAAAAATCTAATCTAAACTGTTGCTATGTTTAAGTATTTTGCCTCAAAAATGTGGCAATTACGTAGACAGTGGCGCCCTCAATTAATTTCCACTCTTTTTGGTCGCACTGTATAATACAATAAATTAATTGTTTAAAAAACACTAGAAAAACACGCTTTACAAAACATTTCTAGCAAATCCAAACACAGGTATGATACGATGTTCCATCGTGAAGTTCCAGTTCATATCTTCCGGCTCCATTATCAGATCAGTTTGACAGTACCATATTATTGTATTGTCATCAGAACTACATACAACTGCCAATTTTCATGACGCTACGATCCTTGGAAGATGGTTAAATTCGTTACCTTAGATTCCATTACATAGTTAGTTACATACAGGTCGACCTAATAAAAGCGTGTTAATAAAAAGCGAGTGGGTACATCACGCGGCAAGAATCCAATCAAAGTAAGAAATAGAATCGCAGACAAAACCTTGAATCTTGAAACGGTTTCCTTTTCTTCACCCATAAAAAACTGATCAGGCGAAGTGAACTGCACCCTGATTGCAACCGTTTCACGGTCACGGCTTGAAATAACCCATGACCGGCCGCGCCCTGGCCCCGGCCGGGCCACTGCTAATGGCTGGCCCCGCGGCCTTTGCGGAGACAATTAGCCAGAGTCGTCACAGTAAATGTTAATAAAACTTAGTGATTGCCATTTACAACGAAATGGCGACGTCACTTTGGTATCGTTAGGCGCTTACTGTGTCCGATATTCGGCAATTTTCAGCTCATCCCATAAAGTGCTTGTGGCGACCGCCTTATAAGCAACACTGATTTGATTTTGACAGAAAAAGAAAGAAAATTAAAAGTCCTAGAAATTGTTTATTTACAAAGAAAAGAAAAAGTTATAACCACTCTTTGTTCTTCTCCGTAGTTGAGTAAAAAGTTCACCCTTTTTAATATTTTCTTCTGTTTCCGCGATTATTACTCATTGAAATAAAACAATTTAACGGATTATATCGCGTATATTATCACATTTTAGTTCCCGACGTTTCGGAAGCTTTCCAGCTCTCCATGGTCACGGGTGGACTGAGAAAAGATGTATTTTCCTCTGTCAAAGTTACAGTTTGTGCAAACTACCCATTTTTTGAAAAAATACAAATAAAGGTGTACATACATGCCAGATGGGCCTAAGCTGTAAAGACAGTTACACATGTGCCAGAAGGGCTTAATTATTTTATTCTAATAATTTACCAAGCAGCATTTCACAAATGAGGCGTACTGAGGAGAAAAGAAACGCTGCAAAGAAAAACTCCCAGGCTACCTCATTACTAATTATAATATTTAAAAAAAAAAACAGAGACTATTAAACTACTTTTAAACAGATAAGATATTTTACACCGTTCGGAAATTAAGGTTTTGCAGTCCTGTGTCTCGCTTGTTCCTTGATGAGATGTATTACAGGATCCCAAGCTGGTGATAGTGACAAGCTGGAAAGCTTCCGAAACGTCGGGAACTAAAATGAGATAATATACGCGATATAATCCGTAAAATTGTTTCACCCTTCTTAGTTTAACCGATTTTGCGATAACCGATTTTAGATTAACCGATGAAGCCACAACGACACATACAAACATTACGAAAAAATAAATGTTTTTCGATTTGGTGACCTTCAAATAGTCCGTTTTAATCTTATTTTTTGAAAATATCTTTAATGTACAGACATTTCATTTTTACAACTTTATAATAGTAGGTATAGATATAACTGTATTTGTATATCGGATTGTTAAATCAGATTCATTGTTTTTCTAATCATATGCGCATTGTTCCGGTACTACTCGTATCACACTAAATGCTGTAATAGATGGGTGCTGTGAAATTGGGCCAAATGCGTTAACTCTGTTAAAAGTACCCTATGTTATTTCTGAACCACTGAAATCATATAATACACATGAGTAAGTACACTTGAGGAAAATACAATGCAACTTGTTGACAATGTACGCCGCGCTGTTAGTACTCGTATATCCACAGGCGCTAGTCTAGACTATTATACAATTGTAAGAAATAAATGTCTGTGCATTGCAGATATTATTAAAAAGATGATTCTGACGGAGTCTTTGGAGGTCACTGCACTTTCTTTTTTGTATTGTGGTTGTGGCTTCGTCACGCCAATTCGGCTAATCGGGTTTCAATTATTTTTGGCAGATGGGTAGCTGGGTATCCACAGATGGTTATAGGATACTTTTACCCCAAAGAAATCACCCACAAACAAAAAAACCGGCACAGTGCGAGTCGGATGCGCGAACCGATGGTTCCGTACAAAATATACGCTACAAACGGCCGTATCTATGAAAATCCAGTGTTAGCAGAGCTCTACTCTTAAGCAAAATGTACCCGGTGTTCGATAATTTTATATTGGATATGATATAGACAGACAAACATAAAATTATATTATTTTTAGTATTTGTTGTTATAGCGGCAACAGAAATACATCATCTGTGAAAATTTCAACTGTATAGTTATCACGGTCCATGAAATACAGTCTGGTGACAGAAAGACAGACAGACGGACAGCGAAGGCTTAATAATAAGATCCCGATTAACCCTTCAGGTACGGAACTCTAAAAAACACCCACACACTGACAATTTCTCGTAGAAACTGACCGGTGATTTCGCGATTACTTTGAAAGAAGGGAATGTGTCAGTATGGCATGTTCAATAGTTAAATGCGCTAACTGTATACGTCATATAAAAAGAAAAAAGTATATTTTTAGTGCTCATCCCGAATTCCACAGGATTCCTGTGCAAAATGTCATGCGTCTGGGCTGTGGTGGTTATTTGTAACATTTTTTATGACTTACGTTTAAGCCGTTTCAATGATTCATTAGACAGTCTCTACAAAGGAACGGAGTGAGATATATAAAGTCTTCAAAACCGTAGACTAAACTCCGGCGCAGAGCACTTACCCGGAGTAAACAAAGGACGGATACGCGGCGGAGACGTTGCGTCTTCGGCCGCTGTTTGTGTTGGCGGGGCCGCAGGAATCCGGGCGAGCTGACGAACTCCGGCTGTAAGCATTTTTCAGACCCACCTAAGACCTATGTTAGATTATGGCATTACAAGTACATTCAAAATGAAATGGGATGTAAAAGAAATACCTACCAATGTTGTGAAATAAAGAAAATAAAATCGACAAAATAAAAAATGGCGTTGAAATGAAATACAAGAGTTCCCAGCTACGCAAACTTTGTGTTTTTTTTACAATCCAAAATCAAATTTCAAGCTCTTCAGAATATTCATAAAGATATTGGAGATATTAAAAAAAAAAGTAACACTGACTATTTAAAAGTCACCGAATCTATTACACCGTTGTGGCTTCATCGCGCCAAAACGGTTAAACCAATATCAACATTTTCTTGTATAAGGGTAGCTGGGCATCCACAGATGGTTATAGGATACTTTTTATTCGAAAGCGCTGTTTTTTTTCCTTCTCCGTTGACGAAGTTGCGGGCACTGATTAGTAAATCAATAAAACATTAATTTTATGATATACAAATACCAAAAACGGTCGAAATTGATGCAGCTTTCGATGCGGCTTTAGCCTGTTTCAATTATTTTATGAAAATATTTTTAATGTACAGATTTTTATTAAGACTTCACAATAATATACATGTATAGTCGGTGCTCGCAACTTCGTTTGCTAAGGAAAAAAGTCATAACCCCTCATTTTTCATAAGCGTAATCGGATGAAAAGTATCCTATAACTATCTGGCGATGCCCAGCAACCCGTGTACCAAAAATAGTTGGAATCTGTTTAGCCGTATTTACGTAATGAAGCCACAACGACACATAAATAAAAGTAAATAAAGTAAAAATCTTTTAATTCAGACTGCAGTCCATAAATGGTTAGTATTTTTTACATAGAAAAAAACATACAAACATAAAAAATAATATATGTTTCGTTTCAGTGACCTTTGTTAGAAAGACCATTTTTTATGAAACTATCTTCAATGTACAGATATTTTATTTTTACAACTTTTTAATAGTAGGTAGATATGCCGTTTTGTCTATTTTTTAGTATATCGCACTTTTTGCTCGTGAGTTTTGAGACTGACTAAACACAAGCCCAGCCATCCCAAAAATACATAATTGACAAAGTATAAGCCGCTAAAATTAATTAAAAATTGATATTGTCATTTCCAGCCGCTAGGGTTGATTAATAAATAATAAATAAATATTACGGGACAATTTTACACAAATCGAATTAGTCCCATGGTAAGCTCAATAAGGCTTGTGTTATGGGTACTAGACGACGATATATTTAATAGACATATTACTTATATACCTACATAGAAAGCATCCAAGACTCAGGAACAAATATTTATGTTCATCACACAAATATTTGCACTTACCGGGATTTGAACCCAGGATCTCAGCTTCGCAGGCAACGTTACTCCCACTGAGCTAAACCGGTCGTCAAACATCATCGATTGACGGGCCGTCAATAATACTGACGCGCGAAACCTGGGCGCTTAAACGAGTTCGTCATGTCGTCACGTGCCGCGGCCCGCCCTTCGTTAGCTAAAAGCCCGCCAGCTGCCCAATGGCGCACGGCAACAGTCATGTCACTATGTTTGTTTATATATTTTTTACAAGTTTATAATAGTTTAGATAAACTTGTAAAAAATAGATATCTGTACATTGAAGATATTTAAAAAAAAATCTGTAAAGAACTATTTGGAGATCACTGAATCGAATATAACTCAACGCGCGTAGAAAGAGCACCGGGCTGCATCAGCTGCAATCCATCATTGGTATAATACATGATATTATTATATATATTGTTTATAGCATCACAATATAGTGCCCCGAGAGGCATACAAATTTGGTAGCAAGCCTCGCCCGCTTACATGCAGATTACATTTTATACTAAAATACTAAAAAAAATGTTATTGGAGATCTTATTATGATATTATTTAAAACTAGACTAAACATCTGCCCGCAACTTCATCCGCCTTAAATTCGTTTATCGCGGATAAGGGTATTTTTCCGGGATAAAAAGTAGTCTATGTCCTTCCCCGGGACTTAAACTATCTCCATACCAAATTTCACCCAAATCGGTTCAGCGGTTTAAGCGTCAAGAGGGAACAGACAGACAGACAGACAGACAGACAGACAGACAGACACACTTTCGCATTTATAATATTAGTATGGATTACTGTCTAGTTTTCTTTAAGATTCGTCAAACGAATAATAGGCCTTTTTCACCAGGTAATCTTTGGCTGACCTCATGAATTCAGCGATGTCAGATACCCTCCAAAAAACTCAGGCAGTTTGTTGTAGATTAGAGGTGCTATGCCAAGAATGTTCTTTGAGAAGAGAGCAGTTTTTGCGCACGAACTTGGAACTGTAAACGCTCACTTGCGAAGCCTTGAAAAGGATGAGGATGGTATGTATGGGAAGTATGGGAAAATTTGAAATTTTTACTTGTAAAAAAAAATATCTTTCCCATACTTTCTGTCTTACCCCAACGCACCCTATGTTCACCGATTTCTCTGAAAATTGTTGGCCAATTATCAATATTTTTAATCAAAAGAGTACATACTCCTGAGGTGGTCAAATTGTCATCGAGTCAGGATCTGATGATGGGATCCCAGGAAAATTGAGGTCGACCCTATAATTTTATAGTCATTTACTACTCGTATATATCAATTTCAGTATTTTTTATGGAACAATTCAGTAAGTTTTACATAACAATTCTCTTAAAAGTGAGATATAAAATAAATTTTATAACAAAAAATTTAAATCTACTCTAATGGAATTCACAAAAACGTTATGAATAAAGTAATTCAATGCCTTCAATTAACCGTTTTTAGACTCAGTCCATACAATATACGATTAATGTTATCCTGGAGTCTTTGCCACTCATGTAACAATTAACTTACTAAAATCGTCATGGTTAAAAATTTGCCAATATTTTGGGTGGCATCGACATTGAGTTAAAACAAGGTTAATTAGAAGCAAATTACATTATTTGTTACGTTTTAGTGATTTTTTTAGAGTCGATTTTTATATTTTTGTAAAAAAAAATAATTAGACGTTTATTAACTGATCGTACACAATCAACCAAATACAACAACAGCAGAACTGGTGAACAAACTGTGAAGATATTGCATTATATTCATTCAAATAAAGAAAGGTACGTAAGCCGAGTAACGAATCAATTTTAAGCCAAATCCATTACAGAGTAAAATACCAAAATATTGTAGTTAATTTTAAATGAAATAAAAAATATTACGGGACAATTTTTACATTAATCGAACTAGTCCCACGGAAGCTTAATAAGGCGCGTTTTATGAATACTAGACGACGATATATTTAATAGACACATTTACTTATATAAATATAAAAAATAAAGAAATAAATATTATAGGATAGCTTTACACAAATCGAACTAGTCCCATGGTAAGCTGAATAAGGCTTGTGTTATGGGTACTAGGGAACGATATATTTAATAGATAATATATTTACTTATGTACATAGAAAACATCCAAGACTCAGGAACAAACATTTATACTCATCACACAAACATTTGCCCTGACCAGAATTCAAACCTAGGACCTTCAGCTTCGCAGACAACGTTACTCCTGCTGATTTAAACCCAGTTGTCATTAAAAACATGATGTTTTACGTCCATGAACTTCAAATACCTATTTAACCTTGCACGCGAAACCGATTTCATAGAAAGAAAAATAATTCCCTGCATTCACACAACTGTAAATTATCCGTTCAGTTTTAATTTAGAAAAAGGCGGCATACGGACTTGAGCCTCGTATGTAGTTACGGCATTTTTCCTCTGGTTTTGATAGTATCGTCGTGTTGGTGGGGTTTTCGTAATTGTGGGGAATCCCCGGGCGGCGCCACGCTTCCAGGCGATAGCCGATGTTAATGATTGAAACGTTCACTGTAAAATGCATTTTTTTACACTAATTCTTATTACTTACTAGACGACACGTTTGGTTCTGTTGGTTGCACAATGGCCGACGAAGGTAATGGTCCCTGGTTCGAATCCTGGAGGGTTATTGCCTAACGAAATTGTGACAATTGGTATCCGATTCAACTGTCATAGCCCATACAAAATCATGACATTTGATTCTGAATCCGAGCGTCAAAAGCGTCAGGCAATGGGGGGGCGGTCGGGGAAAGCTTTTGTGTAATGAGCACGAATGCTTGTTCCTGGGTCTTGAATGTTTTCTATGTATTTAATTTTGGGCCCGTTTAGATGTTGGCTTTGTTATCTTGTCTTAAGCGATCTGTTTTGGAATTATTTATTATTTTCACAGATAGGATACTTTTTACTCGACTACGCTGAAGAAACAAAGGGGGTTTTGGTTTTTTCTCCTCCGCTGTCGAAGTTGCATTGTATAATATTGCCAAAGACTCACCAGGCAATGTTGTTTACGTTTAAACGTAAAAAAAAACATAAGTCCGCGGCAGGCAGTCGTATATCGCGCAATTACAAACAAAACGCGCTGCGCATTGTCAGACCAAAATAACTACGCGGATTAGAGATCCGCAGGAAAGGAATTTATGGTGCGTGTCTTTGCACTAGTGAGTGAAAACCGGATTACACTACTAAAAATAAAGTCGGTTTACGCACGATAATTTAACCTGATAACGTGGAAGAGGGATAGATGCGTCAGAAGACAAACGCTTAGGCCGATTGTGCCTCCCTATCGCTTGTTCCGCGCTCTCGCTTGCACGCGGAACGTGACACTTTTTCGTGCGTGCAGCCGGCGTTCATCGATTTATAAGACGTTATCACGTCAACAATAGTCTACGTTACATCCGAAGTCACACGACCGTGCAGATCGATAAATTACAAAATTCATTTTATATAACAAAAAATAAAACCGAGTCCAAAAAAGTAGAGTAAAAAATCTTAATAATATAGTTTTTTCAATTTACTTACAATAAACCTTTTCTTCAGCTCAATCTATACAATATAATTTTAAGAATCAGAACCAAAGACCAATTTTTACCAAAAATGATTTAAGACGAAAAATAAAATTAAAAAAAAAAACACTTTTTTTTCACGAGCGGAAGGGACACGTAGTAGATCCCGCTTCTGATTTTATGAATCAAAAGCAAAGACCAATTTTTACCACAAATGATTTAATACAAATGATGACATTAGTGAAATTACAAAGTAACACAATGTATCGTCCGTTCTAAACTACACCACTACCACCACGTCCTAGTCACCGAATCCGAATGCAAAGATGGAGTCCCTGCGACCTCTCCCCTCACCCTGCCCAGGTCCCGTGCCATCACACCTCGGCCCAAGGTTGCTGACTTGACTCCTTACAATATACTATTAATGCTATTTAGTCGACACACGTCGGTGCATGCCATCTACAGAAACTGCAAAGTGTTCAAAATTGTCGATTTTAGTAAGTTGTCACATGGTTGGCACCGACTCCAAAGTAGAAATAATTGTATATATTGTATAGATTGAGTTGAAAAAGGTTACCAGTAAGTAAATTGAAAAAACTGTATCATTCAGTTATTTTTTTACTTTTCATTTTTTTTATTTGTTTGTATTTTTTGTTAAAAATTAATTAATTTCACGCAATTTAGTTAATCGTAACCTAATCTCTCTCATATGTTAATAAGCCGTTTTCATTTTTAGGGTTTTATAAAATTCGTCAGCGGTGGAGAAAAAAATTATAACTATCTTCTTATCTTCAACCTAGTCGAATAAAAAGTATCCTATCTGTGGATGCTCAGCTAGAGTACACTAAAGTTAAAGTAAAGCTTGCCTTCCTTCAAATAGTCCATATCACTTTTTTTAATATCTTCAATGTACAGACATTTCATTTTTAAAACTAGTATAGATTAAAAACAAATTCCGGTTTCAGAAAAAAAACTTTTTGCTTAATGACACCAATTATTATAATTGAGCAATTCCGCACAATAGTAATTCAAGGTCATACAAATGAATAGTAATAGTAGCCCAGAAACATAAATTGGCCGTAGCAACTAGAGGGCCCGTAGACCGCCGCGTAGCGCCCGTTACGGCGTAGCTCCGCGTAGCTGTCTATGCGGCGATTGAACATTTAGTAAAATTTGTTTTTTTTTTCATACATTCAGGACCCGCCTGGCGGGCGCTCTGCTCGTAGACGCGTAGCCGATACCATGCTTTTCCTCCTATGTAGAGGAAAGTGCGTAGCGCTACGAAAAGTTTGGCAGCGAAAGTGTTAAAACCCGTCAAAAATAGAGAGGAGTTCTTTTGATGTCGTGTATTTGTGTATCTGTGTGGTCTTATCGTCTGACATCGTAATGTTTGAACGGGTGGACCGATTTCAATTTATTCCTAAGGTACCACAAAAGGAAAAAACAGAACCCGTAACATAGGATCACTTTGCTATCCATCTGTCTGGTCGTCCGGCCGTCTATTTATTAAGACCCTGTGTCTCAGGAACGCGTAGAGATATCAAGTTGAAATTAACATCAAATACTTCTGTCTGCGATCTTTAGAACCCGTAAAAAAAAGCTCCTAAGTTAACGCAATCCAAAGATACGATAATTAAAAATGGTGCTTCAATACAAATTGCCGTCAATGGAAGACCTGTAGAGTACTTCCAGATGTACTAGAAACTTGAAAATTGGTATTAAGGCAGCTTTTACAGTATAACCCTCAAAATGAATCTGAAAATCTTAATTTTTTATGTCTGTCCGTATATGTTACTAACCAATATAAAATGACCCCACACCGCAGACATTTTTCTTAGGAGCTGGGCTCTGTTAACAGTGGGTTTTCATAGATACGGCCGTTTATAACGTATATTTTGTGCGGATCTCAGTATGGGAGTCCGATTCGCATCACGCTGCTTTTTTCGTTTGGAAGCTAACTTTATCTAGAATGTTCTCAGTAGTTCTAGAAACCCGTTTTTTTTTATTTATTAATTTACTAGAAGGTGCTCCCTCCTTTTTTCTTCAACGTAGTCGGGTAAAAAGTATCCTATAAACATCTGTGGATACCTAGCTACCGATGAACCAGAAATAGTTGAAATCCGTTAAGCCAATATGTCGTGATTAGGGGACAACGATGTATACAAACATACATTTTTTGATAATATTTTCTTCTGTTTCTGCGATTATTTCAATACATTTTTTGATTCAGTGACCTCCAAATAGTCAGTTACAATTTTTTTTTTAAATTCATATCTTTATTTTGCAGACATTTCATTTTTTTAATATATAATATATATTCAACTTTATAATATATAAGTATAGAATATTTTCTTCTGTTTCCGCGATTATTACTCATATTTTATTTGTTTTTTTTTTCAAAAATGGGTAGTTTGCACAAATCGTAACTTTGACAGAGGAAAATACATCTTTTCTCAGTCCACCCGTGACCATGGAAAGCTGGAAAGCTTCCAAAACGTCGGGAACTAAAATGAGATAATATACGCGATATAATCCGTTAAATTGTTTTATTTCAATATATAGTATAGATTAGCATTTTTCTAGAATTATCGGTTTTTTTTTGTCCCCGATTACTTGTTATACGGAACCTCAATCCAAAAATGTATATTGTTTGTAGCAATTTTATCACCGGCGCTGCGCAGGCGCTGGGAACTGTCCGAGTTAACGATGTTATGTTACCATTGTTATTCTTTGATTTCAAGATTTTCACTAAATGGTTTTTTGCAAGGTTTCGTTAAATACCGTTCGTGTTGATGCCGGTTTTAATTTGGTTGAATTAAACGGACGGTTTATATATATGGTGTTAATTTATTATCTGCAGATATTTTAACACATGATACTTTACTTTAAAACAATTAACTTTAAATAGAAATTAAAAAATCTTTTCATATATTTTTTTTCTTTTCATTTACCGATAAAAAAATTAATTATAATTTCGTCTAAAAATAATCACCATGTGCATTTAGCTGACAAGACGTTCAACACTATCTGTCATGTCACTCATGTCAACAATTGTTTGTCTTAAGTGTCATTATGGTTCGGCAGGAAGACAACAAATTTTATTTATCGGCGTGAAGTGGCCAGTTACAGTTAAGTGGTAGGTACTAGAGGTACTAGAATCTGTTGAATGAGTTCTTAATTAATAATCACATTAACAGGGCTGTTACGTAGCAAATTTGTTTTTCAGTTTTCTCCAAAAAAACATCGCAAAAGCTATAATGTTTCATACTGAAATATACTCCTCCTGATGGTACTCGGTACTATCAGTTGTAAAAATATCTGCGACTAATAAGTTATATAGGACCTTATAGACTAGATCCCATAAGCGATACTAATATTATAAATGCGAAAGTCTGTCTGTTACCTCTTGACGCTTAAACCGCTGAATGAAATTATGGAGATAGTTTGAGTCCCGGGAATGGATATAGGCTATTTTTTATCCCGGGAAATAGCCTTATACGTTAAACGAATTTTAGGCGGATGAAATCACGGGTAGAAGCTTTTGTATGGTATAAAATATACATTCTGTGAAAGTAACTCTGTCTGTTACCTCTTTACGCTTAAACCGCTGAATAAATTTAGATGCAATTTGGTAGGAAGACAGTATCAGATTATAATAGAATAAAATAGAATAGAACAACACTAAAACAAACATCGGAATGAAGGATAGTTTATGTCCCGGAAATGCACTGTTGTTGTGGTGTTTAAATTTTAAGTCTTGTCTTTTATGAACAACCTTCTATTAATATCCAACCTCAAATTCATTTTAATAAGCTTTATTCATTTATGTTCTACTAGCTTCTGCCCGCGACTTCGTCCGCCTTAAATTCGTTTATCGCGGATAAGGGTAGTTTCCGGGATAAAAAGTAGCGTATGTCCTTCCCCAGGACTCAAACTATCTCCATACCAAATTTGAAAATCCAAATCGGTTTAGCGGTTTAAACGTGAAGAGGTAACAGACACACAGACAGACAGACAGACACGCTTTCGCATTTATAATATTAGGATGGATTTCATAATCATGACCGAAGTAACTCCAATATAAAACGTTCCAAAAAGAACATTGACCGGCTTGACATACACGAGAATAAAATTATATTCGCATGTTTATTTTTGTTAATCTTACGATTAATAAAATATGCTATCTGTCTTTCATCTCAGGAACGTGTGAACATGACCTAGCTTAACAATATAAACATCTCCACATTTCCTTCACCACTTGGTTTATATTATTTATTTTCTCTTGCAATTTCAGTGCAGTCAGCTAAATATATCGCAAGTATTTCTGTTTTCACACCTACATGTTCTACATTCGGGTTCAGGTATGCTTAAAATAGCATTTTTCTACTCGTGAACTAAGAACTCCGCGAATCATACTAAAAAGGCATAATCTTTAGATTGGACTATCACTCTATTATCACGGTTTATATTATATGCCACTGAACTATGATACCTATATTATACAACTCCGCACAGAAGTATAATGAATTTGAAATAAAGAATGCAGAGTTTTTGCAATTATTTGTTTAGCTATAAAGTAAAGATCTTTAAACCGAAACAGACCTATGTTTCATTTACTGTAGTTTATGGGTTACTCATAGAAAAAGTATTGAATACCTACAATAGTTATTTAATTAGATTTTTAAGTCTCATACCTTAATTAGACCACTCAGCAAGCTTCGTGGCCTAAACGCAGTACTCGATTGAAAAAACATACATTATATAACGATTGCATAATAGTATTTTTATGCAACTGTTGTATAATAGGAGTCAAAAAAGGCGAGTGGCGTGGGTTGCGATGCGAGCCTTGGCGAGCATCGCTCGTAAAGACGCCACGAGTGTTTTTTGACACAATTATACAACGTTGCATACAATAGTTTTTCTACGACTAAGGGGCCGTTCACTAATTACGTAAGGACAATAGCGAGTATCGCAAAGAAAGACGCCACGAGCGTTTTAGACCGAATTATACAACGTCCATACGCATCCATACGTAATTAAAATAAAATTTCGTAAATAAAAATTCTAAATATTTATATTTGCGCAGAGATTTTTCTAGCAGAAAATTGTTTGATACTTCTTGCGCCACGACACAAATTTCTGCGGGAGTAAGAACAATTAGGCTAGTCTTCCTACATTTTAAAAAAACAACAACCAAAAACTTCAAGATGGATAAAATTTAGCGCCACGAAAAAAATTAAAAAGCTAGCTGTTAATATCTATGGCTATTTTTAAATTTGTGTATACTTGCCAGTGATGAAAACATGTTAAGATTTGAAAAAAAAATAGACTATCAAATATGTGTACGTAAATTGTATTTTTTTTTTTTTTTTTAAGTTGGCAGCAATGCATTTACCTACATTATTTTTTTTATTTTAAAACTGTATGGATTCGGCGGTTTGTTAAGTTGGGGATATAAATTATTTCATATAATATTAGTTTAAGACTCACTGAATATAAATTATTAGATTGAAATTTTGTACTCTGTGGCACCAAGGAATCCGTTAATAGCGACATTGTGACACGCTTAGCAGTGCTTGTTTGGGAAATAGACTATAGAGTTTTGCCAGTCTTAAGTAATGTATGTCCTTATATTACAGTTGGTAACCATTTAAATGACAGAAAGAAGTACAGGAGTTGAAAAAGTACTATTATATGTAGTTGAGTATCTTAGCTATGCAGCTATGGTATGGACAATGTTATGCGGAAGGATGAAAGTCATGTGACAAGAAGGGTGTTAGTTATGCATGTTGAGGGATGTAAGAGAAGGGGCAGAGCAAGGAAAAGGTGGATCGATTGCTTGCCAGATGACATGAACAGTCACATGTAAGATTATAAACTCCGGACTTTATCCTTACCATTGCAAAGTCTAGAGCGCAAAGTGTTATTTGTTTTAAAGGCTATCATTAGGTCGTAATCTATCCATACTATAATATTATAAATGCGAAAGTGTGTCTGTCTGTCTGTCTGTCTGTCTGTCTGTCTGTTACCTCTTCACGCTTAAACCGCTGAACCGATATGGATGAAATTTGGTATGGAGATAGTTTGAGTCCCGGGGAAGGACATAGGCTACTTTTTATCCTGGAAAAATAACCTTATCCGCGATAAACGAATTTAAGGCGGACGAAGTCGCGGGCAGAAGCTAGTAATATTATAAAGTTGTAAAAATTCAATGTCTGTACATTGAAGATATTTTCAATAAAATGATTGTTACGGACTATTTGAAGGTCGCTAAAGCGAAAAATATGTTTTTTGGATTTTATGTATATTTGTATGTGTCGTTGTGGCTTTATAACGCAATATCGGCTAAACAGATTTCCATATTTTTTGGTTCACGGGTAGCTGGGTATCTCAAGATGGTTATAGGATACTTTTTACCCGACTATGCTGAAGAAAAAACGACGGGTTATGACTTTTTCTCCTTCGCGAACGAAGTTGCGAGCATCTTCTAGTTGAAAATCTTTTCAAAAAAAATATTGTAAGAATAGTGACCACTATTTTGTGTATGTTTGTATGTGTCGTTGTGGCTTCATCACGCAAAATTGGCTTAACGGATTTCAACCATTTTTGGTACACGGGTAGCTGGGTATCCACAGATGGTTATAGGATACTTTTTACGCGACTACACTGATGAAAAAAGAGGGGTTATGACTTTTTCTCCTCCGCGAACGAAGGTGCGGGCTTCATCTACGAGTAGTATTTCATAAATTTAATCTAATAAAAGGGCCAACATAATGCTTCCTGCATATTTCTTAATCCGGTCACATCTTCATTACACACAAATTTATAAAAATATTAATTTAAAAAAAGTGTATTTTTTTTAACTGAACGTTATAATGTACTCCAATGAGGCACTAAGCTCGATGTTTAAAGTTGTCGGGTTACTCATTCCCTCCCTGTATATTGATCACGGGCAACCTTTTGCCGGCAAGTGCTGCGTGGGAAGGCCACCCGCAAGGTGGTCAGACGACTCGGTGGATGCGGGTCGCCTCTATCCGGCCCATGTGGAAATCTATTGAGGGGGCCTGTGTCCAGTAGTGGACGTCCTATGGCTGAAATGATGATGACGAACCTTTTGCCTGAAACGCCACATGGAGCAGCCCACATGCGTTCAAAATAATAGTGTCAAAATCTAAAGTGCCGCCGCGTGGGAGCGGGCAACCTGACAACCCGGGCACCACAACACACGACTAATGACGCATCGAGCGCATTCTCTCTTCATTGCTCGGTCGAGACGCTCACCGAACAACAGTTTTGGCATCATATGTTATGTATTAGGCAATTACGCACGCAATGGAGAAGGAACGCCGGTTGCGCGTTGTGGTGGCCGGCGCCTTAAGTTTCGGCAACGGCGTTGATGATTGCGATATCGTTGATTGACAAATGTACTAAAATGGCACATTTAATTTTTATTCCAATTCAATTATTTTTTTATTGCGAGCTTTTTATTTGTTCCACGCTCAATTTGTTCCACGCGTGCTGATTATTCATGAGTTATTTTAAAATACTTATAGCCGATTTCACCAACAATCAATTTACACGAGAGTGGCTAACCCAGTATAAACTAAATCTAACGATTTACTCAATGGTTAACTTCATTTCCATTTCACCACGCTAGTCTACGGATAATAATCTCTCGCAGAGTTACTAAGTAATGTTGAACGAATGAATTTAATGAAATCGTAATGCACCCAAGTAAGATAGACAATTTGTATGGGACAAAAGTTTGGGCAATGGTGCTGCGTATTTTTTAAATTTATTCGAGTAATACATCAATTGTGAAGTAAGTATTGAATTCACTTGACAGTGACAATGACAATACTAATCTACATCTAACAGTTTACTCAGCCGAAATTAGCGGTGTAAGATTATTCTATAGTTTAGACATTTTATCTTTAGGTTAATTATTGGTGAAACGTAAAATGAGTTTACTCACGTGTAATTAATGACTTATTATTGGAATAAGGCTTATACTACGTCGGTGAAATTGACCCTTAACATTGTAAATGTATACCTGTATATCTTGCTATTATAAAGTTGGAAAAATACAATTTATGTACATTGAAAATATTTTCAAAAACTGTTTGTATGGACTACTGGGAGGTCACTGAATCGAAACAATGTATTTTTTTAATGTTTTGTATGTTTGTTGTATGTGTCCTTGTGGCTTCATCACGCCAAACCGGCTAAACGGATTTCAACTATTTTTGGTATGCAGGTAGCTGGGTATCCACAGAGGGCTATAGAATACTTTTTTCTCCTCCGCGAACGAAGAAAAAGATGCCCATCTTTTAGATTATTAATACAAACGTTGAGAAATAGAGACTCACTCCATTATTAATTTTACCACCCCCCAGCTATGTACATATACCTACGCCTCCATAGGTTATACTAGCTTCTGCCCGCGATTTCGTCCGCTTTAAATTCGTTTATCGTGGATAAGGGTATTTTACGGGATAAAAAGTAGTCTATGTCCTTCCCCGGGACTCAATCTGTCTCCGTACCAAATTTCATCCAAATCGGTTCAGCGGTTTAAGCGTGAAGAGGTAACAGCCAGACAGACAGACACACTTTCGCATTAATAATATTAGTATGGATGTTAAATAGACTTCTGAACTTTCCTTAAAATCTTCCAAATATCGGTACAATGTAATTAACTAGGTACAAGTCGTAAAAATATTTTTACAACGTAAACTTCCAAATGCTGTTTCCAGCACTTATTATTTCCAAATCCATTTTATAGCCCACTCAAACTACGTCTTAAACGTCTCCATCCATACTAACATCTCGTAATTAGTGATGTACCGTTAGCAGTATTCCCAGTCCCGCAATATTGCTATCAGCAATATTACCAGCTGCGTAAGCTGCATTAAAACTTTAAAATTTATGTATATCAATATTGCTATATACTTGCATTTTAAAGTATTATTTCAATTTAATATCTCAATTCGTAAGTGATCACCGTTGGCCGTAGACACCTGCAACACCAGAGGAGTCACAAGTGCATTGCCGGCCTTTCAGGTGGGAGTACGCTCTTTTCTTGAAGGCTTGAAGCTCGTATCGGTCTAGAAATAGCCAGCGACAATTTATTCCACAGTTCAGTAATGCGAGATAGGAAACTTCTAGCAAATCGCACAAAATATTGCAGAATATTTACAGCTGTTACTGTTCTAACTATTTAGGTAACATTGGTACCGTAGGAAAAATTTAAATTAGTTAAAATTCAATTTGATGCAACTTGTTAATGAGTTTAGAAAAAAAATATTCGCGTTTCTCTGCCACCATTATTACTCCTTGCTCACTCAATTATTTAGTCAAGTTTGATGACACGTATGGCTTAAAAATAGGTTGCACACTGGCCCAGGAAGTTGGCGATCCCGTGTTCGAATCCGTCAGGGCACGTGTTTGATGAGTACAATATTTGTTATGTATTTAAGTATAATAACGTATCTATTTATTATGTATATTTTAAGGATGGCACTTAATGGAAACAAGTGATTTGTTTGAATATGATTTATTGCTGCCCTGCATACACTAAATACACGGTTATATGGTCCATGGTTCCTGTGTTATTTATTTATTTTATTTATATATACAGGCTTGGAGAGATGCATATGTGTGCGAGTTACGTTGCACACTACAATATCGTCGCCTAGTACCTATAGTTCAAACTTAGCTTGGTTTGGGACTAGGTCGATATATGTGAGAGATTGTCGCTGCTATTTAAAACATTCACGCCAGAGATTTTCCTAGTGCTATGCGCGCATAAGAAAAGTATATGGTATATGAAGCGAGCAGAGCGTCCACCTAGCGAGTTGGCGGTCATGACAATATTAAATTTACATGAAAATTTAATGACTTTTTAGAACAAAATACAATTCCAGAAATATTGCCAGTAATATTCCCGGGACACCCTAATATATCCGCAATGTAACCGTAGAATACGCTCCATCAAACTGCCCATTAAGAGGATCGTAAAGATCAGGTTTATGGCGTGTCAGACAAACACGCTGACCTTCGAATTAGCGTCATGGAAAACGGTCCCAGTGATCGGTTACTGTAACCCGGTCACAGACTCATCCCTGCGTTAGACACATTCATGAAATATTACCGGCAGTATTCCCGAGAAGATACGGCGTTAATATCTATAGGTACTATTATAAAAATGAAATGTTTGTACAATAAAGATATTTTCCAAAAAATATTGTAACGGACTATTCGGAGGTCACTAAAATCCAAAATTGATATTATATGGATCTTTTTGTATGTGTGTATGTGTCGTTGTGGCTTCATCGCGCCAAATGGGATTCGGATTACAACTAATTTTGGTACACGGGTATATGGTTTTAGGATCTTTTACCCGACTATGCTGAAAAAAAAATGGGTAATGAGTTTTTGTCCTCCACGTACAAAGTTTCAGGCATCTTCTAGTATCATATAAACTAGAAGATGCTCGCGACTTCGTCTGCGTAGAGGAGAAAAGATTTAACCCGTCCATTTTTCTCCAACATAGGACAAAAAGTATCCTGCAAAAAGCCTCTTTTTCTTCAGCGAATTACATTCGTGTAAAAAGTATCCTATAACCATCTGTGGATACCCAGCGGCTACCCGTGTACCAAAAATAGTTGTCACCCGTTTAGCCGCGTAGGGTAGCCGGATATCCACGGATGGTTATAGGGTACTTTTTATCCCACTACGCTGAAGACAAAACAGGGGTTATGACTTTTTGACCTCCATTGACGCACCTTCTAATTTGGTATATAAAATTAAATGTAAGCCTAAAAAATCATTGTAAATTATTGTATAAGTAAAACAATTTTAACGGATTATATCGCGTATATTATCTCATTTGAGTTCCCTAGTTTGACAGAAAGAAATATATCTTTTCTCAGTCAACCAATGGAAAGCTGAAAAGCTTCCAAAACTAAATGAGATAATATACGCGATATAATCCGTTAAAATTGTTTTATTTAAATGAGTTTTAATCGCGGAAACAGAAGAAAATATTAAATTATTATTTTCTGATGAAGTCCACCGCCCAATATCCATATTAGGTAGAAAATAACAACAGAGCGGAAATCCATCACGGCCGGTAGCCTTGTGGCATATACATATACGTACATATATCAGCGCGCGGGCCCGCTCGCGTCAGGCACAAAAATAGACGCATGACAAAGTCCAAAGTCGCACGTGGGGAAGCATTCTGTTTTGTTTATATAATGTAACACCAGACGCCTTTACGTGTTTTTACTGCTGTATTTATAAATATTACCAATAAATATATAAATATTACGGGACAATTCTACACAAAATCGAACTAGTCCCATGGTAAGCTCAATAAGGCTTGATGACGATATATTCAATAGATATATTTACTTATATACACAGAAAATATTTAAGAATCAGGGAGTAACATTTATGCACATCACACAAATATTCGCTCATACCGGGATTTGACCCCAGGACCTTCATCTTCGCAGGCCATGTTACTCTCGCTGAGCCAAACCGGTCGAATATCCATACTTAATCCATACTAATTTGTTAATGTTAATTATAAATGCGAAAGTGTGTCTGTCTGTCTGTCTGTCTATCTGTTACCTCTTCACGCTTAAACCGCTGAACCGATTTGGATGAAATTTGGTACGGAGATAGTTTGAGTCCCAGGGAAGGACATAGGCTACTTTTTATCCCGGTAAAATACCCTTATGCGCGATAAACGACTTTAAGGCTGACGAATTCGCGGGCAGAAGCAAGTTATAAATAACTAAATAAATATTACAGTACTACTCGTATTTCTATCCAATTTAACTAGTCCTATATTGAGTTGCGGTGTTTTTGACAAAATCCAGGAAAGTTCAGTTTTTCATAGGAAACTAGCTTCTGCCCGTGACTTCGTCCGCCTTTAATTCGTTTATCGCAGATAAGGATATTTTTCCAGGATAAAAAGTTGCCTATGCCCTTCCCAACAGAAAAAACAAAATAAGTATAAAGAAAACTTCAGGTTCACTCAACACTTATTTTATTCCTACTACATTCGCACAGTTAACAACCAAGTGAGTCAAAATGGCGCTGGCGCCTACTCGCGCTCCCGTTTCCTCGCCACATTATTACTTCAAAGTGAATTAACTACCCATCTTCAGGTATATAATATTCATTCCAACTACTGTAATATATTTTATTATAAGATATAATATAACTTACTAAAATGCGAAATTAAACACAAGACATTATAGTAACAATTTAGCCAATAAAACGTATGAAGTTATGATGACGTCAAAGTACAAACGAAGTACAATCTTTATACCTACTTATTTGAACTTAAAAATCTAATGACATATCTAAAAATCACAACATAACCCTCGTCGGGTAAAAAGTACCATCTGTGGATGACCAGCTACCCGTGTACAAAAATGGTTTAAATCCATTCAGCCGTTTTGACGTTATAAAGCCTTTTGGCACATAGAAACATACAAAAAAAATATCTTATGTACAGACATTTCATTTTTAAAACTTTATACACGAATTTATGTATTTTTCTAAGTTCTTCTTGCGACTTCGGTAACGTGCTGCAAGCTAAATACAGTGCGACATAAAACAGTTGAAATTAATCGAGGATGCTACTTTCAACATAACTGTCACATTTTTCACGCAAGATGCTTAAACATGGCAACAATTTAGTTTGGATTTTTTTAGTTCCGTTTTATTTAATTTCTACTCTTTTTGTCGCACTGTATGCTTATGCAACTCAGGCTGGGTCTATTCGAAGTCCCCTAAAACACGACTTCGTTAGTAAAAGGTAGGCGGTACTTGAACTTGCGCCCCGTCCTAACCACGGCGACTGATAGTTGCGTGGTCAGCACCGCCAAATGCGATTTGGTCGAAACGCTCATCCAATTAATGCGGAGTACCCTGGCAAGGACGGACGGGGCAAGGTCGCCGCTGTTTGCGTTCCGATGAGTTTGATTTGTGCCGAATTAGGGAGGAATTAGCCGAGGCTATCTTTATAACATTGAGTTTGTTTGTCTTCATAAGCGGTGCTTCTGCTCGTTACGTCAGAACTTCAGAAGCTATATTAAAATCAGACTAGTGATAGTGAATATACCCGAAATTGCAGAGTAAATACATGAACACTGATGTTTTTCGACTTTTTATGACGGATAATGTAGGTCTCACCTACTAAGTAACGATTTTCCTGTTTTTCATGTTGGATTTTCTTTGTATTTAATAATTGCATTGTAAGAAATTAACAGAACATACTTTTTTTGATTGAATTACCTATCCAGGTTTAAAAGTTTTGAATTAAAACGAGAGCTTTTCCTAACACGTTAGCTAACCTGTAACTAAATGTTTCGTTCGGGTGAATTACGCAAACATTAGAAAACATAGGTTCTTCACATCTTGGTTTTCACATTCGAGTAAATCTTCATCATAAAGAGTCAAACTCTTGTCGGTGTTATTGATGAAGCGTGAAGCTGTTTCCATCTGGCCCTATACAGGGCCAACTCCTCAATCTTCCTAAAAAAAAACAGTTAATATCAATGTGAGGCACATATTTCGACAGTTCCTTTAAAAACATTTTGAAGTTTCTTAAATAAATTGATTTAGTGATTATTTTCGGAAATAATTGCTCCTTAAGTACAATAAATTCAGTTCACCCGCTCAATTTTTTTCTAAACCTTATGTCCAAATAATTATAAAAATATTTACCAAGATAAAGCTTAATATAAATACTTTCAACGAAAAATGTTTTCAATAGGATGTGATATACCGTTTTTGAACTATTGCCGAACAACTGCGCTTGTCAGAAAACGGACGTAAGTGCCGTGGATATCTCTTTCCGCTCTTTTACTAGTACACTTTTTCATATATCGTATTTCTTTCATCTGTAGTGCGATTTTTGTAGTAACGGCTACGGAACCCTACACTGAGCATAGTCCTACATGCTCGTGGCCGGTTTTATTTGTCGTGTGATACACTAATAGCCACGCTGAGCCAAGGGCTCGCGCCGGAAGGTCGCATAGTTTTTATATTTGGGATTCGATGAATTTATACTACTTTATAATAGACTAGAAGGCGCCCGCAATCAAATCAAATCAAATCAAAATATTGTTTATTCAATTAGGCCTAGTTACAAGCACTTTCGAAATGTCCGTTACATGAGAGTGAATGTTTGCTGGGAGAAATACAATTTCGTTCGCGGAGGAGAAAAAGTTATAACGCCTCTTTTTTCTAGAGCATAGTCGGGTAAAAAGTATCCTATAACCATCTGGAGATACCCAGCTACCCGTGTAGCAAAAATTTTTGAAATCTGTTTAGCCGATTTTGCGTCATGAAGCCACAACGACACATATAAAAATACAAAAAATCGAAAAAAAATGTTTTGCGTTTTAGTGAACTCTAAAAAGTCCGTCATTCAATCATTTTTTGGAAATATCTTCAATGTACAGACATTCATTTCATCAACTTTATAATAGCATGTTGACCACATTCTATAGACTCAATATCTTCACCGGTAGCGTGGTCGTGGGTTATAACATATTTACTTGGGCAAGTTGGCTTCCTTTATGATCATCTATCTATTATAAAGTTGTAAAAATGAAATGTCTGTACATTGAAGACATTTAAAAAAAAATGTTGTTACGGACTATTTGGAGTTCACTTAAACGAAAAATATTTTTTTTGAATTTTATGTATGTTTGTATGTGTCGTTGTGGGTTCATCACGCAAAATCGGCTGAACCGATTTCAACTATTTTTGCCACACGGGTAGCCGGGTATCTCCAGATGGTTATAGGATACTTTTTACCCGGCTACGCTAAAGAAAAAACGACGGGTTATGACTTTTTCTCTTCTACGAACAAAGTTGCGGGAATCTTCTAGTGTTAAAATAAGAATGACTGTTTAGTTTCTTTCAACTTTCATCTCAACAGTGGTCTCCTTTTGGGACTTGTAAAAATGCCCTTGCGGCCTACATACAGAATAAAGTTAATTATTTCATCAAGAAAGGAGAAGGTCTTTGATTGAGATTATAATATTTATTTATTTTATTCTTAAGTCAGTAAAAAATATGTGAGTACAATTATTACAAAAAGAATTACGTTTATTAATTTTATTTTATCATTAATTCGTTAACTTTGATAAGTTTTATTTAATAAATTCCGAAATGGGTTAGGGTCGTAAGGATTACATTGCAGAATGGCTAAGTAAGCAATAAGCCTACTCTGCATGAGATCTTAGTCGTAAAATGTCCAAACGTGTTAATTGTAATAATAATATAATGACTGGGTATAAAATTGGACTTAAGTTATAACGTCTTGTTTGCAAAACGGCTGAATAAGCAAAATATCCTAATAGCAAATTGACTAAAGTAGCAGAACGTACTGATAGTAAAATGACAAACTAGGCATATGGCCAAATATTTATAAAGTTTTAGTTGTAAAACGACCAAATGACAAGGAAAAGAGACGTGATACCTGTAGCTACTTACAAGTAACAACCAATTGAAGCAAATGTACATTTTTGTATTTTATGCTGTGGTTTTGCAGCTGCTCTTGGACAGACATTAAACTCATCATCAGTTATAACTTAGTCATTATACACCTTTATATAATAACACTAACGACGTTTTGCTGCTTAGACGTTGAACTACAGAGACAACATATATAATATGTCATTTTACAACCATGGCATAATAAATTCCGTTGCAATTGACGATCGTACAACCAAGGCTGTTTGCTCACCAGGGCATTATTAAAAAAAGTCATTGTGGTTACTAAGGCATGCTGCCATTGCGACGTTTTGTTTACTTAGTCTTTATGCAATCTGGTCTTTACGACCCTAACCCTTCATGTAACGAACAATAGAGATTTTTTTTTATAACTATAAAAGAAACCAAGATGCCATTAAATATTTGATTCTATCTCTTTCTATCAAAACAGAATTTAATATGGAGTTTTTATGGCCTCAGTCTCATGTTATAGTACATGTTTCTATTAGACTAAGTAGTCTGTCTTATTAGTAGTTTAAAATGCCTATATCTTCCGTATTTATTAGCCGATTTTAATCTTAATTTCACTTTTTGACATTTTTTTTACGGTTCATATTTTGTTAAGAAAAACGATTTAAAAAATCATGCATTGACCCAATTTGGTCATTAATATTTACGTTATCGATTCTCATATATATCATAATCAAATATATTGTCCTAGGTAACTTATGAAGAATACTCTACTTACATACACTAATTATCGTTCTGTGTTGAATTGATTTTTTATGATTTGTTTAATGATGAACATACTTGCCTACTTAGGCTTATCATTTTTATAGTAATAATAAATCAATTACAACATTTACAATAATCACTTAAGCAGAAGTACTATACGATAAATAGCTTATATTGTACACTCGTTAACTGAAGTATCCACTTTCAGGCTACGGCTGCTTCCAATGGATGCTGCTGATGTCGTGCGGCGCGGTGTACGCCGTGTGCGCGCTCAGCACGACCACGCTCAGCTTCGTGCTGCCGGCCGCCGAGTGCGACTTCAAGCTGAAGTCGGCCGACAAGGGCAGCCTCACTGCCACGCCCCTCATCGGTAACTTCTGACTTAATGCTCACCACGCCCAGCTTCGTGCTGCAGGCCGCCGAGTGCGACTTCAAGCTCAATTCCACTAGGGCAGCCTCACCGGCACGCCTCTCATCGGTAACTACTGACTCAATGCTCAGCACGCTCGCCTTTGTGCTGCTGGCCGACGAGTGCGACTTCAAGCTCAAGTCCGTGGATAAAGGCAGCTTCACCGCCACCCCTCTCATCCATAACTACTGACTTAATGCTCAGCACACTCAACTTGGTGCTGCCGGCTGCCGAGTGCGACTCATGTCGGTCGACAAGGGCAGCCCCACCGTCACGCCTGTCATCGGTAACTGATGTAATGACTCAATGCTAACCACGCCCTGTTTCGTGCTGCCGGCCGGCGAGTGCGACTTCAAGCTCAAGTCGGCCGACACCATATGCCTTTACTAAAGTACTACTGAAGTACTGACTCAGCTTCGTGTGCTCACCACTGATGATTGACTCTAATCAAATGATAACCACAGTCTTGAAGTTACAGGTAAAACAACATAGATAGTATGTGCCTGCCAATATATTATAGTAAGAAATACGAAATACTAAAATACGTGCATGAGAACACTAAAAATTTAAATATACGGAAGGACACTGAAAGTCTTTAGACTGGAAAGGTATCATCAACCTTCATAAGCCCATAGCGTACATATTATTAGCAACCCCGCAAGGTTACTTAATCGGTTCACGGACACTGAAGAGGTGACAGAAAAGCTACGCGACTGCTATACGGCACCCACTGGTTTTCCCCGATAATGTAAGATCGGTACTACTCGTAACAAAATATTCTGTCCCTCATTCTTGCAATCTCTTGCAGCAATGGACGCCTTTTGACTGATAATGATCGAAGTCTTGATGTTGTTTGCAGGGATGTGCGTGGGCTCGTACTTTTGGGGCAACCTGGCGGACGCGCGCGGTCGCAAGAAGGCGATCATTGGCGCCCTCTTGCTGGACGCGCTGGCTGCCTTCGCCTCCAGTGCTGTGCAGTCCTACCCCGCCTTCTTGGCTTGCAGGTATCTATTGCCACATTTTGAGGCACCCTGGTGGATGCAAAAAAACATCATCGATGCTCGGCTGCTGGACGCACTAGCCACCTTCGCCACCAGCGCCGTGCAGTCCTACCCTGCCTTCCTAGCCTGCAGGTATTTATTGCCACATTCTGAGGTACCCTGGAGGACGCAAGAATGCATCGGTACTCTGCTGCTGGACGCACTGGCCGCCTTTGCCTCCTGCGCCGTGCAGTCCAACACCACCTTCCTGGCCTGGAGGTATCTATTGCCCAACTTTACTACAAGTAGTAGTCAAGTGATGAGAAAATACGAGTACTATTTGGATATGAGAACCTGACAAAAACATGAACACATTTTATTTGCTAGGTAGTAGCTTAGTTCGAAATTAAGAGGAGCACTTATTTATTCGAGCGTTTCACTCTTTCAGACTGCCACGGTCACATTATTCAGTGAAATTAGAATATTCTTTTTAGTTTTCTTGAAATAAGAGTGATTAAAAACGCTCGTAGAAATGCTCGTAATACTTAATACGATTTTGCCATTCATTATTATATCACCTGAATAAACAACAGACCTCATGCACTGAGTACGATTTTTTATTACTGAATGTAGCCTTGTTATGTAGTGGGCAAACGAAACACAGCCCCGACAGTTTCTAGACAATGAATATGCATTAATATGCAATTTCAAAATGGCGCTGTTGTGTGCTGCTGCAGACGTACTGCACATAATTTGCTGCAGTAATTTCATCGGCTTACAACTCGCACAACGTACCACATAAGCAATATTAATGTTTGGCCGGGTTCTATCTGAGTGGACCTTGCACAAGGTGCTACCACCTCTGCGCTCTGACTGACTCTGACTTTGCTGAGCTCATATTCCACACTACTGCTTGACTCCGACTCTGGTCCGGTCACGTTCCCCGACAGCCTGTTTACCTATTGTTTGTAGACGGTGCCTCTTCCAGATTCTTCTCCGGGTTTGGCATCATCGGCGCCACGGGCCTGATCTTCCCCTACTTCGGAGACTTCCTCTCACTGCGGAACCGCGACGTCATGCTGTGCCGCCTTGAGGTCTTCTGGACCATCGGCTGCATACTGTTGCCTTGTAAGATATACTATTATTTAATTATAACATACAATCGTTCAGTGTAAAATGTAGGCCAACGCAAGCTAAATGACCATTAACATCGGTGTAGTTTGGAGTTTCGAGCTCTATTTCTCCTTTCAAAAACAAATCAGCAACTGACCCAGTATCCTTCTTAGTGTTCCTTGACTGTAAAATTGAAGAGCTTGCGAATTAGTATTATAGGTGTAATTCTGCTCGCAAATTTTACGACAAAAGCAAGTAAAGTCTTTCTTCATAATTGGTTACCTGTATACCCAGTGCCAGTGGACTACCCACTGCCCGTAAGCGAGTCCTTACATACATTGCGATAATTAGTCACTCCTGCACTTCTAGCATAACTGTGATACGTGACTTGTAGTAAATATTGTTCGTCTCTTTCCTTTCAATGCGGAGTACGTAGTCGCGGAGAGCTGTGCTAGACCGGCTGATTGCTTATAATTCAAGGGGATTTAATATGCTAACGATAATTTCAGGCATAGCATGGCTGATCATCCAAGACCCGCGCTTCATCTGGGTCGACACGCCGGACTTCAAGTTCACGCAGTGGCGCGTGTTCGTGGCGGCGTGCGGAATTCCCAGCCTGCTGGTGGTATTGCTGCTGCTGCCCTTCCCCGAGAGCCCGCGCTTCCTGCTGCACGTCAACCAGCCCGAGCGCGCACTGCAGGTGCTGCAGAAGATCTTCGTCGTCAACACTAGGCTGGAAGCTAAGGACTTCCCGGTGGGTATTTTTAAGCTCATCACCTAAAATGAGTCGTTGTTACAGGAAGTATCTACAATTAAGTGATTAAGACGCTGCCGAAATTGGTTCAGCGTGTCATACGTTGGTTTCTAGCAAATTCTTCATTTTGGGTGGCCTTCTGATAACAACTTTGCAATTTTAAGTTATATTTAGTACGTTTGAAAGTTATTTGGAGTTCAATTTATACAGTTCAATAGAGCTCACCTTTGACTGTTTGCTGCATAATTTTATTTTCGTGGATGAAACTCAAACTGACGGGGTTCACATTTAGCTTGGCTTGCTGCTGTCACATTGGATACACTTTGTGTCGTTCAACGTTCGTTAACTTTTGGTCAGGCAGTCTAACACTCATGTCATATCAATTTAGTTTGTCTGTAATTATTTTTCGATTGTTTTATTTTTAATCAAAAGTTTTTCCATTATCCACATTGTCAATCTATTTTCTCAAAACTATCTGTCTAGAATTGGTATGAGGTTCAGATCTAATTGAATATATTCATCTAGTCCTTTCAAAGAAATACATGTGTGTAATGAAACCTAATATCAACCATTCATAAATTTCAGGTGGAATCCATGATCGGCGCCGGCGCCGGCGATGGTGACGAGGAAGAAGAGGTGGTGGCCGCCGACAATAATGGCAATGAGACCAAGGCGGCGCTGACCTGGAAACAGCGCTGGCAAAACTTCTGGATCCGGAAGAAGATGCTCACCACGCAGCCTTTCATTGGGTTGCTCATACTCTGCTGCTTTGTGGACTTTGGACTCATGTTTAGGTAAAAATACGTCATTGTTAGATGTCTAAAAACAAAAAAAGACGACTGCCGTTGGATGGAATTTACTTTACATAAACACACACAAATGCCGTAACTGATCGCCAGCTTCTTTCAGTAAAAATCTTTCATTCTAAGTGCCCATTCTACTCCGTTAAAATGTTGTTTTTGTGAAGACTTCTTCAATTTAACCAGTTTGTTGTGTTCACAGCTACTACACGCTGATGATGTGGTTCCCGGACCTGTTTGAGCGGTTCAGTCAGTTCGCCAGCTCGTACCCCGACGTGGCTGCCGGCGTGTGTGAGGTGTCCGCTAACATCACGCACAGTGAGGTATGCAGTATTGTTGCTCCTCAGCCACGAGCTGATGATGTGGTTCCAGGATCTGTTCGAGCCGTTTAACTAGTTCACCAGCTCGTACCCTCACGAAGCAGCCGGAGTGTGCGAGATATCCATCAACAACACGCTCACTGAGGTGGTGTGTTGCCTGTAATATCTTGATATAGGCATAAAATTTAACTCTATCTCTGGACCAGCGTCTCAATCACTGAACCAACGGATTTAGTAAACGCAACTAAAATTCCTAAATATTTTCCTACAACGTTTGATGGAAAAATCTTATATTTCTCTATGAAGTCTCTATGAAATTACTAATAACCGATTTCCTTCCTTTTTCCATGTTCTAAACAATGTATTGGTCTGATTGTAGCTGGCTGGCGAACCGTGCCAGCAGACGGTGGCGACCGAGGTGTACGAGCGCACGCTGGTGGTGGCACTGAGCTGCGTGCCAGTAGCGCTCAGTGTCGGCATCTTCATCAACATGCTCGGCAAGAAGCTCATGCTAGGTGAGTCCATATATTCGAAGACAGGATGAAAGACAGATCTTCCACACGGTAAAAATTAGGCCTTGCAACTAAAGATTGCTTAGAAGCAAATTCAGCGGCAAAAATAAATGATCCTGTCACTAAGCGCTCTTCAGCAATACTGGTAAAGATTCAGTTAGGATATATCTCTGTCATGCATACTGGTGTCTGTTTGCGGTGGTTAGGGAATTTCACTTACACACACAAGTCCCTTGGAAGAGAAGGCGAGGCTGGCACCAAAAAAACTCAGTTCCTGAATAGAGCGAAGCGGTACTTCACTTCTGAGCAAAGATTGCTGCAGTACAAATCGCAGGTTTATTCATCCACACACCTTGGAACCAAAATGGTCGCGCACCGTGTGCTATCAAAGGAAGCAAGCAAGCAATTTGACTGCTTAACATAAAGCAGGCCCTACGCTTGTTTGTCACATTAGAAGTATAAAAAAAATGAGTTGTATAATCGATGATACTGATGAAGTTTTTCCATGTTCCAGTGCTGATGTTGATGAGCTCGGGGCTGGCGGTGCTCGGCATGAGCCTGGTGCGCTCGGCGCTCGAGAACCTGATCTTGTCGTGCCTATTCGAATCCATCGTCAGCTGCACCGAGGCTGTGCTCTTCTGCGTCATCTGCGAGATCTTCCCCACCAAAGTAGCGTAAGTATCCTCAGGAAGAACCAACCCTGTAGTTACCTAAGTTAGGAAGACAAGTATTTAGACTAGGTACGCACGTACGCACCTACACTACAGATATGCAAAGTTCCTTAAAAGTTATAAAGGTTATTGGAAATTTCTGGAAACGTTGCCAACAATTTAATAAAAGTTTCCAATGTGAGAAATTACCCATGGGAACTTTTGAGAATTACCGAACTTATTTTCCATGTGGAACGTCTGGCAATTTTGAAAACTTGCCGTCGGCTGATCAGTAGTTGCACAGAAGTTGTATATAAACTGTCGCTGGCAGTATTTCCGGAACAATGCGACCTTCAAACCTTCAAGAAAAGAGCGTACTCCCACCTGAAAGGCCGGCAACGCACTTATGACTCCTTTGGTGTTGCCGGTGTATGTGGGCGACGGTGATCGCTTACGATCAGGTGACCCGTATGATCGTTTGCATTTATAATCAGCGCCGTGTGCCGCGCACTCTTTAGTATATTCATATAAGTACATTCAATTCCTAATCGTCCACTTCCTATCTTGTCAACATTCTCAAGTGGTCCACTTTCTATCTTGTCCATATTCCCAAGTTGCCAACACTTTCCAATCGCCCATAATCCTAATTCAATCACACTGCAAACTTAGAAACTAGATATTTCATATCTTTTAGTATATTAACAAAAAAAAACACTAATCAATACGATAAAAAAATCGTATTCCACTTGACTTAATGACCCAAGCATATATCCATACTAATATTATAAATGCGAAAGTGTGTCTGTCTGTTACCTCTTCACGCTTAAACCGCTGAACCGATTTGGATGAAATTTGATATGGGGATAGTTTAAGTCCTGGGGAAGGACATAGGCTACTTTTTATCCCGGAAAAGTACTCTTATTCGCGATAAACGAACTTAAGGCGGACGAAGTCGTGGGCACAAGCTAGTTATATATAAATTTGAATCCGGTTCACGTGGCTAAGTTAAACATGCATTAAAAAAACTTTTTTGAGATCGTTTAAAAACACCAAATGTCAAAACCGATAATTTGTTCTTTGGTAAAACCGTGATGAGAAAATGGACGAATTGGAAATATGTACGAGTTTGAAAAGTGGACGAGTTAGGAAACTGCACGATATAGGAAGTAGACTATTTGAGAATGGTGACAAGAAAGGATGTGGACTATATGGGATTGCGGATAAGATAGGACACTGGAACTGGATGAAATGGGATTGTTGACGAGCTAGGAAGTTTATAAGAATGTGGATGAACTACAAAGTGTGGCTTATAACAACTGGTACACAATCTTCGTTGGTATTGCAGGGCCACGGCAATGGCGGTGGCAGTGATGTGCGGCCGTGTCGGTGCCATCGTAGGCAACGTCGTGTTCGGCGCGCTCGTCGATCAGCACTGCGTCGTCCCCATCTACATCTTCGGCACCCTGCTCATATGTTAGTCTACCTATACATCCATCTACTAGTTTTAGCCTAGACGTCTTTATAGAGACACTGTTGTGAACCTCGCGTGTCATGGGGTCTCGAATTACAGGCAAAATACAACATGGATAATGTTTGCTGAGTGGCATATAGATGGCTTTCATGCCATTATGAAAAAGCTAGTGGCCTTCATCATGCAGCGTTTGCGAAGTAGCTCAAACAGGGTTTTGAGTGTGCTAGATAGAAGCCTAGACTGCCCTATAGCTACGCATTGGGGTAGCCTACACTGTTAGTTGTTACCTACAATTAACAGTAATTGAATTCGTCAGTAATTGTGCAGTAACATAGCTATAAGTCATACTACATTAATTGATTAATTACTAACAATACTATGGATCGTGTTATCCGAAAATAAATAATTTGAATTTGTTTAAATATGTGATACATATTGCTTTAACATCAAAACAATTCTAAACTTATATTGTGCAATCTAAAAGTAAAGATATCATGAGGCGTGCGTTGCAAATGGCAGGGCATGAAAACCGGTTTATAGTCCGTATCGGTTAGAGCCACACATTGAGACTGACTCATAATAAAGGTTACGCTCGCAAAAAACCGCTATGACTAACCGATTAATATCTCAGAGCGCAAAAAATACCCGGTTAGAGAGCGCTCGGTCAGTGGATAACGTTCCCATATCAACTCGTTGGAACTTAACCTAAATAAATACCGGTTTATTTGTAACCGGTTACAAGCCCTGGCAAATGGACGCAACAGCCACAACTCACATGCCTTAGTATTCAGGACCTACGCGCTCAGGCTGAGCAGCAAATGAACACAACAAGGACCTCCTCCACTCGGCTCAAACTGAGCCCGAGGTATATGTGGCGTATATTACTCGCAGCGCACGCCTTGTGATGTTTGTATGTTGGTTGAGATTGTCGTCTTACATTTGTATGAACCCATATTTGTTTGTTGCAGCAAGCGGGCTGCTCTGCATAATACTCCCGAAGAGCACGCGGCCCGAGCGGCCGCAGTAACCACCTATATTTGTTAATAAATTATATGTCTTTAGTAATACCGACTTTTATTCCAGCAGTACTCACATCTCCTGTGCCTGTGACGTCACCGTTAAATTACCGGCTAGGGTCGATAGATGTAATGGTTTTAAAATAAAAATCGTTGACGAATACGCCGCGTGGCCCGGAGATTGGCTGTTGCGTACTGCGTACGGTGCGGTTATATGAAGCTTTGTCTCTGTTCCGTTTCTTTACTATAGTATTTTATGCCATCGTTATATAATGTATGCTTTTTCAGTCGACTACCTCGTTAAGCCCACGAAGCTTGCAGAGTCTGTAGCTTTTGTAACATTACATTTTGGTAGAGATTGTGGGTTTCTAAAAAAATGTTAGTAATTTTATTATTTATTTATAGGATACCTGTTTTCATCTCAATAATATGAAGGGGTTCAGAAAATCTATCAGACAAATGAAAAGGCAACACTATTCAAGTCGTGACAGGCTACCATTGGCACCGTGCGGTACCTAACAAAGTTCGTTGCTATGGCAATAAAAGAAGGAAATTTATTTGTATTTTCGGGGCATTGTGCATCGCTGTGTATACTCTTCAAATAGTTTGTAGTGCGCTAAGGACATATAATAATTATAGTAATAATTTATTCACGGGCTGAAGACAACTTGTGCAAATAATAAATGTAGTACTTAGCAGTGAAGTGTTATTTTGCAATTTTAAAATAATCAATTTGTAATAAATTAACACAAGGTGACTGTATTTTGATAAAAATTACGTCGAGACAGCGATCGTGTGCTTAATAGATGACTTGGTGAAATAGACTTCTTACATTAAACATTAAACCCCGTGGAAAAGTTTATGTAGATTTTACAAATACGTCTCTGTTACTTGGGAGAGACAATCTTGTAATATGTAGGTACCTACATGGATTACAACATATTAACGCAAATTACGTATAGAAAGAAGCTCTCCCACACGTACACATACAACCCAGGTGGCCAAGTCTACTGCCACGCGTGCAAGAAAGTATTTAAAAGTAAGTTCGGCTTACCCAGCCATATCAGAGCCCACAATAGACGAAGATCATAATGTTTGCATAGGCTGTCGCCGTCATCGAAATCGATGAGGAGGACTATAGGTACCTACATAAATAAATAATAAATAAATAAGTAAATATTACGGGACCATTTTACACAAATCGAACTAGCCCCATGGTAAGCTCAATAAGGCTTGTGTTATGGGTACTAGACGACGATATATTTAATAGATATATTACTTACATACATAGAAAACATCCAAGACTCAGGAAGAAATAATTATGCTCATCACACAAATATTTGCCCTTACCGGGATTTGAACCCAGGACCTCAGCTTCGCAGGCAACGTTACTCCCACTGAGCCAAACCGGTCGTCAACCTACATGTACTTGTACAGTCAAGGAATTTAATCTACATACCATTTCGTACCTTGTCACAGTCAAAATCAATATGAAAGTTGATAGAGATTCCATATCAATGTCACTATGACAAGGTACAAAAGGGTACACAAATTAAATTCCTTGACCGTACATATTACTTCCGGTTCATATTCTATTTCCCTGTAAAATCCCTTGGTTACGCTACTGATGTGAAAAAAAGGACGAACCAACAAATAAATTAGTATGGTTTCGTATTAATTGAAATTGGTTTTGCCAATTTGGTGTGATGCAGCCCCAACGACACATACGAAATACAAAGAATCGAATAAAACTAGCATCCACATAGTCCGTTACAATATATATTTTTTAATATCTCCCATGTACCTACAGAAATTTCATTATTACAACTTTTTAATAGTGTAAAAGTAAAATTACAAAAGAAGAATACTTCTTCAGATTCCGATAGAACTACCTACCGCTAAAATATTTAGAAAAAAATACTGACTGTTAAGCTTGTTTCGGAATTCTTCTCAACAGTGGTCTCTTCTTGGGAAATGCCGTAGAGTCAGACTTGTAAAAGTGCTCATGCGGCCTACTTAAAAAATAAAGATCATTATTCCATTACTAATATCTACCGCGGATGGTATCGCTGGGAGATGGTAGTGATAAACATTATGTAGGTATATTAAAACCATTAAAAGTAATGAGTTTCAATCACTTTTTATACTGAAGATCAAAATCAACGATATTACAATGTAACCCCTTGTGTGAAATATGCTTGATGTAACTATTTAGTCTTAGGTACTCATTTAATTGTCTTGTTATCCTATGACGTACAACTTTCATTTGGTTGATTTGATGGCATCTAAAGTATACAATACAATACAAATACTCTTTATTGCACACCTCAGATACACAGAAATGCAGAACATGACAGTAACATTCGAATAAGTAGAGGTAAACAACAAGCGGTCTTATCGCTAAATAGCGATCTCTTCCAGTCAACCTTTGGGTAGCGGAATGTTTAAAAGACAGCCATTTTAGTTGAGTAGGTGGCGAGAAATAACTATGAAGAAAAAGAAATCTCATATAGACACATGTAAACGCAATAAACTTACACAAATAAGATTGCGTAGATAAACATACATAAATACATATATATAATAAATATAATATATCCAAAGTAAATAAATAAAAAACCATAAAAGTGTCAGCCGCAAAGTTGAGAAAGTGATTTCAAGAGCAGTGTGTTTAAGGAGCGACAGCTAATGTTTTTAAGGAGTGACTTAAATGTTTTAAGGGACTGGGCCCGCTATAAGTCATGGGGTAGAGAGTTGCACAGTAGAGTTGCTTGAAATGTGAAAGAACTATTCTAAAATTTGGAGGATGAAGAAGGGACAGCAAGAAGCAAATTTTGAGCGGACCTAATAGATCGCAAATAACTGAAACGCTCTTTAAGGTAGCGGGGAGTTGTGGGATTAAAAAGTATGTTATACAGAAGAGACATAATATCAGAGTTACGACGAGAACGGATTGGAAGCCAATGAAGCTGAGACCTAAAGATGGAAACATAGTCCATACTTGCGTAACCCAAATATGAACCGAATGCACCGAACAACCGGTTTGGCTCAACGAGAGTAACGTTGCCTGCGAAGCTAAAGGTCCAAATCACACAAATATTTAATATAATATTAAATAAAAAAATATTTGTATGATGAGCATAAATATTTATCCTCATCATACAAATTGTTCCTGAGTCTTGGATGTTTTCTATGTATATAAGTAAATATATCTATTAAAAACATCGTAGTCCCATAACTTAAGCCTTATTGAGCTTACCACGGGACTAGTTCGATTAGTGTAAAATTTTCGTGTGATATTTATTTATTTTTATTTTTAGGATCATTGAAAGTTGATCGATATATATTTAATTTAATTTATTCAAAATAAACACATGTATCTTCATCCACGACAAAACCAAGCTAAAAATAAATAAACGACACCGATAAAGATCTACAAAACTGTTAAATAATTACCACCGGCTGTTATTAACTCAGTCACGACTGGTCTGGGGAGGTGACATCACACTCAATATAATATACACTAAAACAATTTCAACCGATGTGATAAGTGGAAATGGCGACGAACGAGGCATTTCACAGCACCGAGGACGAGGCAGACTACAAGAATGTGGACGGAGGCAAAAGCGTGTGGACTGTGATCGCCGCAAAGGAGGACAGGGCTTACAGTTATGAAGAGGCTATTGATTTGGCAGGTAATCTATACATTTCTCTAGATATAGCAGCTATATTTATAACGGAAGTGACCAGGTGGTTCCGTCTGTAAATACCGAAATATTTTAATGCAGCTTTCCTTATTTGGTTTAAAAAGTTGCTTTGATTTTGACAATATATATACAGATACTAGTAGGCGCCCGCAACTTTGTTCGAGAATAACCCTTCTTTTTTCTTCAGCGTAATCGAATATAAAGTATCCTATAACCATCTGAAGATACCCAGCTACCCGTGTACCAAAAATAGTTGAAATCCGTTTAGCCCATTTTGCGTGATGAAGCCGCAAGGGTACATACACACATCAGTGACCTCCAGTCCCAATAGTTCCTTACGATAGTTTTGTTTTAAATATCATCAATATACAGACGTTTCATTTTGACAACTTTATAATAGTATAGATATATTATTAGCCAGTATTTGTGTTCCACTGCTGGGCCAAGGCAACCCCTCTTTTTCGACAATTGTCCCGGTGAAGCGCATGCTCCTTTCACGTGTTCTAAAATGCGTTCAGAACATCCCGACATCTCCTTTTTGCGCTGCATCTGCTTCGGTAACCGTTCCGTTTTGAGGTGTCCAATCAGATAATATATCCATACTCCATACTAATATTATAAATGCGAAAGTGTGTCTGTCTGTCTGTCTGTCTGTTACCTCTTCACGCTTAAACCGCTGAACCGATTTGGATGAAACTTGGTATGGAGATAGTTTGAGTCCCGGGAAAGGACATAGGCTACTTTTTATCCCGGAAAAATACCCTTACCCGCGATAAACGAATTTAAGGCGGACGAAGTCGCGGGCACAAGCTAGTAGGTATATAATTTAAAAATTACACGCTGGTCTGACCAGATACGCTCTACCCTCTACACCTCAGTTTATGATGCCATCCACGCAGCCGAGGATAGAGTGAGCGGGCGCAAGATAGTCTAGAATAAAGTCATTCAGAGGATTATCGACACAAGCAGGAGGAATTTACAAAAGAAAAAGAGGCCTGCCCGTTTCCACTTGTTCCGCTCTGGGATCGTAACCGGTATTTTTGAAATCTTCTAAAATACACGGTATTGCTGGAATGTTTTAAAACTGTATTTAGGAGAAGAGAAGTTATTCACAAAACACCTGATTCAAGTCCTAGAATTTTAATAAAGTATAAGAAAATCTTGCTATTGAGTGAAAAAAACGAATCGTTATTTCGGTTATTTTGTATGAAAATAATACCGGTTCCGAGCCCTGTTCTGCTCAATTTCTTTCACCGCATCTGAAGTTCTGCTCCCTTGTTATGATTTGGTTGCTGCTAAATAAATACATATATACCTTTGCTATTCCGCAAAATTGCGTCTTAGTTAGTTGTGACGATAAATTGTGTTCACTTGCGTATATTTTCAAGCAGTTTATAATAATAATGTGTCCACCTTCTCCATCCACGAAGAAATACGTAAGTAAATACAAAACTATTATCTATACTATTAAAAAGTTGTAAAAATGAAATGTTTGTATACGTCGTTGTGGCTTCATCACGCCAAATCGGCTAAACGGATTTCAACTATTTTTGGTACACGGGTAGCTGAGTATCTCCAAATGGTTATAGGATACTTTTGAGCCGACTATGCTAAAGAAAAAAAGCGGCCTAGTTCGAGTTGGACTCGCTCATGAAGGGTTCCGCAGCCGTTTATACAAAAAAATGCACTAAAGATGAAAAAAAAAACACTAACAAAAGAGCGTATCTCCCCGGCACTTACGTCCTTTTGCTGAGAAGCGCAGTTTTTTGGCAATAACTTAAAAACGGTTTGGCCGATCATGTTGAAAACAATTTTCGTTGAAAGTATTTATTAAGTTTTATATTTGTAATTTTTTCATATTTTTTTAACATACCGTTTAGAAAAAAGAGGGGGGGGGACACAATTTTTGCTACTTTTGTAGCGAATATTTCGGAAAATATTCACTAAATCAAAATTTTTTTTTAGAAACCTCAGTGTTTTTAGAAGTTCTGTCGAAATATGTGCCATACCTTGATATTTGCTGTTTTTTTTTTTTCAGTTTCGGTTACATGTATGGAGTGCCCCCCTAGAAATACATAATTTTTTTATTTAACTATCAAACTAAGTAGTGGTTTAAACACTACACTTATGCTCTAAATTTCATCAATGTACATCTTATAGTTTTTGAGTAAAATGCCTGTGACGTACGGACGGACATACAGACAGACGTGACGAATCTATACAGGTTCCGTTTTTGCCATTTTGGCTACGGAACCCTAAAAAGAGGGGTTATGACTTTTTCTCCCCCGCCAACGAAGTTTTGAGATAAATGCATAATAATGCCTTGGCTATTGCATAAATAGCGTCTTGATTGGTTGTTAGACTAAGTTGCGTTAACTTGCGTTTATAATAAATAATGTGGTTTTCGCTGCTCGTTTGTTTTACTTGCTTACGTACTTCTTTGTGGATAGAGAAGGTGAACACATTATTATTATAAACAGCATGGACTGTACGCAAGTGAATGCAACTTATTGTCACACCGACGCTATTTAGTGGATTAGCAAAGGAATTATTATCCATTAATCTAAAATGTACTTTCGCCAATTAACGTCTGAATGTACTCGTATACATTTTGTAACTGCTATATAATTATGTCAAATGTATAATTGCAGTGACTCATTCAATACAACTGGCACTCAATATCAGCTGAGCATACATCTTTACTAAACGTAACTTTTTTCTATGAGTTTGCGTTCTGCTTGATACGTTACTAGGTATTTCAGTGGTGTGGCGTCCATATAAGTCGATTCCCACCGGGTTGCCCAAGGCAAGGCTTATAACCACCTTTTTCTTTAAATATGAGTAAATGAATACGCTTCGGCTTCTCTTATAATTTTCCTGACGCTACGTCTCTGGTATGTAGGCAAGGATAGAGTGTTTAAACCTTGTTTTCGCCTACAAAAGAAGGTACATACTTACTTTAATTTTTTTTTCGATATAGTATACGTAATGTGACCTTACAATCTACAAACAGTTAATTTTTAGATGGTATTGTTTTTTAGATATAATCATTCAAACACTCGTCGTGACATTTGTACAATGCCGTCGAATGAACACATTTTTCTTTGGTCTACATAAATAGTAAAAAATGTTAAAAAATAAAACATGACATTGATAGCTAACTTTTTAATTTTTTTTAAGAGGGAACTGCGCAAATGTCACGTCAGGATGACATCAGGTGTTTAAAAAAAATATCCAAAAAACAATTCGATATAAAAATGGGATATTTGTGGATTCTGAGTTTACATTACGTTTACCTAAGTACTATCACGAAAAAATATAAAAATGCACTTAATGTTTCCAATTGTTATTAACAATGAAATAATTTATTAGAGGATTTATTTATTTATTTATAAGTATATTTACAGCATTACAGACTTAGATCTAATACACTGTGAAACTAAGTGTAAACTTAAGCTAAGAATCAGATAGGGACACTAGTTAAGTTATTCTGTCATCCATCAACTCACAGTACTTTAAATTTAAACACGCATAACACACAAGATTTAGAAGTATATAAGACAGCGTGTTACTTACTGTAACCCTCCGGCCGCGGAGCTCGACAGCCTTAACTGACATGTCGGAAGACTAAGAATTTTAATTCCTCACTGTCCGGCCACTAGGACTATGGGCAATTTATATACCACTTAGTTCGTCCATCGAGCCCCGAGCAACTCTCTGGGAGCAAGTCAAATTTTTGAGAATAAATCGCGGGCTATTTGAAGGTCACTGATTTGAAGAATATATCATCATCTCGTCCGTGAACGAAGTCAACTTCTAGTATAATGTAACGTATGTTTTCCTACTCTGATCTGGTCAGGATCGCGAGAAGCAGTTGGATGACGGCGGCTTCGTCGTTCTTGGGAGGGCCTTTGTCTAGCAGCGGATGTCTATAAGATGATATAACGCTTGGCAGGTAACGGCAGATACACGTTGAGCTTGCTGGCCGTGCTCAGCGTCACCATCCTATCGATGGGTTGCGACATGTTCGGCTTCTCCGTGGTCGTGGCCGGCAGCTACTGCGACCTGCAGGTCACTCCCGCGCAGAGGAACATCCTCATGTCCATGCCCTTCCTCGGTAAGAACATCAGCTTCGGCAGGTGAAGTTACAGTTGCAGTTCTGCCATCGTATTTTGTCGGAAAAGTTCGTATATATCTTGCTGTCTCAATCTCAATTAGATTACAGAGAGTACGAGAGCGGGTTGAGGGTTATTTACTACATCTGTAAAAAATCGATAGCTTAAAATACCCCAACCATAGTCCAAAATTACCCGTTTGACTTAATTTGTATGGATTAAGTTAAACTTTATATACCTAATGAGTTCATCATTTCATAATTCTGCAGTATTATTTAAAAATCTTTCATAATAATTATTTAAGTTTTTTTTCGATAGTGTAGGCGGAATAGTACGGAAGGGTTTACGTTAACAAATTGTGGCAGAATAAGTTCATAATATTTTCTACTGTTTCCGCGATTATTAATTACTCATTGAAATAAAATAATTTAACGGATTATATCGTGTATATTATCTCATTTTAGTTCCCGACGTTTTTCTCCTCAGTACGCCTCATTTGTGAAATGCTGCTTGGTAAATTATTAAAATAAAATAATTAAGCCCTACTGGCACATGTGTAACTGTCTTTACAGCTTAGGCCCATCTGGCATGTTTGTACACCTTTATTTGTTTTTTCAAAAATGGGTAGTTTGCACAAATTGTAACTTTGACAGAGGAAAATATTTTTTTTCTCAGTCCACCCGTGACCATGGAAAACTGAAAAGCTACCGAAACGTCGGGAACTAAAATGAGATAATATACGCGATATAATCCGTTAAATTGTTTTATTTCCAGAATAAGTTCATGTATGAGTCGGAGCCACGTCGGAGCGCTCGGCCGCGCTCCGAGTCATACATGCATTTTGCTATTTAGTTCCAAAAGGAAAATAATTAAGATATAAAATTTCAAATTTGCTGTAGTCGCGTCCGACTAACTCCGTCCGGGCACACCAGCGGGCCTATGATGGTTGCGTTTGTCACGCGATAAATAAATGACATAGCGGCCGTCACCTTCTGACACGTATGTGAGTGCGAGAGTTGCTGTTATCATATCATTTATCGTGTGACAAACGCGACCATCATAGGCCCGCAGCTCGCACCGTCAGGTCACGTCCGTTCGCATCCGACCGGATCCTACCACCGCCGCCGCGCCATTTCGTCGCCGATGTCTAGTAGATTTTAACGCATCGGTCTGAGCGTTAAAATCTGCTAAATATCGGTGACGAAACGGCGCGGTGCTGGCAGTCTGAACCGGCCCGGTCAGTGGGAATTGGGAATGCATGAAAAATGATGCAAATTTTTATTCATTAAATTAAAAAAGTCAAAGACGTCAGTATATAAATCGAAATAGTTATTTGTGATCACGGTTTCAGGTCCAATAATAATGTCGTATCCGTGGGGCTACTTCAGCGACACTCATGGCCGGAAGAAGTGCTTACTGCTGGCCATGGCCATCGGCTTCGTCTGCTCGGTGCTCAGCGCACTGTCGCCACACTGGATCATGTTGGCCACGCTCAAGTTCTTGAGCAGCAGCTGGTGAGTCTCGATCTTGGGGTTAACAGGCTTGCTGGGCCGGAGAAAGTGCCTGCTACTGGCCATGACCAGCGGCTTCATTGGCTAGGTGCTCAGTACACTGTCACCGCACTGGATTCTGTCGCCGTTCTCAAGTTCTTGAGCAGCAGCTGGTGAGTCTCGATCCTGGGGCTAGCGGACATGCAGGACCGGAGGAAGTGCCTGCTGCTGGCCATGACCAGCGGCTTCATTGGCTCGGTGCTCAGTGCACTGTCGCTGCACTAGCTTATGCTGGATTTCGTAAGTACCTGAGCAACAAAATTATGCGAGAGCTTCCACCGAAGACGATTATAACTTTACAAAGCTAATCGTCGGTGGAAGCTCGAAGTATAATCCTTACAGAAGGTACCTTAACACTTTGACTGCCAGGAGCCCAATGTGGGCGCTCGTAGCAAGTTCTTGCAACATACGCATTCCCTATGTTATCGGCTACTCGTGTAACGCTACAAAAATATGGCATTGAAAGTGTTAGACAAAAGTTGTGCTCTACAAAAAACACGTTCAACCTAAACATTTTGTTTTCAGTTGTAGTTGCGCGCAATCTGCAACATATGCGCTGCTGGGCGAATCAAGCCCACAGCGCGTGCGTGGCAGCTACATGCTGGCCATGACCAGCGTGCTCATGCTCACGCCCAGCTATTACTATGGTGAGTACAGCGCGGGACGTGACGGATGAGCGGGCAAGTGGCGCACAGCGCGTGCGCGGCAGCTACATGCTGGCCATGATCAGCGTCCTCATGCTCACGCCCCGCTGGTACTACGGTGAGCATAGCGTGGGTAGTGGCGGATGAGCTGACCGGGCGAGTCGCACCTACAGCGCGTGAGTGGCAGCTACATGCTGGCCATGACCAGCGTGTTTATGCTCACGCCCAGCTGTTACTACGGTAAGTACAGCGCGAGAAGTGACGGATGAGCGGGCGAGTGGCACACAGCGCATGCGAGGCAGCTACATGCTGGCCATGCCCAGCATGGTCATGCTCGCCCAGTTACTACTACGGTGAGTGTTGCGCGGGCAGTGACGGCCGAGCAGATACGCTGATTTAACTATTTGCGGCCATCCGTAACGTATGTGTTGTAATTCTTACTGCAAATAAGATCACAATTTCACACCATTAAAACAACATAAAATCACTCGTGTGCCTGACCTGGAAATATGTGATTTTTATATCCTAGAGTTCAAATAGCACGCAAAATGTATGTAATTACCTCTCTCTAGTATGTAAAGGCTGTACATATTACGATCAAAGTGATCTGTATTCATACACATCGACCATTATTTATAATATACTAGCTTCTGCCTGCGACTTCGTCCGCCTTAAATTCATCTATCGCAGATAAGGGCCTTTTTCCGGGATAAAAAGTAGCCTATGTCCTTCCCCGGGACTCAAAGTATCTCCATACCATATTTCATCCAAATCGGTTCAGCGGTTTAAGCGTGAAGAGGTGACAGACAGACAGACAGACACACTTTCGCATTTATAATATTAGTATGGATTATTTTGACCATTATGTACTCGTATAGACGATAGGTACTGTTCAATGATAAAACTTCAACCATTAAAATTCATTATAAACAAAGATCAGAAACAAATGATAAAAATTTTCGACGATACCCTGGAAATGAAAAAAAAATTGTCATTTGTTTCTGATCTTTGTTTATAATAATAACGCTAGTGGAGTGATCCACTAATAAATTGCAAAAATTGTGATTATTATCATGATATTTGTAAAAAACAAAAAGTACATTAAAATTCAGTCAGTTGTTGTGATTGTGAAGACTCGAGGAGATAAAGTATACCACATGGAGTATACAAGGTAAGGAGCATAATCTTTGACGACACGTTTGGCTCAGTGGGTTGCACCACGGCCTACGAAGCTGGTGGTCTCGAATTCGAATCCCGGCCACGGCAAAGATTGTATGTGATGAGCACATATTATTAATTCCTACAGCAAAAATTATTAATTCTAGTGACAAGGTGAAGGCCGTCTGGAAGGTCATAAATGACGAAACTGGGAAAACTAAAGTAAAAAATCCTCATTTTAGCCTAAAAATCAACGATGAAACAGTAAATGCGGACATTGAAGTTGCGCATCGGTTTGAGCGCTTATTCTCTAATATACCTGTAGAGACAACAAAATCGTTAAATTCATCGCCAGATATTGCTGAATCAATATTAAAAACTGATGTACCAGAATGTAAAGACTTCTTCAAATTTACTTATGTTACTCCAAATACTATTATCGAAACCTTTAGATCGTTAAATTCGAAGAAGACTGAAGACCTGTGGGGACTTTCCGTTAAAGTGTTAAATTCAATAATAGAGGCGATTGCACCATATTTGGCTGATATATTCAACAAATGTATTGACACTGGAGTATTTCCTAATTTGATGAAGCACAGCAAGATCATTCCTTTATTTAAATCAGGAACGAAAACAGACCCCACAAATTATAGACCAATATCAGTACTACCCGCATTGAGTAAAGTTTTTGAGAAACTTATTCTTAATCAACTTACATCTCTCATTTTAATGGATATAACCTACTTCATAGCAGTCAATTTGGATTTACCAAAGGTCGCTCCAATGCTGATGCTGGGGTAGTGCTAGTTAAACACATCCTCGATGCCTGGGAAAACGCTCAAGATGCTATTAGGATTTTTTGTGACCTATCAAAGGCATTTGATTGCGTTGATCATAATAATTTAATGCGTAAGTTGGAACACTACGGAATAAAGAACGGTGCACTTGACCTCGTCTCATCATATCTTTCAGACAGAACGCAACGCGTAGTCATCAACGGGATGCAATCAACTGGATCATCTGTTGCTATGGGAGTACCCCAGGGCTCAATTCTAGGCCCCTTTCTGTTTCTAGTGTATATCAATGATCTACCAAACCTTGTGCAAGATAAACATGATATTGTGTTATTCGCAGATGATACTTCTCTTCTTTTTAAAGTAAAGAGAATAACTTCGTTACTATAAACGATGCGCTGTCTACTATTGTACATTGGTTTACTGCAAATAACTTACTTTTAAATGCCAAGAAAACCAAGTGCATCAAATTCACATTACCGAATGTGAAACAAGTAGATTGTGCCAAGGTGACATTGAAAGGCGATGTGCTAGAATTTGAAGACAAAACAGTATTCCTGGGTGTTACTTTGGACTCAAAACTGCAATGGAATGCGCATTTAGCCACTCTTGCAGGTAAAGTAAGCTCCGCAGCCTATGCAGTGAGGCGAATTAGACAGTTAACAAACGTCGAGACGGCAAAGCTCGTGTACATCAGGTATTTTCATAGTGTAATGTCATATGTAATTCTGTTGTGGGGCAAGGCGGCGGACATACAAACCATCTTCGTACTACAAAAACGGGCAGTACGCTCAATCTATGCACTGGGAGCTCGTGCATCACTGAGAGAAAAATTCAGGGAAACCAATATTCTCACCGTAGCATCTCAGTACATTCTCGGGAATATTATGTATGTTCGGAAAAATCAACATGATTTCAAACACAACAGTGACATTCACCACTACAATACAAGAAATAAGAACATGCTTGCCATGCCTGCTCATCGTCTCCGCAAGGTCGGAACTTCGTTCGTGGGGAACTGTGTACGCTTCTATAACAAAATACCTACCGATGTAGTGAATTTACCTTGCAGCAAATTTAAGTCCCACATATAACGTCACCTACTAAACAAGGCGTATTATACTGTGAATGACTTTTTAAATCAAATCAAATCAAATCAAAATATTCTTTATTCAAGTAGGCCTAGTTACAAGCACTTTCGAAATGTCAGTTACATGAGTGAATGTTTGCTGGGAGAAATACAATATGATCCAACATTTGCTGCAAGGATTAGGGAAACCCAGAAAAACCTAATCAGATCATTTAACTTGAGTGTAATAGTATTGATAAAATCATCATTTTTAAAATTAAAATAATCAATAAGATAAATCCCAAAAGGATTGTCAATAAAAAACTAATAATCTAGAATGTGTCTAGAATAAAATTCTAAATGTCAGAGTATATAAAACAATTAAGATTAAAATAATTATAATACCTTAGGTAATCCTTAAAATAATTATTCATATACCTATATGACGCTATAATTTACATTAATCCAACGCGGCTTCATCATTCATGTAGTCTTGTGTGCTATAATAAGCTTTAGAAAATAATTTTCGTTTCACAATATTTTTGAATTTACCAATAGACAACTCAGTTATGCTGCTAGGAAGTTTATTATAAAATCTCACACAGTTACCCATGAATGATCTCCTTATTTTATGGAGCCTAGTAGCAGGCACTGCGAGCTTATGCTTATTTCTAGTATTAATATTATGTATATCACAGTTCTTCTTAAAGTCGGTAATATTTTTATGTACATACATAATATTCTCATAAATGTATTGACAATGCACTGTCATTATATTAATGTCCTTAAACTTATCTCTAAGCGAGTCTCTATAGTTCATTTCATATATCGCACGAACAGCCCGCTTCTGCGGAACAAATATAGTATTAATGTCGGAAGCACTGCCCCATAGTAAGATGCCATACGACATAATACTGTGGAAATAACTGAAATACACTAATCGAGCCGTTATCACGCCTGTTAATGGACGAATCATACTTACTGCAAAAGCTGCAGAACTCAGTCTATTCGAGAGATTAGCAATATGGGGACCCCATTGGAGCTTAGAATCTAATGTTATACCGAGAAAGACTGTACTATTAACTAGTTTAGACGATAAAGATGTCTTTAAGCCAGTAGTTTAGTCTTGTGTATGTAAAGTAAGCATTATTTTAAGAGGTAATAATAGTTCCCATTTAATGTAACATGAAAGCACATTTGTTGTTTCTCACCGGGCAATACTATTAGTGTTTAATGCCCGGCAGTGTGAGCATGTCATGCTCGCTTAAAGGTCTTTGCTTACGGTGGCGTCGTTGATCGGGTCGCAACCTTCCCTAAAATATGGTTGAGGGAGGCGATGGCTGAGATATGCATCTTGCTCGTGAACGGGTGCCGTTTGTGGGGTCCGGTCTGTTCATGCTAGCAAGGGCCAAATTAATTGTATACCTACCTAGTAACTGCCTACCAGTGTTTAATGAACTGATGACGTGAGAGACTTCATCCTGTACTCGATTGAAGTTATTCATTTTTTATTTGATTTAGAGACTGTATACATCTCTAAGAGTTTTGTTTTATTTTAGAGGTATATCCTTAAACATTTCTGAAGATTTTAATTAACTAATTTTATCTTTTTGCATGTTATGACGCCTAGAGACCATATACATCTCTAAGAAATTTAGATTTAATAATAATTATTTTTAATGTATTTGACTTTGACCCCTAAGAGACCTTAAACATCTCAGTAGACTTCAGTCAAATTATTATATTTAATTTTATCGCATGTCGTGACGCCTAGAGACCTTATACATCTCAGAAAAAAAAAAATAGTTTATATTTTATATTAACATTGATCTGGAGAATTTGTACATCTCCTCTGCGTGTATCAATTATAAATTAGTTATAACACAATTGTATAAGTTTTAAGTATAATTAAGACAATATTGTAATAGTTAATTGGTACACGCATATTAATTGTTTTATATACTCTGACATTTAGAATTTTATTCCAGACACATTCTACATTTCTTTTCTTTTTTATTGACAATCCTTTTGGGATTTATCGTATTAATTATTCTAATTTTTAAAATGATGATTTTATCAATAATAAGTAAGTATTATACTTAAGTTAAATGATCTGATTAGGTTTTTCTGGGTTTCCCTAATCCTTGCAACAAATGTTGGATCATATTGTATGTTTCCCAGCAAAGTACTTATTTTTAATGTACTTCAAACACAATCCATGTATTGTTTCTGAAATAAATGAATTGAAATTGAATTGAAAGACTTCTCTCATTGTAACTGACAATTCGAAAGTGCTTGTATCTAGGCCTACTTGAATAAAGAATATTTTGATTTGATTTAATTTCATTTGCACGAATGTTTGTTCATCGGTCTTGGACGTTTTCTATGTATTATAATTTGAATCTATGTATGTATTATGCATATCGTCGCCTAGTACCCATAGTACAAGCTTTGCTTAGTTTGGGACTATGTCGATTTGTGTAAGATTGCCCCTACACCCATACACACATAAAAACATTTTGAGGGTTCGATATAATTTTTTACTTAATTTAGTGAATATGTACGGAAATAATCGCTCCGAAAGTAGCATAATTGTGTCCCCCCCTCTATTTTCTAAACCGTATGTCCAAAATAGGTGAAAAAAATACAAAGCTAAAACTTCATAAATACTTTCAACGAAAATTATTTCCAATATGATCGAATATACCGTTTTTCAGTTATTGCCGAAAAATGCGCTTCATAGCGAAAGGACGTAAGTGCCGTGGACATGCACTCTTTTGCTAGTGCACTTTTTCATATGGTATTTTTTTCATCTGTAGTGCATGCTCTTTTATGACGGATGCGGAACCTTACACTAAGCATGGTCCGACATGCTCTCGGCCGGTTTTTGACGTTAATTTAAAATAATTGCAAATAGAAGCTAGTCATGTAACAATGTTTATTTTGGGCTGTGGATGTTTGCTGTGAAATTAGGGCCGTAAAAAGTAAATTACTTGGCTTATGTAACTATTTGTTTAGCTAGCTAATATTTAGATACACAACATCCATGACTTTTGCTGACACACTTTTACAGTGCAGCAATATAGTGCACTTAAGAGGATATACTAGCAAAAGGCCTTTTGGAAATTATGTATTCTTAAAAACTATTGCTATCGAATCGCCTCAAATCCCCCATATTACAGTGCAAAAGGGGCAACTGCAGCTCGAAACGATCTGCCTACAAAAAATTGGCGAAAACAGGGTTTCATAGTACCCTATTTTTTCTTCCAAAACTGGGACAATTTTAGTTTTTCTTTCACATATATTATAACGAGGGCTTCGGCTATGTTTCTATGTTTTCTGTTTTTTTTTATATTCGTAAAATTTGTTAACTGAACGTGTGCTTATGGCGCCGGATGGTGGCAATTTTTGCAGTTTCAAAGGGCCTCTAATTCTTAAAATAAACAAATTGTTAAGAAAAATAAAACATAGGGGCATGGCACACGTAAGTAGAGATTATATTTATTCAAAAAAAATGCTCTAAGACAATTATCCAGGGAGGAAACGGGGGGTTACGTTTGTATGGAGGAACGGCCACTAGTATATCCTCTTAAATTTAAACATTAAAACTTAGCAACAATGGTGAATGTTAACAAATTTTCGTATTTTCCAGGTAAAATGGTAGCCAATGATCTTTTACTTCAGTTATTTTATGATTTTGCTAAATATTAATTCATAATAGCCTATATTCATGAGCCCATCAAAATTTCGACCCGGAATTAGATATATAAAATGCATTGCATGTATTTTTTAAATATTACAATACAATAACTCTTTATTTCACACATCACAAAACAAGGAGAGGTAAACAACAGGTGCTCTTATCGCTAAACAGCAGTCTCTTCCAGATAACCCTTGTGTAGAGGGAGACGTTGAGAAAAAAACTGTACAATACAAGTAGGTGGCGCATAAAGTTTGGATTCGAAGTTTTGTACATATATACTAAACAAACACAGTAAGTAGTATAACTACTTATAAATAGACATATACTGGTAACAATATTAATAATGGTCATAGTATTTTTTATTTGTAAGCATAACAATACTTTTATCTACGAAGATAATCAGTAAATATTGAAATCTCACAAAACATTTACACGAAAAGCCACTAACTCAACAAATTGTATGACTTAGCTAAAAGGTGCCCTAAGTTGACAGAGACAATTAGTAATAAGTAGAAGTCACGGAATCAAAACGTATTTATTGTATGTGGCGCTGTGGCTTCATTGCGCCAAATGGGTCAATTTCTGAGCTCGCATTTTTTGTGTCCGAGCTGAAAATCGTAGGGTAGCATCAGATAATACGTTCCATTTTTTTTTTCACAAATGATAGATGTTTCCCCGTCGAGATCAAAAGAATTCACAGAATAATTTGTTTTTAAAATACATTTAAAAATACCTAAAGGCTCAAATTAAGACTCCGTGCCCTGTCCAGAATCGACTTTTGAGTTGATTGAAAATTCCTACCAAAAACTGTACGTTAGTATCACCGATTTCGTGTCAAAAACTTAAACTAGAGGATATTTGCTATCACTGAGCACATACGCTATTCACTTCATAGTGGTAAATAACTCATGATCGATTTTTAAATTCTGTCCGAGCGCGAGGGTAATTTTTTTTTCGTCAAAATTCAAAGGGCCCCGACAGCCATCGACCGCATTTGATCCCCGTCCTGTCCTGCCTTACATATGCAGTCAGTTGTCGGCTATCTGGCGAAGCATACGGTTGTTCATCAAACCTTAATGGATTCGAGTAAATCACGCAAACGTTTCGGCCGCCGGGTGGGCGACAAATTTTCTGCAATTTCGATGACCCTTATAAATTATATTTCTGGCATAGAAATTCGTTAACAAGTGTTCGCTTCATAAAGCCCTTTGGTATCTTTGTACAAACGATAACGTAACATTTTCTTAAAATTTTAATTAAATTTTTGGCGATTTTTTTATTACGATTTCCGATTCCCGTGCCCTAATTCCCATGGACTATTTACCCAAAACAGCTGATTTTGGGGCACGATACCAGGTTACAGATACCAGGTCATCGGCGTAAAGAAGACATTTGACACCCACTCATTGTCAACCCACAATGATCATCATTTAGATCTAGAAAACAACTGCCTATGAACAAATTTAACAGCCACAGTAATGCTACATAATCCTGCCTAACATCTTTAAGGTGCGTCCACACTTGTATCATTTGCTCGTATCCGATCAACGTGCCGTGGCATGACTGCGTATCGCGCTGCTTGGACGCTTACTTTCGGCGCGCCGATCATGCCGTACTCGTCCGATATAACTGTGTGATACTCGTAGCAAAATGGATTTCGAGCGATTTGATCGGCGCAACGTCCAAACGCGTGACTGTGACACGCGATCATGCCACGCGACGATGATCTGATACGGGCAAATGGTACAAATGTGGACGCACCTTTATACAGTACTGCCTAATACTGTTCAGATTGTAAGTATATACTTCATGTATATATTAGTGAGAAGTTAAAGGCTTGCCTAAAGCCCAGAGACACCCTGTAAGTATCGCAAACTATTTATGAGTGTCACGATATGGCAGGATACTCGACCAACTTAATACAATAATGAAATAATCATTTCTTACTGAGACCTTACTTTTTTCTTAATATCGGTTTCTAAACACCATGTATACAAAATCATATACATATTTTGTCGTTAAATAGAGAATCGCATTTACTGATACTTTGTAAATATTAATATCTACTAGATTTTTCATTAAGATAGAAATGATACTAGACATTTATTTAGTGTCGTTGGTTGATCACTATGATTAGTCAATTAGGGCTAATAATTTCGATACAACTCCAGTATGAGTGAAATTTATAATTCTTGTTTGCTTAAACAGTAAATAATACTTTGAATGCAGATTATTCTAAAAAGAAACAATTTCCGTGCCACGAAAAACTAATTCCCATGGACAGATAAAGTCCCGTGCCCCGGCGAAATTTTCAAACTTATGTATATATGAATATAGTTACCACGTAAGTAAATTTGTGCTTATTTTTTTTTTTTATCAAATTATCAGCATTAAATTTTGTGTGTAATTATTTCAACATTCCACGGAAATTACACAAAAATGCTCATTTGGTGAAATTGACCCAAATCGACTTAACGGTTTTCAACTATTTTTGGTACACACATAACTGGGGATACCCAAATACGCTGTACCAAAAAAAGAGGTAATGACTTTTTCTCCTTTGCGAAAGAAGTTGCGGGCACTATCTACATAGTTGGGTACTGATAATGTTTATTTACTATGAACTCTAAACAATTCCGTTATTTGTTAAAACATTTGTATAAATCAAAAGTCAAGGTGGCAGGTGCATTTTACTTGTACCGTTAACATTACATAAGATAGCTTTACTAGATACGAGTAACGTTAAGTACTACACAAATGTTAACAGTGCAATAATGCGTAAACACTTATTTGGTATCATTAGAACGACAATCATGCGTTAAATATACATCCGTGCCTTGTTATTAGATCAACACGTGTGGTTATATATTAAATATACAAGGTGTCCGCGAGAAGTCCAAAAGATTTCAACCACGCATTCCTTACGGAAATTAGGAGCAAACAATATGAAGGTGCGTCAACACTTGTATCATTTGCTCGTATCCGATCACCGTAGTGTGGCATGACTGCGTATCGCGCTGCTTGGACGCTCACTGTCGGCGCGGCGATCACGCCGCGCTTGTCCGATCCGAGTGTGCGATACGCGTAGCAACATGGATTTCGAGCGATCGGATCGACGCAACGTCCAAACGCGCGATCGTGACACGCGATCATGCCACGGGACGAAGATCTGATCGGGCAAATGATACAAATGTGGACGCACCTTTACATGAGCCCCAGTCAAATTCAGATGACTGAGTGGCGTGACTTAGTGGCGGGCGGCGGTCCGGTCGGGGGGTCGGCATTACACACAGGCGGGAACGACCGCTCCCGAGCATTTACGAACACAGCTTATAGACGCAGCGGGCGACGGGCAGCGGTCAGCCGCGGGTGGCGGGTGAGAACGATCTAGGCCTAAGGGTGTCTTGAGTTGAGCCTAAGCCCAACACGGACGTCCGCGGCGCGTGCGTTTCCGGTATATTCAGGGGGCCAGACGCAACGCTGCTATGAATATACAGAAAACGGTACCCGGACCGCCCCGCCGGGCTCTCACTCAACGCAGCGGACGGTCTAACTAAGACTTTTCTTTCCAGTGATGGGTTACTTCATTCAGAGCATGGAGTTCTCGTACGAGCTAGGTTTCATCCGGCTGGTGCCGTGGCGGATGCTGGTCTTGGTGCTGGTGCTGCCGATGGGAGCCAGCTCGCTGGCGCTGCACGCCTTCTACGAGAGCCCCAAGTTCCTCGCCAACGCGGGCCGGGAGGACCAGGCGGTCGAGATACTCGCCAACATCTGGAAGAAGAACGGAAAGAAGGATGAGTATCCTGTAAGCAGTAGATTTTTTTCGAGTTTCAAAAAACATTACATCCAGTTATATCTATATCAGCCACCGACATCCACCAGCTGCTGAACATATAGACCTAAAGCTTACCACAGAGCGCGATCCAGCGCAAACCGCTTCCACCGACTCCTCGCCATCCTCACGAGATACCTACATTCAGCTCCTGCCAACTTTCATAATTAAAACTTGGTCTTCATTCACTTAGTTATCTCAAAAGACATAACTAAGTTATCTCAAAAACTTTGAACTTTATTATATTAACTCGCCATTCAGGAAATCTGTTGCAACGAGATAATCAGTCGTCCCCGTCTTGTTTACCGCTACGCGGTTTGGTTGAAACTACCCTCGTTTATAAAACTAATGTATACCTACCTACTATCTACTACTATCAGGCTTGTTCACATTTGTCGTTATAGGGTGACCACGTTCCGTGGGAAATACTTAAAAAAAATAATTAAGAAGAATTGAAAAGTTTTTTTTTTCTTATGGAAACAGATTCCTTAAGTGTTACCTAGTGCCTGAAATTAATGTCGATAATATATGTCGGACCATGCTCAATGTAGGGTTCCGCAGCGGTTTACACAAAAAATGCACTACAGATGTAAAAAATACGATAATAAAATAATTTCCGAAAATATTCACTAAACCAAAATTTTTTTTAGAACCTGAACTGCCGAATGATATGCCACACATTGATATTTGGTGATTTTTTTTTTTCAGTTTGGGCTACATTATGTAGTGCCCCCCTAGAAATATATTAATTTTTTATTTAACTACTAGAATATGCCCGCAACATCGTTCGCGGAAGAGAAAAAGTCATAACCCGTCGTTTTTTCTTCAGTGTAGTCGGGTAAAAAGTATCCTATAACCATCTGGAGATACCCAGCTACCCGTGTACCAAAAATTGTGGAAATCTGTTTAGCCGATTTTGTGTGATGAACTCACAACGACACATACAAACATACATAAAATCCAAAAAAAATATTTTTCCTTTTAGTGACCTCCAAATAGTCCGTAACAATATTTTTTTTGAAAATATGTTCAATGTTCAGACATTTCATTTTTACAACTTTATAATAGTATGGATTAAATTAAGTAGCGGCTTACACAATACACCTATGTTCCAAAATTTCATCAATATACATCTTATAGTTTTTGAGTAAAATGCCTGTGACAAACGGACGAACGGACGGACGGACAGATAGACGGACATGATGAAACTATAAGGGTTCCGTTTTTGCCATTTTGGCTACGGAACCCTAAAAATCACCTTGTATGAATTTATCCATACTATACTATAATATTATAAATGCGAAAGTGTGTCTGTTTGTCTGCCTGTCTGTCTATCTGTCTGTTACCTCTTCACGCTTAAACCGCTGAATTGATTTGGATGAAATTTGGTATGGAGATAGTTTGAGTCCCGGGGAAGGACATAGGCTACTTTTTAGCGATAAACAAATTAGGTAGACGAAGTCGTGGGCAAAATGAAATTGTTCGGTAATGACACGGCTTGTCGTCTCTATTAGTTAAATGCTTTAAGCATAAACGCAACAACTAAAATGACCATATTGTAAAAGTCGTTAAACCACTTTGTTCATGAGGATAGAGTCGATCATCTTTTGAACTATCAAGGTGGCTTTAACGACGTTTTACAGTATGATTTTGGTTGTTTTGCCGTTATAAACACAATGGCATTGCTCCCTTAATACTATACTATTTTGTTTTACCTATGCTATTTAATCGTAATTAAATATTGTTTTTATTTACATAGTGGATTAAAGTTCACTTTTCGTGACAGTAACATTCACTTTACGTAATATTTTCTTCTGTTTCCGCGATTATTACTCATTGAAATAAAACAATTTAACGGATTATATCGGATTATATATTCACTTTACGTGTTATCACAATCACTTCACAATAAAAGGGGGGCTTAATCGCGTAAAATAAATAAACGCGGTTAAATAAATCATATTTATACGCGATTAAGCCCCGTTTTGCTGTTTTGTGATAATGAGTGAAGATCGTGTTAGTTTAAATCAATATTCACTTACGTCACTAACTCAATGGTTGGTCTTGGAGATACAGGCCCCTATTTCACAATCGTGACAATTGTCAGGTGACAACGACAATTTTATGTTCACGGCGATCCCCGCAAGCTCGATACATCTCCTTACTTTATACTGGGCACAAATTGTCGCTGTCACCAGACATTTGTCACGATTGTGAAATAGAGGCCTATATCTCCAAGGTTAATTCTGTCACCTACCACGTCCTTCTTCTATAGTCGTCACACTCTCGTAGATGTTAAGTTTCTTTTTACTGTTACAGATCTATTTATATATAATGAAATAATAAACCCGTTTTTTCTGAGCAGAGCCTCATTCAGAAGGATGATTACTGAGCATCTGCCGCCCACTTGAGTTGCCGAGTTTGATATCATTCACACACGCACAGACCTTCATACACACACACACAAAACATCAACACAACACCTGCCATTCCAAACTTCTTAATTTATTTAATATATAACGTATTGCTCTTCTATCTGTTGTAACTTTGTACTTCCTTTTGTTATTATGACTTAACTTAACTTTTTTTATTTTGTTGATGTAGTTAAGCACCCTATCTCAATGCGTCTGTTACCGTAATGTTAGTTTGTACGTGATAAGCCTATAAAATGTAAATCCGTAATTGGCCAATGTTAAACACATATGTATCCGATAGTAATAATTCTGTAATTTGTGCTGTGGATTTTATCTCAATAAAATAAAATAAATAAATAATAATCTTTATTCTTTAAATAAGCCGCAAGGCCACTTTTACAACTTCTTTCTCAACTTTACAAGTATGACTCTACGGGGTTTCTCAAGAGGAGACCACTGTTGAAAAGAAAGCCGAAACAAACTCAACAGTCAGTCATTTTTTCGAAATAATTCTTATATCGATTACAATATTTGTACTTAGCCTATCTTAAATATATGTTTTAAGTATAAACTCAATGCCTCGTTCTCCAAGAAAACATATCAAAACTTATTAAAGTAAATAAATAATAATAATCGAAGAAAAACTCAAAATATATTTTATTTATTTAAAACAACTTAAGTATTTCTTTGATATGCCTCCTTATACTCGTAAGAACCGTGTCCCGGTAAAAGTAAATTATTTGGTTTCTGTTTTGGGCCATGCATTTTTGCCTGTTAAATAGTCCTCTACCCTGTAATATGCATTTGCCATTAGTGACTTTTTGTATGTATTTTAGTCTATAGGGTATTTATATATGAGTAATGTTGGCCGAATTAAATGATTTCATTTAATTCATCTCATTAATTTTATTCATTTCATTCTTGTCATTCTTGTCATTCATCTCATTCATTATTGTCAGAGTGGTGGAGGTCACGATGATAATGAGTCGTACTAATCTTCCTTCTCAGTCCTCAACTTGGGTACCACGTCCGATAATCTGCCTCAAAATTTATTTGAATATTTTTCAAATGTTATGAATGAAACAAATACCGCAGGTGAAGAAACTAATCCTGAACGAAGATTCGAAGGTGCGCGATGAGACACAGCCTCTGCTGCGGTCATTGTGGGAGCAGACGGCGCCGCTCTTCCGCCTGCCACTGCTCTGGCGGAGCCTGCAGCTCTACTACTTGACAACCATCCTTTATAGTGTGTAAGTTGATGACTAATCGGAATAGCGGGTTATGTACACATTCTGTGACTCGGCTACAAGATGTTTCTATCCTCTTTTACACCTTATTGCATTGTAATTGTAGTACGGTCCAAAGGTGGAGGTTGTAGTTGACAGCTGAGGGGCTACTCCGAAATCCGAAAAACGAAGTTCGTATGGCGCCATCCTGCTTACTCAAATAAATCATAACTTGAGAGCGAGAGAGACAGCACGTTACAAACTTCGATTTTTGTGTTTCGGAGTACACCCCCTGTACGTAAAGATATCTTCGTTGCTCTAACATCTATACTATTATAAAATTGTAAAAATGGAATGTCTGTACATTGAAGATATTAAATAAAGGTGAAACGGACTATTTGAAGGTCATAGAATCGTTTTTTTTTTTTTGAATGTTTGTATGTGTAGTTGTGGCTTCATCACGCCATACGGATCAACAAATTTCAACTATTTTTGGTACACGGGGTGGCTGGGTATCCACTGATGGTTATAGGATACTTTTTGACCAACTACGCTACGCTGTCCAAAAAAAGAGGGTTTATGACTTTTTCTCCTCCGCGAATGTAGTTGCGAGCACCTTCTAGTTATGGAATAAAACATAGACTTCTTCATTCCGGGTACAGCAGGCGAAGCCGCGGTTTAATGTCAGTTGTTGATAAATATGCCCTTAATCTGGTCGAAGTCGAACATTATTTGACATAGACATAACATAATTTACAAGATAGGCATCCAATGAAGTATTTCGTGATTTATCAACAAGCACATTTCAATGTCCCGGACAGTCAATCTTTGAAGACAAAACAATACAAATACTTTTTATGATACACCTCCCAAGTATACAGGGAATTACAAATAATACATTTATAAAACATAATTAGAGGGCGATAACAGGTGGTATTATCGCTGAAGAGCGATCTCTTCCAGACAAACTTTTGGTAGGGAATACACACAATAAGATATTCAATCGAGTCTCTTCGTCTCCTCAGAAACAACAGCCTGCTGATGTGGTACCCGTTCATAGCAGACGCCTTCATAGCGGGAGGGGGCGCATCCGGACAGGAGCAGGCCGGAAGCCTGTGTAACATGATCCTCAGCTCGCAGAACAGCACTCACGGTCAAGAGGTAAGCTGGGTTTGCTTAATTGTCTTGTCAGGAACAACAGCCTGCTCATGTGGCACCCTCACATAGCAAACGCCTTCATATCTGGCGGGAGCGCGTTCGACAAGAAGCAGGACGGAGGCCTGTGCACCATGATCCTCATCTCGCAGAACGGTTCTCATGGCCAACAGGTTGGCTATATTTGTTTGCTACTGTTAAGGAACTGGATAATATTTTAAGGGTGTATCACAGCATATTTCCACTATCATCCTAAGCGACAATATTTCCACCACTTAGATGGTTGGCAGTCCAACTGTGCGTTTTACTAGAAATTTTCTGCCTCGCACGACTGAACTGTGGAATAAATTATCGCCGGTAGAATGTCCGGACCGTCAAACCTTCAAGAAAAAAGCGTACTCCCACCTGAAAGGTCCGCAATGCACTGTGACTCCTCTGACGTTGCAAGTGTCTTGCATGGGCGACGGTGATCGCTTACCATCTTGCGATCCGTCTGCTCATAAAAAAAAAATAGATCTTAAGGTTTTTGATGTAACCTGAATCTGTGATTGAACTGAAACTGTGAACCTAACCGGAACGTTTCTCGTGGGATGGATTTTGTTGCTTCACTTCCTACTGTTCTGAACTAATAATTAGTAATGTACTGGAATAACTAGGCCAACTTAGCCCAAAAAATGCAGGATTCAATCTCGACTATTAATTACGGGTTCTTCAAAATAATAGTATCCAATATCATGAACAGGTCGCATGCTCATCGAAGCTCGAGTACTTGACCATGGTGACGACGGTAGTGCACTCCGTGTCCTTCGCGCTGATCAACGCTCTGATGTCGCAGGCGGCGGCGCGCATGCGCCTCATGATGATCACGCTCCTCACCATCGCGTTCCTCTCCGGCATCGGCATCGTCTTCACCACCATCAACCTCGTCAGCTTTATCTTCTTCCTCGGCGTGATGGTTACGGGGCTGGGGATCGGTGTCTTGTTTTCATATTTTATTGAGCTGTACCCGACGTCTTATCGGTGAGTATTTTGCATTACCATACTAAATTTTATTTCTGGTTTGGTAGTTTGACATCGAGCCGCGATCATATTTATGGAATCTCGGACTATACAGAGACCGTGAGACACGCAATGAATAATTAGTACTATAGTAGCTAGTTAATAGTTTTTTATTACGTTCAAGGAATTGATTTGCATGTAAGCAATTTAATCACTCCAGTCTCAACAATCACTAATCATGAAGGAAGGAAATTATTCAGATAGGTATTATGTGTTATTAATAAACATAACTATGACCAGTTCTATGTTATTTACCTTTATTATCTAATGAGTACAAACCGCGAGAATATAAAGTGTAGAATAGAATGTGTTATCTTGTTTCGTTTGATCGAGGGATTGATGGCGTATTTCAGTGGCATGGCAGCCTGCCTGGCCGTGGTGGTGGCGCGTGGCAGTTCGCTGGTCGCCACCAACATCCTTGGCATCTACATCATGACGCACTGCCACATCTGCTTCTACGCGTTCACAGCCTACATCTTCAGTAAGTAGTGACACTGTCTCCCAACGGCCGTCAGCCTGTCTGGCCGTGTTGGTGACGCGTGGCAGCTCGCTGGTCGCCACCAACATTCTTGGCACCTACATCATGACGCACTGCCACATCTGCTTCTAAGCGTTCACCACCTACATCAACAGTGAGTATTCTTCAGCATCAGCTTTATCATTTCACCCGGAAAATCTTTATCATTTCATCCATATCTGAACATGGGTCTCAGGATTTTCCCTAAGTACTAATTTAGTACTACTAAATATGCCTTCTGGTCCACCGGTTTCCAGCAATATTTACTATTAGTAAGTCATAGAGTATGTTGTTTCATCTAGTAAGTGTTTCAACCACGCTGCGTCTTACAGTTTGTGGCTCGTTGCAAATGTTGCAAGAACTTTGAGTGGCTAAGTAACGGTATGAGAAAGAACATGAAGAAATTATATAATAAAAATAATTGCTCTGTCTGTGCTCCTCATATACTTACGTAGGTATACTCTTCGCGGCTAATTGCTATTTTCTTGCTACAGGCGGGGTTGTCATCGCCTTCTTCTTGCCAGCCGACGGAAAAAAGAAGACTTAATAGGGAACATGCATGAAATTTTTTCATCGCTTTTCGTAAAGAAATATCAAAATACCGTAAAGACTATACCAAAAAGTGAAATTAAAATTAAAATCGGCCAAGAAATACGTACGATATAAGCATTTTAAACTACTAATTAGACAGCGATTTGACAGAGAGGTCCGACATAGACTGTTATGTCACAGTCTACTACGGTCATATAAACTCCATATTGAATTCTGTTTTGCTAGAAAGAGATAGAATGAAATGTTTGATGGTTTATATCTTGGGTATTTTTATAGTTATTTGAAAAATTATTTTTGTCTACTGTTTGTTACATGAATAAGCTCTTAGTAAAGCAAAAATTAAAGTTCATGCATATTCCCTATTCATACAACCATCACAAATTATGAAGTACATTAAAAGTCAAGTAAATAGTATAACTTAACGAAACGAAGAATGAGAAGTTTTTAATGTCAGAAAAGACTTTTTTCGGGTCTACGAGAATGGAAACCGCCGTATAGTTGAGGCCTTGTTCCGCTAATGTGACGAATAATCTGATCCAAAGATAAAATGTAAAAAATGTCTTTTGACTTTTTTGTGATGTTTAAAACTAAGTAAATTTTAGTACGGTGGAACTGCCATACTAAAATGTCTTGGTACTGCAAACACTAGTTAAAAAATTAAAGAAAAACGTAGTGCTTGAAAACACGCATCGCAGAAGCAAAAATGCATTTACACTACAGGTACTCGTAACGTCAAAAATGCGATTGATTGCTTTAGTAACCTCACCTCTGCAAATAAAATTATAAAATTATTCTTATTCTTATGGCTCATAGGCCTGTACTCTATGCTTCGTTTGAGGTACGTATCGTGCCGTCCCGCTCTATAAATAAATAAATAAATATTACGGGACAATTTTACACAAATCGAACTAGCCCCATGGTAAGCTCAATAAGGCTTGTGTTATGGGTACTAGACGACGATATATTTAATAGATATATAAATAATATATATAGAAAATATCCAAGACTCAGGAACAAATATTTATGCTCATCACACAAATATTTGCCCATACCGGGATTTGAACCCAGGACCTCAGCTTCGCAGGCAACGTTACTCCCACTGAGCCAAACCGGTCGTCAAAAAAATTATATAACATTGTATAAAATATTGTATAACAGGAGAGCGGGAAGGATGGCATAATATCAAATCCAAAACTTGGAAGTAGACTCTAAGTAAGACATTCTCGCGTCTTAGGGACCGGCCACGACAACGCCCGAATCCATACTAATCCATACTTAATGTTATAAATGCGAAAGTGTGTCTGTCTGTCTGTGTTACCTCTTCACGCTTAAACCGCTGAACCGATTTGGATGAAATTTGGTATGAAGATAGTTTGAGTCCCAGGGAAGGACATAGGCTACTTTTTATGCCGGAAAAATACCCTTATCCGCGATAAACGAATTTAAGGCGGACGAAGTCGCGGGCAGAAGCTAGTTCCTAATACATTGTGTGTGATACCGACTAACTGCTGTGCGGTGAGCGACTCGACCGCGCAATGAAGAGAGAATTCGCTCGCGCGTCGTCGTGGCCTAACCCTAAGGTGTATTAACAGGAGCCGTACAGTCACCAGTATCAATATTTGCCATAACAAAGCAGGTGAAAATATCTGGCACTATCATACGACATTAAGGGGCTAACCGGAACATTTCGGTATATTTCACTGTTTTTAAAGTGATATAAAATGATTTCTCTTGCTGCAAACCACATTAAAAATATATATATTGTAGCTTGGCATTTGGCCTATATTTTTGTCAACTGGAATGTTATAATACTTATTAAATCAATAGAAAAAAAAGATTCATAGAGTCCTTATTTTACCTTAAATTGGTATAGGGTCCCTTCGTCGAGCGACACTTAGACATGATAAGTGAGTAATGATTTTCATTTTAAAATTGTCAAGAGGTTTTTCAATAGGTTCTATAGTTTTTAAGAAAAGTAGCAAAGACTGTTTTTTTATCGTAAATATAACAAATTTTGATGGTGTTTATCTTGATTTCGGTGACTCGTAAAGATAAACTGAAACAGTATATTGGTAACAACTGTGGTTGTCAACACGATGAGACATATACAACACAGAAAAGTGAAAAGCTTACGGAGCGAAGGTCTTTCGCGTATCGCCTGTAGCTCGGTAGCCCCTGCGGATGCTGTACACTCTGTGATTATGCGGCGTAACGACAACGCGCGACTAGAGGTGCAAGCGAATTCTGTCTTCATTGCGCGGTCGAGATGCTCACCACTCAACAGTTAGTTGGCATCACACGCAATGTATTAGGCTCATTACGCACTTTAGACTGAGTCGACAGTGCGCAATGGAACTTAGGAATTCGCTTGCCGCCGCGCCGGTTCACGTAGTCGTGATCGGGCCCTCAGTCCTGAGCAAGTTTGGTATACATCGATGCGTATCGTGCGTAACAAGTGAACGTTCTCTTCTTGCGCGGCGCAAAGGTTATCAAAATTGCTAGTTTTTTCATTCACGCGCTGCTCGCTCTCTCGCTCCCACGTAATGACGCGCGGCTTTCCTTAAAAAACAAAACTGTGAGCCTCCTGTATTGTTTTACTATTATTTATCCTGTGGTTTTAGTTAAGCTTCTTTTGGCCTCGTTATTCAATGTCAAGTACCTTGAATTTTTCGCCACTTTACGTCAAAGACAAAAGAATCACTCACACCCCAAAGGCAAGGGACTGAAAATGAACCTTACTTCATAGCACATAAAATGCCTTTACAATCTTTACATCGACTTGATATGAAATCAATGGCGTGTGAGGCACTAAAGGTACTGAGTTTATATCAAGTTAATGGCGGCGAAAAAGTTAAATAGGCTAGAGCACAAAATCATACCTTTACTAATTTTAGTTGAGGCTAAAAATAATTAGGTTAAGCTGTAATGTAATGTAGTCCGATTAAGTTGTTTAAAATAAATGTTTATTAATTTAACTAAAATATGAGTTTGAATTTTATTAATAGAACCCCTATCTTAATACAAATACCAGAAAGGCTGGTAACGCACTTGTGACTCCTCTGGTGTTGCAGGTGTATATGGGCGACTGTGATTGCTTCCCTTGTTCCCCGTACAAAACCAACTTACATAACCAGCATTGGGAGAGGACAAATAATATCCTAACTTTAATAAGTACTCCTCCAAAGCCGGCGGAGTTGTGGCCTAACAAAATTTTGACAATTGGTATCCGAATCAACTGTCATGGCCTATACAAAATCATGACACTTGATACTAATTCCGACCGTCAAACGCGTTAGGCAATAGGAGGGCCGGTCTTGTAAAAGGATTTTTTCTGTCCTCGCACAACCAGCGTCATGGCGCGGCAATGTACGAGGAAAGAAAATCCCTATTACAATACACAGTTTTGGAGTAGACGCTTTTAAGGACTTGTACAGAATCAACGTAATTCCGCAAACTAACACCTGATATCAATTATTCGTCACGTCCGTCCCACCAGCATGTCCCGACCACTGGTAATTTTTTTTTACCCGTAGACCCACTGGCGATCACTGTTTAGAACGGTGGGACAACGGGTAAAAAATATTACCTTTTTAAATAGATAAATATTACGGGACAATTTTACACAAATCGAACTCGTCCCATGGTAAGCTCAATAAGGCTTGTGTTATGGGTTACTAGACAACGATATATTTAATAAATATATTACTTATATACATAGAAAACATCCAAGACTCAGGAACAAATATTTATGTTCATCACACAAATATTTGCCCTTACCGGGATTTGAACCCAGAACCTCAGCTTCGCAACGGTACTCCCACTGAGCTAAACTGGTCGTCTTTGGTCCCACCAGGGGGACGTGCTGGTGGGAACACGGGTAAAAGGGGTTACCGATGTGTTAGGCAGTAGGGCGCCGGGGGCTGCTGCGCTCAGGCGCACGGAGCTGCGATAGTGTATCTAGTCTAAAACACTATTTTTGATTTGAGTTTGACCGTTGGTTGGTAAAAAGTCGACCTTAGTTTGATTCTATCGGGATTGAAAGAGAGCGACGGTGGATTATTTGATTAAAGTTCCGAAGCGCTCCACTTACTTCAAGAGTTTCAACAGGTTGAATATTTTTGTTTTTCTGTTCGCATATGACCCAAGTAGGCCAGGTATGCTCCAAAATGTGTCAGGTAGGTTAATACATCTGTTCGTCTTTGATATAAATCTAATCTGTAATCAGGTCATTGCCCGCCTTATCCGGGACAAGAGGCAGATGTTGACCTCGTTCTGCAAGGTTATCTAGACAGAAGACACATAAATAATAGATTGGCTAGCCAGAATAACCTTATTTTAAAAATTGCAAGTAAGTAGCTACTTGACTCAAGGTCAAACCGATAGCAATAATTTAACAAAATATTTTTGGATGGAACATAAATAATAGATGGTAGCCTTTTTTAATAAAATCAATGTAATCGTATTTGTTTGTAATAATTGTTCAATTGTAAAGTGACGTTTTTTTTTCAGGCTTGTGTCCGATGAAATCAAATAGAGGATAAAGAATTACATAAAATAACAAAAAAAAACGTTCTTCATTCTAAAAGAGCGTAAGTGACAGCCACAGCGTGGAAAATCATATAGAAGCACTAATACTAAGGCGGATTTAGTATAGAAATTGAATTGCTGCTTCTAGTGCGCTGTGGCTGTGTCATATGCTCTCTGTGACGTCACTTAGAGAATCGTATGCTTCATTTCACATTTTCCCAAATATCTTCAAAAGTAGTAGCAAAAAAAAAAAAAAAAAAATATATATATATATATATATATATTTGGGTTGACATTTATTCCTTGACAATGAAATTAACAAAATGGGTGTCGATTTAATATTACTGGGACATTTGAAATTTTGACAATTTATCAGGCAGCATCATCAATGAAAATAAAATTACTAATTTTAAATTAGTTTACTCACTATAAAATATCTGCATCTAATTTTCGATGTTTAGTTGTTAATTTCTCTGATTCAGTGTACTTGGACAAACGTATTATGTTGGTTGGTTCTTGTACAAAAACCAATTTCCATGCCCCGCATCTTCGCCGTACAGCCTCGAACACAAGTTTTTACACTTTTGGTTTCACTTGACTAAACAATACTCTGTCCGTTACACTTACTCTACTCATAGTTTACTTTACCGATCACGTAATAAGACGTAGATTGATAAGCGATTTCTTTGCCGGTTGTACCCTTGTATTCTTGCGATAATGCGACCTCATGATCTTAACGTTAGAGATCAGTATAACTTGAGAATCCGATCCACACGGATTGGCTGTAACTATATAATGTAAATATAAGCAATATCGTTGCAAAATGGTGGTAAATAAAGGCTATATCTCTGAAGAAGACCTAGAAATGAGTGGAAGTAATAGTAAAGTGAATAAAGGAGCCTACGGGTATGAAGAGGCGTTGGATTTAGCAGGTGACATTAAATGCTTATTAATAACCAGTGATCGTAAATTTGGTAGCATTTTTTGAAGGGCGATTATAGTAGAATGCCATAGATACGGCAAATAAAATGTAATGATGGATTAGGGTTACTGTCGACAATATTAACTATGTTTAATCGTTTAAATTGGTATTTTCTACATCTATAGCGCAATACCATGATCGGTGCATCAAAAATGCTACTAAATTTATGATCACTATTAATGACATTAATAGTGTTGTTCTTGGAGCACTACGCATTGAGTTTATACTTAACACATATATTTAGGACAGGCTAACTACAAATATTGTAATAGATATAAAAGTTAGTTCGAAAAAATTACTGACTGTTGAGTTTGTCTAGGCTTTCTTCTCAACAGTGGTCTCCTCTTGAGAAATGCCCTAGAGTCAGGACTTGTAAAAGTGCCTTTGCGGCCTACTTACAGAATTAAGATCATTATTTCACTGTAATAAAGCCGCAAGTGCACTCTAGCTACGAGTCTGACTCTACGGCATTTCCCAAGAGGAGACCACTGTTGAGAAAAAGCTGAAACAAACACAACAGTCACTTTTGTTTCTAAATAATTCTTAACTAATAATATTAGTACTTTGCCGATCTTAAATAATTATATCTTTCTAAGATTACACTCAATGCTTAGTTTTCCAAGAAAACATATCAAAACTTACAAAAGTATATATTTTTACAATGTGTTATAACTAATTGGTAAACGTAGATAAGATGTACAAATTCTCACACACAATATATTCGTTTACATTGATTATTAATAAGGAATATATAATTTTTTAAGATATCAATTTAATTAAGCAGATAAAAACGAAACAATAACCGATTTAATTAGATTTTCAGCACGTGCACCGATTCTGTTTGTTGCAAACAATAATACACCCTTTTCTAAGTCGGTTACATATAATTTACAACTTATTCAGAACTGTGATTCAGAATAAGCAAGTAACTATAATGAATATCATTTATTTAGGTATTTTTTATAACTCTTATGATGATGTATTTTGCCTAGACTCACGGGCTCGTACGTCCCGGATTTTTGAGAGGCTTGCGTAGGGATATGGATCCAACACATAGAGGCTCTTTCGAGAAATTTGCTGTAACTGTACTTCTGCTCGGACTTACTCCTGATCATAAGAGAATACGTCCATGAGCAGGTCCCAGCAGATGTTGGAACTATTAAAGATACTAAGAGATATCTGGCTATGAGATTGTTAACTCTTATTATTATTAAACAGAGGAAAATCAAAGAACTAGTCAAACGTGTCCAAGGTTGGTGGATACGCAATCGAAACACATTTTCCTCCCCATTTCAAACTGGATTTCGCCGTCAATATTGCTACTGCTCGCGGCTTCATACGCACACAAATCGTATACGGTTTGCCCCTTAAAAACGTTGCATGTTTTATTAAAATATGCCCTCCTTGTATGTAAAGAAGCCTAATAAAAAAGTGTTTTGCGTAAAAAGGCATAATTTGTTCTGGGGTGTCTACATATATGAAATAATACTAAGTGATTTGATTCCATTTTATCCTTGTCAATTCGTACGCGGATAGAGATATGGTAGTGTCCACAAGATAGGTTAAATTTCATTTCATATATTGAATCATAAAAGATTACTAACACGACAGTACTCGAATACACCATAGCGTTACATTGATTCATACTTAAGACTAAATAACTATTCTAAGCTAGAAGGCGCCCGCAACTTCGTTCGTGGAGGAGAAAAAGTCATAATCCCTTTTTTTTTTCTTAAGCATAGTCGGGTAAAAAGTATCCTATAACCATCTGGAGATACCCAGCTATCCGTGTACCAAAAATAATTGAAATCCGTTTAGCCGATTTAGCGTGATGAAGCCACAAGACACATACCTACTAACATTTTATTTCTGCATCTATAATAGTATAGTAGATGTACCGACGATAGAAACGATGTTTTGTCATTATAATCTCATCAGGTCAGACCTTGTAATAGATAGACGCCTCATTATCGAACTGTGAAGTGAACTTCATTGTAATAGGTATGCAGCGAGAGTTTTTTCCTATCTTATATAAAATCTATTAAAACAAAAAATTAAAACGAAATTGCCCGCAAATTCATTCGCGGACGTGATAAAAAAGGTACTTAGTTAATAATGTACTTTTTCCTTTTACACATAGAGAAACTAAATTAACCGATTTCTTTGACGAGTAATAAATAGGCAAAATATGTTTCCCAGACTGTTTCATAACTGAAATGTTTCATTAAATTGTTTCGACTTTTTATAAAATGAACATGACTAAACCTTACTCAATTATATATTAATTACAATTATAATTATATTGTTAGGTTCTACACAATGATTAACTACTGTTCTCTATTCATAAATTACCACTTATTTCGTGTTGTTAAAGGCAACGGCAAATACAACATTCTGCTGCTGCTGGCGTGTTTCCTGGTCATCACCGCTATGGGCATCGACATCTTTGGACTGGGCATCATCGTCACCGCCTCCACGTGCGATCTGGGCATGACGCTGCAGCAGATCGGCATCCTGTCCTCCATGCCGTTCGCTGGTGGGTGTATGAGTCCCCCTAGCATCGGCGTCTTTGCACTCAGCACCATTATCATCGCCTCCACGTGTGACCCGGGCATGAGGCTGTAGCAGATCGGCATTCTGTCTTCCATGGCCTTGGCTGACTAACATCGTCATCGCCTCCACGTGCAACCTGGATATGACGCTGAAGCAGATTGGCATTCTGTGGTACATGCCCTAGCGAAGGGCATGTACCACAGAATGTGAGTGAGTGTAGAAATCCCTCCAACATCGAGATCTTCGAACTCAGCACCATCATCACTGCCTCCACGTATGACCTAGGCATGACGCTGCTGCAGATCGGTATCCTGTCCTCCATGCCCTTCGCTTTTAAATGTATGAGTCCCTCTAGCATCGACATCTTCGGGCTCGGCAACATCGTCACGGCCTCCACGTGCAACTTGGATATGACGCTGAAGCAGATCGGCATTCTATGCTCTATGCCCTTCGCTGGTGAGTGTAGAAGTCCTTCTAGCATCGACATCCTCGCACTCAACACCATGGTCACTGCCTCCACATGCGACCTGGGCATAACGCTGCAGCAGATCGGCATCCTGTCCTCAATGCCCTTGGCTGATCAGTGTAGGAGTCCCTCCAGTATCGAAATCTTCGGACTCAGCATCATTGCCGCCTCTACGTGCGGTTTAGGCATGACGCTGCAGTAGATCGGCATCCTGTCCTCCATACTGTTCGCTGGTGAGTGTCCAAGTCCCCCTAGCAACGTCATCTTCGGGACCATATCATTGTCACCGCCTCGACGTGCCACCTTATTATGCGCTTTTCTAATGAGTTAGTTGTGTTTGACATGTTTGGGTTCGAGATTTTCGTCTTCCTGCCTCCAAGTGCGGACAGATCGAAATCATACCCTTCAAGTACTTTTCTGAAGAAATTTTCTTCTACGCATTACTTCAAGTATCAATAATGTTAGTCTTTATTTGACATTGCTCGCAACTGTAATAATAAAAAAACACTTTTTATGGTATACAAATAAAAGTTATTTCATTCGTCTATACCTTAAACCTTCTTTATAAAAAAAATATAATAATATCAACATCTCTTTCAGGTCAAGCGTTCACAAATGCTACCTAGATCATGATAAAATACCAAAAAATGACATAGACTGACAGGAAATATATTATATTTCCAGGCATTATAGTGATGTCGTACCCGTGGGGCTACCTGTCAGACACTCGTGGTAGAAAGCTGGTACTGATGTGTGCCATGTGCACCAGCTTCGTGAGCGCCGCGCTCAGCAGTCTGGCCCCCAGCTGGCAGGCCCTGGCGGCGCTAAGGTTCATCAGCTCAGCCATGTGAGTACACTGCGCCGGCGCATGTGCCGTGTGTGTGTACCAGCTTTGTGAGTGCTGCATTTAGCATTCTGGCGTACAGCTGGCTTTATCGATGGTCGCATTCAATTAGAGGAACATCTACAAGTATTACAAAGTCCTAATAAGAACATTAAAGTTTAAAAATATAGTTTAATTCCTTTTGCAGTAATATGTCTGATGTTTTGCAATATTGTATCGTTAAGTTGGTAGATCGTCGATATTATATTGATGAATACATTCCACGTGTCTGTGAAATTATCTATGCGTCAACATGTCGTAAACAATATCGTAATATTAATTATCCAATTACCGTGACTGCAGCCAACAATGACACTTGTAAAAACATGCGCCCGCGTCCCTCAGAAACAGCATAATTTTTAAACTATTGGGATTATATTTCAGATGAATTTGGACCCTAGTACGAGGTTATACGTTTCAGGTTGTTGTGAGATCCATTTGTATTTATTCTCTTTCAAGTCTGAAGTCGATTCGACACGTTATTATTGGCAGTAAGTGCGTACATTTTTATGACCTTACTAGACTACATAACTATATGAATAGTCTAAAAATATATGATTTTTCCATCTTGACCTGACGGCTTGGTTCTAACAAAACTAACGATTAACCTGAAAAGTATTATACAAAATGCCAGATGTCACTAAGAGTACTAAGACAGGTTTAACATCATATTACTGAATAAAAATAATAATAGATGGCCAGTTTGGTTTATTCGGTAGGTACCCATGGAAAGGTTGCTAAGTATGCTATGTACGGTTACGTCTGAAAATACGTATACGATTTTGAACTTTACTCCGCAAAAAAACTTCCGTAACGTATACGTAGCCGTACAAGTCTGAACGTTATTTAAAAAACTTAAAGTCCTGACCTTGTACTCTCTGTATGTGTATGAGATGTGTATTTGTGTAAAAACTAACATGAATATGTATAAGGTTAAAACATCAAACCCTAGAAGCACTTCCAAGCTACACGGTCTTAATATATGCTACCCTGAAAATGTTAATACTGCATACTTTAAAAAAAGTATTTTCTATATGTCAATTAAAATTTTCAATAATTTACCAGACGACATAAAAAATACCGAGCTACCGGAATTCAAAAATAAGCGATATAAGTGGTGTCTGCAAAGAGCTTATTACAATGTGTCGGAACATTTCGAAAAGGATTGAACGTGCAAATTGACATTATAGACATAATTTAATTGCTTGGATGAAGGTATTTTTATTTATTACTCTTAAAATTTTGTTATTTTTATCCACCATTTCATTGACATTTAACAAACACTAATCTGTAATTGTATACTTATATTTAATAGTGACCTATGTAATGTAATTCGAATAGTTCTGTGTAGAAATACCCCATTAAATAGTTGTTAAGTGCAAATATTGTACGCCGGCTATCGGTATATTGTGACGAACTAGGTATAAATTAAGATCCACTGTACTGACAATATCACAATAAATATATGATTATGATTATGAACGAAACTTTATATTATGATCATATGTATACTAGAAGCACATCAAGGGGCGCGCAACTTTGTTCGCGGAGGAGACAAAATCATTACCACTATTTTTCTCTTCAGCGTTGTCGGATAAATAGTAATCCTATAACCATTTGTGGATATCCCGCTAACCGTGTACCAAAAATAGTTGAAATCAGTTTAGTGATTTGGAGTGATGAAGCCTCAACAACACATACAACACAAGACCCGACTGCGTAAAAAAAACTAAATAGAAAAAAAAAACATAAGAAATCTAGATCGACGCATATCTTCCCAACAGTGGGTCCCGACTGTTTAAAATCGCTATGTTCCATATTAGAATTTATTATTTATTTAATGTGAGTATCGATCATGACATGAATCATGAAACATTTCCATTATAACTTAACAAATTTCTAGGGTACTGTACTTTTTATACGCAGTCGGGTTTTTTGTTTTTTTAATTATTTGTTTTATTTCATACTTTTTAGTTAAAATTATAAGTTAGTAAATTTCGCAATCTTTATCGTGGGGGTTATTAAGAAGCTTGCACAGATTTATTACAATGAAATGAAAATTTTGTGAGAATGGCTTGCTAATTATCTTTAAATCGTTATAGTTCCTAACTGGTCATTCAAAATTAAAAATGATAAAAGAAACCTAATAATGATTTTCAAATCCGTATTCAATGATACCCCACTCGACATAGTTCGATAATTTTCATTTTTTTCTTTTTAACAACATTCATCATCATAATCATCATTTATTTGCAAAAATAAATGATTTTGATTTTGCTATTTTGATTTTCATCATTTTCATGTCTTCTGTGACATTCGGACAATGAAGGGTTAAGTAGCAGAATGTCTAAAATGAAATGCCATAAGCTTCAAACACATATGTCTAGAATGTCGAAACCCTAAATGAATAACGTTCGTTATCTATAAAGTTCGAAATACATACAACACGATTGATCGAAAGAATATAATATCGAAGTACAAAATGAATATGATGATTTGACATAAAATTGATGCACATAATGTCTAGAATGTCGAAAACCTAAATGAATAATGTTTGTTATCTTATCTATAAAGTTCAAAATATACAAAATGAATATGATGATTTGACATAAAATTGATACACATTTCCTACGTCTTTGACGGAATTTGGTGTTCCAGATAATTTTTTCTATTTTCATAATTGTTTTTGGTTCCTTTTTTTCAGTTCATTAACTAATTCATAAAAATAATGTTGTTTTTTCACACATATTGGTTTATATGGTGGTGAAACGCCTTAGCGCTATTTTGTGTGTAGGGTATATCGACCTGCTTTTTCACGGTTATGTAGCAGAATATCTAAAATCAAATGTTATGACATTTGATTTTAGACATCAAATCAAATCAAAATATCCTTTATTCAAGTAGGCTTAGATACAAGCACTTTCGAATTGTCAGTTACAGTGAGAGAAGTCTTTGCTGGGAAACATACAATATGATCCAACATTTGTTGCAAGGATTAGGGAAACCCAAAAAACCTAATCAGATCATTTAACTTAAGTATAATACTTACTTATTATTGATAAAATCATCATTTAAAAAATTAAAATAATTAATAAGATAAATCCCAAAACGATTGTCATTAAAAAAGAAAAAAAATCTAGAATGTGTCTAGAATAAAATTCTAAATGTCAGAGTATATAAAACAATTAATATGCGTGTACCAATTAACTATTACAATATTGTCTTAATTATACTTAAAACTTTTACAATTGTGTTATAACTAATTTATAATTGATACACGCAGAGGAGATGTACAAATTCTCCAGATCAATGTTAATATAAAATATAAACTATTTTTTTTTCAGAGATGTATAAGGTCTCTAGGCGTCACGACATGCGATAAAATTAAATAAAATAATTTGACTGAATTCTACTGAGATGTTTAAGGTCTCTTAGGGGTCAAAGTGAATAATACATTAAACATAATTATTATTAAATCTAAATTTCTTAGAGATGTATATGGTCTCTAGGCGTCATAACATGCAATAAGATAAAATTAGTTAATTAAAATCCTCAGAAATGTTTAAGGATATACCTCTATAAATAAAACAAAACTCTTAGAGATGTATACAGTCTCTAAATCAAATAAAAAATGAATAACTTCAATCGAGTACAGGATGAAGTCTCTCACGTCATCAGTTCATTAAACACTGGTAGGCAGTTACTAGGTATACAATTAATTTGGCCCTTGCTAGCATGAACAGACCGGACCCCACAAACGGCACCCGTTCACGAGCATGACGCATATCTCAGCCATCGCCTCCCTCAACCACATTTTAGGGAAGGTTGCGACCCGATCAACGACGCCACCGTAAGCAAAGACCTTTAAGCGAGCATGACATGCTCACACTGCCGGGCATTAAACACTAATAGTATTGCCCGGTGAGAAACAACAAATGTGCTTTCATGTTACATTAAATGCGAACTATTATTACCTCTTAAAATAATGCTTACTTTACATACACAAGACTAAACTACTGGCTTAAAGACATCTTTATCGTCTAAAAAGTCATTTACAGTATAATACGCCTTGTTTAGTAGGTCGTTTTATGTGGGACTTAAATTTGCTGCAAGGTAAATTCACTACATCGGTAGGTATTTTGTTATAGAAGCGTACACAGTTCCCCACGAACGAAGTTCCGACCTTGCGGAGACGATGAGCAGGCATGGCAAGCTTGTTCTTATTTCTTGTATTGTAGTGGTGAATGTCACTGTTGTGTTTGAAATCATGTTGATTTTTCCGAACATACATAATATTCTCGAAAATGTACTGGGATGCTACGGTGAGAATATTGGTTTCCCTGATTTTTTCTCTGCTACATAACCTTTTCACGTGATGCTCAGTCAAATAAACAAACAAACAGACAAAAATTCTAAAAACTGTTGGAACGTGTTCTGCACGTGAGTGGCTAAGGATCCCCGGCAAACTTTTTTTTCTTATATATCTACCATGTTACACTTTCGACCCTCTTCAGCTTTATTATATGTATAGATGAAGAATTACCGTACGTTATGCAATTTGGTCGCGTATATTTTGAACGTATGAAAAACTAGCTTCTGCCTGCGACTTCGTCCGCCTTAAATTGGTTTATCGCAGATAAGGGTATTTTTCCGCAATAAAAAGTAGCCTATGTCCTTCCCCGGGACTCAAACTATCTCCATACCAAATTTCATCTAAATCGGTTCAGCGGTTTAAGCGTGAAGAGGTAACAGACAGATAGACACACTTTCGCATTTATAATATTAGTATGGATGATGTTATGGATTTCGTACGGTATGCAATTTGACATAATGTATTTTGAACCTTATACATAGTCAGCGGTATAGATTATAAACGTGATGAATTTTGACCGTATATATTTTAAACTTATGACACATGACGTTATGGATTTCGTACGGTATGCAATTTGACTTAATGTATTTCGACAGTATGCATAACGAACTTATGACATTTGATTTTAGATATTCTGCTACGTAACCCAATGAAGACGAATCAATTGATGTAAGAATCATCAATATCTGTCCACGCGTTTGGTCTCTAGATTGCCAGATAGGAACAAACATACATACATAGACTGATAAACACATTACCTTCTTTGCGCGCGACGCAGTCGGGTAAAAACAATCAATTTAGTGACTTCCAAATAGTCCGTTACAATCTTTTTTTTATGTCTTCAATGTACAGATATTTAATTTTTACTTTATAATGGTTAGTATATATGTTATTTATTTAACAGATTTAGGCCAGACTTCCTAAAGTCTATGATTTGATAAATTATCAAGTGGTCTGGTCGCGACGAGCGAACAAAGAGATAACAAAGAATAAATTCCGTAAAGTGCATGCTATCTTAGATTTAGAGATAAAATATGAAAACAATTTCTTCAAAGATAGTGCCGAGCACTTATCCTATACATTGGTAGCATATACAGTGTAGTACATAGTAGTGTGTAGGTACATCTATACTATTATAAAGTTGTGAAAATAAAAACTCTGTACATTAAAGATATAAAAAAAAGGTTGTAACGGACTTTTTGAAAATCACGCAATCAATTTTTTTTGTTTGTTGTTGTGTTCCATCACGCCTGTTACATATACCTACTGTAAGCAGAGTGCTGACCAGGCAAGCATTGCACACGGCACCAATTTTAACACGATGACGGAAATGCTGATGCAGCGGCACGTGTAGCAGCCCGGCCCCGGCGGCGCCAGCGAGGACGCGGCGAAGCCACTTCGGTTCTCACATCGATCGAGTCAACTCATTTTAATTATAAATTTAATTGTAACATTTCTTTAAATAAATTTGTATAAGTAATTTCGGTTTTTTTTGAGCTATCCGGCTGCAGCTTCTATAATTGGCGCAGTCGGTAGGATATTCGCGAGCCGGTCCGCGAGTCGCGAAAGAGGATTACCGAAATCCTTGCACCCCAGCACCGGTGGAGACCTTGAAGCCTTCAGCGAGTACCCGAACCTACGGAGCAGCGCCGGAGTATCCGAAAATCGATAGCCGCTCAAGACGCCGAGATGTTCATGTAAGTGCACCACTGAGATTTATTCGTAGTGTTGCTATTTTCCTTCCCATAACTTAGTTCATAGTCCAAGATTGCTCATTCACGAGAGTCTAGGGAAACCTTAGTAGATAGAAATAGGGATTTAAACGTTAGTATAGACTCTAGTATTTCCGATACAGCCGAGAGTTGCGAATTAGAAATTATGGCTACCGATCCCGATGTTATTTTCAAGGCCCTACGCCTTGTCCCTGATTTTGACGGGAACCCAAACGTATTAACTAGATTTATTAGAATCTGCGATCAGTTAGATGAAGCCTATACCCAGGAGGGCAACCACCTCGGAAATTTGTGTTTAATGAATGGCATTTTAAACAAAATCACGGGACCCGCTGCCCGTACTATTAACGCTAATGGAATTCCTGAAAACTGGGCTGGCGTTAGAAGTGTATTAGTTAATAATTTTTCCGACCAGAGAGACGAGACCGCTCTCTATAATGATTTATCTGTGCAAGTTCAAGGTCAAAGCTCTCCTCAAGAGTTTTATGACAGATGCCAAACGCTTTTTAGTACTATTATGACCTATGTCACCTTACACGAAACCGTCGCTACCACAATAGCGGCTAAAAGAGAATTATACAAAAAATTAACTATGCAAGCATTTGTTCGAGGATTAAAGGAACCCCTCGGTTCTCGTATAAGGTGCATGAGGCCGGAAACTATTGAAAAGGCCCTGGAATTTGTCCAGGAGGAGTTAAATACTATATATTTGCAGCAGAGAAACGACTCGTTAACTCACCCGAAACCGAACGCGACTCAGATGATTAATAGGGCTCCTCAGACTCCTGTAAATCCGACCCCGTTTGCCGTAACTCCAAAACCTTTTACTTTTGGTAATCAAATATTAAATCAATCCCAACAACGCCCTTCCACGGCGCCTCAATTCAGATTTAATGCCCAAAATGCCCCGCATCAACAGCAACCCTCTTATAGAATGCCGTCCCGCACTCAACAGATGTTCAAAGCCTTACCGCCCAATTACAACCCAAGGAGTAACGTCTTTAAGCTTCCTCCCAGACCTCAGGCAGGGCCCCAACCCATGAGTGGAGTGTCCCACTTTGTCCCCAGAGGTTTGCCGCTGAACCAGGGTTGGTGTAACCCAGGACAATCATCTTCGACTAACTATAACTATTTCACACCTGCCGAACTTAACTTCAATTATAATAACTATTCAGAATACGACAACAGCTACTATACTGACCAAGAACCAGAATACTGGAGCCCCGAAACTCATGAGAACTACCACGACAGATATAACTATGACTTTTATCATGAGAATCCCCAACAACCGACGTGTATGGCCTCCGCTATCCCTGACGTACCCCAACTGGAAATGGACCCTCACCCCCAACAACCTAATAACGAAAATGAGGATTTTCCGAAAGTCAAGAATACACGCAAACCAAAAGAGAAATTAATATGCAGACCCAGAGACAGCTTCCTTACGTACGCATAGGTAATCCTCCCTTAAACTTACTTATCGACACAGGTGCGAACCAATCATTTTTAAGCCCCGAAGCAGCGCAGAAATATTATCCGCACATTCCTTTGAATTACGACCCATTCGAGGTCACAAACGTACACGGCACATCGAGAAATAAGCATTCAATTACCGTACCATGTTTTAATGAATTTAATGAATCAGATGAAATTAAGTTATTTGTGTACCGATTTCACAACCACTTCGATGGACTTTTAGGCCTTGATTTATTAAGCAAATGGGAGGCAAAAATCGACTTAAAAAACGAAAAACTAATTACCCGATCAGCATCAAATAAAATTCAAATGTATAATTCAAGAAACGTAAATCTATACGAGGACATTTTACCGGCACGGTCCTCCAAATTAATAAGAATACCTATTAGCGCCCCGGATGGCGATGCTTTGGTTCAGAAACAAATGGTCAGTAACTGCCTTATTCACGAATGCATAACAACAGTCACAAATGGCCGTGGAATATTAGAAATAGAAAATCAGACGGATAACGATTTAATTATATCATTAGATCGCCCCGCGCAAGCGGAGATGTTCAATATTAAGTGCACGCGCACTGGGTATCCTATTACATTACAGGAACGCGCAAAGGAAATAATACCGCGCTTACGTACGGAACATTTAAACGCCGAGGAGAAAGCGAATTTAACTACGCTTTGCTCTAGGTACGCGGATGTATTTTATTTAGAAGGCGAACCTTTATCCTTTACAAATAAAATTAAACACTGCATTCGGACAACTGACGAAATTCCAGTATATACAAAAAGTTATCGGTATCCGTTTATTCATAGAGACGAGGTACGTGACCAGATTTCCAAAATGTTACAACAGGGAATAATTAGACCTTCGGACTCAGCTTGGAGTTCACCCATTTGGGTTGTCCCTAAAAAGTTAGACGCATCAGGCAAAAAGAAATGGCGTATAGTTGTAGATTTTCGGAAACTCAATGACAAGACCATCGACGATAAATACCCCATTCCCAATATTACCGACGTACTGGACAAGTTAGGTAACTGTAATTATTTTACCACCCTCGACCTGGCTAGTGGATTCTACCAAGTTGAGATGAACCCAGAAGATATTCCGAAGACGGCCTTCAACGTCGAAAATGGACATTTTGAGTTCGTCCGTATGCCCATGGGGTTGAAAAACTCACCCTCCTCATTTCAGAGGGTTATGGACAACGTCCTGAGAGGGCTGCAAAATTCCATCTGCCTAGTCTATCTCGATGATATCATCGTTTTCAGTACTAGCCTCCAGGAGCACATGGTGAACTTGGAACGGGTCTTCGAACGACTCAGGGAATCCAACTTCAAGATCCAGATGGATAAGTCTGAATTCCTGAAGTTGGAGACGGCCTACTTAGGACATGTCATAAGTAAAGATGGTGTTAAGCCTAACCCGGACAAAATTAAAGCAATAGAGGGCTACCCGTTGCCTAAGACACCCAAGGAAATAAAACAATTTTTAGGACTTATAGGCTACTACCGTAAATTTATCCCAGATTTCGCGCGCATAACGAAACCCATGACACAATGCCTAAAAAAAGGACATAAAGTTACTTTGGACTCGACCTACATAACAGCGTTCGAAAAATGTAAGCGACTACTGACTAACGATCCTATACTACAATATCCTAACTTCAAACGTGACTTCCTCCTAACCACAGATGCCTCCAATGTAGCCGTGGGAGCTGTACTCTCTCAAGGTCCTATAGGTTCAGACAAGCCCATCGCCTATGCATCCCGAACCCTTAACGACAGTGAATTGCACTATAGCACAATAGAAAAAGAACTCCTCGCAATCGTGTGGGCAACCAAGTACTTCCGGCCCTACCTATTTGGTAGAAAATTCAAAATTCTAACCGACCATAACCCATTAAAATGGGTTATGAACATAAAGGACCCCAGCTCGAGACTCACTAGGTGGAGGTTGAAACTTAGCGAGTACGCCTTCACAATCGAATATAAAAAAGGTAAGTTCAATACAAACACCGACGCCCTGTCGCGAGTAGAGTTACATAACGAGGAAGTCAGTTCTATAGTAGCAAATGCGACCGACCACCCGTCACTTTTGGATGACTCCAAAACTGATACCGTTCACACCGACAAAGAAAACCCAATACTCGAAATACCGATTACTGACGAACCTCTGAACAAATTCCACCGACAATTATGCTTGACCCTGACTGGTGACCTGAAAAGAAAACCTGCAGTAACCAAACCATTTGAGACCCACATTAGAACTTCAGTACAGCTTTCAGAATCCACCCTCGAGGAAGACCTTATTAAGGCAATTAAAGAATATGTAGTTCCTAAAATAAAGACCGGGTTACTGATAACTCCCACCTTAGCTATGTACAAAATAATTCCTATCTTACAAAAAACATTTGCAAGCTCCACCATGAACCTTGTACTCACCAAAGTGGAAATGGAAAACGTTAAAGAATACTTAAGACAGCAGGATTTAATACGTTGTTATCACGAGGGTAAAACCAACCATCGTGGTATCAATGAGTGCTATTTATCCCTTTCCCGCAAGTATTACTGGCCAAAAATGCGAGAACACATATCGAAATTCATTAATGAATGCATAGTGTGTGGCCAAGCAAAATACGACCGAAATCCGATTCGCCAACAGTTCAATATAGTACCGCCAGCTACGAAACCATTTGAAATAGTTCATATGGACCTTTTCACCTGTGAAAAGGAAAAATACGTTACCTTTTTGGACGCTTTCTCTAAATATGGGCAAGCGTATCTACTAAGAGACGCTACGGCATTAAGTATCCTGCAGGCCTTACTTACCTTTAGCACTCATCATGGATTACCACTTACCATCATAACTGACAACGGAACAGAGTTCACAAATCAAATGTTTGCTGAATTCACCAGAATTTACAAAATTAGACACCATAAAACACTGCCGCATTCCCCAAACGATAACGGAATAATCGAGAGATTCCATTCCACCCTCTTAGAGCATATTAGGATCTTACATTTGCAAAAGAAAAATGAACCCGTAGTAAACCTAATGCCATACGCAATTATAGCATACAATAGCTCTGTACATAGTTTTACTAAATGCCGACCAATTGATATTATTACAGGACACTTTGACCCTAGGACCTGTCCCCTTAGACATAGATTTAACTGAACATTTACTGCAAGAATATGTTCAATCCCATCGTGAGCAGATGAGAAAGGTATATGACGTCATCAACGAACGCTCGTTGACAGACCGAACAGCCCTAATAGAAAATAGAAATAAAACTAGGGAACCAGAAGTTGAATACCAACCCCAGCAACAGGTTTTTATCAAAAATCCCATAGCCAGCCGCAAGAAAATAGCCCCTCGGTACACACATGATAGGGTTCTAGCGGACCTACCCATCCACATTTATACATCAAAAAAACGTAACCCTATAGCAAAATCTAGGATTAAACGCACCCCTAAAACAAAGGAATTGTTACAGGACCATGCTGACGCTGACATTCGCCTTGACGACCACCCAGGCTCAAGAGATAAAACTTGAGAGCCTTTCTGAAGGACCGGGACTATTACCCTTCCGACTTGGACCAATGAGACTAATATCCCACTATCACAGTTTCCTACAGTTCACCGACCTATCCGTAATAGAAAATAACATTTACTTAGTAAAGACACAGATTACAGAGACCGCCGAACGATTGAAAAACGAAACCATTTGGCTATTCGAAACGCAAGTAGAATATTTAAATTATAAATTAGACAGAACCCTAGATCAGTTAAAAAGCCTTGAACTTACACGCACAAAGAGAGGCCTCATCGATGGACTCGGATCTATAATAAAAAGTATTACAGGAAATTTAGATCAAACTGACGCAATCAATTATAATAACGCCATCAAAGTTTTGCAAGAAAACCAAAATAAAATCGCGATAGAGTCAAATAACCACATAAGTTTAAATAAAGAATGGATGTCCTGTCATGATCGTGTAGTGTCTCAAATTGTCGAAAACCAGGCTAAGCTAAATGAAACTTTAAACTTAGTACTGACGTCACCTTTTTACACCGGAAAAATATTACTCAAGGTCGCCAAAATCGACCAACTCTTAACTATAATTAGTGATAACATAGATGAGCTAGCTCTCGAACTAAGTAGAATAGAGATTATTTTAGCTTTCACTCGCGCTTCGAGCGTACACCATATGTCGTTAGGAATCAAACCTCTTAACAGTATGCTGAAAGCGCTTAGAGATGTATATAGTAAAGATAAAATATTAGATCTAGACCTAAGAGAATATTATGATATAATAGTCCCAGGCTCGTATTACGCCGGGAATAGGATAGTTTTTATTCTTAAGTTTCCTATCGTATTTTCCCAGACTTATCAGCTGTTTAAACTGCCCATACTACCCAATAAATTCAGCCAAGCCCTTATACCTCCATATCCCATAATAGCAACACACGGTAAGTCTTACGTGTACATAGAGGCAGAATGCCCGAAGTTCACCACCTGGTACCTCTGCGACGACAAACTGCATCAGCGGATGAAGACAGAACCTGACTGTATCCACAGACTCGTCACCGACCAAGCACTGGACGAGGCCTGCTCCCCTGTCACGGTGACCCTAACCAAGGAGACCCTGGAACGACTGGATGATAGACACTATGGAGTAACCTTCCCCGAGCCAACAAAGGTCCAGCTGACATGCGAGCGAGATGACTACGACACACTAAACGGGAGTTATCTTATAACTATCCCACACAACTGCAAACTACGCACGAAGGAATTCACTATAGTAAACTCAAACGATCGCGTCGAAGGACAACCGGTACGAATATTAAATCTTCAGACCAAAATGGAGCAAGCCGCAATCGCACCCCGTACAACTGTTTCACTCAACTCTATAAACCTCAAAGGACTCAACATCATACACGAGAAGATCGCATCTCAGAAGCTGATAACATTAGAAAGGCAAGGAGATAATACAATATACCACACCACCATACCATTTTACATAGTAATCTCAAGCTTGAGTGCTCTCATACTTGCACTTGCGTGCCGCCAATATTTGAGGAAACGCAGGCAACATGAAACTCTGCCGGCGAACGCTAATGTTGCAACCGCCCAGGATAACCAACCAATAAGCCCAGCGACCCCGAGTCCCCGCAGCGCGACAAACATACCAGCAACATTCTTCGTAAACCTGAAAAATAGTTGCTGAACTTCAGGAGGGAGGTGTTACATATACCTACTGTAAGCAGAGTGCTGACCAGGCAAGCATTGCACACGGCACCAATTTTAACACGATGACGGAAATGCTGATGCAGCGGCACGTGTAGCAGCCCGGCCCCGGCGGCGCCAGCGAGGACGCGGCGAAGCCACTTCGGTTCTCACATCGATCGAGTCAACTCATTTTAATTATAAATTTAATTGTAACATTTCTTTAAATAAATTTGTATAAGTAATTTCGGTTTTTTTTGAGCTATCCGGCTGCAGCTTCTATAATTCGCCAATTCGGCTAAACCAATTTCAACTATTTCCGGTACACGGGTAGCTGAGTATCCACAGATGGTTATAGGATACTTTTACCCGACTAAAGTAAAGAAAAAAATTAACATTTTTAAAAACCCCCAACTTGTTCCACTAAAATCTTGGAGACGAGTGCTCCGATTTTCATCAAACAAAGCTAAGAACACTGGGGATAAAATTATCTATGACACAAAAAAAAACCGCACTCAAATCGGCCCATGCGTATGGGGGCTACGATATCACAGACAGATACACAGATACACAGAGTCACAGACACGTGAAACTTATAACACCCCTCTTTTTTGTCGGGGTTAAAAAGAGGGGTTATGACTTTTTCTCCTCTGCGAACGAAGTTGCGGGCTCCTTCTAGTATTAAATATCAATAGCAATGGTCTTAAAAGAAATCTGAACAATAATGATACCTTGTTGAATCATTACAAGTTTCTCGCTCAGCCGGTCTAGCACAACTCTCCGCGACTACGCTTGTCGCGCGACAGAGCATCACCCGTCTTTCTCGCATTGTATTGAAAAGAGACAGACAATCTTTATCGCGCGACAAAGAGTCACGTATCTCAGTTGTGCTTCAAGTGCTTGTGCGGTGAGATAATTTAGAACTTGATAATTTGTTGCAATTGCAAACTAGTACGCTGCCGCTGCCTCCAGCCATTCGCAATCCAAACCGTTCTCATTGAAAACAGTCAAAGTGTTTCTCTCACATTTCTCTCCTTTAAGATTAAGGTGAAGATTTTCAAGGACAAACGATAATCGTATGCTCGTTTGCCACTCTTTACATGAAAAAAAGCGATCTTTAAAATAAATGTAATTGCAGGTCAAGTGCAGCGGAGTCAGCGACGTACGCACTGCTGGGGGAGTGCTGCGGGGCCAGGGTTCGCGCTCGGTACATGCTGCTCATGACCAGCGCGCTGATGCTGACGCCCACGCTATACTACAGTAAGGTCCCATCCACATCCTAGACTAATCCTACAGCACTGTAAAGGTCTATAAAACATATATTACAGTCGAGTTCCTGGACAGAATAGAAGGTTGATTTAGGTCGGAATGCCTCGTAAATGAAGCTGTGATGTGATACACTATTTATGTGTCATCCTCGAATATATGTATATCTATACTATTATAAAGTTGTCAAAATGAAATGTCTGTACATTGAAGATATTAAAAAAAAAGAAAGATTGTTACGGACTATTTGCAGGTCACTAAAACGAAAAATATATTTTTTGGATTTTTGTATGATTGTGTCTTTGGGGCTTCATCACGCTAAATCGGCTAAACAGCCAGAGCCGATTTGGCGTGATGAAGCCACAATGACACATACAAACATACATTTAAAAAAAAAAACGATTTCGTGACATTCAAATAGTCCGTTACAATCTTTTTTTTATATCTTCAATGTACAGACATTTAATTTTTACAACTTAATAATAGTATAAATGTAAGATCAAGCATTTGAATTTATTCTCACCCGTTGGTAAGCGACGATAAAGCCGACGACGGAGCATGCTTACCTAGATAGTGTCGCTTTACACTCGTCTTGAAGAGATCCAAGTTATATTGTTCCGGGAAAACTAATGCTGGAAGAGAGTTCCACTCTTTAGTCGTCCTACGAGGAATGTAGAAGCAAATCGCATTGTTCGAGTCGTGTTGTTATATCAACAACATAAGGTTGGAACCCAAATCCACGTCTAGTCTAATACCTAGTGACAAAACGGTGAAGATGGAATCAGTTCATACAGTCCCGCCGCACACTCCCCGACATGTATTCTGTAATTTACCGCAAGGCAGGCAACCTTCCTACATATCGACGGCAAAGAGCGTACTCCCACCTGAAAGGCTGGCAACGCACTTGTGACTCCTCCGGTGATGCAAGTGTCTATGGGCGACCATCAGACGATCCGTCTGCTCGTTTGCCTCCTATGTCATAAAAAAAAACCTATTAACAATCAATGGTTTCAAGTGGCGGTTACTACGTTTCCGCTTTTTGCCGTCGGTTTTTATATGCAACACTGCAAAAGTTATCTAAACAGCCAAGTGATGAGAGAGTTATCTAAAATCTGTTCCAGTGGAGAATAGCGGGAGAATAGCGGCAGTAGTAATTTGTAATGAGTCAATGATGATTTCTCTAAGTTTTCCAATTCTTAAATTCAGTTTGGGCGTACCTGATAATGAAGCTGGACTTCGCACATCCGTTTCTGGGGCTGGTGTACCGTCCGTGGCGGCTGTTGACCTTCATCATGGCGCTGCCGCTTGGGCTTGGCGCCGCTGCGCTGTGGTGCTTCAGTGAGAGCCCCAAGTTCCTGGCCAACGTGGGCCGAGGCCGGGAGGCCGTGGACGCGTTAAGAAAGATCTATGAAATCAACGGCGGGAAAGGGGAAGAGTTTCCAGTGAGTATACTATGGAAAAGCCGTCTGGTTATCCGATTTCTAGAAGATTAATTGTTTGTACAGTGGGATTATATGAATTGATCCGTCAGTTCCATTCCCTTATCATAAAAATAAATTACAAACCGAGCTGAAATACAATTTTGATATTTTCTAAGATTACCATGAAAATTCAGGATTAGCTCAAACTCGTCTATTAAAAAATAAAACCGCTAAAAACTATTTTAAGTATTTTATTGTTTTTTCCAGGTGAAAGAGGTGTACCTAGAGGAAGGCAATAAAGAGGAGGTGGGGGTGTTCTCCCTCCGCTCCCTCTGGACGCAGATCGCGCCGCTGTTCCAGCCTCCGCTGCTGGGCAGGACGCTGCTGCTCTTCTACCTGACTTTCGTCGCATATATCGCGTACGTATACTTCAGGAAAATAGATGTGCATTTGACACAGATACAGTTAATTACCAATGAACTTTAGAAATAGGCGCGCTGTTGATAGCCACCAAGGACCTATAATGGACACATGGTAATGACCCACGGAGATGGCATTCGACACCAATACAGTTACCAATTAACCTTGGAACTAGGCGGGCGTTTATAGACACCAAGGACCTATAATGGACACATGGTATTCAAATGACCCACGGAGATACTTTACATTAACAAGTCCAGTGGGTGGAACCACCAGATATCTATCCGATAACTGACTGGTACCGCTACGGGTACGCGACCCTGGACTGCTCTAGCTGCTAGTGTCACACACCCTCCCCTGTACTCCATGGCACTTGTATCCCTAACCTCAGATCCTTATATCCATCTCCATCATAATCCTTTCCACCTATGCTTCTCAGCTAAGAATTCCCAAGGAGGGTTGATGTCAGGCAGGCGGCAGGTCGTAAAATAAACCATGCCAAATCCATTTACAACATGAGTTTAATGCCCCTTAAACTTAAGGGGAAAATCTATAAAATGATCATAAGACCTGTCGTGATGCATGGATCAGAATGTTGGGCAACGAAAGTGACGGATGAAAGAAGAGTGCACGCAGCAGAGATGAGAATATTAAGATGGATGTGTGGAGTGACGAGAAAAGATCGGATTAGACATGAGTATATAAGGGGAAGTTTGAAAGTAGCACTCATGACGGACAAAATGAGGAGCAGTAGGTTAGCGTGGTATGGGCATGTAGGGATGATGGTCATATTGGTAGGAGAATGTAAGAGATGAGTGTCCAAGGATGAAGAGCGATCGGTAGGCGAAAAAAGCGATGGATGGATTGTGTGAGAGAGGAGATGAGAAAGAAAGGAGTAAGCACTGAAATGACGAATAATACAGATGAATGGAAGAAGAAACATGTTGTGCCGACCCTACATAAGTGAGACAAGGGCAGGAAGATGATGATGAGTTTTGGATGTTTTCTATGTATATAAGTAAATTTATCTATGAAATATATCGTTTTCTAGACTCATACACAAGCCTTATTGAGCTTACCATGGGACTAGTTCGATTTGAGTAAAAATTTACGTGTAATATTTATTTATTTATGTTCTTGCCTCTGCAATAAATTTGGGTACCTACTACCTACGATAGCCGATGATAAATAATAGGTGCTGACGATATGAACTTCGTCACGCAGGAACAACAGCTTCGCGATCATCCTGCCGACGATATTTAACGTGTTCTTCACGTCGTATGCGACCAGCGGCGCCGACGCCGGATTCTGCGACCTGTTTGCTATGGCGGGCAACCAGGACAACAATACCATTGTCGAAGACACATCGGTAACCACAATTGTTTAACCCTTTGTGGCCAAAGCCCCTTATTTACAAAGATGTAGTTGATTAGATTCGAGATTTACAGTTTATGCTTAATATTTTCTTGTATTTAGTTAGTCTATGTTGTTCTGTTCCGTGCAGTAGCTTCTCACTTCTGAATTTATCTTACGCACTGGGATGGAGGTATCCTTTCATCGTATTTTCTCTGCCTTTTTTGGGTTACGTACCAAAAATGGTACAAAAGGAACCCTTATGGTGCGTCTCCGTTTGTCTGTCTGTCTGTCTGTCTGTCCGACTATTAAACCGCCATATCTCAAAAACTACTTATGGTATCTATTTGAAATTTTGAATATTTATAAATATGGTCAGCCCACATGTATTGCAGGGGAAATTTTCAAAAATAGGGCAAAAATTTAAAGTCTAGCTACTAGATCAAATAGTATATCATATGAAAGGGCTTGATCTGCACATATTTGAACAACTTTTTCTATTTTTTTTTTTAATTTTCAATCAATCTATTAAAACAACCCGGTTGCGTTAAGTTTGCACCTCATTTTTATGCAATGCTATAGAAATTAGGTGCAAACTTAACTCAACCGCAACTGGGTAATAAAGTTAGGGTAAGTGAAAATCTGTACGGAACCCTCGGTGTGCGAATCCGACTCGCACTTGGCTGGTTATTATTATTATTGGAACATTCGATATGACATGTATATCCATATATCCATGACTCTTATTCTTAATTGAAAAACATGATGGCTCGAAAAACATCTGTTCATATTTGCCCTAAATTTCATTAAAACCGTTTTAATTTTTCAGTCGGAGTGCAAGAACACGATAAACGACAACACGATCTGGGCGGGCTGCGCTCATGGCCTCTCCTTCTTCGTGCTGAACGCTCTCATCTCCCAATGCGCCGGGAGACGGAAGGTTAACATTACCGCCTTCTTTCCAATATTCTGAAGTTATTCATATGCTATTAGATGCTTGTTCTCTACACTTTCACTTCTCTATATGATACTTTGGGATTCCCTGAACAAGTCACTGTTATTAATACCAAGAAAAAGATAAAAAATATGTTTGCTTCCTTTGAAACTCTTCGAACCGAAGAGACGACGCAAGTTGTCAGTTTTATAATGAAGATCTCTGTTTTTAACATTATTTTAACACTTTGAGTGTAGATTTTTTAGAAAATCTTGATTTTATACCATCAAAATGATTTTTAATGTGAATTTCTTCACTAAGAAACTATATTCTTATAAATACAAAGATCTACATAAATAAAGAAAAAATATCAAGATTTGCATTTTAACCGGCTTTTTTGATCTCGTAACTCGTTTTTAATGTTTTTATAGTAATTTAAAAAGATTGTGTGATGTTTACACATTTTAAAAAATATAAACAAAAAAGATATTACGATTTAAAAAAACTGTCTTCGAAAAAATACCAAGATATGTATTTAGTTTGCGTTTTTGGACGCCATATTAAAAAAAGAGTTACTTTAAAAAAAACATTATCTCCTCAGTTACTGACGATCGTGATCCTAGTGATAGCAGCGGCAGCAGCTGCCAGCATCGACCTGACGGGCGAGCCACTATCCGGGCTGGTGCTGTTCTACGTCTTCCTCACCACCGCCATGGTGTTTGGTGTCATCTCCTCCTACTTCGTCACGCTGTATCCTACGTCTTACAGGTGAGCCAGCAGTGGAGGCTGAGCGAAAAAAATCGAAAGTTTACGAGTACATACTCGCTCCGAAAAAAACATATCAACATGGGCGCAGACTACTCGTATCCCCGAATTTTAATATATTATTGTGACATAGATACAGGTCAAAGTGCAAAGAAATTGCTCTCGCATGTGGTCACACCGGGACTAGAACCCGGTACCTCTCTATTACGCGTCAAGCGTGTCAACCCCTCCACCAGCGAGCTCTGTGCCATTTGTCTCGAATTTATCCATTCGCTTTGACACATGTACCTATTTTATTTTTTGAAACGTATTATAACCTTGGTGCCATCAGTGCCATCTCTCTTTATCTATATATATACATGTCTTTACCATAAGTGGCAATACCGTTTCTTTGTTTCCAGAGGCATGGTGGCGTGCCTCGGGATGATGGTGGCGCGGCTGAGCGCGTTCAGTGGCACCAACATCATCAGCGGTGCCATGACCAACCACTGTTCGGCCGCCCTCTACGGCGCCTCGGGACTCGTGCTCAGTAAGCTATCATATCCTATTCTTTAGCATAGGAGGCTGTGTCAATCTCTATAAGGGAATTCTCAGAAGAACTTTCAGCACTGAGGCCGACTACTACTCGATATTACCGCACCTCCCGCCAGAGGTATGGACCGAAACTAATCCCCGGTCTTTGAACGCCAGGCATCCCGAAATCACGAATCTCGTTCGATTCAGACTGTTCTAACTGCTACGACATAAATGTATTTTTAACAAAAACATTAAAACCGCCTCCGAAAAATGACTAAAAAGTAAAAAAAAATGTTCCTTCAATTTTGTTTCAGTTAAGCTTCTTTTAACTTAATCTAGAAGATATACATATATACAATTAATTTTATCTGGTGTTATCTAGGAGTCGGTGCCACCATAAGAAATTGCCAGATTTACAAATAAAAAAAAAGGTTATAAGAAATTAAATTAAGTAATATATTTTTAACTATTTAGGCATTTTTTATTAGTAGTAGTTTTTTTTTTTTGTTAATAATTATATATACATATATATATATATATATATATGTATATGTATTATTTTTTAGTGAATTGTTCTGTAAAACTTCATCTCGTGATGCAACACGGCTAGGATAATACATGATTTTATTACGGAGATCACCTACCTTCCGGCTCCATCATCAGTTCGATGATACCATTTTCATCAGGCACACTTAAAATCGTGACAAGGAAATCCCTGAGCTAACTTAACCCTACCACCCGTAAATCAATTTTCATTGAGCCGCCTTGTGTGGTCTTGTTCATGAGTGCCACGTCAGCAATTTACTTTTTGAATGCAAATGCTTTACTTATATCTGAAAATACGGAAGTCTCTAGATGCAGAGAAAATAGGGTGTAATAGTGAGTGATCCTATGTGGGTTCCGAATTTTCATCGAATGTACGAAACCCTAAAAATGTCCAATGGTCTTGTTTTCGCAGCTGGCGCCATCGCGGCAGCGTTCCTGCCGGGCGACGACTTGCAAACGGGCTGAGGAGCTGCAGGCCTGGCTTCGATCCTGGAGTAAACTAACCAATCAGTTGCCACTGTTAACACCCAAACATATCTTCACATGATAAACATATGGTCGGTTCTGGAAATAAGTTTTTAAGAGGACGAAAATAAAATTATAAAACGTTTCAAAAAGTCGGACATTATGATCTTGACAATCTACAAGGATAGAATTATACAAATTTAGTGGATGTTTGTATCCGTGCATATACTTTTCATATCCAGCAATAGGCATCATAGAGGCCGGCAACGCACTTGTGACTCCTCTGGTGTTGCAGGTGTCTATGGGCGACGGTGATTGTTTACCAACAGGCGATCCGTCTGCTTGTTTGCCACCTATAACATGAAAAACAAATATAGTGTGTGTGTGTGTGTAAAGTGTACAACAACCTATCCTTGCACTTTTTTTATACATTTTTGAGAAAATGTGTGTGTGTGTTTTGAAAACATAAAACAATATACCATAACATCTTGGAATGTCATGCCTGTGTGGAGGATTATACTCTTCGCCGCCAAGTGTCACACGAGTTCATTGCTCCCATGGAGTATTTATTAATTTGATTCTAAAATAAGTATGAACTAGAGATAATTTTAACGTTAAAATTAAATATCAATAAGTAAAACAAAGTGTATTTCATTAACTGAATTATAGCGGGTATACTTTCTCAACGTTCTTCAGTTTTCAATAGAATAAGAAAAAATAACAAGTTAAATTAAACTATATGAGTCCTTGTTACTCGAAATAAATGATTTTCGTTTCATTTCATAAATTAAACTTCCGTAAGTAACTTTTATGAAAAAAATATATTGCTTTATTCATAATAATATATTAAGCAAATCCACTTAATATTATCACATCATCTTTGTACACATATGTGTAACAATAACTAATAATAGTTATTTACATTATAATACAATATAATAAAATTAAATAATATATTTGAGGCTAAAGGTTTAATAGCCACAAAACACAACAGCGCTGTTATCTTTGAGAACTAAGATGGAAAACGCCTCTTTATACGACAACTCCGTCGCATTAAGCATTCAAATATTGAATTTAAAAGATAGTAAATACGGAACCCTAAAACTGGATTCAGTTCCTCCTGAACTGGCGGTCAGTGAAGTCAGCGCTGAAAGGGCTGGTGCGGAAGCCGAAGTTGTTGCTGTGGTTGGGGATATCCTTCTTGTGGATGCCCTGGAAAATATGAATATCATAAATATCAGGGAGAATCTTACACAAATCGACCTAACCCCAAACTAAGCAAAGCTTGAACTATGGGTACCAGCCGACGATATAGACACATACTTAATCTATATAAATATATAATACTTAAATAAATATAAAACATCCAAGACCCAGAAACAAATATTCGTGCTCATCACACAAACACTTGCTCTGGCCGGGATTCGAACCCGGGACCGCCAGCTTCGTACGCCGTTGTGCAACCAACTTAGCCAACGTGTCGTCAAAAAAATATGAGTTGTTGTAGAATACCTTCTAATAACCTGCCAAACAATAACCTGTAAAACATTAAAAAGAATATCGCAAAAAATATCGTCAATGGATCGATATGGCATTAAGAGTTCATTTCGAACATGAAAAATTACGAGTATCACATTATCTCATATTTTTCTGGAAAGTCATGAAGTCTTCCAGAAATGAATATGATCTCGTCGTCAACATCTTAGCCAAAACAAATGAAACGTATGTTCATTGTAGACATGATAAAAAAAAAATATTAACAGAGGTCACTGAATCCAAATTTATTTTTTGTAAGTTTGTATATGTCTCTAGGGACACACATATAGCGCTGACTATGCATGCGGTTCCGATGGGCACGTATGCATAGCCAGCGGACAACGGAGTCCCTCAGTGCGCCTTGCCCCGCGGTAGAGTCAACTGGTATAATAAATTAAGTAATATATAAATCGGCATTATCCTTGAATACCAAACTAAATAAGATACCCCTAAATGTCCTTGTGGCTTCATTTTTGGTACACGGGTAGGTGGTTATCCACAGATGGTTATAGGATACGTTTTATCCGACTACGTTCAGGAAAAATAATGTTATAATTTTATTCCCCTCGCTGACAAAGTTGCGGCGGGCACTTTTTAGTACAAATATAAAACCACCCCCAAAAGATGTTCACGACGACCTTGAATAGTCTTGAGCTACTCATATTCGGCGGGTAGCTAATTTTTCCAATTTTTCAAGAATCTCGCGTTGGTCCGCCTTGTAGGACTAAGAAGAAACCTATAAACATTAGATTAAGGTGCGTCCACATTTGTATCATTTGCCCGATCAAATCTTCGTCCCGTGGCATGATCACGTGTCACGATCACGCGTTTGCGCCGGTCCATCGCTTGAAATCCATTTTGCTACGCGTATCACACACTTAGATCGGACAAGCGCGGCGTGGTCATGCCACGCCACGGTGATTGGATACAAGCAAATGATACAAGTGTGGACGCACCTTTAGTTGACTTACCGGCGTACCAAAGACACCCTGGTAGGAGTCGGAGTCGGCGGGTGGGAAGAAGTCATTGCGGAACTGTGGCAGGTCCTCGATGCCGATAAGGTCGGAATCGTCCGACGCGTCACTGCAACACCAACCACATCAAACTCTAACTTCTGTTTGCCTATCTAATCTATGTAACTAATTAGCCCTGATTACAGATTTCTGGTATAGGTAAGTGTTTTCTGTCCCAAATAATAAATAGAGGTACTTGTTTAAATGCGGATGATTCCTCGAGATACCGCGTGTAAATTGGAGTTGCTAACAAAAATTGTGATTCATTCCCGTAAAATTTTTACCTACTAAATTAGCTAAGGTCAACTGGGACAATTGACAACATTTCATTTTGTCCCATTTCCCTAATTCGAAAACCATTTGGAGAAAAACGCCTATAGAACACAAAACATATTTTTGTAGATTTTATTTTACAATATTTTTGCCAAAAACTACCAAAATAGCTAAAACGGAAACTGACGTCACACAGTTGATCCAATATTGCGACTATAAAAATAGTCTTCTTCCGGTTATCCGTTTAACATCTTTCGACGCATGACACTATTGACAGTAATTTCACTCGAATATCGTCTTGTACTTTTCGTATGTTTCCTGCCTTTGATTTCGAGCTTTTCAACGACTCGGCATTGCCACGGGACCGACGGACACCTGCTCTCTCTAATGACGACTGGCAACCCGTTGGACAATTTCTTTAAAAACGACTCCACTTCTCAACTTTGATTTGACTTATATACTGCTCGGTTCCTTTAATTTTCTACGACTGGGCTATTAAGACCGCACATGCGAACCGCGGAGGGATTTGTACAAGCTGACAACACTAATAATTTGCCTCGAGTGGAGACTATATATAATGATGATGGAGTTTATGCAAAGCTCGGATAAGTATAATTTTGCCGGCATCAGAGGTGCCAGAACTTCACTGTCTTCGCGGACGTCTTATGTTGCAAATGCTATGGGCTATGTAGAAATAAAGCTTCAAATGATATATTTTTTATTAAATGCCGCATAACGCTGGAGCACATGGTGCCCATCAAAATGTACTAAGTACCTATCTGCACAAATAGATATAAGAGAATGGGCGATATGCGAGTGTTGTTCATACAAGTTTTCTTAAAACAATATTGTATGCGTGGCATTTTCTACATAATTATTAAATTAATCACACAACTGCGTATCGTTTTCAAGTTTTGACGTTTATCTTGACGCCGTGACAACTGCCGTCACTGTAAAACTGTTTGAATGCACTAAAATGACAAAGTTCGCATTACATTTTGTTGTCATTTCTAACGTATTTTTAAGTGAGTGAAACAGAGCTGTGACGTCATTTAGCTGATAACAAGACGAACTAATAATATTCATGGATTTTTACATTAAAAAATAAGATTTCCACAAATATAAAAAAATACGTGTCTCTTGAAATTTTACGTTCTTTCGAGTTGGACAATAAAAAGTATCATTCAAAAATATGAAATATTGTCAATTAAGTCTATGGGAAAAAGGCGTATTTTGATGACGTCTTAGATACGGAACATTTTGCATCGACCCTCGCTCTCTTTGCTTAGTATCAGTGCCAAATATAAGCGGGGAAATTAGAGGTACTTCTAAAGTGTTCGGATACCGTCAAATGTTTAAAAGACGCAGTTGCCCCATTGCCGCAATTGTCTCGGTGGTAATGTTAAAAAACAGGTTAAATATTAAAGGCTTTGTAAATGTAACACCACAATAACGACTTTGACGGCAGGAGTAACTTCATAATAAGACGCGGAAGGTTTATAACTTGTTCATCTGGCTAACAAAAATTCCTATCTAGTTATGAATAATTCAGAAATTAGGGGCAAACATAATCTACGAGTAGTAAGTACCTGATGGTGTCAAAGTCCGGGGCCTTAAGGGTCTCGTTCCAGATGGGGTTGGCGCCCTCGGTGGCGTACTTGTTGGTGCCGGGCGCAGCCAGGCCCGCGCGGTTGAGCCCCGAGTCCACAGACCCGTACTTTGTCATCGACAGCGCCTCCAGGCGGCGGTTTAAGCTGGAACACACGTCCCGGTGTAAGATTAAGAATTGTAAAGACTTGCATTTGCAGCACTGTATCGATTCAATAATGAGGGTCAAAAATAGATCGACTGTCTCTCTATTGTAAAACGAAACAAATAGGGACATCAGAATTAAATGTTTCTTGCACTTGAAACGCTTTGCTAAATACCGTGTTTACTCTGGGCGAACTTCTCAAACGGGAACAACGTTAGGGCTAATACTCGTAAAGGTAAGTTAAAGATGGCTTTATTTAAGGTGGAACAAGAAAACTTCTTTATCAATCACAGCCTACCCTTTTTTGCTAACAGTACAGCTTACAGTCAAAAGCATTCCTTTGTAATTTGCAAATTTCACTTCCGTTGAATTTTGGAGAAATCTCGATTTGATCTTTGTTTACATTGGTGGAGGGTAGACAGGACGTAAATGAGTCCATCAGGCCTCCTTTCTTAATATCGGTGGTGTTTAAATTCACCTCCTTATTCTGATGATGAAGGGTAGCAGCAACAGGAAGCACAAGAAGGCGAGAGCAGTGGACAGCGCGACCAGCACGTAAATCGTTTTGAGGCTGCCGCAGGAGCTGGCCTTGGAGCTAAGCTCTGTCACCAAGTCTAGCAGCTGCAGCTGCACTCACCTCCTGGTCCTGATGATGAAAGTCAGCAGCAGCACGAGGCACAGGAAGGCGAGCGCCGCGGACAGCGCCGCCAGTACGTAGATGGTGATGAGGCTGCCGTCGGAGCTGGCCTCGGGGCTTAGCTCTGTCACGAAGTCCAGCAGCTGCAGTTCGCGCGTGCGTAGTGCTATCTGGATCGTGAACAACAGCTGCGTGTCGGCGCGGATGCTGTAAATAATTATTAATTAAAGGTCTTCCGAAGTCGCAGACCCAGATCCTTGACGTGACCACGTCTCCTTGGTCTATATCGTTAAACAGAATTCGAAAGTGTCTTTGTCCGTAAGGATTAAACAATTAGAGACGTAGGTATTTGTGAAGTCAGCAAGCGGCACTGTCTACGAGCCTTTACAAAATTTCATAATCTACCAACGTCCACTGATAAGGCTCCGCAAAGTGAATTTTGCTGACATCCACTCCCGATAAATTCGATTTCCAGCAAACTAAATGCCAAATATATAATAAAAGTGTATTTATGATTGACAGAATACATATGAACGAAAAATCTGCCGCCGCACTATGACTCAAATAATAATAAGTTTGTATAAATTTCATTTTTATGACAAACTTTTATTGCCGACTGTACTTTTCTTTTCTCACGGAGACGATTCTAAAAAGCCCAAACTCGGCAGGATTGCGTTATTTTCTTACAGAGTTCCTATGACCACCTGCTCAGTCATCAGATCAGCTCAATGGTATCATACTATTGAATTGTCCCCAAACTTACATAAATATGCTAATTGGAAACCGGGAAGTAGGTCATATTTAACTTGCAAGATTCCACCCGAACAAACATTGTTACCTACATTGCAAGTTAGATAAAAGCTTGTAATAAATAACACTTATTCAAAAAGCTTATAACCGATTCTAATTTATTAACAGGTAATTTATGACGAGTCGTTGCTGTCTTTCTTAAAGAGATTAAACTCGTCAGTGGCGTAATTCAAGTTTTGTTAACATAGCCAATGAGGCGACATAAATTGCATGAGAGGGGAAAAAGTGTCTCTCTTTGATGAATTTATAAAGAAGTTTGCTCATCTCTCTGGCTTGTTTCAACTAAAGATTGGGACCTCATGTCAGATTCAGGTTTATTGGTCAGGAGCCAAGGATCCCTGAGAGCTTGGGGCCCTGGTGCACCCACTAGCCCTCCGGCAGCTACGCCACTGTTTTCAGTATTGGTGAGCACATTTTATTGTCACATCAATAAGCTACACTCTTTTGCGGAAAGACAAATGAACTCATTAATTCAAAATTCGTGCCCCTTACAACTCGATCTCCTCGGCAGGCACGGGGATGTCGTCACGTATGAGGTGCGCGCGCACGTCGGTGTGGTCGTCGCGCGCCACGCCGCTCGCATCCGTGGCTGGCACCACCTGGTCGATGTTGCACGTCATATTGAACGCCGCCGAGAACGTGTCCGCGATCTGGGGACACACATACAAACCTGTCAGTTGATGACAGTATAAATAAACATGAACGCTGTTTTTTCATGCACGGGCGACAGTTGAGGAACATTTTGCATGACACGGCAAAGGAAAAGTGTCATAATACGAGTCGGTAAATGAAATTGGAAAAATCTGACAGAGCTGATGGCTGCCTGCTGAAACAAGGGTGTAACGTATAGAGTGATGTTATTACATGCAAGCTGGTGAATGTCATGGGCTATTGATTTTCAAGTTATATCAAATCAAGTAAATTACAATGTGACGAGATTGTCGCAACGATTATTGGCGTAAGTATCAGATGCGGAGTAAAAAAAAATAGAAATTAGAGAGAATGGAGTATACTTACAAAAGCTCTATCCTGCTCAACCTGCTGGACCGTGTTGACGAAGGTGAAGGAGACGCGGTTGCGGGACGAGATCAGGTACACCTTCACCTCCGCCGTGTCCGTCGCTCCCGCTAGAAGGGAAGACTTTACGTTAACACTTCCTCACAAGAGTTTTCCGTCAACAAATTCCATAATCCAAACGCTCATAATATATTTTGGCTTGGGATCAACAAAGCATATTATCTTTTCTTGAATCTTCTATTCGTCTGACCCGTCAATTCTCCACTTAATATCCCTCTTTTTCATATCTCACATAACACAAAACACTGAAGCATCCGCCTGTTTTTAAATATATTCCAGTGCCTATCCTAAACAAAGAACTCGTTACCTCCAAAGTTGGTGTTGCTTTAAAATTTTGTTAATTCCTTATCTCGTCTACATACATGCAAATGCTCCCACCAGGGTCGGTTACATTTGCATCGAATTTGAACATGCCTTTCGTGAAGGTAGTGGGCTGGATCTGCAGCATCCGCACCCCAGTCTACTGGTTCAGCTAGAAGGCGAGGTCGGGAACCCACTCCAGATTACTGTCGATGGAGTATGCTCACCAGAGTCGGCCGCGTCCACGTTGAGTTCGAACATGCCGTGCATGGAGGCCATGAGCTGGATCTGCAGCGTCACCATGCCAGTTTGCTGGTTCAGCTCGAAGGCGAGGTCGCGAACCCTCTCCAGACTACTGTCGATGGAGTGTGCTCACCAGGGTCGTCCGCGTCCACGTTGAACTCGAACATGCCGTGCATGGACGCTGTGGGCTGGATCTGCAGCGTCAGCACACCAGTCTGTTGGTTCAACTGGAAGGCGAGGTCGCGCACCGTCTCCAGGCTGCTGTCCACCTGCATGCTGCTCGAGTCGATCGAGTATGATATCTGCGCGCTCTCTGAGTGCGTCGCCTGAGAAAAAATATTTCGTAAGTATTTTATTATGGTCAGTTGAGCTACCTTTTAGACAAGATTGTACACTAACCTTTTAGTTTGTACATGTTTTAGGGTCAATTTCCCAAGCAGTATATTTTTATGGCAAGACTGAAAACGCAGGTGTGGAAAAATTTTACAATAAATGACCAGCTAATAACAAAATATTACTATATATATTAATAAAAAATATATATTAAGACCGAAATTATCATCAAGGTGGGTTGTCCGGCAGCCAGTTTTGTTTGGAAAATGCCGCATAGTTCGAATACCACGCAGGATATAGAAAATATTTGCCCTTAATTTTATTACCACAAAAAAAGCAAATAAAAAAAGACACACTCGTTTGTATATTCCTGAATATGTGCATATACGTTTGTCCGGCGAAGCGGGATTAATTCCACCGACAAAATCTGTAATCGATTTATTCGAAAAGCTTGTTTCCTTACACCCCCCGTTTCCTGGACACTTGGAGCAACAGTCAAGCCGCGTCGCTCGACAAGAAAGCACAGTGCGTAGCGGCTGTACGCTGTCCTGCACAAATGTTAGTTTATCTTCACAGTGGTGGGGGACAAAAAACTTTCATTACCGAGTTAGATATATCTTTTTTATTTTTTAACGGTTTTGTTTGAAATTTATATATGTCATGTAAAATATACACATGGTCTCTGGAGTTGTATTAGTTTAGGGATCAAGGGCTTTCTTTTTTTTAAATGTTTTTTTACGTCGTTTTTCTCACTCCGCCATTCTCATTCCGGTGTTTCCGGTGGATTTTATCGACTTTAATATCCACCGGGATGAGATTTCACCGGAATAAAGTCAAAAGTAGCTTCTCTTCTCACAAATGATGAAATAATAATAATTTGTATACGTTTTATTTATATTTATATATTAGTTAAGTATGTTTTATAACGCAAAACATATAACGCGAAAGTAAGTTGATCCGAGTATCAAAATTACGGAGGTCATATATGATGTTGTAAACGATAAGTTAATGCAAAACATGACTGACTAAGAAATTAACATACGATGTTGTTATTTTGTTTGGGTACAAATTGGACTAAATAAAAGATTTGATTATTAAAATCCTTTTTTGTTTTAATTCCGGTGAACACATTTCATTCCGGTGGGCTGATTTTATCATACAGGTGTATATTATTCATTCCGGTGTGACTTACCTTTCATTCCGGTGTGATTAATAATTCCGGTGGAAGCTTATATTTTGATCCCTAATATCTCGAAAACTATTTAAGTTTTTAGGTTTCGTTTTAGATATGTTTAATAATAAAGTCTAAATTACATACGTACATTTAAAATTCTCAAAAAGAAACAGAAATAAATATTTACACCGGAATGAAACAAAACATGCGATCTGTTGAAATAGACCCTTTAAGGATGTGTCTATAGTTTGTGTCTATACCAACAATCAGGGCCTCACGTGACCGAGTGACATACCTGGACGGTAAGCAGCTCTCTCCCGATGATGTCGGTGGTGGAGATGCCGGCGGTGTACAGGTTCCTTACGAATACTGGCCGAGGGTTAGCCTCACGGACCTGAAACGAAAAAATTATTGCCTTATTTTTCAAGATTTCCTATAGAACCAACACTGATGTATCAATCAAGCTTTAAAGCGTATTAAACGCTCGGTTCAATCGTCATTATCATTATAGTCTCATGATTATCATCACGACGGAAAGATATGTCGTGATAACTTCGACCATTACTCTTAGTCTTCACCATTACTCTTAGGTGTCATAAAACGATATTTAGTGAGACGACAATGTCGAAAAATAAACGCCGTAAAACGCTGAAGATCGCCCACCAATGTCTGGCAAGCCAAACACGACACAAAAGTGTAAACCTAATTCGATTTTGTGAAGTAAGCAACAATCCACACCATTTTTTTGGTTTGGAAGTCTGATAAAACTATTCAATCAGCTGCGACTTTAGAAGCAAAGCATTGTAGGAACACTTAATTATAAGTAAGTTTGCTTCTAACGCTACATTCAGCTACTATACAACACTTACATTGACGGTGACGGTGAGCAGAGAGCCTTGGGTGGTGGCGCCAGGAGTGGGTGAGTTGCTGGCCGCTACCACGAGTTGGTGCGACACCGCCACCTCCCGATCTAAAACCCGCACCACTCTCAAGGTGTTGGTCGACGCGTCGAGGTCGAAGTGACCTTCACTATTGCCATCTGCAATACAAGGTTATTTATAGATAAGCCAATGCGCTCCTGAATACATTTTCATAATGTTTGCCTCAGATTTCCTGACTGACTTGCTCAGTTCATGTGGTCGAATCGACAGATATGACTAATACAAGATCTACGTCACTAGCAGTAGTGTGGCGTCCATATAAGCTGATTCCCATCGGATTGACCAAGGGAAAGGCTTAAAACTACCTTATTCTTTAAATATGATTAATTGAATACGCTTCGGATTCCCTTGCAATATTCAGGAATATTGCAAGACACCACGCTTTGGTCACTCTTAGTTATCAAAAATGAGTCTTACCGATTTTTTAGAACTTGACTTTGAATTGGCTAGGCTTCCTTACCACTAATTGGATTCAGTGGGGGAATTTAAACCAATGAACGGGAATGCCATCCACGGCCACGTGGAGTGATTCTTACCAACAATCCTGTAATATATGGTATAGCAGTCATCCTCGCAGCGGTAGTTCTTCAGGTCCTCAGCGAGAGGCAGCTGCTGTGTTTCTGCGGTCACCTGTTGTTCTGAACATAAAAACACTTTCGATTATGTTGTAAAATAAGGTTGCAAACAATGAAGGTTTTCTAAAATGGTAATATCACCAGTTGGCGCCACCGTGACGTAAGGTCTAATTGACAAGAAGTGTCAAAATATTGTGCCGTGATTGGCGGATGTTGTCATTCTTGTCAGTTAGACCTTACGTCAACTCGTGAATGGTTCATTTTAGAAAACCCTCATTATATAACTCTGATTACTGCCATTTTAAGTGTCATGCTTGTGTCATGTATTTAACGGGTATCATTCGATGAGGTCTTCTATTATATTTGTTGATCCGCAGTCCAAAGATCGATAGAGGCGGTTTTCTGTGGAATCCCTAAGTTAATTCCCACTTACCGAAAAACGCAACTGTGGCAGTGTCAGTGCTGAAGGTAGGATCAGCGAGCGACGGCACGAACACCACGTTCAGGATAGTGTCCGTGGAGAGCGGACCTGGTTCGGTGCCACGGTCGGTCGCCCTGATGGTCACCTACAACGAATTTAAGGAAACTGAATATTTTTAATTACGGTATATTGATATCGATTGTATTGTTTGCCATTTTCACTCTGGGACTTACCTGGAACTCCCTGACGTCTTCATCAAAGGTCTGGCTCAGTCTTAGCTCACCCCTATTGTCTCCAAGATTGTCGATCTCGAAATATTGGACTGCATCGGCTGTTACAAAAATAAGTACACAATTTAGTCGAGCACAGAATCAAGAGCGATTTTTCGAACCGGCTGTGGATTATTCACGGCTAAAATATAATGTATCCCGGCTGCAAGAGAAAACTCTGTGTCGATACAAACCTCTACTATTCTACAACTAGCATTTGAATTTGAGAATTTTTGGCATAGTTGTCACTGTTATCAGATTATTTATTCAAATAAATGTACTCATAACCTGCCTGGGCAACGCATCATAGCTCACCGTTGCCAGTGATGGAGAAGTCCACCACGCCGGCATGCAGCCCGTCCTCGTCAGTGGCGTGAACGTTCTCCAGGAAGGTGTCTGCTACCGTCACCAGGGCGCCGTTGGCTGAACGCTCCTGGAACATTCCCGATTGTGGTTGGTCAATGATTTACCAACCATTAAACGCAGTTCACTTACATTTTAATACATACTTACTGTGGTCCGATTCTTGATTGGGTAATATTGAAAATTATTATTGTTAAATTTTTCCGGGTTTTTGGAATAGAAAAATTACGACTTTCTTGTGCTCCTCAATTTCAATGGTTGGTGCATTTACTAATTTATATATTGGCTCATCAGCTCATCACTCTTTGTTGGGACGCAACAGATCCTTTTAGAAAAAAAACACTCGAAAGTTGCTTCTCTGATGAATTTTTAGGTCTAGGTTTCCGCTTGATAAGACTTCTTGAAAGACTATTGTAGGAAAATTGCACCATGAAAAACTTCCATGACTATGACCAACCTTAGAAAGCCGTACAGTTGTCCCGGGGAGCGGGAACACAAACTCGGGTGCACGGAAGTTGTATGGCGCGATGACCACCTCGTACCACTCGAACGACTCCAGCATGGGATCGCCATGGTCGAAGGCCTGGTGGGAATATAAAACGATGAGCGCAATCACAGGCTGTGTTAAAAATTGTTCCGCCAAATAAAATACCTTAAGTCATTACTTATACTGGCAATAAAATACCACTTTCCAAAATTCAAAATGTGCTCTAAGAAAGCCAAACTCCAGACAGTCCTGTTGGCGTGACGCAATAAAAAAACAGCAAATGCAATCGAAATAAAGCAGATTGCGTTTAGTCAATGATTAAATAAATAAAAAAAATTGTTAATTTCAAACCGTTTTGATCCAAAGGTTGAGTACACAATTTGACCTTATACGTTAGTTGCTAGAAAAAGCTCACTTATATAAGTACCATGTCTTAAAAGCGTTGCCGTCGTATCGTGACCGTCCCTAAGAGCGACCGGCAGAGTAATTAATTTATTTGCTCGAACCAATTTCCACTTCGACCCAGTACTTGGTCATCGGGCAGCCCAGTCGCTCTGCCAACACCCTCAAAAGGCTGTTGCTGCTACCGCGCACCCGTGTCAGCAGTGAGGCTACCCTTTTAAAATTACCTTTGACATAATAATCTAAGTACGTGACTAGCTATATAAGGCATATACCCATTATCACTTACCCGTATGTGTATGCCATAGGTACCCCAATAGCCCCTCAAGTCCATGGTGGTTTCTAGCTCCCCGCGAAACTCCCAGTTGGCGGTGGGTGGGTTGGTTACGATGGTGAAGAGCTGAGGAGCGTCAAAGTCGCGGTCCTGGGCGCGGAACCCGGTCACCTCGTAGGTCACGCGCGAGTTGTCCGTGAAGATCTCGTCGCGGTCGTGAGCGTGAATGTCCGGAGAAAGGCGGACTCCCTAAATATTTAAATGTGTAAGTGTGAATTACAATGAAATTTTCAAGAACATGAAAAATATAAACTTGATCGCAATCAAAAAGGCACGTGTACACGTTGCTAATCTACTGCCAATGCCAGGCCTATTCGTGTTTTGACTTAGATATTCAATTACTGTTCGACGTTGTTGTTCCCTTAATCTGAAACGGAACCATCTGAACGTGATGTTGGAATGGGCTATAGCTTGACAAGTTCTTTCGTGACACCCCTGCTGTCTTTCCCCCCTCATCCGCAGACCATGGGAGTGTCACGAAAGAACTTGTCAAGAGTAAGACTTTTAACTTATTATATTAGTAAAAAACTGAAGTAATTACCTGAACAAGGGCCTCGGAGGTATGCCAGATGCCCTGCTCCTCCGGCGTGGGAAGCTCGGGCGCATTGTCGTTGACGTCCAGCAGAATCACCAGCACCTCGGTGGGCACGGTGTTGGGAGAACCCTCTAAAACATCACGCCCTCAATCAACTTTATATTCCAATGGCACTGTTTTTATATGTCTGAAAATTTCCTAACCGTTTCTATATGTCTGAAAGTCATTATTGAACACAACTGGATTTTACATAATCCTAGAACCATGGCAATTTGTTAATAGAAACCGTATTTTGCAGACTCTTATTATCCTCGCTCTCTGTGATTTTATACTTATCAGATATATCGTTCGAGATTCCAAAACCGAATGTATTTTCACCAAGTTTCTAGCACTGACCTCCCTCCGAATAAAGGTTGTCAATGAGGTTGAAGAAAATTCTATGTGTAGGCTCGTCTCCATCCCTGGAAGAGAAAATAATCAAACGTAAACAGAATCCCGTTCTAAAGTGATAAACAACATTGATAGGGTTTTAATGTTAGTACAATTCAGCCCTTGGTGCGGCGCTTGGCAGTCTATTAAGTACCTGTTCTATAAAATAAAGCGTGATACAAATCCTGCTCTGTTCACTTCACACATAATCATTAACTATACATTAATCTTCTTTTGGTGGCTTCCTTGTTTAAAAACGCGGTGATGGTCTGACCATATATTGTCTTCTGTTTCCGCGATTATTACTCATTGAAATAAAACAATTTAACGGAATATATCGCGTATATTTGAGTTTCCGACGTTTCGGAAGCTTTCAGCTTTCCAAAGTCACGGGTGGATGGGTGTAATAAATATACGCGATATAAACCGTTAAATTGTTTTATTTCGATGTTCTGACCTGTCCAAAACAGCATCGGTGGTGAACTCGACATAGACGCGGCCCGTGTCCACATCGACGGCGAAGAAGCGGCGCAGTTGCGGGTCGATCACGTAGTTTATCTGGTAGTGTACCTTGTGGTATATCGCTGGAGACAAACAAACACCTTTAAATAATAGGTACACGTTACTGGGTTTTCCCGCCGCATGTCGAAGCAAGGGTATTTACATTAGAGGATTGTGGATTTCCTGAGATATCAAGCAGCTTATAGCATTCTCCGGTCCGTATTCTGTCTTTACACAAAATCGTATTATCATCATTAATTGCTCCGTTGATGCGTTATAATTGGGTCTCTTTCAGAATCCCTAATGTCGTTTGTCCTAATGTATCGTTTGTCCTAACGCATTTTTTTTTCAGAAACCGTAAATTCGTCGGGAGTTTTTAAAAGATCTTCGTATTGATTAGATTAGGTTAGGTTTGTTTTATAACAATTCTGAAAAGTTTACAGTCTCATAAAATAATGCGTTAGGACAAACGATATATTAGGACAAGCGACGTTAGCGATTCCGATATAGATCTGTTATAACTTACAAACAAACACATTTTAGGACGTCGGCTCATTTGATTTGGAAACTATACTGCCTACCCTTATTCCGCAGTTTTGGAACCAAAAAACACTTATACTTCTGTAGAATCAGCCAAAAATCAGCAAATGACAGCAGTCAACCAATTTTCATGTTTTGCGTTTGCCTGCTTCAATTGGTGGTCAAGTAAACTCTACGGGATATCATAAAGTTGTGGGGCAAGTTGGTGTGGACTCACCGTCTCGGTCCTGGTCGCTGGCCACCAGCTGCACGACCTCGGTGCCTTCGATGGCGTTCTCGTAGATGTAGACCTCCACGTTGAACTGCTCGTACTCCGCGCGCGGGAGTTTGTTGTTTGTGTCAATGATGAAGATCGATATCTGAGAACAGCAGATGATGATTTATAATGGTTTAACTTCTAATCAAAGTTGACGGGTCAAACAGATGAATCAACAACATTGGTTAACTTCAAAATTAAAACTTATAGCTGTCGTAAGTGAAAAGCTTTTGTCAGACTCTGACCCATTTCACTTTTGTCAGAAGTTATCACTTCTTGAATTCTATATAACATTAACATGTCATCAAAATGATTATTTTTTTACCTCTCTAAGTGTTTATTAGGAGGCTCCTTTTCGTCTCATAGCACTCCGGAAGGTGTATCCTTAATTGACTTGATTAGTTTGGTAGTATCATTGTCTTCTGTGTAAATTCCTACCTCTCCCGGCGTGTCCCAGCAGGTGGGGTCAGGGGGGCAGTCCTCGTTGTTATCCGCATAGCAGCAGTCGCTGGCGGTGATCGTATAGTAGAGGTACTCGCGCGGTGGGATGTCAGCGTCGATAGCGTGCTCCAAGTTCACCGTCACCTGGCCCGTGTAGAAGTCGATCTTCACCAGGTCTTCTGGAGTATTTCTGGTTGGCCTGGGATGAATGGTTTAATAGGTTATAGAAGCTACTGTCATTGAGAGCAAAAATAAGAGGATAAACGTAGGTCTATATAAGATTTTATATTTCTTGTTAGTGGTATACATGAAATGTTACTTTAGCAGAAGTTTAACAAAATTGTTAATACTTTTTTCTTTCGATAACGCTTACGACGGACGATACACTTTTCATGGACAAATACACCATGTATCCAATAGCTATTAGTGGCATTTCATGTGACCGGCTTGTCATTGACTGTTCAAGTGTATGGTTTAGGTTGTTTTTAGCTTACTGATGTCGAAATCTGTGGTCGTTTGGCCTGTTAGGGGCATGTATACTCACTGGATGGTGTAGCGCACTTGATTGTAGAGCGGGCCGTCTATATCAGTAGCCAGCACGGAACCAATGACGACGCCGCTAGTGGAGTTCTCTCGCACGCGGAATTCCTGGTCCAGCGTCCCCTCCGCCCACAGCGGCCAGTTATCGTTCATGTCCACGATTATTATCGTGAACGTCACTGACACACACATAATTATCATATTGAGCTGCACATATATGATATATGTACAGCTCAACAAAATGTTTCTTCCTAAATCATATATGATATATGATTTAGGAAGAAACATTTTGTTGAGCTGTGCTTTAGGAAGGAATATTAATAGCCAAAGATGGAGTAGTCTAATTATAAAAGTATTATATTTAGATTACAGAACGTCATATCGCTACTATTCACCCAACACCACTTACGTTGTTAATGTGGACTACCTACTTCTCAACATATAGGTATGTCAATCCATTTCGTGAACTTTAACCTTGAGTGCTTGTAACCGGCAGAAGGTTCGACTCGTTCAGTCCCTTTCTTAAAATGTCTGTTTCTCAAAATGGCCTCTAATGTCTGCCATTTGTTTCCTATGATGGCACGATGGCACTTTCCTAAAATGCTCGCTTCCAATTATGTATGTCCACTTTCAAAAATAGCGTGCTTTCAATAATGTCCGCGTATTATGATGTCTAAATCAGACCGCAGACGGCTATCGTTTGAGTGGCAAGAAAGCGTCACAGCGCTAAGAAACTATCAGAATTATAAGCGAAACATAAATTGCGCATATCTTCTACATAATTTTTTTTTCGACAATATTTTTTTGATAAATCAATTTGTTATATTAAAAGTTAGTTGAGGTGTCTGAGGTTTTCAATATTTGTAATTACACCTTGCATAATATCGATTTCGATGACGGCGATCCTACGCAAACATTATGGTCTTCGTCTATATGGCTAGCTAGGCCAAACTTACTTTTAAACACTCTCTTGCACGCGTGGCAGTAGAGTTGGCCAGCTGGGTTGTATGTGTGCGTGTATTAGGGCTTAGGTCTTTCTTTAAGTAATTGTCGTATTACGTCTAACGTTGCGAGACGCTCATCCTCAAAAGATTTGATGCTTTTAGAGATCGTAGAACGCCAAGATACTTAAATACATACATAATAAACATCCAAGACCCAGGAACAAACATTCGTGCTCATCACACAAACACTTGCCCTGGCCGGGATTTGAATCCGGGACCGCAAGCTTCGTAAGCCGTTGTGCAACCGAGCTAAACGTGTTGTCAAATATGGTTCCGGAGTTTGTTTGAACCATCATTCCTCTAAAACAGCATGCCTAGCAAAGTGCCTATTGAGGGGTTACTCCGAAACTCCAAAATCGAAGTTCGTAACGTGCTATCCCTCTCGCTCTCATGTTATGCTGCATTTAAGTGAGCGGAATGGCGCTGTACGAACTTCGTTTTTCAAAGTAGCCCCTCTGGTGCGCCAACTCACTTTCGTCTGACGCCTCGCCGATATACGTCATCTCATCGACGACGCGCACGGTGAGATACAGCACCTCGAACTCCTCGAAGTCGATGGTGACATTGTCACGGATCTCGCGCACGATCAGGTGGCCGTGTGCCGCGCCCGTCGTGCCCGCGTCGTACACCGTCACGATCTCCACGCAACTGCGGAATTATAGGATAATAGCACTGTCAGCGTTCTGTGAGCCTCAGGGACTTCTAGCACTTTTCCGCGCTCCTCATTCGTCTACTTACCGTGTACCGAAACACACAAATTACAGAAATTACTAGTGTACTCGAGTCATCATCGCACTTTACCACAGCAGTAGATCTCATAATACTGGTCGAATATAGTTTCCTCATGTCCGTCCGTCCGTATGTCACAGGCATTTTCCTCAAAGCTACAAAATATATATTAATGAAATTTGGTCTATAGGTGTCTTGTACGAGCCGCTACTTCGTTTGGTAGTTAAATTAAACATTTTTTTCTAGGGAACCGAAGCTGAAAAAATAAATCAGCTAAGATCAACGTGTGGCACATATCTCCACAGTTGTTTTAAAATCATTTCGAGGTTTCAAAATTCATTTCATTTCATAAATTGTGCCCCCCCCCTCAATTTTCTAAACCTTATGTCCAAAAAATATGAAAAATTAACAAAGATAAAGCTTATTTCAACGAAAATTATTTTCAACATGATCGGATATACTGTTTTTGAGTTATCGCTGAAAAACAATGCTTCTCAAGAAAACTACGTAAGTGCCGGGGAGATACGCTCTTTTGATGGTGCACTTTTTGAAATCGTATTTTTTTCATCTGATATGCATTTCTTTGTAGTAACGGCTACACAACGCTACACTGAGCTTGGTCCGACATGCTCTTGGCCAATGTAGAGTCGATTGATAGACCGATATGCAAGATTCTCACTTAATTTGATTAGAAATGCAATGTTATAGGGTTTCACTGGTCAAAAACAACAGAGTTTGGGCCTAAAATTTGTAATTATAATGTCCATAGTTATCTTACTTGTGGAACTCGACCGCGGGCGTCTCGCGGCCCTGCTTGGTGGCGTAGGAGGTGTCCCAGTCGATCTCAAAGCGCAGGCGCGCTGTGGTGTCGGGATCCGTGGCCGAGATCTCCGTCGTGATCATGAAACCGTCAGGAACGTTCTCCTCCACTTGGGGGCTGCCGCGCGGCTAGATCATCATTTCCTTATAGCTTTACAAGTTCTTTCGTCACACTACTATGGTCTGCGGGGGACGGGGGGAAAGACAGCGGGGGCGAGTGTGTGCGCGACAGGGTCATCTTGTTCCGCGACGCGCACACTTCATTCCCCTCCCCGCTGTCTTTCCCCCGCCGTCACCCGCAGACCATGGGAGTGTCACGAAAGAACTTGTCAAGCTATACTTAGTTACATTTTGAATTGGCTATTTATAGGCAACGCATAACTGAGTCTGTTCCTGAGGTGTGGGAGCGGTAGGTAAGGGATGGATGACAAGTGGCGGATATGTGTATAGCGAGATAGAACATATCATGACACGTCACTTTTGTCAACCCCTCGTACCGCTTCTATACCTCAGGAACAGACTCAAGAGTCTCAAGGCTCAGTTGTGTTAGACCTGTAACAACTTTTTTCTGTGGTATATTACAGAAAGATATCTCAATAAAAAAAAATTAGTGAAAAAACTACTTCAATCTCATAAAAACTCCCCGAGATCCAACAATGTTAAAATCGAATTTATGGGTTTTCCCAAAAAACTCTTCGAACCATACTGACGTAGTCGCCTTTAAAATGTATAAACAACAGCCCCCCTATTGCCTAACGCGTTTGACGCTCGGAATCAGAATCAAGTGTCATGATTTTGTATGGGCTATATGACAGTTGATTCGGATACAAAGTGTCAAAATTACTTTAGGCAATAACCCCGCCGTTTCACTCACCAATCGGAGACTAGGCGGCGTGTTATTGATGTCCAGGAGTTGAATGACGAGCTGATTCGTAGTAGTGTGATACGACCCGTCTCCCAGAGTGTCCACGGCGCGCACCTACAAAAATTACAGTATAAAGCTTCGGCCACACCGCTGCTCAAAATGTGGAGACGGTATGAATCGCAGTGACGTGCCGTAAACGTCACGATTTTATAGCATGCCCTCCACACCGCTGGCCTCCTCGCCGCTGCTTAAAATAGCGCTGACAGTGCGGAATCACAACGACGCACCGTAAATTGAGCAGCGCCTAAATAGTATAAAAAATAATTACATCGAGTTCTTATGGACTCTCCACACCGATTGTACGACGAGACCGAATAAACGACGCAACTGTCTAGTAAATGCAGAATTTTTAGTCAACACCGTAATTTTAGTTTGTAATTTGTGATAAAAACTTTTTATTTTATTGATGATGATGATACTCTTGACCGATTTCGGCCACAGCGACTGTATATCCGGCCCCCCTATTGCCTAACGCGTTTGACGCTCGGAATCAGAATCAAGTGTCATGATTTTGTATGGGCTATGACAGTTGATTCGGGTACCAATTGTCAAAATTTCGTTAGGCAATAACCCCCCTGTTCCCCTATTGCCTAACGCGTTTGACGCTCGGAATCAGAATCAAGTGTCATGATTTTGTATGGGCTATGACAGTTGATTCGGAAACCAATTGTCAAAATTTAGTTAGGCAATAACCCCGCTAGTCAGGCATTTGTATGAGACTCATGGTGGGTTGTTTTGTTGTCGTTCCGACCTTATTTTATTACTGTTGCTCTGGCTGTACAAACCTGAACGTAGAGTTCGTTTTGTCGATGGTAATCGAAAGCATCATCAATGGAAACGTAAATATCGCCAGTGTCCTCGTCAATACTCAGATATTGGCCAGCGTTACCCATCAGAGAATGCCTGAAAAACATAGTTTTTTTTATCGGCTACAAAAAAGAAGTAGACACTCATGTTACGATACTTAAAAAAAATACAAGTCAAATGACAATTATCGCTTACATTAATCAAATAATGGACTTTATTCTGTTAGTAGACCGCAAGGGCCCTTTTACGAGTCTCAGTCTACTGGCATTCGTCAAGAGAAGACTACAGTTGGAAAGAAAGCCGAAAGAAACTCGACATTCATTTTTTTTCTAAATAATTATTTACTATTATTACAGACGTTAACAACGTGCACTAAGGTAATGATAATCATATCAGAAGAGTAAGAACACAGAACAAGAGAATAAGGTTAGAAGGGCGTTGTGGGCGGAGTAGGCACGCCACAAATGTGAGCAAATGCTCTTAACTTGTACCAACAGGCACGCGGCCGCTCGCAGTTGCTCGCCGACCTTGCGCCAGATTGTATTAAAAATAAATATTTAAAAAGTGGTGGAAAATGCCGAGTTGCGCAATTGAAACTTGCGGGGCAAGAAGTGAAGTCGCTACTTTAGCCAAAAGAGGAATCGGAAAAGGAATATTCCATCGGTAAGCATAAATATCTTAATTTATTAAAATATTTACGAAAAACGGTTTGGTACTAAAGGTTTTACAATAAAAACGATACTTGTTAAAATTTGTATGATAATGAAATGATAATGAAATAATGATCTTTATTCTGTAAGTAGGCCGCAAGGGCACATTTACAAGTCTGACTCTACGGCGTTTCCCAAAAGGAGACCACTGAGGAGAAGAAAGCCGAAACAAACTCAACAGTTAGTCATTTTATATATTGCTCACATAGTAATATAATGCCGACTTAACTTTGGCTGTTGAAAGAGCAATGTATTGCGCTCAATGCGACCGTATCTCAATCGCTTGACATTCGTGGTGAGCCTGCGCATGGCTAGTTAAATTCCGTTTTTGTGGGTGAACCGTAAACGTATCATAGCGCTCCGAGTGACATTGTTTGGGTGTGTGTTTGACTGTATTTATTTTCTTTACGTGTGTAGTCTTAAGTGAGTAGTAGTAGAAGTGGAAGGGATTTAGTGGCAACAATGGTTCCGATACAAATTGTACTGGATAGCCTTTCTAACCTTATTCCCTTGTTCTGTAAGTAAGAGTATCATATAAAGTCCAAAATATGAATCACAGTACTTACACGACTCTGTCATCGATGTCCCGGTCCAGCGCCAGCACGGAAGCCACGAAGAAGCCGGCGCCCTCGGTCTCGTTGAAAGAGACCGTGTGCGACTCAGCCTCGAAGATGGGCTCCTCGTCGTTCCAGTTGATCAGGTCGATATAGACCGTGGCGATGCCCTGGAGTGACGAGTTCATCCGATCCGTCGCGACCACCTAAAAGACAAAGTTGGTCCAGTCAGTTCTGATCATTCTCATATGCCGTCACTCTGGTAGACCACTCTGAGTGCCTCCTGATTACAAATTCGCAAAGTAAATACTTAAGCAACGTAATGGGTTTAAAATTAAAAACCGGCCAAGTGCGGGTCGGACTCGTGCACCGAGGTTTTCGTACAAATTATACGCTACAAACGGCTGTATCTATGAAAATCCAGTGTTAATCCACTCCTAAGCAAAATGTACGCGGTGTTCGATAATTTTACATCGGTTAGCGACATAGACAGACAGACATAAAATTTATATTGCTTTTAGTATTTGTTGTTATAGTAGCAATAGAATAGAAATACATCATCTGTGAAAATTTCAATTGTCTAGCTATCATGGTTCATGAGATACAGCCTGGTGACAGACGGACAGACAGACGGCATACGGACAGCGGAGTCTTAGTAATAGGGTCCCATTTTACCCTTTGGGTACTGAACCCTAAAAACTACATTTTGCAAGTTCTTTTACTTGTCTAATTCTAACAGCGCTTCGGAAATGACACCGTGAAAAGAAACGAGATCATAAAAATCCATAACATAACCCAACAGGAAGTCTCTTCAAAGCAGCAGTTAGGTACTGACACCTGAGGGATCTGGCGCTTTGGTCTGGCTGGTCTTCGAGATAGTACCTCTTGCTCCTCCTAGGCACAATGATCTGGATATTTATGCGATAAGTGTAGAAGTAGAATCCCAAATTCATGCCACCCTGATAATTGCCGAGTTCAAAATTGAGATAGACGGCTTGCTGTAAAAGTGCATTTTGTGGAATAGTAAGAAAGCTATAATGAGCAACTCACTTGAATCTCAATGTGCTGGAACTCCTCAACCTCGTAGTCCAGCATCCCGTGGTTGATGGTCCCCATGATGAAGGTCTGGTTCTGGTAGCCCACCTCTGGAGCCACGTAGAACGCCGTGGCCACGTTGGGAGGGTACACGCTCACTAAAGTCACATCGTACTGCGCGTTCTCTCCCTGCACATACAATAGAAATTAGTACTTTCATAAGAATAATCGTCAAAGAATCATTATTACCATCTTAGAGAAGGATCTTTAAAGAAAGGAGGAGGAAGGAAGGAGGTATAGAACCCTCAATAATCCCTGAATGAGTTAAAAAGCTACCGACTTGATGTTTAGTCTCCTATACATATAAAAAGATTTGTGCCTACACGCACGCCTGGAACCACTGAAGAATGAAGAGAAAATAAGACGAAAGGATAATTTTTACGTTCGTTATATAAGGAATATTTACAAACACGACTCCTGAGTCGGTGAAACGAATCAACGCTATCCACGCAGCAGGCCAAGAACAAGATCTTGTTGTTACATCTTAACAAGTCTTATTCCATGAACAGCCTGAATACCTCTGAATAAGCCTGAGACCTGATTCTCACAGTTGAATGTGTTAGGCGTCTTGCGTCTCTCGCCTCAGGCATACTGATGTGGTTTTGCTCCAGCAGCTGCTTTGAGAACATTGTAGTATTCAACTCACCAGGTCCTTATCATGGAAGCTGAAGGGTCGGCCCCCGAATTTAAGCGTGTCAGGCATCTACACGGGGGTGTTGATGGGGTTCTGCTCCAGCAGTGGCTCAGAGAAATATGTAGTAGACAAAACAACTCACCAGGTCCCTATCATGGAAGCCGAAGGGTTGGTCCCCGAAGTTAATCGTGAGCGGTGTCTCCTCGGGGATGCTGATGTGGTATTCCTCCTGCATCGGCTCTGGGAACTGGTCATTGATGTCGTTGATGATGATCACTACGTTAGCTTCCGTCGCGAATGACCTGTACAATTTCAACTCAAGATATACATATAACTACTCACAATTAATTCCAGTGGAAAAATAGGAGTGCATAAACGAAATAAGTTTAATAAAGTGAAGCTACAACATCTGCTCAGAACTCCTGATCACCTGGTACAACGGACGCGTGAGTTCTGCTCATCTTTAGTTAAACAATAGGAGCGCGCGTTTTGACCATTCAGTTCTTTGCGCTTATCAGTTAACTCGTCTCTGCTGCGTAAGTGGTGTAGAGTAAACAATAAGCCATCCGCCACTGCGCTGCGGCTTCCTATCGTCGCGCAATCACTCCTAATTGAATTTTGCATACACTCTACAAGCTTCTCATCGCCTAGTATGAATACAATGAGCGACCGGTCGGTATCGGAGACTGACTTGATGAAAATAGATAATCATACTACGCCGCCAATATTGGTTTTACCATAAAATTGATGCTGGAAGAGCGGGATCTTCTGTCACTAGTATTGACATACTTACTAGGAGATCCCAAACCTTTCAAATTGTAACCACAATGATTGCGACCAATAAAACATTTATAATTTTTTTTTTCATGTAACTTATTAACGGGCTTGAGTACCTACTTGGTATTTGCTTTAATCCACGTGTGATGGCTGTTCGATATGATCGTGGATCCAATAGAACAGCGATACTTAAAACACATAGCTATTGTGGAGGCTCCGCTATAGGTAATAATGGAAAAAAATACTAGATGACTTACACGTTATCGTATTTATAAGCGACGAGGGTGAGCCGGAACACTTCCCGCTGCAGGGCATCGCGGTCCATTGCTGCCACGTGCAAGACGCCGCCCTGCCGCCCGCCCTCCACCGTTGTCACCGAAAAGAACTGATCTTCTAGAAGAAGTGACACCACATTGGTTATTTTTACTTTTTGTTAAAAATAGCACGGTCTATCATAATGGCTAATGATCCTGTTTCCAGCGTTAGGCTTTGGATTAACAGATTTATTTTCTAGTATTATTGTAACCACCTAACGAATTTTGGAAACATAGCTAGGCTGCCATAATAAACCCTAGCTAGTAAGATTCGAAATCCTTGATTGGTTAGTTTAATTTGTTAATGCAACTTATTAATTGACTAAACTGATCGGAAGCAGCAGTAATCATAATTTATTTAGTACTTAGGTACTTTTTACACCTACAAGTCATAACAAAACAGGATTGTAGGTACGTGATCCGTTCACTCAAAATTCAAAACTTCAATATGCAAGCCTTAAGGGCACTTTTACATGTCTGTTTTACAATAAACAGAAAAACATGCACAATCTAGATAATGACATTATAGTTCATAGCAGTATTAATGCAACAGACAAATACCTGGACACACTTTACAGGGAGATTAATATCGTCTCCGGGTCCAATAGATTATAACTTAACCTATACTTACAGAGATGAAAAGGGTTTTTAGGCGTCAAAAGTATATAAGTTTCTGTCAAAAAATTCATTTTTGTGACAAGCTTTTATTACAGACTGTACTTTTCTTTAAAGATCCATCAACTACTCATCAAGACTATTCTAAAGAGCCCAAAGTCGGTAAGATTGAGTTATTTTTCTACAGAGTTCCATGACGACTTTCCTGCTCCATCATCAGAACAGCTCGACGGTAACATATTATTGCATTGTCACCAAACTTACATGAGTATTCTAAATTTTAGCTCAATTGGAATCCGGGAAGTAGGTCAAAATTATTTTGCAAGAATCCACCCGAACAAATATATTACATCCATACATTTTTACATACATACATTGCAGTTAAATAAAAGCTTGTAATGTAATAGAAATAACAATAATATTAACAGTATATTTACATAAAAAAGCTTATACTAAGTTGGAGATGAAGAGAGTCCCCATGGTTAAAACTTTAAATTAGAAGATGTAAAAGGTCTTCATGATCCATACATAATGTTTTGGAAGTGTAAAGTGTCTCCAAACGTCTAAAACATTTGATAACACTAAGTTGTCCTTATGATGCGAGTGAGCTTTTATTTATTTATTTATTTTATAGAATCACATAAAATGCAACATGACAGTTTAACACCAAAACGTTACATGGATTCTTAAGCTTACCTAATACTTAACTAAAATCTACCTAAATATTTTACAACTACAAGGTGTTTATCTTGCTCTCTCTCTAGCACTCTCTTCCATTCTATCATCAGCCTCGCTATCCCACTCACAAACAAGTCACATTCAGAATTTTTTCTCCTGTTTCCGCGATTGTGCTAAGAGTAGGGAGTTGATGAGCGCGGTCGCGCGCAGAACGGCCGAGTGCAGGGGCAGGCGCGTTTTATTGCATTTGGTTATGCTTTTTAAGAAGACTTACCACTAGGCTCGGTGATGATATCGTAGTAGATGGGCTTGTCGATAGCGGTGTCGCCATCGATGGCGCGCACGGAGAACTCCTGCGCAGACTTCTCGTCAAACTGTTGCACGGCGAAGATCTCCACCCAGCGCGGCGGCCGATGCTCCACATTCTCCACCTGCACCATCATCGACGCGGAGCCTGTGTTCGGGAGCGAGTCCTGGAACATGTCAGCCAGTCAGCAATCGGGTAACGCAAATGTTTTATTTCGAAGTCAAAATATACCCCATAATACAACCTGCTTCTACTCCGCTCTCACCTTCAAGTCTATGTACGAGTATAAAATTTCACCGAAATCCATATAGAAATCGCATACATATATGACTAAGAATATGAGAGGAAAGAAATATTATGATATGATTATAAAGACTCATTTATTGCTGACTAATTAACGTAATTAATGCGGAATATACCCAAAAATTTTAACGTTTTTAACAACAAAAAACAAAATCTGAATACAAGAATGGCTATATTACCAGAGCCGAATCGCTCAATACTAAATACAAACCCACAGCCTTATCCACTTCGTCACTATACACTACATGTAACACTAGATGAATATTTATGTGGTGGCCAGTTCGCATTCTTTGTCAAAGTCGTTGGGCACTATGTGTTTTGTCAGCTCTTTGAAGATCTCCAGGGGACACAAGGCTGTACATCCAGGGACCTCCATTAGGCAAGGTTCCAGTAGTAAATCTGGGTTATTAAAGTATACATCTGTCCCATAAACGTACGGAGAGCGCGGCTCGGAGTACCGCTAACCGATACTGACAGCGAACGGGGAGCGTCCGCCTTGCGCTCGCATGACCTCCCCTTGTCCGCGCCGCGATCTCCGACCATTGTATAAAATAATATATGTGTTTACAGTCTTAGTCTTCAGTACTACGTTTTTTTTAGATATCCCTCTAGTCCCTGTCTATCCCTCCTCCGAGCACTAGACGCAACAGGGCCTACGGTGATTGCGTTTGTTTCACGATAAATAAATGATAAATCATTCCTGTCAGAAAGTGCTTTTGTCATTTACTCATATCCATCGCGCAAACATCATAGGAGATATGGAGAAATATACGATGGAGATTAATAAAGGGTATATTTAAATGAGGCAAAAAAGAAGAGAAAGAGTATTGCATAACCATTGTAAATACCTGATAGACGAGAACAATTGTTTGTCATGTGTGTAAAATAAAATAAGAGCTAACGAAGGATGGAAATGGGGGACACATGGATAATCTAAAATAAAAAGTAATCAGTTGTACATCAAAGAGAAGCTTATTATGACAGATAAGTACTTACTTATATCGGGATTGCTCCAAGATAAACTTTTTATCATTTCGATCCCACGATTATTCAATATTCGCATGTGTTCAGGAAAGTGATTTTTGCCCTAACATGAACACTTACCAAGGCATTGACAGTGAAGATGTGCAGTGCGCTGGCCTCGAAGTCTAACGGGCGGGTGATGCCGATGGTCATGTTCATTGAGAACCAGTTCGAGGGGTCCTCTTTGCCCTCGATATAGAAAATCTCCTCATCGCCGCGGTCGCTGACGATCTCGAAGGTCATCTGGCTGGTACTGATGCGGCCGTCAGCATCCGTGACCTCATACACGCAGTCCGTCAAGCGGGCTTCACCTAATTCCTGTATTGCAGATTTGAGCATTGAACTCATTTCCTTTTTTAACGAACTTTAAAAAGTTAGAAAGTTAAATAAATTAGGAGATCCTCAATTCATCGATATGTGTGCTTGATTTACATGGAAGTACGAGTCTGACACCGGAGGATTTACCTAACCAATGGAGTTTCTTGAATAAATGTGAGCTAACTAAGAAAGTTCAAATAATCATCAAAATGAGCAGGTGTGATCGATTATCAAAATGGTTTCAGATAGACCAGCTCTGAATAGGGTTTTAATAGTAAACATTTTAAACTGCTCATGAAGGCTCCATTACTGTAAATTACGAACCTTATTATTATATCGCTAAGAACGTTTTTAGGTGTCAAAGGAACACGACAGGCGTATCGGGTGGGTGCTGAACTTCAGAGACATAAAGCTATATAGCATGAAATGTACGCACATTTTGTGTGGTAGAGTCTTAATTATTTGAGTAACGTAGTCTCTAGCTTACGAGTAGACTACTTGCTTCGGGTCAAAAGCCTAGTTCAGACCAGGCTAGTATTTTAGTCTTGTTGCGAGTAAATTACTTAGTGGGTAATTAACTTAAGTCGAGTCGATCCAATTTTTAGGCAACAGCGAATATTTTAGCTACTAAATTACTCGCTACTAGACTAAAATAGTAGCCTGGTTTGGACTAGGCTCAACAGTTAACATGTTTATTAGCTAACTAACCGGCACTTGGCAGGTGCTGAGCGCGTGTATCCAGGGCGGGTTGTCGTCGATGTTGACGATAGTGAGTGACACGCTGGCCACCAGCGCCTCGTCCGCCACGCGCACGGTGAATAGGTACAGCAGCATACCCGCCTCGTAGTCCTGCCTGGACAGTACATATACTTACTTATATTGTGCATTTTAAGGCTTAGGCCTGTTAAGAATCATAGAAACCAGAAGAGGGAGAGATGATGGGGCACTTGATATGACATGACGGGTTCTTTAAAAACATCATAGAAGTTGAAGGGAAGAGAGGAAGAGGAAGACCCAGGCGCACTTACTACAAGAAATAAAGTCTCTGGCTGAAGACAGAGAAAAGTGACAGTTACTCCACCGATAAGAGCGTAGCTCTTAAGTGAAATGATGAAGACTTAGGCTGGAAACAGTGCTCAACCGATGGTACGCGCGTACGGTTGGTCGGGCATGTTTTGTATGGCCGCGCATACGCGCTGACGGTGAGCACCAGTCTGAACTCGCCTATGATTCCTATAGCGATAGCTACGCCCGACCGTACACGCGTACCATTCGGTCGAGCACTGTTTCCAGCCTTATGCCCGCGCTAACGACCTCGGGCCTGTGACCATACTGTCGTGCTAGTTTAAAAGGCCGTCTATTGATAGGAGTTTCCATGTATTTTTTGCCTTCTTTCATTAACACGGCAGTGTGGCACTGGGCGGTTGGAGGCCGGCGGTCAAGAACGAGCGGGATCGCAGTTATCAGTTTTGTCAAATTATTGATTATGATTATTTTTATTTATTCAAAAGCAAATGTATCGATGATACCTATCGAAAATAAAATAGCGCGATTTCTGTTGCAATTTCCATGTAAGTACGTACGTACGTAACGTATACGTAATTTAAAAAAAATACATTTATAGATATTAAGAAGTGGAATAGATGTATGTTGTGCAACCTTAAATAAAGTCACTGGAAGCATTTTAAATTCGTTCAGACAAATCTGTTCACACTTCCACTGGTCTTGAAGTTGCTAGTGCTAACTGCTAATTTGTAGAAATAAAAAAAAATGAAATTAATTAAAATGTCCCAGTGGTCGCCACTGTCACAATAGTTGGTAGCTGAAACCTTAATTCGATACAATAGAAGGGATAAGCAGTGTGTCATTATTCAAATTATGGTGTCAAACATTTTGGCATTTTCCTTAGCTTTTAAATTCATAATTTCATCCCTCAAGTAGGGCTCAAGGGCACTTTTACATGTCTGATTTTCACAATAAACAGAAAAACATTCACAATTTAGATAATGACATTATAATTCACAATTAAAGCAACAGACAAATACCTGGGCACACTTTACAGGGAGTTGTATATTGTCTCTGGGTCCATTAGATTATAACTCAACCAATACTTCCAGAGATATATGTTAAGGCGTCAAAGAAAGTAAAAAACAATAACAATAAATAACAGTATTTATAGAACAAAGCTTAGACTAAGCTTAAAGGTGATGTAGAGAGTCTCCGTAGTCAAAACTTTACATTAGGAGATGTCAAAAGTCTCCATGGTCTACACATAATTTTCGGCGTTGGAGTACCGGCGACCGGCCAGGGGCGCCGAAGTGTGTTCACAGTTATACAAGTGTTGGTCCAAAGGTCCGGCATGTGTTAATATATCCAGAGATGCCTACCTTACCTGCATAAATCGCGAACTACAAAGTGTAGGTACAATTTAGGGAATTACCTTTCAGTGACATAGAGGTACCACTCTCCCGCTTCGTTGCGTCGCGGAACAGCGCCGAGCGTGGTGTTGCGGCCCGAGTGGAACACCAGCTCGGGCTCCGTGGCACCTGCGCAATAACACACTCGTCAGACGTAGCTGGTAACATAGTCTAGACTAAGGTACTAGACTGCGTGTAGAAATGGGTAATTTCGACTCCGAAAAGTGATTCGACTCACTAAATTTGGCTCCACTTTCGGTACCTACTCCACTTAACGACTCTTGACTTCTTTGAATTCTTCAAACCAATACACTCTGGCAGTGGCGCTCCGGTATAAGCACAGAGGAACTGCCTACCCGTGTGATCAAAATATTCCAATTACCTACCTTAGCTAAAAACCTTGTGCCGGCTACTGTAGTCCGGACTCGCTGATTAGCGCCTGCCTCACTCCGCTCAGTGGTACTGAAGCAAGCCAATCCTTTATTCGGCCCCGTACCGATAGGTTACCTAGTCGGTGTTGATCACTCCTCGGACTCGATAACATTTAAAAGGAGTCCATAAATAATCGGATCCGCGTATGCATTCGAATCTTTTGAATCTTTAACTCCGGATTTTCCCATCTATAGACACGTACAATGCTGGACTGACCCAGGTAAACAATCTGCATCGATCGATAGGTCCAGCGGACAATCAATTTTGATTTAGTTTTTTGTTGATTGAAAGCTATTTTTATACGCTATTGGCAAACAAGTTCACTTAGCTTAGATAGTCGTGGTGGCCAAATAAATTTCGTCGAACTTGAAGCTGTTCGTGCTCACAGCTTCACTAACACAACAACTGACAGACCCACATTGGCGTTGCACACTAACTTGTTGGTAAGTGCTAACATTATTTTACTTTGTAACAGTTTCATGTATTATGCTTTTTTTTTCAAATCGGTGACGTGGTGAAGTGCACTGCTAAACATAACTTGTTTGTCCCCACATAGGTCTCCTCAAAAAAATCTGCATACCCTAACTAAAAACCCTATGCACGCCATTAAGTGCAGTTTGCCGACCTAAAAACTTATTCACTCCCCTCTTGAAGAACCCCATACTGTACCCTCCAAGGAAAACCGCGGCAGGGAGTTCATTCCAAATTCGGAGTGAGCGCGGTAGAAAATTCCTTTGATACCGCACGGTGCGCGACCATATTGGTTGTGTTCATAATTTCCACGATTCAAGACATTATTTTCGGTTGTTAGTGTTGTTACTAGTGGATAGTATTAGCAAGGAGACTGCTTTTAATAATATAAAGTATATCTTCTTCTCTTAAGGCGAAGGAGTGGGCAAATCACTGAAATCGATGTGTTTTTGTGCAAGTTTTTTGATATTATATGTAGCATATAGAGATGTGAAAAGTAACTATTCAGGACACATATATACTTAATTATGAGTTGATAGGATAAGTTCGTTCCTATTTGATGTAACTAGGCCTACAAACTATTTTTAAGAAGCAGGTTTTTGAAAATATTCTACATCTTTTTTCCGCCTGTGAGCAATTCTACATTACCAAATTTGGCACATGTACTTTAAAAACCTTGGTCTACTAACTGATAGGAAGAAACTTAGTCTAATTTGTGTAATACGGAGTTTAAACCCAAAATCAACTTTCGCCTACGACATTTCTACGAAGTCAACGTACTAAATATTTGATCATTGTAAATCGTAGGCGCTTTAGCAGTGAAAGCGACGTTGCGTGCTCGCGCTACGCCTCGGCGGCGCGGCGTGCGCTTACGCCGTTGCCAGCTCGCTTCCATCTATCCATAGCGTAGCGATAATGTTTTTGGATTCATTCCGTCAACTGATTGCGTTTGTGTTGTTTTGATGTGTTCTATTCTACGATTTAGTACCAGTATAATAGGGATGATAACTAAATTTTAAAAATTAGTCCGTCTTGTAGATTAATAAAAATATTGGACACGTATTTTTTCTTTTTTTTACTAACCCGAAAAATAAAGGCGATACAGTCAAAATATCGCGTGACGTCACTCTTAAGTACAAATTTTACTTAGGAGTGACGTCACGAGCCCCCACTCAAAGTTAAACGCGATTTATCTGAGTAGTTTTTTATAATTATGTAAAAACGAAAAATACATGTCCAATATTTTTGTATTATCTAACTGACGGACTAATTAGAATTTTGATTTTCATACCCCGTCATCAGGCCTATATATCAAGGTACTCTGTGTTTATTATTATTACGAACCGGTAGACTTTGAGGCATTGTTTATTTCGGAGATTTGTTATGTTGTTTTGTATGTTATTGTTTGTGTTATTTGACATTTTATCGTAGTGTTTTGTGCGGCGTGAGTCGCTCCGTGCGACGTAATTACTTGGAGATTCTTGAGTCCCTAAAACTGGGGAACAAGAACGGTGGCGGTGGTGCTAATGATAGTGATGGTGGTGATGATGGTGGTGGTGGTGATGGTGGTGATGATGGTGGTAGTTGTGGTGTTGATGGTGATGATGGTGGTGATGATGGTGGTAGTGGTGGTGTTGATGGTGATGATGGTGGTGAACGTGGTGGTGGTGGTGATGGTGGTGATGATGGTTGTGATGGTGGTGGTATGGTAGTGGTGGTCGTATGATAGCGGTGGTGTTGATGGTGACGATGGTGGTGGTTCTGATGGTGGTGATGGTGATGGTGGTGAATGGTAGTGGATGCTGGTGGTGGTGGTGATGGTAGTGGCGGTGATGATGGTGGTGATTGTGGTTGTAGTGGTGGTGTTGATGGTTAGATGGTGGTGATGGTGGTGGTGATGATGATGGTGACGGTGATGATGGTGGTACCATCACCATCGCCACCATTATCACCATCAACACCATCATCATCATAATCATCATCATCATCATCATCATCATCACCATCACCATCATCACCATCACTACTACCACCACCACCACCACCACCATCATCCACTACCATCCACCACTGTCACCATCATCACCATCACCATCACCACCATCATCACCACCACCACCACCACCACCATCATCATCATCATCACCATCATCACCATCAACACCACCACCACCATCATCATCATCACCACCGTCACCACCACCACCATCATTCACTACCATCCACCACCGTCACCATCATCACCATCACAACACAAGCATCCCAATCATCACCATCACCACCATCATCACTACCATCCCAATCATCACCATTACCACCATCACCATCATCATCACCATCAGCACCACCACCATCCACCACCACCATCCACCACCACCGTGCACCACTGATCATCTAATCCTGAATACCAGTAGAAACCCCCAGGGTCCACCAGAATCTGGAAAATGATTGACAGTCCGGAAGCACTTTATATCCTTCCGAATCCATAATTTAAAATAGGCACAAACAAAAATCTTTCTATTGACACAACACATAATTTCAGCAAGCAGCAAGTTCAAAAAAATAAACTGGAATAAAGTAGCCTCAAAACAAGCGCCACCATACTGCAAAAGGAGTCGATAGTTCACAACTAGTCAATGCGCGATACGACGAGTCGAGAGAGAGCATCTAATATGTACTAGATGGCGCGCGCGCTCGAAGTATTACGTTCGGGCCGAACGAGCAAGGTCATTTCCCCATCTCTTCGCCTTAATGATGAGCCGAGGTGGCGGACTGCGGGTAGTACTCAGGGGCGTATTTTGAAATTTGGTGCCCTGGGCCAATAAGTTTCGCCGCCCGAGAAGTTAAGGAAAAAAACCGGCCAAATGCGAGTTGGACTCGCGCACCGAGCTCCTGGCTATTTACCGCCCGGGGCATGGCCCCCTTGGCCTTAGGGTAAATACGCCCCTGGTAGTTCTGGTCCCGCGCAGGTAGCACAAGGGGCAAAACTCCTACCTTGGTAGTTCAGCTTAGCGATGACGACGTCCCCCTCGATCTCCTCGTCCATGTATATGAGCTGCACGCCCGAGGTGGCGGACTGTGGGTAGTATTGGTCCATACACAGGTCCAATCGATCCGGTGCCGGCAATAGCGGCCGTGTCGCCCAGTCAAAGCCTGAAAGCAAAAAGTAGTGAGTGCATAAAAAATCTATAAAGAAAATCACCTTTACTGGCACACATAACTTATGACGACATCGACATAAGACCAGACTATATTTAGTTAAAATAATTAAATCAAAAACATAAATGTGAAAGAACGTCAAGTTCGTTAATTTTGTATGTTTTATCGTTAGTATGATCTAACTGGAAACCAAGACCTCTTGCAACTCCTTAAATCATGGCTCCTGTCATGCACAGCGTTCTTGAATTGCTTAAAATTATTAGCTATGTTATTTGCTATTCAAAAGCGACTCAATAGTGGCCCGAAATGGTTCGTGTAATATAAAGCCACGGCCGGTGTGTCGCCTTAAGGTGCTTCCACATTTGTATCATTTGCCACGATCACGCGTTTGGACGTTGCGCCGATCCGATCGCTCGAAATTCATGTTGCTACGCGTATCACACACTTTGATCGAACAATTGGGGCATGATCGCCACGCCACGGTGATCGGATACGCGGAAATGATACAAGTGTGGACGCACCTTTATGTTTTGCGAACTTGGCTGAAATACTGCCGTGTATCTAGATAGGACACTGAAAAACTGCCAGCTGGTTAGCTAAACAATTGTAGTTTCGAAAGTGTTCGATTTATAAACAGAGAATAGACCTAAGGATGATGGAAAGTAGAGTAGATTGCAGTGACTTACCATCGAAGTTGAACGTCGGCCACTCGGCCGGCCGATCCAGCCGTGGAATATCCTCCATGTACGAACAGTTATGCCCTAAACAATAAACAATGATTATTATCTAATGATGATTGATGAGAGAACCAGCCATGCACAAAAGCACAGGGCGATTGCAGTCAAAAATACGGTATAAAAATAATAAATCCGTACCTGACAAACATAACACTGTGACTCCATATTGTAAGTCCATAGCAGATGCAGTGTTATGCTTCTAAATTTGTGTATCTACTCTATTTGGGAACTGAGGAAGATAGGCTTCTCCATTTTACTCGTGTGTCCATACCGGCACTACACATTGGCACGAGTTGACGCGAGGCCGATACATTGACGTTACTCTAAAAGTGTTGCAGTCCTTTATGGCAATGTATCTCGCCCTTGTCTCGACTTCCGCCATAGTGTGGCACCGGTATCAGCGAGTGCGGGAAATCGAGGGCACTTTCTTCGAATTCGCGGAACTCACGCATGATCTGGCCTTAGAGACCTACCTCATAGGTTAAATAATGTGGGAAAGTTTCTAACCGGCGGTGGGGTCGCTCTGGGCCCGAATGAGCGGCGCTGCAGCGAGCAGCACCGCGGCTGTCAACAACAGGTTAACCGCCATCTTGCATGATCTTCCTCTTCCTAAAAACAAATGATCCGTACACAAAGCGCCAAATTGAGTATATTTGGCGCTTTGTGTGTCGTCACGTTCTTTAAATGTCCATAAGAAATTTTCAGAACTGTACAACTTAAGGCACTTTAAATGCTGCAGACTATTTGATGCTAAAGCTATTGGTACTCGTACAACCTGGCATTGTTCATGTTTATTAATCTCGTAAGTATTATTAAGTAATTAGCAGTGATCGTAAATTTGGTACCATTTTTGGTGCTGCGATCATGGTATTGCGCTATAGATGCGGAAAATACTAATTTAAACGATTAAACATAGTTAATATTGTCGACAGTAAACCTAATCCATCATTTCGGTTGAATTTTGCCGCACCTATGGCAATCTACCATGATCGCTGCACCAAAAATGCTACCTTTACGATCACTTAGCCATTCAAGATTGGAAAGTGACGTTTCATAATTAAATGCAATGTAACAATGAAACATTTCAGTAATTCTTCATTCTCCACAAGCAATACAGACAGATTAACTGATTAAGTGGTATCTTAAACTAACCCGCCACAGAATCTACTTTGCTTCTTTTACCGATTATCAGATACCAACTTTTGTAATCAGTCAGTGGTGTTATTTATTGGAAAAAAAAGGCAAACTGGTCAGATCTACATTTATTTAAATAAAATAATTTAAACTAATTATATCGCGTGTATTATCTAATTTGAGTTCCCGACATTTAGAAAGATTTTCAGCTTCCGTGTACACAGGGTCGACTATTTTCTTTGCAGCGTTTCTTTCTCCTCAGTAAGCCTAATTTTGTGAAACTTCGCTGATAGTTAATTTTTAAAATAAAATAATTAAGTCCTTCAAGCACAAGTGTAACTGTCTTTACACATTAGGCCCATCTGGCATGTTTATAGACCTTTATTTGTTTTCTCAAAGTGGGTAGTTTGCACAAATTTTAACTTTGACAGAGGAAAATATATCTTTTCTCAGTCGAACGTGAACACGGAAGCAGAAAAGCTTCCAAAACGTCGGGAACTCAAATGAGGTTAATATACGCGATGTAGTCTGTTTAAATTGTTTTATTTCAATGCGAGATAATCGTGTAAACAGAAAAAAATATTAAATGCACATTTAATTAACGTCCGTGTTTGATACTTGACAGCACTAATCGCAGTGAACATTCATCGGTGGGACTTGGCATATTTTGCATTGTTATCAATTCGATATTAGAAATAAACTAAAGATACCTCAAAATTGATTGAACTTATCACGTTATTCCCCTCGCATCTCCAATAATAATGAAATTAATTGTCTCACACAGAATAATAGCGGCAGAATGAGTCATTTAATTGTGTTGCATCGACCAATACGTAAAATTTTAAATGATAACGAATCAATCACATGTTTTTATTACATGCATTCTTATTCATTAATACAACAAGACAAGGCAAATAAAAATATTAATCAATATCATTATATCTTCATTTTGAATAGACGACGCGTTCGGTCCCGGGTTCGAATCCCGGCCAGGGCAAATGTTTGTGTGATGAGCACGAATGTTTGTTCCTGGGTCTTGGATGTTTTCTGTGTGTTTAAGTATTATAATTTATAATATTTTCTTCTGTTTCCGCGATTATTACTCATTGAAATAAAACAATTTAACGGATTATATCGCGTATATTATCTCATTTTAGTTCCCGACGTTTCGGAAGCTTTCCAGCTTTCCATGGTCACGGGAGGACTCAACGTCGGGAACTAAAATGAGATAATATACGCGATATAATCCGTTAAATTGTTTTATTTCAATATTATAATTTATGTTTCGCTTAGTTTGGGACTAGGTCGATTTATCTAAGCTTGTCCCTGTGTTGTTTGTTTATTTAATATTTATCCAATGTTTTCGTTTTGTTGATAATGAAAGCAGTGAGAGCGTATGCACATCATCCACCCTGAACTCTAAAAAATAAGAACTGATTTATTTCGAATAACATTTTTTAGGGTTCCGTACCTCAAATGGAAAAAACGGAACCCTTATAGGATCACGTTGTTGTCCGTCCCTCTGTCCGTCTGTCTGTCTGTCAAGACTCTTTATCTCGAGAACGCGTAGAGATATCGAGTTACAATTAAAACTATATACTCAGATCTACATCCCTTGAAGCTGTGGAAAAACCAAACTTCTAAGTTTACGTATAAACTATTTTTTGTTTAATCTGTCTCATTGTTTTAATTTTCAATTGTCAGTTTTAAACAATCCGGTTGCGTTAAGTTTGCACCTCATTTGTATGCAATGATATAGACACCGGGTGCAAACTTAACTAAACCGGCCAGTTAGGTTAGGTAAAGAGAAAGTTTGTACGGAACCCTCGGTGCGCGAGCCCGACTCGCACTTGGCCAGTTTTTAAAGGTTACTGACAGTGTTCTAAGTTCTAATAATATCATACCTACGAATGCCTATTAAAATCATTCCCGCACCGTAAAACCCTCTGATGTTCTTGGCTACAATCAGTGGCATGCGGTCCATATAGGCACAAAGGCACTGCCTACCCTGAACGACCATGGCTCCATACAGGCACGGAGAAACTCCCTACCCTGGAGCCTTGTACGACCATGGCTCCATATAGGCAACGAAAAACTGCCTATCCTGGCCAAACAGCCTGTGCGCGCCACTGACTACTATTTAAGAAAATAAGTTCAGAATTTTAGGAGCTACGATGCCACAGACTATTCATCCTCATCATCATTTTAGCTATAGGACGTCCACTGCTGGACACAGGCCTCCTCAATAGATTTCCACAGGGGCCGGATAGAGGTGACCCGCATCCAGCGAGTCCCTGCAACCCTAACCAGGCCGACCACCTTGCGGGTAGCCTTCCCACGCTGCGCTTGCCGGTATGCTGTCTCCACTGGAGAACCTTTCTGCCCTAACGGCCGTCGGCTCTGCGAACTATGTGCCCTGCCCATTGCCACTTCAGTTTGCTTACCACTTCAGACTATTAGGTATTCTTTATACCTGCTAGGTTTTTTTAGCGGTTCAGCGATTGTTGTATGTATTAATTGTTGCATGGGCTTGCGACTGCCCCTGTTATATATCATTAATCCAAATTGATTTGAAAATAGATTTGCACGATTAATTTCGGCCAATCAGCGAGTCGGACTTTTGTTGCATATTATCATTACTCTATTTTCATTGTGTATGACGTATTTTGAGGTAACGAGACATTTCCCACCCTTCCCACTCCATTCTAACACTACACACACTTACAATCACACATACACACGTTCTCACTGAGTGAAAATTGTGCCATCACTCGTCTTAAATTTATTTATTATTGTTGGATAGATTCTTTGGTATTATTGTTAGTATCCGTACAAGCTTTGCTTAGTTTGGAACTAGATGGATTTGTGTTATATTGTCCCAGGTATTTATTTATCTATTTATTTGTCTTCATTATTATTATTATTAATTACTATTATTCAATGTTTCCTTCAGAAATGTTAATAGCTGCATTGTTTTCGAATCTCTAGTGTATGACTCGACTTCCACGATACACGCTATGCCTAGTGTGCAAGTCACTATTTAACATTGATAATTTTTTTGCAACTTTCTAAGGTAAATAAATTATTCTTGTTCTGCTCTTATCCTTCTTTCCAAGTGAGTGACTGATCTAGCTAGATGAGTGTCTCAATGCTTTCCGGTTTCTTATTTACTACTCATTATGAAGTTGAACAGGTGAGCAGTCTGGTCTAACCATACATAATGGATGCGCTGATTCTTGAGCGTCGGCACTATACGAGTTTTGTTCGGCTAGGTATCCAGTGAGTCTAGTACACTTCCCCAAACTTAGCAGACAAAGTTAATGTGAAAATATTTTTAATAAAAGATTCAAGGTCCAAGTACAGAGCCTTGGGGTACGCCTGCGTTGTTTTTGGGGAGGTTTGATCTGATCTTATATTTCAATATGATTAATAAAAATTTCACCCAAATCGAAATTGATTGAAAACTGAATGAAGAATGAAGGTTCGACAAGATGCAATCAAATATTATTACATTTTTTTTTAAATATTACAATTTAACGGATTATATCGCGTAGTTATATTATCTCATTTGTTTTATTTTTTATTCATTTGTTTATTTATTTTTTGTTTTATTTTTTATTCAGGAGCTGGCCAGTGATTGATCCGTATCACCTAATGCCCAGATGGTAATTGGCTACAGGATTGAAGATTGAGCTCTCATTTTTGCCTTGCAGATACCTAAACTATAGCTAACAGGAAATACACACGAAGGAAGCGCAAACAAACTTGAGTGGATTTCAATGTCTAGTGCATAACTTATTTTATGATACAATTGATACTTACCCAGATACTTGATGATTGTTACCTTTAATATTAAGAAGTTAAGTTTAAACACTATCCGACAATTTAAACAAGGCCGCCCGTCTTATTAAACACCACAATAACAACGCACTAAAACACAACTTTTACAAAAGAAAATTCGTTAAAATGAAAAACACGGCACTAGTTAATCAGGAAGCGATGTATTTGCCAAAAGCGATATGTCCATACTGGTAGATAAACATCTTAATGAAACACTATTTCGCGCTGTGACACTCGTTCGATAAGATAACATACTGATAATATTATAATTATTGGGTATCGATTACAGACTTGAAATATCAATTTTTCCTTCAAATAGAACTACTTCGAGGTAGTCTTGAAAAGTTAAAAGCTTAGAACTATGATATGATATATAGACCTAAAATTGGCCGCAACATCAGTTGTAGGGCTTGCACTTAAAATGAATTCGCAATGCGTTGTACGCCAAAGCTAATGTCTACCAACCACTTACGTGACTCTAGGTAATCCCTACGGTGTAGTATGCCGCTGAAGTACACAAGCTAAACAAAGTTGTGGACATACTCAGAGCTGGATTCTTAATTTGTTGTCTCTGTTCTTTCTATTAAGGACATGGGAGCATTCAATATCCATCTGGGATAGAAGGGACATGTATGTACTTATCCCGTGCCACCGGTGTTGAACGAATCGGATCAGTTATGTGTATAGTCAGTGGCGTAGCTACGTAACCACCCGCCCCGGGGCAAACTAAAAGATTGGAGCTCATGTCAGTTCGACGTTCTGTTAGCCAGGGACCAAGTGCACCGCATCTAGCCTTTCGGTAGCTCCGCCACTGATCAGGGTCCGAGGGCGCCCTGAGTTTAAGGGCCCCGGGGCACGGCCTCGTCTGGCGCTTCGGTAGCTACGCCCCTGTGTACGAGTATAGTCAATTGGTTATAGCATATCATTTTAATGCATGTATGTCATTTTAATATTCTTCCCAAGACAGGTGGCTTCATCGGCGGCACGTTATTACGTCATTAGGGGTGGCACGTCCTCCAGCACTACGTATGCAGTACTGAGCGTAACGTAACACGAGCCAAAGAGAACAGAATACCTTGTTTTATTGTACCGAGTATAAACGTTTGTAAATAATGTCGCAACATTTCTATCAACTGAATGATGGTATTGTTTGTTTATCTCCACAATCAAAATACATTAGTAGATAAGCAACAAACACGGAATAATGGAATTTATTTGCGTATCTTATCAGCTCGCAATCGGAAGTGTATTAATCAACCGATAAAACGCCATCGGAGCAGGCCAAGAGGAAATGGTCATGTGCTCTTACACCCATATTTATGAAAGGACTTCCATAGGTACACACCTCTATAAGATGAATGTTAAAGACATTATCAGGTAACTGATTAATAGTTATGTGCTTACTGAATTTATATTGCGTTAAACATGAACCCTTCGATTGCAAGCAAAAAAACTCGAAATTTGCAGCATCCACTCTTTTTGTGCTTCGCAGTCTTAGCCCACATCTGAGTGCGAACCTTTTTGTGATATAGTATAGACAATTTGACCATTTGTTAGTCCTTTACCTCAAAAGCATCAATTCCTTGTAGCGATGCACCTAATCGCATTTCACCTCGAACGTATATTTATTTCTCGCGTTGTGTCCCAATCGTTTACTTTTTTAGGCGCTATAAGTTTGAATCGCATTTCACCTCGATCGTGCATTTAACTATCGCGTTGTTTCTCAATCGTGACTTTTTTGAGTCGCTATTAGTTTTAGTCGCATTTCACCTTGAACGTGTATTAAATTTTCGCTTTGTATCCTAATCGTTTATTTGAGTATTAGAGAATATTTTTAGTCGCAATGTACCTTTTTCGCTTATTTTTTTACAGCATATCGTTCTGGACATTTTACACAATAAATACTCCTTATAGCACAATCCTTGAGAAAATAAAATATGATGACATGACCATGCGTGACATGCCATTTGAGTGACAAGGTTGTGTTTGATGTTGATGTGGTTTACCAGCGTAATTTTCTAAGCGGTTAAATTCCGAGTAATTATCAGAAATGAATACGGTAAGGTCACTTTATTACTTGTATGATATAACAACAAACGTGTTATAATCTCGGGATACTACATCTTTTATTGTTATACTTAAGGGAAACCAATGTGACCGTCCAGTATCAGAAGCATATTTGGAATCTGAATGCAAACGGCTTATCCAGAAGAAACTGTGGGACGCAAGAAATACTGGCAAATCTAACGAGCCTCCTGTGCTCTGTGTAAGCGGTAAGGATATAAACAAGAGTGCGGCATAATTACATAAATTTTATTATGATAAACTGACAAATGAGTATGAGTAATGAGGTATAACAACGTAACATTCTGATCATTAATTTATATTTTTGTTACAGATGAAACTCACATGCCTCCCAAAACATTAAAAGTAGTTAATAAAATGTTATCAACGTGTACTTGTATCCGTAATAAAAAAACTGTGTTGTTTCGTCACTTAATTAATAATATTTCCGAAGAGAGTATGGACGGATTTTGGAGTAAAGTCGTTGAGGTAATAAATAAGTATTCTGATTAAAGCTTGTTTCTTTTATTCTCTAAGTGATGTATACATTTTAATCAATAAAGTAATAAATGCGTGAGAGAGCACCTGATACCCAAACATCGTGGTCCAACAGCTATGTCCAACTTGTTGTACCACGGGTAAGTAAAGTTAACCGTGGTTCCACTGTCAGAATACTTTCGTTTTCCCTTCGACCTCCACCGCAACCGTGTTTCGCAACCAGCCCTCCTTGCCCGTGGTCCACCTAATCTGTTCACCTGGGTGGACCACGGGAAGTTTTTTCTACCCGTGGTCCACCTAGAAGGACTAAGGTAAAAACTTATTGGTGGTGGTTCACCTCGGTAAACTTTTCCAGTAAATTAGTATATAGTATACAGTAGTACTTTTTGCTTTCAATAAGTACCTGGCCAGATGTATTTATATCATTATTTAAATTCAATGGCGTTGGTTGTCAATTAGTGTGACAGCCGTCAAGACGATCATAATTTTATCATAATATCGTATTGCTCATATAACAACCTGGTGATCTTAATATGGAAATGGGAAACGCAGATACGTTAAGACGAGCTGTTGCAAATGAAAATAATGGATGCCTGTTTAACGGATGCTTCACTCCAATTCTACACAAGCCTTCAATTTTCCACAAGGCGATGTTGCTAAGTAAATATAAATTATATTTACCTCCAAATACTAGACTGTGTACCAATCACATGGATACAGAAGAGTGGGGTGTTGTAATTGCTACCGAAGCAATTACTACCGAAGATCATTTTGACAAAGAAGATACGGATATAACATATTGTTTCTATTTTCACAAACGTGCTGCAATATGTCCAGATAACAGTTTCATCAGCATTAGAGTAAAATATTTTGATATGCATTAAATACATAATTAAAATACGATTTCATTCCTCATTTTATAAAATATAATCTATACTTATAAAACTCGGGTCGTAGAAGGCTGAAATTTGGAAAGTAGATTCCTTAGTAGGTGGGAGGAAGGAGTAAAAGAGGTTATTAACAGACTTAAAAAAAAAGAGGTTACTCAAGTTGACCCGTAATTTTTTTTCATTTTTCCTCAGAACTTTCGAATGCGTTATCCTAAGCCTTAAATGAACCACCACAAGGTCTATATATAATTTACAGCAGGAACTATTTATTTATTAGCTTGTCCCCCCAAACATGAACCCCTGAAAACATAAACTATACTGTAAATATACATATACAGCACAACACAGCTCTAGTCTAGCACCATTCATGGATAAGGGCCCAATTATGTTTTTTTTTTACGTAAAACTCAAATTCGAAGAAACAGACACCATATTTTTAAACTAACAACACTATGACGAGATGTCTAATGATCATAACTGGTAAAATCCATGGCTATAAGGCATTTTAAATCTTTGCTGTCCATTATTGGGTATTACTGCTTTGCTAAACATGTCCATATTTGGTGCCATCACCCGAAGTCAATGTTGTTTATGAAAATATGGTGTTAAAGGGAGCAAAATAAAATAAGTAATCTAAGGCACAACTCTGCTTTATTTCTCTATCACTAAAAACAAAATTAGAAACCAATTTCAACTTACTTAGAACAAAAATAGTAGTTTACGATACTAGGGTGGTAATCAAAAGGCCGAAATCGCAGTATTTAACGGCCCGAGCTGCAAGCGAGGGATGTTATTACGCGATCGAGGACTTTTTCTATTACCTCCCGTGTATCGTACGTCATTTTATGTCAATACTTGGCCTGATAGCGGCTATTTCTTTCTGGCCAAGTATTGACATAAAATTACTTCATAGGCACTTTTTGGCCAGGTGTGGCATAAAATATATTAAGGAGTTGAGATATATGCTTAATTTAGTATTTCAACATGGCAAGTTTACTTATGCATTGTTCAAGAGTCAGTACATTCTGTAAATAAGAATTTACTATATGTTGTATTTTATCATCCATAATGTTGAATTTTCTCAATCGTTTACGAAATATTGGCAAATTTAATTCATTTCGTAACAAGTTGAAGTCGACGGTTATGGATTCGTCTTTCAATACTGATATCAAGTATAGTACATTCGCGTTCGGTTTAAATAATTTATTAATTTTGCTGTGCCACCCTTCTAGCACATTATTTGTCCTGTGCCGTTGTTGAAAACACGATACCATGCTGATATTTGTGGTACAAAACCATTGGTCGCCCATGTAATTGTTAAACAAGGCCATGTTTGGTAACGCCGGTGCTTGTTCAAAAACGCTATACCAGGCTTCGTTCATCTTGGAATGAGGAAGGTGAGCTACAGCTAGGCATTTCTTTACATAATGGCTGCCTTCCCTGCTAATCGATATGCCTAATTTTCCGGCACGTTTCCAAACAGCCTTAACAAAATGAAAATAGCAGCCTGTCATCTCGACGTGTGGAAATATTATTCGCAGTGCATTAATTGCTGCTTTTTCAAAGTCTGTTTTTATAACTTTCGGGTTAATATCAGGCACGATCTCTTTTATCTTATTAAACAATATTTCATATGTCGCTTGCTGCTTATTTGTTAACAGGGCATATACAAAAGGAATAACTTTTGTTATATTGTTATGTGTACCGATGTCCCCGTGCAATGTGTACAGCTGTGTGTATGGGTGTGGTACTACCTTGAACGTCCCGTCCGCAAAAAACATCTTCACGTTTTTTATATAATTTTTGCACGAAGGGCTAATGAATATCAGGCATTCATCAGTCTGAACACATAAAAAATCGTCAGCTAAGTGCCCCGGTATGATCACATCGGATACATTTAGAAATAAACAGTTACCGGATTTTCTTTTTTTAGTTCTATAAAGTCCATCACGCTTACTTAAGAATGATGGTACCTTGTCAGCATATTCTGGGGTACGAAATTTTGACATTGCTTTTTGAAATAAATGTGGTACCGGTCTGTAATCGGTAATTACTTTTCTTTTTAATTTTGCCATGGCTTTTTCTACCTCGATACTTTCGAAGTCCGGCGTACAAGTATGCAGAGATTCTCGCACTATTTCTGTTTCAGTGGGGTTGATGACGACAGTACCGTTACAAAATTTCGTTGAACACGTATAAACTGATGTCCCGGAGCCATTTGTCCTATTGATGCGGTGTCTGTACCCTGCCCTTGTCAAAATTTTCCCCCCATGTGAACTAACGATGAATTCGAAATTACCCCGCCTACCAGAAGCGGATTCAGGTCCATTCTCCATTTTATCTCACAAATATTGCAAGATTTTATATCTAACTTCACAATGTCACTACAATTCATGTCGCAATGACAGAGTATTGTCTATTATTGATTAGCCACAAAGATAATATTTCAATGAGTTTGATACAGGTTTGAGAGCACTTAAGGTATGAATCAACAGGTACACAACACGTTTAAAAAAAATGTTACAGATATTTTTTGCGAACATCAATTATAGCGTCAAATTAATTTGAGTACCAAACAAACATCGATCGCGGCGAAATGCGTCTAGAATAAAATACTACACAAAAAATGTAATGCTACAAATTAATTATACTACTGTAAACAGCTATGCGAAAAAATGCGTCAAGTACAAGATTCTATTGAAATTTTGTTAGTTCGAGGTGAAATGCGATTAGGTGAATCGCTACAAGTAATTGATGCTTTTGAGGTCAAGGACTAACAAATGAATTTGACGTTCCATAATAAAAGAAATGACATAAGTCCCATATCAATTTTGTACACTACTATATGCAAGTGATGTTGTACTTAAGTTTTTTACCGATACCGTTTTATATTAAAAATATTAAAACAATGAGCTGATCAACACCAATTTATTTCGCCCGTCTAAGATGGACGACAAGTATCAAAATAATCATAATCCAATAGGAATATTTGTAAATATGTCAAATCAAAATTACACTCGATGAGGCAAACGCTAAGTCGCCAAACAGATAAACAATTGAATAACCGTAATAATTACTTCAGTTCAATACAAATAAATGTTCAGAAAATTCAATAATTTATTGAAATTGAATGTTTATTATAAGTACCACATTAGATTTATTAAAAAACCCTGAACTTTTACTGTTTTTTGCGCATAAAAACTCTTTGTTGACGTTCAAAAAGAAACTAAAGAAATGGCACTCGTGCGATTATGTAAAGTAAAAACAACGCGTGTTTAATGGAGTTCATTACAACCATGAAAACGGTTTAATAAGAGCGACTCTTCGTCAAACGTGCATCTACATCATTCTGTTATACACAGCCGCTGATTCGTCATTCCGCCGTCGTTGCCCTCCCCCCCCCCCCCCCCCCCCCCCTCTCACCGCTTGCATACCTAAGGCGCGGTACAGCGGTGTTGGTTACACTATAGAAGGTGCTACTGCGTATTTAAAACTAATTGTCATACAGATAAAGTATGTATAATCTCGTCACTAAGTACGCTTTTCGGATGTCCCTATGGTATCCTATAACCATCTGTGGAGGAAGGGAGACGAAGTTTGGAAAGGTCGTTGTTGGTAGAACGGAAGGCGGATCACGCGGCTGATCCCCAGCACGATGGACTGATCAGCTTAAAGGCGAGGAACCGTCGCAAAAGTTTAATGATGTGGTTAGGAATGGACAGGAATCGATGGCAAGCGTGCATTCGTGTCCGAATGACAACCACCAACCACAGTCATCAGTCATGATGGATACGACCAAGAAGAAGAACCATCTGTACCCGTGACCCAAACATAGCTGAAATCTATTTAGTTAAGCGTGACGATGGCACAGACACTGAAAACATAACAACAAATCCAAAAAAAAAACGTTATGTGACCCTCAAATAGTCCGTTATTATTTTTAAAATATACAATATTATCTTATCTTATTACTGAGGGTCCTTAAGGATACACTTTGACCCAGTGGGATCTTTTGTGTAATTACCCCTTCTTGCTACTCAATGTTTTGTTCAACCATCTCCATATGGACAGAAAAACCCCAGTTTATGCCTGCTTCCTTGATTTATCAAAAGCGTTTGACCGTGTTGATTATGAGTTGCTATGGCGTAAGCTGGGGGAGACTGGGTTGCCGGTGGAGTGTGTGGCTGTCTTGAGGCACTGGTACAACAATCAGACCAATCAGGTTAAGTGGGCTAATGCTTTGTCTAGCGAATACAGGTTGGAATGCGGGGTTAGGCAGGGAGGGATCACGTCTCCAAAACTATTTAACCTGTATGTTAATGGTTTGATAGAGGGGCTTAGCAGCATGCATGCTGGTTGCTACGTGGGGAGCACGTGTATAAACAACGTCAGCTATGCCGATGATATGGTGCTGCTGGGCCCTTCTGTTGGAGCCATCGAGCAACTGCTGGCTACTTGCGAGGCATATGCCCAGTCCCATGGGCTTGTGTACAACCCCACTAAAAGTGAGGTCATGGTGTTTGCGGCGGGGAAAATTAAGCCCTACTATGTACCACCAATTTGGCTAAACGGTAGTCAGCTGTCGGTCGTAAACAAAGTTAAGTACTTGGGACATATCATTGTGAGTGATCTAAAAGATGATCTGGATAATGAAAGGGAGCGCAGGGCGCTAGCGGTTCGTAGTAATATGCTTGCTCGCAGGTTTGCTCGATGTTCATACGAAGTAAAAATAACGCATTTTAAAGCTTATACACAATCATTTTACACGAGCAGCCTGTGGGTTAGGTATACAAAGCGAGCCTATAGCGCCCTGCGCGTCCAATACAATAATGCATTTAGAATGCTGTTGGGACTGCCGAGAAGGTGTAGTGCCTCGGGCATGTTTGCCGAAGCCCGTATAGACGGGTTCCAGGCGATCATAAGAAAAAAGATAGCCGCGAGGCAGGCAGGCAGGGTGAGAGCTAGCGACAACAGCATTCTAAAGGCAATAGCGTGTAGATTTGACTGTCCTATTCTATCTTTTTGGGTGGGACAGCTAAAGGGCGTTGCTGAATTTAATATTTAAAAAAAAAAAAGATGTATTTTGTTTAGTAGGTAAGTGTTACTAATTTAGTCATAAGTCGATTGTTACTAACATGCTATGGATCGCGATCTGAAATAAAGAATTTTTATTTTTATTTTTTTATTTATAAACCGGATGATAGATGACAAGTAGCGAAAATATATAATACAATACAAGAATTCTTTAGTGCACACCAACAACAGAAACAGTACAATAGAGCCTTAACTGTGTTATACTTAAGTTAAATGATCTGATTAGGTTTTTCTGGGTTTTCCCTAATCCTTGCAACAAATGTTGGATCATATTGTATGTCTCCCAGCAAAGACTTCTCTCATTGTAACTGACAATTCGAAAGTGCTTGTATCTAGGCCTACTTGAATAAAAGATATTTTGATTTGATTTAATTTGATTTGATAACATAAAATACGGTAGACTGGGCGGTCTTTATCGATAAAGAGCGATCTCTTCCAGACAACCTTTGGGTACCGGAAATGACACAGAATAGCTAGGAATGAGTAGGTGGTGAGGTGGTGAGATAAGATTATAAATAATATAAAAATAAATAAAAACTTAAAATCATTGATGTGATGTCACACTAAGATATTATAAGACAAGTAAATAACTTAAATTTTATCCTTAGCTCTGTCTCCTCAGAACTTGGTGTGCTCTGCTTAACTCTATTTTTAAAGAACCGAAGCTGAGTTGTTTGCAAATGGCAGAGTTCGTTGGTATGTTAATTGATCGTTAACATCAGAAGCAACAAATTACACTAAGTACTAATTGTTACAGACTAACGTCACAGCTGATGTGGACTGAACTGTCAAGAAATGATGAATACGACACACCCGCTCACGGCCACTCCCCTGTCCCTGTCTTACTTAGAATGTTCATATACAGTGGTCCCTTTTATTCTAGAATAACTGATGTAACGAGCTCAAGTTCTGGTCGGCTATTATTACATTTCTTCCGCACCATACTCTTGGGTTGTGGCCAATTTTTATTACAGATACCAATGGGAGGGCACAGGGAGGGACTTGACGGAAATTGTTAACGCTCCATATTAAATAAATTAAATAAATAAATAAATATTACATTTTTACACAGATCAAACTAGTCCCATGGTAAGCTCAATAAGGCTTGTGTTATGGGTACTAGACGACGATATATTACTTATATACATAGAAAACATCCACGACTCAGGAACAAATATTTATGCTCATTTGCCCTTACCGGGATTTGAACCTAGGACGCCAGCTTCGCAGGCAATGTTACTCCCACTGAACTAAACCGGTCGTCAATATTACTTATTAATAACTGATATTATTCTATTACTGATTATTTAAATGATGAGTTCGCCGTACTTAAATGTTTTTTTTTACTATTTATTTTACGCTATGGTGGTACTACTATGACATGAACATTTTAATATGATATACACTGCGCATTAGATGAAAAATTCTATAGACTGTAATATTTTAATATGATATACACTGCGCATTAGATGATAAATTCTATAGACTGTAATATTTTAATATGATATACACTGCGCATTAGATGATAAATTCTATAGACTGTAATATTTTAATATGATATACACTGCGCATTAGATGATAAATTCTATAGACTGTAATATTTTAATATGATATACACTGCGCATTAGATGATAAATTCTATAGACTGTAATATTTTAATATGATATACACTGCGCATTAGATGATAAATTCTATAGACTGTAATATTTTAATATGATATACACTGCGCATTAGATGACAAATTCTATAGACTATAATATTTTAAGCCATGCAACATTTAATATTTTATTGTATTGGCTCGTACCTTAATTAGCGTTTTTTGTAGGCCATGTGGCAAGTGTCACATATTGTATGGAACATCTCTGTAATTATTTTGTTAATAGGTTTAGTCTTAAGACAAATCTTGAAGAGCAAAGATATATAATATTACTCCGTCTGATCTACACAATCCTTAGAATACAAATTGAAAATATTAAGTGAATGAAATTGTTGATTGTGGTCAAAACTTTCAAGCCACGTACGAAAAGTTGCGATGGTTCAGTTAGTAAGACTACTTCTGCCTTAAAAAAGACGTCGCCGGCTCAAATCCTGCTGGCAATTTAGTAGATCGCATTGTATTTTCCTTTGCAATCGCACTCTGTTATAATATTAATTAAATAGTCGGTAAATAATCTCCAAGTACTTCCCAGCAATAAATAGATCATCGGCAACACGCAACGAATGATGCACAACCGTGTTCACTGTCAATGCTACTGTCGTCAGAGCCCCGCCGGCGGGCCGCGACGACTCCAGCCCTCAGTGCTGTTGTAGCACCCAGGGAGCCAGGGACACACTAACAAACTGAAAGTGACCAAAAACTAATGAAACTAGATCTTAGTGTTCTAAGTTCAGAAAGGCATAAACCAATAAAATAAGACTATACCGCTACTGAACGCTTATTTAGTGCATTAAATAAATAGTGAAATCGAAAACATGGAAGACAATATGGTGAACCATATACTAAGCCTGCACAAGCAGGGCAAGTGGCAGGAGATCGGGGAGAGTTTCCACGCCCACCCCGAGCGGAGCAAGGTCCTGTGGGTGTTCCCGAGCGAGGAGAACATGGCGTTCCTTGGGGACAGCTTGCGGGCGCTGGGGTGCGACCGCGTGCTGAGTGTTGGGTGTGGCAGCGGGCTCCTGGAGTGGATGATCACCCAGGCAACAGGTACGTGCATCACCTATGGCTAGCTATGCGTATCTTAGAACATTCTAACTAAAGTTAAAAAGAGCTGTATCTTTTGAAGCACGTGTGTTAGTTGGGTTCCGCAGGCGGATGCAAGGCGCTTTATGATAGTTAATCGAATCTACACGAATGAAGAGCTAAACAAATTTTGGTGCATTCCACCAGAACGTCTACTTTGTCGGGTACGTGACGGCTATGACAGCTACCTTAAAAGCATATAAAAAGTCCAAGAATTCACTACCAATACAAAAGCCAAGTTATAAAATATTGACATGTCATGACATCCTAACTTTCTAAGAAGTATGAAAAGAATAGCGTCACGTACCCGATGTTCTGGTGGAATGCACCTTTTACGTACACTGGTATTCTTTTTTATGCCCGATTATTTAGGCGTGCAGCATGGCAAGCATAAACTGTGACCATATTCAAGATATGGAAATAAAGCACTAACTAGAACCTACACTCTCTACGGATGCGTCCACTTTATCGAACACTAGATGAATGCGTACCAACATGGCATCCTCGGACTGATCGAGGTCAGGAAAGATCCCATCTGTTTAGATTTCAAATTGTGTGCCTGGTAATCAAACTATATCCATGTTTATTGTCTATTACAAACACGAACGTTTGTTGGTTTATTGCTATGTCCTTTCTTGAGACGACTGGGCATCGGATCTAATAAGTTTTTAATATTAGGCATACCCTCGCATCTAAGTCAAATTCTCTTTCCAGGTCTACCAGTATCAGGCATTGAAGTGGACGGCGCGTGGTGGCATTGCAAGTACGCACCGCCCACATTTATACCCCTCCTCTTCACCGCACCCACGTTAGACAAGGACCTCGTACAGTTGCTACAGAACTCCTCAACTACAGCACTGCTGTTCTGCTACTTCAACAACCGTCCAGCGTTTGAAGAGTATATGAAGCAGTTCTCAGGGAATGTGCTGGTGATCATCGGCCCAGGAGATGGGAAAGGAGTCCATACAGATCCGAAACCTTTCGGAGATGTGGGCGAAGAGTGGACGCTCCATAAGTACCAGGAAGTGAGGAACAGTTTTGATTTTATTGCGTTTTATCTTAAAGACTAAATTTCGGAAATACAAAAGTGTTTTTTTTTATACTACTATGGTGGCAAACAAGCGTACGGCCCGTTTGTTAGTTACGTCTGCGATTCGTGCAATTCGCCCTTTCTTTCTTCATTGCCTTAGAACATTGAACGATTTCAGATATCTCACGGATACATTCCTCTCTGCCAAAGTACCCGCGAAATCGTTGCTCGCTTTATACTCTCAATTGTCAGTGTGTGAGTATTTTTTTGTTTCTAGGTTATTTTATTTTATTATGTGCGTTTGAAGAAATAGGAATATTTCCGTAGTGTGCTGTACCTACCTGTGTACTTCATCCCCCGCTAAAAGGCCTGAAAAAATATCGTCAGTGGTTATATGATCTAAGTTAATTACTGAAGAAATTGTGCACTGGTAAGCTGAGAATGCTGCATACAATGTCATTTGTGCAATGTGCAACTGCAAAATGATATGGAAGCGTTAAATATTTCTTGACTTACTTTTAGGTTACTAATGGAATGTTAGGATTTTTAAATAATACAACATCCGTTTAATTTATTCGAATTAGTGCCGTGAAATGTGCAAAACATTTAGTAAAGACACTAAACTTCAGTGGCGTGGCGTCCATATAAACCGATTCCCACCGGGTTGCCCGAGGAATGGCTTCTTACCACCTTATTTTTCTTTAAATATGATGAAATGAATACGCTTCCCGTGTAATTTTCCTGACCTTTTAAATATTTACAATGTAATAAGTACTTTACAGTAGCGGATACTCACGCCATACGTAACCGCTAATGTCATTTAAATATCTGAGTCTGGCGGTAGTTTTCTGTTTCCATTTTCTTGTGTCAAGTTCTACCTCTATAAACCACTAGAAGGTGACCCCCTTTTTTCTTAAGCGTAGTCGGATAAAAAGTATCCTTTAACCATATGTGGATAACCAGCTACCCGTGTACTAAAAATAGTTGCAATCCGTTTAGCCGTTTTGACGCGGTGAAGCCAGAACGACACATACAAACATACAAAAATACCAAAAAAATATTGCTCTATTTAGTGACCGTCAAATAGTCCGTATCACTTTTTTTTTTAATTATCCCTAATGTACAGATTTCAATTTTCAAATTTATAATAGTAGGTAAGTATAGATGTTTAGTATAAATGAAACACAGATGATTGGCGAAAAGTTTATCTTATATTATTTTTATATCTCATATACATTTTAATATGTTCAAAACCAAAATAATACAATAAAATACAATTATCCTCATGTTAAGTTTTTATAAAAAGAACTAATCATGAAAACATAAAATCAATTCCAGTCATGGGATAAAATGTTTATATTAAATCAAATTCGAGTAGTTTAAACTATTTATAAATTATTGCATGAATCCTTTTTTTTCAGATTGTGCCTGGTTGAAAAATAATTAAATAGGTAATTAAATAAGTATTCTTCCATTTCACCGACAAAAGTTTTTCCCGTGAAACCTTACAATTTTCATGATTTTTGAAAAGATCATCATGTAGAAGCCATTACGTACGTTGGGTTGGTTTTATAACAATACCAAATCATTTACGGTTTTAGGGAAAAATGCTTTCGCTGAAATTATATGTCGTCACAGTGAAACATTCGACGAAACGTTTTTTGATAAAACAATATACAACCAGCTACCAGTCCCTATATACATTGACGATCGGACCTTTATCTTTACATAAATATGTTTACATCCTAAGCACACCCGTCTGCCAGACTATATAGTATTGGGGGAACAATTTAAACAATTACCCTCATCTGGCATATTTTTTTTTGCCATAATCATCATTTGACATAATGCGTTTTTAAAACACGTAAACTTTTCAGGATTGTTATAAAACAAACCTAATCTAACCTAATGCATTTTTAACAGGATGATGCCTTAAAAAGTCCTGAAAATTCTACAGTTTCAGAAAAGATGCATTATGGCAAATGATGAATTATGCCAAATGATGATTATGACAAAAAACTTTATGCCAGATAACCGCAATTTAAATTGTAGAGGTCCTCCGTGGGCTTTTGGGTAAAAGCACCTAACCTTATTCCTCTGCTAATTCGTTATGAGGTTCCGGGTTGTTCAGTTTGTTCGATTCTATTGTGCTCATGAAATGGCGCCACGACGCGTGGAGGAGTTAGTTGACTCCGTTGATGGCCGCCAGGTCCTCGCGTTGCTTGTACGAGGAGCGCGGCGCGATCTTCTCGCGCTCCTCGTTCCCCGCCAGGAAGATGGCTAAGTGCTCCTGGAAATACAATTGGTAAGATACTACTGCTTCTTTATTACCGTTCTGGGTGTCGAGATGGAAGAACGAAGAGGTAGAGAAGGATCTGCAGTTATACACATGGATTTTGCAATAGAAAGAGATGAAGGAGGTGAAGGACACGCTAATGACAACAGTTAAACTTTTGAATGTATGATGATAAGGACGCACCGTCAGAAGTGACCAGATTTAATAGGGCATTCTACCATTTTCGAAAACGTACTGTAAAAAGTTGAATTTATAAAAAGCCACAGAAAAAATATTTCGGTAAGGCACTGGTCCCACCAAGGGTGAGGAAGCGATTAGCTATCGGCGATTTTCTCGCCCAAGAAACGAACGAAAGATATAGATCCTGTGTTAGTAAAAGAGACACATATATTAATAGTTAATCGCTGGCTATTCACACTGCCGGCCAGAACTCTCTCATATATGTATCTCTTTTATTGACACGGAGTCTACATCTTTTGTGCGTTTCTTGAGCTAGTTGGACGAGAAAATAGTCGATAGTTGCTCGCTTTCTCGCCGGCGGTGGGACAAGTGCCTTAAATAAATACCTTTTCATGCCTTAAAATTACATTAAAATTTAAACGCTTTGTCGCGAAAACGCGGTCCGCTATGTTCAAATAAATCATGACGTTATGACGTTATGTAAACAAAACTTAGAGAAGAAAACATAACTTAACACTTTCAAATATGATTTTTGTTTATGACTAGACTGACAGATTAGGTATAGCGTATTGTTTTGCCATTATGACGTCACAGCATGGCGTGTTTCAAGGATGATACAGATTAAAAATATCGACGTTTAATTTCAATTTATTACAGCAATCAAATGTATTTATAACTCAAAATCAAATATGTTTACTTCTACATACATTTAAATTTTTAGCCAATATCATAATTTATTATTCACTACCGAAAGTATCCTATTGTAGGGGAAAAATTATGACTATTTCGTCCTGACGAGAGTTCAATAAAGCCCTTAAAACGGGCTGACATTTTACAAGCTTTTATTTTAACTTGTAATGTATGTTTGTTCGCGTTGAATCTTGCAAACTAAATTTGACCTATTTCCCGGTTTCCGATTGAGGTAAAATTTGGCAAACTTAAGTTAGTTCGGTGACCATGCAATACCATCGAGCTGATCTGATGATGGAGCAGGAAGGTTTTCATAGGAACTTTGTAACAAAATCATACAATACTACCGAATTTGAGCACTTTAGAATCGTCTCGGTGAGTAGTTGATGGATGTTCAAAGAAAAGTACAGTGGGCAATAAAAAATTGTCACAAAAATGATTTTTTTGACATAAACTTATTTTCTATCTACCTTTTAGATTAGGGACCATTTGTACGTTTTTCAGTTGCGTAATAAAGTTTACAGAAATAAATAAAATTAAATAGAGCTTACCAAATAGACCTTGGAGGTGGACTGCAGCTGCTGTAGCAGTTGCTCCAGCTTGCTTCGCCAGCCGCGGACCTCGGCCAGCGCCGAGTCCACTGGGAGGGTCTGCGACACAAACAGAATCAATCTTCAGAACACCAAACGAACACCGTGTTATAAGATGAATTAAGTACCTTAATTTTGGGCTCGTGACTTAATAAACACAAACACAATCTTATGTATTGTTGTATGAATAAATACTGAATACGTTCGTAAAGTTTGCAAGCAGTCTAATTTTTACTTTCTACGTTTTACGAAAAGTAATATAATTGCAGTGTTGTATTATCGTATGACCAATACCGCTGTACCGCGCCTTAGGTATGCGAGCGGAGAGACGGGGACAGACAACGGCGCAATGACGAATCAGCGGCTCTCTGCCCCCCCGTCACGCCGCTCGCATACCTAAAGGCTCATCCAGAAATAATGTGGTCATATTGTAGTATGAGGCTACAAGTAATTCATGTTTACGCAGTAACATAATAGTTTACTGCGACATAGGAACGAGTAATGCTTGTACAGCGCAACCTAAATGTATAAATACAAAATGTCTATTAAAATAAACGTTCTTACTTTCACGTCTTCAACTGGGCTTCTCATTCAAAATCCCTCCCCATCGTGATCGTTTGTGATATTTGAAACCCCCCCCCCCCCCCTCCCGCCCCGCCCCTAATAAACGATCACATGATTTCTGGACGAGCCCTAAGGCGCAGTACAGCGGTGTTGGCCACACTATAAGGTGCGTCCACACTTGTATCATTTGCTCGTATCCGATCACCGTGGCGTGGCATGACTGCGTATCGCGCTGCTAGGACGCTCACTGCTGGCGCGGCGATCGCGCCGCGCTTGTCCGATCTAAGGCTGGAAACAGTGGTCAACCGATGGTACGCGCGTACTGTCGGTTTGGCGTGTTTTGTATGGCCGCACACGCACTGACGGTCAGCATCAGTCTGAACGCGCCTATACTTTTTAGCAGCGATAGCTACGCTCGATCGACCGTACGCGCGTACCATCGGTCCAGCACTGTTTCCAGCCTAAGTGTGTGATACGCGTAGCAACTTGGATTTCGAGCGATCGGATCGGCGCAACGTGATCGTGACACGCGATCATGCCACGGGACTAAGATCTGATCGGGCAAATGATACAAATGTCGACGCACCTTTAAACAATTGATTTTAAAGACCGGTTTAGCACCTACAATTTAGTTATTAAACTAGCTACTCCATCTCCATTAGTAGTTATTGAAGAGTTACGGTGCCTTATTTATGTGGGACTGGCGTGGTGACGATTTGGAGATGCAGGGACAGGGAGAGTCGCGCGAGCTCCCCCAGGGCGGTGCGGTCGCGGGGAGACCGTGGGTGCAAGGCCTGTGTCGTCACAAAACACCCGGGTTCATGCAGGCAACCCAGTACCACCTTGACACGAAACATATCCACCGAAACATTTGCTGTCAATCAATCCATCAACCAGAATAGGCATCTTTCTAACAATTCAGTATATTTTTTTTAGGATTCCGTAGCCAAAAAAACGGAACACTTGTAGTTTTATTATCTCCGTCCGTCCGTATGTCACAGGCATTTTACTCAAAAACCACAAGATATAGGTATATTGATGAAATTTGGAGTATAGGTGTCTTGTGTAAGCCGTACTTTGTTTGCCCCATACATTTCCGAAACAAATTTTTTTTCAGCAAATATTTTAAACTGTGGCACACGTTTCGACAGTTCTTTTAAAAACATTTTGAGGTTTCTAAAAATGTACTTTCATTTTCTGAATATTTTCGGAAATAATCGCACCCAAAGTAGCACAAACTGATGACAAAGAAAATTATTTTCAACACGATCGGACATATCGTTTTTGATTTCTTGCCGAAAAAGTGCACTTCTCAGCAAAAAGACGCAAGTGCTGTGGAGATACGCTCTTTTGCTAGTGTACTTTTTCGTATGAACGGCTGCGGAACCCTAGGTACACTGAGCATGATCCGACATGCTTTTGGTCGGGTTTTTTTTAACCTTGAATTGAATAATCTGAAGTAGTTACTAGCAACTTGATAACCTAAGAGGTGTATCTCTTTTGGCTTCTAGTAGGAACGTAATAAAACACGGCCTCAAAACTTACTTTGAGCAGGGCATCAGCAGCCGCGGAGAGATGCTTCGTCACTACGGACATGCCTTGGCTCACGTTCCTGAAAGATTATTTACTCATCAGCAATTTAAACTAGTAAGATTGTATATTTAGTAACACAAATAGCCTGCAGAACTTTATTTTTGTGTCCTCTGCAGTTGTAATTCGCAACCGCTCGAGGTGACGGGTCAGTCGTGATAAGATAAACGCCATTCACTAACTAGAAATTTTTCAGCAGCCTCTACTATACGAATAAGATGTAGTTATGTACCTTCATAATATGTCCGATTAAATTTTCATTACGTACGATACGAAGTTTTGGAAAGCAGTGAAATGTATTTTAGTGAGTCTTGGTAGTCACTAGACGTATACGGGATAAAAAGTAGCCTATGTGCTTTCCAGGGACTCAAACTATCTCCATACCAAATTTCATCCAAATCGGTTCAGCGGTTTAAACGTGAAGAAGTAACAGGCAGACAGACAGCCAGACAGACACACTTTCGCATTTATAATAGTAGCTTCGCCCGCGACTTCATCCGCCTTAAATTTCTTTATCGCGGATAAGGATATTTTTCCGGAATAATAAGTAGCCTATATCCTTCTCCGGGACTCAAACTATCTCCATACCAAATTTCATCCAAATCGGTTCAGCGGTTTAAGCGTGAAGAGGTAACAGACAGACAGACAGCCAGACAGACACACTTTCGCATTGATAATATTACTAGCTTCTACCCGCGACTTCATCCGCCTTAAATTCATTTATCGCGTATAAGGGTATTTTTCCAAGATAAAAAGTAGCCTATGTCCTTCCCCGGGACTCAAACTATCTCCATACCAAATTTCATCCAAATCGGTTCAGCGGTTTAAGCGTGAAGAGGTAACAGACAGACAGACAGCCAGACAGACACACTTTCGCATTTATAATATTAGTATGGATAGTTTGGACTCAAACAGCCAGTAAATCCACTTATGGGTAAAGTAATGTGTCCTTTAGTATCTGTATGACTTATCCCTAAGACCCTCACTTGGGCAAGTCGGTGTGCGTGTAGTTGACAAGGTGCACCATCTTGCGCGCCGTCTCCCGCGCCAGCAGTACCACCAGTTCCTCCAGCGTCTCCGGCCGCGCCTGGTTCTCAGGCTCCGGCTGGCTTAGGGACGAGTACAGATCTTTGGCTTTCTTCCACGCCAGGACTGGGTCTGTCGCAACCTGGAAATATCATTTGGAAATATAGCTTGGTGACTATGAGTCTCAATACCAATGTTTTCTACCGCTCAATGTTAGCTGTACAATACCCTGGGTTTGCTTTGAGCACACTATCATAATTATCATGAATGAATGAAGACATAAGTAATAAATAATAAATAAATAAATATTAGGGACAATCTTAAACAATCTTACACAAATCGACCTAGTCCCAAACTAAGCAAAGCTTGTACTGTGGGTAATAGGCGACGATATACATAATATATAGATAAATTATAATACTTAAATACGTAGAAAACATCCAAGACCCAGAAACAAACATTTGTGCTCATCACACGAATGCGTGCCCTGGCCGGGATTCGAACCATGAATCGCCAGCTTCGTAGGCCATTGTGCAACCCATTGAACAAAACGTGTCGTCAAAATACAGTCAAAAAGTGATTTAAATACAGAAACAAGATCGTGGGAAGAGCTCAGACCGTAATAAATCCCTTTTGTAAGGTATGAAGGTATTTACGCTGTATACTTTGTTAAAGTGTTTTGGCATCAATGGAAATCTAGGCATCAAAGATTGCAAGGAGTATAGTATTCCTCAGGATTTTGAAAATTTCCTTATCATCAAAGAGGTTGGATGAATGTATAAATTAAATTTCAATAAAAATCAAACATAATTTCCTCAAGAAACCAATGAACTAGGTGACCTTGGCCGCGGCGAGCGCCTGGCGTATGGTGTGGTGTTGCAGCCTGCGACGAGAACTCCTCAAGATCCCAGGTATGATGCGAATATCCCTCTCGCCAGCCAGGCCAGAAACTCACCAGTTCGGCGACGTAGACGAGCACGTGGATCTGCTCGCGGATGGCCTTGGCCTCAGCGAGCGCCTGGCGCGTGAGTCGACGCTGCAGCTTGCGGCGCAGGCGCGCGCCGTGCTCCACCGCCTGCGCAGCCTTCGCGCGCCCGCCCTCGCCCGCGCTGTCCGCGCCGCTCACTATGATGCTCACTGTTGACCACAACAAACATTCCCTCATATCATCAAGGAACAAATACAAAAAAGATCTCTAACCAAAGAACACAAGCATTCATTCAATCTATCAGAAAGATAAAATTAAAAGCCTGAAGATTTAGCCTTTGCAACTTCTCTCAAGCAATTGTATATCAAATGCCTTCAATAGCTATCCAGATAATCCAAGTTGACATATGTATTACTTAATCATTAAGCCGTCGTGATACGGTACACCTCGTATCATATAATTTGTCAACCAAATCAATATTTTACTCATAAGGGACGCTGGTATTACTAAACACCTAATGTGAATCTTGAACATAATATAAGTAGCTTATCCCTACGAATCACTTTAAAGTAAAAAGTTTTCAATATTATTCACCCAGTAACTGTCGCACCATGTATGAACAGATAACATGAAATTAGAAGAGACAAGGCAATCAGTACAAAACTTCGATTACTGAACCTCGGGTTAACGCTCTGTCCGGAGGTTAATTAGGACTTGTCAGATTGTCTAATTGGCTATCAATCTGTGCAACCTGTATTACATCAATTATTGTATCTAGTTCCTGCTCGCCGGAGTAATTGCCGCGATAGCGGCCAGCCCGACGTCCAGAGTCCGTCCCGGTTAATTTTCCTGCCGATAACGCCCAGACTAGAAGCCCAGACTAGAAATAAACCGGAGTCACTACCAGGTTGACTAACACATCGGTCTCAAGGTTCTTGATATGAAGACTGATGTGTGCAGTCTCAGAGCAACCCTTAAAATGCCCAAATTTTAATGACGGTTTTCGCATGGTTTTAGCGGGCCATTATAAGCAACCAACAACAACAACTGTTCAACGATAAGACGGCCTGTTGTTTACCGCTTCATGAATGCATGATTCTCTTTTGTACTCCGTTTCGTTAGGTGTCCAATATAGAGTTACTTATTGTATTATTAAGTAACCACTTCGTAGATCAAAAAAATCTGGATCTTTTTAAATAAAATTGCAGGAAAGAAAGAGGCTATACCGACACGTTTCTATCATCGTAACTCCCACCGCAGAAACAAATTACATCCCCACTATGTGGATGCTTGGCATCCCATAAATAAACGGGCATCACGTTCATTTTTACCACGTACTTACCTACAAGTTGTGGAATGACCTTCCCCCTGAGGTGTTTCCAGAGCGCTATAACATGGGATTCTTCAAGAAGCGAGTTAACAGGGCATTCAAAGATTTACCAATCTTTGAATGCCCAGCATCGGCAATTCCTTCGTTGTTGCACATATGCATATGCGACGATGACCACTTTCACCAAGTGCTTGTCTGACCGTTAGCATTATATATAAAAAAAATAGAGTAAGAAAATTTTAAATCTTTTTATACAGCCCGGGCAAATGATGTAGCGGAGACCACTTTTTGAGGCTTGTAGTAAGTAGTTAAAATTTTCGCCACCTCATCATCCGTTTCAAAGGCTCACAAGATCAAGAAATCATATAACTAGACATGAAATTTATGACCAGTCGTTACGCACATAATGTGGCTTGGCCAGTGGGTGCAGGTTAAAAAGGGTAGCCCGATAAGGGCCATTAGACGGACCTCAGACAGGGCGTGAGGACACGCTATCGCACCGTGGAAAATGCCAACGTACTTAATTAATAGCTAATTTTAGATTTGTTTTATCTGTACAAACACTTAGGCCTCACCAAAAACAGTCTTGTGTAACAGGCCGAGATCAAAGTACAAACATTGCTGCAGATATCGAATGTTTTAAGTGTGTACGAGTGGGTACAACTTCCCGAATAAATATACGTTGATGACCCTATGCCCTTCGGAGGTGAAGACCCCGGACCGATACCTTACACGAACACGGTACGTGTCCCCTGTTTACTGTTTAAGAAGCCAGCTGCGTTACCTCAGTACATACCTACTGCCTCTCTTTTAAATAAAAACCGGCAAAATGTAAACGTACGTACAAAGTTTCACTAATCCCAAGTTAATGAGCCAGTTAAGTTTTTGCACCTGGTATCTATGGCTTCGCATACAAATCTTTCTTTCTTTCTTTCTTTATTCATGAACAATATTTACATTGTATTTGAAATATTTATAATTAATGTCATACTTAAGGCTAAATTATGTATGTACTAACACACTAAATTAAAAAAAAATAATAATAATAATAAATTACAATAATAATAATATTTAACAATAAAAATAATAACAAGTACAAAATTTCATTACAATTTTTTTTTTCTAGTTAACCATAAAATCTAACATGTCAGTCTGAGTATGAATTCCTAATAATAATGAATTAAAATTATCCGAATATCTCATCAACACTATAGCAGCATCTGGCTAACAAGAAGCATTTTAATTTTCGTTTAAGAATGGACCAGTTCGTAATAACCTTTAGCTCAGTGGGTAATCTATTAAATAACGTGACTGCCTGATACCTCGCACAATGTTTCACAACCTTAAGTCTAGGATAAAAAGTGTGTGTAATATTTTTCGTACGTGTGGCTAGCCTCAGTTCTTGATCCTCGTATGTGACGTTCTTAGATTGCGACTTAACAAATTCTGTAAGAAGAATAAAGACGTACAAACAGGGCACTGTGAGAATGCCCATTCTTAAAAAATGGATGAAGGCGTGTCATCGTTCGAATAGCTCTCTTTTGTGCAACAAAGGCTCTATTGATATTATATTTAAAACTATTGCCCCAAAACTTAATACTATATCGCCATTTCGATTCAACCAGTGCAAAATATACCTCTTTAAGTTGATCCAAGCTCAAATCGTCTCTCAGGCTTCTCAGAGCATAGCAAGCAGAGTTGATTGAGTTCTCTATTGCTTCTAGTTCTTTTTCCCAATTGAGGTTCAAATCAGTGTACATTCCGAGAAATTTGACATGATGCACCGGGTTTACAATCAAATCAGCATTTATACTCACTTCCACCTTATCATTTTTCTTAAGGTTAGGTTTGAAGAGCATCATTTCTCTTGTGTGTCTTGTTACTATTTAAAACAAGGTTGTTGCTAGAAAACCATTTATGAAAGGCCAATAAGGCTTTATTCGTTACTCTATTAAGCTCATCCATATTGCTGCTAGAGATAATTGCGTTAGTATCGTCTGCATAAACGACCACAGAGCAGTCAGGAACACTACCACATACGTAATTCACCAAATCATTTATGAAAACAGTAAAAAGAATTAGGCCTAAAATGGATCCTTGAGGGACTCCTTGGCTAATTTTAACTCGTTTCGACCTAATAGGCTCACCAACGCCAGATCCAGAGTTATTGAGTTCTACGTATTGATTTCTGTTTTGAAGATAATTGCGAATGAGATGGTATGCTTTTCCTCTAAACCCATAAAATTCCAATTTACTTAAAACTATCGAGTGATCTACTGTATCAAAAGCCGAACTAAAGTCAAAGAAGAGGCCCAATACCCTTTGTTTTTCATGTAATTTCGTCGCAATATCATCAATTAGAGTATCAATTGCATTTATCGTACCCAGCTTTTTTGGAATCCAAATTGTCTCGAGTTTATTATTTCATTAACCTGGAGATGCTTTAAAAAACGTTGTTTAAGGAGCTTTTCAAACATTTTCGAGAGTACTGGTAGAAGAGCAATAGGGCGATAATTTTTTAGATCATTTTTTGGCCTTTTTTATAGACGGGAATAATTTTCGCCACTTTTAGTTGCTCTGCAAAAATAGAGTTATCGAAACATTTTTTGAAAATAATTGCAGAATTGCGAATCAGGTGCAAACTTAACCTTACTTGGTGTTCAATAATGATTCTTGGAGATTAAAAAAATAACCCTGATATTTATACTAAATATTATAAAGTTGTAAGAATGAAATTTCTGTGCATTGAAGATATTTGAAAGAAATATATATATCGTAACGGACTATTGAAAGGTCACTAAATGTCAAAAATATTTTGTTGGATTTTTTGATGTTTGTATGTTTGTATGTGTCGTTGTGGCTTCATCATGCCAAATCGGCTAAACGGATTGCAACTATTTTTGATACGCGAGTAGCTGGGTATCCACAGACGGTTATAGGATACTTTTTACCCAACCGACTACGCTGACAAAAAAAAAAGCGTGTTGACTTTTTTTTCCTCCGCGGAAGAAGTTGCGGGCACCTTCTAGTATGGTTATAATTTCCCTGATAATAATTTTAGTTTAAATAATTCGTATTTAAATTTTTGCTTGGATTTTTTCTCCATTTTTCTTCATAAATTGAAATGTTAACTAATTTTTTAAGAATGTGCGAATTAAGCCCCTTAATTTGACGCGATAGCTAGACTTTGAATAACTGCCTCCTCTCAAATTATTATTTTTTCGTACATAATAAAAATATATTTTTAAATTGTTAATCTATAGTTACTGGGGTATGAAGTCAGGTAAAGTCCTCTTGTGCTTGAGTTCTACCAATCCATCTTGATCCGGTTGAAGTGTAGGACTTCGACCAGTGCACCCTGGAAACAACAGCAAGCAGTGGCCAATACTTGCTGTTGGCCTATAATACCCTGACAAGGGACGGTTCCTCCACGAACTCTCTGGATAGATTAATGGGGACAGGGGCGTTGGCTGAAGGGACGCGTATAGGTAGAAGCGTCCACCTGAGGGTCCCTCCACGAACTCTCTGGCAACAGAGCAGATTAGTGGGGAGGACTGGCCAAGAGGGAGGATTGGTCAAAAGGATGCGGATAGGCAGAGGGCCTGGGACTCGCTCCTGGAGGCTGTCCCTTTCCACCCGGAGGGTTCCTCAACGTTCCTAGGACGGTGTCGTTGTGGAGATTTATGAAAGGGATGGTTTCCAGGAAGGCATCGCCCCATTGCACGGAGGTCCTGAGAGAGCGATCACAGGGTCGTTAGCCGCGCTCTCGGTGTAGGTGTTGCCCCGCATGCGTCTGACATGGTGGGGCTTTTTAGACATCCACCAGAGCGGGGACCGCTTCGGCTGTCTCTGTTCGTTGTGAAACGTTCGCGATCCCGTGTCACCCCTACTTTTGAGGGCATACCACGGAGTTTTAGTCGGTAGATCACAGCTTCTCAGTTGAGTCTAACATACCCAGTCTCGTCCCCGTGGAGATGGAATCCAATGAGGATTTCTCCTTGTAAAGTAAAGTAAGAGCCCGTAGTCGGACGCCCGCAAGTCAATCCCAACTTACTACAGTTCTCAGCTGCTTTGCCGAGTCCTACAGCTGTCTCTACCCCCACAGAAGTACGTACTCCTGTGGAAGTAGGGATTAGACAGCGGCACTAAACGTTGATGGGATCCTTACTGTTGGGCAGCAGTGTACTTGTCGACGTACCTACTTTTCAGAGATGGAGAGCGCGCGGTCGAGCACCGAATCCGTGGCGCAGGTCACGCACGGCTCCAGCACTGCCGTGCCCAGCTGAATCGAGTAGACCAGCACTAACCGTCAACGGCATCCTGGGTGTCAGGCGGCAGGTACTTGTCGACGTATTTGTCGGCGGTGGAGAGCGCGCGGTCTAGCGCTGTGGCCGTGGCGCAGGTCACGCGCGAGTCCAGCACTGCTGTGCCCAGCTGCTTCACCGAGTCCGCGCGCCGCAGCACGAACTGCCGCGTCTCACTGTACATCTGCACATAAAGAACGTTACTTGTAGTGACATTTACGTAACTGCTATAACTAAATGTCTTGGCACCTAGGAAAATCCAGAGCATCAAGCACAATCACAAGTAATATTTGAAATAGCACTTCGCAAAATACGCCGCACTGCGTTTGCGAAAACTGATTCTTCTTACTGGCATTCTAACTAAAAATTCTAGCTCAGTACCGGCGTTAGGATAGGGCGCGGCTGGGCGAACACCCAGGGGCGCCTTCGGCTTCCTGTAAATTCGTCAGTTGAGCGCCGGCGCCGGTTGAAATCTCGCCCAGGACGCCGGTAATGCTAAAACCACCACTGGTCTAGCTCATGATGGGGTGATTCCAGTCCCAGCTGACAAAGAGCATACCGCATCACTTACAGCCTGCGGCGGCAGGTTGATGGAGGGCACGCGCCTCTCCACGACGTCAAGCGACGCGCACAGGAAGCGGTCGAGCTGGTGAAGCGGCGACTCCAACAGGTTCACCGCTGGCAGCGCCAGCTGCACGCCTGTCGCCAGCGACTTCTCGCCCAGGGACAGGTACCACCGGAACAACGGGTTCAACTCCTGGGGACAAGAGAATTTCATTAGCAACGCCATTGGGTAGTGAAATAGACAAAGAGAAATAAAAGATTAAGATTTTTCTGATTTATTTCGTGGGTTGTGCTGTAAGAGCTACCTGGATACCGAGTTTTTAGGATAGCTAGAAGTACCCTATAGGTTTTCCATGGACGGCAAGTTGTACTGAAACGCCTTTTCGAATTATTGTATCTTTGGATTGCGTTGGCTTAGAAGCTTGATTTTTTTACAGACATAAGTATTTTATGTTACTTTCAATTTGATACGTATACCTCCACGCGTTCCTGAGAAAAACGTTCTTGACAGACAGACGGACACCAAAGTAATCCTGTAAGGGTTCGTTTTTTCCTTTTGAGGTACGGAACCCTAAAAAGGAATAACTGACACCCAAGAAACGTAACAGACCAAAAAAAAATCGACACACCTTACAAAAAGAAATGATATCCCACCACAAACAAACGCACATAAATGAGTAGGTACACAGCGTAAATACACAGCACGCTGTCTCACACATGACCTGTTCTGGATCCACGGAAGATCAGCGTCATGGCACTCATGAGTGCTCTGACATATGCTGAGTGGACTCCATTTTTGTAAACACAAATATGATTGATTATAGCTCCTAGGTTTAGCTTTAAGTCTAGGTTAAGTCTATACATGTCACTTTTCCAATGTACTGCAATTTTTGTTGTTGTTTACAAAATAAATGTATCTTCTTCTTCTTCTTCTTCTTCTTCTTCTTCTTCTTCTTTCGTTGTAAAAAAGTTATCAGATTCCAGGAAAAGCCAAGCCCTTTACTAACCCTACACCTTAGTTTAAAAAGTATGGCTTGGCCGTTTCATTCTTTTAGGTGGCGTATTATACAGGGTGATCATTACAAATGGGTCAGTAGGGAGAACTCAGAAACTAGGAGAGATAGCGGAATCTGTTCTGAGGAACCATGGCGTCAATTTTAAATTTAACAATAATGGCATTCAATTTTTTTTTAACTATAAAGATTATTAATCTTTGCATCTAGGAAAATGGCTACATTTTGAACATTTACTGAAATAAAATAATTATCTTATTTTTGAGCTTTTCTTTCAATTGTTTAAACAAGATTCCATTAAAGATGTGCTACTTGTGACTTATGATTCGCACCATCAATAATAACAAAGAAAACACTTGCAGAATTTATAACATTGTTTACAGAGATTTTGACCAAAAGTTCCTAAGAACAGATTTCTCTATCTCTCATAGTTTCTGACTTCTCCATACTGACCCATTTGGATTGATCGCCCTGTATGTAAAGGTCCAGTTTAAAAAGACAACGTCAGACTATCAGATTCTTCTCAAGTGTGCGAGTCTCAATACTCAATACTTTATTGCACATAATGGTTTTACAGGTGTTACATTATTTACATCAATGCGATCACATTATGTACCCAGTTTATTGGGTGCAGCAATTGGAGGTAACTTAAATATTACAATTTAATATAAAAAATAAAACTTAATTTAATACACATGTCATACAAAACTGAGCAATATTGATACAAAAATTAATAAATTACAATAATTGATACAATAGAAAATATTACAATAGATTATCATTTAAATATTCCTGTACCGTGTAATATGATTTTATGATTAATAATTGTTTTAATTTATTTATAAATATGGAATCTTTTTTTTCGTCCTTTATATTATTAGGTAATTTGTTGTATATTTTGATAGACATTACAAGAGGGCCGGATGAGTGTAGCTTGAGTCGTGATGATGGCAATAATAATTTATTCTTATAGCGCAACGTTTTACATATTTCCCCTCTTTTGGTGTAGAGGTCGGGAAATTTTCGGACAAATTTACATAGTTCTAAAATATATATACATGGAATAGTAAGAATCTTGAGTTCCGTGAAATAGGGTTTACAGCTGTCAGTCTGTGTAATATTTACTAATATTCTGATAAGTTTTTTTTGTAGAGTAAGAAGACTTGGTGCATCTGTACTGTTTCCCCAGAATATGACCCCATAGTTAAAACAGTTGAAGGCGTATGCGTAATAGGTTGTTAATGCAGTTTTTAAATCAGTCGTTTTTTTTATTTCACGAAGTGCATAGACAAATTTTGAAATTTTGCTTTTAACATGTATAATATGTGATTTCCAACAAATATGCTTGTCTATTACTATGCCGAGTAGTTTGAATGTATCAACAACTTCTAATGGTATGTCATTATAGCTACAGGAGATATTTAATGAGTCTTTCTGGTATGGACGGAAGGACATGAGTTTTGTTTTTACAAAATTTATCTCAAGGTTGTGGTCGTTTAGCCAGTCGGTTACAATATTTAATATGTCATGGATTTTCATATTTAGGTTGGTATTATTGTGGCATGATGTGAGTATGGAGATGTCGTCGGCAAACAACACACATGGTTCTTTGATTACTTTAGGTAAGTCGTTGACGTAAATGAGAAACAGGAGGCAGCCGATAACACTCCCTTGTGGGATTGATGCATTTGTATTTTTTGCATCGGACTGTATATATTTTATTTCACCTGTCTCGTAATTGAAATACTCCAATTCTACATATTGTGGCCTATCTTTTAAGTACGAGGTAATCCATTTATGAGCTAAACCGCGAATCCCTATGCCGTGTAATTTATTTAAAAGTATATTATATTGCACTTTATCATACGCCTTAGTCATATCTAGCAACAATCCAATGGCGTATTGCTTATCATTAATTATATTGAGGATCTGTTGAATATACTTATATACTGCTAAGATAGTCGACCTTTTTTTACGGAAGCCATTTTGGGATTCATCAAATATTTTGTACTTTTCACAAAAGCTGTAAATACGGTTACAAATGGTTTTCTCATATATTTTTGACGCTGTAGGCAGCAGAGCAATGGGTCTGTAATTATTTGGGTCCGTCTTTGCACCCTTTTTATGAATTGGCCTAACCACAGATTTTTTTAATAAGTCTGGAAATACTCCTTCATGAAATGATTGGTTTATTAAAGTGCAAAGTGGTGGAGTAAGTTGATCTGCGCATTGCCTTAGTAAGGAAGGAGGGAGTTCATCTACACCGTGGCTATTTTTATTTTTCAAGTTTTTAATAATGTTATGTATTTCTCGGTAGGTTACAGGAGCAAGAAACATGGTGTTTTCAGTAGGCTGCACCACGGGTCGCCCGGGCGCTCCCGGTCTTCGTACGTTTTTACCAATAGAAGCAAAGAAGTCGTTGAATGTGTTAGCTACTTGTCTTGGTTCACATGTTAAGTTATTATTGATTTTCAGCGTTATATTGTTTTTATCCTTTTTAGGTTTTTTATTAGTTCGTTCATTTATGATACTCCACGTTGTTTTTATTTTATTATTTGACTTTTTTATTTTGTTGATGTATTCCAATTTTTTTGCTGTATTGATAATTGCTTTTAAAGCTTTTTCATATTTTTTGTAGTACCCATGTATAACTTTATTTTTAGTTTTTAAAGTGAGTATTTTCAACAATCTTTTGTTTTTACATGAAATTTTAATACCTTTTGTTAACCAATATTTTTTGTATTTTGTCTTCAATTTTATTCGTTGTTTAGGTATCGACTGGTTTAGAATATTTAATAGTGCCGTGCTAAATGCGTCATAATTTTCATTAGCATTATTGTTTGAAGTAATAATAGATGACCAATTAGTTGTATTTAGTAGTAACTTAAAACGCTCTATGTTAGCGTGGCTAAATATTCTTCTTTCTGTATACCAGTTTGGTTGTATGTGTAGTGGCTTAGTTAGTGGAATGGTGATAGCTGTCCCACGATGGTCTGAAAACCCTAATTATTTTACCATAGTATTGATTTGTTTACTTTCAAAGTTAGTAAATATTAAATCTAAGCATGTAGATGTAGTTTGTGCCACATGTGTGGGCACTTTAATATGTTGGGTAAGCTTGAACTCTGACATTAGATCTAGAAAATTGCATGATTTCAAGTTTTTGCTCAAAATATTTGTATTAAAATCTCCTCCTAATATAACGTTATATTTACTGTATTTTTTATTAACATATTTAAGAATCTGTTTTAACCTATCATAAAATAAATTTTCCTCTCGCCTGTTCCAATACATAACTATAAGTAGTATTTTTTCTGAAGGTATTTCGGCCGCGCAGACTTCTAACACATATTCAATCGACATATTCGAGATATCAGTTCTCTGTAAGCACTGGATATGATCTTGCATTAGTATAAGGACACCACCCCCTCCCCTTATTTTACGACAAAATGAAGCTGCAATTTTGTAATTAGTAAACTGTATGATTTCCATTTTTTCCTGAGACAACCATGATTCTATGATGCATATTGCTTGGTTGTCTTTATTTTGACTAATATAAGATTCTAGTAGGTGTTGCTTGTTGCATATGCTCTGTATATTTTGAAATAAAATTCTAAACGTGGTCCTGCTATGCTGAATAAGTGCTTCTGTGTTTTGGTGCATACCTGTATTTTGATTGTATGTTTGGTTCGATCCAATATTACTAGAAGAAGACATATCATTTACATTATTTACATTATGTTCGAAAAAAATAATTTGTACTATAGTCAATTTGTATTGATGTCAAAAGTTGTATTAAATCGTTAAAAATTGTTTTAAAACCTCGCCGGTTTACATTTCCAAAGCGAGAAAACATGTCGCTATCATATGTCAGATTTGAGTTAGAGTCCAACATGTAGCTGTATTCGTATTTCAAGTTGTTCTTATACATCAAATTATTAAAAATTTCAACACGCTTTATAAATAAATTCGAATAATTACTGATTTTAAATGTGGGCAGACAAATAATAATGTTGGTATGTTGAACATCGCTTAATTGTTTCTGTATATATCCAACCAAACTGTTATAATTTACACTGTTTTTAAAATCTTTGTCACCGATATATATGATACAGTAGTCGTTCAAAGTAAAATCACGTAGCTTGTTGACAAGGCCAGAAAAAAGCTCGCGTATTCCACCTCCAGGCGTTAAGAGTCATTCAGATTCAGTTGATTTGAATGTAACCGTCTGAGGGAAAAACTTAAGGGAAGTTTGTAAGAGACGCCATAAATAAAATCTAAAGTAATGAATAACGACAGATGACAACGGTCTTCAAAAAAAAAATATTTAAATAAATTTAACACCAGCCCAAAGTTCATCGAGTAAGTAAACGTAAAGTTGCTTCTAAAAACGTGATAATCTATACATCTTCTATACATATAATAAAGCTGAAGAGGGTCGAAAGTCTGTACAGTCGAGGTCAAAGATATATTTACAATTGAAAGTTCCAAAAATATCTTTACATTTAAATAAGTTTACACACAGCATGACAAATACATGCTTACAATGTACATGACATTTAAATTTTTACACTCAATGCGCCAAAGTTATGTTAGCAATCTTTCTTCCATAGACAAATTATCACACATTGCATGTTACAGAATAATATTTCAAACATACTTTTTTATACTACCACCTATTGCTACATACATATTTATGTTTACAGGTTGATTGAACCGTTCTTAATTTGAATATTGACATTGACTTGTCATGTCATATGAAATGGTTCTTCCTTTATTTTCATCATTTGCGTCTTATATTTCTTAAGTGTGTGTGTGTGTGTCGGTGTGTCTGTGGGTCTGTCTGTGGCATAATAGTTTTCAAGTGGATGGACCTACATCGTCTTTAAATAATTGTATATTGCTTTATATATACAGGGGATTCTAGAAAAGATACCTACTACAATATTTTTCAATAAAGAATAGTTTATACGGATATTTTGCAATTTCGGCGAGTACCACACAATAATGTATGATATATGCTTATCCGGAAAACTCTTAGTTGCCTTAGTATAAATAAAAACAAATACATTATGTATTTTTTTGTTATTTTGCTACTCCCGGCGAAGAGAATCAAAAAGATCTGTGCATTATTGAGTTACTAACACGATTTTACGACTTTGTTTTATATTATACAATAATAATGGATAAAGATTTCTTGAAAAAAAAAATCATTTTTTTATAATCATGATTATGTTACTTTTAGTGGTTACAAGGATATTTTTGTGACACCCTGTATATTGCTCAAGTGAATTTCGCGAAACCTTGTAAAATCAAAAATATTGAAAGTAATAATCACATACTACAATCAATTGACACATCACTGACGTCACGCCCAAAATGAAAGAGACCTAGAGATTATTTGACAATATGGTACTGTTTTCGGTGATTGTCATTATTTAAAATAAGAACGGCGGTTTAAATCAGACTGTAAAGATATTTATGTAGCAAAGAGGTGTAAGTAAAAAAATGTACGGTTGAACGTATAGTTTCCAATGTTGCTTTTAATGTAAATATGTATCTATGGCTCAATACTTTTCTGTAACATGTAATGTAAATATATATTTGTCACAATGTGTGACAATGATTTTATGAAAGAAAGGTTGTAAACATAACTATGGAGGATTGAGTGAAAAGATGAAACTGTCACATGCTTTGTAAGCAAGTATTTGTCATACTGAGTGTAAAGTTATTTAAGTGTAAAGATATTTTTGGAACTCTCAATTGTAAATATATCTTTGACCTCGACTGTACATAGAAGATATTCGAAAAAAAATTGGCCGGGGATACTTAAAATCGATAACAGAACACGTTCCAACAGTTTTTAGATTTTTTGTCTGTTTATCTGTTTATTTGTGCGCGTATCACATGAAAACGGCTGAACAGATTTTGATGCAAATTTTACTAATCGGTCGAAAAAATCCCCGGCCAGGTTATAGGCTATAAAAATTCAACCCTTAAGGGGGGGTAGCCACTACATTTGATTGAGTTAAGTTTGCACCTGAATCTTATCGCGCTATTTAGGAAGGAGGTGCAAACTTCTCTTAGACATGTGTTACGAGCCAACGAGTATCGAGTACCTTGCTAAACTAACAGGTGGCGCTAAAATTAATACCTTTTTGCCAAATCCATACTCATATTATAAATGCGAAAGTGTGTCTGTCTGTCTGTCTGTTACCTCTTCACGCTTAAACTTGGTATGGAGATAGTTTGAGTCCCGGGTTTGAGGCTACTTATTGTCCCGGAAAAATACCCTTATCCGCTTAAGGTGGACGAAGTCGCGGGCGGAAGCTATTTAATGAAATAAATCCGACTGATATCTACACACACATGCTTATTTCAATTAGACGAGTGAAACTCTGTATCGACACTCCATTGTATCGACACTCCATTGATTACATAGCAGATGAATGACGCCTTTAAATGCACTACTTCAATAAAACACGGTTCATCAATCGCGTGGAGCGTCTCGACTTGATCTACGTCAAAAGCCGTAACCAAGCTTATTTGCGCCCTGACCTGATATGATAAAGCGCCTGTCACTCTCGCACTCACATACGTGTCAGAAGGTGACGGCAGCTATGTCACTTATTTATCGCGTGACAAACGCAACCATCATAGGCCCGCTGAAAGTGCGACGGAAGCACGCACACGAGTACCTACTGCACACCACGATACACACTTAAATGCATATACTCTGGATCGTGAACCGATCGCAAGGATATTTCCATTTCAGGCAAAAACTAGATGGCGCTTTAAAACTAAACATTTAACGATGTTATAATTATAATTGATGAAAGAAACATTAGTACAGTAACAATAGGCTTGTGTCCTAAAACAAGTGCGAATCAGACTCGCTCACCGAGGGTTCCGTACAAACTTTCACTTACCCTAACATTATTATATTACCCGGTTCCGGTTGAGTTAAGTTTGCACCTGATATCTATTGAATTCCGTACAAATGAGGTGCAAACTTAACGCAACCGCGTTGTTCAAATTGGTTTTTTTGAAAATAAAAATAAAATTTGCTTGTTAGAGACATGGTTATTACTTTCGTGTAATATTTATTTTTATTTATACGAATGTGAAAATTTGTTCAATTGTGAAAATTTCAAATTTTATACTACTTGACCTAGTAGAATACATGTGTGCTAACCATGTTTATAAGTATTCCAAATTTCAAATAGATATCATAAGTAGTTTTTGAGATATGGCGCTTTAATAGTCGTACAGAGACAGACAGACAGAGTCGTGCCATAAGGGTCCCTTTTTTACCATTTTTGGTACGGAACCCTAAAAATATAATTAATCCGTCAGTTAGATTATCAAAAAATATTGGACACAATTTTTTTCTTTTGTCAATTAAACAATAAATGATGAAGATATAGCCCGTTAAAGTTGCCCGTGACGTCAGGCCGTGCGACAGTTTTTCGCACGGCGTGACGTCATGCGCCCGCACTTACAAACTTTGACACGCATTATCTTTGTATTTTTTTGTTTGATTGAAAAAAGAAAATATACGTGTCCAATATTTTTTTCACTTCTCCTGCTCAAAAAGTACGTCATATTAGCTTCGCGATGCGAGCCTAAAATAGTACATTTAGCTCCTAGGGTTTAAAAGAAAGCCATATAATCCCATCCGAATTTCTATGACACTGAAAAAAAAACTTGCGGCCAGCTACATACTCCTTACGAATAATTAAAAACAAACAAAACAACCTGATCAGATTGGCCAAACTTTCTGATAGAATTGCTCAAACTTTACTATTCGTTTTTCATGAAATATACAATTTCAATGTTAAGTCTTTTTATTTTCTCTCAGTCGAAGTGAAAAGTAGAGTGTTTAACACCTGGCTAAAAGCCACTATATAACACTCAGACATATTTGTAATCACTTCGTGTTATATTGGCTTATTTTAGCCCCTTGTCAAACAATCTACTATTGATAATATTTGAATAATGTTTTATTTACCTAGGAAACTACCCTATTAGTTGGTAAACGCCTAAGGTCTCACCAGAAGATCAGCGCTGGTTTTTGAGCTAGCATTATGCTGAGGTGGGACCTTTTCGTGGCATACCAGTTATTTTTATTTTTGTGTTTTACGTGTTTCATATGAACCGTAAAACCACCCAACAAGAGTCCAAAATCACCCGACTATGGTCCAAATTAAATCGAATTAAGGTTATTATTATAAATATGATCACAGGCAAAATTATTCATACTAATATTATAAATGCGAAAGTGTGACTGTCTGTCTGTCTGTCTGTTACCTCTTCACGCTTAAACCGCTGAACCGATTTGGATGTGATATGGAGATAGTTTGAATCCCGGGGAAGGATATAGGCTACTTTTTATCCCGGAAAAATACCCTCATTTGCGATAACCGAATTTAAGGCGGACGAAGTCGCGGACAGAAGCTAGTTTGATTATAATTCTAACGTATTAATCGTAAAAAATTATAATAATGATTGACATGTTATTTTCTTTCCGGATCATAGTTGGAGTGCCTAGTTGGGTGATTTTACGGTTATTATTTGTATGTTAAAGAAGAATAAAAATGTTCTCTAAACATCAGAAATAACGCTGTGTCACGCTTGCAAAGTTGAATAACTATAATTCTTATCCATAGATTGCATTATTAGAGCGTTTTACATATCGCGGTACGACTTTTTATATGGAGATTGTCAGTCATCTTGTTTTAATGGCCCTTGAATACTTATATCACTCCTTTGGACTAAATATTTATTAACACGTATCACTCGCTAAAACAGAGTTGTAAGTTTCACTTTTAACGAATTTTTAAGCATTGTGATAGTAACATAACGTCTAATTTTACTTACCCTGAAAATTTTGCCAGCGATAAAATGACACTGAGTGGTGGATAGCCTTCGATATGACCACAGTTCAGACTCAAAACTGTGCTAACCTAACCTACTTTTGGTGGTCGTCGTAATTAACAGGTGTCGCGAACTCTTTTGTGCAGAAGCCCTTCACAGGCGCGCATAGTGAAAAGATTTCAAGTTCATTTATTTTGCAATCCGCCACACAAGAACATTACTGATTGATTAATTAGATGATTAGAGGCTACCTTAACCCTGAAGTATGTCTTCTCGGTGACGTCAATACCGGACTCCACGATTGTGATCGTGGCCAAGCCACCACCGGTAGCCGCGGAAACTGAGGCTTCGATGACGTAGATAGCCACTGGAAGATTCCTGCAGACTACCTTAATCCTGAAGTATATCTAATCGGTGACGTCGATGCCGGACTCCACGATAGGGATGGCGGTCACGCAACCACCTGCAGACGAGGCCACTGAGTCTTCAATGACGTAGTCACTGGAACATTACTGAAGACTACCTTAATCCTGAAGTATATCTTCTCGGTGACGTCGATGCCGGACTCCACGATAGGGATGGCGGCTACTCGCGACACCACTTGCAGCCGCGGCAACTGAGGCTTTGATGGTGCAGTCACTGGAACAAAAAAATATATTTTATATTTCCGTTATTAAATAAAGATAACTCTAAGCATGATACATTTTTAAGGGTTTATCATAAAAAATATCAATATTAAACTCCTTAGTAGCAATAGCAAAACAAATCGCTTGTAAATATTTAATTTCACTTTTCAATAATTGAACCAGTCGCTAACCCCCACTAACAACTGGCTGGACTATATCCAAGTCAATATAAAAATTACTCATTTCAAGCACTTGCACACATTTAGAGGTTCAGGACACAGTTTCCCAAACAAGGAATTGATTTGAATGATAATGCTCTATGGCATTAAGTCTGTATCTTATTAAAAAAAATCATTTACAATTAAATCAAAATAAGTAAACACAATAAGTACTTATAAGAAGTGAGGCCAGGGATAGAAGCGCTGCGACGGAGTCTTAGCTTACTGAGCACTAAATAAGCTATTCGCAGTGCATCATCGATCCCTACCGACGCAAGAAAGTAACCCTTTGCACTTTGATAAGATCAAATGCAGTCATGATGATCACCAACTTGACCTTTGCCAATAAGATCGAGAGAGTTCTCTTATTCTTAGACACGTGATACGAGCCACGCTCAGCCTGCGTCAGAGAAAGTCCAATTACAGAACAGTTAATTGTCACAGTAAACAACTGCCTACGCAAGGCCTACGAAAGAGATTTCAAGGGCAAATCGTGCAAAGACGCATAATGAAACAAACAATTGTCACAATACTATTAAGTATGGGCAAGGACCGTTCAAACACAAGGACTTAAATCGCCATACTTTTGGATCGTGCCCCGACCGCAAGAGGATATTCAAAAATTAAACATTTAACGATGTTAAAATTAAACAAAAAACATACTACTTAGAGGAAGTGTTCATTCGTAAACTTTACCCCTTTTTGTAGACAATAGACAGTCCTTTTGGGGTCCCTGGTATGCTTACCTGGAGCTTGTACCGCTGAATTTTATTTTTATATCCACGGAAAATTACATTGCACTAAATCATGGCCTATACTAGGAATAATCTTCAACAACAACCTATGTACGTCCTACTGCTTGGCATAGGCTTCCTTTCATGTATGAGAGGAAATACTGCAAATATTAGGAATTAATTTATTTCCTCTCGATTATGTTCATCATCTCTCATCATCTCAATCACTCGACCAACGGAGCATCAGTTTTACGGATGAACCCATCTGCTTGGCCCTTGTAAATATATTGAGATCCTTCGTACCCTATAATACTGAAATTTATTTGGACTTCATAATGGTCTTTGTTTTATTGTTCATAAACTGACCAGCGATTGACCCCAGAATCAGCTGATGGTAAGTGACTACGGGGTCGAGGATATAGCTCGCTGGCTCAGTAACAGCCTATTCACTCCTGCCTTGAACACAACAAAATTTTAATTTTCCAGAGATTGGCAGAGAATTTCATTTAGTTCACCACTTAAAAATAAATAAATATCAGAGACAATCTTATACAAATCGACATAGTCCCAAACTAATCAAACTTTGTACTATTGGTACTAGGCGATGATATACATAAGATATAGATAAATTATGCTACTTAAATACATAGAAAACATCCAACTCCCAGGAACAAGTATTCGTGCTCATCACACAAACATTTGCCCTGGCCGAGATTCAATCTTATACGTAAGTATTTAAGAGTCCCCGGGTAAGCTCGGCTCTCCATACAAACGTAGTTACGCTCTCCTTTTAAATCGACTTGCTAGTTTGGTCTGAAACTTTGTACTTAGAATAAGTTAAGGTATATGCAGGCCTGTAATTACTTTATGTAGCTTCAGATACCATAGTAAAAAAATACAGCTAGTTTAAGCTTTTGATACAAAACTTGTTTTTGCAATATTTCGTTTGTTTTATAAACTGGAGCCATATAAACTAATTACAAGCCTAGATATACCTCATGCTATTGTATATGGAAAGTTTCGTTACAATCGAACACATAGTTTTAAAATGAGAACGACAATAAGGTACGTTTGTATGGGAAGGTGAAATTTGGCCGAGCTTGCCGGGGACTCTTAATGAGTTGGCGCAATAAAATACGGTTTACTTTTGCATTTATGTTTCACAGTGTCAGCAAAAAACTTGGTTGAGAAAAGAGCATCGAAGTCATACCCGGCGGCGCTCCTTGGCTTTTGCTCACAGCTTGCAAGTAAGCCTCCGCCCTCTGGGCTATGGAGCCCTTCCCCTTCTTAAGACCCACGGTGCAGCTCCCGTTGAAGGTCTTCTTGTAAATGTCCCCGTTCCCCGCCATGCCCCCCGATACCGTGATCCTCGCGCTGTACTCCGCAGACATTCGATCCACACTTAAATATATTCACACCTTGATATCACTTGTACCTCTCGACAGTGAAACAACTCGATAACTGATGCCTGGCGGCTTACAAGCAATGACATATTACAAAGGTTATCTCGGCGTTTAAAAATATTGGATCTATTTGTTGTGATCATTTAGTTGTAATATTTAGGTCATCGCTTGAAGCGGGGATGATGTCATGGAATAGACGGGAGATAAATGCATTAGCATCCATGTTAAGCGTGATTAAGTAGTTGGGTCCATTTCATCCTATAACCATGTCATCTTAATATTCTAGTAATAATAATAAATGGTCGATCAATGGAGATTTTTCATTAAGAACTAAATGTTTCTTATGTAAATCTGTAGGGGAGAATTGGGATCCTTCGTACACGGGGTACGTTCGTACAATAGGGTACGTGCATGATTTTTTTTTATCGTTTTTTTAACAAAGTATTAAAACCCCGTAAAAATTATTTCAAAAAGTGGAATTAAAATTATAATCGGCCAAGAAATACGTCTGATATAGTCACTAATTAGACCGCGATTTGACAGAGAGGCCCGACATGTACTGTTACCTCATAGTCCACGCCGGCCATATAAACTCCATATCAAATACTGTTTTGCTAGAAAGAGATAAAATGAAATGTTTGATGGCTTATATCGTGGTTATTTTTATAATTATTCGAAAAAATATTTTTGTCTACCGTTTGTCACATGAATGAGCTATTAATAAAGCATAAATTAAAATTCATGCATATTCCCTACATAGTCATTAATAGATAGACTAAGTAGACTACGGACAGATCTTTGTATGCATTTTTTTCCTAAGATATCATTTTGTGAAATAACTAGAAAAAGCCTGCAACTTCGTTCGTGGAGGAGAAAAAGTCATAACGCCTATTTTTTTCTTCAGCGTCAAAGTATCCTATAACTATCTGGAGATACCCAGCTACCCGTGTACCAAAAAAAATTGAAATCTCTTTAGCCAATTTAGCGTGATTAAGCCATAACGACACATACGAAAATACAAAAAAAAAAACCCCAAAAAAAAAATCACTTCATTGACCTCCAAATAATCCGTTACAATCTTTTTTTTTAATATCTTTAATGTGCAGACATTTAATTTTTACAACTTTATAAAAGTATAGATAGTTAATACGAATGTGTCCGTATTCCACTTACTTTGTCTAATGTACGAACGTGCCCCGTGTACGAAGGGTCCCAATCTTTCCCCTACATACATACATAGCATCACGCCTCTTTCTAATAGGAGTAGGCAGAAGCTACTTCTATCCACTAGCTACCAGATTTGCATACCATTTTCACTTCAAAAAGTTTCACTAAATTTCTCGTTCATAGTCTGTAGCATCAAAAGCGCCAAATATATCGTCACACAACTTTATGCCCATAAGAATAAAGACGTGCTGCGATATTTTTGGCACTTTGGATGCTACAGACTATTTGACGTTGACTCCAAGTAAAAGGAAAAAACCGGCCAAGAGCATGTCGGGCCATGCTCAATGTAGGATTCCGCAGCCGTTTATACAAAAAATGCACTACAGATCAAAAAAAAAACACTAACAAAAGATATCTCCCCGGCACTTACCTCCTTTTGCTGAGAAGCGCAGTTTTTTGGCAATAACAAAATTTTCGTTGAAAGTAGTTATAAGCTTTATATTTGTACATTTTTTCATATTTTTTGAAAATACCATTTAGAAAATAGAGGGGGGGAGACAAATTTTGCTACTTTCGGAGGGAATATTTCCGAAAATATTGACTTTCATTCACACTGAACAACTTTTCATGCGGGGTCAACCACAAAATCGCGAAAAAAAAGAAACTAATTATCCGGTATAAATGGAACAGCATATTTTTTTCGCGATTTATTGGTTAGCGAGAGGCAATACTTGGTACTACGCATTGTACAATAGCTAGGTTATGTAATATTTGTATCACAACCCAGGTTTGCATGGCTCAACTGGGCGTCGTCCCGGAACCACGTTATCTTCAACTTTAGACCTCCTTATCGCGTTACTCACGCCCAATCCGGGCGGACTCTAGCCCTCGAAGACACGCGTAGGTCTTAAAAGAATGATTCACAAGGATTATCTCGCTACATTGATTTATTATTATATACTGGATACACAGACTTGCACAAAACCAGGGATCAGAACCAGTATTTTTTTAATCTTCTAAAATAAACTGTTTAGGAGAAGAGATATTAATCACAAAACATCTGATTCAAGTTCTAGAATTTTAATAAAATATACGAAAATCTCGAAAAACACTAATCGTTTTCCGGATATTTAGTATGAAAAAAATACTGGTTCCGATCCCTGAACAAAACAACTAATAGAAACCGGCCCAAGAGCATGTCGGACCATGCTCAGTGTAGAATTACGCAGCCGTTACTACAAAAAAATACAATAGAAAAGCAGAAGAGCTTATCTTCGTGGCACTTACGTTCTTTTGTTGAGATGCGCAGTTTTTAGGCAAGTATTTCTTAAGCTTTATTTTTGTAATTTTTTCTTCTGTTTCCGCGATTATTACTCATTGAAATAAAACAATCCACCCGTCCACCCATGACCATGGAAAGCTGAAAAGCTTCCGAAACGTCGGGAACTCAAATGAGATAATATACGCGATATAATCCGTTAAATTGTTTTATTTATCTTTGAATTTTTTTTCCTTACATAAAGTACGAATGGGGCCCGAAAATCCATGGGTCATTTGCAGAAAAGTGATTGTCCCAAAATTTTGTAAGAAAAAGTATTTCTCGGGTACGTTACATTCATAGAAAAAAAATCATTCATAATTAAATGTAACGAAACTGAAAAAATGATTGTCCCTAAATTTTGTACAGATAAATATTTATCAGGTGCGTTTAGGTAAGATAAAAATAAATTTAACCAGCCAAGAGCATGACGGACCATGCTCAGTTAAGGGTTCCGCAGCGGTTCATATAATAAAATGCAGTAGTGATGAAAAAAATACGTTATGAAAAAGTGCACTAGCAAAGGAGCGTATCTCCACGGCACTTACGTCCTTTTGCTGAGAAGCGTAGTTTTTCAGCAATAACTCAAATACTGTAATAACCGATCAAGAAAATGTTTTTTTTTTTTTTTAGTTTTATTAAGCTTTATCTTTATATTTTTTTGTCAAAATGTTCGGACATAAGGGTTAAAAAATAGAGGGGGGGGGGGGGGCATAATAGGGCACATGCATGATTTTTTTCGCTTTTTTTAACAAAATATTAAAATACCGGAAAAACTATTTCATAAAGTGGAATTAAAATTAAAATCGGCCAAGAAATACGCATGATATAGGCATTTTAAACTACTAATTAGACAGCGATAAGACAGACAGGTCCGACATGAACTGTGACGTCACAGTGCACTCCGGCCATATAAACTCCATATTAAATTCTGTTTTGCTAGAAAGAGATAGAATGGAATGTTTGATGGGTTATGTCTTGATTATTTTTATATTTATTTTAAAAACATATTTTGTCTACTGTTTGTTACATGAATGACCTTTTAATAAAGTCAAAATATAAATTCATGCATATTCCCTATTTAAGCTACTTTTGGAACGATTATTTCTTAAAAAATTAAATCAAAATATTTTTTTAGAGACTTCAAAATGTTTTTAAAGAACTGTCGAAATATATGCCACACTTTGATATTTGCTGAAAAAATTATAATATGCCAGTAATATCTATGCATATTTCAACTTCCGTACGTGATATTTTGTAAACAGTCAAGCGATGTAATATATCCTTTTTGGAGTTTGTTGAGTTATTGTTGATGCTTACGGTTAAAAGTAATGTCTTTCTGTTTTTTTTGTTTCTAGCATTCAATATTTTTTTTGTTAAATATATCTTGCACCCTCGATTCCTGCTTCATTTTTTGGAAGCAGGAATCAGGAAGGCAGCAGGGACCAAATTAACGTAGGCCTTGGAGGCACGCGAATGTTAAATCGACGATACCGCTACTATTGGTGGTTCGATGAGTTTTGTCCGCACAACTTACTATTGCTAATTTCAGCCATTGCTTATGCACATATTTATGAAACTTCCACATTTCTTCTGAATGTGTAAACACCTAAGTGTCTGACCAAGCATCTCCGAGGTACTCATACGAGATTCGGATGTAAAACCCAGTTAAATAAGCCCAGAAAAACAAGCTTCTGAAAAAAAACCGGTCAAGTGAGAGTCTGACTCGCGCGTCGAGAGTTCCGTACAAACTTTCACTTATTCCGACTTAACTTGCCGCTTGAGTTAAGTTTGCCTCTGGTATCTATGTCGTCACATACAAATTAGGGGCAAACTTAACCAAACCGGGTTATCCAAAAATGATTTTTGGTGATTTAAAAAAAAGCAAGACAGCCAGATGTATGGTTATAATTTTCGTGTAATATTCATATTAAATTACATAATTCCAGATTTTTTCGTAAATGTCGGAGATAAAGGGGGAATATAATTTTTTTCCACATTTTCCTTAATAAAACCAAAATTAAGCACGACAAAAAATTAATTTAATTTTTTTCAAAATACATTTATGGGCTGACTATGTTTATAAATTTTCCAAATTTCAAATAGATAGCATAAGTCGTTTTTGAGAAATGGCGCTCTAATAGTCGGACAGACAGACCGATCGACAGAGTCGCACCATAAGGGTTCCTTTTTTACCTTTTTGGTACGGAACCCTAAAAACTAACGGTGCATTATTTTTGCAAATCAGCTCACAATTGGAAATTTTAATGTAACCTTCTAATTACTCTAGATAATTCGTACAAAATTCGCTATTTTTTTTAAACTAAGCCGGATGGGTTGCCATGTTATCGTGTTTCGCTAACACATAACGTGTTATTAATTTATTATATTACTAGCAGCCGCCCGCGACTTCGTCCGCCTTAAATTCGTTTATCGCGGATATAAAGTATTTTTCCGGGATTTAAAAGTAGCTTTATATCTTTCTCCAAAACTCGATATTTTATTTACTAATTTAAATGTGAAGCATATTACCAAGATTTCAAGTTCCTAGCGTAAAAAAATATTTACTGTCGATACAAATTTTCATCCCCTTTTTCGTCCTTAAAAGGGATGAATTTTTTACATACATTATAGCCTATGTCCTATTATAATATATAAGGTACATAACTGGAAAGTTTCATAAGAAATCGTCCAGTAGTTTTTGAGATTAAGTGGAACGTACATACATACTTTCAAGTTTATAATATAACCTAACTGTTTTGACGCTTTTTGTTTGCCGATTCGAATGGATAACTTTACTAACATGTTAGCAAAACAATATTTTTAACGTAACATGGCGCCGCGGACCCGGCCTAACTGACCGACTAGTCAATTTAAATACTTTTAGAGACGTTAAATTATATATTTTACCACACGTTTGGCTTAGTTGGTTGCTCAACGGTAAACAAAGCTGACGGTACCGGGTTCGAATCCCGGCTAGGGCAAGTATTTGTGTGATGAGCTCGTATGTTTGTTCCTGGGTCTTGGGTGTTTTCTATATATTTAAGTATTATTTTGACGACCGGTGTAGCTCAGTGGGAGTGACGTTATCTGCGAAGCTGAGGTCCTGGGTTGAAATCCCGGTAAGGGCAAATATTTGTGCGATGAGCATAAATGTTTGTTCCTGAGTCTTGGATGTTTTCTATGTATATGAAGGTATATGAGTAATATATCTATTAAATATATCGTCGTCTAGTACTTATTGAGCTTACCATGGGACTAGTTCGAATAGTGTAAAATTGACCCTTTATTATTTATTTATTTATATTTATAATTTATTGGGTGTTTTCTGTGTATTATTTATTATTTAATATATACATATCTATATTATGTATATCGTCGGCTGGTAACCATAGGACAAGCTTTGCTTATGTTAGGACTAGGTCTATTCGTGTACTAATGTCCCTGATATTAATTTATTAATCAAAACCTTATCAAAATAAATTTAACTTTAAACAAAAATTCAGTCCAAACATAACCATCCTATGCATTTAATTGACAAGATGTTTTTCATAAGTTTCATTGACATTGCTTTGTTTAAGTGAAATGGCCAGTTAAGTGCCAGTCAATAATAAAAATAATCATAGAGGTCTTATACACTGACTATTGACTATCTCATTAAAGGTGTGTTTTTACGTAGCAAAGTCGTTTGTCTTATTTTACTCCAAAAACTAACACAAACTTTTAAATCTTTTATCTTAAGTTTATTTTAAGACGAGTACTACCCGCTCTAAAAGTATTGCTTTACTTCCAGGGACTTAGGTGAAAATCTACCTCCAAATCTACATATATGGAGGTATTCAATACCAGTAATCATCAGATTAACGAGTGGTTTAAAAGAAAAACTTCACAATGAGGCCAATTTAGTATATATTTTCGTATGGAGCCAAAAGATAGCTTTGTACTTTATTCTGATTTAAATGTGTTGTCAACTTACCTGGTAAAAATAAATACCTACCCCATCCAAATTATATATGTGATTTCAACATGAATCTCCTATTCCACGAAATATCTCTAAAATTGTAAAGTTTGTTAACGGCCATTATAAATGAACGCTAAACAGCATAAGCTTTAAACAATATAGCTGTAGGTAAAGTAAGTACTTTGGTAAGTTTGGCCAGTGACCGAAAACACCGCAATGAAGGTCGAGTACCTATGAACGTTATACGTACCGTCATTAAATCGGCCAAATGGTATTTATTTAATTAAAATTACACCCATAATAATTGATTTAAAACAAAACTGTTAAAAATGCGTTACACAGCCACTTTAAAATCGTTATTTTTAAAAATAGGAGAATTGGTGAGGTCACAGCTTAAAACAACCACAACAATTGAATTAACTTTAGTTTTTTGAAGCCTGTTGATAAATACACTTCATTGTGTTTAGACATGAATAAATAGGTAAACAAACTCACTGTTGTAAGTCCTGTTCTGTCGGTGTCGGTGACGATGCTTCCAGCTTGAGGTCCCGGGCGCCACTGGCTGTGCGGGCGCACACGGCGCGCGGGCGAGGGTGCTACGGAGCGAACCGGACACTCGCTACGCAAATGGCATTAGCCGCCTATCTTAACTAATATTAAAAATATGAAGGAGTGTTGGTTTCACAATTTGCAAATGGATAGAATAGCGACTGGAGCATAGGCTATTTTTATCTTAGAAAAAAGCACTACAAATACTTTCTTAAATTCTTTTGACCATATCTTCAATGTACAGACATCTTATCTTTACAATTTTATAATATACTAGATAGTGCCCGCAACTTCGTCGAGTCCAGTAACAGGTCGACACTTTCCCAAATTCGCAACTATAGTTAATTTGCTACTTTCCCTAATTCGACACTTTAATTCATTCGCTACTTTCCCTAACTCGACACTTTTTTGTATTAGGCACATGGCTTATCGGATATATTCCTATTTTGACACTTTGGTAAACATGTACAATTCCGCTCTAAATCTTTTGTGCTATCGAGTTCAGTTTTTTTTGTAAACTGTTCATTTACCTTTTTACCCTCTTTTTCGTTATATACCAAACCGGTTTGCTATGAGGTATTACGTAGCAGTGGCATGGCGTCCATACAACTTGATTCCCACCGGCTTGTCCACTTCAGGTCGATTGAGCACCATCCTCTATTGATATTGATACTGAAGAAAAAGTAAGCCAAAACATCCTCCAGCTTGTCTTGGAAATTGCTTGACGCCACGCCACTGTTACGTAGGTATATTCACGATCCATTTAGTCCTAGATACATAGAGTCTGTTCGGAAAGAGAAGACGCGTAGAATGTATTGGCTTCTATATATTTCACCGATCTTCTCTTTTCCGAACAGACTAAATGTTTTACCTTTTTTACATTTTTCAAGCACTGATTAGTCTGATTATGAATCTCCTTGGTCAAGTACTGGCCACTTGATAAGTTCCACTGTTATATCTGTCGCTACTGTCATATCTGTCGGCAATCTGTAATTTATATTAAAGTTACTATTTACGTTTAATTGTGTTGTGTACCTATTGAAATTCCAACAAATTATTTTGCAATGGCCGCGGGAGAAGACCTGACATTTATTTTAAGTGAGCGAAACAAAAAAATGATTATTAAAAGTGGCTATCGATATAACTTTGTTCGTGAAAACAAAAACAGGAGTACTTGGTGGCGATGCAAGAACAAGGAATTTTGCAGAGGTAGTTTGACATTAAATGCAAATTCGAAAATAATTCGTCAATCTGAACACCTATGTGATCCTGATCCTGCTACTAACGTGATTGACGAAGCTTTGCATAATTGCATGATGAAGGTCCAAACAGAATTCGGATCCATAAGGAAAATTTATGAAAAATGCTTTAGTCATTTAAAACACGCGGATTCAGATTTTGTTGATGACGTTCCATCTTTTAGCTCTATTAAAAATAGACTGTATAGAGCAAGACGAAAAGCATGGAAGGTTAAAAATACTGTATACAAAAAACTTGAGGAAGTTAAGATATCAGGAGATTTGGCAGAAAACTTTCTAGTATTAGATGATGGGTCAACTGAAAAGATATTAATCTTCATGACATCATACGCATCGGAAATATTATCGAAAGCTAAGGACATTTTTTGTGACGGTGTCTTTAAATATGTGCCACTGCCTTTCAAACAACTATATTCGTTTCATGCTGACATAGGTAGTACAAACACGGATACCAATATAGTACCATTGATGTACTGTCTTCTACCGGACAAGTCAAAATCAACATACCTCAGAGTATTGCATTTTCTGAAGACGACATTACCAACTTTTTCACCGGACAAATTTCATGTTGACTTTGAAAACGCCGCTATTAACGCTATAAAAGACGTTTATCCCTTGGCCAAAATAGTTGGATGTTTCTTTCACTATCGACAGTGTCTATTACGAAAAGCAAAAGAATTAAATATTAACGTTGAAATGGATCCTGAATATACTTCGAATAAAGAAAACCGTAGATACGTCAATTGCTGTGCAGCTATGGCATTTTTACCAATATTAGATCTTCCGGAGGCTTGGCTTACAGTATTTGAGAAATCGCCACAAGGACCTGAATTCGACAAATTTAATCAATATATGGCTGAAACTTGGTTAACTACATACATTGATATATTAAGCTGCTATAATGAACGCCACCGAACTATAAACTTCGTTGAAGCATGGCATCATCGATTAGCACATAATATTTCAGAAAGAAAACCAAGCTTATTTTTATATGTTTCAATTTTAAAGAGGGAAGCTAATAGTGTTGATTTCCGAATACGGCAAAAAAGCATTTATATTAGTGAAAAGAATAGAAAAAAGCGGTCTATGTTGTTGGACCAACGCATTGATCACATAATTAATGATTATACCACAAACAAAATTGAAATGCGGCAATGCTTGAACCAATTAAGTCTGATAAATACGACAAGATCGCTAACAAAACGTGTTAAGTAGGTAGGATTACTTGTGTATATAAATATTCTGTCTTAACATATTCGGCATCATTGTGTTATGTTTAGTTAGTAAGTGTGTCATACTTTCTAGCGGTGAAATGATATCGTACGGAATTAAAACCTACATCAAAACATTATACGAATAATGTACTAAATTGTACGCTAATAAAAACGAATACTACACGACCTTACGAGAAAACGATGATTAATTCTGTCACCATGATTATGATTGATTATGTGATGATTAGTTGTGTGTACCTAGCGGTGAACAATTTATCATTGTTTTCTCGTAAGTACATATAGTATATTTTTTTAATTAGCGTACAATTTCGTAGATTATTTGCATTTTTTTTTGATATAAGTTTTATTCCGTACGATATCATTTCACCGCTAGAAAGTATGACACTAGTAGGTACTTACATATAATTGTAATAAGACATGTATTGTGATGTACTTGGGTACTTTTTAGTTATTCAAGGTGTTGTTTTGAGAGTTTCAATAAATTCAGTTGTTTTATGTTTTAATACAATATGTTTTCTCATCGACTGTACCAAAGTGTCAAAATAGGAATATATCCGATAAGCCATGTGCCTAATACAAAAAAGTGTCGAGTTAGGGAAAGTAGCGAATGAATTAAAGTGTCGAATTAGGGAAAGTAGCAAATTAACTATAGTTGCGAATTTGGGAAAGTGTCGACCTGTTACTGGACTCACTTCGTCAGCGGAGGAAAAAAAATATAACCTCTTTTTTTTCTTAAGCGTAGTCGGATAAAAAGTATTCTATAGCCATCTGAGAATGACCGTGTAAGGCAAATAGTCGAAATCCGTTTAGCCGATTTGGCGTGATGAAGCCACAACGACACGTACGAAAATACAAAAAAATAAAAAATAAATCGCGTCAATGACCCTCCAAATCAAATCAAATCAAATCAAAATATTCTTTATTCAAGTAGGCCTAGTTACAAGCACTTTCGAAATGTCAGTTACATAAGAGTGAATGTTTGCTGGGAGAAATACAATATGATCCAACATTTGCTGCAAGGATTAGGGAAACCCAGAAAAACCTAAACAGATCATTTAACTTAAGTGTAATATTATTGATAAAATCATCATTTTTAAAATTAAAATAATCAATAACATAAATCCCAAAATGATTGTCAATAAAAAATAAATAATCTAGAATGTGTCTAGAATAAAATTCTAAATGTCAGAGTATATAAAACAATTAAGATTAAAATAATTATAATACCTTAGGTATTCGTTAAAATAATTATTCATATACCTACATGACGCTATAATTTACATTAATCCCACGCGGCTTCATCATTCATGTAGTCTTGTGTGCTATAATAAGCTTTAGAAAATAATTTTCGTTTCACAATATTTTTGAATTTACCAATAGACAACTCAGTTATGCTGCTAGGAAGTTTATTATAAAATCTCACACAGTTACCCATGAATGATCTCCTTATTTTATGGAGCCTAGTAGCAGGCACTGCGAGCTTATGCTTATTTCTAGTATTAATATTATGTATATCACAGTTCTTCTTAAAGTCGGTAATATTTTTATGTACATACATAATATTCTCATAAATGTATTGACAATGCACTGTCATTATATTAATGTCCTTAAACTTATCTCTAAGCGACTCTCTATAGTTCATTTTATATATCTCACGAACAGCCCGCTTCTGCAGAACAAATATAGTATTAATGTCGGAAGCACTGCCCCATAGTAAGATGCCATACGACATAATACTGTGGAAATAACTGAAATACACTAATCGAGCCGTTATCACGTCTGTTAATTGACGAATCTTACTTACTGCAAAAGCTGCAGAACTCAGTCTTTTCCAGAGATTAGCAATATGGGGACCCCCATTGGAGCTTAGAATCTAATGTTATACCGAGAAAGACTGTACTATTAACTAGTTCCAGTTCCTCACCTTTAACCATAACGCTTGCTTGCTCGTGTTTTACGTTACTCGTGACAAACTTAACACATTTAGTCTTTTTCTCATTCAACAATAAATTATTTACATTAAACCAATCTACTAGTTCATAGATAGCATTGTTTACGTCATTGTAGGATCGTTGATTTCGTACGACTTTGAAAATTAGAGACGTATCATCTGCAAACAAAACTATCTCATGGTGGGTCTTTACGAGGTGTGGCAAGTCGTTTATATAGATAAGGAACAGGAAAGGTCCCAATATTGATCCCTGCGGCACACCCATAGAGATTAATGACCCCGGTGAACGCTTTCCATTCACGTCAACCCTTTGTATTCTACCATTTAAATAAGACTCTAATAAATTTAGTGCTGATCCTTTAACTCCGTAGTGGTGTAGCTTCCTGATCAGTGTCTCATGATTAACGCAATCGAATGCCTTAGATAAATCACAGAAGATGCCTAAAGCATCTCGCGATTCCTCCCAGGCATCGAAAATGTGTTTTACGAGCTCAACTCCGGCGTTGGATGTCGAGCAACCCCGCGTAAAACCGAATTGCTTACTATGCATCAAATTATACAAATTAAAATGTTTTAACAATTGATATAGAATTAGCTTTTCAAAAATTTTACTAAATGTAGGTAGTACAGATATTGGTCTAAAGTTAGTGGGGTCAGAGGTACTACCTGATTTAAATAAAGGAGTTATTTTGCTATGTTTCATCAGATCAGGAAACTCACCGCAGTCAACACTGTTATTGAATATATCTGCCAAGTCAGGCGCTATTACTTTTATTAGGGATTTGACAGCATGGACTGAGACCTCATAGGTCATTGGTTTTTTTGACATTAATTGATTTAAATGCCTTTACTACATCTGAAGGACTGACATGTTCAAAATAAAAGTCCTTACTACATTCTGGGACGTTTTCTTTTAAAAACAAAACGGCAGACGAAGGTGATGAATTTAAACACTTTGTTGTGGATACTGGTATATCGGTGAAGAAATTTTCAAATTCTGTTGCTACATCTAAACTAGAATCTATAATTTTGCCGTCAATTTTTAATTCTAGATCACTAATTGCGTGCCTTGATCTACCAGTCTCCGCATTAATCACTTTCCAGGTGGTTTTGATAATATTAGAACTATTTTTGATTTTCTGGGATAAATAATTACGTTTGGCAATATGACAATCAATTTTGAATTGTTTCGAATATTGCTTTACATGTTCTTTAAATTCATCACTCGTATTAAACCGCCGTTCCTCATACATGGCATACAGTGCTCGTCTACGTTTGTGTAAGTCCGCAGTAGCCCATTCGCTAAATACTGGTGCACCGCCAGCCACAACCGATTTGGAAGTAAATATTGTATTTTAATTTGTCATAAAAGTTGTAAAGAATGATTCATACATGTGATTAGGACTCATTTCAGAAGACAGAACGGGTAGCGCCTGAAACAAATGTTGCTTCATTCTTTCCACACGGTCTGTGGTTACCGGTACAAAAGTAATTTGTTTTTTCACTATATTTTCCCTTAATATCTCAAATTCCATTAATTGGCCTAAATGATCTGATTCTAATTTACTGATTATACTTTGTTTAGAAGGAGAAATATCAGTGAAAATGTTATCAATACAGGTGGCGCTGGTATCGGTCACCCTAGTAGGTTCCATAAATACGTGGCTTAAACGAAAAGATTTGAATAGATTCAACAATCTAATACTTAGTGTTGAATCTTCCAAAAGATTTACATTGAAATCGCCGCAAATAAGTAATTTTTTACGAGTACGCGATATCTTAAAAAGCACATATTCCATAATAGTTTGAAAAACATCGAAATTACTTAATGGCGGCCTGTACACACAAACTACAATACATTGCTCTAATTCTACTGCACTTAATTCTATAGTCCGTTCAACAGACAAGGATACAATGTCCTTACGTTCCTTAAATTTCAATTGACTATTTAATATAATTAACGACCCACCATGTATGGATCTAAGTCTGGTGAACGAACTACCCACCTGGTGATTATTGAATTGGGGCATTATCTCATTGCAAGTTAGCCAGTGTTCAGTTATACATAAGATATCAATATTATAGGCATTTAAAAATAATTCAATCTGCAAATCTTTCCCTCTAATACACTGAATATTTTGATGAACCAGGTGGATATACTTTTCATTGCCAGAAAAGGATTTCTCCATTGTCTCATCATTTAGTTTAAATTATTACACATAACAACATTAATGTCGGACTGCTCAATAGAAGCAGAGTTATGTACCAAATTCTTGGTAGAAATGTCAATTAAATAGGCTAGTGACAAAACTATTTGTCGTTTGCAATAATTGGAAAGGTAAAACTTACCTTTTGTCAAAAAATAATGATTACTAACATATTTGTTAGCGTCTACTATTCTAAACTTACTACTATATGCACAAAGATTATATAAAGATGTGTTTAAAATATATCTTGTATCATTTTCAGATTTTGTCAATTGTTTACAATAGGGAAAAGTGAACATAATAATTTCCTGAACTATAATTGTGTTCAAAGTTTCATAAAATTTAATTAAATCATTCTTGTTCACTTTACCCCTGTTTCCCAAAAGAATAAGCAGTGTTGTCTTGGAATTAATATTACTGTCTTTTAGAATTTGGTTTGAAATATTGTCAAGGCTACTATATGGCAAACAATTGCTACTTACACTATGTCCCTTTAAGTATGAGTTTAACAGTGGGCCCATACCACTTCCCATCTCATCACAGTACATGATAACCTTAGGTTTAGGTGTGCTTGGTGCGGTGTGGAAGGAACTTTCACTGGATTTTTCTGGCAAACTGGCACACAGAGAGGATGGTTCTAGTATACTAGTCGACAAATTACCCTTGCCTGCTTACATAAACAGGAGTGATTATTTGTCAGGGACTCAAACCGTTCTGAGTTATAATTTATTTGTGATATTAAATCATCCATGGCTAGTGAGTATTCATGAATAACTTTTTTTGAGCTCTCATTAATTGTGTCCAATGATTTAATTGAATCCTCTAAGCTTTGAATTTTTAACTTTAATGTCTGCGTGTCAGTTTCATATTTTAACCTACTATTTTGTAACTGTACAGAATACATATCTAACTTATCCACTAGATTTACATTTTGACTGCAAGATCTCAATTTCTTTAGAAACAACCTGTTTTGTTTTGACAACTTTTTTACTCTCTGTATACACTTGTTAAGTATGACATATTTTTTTAGTTTTTGCAATTTACTAACTTTGTTGTGGTGGAAGTATCATAGTCTACAACAATTACAGGGTTATCAATTGGAGCGGTAACCAACTGTGGGACCCGTCCGACTAGTTCTTCGAATAAGCTATGAGCATGAACCGCTGCACTCTCATGCTTGGCCTCCTGCAGCTCAAGAATCTGCTCGTTGGCATCATGCAGCGCTCTCTCCAGTGTGTTGATCTCCTTCAGGGCATGCTCATACTCAGCGCTACACTCAGTAAACCTGTCTACCATCTCCTGAAGCTTGGCCCGCTCACAATTTAAATTATTATAATCACATTCTAGTGTACAGAGTTCCTTTTTCAACTTATCTCTGCTGTCAAGTACCAATAATAGTTCCTTCTCACTATCCTCTCTCTCACTTAGCAATTGAGCACACAATTCCTTTGAGTTTTTTAATTCCAATAAGGTGATTTGAAGTTTATCCACCTCCTGTTGACGGGCCGCCGCGGCTTTTCGTCGAGTAATCATCATTGATATTAATTAAACACAGGAGTGAACAACAATATTTCAAGGACTTGCTAACCCAACCGAAGTTATTTTAGGTGCTTACGTGAAATAGTAACGCAAGGGTATGTATAAGCTGTGTTCAAATTTTATTAGTTGCTAAAATAAAGACAAAAACAAGACGATTTAATTTGCACAACGAAAATATATTTCGAATTTCTAACCTATAACGGTTACAAATTCAAAATATGACGAGACAGTTGTAAACGTTACTAATGCACTTCACTTATTATGTTTACACTAAAACTAAGATTAAAGCTATTGAATACACACTCAATGGGCTGAATATTACAAGAAATATTAATAAAATAACATTAAATAAAAGGGACCTAATGCAATCAGCTGCTTATTCTTTGACAGCCCAGAGGCGTTCCTCAAATAGTCCGTATCACTATTTTTAATATTTTCAACGTACAGACATTTAATTTTTACAACTTTATAATAGTATAGATTAGATTTGTTAGCTTGCATGTCCGCCTCGCTCGGGTGTGAGCCAGGTTGCTATCGCGCGTCGAAACAATAACAACGATAACTGCAGATATGCGCCGCTCATCTGCATCGCTTTTTAATTTAATTACTCAAGTGTTCAAGTGATGTTATACTTTTTATAACTTACTGAATCTGCGCGCAACTTACTCCCACCTGAAAGGCCGGCAACGCACTTGTGACTCCTTTGGTGTTGTCTATGGGCGACGGTGATCGTTCGCCATCAGGCATAGACAATTAAAACAAGAGGACTGACAATTGCCATGCTTTGGATCGCGACCCGATCGCAAGGAGATATTCTGGCAAAAACTAGATGGCGCTTTAAAACTAAACATTTAACGATGTTCTACTTGAATATGCAAACATAGTATAGTACCAATTCGTTTTCAAAAAGCTAATACTTAATATATAAATCGTAACATTTAAATACTTGGAAAGTTAAATTGTAAAAAATAATTCTTATACATAGATGGCGTTGTACATATCGGGGAACGGCTTTTTGTATGGAGATGGTCAGTCCTCTTGTTTTAATGGTCCTTGGTATCAGGCGACCTGTCTGCTCGTTTGCCCTCACTGACATGCAGTTCATATAGGCACAAAGGCACTACCTACCCTGAACGAACATGGCTTTATAAAGACCCAGAGAAACTGCTTACCGTGAAGCCCTGAACGACCATGGCTCTATATACTTAGGCACAGAAAAACTACCTACCTTAGCCAAAAACGTATGCCACCATTTGTCACCCAAATTTGTCATACAAAAAAAGTACTTTGTGTTCTGCAAAAGATAGTTCTGATGACTAGGTAAGTAGATATACCCTACATCGCCATCATGTGAAGATTTCCCTTGCCATACGGATGATGACAAAATTTTGATAAACGTCATGTAGATGAATAAAAAAATTAGGACACGTAATCAAAAATTAAAGGCATTGACTCAAAATGTCGCGTGACGTCACTCCTAGGTACAAATTTTATCGAGGAGTAACGTCACGAGCCCCCAATCCTAAACTTTAATGCGATTTATTTTAGTATTTTTTTATTATTTTGATAAAGCAAACAATACGTGTCCAATATTTTATGAATATCTAACTGACGGTTTAATTAAATAAACAATTTTGAATTTGAATTAGAATTTAATTAGAATTTTGATTTTTATACCCCGTCATAATGCCTACTATGCCGGTACGGACAGACCTAACTATTTTTCTAATAGTATATCATCTAATTACTTACACAGGTAGTCCCGCCTCGCACGACTGAAATGTGGAATAAAAAGTCGCCGGTGGAATTTCCGGACTGATGCGACCTTCAAGCCTTCAAAAAAAGCGTACTCCAATCAATCAATCAAAATATCCTTTATTCAAGCAGGCTTGGATACAAGCTCTTTCGAATTGTCTGTTACAATGAGAGAAGTTTTTGCTGGGAAACATACAATATGATCCAACATTTGTTGCAAGGATTAGAGAAACCCAGAAAAACCTAATCAGATCATTTAACTTAAGTATAATACTCCCACCCATTTAATAATCCCAACTGAAAGGCCGGCAGCACACTAGTGACTCCTCTGATGATGAAGGTGTCTATAAGCGACGGTGATCGCTTACTATCAGGCGATCCGGCTGTTCGTTTGCCCCCTATAAAAATATAAACTTTGTGTTCTGTAAGAGATGGTACTAATGACTCGGTAAGTATACACTACATCGTCATGATTTCATCACAAGATCTTTCTTGCAATTATTCCGCAACGGACAGACCTGTTTTTTACTTACATAGGTAGAAAACGCTACGCTAATAACGTCTTTTGAAGGTACTTTGAGAAACGGTGGTGGCGTATCTAGAAGTTACTTCGTTATTATTTATCTGCAGGTTTGAAAAACTGAGTACAAGCAGAGATATACAGTTACTAAGTGCCCGTATCTTCGTCAGCAGAGGAAAACAAAATATAACCCTCTTTTTAACACGCTTTTATTAGGTCGACCTGAATGTAACTATGTAATGGAATCTAAGGTAACTAACTTAACCATCTTCCAAGTATCGTGGCGTCATGAAAATTGGCAGCTATATGTAGTTGTGATGACAATACAATAATATGGTACTGTCGAACTGATCTGATGATGGAGCGAAGATACGAACTGGAACTTCATGATGGAACATCGTATCATAGCTGTGTTTGCATTTGTTAGAAAAGTCTTGTAAAGCGTGTTTTAATAGTGATTTTTAAATTATTAATTATTTTAACACGCTTTTATTAGGTCGACCTGTATGTAACTATGTAATGGAATCTAAGGTAACTAATTTAACCATCTTCCAAGTATCGTGGCGTCATGAAAATTGGCAGCTGTATGTAGTCCTGATGACAATACAATAATATGGTACTGTCGAACTGATCTGATGATGGAGCCGGAAGATATGAACTGGAACTTCACGATGGAACATCGTATCATAGCTGTGTTTGTTAGAAAAGTCTTGTAAAGCGTGTTTTTCTAGTGTTTTTTAAAACATTAATTTATTTCTTTAGCATAGTCGGATATCCTATTACCGTCTGTGGATGCCCAACTATCCGTATCCGTGTACCAAAAATAGTTGAAATCCGTTTAGCCGTTTTGGTGTCATGAAGCCAACCGGCACATACAAAAAAAAAAAAAATGTTTCAGTGACCTCCGTCCGTCCGTTACAATTTTTTTTATATTTTCAATGTACCTACGTATAGACAATTATTTTTACAACTTTATAAATTTGTAAAAAATAAATGTTTGAAAACATTGAAGATATATTAGAAAAAAATAAGTGAATCGGAATTTTTGAAGGTAAATCAATTTTTTTATATATATATATCTTTGTGGTGTCACCACGCCATGACGGCTAATCGGATTTCAACTATTTTTAGTACACGTGTCTCTGAGAATCTACAAAATGTTTTACCTATATAAATATAATACTTTATACCCGAGTACGCTGAAGTAAAATAGAGGGTTGGGTTATCACTTTTTTCTCTTCCGGGAATATAGTTGCGAGCACCGTCTAGTTCTGTAAACTAACGCTATCCTACCGACTTTGAGTTCTTTAGAATCGTCTGGATGAATAGCTAATATCCAGATATTTAAAGAAAAGTACAGACGGCAATGAAAGCTTGTCATAAACATGTTTTTTTCTTGACAGAAACTTACGTACAGGTCCTCGTATCGATTAAAAAGTGAGTGATTTAAATGAAAAAGTGTTATTATTAAAATTACTTTATTCGTATCAAAGAGATGTACAATTTATAAACAATATATAAAATATATTAAACGTAAATTAATGCAATTCACAAACCAAAACAACTTACATATTCATCTAATAATTAAAATGAAATAAATCATTGCAATCTTGGAACGCAAAGCAACTTGTTTACAAAGTTCATGTCTCGTAATATAAATTCCGAAATATCAAAGGCTCTGGCCGGACTGCTATAGTAAAATCGCCATTTCCATTATTTAAGAAAGTTGCCGTTCATGGGTGTTATTTTTTTTTCCACCCTTTTACACAAATGGCTTATTTTCACTTTCTTGATCCAAACTAATATTTTTGAGAAAAATATATGTAATAGAATAATAAATTGTGTATATTATATCAAAATATGGTAGGTGTCGCTAACATGCAAGTAAAAAAAAAATGAAAACTTAAACAGTCAAAAATGTTGACTTTAAAAGAAGCTAGGACTTTATTTTTTTTGTTAAATGCGTCTTATATACATATATAAAATATCCGAAGGACGTGTCAATCGGTAAGACAGTTTGGCCAATAAAAACTGTTTTTTTTTTTAATTATTTCGCTAATCGTAAGTATTTAAGACTTAATATTCAGTAAAATTATATTTGACAATAAGACAAATAAACGTGCAATTCAGTTTTCATATTCAGCCAGGGGCGATTTTACTATAGCAGTCCGGCCAGACCCTTTGACACACGATTCATTCTCAATCTGTCAGATGACCCGAAAATGCCAAATTTCTTTTATAATAAAGTAATTGTACAAATTATAAGGAATTTAGAGATCACGAAAAAAATATAATATTTCGGAAATCGCATTCTACAAACAGCAAAACACATAAGAGTCGTTTTCAACTAAATTGTACATAGTTAAAAGCTTAATGAAAACAAAATTACGATCTCGTCCTTTGTGTAACGAAAGTTGTCCAATATTTTTGTGATAACGTGTTATAAATAATCATGGCTCATCAAAAAAACTATGACTCATTGACATTGTTTCTCCTGAGCCGAGCGTGAAAGCGAGAGCGCGGAACAAGCGATAGAGAGGCACGATCGGCCTAGGCGTTCGGCTTGTGAATTCATAAAAGTATGCAATTTTTCATCAATGTTTTCTTATGACGTTATCACGTAAAATTATCGTCCGTAATCCGACTTAAAAAAAATCTTGAAATTACTTTCATTAGCACTTATTACTTTCTGCCCTTAAAATACATGTTCGCATAGAATACACACTATATTTCATAACCTTGTTTCTCCTAATGTACAATGTTGTCCTCGTACTCATATTACTTTGTAAACCATTTGTAAAATTGTATATATTATTTTTGCATGTAATTTAATGTAATGCTAAATGTGTTTTATTTTTTCCCTAAATAATCGATGAGATAAGTAAATTATGCGAAAGGTCCATTGTGTGCAACACACGGACGAACGAATATTATGTGATCTATCGTAGATCCCTGAAGCGCAGCAGTATTCCACGCGAGAATACGTAAAAATAAATTACTTGAGATCAGTTTGAAAGAGATCATGATCTTCAGTCGTCGCGTCTCACGATGCTCACTAGTTCATACTTACTTTAATTACCAAGAAAGTTATAATGTATACAAAATATAATAAATGTGTACGCTTAGTAACGTAATCATTAACACATTTACTTCCCGGAATCCGCCTAGCGGGCCCTTTGCTCGTAGCCGCGTAGCCGATAACATATGTAGAAAAAAGTCCGTAGCGCTAAGAATAGCTTGGCAGCAAAAGTGTTAAATCTAAGCTTGAAATGAATCCATGTGCAGTTTGTTAGCTAAAGACCTGGAGGGTTATTGCCTAACGAAATTTTGACAATTGGTGTCCGAATCAACTATTATTGCCCATACAAAATCATGACACTTGATTCTGATTCCGAGCGTCAAACGCGTTAGGCAAAAGGGGGGCTGTATGCGCTTAAAATGGGCGGCTTTCGTGGTCAAAAGGGAAGGCCTTCTGTACTTATACTATTGTTTAGTCGGTGCTTTGGTGTTAATAATAATTTGTTTTAATTCCGCCCCAGTTGTCGCTTTAGTAAAAACATTTATTTATATACCGTAATACTTCAATAAAATTATATAAGATCAATGGTTGGCAATAAATATGCAATTCTATTACTATGTTGTCCTCGTGTAAATAATTACTAAAATTAAAGTATATTTTTACCAAGGACCGGAAAAACCGTTGTTTGGCTTAATTCGTTAGAATGGCTTAAGCCGTTCGAGGATTAACCGTTTGTTTGGGTTAAGGTCGGACTGGCTTAACCTATATATGGGGTAAGCCTTATTGACTGCGTTAAGCGTAACTAACCAATGAGGTATAGGGTTTTTATTTGCTTAATTTAACCGGTTACACTTATCGGAATGAGGCTCTCTTCAGTAAGTAATAGCTTGCGTTTAATGCCGAATCTTACCTACACTTAAAGCCCTGTAAGGGGCTTTTAATGGGTTTCGAGTTAACCTGAATTATATAAAGAAACGGCTTAGCAAAAATGAATCGAATATCTATGAGGTTCAGATCAATTTACTATGCTCTCAGGTTGGAACCGTTTACTACTAAAAAGCCTAACAGAGGTTTGATAGAGTTATGAGTTAACTGAATCAATTCAAACGATCGGCTTAACCGTTTAGGCGCTAAGCCAGAAGATAGAGCAAGAAGAAATTATAATAGCAGCATTAGAGGCTATATTTTCAACTTTCATTACATGCAATTATTAGCGCTCATTGTAAAAAGGCTAGAAGGTTCTTAGCAAATTTTGGTTCCTCGAGCCAGATCACAAAAAATATATTAAAAGTCGTTAATGTAAATAATATTTCAAGATTTGATACATTCATAAATATTGACACAAATTTAACTACAAACTAGCCACATATCTTATTTTAGCACGTCTTGGACGATTATTAACTATATTAGTGTATACGCGGCAAAATTTACATGAAAGAGTTCACGAGGAGAATTATAATACATAATTAAACGTGCCCTAGATATTTCTCTGGGACAAACTAACACACATCGCTACGAGTCCAAATATTCGTGTTCGTCACATAAATAGGATTCGAACTCGGGACCGCAAGCTACGTAGACTGTTGTACAACCAACTTTGTTAATGTTAAACAACGTCGGAATTCGTATATTAGATTACAACATTCACTGCCAGGAACCCGCCTAGCGGGCGCTCTGCTCGTAGCCGATACAATGGCTACGAGCAGAGCGCCCGCTAGGCGGGTTCCTCGTATGGAGAGTAAAGTGCGTAGCGCTACGAAAAGATTGGCAGCGAAAGTGTTAAAGTAAGTAGCATCGGGTTCCGTCCAAATAAGCCGACTCCCACCGGGTTGTCCAGGAATAGCTTATAACCACCTTTTTCTTTAAATATGAGTAAATGAAACCGCCTCGGTTTCCCTTGTAATTTCCCTGACGCCACGCCTCTGGTGAGTAGGTATAATAAACTAAGAAATTATTTCAATCAAGGGAAGTTGCATCAAATTGTATTAGCCTAACATTTGCTATAATATTTTTGTTCATCAAGATAAATACTAAAAAAGGAAAAATAACCCTGAACCCATATGTAGCTAACCTCACCAGTATATCTACCCATTGGGAACGTATTAAAAAATATTTAAATTTTTTGTTTAATTGTCTAATGTCAAAAATATCAAGTAGATGCTCCCAGCAAACTCTTTCAAATTGCAATCTAGAGTGCCTATCCACTGGAGCGAAGCGGAGCGGAACTGTGCGAAATGGACCAATCAAGGTGCTTCGGTGTTGAAACCCACACAAGCAAATTTGAATCTACAGAATGTGATTGGTTAATTTCGCACAGCTCCGCTCCGCTTCGATCCAGTGAATAGGCAGCTAAGGTAGCACACAAACATTTCGGAATCAAAATCTTATAGAGTATAAAATATGTACGAAAAACCAACCTCATTCACCGTTAGCTAGCTATAGAACTACTGACTTATCCATTTTAATTGTCATTTATAACAATCACTTTAATTACATGACTGAAACTTACGTACTATTAAGAAAATGGTTATTACATAAATCGCAAAATGTCGAAAATAAAAAAGAATTCAGCTCGCAAGGTCAACTCATCTTTTGATTTTCGATATTTTGCTACTTAACCAGGAAAATACCGTTAGCAGAAGGAAGGCAGTGTGAGAAGGCCATTTTAGTGAATAGAAGGTGCCCGTAACTTTGTTCGCGCATGAGAAAAAGTCATAACCCCTCTTTTTTCATCTGCGTAGTCGAGTAAAAAGGTATTCTATAAGCCTATAACCATCTGTGAATATCCAACTACCACACGCAACATACAAAAAAAAACGATTCACTGAACTCCAAATTGTCCGGTTCTATCTTTTTTTTTTAAATCTTTAATGTAAAGTGTGCCTACCATGAGCTGAGTTTACGATCGGCGCTAGCGAGTATCTCGTAACGAGAGTCAGTGCACCTCTCTCGCACGCGCTGATAGTGCGAAAGAGATAGACCGTCATCGAGCGCTCGATACTCGCTCATGCCGAACTCATGGTAGCCGCACAGACATTTCATTTTTTTTATAATAGTATACATAGATGGATTTAAACTTACACGATCTTCACTTATTATTATCACAACACTAGAAAACGGGGCTTAATCGCGTATAAATATGATCTATTTAATTACCTTTCGTTGGTAATTTTATTTAAATCACTGGATTGAGCTTCATAATCCCAAGATCCTTTCTACGGAACGTAATTACTATTGTAGAATCGTGCGTGAAGCAATTGAAATCAAGAAACACCGAAATTTCAACCGGGAAGATGGTTTCAAGCTTTCATCTTCGTGGAATCCAGTAATTAGTAAATGTAAGCAACATCATATAACATCCGATAAATCACCTGACGTCGTGAGTGTAATGTGTCGGTCTAGTGACGACCGTAGTGTTCAACCTAATAATAAACATCAAGCGCGGGTAGATCGAAAAACTCGCGCGGCTAGAAGACGTTGATTTCGCCACTCCAGTTTCCTTCGAGACCATGGACGTCCGAAACGTCGAATAATTACTAACGAAAGGTAATTAAATAAATTACCAAAAACCTTACTAAGGTAACCTTACTGACCTTAATTAAGGGATTCAAGCAAAAGTTGTCGAAAGAGATACTACAGCTCAAAAGACCAAAAACCTGCGCAACAACAAGAATCCTGACAGGTCACTGCAAACTAAATAAGCACCTGTTTCAAATGGATATGAAACAGGACGCAGTATGCAGATTCTGCCAAGAGACAGAGGAGTGACTCATGAGGAAAAGAAGTATCTGCCTAGGGCAACATGTCGTGCCCCCGGAAGAGATACAACATTTCACTGTCCAAAGAATTTGGGAATTCCTAGACACGACGGGCCTCAGTAGTGAACTATAATAAAGGGCTGCCACAATAGATCAAATCTGGTCGAGGCGGCATACAGAAGGCCCACAAATAAACAATAATAATAAATAAATAAATCATATTTATACGCGATTAAGCCCCGTTTTGTTTTGTTGTGTTAATGAGTATACATAGATATTAAGAGTAGAGTACTTTTATCTAAAAAACCCTAAAGATAGCAATATGTCAGATCAGGAAAATCGAAAATTTCGTCCTCAGCCCTTTTTATGCAAATCAGGAAAACATGAAGGCTGGTATTTTGGTGTTTCTTTTATTGTCTTTATTGGCATTTTGGAATCCCTCCGGTACGGTCGAGTTCATAAATATATGAGCGTTCCCAGGGTTTCAAAAATAATGCGAATAGACTAGTGTCCTAATAAAATATAATTAGTCCGTAAGTTACATTATCAAAAAATATTGGACACGTATTTTTAAAGTAATATGTACTAGTTATTATTGGCGTCCCTAGATGTCACTATTAGGAAAGCTGAATCACGCCAACAAAGTGTCATCGTAAATTGTATAGGGCCTTTCCTTTACATTTGTTTAGTTGTCTCAGACCAATAATAAAGATTAGTCAATCGTTTACATTAGACTATTTTTAACCGACTTCCAAAAAAGGAGGAGGTTCTCAATTCGACGGAATGTTTTTTTTTTTTTATGGATGTTCACCGATTACTCAGACTATTTGACCGATTTCAATTTTTTTTTTTTTGGTTTTATAGAAGGAACTTTCTAGTTGGTCCCATTTAATTTCGGTGAAGATCTGATGATGGAATCCATGAGGAATTGAAGGAACTCCTCAAATATTGTAGGCATACATATAGCGATTTTGGTATAATAAGAAACATAATAAGCATTTGCATTCAGAAAGTGTAAATTGGTGAAGTGGAACTGATGCAGACGACCACAGAATGCCATCGGAACTCCTCAATGATAAATGATTTACGGGTGGCGACAAAATAGCTTGATTAATTTAGCTAAGCAACTTCATAGTCACAGATTTAAATGTTCCTGATGAGAATGGTACCATCGAATTGATTTGATGATGGAGCCGGAAGGTAGGCACCAGATCTATGTAATAAAATAATGTATCCTAGCCGTGTTTGGGCTTGTTCGAATCGTCACGAGATACACTTTTAAGTAACGATTAACTAAAAAGTGTAAAATAAATAAACTTTTAAACAAAAAAATGAAACCGACTCCAAAAAAATCTAAAAAGTAAAAAATAACGCCATAATTCAGTTTCTTCAAATTACTTACAAGTAACCGTTTGTATACTCAATCTATACAGTATATACAATTAATGTTATTTTGGAGTTGGTGCCATCATGTCACAACTTACTAAAATCGTCAATTTTCAATATTTTACACATTCTTTATATGGCACCGACGCCAAAATAAGATTAATTGTATATGCTGTATAGATTGTGTATACAAACGGTTACTTGTAAGTAATTTGAAGAAACTGAATAATGGCGTTATTTTTAACTTTTTAGATTTTTTTGGAGTCGGTTTCATTTTTTTGTTTAAAAGTTTATTTTAAGGAGAAAAAAATACCTATTCAATATTTTTTTAGTATAAGCCTATTTGGGTTCGATAACCTTGGCGAAGTACTCCAGTCTTCTACTTAGATATATAGTTGTGTGCAAAATAATAGCAGTGAAGCCGGATTTGCAGAATCAAGATATAATGTGACTTAAAATTTTAGTTATAATCGTGATATGAGTTAACAATAAAGTGCATTCAGGTTCGAAGACAGCAATGTAATAACCTTTAGCCACCCAAAGGCCTATAAAAAGGCCATCTCCTATTCAATGAAATTTGAGTCATTTTTCTATCAGAATAGAGTTGCATTAGCTTTTAAACGTTCGAATTTAACACAAAGGCAATATAACCGAATTTCCTATACTTTCGATTCAAATTCCACTGCCAAATTTCTTTATATGGTTTGTGGCTCGAAAATAAAGACACTTTTAAGACACTGTTATTTATATGTAATGTACTTTTCGAAATTTGTGATTTTTTATACTAATTTAGAAATATCAATTGATTCAGTGGTGTAGCGTACGCAACGCCACCTATCGTGCTAACAAGAAAACTACGATGAGCATACCAGCATGAACGCGAGGGAGAAAAGTAGATGCACACCTCTTCCGAGTGCGACAGAGGAAGAAAGCGACGCGCTATGCACGAATGCGAGCGAGAAAGAAAGATGCACGCCTTGTCTCAGTGCGAGAGAGACAGAAAAGACGCGGCACAGGTGGAAAGCAAGGCCGCGGGCCGCCAGCGGCGATTCAGTCTGGCGGAGGAGAGCGACAGCGAGGGTGTGCGGCGATTGTGAGAGCCCACTCCTTCTCCGGTTGGACACCGGAGGCCCAGTCAAGATTCCGTTTGGAAGACCAGCTTCGTGTCGAGCCCTTTGTATCGCTAGCCAGCGTCCCCTGCTTCCCGCTTCGTATTCCTCCTACATTGGCCGCCACCAGCGCCAATTCGGCCGTGGCGTCGACCCTGCCCTCCTGCTTCCCCCAGTGACGGCATCAGAGCGAGCGGTTCCCAAGAGCTTATACCATCCCGCTGTGGACTTCCCTCTCTCGTGTTCCTCGATATGCAAAGCATGTACTAACCATACCTATTGTGTTGTGGCACGTGTGACGATGTGGTGACTTACAATATAGTGTGTCGATTTGATTATTGCTTGTTTCAATTAGCATCACTTCCACCTTCTGGCACGAACGAACCCCCCTGTTAGTATCAAGTAAGGTCCCTGAGATTAGTAAGTAGAGAGTAGTAACTAAAACCTTACAGTGGCCAGTACAAGCAGTCCTTGGGTACATAGATTCTCTTTAGGAGCAGTTTTTTGCATCTGCCTTGTTTTAAAAACTACTTACCCCATGGTACATACATACTGGTATTATTTTGCACACAGCTGTAGGTGTGTGATGAATAAACCCCGTTATCCTGTCGCACTGACGTTGCTTTTTCGTAGGGGTTGGATGATTTTTTTATCGACCGTCTTAATATCGATGTTTCGATGAATTAAATAATCAACTGTTTTATTTGTTTTAATCGAGATAAAATTAGTTTATTTCAACAACAAAAACTGATCAGAAATTCTCCGTGCAAAAGTGGCCCCTATTTTAAGTAGTATATACAGTCTTACCTAACGAACACTCGAGACGCTATTTATCCACTTTTTTATCATATTTATAACCGTTAGTACCCAGTGATTGTCTTTGACTAATGGCCAGTAACATATAACTCTACAAACTACGCCATCGACATTTATACATTTGATAAAAAAACCGACAAAGTGCGAGTCCGACTCGCGTACCGAGGGTTCCATACAAATTTTTACTTACCCTAACATTATTATATTACCCGGTTCCGGTTGAGTTAAGTTTGCATCTGATATCTACAGCATTGCATACAAATGAGGTGCAAACTTAACGCAACCGGGCTGTCTACATATGTCTTTTGAAAAAGACTATATTTTTATGATTTAATTACAAATGTATAGTTTTCAGATTCTTGTATGTATTTGTAGTATGTCACGATATTACTTGCTAAATTTCATAGTTCTATGTCCACGGAAAGTCCCCTTTCATTTTGTTTCCCTTGAGAATGTCGAAATACGCGTGTTTCACGGCATAAATGACCGTATCTTCTTTCTACGTTAATGTAGAAGTGTGATTTTTTTTCACAGCTTCAAGGGACCGTAGACCTGAGTATATGGTGTTAATTTTAACTCAATACCTCCACGCGTTCTCGAGATAAAGGGTCTTGACAGACAGACAGACGGACAGACAGACAGACAATCTCATATAGAAAAACAAATGAAAACGTGTCCAGCGGGAAGCAATAAATAATATTTCCAAATCCGACCGATAATAAAAATACTGTTGACAAAACTACTTCAAGCTCACAAAAACTCCCCAAGATACAACAATGGGAGCGTTCAAGTATTACGTAACGTATTTGGGGGAGGGGGGGTCTTGCAAAACTTTAACGCATCGTGCGTTACAGGGGCGGTAGGAGGGGTTTGAACTACGCGTTGCGTAAAATTGTTTATTTTAACCCTTCAGAACGGTCGCGTAGGGAGATTTTCTCTAGCTTTTTTAAAACGTTTTTATTCTTAAAATTTCAAGTGGAATGACAACTTGAAAATTTTAGGTAAAAATGGTCACTTGGTGGTTACGTATCGTTTTACCAGGGGGAGGGGGGGTACAGAAAAACGTTACGGCGCGTTACATGGGGGGAGGGGGTCAAAAATCTCCAAAAATAGCATAACGTAATACTTGAACGCTCCCAATGTTACAATCACATTTTTAAACTTTCCTAAAAAACGCTTCATACTAAAGCCTAGTACTAGTACAATGGGGAAATTACGAACTTTGTGCTGCAGCTATCTTAAAAGTTGCGTTTATCGCAACGGTTTCATAACAAAAGTTACCATACATTTTATGGGTTATTCAATGGTATTATTAGTTATTAATATTTTCATGCTTTAAAAATGGACTTTCCCATCCAACTTTAAGGGCTCAGAAAAAAAGCTACACGTCAGATATCGCACTCAATTTTTTAACGTAGTTCCTTATTTTGCCTATTTTATCAGGCAACATCCCTATTTGCCACCTTTTGACGGACACTTTGGATGTATAGAGATTGTTCTCCTTAGTTATCTAAACGCCATAGTTGTAGAAATACAATAACGGACTAAGCTTAATCTACGATATTGATGGTTGGTGATTAGTTCTATGGAATAAAAAGTATGTAACGTTTATCTATAGTTGAAATGCTACATATACTCGATCAGTCAAGTAGATGCAGTTATGCCTTATATTATACTAATGTTATATGCTAATAGCATACCAAAAGACTTTCGAAGTTCTTTTCCAACCAGCCTTCAGTTTGACGAATATCTGGAACAGAACAAATGCACGGATTTCTGCATAATATAACAAAAATCATACAATAACTAAAACGGCTGATGCAGCATCTGTACTCATTAAACATATTTACAACATTTGAGAGAAATCATGTGATGCAATTGGAGTTTTTTGTGACCTTTCTAAGGCATTTGATTGCGTTGATCAAGGAACACTCATTTTGAAATTAGAACATTATGGCCTGTCTGTAAATGCCTTAAGCCTTATGTCTTCATATCTCAGCAATAGAACACAAACAGTTGTTGTAAATGGAACCCAATCCAGTGGAGCTGCAGTTAAGCTAGGAGTACCACAGGGCTCTATCTTAGGTCCATTTCTATTTTTGTTTATATAAATGACCTACCATCTATAGTAGAATTTTTTTGTGATATAGTACTATTTGCTGATGATACATCATTAATTTTCAAAGTTGACCGAAAAGCAACATACTATGCCGAAGTTAATAGTATACTAGTTAAAGTACTTGACTGGTTTACTATTAATAATCTGCTATTGAATGCTAAGAAAACGAAATGTGTCAGATTTGCTTTACCGAATGTTAGAGCAGTGGATTCTACTATATCGCTCAATGGTGAATGTTTAGAAATGGTGGATAGGGCATTATTCTTAGGTATAACATTGGACAAGAACTTGCAATGGAGTTCCCATTTAGCTTTTAGGTTTGGGGCAAAGCAGCAGACATACAGACTATATTTGTGTTACAAAAAAGAGCGATTCGTTCTATATATAACCTGAATTCCCGTGACTACTTAAGAGAACTTTTTAAAGACATCAACATTTTAACCGTAGCGTCCCAATATATTTATGAGACTATTATTTATGTTATTAAGAACCTAAGCTTTTACTAAGAATTCAGATATCCACAATTTTAATACTAGAAATAAAACCAAAATCGCCATTAGAAAGTTCCGCGTTCGTAAAGTAGCCAAATCATTTGTAGGCCAATGTATACATTTTTATAATAAGCTACCAGATGATGCTTTAAAATTACCGTTTCCAGCTCTCAAAAAGTACTTAAAAGAATCTGTAATGGCAAAGGCATATTATAGGGTAGAGGACTATTTAACAGACAAAAATGCATGGCCCAAAACAGAAACCAAATAATTTACTTTTACCGCGATACAGTTCTTATAAGGTGGCTTATCAAACGTATGTAAGTTGTTTTAAATAAAAATACATTATTTTGCTTTTTATATTATACATATATATATTTACTTTTATAAGTTTTGATATGTTTTCTTGAAGAACTACGCATTGAGTTTATACTCAACACATATATTTAGGATAGGCTAAGTACAAATATTGTAATAGATACAAGACTTATTTCGAAAAAAATACTGACTGTTGAGTTTGTTTCGGCTTTCTTCCCCTTAGTGGTCTCCTCTTGGGAAACGCCGTAGAGTCAGACTTGTAAAAGTGCCCTTACGGCCTACTTACAGAATAAAGTTCATTATAAAACGGTCTTTTAAAACATTCCACCTAAAATAGGCCCTAGTCTACTTCTCTCGCAGCTCTAACCTAATATAGTTAATTTGCTGTTTTCAGCCATTATAGTCATAGCTTCACGTTCGCTATATCCTTATACTAACTCATAAAGAAAAACCGGCCAAGAGCTTGTCGGACCATGATCAGTGTAGGGTTCCGTAAGCCGCCACTACAAAGAAATGCACTACAGATAAAAAAAATACGATGTGAAAAAGTGCACCAGCAAAAGAGCGACAACGGTACTTACCCCTGCCAGCTGGCGTGGCACTCCAGGTCACAGATGCTGAGCTTCATCTTCTTCCTCCAGTGCAGCTGGTCCTCGGTGGCTCCTCCAGCGCTGGTTCCGGGTCCTCGTGTGACTCTGCCGGCTGGCGTGCACTCACCAGTTGATGCTGAGCTTCATCTTCTTCCTCTAGTGCAGCTCGTCCTCGGTGGCTCCTCCAGCCCTGGCTCTGACCCTCGTGTGACCCTGCCGGCTGGCGTGGACTCACCAGTTGATGCTGAGCGTCATCTTCTTCCTCCAGTGCAGCTCGTCCTCGGTGGCTCCTCCAGCCCTGGCTCCGACCCTCGTGTGACCCTGCCGGCTGGCGTGCACTCACCAGTTGATGCTGAGCTTCATCTTGTTCCTCCAGTGCAGCTCGTCCTCGGTGGCTCCTCCAGCCCTGGCTCCGACCCTCGTGTGACCCTGCCGGCTGGCGTGGACTCACCAGTTGATGCTGAGCGTCATCTTCTTCCTCCAGTGCAGCTCGTCCTCGGTGGCTCCTCCAGCCCTGGCTCCGACCCTCGTGTGACCCTGCCGGCTGGCGTGCACTCACCAGTTGATGCTGAGCTTCATCTTGTTCCTCCAGTGCAGCTCGTCCTCGGTGGCTCCTCCAGCCCTGGCTCCGACCCTCGTGTGACCCTGCCGGCTGGCGTGCACTCACCAGTTGATGCTGAGCTTCATCTTCTTCCTCCAGTGCAGCTCGTCCTCGGCGGCAAGCGCGGCCTCCTTCTCCGTGCGCTCGTAGAGGATCTTCTTGTACAGCTCGCGGAACTTCTCCGGCGGCGCGCCCACGTCCAGGTTGTTCTAGAATATCATACAACTCTTCTAGAACTCCTAATAAATGTACGCAAAAGACTATTGTATATAGTCTTCGCGGTTTGGATACTAGTGCGGCAGCAGCATGTCGCCTGATGCCTGTCGTTAGCCAAAATCAGACACAGAACCTTTCGCCTTTCTTTTCAAGAGTCCAAATAAGACTCCTAATAGGAAATATGAAGTATATATTTTTTTGATTTGCGTCTGATTACCTAAATCAGCCCCCGTATTGCCTAACGCGTTTGACGCTCGCAATCGCAATCAAGTGTCATGATTTTGTATGGGCTATGACAGTTGATTCGGATACCAAGTGTCAAAATTTCGTTAGGCAATATCCCCGCTGGTCTAGAATAAAAACCACGTACCGGTACAAGTTGGGCGTCTTATGTCAAAGGCGTTATTAAACTGCTTTAAATAAGTTTATCTTAAACTAAATATGCAAAAAGCTAATATTGAATCATTAATGAACATAAACGGAAACTAGCCTAGTTTTCAACCAACCAAACATCTAGATTGGTGTCAGTCATGACATGCGTATCAGTCTCCTGTATTATAATAATAATACATGAGATTTAAGTTCTCATCTGTTCGATTTAAAAACGTAACTGGGACAACGTTTGAATGAGCGAAAAGTAAATAAACTAAGACGCCTTTTCGCGTGAACTTGACATTGCCATTAATGTCATGGGTGAACTGCCAGTGGATCTATATCTAAATAATAATAATTTACACCCAAGGTGGAACGGTACTTCTGATCAAGAACGATCGTGATCGAGCATCGAGCGACAACAGTGCGACTAAAGTGGTGGAGCTTCAGTAAGAAAACCAACACTTGATATTGACTATATTACTGGTCGAGCGTGGCGAGCTGCTGGAACTTGCGCTGGTCGATGGGCGGCAGCAGGCGCGCCAGGCCGTTGGCCTTGCGGATCTTGTTGTATACCGCACCTGGTGGTCGAGCGTGGCGAGCTGCTGGAACTTGCGCTGGTCCATGGGCGGCAGCAGGCGCGCCAGGCCGTTGGCCTTGCGGATCTTGTTGTATACCGCACCTGGTGGTCGAGCGTGGCGAGCTGCTGGAACTTGCGCTGGTCGATGGGCGGCAGCAGGCGCGCCAGGCCGTTGGCCTTGCGGATCTTGTTGTATACCGCACCTGGTGGTCGAGCGTGGCGAGCTGCTGGAACTTGCGCTGGTCGATGGGCGGCAGCAGGCGCGCCAGGCCGTTGGCCTTGCGGATCTTGTTGTATACCGCACCTGGTGGTCGAGCGTGGCGAGCTGCTGGAACTTGCGCTGGTCGATGGGCGGCAGCAGGCGCGCCAGGCCGTTGGCCTTGCGGATCTTGTTGTATACCGCACCTGGTGGTCGAGCGTGGCGAGCTGCTGGAACTTGCGCTGGTCGATGGGCGGCAGCAGGCGCGCCAGGCCGTTGGCCTTGCGGATCTTGTTGTATACCGCACCTGGTGGTCGAGCGTAGCGAGCTGCTGGAACTTGCGCTGGTCGATGGGCGGCAGCAGGCGCGCCAGGCCGTTGGCCTTGCGGATCTTGTTGTATACCGCACCTGGTGGTCGAGCGTAGCGAGCTGCTGGAACTTGCGCTGGTCGATGGGCGGCAGCAGGCGCGCCAGGCCGTTGGCCTTGCGGATCTTGTTGTATACCGCACCTGGTGGTCGGTCGTGGCGAGCTGCTGGAACTTGCGCTGGTTGATGGGCGGCAGCAGGCGCGCCAGGCCGTTGGCCTTGCGGATCTTGTTGTATACCGCACCTGGTGGTCGAGCGTGGCGAGCTGCTGGAACTTGCGCTGGTCGATGGGCGGCAGCAGGCGCGCCAGGCCGTTGGCCTTGCGGATCTTGTTGTATACCGCACCTGGTGGTCGAGCGTGGCGAGCTGCTGGAACTTGCGCTGGTCGATGGGCGGCAGCAGGCGCGCCAGGCCGTTGGCCTTGCGGATCTTGTTGTATACCGCACCTGGTGGTCGAGCGTGGCGAGCTGCTGGAACTTGCGCTGGTCGATGGGCGGCAGCAGGCGCGCCAGGCCGTTGGCCTTGCGGATCTTGTTGTATACCGCACCTGGTGGTCGAGCGTGGCGAGCTGCTGGAACTTGCGCTGGTCGATGGGCGGCAGCAGGCGCGCCAGGCCGTTGGCCTTGCGGATCTTGTTGTATACCGCACCTGGTGGTCGAGCGTGGCGAGCTGCTGGAACTTGCGCTGGTCGATGGGCGGCAGCAGGCGCGCCAGGCCGTTGGCCTTGCGGATCTTGTTGTATACCGCACCTGGTGGTCGAGCGTGGCGAGCTGCTGGAACTTGCGCTGGTCGATGGGCGGCAGCAGGCGCGCCAGGCCGTTGGCCTTGCGGATCTTGTTGTATACCGCACCTGGTGGTCGAGCGTGGCGAGCTGCTGGAACTTGCGCTGGTCGATGGGCGGCAGCAGGCGCGCCAGGCCGTTGGCCTTGCGGATCTTGTGCACGTACTCGCCGGGCGGCGCGCGCACCGGCCCGAAGATCACGCTGCGCCGCGAGTGGTTCGCCGCCAGGATCGTCGCCGACTCCACCTCCGAGTGCTTCCGCGCCGCGCTGTCCTCGTCTAAATGCTTTTGGATGACCTGCCGGTGGGGAAGTCGGTCATTGTAATGCAATTCGGAGACCCGACGGGTAGTAACTTGTCCGGAGTTGTTCTGTGGGGCAATTCAACAGATATGCCCAAAGCATTCATAGCACAGAAAAGATGCATACGAGCTACATGGGAATTAAAACCGACAGACTCATGTAAACCAAAATTTAGAAATGAGAAGATTCTTACACTACCATGTTTATATATTCTGGAGGCTTGTATATTTGTAAGGATACACATAGATCTGTTCTTAATAAAAAATAATGTAAATAAGCGAACTAATACACATAAGCCTTTGAATCTACCTGTGGCGAAGTTGAGTCGATTTAAAAGAAACTCCTACTATATGTTAAGCAAAATTTATAATACTGTACCTAAATCTATAACAAACTTGAATGGAAATGTATTTTATACCAAACTTAAATAGGGAATATGCATGATTTTTTATTTTTGCTTTTTTAAAAGCTCATTCACATAACAAACAGTAGACAAAAATAATTTTTCGAATAACTGTAAAAATAACCAAAATATAAGCCATCAAACATTTCATTCTATCCCTTTCTAGCAAAACGGAATTTAATATGGAGTTTATATGGCCGGCGTAGACGATGACGTAACAGTACAAGTCGGACATCTCTGTTAAATCGCCGTCTAATTAGCAGTTTAAAATGCCTATATCATGCGTATTTCTTGGCCGATTTTAATTTTGATTTCACTTTTTGAAATCGTTTTTACGGTATTTTCATATTTTGTTAAGAAAAGCGATAAAAAAGTTTCATGCATGTAGCCTATTGTGGCTGCTCAGCGAATGTCACTACTCGTTAAACGATTTTTTTGAAAGCAGCACAGAACGCAATTAGTACTTACATCAATCTATCAATTGATATTTTTTGTGTAATTTATTTATTATAAAATGGCTATATTATTCAAACATAATTGTACGAATAAAAATTATATATGGATTAATATTTGTACGCCAGAAATGGCTGAATGGCGATAAAATCAATTATGTATAAGATCTCCATGTAACCCGTTCAACGCAAATAAATGACTTTGACTTTGACTGTGGTTTTTGAGTAAAATGCCAGTGACATGACGTAACTATAGGGGTTCCGTTTTTTCCATTTAAAGCCTAAAAACCGTCATCATCCCAATTGAGTGTAATTTTAATCGGTCACCTCGGGCGGTAGCGGCGGCAGGGGGTTGAGGATCTGCAGCTTGGTCTTCTCCTCGCTCTGGTACAGCTTGTCGGGGTCGGCGGGGGGCGGGGCGTCGCGCGGGGCGGCGGGCGCGGGCGCGGGCTGCGGGTGCGTGTTGCGCGCGTGCCGCTCCAGGTTGTCCTTGCGCCGGAAGCGCCGGCTGCACACGCGGCAGCGGAACGGCTTCGAATCTGCACGGAAGTTAGCGAAAGATGATCTAGCTCTTTTGATAACTGATTTTTTTAACTCGAAATAGGATCCCCATTATTGCAATACGGATGAATAAAAACAAATATTCAGACGAGAGAAATCTAATTCACTCGCGTCCGATCGAATTAAACGAGACTGCACGGCGGCGTGGCGACGCATGTCCTTGCGTGCGTGGAAGGCCTGCGGGCAGCGCGGGCAGGTGGCGTGTGTAGTGTACTGACCTGTGTGCACGGCGGCGTGGCGACGCATGTCCTTGCGTGCGTGGAAGGCTTGCGGGCAGCGCGGGCAGGTGGCGTGTGTAGTGTACTGACCTGTGTGCACGGCGGCGTGGCGACGCATGTCCTTGCGTGCGTGGAAGGCCTGCGGGCAGCGCGGGCAGGTGGCGTGTGTAGTGTACTGACCTGTGTGCACGGCGGCGTGGCGACGCATGTCCTTGCGTGCGTGGAAGGCCTGCGGGCAGCGCGGGCAGGTGGCGTGTGTAGTGTACTGACCTGTGTGCACGGCGGCGTGGCGACGCATGTCCTTGCGTGCGTGGAAGGCCTGCGGGCAGCGCGGGCAGGTGGCGTGTGTAGTGTACTGACCTGTGTGCACGGCGGCGTGGCGACGCATGTCCTTGCGTGCGTGGAAGGCTTGCGGGCAGCGCGGGCAGGTGGCGTGTGTAGTGTACTGACCTGTGTGCACGGCGGCGTGGCGACGCATGTCCTTGCGTGCGTGGAAGGCCTGCGGGCAGCGCGGGCAGGTGGCGTGTGTAGTGTACTGACCTGTGTGCACGGCGGCGTGGCGACGCATGTCCTTGCGTGCGTGGAAGGCCTGCGGGCAGCGCGGGCAGGTGGCGTGTGTAGTGTACTGACCTGTGTGCACGGCGGCGTGGCGACGCATGTCCTTGCGTGCGTGGAAGGCCTGCGGGCAGCGCGGGCACTGGTGCGCACGCGCGCGCCGCCGCCCGCACGCGCTGCACGCGCACGTTCCCGAGCAGCCGCCCGCTGCAGACACAAGGGACAAATAGTACTAAACGTTCGGGAGGACGAGTAGGACGGCACGAAACTCTACGCTACTCTGTCGAGTGTTGGAAGAAAAAACAATAGCGAGACTTCGTTCGTGACTATAATGATCGCTGCGTGCCCCGAGTCACTAGAATCCAAATTGAATCAACCGAATACATAAAAACCTAGGAAGATATTATTTTCAAGTATTGATCGAAACTAGCTTCACTGTAAGTCCAGAAAATCAATAGCTGCCTAAAAATGGTTATTTACCTTTCGACAAGTACAACGCACTGCACATAGCATGATACTTTGCTGGAATTAAACATTGTGAAGCATAAGTTACCAAACCTCCGCCTTTTTTTGGTGTCCATTAAAAAGCATAATTTAAATTTTACGGGCACTGTGAGAGGATGGGAGAGGATCGTGCCGCCAAAATCGCTTATCTTGGACTTCCGAGTGGTCGCAGACCCATAGGATGGCCTAGATATCGCTGGAGTGATGAAGTCTATAAAGACCTCAGGGACCTAGACATCCGTAACTGGCGCGGCTCTGGATCATGAAGCGTGGCGTAAACTGTCGGAAGCCAAGATCCACTTTGGGTCGCTGCGCTCGGCTAGTTAGTAAATTTTACATTAGCGCCACCTCTCGCCGAGCAATGGTACCTGTAAAGGTATCTGCTCGGGGTGAATGTAACTTCATAGTTCTGCACTAGACGGCGCTAACGGCTAAAGAGTCGGATGCACCATACAGAGATCCATAAGCAAGAACAGATGACAAAATTCGTCGACTACTGGTGTGGACGATTAGCTCAGATGGTAGAGCGTGCTGCCCCGGTCTGGCTCAAGGCACTGCTTCAAGTCCAGTATCGTCGAAAACTTTTTTCATTTGTTTCTGATCTTTGTTTATAATAATAACGCTAGTGGAGTGATCCACTAATAAATTGCAAAAATTGTGATTATTATCATGATATTTGTAAAACAAAAAGTAAATTGTACATTATAAATAAGTACTAAGCATACGAGTGGTACTGACCGTTGTGCTTGGCGACGTGCTTCCTGTAGTTGCTGGAGTCGCGGAAGCGGCGGCCGCAGGTGTCGCAGCCGTACGGGCGCTCCTCCGAGTGCGTCAGCCCGTGCTTGCGCAGCGACGACGGGTTGTTGAAAGCTTTGTTGCACTCCGTACACGAGTACTTCTTCTCCTCTGAGTAAAAGGCACATAGTGACCGATTAGTATATTTGCCCACAACTATATTTCATTTTTTTTCACATTGCTCAATCGTAGCCGAATGTGATCGCCTACCATGCAATTCAGCTCTTAATATGGACCGCATCTTAAAACGAACATTTTCTTAGAAGTAGTTCTTCAATAGCATTTTGGAGATTGAGTGAAAAATAGGAATAAATAAGATAAGGTACTAAAAACTACTATAAAGTATCATCTGGCAAAGTATTATTGTGGCGCTACAGCTAGAACATCTGGAAGAAGCTCTTGCCGTACAGCTAGTGGTGCTGGAGGTGCGAGTGACTACGACACGAGCCTGTGTCGAGTGTGGGGGACTCACTGGTGTGCTTGTGCCGCTGCAGCTGGAACATCTGGAAGAAGCTCTTGTCGTACAGCTAGTGGTGCTGGAGGTGCGAGTGGCTCAGACACTAGCCTGTGTCGAGTGTAGGGGACTTACTCTCACTGGTGCGCTTGTGCCGCTGCAGCTGGAACATCTGGAAGAAGCTCTTGCCGTACAGCTAGTGGTGCTGGAGGTGCAAGTGGCTACGACACTAGCCTGTGTCGAGTGTGGGGGACTCACTGGTGTGCTTGTGCCGCTGCAGCTGGAACATCTGGAAGAAGCTTTTGCCTTACAGCTAATGGTGCTGAAGGTGCGAGTGGCTCAGACACTAGCCTGTGTCTAGTGTGGGGGACTCACGGGTGTGCTTGTGCCGCTGCAGCTGGAACATCTGGATGCTCTCGCCGCACAGCTCGTGGTGCTGATGTGGTGCAACTAGCCTGTGTCGAGAGTGGGCACTCACTGGTGTGCTTGAGTTTGTGCCGCTGGAGCTTAGACATCTGGAAGAAACTCTCGCCGCACAGCTCGCACGCGTACGTGCGCTCGTTGCGGTGGACTCGCATGTGGTACTTGAAGTGCGAGTGGCTCGCGAAACTCTGCAAATACACCATTTGTCACTTACTTAACCCATTAACCTTGAAGTCACAAGAGTTTTCAGTGTCAGTGTGTTCGTACTCCCTAGCAGATTATCGTCAGTGGACATTTTTGGGCGTGGCGCGGTTGACTCGCTCAAATGACTTTGGCAGTTAACAGGTTACATATGAGTACTACAACAAAGTCACTTGAAGTCTTTATGACATCAAGATGCTCCAAGGTAATATGTTCGTTATTTAGACTGTACCTAACAAAATCAAATATAATTTTATTCTTTTTCTGACATTATTATTAACTAGCGGGGCGGCTTCGCACGGGTGCAATGCTGATACTAAATACACTACAGAAAAACTGTGAATGTTGTATATAATATATAATGTTATTATATATAAACCTTCCTCTTCAATCACTCTATCCATTAAAAAAAACCGCATCAAAATCCGTTGCGTAGTTTTAAGATTAAAGCATACATAGGGATATAGGGACAGAGAAAGCGACTTTGTTTTATACTATGTAGTGATACAATTTCAATCATTTTTTATAATAATGGAGTGTACCCAAATTCTTGTACGCCTGTATGCTGGCAGAGTACACAAACAATGTTTATATTCTATAAGACCTTTTGAAATACTGTATTCAAGCAAATAATTGACAATAAGTACATTTAATTTTAGCAATATATAATATAATATAACATTTCTACGCCAATACTGGCCGAATATGTCGCACTAAAACACTTGATACCAACCAAATGTACCATATTCTTGGAAATAAAACTGATTTGATTTGATACTGATTCTAAAAATGAAAACGGACCATTTTCAGAGTTACTGTTGAAATTGTAAGGAAAAAAAACACACCATGTTTATAATATTTTCTATGTACCTTACTGCACTCCGGACACTGATAGGGCTTCTGCTGCCCATTGCAGTAAGCATGGTATGCCACCTGGCTGCGAGCCTGGAACTTCCTCTTGCATGCTGTACAGTAATAATACCGGCTATTCCCATCTGGAATTCAACCAGTCATTAATATCTGCATTGGAACATTCTAGATGTAGAAAGTAGAAGTAGTGGATTATATTATATTACCCAATTATGAATTATAAATAAATAAATATTACGGGACATTTTTTTTTTACACAAATCGAACTAGCCCCATGGTAAGCTCAATAAGGCTTGTGTTATGGGTACTAGCCGACGATATATTTAATAGATATATTACTTATATACATAGAAAACATCCAAGACTCAGGAACAAATATTTGCCCTTACCGGGATTTGAACCCAGGACCCCAGCTTCGCAGGCAACGTTACTCCCACTGAGCCAAACCGGTTGTCGTAATAAAAATGAATTAACTGCTAATTGTGAATTAAAAAACTGGGGGTCCTTAGTGAATGTGAATTTTATGGAATACATAAAAATAAAACCTGTGTTCCCTCATGTAAGGATTGTAGCCAATAGAGATGATGACTAAATTTTAATATTTAGTCTGTCATGTAGAGCAATAAAAAATATTGGAGACATATTTTTTCTTTTTTAACATAATCTAACTGAGGAGATATATCTGAGTTTTTTTTAATTATTTTGAAGAATAAAAAAATATATGTAATATTTTTGGCTATCTAACTGACGGACGAAGTAGAATTTTGATTTTTATACCCCGTCGTCATGCTAACTGTAAAGTCACTTCCATGATACAGTCAATGGTCATGATGCCCTCTCATTGACCAACTTACATGTCTCTAATTTTATGATAATTATGATAAGTATGTCTTTATCGTATTCACATGGCAAGGCACAGGAGGGATCATTGTACGGCTATGTGTTGGGCAGACAGAATCAAAAATAATTTTGTAGGTACATTTTGTTTTATTGCTGTGGCGTCTGAGTCACATATTACTTCGCTGCTTGGCAGTCAAAAGGTTAATAAACATTGTAAACAAGACAAATAAAATGGAAAAAAGACATCCTACTTAATATCACATATGTAAGCATGGTTATCAAGACCTTTGTTACTAATGTGTAAACTGTCAAAATATATACAGAACTTGGCACACAGATAAGATCCTGAATGACATAGGATTTTTGAAATTTTTGGCAATGTTCAGGTGTCCAATTATTGTGATCATAACATACCTGTTTCTATTCTAATGTGAGAAGTCTCTAGTTTTTTTTTCTTATCACAACCATTCTCCGACAGAACCTCTTTTTCAGTGTCCTCTTGTGTGAGTAAAGGTTTGAGAGGGATGTTCGAGTCCACCGGTCCATGCTCAGTCTTGGCGCTGTCAGACAGCGGTCGCTCGTCGGAATCCCGGCTGTCACTGGGCTCCTTCGGACTGATCTCTGCACAAGCGACACAGCCAGCTTTCTCGTGCAGAAGACAGTCTATGCACTTCACATGCCCACAACTTTCCGTGACCAACCTATTGGTCGTCGAGTTTATATTCTTCTTGTTTAGGCAATGTACGCAAACTTGCGATTCCATAGTTCATAATAACAACAGCTTGGAGGTTATCGTTTTTAAAGCTTTTAAAAGCTTGTCATTGTATCGTTCACGTTGTACAAGGATATTCATGCATTTACTTAGAGACAGAATGAGGAATTGTTAAGTGTTATAATTCTACAAACGTGATAATATATATTATTATTGTTTATAGCTTCAAAATAGAAAATTTTGCGATGCAAAGAACGTTCTGAAGTCCTTGCAAATGTCAAAATTGACGTTTCGTTTATGTTGTATCTTTTGTGATGTATATAATACGTTGCAAATAATACTAATATTATATCACCACATATAGATCTTAAATAGTAATAGATAATTAGAAATGTTTCATAAAAAAATCATAACAAAAGTACCAGTACCTACCAAAGTGTTTACTGCAATTTACTTTTCAAACGCTTCCGACGCCACCGAATGACAGCTATATAATGCAATCAAAATAATTACTTGTTGTTATATACCAAATTAAATAATTGTTTATAAGCTTTAGTAAATGTTCTTGTGCATATAAATGTTTACTCTATTACATAGTACTTCAGAATAAAAATGATGTGTACATGGGTACAGTAATGGAAAGAAAATTGGAAAAAAACTTGAAACTGTCTGCAAATTAGCAAGCATCCAGGTCAGATGTAAAACAAAAAAAAGTAAACCGTCATCACCGAGTCATCTAATTGGCTAAATTATACTTGACAAAACTATTTTGACGAATCCCACATTCGTTGCTTTTATTTATAACCAATAAACGCCGAAATAAAGCTCTAGATTTAACAAACGAGAATCGAAACTCCAGTCAATTGCGTTTCGTACCTACGCCTTGAAGGGCAGCGTTTTTTAAATAAATGGTTAATAGTTACTAAATATAAACTCAAAAATGGTAAGCTCATGTAATACATTAACATTCCGTGCATCTAATTTAAGTGTAAAATCATTAATATTGCATCGTCTCGACATGTAACCTCAAAATGAAATTATTTTCAGGATGTGTTTTTAATGATTAGGCGAAAAAAATTAACCATCTTCACGGACGCTAAAGACACAACGACTGTACTGGAATTAAAGAAAATGATTGAAGGTGAGTGTGTCTTGAATGATTTGAGAAAAGTCTATTTTTAGTCTCAAGACAATGTCAGTCGGTAAGCGTTCGTTTTATACTATGTTTACTGCTTGTAACTTTGTTCCAAGAAGCCTGTGGGCTGGAAGATAATCAGCTGACAAAATGCACTTTTTTTTAACCTTGCGCTTTAAACGTAGTTCGCGAAACGACACCATTACATCTAAACATGGGTCCCAAACATTCATGTTGCTAAATCACATCCAAAAGATGGTTAATTTCTCTTAGAACATGTGTTATTTTTATCCTAAAGAGCAATATTTCTTCATGTTCGTGTTATTGCTGCGATAAGATTACGTTTTGGCTAGCTATTGTTATAAATGGAACAAAATAGTGCCTTTTGTTCTTTCCCAAATATTATCGGTTTTTCCAAACTTTGTTACTTTTTAGTAATAATAGATGAGAATAACAGATGTTACTCTCAAATATATTGTATTAAGGTTTTGAACATCACATTATACTCATGGATCATCAGAATATATTATGTTTTACTGTCAATCTAAAAGCTTTCCATACATATCCACTGGAGCTCATAGATAATCATGATTATGTTTTTTTATACTTATCAAATAAGTTTGTAGAAATTAAGTACATATTATACTAGTTCTCATTTTAATTTTGGAAGATCTGCAAATAAAATATTTCTATTTTGAATCACTCTGTGTTAGTGAGATCAAGTGAGGATTCCTTGCACTTAAGAAAACAGCATAGTCTTTCATCAACTACAGACCATTCGTACTTTTTAGGGTTCCATAGTCGACAAGAAACCCTTATAATTTGGCCATGTCTGTCTGTCTGTCCTCAGCTTAGGTCAAAGACTCTCAGTACAATAAAACTGTAATTTGGAATGGATATATTATTAATTGAAAGGGATTATGAAAACCAAGGAGCCTTGATGATAAGATTGTCTGAAGAATTCAATATAATTATATTTATGATTATATAGCTTATACCTGAAAGGCCGGCAACGCACTTGTGTCTCCTCTAGTGATGCAAGTGTATGGGCGACGGTGATCGCTTACCATCAGGCGACCCGTATGCTTGTTTGCCCCCTATGCCATAAAAAAAAAAAAGCTTTAACCTTTTGCCTAGCAGGGAAGCAATAATGAAGTGATGTAGATGCCACAGCAGTAATGAACAAAAAAGGAACCTTCAAAAATAAAATAGTTATTACAGAATGAGGTATTCATATCATATTCGGAGTATATGGACATTATAAAGTTGTAAAGATATGTGTATGTTAAAGATATTTTCTAAAATATAAGTGAAGGTCAATAAATCAAAAAATATTTTATACTAGGTTCTGCTTGCGACTTCGTCCGCCTTAAATTCGTTTATCGCGGATAAGGGCATTTATCCGGGATAAAAAGTAGCCTATGTCCTTTCCCGGGACTCAAACTATCTCCATACCAAATTTCATCCAAATCGGTTCAGCTGTTTAAGCGTGAAGAGGTAACAGACAGACAGACAGACACACTTTCGCATTTATAATATTAGTATGGATTTATTTTTTAGGGTTGTATGTGTTGTTGTGGCTACATCACGTCAAAACGGCGAAACAGATTTCAACTGTTCTTGGTACATAGACAGCTGGGCACAAATTTTTAGGTTACTCACCGATGTTAGGATACTTTTTATCTGATTATGCAGAAGCAAAAAAGAGTTTATATTTATATAAATTGATATAGAGATAGTTTATAAACAGAGTAAAGTATATCTTTAACAAAATATTAACACAAGTATATAAAATAATTATTTGTATAAAAATGTAAGTCTTACCTCATATTTTAAAATATTGTTATCATTTAAAGTGCTACTAATTACTTTACCTGACTTGCCCAAGAACACTATCAACTAACAGCAGAACTGTTCTCAATAATCGAAACAGTTATTCATTTCATGAATTGTAATCAGAAACATTATCCTCCTTTATCAGTGTCAATTTCACCCCAACTGTCAGGGCATGTCCAAATTAACATTGATTAAAGTCTTCAACCCCAAATTGCACCCTGGGTGCAGAACACTGCTCATTATCATACATTTTCCTACTGATGATGTGAAGCCTGCAACTACAGCACACTATGCCAGGCCATGAAGCCCGTCCACAACCACTGTCATGATGCTGTTGGATGGGACTGATGCATACATATTATTATTCCGACAGGCATCTTAAAAGTTACTCCGCCGAGCCAGATGCTGTTCAACAAAGACAGCCAGCTGATGGAGGATGAAAAAACTCTGGCGGAATATGGACTCACCTCTGCTACGGCCAAGGCGCAGTGCCCGGCTCCCATTGGACTTGCTCTACGGTGAGTTGTACCCAAAAGTTTTATGGAAATATAAAACAATCATTGCCAAAGCAAATTGGAATAGATCATAGTGGTAATAATTAATAAGTATTCTGAGTAGTTTGATGGCTATTATTTGAACTATATGGTAACTTTTAATGGCTAACAAATCTGTAAATTATTCAGACCTCTGTGAATATGACTGCTAGAGCTAATTAAACAAAAAAATAAAACCGTCTCCAAAAAAACTAAAAAGTAAAAAATAACGCCATAATTCATTGTATACGAGGGCTGCTATTTATATATCCGGAAACCGGGATTACAATCTTCTTAAATAGCATATTTGACCGCCATGGTAAAATTTGAACTTTTTTAAGTATATAAGGTATATTTTTTCTTCCTTATTAACGCTCGTGTTTTGTTTTTGACGGGTTTTAAATGTCATCTCGCAGAAAGAATGGAACTCACTCGTGAAAATATTCGTGCTATGATTTATTATGATTTTCGGCGTGGTTTAACGCAACAACAGTGCATAGATCAACTAACTTCAACTTTTGGTGATGAAGCCCCATCTAAAACTACTGTGTATCACTGGTTTAGTGAGTTCAATCGTGGACGTAGTATGCTTACGGACGAAGTTAAGGCAGGTCGCCCGAAATCGGTCGTTGTACAACAAAATATCGAGGCTGTGCGAAAACTTATAATGGACGACCGACATGTTACGTACCGCGAGATAGAGGCGACTCTGGGTATTTCTATGACCAGCATTAATAGCATATTACATAATTATTTGGCTGTAAAAAAAATTTGTTCGCGTTGGATACCCCACAACTTAACAAATGAGCAAAAACATGCTCGCGTCGAATGGTGCAATAAAATGTTAAAAAAATATAACCGTGGTGACTCAAAAGCCGTTTATAACATCTATACAGGTGACGAATCCTGGATCTATGCATACGATCCCGAAACGAAGCAACAATCAACGGTATGGGTGTTTCAAAATGAGCCGAACCCTACGAAAGTTACTCGTGCAAAAAGTACATTGAAACAAATGGTGGCCTGCTTCTTCGGTATTAATGGCCATGTAGCTACAGTGCCACTAGAAAACCGTAGAACGGTTAATTCAGAGTGGTACACGACCATTTGCTTACCGGAAGTATTTGAACAAATTCGTAAAACTAACCAGCGACGAAGAATCATTCTTCATCATGACAATGCCAGCTGTCATACGTCACGCGAAACAACTCTATTTTTGGAGGGTCAAAATGTGGAATTAACGGGTCATCCGCCGTACAGCCCTGACTTGGCACCCAACGATTTTTATTTATTTCCAAATATAAAGAATAAATTACGCGGTTAACGATTTTCGACCGCTGAAGATGCTGTCGACGCATTCAAACAACACGTTATGGAGGTACCTCAGGCGGAGTGGCAGAAGTGCTTTAAAAATTGGTTCACGCGAATGCAAAAGTGCATAGATCATCAAGGGGAATACTTTGAAAAACAATAAAACTATTTTCAGCCGTGTACGTTTGTTTGTTTTTTTGTTTCCGGATATATAAGTAGCAACCCTCGTATACTGTATAGATTGAGTATACAAATGGTTACTTGTAAGTAATTTGAAGAAACTGAATTATGGCGTTATTTTTTACTTTTTAGTTTTTTTGGAGTCAGTTTAATTTTTTTGTGTAAAAGTTTATTTATTTTACACTTTTTAGTTAATCGTTACTTAAAAGTGTATCTCGTGACGATTCGAACAAGCCCAAACACGGCTAGGATACATTATTTTATTACATAGATCTAGTGCCTACCTTCCGGCTCCATCATCAAATCAATTCGATGGTACCATTCTCATCAGGAACATTTAAATTTGTGACTATGAAGTTGCTTAGCTAAATTAATCAAGATATTTTGTCGCCACCCGTAAATCATTTATCATCGAGAAGTTCCGATGGCATTCTATGGTCTTCTGCATCAGTTCCACTTCACCAATTTACATTTTCTGAATGCAAATGCTTATTATGTTTCATATAATACCAAATCAATACTTTCATAAGGAATAACAGTCAATTGACATAATATTATTTAGTATATTTTTTTTATATAACACTCAAATTGATTGATTCCAGTTTGTATAACGTAGCATGATCATAATACATAATATCTTTTAGTATTAGTATTATAAGATGATTATAATAGCATATGATGTACACAATAGGCACTGAAAGGATTGGCTACCAGAAAAGTTTGTATTGTAAGGCAAGGTTAGAATTGAGATTCCAACAGAAACAAACTGCTCCCAGGAAAGTCGGTTAGGTTAGAACTGCGAACCCACACAAAACAAACTGCTGCCAGTAAAGTAACACACACATGAATAAGCAGTTTTATCCTTGTAGGTGTTTATACTATACAAGCATTATGCTGTTCGATGTTAGATTAATTAAATTATATATATTTTATATCTTAGGTGTTATGAATATTTATAAGCTTTAATCTTTATACCAATTGAATCTTGATGGATCAAGAAAATGTGCTTCAGGAACAATTCAAATGTAATACAGTAGTTATTTTAACCTATGTGTAATGACTGTTAATGATAACAGTTGATTCCCCAATAATTCACCTATTGGAGCACCTGATAAGATAGCGGTAATCCATGCATTAAGGCGTCATGTAGCCACACAACTATGCAAAACACATTTAAACTGTTGTGATGCAATAGTCCGAAGTTTATTGTTATCAAAATCAGTAAATGTTTTGACAAGACAGGTCCAACGCTTAATATTTACATTTGTAAGGATGAATCAATTAAGAACCACAGTTTCGATGCAGTGGCGGAGCTAGGTAACCAAAGGCCCGGGGCAACATAAAACATTAGGGCCCCATGTTAGTTCCAGGTTCTGTTAGTCAGGGACTAAAAGCCCCGAAAACATTGAGGTTAACAAGGTCCCAGGGCAGCTCTTCGCCACTGTTTCGAAGTCCCTGGCGTTACCGAAAATGCCCTGGAGTTATCAAAACATCAGGCTTAAATATATATAGCAAACAGGGTAAGCAAACTGAAGTGGCAATAGGCAGGGCACATAGTTCGAATAACCGATGGCCGTTGAGGCAGAAAAGGTATCGAGTGGATACCGCGTACCGGGGAGCACAGCGTGGGCGACCACCCGCAAGGTGGTCGGACGGCCTGGTTAGGGTTCCGGGGACTCGATGGATGCGGGTCGCTTCTATCCAGCCCATGTGGAAGTTTAGGAATCATGTGTCCAGGAATGGACATCGGATAGCTGAATTGATGAGATATACAGGTACAGGGTGTCCCAAGAAGTAGTGATATACTGTAGCTGGGACGTAGAGGACCTAGAGGACTATCTAAATCACCCCCATGTATGTTCCGCGATTTTTCGTATTTTCGGAGTTATGACTTTTTTTTTAATTTTTCACCTATCGCCGAGTACGATGAGATTTTTATTTATGGTGACGTGATTTTTTTTGTTTTTTTTGTGTGCTAAGCTGATAGATAGGCCAATTCAGTATGGTAACATTTACTATCGTTAGATCATTGAATGGAATAAAAAAAAAATTAAATGCCAAGAATGATAAAATTACCCAATATGTTCACAACTTCAAGGGGCTTTAAAAAGATAAAAACACATAAAAAAAATTACCGTTTGGCTTTTAAAAACTTGCTCTATCTGTCAGGTAGCTATCCTGAAAATTTTATTTTATTATTCATAAAACATCAATCAAAAAATTGAAATCTAAATGTGATAAGTGCAAAATTTTAATTTACATGAGACAAGAAATTTTCAAAATGGCCCCCCTGTTGCTCAATGCAAGTGTGACATCGCCGAAAAAAGTTGTCTTTTAAACGTCTGAATGCACTTCTATTATTTTTAATGGTTTCTTCTGCTACTCTCAATTTCCGGGTTAACTCGTCCAAATTGCGGCATTCTCTTGAGTAGACGAGGTCTTTGTAGTATCCCCATACAAAAAAATCAATGGGGTTTAGGTCGGGGGACCGTGGAGGCCAGGCTATAAGGCAGGCGTCACCCCGGCCGCAACGACCAATCCATCTTTCAGGGTATATTTGATTAATGATATGAAAAATAATAACTCCGAAAATACGAAAAATCGCGTAACATACATGGGAGTGATTTAGATAGCCCTCTAGGTCCTCTACCTCCCAGCTTCAGTATATCACTACTTCTTGGGACACCCTGTATATATATATATATTTACACATATATTGAGCACAGTCAATTGACTACATTATTAGACCTGTATAGATTCCTACATAAAATTTTATGGTTGAAAATTTTTACTATGTACAAATTGTAGTTTTTAATCGCCATTTAAGTTTTAAAACAGTTTCAAAGCTTAAATAATTCGAGATATTAACTAAATAGTAACACTATACAAAATTAAATTAAAAATTTGATTGATTGATATATCTACTATATTAATCTATATTATTATAAAGTTGTAAAAATGAAATGTTTGTACATTTAAGATATTTAAAAAAATCATTGTAACGGACTATTTTGGAGAACACTGAAACGATATTTTTTGTTTGTTTGTAATCTATTATAGTACTTCCATTCCACAAGATGAACTATTTATGATAAGGATATTTTACTAGGTTTTTTAAAAATAGCTTTTAAAAAACCTTGTAAAATATCTTAATTTTTTAATTATATTTGGAATAACAGAAAGGACAATGGTGAATTTGAGGCTTTGGATCTGACCCCGTACTCGTCGCCCCCGGACCTTCCCGACGTCATGAAGTCACAGGAAGCCAACGGACAGGAACAGGTAAAATTAGAATCCGTAAATAACGTGAGGATCTGTGTCTGTACTCGTCGCCTGGACTCCGGACCTGGCGGTCGTTTTGAAGTCGCAGGAAACCAACGGACAGAAAAAGGTAAGATTAAAATCCGTTAATAACGTGAAGACCTGGTCCCGTACTCGTCGCTTTCGGACCTGGCGGAAGTCATGAAGTCACAGGAAGGCAAGGAACAGATAAAATTTAAACTGTATATAACGTGACAGTTCATATCTGACCACTTACTCGTCGCTCCCGGACGCGCTCGATGTTATTAAGTCACAGAAAGCAAACTGACAGGAACAAGTAAGATTAAACCGTAAATAACGTGACAGTTCATATCTGACCACTTACTCGTCGCTCCCGGACGTTTTCGACGTCATTAAGTCACAGGAAGCCAACGGACAGGAACAAGTAAGATTAAACCGTAAATAACGTGACAGTTCATATCTGACCACTTACTCGTCGCTTCCGGACGCGCTCGACGTCATTAAGTCACAGGAAGCCAACGGACAGGAACAGGTAAGATCGACTCCTGTAAATAATTTAAGATTTTGGATCCGGTCTCAAACTCGTCATTCCCGTACCGCACACGAGACGGGAACAAGGAATACTTCGTTTCGTAAATAATTATTGTGCATTTTTTTGCACTTTAGCAAGTACGACGAATCGACGAGCGTGAGGTCCGTCCAATATCTTAGTTTCAATAGTAATAATTGATGAATGAAAAATGCCAAAGTAATCAAAATGAATCGGGGTGATCTGGAATAGTTGTTGACGGCCAGCATCCCTCAGGGCGCCGAGAGCACCGCGGCGACGCGGGCGCCGGCCCCCGCCCCCGCCCCCGGCCTGACGTGCGTCGTGCACGCCTCCGTGCTGCGCGTCAAGCGGGCCGTGTGGCGCTGGGTGCTGTGAACCCTCCCCCCACCTTGGCACGCCACACACGTGACCATTTTCATTGTATATCGACGGCACTCTTTCCGTACAATCTGCTTTGCGGCGATCATGACTGATATTTCTAGAATCGCTCGTCTGGAGGTGAGAGGGAGAGAGATGGCGTAGTGTAGACGAGCGTGCACGCTGTTATATTGAAACGCTTATTTTCGAACCGCAAAATAAATACCATATTTATTTATTTCATAATCTACGAAGCTATTCGTGTTACCGCTTGCACGCTTATCTACACGACACGCACTAGAAAGTCGATCTCCGAAACGCCTCATTCGACGTATAAATTGTAATTAGTGATTTAATCGTTTCCTAGTCCGATGCGTCGTTACATCATGAGTACTTTTTGTCCGGTAGTAGTATACTGAACGCAACGAACTGAGATCGTACCGCTGTCTCTATCACACCTGTTAAGACCACGCAAGTGTGAACGAGATAGTATTATAACCGGTTATTACTATGGTAAGAACCGGATTTCAGCTGACGATGGCTTTTAAAGTTGACGATTAGAAAATGAAATAAGGACGCTCGGACGGGCCGCGGAGCACGAGCACGCTCTCACGGCGCCGTTTGCTTGCAGATGGACCAGCACTAAGGACCCGCCGGTAGTGGAGTCCCCGCGCCGCGCCTCGACTTCATATTATTTTGCATATAAACATATTTTGTTAATTATTTATCGATGATTTATGCTCGATTTTAACAATTCTGTTGCGTCTACACGTTTGTTTGTAGTGTTTTTGTGATGCTTTGTAATACGGGGGATGACGCTTTTTGTACTTTGTTCCCTCTGTCGGTGCGGGGCGACGACGTCGCGAGCCCGAGGGCGAGAAGCTTCGACTTTCGGCCCGCCTCGCTCGCATGCTCACTAATGAACGCGGAACCTTTTTTTGGTACCGTAATAATTTATTTTACGATGACAAGAAGAAAAGCCGAATTTTTTGTCATAGTTTTAATTGCATTACGACCAATTAACCGTTTTGCATTCCCTAATGCTCACTCGTGCACCTGTATCACCGCGGCTCAGCGAGAGTGTTGCCACAAATAAAATCTCATACGTTTTTTTATTAATTTTTATTATGCCTTGAATATTAAAATTCGATCTCTTACGGTGTCAGTCGAAGCTTCTCGCGCCTCGCGCCTTTTGGCTCTCGCGCGCACCTCGCTGAGCCCACTAAGGGATACTAAACTGGCTTTTTGTCACAGTTGGACTGCTAATAATCGGTTTTTCTCATATTTAAATCGATTATGGCCGGTTTTTACTATGACTAAAACCGGTTTTGTGTTCCTTAATCACGACTTTATTATATAGGACGTGAATTTGGTCATTTGATACGGAATCAGGCAAAGATTCCCGCGTGATAAGTATAAATTCACACATTAAAACAATCTGTATCAATAGTGTAAATGCGAAGCTCTTGTAAAAAAATTGCCTGGCAACAAGATAATTATCAACAATAACTAAATCCGTAGCGATAATGTACAAAATTGATTCTTCATTCCAGTGACTGATTTGATGTCATAAGCTTCTGTAATTATTTGGTTACTCGGTTGATGGTTTAGTTTAGTAATAATAGTATAAATTATAGGAGTTCAAATTTGCGACGATCGGTTTTTCTATTCTTTCTGGCAAAAATATTAAGCTATCTACTTATGAATATTTCTGGAAAATAGTCGTTTTTATATTATCCCGAAGTAGTAGGGATTCCTACTAATATAAAGATGTAAGTATTCCATAAGAAGTTAATGTCTTCGCATGTTTTCACCGTAGTGTGACAGGAGCAGTCGCGTGGGACCTTTGCCGCGGTCCGAGGCCATGACCATGACATCTTGTAATTAGAACTTTCCCATCTGTTAAGTGTTTTCCGAATCTGTAACATTCGTGCCTATCATTTTGCACTAAATAAGATATAACTAATGCTGCATACATTTCGATATCGGTAGCTTGCTCATGTCGGGCGGGGACGGGCTGGTTTGCTGCGAGTTACTATTTAGTTGCACAAATGCTTAATACATTTAACGACGTTAAACCGCTGCCACGTTCCATCCTAACCAGAAAAATAAAGACTTGTTAAAAAGAAAACTGTTTCGAATGATTCAAAACAAAGTCGGTTTTCGGAGACCTCCGGTTTTTGTACTCTATGTTCTATATCGAGGTTATTGAAAAAAAAACATCTCAATCAATCAGTATTTTCTTTCATTTGTTAGCATAATGCGATTTAAATGACCTCAGTGTCTAAATAATGGCTTTTAGCGCTTCTGACACAGGTTCGCAGTGAACCGGCCGCGGGCCCCGTCCATCGACCCTCACTTGCCTCCTGTGAGGGACGCAGTCATCTCACTAGCCTAAATACTCTGTTGCTTATATCTGTCTCAGTTTTGTAGGCCGGGTGCGCAACGATACTACAAACAATTAAGATCTAAAGAATAACATCAAGATAGGCAATCTTCGTCATGGTAATTTATTTGGAATTTGCGAGCAACATTTAGCATATGACCGTGAGTAAGACTTTCGCGCCGTTAAAGACAAATCGGAATTCTTGGTTCAAAAGCGAGTGGGTATCTATGCGCGCCCGACAGCATCCCGTCAACCGTCAGCTATTTGGTTGGTCCGAGCGCGTGCCTGAGCGCTCCTAGCGTAAGGTTTAATTAAGTAGTTTGTAATACCAGCGTTATACGAATTATTAATGCATTTCTTAGAGTTGAAATTAGCTGTTTATTTTCAGCAGTCTATCCTTTGTGAACGTTGAAATATTCTGTTCTAAAGTATGAATTATTAACACGCAAAGCTAAAGTATACGGACTTAAATGTACATAAAATCAAAGTGTCGTCTGTCAGTTGCTGATTTCAATGAGGTTGATGCTTTAGTGCAGTATAAATCAATGCATGCTAAAGTTTATTTTTGTATGCGAATTTATGAACTCAAGTCTAATGAACACTTAATTTTTAAGATACTTTCCACGGCAGATATAACCAACAGATACATTTCTTCATTGTACATCTCTTTTTTATGATAAAATATTTAACTAGCATAGAATCAAGAATAGTCTAGCTGATACTTGTAATAGGGAGTAAATAGGAGCTTTTTAATCACCGGCATCGCCGCGGCTAGGAGTGCTAATCCGGTCTTTGTCATCATAAAACCGGTTCTAACCAGTCGTTACTGTAATAAAAACCGGATTAGAATTCTTTAGCTGTTGCGCTCTTTATTGTGATTTAATAATAACTAATTGATATCTGAAACGAACGTCACAGAGTCCTTGACGGATCGCTATTTTTTTTTGTATAGAAACTTTGAAAAGCACCGATTGTGTGTTTATTTGGAGTCCTGGTTGCACACCACGCGGAGCTCCGCCGCCGGCCGGCGTCCGGTCTCGGTGGTTTCCGCACATGGATTCGTCTCCTTAAACGTTCGGCTGGTTCAAATCGTCTCTCCCCACATCCCGTCTTCCCTATAAAATCAATTTAAGTGAAGCGTCCCGTTGGTCTAGCTTCGATAAGGTTTCCTAAAAACACAACATTCTGTACTTCACGGTGATGAGCCAAACGATGCTTTTTTTTAAATATATCCAGTAGGATATTTCGCAAACGGGACTTGGGATTGGGATTTGGATTAAAGTATTTTAGAAACTGTTTTTTTGGAAGGAAACGCTGTCGGCCAATCGGTTAGGAATATAACGTCAATTTAGGTGCATAGCTAGGTAATGACTGCTCAGCACGGTCGGCTAGGTTACTTTCAGATCTAATCCAAATTAGAATAGTTGGGTATTCAACAATATTGCACGTCATTGTAATGTAACATAGGATAGGACATCGAGCCATCGTTTATCATGGCCACTTTAGTAGAAAATTGTCTTTGTATAAAAATACCGAGTGACGCGCTTGTCTACACACATGAACCCGCATACAACGAGAATCCTTACAGGTACTTAACTGACTTTGTGTGCAGCCACTTGCAAATCATCTGGTAATTTTATATGAATATGATTCACATTGTTCTGCTTTGGCAGTACTATGCGTCATGTGACGTTTTAGCTGATACAGAACCATGGTGGATGCGATGCAACAGTGGTTTCCCGGGTACATCCTAGCGGCTAGTTTGATTGTATCCAACCGTTCAAAACCCGGTTTTGTGGATACAGCAGCAACCATAATCAAAGTATTTATTTATTCTGTGCATCTACGGGTCTCGTGTGTAGACGCGGCAAAGAACCGACCGTGCAATCTTAAAGGATAGGTACCATTTCGTTACCAAAATGTAACTACTCTTACAAGGAATTGTAACCGGTTATTTTCTTAGTACAACTGGTTATTTTCCGGTTTTCTCCTGGTTCACCCCGTTATTACAATGACCAAATGGAATAACTACCAAATTTGAACTGCTACCTTGCCTATATTGTCTATCTATATATATATATTGTGTATAGTAACGTATTGTAGTAAATTATTGTAGAAAATCTTGTGGAAATGACACAATATACTGTCTTATCGGTTCTTTGCCTCGGCTCTACCAACATTCAAAATGAACGGAGCACGCTGACACTCGTCACAACGAGACTAGGAGTATGTATGAAAGCGTAGTGTTCATGTGCGGTATGGAAGTCTTCAATTAAATGACCCAGCAGGAAATAAAGCTGTTTTGATTTGTTTTCAGTGTTTTATTTATAAGAATTATCTGGTATTTGGATCAGTGTCGCTTTTGCATTCATATTCAAATCGTTAAAAGATTGAATTTGATACGTCATTCCCTCCAGCAACACCACATTCTGTTTTGGTATTTATTTTTATCCGAAATATGTACGTGGCCCATTCTACCATTTTAGCGCCACTACTTTTTCGCATCTTGATGTAAAAAGCATATTGTGCAAAAAGCGATTGTATTGTGGCGTATTAATCTAAAATATAGCATTGTTAAACTGTCATTTTCAATTCTTTTTGGTCACCGTTTATAATTATAAAGCAGGTAACGCAGTGGTCATCGATGTCCCCACTTTAGTATGAAAATAAGGTATTTATCGTTGCGGTGCGGATACGAGAATGACGCACCGTGCAACTTATAGGGGAGAAGTGGCATGAAGGAGCCAGTTTACTAAATGAAAAATATCTTCAGTGTACAGAACAGACATTCCATTTTTACAACTTTATGATAGTATACAGTGTCATACCCTTTTGCAAAACATTAATGAAAAGTACCTGAAATATGTAGGTCAAATATTTTGCTTAATGTAGACATAATTTTATTTTTAAAAGGGAGTAAGGTAAATGTCCCAGTCCTCGTCACCCATACTTTGAACTGGGATTTTGGGCTCAGGCTCGTTCTGTCTGTTTCCTAAAATGCCTGCTTCTCAAACTGGTCTTCTGCAAAGAAATGACTCTTTCCTATAATGTCAGCAAATGGTTTCCTATCATGCCACTATTATGTCCGTTTCGAAAATTGACCTGCTTCCTATAATGTCCGTTCCTTGTGATGTCCTATTCCTACGATGTACGCTTCCTATAATGCCCACTATTTGTGTTCTAAAGCCCGTTTCCTTCAATGTCTGCTTTTCAAAATGTTTTCTTTTTTGTATCTGAATTCAAGAAGTAGTTTCCGGAAGTACTTGAAATAAGCATGCCTACACCTCGGGACGTCTATACGAAAGTCATGTAGAAAAATATATAGCTTCCGGTACATTAACACCTAAGCTCAAATTACCCTCAGTACAACCCAATGTCAAAAACTCATATTGTCACATAAACATAAATTTAAAATAGCCTAATCTCTAAACTCCAGAGTCCCAAAAAACACCAAAAACAAACTGATCACCTTTGTTTAACCAGTGGAGATTCTTATTTTGTTTCAATTTTTCATGGTTTTTTTTTTTCAAAGTTACTTTATTAAGTGATTGTAGTTATTAAATGAATATTGTAGAGTTGTAGTATAAATAAATTAAGGGTATTTTGAGACAGGCGTGTTTTGAGGCTATTTTGTTTCGAGAATGGTGTATTTTAGTACTAGTGCATTGCAAGATTAGTTTGTTTTGAGTTTCAACTTTTTTAACATGGGAGTACTACATTATCAAGATAAAGAATGAATGAATATTGAGAATCAGACATTTTGAGAAGTAGACAACATAGGAAACTGATATTGTGGGAAGAAGACAATTTTTAACGGATAGAATGAGCCTGAGCCGCGACAATTGTGGGAAGAAGGTTATTTTGAGAAGCAGACATTTTAGGAAATATACATTTTCAAAAGTAGACATCATAGGAAACGGTCAATGTGGGAAGAAGGCCACTTTAGTAAGCAGACATGTTAGGAAACGGACCAAACGAGCCTGAGCCGGATTTTGAGTTTGATTGATGAAAAAAAATAAGATAAGAATAACATTACTTTTATCGCATTCTCATTTAAACGATGAGAAATGTTTGTGGCTATGATATTTAAAATGTCAAGTCGAAGATAAATAACTAAATTCGCATAACCGTGACCGTGGGCATCTATAGGATGTCGTAGATGTTCGTTTCCGATTTTATTCATTAGTGACGGACATTTCATTGATTTAGAGGAAACTGTTGGCAACACTGATTTGAATGTAAGTGTAAGTGACTACGGAGTCGAGGATGTAGCTCGCTGGTTCAGCAACAGCCTATTAATTATTGCCTTGAAGAGACACGAATTATAATTTTCATGAAATACACACTTGACGGGAGCGGATTAAGTTCCTTGGCGGTTCAGATTAGAAATAATGAAGCAAATCGCTTCGTGCGTATGAATGGTAAATTTACAACATTCGTTCTCCACGCCTGGATGTTATGTTTTTCTGTATATAATAGGGATGTCCCATTTTTAAAGTATGAAAATAAATATTTAGGGACAATATTACACAAACGACAAACCGAACTGGTGTAGGGCTGCCATCCGTCCGGCGGGGTTATTGCCTAACGAAATTTTGACACTTGGTATCGGAATCAACTGTCATAACCCATAGAAAATCATGACACTTGATTCTGATTGCGAGCGTCAAACGCGTTAGGCAATTGGGACCGAGCGCGACGACAGCGCCACGTGACAGACGGCCATTACGGACAATATTGTCACCGCTGTCAAACAAGAAGTAAGTAAATATTGTGAAAAATATTAATGAAATCTTGTGTTATTTTACTATATTACACAATTCACAACAACACATCTTACCAGGACCATATTTTTATCTCAAAACGATTAGAAAATGTTTACTGCAATATGGATTTGACAGCTCAAGTCAGCGACAAAAATGACAATTTTAGCCGTAGCGATCGCTATGATCGTTTAGGCTACCCCCTCCACCCGCTTTGCACTCTGCCAATACGGGGGCCGGTTTCCCCGGATTTGTCCTAGTTTGGAGGCTGTCCGGGCGGGTTTTTAAAGTGTGTCCGGGTAAAACCCGGACTCTTTTTGTAACAGGGAAAACCTTATTGAACTGAATAAAATGTAACATGTCCAGGGAAAAATGCGATTTCCTCCAAATATTCAGGGTTTTTGAAGTTTGCGTCCGGGTTCCTGTATAGTCAAGATGGCAGCCCTAGTTTCATTGAAAGCTCAATAAGGCTTGATGTGAAAAAGAAAAAGTGGTTAAAATTTTTCAATGTCCCTATTTTATAGGGGTAGTTAAAACGTAGTGATTAAGTACTCTGTAGGGGTAGTAGCGTAATTTCTTGAATAATTTTGATTTTCTCATTATCTTAGAATTCTTAGACCGTTTCGTCGTCTGTGACAAACGATAACTATACTAAATTAAACGTTTAGTTTGGACAAGTAAATAATTTTAGAGAACAAAAATACTTTCATCGTCTGTCATGTGCTGTCAATCTCGTGTGCTTTTTAAAATATAACCTCAAAGTAAAGGCGATCTCACGCTTATCTCCTGAAATCTAAACAATATGTTATTTTCGGATATTTTCTACTTCAGTTAAGTGGAAACCAATACAAAGTGCAGCTTATAATTTAAATTATTACTGTAGAGTAACAAATATAAGATGGGGAAGCGTAAAGGAAAATGTGCAAAGAAAAACAATAATACCAAGCAAGGTTTGGAGCCCGAGACCCTGGTAAAGGCACCCCACTCGTTCGTAATTCATCGCGGCCACTGTAGCAAGGACCTCATCGACCTCACTAAGGACTTCAGAAAGATCATGGAGCCGTTCACTGCGTCACAACTTAAAGTAAGGTTTACTTTTAAATTTGTTTACCTACTTGGTTGTATAGGTTTAATATTCATTGATGGTTAAATTAATGGTCAATTATTGTATGTGATCAGTTGTCATTGTAAATGTTTTATTACAAGCTTTTTATTAACTTGCAATGTAACTATGTGTGATCGGGTGGAATTTTGCAAGTTAAATTTGACCCGGTTTCCGATTGAGTTTGGTGACAATGCAATAGTACGATACCATCGAGCTGATCTGATGATGGACCAGGTATGTGGTCATAGGAACTGTGTAATAAAATAATGCAATCCTACCGAGTTTAGGCTCTTTAGAATCGTCTCGGCGAGTAGTTGATGGATGTTCATCGTACAGTCGGCAATAAAAGCTCGTCACTAAAATGAAATATTTGACAGAAACTTCTTGAATAATAAAAGCACATACTGCACACCCATTTATAATAAAAACTAAAAACAAATATAGAAATAAAAAGTGACCATATAGTATCTTGTATAACTAGTTGTAAATGTTCTTTAAGGAAAGGAAAAGGAACACAATCAAAGACTTCCTGTCCGTGTCGGGCTACCTGCATGTGTCGCACATGATGGTCTTCACAGAGACAGAGATGGGCAGCTACATGCGCCTCGCACGTCTGCCGCGCGGGCCCACACTCACCTTCAAAATACACAATGTAAGTAATATATGGTGGAAAGGAGAAATGGGAGCAGCAAAATTTTTGAGACATTATTATTATTTATTGTCAGGCAAGCAGTTGCAACAACTGATGATGATCTATCCATTGCCTCCTATCGCTGTTCAGTGGTATGCTTGTCCAATTTGTTTTTGAAGATTGACATTATGTGCCGAAATTACATCCTCTGGGAGCTTGTTCCAATTGAATTATATACACCTTATAAAATGAGTTAAATGGGTGGGTATATTAATAAACGCCACCAGGCTGCCACATACATACAAACTTCAAAATGTATTTTTTTGTCTTTTTTCTTTTCAGATGATGAAATAAAAGGAAAGTAGGTAAACTAAAAGATAAATCGGAATAGTCTCATTCAAACCAGCTTCTCGCCAAATTTCACTTATTTTGCGTAAAATATGTTCAATGCACAGACATTTCATTCAATGTTACAATATTTTATTTGTACAAACATCATAGCCGAGTAAAAAGAATCCCATAACCACCTGTGAATACCCAGCTAACCATGTACCAAGAATTGTTGCAATCCGTTCAGCCGTTTTGTCGTGATGAACCCACAATGTAACATACACACAAAAAAAAAATTAATCTTCTATGTAGATAAATCAAATCAAAATATGCTTTATTCAAGTAGGCATTGAGAGAAGTGTTTGCTCGGAGACATACAATATGATCCAACATTTGTTGGAAGGATTAGGGAAAACCCATAAGAAAAAAGATACATTTACACCAATAATTTATCTGTTTAGCCTTATGGTTGACTGGTAGAGAATGCCTTTATGGCATTAAGTCCGCCATTTGTACTTGTATTGCGCAATAAAGTTTAAATAAATAAAAAAGGTACATTTCATTTTTGCAACTATAAATAATATATATAAAGATGAATAGTGTAGATATTGTTTGTTGGTGTTGGCAGTACAGCCTGGCGCGCGACGTGGTGTCCTCGCTGCGCAAGCAGTACGTGATAATGAAGGCGTTCCAGCACGCGCCGCTCATCGTGCTCAACAGCTTCTCCGGCGAGGGCATGCACATGAAGCTCATGGCCACCATGTTCCAGAACATGTTCCCCACCATCAACGTCACTAATGTCAGTATTCTATTCTTGTTATAAATACTTTGCTTTTAATTTAGAACATCTGTGGAGAGATGATGATGAATGATGAGAGAGGATCATGCCTCGAAAAGGGCGGATGTCAGTCTTCATTTTAGACCCTACTTTTTTTAGACAATGTGATGTTATGGGCGAAGACCGTTCGGCATTGCTTGACAACGGTTTTAATCTCATTTCTCACTAATACTCGGTAATGTGGAACTGTTATGCAGTTCTGTCTTAAACTGTGAGTATACAGGGTGATCAATCTAAATCCGTCAGTAGGGAGAAGTCAGAAACTATAAGAGATAGGGAAATGTGTTCTTAAGAACCATGGCGTCGATTTTAGATTGAAGAGAGAGAAAAACCCCATTTTTTTTGCAAATCTCATACATAACCGAGAATCATACCCAACCGAAATTGAGTAGAAGATTTTAATCGATCCTTTTTTTTTTTATTGGGAACTAATGTTTGTATGGGTCTACAAACATTTAGAGTACTTACGTACATTCCTTTGAGGTACGAAAATTTAACTTTTTTTTTAACCAAAAGCAAATATGAAATCGATTCCAAAATCCTCATTCAACAAAACAATAATTGTATGTCAACTATGAACTTAAACTATGAACTTATACAGACATTTGTTGCCAATAAAAAATAAGATCGCTAACATCTTCAACTTTTTTTTCTCCTCTCCAATTTTGACCGGGTTCGATTCCCGGTTATGTATGAGACATACGAAAAAAATAAAAATGCAGTTTTTGATAAATCTAAAATCGACGCCATGGTTCCTAAGAACAGATTTCCCTATCTCTTATAGTTTCTGACTTCTCCATACTGACCGATTTAGATTGATCACTCTGTATACTGAGTTAAGGAGTGGATTAAGTAGGACGGCCGACCGTTCAGGCTGCCTCGATCTCGAAGTTCAAAAACAGCCATCCCTCTCGCTCTAATGTTAAACTGTATGTGAGTGAGCGAGATGGCGCCATACTCTTACTAACTTCGAATTCCAGAGTAGCCCCTCAGAGGTCGGAATAGGTAGCTGGCTATGGCTCTCTGTATTAGTATAATAGGGATGTCGACTGTACTCAAATAATATTAAAACTGATGCGAAATGTTAGTTTGTACGATGCAAATAAAAAAAAAAGCTTGTTTTACGAGTCTTTAAAGTTAGGTGGGAAAGTCCATTTTTAAAGTATGAAAATATTAATAAATAAGAATACCATTGAATAACCCACGAAATGTATGGTAACTTTTGTTATGAAACCGTTTCGATAAACGCAAGTTTTAACATAGCTGCAGAACAATGTTCTTAATTTCCCCATATAAGGTAGGGCGGTGTGACGTCACCTTCCTAGGGTTTAGTATGGAGCGTTTTTGGGAAAGTCCAAAAGTGTGATTCTATCGTTGTTGTGTCTCGTGGAGTTTTTATGACATTGAAGTAGTTTTTAGGGTTCCGTAGCCAAAATGGCAAAAACGGAACCCTTATAGTTTCGTCATGTCCGTCCGTCCGTCCGTATGTCAAAGGCATTTTACTGAAAAACTATAAGATGTATATTGATGAAATTTGGAACATAGTTGTCTTATGTAAGACTCTACTTAGTTTGATAGTTAAATTAAAAAAATATATAATTGATAGATTCAGGCGTTACTTTGCGGAATTCCATACTAGATCAATGGATTATAGAATAATGCATTGATCTAAAAAATTATATATTTCTAGGGGGGGCACTCCATACATGTACCTAACCGAAACTGATTTCTTTTTCATCAAATATCAATGTGTGGCTCATCATTCGACAGATCTTCTAAAAACACTTTGAGGTTTCTAAAAAAAAAATTGTTTTCGTGAATTTTTCCGGAAATATTCGCTCCGAAAGTAGCAAAGATTGTGTCCCCCCCCCCTCTATTTTCTAAACGGTATGTTAAAAATGTTACCCGATTTCCCATACATTTAAATAAATCATTTCATTTTTGACAGAAACTTTTTGTGTGAAGATATTCTTTATTTCAGGTAAAATTAAAACACATCCGGCGCTGCGTGCTCATGAACTACAACCCTTCCACGAAGGTCATCGACCTGCGGCACTACGTCATCCGCGCCACGCCCGTCGGCCTCAACAAGGGCACCAAGAAGGTAATTATGCCCGTGTGATGCGGCCTTAACCGTGTAGGCGCCCTGGGCGAGTCGTTGATTGAGCGGTGAAGCAGGCGCCCTGAGTCTGGAAGATCGACAGTGAGAAAACCACCATTCCAAACGCCCTATTCCTCCCCGTAGGAATCCATATCCTACCTTAGGTCTCCTGGTAACAGATATCCTAGTTAAAGTCGTAAGTGAAGATTAGGTTAGGGACCGGTTTGGCTCAGTGGGAGTAACGTTGCCTGCGAAGCTGAGGTCCTGGGTTCAAATCCCGGTAAGGGCAAATATTTGTGTGATGGGCATAAATATTTGTTCCTGAGTCATGGATGTTTTCTATGTATATAAGCAATATATCTATTAAATATATCGTCGTCTAGTACCCATAACACAAGCCTTATTGAGCTTACCATGGGGCTAGTTCGATTTGTGTAAAATTGTCCCGTAATATTTATTTATTTATTTATTTATTTATTTAGGGCAGTAGGCTCCCTTGGTATAATCAACCCTTAATCTACGCAGTCTGTGCAGACGCACGCTGAACAATTTACTCACTAATTTACCAATTCCAATACAAATAACCTGATTTGTATTTTTTGCCCCCATCAGGGGTCCCTTATTCAGCGAGTGCTTGTACAACATGTAAAGTTCAACTTACTCAAACTCTACTCTACTCCTAATATTTTCTTCTGTTTCCGCGATTATTACTCATTGAAACTTACTCAGTCCACCCGTGACCATGGAAAGTTGGAAAGTTTCCGAAACGTCGGGAACTAAAATGAGATAATATACGCGATATAATCTACTCTACTCCTGTTCAAAAAGTACGTCATATTAGCTTCGCGAAGCGAGATTAAAATAGTACATTTAGCCCCTGGGGTTTAAAAGAAAGCCATATAATCCCATACGAATTTCTATGACACTGAAAAAAAAAATTGCAGCCAGTTACATAGTCCTTACGAATAATTAAAAACAATCAAACCAACCGGATCAGATTGGCCAAACTTTCTGATAGAATTGTTCAAACTGTACTTTTAGTTTTTCATGAAATATACAAATTTCAATGTTAAGTCTTTTATATTTTCTCGCAGTCGAAGTGAAAAGCAGAGTGTTTAACACGTGGCTAAAAGCCATTATGACAATCAGACGTATTTGTCCTCGCTCACTTCGTGAACTCGTCCAAATAATCACTTCGTGTCATAATGGCTTATTTTAGCCCCTTGTCAAACATTCTACTATTATGTAGTCCGTTTTGCTTCGACTATTCTATACATGACCGTTACGATCTTGCGATTACCATTTAAGTTTGTTATTATACATATATTTTTACACAGATATGCATAATGAGTGTTTAATGTGTCAATTTACGTTACCCGTTTCAGGTAGTTCAAGGCAAAATACCAAATCTAAATCGCTGCAAGGACATGTCGGAATTCTTCGACAAGTAAGAAACTTTTGCTCATATTTTAATAATTTCTATAATTTTAAAGTCAGTGAACTGGAACCTCAAGTTTCCTTATCACTCGATTATAGTTTTTTTTATACTACGAAGGTGGCAAACAAGCGTACGACCTGCCTGATGTTAAGCAGTCACCGCAGCCTATGAGCGCTTGCAACGCCAGGGGCATTACGAGCGTGTTGCCGACCCTTAAGAACCTATTCACTCCCCTCTTGAAGAACCCCATACTGTAACCTCCAGGGAAAACCGCGGCAGGGAGGTCATCCCACATTCGGAGTGTGCGCGGTAGAAAAATTCCTTTGATACCGCACGATGAGCGACCATTTTGGTTCCAACGTGTGTGGATGAATATCCTGGCGATGGCGAGCGGTGCGATGGTAGAAGGTGGCTGTAGGCATCATGTCGAACAATTCCTCGGAACACAGCCCATTATACAGGCGGTAGAACACACATAAAGAGGCGAAGTCTCTCCTTAGACTTAAAGGTTCAATACCGTTTGTGAGCATGGGATCGTCAATAATTCGTACAGCGAGTCTTTGAACCGTGTCAAGAGGACCAAGCTGATATCCAGGTGCTCCAGCCCAGAGGTGACAGCAGTACTCCATATGGGGACGGACCTGCGATTTGTACAGCAGCAGTCTTTGCCCAGAGGTGAAGTACCGCTTCGCTCTATTTAGGACACCTAGCTTTTTTGATGCCAGTTTGGCCTTCTCTTCCAAGTGACTTCGGAATTGAACGTCGCTCGAAATATCAATACCTAGGATCCCAATGCTCTTGGAGATGGTGAGAGCCGTGTTCTGGAATTGTGGGGCCACAGTAAATGGGGTTTTCTTAGCGGTAAACGCGCAAACTTGTGTCTTGGTGGGGTTAAATTGAACTAAGTTTTCTCGACTCCAATCGGAGACTCTGGATAGAGTGCTCTCGATTTCGGACACAAGTTGTTCGCGACTTTCTTCCACAACGGGGCGAGGGATGTTTGCTCGGCCTGTGTGCATCAGCGCATCTCCGGTACTGTCGTCTGCATAGCAATGAATGCTATCGGTGGACAGCATGTCATTGATATGCAGCAGAAACAGCGTTGGAGATAGTACGGAGCCTTGCGGGACGCCAGCGTTAATAACCATGGTTTTGGAGCAGCTGCCATCAACCACGGCTTTTATGCTTCTGTTGGTTAAAAAGCTGGCGACCCATTTGCACAGACCCTCGGGCAGTCCGTAAGATGGCAGCTTCGATAGAAGACCCCGGTGCCAGACCCGATCGAACGCCTTGGCTATGTCTAGGCTAACTGCCAACGCCTCACCTTGACTCTCAATGGCCGAGGCCCAGCGGTGTGTGAGATACACTAGGAGATCACCAGTGCAGCAACCGTGGCGAAAGCCGTATTGACGGTCGTTGATCAAATCGTGTTCTTCTAGGTATCTTAGGAGTTTCGTGTTTATCACACGCTCCATCACCTTTGAGAGAAGGTAGGTGATAGCTATAGGCCTGTAATTCGATGGATCTGACCTGTCCCCTTTTTTGGGCACTGGATGCACATGAGTCTTCCTCGAAGACAGAAGCTGCTCTTTGTCAAACGAAACGTGTTGAAAAAGTGTCATATTGTAGCGTGTGGCATGTCTCGTGTGCAGAGCGGCGCTGCTGTCAGAGAGCGAGTTCGAGGACGACCCCGCGGCTCAGGTGGTGCTGCCGCAGACGCTCGCCAGCCGCGGGGCCGCCGCCGACTCGCGCTCCGCGCTGCGCCTGCACGACGTCGGCCCGCGGCTCTCGCTGCAGCTCATCAAGGTGAGCCCTCCCGTGTGTCCCGCCGCAGCTCATCAAGGTGAGCCCTCCCGTGTGTCCCGCCGCAGCTCATCAAGGTGAGCCCTCCCGTGTGTCCCGCCGCAGCTCATCAAGGTGAGCCCTCCCGTGTGTCCCGCCGCAGCTCATTAAGGTGAGCCCTCCCGTGTGTCCCGCCGCAGCTCATCAAGGTGAGCCCTCCCGTGTGTCCCGCCGCAGCTCATCAAGGTGAGCCCTCCCGTGTGTCCCGCCGCAGCTCATCAAGGTAAGCCCTCCCGTGTGTCCCGCCGCAGCTCATCAAGGTGAGCCCTCCCGTGTGTCCCGCCGCAGCTCATTAAGGTGAGCCCTCCCGTGTGTCCCGCCGCAGCTTATCAAGGTGAGCCCTCCCGTGTGTCCCGCCGCAGCTCATCAAGGTGAGCCCTCCCGTGTGTCCCGCCGCAGCTCATCAAGGTGAGTCCTCCCGTGTGTCCCGCCGCAGCTCATCAAGGTGAGCCCTCCCGTGTGTCCCGCCGCAGCTCATCAAGGTGAGCCCTCCCGTGTGTCCCGCCGCAGCTCATTAAGGTGAGCCCTCCCGTGTGTCCCGCCGCAGCTCATCAAGGTGAGCCCTCCCGTGTGTCCCGCCGCAGCTCATCAAGGTGAGCTCTCCCGTGTGTCCCGCCGCAGCTCATTAAGGTGAGCCCTCCCGTGTGTCCCGCCGCAGCTCATCAAGGTGAGCCCTCCCGTGTGTCCCGCCGCAGCTCATCAAGGTGAGCCCTCCCGTGTGTCCCGCCGCAGCTCATCAAGGTGAGCACTCCCGTGTGTCCCGCCGCAGCTCATCAAGGTGAGCCCTCCCGTGTGTCCCGCCCCAGGTCGTCAAGGTGAGCCCTCCCGTGTGTCCCGCCGCAGCTCATCAAGGTGAGCCCTCCCGTGTGTCCCGCCGCAGCTCATCAAGGTGAGCCCTCCCGTGTGTCCCGCCGCAGCTCATCAAGGTAAGCCCTCCCGTGTGTCCCGCCGCAGCTCATCAAGGTGAGCCCTCCCGTGTGTCCCGCCGCAGCTCATTAAGGTGAGCCCTCCCGTGTGTCCCGCCGCAGCTTATCAAGGTGAGCCCTCCCGTGTGTCCCGCCGCAGCTCATCAAGGTGAGCCCTCCCGTGTGTCCCGCCGCAGCTCATCAAGGTGAGTCCTCCCGTGTGTCCCGCCGCAGCTCATCAAGGTGAGCCCTCCCGTGTGTCCCGCCGCAGCTCATCAAGGTGAGCCCTCCCGTGTGTCCCGCCGCAGCTCATCAAGGTGAGCCCTCCCGTGTGTCCCGCCGCAGCTCATCAAGGTGAGCCCTCCCGTGTGTCCCGCCGCAGCTCATCAAGGTGAGCTCTCCCGTGTGTCCCGCCGCAGCTCATTAAGGTGAGCCCTCCCGTGTGTCCCGCCGCAGCTCATCAAGGTGAGCCCTCCCGTGTGTCCCGCCGCAGCTCATCAAGGTGAGCCCTCCCGTGTGTCCCGCCGCAGCTCATCAAGGTGAGCCCTCCCGTGTGTCCCGCCGCAGCTCATCAAGGTGAGCCCTCCCGTGTGTCCCGCCCCAGGTCGTCAAGGTGAGCCCTCCCGTGTGTCCCTCCGCAGCTCATCAAGGTGAGCCCTCCCGTGTGTCCCGCCGCAGCTCATCAAGGTGAGCCCTCCCGTGTGGCCCGCCGCAGCTCATCAAGGTGAGCCCTCCCGTGTGTCCCGCCGCAGCTCATCAAGGTGAGCCCTCCCGTGTGTCCCGCCGCAGCTCATCAAGGTGAGCCCTCCCGTGTGTCCCGCCGCAGCTCATCAAGGTGAGCCCTCCCGTGTGTCCCGCCGCAGCTCATTAAGGTGAGCCCTCCCGTGTGTCCCGCCGCAGCTCATCAAGGTGAGCCCTCCCGTGTGTCCCGCCGCAGCTCATCAAGGTGAGCCCTCCCGTGTGTCCCGCCGCAGCTCATCAAGGTGAGTCCTCCCGTGTGTCCCGCCGCAGCTCATCAAGGTGAGCCCTCCCGTGTGTCCCGCCGCAGCTCATCAAGGTGAGCCCTCCCGTGTGTCCCGCCGCAGCTCATCAAGGTGAGCCCTCCCGTGTGTCCCGCCGCAGCTCATCAAGGTGAGCCCTCCCGTGTGTCCCGCCGCAGCTCATCAAGGTGAGCCCTCCCGTGTGTCCCGCCGCAGCTCATCAAGGTGAGCCCTCCCGTGTGTCCCGCCGCAGCTCATTAAGGTGAGCCCTCCCGTGTGTCCCGCCGCAGCTCATTAAGGTGAGCCCTCCCGTGTGTCCCGCCGCAGCTCATTAAGGTGAGCCCTCCCGTGTGTCCCGCCCCAGCTCTTCAAGGTGAGCCCTCCCGTGTGTCCCGCCGCAGCTCATTAAGGTGAGCCCTCCCGTGTGTCCCGCCCCAGCTCTTCAAGGTGAGCCCTCGCGTGTGTCCCGCCCCAGCTCTTCAAGGTGAGCCCTCGCGTGTGTCCCGCCCCAGCTCGTCAAGGTGAGCTCTGCCGTGTGTCCCGCCCCAGCTCGTCAAGGTGAGCTCTGCCGTGTGTCCCGCCCCAGCTCGTCAAGGTGAGCTCTGCCGTGTGTCCCGCCCCAGCTCGTCAAGGTGAGCTCTGCCGTGTGTCCCGCCCCAGCTCGTCAAGGTGAGCTCTGCCGTGTGTCCCGCCCCAGCTCGTCAAGGTGAGCTCTGCCGTGTGTCCCGCCCCAGCTCGTCAAGGTGAGCTCTGCCGTGTGTCCCGCCCCAGCTCGTCAAGGTGAGCTCTGCCGTGTGTTCCGCCCCAGTTCGTCAAGGTGAGCTCTGCCGTGTGTCCCGCCCCAGCTCGTCAAGGTGAGCTCTGCCGTGTGTCCCGCCCCAGCTCGTCAAGGTGAGCTCTGCCGTGTGTCCTGCCCCAGCTCGTCAAGGTGAGCTCTGCCGTGTGTCCCGCCCCAGCTCGTCAAGGTGAGCTCTGCCGTGTGTCCCGCCCCAGCTCGTCAAGGTGAGCTCTGCCGTGTGTCCCGCCCCAGCTCGTCAAGGTGAGCTCTGCCGTGTGTTCCGCCCCAGCTCGTCAAGGTGAGCTCTGCCGTGTGTCCCGCCCCAGCTCGTCAAGGTGAGCTCTGCCGTGTGTCCCGCCCCAGCTCGTCAAGGTGAGCTCTGCCGTGTGTCCCGCCCCAGCTCGTCAAGGTGAGCTCTGCCGTGTGTCCCGCCCCAGCTCGTCAAGGTGAGCTCTGCCGTGTGTCCCGCCCCAGCTCGTCAAGGTGATCTCTGCCGTGTGTCCCGCCTCAGCTCGTCAAGGTGAGCTCTGCCGTGTGTCCCGCCCCAGCTCGTCAAGGTGAGCTCTGCCGTGTGTCCCGCCCCAGCTCGTCAAGGTGAGCTCTGCCGTGTGTCCCGCCCCAGCTCGTCAAGGTGAGCTCTGCCGTGTGTCCCGCCTCAGCTCGTCAAGGTGAGCTCTGCCGTGTGTCCCGCCCCAGCTCGTCAAGGTGAGCTCTGCCATGTGTCCCGCCCCAGCTCGTCAAGGTGAGCTCTGCCGTGTGTCCCGCCCCAGCTCGTCAAGGTGAACCCTCCCATGTGGCCCGCCCCAGCCCGTCAAAGTTCATTACGATACTGTTACATGTCCGACGCCGTACACGCCCGATATGAACTTGACGTCCCCGGTGGCACATTCCGTACAGAGCCCTCGAGATCTCGTCAAATTTTTGGTCGAGTGCAAGCCGAAAGTGGCTCGAGTTCCGGATTCCTTCTAACCGGTCACGTCCCGTTAATACTTTAGGACGGCTGAAATGGTCATTCTTACTGTTTCGTCGAAACTATTAATTATAAATAAAGAAAGTTAAACTTTAATATCAAGGAATCTATAGAATTTTACCTTGTTTATTTTCTTTGTACCAATGTGTAAAATACCAAGTGATTGTAGTCACTAATAAATTTATACAAAATCGACATTTGTGCAGGTGGAAGACGGACTAATGGACGGCGAGGTCCTGTTCCACGAGCTCATCGACAAGTCCGAGCAGGAGAAGGTCGCCATCAAGAAGAAGAGGGACGCCAAGAAGTAAGCTGTCCTCTTTAATACTCGCTGGAGTTCTGAAACGAGTTTTGATCGAACGTCTAGGGAGTTCGCTAAAACATGCTAGGGTGCACGATTGCGTGTCTATATTCCAAAATAGTACGGGCTGCGCTCCGCCGCCTACGCCGTCTAACAAATAAAGTTGACATCATTTTAGCCATTTTGGCGTGATAAAGCCACATACAAAACATAATTTTCGATTCAGTGACAGTATGAATAGGCGGTATCACTTATTTTTTTGAATAATACAATACAACACACTTTATTGCACACCAAAGGAAAATAACATCAGAAACTTAAATCTAAAACAGTATCAGAAATTGTAAACAACAGGCGGTCTTATCGCTAAAAAGGAATAATCATCAATGTACAGTCATTTCTCTTTTACAAATTTATAATAGTATAGGATGATATGCTAATATCTGCGCTGGATTGGTAAGATCGTATTCTTGAATTAGTTTTTCTTTCAAAAATTGCTAATAAGGATGTTTGTTTCAGGAAGCAGAAGGAGAAGCGCAAGACGCAGCAGGAGGAGAACGTGAAGCGGAAACAGCGCGAGAAAGAGGAACTGAAACAGAAGGCGCTCGAGGGCATCAAGAAGAAGAGGGAGGTCACCGAGAGCCAGCGGTGAGCGCGTCACATGTCCTTAGAGTAGAATTTGGCTAGCAAATATGACGTCTATCAGTAAAGGATGGGGTACATATGAAAATACCGTAAAAACGATTTCAAAAAGTAAAATTAAAATCGGCCAAGAAATACGCATGATATAGGTGTTTACAACTACTAATTAGACAGCGAGTTGACAGCGAGGTAAAACATGTACTTTTACGTCATAGTGCACTCCGGCCATATAAACTCCATATTAAATTCTCAATTATACAACTTTCAGAGCGATTATTTTAGAAAATATGCAGTAAATCATTTTTTTTAAAGTGTCGAAATATGTTTTTTTTTTCAGCTTCTGTTACATGTATAGAGTGCCTCTTTATTTTTATGTTATAAGTACTAAACTAACTAGCTGGCTATACAAGACGCCTATACTCCAAATGCCATCAATATACATCATGTGTTTTTTGAGGAAAATGCCTGTGCCATACGGACCTACAAGACGAAAATATAAAGGTTCCGATTTTGGCTACGGAACCCTAAAAGTCGACCTACTGTCCCTGCTGTTCCTCGTGGAGTCCCGGAACTGACGTGTGGTGGCTTGTTGCAGGCTGATGGAGCTCGCCGACGCCGAGACCCAGGGCGGCGGCGGCGGCGCGCAGTCCGACGACGACGACGACGCGCAGTACTACCGCGACGAGGTCGGCGCAGAGCCCGACAAAGGTACACACACACACGCACACACACACACACACACACACACAAATTCAAATAATATTCATTGTATGGTCATGAGTTATACAGATCTTAAAAAAAATACAGGATCATCATGTCATGCCTCAGAGAGGCGTACAATATTTATATCTTAACTAGCGTCTGTCCGCGACTTTGTCTGCCTTAAATTCGTTTATCGCGGATAAGAGTATTTTTCCGGGATAAAAAGTAGCTTAAGTCCTTCCCCAGGACTCAAACTATCTCCATACCAAATGTCATTCAAATCGGTTCAGCGGTTTAAGCGTGAAGAGGTAACAGACAGACAGACAGATACACTTTCGTATTATAATAATATTAGTATGGATTCTAAATATTAAATTACAATGGGGAATGGATGAAAATTTTCAAAAATCTTGATATTTAGTTTATAGGTAGGAATAAACCTCCTTATTGTCAGAAAAAAAAAACAGATTTTTCTGTGGCTTAGAAATAAATAAAAAGATAAAAAAGTGTTGGTGGGCCTATATGACCGCCTTATACGGTACGGCAAATGCAGCGTTGATATTTTCGATTAAAATGGCTGTAAATGTACTGTTATTCTGTCCGTACCGTATAAGGCGGTCATATAGGCCCACCAACACTTTTTTATCTTTTTATTTATTTCTAAGCCACAGAAAAATCTGTTTTTTTTTTCTGACAATAAGGAGGCTTATTCCTACCTATAAACTAAATTTCAAGATTTTTGATAATTTTCTTCCATTTCTCATTGGCCACAATATGTCAAATAGAATAATGCCTTAAATAGAAAATACTAATCAAAAGTGCAAATGTATGAGTGAGTATGTCTCCGTATAATATAATATGATAAATAATGTTCATTATGATATAGCAATCGAAATATTAATTTATTAAAAGTAGCACTAAACGGTTACTCATTGAATATAATCAGTCAGTACTTAGGAACACACACACACGCACACATACACACACACACATTTAAGGCGTCGGGCATGAGCCCCACACAAGATTGAAGATATAGACAAGGCCACCTTAAGAGGGTTTTTACCTTTTTTTATATGAATCACAAATTTTGTGTATCTGTTTTTTAATGTGGCCTGTGGGAAAATGAAAACCACATTATATTTTAGCTTTTGTGATATAGATACAAGTCAAACCGCAAAGAAAAATACGAGTACCCTGGAATTGAACCTGGTACCTCTCGATTACGCGTCGAGTGTGTTAACCTTTTCACACACACACAGTGTTCGCTATTGAAAAGGTTAACACACTCGACACGCAATCGACTGTGACTAGCATGAAACAAGGAGAACGAAGAACGGAAAAGGGGAAGTGGGACCAGTCGACAGCAATAATTGTTTGATCAGACAGCATCGACACGTTTTAACAAATGATTTATTTTCAGATCTGTTCAGCGCGCCGCGCAAGCGCAAGGCCGGCGACGAGTCCGTCCGAGGCTTCAAGAAGATGAGACTCGACAAGAAGCTCAAGAAGAAGTACGAGCCCGGCCACAAGGGCCCGGGCCAGAGCGGGCCGCCCGGGGGCTTCCGCAAGCGAGACGGGGAGCGCCAGGACAAGGACGGCGGCCGAAAATTCAACAGAAAAAAAGAAGATTTTCACAAGAGAGAAGGTGGAAGGAGTTTCCACAATAAAGATGGTGGAAGAAATTTCCAAAACAATCGAGAAGGCGGCAGAAAATTCAACAAAAATCAAGACGGCAGGAGTTTTCAAGGAAATAAAGGGAAGGGGAGAGATGGGAAAGGGTTCAATAAGCCGAAGGCGTTCGGGGGGAAGGTGAACAAGTCCGGGAAAGGCAGGGGCAAGGGGAGGAAGTGACAATAAATACTTGTTATGTTATTTGTTCCTTTTATTTAGCATCCTGTTTGACTCATTATCAGAAGATGAGTTTCGTAGCTTCTTTCACATAACAAAAATGGGTATTAGCTTTATTTCGGTTCATCAATGACGACTGATGAAGCGAGACCACCTGTAGACCGCTCATAAACGCTTGTAACTTATATTACAAGTGGTAGTCTTTGTTTAATACATTGAGCTAATATTACTACGTATAGAGAAGACGCCGCCCCATCACTCGTGATCCGTTCATCTGCAGTCAGCCGGCTCCAGTTCACTCAGTTACTTGCTCGCTCTTGCGCGCTCAAGTCTTAAATAAATAAATATTACGGGACAATTTTACACAAATCGCTCTAGTCCCGTGGTAAGCTCAATGAGGCTTGTGTTATGGGTACTAGACGACGATATATTTAATAGATATATTACTTACATACATAGAAAACATCCAAGACTCAGGAACAAATATATGTTAAGTCTTGGTTGTTATAAAGCGAAAAAAACGTGAAAACTCATGAAACATGCCCTCGTGTGTGTTACGATATTGCACTAATAATTGAAGTAATACGTCGAAGTGTAAAGGAATAAGTTTCCATCGGTGAGTTACTAGATTATCAATTTATCATTTTAAACCTCAATTTGAGTAAAATATTTAGCGGACACCATGTTGTGTCATTTGTCATAGACTAAACATGTAAGATGTGACATTGCGTGTGTAGATAGATAGTGTTAGACCGGCCACATACATTCGGAATTTTTATACGGTTTCTGTACGGAAACGACGTGTGCAAGCGTGATAGGGCTACTCTCTCTCTCTCTCCCTTGCACACGTCGATTCCGGACAGAAACCAAATAAAAATTTCGTGTGTATGTGGCCGGCCTTAGCTAGCTGACGCTTCTTTTTATAGAAGAAAAATAGTAATCATATTAATTTATATTATTTAAAACTTATATTATTTAAGGGCAAGTAAATAAAAAAAATCTATCAAATTATACGGCTTTTATTTTTTTTACCTAAAGTTAAGGCAAAATTTGTAAGGAATGCGATTTCCCATTAGTCTTAACCAGTTAGTAACTATAGTTACATGCTAGATATTGTTTGTTCCGCGGAGTAAATTCAATACTTATACCTGAAATAAATATTATAATTAAAATTATCCGTCAACCCGTTTATTTTACTATATTAGTGCGGCTACCCAATTAAATAGGCAGAATGTACCATAAACAAAATGTTGCGTCTCTGACGGTGACATCTCATCTATGACTCATTAGCCGCCCCCTCTCCCCCGCGCCACCCGCACTGCCGCTTGTGGCAGATTTTGTTCGCGCCGTCTTCTCTATACGTAGTAATAATAGCTCAATGGTTTAATACATTATATTTTCTACATTTCTACTCGTCGACTTTAATCCCTCAATAAGAACTTCATAGACTAAACTTTAATAGCATACTTTTCAATGTCAGATACTCTATGGCACTTCCAACTGACCTGATATATTCATAAGCCAACACTTTATTTCATAAGCCAACACTTTGAATGCACTATAATGATTTCAAAAATAGAATTTTGGTTGCGAAAAATAAAATTTATTTGTTTAAGGAGAGTCGTTTTAATGCAAATATATATAAAAAATCTCTCCTTTTAAGAAAGTAAAATTTTCATGGGTAAATAGTTTTTCCATCCCTAGGGTGGAAAGTATTTTATTGTTACGATTAATAGCCACAGAGTCGAAGATAATTGAGGTACTGGTAATGGTGATGATGATGATGATGATGATGATGATGATGGTGATGATGATGATGATGATGATGGTGATGATGATACATACTCAAAGTATTGTATATAATTAGCTTTTTAAGTCTCGTACCTTACTTAGGCCACTCAGCAAGCTTCGTGGCCTATACGCGGTACTCGACTGAAAAAGCATACATTATATAACGATTGCATAATATACTATTTTGAAAAGAGAGTTCCGCTTGTAATAAAAGTTCCAAGCGTATATGAAAACGGGTCCCTGTTGTAATAATATGCAAGATGACGGAGTATGAAAACAAAATTCTACTTAGCCCGTGAGTTAGATAATGAAAAAATAGTGGACACTTAGTGTTAGTTTTTTCAAAATAATAAGAAATTCTCAGATAAATCGCAGCTTTGGAGCTGGGGCTCGTGACGTCACTATTTGACTCGATGTGTCTGCCTTTACTTTTTGATTAGGTAAAAAAAGATAAAATATGTCTCCAATATTTTTACCTACATGACGGACTAATTATTAATATTGTGTCATAATCCCTATTATGCTACTATTATGAAAAAAACGTCGTGATGATAAAAAATTGTTGAATGAGAAAAAGACTAAATGTGTTAAGTTTGACACGAGTAACGTAAAACACGAGCAAGCAAGCGTTATGGTTAAAGGTGAGGAACTGGAACCAGTTAATAGTACAGTCTTTCTCGGCATAACATTAGATTCTAAGCTCCAATGGGGTCCCCTTATTGCTAATCTCTCGAATAGACTGAGTTCTGCAGCTTTTGCAGTAAGTAAGATTCGTCAATTAACAGACGTGATAACGGCTCGATTAGTGTATTTCAGTTATTTCCACAGTATTATGTCGTATGGCATCTTACTATGGGGAAGTGCTTCCGACATTAATACTATATTTGTTCTGCAGAAGCGGGCTGTTCGTGCGATATATAGAATGAACCATAGAGACTCGCTTAGAGATAAGTTTAAGGATATTAATATAATGACAGTGCATTGTCAATACATTTATGAGAATATTATGTATGTACATAAAAATATTACCCACTTTAAGAAGAAATGTGATATACATAATGTTAATACTAGAAATAAGCATAAGCTCGCAGTGCCTGCTACTAGGCTCCATAAAATAAGGAGATCATTCATGGGTAACTGTGTGAGATTTTATAATAAACTTCCTAGCAGCATAACTGAGTTGTCTATTGGTAAATTCAAAAATATTGTGAAACGAAAATTATTTTCTAAAGCTTATTATAGCACACAAGACTACATGAATGATGAAGCCGCGTGGGATTAATGTAAATTATAGCGTCATGTAGGTATATGAATAATTATTTTAACGAATACCTAAGGTATTATTATTTTAATCTTAATTGTTTTATATACTCTGTCATTTAGAATTTTATTCTAGACACATTCTAGATTATTTATTTTTCATTGACAATCCTTTTGGGATTTATCTTATTGATTATTTAAATTTTTGCAAATGATGATTTTATCAATAATATTATACTTAAGTTAAAAATGATCTGATTAGGTTTTTCTGGGTTTTCCCTAATCCTTGCAGCAAATGTTGGATCATATTGTATGTCTCCCAGCAAATATTCACTCTCATGTAACTGACATTTCGAAAGTGCTTGTAACTAGGCCTACTTGAATAAAGAATATTTTGATTGATTGATTGCAAATACTCTTGCCAGCAGGGATTTGTACATCTTGACTGCTCGCAAGGTGAGTTAGGATGCCTAGCGCTTGTAAATACTGACGGTTAGGGTCAGTATTCGAATCGACCACATATAACCGGTTAACGTTAAAAATGTATTTAAATAAAACAATTTTAACGGATTATATGACGCATATTATCTCATTTGAATTCCCAAAGTTTCGGAAGCTTTTCAGCTTTCCATGTTCACGGGTTGACAATGACATGATCCGTTAAAATTGTTTTATTTAAATGAGTAATATTCGCGGAAGCAGAATATTTAAAAAATGTTTACCCCACAGAGAATCGTCGAAATCTCTAACGGCATTTATCGTACAAACTTAGGCAACTGAGCTTTGCTTGGTGACGCATGATATTTTTTAGACGATGTTACCTATCGTTATAATAATAAATAAATAAATTTATAAAGCACTAGGTGCCCAAGGAACTTCGTCTGCAGAGAAAAAAAAACATAACCTTCTTTTCTTCAGCGTAGTCGAGCGAAGTATGCTATAATTTAGGGACTATTTTTAATATTTTGGACCCCTTCCCCTTGTTTCACTATTTTCTACCTCTTCAACACGTCCTGTCAGGTCTGGCATCACCCCCTCTTCCCCCTATACGTAATATGTGGATATTGTGAAACCCACCGACTAGTGAGAGACTGAGGACTGAGAATTAAAACAAATGTAATAAATCAAAAATCGGTTTATTCAGATTTTTCGATTACAAAACTTACGATTAACCCTATGCTCAGTAAACACAAACTTAAATCTAATACGTAACAAGATAACAGTAAACATGAAGTCATTCTAAAAATGCTTATTGTTACATTACAGGCGGGATCGAACGTTGATTGTGATGCGTTGATATTTAGCGATGATTTGTACTAAGGCACTTTATTGGTTGAAATTATTTGCGAATAACACGTGATAATCTAATTATCATTAAGTCGTTATATAATAATAAGTTTTAGATCAATCAATATTATAAATTATACATAGATCAGTTAGTGAGTTGAATCGTTCCATATAAGTGATTTCGTGTTGCTGTAACAAATTGTCACTTATAACGATGTCGCAGTTCTATGCAATCGACTTACAAAATCATAAAACACTCAAAATTGTTACTTTTGCTCGTTGATGTCCCTCACTCTGTGATTAATGTCACATTAAAGTATAATATCATACACTTTCAAGTTTCATTCTGACCTTGTAATTTGGAGTTATCTGGCGGGCTTGCACCAAAATTTTTACCTAGAGTTAAGACTTAACCCAGAGTTAATTTGACAGGAGTTAAAATTTAACTCGGAGTTACATTCGTTAACTCTGGACTGTGCAAATGGCCCTTAGTCTCGGTTCATGTAATAAGCGTCAATTAAGTCCCCAAGAAAGCTCGGCCGAATTTCACCTTCCCATACACACGGAGTTTCGTTCTTATTCTAAAACTACGGGTTGGATTGTAACGACACTTTGCATATATAATGACATGAGGTATATCTAGGCCTGCAATTACTTTATATGGCTCCAGTTTATAAAACAAAAGAAATACAGCAATAACAAATTTTGTATGAAAAACTTAAATTCAATGTATTTTTTTTTAATATGGTTTCTCAAGCTACATAAACTCATTACAGGCCCGCATATACCTTAACTTAGAAAAGTACAAAGTTTCAGAGTAAACTAGCTAGTCGTTTTAAAATGAGAGCGTGACTACGTTTGTATGGAGAACCGAGCGGTCTGCGGACTCTTACGTCATAACAAATACGGAAACAGACGGTATCATCGGCCACCGTGACGTGGTAGATTAAACGAGTCTGTTCCTGAGGTATGGCTGCGGTACGGGAGGGTTTTACAAGCGGCGTGATATGACGTGTCCTGTCTCGCTATACAAGCTTGACACCCGACTGAAGTTGCGTTGACGTTCCGTTAACACACCCCTCCCGCCCCGCTCCCATACCTCAGGAACAGACTCATTTAGGCGTATAGAGTTAGAAATATACCGGGTGCAGGGTCTCGGGAGGCCCTCGAGGTAGAACGATGGTGGGGGATCCATCAGATGAGGAAGATGATGTCGTCGGCGAGCATGACGTGGTTGTCGGCGGTCATGCGGTCGAGCGCGGCGCGCAGCTCGGCGGCGGCGAAGGGCGCATGCGCGAGCTTGTCGTTGACGAAGGCGGCGATGCGCGCCAGCGGCAGCGAGTTGGCGCGCTCCGAGCGGAACAGCTCGTGCAGGGCCGTCTTGAACGCTGCCAGTCTGCCGGGAACAAACGTCACTTTACAAGCAAAACGTTTATTCGAAGGCATACACCACCGTGCAAAACATTAAAATAAATCTAAAAAATAATGAAAATTTTTACACGATTCGAACTAGTGGTACGGATGTAGTGAATAATCCTTTCCTATCCTGAAAACTCGGCACATACGATTACTTCCGATTAGTGCCGATGAGTCCATGAATTGTTGCGTTATTAAATGACGTGTTTGTATCAAATAATGAGTACTTTATTCATCAATGTCAAATGTCAAACCACGAAATATATCACACTGAGATGTTAAAACCACCACGATACAATCATATAAAGAATTCGTTAGGTAAACAAAGATCAAACTAGTTACCGAGGATATTTCAGTCATAGATTAGTATTACGAGTAATAGCATGAAGTTTGTATACCTATACAAAATATATTATGTTACTAACATGACTATTAAAAAGGACTTAATACTAACTTAAATAAATCCTGTGATATTAACCACTCTATATCGATACTTCGTCTCGCAATGCGACCGTCCCCTACGTTGTCTTGATGGGTACTCAGTGTGAATGAAGTAGTATAACGAATACGAACATTTCCGAAAAATACGATGGGAAATTATTATTCACTACATCTGTATATGGCTCTAGGGCCGAAATGGATCAATTTTAAGCCGTTCTTAAGGTGCGTCCACATTTGTATCATTCGCCCGATCAGAACATCGTCGCGTGGCATGATCGCGTGTCACGATCACGCGTTTGGACGTTGCGCCGATCGGATCGCTCGAAATCCATTTTGCTACGCGTATCACACAGTTATATCGGACGAGTAGGGCATGATCGGCGCGCCGACAGTAAGCGTCCAAGCAGCGCGATACGCAGTCATGCCACGGCACGGTGATCGGATACGAGCAAATGATACAAGTGTGGACGCACCTTTAGATAAGCAATGGTCCACTTTCTTATGAAAACCAGTTACGGTTGTCGGGGTACGAAGATTTTTATTTATCCGTGAGTTAGATAATAAACAAATATATTGGATACCTACGTATTTTCTGCTTTTTCGAATCAATAAAAAAATATTCAGATAAATTGCCATAAAGTTTAGGAGTGGGGTCTCGTGACGTCATAAATCTATGTAAACTGTAACATGGCATAACGTCACGCGATATTTTGACTCAATGTATCGCCATCATGTTTTTATTACGTGAAAAAAAAGTATAAATAAGAAATAACATTTAGTCATCATGTTTCCGAGGAGCAAATGCTTCTTTTTCACGAAACTGCATATTTTATTTTGTTTCCTTTGATTTCTTGGTCGACGTCTAGATTTCAAGATGGCGGACATCACATTAAACAATCGTCATGGGTGTCGTTTCTAGGGGTGTAGATTCCAAAAACAACTTCCGTTTTGGGATTTCAAGATGGCGGACGTTACTTTTTACAAAAAATCGCCTTGGGTGTCGTTTTCAAGGTTTTTTAGTGGGTGTACATTCAAAAAAAGGAATCCATTTTAGATTTCAATTTGAGTCGGTTTAGTTCATTTAAAGTTGCCTGCGAAGCTAAAGGTCTTGGGTTCAAATCCCGATAAAGGCAAATACTTGCTTGTGTGATGAGCATAAATATTTGTTCCCGAGTCTTGGATGTATTCGACGATATATTTAATAGATACATTTTCTTATGTATATAAGTAAATTTATCTATTAAATATATCGTCGTTTAGTACTCATAACACAACCCTTATTGAGCTTACCGTGGCACTAGTTCAGGGGTCGGCAACCTTTTTAAGACGGAAGAGTCAAAAATTACGGTTTACAAAATTTCAAAGTTTTTAAAGTCACATTTTTTTCTCTTGCCAGCAATAAGCGTATATCTATAGAGCAGCAGTTTCACATTCAAAGAGCCGCAGGCTGTCGACCCCTGGACTAGTTTGATTTGTAACATTTTGGATTTCAAGTTGGGGCGGGGCTCATCCAGAAATCATGTGATCATATTTGGCCTATCCCCCCCCCACCCCTGGTGATTATAATGCTACCCCCTCCCACCCTTCCTTTGAAGATCACGTGTATTTTTGGGACTAAGTATGAATTAAATTAGTTATTAAAGCAAACAAACTGTTTGCTTCCAAAGCTATTTGGCCTAATTTGTACAAATTCGGATTATGTTTTGTATATGCAAACGTTGCCAGCCACCTTTTTAAAAACTTAAAGGATTTCAAATAATTATATTGTATGTTTAATACATAATCACTACCTGTGTTAATATGTAGTATATAAGCAAAGTAATTTCGTAATTTTTTGACTTTCCTGCTGAGTAAAAAAAAATACACGAGATGTCTTCTCGGACCAATCGTGATATTTTTGTGACCCCCCCCCCCCCCCCCCCCCCCCCCCCACACCCATAAACGATCACATGATGGCTGTTAAGATAATGAAGAGCGGCAGCCTGACCTGCCGTCGTGGATGGCGACGGCGGCGTGCGAGCGCGTGGCGGGGTGCGGCGTGTCGGCCGCAGCGTCCCTCGCCGCGCGCAGCACGGGCTCGGCCTCCTCGTCCGACGAGTACGCGTACGGGTCCTCGTCCTCCGCCCCGTTCTGCGACATCACCAGTAGATACCGGTTAGATTCCACATTACTAATTTTACTTCGGAATTGGAAATAAAACAGTTTTAGCGTCTGTTTTTTTATTTATTTACTAGGGGGTGCCCGCAACTTCGTTCGCGGAAGAAGAAAAGTCTTAACCCTCTTTTTTTCGTCAACGTGGTTGGGTAAAAAACCGTGTCCCAGTTTAGCCGATTTGGCGTGATGAAGCTACAATGACACATAAATAAAAAATATAGTTTCCGATTTAGTGACCTCCAAATAGTCCATTACAATCAGTTCTTTTTAAATATCTCCAATGTATCTTTTTAAACATTTCATTTTTACAACTTAATAATAGTATCGATTTAAAATTTACTGCACAAAACAAAATAAGTACAAATGGCGAACTTAATGCCGGATGGCATTCTCTACCAGTCAACCATGGAGCCAAACAGAGATGCAATGAAAATAATGCAGGGGGAAAAATCATTTACACAAGCATGTGTTCGCTTATTTCGTAACTTCGGCAGCGGAAGAGAAATAATTTAATTGTTTAAAAACATTAGAAACACACGCTTTACAAGAGTTTTCTGACAAATCCAAACACAGCTGTGTTTTCAGCTATGAATCAACGTTCCATCATGAAGTTCCAGTTCATATCTTCCGGCTCCCGCATCAGATCAGTTCGACAGTACCATATTATTGACATTATTGTATTGTCATCAGAACTATATACAGATGCCAATTTTCAAGACGCTACGGTCCTTGGAAGGTGGTTAAATTAGTTACCTTAGATACCATTACATAGTTAGTTACATAGAGGGCGACCTAATAAAAGCCTGTTAATAAATCAGTCCTGTTTTTTCCTCAGCATGGTCAAATAAAAAGTATCCTATAAGTAAGTTTACTGCACATAATATAAATTCATACAATTACACATACTATACAAAAATATGGCATGTATAAATTCAATTACGTCTACTGATATCGCTCATCTTAACCAAATATACTAATAGCCATCATTGAATACCTAGTTACCCGTGTACCAACAGTTTAAATCCGTTTAGACAAAGACACAAACATTTTAAAAAATAAGAAAAATCACTATTGTTTTATAAATATTTTCAATGTACTGACAATTAAGGGCCTGCATCGTCATGTAATGCCTATTCGTAAATCACGCCCCAAACGCCTAGCCGGCCAATGAGCGGAATTTGTAATAAGGGACGCATTTATTGCTCGCGTGCATCAAAGAAAGAGAAAGCTAATACACTACATGCTTGGGGTTTTTTGGTGTAAGCGCCATGTAAATGTACAATTAAATCGAAAATAATATTAACTTTTGTTCACATTTAAGTTAATCACGTAAAAGATATAAGGAAAAATGACATTTCTACATGATTTAGCCGTTTATTAATCTGTCGTTTGTACAAATTAGACAAAAAACGGAAAATGAATACGCGTTTTCATATAACTTTTATATTGAGGAAATTTTCAACAAACATGTTTCCGCATTAATTAAAAAACACATATCTGAAAACCAGCCTGTTTCATATTACATTTGACAAAAATCTCACAAAAAATAGCCTTAATTTTCGATGCATCCCCTTATTTTCTACAAGTTTATAGGGTGTAATCATTAAGTTACCAGGCGATTATTCCGTAACTATTACAGATATCCAAACCATTTAAACCGATATTGAAAGTACGTTACCTAATCAGTAAAATCATTATTATCATATTATACGTAATCATAAAATATGATTAGGGTAAAATGAGTACTAGACCACTTAAAATACGGAAACTAAAAACCTTTCTACTAATCTCATACTAAATATAGGAGAGTGTTCAATGACAAATATTTGGATACTTCACGTTTGATTTTTAAAAGGTTATTGATGTATTTTATTCATCAGGTAACGTGCTTTCGTTACCAGTTCATTTTTTTGATATCTATTATATTGTAATAGTTACGGAATAATAGCCAGATCACACTTGACGATTCCACCTGGAATATTCCAGAGGGCGGTACCACTAGATATCTATCCGATAACTAGCTGGAACCGCTAAGGGTACGCGACCCCGGACTGCTCTAGCTGCTAGTGTCATACATCATCCCTTCCCTGTACTACGTGGCACTAGGATCCTTAATCCCAGATCCGTACATCCATCTCCTCTATAATCCTTTCCACCTGTCCTTCTTCTCAGCCAAGAATTCCCAAGGAGGGTTGATATCAGGCAGGGCGGCCGGTCGTAAAATAAACCATGCCAAATCCTAAACAACATGAGTTTGAGAATGATGAGATGGATGTGTGGAGTGACGAGGAAAGATCGGATTAGAAATGAGTATATAAGGGGAAGTTTGAAAGTAGCACACGTGACGGATAAAAGGAGGAGCAGCAGGTTAGCGTGGTATGGGCATGTAATGAAAAGGGAAGAAAGTCACATTAGTAAAAGAATGTTAGGGATGAGTGTCAAAGGACGAAGAGCGATCGGTAGGCCAAAAAAGCGATGGATTGATTGTGAGAGAGAGGACATGAGAAAGAAAGGAGTAAGCGCTGAAATGACGAATATTAGAGATGAATGGAAGAAGAAACATGTTCTGTCGACCCTACGTAAGTGGGATAAGGGCAGGGAGATGATGACATTTGACGATTCCACCCGGACGAAGACGTAACGAGTGGTCCTCACCGTGCGTCTGGTCCGCTTGGCGCGCGGCTGCGCGGGCGCAGCGTCGTCGTCGTCGTCGGCGGACGCGCGCCGCTTGCGACGCTTCTCCTTGGTCAGCACCTGCTCAAGAAGCATTAGCACTCGTTAAATACAAACTGACTAATCATTTATACCTACTTTGACGTCAAGAAGCGATCGTAGTTACACAAACGTGCAGACATCACTGCAGACGCCGGGAAAGAAGGGCTTGCCGGGTGAGTAGGTATAGACGTAGGATAGTGATACGAAGCTGGCAAGCACTTTTCACGGCCAGAGGTATGTATAGTGCTTTTCTCAAACATATGCAATGATATACAAAAATGAACCACTCGAAATTCTATACGACAAAAGTTTTTCTAATTTTCTCTCCAATCTCCAAACAATTGTCTTACGCATAGACAATATTTTAAGTTTATTCATTAACATAATGAATCATACAGATTTTTGTTCTTAATATCAGTTCGTGTGTAATAGGCATTAACGCGGATATTTTTGGTCCGACAACCATTCAGCCACTAGAAAAAAAAACAGCTGTTTAGCCTGTTCACATACGCCATGTTTAAATAAAAATAAAAAATATATTACTTCCCGGCCTAGGCCTTCAATTTTGTATGAAATTCCTTTACAGTTCTTTCGAGTTGTTCCGCCCGAAACGTGATACTTTGAAGCCTGTTATAACGCACGTAATGACGACATTTCATTGCATGTTTGAGAAAATGTTATGAACTGACTTGGCTCTAGGCAGGGCCCGCATCAATATGCCGTAGTACCAGGGGTCGAAAATATATATCACTTGAATTATATAATTTTTTTGTGATATCGGGAGGGCCAAAAATGTTTGCACTTTAAATACATCGATACAAAATTAAGTATACATATTTTTCTATACATTACACATACATATTACATTTTAGAGCTGTGTTTATTCGTCAAAAATTAATCAATGTATTTTACAACAAAGTCTTCACTAAAGAATAATACAAGAAGGCAATATAAATATAATTTAAATCTACCTAAAGTTAAAAACTCTATTTATAAAAAGAGTACTTTTATAATGGCGATTTGTATATTTAACCTTCTCCCTGCCGACTTAAAAGCTTTGGAAGGGATAACTTTCAAATGCAGGCTAAAGAAATGGCTGATCGAAAAGGCTTTCTATGATCTTAATGAATATTATAGTAGCTAAACACAATGTCAAAACTGTAAAAATAGAGAGAACTAGAAAAAATAGTATATAAATAATATATTGTACACCCGGAATGGGTAGCTGTTGAAACCAGAATGTAATAATTTTCCAACCCATGTATTGACACAGTTAAACAATAAAGTATTCTATTCTATTCTATATTTTAGTTATCGTCGGTAACACTCCTGCAATCGACTATGGAAACTTTGGAAAACTCGCAGACACCTGCTGCGAAGGATCGCAGCAATCTCATTATCTTTTTATAAAACTGTTTAACACAAAAAGCCCATCGTGTTCACGTGAATCGCTCTATTATAAATAAAATTGCATGAAGTGACCTATAGTTACCCGCCAATTTCCCGCCGCGCACTCTGACAGTTTCCTAAAAATTCTATATATATCAATACAAAAATGGTTTATAATAGTATTTCATGCAATCGTTATAATGTATGCTTTTTCAGTCGAGTACCGCGAGTCACGAAGCTTGCAGAGTGGCTTAAGGTACGAAACTTAAAAAGCTAATTTAAAAACTATTGTATACAATATTTTTTCTACAAGTAACCCTTAAACTACAGTAAATGAAACATAGCTAAAAAATGCAAAAACACTGCGTTCTTTTTTGAAATTCCTTATAGTCTTGTGCGGAGTTATATAATATAGAGTATAGAGAGATGGTCCAATCTAAAAAGGATTCCTTTTTTGTATGACTCGCGGAGTTCTTATTCACAGATTTTTGCTAGCTATACTAATCTAAATCTAAACATACAAAACAAACATTTTTCGATTTAGTGACCTCCAAATAGTAATTTTTTTTTATAAAACTTCAATGTACAGACATTTCATTGTAACAACTTTATAATAGAATAGATAACAAAAATATACTTAATAATATTACGTTTTTTACGTCACATCTGGCCATAATGTGAGTTTTACCGAACGCGTAGTACACTATGGCCAGATAAAGACGTAAAATTGTGTACTCACCACGGGCAGTAAAAAAGAAAGCCCTCTATCGCATATTTACAACCCTCGCCGGTGGCACGGGTCACAAATACCTGCGATTTCGGGTTTCGTTTGTTGAACAGCCCCCGGTAACCGCATGCTCGTGCTCACCTTCTTGAAGTAGGCGTACTGCACGAGCTCGATGGCGGCGAGCGCGTCGTCCTGCGTGACCTCGAAGCTGAGGCGGCACTTGGCGTGCGCCGTCGCCAGCCGGATCAGCGTCTCCAGCGTGCGCGCCGTCACCGGTTGCGTCTGCGGACACGAGCGGTAAGCTTACGACGTGGCTTCTGAGGACCCAGCGACGGCTACCGCACGACAAATCGACCAACTGTGCTGAAGTCGAGCCTGCGTCGAGAGTTGTCGAAACCCAGGGATTTATTAAACCTTTTTTATACTACGTGCAACTTGATCGTACAGTCAGGATCAAATAGTGTGTAACGTCCGAAGCGCCAAATATATCGCAAAACATCTTTATTACTATAGGCACGAAGATGTGTGACAGTATATTTTGGCCGCTACGAACTATTTGATGGTGACTGTGCCTTTCCGCATCGTCCTTGGGACGGTTCCACGACGACCTGGGACGGCCGAGGGACGGACGACGGATGGCGGCCAGTCTTGGCTGCACTCACCCTAGCGACGTCGCTGTCCATGGAGTCCTGACTGCGCAGGCGCGCGTACTCGTCGGCGATGGCGTCGGAGGCGTGCTGGGTGAGCTTGGGCTTCATGAGGCGCGCGATGTGCAGGAACTTGCGCATGAACTTGGTGCTGAGGATGCGCTCCTTCCTGCTGCGCATGTTGCCGTGCAGCAGCGGGTCGTACTTCTCGTAGATCGACTCCGCCGTGTCCTGACACAAGACACAATGTCAACCATCGAATGGAAGTCGAGTGCGAGTCATCAGAACTATTTTCAAACAGGTATAAAATATTTTATAATACACTTGTTCAAAGAGTGCTACTTTATGTAGCTGTGTAGCGTGCGCAAAGTTGGTTTTCGCGAACTAGTGCTTTTCATTTTTCCAATGTTTTTAAATGTATACTTGTTCCGATTCATGACTATTTATTGATCATGATGATGATAATGATGTTGATGATGATGACGGTGATGCTGATGCTGATGGTGACGATGCTTGTTATTTTTCTTATTTTTTGCAACTGTATTAAAAACGTCGTTCGATACACGTGCGGAAATGTCATTCTTCATAATGACATACTTTCCGCACTAGCATCGAAATGCACCATTGCGATAAAAGAAAATCGAAGCTCAGAAATACTTTTATCTGAAACAGAGTGATATGTGTTTGAAAGTAAGTGGGTGATGTTATGCGAATAAATCGATAAACAAACACATGATACGCGTTACTGTATTACGATAGTCAGTGTCGGTGCGGTCCATACAGGCACAGAGACACTGCCTACCCTGAATCCCTGAACGATGGCTCCATACAGGCACAGAGACACTGCCTATCCTGAATCCCTGAACGATGGCTCCATACAGGCACAGAGACACTGCCTACCCTGAATCCCTGAACGATGGCTCCATACAGGCACAGAGACACTGCCTATCCTGAATCCCTGAACGATGGCTCCATACAGGCACAGAGACACTGCCTACCCTGAATCCCTGAACGATGGCTCCATACAGGCACAGAGACACTGCCTATCCTGAATCCCTGAACGATGGCTCCATACAGGCACAGAGACACTGCCTATCCTGAATCCCTGAACGATGGCTCCATACAGGCACAGAGACACTGCCTATCCTGAATCCCTGAACGATGGCTCCATACAGGCACAGAGACACTGCCTATCCTGAATCCCTGAACGATGGCTCCATACAGGCACAGAGACACTGCCTATCCTGAATCCCTGAACGATGGCTCCATACAGGCACAGAGACACTGCCTATCCTGAATCCCTGAACGATAGTTCCATATAGGCACAGAAAATCTACCTACTTTGGCTAAAACCCTGTGCACGCCACCGACTAGTCGAGCATCACGAGCACACAGGAGGCACTCACCTCGACCTCGTCGTTGTCGGGGTTGTCGGTGGACAGCATCTCTACCGACGAGCCCATCGGCAGCACTTCTCCGTCTTGCTCTTTCGGATTTCTGTACAGTGGAACATTAACAAAATTAAGTCTCGTGACATTTCTTTAACACGTAAAAAAGCACGTTTGCTTGTTATATTATTCCCTTACGATTTTTTAAAAATGTTTTCATAATAGTAGGTTTTATGGTCAACAACAAAATTTATTGGAATTCGAATCATTGCATTAGTCCTTGTAATAATTAAAATGCATTTACTCGGAAGCTGAAATCTTATTCGCTCGTAAGACCTTATTATTTGTTAAATGATTTTTATGACAAATTATATGAAAGAAATTTTAACATTAGAATCTGACATTATTGATGATTATTTCAAATTTTAATGCCATACTGTAGCGGAACATGCAATCATGTAATTTTATTCTATAAAAATATGTAATGTATGTTCTAGCAAATAAATACATTAGAAAATTTGAATTGATAGACTTTATGGAACACCATATTAGATTAATGGATCATAGTTTCTTTGGTCCAGCGTCCACTTGAGAAGTCAATAAATAAAGGAAAGAGTGTCTGCTCGGGTGAACGCCGGACCGTCAACATCTCCTGTATCTCATGATCATGCCTCGAAAACGTGACGAGGTTTAAACTGTCTGATTGTGGTTTGTTGTACTTGCATGAGTTGTTTTGGTATCGGCATGAAAATATGCGCATGTGAGTACAATTCAATCTCACATCTAACCAAGATACCATTTCGCGAAACAGCAAAGGAACCATAATCTATTAATCGTTCCTTGTGAAGCAACTCCAGTTAAATGCTCAATTATTTCCATTAGATTCCTGGGCTATGTTTGGACCTATGGATCCGGTCGGAAAAGGCCAGGTAGTCGTGATAGAGGATTTTTCTTATACTACTAATGTGGCAAATAAGCGTACGGCCCTAAGGGGCGTATTTTGAAATTTGGCACCCTGGGCCAATAAGTCTCGCCGCCACAAAGTTAAGGAAAAAAACAGTGTGAGTTGGACTCGCGCACCGAGGTTGCTACGCCGCCCCTGGCTGTTTGCCCCCCCGCGCTATGTCCCTCTTGGCCCTAGGGTAAATACGCCCCTGTACGGCCTGTCTGATGTCAAGGATGTCCTCTGGACGTGCCGTGTACCTGTAGCGATGCATCCGCAGCACGTGCTCGGAGATCATGGAGTCGTGGTCAGCGTCAGCGAGGTCCAGCATCACGAACAGCAGGTCGAAGCGAGAGAGCAGCGAGTCCTGCAGCCCGATGTTCTCCATCGGCGTCTTGTATTGGTCGTACTGGGGACATTGACACCATACGTTCGTTATTATGAATGTCAGAAAGTCGGGCTATATTCCTAGTGCTAAAGGGTGGTCGGTCGCTTTGTGTTTTATCACGTAAGTTAATTTAAAGATCGTTTTATGTACGAACCATTACAACGACAGATTTTGACGCGTTGAGCAAAAGAAAGTATTTTGTATGTAGTGATATGTCGTATGTATACATTTGTGCGTCGCATCCATAGACCGAGTTGGTGGAAGCTAACACCGAGCCTTGGTGATGGTGACCAGTGTCGTGTGTGTTTGTGTGTGTGTACTCACGCAACCATAGACCGAGTTGGCGGAAGCTAACACCGAGCTGTGGTGATGGTGTGCTGTGTGTGTGTGTGTGTGTGTGTGTGTGTGTGTGTGTGTGTGTGTGTATACTCACGCGTCCTTGGACCGAGTTGGTGGAAGCTAAGACCGAGCCTTGGGCGCGAGCGCGCGTTGAGCGTGACGTGGACGCCGGCCTTGGCGATGGTGACGCGGCCCTGCTCCATGACCTCGTGGATGGCGGTGTGTGTGTGTGTGTGTGTGTGTACTCACGCGACCATAGACCGGGTTGGCGGCCGCCAGCACGGAGCAGCGCGCGTTGAGCGTGGCGTGGACGCCGGCCTTGGCGATGGTGACGCGGCCCTGCTCCATGACCTCGTGGATGGCGGTGTGTGTGTGTGTGTGTGTGTGTGTGTGTGTGTGTGTGTGTGTGTGTGTGTGTGTGTGTACTCACGCGACCATAGAACGGGTTGGCGGCCGCCAGCACGGAGCAGCGCGCGTTGAGCGTGGCGTGGACGCCGGCCTTGGCGATGGTGACGCGGCCCTGCTCCATGACCTCGTGGATGGCGGTGTGTGTGTGTGTGTGTGTGCGTGTGTGTGTGTGTGTGTGTGTGTGTGTGTGTGTGTGTACTCACGCGACCATAGACCGGGTTGGCGGCCGCCAGCACGGAGCAGCGCGCGTTGAGCGTGGCGTGGACGCCGGCCTTGGCGATGGTGACGCGGCCCTGCTCCATGACCTCGTGGATGGCGGTGTGTGTGTGTGTGTGTGTGTGTGTGTGTGTGTGTGTGTGTGTGTGTGTGTGTGTGTGTGTGTGTGTGTACTCACGCGACCATAGACCGGGTTGGCGGCCGCCAGCACGGAGCAGCGCGCGTTGAGCGTGGCGTGGACGCCGGCCTTGGCGATGGTGACGCGGCCCTGCTCCATGACCTCGTGGATGGCGGTGTGTGTGTGTGTGTGTGTGTGTGTGTGTGTGTGTGTGTGTGTGTGTGTGTGTGTGTGTGTGTGTGTGTGTGTGTGTGTGTACACTCACGCGACCATAGACCGGGTTGGCGGCCGCCAGCACGGAGCAGCGCGCGTTGAGCGTGGCGTGGACGCCGGCCTTGGCGATGGTGACGCGGCCCTGCTCCATGACCTCGTGGATGGCGGTGTGTGTGTGTGTGTGTGTGTGTGTGTGTGTGTGTGTGTGTGTGTGTGTGTGTGTGTGTGTGTGTGTGTGTGTGTGTGTGTGTGTGTGTGTGTGTGTGTGTGTGTGTGTGTGTGTGTACTCACGCGACCATAGACCGGGTTGGCGGCCGCCAGCACGGAGCAGCGCGCGTTGAGCGTGGCGTGGACGCCGGCCTTGGCGATGGTGACGCGGCCCTGCTCCATGACCTCGTGGATGGCGGTGTGTGTGTGTGTGTGTGTGTGTGTGTGTGTGTGTGTGTGTGTGTGTGTGTGTGTGTGTGTGTGTGTGTGTGTACTCACGCGACCATAGACCGGGTTGGCGGCCGCCAGCACGGAGCAGCGCGCGTTGAGCGTGGCGTGGACGCCAGCCTTGGCGATGGTGACGCGGCCCTGCTCCATGACCTCGTGGATGGCGGTGTGTGTGTGTGTGTGTGTGTGTGTGTGTGTGTGTGTGTGTGTGTGTGTGTGTGTGTGTGTGTGTGTGTGTGTGTACTCACGCGACCATAGACCGGGTTGGCGGCGGCCAGCACGGAGCAGCGCGCGTTGAGCGTGGCGTGGACGCCGGCCTTGGCGATGGTGACGCGGCCCTGCTCCATGACCTCGTGGATGGCGGTGCGGTCGATGTCGGACATCTTGTCGAACTCGTCGATGCACACCACGCCGCGGTCCGCCAGCACCATGGCGCCGGCTTCCAACCTGTCATACAGTTGTCGGACGTCAGAAATTGACGATTTTTAAACACAAACTTTACTCTCTCCAGGGCCCTCTCACTGGACACTAGGCACGTGCTCAGGGCCCCCCGCCTAACGGGGGCCCCGAAAGATCTTAAAGTTGTTTCTGGGCTTCTTTAAAGAAAATAGTCAAATGTAAACTATTAACTAATCTTCACTTGAAGGATTTAGTAATGGAATACGCATCGCTACAAATTGCCTAACAAAAAATTCTGACGTTTTTCGAGAAAGGCGAGGTAGCACACATATAAACAATCTAACTACAAATTCATATTTTCCTCTCGTTACTATGCACCCACACTAAAACAATACCATGATTTTAGTTTAACGCACATTGCAGTATGTAAACAAAAGCAATAAATATTCAACCTTAATAATTTAGAAATAAAATTAATTATTAGACAAAGGTAGACGTTTCTCTTAGGCCGGGGTCGTTTTCACCCGCCGCCCGCGGCCGACAGCGGCCCGCCGCCCGCGGCGTCTGAATCTAGACGCCGCCGACAGCGGGTGTTTAGTCGTTTTGAGAACGTAGCCGCGGCGGCCAGTCGCGGCATTCCGAGGGTTTTTGCTTGCGAACGGACGTGTGTGTGTAGGTTCGTGAAATGGAAAAAAACTCTAGCTATAGAAAAGAATATGTGTGTAGTCCTCAAGGAAGTTTGTCATGGCAATAATAATTCATAATTTGAATAATAATTGTATTCAGAAAATATACCGACTTGAAATATTTAGAGTTTCACTGATACTTTCCCACACTTTATGTTTCAAATTATTGTTTTTAAAGGTTTTTTCCTGTGCATCGTACAAGATACTATTACATTTGGCTAACTCGAACAAAAGTTCGTCCTTTTCTTTGGTGAATTTCTCCATATTGAGCCAGCGTCCACCCGCCGTAATGCTTCAAAATAACTAAAGACGCTGCGGCCAGCGGGCGGCAGTCGCGGGCGGCGGGGGGACGCCGCAAAAACGACCACTCCCAAGCATTCCCGAACATACCAGTCAGACGCCGCGGGCGGCGGGTGAAAACGACCCCGGCCTTAAACTTAATTCGCTAGGGCTGATATTTGCTTGTAATTTTAAATTTAAAGGCCGGTATATCTCATTAACCTTAAATAAGGAGAGTTTTAAACGTCAAACTTTCTCGATGTGTCAAAATAAAATAGAAATTGTATGCGATATCTTTCAAACTGATTTAGTAATCGATTCCAAGATGCCTGAGTTTTTTTGAAAACGTTTTATGTATTAATATGTTGTAATATACTATAAGAAAGGAAAAATGTGAAATCATATTCCGTCCTTTTGTATGCTTGATGTACTTGAGCCCTCTTAGCACCCATACACAGCGCAAGCAGGCATTTTGACGGAGATTGTCACGCGTAAATAACGATTACAAGACTGCCAATAAATGTTTTCTTTCTTTCTTTCCATTTATTAAATACTCCAAGAATCTTTATTATCGGTCTGAGACAAAAACAACAATCAAAAGAAAAGGCTTTAAACAATTTACGTCTTCCGTTTTAGTGACGATCAAATAGTCAATTTCACTATTTTTTTTTAAATATCTTATAGTACAGACATTTAGTTTTTACGAGTTTATATTTATCCATATCCATACTTAATATTATAAATGCGAAAGTGTGTCTGTCTGTCTATCTGTCTGTCTCTTCACGATTAAACCGCTGAACCGATTTGGATGAAATTTGGTATGGAGATAGTTTGAGTCCCGGGAAAGGACATAGGCTACTTTTTATCCCGGAAGAATACTCTTATCCGCGATAAACGAATTTAAGGCGGACGAAGTCGCGGGCAAAAGCTAGTACTGTTATAAAGTGAAATGTTTGTATGTGTCGTTGTGTCTTCATCACGCTAAATCGGCTAAACGAATCTTCAGATGGTTATAGGATATTTTTTACCCGACTATCCTAAAGAAAAAAAGAGTGACTTATTCTCCTCCGCGAACGAAGTTGCGGGCGGCTTCTAGTATAGTAATAGAACAAGAAGGTGCCATTTTGCGTGATGAAGCCACAACGACACATACAAACATACATAAAATCCAAAAAAAATATTTTTCTTTTAAATAGTTTTACAATCATTTTTTTGAAAATATCTTCAATGTACAGACATTTCATTTTTACAACTTTATAACAGTATATGTATATATATACTGTTATAAACATAACAGTTAGTACACATACATATATATATCTCTTTAATGTACAGACATAGAATTTTGACAAGTTTATAACAGCATAGACACAGTACCTGCGGTCGCCGGTGTCGGGGTCGGTGGTGACGGCGGCGGTGAGGCCGACGCCGGAGGAGCCGCGCCCGGTCGTGGTGAGGGCGCGCGGCGCAGTCGTCAGCACGTAGCGCAGCAGCTGCGACTTATAACAGCATAGACACAGTACCTGCGGTCGCCGGTGTCGGGGTCGGTGGTGACGGCGGCGGTGAGGCCGACGCCGGAGGAGCCGCGCCCGGTCGTGGTGAGGGCGCGCGGCGCAGTCGTCAGCACGTAGCGCAGCAGCTGCGACTTATAACAGCATAGACACAGTACCTGCGGTCGCCGGTGTCGGGGTCGGTGGTGACGGCGGCGGTGAGGCCGACGCCGGAGGAGCCGCGCCCGGTCGTGGTGAGGGCGCGCGGCGCCGTCGTCAGCACGTAGCGCAGCAGCTGCGACTTATAACAGCATAGACACAGTACCTGCGGTCGCCGGTGTCGGGGTCGGTGGTGACGGCGGCGGTGAGGCCGACGCCGGAGGAGCCGCGCCCGGTCGTGGTGAGGGCGCGCGGCGCAGTCGTCAGCACGTAGCGCAGCAGCTGCGACTTATAACAGCATAGACACAGTACCTGCGGTCGCCGGTGTCGGGGTCGGTGGTGACGGCGGCGGTGAGGCCGACGCCGGAGGAGCCGCGCCCGGTCGTGGTGAGGGCGCGCGGCGCCGTCGTCAGCACGTAGCGCAGCAGCTGCGACTTATAACAGCATAGACACAGTACCTGCGGTCGCCGGTGTCGGGGTCGGTGGTGACGGCGGCGGTGAGGCCGACGTCAGAGGAGCCGCGCCCGGTCGTGGTGAGGGCGCCCGGTCGTGGTGAGGGCGCGCGGCGCAGTCGTCAGCACGTAGCGCAGCAGCTGCGACTTATAACAGCATAGACACAGTACCTGCGGTCGCCGGTGTCGGGGTCGGTGGTGACGGCGGCGGTGAGGCCGACGCCGGAGGAGCCGCGCCCGGTCGTGGTGAGGGCGCGCGGCGCCGTCGTCAGCACGTAGCGCAGCAGCTGCGACTTATAACAGCATAGACACAGTACCTGCGGTCGCCGGTGTCGGGGTCGGTGGTGACGGCGGCGGTGAGGCCGACGCCGGAGGAGCCGCGCCCGGTCGTGGTGAGGGCGCGCGGCGCAGTCGTCAGCACGTAGCGCAGCAGCTGCGACTTATAACAGCATAGACACAGTACCTGCGGTCGCCGGTGTCGGGGTCGGTGGTGACGGCGGCGGTGAGGCCGACGCCGGAGCAGCCGCGCCCGGTCGTGGTGAGGGCGCGCGGCGCAGTCGTCAGCACGTAGCGCAGCAGCTGCGACTTATAACAGCATAGACACAGTACCTGCGGTCGCCGGTGTCGGGGTCGGTGGTGACGGCGGCGGTGAGGCCGACGCCGGAGGAGCCGCGCCCGGTCGTGGTGAGGGCGCGCGGCGCCGTCGTCAGCACGTAGCGCAGCAGCTGCGACTTATAACAGCATAGACACAGTACCTGCGGTCGCCGGTGTCGGGGTCGGTGGTGACGGCGGCGGTGAGGCCGACGCCGGAGGAGCCGCGCCCGGTCGTGGTGAGGGCGCGCGGCGCCGTCGTCAGCACGTAGCGCAGCAGCTGCGACTTCGCCACCGACGGGTCGCCGATCAGCAGGATGTTGATGTCACTAAATCAATAACAATATCTTCAACTTTTTAATCACATTTTTTTTTTATTATCATAAGTTACGTAAGTAAGTACTGTTAAGCAGTCACCGCAGCCTATGAGCGCTTGCAATGCCAGGGGCATAACGTGCGTGTTGTCGACCCTTTAAGAACCTACTCACTCCCCTTTTGAAGAACCCCATACTGTAACCTCCAGGGAAAACCGCGGCAGGGAGGTCATCCCACATTCGTACACATGTTTTTTGTTGAGAAGAGTTTGGTGAGATATTGATAAATTTACCGAAAACCGAAAGAGGATCATGAAGGATGGATAATAAAACTTTATCAGACCAATAAAAAAGCGACAAACCAATCAGGAAACATGACTAAAAGAAATCAAAAGTTTAAAGAGAACTTATAATAAAATTGCTATTACGGGAATTTAAAGAAAGTGAACGGAATACTCTGTAACATAGAAATTATGCAAATTGGAATTTTAAGCAATGGTATTAAATAAATAAAAAAAAAATAGAATCATAACATTAACGTAAACAATATCTACACCGTAGCGCCATCTCTAGGAAAGGTTAGGAACCACCAAGTTCTAAAGCGTATTGATTTATGTGGTTGCTTGCCGAGTCTGCGATTTAGTTCCAAATTTGTCCACCTACAATTCATTGCGGCGCTAGGGCAATGACTCGTTCTTTTTGATTCTTGCAACGAACCTGTGCGGTCATGTGAAGGCTGCCAATTTGTCCCCAACTCAAATTAAAGAAAGATCGAGACGGTTAAGGAGCATAATGTAGAATAGAAGAAGAGTGATGTGAACTACACTCACCTTAAAAGGAGGAAGTCCACTAACAGTACACCACTTAACTATCCCATAAACTGTAAGTACATCCGAGTATATTTAATTCATTATTGCACACGTGTTAGCTTGAAAAAAGTTTCGACCTACAACTAAAATTTGTTGTAGGGGTCCTACGGCATAGTACCACTTTCATATGGCATAACCAACCGGGAAGAGAGAGCCTCAAAGCTGCATGTGGCGCTGATCTGGTTTCCACGTATCCCATGCGCGTCAGAGGACGGCTTCCTGGAGGCATCAGCGGACTATGTAACGTTTGTGTAATATATATATGAACCTGGAAGGTCAGTGTGTTTTTTCCTTAATTTAACCAAGTGCTGTGTCGCGGAAAGTGTACTACGTGGACTTAGAAAATAAAAGACTTTCTTCTATAAAACTAGCATCTATTATTCAATACCAAAACCAGTAGTATAATAAGGCGCCCTGAGGTTTTTCGAGTTTCATGCCAACGGTGAGTGACCCAGTGGATAATGTCCTAAAAAGACTGTTATAACTCGAAGGTTGAATAATGAATGGGTGTCAAATTACAACTTCTGATTCTTTGACAAGAAATAGTACTGTGGCGTCGCTTCTTTAAGGTGTGCCCTTGAGGTGACTAAATGAAACGCAGTCTTGACCTTGTAAGTTTATTTGGTATGCATACATCAATTCACATAACGCGTCACAGTATATTTATTGGAGGTTCGGAAGTGTTCTCGTCAAACCTGTACGGCGTATCTCGCGTGACTGCCGGGGCCCGTGGGACCAGGGAGTTTTGTCATCTGTCTATTCTGACATGTTCTGCATCGCGCTAACGAAGTTTATAAGTCGGTTGCATAAACACAACTTCCAACCAACTCTTGTTGGACTTCGATCCCCAGGCATCACACCCGCCTGGAGAGAGATCTCTCTATTGCCCTCTCTACCTACAGTACATTACTGCAGAGGCAGGGAAAATAGTGATTGCCAGCCAAGTAAGATAGAGACGAAAGTGGCAATTCCTTTTCACGCTGAGGTATGTATAGTTCTCTTCTCAAACAAGCAATGAAATAAAAAATAAATAAAAAATTTCAACAACAAATAATGAAACCGAACCACATAATGAAAAAAAAGTAACTACCCCACCAAAACGCTTTTTAAATATACATACTTGTACGTTTTACGCCGCCGGCGGCGCTTATAGCGAATTGATACAAAAGAAAACTTCAATTTTGAATTTTATTTGAGACTTCGAGGCGTAGTATAAGGAATTTGCATATTTCAGTGAAATATAATAATATCACTACAAAATAAAAAAAATTAAAAACCCGCCGACACAAATGAACATAGCAACAAAGTTTGGAGATCCTAGCTTCAATATTGGCTGAGATCCGGTCACTTGTTCCACCTTAAGCTTGGAGACGAGGGCTCCGATTTTCATCAAACAAAGCTAAGAACACTGGGGATAAAATTATCTATGACACAAAAAAAACTGTACTCAAATCGGTCCATCCGTATGCGCGCTACGATGCCGCAGACAGATACACAGATACACAGAGTCACAGACACGTTAAACTTATAACACCCCTCTTTTTTGTCGGGGGTTAATGAGACTCACCCTCGCAGCCTGGTGCCGTTGGCCAGGACCTTTTCCATGCCGCCCAGCAGCAGGCACAAGATGGCCTTCTTGATGCACTCGTGCCCGTGGATGGAGGGCGTCTCTTGCTGAGCAGCTGCCACATGACCTGGTACAAGACTCACCCTCGCAGCCTGGTGCCGTTGGCCAGGACCTTCTCCATGCCGCCCAGCAGCAGGCACAGGATGGCCTTCTTGATGTACTCGTGCCCGTGGATGGAGGGCGTCTCTTGCTGAGCAGCTGCCACATGACCTGGTACAAGACTCACCCTCGCAGCCTGGTGCCGTTGGCCAGGACCTTCTCCATGCCGCCCAGCAGCAGGCACAGGATGGCCTTCTTGATGTACTCGTGCCCGTGGATGGAGGGCGTCTCTTGCTGAGCAGCTGCCACATGACCTGGTACAAGACTCACCCTCGCAGCCTGGTGCCGTTGGCCAGGACCTTCTCCATGCCGCCCAGCAGCAGGCACAGGATGGCCTTCTTGATGTACTCGTGCCCGTGGATGGAGGGCATCTCTTGCTGAGCAGCTGCCACATGACCTGGTACAAGACTAACCCTCGCAGCCTGGTGCCGTTGGCCAGGACCTTCTCCATGCCGCCCAGCAGCAGGCACAGGATGGCCTTCTTGATTTACTCGTGCCCGTGGATGGAGGGCGTCTCTTGCTGAGCAGCTGCCACATGACCTGGTACAAGACTCACCCTCGCAGCCTGGTGCCGTTGGCCAGGACCTTCTCCATGCCGCCCAGCAGCAGGCACAGGATGGCCTTCTTGATGTACTCGTGCCCGTGGATGGAGGGCGTCTCTTGCTGAGCAGCTGCCACATGACCTGGTACAAGACTCACCCTCGCAGCCTGGTGCCGTTGGCCAGGACCTTCTCCATGCCGCCCAGCAGCAGGCACATGATGGCCTTCTTGATGTACTCGTGCCCGTGGATGGAGGGCGTCTCTTGCTGAGCAGCTGCCACATGACCTGGTACAAGACTTACCCTCGCAGCCTGGTGCCGTTGGCCAGGACCTTCTCCATGCCGCCCAGCAGCAGGCACAGGATGGCCTTCTTGATGTACTCGTGCCCGTGGATGGAGGGCGTCTCTTGCTGAGCAGCTGCCACATGACCTGGTACAAGACTCACCCTCGCAGCCTGGTGCCGTTGGCCAGGACCTTCTCCATGCCGCCCAGCAGCAGGCACAGGATGGCCTTCTTGATGTACTCGTGCCCGTGGATGGAGGGCGTCTCTTGCTGAGCAGCTGCCACATGACCTGGTACAAGACTCACCCTCGCAGACGGCACCAGGACCTTCTCCATGCCGCCCAGTAGCAGGCACAGGATGGCCTTCTTGATGTACTCGTGCCCGTGGATGGAGGGCGTCTCTTGCTGAGCAGCTGCCACATGACCTGGTACAAGACTCACCCTCGCAGCCTGGTGCCGTTGGCCAGGACCTTCTCCATGCCGCCCAGCAGCAGGCACATGATGGCCTTCTTGATGTACTCGTGCCCGTGGATGGAGGGCGTCTCTTGCTGAGCAGCTGCCACATGAACTGGTACAAGACTCACCCTCGCAGCCTGGTGCCGTTGGCCAGGACCTTCTCCATGCCGCCCAGCAGCAGGCACAGGATGGCCTTCTTGATGTACTCGTGCCCGTGGATGGAGGGCGTCTCTTGCTGAGCAGCTGCCACATGACCTGGTACAAGACTCACCCTCGCAGCCTGGTGCCGTTGGCCAGGACCTTCTCCATGCCGCCCAGCAGCAGGCACAGGATGGCCTTCTTGATGTACTCGTGCCCGTGGATGGAGGGCGTCTCTTGCTGAGCAGCTGCCACATGACCTGGTACAAGACTCACCCTCGCAGACGGCACCAGGACCTTCTCCATGCCGCCCAGTAGCAGGCACAGGATGGCCTTCTTGATGTACTCGTGCCCGTGGATGGAGGGCGTCTCTTGCTGAGCAGCTGCCACATGACCTGGTACAAGACTCACCCTCGCAGCCTGGTGCCGTTGGCCAGGACCTTCTCCATGCCGCCCAGCAGCAGGCACAGGATGGCCTTCTTGATGTACTCGTGCCCGTGGATGGAGGGCGCCAGCGACTTGCTCAGCAGCTCGAACATGTCCTCGGTCTTGCGCTTGGCCAGCCGCTTGCACAGCTTGATGTCGTCGATGGTGATGGACAGGTCCATCCCCTTGTTGATCTGCGTCACGTTGTTGGCTATGAGGATCGTTCTGTGGGGAAAATTTACATATATCACAACCTTACCTACTTCATTATACTCAAATACCTACGTATTTGAGATAGATAATTGAAATAAAAAGTGATCCGGAAAAAAGGAGCAACATTTGGCGTTCATTTCTGACTTACAATAAAAACTTCACATCAAATCAAATAATTAAAACCTCCCGCGAAGTTTAGGTAAATCGGCACTACCTATACCGATATAACTATTCTGGTCATGGGCCATGACTCATGGTAACATCAATGTACCCTCCCTTTTTGTAAGTTAGATAAACACGTACAATACACTACGGAATTATTTCTATTTCTAAAAACGCACATAATTAAAAGAAATCACCTACAAACAAAAAAACACCTACACACTGACAATATTCCGTATAAACTAACCGGAGATTTCGCGATCACTGGTGAGATGCTCTAAGGTTCAAACCGAAGTTCGCAAGGTTACCCTCGTGGTCACGCACTTCGAACTCCGGCTAACTTTGACGAGTGCTTCGTCGTAGCGAGAGTGTACCGGGGCCTTGAGAGCCCTATCACGAAACACGCGCAGTACTGAGGACTTTCTTCACGAACTTTAGGAAAGTTAAAAAAAAAATGGTTTTTGATATTTTTTGTGAATTGTGTTGTAACAAATATGTACTTTATTGTAATCTACAGGTCGTTTCCCAAGAGCTGGCGCAAATTTAATATGAAATAAGAACTCGTTGGATACAAAATCTCAAACTCTCGTGAAACGACCTGTACGATGCCTTGTATTAATAATTCAACGATAATAAGAAAATCTTTGTTTTCAGATTTCGTTGAAAAATATGGTACATTAAAAACGATTTATATGTACAAAATAACGAAAATTTGAGGCCATAGTGTAAAATAAGGATATATTTCAATTGTAAATAAACATTGAAATAACTATGGTTTTCATATGACATCATAAAGTTTCAAGGCCTCGAACTTATGACTTCGCGCGCTCTTCAGAAAACTGTCGGTAATCGGGTAAATTTGGTTAAAATATTCAGTGCTTGTAAAATGTGAGGCCGCTGCTAACAAAATAAAGGACTGACTTATGCAAATAAATAATAAGGGTTTGAAATATCTTTTCTGTTTCTTAGAAATACAAAGTCAAATAGTAGATTTTTTGACAAGGGGCTAAAATAAGCCATTACGACACGAAGTGATTATTTAGACGAGCTCACGAAGTGAGGGAGGATAAATATGTCTGAGTTTCATAATGACTTTTAGCAACGTGTTAAACACTCTGCTTTTCACATCGACTGTGAGAAAATAAAAAAGACTTATCATTAAAATTGTATATTTCATGAAAAACTAAAAGCAATTCTATCAGAAAGTTTGGCCAATCTGATCAGGTTGGTTTGTTTGTTTCTAATTATTCGTAAGGAATATGTAGCTGGCCGCAATTTTTCTTTTTCAGTGTCATAGAAATTTGCATGGGATTATATGGCTTTCTTTTAAACCCTAGGGGCTAAATGTACTATTTTAGTCTCGCTTCACGAAGCTAATATGACGTACTGTTTGAGCAGGAGAAGTGAAAAATACATTTCTGACGCTTTTTTCGAGCAAAAATACGAAAGCGCTCAAGAAAGGCGTGGAGTGGATGGTGGAGTGTTACCGGAAGGTACCGGCGGTGAAGCTGCCCTGCTTGCTGGGCAGACAGCGGTAGTTGCCGACGAGCTGCACGCGGTCGCCGGGCTTGGCGCGGTCCACCAGGTCGTGGTCGCACACCACGTCCACGCTGCGCGGCAGCTATGGCGTGGAGTGGATGGAGTGTTACCGGAAGGCGCCGGCGGTGAAGCTGCCCTGCTTGCTGGGCAGACAGCGGTAGTTGCCGACGAGCTGCACGCGGTCGCCGGGCTTGGCGCGGTCCACCAGGTCGTGGTCGCACACCACGTCCACGCTGCGCGGCAGCTATGGCGTGGAGTGGATGGAGTGTTACCGGAAGGTGCCGGCGGTGAAGCTGCCCTGCTTGCTGGGCAGACAGCGGTAGTTGCCGACGAGCTGCACGCGGTCGCCGGGCTTGGCGCGGTCCACCAGGTCGTGGTCGCACACCACGTCCACGCTGCGCGGCAGCTATGGCGTGGAGTGGATGGAGTGTTACCGGAAGGTGCCGGCGGTGAAGCTGCCCTGCTTGCTGGGCAGACAGCGGTAGTTGCCGACGAGCTGCACGCGGTCGCCGGGCTTGGCGCGGTCCACCAGGTCGTGGTCGCACACCACGTCCACGCTGCGCGGCAGCTATGGCGTGGAGTGGATGGAGTGTTACCGGAAGGTGCCGGCGGTGAAGCTGCCCTGCTTGCTGGGCAGACAGCGGTAGTTGCCGACGAGCTGCACGCGGTCGCCGGGCTTGGCGCGGTCCACCAGGTCGTGGTCGCACACCACGTCCACGCTGCGCGGCAGCTATGGCGTGGAGTGGATGGAGTGTTACCGGAAGGTGCCGGCGGTGAAGCTGCCCTGCTTGCTGGGCAGACAGCGGTAGTTGCCGACGAGCTGCACGCGGTCGCCGGGCTTGGCGCGGTCCACCAGGTCGTGGTCGCACACCACGTCCACGCTGCGCGGCAGCTATGGCGTGGAGTGGATGGAGTGTTACCGGAAGGTGCCGGCGGTGAAGCTGCCCTGCTTGCTGGGCAGACAGCGGTAGTTGCCGACGAGCTGCACGCGGTCGCCGGGCTTGGCGCGGTCCACCAGGTCGTGGTCGCACACCACGTCCACGCTGCGCGGCAGCTATGGCGTGGAGTGGATGGAGTGTTACCGGAAGGTGCCGGCGGTGAAGCTGCCCTGCTTGCTGGGCAGACAGCGGTAGTTGCCGACGAGCTGCACGCGGTCGCCGGGCTTGGCGCGGTCCACCAGGTCGTGGTCGCACACCACGTCCACGCTGCGCGGCAGCTATGGCGTGGAGTGGATGGAGAGTTACCGGAAGGTGCCGGCGGTGAAGCTGCCCTGCTTGCTGGGCAGACAGCGGTAGTTGCCGACGAGCTGCACGCGGTCGCCGGGCTTGGCGCGGTCCACCAGGTCGTGGTCGCACACCACGTCCACGCTGCGCGGCAGCTGGCCGGCCGGGGCGCGCTCCGGCATCTCCTGCACCGTCAGCGTCTGGTGGTCCTTGTACCGCGACAGCCCGAACTCCGTCTCCAGCGGGTTGCCCTCGTCGTCCTGCCGACAACGGTGACCTATTAGGGCCTGCTTCCGGAAAATACCGCTCCTCAAATTCCCGGGAATGGTGTCAAAAGAACCGGTACCGAAGATTCCATACCGGTTCTTTTTATTAATTACCGTTGTGCATTTTTTGACCAGGCTGTGTGACAGCAAGCTGAGCGGGCTATATTTTTGACACATATCTATGTATTAGTGGTACTTTATATGTAGCATAATAATAATTACAGATTTATAATTTTAATGATTAAGGTGTTATAATTGTAAGGAATTGTACAGGTACAAAGTTGCCAACGAGCAATTTAGCTAGAGCGTAATTACATCTTCCTTCCTTTCTTGTCTAACACATACCATACCTTAATTTACTTGATTCACTTGCACCTAGCACCTGGCCACCGAGAGATAAAATAACGGACAATGCCACGTAATTCAGATGGAAAGAAACATTGATGTTGAACGCTTGTTTGTTGCTATTTTTACGAACTCGTTATTTGTTATATTTTGAGGAATGTGGACTTGTGACTGTGAATGTAAAGTGGGAAGAAATGCAAAAAATATTTATTTACGGTGGAGACTGATTAAAGAAATTAAGAGAAAGAAATTATTTGTTTTATTATATTATTTTTGTCAATTGTGTCAAATTATCCCTGTTTTAAGAAACCAGTCCTAATTATGTAAAATCTTGAAAATAAAAAATTAGTACATACACTTTGTAATGTAATTACTGATTTAAAAAACATACGCGGTATCGAGAAACCGGTCTATACACTACAAACAATAAACAAACGGAAATGTAGACTACAGGTAATAAACAAACCTTAGTAGGATATATGGCCGTGGAAGGGAAAGCCTCGAAGGAGGTAAGGTCGGTGTACTTCCTCTCCATGACCTTCTTGGTAGCAGGGCAGTAGTGCACGCTGCGCACCACCTTCGGGTGCACCAGCGACACGCGCGTCACGATGCCCTCCACGCAGATCAGGTTGCCCAGGTACCTGAACAAGTCAAACCCCAACTTAAGAGCTATTCACAAATTACGTCACTTCAAACTTGGGGGGGGGTGTCTGGAGTCTGAACATCGGGTGATGGTAGCATGACGAAGGGTGGGGGGTCATTCCCAAGATGACATCATCTTTCGCATCTTTGAAAAGTGCTCCAATGAGTAAACAACGACACCTCATATGTCAAAATCCGTCTAGCCGTTTGGGTTGTAGGGCGTGCCAAAGAAATGGACATACATACATACGCGCGAAAAACTTAACCCTCCTTTTCTTCGGCAGTCGGGTAAAAAGGAATGAAATTCGTTTCGTTTTGTATAAACTGTTGCTAAAAACGCATTATTTGGAAATGACATCATTTTATTTGGTAGGGGGGAAGAGTCATTTGTATTGTGATGGTTGGATGATTTGGGGGGGAGGTCAAAAAATCGTCAAAAATAGATGCCGTAATTTATGAACAGCCCCTTAAGATGATATACTAGTGGCCGTTCTTCCATACAAACGTAATCCCCAGTCTCCTCCCTAGATAATTGTCTTAGAGCAATTTTTTTTTATAAATATAATCTATACTTACCTGTGCCATGCCCCTATGTTTTATTTTTCTTAACAATTTGTTTATTTTAAGGCCCTCTGAAACTGCAAAAATGCCACAATCCGGTGCCATTTTTTTTTATATCTTTGATCTCCGATCAGTCCAATGGAGTATAAGCAGGTGTGTTGAAGGAGATAGGCAAATCCGGTGCTATGAGCACACATTCAGTAAATAAATTTAACGAATATAAAAGAAAAACAGAAAATATAGAAGGATAGCCGATGCCCTCGTTTTAATAGATGTGAAAAAAAACTAAAATTAGTCCAGTTTTGGAAGAGGAAATAGGGTACTACGAAAACCTGTTTTCGCCACTTTTTTGCAGGTCAGATCGTTCCGAGCTGCAGTTGTCGCTTTTGCACTGTAATACGGGGGATTTAAGGCGATGCAATAGCAATAGTTTTTAAACGTACCTAATTTCCAAAAGGCCCTTTGCTAGTATATCGTCTTAATTCAAATAATCAATAATTGTATTGATTTACTTTCTTCATCAATCAAGAAAACAATAGGCAGATATATTTAAGAAACGTTGTGGATAGCATAGCTCTCTTGAACAAGACTGGCAAAAGAGAGAGATAATTGGAAAGCACTGGGGGAGGCCTATGCCAAAGAGGCGACTTCCTTAATTATATAATATAATAATCAATATTGACATAGTAATCAAATTGAATAACAATAATAATTGTATAAATAATAATATTTAATAGAATAATTATAATTGAATAATATGTATAAATGTATTAACAAATGAATGGATTAATTAATATTATAATGAATAAATTAATATTATGATGAATATCGATTTAATGCATGAGAAGTGTTAAAGTACTTTTACATTATGGTAGAAATAAAGGCTATTTTATTTTATTTTAGTTCTTTCTTCATTGATGAACAGCGCCATCACTCTCACTGTTCTAATACTTGCTAGAGAAGCAATGGTACAGAGACGAAGCATGGGATGCATATCAAAACAAACAAAAAAACAAGAAATGAAGAGAAGTGCCAGTTACCAGTAATCGCCACATCATACAACAATTGACCACATTATTATTATTTTTAACGGCTCTAGAATACAAAAAACATTTTTGCAGATTTTTTTGTCAAAATAGCTCAAACTAAAGTGACGTCACACAGCTGATTCAATACTGCATATACTACTTTTTTAGCCGACTCCCAAAAAGGAGGTGGTTATCAATTTGGTAATTTATCAAACCAATCATTTCAACCAATCATTTATGCATGAAAATATACAATTTTCAATTGAAGGAATTAAGGTTTGTAATTGAAGTTGAAAAAAGTAAGTGATTATGGCACTACTATTTTGTTATTTGAATGATAAAACAAATAGTAACTAATTAATAGATTTTTAAAATAATTTGATATCACCCATGTCTACTTTAGGGGATGTATTTGGTTTGAAGGCCACTTTTTAAAAACTACATTTGCAGTTTTTTTATAAAAATGAAGTTTCCTTATAGTGTGCTGCTTTTCTTTAAAAAAGTATAGGGTAATATTAAACAACTGCATTTGCAAGCAAAATTTCAAAGGTATTTTTAAGGTTCCGCACCCAAGCTTACCAACAGAACCCGATTACTAAGCTTCTGACGGCTGTCTGTCTGACCACCTATCTACCTGTCACAGGGCTCCTAACTCTGGAAGCATAATAGGTAGACACCTCAGTGGTAGTAGTGTTCGTTTTGGTAGTAGTAATAGTATTTTTTTTCAATTCAAAAACGGGCCTAGTTTTTCAGACCAAATTTTCATACTCCTTTTATTTGAAACAATGATCTTTATTCTGAAAGTAGGCGGTAAGGGCACTTTTACAAGTCTGATTACGGCATTTCCCAAGAGGAGACCACTAAGGAGAAGAAAGTGGAAACAAACTGAACAATCAGTCATTTTTTTGAAATAACTCTTATATCTATCACAATATTTGTACTTAGCCTATTCCAAATATATGTTTTAAGTATAAACTCAAAAGAAAAAAAAAAAAAAGATAAAAAGTCAAAATATGTTTTTTTATTTGAAACAGTAAAATAAAATAAAAACATGTAAGTTTAAAATTTACATGGGACCCAGAACAAACTGAATTTGTTCTGTAACTGTGAGACAGTTTCTTTGAGCATGCACCTCCTTTAAATGTTTAATTATGTTCTTATTGCATTAACTGTCTGTGAAACCAAAAAGATGATTCTTACATTTTTTACTTGCAATTGTAGTACAAGGACTTCAACCATTCATGTTGATAATGTATGTAATTATTCTACATTCCACATAGAAAACCTTTTACCTTGACGTCAAACTCCTGGGTGTGACATGTTTGGTGCCAAAACTGCCCGAGAAGGCTACAAAGAACTCCTCCTGCTCCTTGGCGTACGTGGGATCCATCGACGACACGTACTCTTTGAGCGCCTTCTGGAATGCGATTTGCTCTTCAAAGGCATTTTCAAGCAAATTCTTCGCACGTTCAGGACTCTTGCGCCTCAAGTCGTTTATGTTTACAACTAGCCGTTTCGACTTGTCCGCTATCATTTGCTTCACCTTCTCCATGTATATGGCTTGGTCTTCCTGTAAAATTAAAGAAAACGCTTAGCGGTTTTGGAAAACAATGCCTATGAACATATTTGAGGTTACTTTAGTAGTTGCACGCACTTCATCATCCAAGAATTCGAGGTACTCCCTTTGTAGATCTCGTAACCTCTGATCGAATTCACCATCTTCCATTTTAGTTTATTATAAAACACTAACAAACTTAAAAAATGAAATAACAAAGAAACAAACGCGCTAAACAGACGCGACAAACAACTACGAGCGGTTGTTTGACAACTTTGACATTTATCTCGATTTGGCGCCAAATCTTTGCGTTTCGAGGCTATTTATGGTGCAATAAAATATCCTCAGATAAAAAAAACTAACATAAAAATTATATTTATGTATTGATAAAAGTACTCGTATACTTTTTGAAAATAAATTGTTATGTTGATTATATTATATTTTAAGTTTTGCATCCATAAAGGACCTAAATTTCTCTTCGTTCAGAAATTAACATCCAGGCCATTTATTATTGTTCTAAAAGTCAGTGCAAACCACCTGAGTTTTTAATGCCAGTTTTAGATAATTTTATAAGCCATTCTATGGCTGTTAATCAAAAGATAATTCTAAAATGCTACAAATAAATACCTTACGTTTTTCAGAATTGGATATGTTTCTGAACGTTTTTAATAAATGTCAAGCCAGAAGGTTGAGTTGAGGTTTTGGTCGATGAAACGCGAAAAAGAATTCTGCACTTTATTAAACTATTCTTAAGGCTTATTTTAAATCACTTATTATTAGAGTAACATGAGAGTAACAAACAGACGGCAGAGGTGTAAAGACTTTATAGTTCTAGTTTAATCTTATTTGGTTTTATTTAATTAAATTGAAGATTCATGCCAATATAGCACCATACAATACAAGTATCGGTTTCCTTAGGACACTAAATAACCTGTGTTTGAAGCGGTGTCTAACCACAAAAGTGACAATGTCCCAAATGTCCGAAGAAAACTCCAACTCCAATACGAGCGAAGTAGTAACAGAAAAGAATAAAGAGAACTCGAAAGAACAGAAAAAGTTGAAGATATTAGCCTTCCATGGGTACCGGCAGAATGGTGCTGTGTTCCGCGCTAAGATCGGGTCCTTCCGGAAGGCCGTCGCGAAGTACGCGCAGCTCACCTTCATATCGGCACCGCACAGAGTCGTGAACGAAGAGGGAGGAGGAGATGATGGTAACAAACTGATTATCAACTGCAGTGCACTACAAATTGCTTCTTTGAAATTAAATTGTATTTATAAACTTTAAAGATAAGTAATTACTGCTTGGGTACAATACATAAAAAAAAAACAATTTTGTTACATGTCTATTGCTGACTGAACTTTTCTCTGAACATCCATCAAGTACAAACCAACACGATTGTAAAGAGCCTTGACTCGGTAGGATTGCATTATTTTATTTCAGTTACTGACTTCCTCCAACTACCAACGGATCAGCTTGATGGTATTGCATAGTAACTGAAATTACATCATTTTAGTTTAACGACTAATCCAGTAACTTGAACCTTGTCATCAGACTCCCGGTCATGGTGGTTCAACGCGGAGGATAACACATTCAGTGGCAAGTGTTTGGGTGGCCCAGCTCTGGGCTTTGAGGACACGCTGCGGCTGTTGGAGCGCACCGTTGTCGAGCATGGGCCCTTCCACGGCTTCATGGGCTTCTCGCAGGGCGCCTGCCTCGTAGGGCTGCTGGCCGCCATGCAGCAGAAAGGATGTGAGCCAATTTAGAACATTGAATTTTCCAGAGGTGTTTGTATTATATTTTTCTATATAGTATGCATTATGTGGACTCAGAAGCTACGGATGGATTATGTTTTTTTAGATATGATTAAATCCTACAAGGGACATTTATCAACACTCAACTGTATAAATTTTTACTTTGGGCTGTACAGATTAGCAAGAAAAATTAAAAAGTTAGCTGTTAGTGTCATGACTTTTTTTTATGTTCTTACTAAACCATATAGACCAAAGCAATTTTTTATACAGTCGTGAACAAATGTCACAACAAAGTTTAAAAAATATATGTAATAAAAATAAACGTTACAATATAACATAAAATTTGTAGATTCTGTGTCCATGTAACATATACTATGGCGTAAAATATAAAATGTATCCCTCTAAGAAACTATGACACTTTCTAACTCTCTATTTACTTGTGGGAGTTGTAGGGTTCTACTCTGACAAATGAATAGAATTTAACTATTCCTTCTTCTGGTCTTTGGATTGCCAATAAATCATTTATTTCCCTTGTCAAAGTGGTTGAAATTGTTGCCACAACGAAAGGGGGCCATCCACATATTATGTCAATCAAAATTTAGACTTTTTGGACCCCTCTTTGTCACGCTTTTTCCTATCTCTTCAACACGGCCTGTCACGTCTGGCATGACCCCCCCCCCCCTATCGCTGTGACGTAATATGTGGATGGCCCCAAGGCAGCTCATACTGTATCTATTTGTGACACTACTAGTACCATCTGGTCACCGGCGGCTAGTGTAAGAATATGGGAGTACTCAAGATCTCACAAATATGTTGAATGAACAACAGCAATTTGTACGGAAACCCCTTGTTACTCCTAATGTGTATTTTTTTTTCCTTTCATGACGCCTAAATAAAGAAGGTTCCGAAGGTACTACGTCATGGCATTGATCCTAATGCAAACAACGCCCAGAAAAACGGAACATTAATGAGCATTGTTTGTCCAGACCTGCCATACACGTTCAAGTTCGCGATCTTCGCGTCGGGGTTCCGGTCAGGCAGCCTGGTGCACAAGGGTTTCTATGACGAGGAGATCAGCCTGCCCTCGCTGCATGTCTACGGGGAGAGCGATTCTATTATACCCAAAGGTGAAAAACTCTAAATAATATTTTCTTCTGTTTCCGCGACTATTACTCATTTAAATAATACAATTTAACTTGATTTGATTTGATGCAGCGGGCTGTACAAACTAACATGTATCATTATTACTACCCTAAAAATCATGGTGACACCACACCAGTGACCTTGTATTACAATCTCTGTCTCACTACCTAATTTTTTATTTTTCAGAGATGAGTGAGTCACTGATAAGTCTATTCATAAAACCAGTGGTCGCAGAACATTCCGGCGGTCACTATGTGGCGTGTTCGGGGTCCATCAAGGACGCCTACCAGGACTTCCTGCACGACCGCCGCCAAGACATCTTCGAGGAGGACGAGGAGCCGCACGTAGATGACGACAGGAGAGATTCATAGCGATAATTATTTTTAGTTTATAAATAAATGCGTGATATTGATATATCAAATTATATTGTTTTTTTAATTGGTCGCTATAGTCGGGATCGGGAAATAAAAATCTCAGCGTAGTTTAGTCTCCTTCATATGCCGTACGCTGATGGATGAAAAAAAGTGTGTGGTTGTTCGTGTAAGTCGTTCGGAGCATTACATCACTGGGCTGAAGTGATGATGACGAACGTTTTTCAACTGAATAGTGGACTTAAGAGCATTTAACCACTGGAGCTGCCTTACCCATACATTCCGCTCTGACAAAGTATCCGCGATATTGCGGGTTGATTTATACAATAAATTCTCTCTGTGTGGATGTTATTTTGTTTGTAGTTGTTTTTTCCGGCCTGCGTTTGTATAGTAATAGTACGTGTATACCTCTCGATATCCGGTCCGCCTTTAGTCGACAACCAATGAATCAAGAATAAATTGATTTATTAAAGGGTAAACAAATAAAAGATTTATACAAATATTTAGTTAGAAAAAAAAGGAATTACAAAGTGCTACTTTACTAACTCATCATTTGGCTAAATAACACGGTCCTAAATTAGCAACACAAAAAAAAACAGAAACGTCAAAATATTTGAGGTTATGTTGTGAACTTGTGTTCATGTTTTCAAAACTTTATTTCAGAAAATGTTTGTTTCGGTAAATAGAATGTAGACAGAGGGTGTCTTTAGCTAAACAAAGACTAATGCATTTAAGAAAAATGTGGCCGCGTTATTTGTTATGGTTCGCACAGGAACATGTTGATTTTCGGCATGCTGTAAGATGTTTTTATTAAATCACATTACACAATGTTATTTTATTAGAGCTATATTTATAAATACTGAAAAAAATTTCAGGAAATGCAAAGCTTGCTGTCTCTGTTCAACATTCCAATCAGATTTGTGGAAAAACCATGTGGAGTGAAACCTTTCTGGGTGGTAGAATTGCCTTCCGAAGAGTGTGTTAAAAAGCTTGCATCGCGATCAGTGCTGCTGAAGAACTGCATAGAACTATGGTCCAGAGCAAAAACAGAGGGGCAATTGCATCAAAACTTGAAGAGGGCTACAGAGAATAAATCAAATCAATGGATTATTTCCGAAGGCTCAGAGAATGGTGTCAGTGATAGAGATATTTGTCCCGGTCCCTTAATAGACGTGTGTCGACCCGTCAATAAATCATTTAAAGTGGAAGTGGAGACATTCTGCAAGCATTTCAGCATGAAGGAGAAAGTTGACAAGATTGAGGTTTGTTCGTTTTCCAATCATATTCAGAGAGGCTTCTGTTATGTTCTGTCTTAAGAATAACATCGTTATTACATAGTTCAGTACCTACTCTGTATCAGTAAGACTGGGAAGAAAATAAAATCACAGTCATCATTTACATTGGAATATTTAAAATCCAATTGTGCTTTTGCATTTTGAGTTATGAAATTAGTAAAATGCTGCCACAAAATGCTGGAATAATCTCCCACCACCTATAGAGGAGTGTAGCACAATTAATTGCTTTAAAACAAATGGACATTCAATGTACTGTTGTCTTGAAATAAAATAATAGGTAATTTAAAATCTACACATTTGCACAACCAACCAGTTGGCTCCACAGGAAACCAGCCCTGTTGCAGTGGTATACCTAGCCAAGCCAAAGGCATTGCTGAGTGGAGACCATTTAAGGTGCACATCTCTTGTTGGCATTTTATTGTCTGTTTTGTCATTGTGAATTGGTTATGACTTAATAGTATAGATAACACTATCTACACTATTAGAAAGTTGTAACTTGTAATGTCTGTATATTGAAGATGTTTTCAAAAAAGTAAGTGAGACTATTTAAATGCCACTAAACCAAAAACAATTTCATTTTTGTATGTTTGTATGTGTCGTTGGGGCTTCATCACACCAAAATGGCTAAACTGATTTTAATACTTTTGGTACATGAGTAACTAACTGGTCATCCATGGATGGTTATTGGATATTTTTTATCTGACTATGTTCAAGAAAAAAAAGTGTTTATATGTTTTTCTCCCCCAATGACGAAGTTGTGGGCACCTTCTAGTCCTGAATAAAGCTTTATTCTATTCTATTTTAAAATTTGCGGTATCAAATATAATCCAATCAACCAAAGGCAAAAAAATGTGATATATCAAAGTTTCCATCAACCTGTTATAATGTATGCTCAAACTAATCAAAGGACCTTTCAGAAATTTGAGCACTTGGCCTTTGAAGGGCCAGTGAAGCTGAAGAACCCAGATGTAGTGCTGAGCTACATAGAGTTCTACGGGCTGGACCCCAACAACGTCCCCGAGCAGCCAGAGGACTTGTTCTTTGGAAGATGGGTGAGACTCACACTGAAGAAATCATAAAAGTAAATGATGAGAATGATAAGGCAAGCACATTTCTATAAAAAAGAAGATAAATCATAGGGATGGTTGAATAAAGGAATTAGTTGGTGGCTAAATTAATTGATTGCTCAATGGGGCTTGATGTTGGTTAGTGCTTTTGTTTTGAAAGGAAATAAAATGTATCCTATATAGTCATCAAACAAGCAGTCTTATTCTATGTTACAATCATTGGCGTGTGGTCTATGTAGGGATGAAGGTACTGCCTACCCTGAAGCCCTGAACGACCATGGCTCCTTACTGGCCCAGAAAACTGCCTACTTTGGCCAAAAATCCTGTGCATGCCACTGGTTACAATGCAATACACCACTCACAGTTATTTCTATCATGAAATTGTTGGCTTTAAGAGTCCCCAGTAAGCTCAGTTCTCCATACAAACATAGTTGCGCTCTCATTTTAAAACGACTAGCTAGTTTGCTCTGAAATTTTGTACTTAGAATAAGTTAAGGTATATGCAGGCTTGTAATTAGTTTATGTAGCTTCAGATACCATAGTAAAAAAAATACAGCAAAATTAAGTTTTTCATACATAACTCGTTTTTGGTGTATTGCGTTTGTTTTAAAAACTGGAGCCATAGAAACTAATTTCAAGCCTAGATATACTTCATGTCGTCGTATATGCAAAGTTTCGTTACAATCCAACACGTAGTTTTAAAATGAGAAATAGAAATAGAAGAAAGAGAACGAAACTCCGTTTGTATGGTCCGGTGAAATTCGGCCGAGCTCGCCGGGGACTCTTAAGTTTTTTTGGTCGTTTTGAAGATAGCAGACGGACAGAGAGAGCTGATCCAGCAGCACTCGCTGAAGAAGCGCGTGTTCATCGGCAACACCAGCATGGACGCGGCGCTCGCGCTGCTGACGGCGAACCAGGCGCAGGCGCGGCCCGGCGACCTCGTGCTCGATCCCTTCGTGGGCTCCGGCTCGCTGCTGGTCGCCGCCGCGCACTGCGGAGGTGAGCCCACGCCGCCACACTGGGTGATGACGATGACCGACCAGGCGCAGGCGCGGCCCGGCGACCTCGTGCTCGATCCCTTCGTGGGCTCCGGCTCGCTGCTGGTCGCCGCCGCGCACTGCGGAGGTGAGCCCACGCCGCCACACTGGGTGATGACGATGACCGACCAGGCGCAGGCGCGGCCCGGCGACCTCGTGCTCGATCCCTTCGTGGGCTCCGGCTCGCTGATGGCCGCCGCCGCGCACTGCGGAGGTGAGCCCACGCCGCCACACTGGGTGATGACGATGACCACGGTGATGGTTATGGGGCTCCACTAGCATTTGAGTTATTTCATTTTGTTTTGTCAGTAAACATGACAACTATGGACCTGTTTCCGAAATAAATATATATTCATTTATATTAAGATATCCCGCGAAGTTGCAACCTGCCTGCCGATCACTGAATATAAGCGTGTGTTGCAGCGTACGTGTTGGGCTCGGACATCGACTACATGATGCTGCACGCGCGCACGCGCCCCACGCGCGTCGGTCAAAAGGTAACCATGTATTTATTACGGTGGCAGGACCCTATACCCCATGCCCCAAGATTGTGAGCTCTGCCGCTCCATTCTGTTAATTTCCATACTCAAATCATCGTGGGAGTCAATTTCTAAATTTTCTTGTACGTAGATTTTTAAATTATGGATTGACATACCACTGAAATCCTCTGGCTATCCTGTACTTACCCCCCTAGGCGTCCAGGTCTCCTCTAGACATACTTCGTCTTACGGCAAAGCTGTTTTACGGATTCCTACCAAGATGTTTGGTCGCCCCAGGTCCGCACGAAGGAGGAGAGCATCCGCGCCAACATGCAGCAGTACGGCTCGCGCGGCCGGTTCCTGGACGTGGCGGCGAGCGACTTCTCGCGCCCGCTGTGGCGCGCCGGCCTGCGCCTAGACGCCATCCTCACCGACCGTGAGTGTCCACACACACACTAACATCCGCGCCAACATGCAGCAGTACGGCTCGCGCGGCCGGTTCCTGGACGTGGCGGCGAGCGACTTCTCGCGCCCGCTGTGGCGCGCCGGCCTGCGCCTAGACGCCATCCTCACCGACCGTGAGTGTCCACACACACACTAACATCCGCGCCAACATGCAGCAGTACGGCTCGCGCGGCCGGTTCCTGGACGTGGCGGCGAGCGACTTCTCGCGCCCGCTGTGGCGCGCCGGCCTGCGCCTAGACGCTGTCCTCACCGACCGTGAGTGTCCACACACACACTAACATCCGCGCCAACATGCAGCAGTACGGCTCGCGCGGCCGGTTCCTGGACGTGGCGGCGAGCGACTTCTCGCGCCCGCTGTGGCGCGCCGGCCTGCGCCTAGACGCCATCCTCACCGACCGTGAGTGTCCACACACACACTAACATCCGCGCCAACATGCAGCAGTACGGCTCGCGCGGCCGGTTCCTGGACGTGGCGGCGAGCGACTTCTCGCGCCCGCTGTGGCGCGCCGGCCTACGCCTAGACGCCATCCTCACCGACCGTGAGTGTCCACACACACACTAACATCCGCGCCAACATGCAGCAGTACGGCTCGCGCGGCCGGTTCCTGGACGTGGCGGCGAGCGACTTCTCGCGCCCGCTGTGGCGCGCCGGCCTGCGCCTAGACGCCATCCTCACCGACCGTGAGTGTCCACACACACACTAACATCCGCGCCAACATGCAGCAGTACGGCTCGCGCGGCCGGTTCCTGGACGTGGCGGCGAGCGACTTCTCGCGCCCGCTGTGGCGCGCCGGCCTGCGCCTAGACGCCATCCTCACCGACCGTGAGTGTCCACACACACACTAACATCCGCGCCAACATGCAGCAGTACGGCTCGCGCGGCCGGTTCCTGGACGTGGCGGCGAGCGACTTCTCGCGCCCGCTGTGGCGCGCCGGCCTGCGCCTAGACGCCATCCTCACCGACCGTGAGTGTCCACACACACACTAACATCCGCGCCAACATGCAGCAGTACGGCTCGCGCGGCCGGTTCCTGGACGTGGCGGCGAGCGACTTCTCGCGCCCGCTGTGGCGCGCCGGCCTGCGCCTAGACGCCATCCTCACCGACCGTGAGTGTCCACACACACACTAACATCCGCGCACAGTATAATTTTTGACCTCAAAAGCGGTCATCCAAATTTTATGCCTTCATTAGGTGGTATTATCTAATATAAATATAAGGCTAAAACTCCCGAGTGGTAAATATGCATAATACTGAAGTAGTGATTTTTTTTCAACATTTCTATGGATTTCCTGAAATATCATAGAATTTAATTAAACTTGAAAATAACCCACTCTTGTGTAAAAATTCATATGTCTTTAGATAAAACTATTGTCCGGGATAATTTGGAAAAAAACTCAGGACTTTATTTCAAATATCAACTGAGTTCTGAATAATTCTGTCTATTTTGGTTTTTATTTTTCTATGGCAACATAGTAGTGAATTTGGATTCCATTGCACGATTATTTGTTTAATTGAGACACTCTTAGCCTCTTCCATAAAAATTAAACAGATATTCCAAAGGACCTTCGAGATATTGCACTGTCAATATTTTGAAGCTAGGGTTGTCAGTTACTATAAAATAGTACATTAAAAAAAAATGTTATTTTACTGTGCATGTAACAATCTATACGTATAATTAAAACTTACTTTACATATATAATGCGATGTTTTTTAGGATTCCGTACCTCAAAAGGGGTTTTTTTTTTTTTTATTAAAACATACATGTAACATTTTCCAATGAAGAGTATTATGTGGTACAGGGAAGGGGTCCGCCCTCGTTAGGTTTATACTAAAACCCTGTGCCAATACATAATGCTCCAAGGAACGGGGGTGAGGCACCATGGAGCCGCAAAAGACCCATGGTACCACTTTGCCTCAACAGGAACTTACCCGGCCTGTTGAGGGATGTCTGTCCGGGCTTCGACCGGCTGACTTAATGCTAGAAGAGCATGAGGGCGCCAACCCTCACGCTGGTACACGAGTGGCAAGTGAACCTGTGGATAGCGCCACAGGCGGTGTTCTCCGTCCTCCGGGAATATCCGCAAATAGGCAAGGAGTTGAGATTAATAGACTGGACTTATACAAAGAGTTGGTTGCTCTAGCGAAAAAAAATGGAGAAAAGTATCGTCCATCAGATCTAACGTTAAAGCAAAGATCCAGCTATATTCAGGGTTTGCTTGGATTAGAAGTGCTCGACCCTCAAATTGACAGGAAATTTAAAGATATTGTCAAAAAGTTTACATCTAAGTGTGAAACACTTTACAAACAATGCAAATATAATATGCCTTACTTTATAAAAAAACACAAAACGTGGCTCAAAGAAGATGCTAAACTAGACTTTCAAAAAGTAATAGATTCTGATTCTGACACTGTACGGTCTTCTAATCGCGCTGCATTTTCTGAGCTTAACACAGAGGCGGACCCAAGTAGTAGGGAATACGATATTTCCATTACAAAAATGTATCCCACTGCTCATCCTATTTCAGACGCAAGCACTGATCGACAACCCGGCTCTAGTAGTAGGGAATATAACTTTCCTATTTCAATTAGTTCCGCTGCTACACATCCGATTTCAGACACGAGCGCTGATCCACTACCCGGCCCGAGTAGTAGAGAATATAACATCTCCATATCAAGTACTTCACCTACTACACATCCAATTTCAGGTACAAGCACTGATCCACAACCCGGCCCAAGTAGAGAGTATACCATCCCTATATCAAGTAGTACCCCTACTACACATCCGATTTTAGACGCGAATCCTGATCTACAACCCGCCTCTAGTAGTGAACATAATCTGCCGGAACCAAACTTTTATTCGGAGACTTCGATTTCTTCAACTATGTCCGTGTCACATTCAAATTCAAATTATGAAACTCTTGGCGAAAGACAAAAACGCAGAGTGCACAGTACTCTTAAAAATGTTCTTAAAGATGAACCTCCAGCTAAAATAAGTAAAGTATTGTCAACTCTAGTCGATGTAAACGGAGAGACACTTAACAAAAAATCACGCAAGGACTTTGAATATGTCATCAACGCCTGTCTCGAAAATCCAGAATGTGCAACTAAAATTGCGAATATTCTTCGAAATGAACCTCTGCCTTATACTCCTGATGAGGCACTAGCTGTATATGTTGACAGAAAATTTACGGTGGAAACATATACATCTCTACAACAAGACCTAAAATCAAGAGGATTTCCTGCTTTTCCACCGTATCGCCAAGTTTTTGAGGCAAAAAAGAAATGTTACCCTAAAACTGAAATCGAAGTGTCGGAGAGAGAAGCTCATATTTCACTAGATAGTCTGCTTTATCATTCATTGGAGAGGATAATTAATTCATGCGAACCAGTAATATCCAGTTTTTGTAAGCAGAATAACACTGATTCGATTAACTGCGTTTTCGAGGGCTCTTGGGGCTTTGATGGGAGCACTGGACAGTCATTATATAAACAAAACTTCAGCGATGATGAAGAAAACGAAAACAGTTTATTTGCCACTACATTTATACCGCTGCAATTAAAAACAGAAAGTGGTTTTGTTCTGTGGCTAAACCCAACTCCTCAATCATACAGATCCTGCCGCCCATTGCATATACAATACCGGAAAGAAAACAAAGATTTGATTCTCGCTGAAAAGAAGTGGGGTGAGGACCAGATTCAAAAACTAAAAACTTTGGAAATAGAAACATCTAGTGGAATAAAAATATCGGCTCAAACTAAATTATATTTGACGTGTATAGACGGAAAAGTTTTGAATATAGTTACAGAAACAGCTTCCCAACTTAGATGCCCTTATTGCAAAGCTACTTCGACGCAATTTAACACGTTAGAAACTGTATATGACCGACCAGCAGAACAATCAGTTTTTGTGTATGGACTAAGTCCCTTACATGCATGGATTCGTGTTTTGGAGTTTTTGCTTCATTTATCGTATAAACTGCCAGTAAAAAAATGGCGCATTAATCAAAATTCCCCAGAATCGATAATTGTAAACGAAACAAAAAAACGTATCCAAGAAAGAGTACGAAAAGAACTTAAAGTACTGGTGGATGTGGTTCGACCGAATTCTGGAACAACAAATGACGGGAATACGGCGCGAACCCTGTTATCTGAAAAGAACCGTTCCAAGTTTGCTGAAATATTAGGTATCGAGCAATGGTTACTGGACGATCTTCACACAGTCTTAATATCTTTGAACTGTGGATTACCTATTGACTCTGATAAATTCGGCGAGTTCTGCAAAACGATAGCAAATAAATATGTAGCTAATTATGCGTGGTATCCTATGACTGTAACCTTACATAAAATATTAGTACATGGTAGAGATATTATACATAGTTCAGCTTTACCTATCGGTTTGTTATCAGAACAAGCCGGAGAAGCCAGGAATAAGTTTTGGCGGTTCGATAGGGAGCACTATTGCCGGAAATCTGACCGCAAAAAAACCATGCTGGATTTGTTTCATAGGGCATTGGAATCGTCCGATCCCTTGATTTCTAACGTACGGTTGCAGCACAGGCTAAAAAAGTTAAAAACAATACCTTTACCGCCCACGGTTTTAAATCTCTTGAAACCATATGAAATATCTAAAGAGAGTGATTCTGTTCCCGTCGCAGAAGATTATATTTCGCAAATTGTAGACGGATATGATACTGAATATACAGAAATATTAAGAAGCGAAAATTTATAAATATGTATGATTTGTAAATATCATGTAAATAAATTAAATATTCTTGTAAGTGACAACCCTAAAATCAGAATTATCAGAAAAAACTTTGAAACAGAATTTCTCAGAGGTCATCAGTCCGTTAAGCTTGAATTTTTTTTCTGGGCAAGAGCACAATCAAAGAAATCATTTCATGTTAAAATTAAATCCTAATACTTGTAAAATAAGTTAAAATAAATAAATAACTAAAATGTATAAAAATACATTTTACTCAATTTTCTTAATACCTAGAGCTGTGCTACTTTCTTATATGTACTGCTTGTGGTTAGCATTATTTGATATTGCTAGAAGCAATATTAATTATTATTAAAAAAATGGGAAAAACTAAACTTTAGATTTTCATATATTTTCACTGTTTCTTTTTTATTTTGAATTGGGTGCGTAATTGCCACTCCGGAGTTTTAGTCTTATCTTTATATTATATAATTCCACCTAATGAATGCATAAAATTTGGATGACCGCTTCTGAGGTCAAAAATTATACTGTGCCGCGCCAACATGCAGCAGTACGGCTCGCGCGGCCGGTTCCTGGACGTGGCGGCGAGCGACTTCTCACGCCCGCTGTGGCGCGCCGGCCTGCGCCTAGACGCCATCCTCACCGACCGTGAGTGTCCACACACACACTAACATCCGCGCCAACATGCAGCGTCACGACAGACTTAGGGGCCTAATATAAGGAACCATAACGTCAAGTTTTAACCCCCGACAAAAAAAGAGGGTGTTATAAGTTTAACGTGTCTGTGAGTCTGTGTATCTGTCTGTGGCATCGTAGCGCCCATACGGATGGACCGATTTGAGTGCGGTTTTTTGTGTCATGGATAATTTTTTCCCGAGTGTTTTTAGCTTTGTTTCACGAAAATCGAAGCACTCGTCTCCAAGATATTCAGCTTTTAGTGGAGCAAGTCGGGTTTATAAAAATTTTAATTTTCTTTATATTATTGATTGCATGTTTCAGAATAGTACTTTCACAAATGAAATTACTGCTAAATCTTTTTAGTCGTGTACTCTCGGCGGCAGACGTGGTCACGGGGGTCGTCGCGCGACCTTTATTAATGTCTCGTCATCTCTCTAAGAGAGGTATTTTCCACTCACTGATTTAGAGTCGATTCCGTGAAGCGTGAACGTGATCAGTGTATCGCAAACGGGGGTTACACCCCTTACGCCCCTACAGTTAAATCCTATCTATTAATTGCATTGCAGCCCCATACGGCATCCGCGAGGCGACGGAGAGGATCGGCATCGAGAGGGAGGACTACACGCTGTCGGAGCAGCACCTGGCGAGCCACGTGCCCGCCAAAGTGGAGTACGCGCTGCCGCAGCTGTACCGCGACCTGCTGGCCTTCGCGGCCGCGCACCTCGCCTGCGGCCGCCGGCTGGTCTGCTGGTACCCGCTGCTCCGGTAAATGCCCAGTATTGTGGCACAGCGGGGCGCCCGCTGCCGCAGCTGTGCCGTGACCTGGTCCGTCGGTACCCACGGGTCCGGTAACTTGCCTGTTCCGTGGTTCAGTGGAGCACTCGCTACCGCAGCAGTGCCGTGACCTGTGCGATGTGACGCTGGGTGCTGTTGCAGGGCGGAGTACTCGGCGACGCAGCTGCCGACGCACCCGTGCCTGCGGCTGGTGGGCAACTCGGAGCAGGTGCTGTCGCGGCTGACGGCGCGCCGCCTGCTCACCTACGAGAAGACGCGCGAGCCGGCCGGCGACGCGCCGCCGCCCGCCGCGTCGACACACGACCACGACTTCAGGTCGGTCGCTTTTTGACAAGATTTTACTTGTGTGCCCCCTAGACTGAGCTACAGCAGCTAGCGATTATTTAACTACCCAACTAAGTAGCGGCTTATACGAGACACCTATGCTTCAAATTTCAGCAATGAATGACTTGTACTTTTGGAGTATCATGCCTGTGAAATACGGACGGACGGAAATGACGAAAGTATGAAAAACATGCACTCATTTCAGACCAATTTTGTCCATATTTTGTTAGTAAAAGAAACTATAACTGTAAGGGTTCCGTTTTGGCTACGGAACCTTAACCTTTTGAACGTCGAATCCAAAATGAAAAAGTTACAACTGACGACGCCAAGCCATCTTGATGTCAAACACGAAGTTGTATCTAACTGAAATGCACGTAGATCGCTATTTCACTGACCTCACTCTCGGAATTTGCCGTCTGGGGCACGAATTTCCGTCGACGGGAATTGCCGACTGTGGCGGCCAAAGGCTAAAAAGATATGTCGATACGTAAATTCGGTATCTTATTCATTACATGAGCATACATCGGGGTTTTCGATGCGAGAATGATTTAAGAAAAAGTAAAGATAAACAGATGGGTTAATCGATAAAAATATCATATTATACCTAATTAATAACTACCTCTCTGCAAATTGTATACACACTATGATACAATTTTATTTTAACTGAGGTAGTATAGTCTGTCCGACAGTTTAAGAGCTAGAAGCCATAAAACTTGTTACAATGGCATTTTTATTTCAAAAGGTGTGAAGTCGTAATACGACGGAGTGAGATTCGACCCAAAAACACTTCTATTAAAGCTTATAATGCACTTTATGTTTCTTTAACAAAAGACATCCTCACTTCTGCATAGGGTTGTCAAAAATGTAACAATGGAATGGAGTAAAAATAATACAACATAAATTATTTAATCATATATTACCTACTTTAATAAAAATAATGTAATTATTCACTGTCTGAGCTCTCTGCCACGTTAATAACGAAGCGTTGCTGATCTTGAGTAATAAATGTGTTCTCGATACCCTCAACATGGCTAAAACATGCGGTCCATACATTATTAGAAATTTGCATCGTCTCCTTGCGAACTAATTCGACCACGTTCGAATTTAGCTGTGGTTGGGTATTGTTACGTCGTATTCTTTGTTTAAGTTCACTCCAAACCAACTCAATTGGGTTAAATTGGCAATAATAAGGCGGTAATCTTAAAACCGTGTGACCACTCTCCCTTGCCATTTCATCAATAACCATCTTTTTCTCAGGCTTCGAGCTTTGGACGAGATCTAACAGAGCCTTCTTTTTTATCTTCGGAGGTATTATTTGATCTCGTTCTTGTAAAAATGTTATTAAATCAGCCTTTCTTGAAGAACTGTTCGGAATCTTTTTAGCTTGCCTGGAGTGATAGGAGGCGTTGTCTAGCACAATAACACTATTTGGTGGCAAGTTCGGCAGTAATTGATCTTGAAACCACTTTTCGTAAAGATTCGCTGTCATGTCTTCATGGTAGTCTGCTGAACAGGTTTTAATATTCTTAGCAGATAAAAGAAGGGACCCCGGTACACTTCCGTATTTAGATCCAGCAAGAAGTATTATAACGCGTTGTCCCCTGGAACAAGGAGCGTTAAGGCAGCATTTACCGGACGTATCAACCCAACCTTTCTTCACAATGTCGTGAGTGTCGTACCACGTTTCATCTGTCACAACTATATTTCGGCCTTCGGACCGAAATTCTCGTATTTTTTTTAAATATTCTTTTCTGAGGTCTACAAGTCGAGGTGATTCCATGATTTTCTGACGTTTGTCAAGGGTTTTATAGGAAAATCCAGCATGCTTTAGGTACTCACAAAGTGTCGTTCTGCCGTAAGGAAAATTTTCATCAGACTCTTGGATTTTTTTCAGAAGGCTATCAATAGTCACAACAATATTTTGTCTATAGCTGTCATTAATTATTCGACTTATAAGATCTTCTGTGAAGTTGTCCATTTTCGGAAACTTTTTTGCTTCTACATTGGTATTGGTAACTCTTTCACTTGTACCGAGACAGATAATTTTTTTCACAGTCGCATATGGCACCTGAGTAAGTTTAGAGGTTTTTTTTAATGCTGCGGGTCCAATTTCTCTAAAAAGTCCATTGTACACATTTTGAACTATGTGCCTACTTTGATTGTTTAAATGAGTTCGAGCACTTGTACGGCTGGTTTCCTTTTTATCTTCCCACGGACGAAACATTTTTACCGAAACAACTAAATAGCATATACACGTTATCACTAAATCAGTTCCAACGGAATACTAGATGGAAATTTCCCGTTTGTTGCAGCCCTACCCTCCAGATGTTTGTTATTGCATTTGCAATTTTAGTCATGTCATTTGATATTGAACCCTAATGCAGACGTTTACGTTAGTTTTCAATATATGTAAGAAATCACTTATGCTCTTTTTACAATAGATGACTAATTAACTTATCTTTATGGCTTTTAGCTCTTACCCCGCCGGACGAACTATACTTAAGCTTTACCACCAAAATTGTTTGTATTGACTATTATACAGTACTTTAAAAATACAATTGCATATTAATTATCTATTTGATAATTATAAAGGACAAGACATGGTATGATAATAAATGTCATATCAATCTTGACGCGTCCGATATCTGTGTTTACAGATATAGTATTTTCTTATAAATAAGTAGGTACTGAACTGACGAGGTTGGTAATGATTAACCGTTTCATTTATATAATACTTATTATTTTTTCAAGTATTTCTCGTTCAATTAATTTTTCACTAGGTAGAAGAACCTGCATAAAGTACATTCTGTTTCAAGTCGATACCTACTCGTTGGATAATGTCAAACGTTCCCGCACCGAAAACCCCGATGTACGAACATGAGCATTATTTTCGGCAGGGAGAAATACTTCAACTCCGGCGAGGAGACGCGGCGGGAGCGGAAAGCGCGGCGCGCGGGGGAGGTGGCCGCGTTCCTGCAACGCAGGGCCATGGAGAATACCACACCCACTTAACGAGCTTTATTGACCACCAATAAACATCATTGTATTATACAATACTATCTCTTATTTGCTAACACCCCGATCGAGAAACCACTGGACGCTGTCAGCTGTTTTTTTAGCAACTCTTAAAACAAGTGTTGAAGTTGGCTTTAGGGAGCGTTCAAGTATTACGTAACGAATTGGGGGGGGGGGGTCTTGTAAATCGTTAGGATGTGTTACAGGGGCGGGAGGGGATGTTTCCTCACGCATCTTTTAAAAAGTTCTTTTTCTCAAAATTTTAAATGGAATGACCACTTGAAAATTTTAGATAACATGGTCTCTACTTGGTGGTTACGTAACGTTTTACTGGGGGGGGGGAATCAAAAATTGCGTTACGTAATACTTGAACGCTCCCTTATCTTAATTTTCTTTAATCAACTAAGGGTCGATTTGAACAACGTAATATAAGTCTTATTCTAATAATAAATCGGTGAGTAAACTCATTTCACGTTTCACCAATAATCAACCTAAGGATAAAATCTCTAAGAGAAAAATCTTACACCGCCAAATTCGGCTGAGTGAACTGTCAGACGTAGATTAATATTATCACAACACACAACAAACAGCTTAAGGGTGTGTTTTCACTAAAGCGGACCTGTGTGAAATTGGCCAATCACATTCCGCAGATTCAAATTCACTCGTGTCTGTTTCATCGGCGACGCAGCTTTATTGCTCCATTTCGTATGGCTTCGCTTCAATGTAAAGCTAATAAGTCCACCGGTTTCCTTTGATCTTCTTACAATAAATATTTATTATTAATTTTACTACCCGAATTCGCATAAATTGCGAATGTCAATTATACAATATTATCATCGAAGATAAATAAATGGCGTGAACACAGAAAAAAAATCAAGGTGCGTTGAGGTAAGACGGAGCTATGGGAAAGCCTAAAAGTTTACAGAAGATCTTAAAGACGTTCAAATAAAGTTCACCTTTCAAATTTCTCCCTGCTTCTTGTCTTACCCCAACCCACCTTAAACGTTTTAATTGTAGCGCCTGTTTATTACCCACCGCCCAATTATTACCAGTCTTCGCCGAAAATGAGAGTGAAGTAATTGTTACGTGAAACATTGACATATGGAATAATATTAGATTCATTCTCATTCTGGCGGTAGACTGATAATAAATACTGCAATAGTACATTACTGCAAAGGCCGCGAAATAGGGGATTGCCGGCCGAGTAGTTATAGATGGCCGATAATCCCTATTCGCCGAGGCTTGTATAGTGTTTTTTGCAAATAAATCCAAGGAAATAATGCAAATTTTCAACTCATATATTCACAGAAAATTTGTTTTTTTTTTCTACATCGGCCAAAATTCTTTATTTCAACAATTTTTTTGTAAGCTGATTCTATTTATTAAAAAAATGGCAATACCTTATAATTATTTAAATTAGTAAATTATTAACAATAAACGTCATTCCTTGTTTATTTTATTGAATACCTGATTTAATCTAATTAAATAATCTAGTTAAATAAGAAATTAAAAAGTAAATACACATTCCCAAATTGTGTTTTTTTTTTATTGGCTGTATGCCATAGATATTCAATTAAAAAAAAAAACCATTGAAACAAAAGACAATTTCATTGTTAGCCATGGCCGTCAATGTTGTATGGAATTCCTCTAATTTGAAATTAGAACGAATTCAACAAGTGCTATAAAAACGTACTTTGCGTTTTATTATCACGAAGATAAGACAGATATTTCCTTGGATGTTTGAGAAAAGATATATTTACACGCGTTTATTATTAGCATGGAAAAGAGTCTGTTTCTCGCCAGTAAGGGCCCCCACGTGTCTACATCGAAAAACGGTCTGAGTGGGTCGGGCCGCGTGAAGGCAGGTCGTACCTTAACGCGGCGACCTCGCCTCGTACGGGGAAATTTGTCGCCGTTTATTCGCCAAATAACAAATTAGTAGATACTCCATTAAAGTTAAAGTAATCTACCGGGAACAACAGCTGTACACGCTCGGAGCCGCGTGTCCCCGCGCGTGTGTTAGCGGACGTCCTAGGGAATGAACTCTCGCGGTGGTGTGTGTGTGTGTGTGTGTGTGTGTGTGCAGTTAGTCGGTGATGGCGAGCGCCTGCACGAGGCGGGCGAGCGGCGGCGCGGCGGCCCCGCGCGCCTCCTTCTGCTTGCGAGCGGTCTGGCTCTGGAACGATACAATAGGGTTGTTGACTAATCTCAACATTTGTAAAAAATATTTTTCTCTTCTCCTGCTCAAAAAGTACGTCATATTAGCTTCGCGAAGCGAGACTAAAATAGTATTTATAGCCCTTAGGGTTTAAAAGAAAGCCATATAATCCCATACAAATTTCCATGACACTGAAAAAAAAAACTTGCGGCCAGCTACATACTCCTTACGAATAATTTGAAAACAAACAAACCAACCTGATCAGATTGGCCAAACTTTCTGATAGAATTGTAAAAACAGTACTTGTAATTTTTCATGAAATATACAATTTTAATGTTGTCTTTTTTATTTTCTCGCAGTCGAAGTGAAAAGCAGAGTGTTTAACACGTGGCTAAAAGCCGTTATGACACTCAGACATCACTTCGTTTCATAATGGCTTATTTTAGCCCCTTGTCAAACAATCTACTATAAGATCCTGATAAAACGAGCAAAATGAGTAATTAGATCAAAATTTCGAGTTCGATTCCTTACGTGTAGCTCGTTTTATGAGTCTTTAATTTTTAATAATACCATTGAATAACCCATAAAACGTAAGGTAACTTTTGTTATGAAACCGTTTTTATAAATGCACGTTTTCACATAGCTGCGGAACAAAGTTCTTAATATCCCCATACGAGGTATTACAATGTGACGCGTCACAATGTATTAAGCTTTAGCATGAAGCATTTATTGCTATATCTCGGGGAGTTTTCATCACATTCAAGTAGTTTTTTCATCAATATTTATATTATAAAGACATCATTCTATAACATGCCCCAGAAAAAAGTTATCAAATACGCTATTCACACTTATTCATCTAGATTAGTTTATTTTACTGGCCCAGGCAAAAAAAAGGCATACTTTTTAGATTGGACCATCACTCTATACTCTATGGTTTATATTATATGTCATTGAACTATAATACCCATATTATACAACTAAGCACAGAAATACAGGGTGTCCCAAGAAGTAGTGATATACTGAAGCTGGGAGGTAGAGGTCCTAGAGGGCTATCTAAATCACCCCCATGTATGTTCCGCGATTTTTCGTATTTTCGGAGTTATGACTTTTATTTTAATTTTTCACCTATCGCCAAGTACGATGCGATTTTTATTTATGGTGACGTGAATTATTGCGCTAGATGCTTGATTTTTTTTGTGTGCTAAGCTGATAGATAGGCCAATTCAGTATGGTAACATTTACTATCGTTAGATCTTTGAATGAAATAAAAAAAAATTAAATGCCAAGAATGATAAAATTACTCAATATGTTCACAACTTCAAGGGGCTTTAAAAAGATAAAATCACATAAAAAAAATTACCGTTTGGCTTTTAAAAACTTGCTCTATCTATCAGGTAGCTACCCTGAAAATTTCATTTTATTATTCATAAGGCTTCAATCAAAAAATTTAAATCTAAATGTGGTAAGTGCAAAATTTTAATTTACATGATGATTAATACAAACAAAGTAAAACCAATTACAAGGTGTTGAATTACAAGACATTTTCAAAATGGCCCCCCTGTTGCTCAATGCAAGTGCGACATCGCCGAAAAAAGTTGTCTTTTAAACGTCTGAATGCACTTCTATTATTTTTAATGGTTTCTTCTGCTATTCTCAATTTCCGGGTTAACTCGTCCGAATTGCGGCATTCTCTTGAGTAGACGAGGTCTTTGTAGTATCCCCATACAAAAAAAAACCGGGTAGCTACCTGATAGATAGAGCAAGTTTTTAAAAGCCAAACGGTAATTTATTTTATGTGATTTTATCTTTTTAAAGCCCCTTGAAGTTGTGAACATATTGGGTAATTTTATCATTCTTGGCATTTAATTTTTTTTTTATTCCATTCAAAGATCTAACGATAGTAAATGTTACCATACTGAATTGGCCTATCTATCAGCTTAGCACACAAAAAAAATCAAGCATCTACCGCAATAATTCACGTCACCATAAATAAAAATCTCATCGTACTCGGCGATAGGAGAAAAATTAAAAAAAAGTCATAAATCCGAAAATACGAAAAAACTTCGGAACATACATGGGGGTGATTTAGATAGCCCTCTAGGTCCTCTACCTCCCAGCTTCAGTATATCACTGCTTCTTGGGACAGCCTGTATAATGAATTAAAAAAAATGCAGTGTGCTTGCAGTTATTTTTTTAGCTGCGTTTCATTTATTGTAGTTAATGAGTTACTCGTAGAAAAAGTATAGTATACAAGTTATATAATTAGCTTTTTAGTTTCGTCACGTACCTTAATTAGGCCACTCAGCAAGCTTCGTTGTCTAAACGCGGTACTCGACTGAAAAGGCATATATAATATAACGATTGCATAATTAGTATTTTATGCAATCTTTATATGATGTATTTTCTACGACTAACCCATAAACTAAAAAGTGAATGAGAAATTGCTAAAAAAAATATTGCAAACCCACTGCGTTCTTTTTTTGAAATTATTATAGTTCTGCGCGGGGTTGTATAATATAGGTATTATAGTTCAGTGTCATATAATATAAACCATAGAGTATAGAATGATGGTCTAGTCTAAAAAGTATGCCTTTTTAGTATGATTTGCGGAGTTCTTATTCACAGATTATAGTTCACGAGAAGAAAAAATACTCTAAGAATTCAGTCAGTTTTTCGTTTACCTGTGCGTACTGGCATAATTTCATCGCCTCCTGACGCTTGGCGCTGTGGCCCGACGACTTGTAGTGGTTCAGCAGGTTGTTGGTCACCTGCGGACGTGGCCGGGTCTAATTAATGTATGTGGTAGAGACGTCACCTACATATAAGTAGACTAGAAGGAGCCCGCAACTTTGTTCGCGGAGGAGAAAAAGTCATAACCCTTCATGTTTTCTTCAGCGTAGTCGGATTAAAACTATCCTATAACCATCTGGAGATACCCAGCTACCCGTGTACCGAAAATAGTATAATATATATTTTTCGTTTTAGTGACCCCCAAATAGTCGGTAACAATCAATTTTTTGAATATATCTTTAATGTACAGACATTTTATTTTTACAGCTTTATCATAGTATAGATAAAGTATGTACAGTTAACGTCAAAGTCTGAAACAGTTAAATGGCCAAATATATCGTGATGCGTTACTAGAAGGTGCCCGCGACTTTGTACGTCAGTCTTATCTTTCATTAGCCATCAAACGTCACACTGGCGCCCAACGTGGGGCCTCTGAAAAAGTACCATTTTAAAAGAGGTTAGATACAAACCAGGAACAAGCCGAGCAGCGCGCGCATGTTGTCGGGGTTGAGCTTCACCGCCTGGCAGTAGTACGTCTTCGCCAGCTCCATGTTCTCCACGCCGCCCTGACGACAGATACCACACCTTGTGTCATTTCTATACAGCGGAATACACTTCGTCGCATCCGACCGCTCGTTGTATAAACATTTGCACCGTCAGTCGACTCCTATACCTCATGGTAGACTGCTTACGTAGCAGCGTACTTATTTGCAAAATTTATTAAGTTGCTGAAAAAATTAAGCTGTTAAATTTCAGACTTTTGGTTCTGACCTCCCCGTGTGGAAAGTGGGATGACATTTTTTTCGTAACGGAAAGTAAAGCCTGACAAGTTCCTATTTAGCCCTGATATAGTGTCGCTACAAACAGCTTTCATATGGCAACAATACGTGTACGTCATGAATAGTCGGGACAGTGTGTATTAGCACCGTGCAAGAGCATGTCTAGTTAAAAATTAAATATGAATAATAATAAACCTACCGTCTATTTGTATTCTTTTTTTGGTAGTTTTTTTTGGTATCGATAGTAATGGCGGTAACGGCTCATTCTATTTGTATATATTTTTGATTGTAGCCCTACAGACGCCTTGAATGAGAAAAAAATATTAATTTAATAATTAATATACATATTTAGTACCAAGCTAACCAGTTCATTACAACCGCACTATGAATATCAGTACCCGTCATGTCAACAACTAATTACAAAACATTGTTTATTGGAATGCTGCTGAATCCTTCGTCCTTTTTCTGCCGCGACCATTTGAATGTATTTAAAATAATTATTTTTTGCATCGGGGTGAACTTTTTTGGGCATTTCGATTGCAAAATCGATTATTATTCTGAAATATGAAGAATTATTTTCGATTTGCTTACATCGGTGACATTCAATGACTTCCAACGTCTGTTGTCAAAAAATAATAATTGCCATTAAAATAAATTTGTTCCAATGAAAATCCGCAACATAGCGAGGGCTAAATAGGCAATTGTCAGGCTTTAACTACAGTCGTATGACACATCCTTATTAGTACTTTGAAAAAAGCTTGTATCATACATATAAGTTGAGTAAAAAGGCAGTAAATGCATATAAATGTCGGGTAGAGTTACTACGTTTATCGATTGAATAAAAAGAGTACTCGCCCAGCAGCAGGTACAGCGAGCACAGCTCCTCCCCTCCCTTCCCCGACACAACATCTCACCATGGTGTAGCGGATGTCAGCCAGCCGCTGCAGCAGCAGGTGGTTGTGCGGCATGTGCAGCTGCAGGTACAGCGAGCACAGCTCCTCCCCTACCCTCCCCGACACAATATCTCACCATGGTGTAGCGGATGTCAGCCAGCCGCTGCAGCAGCAGGTGGTTGTGCGGCATGTGCAGCTGCAGGTACAGCGAGCACAGCTCCTCCCCTCCCCTCCCCGACACAATATCTCACCATGGTGTAGCGGATGTCAGCCAGCCGCTGCAGCAGCAGGTGGTTGTGCGGCATGTGCAGCTGCAGGTACAGCGAGCACAGCTCCTCCCCTCCCCTCCCCGACACAATATCTCACCATGGTGTAGCGGATGTCAGCCAGCCGCTGCAGCAGCAGGTGGTTGTGCGGCATGTGCAGCTGCAGGTACAGCGAGCACAGCTCCTCCCCTCCCCGCCCCGACACAATATCTCACCATGGTGTAGCGGATGTCAGCCAGCCGCTGCAGCAGCAGGTGGTTGTGCGGCATGTGCAGCTGCAGGTACAGCGAGCACAGCTCCTCCCCTCCCCTCCCCGACACAATATCTCACCATGGTGTAGCGGATGTCAGCCAGCCGCTGCAGCAGCAGGTGGTTGTGCGGCATGTGCAGCAGCAGGTACAGCGAACACAGCTCCTCCCCTCCCCTCCCCGACACAACATCTCACCATGGTGTAGCGGATGTCAGCCAGCCGCTGCAGCAGCAGGTGGTTGTGCGGCATGTGCAGCAGCAGCTCCTCGGCACAGAAGGCGGCGCGCGCATACTCGCCCAGCTGCAGGTACAACGAGCACAGCTCCTGCCACGCCTCCACGTCGGACATGAACCTTGCCAAACAGTCAAAAGTATAGCAGAAACTATTTTCCTTTTAAGGGGCTCCAAGAGTAAATATACGATTTTTCATAGTTTTTGTTTTGTATCTAGTCCCTGGAATGGCAAAACTAACTTTCGGTTTATATGATAGTTCAGTTTCTATTTAACACTTTCTTGCATTCGAAAATTAGAATATATTTCTATGTAACTAACTATGGATTTTACAGAGAGGTCTATAAAAATAAGCATTGCGTATCTAGTCTCTCAATAGACCTTTGATAGACTCAAAACTTATGCCTAATTGTTTATAATGAAAAGACCTAACTTGCTACGCAAGCATTTTCTTTAACAAGCGTGTATATTTTGAGAAAAGTGGCAAAAACTGGTTTTTCGTCGTTGAAATAAAAAAGTTTTATGGCATTTATTTTGGTTTCGGTGACTCCTCAAGATAAATTGTAACAGTATATTGGTAAAGCCGGTCGCTATCAACATGATGAGATATATACAACACGGACAAGTGAAGAGCTACAGATCGAAGGTCATTCAGAGCTGTAAGCCCCTTAAGGCCCAAACGGCCAAAAATTTGGACATTTTTCCAAGTAATTTTAAACATTGTTTAAATTATAGTGGGGTTCTAATTTCAAAAACACGAAAAGTGCCTTGAGCCTTATAAGGTTAAGAGGGTTTATACTAGGGCTCCTGATATCCGTGTTACACGCCGAACCGTAACCCCGTGTCCGTGTCCGTGTCGCGTGTATAGGTCCCGAATTACACGAACACGCTAAGATACGTTGCTGCTCTGAGGTCGTGTCCGAATATTGTCCGTATTTTTAGCGTTCCGTAGCCAAAATGGCAAAAATGGAACCCTTATAGTTTCTTTATGTCCGTCAGTCACAGGCATTTTAATCAAAAACTATATAAACCGCAAAAAAATATGAAAAAGTTACTAAGATAAACCTTAATAAATACTTTTAAAGAAAATTATTTTGAACAGGATCGGATGTACTCTTTTAGAGTTATTGTCGAAAAACTGCGCTTTTCAATAATAAGACATAAGTGCGTGGAGATACGCACTTTTTCATATCGTATTTTTTCACATGTAGTGCATTTTTTTGTATGAACGGCTGCGGAACCCTACACTGAGCATGGCCTGACATGCTCTTGGCCGGTTGTTTTTTCGTTACTTGTATTTGTTCCGTACTGAGGTTACTTATCATCATCATATCAGCCCGAGGATGTTAAGGACTGCCGGACAAAGGCCTTTCCAAGGATCTCCACAACGACCGGTCGCGCGCCGAGTCCTGCCCACGCTGCGTCATCCTGTACTCGGTCACCACTCGAGAACCTTTCTGCCCCAGCGGCCTTCGGTTCTACGAGCAATGTGCCCCGCCCACTGCCACTTAAGTTTAGCAACTCTGAGCTACGTCGGCGACCCTGCTTCTTGTGCGGATCTCCTCATTTCTCTCTCCGAGCATAGCTCGCTCCATTACCCTTTGAGTGACTTTGAGTCTTCTTATGAGTCCCATTGTGAGTGAACACGTCAGTGCCATATGTCATCACTGGCAACACGCATGGTATTTGGGACGAGAAAAATATAACGTAGCTTCCCGAAAGCTGCCCTCCTGAGCTTATTTATGCATTTGACTTAAACCACGGAGAACATTGGCACTGTTCACAATATAAACTCTCAAGTGGACCACGGACGGCTTATAAAGTTTCTTAAAGACCATTTTGGGACGAAACGCATAAATAAATTGCCCTCCCCTCCCATTAGCGTCAGTTTTCATGCGATGCCATAGCTCGTAACAGGTGTGTCGGTTTAGAAATGTTTTGTTGTTTATTAAATAAACATTAAGACATAATATCGTACAAATCCAACTAGTTCCATGTTAAGCTCAATAAGGCTAGACGACAATGTCTATACTATGTATTATAAAGTTGTAAAAATGAAATGCCTCTACATTGAAGATATAAAAAAAAGATTGATCCCCACTATTTGGAGGTCACTGAAACGAAAACACACCTGGCCATATTGTGAGTTTTACTGCACGCTTTACGGCCAGGTGAAGACGTAAAATCGCATATTTATAACCCTCGCCTACAGCTTGGGTCAAAATACCTGCGATTTCGGGCGTTCTTTCTTTTACAGCCCTTGGTACATAATGTACTATTTTGGATTTTTTGTATGATTGTGTGTTGCTGTGGCTTCATCACGCCAAATCGGTTAACAGATTTCAAGATTTCAACTATTTTTGGTACGTACTCGGGTAGCAGGGTATCCACAGATGGTTATAGGATACTTTTTATCCGACTAGAAAAACGAGTAGAAAAAAGGTGTTACTTCTTCAAGTAGTCGACAAGCTCCCGGACAGCCTCGGCCACGAGCCCCTGCGCCTTCAGCAGCGCCACGCGCCGCTTGCGCGCCGCCGCGTTGGTCTCGTCCGCCTTGATGATCGCGTCCAGCAGCTCCAACGCCTCCTCGTACCTGCCACAAGTCACAGCACAGATACACACAAGTGCTTATTGGAAAACAACTATCCTGTTGTCTAGAGATAGCAGTCTCACTGAACAGACACGCCGCACCAATACCACCTACTGACCTCTCCTCCGCCTCGAGCAGCGCGGCCTTGTACCGCATGACGCGCGTGCTGCCCGGGAACTCCTGCTTCAGAATGGAGATGCACCGTTTAGCCACACTGTATGTGTGCGTGTCGAGTGCTGCATACAACACTTGTTCCAGGACCACATACTCTGGAAAATGACAATCCCAATTTGAAGATTTCTACTGAGTGACTTATGAAACTCTACACATTGTCTTTGCAAGAGATGTGCTTTGTCAGGCAAGGGGGGGGGGGGGGGGGCATGGCCCAAATGCTACTAGAATATGTTGATTTATCATTGAGTTCCATACTATAGATAATTGCCAAGTTTCCTAATAATATCACAATTTGAAGTGGGTGAAATTAAATAATGATGTGGATCTGGCAACTACTAGGCAGTTAGAAGTTCTACTCAGCGACGACTTGCTATGTGATGTGTTAATTGTAACGGAGCATTTTCTCTGTGAGCATGAAATTCAATCTGTAACCCTAACCAATTTCGACCTTATGTCATACTTCTGTAGACCAAATATCGAACGCGGTGGGAGTTGCATTTATACTAGATCTAATATTAAAGCCGTACACAGACCTGACTACTGTGCGCTATCCCGAGAACAGATATTTGACATCTGTGCTATATACCTACTAGACGACCAGCTTCTCATAGTAGGCATATACCACTCCAACCTAACCAACCATGCAGAGTACCTGGATTTATTCGACGATCTATTGATGAAAATAAATGATGATAAATTGACCGCTATTATAATGGGAGATATAAATATTAACTTAGATGTTAATACTTCAACAAAAAAGCAATTATTGGATATTTTGGCTGCGCACGGGTTTAGTCAGTATGTCGACGACGTCACTAGACGGGACGGGGACAGTGCCACCTTGCTGGACCACGCGTATGCAAATATCCGGGACGATCGAGTATCCGCGGTCTGCGTGAGTACCAATGTTAGCGATCACGTCGCGCAGCGACTGACCGCGCCTCGTCGCTCGCGCTCCTCGCCACCGCAGGTGATAACAAATCGAGTGTATAGCCATAAAAACCGATCGTCATTTGTTACTGCGCTTGAATCAATGGATTGGCAACAAATAGTCGATGATTACCGGGATGAATGCGTACAGTTTGCAAATAAGGTAATTAATATTCTAACCTCGTTACTTGATATTCACATCCCACTAAAGAAAATAAAAGTTCATCCTAATAAAAACCCGTGGATCGATTCTGAAATTGTTAATTTTAAATTACTTTCTTTCGATATTATAAACCTCTCCAAAAAATACCCCGATAATACTGCTTTAAATCATGTTTAAATTAAAATACAAAATTCCTATCACCAAAAATTAAAAACCAAACGTACCGATTTTTTTAACTCCCTGATATATAATGCTCCAATTGAAAATAAAAGCAAAGCGATGTGGAGAGCTATCAACACCGAGCTAGCGCGGGAGCCCCGCGAGCGAGTCGACTTCACCGACCTGCTGCTGGACAGCGCCGGAAACCCGTTCGTGACCAAGCAGGCGCTGGCGGACGCGCTCAACGATGAGTTCGTGACGGCGGCCACCGCGTGCGGCGCACCTGCTGCCGACCGCCCGCGCGCTCTCGCCTCCATGGCAAACGGGTGTGCAGCCCAAGACAACTCTCTCAGACTCCGCCCATTCACACCGGATGAAATCGTAAGAACAGTACAGACGCCTATGGTATATCCACAAGCTTTCTTAAGCAGGCTAGCCCCGTTATCTGCTACGTATTGTCGCATCTATTTAACAGCTGTATGAAGACAGGAGTATATCCGGAGAGCCTCAAAAAAGTTAAGATCTGCCCACTTTATAAGGGAAAAGGTAAAAAGTCGGAAATAAAATCCTATCGTCCGATATCCTTAGTCCCCGGCCCAAGTAAGTGCTTCGAGGTAGGGCTGAATGAAAGACTGCTCGCGTTTTGGTCCGCAAGGAACGTATTATCGGATAGCCAATACGCATACCGTCAGGGCCGGTCCACCACCGACCTGGTACGCGAAGTGGTGTACCGAGTGGTGCGCGCGAGAGAAGCGAGGCGGCATGTGGCGGTGGCGTGCTGCGACTTGTCGCGCGCGTTCGACACGGCCGACCACGCGCTCGTAGCGGACAAACTCGCTCACTGCGGGATACGAGGTCCCGCCTCCGAGCTAATTTTGTCATTTATGACCGACAGGGCCCAGGTTGTGGTCGGTGATGGAGGAAACGTCGTGTCCTCGGAGGCGCGCTGTTTGATGGGTGTCCCTCAGGGATCGTGCCTTTCCAACACCCTCTTTAGCCTACTGCTGAATGACTTGCCGCAAGCGATAAATGGCGCGGAAATATTTATGTATGCCGATGACGTCACAGCTGTCGTCAGCACTCCTACAGTGCTGGAGTTGGAGGGTGCTTTGAACAATGTTGTGAAGCAACTGTGCGAGTGGTTCCGCTCCAATGGGTTGGCACTAAACAAAAATAAAACTTGTTTTCTGACATTCAGGTTAAACAGACACCCACGCCCACCCCTCAGTGTGTGCAGACGGTGCCCCTTTACAGCACGAAACTTGCACACGTCTCCTCGGGTTTCATCTCGACAGCGCACTAACATGGGAGACTCACATTGACGAACTGTGCGGGAAACTCGGCCGCGCGTGTTTCGCGCTGCGGCGCCTGGCGCGTACCGCCGGAAAAACTGCGGTGCGCGAATGTTATTTCGCAACGGTACACTCGCTTCTGACATACGGCACAGAACTGTGGGCCCGTGCCTCAGACTGGAAACGTGCGTTCTCCATGCAGAAGCGAGCCGTTCGCGCGATGGCCGGCAAACCGGCGGATGCCCCAGCGCGAGATCTCTTCGCGGATTTCAAAATTCTACCCTTGCCGTGCATACACATCTACCAAATGGCAATATTCACGCACGAACATCTTGATTATTTTAAGCGTCGGGGAATAAACACCAGGTACCTGCTCCGTGGCAATAAGCACGCGGATAGACTGGTTACAGAGCCGCACAGGCTCGTCAAGTCAGAACAGTCTGTGTACTTCCTGGGACCTTCTGTCTATAACCGCTTGCCCGACACTATCAGGAATGCAGCTTCCACCGCAGTATTTAAGAACACACTCATGAAGTGGTTGATGAAGGAACAATTTTACAGTTTTGACGAGTTTCTTAATTTACCCATCGCAATGTAAAAATTGTTACATACAATTAATTATTATGACTATTTATATTTTTGTGAATCCACGACTTGTAACAATTGTTATTAATAAATATTTCATTTCATTTCATTTCATTTCTGGATTAAGGTGGATATTTGGTAATTCAATACAAGTGACAACAAAAGCTTTAAATGATTTAGGATTGTAATTATACAAAAAAAAGGTCTTACTCTCATTGCCAAGTTTGCCAAGATCATCCATAATCGGGACCCAGAACTCCATCACGTCTTCGCTGCGCCGCTCGTTATTTTCACGCCACTGCCTCATTAAGTCTTTAATTTCTGAATAAAATTAAATAAACATTTATATTTTTTGCTTTTATTTGGCCCGTTACCCACAATTGTGATCCATTCATTTAATTATTAATGATACATACATACGTGGGGATATGGGCAAAATGTTCTTAAGAACTTAGTGTTTAGTATTAATTAATGCTTTAAAGACATTCTCAGTTGTAAATTAACCTACACAATTCCTAAAACAACTATAATACATTTATAACCAAGGTATTTTTCTCATAATTTCATGCGCATGGAGCCGTTTATTACTATAGCTGTATGACTAGCGCTAAACTTTTCTCAGAGTAATTTAATCGAAAATCATTAACAAATTTACAAACCTCCAATGCTGAGGTCTTCATAATTGTAGGACATGTTTGTTTATTGATTTATCTTGCTAAAATCCACACAAGGCGGAATGAATTGTATGAGTCCGGTTAATGTACAGCCATGGAATGTACGGCCCAATAATTCGAGTCCAAAAAAATGGTCACGGATTATTGGGCCGAGCATTCTCGCCCCGTGCAAAAGTGGCTTTCAATTATTGCCCTGTACCGAACATGTCCAGCTCGATAATGCGCGGCCCAAGAATGCTCAGCCCAGTAATGTACAGCCCAATAATTCGTGTACATGATTCCAAATTCGATGGTCGCGAATTATCACCCCGTACCGATAATGCTCGGCCCAAAATTGCTCAACCCAATAATGTACAGCCCAATAATTGGCGTCCACTTTTCGCTGCGAGCCACAGACTAAAAATATTTGACACATAGAGTGAAAATGTAGGGATGAGCCGATGACGTTCGTTTTTACGATTCGATAATGTTGCCAGAAGCGAAATAAGTAATTTTGACAGTCTCAAATTTCTAATCGTTTAAAATATGACAACTATTTGTAGTTTAGTATTACTCCGAATCTCAAAATTTGTTTAGTGAAATCCGTACTTCGAGATTGAAATTGCGTCTCCGAACAATGCCAATGGAAGTACCTGAAAAACTATGAGCATGATTGTGCGCGTCACTTCGGGTTGAAAATATAACATTATAAACATGGAGAAACCGATAGGATAAATGGTAAGGAGAACAATCTCTATATATCCAAAATGTCCGTCAAATTGGTCAAAAGGCGTTAACTTGGTGGCGCCACTATAGAGTCTGGATAATGAAAGATGGGACAGGAATCAACCGCAAAATTTTAAAATATAGTTGTGTAGTGTGCCGCTATGAGCTAGAGTTAAACAAATTTATTGCTTTTGTCATTAGTTATTAAGTTATTAGTTACTGAGAAAAACATTCAAATTTGTTTATATCTAGCTTATACAAGCACACCGCAGCTACATTTTTAAATTTCGCCGTTGATTCCAGTCTCATCTTTCACTAGCCAGACTCTAGCAAGTGCGTAAAATAATGCCAAAAAAAATCAGAATGATGCAAAAAAAAATTGAACACGATGGATTATTTACATCAGAAGAAGAACGAAGGATTGAGTAGCATTTCGATGCTAGTGCGAAAAGTGTGTCATCACTGCACGAGTATCGAGATATCTTGCCACGAGCCGTAGGCGAAAGACTGGACGAATGATGAAAGACATTTCCACACGTGTATCGAACGACGTTTTTTAAATCAATTGCCAAAAAATAAGAAAAACAACAAGTACAATATCGAATACTAGTTTTGGAAACTTTAAGCATGCTTGAAGAAAGAAAAAACGCCTCTTCTTTGACAGGCGTTTCAGCAGCTATTCCGTTCCATTCAGACAACTTATTAAGAACGGTTTTACAATATTCAATATTAAAAAATAACCGTGTTATAATGATGACAATGTAAGTAATAAAATATGTATATTTTTCGTATTCCTACATTAACAGTAGGTTTTTACGTTGATTACGACGTTTAAAGGAAACTAAAATATTAACACTCATTAATAAGTAGCCATGAAATGGAACAAATATAAATTAAAAAAAAAATCGAAAAGTGAAAAACACTAGTTCGCGAAAAACAGCTACGTAAAGTAGCACTTTTGAGCAACTGTATTAAAATAAATGTTTTAGAGTTTAGCCTACAAAGGATGAGAATAAGAAAAAAAAGAAATGAACCGCGAAATTTAAAAATGTAGCTGCGGTGTGCCTGAATGAGCTAGAGTTAAACAAATTCATTGCTTTTGTCATTAATTATTAAGTTATTAGTTAGTGTGAAAAGTATTAAAAATTGTTTATATCGACCTTATACAGGCACTGTACAGCTACATTTCTAAATTTCGCGGGTGATTCCCTTCTCATCTTTTATTTGCCAGACTATAATGGGGAATGTATGAAAATTATTAAATCACTTGGTTATTATTTATCCCTATTAATAAAAAAAATCAAGCGATTTAATAAATTTCATCCATTCCCCATTGGTCGTTTACTTCATCAAAAAATAATGGCGATACAACACATTGAGCGTTTAGGTACAGTTTGTAATAATAATAATATTTATTTCGAACAACAATAGTCCATAGAAGTAAGTAACATTATGTAGGTACTTAAGATTAGATTAGTATATTATTTATTATATGTCTGACTAAAGAATTACAAAATTATAAATTAAAAACCTGTCACCGATGTGTATGCCAACTAGTGTATGCAGTCCCAGTGCCTCACCACAGGTTTATACTTGTTTTGGCGGAACTAAATATTTATTAAAAATAAATACGCGAACAAATCAACAAATACTGTTATATTTACTTATCTATAATTTACAAAATAAAAATATATTCCAAAATACACGAATCCCTGTATGTTATCGAGCGCACGCCTGTCGTCCAAATAGGCCGGCTGCCTGTTCTTGCTGTCTTATATAACGTCGGTTGCTGGTGGCGCCCTCTGGGCGGCGGAAGTAGCTAACACGGCTTCTCCTGACGGAGCAGCGTCCCCGATGCTCTCTGTGGATGGTCCCAGCTCCGGCTCCCGGGCTGAGTTTTCGATTAGGCTCTCGTCACCTGGGGAACAGACACATAGGTTCATACACATGCGATACGTATATAACATTTTTGAAGATGGATTGCTTCATAGTTCCACGTTCGATGGTTTCATATTAACGTTGTGAAAAAGTTACTTAGCGCGTCTAAATGATATGGTAAATACTACTACTACATACTTCATTGCCACACAAGGGCTTACACGTAATAATTAGCTGGAACGATGCCACACAAGGACTTACACGTAAGAATTAGCCGGAGCGATGCCACGCAAGGACTTACACGCATATTCGACTAACGTGATGCCACACAAGGACTTATTCACGAACAAAAATATGTCGATGCCGCGCAAGGACTTACACACATATTCGACTAACGTGATGCCGCACAAGGACTTATTCACGAACAAAAATATGTCGATGCCACTCAAGGACTTACACGAATATCAACCTACACTACGTATCATTAAATATCACTACAAGTCATAAAGTAGGCAGGATGAAAATATCAACAGAGTTGTAGTAACATGTTCACAACGTACATCTAAAGTGGCAAGTTATTTAGAACGAGAAAAATGGATGACAGCAAATTATTAGGTCGGACATTTCAAAAGATAACGATAAGAGATATTATGTCTTACATTCAAAAAATGCCGCGCAGGTGTCAGGGGTCCATTTGCCATTCCACTAACTACTAGTAACTACTTTAAAAATGCTTTCCAATTAGGTATTGTCGGAAATGTTGTAACTGTTGTAAGGCCTTAACTACAGCAAAGGTCTCTAGTTCGTAGGACTGGTACCTGGGCCCCGCCCCTACGGTGACCTTGCTAAAGCACGCTACTGCATGTTTACGCCCATCTTTTGCAGTTTGCATCAATACTGCCTCATATCCTGATGAACTCGCATCTGTATAAACTTCGGTTGACAACAGTGACAACTGATCAAAAATTTGCAACGCGGGTTCACTAGTCAAAATAGATATAACCTCTTGCCTCGCTCTCTCCTGTTCATCTCCCCAAATGAAACTTTACACCCTTGCGAGTCAGGCAAGCAATGGGGGCTACTTTAGTGGCGTATCCTGGAATATACCTTCTAAAATAGCCGGCCAGGCCGAGAAACTGCCTCTGACAAATCCATTAATTTTTGTGTGCTCGGCCTGACCTGACCATTACTGTTCATCCTTCTGAGATAGTCCACTTCGGTAATAAGGAAATTGCATTTACGTAAAGTAGGGTGTTGATAGAATCGAGTCGTACATTAGGTTCACCATGAGTCACATTGTTTACGGGCATACTGTTTCGAATTATACGTTGGTAGTCGCCAGTCCGAATGTACGCTATACGTTCCCTATTCAATACATCTGTACCGATAAGTACCGGAACAGTGAGGTAGTTGCGGGGTACAACATATAGATCTACCTCTAAAGTAATGTCACTAAATTCTATGGGCAAAGTAACGAAACAAACGCATTACTACTCCATCTTGGCCGCGTAGTAGCTGTATACTCGAGCTCTTACGACACAAAAAGTGCTTCATAAATTCACTTGAAACTAACAAAATACTTGAACCGCCATCTATTAAAATATTGGTAGGAACTCCTGCACTAATTACGGCAGTAATGACATAATTTTTTGAACGGTCGTAATTTATTTTGTTACAAAAGTTAACATTAGCCCTATTTTTATTTCGGAACGCACCTTGGCGAAGCACATATCTTCGTTGTGACCTATTTTCTTACAAAACGGATATACAACTTTGCGGGTACATTTACTCGTAGTTTAGGGGGTACTTTCGTATTTTCCTTTATCCGCGTCAATGATTTTAAATTCAGACTTATTTCGTTTAGGGCATAAATTAATCTTATGACCAGTTTGGTTATAGATATAGCAACGTTCAAGTGCATGTGTATCTGTAGCCGAACGCATGCGGTCTCGTCTTTTGAATGTATCCGGCGCGAGCCGGTTATTACGCGCTTGGGTGTTATGAAGTACACTTGCACTTGAAAGATAGGGTTTCGAATAGATAGATAAGAATTCCACAATTGTTTCTGGTGTCAATTTTGCATTCCTAGCGACGGCATGTATTTGTGGGTATGAAATTCCGCGTACAATTATGGCGCACAGCAAATCATCGCTTAGACCTTTTACAAATCGCATACGCAATAAGCAAGATAAAGATTTTCGTGCGTAATCGGCATATGTGGAATACTTATCTGAATCTTTGCACATTAAATCCTATAAAATGTTAGCAACATCAATGTGGCGTGGACAAAGGGATTTCCGCTCCAATTTAAAGTTAGACCATAAGCGATCATTACTGGACCACTCGCGCAACCAGGAGCGTGCATCACCCTTTAATAACAATCCCACTTGGGCTAAGCACTCCTTTTCGTCCCACTGGTTCCGAGAGCGGGCACGATCTACTTCGTCACACCACGCATAGGCCTCAAGAATGCTGGGATCAAAATCTAACTCATAATAGTGGTTGGATCTCACCGGGTTTATAGTTTTTAATGCGTCGATGAGACGCTCCGTGATATCCGTCGTCCTTGATGATTCGGAGTTACCGGCCACGCTGTCGCCAGGCGGCGTGCTGGCCGCGACTAGGGCTGACCCTGGAACAGCAGCGGCTGGCAGGGGCGGCGCACTCTCGTAGTCAGGCTCTGCGCTGGCGCCACGTGCAGAAAGCGTGTCCTCGCTGGCGGGTGGCCTGGCGCGCTGCTCCAGCGTCGCCAGACGGTTGAGGATCGCTTCCGTCGTCGCTTCCAGTCGACCTATATTAGGGGAAGGTGCTGACGAAGGCAGGCGCTCTCGCGATACTCCCCGCTTTTTATTACTCGACATTATAACGGAACCAGAAATGACACAAAGCGGTTATTGCGTTCTATCCCAATTCTGATTTTGGCGGAACTAAATATTTATTAAAAATAAATACGCGAACAAATCAACAAATACTGTTATATTTACTTATCTATAATTTACAAAATAAAAATATATTCCAAAATACACGAATCCCTGTATGTTATCGAGCGCACGCCTGTCGTCCAAATAGGCCGGCTGCCTGTTCTTGCTGTCTTATATAACGTCGGTTGCTGGTGGCGCCCTCTGGGCGGCGGAAGTAGCTAACACTTGGTTATGACGCCATTGTTGACGGATTTGTAACTATTCTAAATTATAGTTTCATATATATCTTTCCGCTGGACACTTTCTCGTATTTAGGGTTTCGTAGTCAACTAGGAACCCTTATAGTTTCGTCATGTCCGTATGTCCGTCTGTCTGTCCGTCCGCGGCTTAGCTCCGTGATCATTAGTATTAGAAAGCTGAAATTTGATATGAGTATGTGTATGTATCATGCCGACAAAATGGTAAAATAAAAACTAAAAAAAATCTTTTTCGGATACCTCTCGTACACCTAAAATGGTAGTATTTTTTTTTCGTTCTGACACTAGTGTGTAATTTATATGTAATATATATATATATTGTATACCATATATAGTATAGGTATAAGCAATTATGTATGCATTATTTGCTTGTGTGTCCTAACGCTCTCAGTACTGAATGTTTTTCCCCACTGCACCATTTTCATGCTTCTCTGTTTGGCCCTATGGTTGACTGGTAGAGAATGCCTTTTGGCATTAAGTTCGCCATTTGTACTTACTTTTGTTTTGTGCAATAAAGTTTAAATAAATAAATAGTGTGTGGGGTGTCGTTGAATAGGTATTTTAAAAGTAATAGGGGTCTCTACGCATTATTTTTTAATAAAGTCAGCAGTTTTGTAAATATTTGCTGCGGAAATCCAAAAAATACCGTCCCCCTCTAACTTTTCAACCACGGGTCTAAAAATTTTGGGAAAACTCATAAAGAGACCTTATAAGTACTTTCAATGAAAACTATATTGAATAAAATCGGTTGAGCCGTTCTTGAGTTATTACCGAAAAACTGCGCTTCTCAGCAAAATGACGTTAGTATCTCGCTCTAGCTTTGTTGGTGCACTTTTTCACACCGTATTTTTTTTATCTGTAGTGCAGTCATTGTAGTAACAGCTACGGAACCCTACACTGAGCATGGTCCGACATGCTCTTGGCCGGTTTTCTATATGAGTGTGGCTTCCTTACCCCACATCCTTACACGTTTGTACAGTCAGTACGTTATTACCTTCAGTTTCAGTTATTACTCTAGGAATAAAGATTTCACCCCAATGTTCAGAATTGGGATGCAATACACGGGATAAAAATTATCATTGATCACCGTAATGCATACCGTACACTACACATTGGCAGAAGTGGAAACGAGGTCGAGATACATACGTATTTAATAACGGCATGGACGACACCTTCGTGTCCAAGTCCAATCGGGCCAATGTGTAGTGCCGAGAAAAAATAACGAGTTGGGAAAGTTGACGATAATAGGAAGTGGATCATTTGATAATGTTGACAAAATAGTAGTGGACGATTTGGGAAAGTTGACAAGACAGGACACTGGTATTGCTGAAGAGCTTATGGGATTGCTGAAGAGCTAGCAAGTTGACATAATGGGAATATGGACAAAGTGAACCTAAAGGACTTAAACTAGTCTCTGGTATAGCAAAAATAAGAAAAACGAACTTGTATTAATTATTTTTTAATAATGATAGTGTTATTTTCTGTAACTAGTCTAACTTTACGGCATTTCCCTAGAGGAGACCACACTGTTGAGAAGAAAGCCGAAAGAAACTCGACGGTCAGTAATTTTTATTGTATAATTCTTAACTAAGTTCTTAATAAAAATAAAATAAATAATTTTCTTATACTTAATTATAACGTTATGAATTTAAATTTTCTACTGTACCAGCGCTATTCAACGACCATTGTCTGAGAAGACGCGCCGCAAGAAACTCACCAGAAGGTCGTCTTTTCTGACATATTTATGTACAAATATCAAATAAAAAATTATATTAAGTCCCCAGCAAGTTCGGCCGAATTTCACCTTCCCATAAAAACGGAGTTTCGTTCTCGTTTTAAAACCACGTGTTGGATTATAATGAAAATTTGCATACACAAGACATGAGGTATATCTAGGCCTGTAATTAGTTTATTTGGCTCCGAAATACAGCAACAACAAGTTTTGTATGAAAAAGTTAAATTTGCCGTATATTTTTTACTATGGCATCTGAAGCTACATAAACTAATTACAGGCCTGCATATACCTTAACGTATTCTAAGTAACCATTTTCAAAGCAAACTAGCAAGTCATTTTAAAATGAGAGCGTAACTACGTTTGTATGAAGAATCGAGCTTACCGGGGACTCTTAAAGCAATCATTGATGTGATGAATGAACTAAAAATATATAAACTATCAAAATCATACGTTATCTAAGTTTGTATACAATACTATAGCGAGTTATGCTTATTAACCGACTTCAAAAAAGGAGGAGGTTATCAATTCGTCGTAATTTGTATTACATTAATGTCCACTGTTGACTCAAGGCTACCAATTTTAATGGACCAAAAAATGTCCTGGACCAGATTTTGTTTCTAATCATGTTATTAATTAAGGTAGCAAACGGCCAATGGAAATTTGTGTGGCTAATTAATTGGTCATACTTTCTCGTATAAGAATAGAAAAGAATTCGTTAAGCTTTAATGTGTGTTTTAAAGAACCAGTAGTTAGTATTCTTGAAAACAAGAAAAAAAGGAGTTCTAAATTGATTCAGTGTATCCATATTAGATGCGCAGGCTCCTCCGCTCTGCCCACGTTGTGGTGGCTGAAATCAAAAAAGGATTAATTAGCAAAGTGAAGCAATTACTTGAATACTTAAAATATGGGCGGCCGAGTTTTGCTCTTTGGTTCTTTTAATTAATATGTAACCTATACCAAAGAAGCATGAGATTTTAATCATAAAAGTCCTTTAAAGACAGCGGTGCACTGAGGAAGGATTTTTTTAAATTCTAATTGTACGCGGACGTAAAGTAATTTTTTTGGTTAGACTAATTTAATAATAATAAAGTCTAATAACATTTCATAGATGTCTGTTTTTGCTAAGCCATTTATTATAAATGGTATTTAATATGTTTTTTCTACTCGTCGACTTTAGTCCCTCAATAAGAACTTCATAGAGTAAACTTTAATAGCATACTTTTCAATGTCGGATACTCTATGGCACTTCCAACTGAACTGAAATATTCATAAGCCAACACTTTATTTCATAAGCCAACACTTTGAATTGAAGTGTTGGCTTATGAATATGTCGAATGAATGAGTCGAAAATAATTGAGGTACGATGATGGTGATGATGATGGTGATGGTGATGGTGAAGGTGATGGTGATGGTGAAGGTGATGGTGATGGTGATGGTGATGATGATGATGATGATGATGTTGATGATGATGATGATGATGATGATGATGATGATGACGATGATGATGATGATGACGATGATGATGATGACGACGATGATGATGATGATGATACCTACTCGTAGAAAAAGTATTGTATACAATAGTTATATAATTAGCTTTTTAAGTCTCGTACCTTACTTAGGCCACTCAGCAAGCTTCGTGGCCTAAATACGGTACTCGACTGAAAAAGCATACATTATATAACGATTGCATAAAATACTATTACGACGTACCTGGGCATAATTGTGAGTTTTACCGCACGCTATGCATACGGTAAAACTGGTATTATGGCTAGGTGAAGACGTAAGATTGTGTACTCACCACGGGCAGTAAAAAAGAAAGCCCTATATCGCATATTTTCAACCCTCGCCTACGTCTCGGGTCACAAATACCTTAATTTCGGGTTTTTTTCTTTTACAGCCCTTGGTAAGTAATGTGCTATTAAATATGTATGACTTGTTAAATGTATTATAAGTCAAAATGGATCTAATTAATTTATTATTTATTTAATTATATATTTAGTCAAGGACAATAGCTAGCGTAAAATAAAAAAATAATAATGTCAGAGTTCTGAAACTTCATAAAAAGATACTGTATTAAAAGATTAGAAAAGATTTTCACTGTTTTTCGAATTTCATCCCCTAAGTGGGTCCACCATTAATAGTCTGTCTGTCCGTTTGTCCATTTGCGTGTTACAGGGCTCTAACTCTTGAACGGTAATAGATAGTCATTCAAAAAATTAAGAGGGGGGGGGGGGAAACGTGTTTTTCTGGCGTTTATGCATGGTACATGGAAAGTGTGCCTGTATGTTACCTGCCTGTTACCTCTTCACGCTTTTTATCCCGGAAAAATACCCTTATCCGCGATAAACGAATCTACGTCGCGGGCGGAAGCTAGTTATATTAAACACGTGAAAGTTTGTGCCGACGTATAACCTGACTTCCGAAAAGGAGGAGGTTCTACGTTCGACTGTTTGTTTTTTTATGTTTGTTCTCCGAGTACTCCGCTAATTGTGGACCGATTTAAAAAAAACATTTTTTTATTTGAAAGAATATACTCCTGAGGTGGTCCCATTGCCACCAAGTTGGGATCTGATGATAGAATCCCAGGGACATCGAGGGCAACCCTCAAATTTTATAGGCACTTATAATGTTTTTCATATATCTTCTTAAGCTATTTAAGTATTTGCATATGGTAGTCATCATATCATCACGCTGAGCTGATGACGGAAGGTACAACTCCATAATGTTTAAGAGTTAGAAGATAATTGTTAAAAAAATACATGTATACGTAGGCACGTTAAGACTGTTAGTCATAGTCTTTATAGTGTGTCCCTGAGGTAGTCTCGTAGTCTCCTTATCACCAAGTCAGGATCTGATGATGGAATACCAGGGGAATCGAGAGAAACCCTCCAATATTATAGGCAACCAACTAACAATGTGTTGTATATATTTTTCAAAAGTTATTCAGTTATTTTCGTCTGGTTTTCATAATTTATGATGCTGATGATGAATGACCGTTGTCGATGTGCTAGGTGGTAGGGCGCCACGGCGTCCTCGGCACCTAGCGTGTGGGGGCTGCCGCGCACGGGCGCTCGGAGCAGCGAAAGTGAACTAGTCTATGACACTATTTTGATTTGGGTCAGTCAGTTGGTATGTGTATTCTTGATTTATCGGAATCGTGGTATGATTTGGGGTTCCGCGGTGGACGTCGCCGCCGGCAGAGACGTCGGCGTGCAAGTAGAGTGTGCGGTCGGTCCTTACGTCTTTTATTCAAATATTAAAACAATGGGGATGATCAACTAATCATCCCCGATTCATGTCGCTCGTCCAAGATGGACGACAACATTCACAATGTATTTTTCACTACTCCTGCTCAAAAAGTACGTCATATGTCATATCATGGACCAAATAAATAAAATTTATTTATTTGGTCCATGGTCGCCACCCGTAAATCATTTATCATTGAGGAGTTCCGATGGCATTCTGTGGTCTTCTGCTTCAGTTCCACTTCACCAATTTACACTTTCTGAATGCAAATGCTTATTATGTTTTTTATAATACCAAAATCGCTATATGTATGCCTACAATATTTGAGGTGTTCCTTCAATTCCTCATGGATTCCATCATCAGATCTTCACCAAAATTAAATGGGACCAACTTGAAAGTTATTTTGAAATCGGTCATATATAGTCTTCGAGTAGGGTGCGTATTTTTTCACATAACTTTTTAAGTCCTATTATCTGAAGTCCGAAAATATTTCTCATACTATTTTATATCATAATGATCACTCTTCATAATTTTTTTTAATACTAACGATAGAAACTCATAATCATCAGAACTCATAAGATCACTAATCATACAACTTGTTTATACTAATATTTTTTTTCATATATTTTCTTACACTACTAATCTAACTCATAATCATCAGAATTCATAATCATCCGAATTCATAATCATCAAAACTCATAAAATCAACACTCATACACCTTGTTCATACTAATATTTGAACCACTACCAGGAAAATAGATTGGATTACAAAATTTGAACGAGCGAGCGAGCAAAACCTTTCAGAGCAGATCCGACGTGGCCGGGTTAGGTTAGAAGGTCAGGCGGGAGCGAAGCGTAGCGAGCTTCCGCCTGGCCTTCGAGGTTATTTTTTTTTTCGTCCCGAAAAAAAGGCTTGCTTATATTCATACTGTTTACATACAAGAACAACCCACCGAACCACTACCAGGAAAATAGATTGGATTACAAAATTTGAACGAGCGAGCGAGCGAAGCGAGCGAGCAAAACCTTTCAGACCAGATCCGACGTGGCCGGGTTAGGTTAGAAGGTACTCGCTACGCTTCGCTCCCGCCTGGCCTTCGAGGTTATTTTTTTTTTGCGTCCCGAAAAAAAGACTTGCTTGTATTCATACTGTTATTATGAATAGGAAAATTATGATAAAAAAAATATGAGTTAACATTTCTTAGTAATGACATTATTAAGAAAAAAAGTATGATAACTGACTGTTATGAGTTCCGATGGTAGTAAAATAAAAGTATGAAGAAAAAAAGTATGAGGAAAAAAATTATGAAGAGTGATTGTTAGGAAGAAAAATCGGTAGTGAAATAAAAAATAGGAATAAAAATTTTATGAGAGCCAATATGGACCCCTTCGAGTAATCGGTGAACATCCATAAAAAAAAAAACAAAAAAAAATTACGTCAAATTGAGAACCTCCTCCTTTTTTTGGAAGTCGGTTAAAATTTGAATCAAATATTTATATTTAGTGAGTCAGATTCAGTTATTTGAAATAATTTATATCACCAACTTAACAAACCACCGAATTTATACAGTTTAAATTTAAAAAATAATAATGTAGGGTTTTTAAGTTGGCAGCAATGCATTTGGCATTGCTGCCAACTTAAAAAAAAAAACATTTTTTACAATTTACGTACTTACTCATATTTTATCGCCCTTTTTTTTTGAAAACATAACATGTTTTCATCACTGGCAAGTATACGCGAATTTAAAAATAAGAAAGCCATAGATATTGGCAGCTCGCTTTTTAATTTTCGTCGTGGCGCTAAATTTTATTCATGTTGAAGTTGTGGATTGTTGTCTTGTTATAAATAAGTTGTTGAAAGTGAAAAAAATGGAGGAAGACGAGCCTACTTCCGAAGAAATTTGTGTCGTGGCGCAAGAGGTATCAAACAATTTGCTGCCAGAAAAATCTCGGCGCAAATATAAATATTTAGACCTTTTGTGTTTTATTAAAAAGTGCTTAGGGGTCATTCATTAATTACGTATATATCCCTAAGGGCAAGGGGATCGAAAAATCAGTCGTAATTAATGAATGGCCCCTTATTTGTATAAAAACGATTGTATATCGACTTTTGTTTTAAACTGAGCTAATCGGCTTAAATAATACAATGACCGATTCGCTCACTTTAAAAACCAAAGACTATACTTATACAACGTTGTATAATTCGGACAAAAAACGCTCGTGGCGTCTTCCTTTGCGATACTTGATACTTGCGATTGTTCTTACGTAATTAATAAATGACCCTTTAGCTCAGCGCAGGGCGTTTGCTCCGGGTCCAGTTTCCTATAGAGCAACTGCGTCTGGTGGATAGCTCGCCGCACGTGAACATACGTGAATCTCACCCGGAGCAGGCGCCCGCGCCGGGCTCCCGCTGGAAACAGCGGACGACCTCAATGAGGCAGTCTCATTCACAAATTATTCGACGAATAAATTATTCACGACTAATACCTATGTTGGTCGAATAGTTTTCTATTAAAATAACTTTTTAGCCGTTTTCTGTGATATTTTATATTTCTGTGATGTATTTGATATTTCATATTATTGGTAATATAAAATATCCCAATAATTTATAAGAACCAAGGTCTTCGACATAGCTTAGAGTTGCTAGACTTATGTGACAGTGGGCAGAGCACATTGCTCGTAGAACCGATGGCCGCTCTGGAGCAGAAAGGTTTTCGAATGGCGACCGCGTGGTAAGGCCTCCAACAAGATGAACCGATGATCTGGTGAAGATCACGGGAAACCGTTGAATGAGGGCGGCTCGCGCTCGGTCGTTGTGGAAATCCTTGGAGAGGCCTTTCTCCAGCAGTGAACGTCCTTGGGCTGTTCAAGAGCTAATCTAATAAGTCAATATACTTAAGTAGCCTATAATCACAGTGTTTCTGATACAAAGCTGTCTGACGTGAGTTTCTTTCACCCCATGTTACCATGTTAGGCTCTGGTATTATATTAGTAGCCTTAACTTTTAGTACCTTTAAGTCACATATAATTTGAAGGGGAAAATGACCCGGCCAGAACGCATTACCTATATGGTGTTTTAACGTTCACTGCCATATTCAAGGCTGCTTCTGATACAATACAATGATCCAGGCAGCTCGTAGTATAGTCGAGTCGATAAATATATGAGCATTCCCAAGGCTTCAAAAATGAGGTACATAGAGAGGTACATATACATCTGAACAGATTTATCAATCAAAAATTCTCTCAATATGTATATGCAACTGAAAATTAATGAATATCTATACTATTTTTTTTTGAATGCTCATATATTTATGAACTCGACTGTACCATGTGCATGACTCACGTATGTGTAGGAGTTCGAACCCAGGCCCAGTATCTCAATGTCTGCGCAACGCCACGCTTGGTCGGCCCAGAAATTGTTAAGCTCGTTACCGAACGTATTTTCAGGATGCGCGTTAAAACCACCTAACACTGAATCTATTTAGCACTCCTCTACTACGGCTGCAACCTTCCATGCATTCTGTAAACTCCGCGATGTTCTCCGTGGAGTCGGTAGGCATGTAAACAGAGAAGACCAATGGCGAGCGTCCTGCTGATAATATCCTTATAGCAGTTATGCACGCACTGATACAACAGACAGAATCGAAAATATTTTTCCGCCACAGTATACCGACCCCTCCGTATGGCCTCCCTCGTAAAAGGCCAGGCTACGCGTCTATTGCCGATTTTCCCGTGTATTCGAAATTCGGATCTATACCGCCCAAAAAACACGATATGTGTCGTTCTCAAGCAAAAGGTAACTTACTATTGTCGATATGGAATTATTGATACCAGCAGATAGTGCAAGAGATGTTCTTATAGATACAAAAAGAAACAAAGCTCTAACTTGAGTAGGTACTTTTTTTTTAAATGTTTTAAGTTTTAGAGTAAACATGTACAGTTTTGAGATAATTAAGCTCAATTTTCTGAATGCAAAAAACCTACTTCTTGGCTGAAGTTACGGAGATACTGGTTTCATTATGTTGAATAAATAAAAGAGTCGCCATCTATAGCATTTACATTGTCATTGAGAAATTACAACAAATAGCACGTAGGGTACCGACTTCCGGATCGAACATAAAATATTTTTTACAGCTCACAATTAGTGGATAACCACTAGATTATTTTGCTTATGGATTCCTATGGTGTAAGGGTAAGTAAAAAAATATATATTAAAATACTTAATGAATACATATTATACAAAATATTTGCTAAAATTAAATAAATAAATAAACCGGCTAGATGCCAATTGGACTCGCGCACTGAGGGGTTTCGTACAAAATATACGCTGCAAATGGCTGTATCTATGAAAATCCAGTGTCAGCAAAGCCATACTCCTTAGCAAAATGTACGCGATGCTCGATCATTTTATATTGGTATCCGATATAGACAGACAGACAGACATAAAAAAAATGATTTTCAGATTTCTTTTGTTGATTGTTCTATAAGAACCTCCTTCATACCAAATTACAAGTTTCTAGAACAACTAGAAGCAGGTACCCTATCAATTTCAAAAAGTGTCGAAATGTACATTTATTGCGGCATAAACGGCCTTATCTTTTTTTTAACGTAAACTTACTCGTAGAAGATTGATTTTTTCACAACTTCAAGGTACCGTAGACCTGTGTATATAGTTTTACTTTCAACGCGATACCTCTACGCGTTTCCGGGATAAAGGGTCTTGACAGACAGACAGACGGATGGAAAACAAAGTGATACTATACATATAAGGGTTCAGTTTTTTCCTTTTGAGGTACGGTACCCTAAAAAAGGTGAAATCACTTTTCTTTGCTTTTAACACCGAGTCTAATCACGAAGTTTTACATATCCTACATTAAAAAAAATGTTCCTGATACTAAATTTTAAACCCCCAGTGGATGAATTTCGAAAGACGATGAAATTAATTTTCTTACCTATTAATATTGGACGAGGAATTAATTATGAATCTTTTAAATTAAAATATACATGAATAATTGGTGTTATTATCTTACGAAGACTCTTTTTGCGACGTTTTAGATCTCATACTGAAAAAAAAATAGTTCTCCATATTAACTTTTAACCCCAGGGGGGAATAACCCTCCTTGGGGGATGAATTTCAAAAAACGGTCAAAATACTTTTCCTAACTGTAAATGAAGACTTTTTTGCGAAGTATCAAATCACATTAATACAAAGTTTTCTATACTAACTTTCATCCCTCATATTACCCTCTAAGAGAATGAATTTCGGCATAAATTATAGCCTATTCTCATAAAAAATCGTCCAGTAAGTCGTTTTTGAGATTAAGTGGAACGTACATTACATCCATCCATCCAAACTTTCATGTTGATAATATTATTAAGATTAGGATGTCTGTTTCAAATTATTCAGCTCATATTTAATTTTTGTCAGGTGTTCTTTCGTAGCATAGGGGAGAGCGGGGTTAAAAGTGCCGGGGGTAAGTTGTTCCGATGAGAATAGGAACGCAACTAAAGAACGGAGCAATTCGTATGATGTTTGTCACGAAACTTTATGACAGTATGCCGTTGCGGGAGTCGTTTTAGTTGCTTCCATTATGATATAATACCTAGTAGTTATGGAAAAAAAAACAAAATCGACGGAACAACTAACCCCACGGAATAATATATTTTTGGCGTTGATTTTTTTGTTAACTGTTGATAGTATACAATAAATAATCACATATTTTGACGAACTAAAAAATACTCTTTTAGCGTGTGTGAACTGAGAATTAATCTTTGAAGGATAAGTTCGTATTCAAAACGACGGAACAACCTGCCCCATAGCGGGGTTAGTTGTTTCGTTCCGATCGATCTCATAAAAAATGTATTGGTACAAAAACTGTTTAACGAGGCACAAAACAATATCACTTTTCATAAACGTCAATAATCATTCTTTAAATATGTGCGTAAGCCACACAATAAATACACCATTTTCATAGCTCAATTTGGTATTTTATGAAAATCAGCACGTTTAGCCCCGCTCTCCACTACGAGTTTTTAACGATTTCGACCTCATTTTTAATGATGATACCTAGGATCTTTTAAAATCCTCACGTCTACGTAATCGAATCTTACAGGTGGTAACATTGTGCAGGTCCTTAGCTACAAAAACGGCATTAGTTCTGCTTGCGTCTATTTGAAGATCTCTTCGTTCGTCGCCGATATTTTTTCTAACATTTTTACGTATGTTAGTGGTGATAGCGCCAAACAAAAGATTTAGTATATGATACCGTCGAGCTTATCTGATTCTGATGATGGAGCCGGATGGTGGTCACGCGTCGGTGGAGGTGGTGAATAGTCGATGCTGTTGGTAGGTGTGTTCAAAGAAAACAGTCAGTAATAAAAACTTGTCACTAAAATGATTTTATTGACAGAAACTTATTATTTGTTTATTTTATTAATTAATACAATACAATACTCTTTATTCCACACCAAAAGAAAACTGTATGAGAAATGGTAAACAAAAGGAGGGCTATCTATATCGCTAAGAAGAGCATTTTTCTCGGCAAATTCGTTTTATTAAAAAAATCAATTAAATATAGGTACAGTAAAGTTGTTCATGTTGACACAACACACAATGTTTGTTGTGATCAAACATTTTCTGTGCTGCATAATGAAAATCAATGAATTATATGGTGAAATGATGTCGAGGGTGAATCACTAAGATATAATAATTATTTTCAATGGTACACTATAAACAGCATTGGTACATCAATTTCCATAAGAGAAAAATAGCTAATATGATTTCTATCTATGAATTTTACGTGGCGCTGCTGCAGAGTATACTCTGCAGCAGCGCCACAATCAATGCCCATTATTTCATCCTCCGGTACAGCGATAAATCTCATATGTACATTGCTGTATCTTCAACGTACATCATTTCACCATATAATTTTTCATCTCTTAGAACCGATGGCCGCTGGGGCAGAAAGGTTCTCGAGTGGCGACCGCGTACAGGACGACGCAGCGTAGGGAGGCCCCAACAAAATGGACCGATGATAGTGAAGATCGCGGGAAACTGTTGGATGAGGGCGGCGCTCGCCCAGTCGTCGTGGAGATCCTTGGGGAAGGCCTTTGTCAAGTAGTGGACGTCCTTGGGCTGATATGGTGATGATGATGATGATGTTGTTAGAATTTATTTCTCTGTTCTCTGCTAAAATATTGCACAAACTTAGTCGTAGGTTTTGTGTAATAATTATTACGGCAAATAGTAAATAAAGGCATCGAGAAAGTTGAAGGAAAGCAAGGCAGGGGAAGAGCAAGAAGAATTTACTTTAATGAGATAAAGGAGAAGGTAAAAGTCATGTCTTACGAAGTCAAGTGAAAGAGCGTTGTTCTTAGATGACAGAAGATTTATTTTCTACTAGAAGGTGCCCAAACTTCGTTCGCGGAGGAGAAAAAGTCATAACCCCTCTTTTTTTCTTCAGCGTAGTCGGGTAAAAAGTATCCTATAACCATCTGAAGATTACCAGCTACCCGTGTACCAAAAATTGTTGAAATCTCTTTAGCCGATTTTGCGTGATGAAGCCGCAACGACACATACAAACATACAAAAAATCCAAAATAAATATTTTTCGTTTTAGTAAACTCCAAAAAGTCCCTAACAATATATTTTTTTAAATATCTTCAATGTACTGACATTTCATTTTTACAACTTTATAATAGTACTAGAACGCGCCCGCAACTTCGTTCGCGGAGGAGGAAAAGTCATAACCCCTCGTTTTTTCTTCAGCGTAGTCGGGTAAAAAGTATCCTATAACCATCTGGATATACCCAGCTACCCGTGTACCAAAAATTGTTGAAATCTGTTCAGCCGATTTTGCGTGGTGAAGCCACAACGACACATACAAACATACACAAAATCCAAAAAATATATTTCCGTTTTAGTAACCGCCAAATAGTCCGTTACAATTTTTTTTTTTTTAAATATCTTCAATGTAGACATTTCATTTTTACAACCTTATAATAGTATAGACTAGCGGCCGCCTGCGACTTCGTCCACCTTAGATTCGTTTATCGCGGATAAAAGGTATTTTTCCGGGATAAAAAGTAGTTTATGTCTTTCCCCAAAACTCGATATTTTACTAATTTAAATGTGAAGCATATTACCAACATTTCAAGTTTCTAGCGTAAAAAAATATTTACTGTCCATATAAATTTTCATCCCCTTATTCGTCCCTAAAGGGGATGAAATTTGACATACATTATAGCCTATGTCCTATTCTGATACGAGGGCTGCTATTTATATATCCGGAAACCGGGATTACAATCTTCTTAAATAGCATATTTGACCGCCATGGTAAAATTTGAACTTTTTTAAGTATATAAGGTATATTTTTTCTTCCTTATTAACACTCGTGTTTTGTTTTTGACGGGTTTTAAATGTCATCTCGCAGCAAGAATGGAACTCACTCGTGAAAATATTCGTGCTATGATTTATTATGATTTTCGGCGTGGTTTAACGCAACAACAGTGCATAGATCAACTAACTTCAACTTTTGGTGATGAAGCCCCATCTAAAACTACTGTGTATCACTGGTTTAGTGAGTTCAATCGTGGACGTAGTATGCTTACGGACGAAGTTAAGGCAGGTCGCCCGAAATCGGTCGTTGTACAACAAAATATCGAGGCTGTGCGAAAACTTATAATGGACGACCGACATGTTACGTACCGCGAGATAGAGGCGACTCTGGGTATTTCTATGACCAGCATTAATAGCATATTACATAATTATTTGGCTGTAAAAAAAATTTGTTCGCGTTGGATACCCCACAACTTAACAAATGAGCAAAAACATGCTCGCGTCGAATGGTGCAATAAAATGTTAAAAAAATATAACCGTGGTGACTCAAAAGCCGTTTATAACATCTATACAGGTGACGAATCCTGGATCTATGCATACGATCCCGAAACGAAGCAACAATCAACGGTATGGGTGTTTCAAAATGAGCCGAACCCTACGAAAGTTACTCGTGCAAAAAGTACATTGAAACAAATGGTGGCCTGCTTCTTCGGTATTAATGGCCATGTAGCTACAGTGCCACTAGAAAACCGTAGAACGGTTAATTCAGAGTGGTACACGACCATTTGCTTACCGGAAGTATTTGAACAAATTCGTAAAACTAACCAGCGACGAAGAATCATTCTTCATCATGACAATGCCAGCTGTCATACGTCACGCGAAACAACTCTATTTTTGGAGGGTCAAAATGTGGAATTAACGGGTCATCCGCCGTACAGCCCTGACTTGGCACCCAACGATTTTTATTTATTTCCAAATATAAAGAATAAATTACGCGGTCAACGATTTTCGACCGCTGAAGATGCTGTCGACGCATTCAAACAACACGTTATGGAGGTACCTCAGGCGGAGTGGCAGAAGTGCTTTAAAAATTGGTTCACGCGAATGCAAAAGTGCATAAATCATCAAGGGGAATACTTTGAAAAACAATAAAACTATTTTCAGCCGTGTACGTTTGTTTGTTTTTTTGTTTCCGGATATATAAGTAGCAACCCTCGTATAAGGTACATAACTGGAAAGTTTCATAAAAATTGGTCCAGTAGTTTTTGAAATTAAGTGGAACGTACATACATACTTTCATGTTTTTAATATAGTAAGGATAAGGAAGTAAGAGTAGACTAGAAAGCGCCTGCAACTTCGTTCGCGGAGGAGAAAGTCATAACCCCCTTTTTTTTAGCATAGTCGGGTAAAAAGTATCCTATAACCATCTGGAGATACCCAGCTACCCGTGTGCCAAAAATAGTTGAAATCCATTTAGTCGATTTCGCGTGATGAAGCCACAACGACACATACAAACATTTCATTTTTACAACTTTATAATAGTATAGATAAATAAATGATACAGGGACAATCTTCCACAAATCGACCTAGTCCCAAACCAGCAAAGCTTGTACTATGGGTACATAGTATATAGATAAATTATAATACTGAAATACATTACATACAAAAACTGGCCTGGCCGGGATTCGAACCCGGGACCACCAGCTTTGTAGGCCGTTGTACAACCCACCGAGCCAAACGTGTCGTCGTATAATAGTATAGCTAAATAATGGCCAATATGGGAGGGGGGGAGGGGCAAAAGTCTAGCCACTAGGTCAAGTAGGGTATCATAATGAAAGGGCTTGGTTTGAACGATAAATTACCAAAAATATTACTGGAAAATTATAACCATAATATTTATCATGGTATTTTTTTCTTAATGCTTTAAACCTTCTTTGAATTTAATCCGGTCAGGATAAGTTTGCACCTCATTGGTATGAGGCGCCATACATACCTGGTGAAAAAGTAACTAAACCAGCCAGTTTAGTTGGGATAAGTGAAGATGTTTATGGTACCCTCATACTTGGTACACAAGTCACTCTTCTCAGAATCTTTGAATATTCTGTTTTCTTTTTTCTTGAAGATAACCAAAAGGCTCTAGGTGGGAGACACACAACTTACAATTAAGTAAAACAAATAAATTGACACCTTCTTACATCTAGAACTAGAAGAGTCTGTAATTTTGTTTGCAAAGGAGAAAAGTCATAACCCTCTTTTTTTCTCTTAGTAGAATTATTAGTGAAAATTATTTCTGTGTGTTTGAGGAACTGAGACTTGGGTGCACCGGGACCTCCGCAGATTAGAACATTGATGTCACTTATCAACTTCTGTGTCTCACCTACTTGAAAAACAATCATTACAATAAGCATAGTTACACCATGTTACACAACATACCGGCACATAATAAAAAGCCCCAATTCTAACTAAAGTAACGGCCTAACTTTTATGACAATGGCGGGTGTATTTACACCACAGGCTCAAACCCGATGAGCACATAGCAATACAGTCCCACTAGATGCCCAGAACTTTGTATGCAGAGGAAGAAAGGGATAAAAAAAATATAGGTTTAGTAGTTGGCTTTAGGATTTCAACCACTGTCACAAATATTGAAGAAAAGAATTACAACAAGCATTAGACTTTCCCATAGCATGATATACTGTTGTCGTTATTTTAGTCACTATCAATCTTATTTAAATTTGATTGTGATTTATTTCTCCTAATAGTTAGGACAGGGGACTGTCAGCTGTTAAACCACCCTGAGAAATACCCTTTTATATAATGGACTTGCAGGTTTATATTGAAATATTATGGTCATTATTTAGTTCAATATAAACCTGCAAGTCCTTAAACTTTTTATGAACAGGGATATTCAGTGAAGAACACAAATGTATCATGCAAATCTGCTCAGAAGCTTAATTTCCAACTATTTTATTTTTGTACTAATACGAAATATAAAAATAAAATGAAAAAGTAACTTACCTCCCAACTATTATTTTGCAGTCACATTATTTACTACATACTTAGCAAGATCTTCCATTGTTACCAGCGCATGATCCATACAGCAGGGAGTTGTTGCAATACCCAGAGCTATCTAAAAATACAAGCTATCAATGTATTCCTAGATAATTATAGTAATTAAAAATGTGCGTACATATTTATTAAATTTATAGTTAATTTATTAAGTTTATTAGGGTATAGGTATTAACTTCAATTACAAATCATAAAACATTATTAAATAAACTTGTTTTTAAAGAGAAACTGCATATGAACTAGCAGAGCTGATAATATGTGTTAAATGTAGGTAACTAATAAAGTTCTAGGTTTGATTACATGCATTTTGTAAATAGTATGGTTAACCAGTGCATAGTAAGCAAGGGTCAAAACCTCACTAATATATGATTTTGTCTGAGGGATTTTTATTGGATAATCATACTCCTATCACATTGCTCCTACCAGTTACTAGATAAAACTCTCGAAAGTGACAAACGATACACCGATCGGTCTAGAAGCTTGAAATTTTAAAGGTTTGTCCTCTGTATTATAAATGTGAGAACGAAGAACGTAAGAGATTATATGCATCCATTAAGGGATCAAATTAGGGAACACAATATGGTTCGTTAACAAATCAAAACATGCCTGTAAAATATGAATGCCTAGGTATACTAGCAACGTTGCAATACCCGTCTTTCCTTTGGCTTATTTTAATTGTGAAACGTACAACTTACACGTTAAATTCACTAAATAACTTGTATTCAAAAAATTTATCCCTCTTTAGCGGCGATTACTATTGTTTGTATACATATAATATACAAAATTTAAATGTTATTGTCTGACCTGTCAGTGTAATGTCTAATCCTTACAAATTAAACCGATTTTGCTTTGAATAGTAACAGACATCACTAGGAGGTTTTGACAGATCTCTGAATAAACACCGTGTCTCTGGTTTTTGGCTTCCAATTATTGGGCTGTACATTATTGGGTCGAGCTTTATCACCCCGTGCAATGAATGTACAGGGCAATAATTCGAAGCCATAGGACTCGAATTACTGGACGCGGATTATTGGGCTGTGCAATATCACCCCGTGCAAAACATGGCTTCTAATTATCGCCCCGTACGTGCTCGGTACGGCCTGATAAAGCTCGACCCGGGAATGTACAGCCCAATAATTGGAAGCCAAATGGACGCGGATTATTGGGCTGTACATTCCAGGGCCGGACATTATCATGGCTGTACATTATTGGCTCCCAATTGTATAACGAATTATTAATCGTCTGAATATTAGCAACGTTATAGGCAAAATAGGGTCTCGGTTTGGTCTGGTCTGAAAACTCATACATTTACTCATGTCATGTCTGATGTCAGTGTCAGTCAGTTCATTGTCATTTTGTCTGTCATTGTTAACTTGTCAGAGAGAAAATAATTAATAAGGATACGTTTTCCTAAGACGGGTAGAATGTAATGTATTTATTTAAATTAAAATATTTATCATGAAATTCATGCACTTATAATTTAAATATATATTTTGCATCAAGTGATTATTGTGTGACTGTACTGTGAAATCATTGGTCCACTGTAAAGTATATATTCTTTGTCTATGGCCCTTTCGAATTTCATTCAACGCATACAGCGTTCAATGTGGTTTTTTTTCTCTAGAAATAATATATAGAAATCAGATTATAGCACATTGCCACGAAGCGTGATATCGACGTTTGAGTACGTATATCGGAATACAAAAGTTTTGTGACTGCAAGTAATAGAACGAGACGTCTGCAATATGTCGGACTATTTGGAAATATTTTTAGATTTAGCTTAGCTTAGTACTCGTGTATAGAACTAATTCAAAGGTTTATTTTAGTATAATCGACAGTATGAAACATATTTGACAAGCAATAAGCCAAGGTAAGTCCCGTTACTGCGCGTTAACAATACAATGTATTCATTTCTTTCTTCCTCGTTCATAATGCTCGACTTTTTATGTCTCAATGGCCTTTATCTCGGGGTTTTGTTTTCTTTTGTCCTCTGTTTGCACTTTAAACGGGTTTGTGTAAGTCGACATCGTGGATTCCGATCGTGGTATTTATACAGTGATTACTTTGTGACAGATCGATAAGGAGAGGAGCCTGGACGGATATCGTGGACGGTGGCGGCCGTATGAGTGGCTCGTGCGTGGTCGTGAGCAATGCCCGTGAAGGCCGTGCGGGTCGCAGCTTTGGGCTGACGCGCGCCTACCCTCGCTGCCGCGCCTGCTGACTAGCCGCCATGGACCAGCTCGTGCAGTGCCCCGTGTGCACCCTCTTCCTCCACAATGGCATGTCCCTGGAGTCCCACCTCGACACCCACCCCAAAGACCAGGTCATCAAAGCACTATGCAACCTATCTGCTACAAATGTTGGATTCGGAAGCCGGACTTCCACCCCCTTGCACTCGGAGCGTTCCTACAGGAGCCGGTCCAGGACTCCGGCTGAGGACAGCCCACGGTGGAGCGGACGTAGCATTGACAATGAAAGATATTGGAGACGGACTCCCAGCAGGTGCTCCAAAACCCCTAGTATCACTAGGAATGCAACACCATCAGATGTGCGAATGGCTGAAATTAATTTTGAGAACAATTCTAACAATGCAACACCTAGCCCTTACCCAAGTATATCATTTATGAAGACTGACAAGTCTACCCAGCCCTTTGTTCAGAATGTGCCTGTTCCGGAGTTTGATCAGCAATATATCTACTACCCCGACCAGCAGGAGGACAAAGAGATCAAGTACTCCCGCAGCGCTGAGTACAGTGCCATAGATAACACTAGCAATGTGTTCACTTACAATATGCCATCAGTAGCCCCGGGAGGCAAGCTACAGTCGACCCTGATGCCCACGGGCTCACGTAGAAACAATGACCTCGTAAAACTGCTGCCAAAACCCAATAATATTCTTGTTAAGGCTAATATGGGTGGAGTGCAATATATAACTCCAGGCGTGAAGCCCATGCACCTGATGGTGCCTACTGCACCTACTTTTGTTCAAAAGAATGTTCAAAACAACATGATAATGACTGGTAGCATTCCCACCAGCCAGATTGTAGAACCTAAGTCAATAGCATCTCCGCTAGCTAGTAGTAACAGTCAATTCAGCCAGTTATCCTCGGGCTCCTTCACACCAGGGACCACAGTGGTAACCCAGAACTCACAGATTATCTATAGGGAAATGGTACACAATGTGGATGGCAAACCCTTTATTTCCAGTATGCCCACTGTGCTTGGTGGGCATGAGAATGTCACTAATGTAGCATCAACTACCTCTATGTATCAAAATGTCATGGTGGTGGATCAGTTTGGGAACACATCTTGTATGTATACAACTCCTCAGCAGATCCTGTCCAAGCCGTGCAGTGCGCCAATATATAGTGAAGTGTCTATGAGTACCTTGGAGAAATCACTCCCTAGTACCATGGTGAACGAAAGCAATAAAACTTTAATTATTGAAGTGAGTCCTATAGTGACCCCGACGCCTGTGGAGCTCTGCACCACCACCAGCACCTCACAAGCTTCTCAGACAGTGTCAGAGTTACCTCGTGAGCCTGAGTTGCCCAGTGCAGAGAAATTGGTAGACAGGAATGATACACCCGGGCCAACCAAAGGATTAAAGATCCTTAGTAATATTAAAGTAGAAGTACCAGTACAGCATCACAAAAATTTGCTCAACACTGTGGTCGACCTCACGGGGTCTCATGAGCCCGAGTACTCTGACAGGTCTTTGTCGCCAGAACGGATCCTGCCAGACTATGAGGATAACAACCACAGCCTGTCCGGAGACTGCATGCAGCCCTCGGCGACAAGTAACGATAGTATAGTTTCAAATACATTCTCTGTGATAAAAAACGTTGGAAATCCTCCCTCGTACAAAGACTCAGTTTCCAAGTCTTGCGTTATAGATAATAAAATTGAAAACGAATTTTCCGATAGCTGCCCCATGCCCGACCTCATTTGCAACGAGAAACCCTCTATTTCACCTTGTAGCGAGCTGTCTGAGAACGGGGAGAACTCCACCGACAGGATCTCGATATCGCCCAAGCCCGAGACTTCTCAGGCACCCGAGGTGCCGCCGGACACCGTCAAACCGCCGCTGAAGCCCTACAGGAGCGCACCTCTAAGACTGAACAATATCTTTGTCAAGAAGCATAAAAAGATTTTAGAAATTAAGAATTCTAAGAATTTTTCTATAACCCCCTGCAGCAGTAACGAGCTGCAGGCGGGCCGCTCGTCGCCCCTCCGCCCGCCCGAGAACTTCACCATGAGTAAGATGCTCAACGCGGACAGCGGCGAGAAGGACAAGGCTGAGACGCTGCAGACCATCGCCGTGGAGCTGTGCACCGACAACGACAACGACAGCCGACCCGAGTTCGACGCCGACACCGAGGAGCAGTCGATGGACATCGAGCCCGTGGCGCACTGCTCGCAGTACCCCGGCGGCCCCGGCGTGCAGGTCAAGGAGGAGATCAACAGCAGCAACGAGGGCGGCTTCAGCAACGGCCCCGCCTGCGAGCGCGACCTCGCGCCGCTCGAGGCCATGCGCCCCATCAATGTCATCTCGTACGGCGCGATGGCCGCCGACGACTTCGACGACGAGTCCAACCACAAGGAGCTGCTCGAGCTCGAGGCCTCCTCCAAGAACAAGCAGTTCGTCAGCATGATGAACGAGAACTACTTCGGGGACAACATCTACGCGGACTATTTCACGCCGGACCGCGTGGAGTCGTTCGACGCGGCGCGCGAGGCGGGCTTCGCGAAGGAGCCGCCCAAGGACGGCGTGTACATCTGGGGCGAGCCCTCGCAGAAGGAGGGCGAGTTCGTGCTGCCCAACTTCATCCACGAGAGCTACAAGATCGCGGACAGCGGCGCGGAGTACGCGGAGCTGGGCCGCGACAGCAAGGCCGACGTGCTGCCGCGGCCCGCCACGCTCGACATCTGCGCGGACGAGCGCATGCCGCCCCGCGGCGAGCTCAGCGGTCAGGAGAGCAACGGCGACATGGAGTCGCCCTGGACCGGGGTAAGGACATTCCTCCTTTACAGACACTACTGGCTCGGCTACGGTGGCGCGGGCGCCGCGGTCTCGAACAGGGGACGAAGCTGCATATTGTCGGTCGAACATGCATGACTCTATAAAGAATGAACTTTATTCCGTAAGTAGGCGATAAGTATGGAGTGTAAAAAACTAAGGAGAACCATCTCTGTATATCCAAAGAGTCCGTCAAAGAGCGATAATTGGTGGCGCCACAGTAGCAAGTGCGTAAAATAAATTACTACAATAACGCAAAAAAAAAACTTGTGCAAAAAAAAAAATTACACGATTGATCAAATCAAATCAAAATATCCTTTATTCAAGTAGGCCTAGATACAAGCACTTTCGAATTGTCAGTTCCATTGAGAGAAGTCTTTGATTGAGAATTTACATCACACTATTTCATCTGTTTTCCTATATAAGATTGTCCTCCTTACCTTTTCTATATTCCATGGCCACAAGGGCACTTTTACACGTCTTGAGTCCTACCAGCCAGTGTCTCCGACCGCTTGACGTCATCTATAAGCGCGTTATGATCTTACATTACCCAATCGCCTACGGCCATCGAAATAGAGTACTTGCGCCATTATGAAATGCCCATACTTGGTGTGGATTTAATAGTTTTTTTTGGTATCGAAATTACCCGCGTGAGGCAGATTTTGAGTCGATCGAATAGCCGGAAGTGGGTCGAGGCCGTCTCGAAAGTTATCAGCTTTTAGGTCTGCAACAATGGCCGTAAAGAGAAAGCAATGAATAATAATGAAGTTGAACTGCTACATACGCACTGTAAACGTAAAGAACTGCTACATGGATATGTGCGCTTAAGTTATACCTAAAATACGATACGAATTAAAACCCATTTAGATGGTGCGAGTTTCTCGCCTCGACCATACGATTATCGTAGCACGAGAAGAAATATATTATTATGCAAGGACTGAAATTTGCCATACTTTGGATCATGGCATGGCAAAAACTAGATGGCGCTTTAAAACTAAACACTTGACGATTATAATTCTACAGTGACAATTAGTTCGTAAACAGCCAATAATAAATAAAATCGTATCATTTAAATACTGTCACGCTTGCTAAGTTGAATAATTAGCGTTGCACATATCCGGGAATTAATATGGAGATTTCAGTCCTCTTGTTTTGGTCCTCGGTGTCATGTAACTATACGTACGATATCGCACGAGGAGCGATAATCGCCTCGCCTTTGATGATTAGATGTTTCCGTGTAAACAAAATTTTAATGCGAGAATCGTATTTCGAATTCATTTGCTATTCAATCGCCATCATGAGTGCATTGCGAGAGGCTGTTCTGTGTGCCGGCACTATTAAAATGTATAGTTGTTTTTATTTCTCGCATGAATGTAAACATTTATATACGATACTCGCCTGACGATTATTGCACACGACAATATCATACGATTTCACGCCCCAAAACGTGCGCGAAACTCGCACCATCTAAATTGGCCTTAAAGGCCTGCACGCGTCACGCAAGTGGTGTCATCTTTTATGAGGATTCGTACTTTACAACGTGCACGTCACGCACACGCACCCGGTGTGGGCCGGCGTTTAGTTTGCGTGGTTTTTGGGCCTGTGACATCTCGGCAGCGGCTTGTATGCGCGAAATTAGTTTGTTCTCCGAAAATAGGATTTACTTTACGGATGCACAGGCATCATTATAGTTTGAGAAATTTCTATTCGCTACTTGTTACTACGCTGTATAATTCTGTTTAGACCTTGGCCTATCTATATTGGGTGAAGTAATTTGCGTTAAGTATACTTGTGAACTTGTTTTGAATGATGAAACTTGAACGAGGATAACTGCCATCGAATTAGTCAGCAACGGCGAACGTTTTCCAAGTTTTAGTTACCATGAACCCATTCCATCCAATTTATAATTCCTCGTAATTGGGATGTTGACTTTACTCAAATAAAAAACGTGATGCTAAATGGCAGCTTGTATAATAGAAAAAAAAAATGTTTTCGATACCTTGCCTGTAGCTTGTTTTATGAGCCTTTAAAGTTGGGTGGGGAAGTACATGTTTAAAGTTTAAAAATATTAGTAACTAATAATGCCATTAAATATCTTACCAACGTAACTTTTGTTATGAAACCGTTTCGACAGTTTTAACATAGCGGCAGAGTTCTTAATTTCCCCCATACAAGGCAAGAACGAATGATGTCACGTGTTGCTCTTTCTTATGGAGCCTTTTCCGAAAACGTGATTTTAACATTGTTTTATCTCCGTGGGTTTTTATGACATTCAAGTAGTTTTTTCACCGATATTTCTATTATATTGAGATATCGTTCTTTTGCATACTACAGAAAAAAGTCGTCAATATCCCAATTGACAACATTTAAAATTTCTAAGTAACACTGCCTATTTAGTTAAACTTAAATAGTCTAAAAACATAAACGGGGCTTAATCGCGTATAAATATGATTTATTGAATTACCTTCCGTCGGTAATTCTTCGACGTTTCGGACGTCGCGTTACGACCATAGTCTCGAAGGAACTGTAATGAGTGAAAATCGTGTAAGTTTAAATCAATGTTATATAAATAACACTCAATATAATTGTTTTTACGAACAAGATCGCGGCGATAAAATCATGTCCATATTAAGAATTCTACTCAGAATCCCGCGGTGTTGTACCGTCTGTACCGATCTCTGGTAATAGGGCTTTGGAATGATTTTTTTACGCATTGACTGGAACCTAACGCTCTATTTTTCACGAACACTCTTGTAGTTTTTTTTTTCATAAATAAATAATACCGGACAATTTTACACAAATCGAACTAGTTCCATGGTAAGCGCAACAAGGCGTAGGTTATGGGTACTAGACTACTATATCTATACTATTATAAACTTGTAAAATAAAATGTCGGTACATTGAATACATTTTCAAAAACTATTGTAACAGACTATTTGGAGGACACTCAATTGAAAAATATATGGTTTGGATTTTTTGTATGTTTGTATGTGTCGTTGTGGCTTCATCACGCCAAATCGGCTAAACAGATTACAACACTTTTTGGTACACGGGTATCTCCAGATGGTTATAGGATACTTTTTACCCGACTACGCTGAAGAAATAAAGAGGGGTTACGACATTTTCGCCTCTGCGAACGAAGGCACCTTTTAGTATTTAGTAAATATGTTTTCTATGTATATAGAAAACAGCCAAGACTCAGGATCAAATAGAAATATGTTAGAACCAAAATTCTAGGAACATACAACTTAGGAAAACTAAGGGATAAGCAGGGCTCGAACATTGAGTGCGGATGACGTCAAACGATACATTTCAAATAGTCTTTTCCTAAAAAAATACCACCTAATGAAATAATTATCTTTATTCTGTAAGTAGGCCGCAAGGGCACTTTTACGAGTCTGACTCTACGGCGTTTCCCAAGAGGAGACCACTGTTGAGAAGAAAGCCGAAACAAACTCAACAGTCAGTCATTTTTTCGAATTAACTCCTATATCTATTACAATATTTTTACAGTCAAGGAATTTAATTTACATACCATTTCGTACCTTGTCACAGTCAAAATCAATATGAAAGCCGATAGAGATTCCATATCAATGTCACTATGACAAGGTACGAAAGGGCACACAAATTAAATTCCTTGACCGTACTTAGCCTATCGTAAATATATGTTTTAAGTATAAACTCAATGCGTAGTTCTCCAAGAAAACATATCAAAACTTATAAAAGTAAAAAAATATGATAGAAGATAAAAAATCTAAATATGTTTTTTTATTTAAAACACCTTAAGTACGTTTGATATGCCACCTTATAAGAACCGTGTCCCGGGTAAAAGTAAATTATTTGGCTTCTTTTTTGGGCCATGCATTTTTGTCTGTTAAATAGTCCTCTTCCCTATAATATGCCTCTTTAATTCATTAAGTCTTTGACTGACATTGTCATGCAGATTAACAATAAATAAATTGACATTGTGATTGTTTAGTTATTGTATTTAAAGTTGTTTACTTGTCACATCATCCTGTGTGCAAAATTACGTCAATTTACGTCATGCGCACTAAATGTTCGAGCCCTGGGAATAAAAATAATAGAAAGGTATGTTCCTATTATTGTATTTATTTATCCTTCGAGTTACCAAAGACTTCAAGTGGCCAAGTAGCCTGTTGTGTCTCTTTCAAAGTCTCGTACGTAGTGTGCTCGAATATGGCTGCGTTGTCTGGTCACCGCATTACTCGGTTCATTCAAATAATATTGAGCGTATTCAGAAAAGGTGCCTGAGAATCATGTCGTATAGATACAACCATGACCAAATCCGACTAAATTACGACCAGCGTTTACGAACATTTGGCATTTGTTCCCTTCAGTCACGTCGTATTTTGCATGACATGCTATTTCTACACAAGGTCCTTCACTCTGAAATTGACTCACCCTGTATCCTGTCACATGTCACCTTTAATACACCGCGATTCAGATCGCGTGCCCCTAAAGTTTTCGCTCTGCAGGTATACAAAAACAATACTTCCTAATACAATCCCATTGTAAGAATGTGCCGTCAGTACAATGACCTAGTGGCAAAAGACAAGAATATTGACATTTTCAATCCACGATTTCTGTTCAGGAGGCAGATTGTAGAAGTGCTTTCGCGTTAAACACCTGTTAATATTATTAATATTGTTAATTATTACTCGTAACAATAATGCAAATTAATTCTGTTCTGAGATGCTCAGTAAATAATTATTATGTTATATTTAACAGTTTGGCCATGTTGATAATAGTTATTTTTTTAATTTAGGGTATTTTACGATGTTACTGTATTGTTTTAATCATGTTGTGCATACTTGTTTTGGATGGCATTTTTCTACAAAGCCTGTTCTATGTATTGTTATATGTTATTTTGAATTTTATCTGTTTAGTGTGCCAAATAAATAAAATAAAAAATAAAAATATTATGCGATTGAGCAATCATACCGTCTCAGCGACGACCACGTGTAAAGGTGACGTCAGTCGGTCGGAGCCGGATACAACGAAATTATGTTACAACTAATATACAAGTATAATTTAATTATACCATGGGACTAATCTGTATGGGCAGGGCACATAGTTCGAAGAACCGGTGGTCGTTGGGGCAGAAAGGTTCTCGAGTAGAGACCACACGCATGGTGGTCGGACGACCTGGTTAGGGTTGCGGGGACTCGCTGGATGCGGGTCACCTCTATGTGGAAATCTACTGAAAAGGCCTGTGTCCAGCAGTGGACGCGTCCTTTGGCTGAAATGATGATGACTGATCTCTAATATTCCACCAGCACATTTTGTGTACGAAATTGAAACGCTCCTCCGCGGTCTGCGAATGCATGGTCAAGCACAGGCGCGGATACAGGATTTTTGTGATTTTTCATATATACAATGTTAAAATTGGTTACAGTGCTCGCTAGTGGAGAGGTAATACGTTGGACGCGTAATCCAAAGGTACCAGGTTCGATTCCTGGTGTGACCACGTGTGAGAGCAATCGTATGATTCTTTGCGCTTTGATTTGTATCTATATCACAATATAATATAGTGTTTTGGCCGAGAATCTAAGCTATTTATACTTCGTTTTTTTTTGTATTAAAAAAAAGGGTAAACAATCTTGATGTATCTTTTTATTGCAAAAACAACTTCGAAAAATAAGTCACAGCAAATATGTGACGATTATATAGCAAGGATGGTAATTTACATAAGTTTCATAAGTAATAGTTACTATTTTTTAAAGCGTCATTCTAATGCTAAAAAAACGAAGTCTGCGCTCGGTCAAGCAAGCAGAGATAACGGGCCTGAGTGAACGTGAGTCGCGAAGATGCGATATCGGTGGAACAGCAACGTGATGTGTAATGCGGGCGGTGTGTTGCAGATGTACACGGAGGTGACGGCGGCGGAGCCCTACGACCTGATCGCGCGCGAGAGCTGGGTGTCCGACGGCTCCGAGGCCGACGCGGCCGACAAGCGCGACACGCTCACGGCCGTGTCAGTACCTCCCTCTCCTACCTCATGCTACATTTACACGCTCGGCGAGCTCACAGGACGTAATTATATGTTAAGGGAAGACAGAAATAGCCTCCGCTCACTCTCACATATGACCGCGTCCTGTGTCTTCGTCGAAGCTTGGCAAGCGTGTAAAGTAGCATCACACCAACATACTCGTACCCACCTACTTTGTCTTTCTAGCTTGAAGAATTTTATTGAATTAGCGGAACATTGAAAGGAAGATTTCATATGTTTCTTTTTACAAATTAAGTTGCCCAAAACCAAGGTTTTATTAAAATGCATCTTTATTTAATGTATATATTGCCATGTCTCGTTAAAAAAATTATAGATTTCGGTGCTTTAAATAGTCCTCTTTAAATGCCGAAACAGACCGGATGCGTGCGCAGCACGTGCACGTGCGCGTGTGCGTGGCGTGCGCGTTGTATCGTATGAAATGTCATAGCAGATGGCACACCGCTTGCGCGGCGTGCACGTGCGCAGCGGTGTGTCATCTCTTATGGGTATTATACTTTACAACGCGCACGCCACGCGCACGTCTTCGTGCACGCCACGCACACGCATCCGGTGTGACTCGGCCTTTAGACTCCATTTGTTAATAGGAAGTCAGGAAAGTCTCAAAGCGAATTTAATCCGTACCACTCACAACTCGCGTACCATTATCGGTATCCGACGCGTGCCAGTGTTGAGCGAGAGCGTCACGTGCCGTCTGCGTCCCCAGGGAGGAGTCGGGGCCGGCGCGCGCGCGCGCGCTCACGTGCGGCGCGTGCCGCGGCAAGTTCCCCTCGCGCGTCGCCTTGCGCGCGCACGTGGCCGCCGCGCATGCGCACAAGCAGCCGCCCGCCGGCGTCCGCGTCGCCGCCTCCTACAGCCGCCTCGTCACCGCGCGCGCCATCAAGAAGGAGGACAAGGAGGACGTGCCGCCCGTGCCAGGTAGCGTCCGCACTAGTACACTTGTCTACGAGTACGCTGAAGTGCCCGCTTATGTATAAGACGTGTCCATTTCCCGTTTAACTTTCAACGAAATAGATTGTCTTGAAATCATTCCCTAATCGACCGATCTGAACCGTTTTAGATTGCGTTTAGTCTAACACTGTATATGATAGATAATAGCCGTGGTGTCGGTTTCAGGCGTGATGCTGGCGGACTCGAAGGAGGCGTTGTCGTCGTCGATGCTGCAGTACGAGGGGCTGGAGGCCAAGCCGGCGCTGGACGTGCTCATCAAGCAGGAGCCCAAGCGCCGCCGCCGGGACTTCGTGTGCCCCACCTGCAAGGTACACCCTGCATAGCTTTAACCACCCTTTATATTAGGTACTTACATATGAAATTGGCGTTTGGCGAACTGGCAACTTTGGTTCAAAATATGTGGCGTTCGGCTAGGAATTCCAAATTCAAATTTGTTTCACATTTAAGACCACGTATTTCTGTGTTCGAATTTCGAAATTTATTTGTTATCGCGTCATTTGTTTTTCTTTCACATCGTTCTGTTCACAATATGGAGAACTTAAAATATCGCTATATTTACGAATATGAGTTTCACCTCGGCACCAGTGCTACAGAAACGGCTCGTAGGAATAACAATGCGTATGGGGAAGCTACTGCAAAAGAAAATACGTTATTGAAAATAATTATTGCTTCCAACGTTTCCGTTCTAGAAATTTTGACCTATAGAACATGCCCCGTGGACGGCCGGAGAGACAAGGTTGACAACGAAGAATTAAAAGCAATTGTGGAAGCAGATCCATCGCAAACCACGTCAGAGTTAGCGGCAGGCTTCGGTGTGAGCGATAAAACCATTTTGATTCACTTGAAACGAATTGGAAAAGTGAACAAACATGAAAAATGGGTACCGGGTATTATTTTTGTCGCTTTTCTTAACTAAATATAAAAATACCGTTAAAACTATTTCAAAATGTGAAATTTAAATCGACCAAGAAATAAGCAAGATATAGGCATTTTAAACTACTAATTAGACGGAGAGGTCCGATATGCACTGTTACGTCATCGTGCACTCTGCCCATATAAACTCCATATTAAATTCTGTTTTGCTAGAAAGAGATAGAATGAAATGTTTGATGGCTTATATCTTGGTTATTTTTATAGTTATTCGAAAATTTATTTGTCTACTGTTTGTTACATGAATGAGCTTTTAATAAAGTAACAATTAAAATTCATGAATATTCCCAATTGAGCCACACAAACAAAGAAACACGCGTCGAGTGTTTCGTTTCACTTCTCAACCGGCACAATAATGAAGGCATTTTGAATCGTATCGTTACTTGTGATGAAAAATGGATCCTGTACGACAACCGGAAACGTTCTTCACAATGGCTGAACCCAGGTGAACCAGCCAAATTCTGCCCGAAAACAATCACGGCTAATGTGTATTGTCAATAATTGCAAACGATAATGGAAAAGCTAGCCATTAAACAACCCAGACTGGTCAATCGATCTAGCCCACTGCTGCTTCAGGACAGGTCGACACATACGGTACCTTTGACGACCGCAAAACTAAGGGAGCTGCGACTGGAATGTCTTCGACACCCACCATACTCCCCGGACCTTGCTCCAACTGATTACCATTTTTTTCGGAATTTGGACAACTTCATGCACGGAAAAAAATTCAATTCTCACGAGTCTGTACAAACGGCCTTCAAAGATTTTATTGATCTCGCTCACACATTTTTTTAGGAAAGAAATCAATGAACTACCTTCGAGATGACAAAAGTGGATAGATAGCCATGGCACATACTTTGACTAAATAAAAAAATAGTTTCATAAAAAAAAAACTTTTTAATTTCTGTCATATGAAACGTCAATTTCATATTCCTTACATTACCTAATACTAATTACAATTGAGCTGCAATCTGCGATAGCAAACTTGGTCCGCGGAAGAGAAAAAAATCATAATCCTATTTTATTCTTCAGTGTAGTCGGGTAAAATGTATCCTATAACCATCTGTTCTGCCGATGTGGCGTGATGAAGCCGCGATGACACATCGCGCTCAAAGATACCTTGCCTCGTACTGCCGTCTCTGATTATTCTAAATTTATAAAAAAATAAATTGTAAACTGTACTCGCCCTAAACGGTATAAATATTATTGATTAGTCTATTTTTCTGAAAAATATTTATTAGCAAGTCAACAGCCGAGTGCTTGCGGCGCCATATTGTTTTATCTGTCAAACTGGCGAACTAGTTGTTTTTATTTAATAAATAAATATTACGGGATAATTTTACACAAATCGAACTAGTCCCACGGTAAGCTCAATAAGGCATGTGATAGTACTAGATGACGATATGTGTCAGTGCATCTGGAAAGGTACCTTGTTTCAGGTATTGAGTTATGCATAGTTCTAAAAAGTAGATTAAATTTTCTATCAATACAAAAAAGAATAATTACTGTAGGTGGAACCACTATTTTTATATAATTTTTTGAATTTTCGACTTCCGAAATGCACAAGTTGAGAAAATTGCATTTAAAGTTTATAGTGGCAAAAAACACACTTCTACTTCGAAGTTACATAGTGAAGGGTATAATCATAATCTTTGAATGTTAAAGAATTATAATAAAGGTGAATTGTCTAAAAATACATGTTAATTATTCTGATTTCTTAGGTTGAACATGCCAGGGTGGAAGAAACACGAAAGTGTTAATTATACCCAATTCAAAAAATAACGAGATTAAAACTGTTAGTTTCTCATCATAGTTACAATTTTGGCATTTTGGGACAATTGAATGAAAGAAAACTCCATAATCATAAAGAAATTTAATAATTACCGCATTTATAACAATTACAAAAAAAGATCACTTATAATATTAAAAACCAACAAAATAATTTGTATATTCATGCTATATCACAAGATCAAATGGTAATTAGCGTGGTGTACCACAATGGTATAATAGAAATGATGTTAAAGCAGTTTTTTTTTAACAATAAAGTTTAGTGCCCCGGTCGAAACTTTTGTATGGAAACGTAACTAGGGTACCTTGTCACGACATTTACTAAACTTTAGTAACTTAAACTCGAAGATCACTATTTTAGTACCTATAATGCGAGAAATATCTTTAACAAAATGTTATTTAGGATAATTATAGCTGAAATCAATGTATTCTTATTTATAAAAACTTCTGTTTTAGTCGTGTAAGACATCAAGTTTAGCATTTTACTAAACTGGGTACCTTGTCACGCTAAGTCATTATCTTACATAAATGGAGTAACTAGAAAAAATAACTCAATTGTGTACATAACTGCACCTAATTTATGATTATGATTTATCAGTCTTTCAATTAATATTATAATACTAATTATATACGTCAAACAACTAAAATCACAGCTCAATTTTTCATTGACTAAATTCGAGATCAACAAATTAATTATTATTAATATAGAAACAACTCATGACGCGACCTTCGTATGGTTTTATTAGGAGAAATATACTTAATCGGTATTTTCCCTCAATCTATCCTCAGCATGGTCGCGTCACGAAACACGTTAGTGAAGGTGCAATTCTGTATCGATATCGATGAAATAGGCTTGGTGAAATATTCCGGGAATGTTTATTTAAATCCAAATACTTTGTTTTAGTACAAATCAAAATGAAACAGTTAATGTAATGTCGAGGTCTGTAATAATAGAATTATTGGATTTTTTAATATAGCGCAAATTCTCAGAGAATTCCACCAAACCTAATTTATTTAAATCGTCCTTAAAATAATTAGTATATAATTTACCGTTACCTAATTTTCAATTACCTTTTATATTTCATTGATTATTATTCATTGAGTTGTTATACCTGTTATGAAATTAAATTATCTACTTGAAAGTCAAAAATCAATCTCTCCGCGTTACATATATATAATAATTATAATTTAATTATTTTGCTATAGACCGATCCTATACCTTATCTTAGAAAGAGGTAGTTGACTACCCGCGATGGAAATATTGACAAAATTATTCAAAATTTAAAGGCTTTTAAGACATGGCGTGACAAGGTACCCTGACTACTAAACTTTATAGTCGGAGAAATATACTAAAAAACATAATTTTACTGATATTCTTGTACACACGTGTGGGGTTATTTACATCCTAAGGATGTAAATAACCCAATTATAACACAAACCCATTTTGGCACTTTTTCACCAGCTTCCACAAAAACTCGTGTAACTCGGTAACTAGATGTCGTGACTAGGTACCTTTCCAGATGCACTGACACATATATTCAATAGATATATTACTTATATACATAGAAAACATCCAAGACTCAGGAACAAATATTAATGGTCATCATACAAATATTTGCCCTTACCGGGATTTGAACCCAGGACCTCAGCTTCGCAGGCAACGTTACTCCCACCAAGTTAAACCGGTCGTCAAGTTGGCTCGAGCTTGTCACGAGCGGCATTTGGTGCGCGAAGTATCCCCGCGAGGCTAACGCCGATTTCTCCGCGAGGCTAATCGCTCTGTGTGGACGAGGCTATTGATGAACCGCTGGGCATTCTTACTGTGACTTCTAATCTATACTATTATAAAGTTGTAAAAATGAAATGTGTGTACATTGAAGATATTTTCAAAAAATAATTGTTACGGACTATTTGGAGGTCACTAAAAGGAGAAATAGTTTTTTTGGCTTTTATGTATGTTTGTATGTGTCGTTGTGGCTTCATCACGCAAAATCGGGTAAACAAATTTCATCAATTTTTTGTACACGGGTAGCTGGGTATCTCCAGATGGTTATAGGATACTTTTTACCCGACTACGCTGAAGAAAAAACGAGGGGTTATGACTTTTTCTCCTACGCGGACTAAGTTGCGGGCATCTTTTAGTTTGTTCATAAATAATCATGTGTAACGGTAAAAACAGGAGGACCAAGGGTCGGAGGCGGCGTTCCACCTGCACTTAAAGCTGCACCCGCTGGAGTGCCTCACCTGCGGCAAGTGCTTCTTCCGCCGCGCCAACCTCGCGCTGCACATCAAGACGCATCTGGGCATCAAGAACTTTAAGTGAGTACCGCCATCAGATCATAGACTAACTCTTTGCAGTTTCAATCGCCACTCAGTTCAGCTTGGAATTATTTCAAAATAACGCTCAACTCGAAATAATCAAACTAAACAAGCACCTGTTTATAATGGGTATGAAACAGCCCCCCTATTGCTTAACGCATTTGACGTTCGCAATCAGAATCAAGTGTCATGATTTTGTATGGGCTATGACAGTTGATTTGAATACCAATTGTCAAAATGTCGTTAGGCAATAACCCCCCAGGACGCAGTATGCAGATTCTGCGAAAAGACAGAGGAGACTGCAATGCATATCCTCTGCTTCTGTGGACCACTCATGAGGAAAATATGTATCTACCTAGGGCAACATGTCGTGCCCACGGAAGAGATACAACACTTTACTGCCCAAAGAATCTGGGAATTCCTAGACTCGACGGGCCTCAGTAGTGAACTCTAATATAGGGCTGCCACAATAGAACAAATCTGGTCGAAGCGGCATACAGAAGGCCCACAAATGAACAATAATAATATCTCGTAATCTTTACCTTCGAAAACGAAGCACCGGTGACAACTTCACAAAATATTTATTTTATATTATTGCTCCATCATGAAATCCAAACTGAAGATGCAAGTAGATAAAAGTAATCCTTCGATCACTCCTATGTTCAGCTTTTACTTGTTCAAGGACCATTAAAACACGAGGACTGACAATCTCTATACTAAAAGCCGTTCCCCGATATGTATAACGCCATCTATGTATAAGAATTATTATTTACAATTATTCAACTTTGCAGGCTTGACACAGTATTTAAATGTTACAATTTATTTATTATCACCCATTTACGAACTAATTGTTACTTCACTAGGTTTTTTTGTTCAATTATACCATTGTCCAATGTTTAGTTTTAAGGCGCCATCTAGTTTTTGCCAGAATATCTCATTGCGATTGGAGCACGATCCAAAGTATGATAACTGAGAGTCCTCTCATTTTAATGCTCCTCGACTAGTTTAATTGTATTGGTGAGATATTGTATTTATGAACTATGATTCGCTTGTCGGTTATTTTTGTCAGAAAATAGGCTATTTGACAATTTTTTTTGAGGTATGTTATAAAACGGCGTCTTAATAATAGAAATATTGGTGAAACAACTACTCCAATATCATAAAAACTCCCCGAGGTACAACGACGTTAAAAGCACATTTTTGGACTTTCCCAAAAAACGCTTCATACTAAAGCCTACAAGCTGTGACGTCACACGCTTGTATCTTGTATAGGAAAAATAAGAACTTTGTTCTGCAACTATGTTAAAACTTGCGTTTATCGAAACGGTTTTATAAGAAAAATTACAAAACATTTTATGGATTATTGAATATTATTAGTTAATATTTTCTTCTGTTTCCGCGATTATTACTCATTGAAATAAAACAACGCGATATAATCCGTTAAATTGTTTTATTTCAATGGGTATTATTAGTTGTTAATATTTTCGTACTTTAAAAATGGACTTTCCCACCCAATTTTAAAGACTCATAAAACAAGCTACACGCAAGGTATCGAACTGAAAATTTTAACGTAGTTTTTCATTTTGCTTGTTTTATCAGGTTCTTATATAATTTTAACATTTGTTTCCTACTGTCAAAAACCCTATTTCAAATGTGAGAGTGTAAAAGTGATATCAGACGGCTCACTTTTCTTTCATATTCATATTTAATTTTGCACCTTTCATTCAAAGTGACACGTGTGAACGAAAAGTGAAACAAAATGCCGAATGAATTCATTAGTTAACCGATCCGACGGTGTTGGATATTTTCATTCGGCATCATTAATTCCCATATTTCATTCGTCTCCATATTGAAAGAGACTACGGACGAATGTGGCTTAGTCTATTACACCTATACTATTTATTATTATTATTTATATTATGAAGTTGTAATAATGAAATGTCTGTACATTGAAGATATTTAAAAATAATTGATTGTTACGGACTATAAAAAAAAAAAACTCTTTATTTTTGGACAACTTAATGGTCCATAGGATGTTAGTAAGCAGAATGGGAATACTTAATAATCTATGTTAGCAGTTACCAATATTTATAATGTTATTATAATAACTAGCATAGCCAGCTGGTTCACCGAAACGCACGCGCACTCGGGGCATGCAGCTCGTTGAACCTGCCGCGTACGGCGCGGTCCTGCCTGCCCGCCGCTACGTGCAGGAGACTGTCGGGGCTCGTCCTCACTCGGCTTACAAGAGACCCAACTTTCTTGTGCATGAGCGCAAAAAAATCGTCTGTGTGTGCGTTAGCAAAAATGCCGGAGGCACTACAGTATCGAGGAAGCCCCACCATCGCCCGGCACAGGTTGTTGTGCAGTATGCGCAGGGCCCTGTAGGCTTTTTGGGTGTAACTAGTCCATAGACTGCTAGTGTAAAATGTTTGGCAAAATGCCTTGAAAAGCGTGACCTTGAGTGTACAACCAGCAAATCTACGAACCAGCATGTTCCCTCTCACGGACAGTGCCCTACGTTCTCTTTCTATGTCAGAGTCATCCTTTAACTCCTCATTCACAATGTGCCCCACGTATCTAAATTGCGAGACTCTCTGCAATGGTGAACCATTATTATTTGGGGGTCATAAAAACGAAAAATATTTTTTTTGGTTTTTATGTATGTTTGTATGTGTCGTTGTGGCTTCATCACGCAAAATCGGCTAAACGGATTTCCACAATTTTTGATACACGTGTAGCTGGGTATCTCCAGATGGTTATACGATACTTTTTATCCGATTACGCTGAATAAAAAACGACGGGTTATGACTTTTTCTCCTCCGCGAACGAAGTCGCGTGCATCTTCTAGTGGATGACTGAAACTAAAAATTAAATTATATCTAAAAAGGGCCCCCGCGGCACGGTACCAAAAATACTGGCAGCATTTCCTCGCTGTATGGCGATACCGATACGCCGAGCGAGGAAGCCGCCAGCCCTTCGGTCGCCTGAAGTGAACCGTTCGGTATCACCTTAATCTGGCTCGGGAAGGTTCGGTCGGGTGAGTCTGATTGCGAACACGATCGGTTGCAGATGCGAGGTGTGCGAGAAGCGGTTCCTGACGCGGCAGAAGCTGATGGAGCACCACAACACGCACACGGGCCGCGCGCCCTTCAAGTGCACCGTCTGCGACGACTCCTTCCGTCGCTACTCCAACATGGTGCAGCACAGGTGCGTGTGCGGCCGCCCGGCTGCAGCCGCCACACCGGCCTCCCACTGCGATATATCCGCGCAATAAGCAGTGCTCCCACCGCCGACGAGAAAGCGGCCAACTATCGACTATTCTCACGCCCGACTCGCTCGAGATACGCTCAATAGATGTGGACTCCGTGACAAAAGAGATACATATATGAGAGAGTTCTCGCCGGCGGTGTGGACAGCCAGCGATGAACTATTAATATATGTGTCTTTTATTAACACGGGATCTATATCTTTCGTTCGTTTCTTGGGCGAGAAAATCGCTGATAGCTAATCGCTTCCTCGCCCTTGGTGGGACCAGTGCCTAATCGACATCAGTCGCGTTCAAACAGAGCGAGCCGCCTCGCGAGGCAACAGCTGTGTGTTTGTGCCTCGCTTGTCAGTACTCAAAGATGCCTCGGTCGTTTGCCGCAAGCACTGTATTGCCTCTGTCAAATTTATGATAGGTAAAACAAAATGGCGCGACACTTACGTATAACGAAATCACGATGTCATTGTTGCTGGGTGTTCTTATTTATTTAGATATTTTCGATTAGTCTTCTACTTTTTATAAAATCTTTGGTAGAAAGGCAACAGCCCAGTGTGTGCGGCACTATATTGTTTTATCTGTCAAAGTGGTGAATGATTTGGCTCTGCTCGCCGCACGTGGCATTCCGTGTGCTAAATATTATCCTCGCGAGGCTGTCGCACACGGCTTATGCTGATTGCCTCGCGCGGCGAATTATTCGCGAGGCGGCTTCCTCTGTGTGGTCGCGGCTATTGAAAAAAGTGCATTTCCCTAAAACACATTTTTTTTATTTAACGTAAGCATACATTTCGTTTCGTTCGTACAGTTTGCAATCGATTAATAAATTAGTTTTTTCCGAAATGTAAATTCTGAAATTGTATACCTCGTTCAATAAAAAGGCGGGTAAAAGTCGGATTTAATATTTGAGAAACTTGTCTACTCATATCTGAAATGTTCGTAATATAAATGTCGATGGTATAAAACTCCGTATTACCGAAGCTATAAAGGATATTGGGTAAATTGCCTGTTACTGGCCAAAACGCAAAATACGATGTAAGCAGGGTCTAGAGATGAAAGAATGTACTAAAATAAGACTTTATTAAGTAGCCTATGACCTTCCTCGGAACTTCAAACTATTTTCATACCAAATTTCATCCAAATCGGTTCAGCGGTTTAAGCGTGAAGAGGTAACAGACAGACAGACAGACAGACAGTCACACTTTCGCATTTATAATATTAGTATGGATAATTACATGTTATAAAACTAAAATAACCCTGGAGTATTTTTTACAAAACGTGTAGTAAACGCCAGGAGAAATCGTGGCCCAGTATTTAACTTATCTGGCCGGTCATTGGCAGTCAGTCTAGCGTATGCTATAATATATCACTTTAAAAGTTGTCATAATCTGCGCTCGGCTCAACACTCGCTCGACTATCACGTAGAAAGCTAATTCGGAAGCGAGTGTCTCGTCGAGCGAGCCTCGGTACCGGCGAGTAACGCGACCGCCCGCAGGGACCGGCACCACCTGCACAAGAAGGGCAAGGTGCGCGACTTCGTGTGTCCGTGCGGCGCCGTGCTGCACTCGCGAGCCAAGCTGCGCTGGCACCGCGAGACGCACAGCGACAAGCCGCTCGCCTGCCTCCACTGCAGCGACAAGTTCGTGCACGCCGCCTCGCTCACGAGGCACGTGCGACGCTCGCACAACGAGTACTACCTCGACGCGCAGCGCCAGGGCAAGGCCGAGAACGTCAGCTGCCCCGTCTGCAAGCAGGTACGCCTGCCTCCACTGCAGCGACAAGTTCGTGCACGCCGCCTCGCTCACGAGGCACGTGCGACGCTCGCACAACGAGTACTACCTCGACGCGCAGCGCCAGGGCAAGGCCGAGAACGTCAGCTGCCCCGTCTGCAAGCAGGTACGCCTGCCTCCACTGCAGCGACAAGTTCGTGCACGCCGCCTCGCTCACGAGGCACGTGCGACGCTCGCACAACGAGTACTACCTCGACGCGCAGCGCCAGGGCAAGGCCGAGAACGTCAGCTGCCCCGTCTGCAAGCAGGTACGCCTGCCTCCACTGCAGCGACAAGTTCGTGCACGCCGCCTCGCTCACGAGGCACGTGCGACGCTCGCACAACGAGTACTACCTCGACGCGCAGCGCCAGGGCAAGGCCGAGAACGTCAGCTGCCCCGTCTGCAAGCAGGTACGCCTGCCTCCACTGCAGCGACAAGTTCGTGCACGCCGCCTCGCTCACGAGGCACGTGCGACGCTCGCACAACGAGTACTACCTCGACGGGCAGCGCCAGGGCAAGGCCGAGAACGTCAGCTGCCCCGTCTGCAAGCAGGTACGCCTGCCTCCACTGCAGCGACAAGTTCGTGCACGCCGCCTCGCTCACGAGGCACGTGCGACGCTCGCACAACGAGTACTACCTCGACGCGCAGCGCCAGGGCAAGGCCGAGAACGTCAGCTGCCCCGTCTGCAAGCAGGTACGCCTGCCTCCACTGCAGCGACAAGTTCGTGCACGCCGCCTCGCTCACGAGGCACGTGCGACGCTCGCACAACGAGTACTACCTCGACGCGCAGCGCCAGGGCAAGGCCGAGAACGTCAGCTGCCCCGTCTGCAAGCAGGTACCTCCGCCCGTTCCCGCCGACCGCTCCCGACTCTATGGTCATGTGGTCTTATCTAAAAGACAAATTTCAAATAATAACGACCCGTCGACCGGTTTGTTGTCCGCCCTGATTCCACTCCAAAGAGATCATCATTCAGAGATACTTGCAACAATCGTCGATCCTACCGACTGCGCCAGTTAGATCGACCTGAAAGTGGACGGCGGGAGTGTAGTGAATATTTTATAAATTTGTTCGATATGAAATATATTTAAAGTAATTCGGTATTTTTAATGTAAAATGAGTATCTTTAATGTAGTCTTTCGTCGCATCATGCCGGCGAAAAGGATTTTTTTGCCGAAGGTCACGTGAATTTAGGTGAAGTTAGATCGTAAAGTGCGGGCTCGCGTTGCAGGTGTACCTGCGGACCAACCTGCGCGCGCACCTGCTGACGCACAGCGGCAAGCGGCCGTACGCGTGCGTGGTGTGCAGCAAGGCCTTCACCACCAAGTGGAACCTCAAGCTGCATCGCTGGACGCACATGTCGCGCTCCGCCAAGCCCTACAAGTGCTCGCTGTGCAAGGTACGCTCGCTCTGGACGGTACAGACCGTGGACTATAGAATGGTAGGGAAGACAATATCTAAATATTAGAAGGACGACAGATTGAGTAGTATTTCGAGAAAAGTCTCTGGTACGTAATTTATGACATGACCGGACCTGAGAAGCAACGGCTATATTCATTTCATACGAACTAGCTACTCTAGCGCCATTCTGGACGGCTTCGCAACTATTATTTACTGCTTTCCGTTGGACACTTTCATCTGTTTTCCTAAATGAGATTGGCCGTCTTACCTTTCTGTACTCCAGAATGTACAAACCGTACATTATGGAGGTAATGACCACCCTTGGGCTCCGGGTAGTGTTGTAAAAGACTGAGTTCTTGGAGTCCTTTAATTACGACCCGGCTCATTACGTGACTGGACTCAATTCGTTAGAACTCTGTTTTAAACGATTTTTTTAAGGATTCCGTAAATGAGATTCCTTACGGATTGTAAAATGGTCGTAATTTTTTTAGCTCGTCATGGGTATCGTTTTGTATTTCAAAAATGATGAAAATCATGGTCGCCATCTTGAAATTCAAAATAACTGCCAATTTTGTGTGTTCAACTTTCGGCATCAAAAAGTAATGTAATTTTTGTATCGGCCAGGGCGCCTTCATCCGGCAGTCGGAATACGTGTCGCACATGAACGCGCACAAGTCGGTGCGGCCCTACACGTGCAACTACTGCGGCTGCCAGTTCATCCGCAAGTACAACTGTCAGCGGCACGTGCGCGAGCACGAGACCGCCAAGAAGTTCGTGTGCAAGGTGCCCGAGTGCGGCAAGTCCTTCCACCGCAGCTACTACCTCTCCGAGCACATGAAGGTCCACAGCGGAGCCCGGCCCTTCGCCTGCAGCATCTGCGGCAAGCTGTCCAGCAACAAGTCCAACCACAACAAGCACGTCAAGATCCACCACGCGCGCGAGCCCGTCGCCAGCGAGGCGTAGCGTCGCCGGCCCGGAGCCTGCAGCATCTGCGGCAAGCTGACCAGCAACAAGTCCAACCACAACAAGCACGTCAAGATCCACCAGTGTTCGCCGTACTAAAGTTTCAAAACTGCTTTAACACGTCGTCGATACGTACGTGTCGCATGCGGCTGTCGCGAAAATAGGCTCACTGTAACACCTCGAGTGGCGTAAAACTAGCCAGCGTATACCTGCGTGCGGGTCGGACTTCGTGCTTCCTCGAGAACTTTTGTTTAATGTGATCGAATTTTATGAATTCGTTTTCATTCATTTTTGTAATCGGATCGACTCGATATTTTCACTGTGCAATAAGGCACTAATGAAAAACGGAGAGGTGACCTGCTGATCTTCGTTGTATATCCGGATCTTGATTTAGCTACCATCGATCTTGGTGACATTCAACACTCTGGTAACAGTAAGGATTCTTACAAATAATATTTCGTCGACGTTATTCAACTAAATATTATAATGAATTTAAATTTTCACCAGTCCATCGACATTTCCCAAGAGGAGAAGAGTTGAAAAGAAAGCCGAAAGAAACTCAACAGTCAGCATTTTTTTCTAAATAATTCATAATGAATTAATGACCTTTATTCTGTAAGTAGGCCACAAGGGCACTTTTACAAATCTACGGCATTTCCCAAGAGGAGACCACTGTTGAGATCCGATCGATATATTGAAAATTGCTTCACGGACGCAATTATTGAACTGAACACTTCGCGAAAGTTATTTTATGATTAAATAATGTCATCCGAGTGTTCCCAATGACGTACATTAGCGATACTGAATGGGACCGTTCACGTATCGCGCCGCCAGCTCGCGGGCTGCGCGGGCTTGTAAATATCTAGTTAAAATTTAATTGGGATTCTAAACTGTAAATACAGGACCAAGTGCACGCGGCGGAGCATTTACCGACGGGCGGCGCCGGAACTTGTCCATTCCAATATATTGAATACGATGGACTTCCACCGGGGCCTCGGTGGCACACCGACTGCGGTACGCCGCAGGAACTACTAATAAATGGGGTTCAACATTACTCAACCGAAAGGTGTGTGCCTTCCTCGTTCGTTTTCAATATGTACTCTTTCCCGAAACGTGCGCGTTAATTTGACTGCATGTTTTCCAACGATGCCTTAAGGTCTGTCCGCACCCGAGCGGCGCTGCGCCTGCGCCGCCCGCGACGCGCCTGCGCGTTCCGCACGCCAAGTGACAATACTGTGCGCGAGCGATTCGCGGATGGACTTAAAATTCGTTTCGAAAGTTTTTATCTGCTCTCACTTTTTTCATGCGATATATTTTTTTATTGATACCATTGTGCGTGTAATTTCAATACGGGGTGAAAATTGTTGACGAAAATAAAATAAATAATTGCTATTTTTTTTTTTTTTAAGTACGACGTGTCAACAACCAGTGTCGAATGTGCTATGGTCCAAGATTAATGTATACGTCACCGGGACTAAACGATATTTTATATACTGCAGACTGAATCTTCCCTGTCTCTACCCACGTCGTTTGCTTGAACATAAGTGATAATGAGCAAGTCGTGAGAAAGCATACATCACAAAAAAAGTTGAAGTCGATAAAATTATTTATCGTTCTTTTACATGGAAAACAGCAAGACTAAGTATATAATTTATCACATGCATTTTCCACTACAGTTGTTGGGGATTTGGTTACCAATTTTTAGGTATCAAAAATAGTATATTACTTGTAAAATTTTGAAAGCGTATACAAAAGGATTTTTTTGTAAAAAGTATTGTTTGCAGTTCACTTTCGATGTTATCTCAGCAACTATTCAAATTACTTACATAATAGTGTCAATAAAAAAAATATCGCATGAATGGAGTCAAAGCAGCTAAACTAACCTTTTCTTTAAAATAAATGTAATTTAAAGCAAATGCTCTTCAATAGAGAAAGCTTACATAACGTAGTCTGCGCAGATAAAGCGGGAACGCACGTTTATCGGGAAAGTGATTGTGTAAGCCTCAAATCTAGTTCGGACTAGGCTAGTATTTTAGTGCAAGTTCATACATTTGCTACTAAACGCGGGTGCGAAATGTATGAACTCGCACAAATCATTAATCAAAGTGTGAACAGGGCTGAAGGCGGAGTGTCGCGTGACGTTGTAGTCACGGTGTGTCGCCGCGCCACGCCCTCTGTAGGATATGATTAGTCGAATTCTGGGCATTTCGGTGCGGTACCCCGCTCGTACCAACTTCTATTTATTAAGTTATTTTGGGTTATATTACGCCGGCGCGAGTTGGAGAAAAGTGAAATTCGAACTTACTTTGATTTTTCCGAAAATGCAATCTCTAGATGATAATAATCATTACTAAACCTAGAGATTTTTCTGGCAGGAACGTCAGGTGCTAGTGTTTGACATAAAATGTATAAATAAGACGTCGCTTTACGTCCATGGTCTCGAAGGGAACACACGTCAATTTCCTTCGAGACCATGGACGTAAGTCGAGACGTCGGAGTTATAGAACCATGAAATTTGGTCGGCATATGCCGACGCTGGCGTCAGTGGTACAAATTTTCATTGACGAGATTTGCCGTCAATGGCAATGAAAAAAAATGACTTAAAGGAATACATAGTATGTGGTAGCTACCGATAAAATTGAGCAACTCATATAATTGCATCAAATCGTGATGGTTTTATTACTTGATTCTTGAAGTAAACGATCTATTTTTTTTATCGGTATTAATGTGCAATGCGATAGATTGGGACATTAATATGTCACACTTCATTGTCATAATGAATGAGAAAAGTTTTGATTACTTAATTCTTATCCTTAACGTTGGTATTAAAGTAGAAGAATGAAAGTACGCGTGTTTCGACTTTGCTACTTTTTTATTAAAGTAAATATTTTCATAATGGCTACTACATACTATGTATTCTTCTAAGACGTTGCAGTTGTACGTATCTATAACAGGATTGTCGATGTTATTGTTATGTCAAGCACTAGCCACCAGAAGTTCGTGCCAGATAAATCTCTAGGTATAATCGTTAATATACATCGAAGTCGCCCAATATTGTTGAGGTAACTAATGATGGCGACACTAGTTGATCGTGCCGGACGTGTGATACTGTTTTAAAAATATCGTGTGTATGGCTTGGCTTGTTTTCAGTTGTATTTTAAGACGACTTCACTTTTCCCCGCTCGTCCCAGTCGCGACGCGATTCTCATACGCAGCCGGTGCACAAACCTTGCGTTCTTAATAGAGAAGGCGGAACCAGTTGTTTCTCATGGCTGTAACCGGTTATACCCGGTTTTACAGTGACGGAAGAACCGGATTCGCTTTATCTGGTTATCGATTTGTTTACTGTAAATATATACTATCTAATTTTGTTATATTATAGTTTACTTATACTTTAAATTAAAACTTAAGATAATTCTTTATAAAACACATGTTCAATAATAAGTCGATGCCACTATCCGGGCGGTTCCGAGTCAATGAGTGTGATAATGATAATAGACAAATGATCGTTGTACAACTAAGTTATACAGTTACCGTATTTTTTTTTATCTTGCAAGCCGATATTATACCACATTCAGTGGTCGATTTGATTTAAATTTCGGTAAATTATATGTATATAGAACCGGAAATACGGAAGCTTCCACTTTTGTATGAAGTATAGATTTTGTATTTCTGTGTTTTCGTGACAGTGCTTGCTGGTGGAGAGGTTGACACGTTGGACACGTAATACAAAGGTACCAGGTTCGATTCCTGGTGTGTCACCGTGCTTGACCAATCGTGTTTTTCTTGGCGCTTTGATCTTTGTTTCTTTATCACTAAAGCTTGCATCTTCCAGTAAAAATAGCCGTTACTGTGATCGGTTTATTTTCATTGGCTCGGAATGGAGGTGTTGACACTCGCTATGATTGTATTTGCTGAATGGAAACCGACAAGTATCGACAAGTTTAATAGATGCCCGTCCATCATCACCATTAGCAAATGCAAGCGAGCAGTGCAGTGGAACCGGATGTAGAATAACAAAATACGTGGTATTGGCCCCGGCCGGGCTGTGCCCGCGGCGAGACGAAGTGCAATGGCGATTTTTGACCTTATTGTTGTTTTTTTTTTATTTTCTTTTTGGGTATAATTTTCACAATGGCACGAGGAGAGGACTCCCACGACAGTATGCCATAAATTGTCCTCTCTGATGGTGAAATTCATGTCCAACGCGCCGAACACAATTGCAAGTTGTGATGTTTAAGAAAATTTAAATTTAATAGTCATTGTTCATGCAAACTTGAACTTATATGATAATTAATTTCCGTTCACATCACTCAGTTGCGTTTAGCGGTGCGCCGGATTCGAATTAAACTTAACGTTAAGATCCAATTTGTGTTTATTTTTACTGAATAACATCACATGTAGTGTTGATATCGTGAATGGGTCTAAAGTTTGCACATTACCAGTCTTATGTACGTTAGCAATATTATGTCGTGGAACCCATAAAATGACAATTTATTCATATTTTTCTACGAAAACGGTGATTTGTTTAATACATTAGTCCAATCCAAGGCGATGTGAAATTATTTTTTATAACACTTTCATTCGGTTGATTTATAAAGCAATGGATTTGATCAAATTAACTGTTACTAATTCTGATTAAAAGTTCGAAATCAAAACTTTCACGTAGTTACCGGGCTGTGCAGCGGGCATCAAATCGTCTGTAGCATCCGAAGGACCATGTTAGGTCTCCATGTATGTTTAAGCCTACAGGAATGGCACTGCGGCCGCTGCAGGCTGTTTGCTGCGCCTGCGCCGACAGCCCCGCGGCGGCGCCCACACGTCGAGGCGCCGGCGCCACGCCTCGGACCACGCCAGCTGTGTTCAATTGTTCATACGACACCGTATTCTTTAATTTCATGTAAAACAATGATCTCGTATTTTTTTTAAACAACACGTTAATGTTTTGTTTTTTTTTTTTAAGTATAATTCTTACGTTAAGCATTTAGTTGTAACTCGCTCTGTACTCGGTTCTTAGAGAAATTGGTTATTTATTTTATGTTAGTTAAAGGTAATTATAGTTTAATTGTTGTAAATAATATGTATGTATTTTATAACGTGGGTCGTACACCAAAACTCGGTTCGGCGGGGTCACTGAACTGAAAAGTTTGTGTCTGCAATAAATTATATTAAGATTGCCTCTGCCCTTTTATTTATGGACCTAGCTGGAGATGTGAGATCTGCACTGCGCAACTGCTGTGTCCTACTGACTCACGGACTACTTCGCCTGGCACCATAGATGGCATCTAATAAATGTCACTAATGATGTAAAGGGTATCTCGTCGCCAAAAAAGTAAAAAATAATAATAATAAGTAATACTATATATTATATGTATATAGAAATGTGGAGTGTCCGTGGTGAAAACTTTAAATTAGGAGGTGTAAAAGTGGTCAACATATAAATGTTTTGGAAGTGTTACGGGTCTCCAAATGTGAAAGACAGAAATTAAAATATAAATACTACATTAGAGAAGTGACTAACAGTCATCACAACTAAGGCTACCATACATAACAGTATGTATTCAGTATGTCAAAGAAGTATAAAACAAATGTATTATAATTTGAATGAAACAGCCTGTAACAGAAAAGCCATAAGCAACACGCAGACCTCTCTGGGACACTGCCCGTAAGTTATGACGGCTTACGAGACGGAATAACTGGCCCTGGACCTTTGTCTATTATATGAGAGAAGTGACTTTTAAGCTATCAGACATCAACTAGTATACGTAACTTTACATCTTTATTAGTATGAGCACAAAGATGTGTGACGATGTATTTGGCGGTTTGACTGTTACAGAATATTTGCTGATTACCTAAACTGAATAAAAGTTATGAATGAAGCGAAGTGGGACATGGCGCGACTGTCACCTCTGGCCCCAGATACGTCGGTGACTCAGTCATATCTGCAACAATGGCCCGCTCTTGTGCTCATTATTTACACGCATTTTCCGGAAATAAAACCGGCCAAGTGCGAGTCGGACTCGCGCGCCGAGGATTCCGTACAAAATATACGCTACAACGGCCGTATGTATGAAAATCCAATATTAGCAGAGCTCTACTCCTAAGCAAAATGTAGGCGGTGTTCATTAATTTTATATTGGTTTTTGGCATACACAGGTAGACATAAAATTATTCTGTTTTTAGTATTTGTTGTTTTAATCTGTGAAAATTCTTACTGTCTAACTACACGGTTCATAAGATACAGTCTGGTGACAGAAAGACAGACGGACGGAGGGACAACGGAGTCTTAGTATTGGGGTCCGCCGTTTTACCCTCTGGGTACGGAACCCTAAAACCGTTATTACGAAGCGCCCGAAAGACGTGTATTGATAAACGGCTGCTTTGACCTCTCGGCCCCCAGCGTTATATCCTATCCTATATTGTCCCGAGAGCCAATACGCTGTTTGCGTCAGGCAACAACTAATGTTGGAATTACGTATTTATTATAGTTTCTTATTGTATAACAATATAATGTATAGCTTTCTTATCACAAAAACGCTACACATTTCATATACTAGAAATTTAATCTTGTATAATATACTTCTGGATTGAGGGTGTAGCTGTGCACACAGACCAGCGGAGTATCATGGTGATCGCATTTAATTTTCCTATAGGAATGGATTACTAGAATGTGCCCGGAACTTGACGAGAAAAAGTCATAACCCGTCTGTTTTTCTTCAGTGTAGTCGGATAAAAAATATCCTATAACCTCTGTGGATGACCAGCTACACTTACCCATGTAGGTACGTACCAGAATAGTTGAAATCTGTTTTGACGTGTTGAACAAAAGAAACATACAAAAAAAACGATTTAGTGACCTTCAAATAGTCCGTTACAATAATTGTTTTGAAAATATCTTCAATTACTTACAGATATTTTATTTTTACAACTTTATAAATAGTATAGATGGTTGCTCCAACAGCCGTACCCTTTTTTCTTTGCAATATTTCTAACTACCTATTCACTTTCTACACACTAAAGTTACTTTTCGGGTAAGGAAGTTAGATTTGCTAATGCAGATACTACAAATATACCTACCTCGTTTTTATATAATTCAAATCATTTATTTCGGGTTTTGAATCCATAGTGTTAGAGGCTACAAACTTATATCTATTGTTCCGGTATTAAAGGCGCGTGTAGTTGCACATAGCGCGGCGAGTCCCAGCGGTGGGCTAGCATGCTCAGGATGCTGTTCGAGCTGCCACGACTGCGAGTGAGGAGAGACGCACACCTTTCCTTCATGATGGTAAAAAAACAGTCCGTGTGCGCCTCCGCGGACATTCTCGACGCTCTGCAATACCGTGGCATTATAGTCTTAAAAGTGGTGTAGTCTTATTTGAAGTTGGTTCAAAGATAAAGGTTAGCGTGACTTTGATTTCCAAGAAATTAATATTGTAGATGGACGTAATGAATACCCTGTTTATGATGATAGCATGCGATAGTATTAGCGATGACAACGCAAATCTCGTATACTTAGGCCGGCCGGATACCTATATCGATTCTGATATAAGATCAGAATAGAAACTGGGTTTATATCATATCACACCCGGGCAGGTTGCGGTCTTCTTTAGGTAAGCGTAGGTGTATTAACGACCTTTCCAACGCAATCGCAAGAGCAACCATTTAAAATCGATCTGTTTTTAAGTATACTGGTTGCTCTTAGATTAACTTTTTTATTTTTATTCTCGTTCAGCCGCAAACGCTATCTAGCGCTCATACCGATAGTAGTATATTTAATTAATTACCAAAAAAATAACCAACTCCAAAAATCACTAAAAAGTAAAAAATAATAATGTAGTTCCTACAATTTACTTTCAATTTAACAGTCTTTCCACTCAATCTATACAATAAATAAATATCAGGGACAATCTTACACAAATGGACTAGTCCCAAACTAAGCTAAGCTTATACAATGGGAACTAGGACTAGCGACGATATACACACTTGTATATTTAAATACTAGAAGGCGGCCGCAACTTCGTTCGCGGAGGAGAAAAAGTCATAACCACTCTTTTTTTTCTTTAGCATAGTCGGGTAAAAAGTATCCTATAGCCATCTGGAGATACCCAGCTACCCGTGTACCGAAAACAGTTGAAAACCGTTTAGCCGATTTAGCGTGATAAAGCTACAACGACACATACAAACATCCAAAAAATCCATAAAAAATATTTTTCGATTCAGTGACCTCAAAATAGTCCACTAAAATATATATTTTTTAAATATCTTCAATGTACAGATTTCATTTTTACAACTTTATAATAGTATTGATAATACTTAAATACATACAAAACATCCAAGAACCGAACAAACATTCATGCTCATCACACAAACACTTGCCCTGGCCGGGATTCGAAACCGAGACCGAAAGAATTGCCTAATGTTCAAAACTGAATATTTAAGACGACGAATTGGAAATTTCGTGTCAGAGATCTTAACATTTCTCAGCCATTTCAAAACATATGAAAGTGATATTTCATAACATGGTTCTTCATTTCATTGAATTTATTTTGATAGTTGCAGAAACACAATTCTTTAACTTTTATAACAGAAAACTATATCAAAGAAACCTCTTTTAAACCAGAGATTCTCATTTTTCAGGCTAACCAGACCAATTTAAGCCTCAAAATTTTCTTAGTACATTAGTCTAACTACGCACTTTCGTTTGTTAGTTGGATTTTTTTAAATTATTTGTACATTTTAATTGAAACGAAAAAAGGCGTTTTGTCGTTTACGACCTTATGGTATAAGCTAGCGCTGGCGCGTATTTGTACGCAATCAGTCCCCCCCTCAGTCCGCTGCGGACCAATCAGAGAACGGGATGCAAACCATGTTTTTCAATTGATTGTTTAGCGATGCGTCGCCTTAAGCAAAATTACATTAATAGGCATGATGACGGGGTGTGAAAATCAAAATTCTAATTAGTTCGTCAACTAGATAATAAATCGACACGTATTTTTTGCTTTTTCAAAATAATAAAAAAATACTCAGATAAGTCGCATTAAAGTTTAGGAGTGGTTGCTCGTGACGTCACTCCTAAGTAAAATTAGTACTTAGGAGTGACGTCACGCGACATCTTGACTCAATGTATCGCCTTTTATTTTTCAACTATGTAAAAAAAGAAAAAACACGTTTCCAATATTTTTTATTAATCTATATGACGGACTATAATTATCAAAATTTAGTCATCATCCATATTGTAGGTAAGTATATTGTACTTATCGGTTGAGTTAAAAAATGGTTAATTGAAAGTAAATTTAAGGAAAATTAGTCTATTTTTTAATTTTCTTTGATTTCGCTTTTTATTTTTCGTTGACAAAAATATTTACCATTGACCTTTTAGAGAAGCGTTCCGTAAAAGTAGATCGCGTAACAATTTGAACAAGCTCAAACTCGGCTGGGACGCGTTCTTTTATTAAGGATATCCAGTGCCTACCTTCCGGCTCCAGCATCATATCCGTTTGATGGTACCTTCCCATCAGAACTATTTAAATTTGCAACAATATGTATTGAAAAGCAAAGTTAAAAAAAATATAAATAAAAAAAAACCGACTTCAGAATAAACTAAAAAGCCATAAATAATCTTTTATGTACGGTACGGATCACGTTTGAATCACTTTTTGAAGTCGGTGCCAAACCTGAAGTAAATAAAGTTCTTTATTCAACAATTTGCTTTTTAGTGATGGATTTTAGTAGTGATATAAAGTATTGTTTAGAGACCAGAATGGGAAGATTGAGGAGGCATTTTGCACGAATCTCGAGTCTCTGGAAGTAAGAAATGTAAAAATTGGTTAGTTCATTGTACCTTCCATCATCAGCTCAGCATGAAATGACAACGAGAGGAAAACAACTGATAACTTTAGAAAAATATATACAAAACATTGTTAGTGCCTATAATATTTGAGGGTTTCTCTCGATTTCCCTGGTATTCCATCATCTAATCCTGACTTGGTGATAAGGAGACTACTTCAGGGACACACTAAAAAGAAAATGACTAACAGTCTTAACGTATTTACCTATAATAGATGATTTTTCTAAGAATTATCGTCTAACTCGTAACTATTAAAGAGTTGTACCTTCCATCGTCAGCTAAGCATGATGAGATGATGACTACCATATGCAAATACTTAAATAGCTTAAGAAAATATATGAAAAACGTTATAAGTGCCTATAAAATTTGAGGATTGCCCTCGATTACCCTGAGATCCCATCATCAGATCCCAACTTGATGGCAATGGGACCACCTCGGGAGTTTATCCATTCAAATAAAAAAAGAATTTATAAAATAGGTCCTTCATTGGCGGAGTAATCGGTGACATACATAAAAAAAAAAATTACAAAGTATTGATATACATATATAACCTTCTCCTTTTTTGGAAGTCGGTTAAAAAGAGACTCACTCAAGTTACAAGCTTTTGAGAAACGGGTCCCAGTTCTGATTTTGGCCGATTGCTTGCTGATCGGGCGTACTTGCCCACCCAGGTCAGTACCTATACCTAGGTATGTGTCGAGTGGTACATTTTATATTGCTCTCTAGTTCTAATCTAGTAGAACAAAACTGAATAGGTAGGTCTGTGGCTGGCCTTATCTGCAGCGTACCGTGCGTCGCGCGATCGTCCGCATCCACGGGTCACCGAGACACACCCTCGGAAACGCCGATAGGAGCTCCACGTGCGTGCTCAGGGTTGCCACTGTTGATATGAAGGGTTAGTTCTACCCACTCTGTCGCGGTATTTCCGTTGTGGGCCCATATGCGCTCTAAGGTAGCTACTCGCATGCTCTGGCTAGCAATGCCTACCAGCTGCGACTACTCATCACGCGATTAGTAGCTTTAGGAGAGAGGACTGGAGAGCATGACAAAAACGTAAGTTATTTCAATCACATATGTTTACAGTTACACATGAGACCAGGACTCCGCGCGAAGGTTAGCGGCCGTTGGTTTGATATAGACACTGCTACTATTAATTGTCCTCAAACATTTATGAATGAATCCGCCCCGACCTTCCGTATTCCTTTCGATTCCTACCACCTCAAACATGTGACTCCGGTTCTGCCATGCAACCTAATCGTCTACTGTCCATGTAAGCTGGCTCTATGTGAAGTAAGCAAAACAACTACAAATAATTAAGTATACAGTCAATATCTGCATTATAAACATTTTTAAATAAAAAAAGAACCGACTTTAAAATAAACTAAAAAGCCAAAAATATTCTTCTATGTACGGTACGGATCACATTTGAATCACCTTTTGAAGTCGGTGCCAAACCATTAATTTATTACTATTAATACAGATGGCACACAAGAACCGCGGCGGCGAGCCTTTAGTTATTACCTACCTATATATTTACTTATAGTAATTCGTATTTTTGTTGAATACAGAACTTTACTTCAGGTTTGGCACCGACTTCAAAAGGTGATTCAAATGTGATCCGTACCGTACATAAAAGATTATTTTAGGCTTCTTAGTTTATTTTGAAGTCGGTTTTTATTTTATTTTATTTTTTAGTGATGGATTTTATTGATATAAAGTATTTTTTAGAGCCCAGAATGGGAAGATTGAGGAGGATTTGATTGTAAATAAAAATATAAATTATAAGAATTGGCTAGGTCAAAATGGTTAAGTCCAGTAGCTTGCTGGTTAAAAAAGAATACGACTAACAGTCTTAACTTACCCATAATATTTAAAGAATAATCTCGCAACTATTGACCGTTAATAAGGACTTGTACCTTCCATCATCAGCTCAGCATCATTAAATGATGACAAGCAGACGAAAATAACTGAATAACTTTAGAAAAATATATATAAAACATTGTTAGTGCCTATAATATTTGAGGATTTCTCTCGATTTCCCTGGGATCCCATCATCAGATCCTGACTTGGTGATAAGGAGACTACCTTAGAGACACACTATAAAGAATATGACTGACAGTCTTAACGTACGTACCTATAATACATGTATTTTTTAAGAATTATCCTGTAACTCTTAACCGTTAAGGAGTTCTCTGGTTCTCCACTATCAGTTCCACTTTGCTACCCTGATCTTAACTAACTTCTACCTCTAAGCAAAATATGATAAAGAATTATATTGCGATTAGTGAATTAAATAACACTGGTTGAGCCCTTATTAGTGACTGGTGGCTTGTGTCTTCATCATCAGTTTCTCTTCACCAAATGATGATTTGCGAGTATAAATGCTTATTATTCTTTAATAAACACCGAAATCGCCATAGGTGTGCCCATAATATATGACGAATTCCTTCAATTCCTCATCGATCTCATCCATCCGATCATCACTAAAATTTTATGGGACCAACTCGGAGATTCCTACTCTTATACGAAAAAATAATTTTCCAAATCGACTCGCGATCCGCGAATTAAATAACACTGGTAGAGCCCTCAGTGGTAACTGATGGCTGGTGTCTTCATTATTGGTTTGTCTCCACTAAATGGTGATTTTCAAATGTAAATGCTTAAACTACTGTAATAAATACCGAAATCGCCATAGATGTGCTTATAAAAATCGAGGAATGCCTTCGATTCCTCATGGATCCCGGCATCAGATCTTCACCAAAATTTTATGGGACCAATTTGGATATACTTACTCATGAACAAAAAAATAATTTTCCAAATCGTTGTGTAAATGACGGAGTTCTTAGGTAACAAACATAAAAAAAAGAAAGACATACAACCGAATTGAGTACCTCCTCCTTTTTTGAAGTCGGTTAAAAAAACGGGTGAAAATATGTAACAATTCCTAACGGCCCTAGAAATACAGTCGTGTCATGTAGTATGTACTATGTATTTATGCGCGCTTTGCTGTGGCAGATATTAATGCTGATGACTGTACTGAACATTAGTATATATCTATACTATTATAAAGTTGTAAAAATGAAATGTCTGTACAAGATATTTTCAAAAAAATGGTTGTTATGGACTATTTGGAGGACATTAATACGAAGTTGCGGGCGCCTTCTAGTATATATATATATATATGTCGAAGGCGGTCATGAGTATGGAAGCTCAACGAAACAAGCGCGCCACCGGAAGGCTCTCACCACCACCCACCAACCCCACCATTGAACCCGTTTGGCGCGCTCGACAGTCTTGGCGGTCACTCGGCGGGGACAACCGCTCACTTCGCTTTCGGTCGCCATTGAGTGCATTACTGCTTTGGAACTGTCCTACGTTTCGTTTTGCCTAAGTTAATTAGAGTCAGTGATCGAATTATAACTGTGATTAAGTAATATTAAAATTATTCTTTACTGCATTCGTGATCCATTTGCCTCGATACCCACAAGATGTCTGACAACTCTTTGGAGCCACCCAATACTCGGGATGGTTCCTCAAATCAATTTGTTCCGCCGTCATATATATATAACTAGAGGAGAACTTCGCGGAGGAGAAAAAGTCATAACCCCTCTTTTTTTCTTCAGCGTAGTCGGGTAAAAAGTATCCTATAACCATCTGGAGATACCCAGCTACCCGTGTTCCAAAATTTGTTGAAATCCGTTTAGCCGATTTTGCGTGATGAAGCCACAACGACACATACAAACATACAAAAATAAAAATAACATATTTTTCGTTTTAGTGACCTCCAAATAGTTCGCTACAATATTTTGTTTGAAAATATCTTCAATGTACAGACATTTGATTTTTACAATTTTATAATAGAATAGATGTTCGGCTCAGCGTTATTTTTAACTCTTCACTACGAAAGTCATAGCAAACTCAACTGAAATCGTAGTAAAATAGAGCCTAAAAAATTAAATAAAAATATGGCCGTTTATAGTTAAGTCATAAGCTTAAGTGGATAGATTAGACTATACTTAATATCTTATAGTCATCTTTACCCCTATTTGCGATCAGTATGGTACGATATATACGTCAAACTGTAGAGGTTGCTCCTGCCTCGCGCATGCTCGAACGTTATTGTTATAAAGCGAATACCAGTGCTGACACTGCCGACGCTATCTTACCAAGGTTGTGGGAATTGCTGACATTAGCGCTAACAGAGTTCATAACAAATGACTAGTTAGTTATAAACAATACTCGCTTGCGCTCCATGTCATTGACTTGACATTTAGCGTGCGTAATACCCGATAACAATGCATGCCTACTGCACCATATATTGAATTAAGAAGAAGGAAGAACCATATGATACGGGACAAAATACCAATACGGTTATTTGTATTGGATTAAGCAAATTGATAAGTAAATTGTTTACCGTGTGTCTGCACAGACTGCGGACGATTAGGTAAGGCTTGATTATGAAAAGGGAGCCTACTGTCCTAAGTCCATAACCTAACCTTAACTTACGACTTTAACCGCGATATCTACGAGTATTACCTACCGCGCAACAGGGCGTTTGGAACAGTGATTTTCCCACACGCCACACGGAACTTAATATAAATATTTTAATAATATTAAATATTTATTACGCATAGGAGGCGTACATTTTTGTTTGCGTTTGTTACGCGTTATAACTTCAGTGGGTACGTAATGTTTACTCTCAGGAGCTTACGCTTTTCACTCACGCGTTTTTCAAAATTATTGCGAGTATATACTTAACTAGCATTATACTCTCGGCTTCACCGAGAATGAATTTAAGAGATTATTTATATCTTAATCCACATCACGATTTTAGTTAGTGCAGTTTGACTAATTAAAATCACGTTATTGACTAACAAATATCCAAACCAGATCCAAACATATCTATAAACCTACAAACATCCAAAACTTTCCACAAACTTATATCGAATACTATTAAAGTTGTAAAAATGAAATGTCTGTACATTGAAGATATTTGAAAAAATATATTAACAGACTATTTGGAGATCAATGAATCGAACAATATATATTTTTTTCTGTGTCTTTGTGTCGTTGTGGCTTCATTGCGCTAAATCAGCTAAACGGATTTTAACTATTTTTGGCACACGGTAGCTGGTCATCCACAGATGGTTATATAGGATACTTTTTATCCAACTATGCTGAAGAATAAAAGAGGGGTTATGACTTTTTCTCCTCCGCGAACGAAGTTACGGGCACCCTCTATTTATAATAAGTATAGGCACTATATAGAAGACGCCAGCAACTTCGTTTTGTGGATACCCAGCTACCCGTGTACCAAAAATTGTTGAAATCCGTTTAGCCGAATATGCGTGATGAATCCACAATGACACATACTTACAAACATACAAAAAATACAATATTTTACGCTTCAGTGACCTCCAAATAGTCCGTTACAATCATTATTTTGAAAATACCTTCAATGTACAGACATTTCATTTTTAAAACTTTATAATAGTATAGATAAAGTAGGTACTTACTTATAGTACACGATATCTGACGATATCATTGGTTTTTCTTAGAATAGGGTTGCGTTACGACTTTCACCCCGCTCTGTGCTATTTTTATTGATATTAGTGTATTTAACTGCTCGATAAGATTGTTAATGTCCACGATAATGTGCCGCTGATGTGGTCCGCGCGCTGTGACCCGCGCTGCCCCGATAAGCCGCCGCTTCAGCGTCAGCGACAGATATGCTCATGGGCGAGATGCGTAGCCAGCTTGTAAATTCTAATCTCAAAACCGTTATAATTGTTCTGAATTAATCATAACATTCTTATACAGGGTGGAAAAAATCTTTGTGCCCTGGTTGGATTCTACCTTAAATTCTCTAATAAAATATGAGATGGGTCATTTTACTTCAAGGAAACATTCTTGTAATTTTCCTAACGTGAATAACTGCATTCACAGAATTTGTAACCTGTCTGAATCGGGAATGGAACTTCCGTAAAACCACCAAACTATAGTTCAGGCACCCCAACTGTGGACCGGAAAGAAATTAACATGGAAATAATCATTATTCAAAATTGTTGACAAACCATACGTTAGAATTATAGCCGAATTTGCCTATAAACACATTATAATAATACAATCCCAACGACACAGTATAATAAAGAGTACTACGTACAGTATGGACACTCCCTGAAAGTCCCGCCCACCCGCGCTCGGTTACCTCGCAGTTACCGGCTGAGGTAACTGAACTGTGAGCGGGAAGAGCGCGGGGAATGTCTGGCGGGCGGCAGGGAGTGTCCACAGTGTGCCAACGAGGTGAGTAAAATCCGATTTAGTTTGACCCATAATTGAGTGAATTTTGGACTTTAGTTGAGTGGTTTTACACTAAAAGTGCAAAAAATAAATACTGTTTAATTCTACTAAGCGATAGGATTTATATTAAGGATATTTTTTTTCAATAACAATTAGGTTAACATCATGCAGTTATGCTTGAGTTGCAAGTTCATTTGCGGTGGAGAAAAAATCATTACCCCTATTTTTTTTCTTGAGTGTAGGGGGCTAAAAAGTATCCTATAACCATCTGTGGATATGGATACCCAGCTACCGTGTACCAAAAAGGGGTCATACCCCCCGAAACTGTACCTGTCCATTGAAAAATCTCCGTACCTATCTATTTACCCTTTAATATGTTACCTAGGACCGTTGTTTTACTGTATACCTACTTCAGTGGTTGGTCTCGAGCCCGTCTAGGTATGTATATGTAAATATTGACAGAATAGGTAGTCTGCATGACTGAGTAGGTAGTTTATTTAAATTAGGCAGCATGATGAAACCTGCTGCGTACTTGCGTAGGTACGTTGTGCGGTTTTTTGGCCATCGAAGTTGGGGGCTTTCCGTCACGCGACCTCATTTCAGACGAATTCATTATATTAAAATATAGTTTTGGAATATCTAAAACCCAATATTTTTTATGTTTTCCTCTGGGCCGTGAAACACGTAAAGAAAACAACACGATGTTTTGACGGATACTATTTTGTGTTTGTTTTCCTTCTTCGCTAAGTCACATTGTAACTCTGTGTTAGACCTGGCTCACTGGGACGCTATGGCGCCAGGTGAGTGAGCAGCCATACATCTCAGTATGAATTGTTGGGCTACCGTAGCTGGTGACGCCATCATGTCATCCCAGTGAGGCAGGGAACTTAGGGACGATGGTTGATGGGATGCCTAATAAAAGTGTAGATATCTCTTTAATGAAAGTGATAAACTGGTATATTTAACGTGTTGGACTTGCCATACACTCGAGGAAACGTCGTGTGCCAGTATTGCCAGTCGGACCCTGGCCCTAGCTGCCTGCATGGGGCCTCAGGCTTACGTTTTTTACATGGCTTTTGAGTGATCTTCTAATCATATGTCACCCAGGCTCTTTGGGCCCATTTGAACCGTGTACCTATGCATATTTTTATTTCGCTAGATTACTGTTACTTGATGACTCCAAAATATGGTAATTTAATATTTATCTATTAATTTTATAAGAGCATATCAAAACACGTCTGATCTAAATATGAAAATAGCGCGGCAAATTCTCCCAATTCTTCCAGCAGACCTAATTAGTGCGTAGGTTACCGAATTTCCTCCAAATCAGTTATTTTGTTGGGTGTTTTAATGACGTTTTAAACTTGCCGAAAACGAGATTTTTCGTCGAATTACTGCCCGTCCGCATGAATGAACGTGCGTAGATAAAAGATAAAACATTAGGCAAGCTTCTGTGCGGCGCGTGGAACGTGACCTGCGAAAAAGTTCACTTTAAGATAAACTGACTTGGACAGGATTGATCGAGTTATTTTAAACAAGTATGGTACAGTCAGGCAGAAGGATAGTAGATACCTATTAAGCCAATACCGGTTAAGTGCTGTTGTAATAAATAATAAATTAGTAGTTATTCAGGGATGCGGTCATCAGAAACATCCAGCGGAGAGAACAAAGATGAATCTCTTAAATAAATGGCATCGATAGTGCCTGTAACTTCACCATCATGATTTTATTGAGAGGTTCTAATCTATTGAATGACCAATCTAAAACGAAAAATTCAGTAAAATAAGGATCACCCCATTAACCCACACATAACGGAGAGGACCCCTATCATTCACCGTCCTGGCTGTTACATATAACGACCCGAGAGCTGCTTGATTTTTAAATTTATCCTTCTAATCTGTGAGTGCACTGTTTAAGCACGTCTCCAAGAATTGTATATTGTAGTGTACTAACCTTCAACGGAAACAAAATACTGTGTTAATCTGCGCCGTTTTTACGTCATCCCAGAAAAATGTACACTACAAGGACGCCGAGTGTTATAAGTACGTAACGTCTCGGCACGCGACATACTGTAAAGGTGGCCGTCGCTACATTATAGCTCTTAATGCGTGGACATACGGCACTGCCCTAATCTACTCACGGTTTGTGGAGTAGAGTATAGTAGGACCGCAGCACCGACGCGCGTGGCGGCGACGTGCCATCGACCAGATAATGAGCCTTACCTAACTCATTAATTAACAAAACAATTAAACACTATGATAAGCGTAAATATAAGAAAATGAGTAAGTTATGCACCTAGCCAATAGATAATAACATTGTAGGGCTAACTAATTAATAATCTATCTATGTTGCTAACAGAGCCTAGAGGTATGGTTGCGTTTAACACACGATTACTTTAAATGATACTATTTTACTTTGGTCTTCATAGATTAGTAAGAAAAAAAAAAAAAAAAAACCGACTCCAAAGAATAAAACTAAAAAGTAACAAAATAATTGCATAATTCAGTTTCTTGAATTTACTTACAAGTAACCGTTTGTCAACTCAATCTATACAGTATATACAATTAATCTTATTTTGGCATCGGTGCCATATAAAGAATGTGTAATTGAAAATTATCGATTTTAGTAAGTTGTGACACGATGGAAATGGAATTGCAGTATAGAGTCAGACTTGTAAAAGTGCCCTTCCGGCCTTCTTACAGAATAAAGATCATTATTTATTATTTTGTTACTGAATATCCGTACTGGGTACCTATATACACGTTGGCACAACTGCCAAAGACGTTGATGGTACGGCGTTCTCTTGAGATTTTCTAAGTGCTGGGAAATGCGAACATTTTCCGATGCATCCAGGAAACTCCAGCAGTCCAGCAATATCGTTACTAAGTGTTACATAAAGTATTGAAGTTTTATTATTATTAAGTACAAGGTAATAATTTGAAAGTCTAACATGATAATTTTAATAATTGCACCCTGTTTGTCATCAAGTGAAATCCACATTAGATCCATGTTGTTTCCGACAAGCTTTGACCAGTTTTGAGCGCACATTCACTGCAACTGGTCTCTTAAAGCATTTTCCTGCATATTAGTCATAACAATTTCACGCAATTGTCACATTCATTCCTTACTGCAGATGCAGCCATCCTTATGCTTTGTACAAAGTCACGAGTTTATTGAAAGTGCCAATATCTCGAAAACCATGAACTTTTTAGTAGGGTCAAATTACTTTATATGGTAGCTTATGAGCTGTTCTATCACCTCTCTTTATTTTGGCGTTGGTTTTAGGGACACCCTGTATAAACATGCTTGTCAGCTGTTCATCAGACACTGTCTGTACGCGCTGCCGTAGCGTGCTTATCAAATCGATTGGACTAAACTCGAATATTCTTAACATTCCTGACCTGACCCTTGGTCTCATTATCCTCCTAGTCGGCGGATAACAGTGAAATTAACTAGTTCACATTAAATTTACTCTAAGATCACCAACACATATGTTCTTCATTGTTCTATTACATTTTCGTATACGCGTACGGTACCTGTAAAATTATTCATTACTAGAATGTGTCCGCAACATTGCTTGCGGAGGAGAAAAAGCCGTAACCCCTCTTTTTTTGGTCAGCGTAGTCGGGTAAAAAGTGTATCCTATTACCAACTATGGATACCCAGCTACCTGTGTACCAAAAATATTTGGAAACCGTTAAACCGATTAAGCGTGATGATGAACCCACAACGACACATACAAACATATATACATACGCGGAGTTTCCCCGCAATCTCTGCGCAGTGCGTCGTTATAAAACAAACCCGAATTAATTAATGCCTAGCTCAATAATTTTTAGTCTTGCATCATCCTTGTACAAGAATAGCTTCAAATTGATAACCGCGGTGGTTGCGAGAAAAAAAATATAAGCCCATTTTTAAATAACTAATATATTATATCACGAATCGGATGATGAAAACGATGCTGCAACTTTGCTTAGTAGTTCAAAACTTTGCCTGTGGAAAAAAATAAACCATATTTAATCGCGATTTAATCCCGTTTTGTTATTGACTTACACGGTTTTCGCACATTGTCATATGTCATGACAAAACGGAACCCAATCTCGTATAATTATGTTTTATTTTGTCCCACAGGTAAAGTTGTAAACTACTAGGCAAAGTTCCAGATTGTTACGGTACCACATTTACAATATGTTGTATGTTCTAAGTGGCTTCCGTTCTTTATAATTTGTACATAGTTAACAATGTGGGAGCATTAAGAATCCGTTAGTGTTATTGGATATAGAAACGGATTTATGACGTTGTATTAAAGAAACATAGAACATATCAAACATTCTGATTGTTATCTATATATATATATATATGTATATTAAATTAAAGCAGATATATTATTTATTGCACAAAAAAACAATTAAACAAATAAAATAATACCTACAGTAAAAATAAATCTAAAAATATAACTAAAGTAAAACAAAATAAAACCAACTAAATCTAATATAAATGGCCCCTGTGGCATTGTACCGAAGATTAAAGTACATATACGTATGTAGCGACACATTTTTGGCGGTTTGTGTCTGAATAAAGCTTTAACAGTCGAATGGATCTAGATGAAACTGGGGATTCAGACATACTCGTATCAGGCTGTGGTTGAAAGCATATCATAGAATGTGCTTTATTTTTGATAACGCAAGCAAAGCCGCGGATGAAATAGGTGTCAGCCTATAGTTGCTGCCACTTCCAATGTTAAGTATTGACTCATGCTCGTTTTAAATTACGAGTCAATTCGGTCAGATAATGGCTTATCAGACCGAATTGACACGTGATTTAACATACCGGTGGACCGCATCACCAGTTAACCGAGTGGCCGGGTCCGAATATACGGCCAGGTTCGCCGGCACGTGTCTGACGCAACCACAGTCGCGGCGGCGGCCGTCGCGGGAGCCCGCAGGGCGCGAGGGTGCGCTGACGTCGACAGTTATCGAACCTACGCGCAGGTTATCAAATTCGACACCTATCGCGCGCGCGTCACGATAATCTCCGCTGGGAGATTACGCGCTCCACGCCGTATAAAAGCCGAGATGCTCAATGGAATCTCCAGTACACATCTGAGCGCTCAACAATCAACTGCCAATCCACTCACCCTAGCTGAGTATTCGACAAACTTTGAGTGTAAATTCAGAAATCCGCAACGTTCCTTTCTTAAGAGAAAAAGTGCGTCAAGTTAAGATGCGTTTCTTCCATTTTCTACTGGTCGTGGTGTCGGTGGTGCTGCTGGCGGGTGTCACGGGGGCAGCGCCGGCGCAAGGCAGCGGCGTGCAGCGCCGGTCGGCGCCCTGCTTCTTCAAGCTGTGCAGCTTCCAGTGGCCGACGTGGAACAAGATCCACAAGGTCGAGAAGCTCCGGTAGCTGCCGGCGAAGCGACGCTGAGGTTTCAAAGTTCTGCATTCCGCGGAAGAAATAACTTCGTGCAAGAAACAGTCGGGCTCCACGCAGTCCGACGTGATGGGAAGCTAAAACCAAAGCAAGATTAGGCTTTCAATTGTTTGCAGAATTTTGACATAGTTTGAAGCTGCCTGAATCTGTTACAGCTTCGGCTTTCTCATAAAGTGTAAAGGAGCGAATAATTGAATAGAAGAATTGTCGTGCACTCTAGTTTTTGGAATTAAGTAGTCCTCATAATAATATTTTTATTACACCTACTTGGTACGTACTTGATGTATTATTGCAGTATTCTCACAAGGGCCGACATTAGGTCGCTGCATGACAGCATTAATTGTACTTAATTTGATAGATTAGAGCACCCCAACTCTCAGTACTCGTGTAGACGTCACGCTGCTGTGACATTAAGTGATGCGCAAGGGCATGTATTAGGGGACCAATTTCTTAATTGTATGGTATTTACTTAGCTGTATATTATTTGTTATCGATGCTATTGGCAATTAAAATTTAATTTATTATATAGATTAGGCAAAACCTGATATATATATGTTCAATAGATAATTTTATTATAAAATGTGTTTGCTTTTCTTTTATTGCCTGTAAAAATAAGAAAAATAGGTTTTTATAAGGTAAGTTCAGAATGACCTTGATAGTGTAAATACACTACCAACTGTATATAAGCATGAGCAGTTGGCAATGTGGGAAACGAACGGCGAAGCGCAGTGCAGCAGCGCGCGACTCTACGAGGACGTGACATCAGGCGCACCATTCGCAGCGCAAAGAGTTCAACGCGCCGCCCTCCCTTGTAAGAGGCGTAACTGAGTACAACTCCGGATAAAAGGGGTGTAGACTGATCTCAAAATGAATACAAAATATATAAGATCCTAATAAAACAAGTCAAATAAAGAACTACGTTAAGAGTTCGATATCATTATAAGTGTAACTTGTTTTATGAGGCTTTAAGTTGTGTGGGAAAGTCCATTTTTAAAGTATGAAAGTATGAATAACTAATCATTGAATAGCCCATGAAATGTATGGTAACTTTTTTATGAAACCGTTTCGATATACGCAAGTTTTAACGTAGCCGCAGAACAAGGTTACTTAATACAATTAATACTTAATTTCCCCATACAAGCTAATAACGTGTGATCACATTAAGTTAATTAGGCTTTAGTATGAAGCGTTTTTTGGGAAAGTCCAAAAATATGATAATAGTATTCTTATATCTCGGCGAGTTCTCATGAGATTGAAGTACTTTTTTCACCAATACTTTTATTTGAAAGGTCGTTCGTCATATGCTTTGGAAAAAGTTGTCTAGCTAACTAGACCCGTATTATCAAGTTTCCATTTACTTTACTCATAAGTGAAATTCGGATGATTGTGATTTTGCTAAAATACTTAATGAAATTTACTTAAAGAAATTATTGCTTTTGCATACTTAATTAAACTTTTACTTTTGTATTATAAAAAAAAAACCGGCCAATGCCTGTCGGACTCGCGCACCGAGGGTTCCGAACAAAATATACGCAACAAATGGCCGTATCTACAAAAATCCAGTGTTAGCAGCGACCTACTCCTAAGCAAAATGTACGCGGTGTTCGATCATTTTATTAACCGGCTTCCAAAAAAGGAGGAAGTTATATGTTCGACAGTTTGTATTTTTTTTTATGTATGTTCACCGATACTCCGCCAATTGTGGACCGATTTTTGAAATTCTTTTTTTATTTGAAAGGATATACTCCTGAGGTGGTCCCATTGCCACCAAGTTGGGATCTGATGAAGGGATCCCAGGGAAATCGAGGGAATCCTCAAATTTTATAGGCACTTATAACGTTTTTCATATATTTTCTTAAGCTATTTAAGTATTTGCATGTGGTAGTCATCATCTCATCATGCTGAGCTGATGACAGAAGGTGCAACTAATGGTTAAGAGTTAGAGGATAATTCTTAAAAAAAACATCTATTTTAGGTAGGTACGTTAAGATTCGTATTTTTTTATGCTGTACTTTTCAATTCATTTTTAATTAACTTTTTGATATTATAACTAACTAAAGGGATCCATAGAATTATTTCTGTCTTTTTTAGCATGAGAATACATTTATAAATACAACTTTAATGATGAATCTGCGGGTCATGTTATAAATATAGAAAATAAACCCATATTCAGGATTGACATACTTTCGTTCTCTTTTTATGTTCAACCCTCCGTAACATACAAACTACTAAGGTTACATACATGATTTTGACTAATTTGAAATTCTTAAAGTATGCCAATTCATTTGATACTAACCACTCCATAACTTCAAAGTACAAGTGTGTTTGTTGCCGTCCCAAACTTTAACCAACGTTTTCTCAATTGTCGCTTTTACACTTTTGCAAGTTTGAAGAATAAAAAAAAAATTATAGCACTTAGAGAGATATTTTTTTTTACCGAAAGATAGCTTATGCTTTGTTATATTACAAACTACTCATAACTCAATATCGTCAAAGTAATTTTTTTTCCCTATAACAGGCACAAATATGATATCGACGATTCTTTTAGTTAATCTAGAAAGTGGGACGCTGGGCACTAAACTTTGAGGCCTTGAAAAGGTGCTTAAATTAGACATTTATGGGTCGACATCAAAATCATAGGTTTATTACAGTATGTTCTATCAGTTTTCATTGAAAGTTGATTTCCGGTAGGTTTTGCCATATTTCACTAAACTGCCCGTAACTCCGTAACTAGAATCGACAAAGTGGGACGTTTTACTAAACTCTCTCACAAATAATCTTTTATGTACGGTACGGATCATATTTGAATCACATTTTGAAGTCGGTGCCAAACCTGAAGTAAATAAAGTTCTTTATTCAACAAAAATACGAATTACTATGACTAAATATATATTTAGGTAGATAATAACTAAAGGCTCGCCGCCGCGGTTCTTAATAGTAATAAATGAATGGTTTGGCACCGACCTCAAATGGTGATTCAAATGTGATCCGTACCGTACATAAAAGAGTATTTATGGCTTTTTAGTTTATTTTGAAGTCGGTTCTTTTTTTATTTTTATTTTTATATTAGTTATGATATAGACAGACAGACACAAAAATAATAGTTTTTCAAATTTATTTTGTAGATTATACTATAAGAGCTTCCTTCATACCAAATTTCAAGTTTCTAAAATACCCTATCCATTTCAAAAAGTGTCGAAATATTCGTTTTTTGCGCCATAAACGGCCGTATCTTTTTTTTACGCAAACTTAGAAGTTTGTTTTTTTCACAGCTTCAAGAAATTGTAGACTTGAGTATATAGTTTTAATTTCAACTCAATACCTCCACGCGTTCCCGAGATAAAGGGTCTTGACAGACAGACAGATAGACGGACAGATGGACGACGGGTATAAGGGTTCCGTTTTTTCCTTTTGAGGTAAGGAACCCTAAAAATGGTTGTTTCTGGCGTATCGCCGTCCGCTACCCTGGCACGCTCGCTTCACTCGTTCGGCTCGCGCACTCAAGGATCGCATCACAGTTCAACCTAACACTTCTCCTCGCTTCGCTCGTCGTACCTAACGGATAAAGCTACAGATGTTTCGAATCATATAATTGTGATTAACACAACCAACACTATAATTATACTATTTAAAAAATTCGGACATTCGGATGGTTGCGATTAAGCTAAGATGCAAATTAGAGAGCCTCGATGAAATGTAGTGTCGTTGGAAAGTATTATCAAGTATAGTAACACTGGTGGAACGATTTTCTAATATTAATAATAAATTTTGAAAACTGAAGAATTAAGTTACACCAAAATTATAGTAAAAGCGATTAGATGAACGACTGTGCCGATGTACAAATAAAATAATGAAGTAAAATACGATGAGTTGATTCTTGTGTAAAAGGTAATTCGAGCAAATTTATGAGGAATGCAACAAAATTTAATGAATAATCCCTAAGTGATAATAAAGTTTCGCAAATAGCGTTATTCTGAGCCCGTTATGCCCCACTGCTGGGCAAAGGTCTCCCCCTTCTTCTTCCAATGTTTTCTGTCCTGGGCGGTTTCTGGCCATTCTTTAAGAAAGGAGTCTAGTTCTTCTCTCCATCGCTGATGAGGACTGCCGCGTCTCCGTTTAGAGCTATCGGGTCTCCACTCCGTGGCGATCTTGGCCCACAGTTCACTCGGCATGCGGCAAACATGACCAGCCCAGTCCCACTTTAACCTGGCCGCCTTCCGAGCTACGTCGATTATTTGAGTTTGAGAGCGTAGCGAGGTGAATAGTGTTATAGAAATCGATAATCGATGAAACGATTTTCGGTAAAATGATTGATTCCTGTATAACTATACTGTACGAACTGCTGATTTGAAAATATATAACCGTTTTACGCAACATTTTTGAGTCTGGACTAAGGTGTCAGTTGGGAAAAGGCTAGGTTTACTTCGAGTTGAGCCCTCTCCAGCAGCATCATAGTGCTTTTTGGGGTGCTACCCCAAACAGTTATACCATATTGCAAAATATATTAGGAAAGTGAGTAGTATACAACTTGAAGCACTTGTTCCGAGGCGCAGCGACGAAGTTGCTTCATTATGTAAATGCATTTCTTGATTGAAGAGTTACGGTGGTCTTCTGTGGTTTTCTTCATGAGTTCCACTTCACAAATGTAGGTATACTTTTTGAAATCAAACTTAATTATTAAAATACTAAAATCGCTATTGAATCCCTATAAAATTTGAAGGTTGCCCTCAATTTCCCTGGGATCCCATCATCAGATCCTGACTTGGTGACAATGGGACTGTCTCAGGAGTTTATTTGGATCATTGTGCCAAAATATTCAGCAAAACAAAATAATGCCAAATAGACAGGCACAATTTCTATAAGCTCCAAGGCTATCGATATGACGTTTTTGCACATAGTACATGAAGTAATAATCAAATATGACTGTAGGTATATTACTGAGTATTTTGTGTAAGTCTATGTAAGTATAATAGTTATATATGTAATTCTTCCGTACCTATGTGTTTGTCATCTAACTCCTCCTTAAAGGTTGGACCGATTTGTTTTGTTTAAGATTCAAGACCCTGTGTATCATTAAATCGGTTCTCTCACCTCAATGCCGGATGCCAATCCAAGATTATTACAAATGTATTTCATGGGTGATGAGGAGAGGAGAGAAGCAAATAAACACACACCCAAACCACTTGGAGTAGAGAGTAGATACAGGAGCAAGAATAATTGTGGAAAATTTGCTAACAGTTCCCAGGTGACCGAGTTTAGCTCGGTGTGTGATGAAACCTATTTTTAGATAAACTTGGAAGGCAAAACTGTGTGTACATACCAAATTTCAGAGCTGTTTCCAAGAAACCAATTACAAAAATTTGCTCGTTTAGAGTATTTGGAAACATTATCTGGAAGGCATCATTAGGGTAGGACAACGTCTGCCGGGTCTGGTTGCTATATATATTTTTGAATTTAATAGAATTCATTTATTTATAGTTTTCACACATGTCACAAACGTCAGAACTTATAATTAATTAATATAAAAATCATAATTATGACACTTACGACCTGAAAAATAGCTCACTGCCGGTCCCGGTGCAAATGTGCCCATAATGCTGTTGGCGGTATTATGCCCAGAATGCTGGTGGCATTATTCCCATAATGCTGGCGCATTTTTTTAATTACCTTATGAAGTTATGATTATGACGTTAAGTTCACCATTTGTACAACTTTCGATTGTGCAATGCAATAAAGTTTTAGTGTTCAAATAAATACATAAGTTAGGAATAGTAATTGATGATTAGAAAAAAAACCTGTATATATAAATTAAAATGAATTTGACGAACGGTTTAGCTCAGTGGGGTTACTCCCACCTGCTGCCTGCGAAGCTGAAGGTCCTGGGTTCAAATCGGTAAGGGCAAAATTTTTATTTTTTTATTTAAATTAAACATACACTTATTGTACAACGTAGATCTTTATGTGATAAGGGTCGTTTAAAAAAAATACATCACAGAAGTGCATTGTTAAAGGGCTTTAGATAATTTGTTTATTGATTCCTCTGTGTAACAAAAATTACGCATACACTTACTAATGTTTTTGACTCAGGAATCGATTCAAAATTTGTTTTAATTAAGCCCATTACTTAAGGGCTTAATTTTCTTGCAAACGACCCATATACCGTCTTATCTTCAGAAACGTATATGCATTTTCTAGATTTGTATGAAGCACCCTCTATTACGCATTCAGAGAAGAGTATTTCAACGTGAATAGTTATGAATGCAGAATGACGATCAATAACAACAACAGTGAAGTGCGCGCGCACCGGCGCGTGCACCGCGTTGTCATGCCGAAGGCGTCGGGTGCGCGCGCACCGGCCGGGGCGCACGCACTCGCCGCCGCCCCGCTCTTCGACCTGCGACTCCTGCGAGCTTGTGCGCAGCGCGCGTAGCACCCCAACACTCGACCAAGGAAATAAGAACCAGGAATGTACGGTTTCATCAACGTACATTTCTTTGTGCTTACTTGCGACCTTCTTACTTCGAGGCGCACAGCAACGAATATTACATAAATTATATCATAAATAGACACTTCATTCAAGAACGGCGAACTTAACACATCTAGAGAAAGAGCAACCAACTACTAACTCAATATATTCACTATAACTCTCACTATCTTTCACCGCACTTCACCAACTACTCGTAACTACAAATCAAGTATACAGCAGCTAACTGGGCGCTACATAACTTAACTGTGGCACTTTTAAGTAATATCAACGACTCGTGGTCATTGATGCTGCCAAGTTCTTCCGTCGATATTTATTTACGTTAAATAACAGATTACGCCTGGCCTGCACTTGTAAAGTCATCAGCATCATATAGTACAACTATATGATTGCCTTGGTTTAAGTTGTGTCGAATTCTTGTGTGGTTTTGATACCTCATTATAATGAGGGATCAAAACCACACAAGAATTCCGTCTAGTCCAGTGCGTCATAAAAGATAAGCATACTTTGAAGATAAAAACTGCAAATATCTTTACACTGCTATGCACATAAAGATTTGCTCGATATATTTGGTTATTTTGGTCGCTACGAACTATTTGATGCTGACTATAACTACGACCTACGTATCTTCCTCGAATTGACCATGGATAAAGCAGTATAAACAATTTTGAACCAACCCGTGTTAAGATTAAGTTGTAATTCAAAGTTGATATATACAACATATCATAATCTTGTGACAGTAATTATCACATTAATGCGACCGACGTGTCAAGAAATTTTCAATCTTGAGCTTCAAGTAATAAAGTTGTTGTGAATAAGAGTAGAAAAAGGGTGCAAAGGGAGATTAAAGTGTTGCGCACTGGCGCATCGTACGATGTTTATTTGTTCGTCATTAGATTTTCTATTTTATTTATATTTCATGATTGATTGTGGTTGTGCTAAAGGTTATTGTTATTACAAACATGTGCCTATGATAATGATATCTTATTATAATTATAACGATAATGCATTTTAATGCTAATGTGCAAAAAATATTTTAGAGAGAGTTACGAGCCTAGACAAAGGTGAACCTAACCTAACCTTTGTCTAGGCGTTATAAATAAATATTACGGGACAATATTTATCAGGCATCAGTGAAGATCTCATATCAACGGTAATACCCTCGTACTTGATACTTGCTAAAAGCATTGTCTTCCAGGCACAGTCTGATTGTAAGGTGGATCCCTGCATGTACAACGCTTTCTGATAGGCAAGTGTGAGCACAAATCCGGGAAAAAAGTGTAATCATATCTCAAAAATTCTCCGCGGTCATGCGTTACCCGCATTCAGCGGCTTTTAGCAACCCTAATAATGTCGCTTACGGTCGGCCCACCGGTATGCCAGGTAGTGGTAGTAGATTCCACTCGGGAACAATACAATACTATAACTCTTTATTGCACACCACACAAAACAGAGTACAGACAACATAACATTCAAGGAGAGGTAAACAACAGGCGGTCTTATCGAACCTGCCCCAGTGGTGGCTTGCGAGAGATGTGCCTCGCCCCTGTTGGTTACTTAGATTCAACTGTGAACTTCCTCAATTCTGATTTGATCTTGCACTTGTTTTTTAGATGCCCTTTTTTGTAAGGACCATTGTAAGCTGATAGTAAATAAATACCTACGTGATTGGTTGATGGAGTGCATGTAACCGCGTTATATAGCTCGCAGTTAGAAAAACAACACTGTTGCGTATAAACAGAGGTCGTGGGTTCGATTCCCACCTACATTGAATGAAGTGGACTGTGGTCGCATTTAAGACTTTCGATGAAGAAGACCAGACTAAATAATGTTGCAAAGTGCTTTTAGGGTCTAATATAGAGCCGCTATAACAACAAATAAAAGGAAAAAAAAACCAAGGACTACTTAAAAGATTTTCCAAGAAAGAATGTGGAAGAATTTCCGATATCATTATTATCAAAATAGCCTAATATAAGCAGGCTTTCGCGCAGCAGCCAACTACAGAACTGCGAGCATTTGTATGAGGTACCTTTTGAAAAGACCTGCGATCGAAGACAAAAGCGATTAAAAATGTACGCTACTTGCATTAAGTAAGGACAAAACAATTTTACAAGTTGAAACAAAGAGAGAGAGAGAAAATGTGAATGCTACAAGTCACTGCGTGGGAAACGATTCCGCGGAAGCTGTCTAACAAATCCTAGGTCTCAGAAGCACAACTAAGGAGCACCCCACGTTTGCTTCGTTCGTGTTCATGAATCATGATCGCTTGTTTAGCCCCTCGTCAAAACAGTAATTTATGCTACAAGCTGTATTATGGAGGGTAAAGGTAAGGAGAACAATCTCATATAAACAGTTAACAAAAGTGTCCAGCTGAAAGCAGTAAATAATAGGTCCAAATACCTCCAGAATAGCGCTAAAGTAGCATCGTATGAAATTAATTTAGCCGTAGTCGACGCCATGTTGTGGATATTCAGTGGTTCTAATTTTTTTTACGGGCAAGAACATGGAGAATAGAAAATGAAAAGTTTATAGCCTGCTTGCTTACTGAAAATTCAGGCTTCAAGTTTTATCCACAAAGAAGTTATAGGGGGGTCGAAAATGGCCTTAACTGCTTCGAGAAAAGGATAGTGCGGCCGTGCTGCTTTTTTACTCGACTTGGCGGGGGCACTGCCGCGCTCCCAGATTGTAAATTCTCTACTCCATAGGAACGTCAAAAAGTTCCTGGTTGTCAATTGTGCTGTATAATAGGTACGTAGCACATACTCTATTAAGCTGTCAATGTTCAGGTCTAATTGGGTGACTGTTACCTTTAATAATGATGATATAACGCTATTAGGTACAGTTATTTAGTTATAAGCTGTTTAATTTGTGCCCAATTTTAAATCAGAATTATATCAGCTAAAACGCGCCTCTAACGCAGGCTTGTACAGCTAAGGATTCTATTGTGGACAGAGATTCAGCTAATATACAGCGCTTCTGTGTTACTAGGGTAATAGTGCATGTCTTATATATTACTGTTGGGGACTATATAAATGGTACAAGAGTAAAAAAAAACTCATATAGCATCGGTCAATATTACACTAATTAAAATAATTTTAATGGCTTTTTAAATAACATGGCTTATTTAAATAAAACAATTTAACGGATTATATTGCGTATATTATCTCATTTGAGTTCCCGACGTTTCGAAAGCTTTTCAACAGTGGTCCACCCGTGTGACCCGTGACCACGGAATGCTGAAAAGCTTTAATTTAAATGAGATAATCGTGGAAACAAAAATAATATGCCATGGCTTATTTCACTCATTAAACAGTTATCATTATCAACAAAATTATTAAAATAGGTATACATTCATTACAGTTATCAATTACTATTACCTATCATTATTAATTGATATCTAATTTAATGATGAATCATTTTAGACATAATACTTTTCTAGGTAAGATATTTTTTTAGATAAATCTAAATTTAATCAAATTATTCGGATTAATTAAATAATGCCATCTAAGCTCTTTGCCAGTGGAGCTGATGAACCATTGCCACTGATTCACAATTGTTTATAAATACTCGTACCTAAACGTGCTGCTTATCAACTATCACAAATTCGGTAATTATTTACAATTGTATTCTCTGTGTGTTCTCTACATCACGCGATTGATTGTAGATTGTAGGTATGTATACATATTGTTACGGACAGCCATCGAGCCAGCCATCGAGCCAGCCATCGAGCCAGTCATCGAGCCAGTCATCGAGCCAGCCGTCGAGCCAGTCGTCGTGCCAGCCGTCGTCATCACCGCCCGAACCAGCAGCAGCAACATTCAATTGACGTCAGAAGATAGACTCTGAATGAACCAGACAATTCGATTGATCGCTAGTACCTCCAAAGACAAGTATTCGAATGACCGCTAGTGCCTCCAGAACCAGAGAATCGAATGACGTCTGATCGAGGCGAGAGAAGAGGAGCACTGAGCGTCGGACTACTAACTCCGTCTTCTCATACACCCCTGTGGGGGGGTGCAGGGGGGCCCTGCTTGCCCTGGTGGGCAGTTAGGGCTGTGGCGGGGTCGCGACCCGTGATGACGGGCCGGGCGTGCGTCCTCAATTTGAGGAGGACTGTGTGGCTATCGCTGGCTGCGCGAGCAGGGGCTCGCGGCGGCCAGCTGAGAGGGGGGGCCTCGCGAGCAGCGCTCGCTGAGGCCGACGGCTAGCGGGCCTGGCCGGCTTCTTGAGCCCGTCGCCGCGTGTCTTTCCCCGGGGCATCCGTGTTAGCGGGACCGGGTACGGACAGCGCGGCTAGGGCACCGACCAGGGGCGGCTAAGCCGGTGAGTGCGCCGGGTCGGCGTGAGAGAAAACGCCGCGGCGCGGGGGCCGCAGGCGTGTGCCGCGCGAGCGGTTGCTCGCGGCGGCGGTGGAGGCTGTGTGTCGCCATCCGGCCTAGGGCGGGATGGCGAGGAGCTCTCGGGGCAGTCCCCGAAAGCTGGGGCTGAGCGTCGGAGCCCCGAGAGCCTGACCCTAACTCAACGCGCCCCTCCACGCCGCGCGCCCTACCGAGAAGTGCGCACCCCCCGCGCTTCACCGCAACACTCCCCTCCGTGTGCGGTAGAGCGTGACGACGCCGAGCAGGCTCACGGATTGTCTGGCCAGCGATCCCCTCCATACAAACAAGTCTAGCCAGCGATCCTTGAAAACACATCTTGTATGGAGAAATATTTGGTTATTGATTTTATAAGTATAAATGTTTTGAATTATGAATCCTAGTAATTCTAAGGTAACTTTAGCTCCATAAAAGCGAGCAATAACATTGGGAAATATGATATATTTGCATAAATAACTTGGTAATACAAAAATGAACCTCACGGGTCAGATAAAATGGAAATAAGGTATTTTATAATTGGAACCTATGATAATGACTTAGATCTTTAATATTTTCAAATAAAAGCGAACCCGAACTTTAGTATAAATAGGAAAATCATCAAAAGAACTTAGACTTTTAAAGTCGAATCTTTGGAACTCTGTATTTGTCACAGCTTAAGCCTGATCCTATTCAAACTTTGTATGAATGTATATTGTATATATAAGATATAAGAACCAATTGTAAATTGAACTTAGGTCTTAAGATAAAACCACTAGAGCTAATTAATTGATCATGTAGGATGTAAATTGAACCTTTAGAGCCTTATAACTTTTGAACCCTTTATAAGTGGAAGTAAACTAAAGATTATTTTATAGTTCTGATCCTAACGAACCAATCTAGGTCAACTTGGTTGTTGTAAGACCTAAGATATTGGATTTATGAGCCTAAAACTGTCTAGAAAAATGTGTAAAATGTAACAAAGACAGCAGATCTCTTTCTAGCCGATTTTTACCCACACAAAGATCTCTCTAATTTGATAGGTTTTGAAATTAAAAATAATGTGGGCGATAATGTCACGATTTGAGCCCTATTAAAATTATATATGAGAAAGCGGCCTGCGAGCCGCAAGTTAGTGTGTGAATTAGTGTGGATATATTGTGGTCATTAGTCATCAGTCAGTGTGTATTACAGTTTAAGAATTATATTGTGAACCAGTGAACCAGTATTATTCCAAGTACTCCCAGTTACCCTCCTACCCAGTCACCCTGCTAGGAAAGTGTAATTAGCTAGGTTGCGAGGCCGATCCCCTATATCGCGTCCTCACGTTAGAATCACGTAAGCCCTAAGTCGTGGGCAGAGCCGTATGCGTTAGGATTGATTCGTGGAACCTTTCTCCTGCGCGTACACACGTGATTTTTTTAGTGCGGATAAAACGGGAGTACAGATCCGAACCGAACCTAGGGATATTGAGCTTCTCTATTCCGGAACCTTTCAAGTGTGGTATAGGAACGGCCACATTTCTTTGGTCCTTCGAACCGGATTTTAGACTCAGTGACGTTGAACATAAAGCCTATTTTCGATCCGCTAGCCATAGAATCAGTGTCGGTGATTCTACGAACTTAAAATCAGTGTAGACTTAATTGTTGATTTTAAGACCCTCAAATCAGTGCTAGTGTAACTTCTTTGATCCTTGAACTCGCAAACTAGTATCGGAAGTATAATTAATTTGTAAATTTAACCGTAAGATTAAATTCAGTGCGCGATCGTAAATTTTGAATTGATCCGAACTATCCGCGAGTGAACCGTATTATCGCGATGGTGAATACCCGTGGTAAACCACAATTAGACGACATGAGTCGTTCAGACTTGCCGACCCAGCGCGAGCCGCTGGGTCCTACTGAACCGCAGGCCGGGCCTAGCGCTGCCGCCCGCCAGCTTTCTTCGAGTACCGCGAGAGCGGTCGAACCCCGTGACTCACCCGAGTCGCCGTCTGAGTCAACTCTACGTAGAGATAACGAACCCGAGCGCCCGCGTCATGGCGCCATGGATTTAGAACGCGGTAAGGTACTTTCACCACGAACCTCAGGAGATCGAGTTGAAGCCCATCTCCATAGACTGAACCCAAACCGTGAGTACCGTACAGATCGCCCTAGAGAACTGGGAGTTGCCTTCGCTGACGAACCGCGAGCCCCCGCCTCAGAACATTCCCGTGCGAGCAGCACGACAGAAGCACGGAAACGAGAGGCAAGATTGGAAGCGGCCGAGAAGCTAGCCGCGCTTCAAAGGAAAGAGTTACAATTGGAGCGTGATTTAATTAATAAACGATTAGAAGTGCAGATGGAGCAGATTGAGGAGGAAGGATCTCAAACTGGTGCATCTATCATCGATCACCGTAGAAAGGTAGGAGATTGGCTAATGAACCAAGACGAGGCTCGGGCGCTATCGCCGCGCCGCTATAGAGAGCCATCGCCAGGAGCCCGCCGAACCAAGTCTCCACCCGCTGCAGATCATGCTCACTCTATGCCGCGGGACAGGAGCACGAGCCGATCTCGAGGTATCGAACGACTAGCAGAATCGCTAGAGACAATGATGAGACCTCCGCCAAGACAAGTGTATGAATTGCCTATATTCAACGGAGATGTAAGTGAATGGCAGACCTTCCATAATGCATTTACTCAATCTACTGCACGTTATAAATTCACGAACTTCGAGAACGTAGCGCGACTACGTCACGCCCTGAAGGGCGAAGCAAGGCAATGTGTTCATCATTTGTTAGCGTCATCAACGCAACCAGAGCTTATAGTGCGCGTGTTAAAAAAGAACTTCGGTAGAGCCGATTTGTTGATTGATAGAGCCATTGACGATTTAAAGCGTATGCCACCCGTAGGTCCCAGTGCAACTGACTTAAATTCATTCGCGATTAAAATAGTGAATATTGTGTCGACATTAGTGGATTTGGATAAAAATAGTTACGCGACGAACCCCTTGATCATTCGCGAAATAACCGAACGTTTGAGCCCTCACTTAAGATCTCGCTGGTGTGCTTACGCGAGAGCTAATTCGTCCAAAAGCAACGAACTGTCCTTAATGGCGGAGTTTCTCTTAGATGAATCTGACCAAGAACTATTATATTCGCATGCGCGTGCGCCAAGGCGCACCTTTCAGATTACAGGTTACTCCGCAAATCAGACCCGCCGCCCTGAACCCCGAGAACCAAGAATCAGCGGCGGAGCCTATCGCCGTCCACAGCAGATCCCGAACCGAGTCCAGACATACGCCACTGAACGAGTGGACGTCTGCTTATGCTGTGGCGGCCCGCATAGAACCACAGGATGCCCGAAAATCGCCAAGATGTCGGTAAACGCCCGTTGGACGTGGGCAAAAGAAAATAAGGTATGTTTTAAATGCCTTAATTATCGCCATCAGCGAGAGAGCTGCAGAAGCCGTTCGTGTGGTATCGACGGTTGTCCCCACGCGCACAATAGACTTTTACATGAACGAGCGCCGAGGGCAGAACTACTTCAATCGAGCGGGTCCGCAACTAGTGGGTCGAGCGAGAATAGGACGACAGATGCGTCCCCGGTCCCCACTAGACCAATCGGATCATCCCCACCACAGCCGCCGGCCGCTCAGACGCATGCTATGAACGAGCGTGCTTTTACTTCTAATACTGATGTTGTATGTGCGACGTCTTCGTCTTCAGTATTACTAAAAATAGTGCCCATTATAGTGGAAGGACCTAAGGGTCAGTCCATGACCTTCGCTTTACTTGATGAGGGATCAACGATAAGTTTGATAGACCACGATTTAGCAGAAGAAATAGGTGTAGCAGGTCCTGAGGCGGCTCTCTGCATACAAGGCGTAGGGACTATGGAGACAACCCAGCCATCTAGAAAAGTAATAGCTTCCGTTCGCGGTTGCGACGGAGGGCCGCCATATGATATAACGTTTAGGACGATTAAAGACTTGAATCTTAGGCGACAGAGAATGAACCGATCCGAAATATTAAAACACAAACATTTAGCTGATTTAACGAATGCCTGTTATGCAATTGCAGAACCAAAAATACTGATCGGTGCTGACCAGTGGCAGTTGCTGCTACCAAAAGAGCTGCGTGTGGGACGTCAGAGCGACCCGGCTGGAGTTCTCACGGAACTTGGCTGGGCTATTTTCGGCACGATGCCGCGAACCTTGAAAATTGAACCACAGGTAACGTTACATTGTTATAATAGGGACGATGAACTTCACGACCTCATCAAGCAACACTTCGATGTCGACGCGTTAGGCATAAAGCACATCGACAACGTGAGCCCGCAAGACAAGCGGGCCATGGAGATATTTGAAAAAACGGTACGTAAGATAAAGGGGTCACAGTATGAGGTCGGCCAACTGTGGACTACAAATGAACCTAAACTACCTCCGAGCTACCACATGGCGCTGAACCGCTTACGCGGCATTGAACGGAAAATGGATCGGGACGCTGATTTCGCTGCGGAATATTGTAAGCAGATAGAAAATTTAATAGACAAGACGTATGCTGAGCCGATACCTGAGCCGTTGCCAGGAGACACGCAGTGGTACCTTCCGCATTTCGCTGTAAAAAACATAAACAAGCCCGGGAAAAAGCTACGGGTGGTTTTTGATTGCGCCGCGAGAGCACAGCAGCAGAGCCTCAATGACCACATACTGGAGGGTCCCGATCTCCTACAGTCCCTCCCAGGTATATTATTTAGATTCAGAGAAGGAGCCTATGCCGTCACTAGTGACATTAAAGAGATGTTTTTACAAGTGAAGATCCGGGAGGCCGATCAAGCATCGCAGATGTTTTTATGGCGCGGAACAGATAGAACCGAACCACCGCGTCTGTACAAAATGAGTTCGATGTTATTCGGAGCGGCCAGTTCGCCTTATTTAGCACATAGCGTGCGGAACCTGAACGCGAGGGCAAACGCGGCCGACTACCCTAGAGCGGTAAGTGAAATAGAAAACAATACCTACATGGACGATTTCGTATCAAGCTTCCCGACCGAACGAGAGGCGATCGAGGTCGCTGAGCAAGTGACAGCGAGTCACAAACGGGCGAGTTTTGAACTTAGATCATGGGCGAGCAATTCAGAGCGACTGATGGAGAATGTGCCGGCAGAACTACGAGCGGAATCGGATACGCAACTCGGCAGTAAAGACAATAAGGTACTCGGAATGTTTTGGAACGCAAGAACCGATACAATAGGATTCAATACCGCCATGTTACGGGTACCGGCCTCAGTACGAACCACGGAACGAGCCCCTACGAAACGAGAAGCGCTGAGCGCCATTATGAGTATATATGATCCATTAGGACTATTGTCCCATTACACAATTTCAGCGAAGATCCAGATGCAGAGAGTCTGGGCTCTATCCCTAGGATGGGACGATCCATTGCCGGAAAACGAAGCTGAGATCTTTGCTAAATGGTTACGAGCCTTAGATCACGTATCCGAGTTGCGAATACCCCGCCAGTACTTTACCGCGACCGAGGCTCGGTGCTCATTACATGTATTTGCAGATGCCAGCACCCAAGCTTTCTCAGCGGCAGCCTATTGGCGTGTAGAGAGCCCTGAACGAGTGGAAGTGAGTTTAGTCGCAGGAAAGAGCAAGGTAAGCCCTCTAAAGCCCCTCAGCGTACCGAGACACGAACTGCAAGCCGCATTGATAGCTACGAGACTAATGAAAACGATCTTACAAGGACATCGAATAACTCCCGACCAAATTTATTTATGGACGGACAGTAAGACCGTCTTACAGTGGATCCGAACCGACGCCCGCCGATATAATACGTATGTATCACACAGACTGTCCGAGATAGCCGAGACGACCCGAGTCGAACAATGGCGATGGGTCCCGACTTCGGAAAATGTAGCTGACGAAGCAACACGAGCCGATCCAGATAAAAAGGTTAAAATGAACAGTAAGTGGTTTATGGGGCCGAGTTTCCTATGGGAGCATGAGAGATATTGGCCGCAGGAAATCATCACGTCGTCATCACCCGCGGCCATCGAGGAACTCAAAGCCGAACCTGCACAATGTCGTGCAACTAGAATAACAGCTGCCCCATTACCCAATATTAATAGATTTTCCAATTACGACAGACTGATAGGCGCGACAGCGCGCATGTTACTGTTCATTCAAATGTTAAAAATGAAAATGAAAATTACTTTAAATTTAGAGCATATACTGGCCGCCGAAAATTTGTGGTTTCAGTGGGCACAGCGACGAGACTTCCCCGATGAGCTACGACGTCTCTCGCGGGGAGAGCCACTAGACCACGGGAGCCGTCTGTTCACGCTGGACCCGATCCTGGGCACAGACGGAGTGCTGCGCATGCGCGGCCGGATCGACGCCGCACCAGCCGAACTGAACAAGCGACCGCCGATCCTCGACGGGCGAAATCCATTCGTCAAACTATTGATTTTGAGAGCTCACAAGCGAGCCCACCATTCGGGAAATGAACGAGTCATCAACGACCTAAAGCAAGAGTATTGGATTTTAAGACTGCGACCGTCAGTAAGAACCATAGCACATGATTGCCAACTCTGCAAAATACGAAGAGCCAAACCTAGAACCCCGCCCATGGGAGACCTGCCGCTAGCCCGCATAGAACCCTACACGAAACCATTCGAGAACTGCGGGCTAGATTATTTCGGACCAGTAACCGTTACGATCGGACGACGTCATGAGAAAAGGTGGATAGCGGTGTTTACATGCATGACAATAAGAGCCGTACACCTCGAAATAGTAAATACGTTGAGTACCGATTCAGCAATAATGGCGTTGCGCAGAATGGCCGCACGAAGAGGATGGCCTCGCGTAATGTGGAGCGACAATGCAACATGTTTCCATGGGTCAGATAACGAATTGAGAGCCGCTTACGAAGAATGGAAACCGCATCTGCGTGAATATGGAATTAAACGAAACATGGCCTGGCGATTTATTCCACCGCTGGCGCCGAACATGGGTGGAGCCTGGGAGCGCATGGTGCGATCAATTAAAACAGCACTCGCCGTAACCCTAAAAGAAAGAGCACCGAAAGAAGAGGTGCTGTCAACGCTACTCGCCGAGGCAGAATATACTGTCAACGCCCGCCCGTTAACACATGTGCCCGTCGACCCTAATGATGACGAGGCGCTAACCCCGAACCATTTTCTACTGGGAGGCCCGGGGAACCTACCGACTACTGGGCCTAACGAAGAAATCAATAAAAAGACTTGGAGAACGAGCCAAGCCCTAGCCGACCACTTTTGGCGCCGCTGGGTGCGAGAAATCTTGCCGACGCTTGCCCCGCGACGCTCATCCGCGGGTGGCGAGCGTCCAGTCGCCATCGGAGACTGCGTGCTCATCGCAGATCCGAACCTACCACGTAACACATGGCCACGTGGTATCGTCGAGCGAGTCTTCCCGGGACCCGACGGTGGCGTGCGTACAGCGGACGTCCGGACCAGAGGCGTCCTGCTGCGCCGCCCCACTACGAAGTTAGCTGTCCTCCCGATTGAGCCAGCTGCTGTCGCCGACGCAACAGCGGGGGGAGAATGTTACGGACAGCCATCGAGCCAGCCATCGAGCCAGCCATCGAGCCAGTCATCGAGCCAGTCATCGAGCCAGCCGTCGAGCCAGTCGTCGTGCCAGCCGTCGTCATCACCGCCCGAACCAGCAGCAGCAACATTCAATTGACGTCAGAAGATAGACTCTGAATGAACCAGACAATTCGATTGATCGCTAGTACCTCCAAAGACAAGTATTCGAATGACCGCTAGTGCCTCCAGAACCAGAGAATCGAATGACGCTAACTAACTCCGTCTTCTCATACACCCCTGTGGGGGGGTGCAGGGGGGCCCTGCTTGCCTCGGTGGGCAGTTAGGGCTGTGGCGGGGTCGCGGCCCGTGATGACGGGCCGGGCGTGCGTCCTCAATTTGAGGAGGACTGCGTGGCTGACGCTGGCTGCGCGAGCAGGGGCTCGCGGCGGCCAGCTGAGAGGGGGGGCCTCGCGAGCAGCGCTCGCTGAGGCTGACGGCTAGCGGGCCTGGCCGGCTTCTTGAGCCCGTCGCCGCGTGTCTTTCCCCGGGGCATCCGTGTTAGCGGGACCGGGTACGGACAGCGCGGCTAGGGCACCGACCAGGGGCGGCTAAGCCGGTGAGAGCGCCGGGTCGGCGTGAGAGTAACGCCGCGGCGCGGGGGCCGCAGGCGTGTGCCGCGCGAGCGGTTGCTCGCGGCGGCGGTGGAGGCTGTGTATCGCCATCCGGCCTAGGGCGGGATGGCGAGGAGCTCTCGGGGCAGACCCCGAAAGCTGGGGTCCGGGGGCCGGACGTAGTGGGGCGCGATGCCCTGGAGATGTGCGTGGCTCGACTTGTCCGCGCGGTCGAACATTCGACGCGCGAGCCGACCGACGAACATCTCCAGGTTGCGCCACTTGAGGTCCGCAGCGATCGTGCGGTTCCTCACGAAGCGGGGGGCGGCGACGATGGTGCGCAGCGTCCTTGATTCCTGCGCCTGCAGCTTCTTCCTCGACGTGGCGGCGGCCAGGGCGTACCAAGCCGGGGCGGCGTACGACAGCCGCGACCGGACGTAGGCCTTGTACAGGCCTAGCTTGGTGCGCCTCGGCAGCTTGCTGGAAAAGATAGGATGGAGTGAGCTGCGTGCGAAAGCTGCCTTGCTGCGAGTCTCGTTCACGTGCTTGGCCATGGTGAGTCCCCTGTCAATGGTCACGCCCAGGTATTTCACTGAGTTAGACCATGCCAGGGGTTGGCCGAGGAGAGTGAGCGGCTGACGGGCAACTTTGTACCCGGTCAGCATCGCTTGAGTTTTACTCACGTTAACGGAGAGCCTCCACTTGGCTAGCCAAGCTGGGAGGGCGTCGAGCGTAGGCTGGAGCTTGCTGATGGCGTGGTGCGGCCTGTAGGAGGTGCTGAAGAACGCTGCGTCGTCCGCGTACAGGGCTAGTCTCGTGTCACCAACGACGGGAATGTCGTTGGTGTACAGAGCGTAGAGGGCTGGTGAAAGACAACTACCTTGCGGCACCCCGGCTAGGATGGGGCGGGTTGTGGAGAGAGCGCCTTCTACGATGACCTGGAACTGCCGACTATCTAGAAAGGAAGCTACAACCTTTACTATGCGGCGGGGGGTGGGGCTGATGGACAGTTTGTAGAGAAGGCCTTCGTGCCAGACACGGTCGAAGGCCTTCTCTATGTCCAGAAGCACGGCCACCGTGTGCTCCTTCTTGTTGAGCGAGAACGCCATGTGGTGCAGCGTCTTGGTGAGCTGCAGCGTGGTCGAGTGGTCCTGTCTGAACCCGAACTGCTCTTCCCTCGGCGTGATGTGCGGCTGGAGATGGCTGAGCAGCAGCTTCTCGAACACCTTCGAAACGGTATTAAGAAGAGTTATAGGACGGTAGCTATCCGGTTTTGTTCTATCCTTTCCAGGCTTGGGTAGGACGATTACTCGTCCTAACTTCCAAGATGTGGGGAAGTGCCCTGTACGCATGATCCCGTTGAACAGGCGCGCCGCCGCCGCTAAGGTGTTTAGCGGCAGGTGGCGGAGCGCCATGTTCGGGATTGCGTCGGGGCCCGGCGCCTTCCTGGGGCTGCAGTGGCGCTTGATGTAGCGCTGTACCTGGTTAGGAGAGAAAAATACCGGGTCCTCCGCAGGGAGGATGGGGTCCGCGAAGTAGCTCTGAAGGTGCTGCTCTGCCTGGACGGTGCGTGACTCGTCGTTCTCGGGGTTCGGCTGAAATTGAAGTTGGAGGCTGTGAGCGAGTATCTCGGCTCTGTCCTGGGCTGCGTACTGGAGGTCCCCGTTGCTGTCGCGTAGCGGGCGGACTGGCACGGGAACGGTACCTAATTTCCTGCAAAGGCGGTGGATAGAAGGGACATGATCGGTGACACTTGCGATGTGAGCTTCCCAGCTCTGGGCGCGATGCTCTGCAAACTTCGCCTTCGTTTGCTTGATGATCGCGTTCAGCTCCGTTTTGAGTGACGGCGCCCTGAGGCGCTGCCACAGACGCTGTACCTTACGTTTCCTCTCTAAGAGGTCCTGTAGATGTTTGGGCAGGGGGTCGCGGCGCTCGGTCTGCGGGACGGTCCTGGCGGCAGCTTGCAGGGCGTCCCGGATGTTGGATGACAGAGTGTCGGCGGCTGCGTCCACCTCCTGCGCTGTGGAAACAATGGTAGAGCGGGGTTGGCCCTCGAGGGCGTCGGCAAACCTTTCCCAGTCGTACTTGACGAGCGGCGCACGTGGCAGCGTGGTGACGGGCTCCGCTGAGACGACGAGGAGAACCGGGCGATGATCCGAGGGGAGATCTGGAAGGACTTCCTGCTTGAGAGGGAAGTTTACCCCTGTGTGAAGGATGAAGTCGATGACGTCGTTGGTGCTGACGCCGTCGTCGCAGTAGTGTGTAGGCTCGTAGGGGCCCGCTGCGTGGATGTTTTTGTCCTGGGTGAACTTCCGGATCGCTCTACCTGCGGGATTAGTGCAAGACGAATTCCAGGCGGGGTGCTTCGCGTTGAAGTCCCCGGCTAGAATTGTGGGTACCTTTTGTGTGGCGGGTGCCAACAGCGAGGTGAGATCGCGAACCAGCTCGTCGTCTATTGAAGCGGACGGTCGGTAGATGGAGTACAAGCGCAGGTCCTGGCCTGCAACTCGTATGTCGACACCTAGGGCTGAAAGAGATTTGTAGTCCACGTAGCTGACGGGTTGGTGAACCAGTGATAGCTTCACCAAGACCGCCAGGCCACGATAGGCCTTACGCTCTGAAGTAACCTGGTCCTTTCTGTAGACGGCGTATCCGCTGACCCGGAGTGTCGTAGTCGCTGCTAGGTGTGTCTCGCTGATCAGCATGACGTCCACCTGTTGCTGGCGAAGAAAATTACGAAGTAATATTTGCTTGCCAGTCAGCGACTGCGCGTTCCAGTAAACTACTCTGAGTTGTTTATTGAAAACCGCGGCAGAAGTCTGGGGAGGCTGTGATCACCTGGCGGAGCGCTACGGAGAACGCTTCGATGAGGGCGGTGAGCTTGGGTAGGGCGGCCGGGGCGGCCGACCCGCTGGTTGCTGCGGGCTGCTGCTGCTGCTGCTGCTGTGCTGTGCGGGAGGACCTCGGGGCTGCTGCTGGCTCGGGCACCGGACGCTGCTGCCTGCGCCTGGCGGAACGAGAAGAGAGGCGGCCCCTGGGGCTACTCACGGCGGGTGCGGGCGCACCTCGCGGTCTCGGCGGGTTGGCGGGGGCCATCAGCGACCCCTCCGCGGACTCCTCCACGGTGTTGACGCCGGCGGAGGCCCTGGTGACGGGACCGCGGCGAGGCGCTCTGGAGAAGGGGCGCGTCGATCCTTTTTGGTTGCGTGCTTCCTGCAAAAGAATTGGACACTGCTGGTAGTTGGCCGGATGTGGGCCCCAGCAGTTTCCGCAGGTGGGCTCGAGGTGCTTCGGTCGCGTGCAGTGTTGCCCGTAGTGGTGCCCGGCGCAGCTCACGCAGACGATCGGGCGGCGGCAACCTAGGGAGGAATGGCGGAATCCTTGGCAACGATGGCACTGCGCTGGCGACTTCTTGCCCCTCCAGAGCTCGATGCGGACTCCGGAGAGGCGCATGAAGGTTTTCACCTCCAGGATGCCGGCGTTGATCTGCTCGTCCCCCACGAGCCTGACATAGAAGAGAGAGCCTGACCTGCCGCTGCTCTCCCTGATCAGCTTGGCGTACTCGGCGTTGAAGCCGAGGTCTCTGCAGGCGCTGACGATCTGGTCGGAAGTGGTGCTTGATGGCAGGCCCCGTATACCGACCTTGAGCGGCTTAGAGCCGTCGTCGGGCGGATATACGTGCCAGGCGATGCTGGGGTCGATCGTCTGCACCTCGTCCAGGAAGTGCTGGATGTCCCGGTACTCGTCGCCGTCCCTGGGGAAAAGACGGAGGCCCCTGCCTACGGCTGCGGTTTTTACACCTCTGCCGAGGCGGGCCTCCAGAGCAGAGAGGTGTTGCGGCCAGTCTGGGAAGACTTCCACGAATATAGGCGGGTACTTAACTTTCCGGCCGCCGCCGGCCTGAGATGGGCCTGCCTGGGCCGCGAGAGGTGTGGTTGTTGCGGCCGCTGCTGCTGGGGGCGCCGGGGGCCCCGCGGGCTGCGGGGACGGCTGGGTCGGCGGCTGGGTCGGCGGCTGGACCGGAGGCTGGACCGGTAGCTGCGTACGCTGCTTGCGCCGCTTACGCGGCGTTTTGGCTAGCGCCCCTGTGGGAGGAGAAGTGGAGGGCGCCTTCCGCTTGACTGGCGTGGCTTGGGGCGTCGGCGTCGGGGGCTGGGACAGCCGCGATGGGCCCGGTTGCGGGTCGTCGGCTGGCTGCGTCCGTGAGATACCTGCTAAAGGCAGTGGCGGCGTAATGCGGTTGCATTCGCGCTTTTCGCTGTTCTGGATCGGCGTTGACTCCGGTGTGGCGTCCGCGTCCCTCTGCCTCTTCGTGCTGCCTCGGGGTGGAAGGCTGGACCTGCAATGAGTGTTGATCGCCGCCCAGAAGTCGGCCTCTAGGAGGTCTAGTTCTGAGGGCGCCAACCTACCATGTGCGACGCGCGTGATGCGCGCCAGCATGTTGCTCCACTCGGCGTCCGAGAAGAGCGGCTGGATGGTCTGCTGGGGCTGCGGCTCGGCGGGTTGTGGCTCGATGATGAGCGGCTGAGAGAGAGGCTGCGGGAGAGAGGATGGTGGGCTGCTCGGCGGCGGCGGCGGCGACGCGATGAGGCGTCTCGGCGACAGCTTTGAAGCACGGCGCGGCGACCTCGGTTGACGCGATGGCGATGACGTCATCGGCGAGAAAAATTCACCACGTGTGGGGGACCCGTCGGCCACCGAGCCCGTACTGGATTCGGAGGCCGACGTGTGCCCCGTGTGTGATGGATTTATCTCGCTGCCTGTGGAGAAATCGTTACTGTTCGATGAGCACGTCGAACAGTAGCTTGGGGCCAACGCCGACTCAGGCGTGGAGGCTGCGGTGGCAGCGACATCCGCCTTGGGCGGAGAGCACGATGTTGTAGACGCCATCCGTGTAGTTGTCGAGGTGTCACTCACTGCACTGGCTCTAACACTGTTGACAAAAAGAGAAAGTTGAAAAAGTGAAAGTTAAAACAGTGAAAGTTGTATTCACTGGGTCCGTTACGTTCCGACTGAGGTCTTTAGGTCAGACAACAACAGAAAGCAACTTTCCACAGCGAAACACTAAAAACTTTTGCTAATGTACAGAAGGTACGAAGAGCAAGGAGCGCAGTGCGAGGTGAAGGCTCAGAAATTCGGCGGAGCGAATAATCAGAGGCGACCACTCACGACGGCGTCGAGCGCTGGAATGTTCGAATGACGTCTGATCGAGGCGAGAGAAGAGGAGCACTGAGCGTCGGAGCCCCGAGAGCCTGACCCTAACTCAACGCGCCCCTCCACGCCGCGCGCCCTACCGAGAAGTGCGCACCCCCCGCGCTTCACCGCAACACTCCCCTCCGTGTGCGGTAGAGCGTGACGACGCCGAGCAGGCTCACGGATTGTCTGGCCAGCGATCCCCTCCATACAAACAAGTCTAGCCAGCGATCCTTGAAAACACATCTTGTATGGAGAAATATTTGGTTATTGATTTTATAAGTATAAATGTTTTGAATTATGAATCCTAGTAATTCTAAGGTAACTTTAGCTCCATAAAAGCGAGCAATAACATTGGGAAATATGATATATTTGCATAAATAACTTGGTAATACAAAAATGAACCTCACGGGTCAGATAAAATGGAAATAAGGTATTTTATAATTGGAACCTATGATAATGACTTAGATCTTTAATATTTTCAAATAAAAGCGAACCCGAACTTTACTATAAATAGGAAAATCATCAAAAGAACTTAGACTTTTAAAGTCGAATCTTTGGAACTCTGTATTTGTCACAGCTTAAGCCTGATCCTATTCAAACTTTGTATGAATGTATATTGTATATATAAGATATAAGAACCAATTGTAAATTGAACTTAGGTCTTAAGATAAAACCACTAGAGCTAATTAATTGATCATGTAGGATGTAAATTGAACCTTTAGAGCCTTATAACTTTTGAACCCTTTATAAGTGGAAGTAAACTAAAGATTATTTTATAGTTCTGATCCTAACGAACCAATCTAGGTCAACTTGGTTGTTGTAAGACCTAAGATATTGGATTTATGAGCCTAAAACTGTCTAGAAAAATGTGTAAAATGTAACAAAGACAGCAGATCTCTTTCTAGCCGATTTTTTACCCACACAAAGATCTCTCTAATTTGATAGGTTTTGAAATTAAAAATAATGTGGGCGATAATGTCACGATTTGAGCCCTATTAAAATTATATATGAGAAAGCGGCCTGCGAGCCGCAAGTTAGTGTGTGAATTAGTGTGGATATATTGTGGTCATTAGTCATCAGTCAGTGTGTATTACAGTTTAAGAATTATATTGTGAACCAGTGAACCAGTATTATTCCAAGTACTCCCAGTTACCCTCCTACCCAGTCACCCTGCTAGGAAAGTGTAATTAGCTAGGTTGCGAGGCCGATCCCCTATATCGCGTCCTCACGTTAGAATCACGTAAGCCCTAAGTCGTGGGCAGAGCCGTATGCGTTAGGATTGATTCGTGGAACCTTTCTCCTGCGCGTACACACGTGATTTTTTTAGTGCGGATAAAACGGGAGTACAGATCCGAACCGAACCTAGGGATATTGAGCTTCTCTATTCCGGAACCTTTCAAGTGTGGTATAGGAACGGCCACACATATATAGTAGGTATAATTAAACTAGAATTGTACCGCGGCTCCGCCAGATATTGATTAATACTTAACTTATTCTTCAGGAACGGTTCATTGAAATAGACTAATGTATCGCTTGTCAACCATGTTCTCCATCTCTCTCGATCTCTATGGAGTCAAGTGAAGGCGCTGCGCTGTTGTGCGTAAGTCGGCGGACAACAATAATATCAGGAAGTATACTGACTGCTTAACTGTTGCTACAATATTTCTAGGTATTTGAAAGGGATGGTAAGAAAAATGCAAGTGTTCTTTTAAATTATTTTATTACATTTATATTCTCAATATCATTATCACTTATTTTAATTTAAAACTAATATTTATAAATATTAGTCTAACGTCAATTATATCTAGTTCCAATACTTTATGTCTAACACATGAACACGTATTACAATGATCGCAACGCCCTTGCTCACGCGCGTAAAGTCACGCGCATGCGCCGCGCGCGCTGGGCGGGCTGCCGCTCCTTCGAGAATGTTCCTACGACGTTAAGTACAAATAGGCGGCGACCTAATATAGGCCAATTTCTAAGTTCAATACTCCAATAATACATGAGTTTTCACACACTCTCCAACTTTTCGTTTTTCTTTCTTCGTTAGCACATAAAAACGTTATTTGCTAAATTAACAGAGCCTCGCGTCTTCTGTCAAGGTGCTGTAGCGACGCGACACGTTTGTCTTCGCTACTTGACAGACCCCTGTCGGCTGCGGGCCACTGCGTTTTCTAGATGTGGAATTAGCGCCCGTCCAAACGCCACTGCCGTGGCGCAGCCGGCGCGTTTTCTGTTCGCTGCTGTAAGCCGCTGGCTTCAACCTCGCCCGTCCTGCCGCTATCGCAGCTTCTGAACTTTGTGTACCCTCCTCGTCGTGGGCAGAGAGAAACTGCAGAGCTTCAGGAGACACAGGGACGACCTCTTGTGAACGTGGTGGTGGTCGAGAGCCGAGCCCGACGGCCGCGCGGCTATACGGCTCGCTAGCATCACCGTCGCAAGGAGGAACACAACGAAATGCAGGAGACGCATTTTGTTGACACTTCGGCACGTGGATAAATACAAATGAATACGCTGCAGGACTATGAATGTACACGCCAAGGCTGTAGAATGCACGATTAGATTGCGAGTATTGTGGTGGTTCGGCGCTCAGATGTATACTGGAGATCTCATTCAGCCTCCCGGCTTATATAGGTGCGGAGGTTATCTGGCGCGTGTACGATAGCCTCCCAATTCGATAAGCCAGGTTCGATGACTGCTCAATGTCAACCAATGTAGTACGGCGCGCGCCGGCCGCCCTGCCAGCGCGGAGCCACCTCAGCCCAATCTTGCGTCAGGCGATATAATTAGGCTATTCCATACAATTACATTTTCCGTTTATTTTCTGCTAGTTAGGTTTCTGTCACTACTGCATCGAATGATGTGCCGTGACTTAATATAAATTATTTTTTTTTGAACAAATATAGGTACCGTATATACTTCAGTGGTAACATACTCGTAATTATTGTTTCATGCTTCGATAACCTGGCCCAATTATTGTAATTAATATAGTGAATAATGATCGTGCATGCCGCAGTCGATATTTTTATGTCAGATATCGTATCCAATTAGAACTATCAGCAAGGACTTTGATTCCTAGTCAACTGGTCAATTTGTCTCTAGAAACTGCTTGTTTTTCTTCTCCACCTCGCGCCTACTCCGCCTACCCTCCGTTTAGGTCAGTTGCAATCATTATGAATGTGGCCTCACCCACTGTCCGATCATGGTGCCGCATATATGAATATAGAGGGATATGCTTTATGTTAGTTAAGCCCTGTTTTCAATTGTAAAACCATCTTTGCAGTAACGTATATTTATTTAATTATTTTAAAATGTTGTAACTTCATTATTAAATTCCTTATCATATTCTTCTCGATCCCTAATTTGGTTATAGTGTTATGAATTAGACAAACATTCCAAAATTTTGCTAGCATTTCATCAGGGTAGGGCTCAGAGCGGCGCCGAAGCCGGTGGCGGCGTTGTTATCAAACAAACGATGCCCCCGAAACTCTTATCTCGTTATCGTGACATTTATATTCGTGTCTTGATACATTGATGCAACGTCTACGTACAAACACAAGGTTACGTAATTGGTGCAAAATGCACGAACTTGCTTGGAGCCTTTCTCTTGGTAGTTTTATGCAAATATTCTTCGATTGCTCTTCAGTCTGCTTCTTAGCTAGTGGCTTTGAGTTGTATCTCCGGTAAACTAGGCAAATGGTTTAGATGTAACTACTGAATAGTTTCTAAATTGGTTTCAGTCGCTTATATTTTAGTGGTAAGGTGAGGTGGTGTGGTGAGGCATGAAGCGTATCCTTGAGCAAACCACTCTAAGTCTATTTTGTTCCACACGTACCTACCTAAAACAAAATAAACTAAAAGAAAGTGGGGTACTATAAATGCCTTCTCAACTACTGAGGCCGTCTTCAGACTACTGGGGAGTGCTGTACTGTGTGACAAACGGAACTAACCTTTGACCATCATGAGTCATGACCTCGGCCGTCTGTTGCCAATAAGGATACATTTAGGATTAGTTTATCGCAGTTCACGGAGCCCCGCCTCGATAGCAAGCATTATCGCACCCCCAGTCAATACCGGGTAACTGGGTCAATGATAATCTAAAACCTTGGTTCTGTTGCTACAGGCCAGACCCCTCAGTTATCTAACTGGGTTACCGCGGGACCCTGAACGATGCGACCCTCGCGGGCTCTTAAGCCGTCGGCAAAAGAGATATTATTGCGTGGCGCAGTGGTCGTCTGGTGCAGTTTTTTAAGGTTTATCCAGACATCAGTCTGGGTGCCATCAGGCGGGCAGAAGTTTGAAAGGAGAGAATATAAAAGAACAAGATTTCGACGATGCTAGTTCATCATCGGTTTAGTAATTTAGGTGGCGACACCTCTAAATATCTGAAGGGAGGATCAAACAGACAATAACCATTGTAAACTCTACGGCTCAGGCCGTCACCGTCAGCACAATCGTTACTAGATCTATGCTTATGAACATGCGTAAGAGTAGCGTTTGTAATGGGAAAGAATTTTAAGAAAATTACGACCCTGTTGGTCACCTCTATTGAAACGGAATATGGTTAAAGTGCCAGATAATGAGACAATGTCGAGCCCTGGGACTAAGACATGTACGAGTACTGCATCCTCGAGCGGCTGCTATGGCTGTTATTTTCCGGGGAAGTGAGTGAGTCTGCTGGGACTTTTAATGTTTGAAATTACAAATCGATACTCTCCTCATATTGAGTATACGGTTGTATCTAAATATTCCAAAACTTTTACTTATTCAAACTTAACTTGTCGCTTGAGTTAAGTTAGCCTCTGGTATTTATGGTTATAATTTTCGTGTAATATTCATATTAAATGATATAATTCCAGACTAAATCTACATTTTTCACTCAGTAAACTTCAGAGATACGGGGGGGAGGAATGGTATTTCTTTCCACCAATTTTCTTAATAGAACGAAATTTAAGCACAATAAAAAAATGAAAAATAAATGATCGAAAATGTACAGATCAAGCCCTTTCACATGATATCTTACTTGACCTAGTGACTAGACTTTTAATTTTTGCTCCCCCTCATATTGGTAGTTTTTTAGGAAATAAAAATATATTTTGTAACATTTCTTTTGCAATACATGTGGACTAACCATGTTTATAAATATTGCAAATTTCAAATAGATAGCATCAGTAGTTTTGAGATATGGCGCTTTAATAGTCGGACAGGCAGCAGACAGCAGACAGCGACATACAGACAGACAGAGTTGCACCATGAGGGTTCCTTTTTTGCTTTTTTGGTACGGAACTATCTATATCCTCTATACAATGATAATGCAAAAAACCTAAAAACTAACCTGATGGCCCTGATGCAATAAGTAGTACCTATTGGTGTTAAAATCAGGTTATTTACTTTAACCGGAGTAGGTATCATAGTTGTTATTTGTTATGCAAAGTTGTTATTTGGCGCGAGTCATTGAATTGGAAGCCGAGTAAGCAAAGGAATCCAAAATTGAACCACGAGCGGAGCGAGTGTGGTAGGTTTTCGAGGCACGAATAGCCAAATATTTTTGCAGCCGTGCGAACCACAACTTTTCACCTCACTACAGCGAGGAAAATGTGAGATGTAAGAAAAACTATGAAATTATAACAAACCGATTATTTTTTCATTTAAAACTAGTGATAACGAACCTACGAAACATTTAAACTAAGTCTCTTAGAGATGTATGTATACAGTCTCTAAGAGTCTCCAAATTAAATAAACGATGAAGTTATTTGTTATGCAAGGCTGCAAAGTTCTTATTTGGCGCGAGTGCTTGAATTACGTTACGAACGAAGCTTTCAAGACACGAGAAGCCAAATAATCTTGCAGCCGTGTGAAACACACAACTTTTCAACTCACTACAGCGAGGAAATTATATCAAACAGATTATTTTTTCATTTAAAACCAGTGATAATGAATCTACGAAACATTCTTATAACAAAAGAAACAAATTAAAAATTAAAAATATATCGATTCAAACTTCAAATTACTTTTTCACGCTAGCGGATAAAACGAACTTTTCCACGCAGATTTGGTGCTGTAAATGGAGTTTTTCAAAGCGAGTGACGTGAAATAGGTATTTTAAATGCACATTTCACAAAGCGAAATCAACCTACAACAGCAAAAATTGTAGGTACATAATCACATGACGTGACGTGGACGGACGCCGGGAGCCACTATTGTCCCTCGCTGTGGACGTTCAAGTGGAATACACCAGATATTACTGCCTATTATTTACCGTTGAACTCATTAACTATAATGTTACATATTTTTCAAACCAGACTATACCATGAGGCGAACGGCGTTTATGATCTTTATTTTAGTGTTACATAGCTTTTTATTGTACATAATACACATATATGCGAAAGTAACAATAAAAAGGACGTAACTACCAATCGCTTGTAGATCGCTTTTAATGTAAGCAGTCTGAAAGTGGCTCGAGTCATGACAATCAAGGGTGTGAACTTTATCAACTGCCATAATGTCGTATCAGGGTACTTAATAAAATAATGTGTCTTAATCATTATGAAATAAAACTGAAATATTTCAAGCCTTACTCAACGATCTTGGTGATTGCATCACATATTGTAAAAATAGCCGCGACAAGATAAAATAACAATGCCAGGCGAAGTTGACAATGTACGTATGTAGGTACAATGTAGAAAATGATTGTTCAGTCCAAATTATACATTATTTTAATATAGAATTCATAACTGGTTGGTAGCTTTTATATAAGGAGTCACTTAAATATTGGATAATCTCGGCATCAAAGGACGAGTCGCTGATATCTGCTAAGATAGTATTGTATGCAATCGTTATTGTACGAGTATGCTTTTTCAGTCGACGGCCACGAAGCTTGTTGAGTGGCCTAATTAAGGTGTGCGAGACTTAAAAAGCTAATTATATAAGTATTGTATACAATATTTTTTCTACGAGTTACTAACTACAATAAATAAAACACAACTAAAAAAAAATATTGGGGAAAGACTGCATTTGCTTTCTGAAATTCATTATAGTTCTGCGCGGAGTTGTATAATACTTCATTATAGTTCAATGGCATATAATATAGACCATAGAGTATATAGTGATTTTCTACTCTAAAATATATGACTTTTTAGTAAAACTTGTATGTTTTATGACCACAACAAGCGAACATTTACTTTTTACTAGATAAATTACTCGTTAACGTGATCATGAACCCGTGTGGGAATACGCACCAGAGATGAAGCTCCATTCCCTACGTGTGACGTGATCAATAAGCTAAAGAGTCTCTCTCTATCATGTGCTAAAGTAGGTGTTTAAAAAATCAAGGTCCGCTGCAAGGCACACTGAATGGTAACTCTAACTTAGTAAGGTGTGTAAGGTATATCACCTGCCCCCCCTATTGCCTAACGCGTTTGACGCTCGGAATCAGAATTAAGTGCCATGATTTTGTATGGGCTACGACAGTTGATTCGGATACCAATTGGGTCAAACGCAAACATATCAAAAATTTCAAGAAATAAAAAAGTTTGTTTTGTCTTCAGAAACAACTTTTGTTCAATCAGTATTAATAGGAACATCAATTTTAATACAAAAAACTAGATCGTTTTTAAGTATTTAGAAAAATATTATAATTATTTAAAATAATTAGGTCACAGAAGTGACCGTTGTTCCACAGGAAGGAATCAAATCGGTCTTATAACAAAAAATACCCATGTTTTCATAATTATTTGTGATTGATATTTACGATATAATAAATTCGAATGAAATAGAAAACAATATTATAGCAGTAAAGACGTAAACAATTAAAAAACTTAACGTCCACACAAAATAATCATCTTTGTCCACAGAAAATATCAATTAGTCAAAAATATTTTCATCACTAGATTCGTTGTCATCAAAGAATGCTGCTAATTTTTTAATCTTTTTTGGCGGTGATTGAGACTCATCAGAGAATATATTATGAAAATTACTCCTCTTTTTGGGAGTAAGTGGTTGACGTACGAATGTCGGAGGATCTGGTGTTGGCGTATCTGGGGGCGTTCGTGGTCCAGTAATAGTTGAAGCATCAGGCGTCAATGCACTCATAGCTGGGCTTGGAGGGGATGAGATTGAACCAGATGGGGTACCTGATGAGGCTGAACGGATAGCACCTAAGTGGGCACGAGTAGGAGTAGAAGGGCTTGGGCCGGAAAAAGGTGAACCTAAAGAGGCAGATCTGGACGGTGTTTGGTGCGGTGGAGTCGATCTGAAAAGAGCGGAAGTAACTGGGCTAGAAGCACCAGAGCTAGCAGATGCTTTACGGGAAGAGGCAGAGCCAAAAACGGCGGGGGGAGAGAGTGAGTGAGAAGAAGCTGGGCTTGATGCAGCAGGGCTAACGCAAGCTAAGTCGAAACGCGGTGGACTGAAGTCCGACAGAGGAGTTGACGTATTAAAACGCAACTGACGCTCTGTTTCAGTTCGTCCTGACCGAATGCCATGATGGATTGGAGAATCTGGTAACGTTATCTGTCCAATCTCATAATGAGGACATATAACATGAGCCGGACAAGTAATGCAGCTAAGTCTTCTCGCGTGGAGTGTATTTGGTTGTACTTTACTCCAAGATACTTGGTGTACCTGAAAAGTCCCTCTAAATGGTCTCAATTTACAAGCATCTGCCACTTGCTGTATCTCGCCAACATATTCATCATCAACCCGAATAATATCTATATTCTTAACATCTTTTTTCAGGCAACTGAGAAAGCTGTCTATTCCTGCTATGTCCTTACCGTTAGCCACGGCTTTATCACATGTACGCTTAATGCACCCGCCAACACCATCAGGTGCTCCCTTGCCGTGTCCTGTTTCCGAATAATGCCATATAATTGTGTCAGTCTTCGATATTTTACTTAAATACTTAGAAATCAATAAAAACATCGTCTTATTTCTATACTGAGTGGAAGGACCATCACTTAATATATGTAAAACCTTTAAACTCGGTGTAAGGAACTGTATTTTTTCTATTACTGGTTTTAAATGAGCACATATAAGAACAGGATCATGCCGTAAATTTTCTGAAACGGTGCACACAGATGTCACACGTGTTTGATTTCCCGGAGGTTGAGGATTAATTGAATAGTAGACACAAGTATGCAAAGAGAGTTGGGCTTTTGACCCACCAAAATGGGCCGACTGGATCTCTTCACCATACTTGCAAGCATAGTTCTCAGAGAAATCTATATGAAGTAATCCCTCTTCGGGGGATAAATTATGTTTGATGGAGCGAATAGCTTTAAATTGGTTCCGTATATTAGCTAGATGTTGCATAAACTTTGGCAAATTTACTTTAAAAGTTTGCAACAGCAAGTGTTTGGTGGTTTTTACAGTCTCTTTAACTGTTTTTTTACAAGTTTTTTCTACCCCTTTAATGGTTACATTAACATTTTTAGTAATCCACCTTTGGTAAAGAATCGTGTCGATTTCATTTGGTATGTTTTTGATTTCGAGGTTTTTGGATTGGCACGACAAACATTTTCGCTCCAAACAAGTCACATTCTGAATATTGTTACAACATAGAGATCTCGCGATGTCCGTCGCTGAAGAAGAAGACAATATCCTCGCTTGGTATAAGGCTTGAGCCATCAGATCATTATTTGTATGTAGAGAACACAAACAAGTATTCCTAGAAACCGCTTTTGGAAACAGAACCCAAAATGGGCGACATTTTCGAAAAGTATCGTATGAAACTTTAAAACCCGTTTTGTTGATAAATGTTTTATGCAGGTTGAAGATTGTGTCATTTAAAAGACGTATTTGTTGTTTGTTTCCTTTTCGCGTGATCGTTTCTTTCTTGCCGGCTGTTAGTCTGCTGTTTTCATCGTCAAGAAAAAAATGCTACAATTTGTTTCCTAATTATTTCTCTTTGTTTCTCCATGACATTGAGTTCCTTCTTCCTCTTAAGTCTCACTAACCGCATTCTGTATTTTGCCAACTTATTTTCCAATAGAGCTAGTCTATTTGATAAGCGCTCATTTGCAGTTTTTAGCTTTCGTCTATTTTTAGCGCTCACTTTCTTGCCCGCAGCTATTCGACAAAACGATGACTGTTTGGGAAGCGAAGGAGGTGTATTATCCTTTGATGTTAAATTTCTTTTTAATTTCTCTTTTTCTCGCCTAATTTTGGATCTTTCTCTCCACATTTTTCGAATTTTTCTCTGTTCTCTGGGAGTAAAATCTGCAATAGTTTTTATTAAACCTTCTTCTTTCTTTTTTTTATAACGTTCCCTATCTTTTCTCCGTCTTTCTTCGATTTCTTCGGCGTTTAATTTTGAACGAGCTCTGCGCATGCTCATTTTTTTTTGTTCTCTTCTCCTCTTTTTTCTTTCTTCGTCACTCAACTGCTGTCTTAATCTTCTCGGCATTTTACTCTGAAACAAAGTTACATTCATGCTGATTTGCCTAAACATCATGCGTATTATTAAACGTCATTCTCTTATATCGGTAGTAAGTGCTACGTCTGATAAGAGTGTGCTGCTAATTATAAGTTGTATTAAATTATGCAGTTAGGTACAGAAGGAGAGCATTAGAAGAACCTTAAAGTAATGCAATGCAAATAAAACCTAGGCATAAAGTGTCATATTCAAGCCTCCCAGATAGTATCGGCGTTAACAAACTAGAGTTGATTTTAATGTTAACCAACACAAATTGATAGCTTTTTTGTTACGAGCAAAGTGATAAATTATTAAAACCACACCACCACAAGTTAAAAAAGAACAAAAACTTTCATAAAACACGTGAGTATTTAAAGAAACCTATTTTCTGTGGACACTGGTCACTCAAGTGAACACATTCCACACGAAAGACTACTGTCCACAGGGGGGGTCATTTCAGCAAACCACAGAAAAGGCGTCCACAGATTGGTTTTTTTTTAAAGGAATGTACGTTATGTCGTTTGACATTTTTAGGTTATCTCAGATCTTACGATTATGCAAAGTAGTCTATTCGCGGCACATACGTGGCACATTTATTTATTTACAAAGTTTGTACTTACCAACGTACACAGTTAACGGAAAAGTTTCACTGATCTCTAACGATTAAATTCAAAATTCAATAAAAAGTTTCCGAGCACTTCTGTTGCGTAAAGAAAGGACGCGTCCAAAATGGCGACTGGGTATCGTGCGGTGTTGCCACTCAAATATTCCGTTACTTAATGGTAGTTTTTAGTAAATTCGAATCTTGATTGGATTTTTAAAGGTCACAGAAAAGTCGTTTTTGTCTATAACGCTGTATTTATTTTCGTATACGAAAAAAGTATAGCATATTTTGGAATCAATTACATAAAAAACGGTTCTTGATCGTTTATGCTACGGTTACAGAAGAAAATCTTGGACAGTTTAAAGGAAAATAAAGAAACTATAGCACTTCGCATTGGTGAACTAAGATTCTGAACAGTCCACAGAATAGGATTTATTTAATTATTATTATTTTTTTCTCTTAATTATAATATTTTTACTAAAATCTGAGCATAGTGACGTAACATAGGATAATATACAATTGCAAATAAAAAATAAAAAACGATCATGGTAATTTACTTTTGTTTTTTTTTTTTATCCGAACGTACTTTTGCGTATGACCCAATTGTCAAAATTTCGTTAGGCAATAACCCCACTGGTCAGCATTGACTACAGTATCACGTGATGGTAAGTGAGGGAGCATTCTTATCTATCCACCTGTAAGCGAAAGGGACATTAGTTTAAAATATTAATCTCTACATAATGAGTTGAGAAAATAATTATCATGTAACGAATAATGTAAGTATAGGTAAACGTATCTTATCATTATCAATACATTATTGTATTTTATTTATAAAATAATAAGGCGTGCCTGATATTGATATGATTTGTGTGATTGATTGCTACTTGAGTCATAAGGGCATCATCCTAAAGACAGTCGTTATCCTAAGTCAAAACGCAGAAATGTCTGCAATTCACTCCTGACCTATATATTTAGCCACATAGGGGCGTGATCTTCACCCTGTCGTCTCTCTATCTCTCTCACTCAGTGGGTTTGCTGCATGCCGTTTTCAACCACCTGTTTGAATGTTTTTTTTTAAAAGACCTTCCCAACAGCTGAAGCCGACTAGCACGTGTTCGTTTGACACGCCTCTCGCGCGGAAGCTTCATCTTCCCATTGTACATTTTATACAGGGTGTCCCAAGAAGTAGTGATATACTGAAGCTGGGAGGTAGAGGACAATAATCACCAGGTGGGTAGTTCGTTCACCAGACTTAGTTCCATACATGGTGGGTCGTTAATTATATTAAATAGTCAATTGAAATTTAAGGAACGTAAGGACATTGTATCCTTGTCTGTTGAACGGACCATAGAATTAAGTGCAGTAGAATTAGAGCAATTTATAGTAGTTTGTGTGTACAGGCCGCCATTAAGTAATTTCGATGTTTTTCAAACTATTATGGAATATGTGCTTTTTAAGATATCGCGTACTCGTAAAAAATTACTTATTTGCGGCGATTTCAATGTAAATCTTTTGGAAGATTCAACAATAAGTATTAGATTGTTGAATCTATTCAAATCTTTTCGTTTAAGCCACGTATTTATGGAACCTACTAGGGTGACCCATACCAGCGCCACCTGTATTGATAACATTTTCACTGATATTTCTCCTTCTAAACAAAGTATAATCAGTAAATTAGAATCAGATAATTTAGGCCAATTAATGGAATTTGAAATATTAAGGGAAAATATAGTGAAAAAATAAATTACTTTTGTACCGGTAACCACAGACCGTGTGGAAAGAATGAAGCAACATTTGTTTCAGGCGCTACCCGTTCTGTCTTCTGAAATGAGTCCTAATCACATGTATGATTCATTCTTTACAACTTTTATGAAACATTATAATACAATATTTACTTCCAAATCGGTTGTGGCTGGCGGTGCACAAGTATTTAGCGAATGGGCTACTGCGGACTTACACAAACGTAGACAAGCACTGTATGCCATGTTTGAGGAACGGCGGTTTAATACGAGTGATGAATTTAAAGAACATGTAAAGCAATATTCGAAACAATTCAAAATTGATTGTCATATTGCTAAACGTAATTATTTATCCCAGAAAATCAAAAATAGTTCTAATATTATCAAAACGACCTGGAAAGTGATTAATGCGGAGACTGGTAAATCAAGGCACGCAATTAGTGATCTAGAATTAAAAATTGATGGCAAAATTATAGATTCTAGTTTAGATGTAGCAACAGAATTTGAAAATTTCTTCACCGATATACCAGTATCCACAACAAAGTGTTTAAATTCATCACCTTTGTCTGCTGTTTTGTTGTTAAAAGAAAACGTCCCAGAATGTAGTAAGGCCTTTTATTTTGAACATGTCAGTCCTTCAGATGTAGTAAAGGCATTTAAATTAATTAATGTCAAAAAAACCAATGACCTATGGGGGTTCTCAGTCCATGCTGTCAAATCCCTAATAGAAGTAATAGCGCCTGACTTGGCAGATATATTCAATAACAGTGTTGACTGCTGCGGTGAGTTTCCTGATCTGATGAAACATAGCAAAATAACTCCTTTATTTAAATCAGGTAGTACCTCTGACCCCACTAACTTTAGAACAATATCTGTACTACCTAAATTAAACCTACCTGCGTAAAATTTTTGAAAAGCTAATTCTATATCAATTGTTAAAACATTTTAATTTGAATAATTTGATGCATAGTAAGCAATTCGGTTTTACGCGGAGTCGCTCGACATCCAACGCTGGAGTTGAGCTCGTAAAACACATTTTCGATGCCTGGGAGGAATCGCGAGATGCTTTAGGCATCTTCTGTGATTTATCTAAGGCCTTCGATTGCGTTAATCATGAGACACTGATCAGGAAGCTACACCACTACGGAGTTAAAGGATCAGCACTAAATTTATTAGTCTTATTTAAATGGTAGAATACAAAGCGTTGACGTGAATGGAAAGCGTTCACCGGGGTCATTAATCTCTATGGGTGTGCCGCAGGGATCAATATTGGGACCTTTCCTGTTTCTTATCTATATAAACGACTTGCCACACCTCGTAAAGACCCACCATGAGATAGTTTTGTTTGCAGATGATACATCTCTAATTTTCAAAGTCGTACGAAATCAACGTATGTAAATCAAATATTCAATCAATCTACAATGACGTAAACAATGCTATCTGTGAACTAGTAGATTGGTTTAATGTAAATAATTTATTGTTGAATGAGAAAAAGACTAAATGTGTTAAGTTTGTCACGAGTAACGTAAAACACGAGCAAGCAAGCGTTACGGTTAAAGGTGAGGAACTGGAACTAGTTAATAGTACAGTCTTTCTCGGTATAACATTAGATTCTAAGCTCCAATGGGGTCCCCATATTGCTAATCTCTCGAATAGACTGAGTTCTGCATCTTTTGCAGTAAGTAAGATTCGTCAATTAACAGACGTGATAACGGCTCGATTAGTGTATTTCAGTTATTTCCACAGTATTATATCGTATGGCATCTTACTATGGGGCAGTGCTTCCGACATTAATACTATATTTGTTCTGCAGAAGCGGGCTGTTCGTGCGATATATAAAATGAACTATAGAGACTCGCTTAGAGATAAGTTTAAGGACATTAATATAATGACAGTGCATTTTCAATACATTTATGAGAATATTATGTATGTACATAAAAATATTACCGACTGTAAAAAGAACTGTGATATACATAATATTATTACTAGAAATAAGCATAAGCTCGCAGTGCCTGCTACTAGGCTCCATAAAATGAGGAGATCATTCATGGGTAACTGTGTGAGATTTTATAATAAGCTTCCTAGCAGCATAACTGAGTTCTCTATTAGTAAATTCAAAAATATTGTGAAACGAAAATTATTTTCTAAAGCTTATTATAGCACACAAGACTACATGAATGATGAAGCCGCGTGGGATTAATGTAAATTATAGCGTCATGTAGGTATATGAATAATTATTTTAACGAATACTTAAGGTATTATTATTATTTTATTCTTAATTGTTTTATATACTCTGTCATTTAGAATTTTAGTCTACACACATTCTAGATTATTTATTTTTTATTGACAATCCTTTTTTTTTATCTTAATTGTTTTATATACTCTGACATTTAGAATTTTATTCTACACACATTCTAGATTATTTATTTTTTATTGACAATCCTTTTGGGATTTATCTTATTGATTATTTTAATTTTAAAAATGATGATTTTATCAATAATATTACACTTAAGTTAAATGATCTGGTTAGGTTCTTCTGGGTTTCCCTAATCCTTGCAGCAAATGTTGGATCATATTGTATTTCTCCCAGCAAACATTCACTCTCATGTAACTGACATTTCGAAAGTGCTTGTAACTAGGCCTACTTGAATAAAGAATATTTTGATTTGATTTGATTTGGACCTAGAGGGCTATCTTAATCACCCCCATGTATGTCCCGCGATTTTTCGTAGCTTCGGAGTTATGACTTTTTTTTTAATTTTTCACCTATCGCCGAGTACGATGAGATTTTTATTTAAGGTGACGTGAATTATTGCGGTAGATGCTTGATTTTTTTTGTGTGCTAAGCTAATAGATAGGCCAATTCAGTATGGTAACATTTACTATCGTTAAATCTTTGAATGGAATAAAAAATAAATAAATGCCAAGAATGATAAAATTACCCAATATGTTCACAACTTCAAGGGGCTTTTAAAAGATAAAATCACATAAAAAAAACTGTTTGGCTTTTAAAAATTTGCTCTATCTGTCAGGTAGCTACCCTGAAAATTTTATTTTATTATTCATAAAACTTCAATAAAAAAATTGAAATCTAAATGTGCCAAGTGCAAAATTAATTAACTTTCTAAATAAATTTCGTTACAAATCACGCACTGGCCATCAATAGAAGAAGAACAAAAAACAAAAGACGGTTGACGCATGAGAAAATTTGCACGTTGTTTGGTCATCGTTGGTATTTTTTCAATAATTTAAAAATTGTGTTTTAATACTGCTAATTGTTCGTTTCTCTAATCATTTTGGCTATTCTTATGGACTTTGACTTGCATTACGATTTGGATTAGTGTTATTACCTGGAATCGACGACTTCGCATTATTTAACTGGACTTGAGTTTGCGTGTAAGTGATCATGTTTACTTCACGTGACTACGCAGAAATGCATTACTATTACGGTTATGCTAGGGGGAATGCGGCGAAAGCTTCAAGGGTTACCGGGTACCGGGAACATGTGGAACGAAGAGGCGGGCCTCAACCTGAAACGTTTCCTGACTATCGCATGATCTTAAGAGTACAGAATGCGTATTTGGAAGGTTACATATCGGGTAACAGATCAGGCCGTATGGCCACTATGCCGGATCCTGATGTAGTAGATGCAGTGGTTGAAGAAGTAGAAAGAGACCCGTCGACCAGTGTGAGAGTTATTAAACGTCGTACCGGACTTTCTAAATCTCAGGTAAGTACACCGTACACTACAGAGCGTAGGATATCATCCGTATCACATTAGAAAAGTGCAACAGTTGAAACCGGAAGATTACAATCGGCGACTTGAATTCTGTCAGGAAATGCTGAGGAGACAAGCTGAAAACGAAAACTTTTTTAACCAAATCTTGTGGACGGATGAATCCCACTTTAGACGCAATGGGATTTTTAATATGCACAATTCTCACTCATGGGCAATTGAAAATCCAAATTTAAAAAGGGAATCGACATTCCAAGAACACTTTAGTGTTAACCTTTGGTCTGGCATACTTAACGGTCAGCTAATCGGGCCCTTTCAGCTGCCAGACCGCTTGGGCGGCAATCACTTTTTAATTTTCTACGTGTCGATCTGCCCCTGCTGTTAGAAGACGTGGACTTGGAGACACGCAGAAGCATAGTACTGCGGTGTGATGGTGCACCATGCCATTTTGCCTTGGACGTAAGAAACTATTTCAATCAAAGATACCCTGAAATATGGATTGGTCATTGCGGCCGGGGTGACGCGTGCCTTATAGCCTGGCCTCCACGGTCCCCCGACCTAAACCCCATTGATTTTTTTGTATGGGGATACTACAAAGACCTCGTCTACTCAAGAGAATGCCGCAATTTGGACCAGTTAACCCGAAAATTGCGAGTAGCAGAAGAAACCATTAAAAATAATAGAAGTGCATTCAGACGTTTAAAAGACAACTTTTTTCGGCGATGTCGCACTTGCATTGAGCAACAGGGGGGCCATTTTGAAAATTTCTTGTAATTAAACACCTTGTAATTGGTTTTACTTTGTTTGTATTAATCATCATGTAAATTAAAATTTTGCACTTACCACATTTAGATTTCAATTTTTTGATTGAAGCCTTATGAATAATAAAATGAAATTTTCAGGGTAGCTACATAGAGCAAGTTTTTAAAAGCTAAACGGTAATTTTTTTATGTGATTTTATCTTTTTAAAGCCCATTGAAGTTGTGAGCATATTGGGTAATTTTATCATTCTTGGCATTTAATTTTTTTTTATTCTATTCAAAGATCTAACGATAGTATATGTTACCATACTGAATTGGCCTATCTATTAGCTTAGCACACAAAAAAAATCAAGCATCTACCGCAATAATTCACGTCACCATAAATAAAAATCTCATCGTACTCGGCGTTAGAAGAAAAAAAAAAAAGTCATAACTCCGAAAATACGAAATATCGCGGAACATACATAGGGGTGATTTAGATAGCCCTCTAGGTCCTCTACCTCCCAGCTTCAGTATATCACTACTTCTTGGGACACCCTGTATACTCATATATTCAGTTTTAAAGGTTGATGTTGAAATTTTCTTTGTACCTAATGTAAAATAGCATAGAGATTACGCTATCGCCATATCTGCAAGCTCAAACAGACCGGATACGTATATATTTGCTACTTTGTTAGTGTTGTAGACGAGCCAATTAGTTACTCACTTGCTTATTAATAACTTATCGCGTTTATTTTTGCTTAATTAACTGTGGGTTAGGTTAGGTAAGCCGTTATCGGCCGGCACGCCTCCGCCACGCTGCAGGCGGTAGTGCCTACGGCGTAGTGTGGGTGAAGATTAGTGGCATCACCGTAACTCCATGTATTATGAGCTATATTTTAATGCCTGGCTAATTAAGTTTGTTAAAATTAAAGACAATCTCACTGTAGTAAATGTTCGCGACGATTTACTACAATGCTTTTGTTGTATATAACATTGCCGATTATTATTTAATAGTAAAAACGTAATTGTTGAATTGTCTTTGATTATTGACCTCTCCATTCATTATCTCTTTCAAAAAAGGAAAGATATTATAGTACCTAATCATTTGGCTTTAAACAGTGATAGTTCGGAGTGACGAGCTCACCAACCAGCAGTCTCCGTAGTCCCGCTTTAACAGGGGCGTAGCGTAGAGCTGTTCTTCCTGAGTACCCACATTACCCTAACCTAACGTTCATTGATTACTCTTCTGTTTCGATGTGTTCAACATCTCATTAAGTCCATAGTCTCGTATGAAAGACCCAAATGCTCACCAAGACACAACCTAACATTTAGCGTATATAATAACACATGGCCGATGTGGGTCTCACTAAACTGACAGTTCGTTTAAAAGTAGCACTCGCTTAAAGTCGCACTCGTTTAAAAGTCAGTTAAAAAAATCAAATATTCGGCTCCTGACGTCTCAAAATATTGTGTTGCATAAGTATTCAACACGATTATGATAACCAACAATTATAAACAAACGCAAGTCGAGTGAGGTGAGTACGGAAAGCCCCGGGCGGTATGAAATGCCGCGAAAAGTGCGTACACGCAGCGCTAAGTTCTGCGCTACGATACGATACCTGCCTACTACCTACACACTTTGCTTTACTAATCAGCGGCGCCGTATAATCACCCTCCTACAATATAAGAATAACTAGAAGATGCCCGCAACTTCGTTCGCGGAGGAGAAAAAGTCATAACCCCTCATTTTTTTCTTCAGCGTAGTCGGGTAAAAAGTATCCTATAACCATCTGGAGTTACCCAGCTACCCGTGTACCAAAAATTGTAGAAATCTGTTTAGCCGATTTTGCGTGATGAAGCCACAACGACACATACAAACATACAAAAATTAAAAAATATATATTTTTCGTTCTAGTGACCTCCAAATAGTCCGTAACAATCTTTTTTTTTATATCTTCAATGTAGAGACATTTAATTTTTACAACTTTATAATAGTAAGAAGAAATACGCTCGCGGACAAAAAATACGGGTCAGTACGAAAAACTAGAAAACCTGCTAAAATAATAGAAACTGTATATCCATACTAACAGTCCTCTTCGGGTCTCTCGAAGTTCATTTGTTAGGTACTTCAACTGCCGTGAGGTACCGATTTCGGAGTACCTATGGTCGTAACAATAAATCGATCATCTCGAGCCGTTGATACATCTCGGTCTGCCGGTTCTTGGTCTTTAATGTTCTGTCCAGTTTCTCGGAAACGTTGGATGACTCTGCATCGTAAAAAGTGACGCGCCTGTTAATCTCGCCGTACTTCTCCGACTTCTGCCATCTTCTATTATAGTGTTAGCGACATGATAGTACTCGTAATTCAATAGAAACCGTGATAGAGACTACAATGACTGTCTTTTATCAATTTGATTTGACAATTGAAAACAAAAGTGAGAAAACAAGCAAAAGTAAAACAAGCGTGATTTGAATTTATTACCAAATTCGAGCTTTTTTTCTTATTACGTTGCATAACACTTAAGGTTTTATATCATACGATATTAAAACTATCTTTAATAAAGAGGTAGTTTCGTGTGTTTACTGTTTACCATTATTAATTTGGAAGATACAGAGGATTTTTCATTGACCCGTATTATTTGACCGCGGGTGTATGATGAAGAAAAGCTCTCAAAGCTGTCTAACAATAATTTTCTTAAGGCTTTAAGAATATGATCCTAATCCTAATATAATATCAGCCATAGCAGGTGGCTGCTATTATATTAGCATCATATTCTGCGTGCACATTATTGGCTCCCGCTGCTAACCTTGTCTAGTAAGCAGCAAAAGGATTGCAGAACTGGTTTGACGGTATACGTCTGCTTCGTCTGACTTCGGTGTTAGGGTACGGCCGGTATAAGGCTTCATTTTCAGTCTATGACAACTATGGCTATTGTGATTCATCGCACGCGAGCGACAACACGCGAACACCTGCGCAAGAGCAGGGCTCCACACGAGTAGACACAGACTGATAAGTTTAGTGATACCTTTTTTAATCAGTTCCTTGAGCAGCTCGCAGGTGCTCCGCAGTTCCGGGACTATATCGACACGTGCCTGCATGATTAATTGTACAAATATGCTTATTAAGTAACTCGTGCATATCTCGTAAAAATCTATGTATGCTCGTCATTAACTTGTCGTGTTAATTTTTTTCTCATACAAAGGTATTATTCCGCTCAAAATATAGGCAGGAACAAAAATAATGAGAATACTCGCTACGCTGGTGTTTCAAAAGATTATATTTTTCGCTGGCCCGGGATATGCTGCTGTATGTACGAGACCTATTCAAGGAAGGATGTTATATACATTGTTGTTATTTTCCTATTCGCTGTCTATAACTATTGAGTAGATATTAACCTACTGGTTTTTTAGAACAAGTTTCCAGTGACTTATCCGACGGTGATAGCAGCAGAGCTCCAAAGTTTCTATTGCGGCTACTTTCAGTTTCTAGGTCTTTTCTGTAAGGGCACAGTGGAGCATGAGCCTTTGTCCAGTGTCTTAGTATCAGGTAGTCCACCCGTTCAGCCAATGTACTAAGGATGCCGTTAGCACTTTCACGCACCCGATGCACCAGTGAGACCGTTCTGCTGCGCATGATGGTGTAAAAACACGGCACGTTGACCGCTGCAAACGTGCCGGAGCATTGACGGTCGTTTGCGTATAGCAGCACCTCTAGCACAACTGAGATACGCGACTCTTTGTCGCGCGAGAAAGACTGTCAGTCTCTTTCCTTTCAATGCAATGCGAGAAAGACGGGTGATGCTATGTCGCGCGACAAGCGTAGTTGCGGAGAGTTGTGCTAGACCGGCAGACCCATAGTGCACACGAGTAAAATGATTGGCAATATGCCCTAAATATTGTACATTAACGCTCTCGCTAGATCGTGTGAACCAGCGGGCTAGCATATGACACCGTACCAACAGCGCGCTGCGGTCCCTCTCGATATCGAGGTCATCACTTAACGTCTCCGTGACCCAGTGCTTTGAGTACTTATATTTAGACACCCTCTTAAGATTGTTTTTTATTAAGTTTATATTTTCGGACCTTTCATATCTTCTGCTTTCTCTTCTGTCAAGTTCAGAGCGTTTAATTCTGTCGAACCTTTGAGAACAATATTGAATGTGTGCTCCTCCGTGCGTCCTCACTGGTCAAGTTTTCCACCTCGCATAGATTGCAGATACTGTACAAGATATACCAGAAAGCGCATCACCCGCATCAGGCGCGGTCGTAGCCTGATATTTTGGAGGGGGTCACTAATGATAAAATTATGTCGAGTAAATCAGACTTTATTGCACAATACACAATTTCAGAATTCCTTTTTTATTTTGTAAAGTTTTAGAAAAAAAAAACAATCACTTGCCATACGAATACATTCCCCTCTGCCAAAGTAATCGCGAAATCTTGGTTAGTTTATAAGGTAAATTGTCAATATGTGGGTGTTTCTTTGTTTACAGGTAATTTCATTTAATTGTGTGCGTTTGTAGCTGTACGCGGGCTAAAAATGCATGAAGAATGTGTTCGGTAATGGCACGGGTTGTAATCTCCATTAATAAATGCTCAAAGCCTGTAATTGAAATACAGGTTGGACGTGGTCCCGGTATATTGTTACCGCCCACACTAATTGTTTTGGATGTACAACAGTTTTAGGTTTACTACGCCTTTAATACGACAAATTTATTACGCTGTATTACTCAACTTTATAATTTTTATATATATACTGTTATTTATTATTATTTTTTTGACGCCTAGAGACCCTTTACATCTCTGTAAGTAAAGATTAAGTTATAATCTAATGGGCCCAGAGACAATATACATCTCCTTGTAAAATATGCCCAGGTAATGGTCTGTTCTATTGCATTAATATTGCTATGCACTATAATACTATTTAATATATTTTTTTAATCGTTTGAACAAGTTTACAAAGGAAATATATATGGTTAACAGTATAAAACTTAAAACTAAAGATAAAAAAGTTCCCCCATGTCTCTGCCGGACGGCAGGGTGCCCAGAAGGCTGGCAGCATTGCCACGCTGAATGGCAATGCTGATTCTATAATATCATTAATATAGATTGTGACTGTTTCTTCTGTTTATTTAAAAAAAAGACATGTAAAAGTGCCCCTGAGGCCTCCTCGCAGAATAAAGATTTGAATTTGAATCTTGGAGAACTACGCATTAAGTTTATACTTAAGAACTTATATATTTAAGATAAGGCTAAGTACAAATATATTATTGTAATAGATAAGTTGATTTGAAAAAATAATGACTGACTGTTGAGTTTGTTTCGGCTTTATTTTCAACAGTGGTCTCCTCTTGGGGAATGCCGTAGAGTCAGACTTGTAAAAGTGCCCTTGCGGCCTACTTACAGAATAAAGATCATTATTTCATTATTTCAACCCCTGCGGATCACAGCATAAAGTTGTTTTGTATTTCAGATTCTCAGCACACGTCGGGAGCCTCTAGAACCGTCCCATCCGCAGCTGTAAACATATTTTCGCGGGCTACAAGCTAGAAGGCCAACAATCGTGTTTGTTGATGTTTCGCTTATCGGACACAATGGTAGTAAAACGCCGAGTTATCGCCGCATCGCCGGGTCACCGCTATCTAATCTGCACTTCAGTTTTGATTGGATAAGTACCTATTTATAATTATCTGGATTGGATTCATTACTAAATAATATCGTCGTTTGTTGTGCGCGGCAGCGTTAACAGTCTCCTGACAGTGCTGGCGCAGACGTACGATAGTCCAATATCTTACCAGTTACCACTGTACAAAGTCACACAACACGTCACGGAGGCGACTATCTATGAAAAGTGATTGAGAATAGGGAATATGCATGAATTTTTATTTTTGCTTTATTAAGAGCTCATTCATATTACAAACAGTAGACAAAAATATTTTTTCTAATAAGTATAAAAATAACCAAGATATAAGCCATCAAAGATTTTATTCCATCTCTTTCTTGCAAAACGGAATTTCATGTGGGGTTTATACGGGGAGTGCACTACGACGTAACAGAGTGCATATCGGACCTCTCTATCTAATTAGCAGTTTAAAATGCCTATATCTTGCGTATTTCTTGGTCAATTTTAATTTTAATTTCACATTGAAATAGTTTTATGGTTTTTTGATATTTCGTCAACGAAATATCAAAAAACCAAGAGAAGCGACAAAAAAAAACATGCATGTACCCTATTGACACATTGGTAACACCTGTAATGTGACAATCGACACTCACTTCTAAATAAATAAAATAAATTGCCTTTATTGTAAGATGGTATATTATATTATAAGTAACTGTTTGAAATCCAGTTACAGTTCTTAAGGCCACTGTTACTAACACTTACGCATGACGTCCGAAATAAACGTTATTTAATTTTAATTATATAAGCGAAGATTTAGAAGACTCGAGATAGCCTTTTAACATATCAAATCAAATCAAAATCAAATAGTTTATTCTGCAAGTAAGCCACAAGGGTACTTTTACAAGTCTGAATCTACGGCATTTCCCAAGAGGAGGCCGCTGTTGAGAAGAAAGTCGGAACAAACTTAACAGTAAGTCATTTTTTCAAATCAACTCTTATCTATTACAATATTACAATTGAACTTGAACACCATACTAAAAGCATGGAGTAATTGGAGTATAGCAATAATTTATCTGTTTAGCCTAATGGATGACATGGTAGAGAATGCCTATGTGGCATTAAGTTCGCCATTTGTACTTTCTTGTATTGTGCAAAAAATATGAAATAAGTAAATAACTATAAATGGAAGCCTACAGTTGCGTGGCGTGCACGTCACGTCGAATGTCACGTCGCACATTAAAAATAAAATAAACAATGCTCGGTGCGCAGTCACGAGTAGTATTCGCGAAATGTGTGTCCGCATCGAATACAGCGCAGCACTGGCAGACTCGTTGCTGCCATCTAGACCCGCTGAGCAACCAGAATGCTTGCAGAAATATTGCTCAACGTTACGTCTGGGAGCTTGAAACTTACTATAGCAAGCTTGTAATACTTACTTCAGCAACATTTGAGACATATTGATTCAAAGCTCTAACGGCCGCGCTGTAGGTAAACCATGTAAGTTTCTCAGTCCCGATTATTACAACTTTCTATGACTTTCAATAAATGTTGCTCAAATATTGAAAATGAAAGTATCTTTAACCTTGCCACGAAACCTTTGGAAAGCACCTATTTTTTGTACTTTGTAACAAAAGTAAATTGTTAATAGTAACTGCACGTAAGTTGCACTCGGTTGGTTTACGCAATATTACATTTAAAATGTGCGTATTTAATATTGTGAAAATAATTCACTGATAACTTGCACACACGGTGAACTGAGGCGTATCAATTTTATTTGTACCTAATAGGATTCGTTTTGGGGTTTGTTGTATTAATTTTAAGACTGTTTCGACAAGTTGCTTGAAGGACCAATTTAGGTATTCTGACAATGTACTACTTCACGTGCCTAGACTCTTATAAGACTCTAGTTATATCAACAACGAACTGAAGGCGGTTTAAAACGAATTTTCAGAATGACATCACTTGAACGCCCGCCTAGTGGCCGCTCGCAGGCCGATGTGGGCGGGCCGGATTATTTTATCTATTGCAATCGAAACACCACTTATATGTATTTCCTGTTATAAGTAGTAAAAATGGCATGAATTTAAATTCGATCACTTAACTAGACTACAATATTGATACAAAGATCTAAGTACAAAAGAAAAATTAATTGCGATCCACTGCAGTCTAAGCCGGAATCGAACCAGCGTCTCTGTTATACCGGAACAGCGTTCTATCCGTTAGACCATCAGACCACTTAAACTTTTTTAAGTGGTCTGATTAACTGGACTATGCAAAGTTTCCTAAATCCAAATTCCTAAAATTAATTAATTTATTATGGAATCTCTATATACCTATGTAAATAAGTATGTTTGCTCTCGCATCAAGTACCTTAATCTGATTCGTCGATTTTGAATAGTTTTTGGCAGGATATTCATGGATTCAAAAGGGGCTTATATTTTATTTTGCTGTAAGTTCAGGTGGGATAAGGGAAACATAATTATTTCGTGGGGAAAGAGAGTCCATGCAATTGGCCCAACTCTATTTCCATTGACACATATGTCAGTTTTCAGTATCACATTTACAACGTTTCTCGTACCCCGGTCCCTTGCCCCACCCGACCTTATTTAAATTGCGGAAAAAAATATAGCAGATTATGGATTGATGGTCGATGGGAGGCTCCAAAATGTTATTGTTGTTATAATACTTAACGCCTAAACGTATTCATAACTTTCATATCTAGCGAGGTCAGTCAACCGATATAGATGCCTCCATACAATAGGTACCTACTGTAGTACAGTATTTTTAACCGACTTCAAGGAAAGGAGGAGGATCTTAATTCGTCGGTATCCTTTTTTATGTATGTTCAACGATTACTCGGAGACTATTTAACCTAATCAAAAATTGCGAGAATAAAACGACTACTCACTGGCGTTACCTTTTGCATCCAAACCGGCATTGAATCTACCAACTCTCTAAACTTTACAGGGCTCATTCCATTCCAGACACAGGTACGTATCTCCTTACGATCAGCATTTAATCAAGAATAAGTAGAGTCCGCGCTGCTGGACGGGCATGACGTGGTAGGGGACGGTAGGGTTTTCATTAAACTTCAGCCACGCCATCGTTGTGTTTTCGGTATGGTATGAGGCACTCTTGTTTAACCTTGGTACAGGCGTTAGCAAACTTTCTTCCAAGATGCTTATATATTTCTGGGCATTGATAGTAGCATCTATACATTGCAGACAGCCCCCTGTGCCGCCCTAAATTATTAAAGATGCTGGAAACTACACCTTCCGCTTGTAACAGTGTTTAATATAAAAAATACGAAGATAAAACTTAATAAATACTTTCAACGAAAATTGGTTTCAACATGATCGGATATACCGTTTTTGAGTTAATGCTGAAAAACGGCGCTTCTCAACAAAAGGACGTAAGTGCCGTGGAGATACTCTCTTTTGCTAGTGCATTTTTTTATCTGTAGTGTGCATTTTTCGTATTAAAAGGCGTGCGGAACCCTACACTGAGCATGATCCGACATGTTCTTGGCCGATTTTTCTCGAATTACTTTACTTCGTTCATCCGTTCATCGCCAACAGTGGTTTCAAATTTGGATTCGTCACTCCTATATTTTTAGCCACTGATGGGCAGTCCAGTTTCTGTGTTCTTCAGCGATTTTGCGGACAAGGATTTGAAAACCTTGAGTGTAAGGAGATTATTTATTTTAAATGCGACTCCACGAACTCACGACGATATTATAAAATTGACAACTAACACTCACCTGCTCTCCAAACCTACTTTACAATATACCATATACAGTATTACACAACAGAATAAGTGAGAGGCGTCCAGGAGGCGTGCCAGTCTCGATACAGAAGCTCTTCTTCGCGCCAGGACATGACACATCCACACAGACACACACACACAAACACACACGAACACACACACGAACACACACACTCACACCTGTTTTTGTTATTAGTAACTAGTTTTTACAAGATGTCAATTATTTTGAGTAATTGCCTACCTATTACTTCGTGTAAATATTTACTTTAATTCTGTTATCTTTTACCTTTAGCCCACATAAAATACTCGTGTAGATGTTTTATATACTCGTTCATATCAATAGAGCACCTCAAGGCCCCGAGATATTTGTCATGTCCCCTGTGACCCTCTCCTTCGGACCACGCTTGATACCCTTTATCTTTAAGTAATGGAGAACAAATACTTTATAAACGTATTACATTTGTTGAAATTCATACATTGTATGATTCAAAACCAATTCAACTCTATGGAATAAAGGAAAATGGAAGAATGAAAGTCAACAAGCAAACATTCACGATAGATTACCCAGTAATCGCGACGTCGCGGGCATAAGCTAGTTTATCAAAAACTCGACACTCCAGTTAAACTATTGGTTTTTCACAATAAGATTGACGCAAGCGTATCAGCATTCAGGCGCTAAAAATATCTTGAAGTAACAATAACATTCGTTTATCAATATGGAAAATAACATAATAATGTTAATAATGTTATGTTTCGTAACGGCGACATGCGGCACGGCGTTTAGTAAACATAAACATGCGTTGCTTACTTGCGTTACGGCGCGTGTGCGCGCTGACGCAGGTCGCGCCGGAGCTTGGGTACTAAGTATTATCTATTCTGTGGCTCGGGAATGGGAGTGCTGATACGACGTAAAAAATATTTATGTCATTTCCGGGTTTCTCGTCACGTATCCCTAGTCCAGGGGTCGGCAAACTGCGGCTATTTAAAGGGACCCTTGCAGTTCTTCAAGTTCCCCTTTAAAAAGTACTATTAAAATTTGGTGTACAGTGATAAACCTGACAGAAAAAAATGCGATATGCGAAATATCGATATTTTTCCGGCATCTGGTTCTACGTCTAAAAAGTTTGCCGACCCCTGCCCTAGTCTACTACACTAGCAAGTGTTATGAATGTCATGCATATAAATAATAGAAGCCCTATATTTAACAAAGAAAGCGCGACCTTACACTAAACAGTATCTTACCACCACACTGAAAAAGCAGATCGTAAAGTCAATTGATAGCTAATAAAAAACTAAATACCTAGTCTAGTACCTACCTCATAAAACACCACGTCTACATATACTAAGGCTTAGACGAATGGATTTTTTTTTTTCTGCCTGATTACCAGACATATTAAAGAAGCATAGTGTGCTCTCCTCTTGGGAAATGCCGTAGAGTCAGAATTGTGAAATTGCCCTTGCGGCCTACTTACGAAATAAAGATCATTATTTCTTTATAAATTATTTAGAAAAAAAATACTGACTGTTAAGTTTGTTTCGGTTTTCTTCTCGACAGTGCTCTCCTCTTGGGAAATGCCGTAGAGTCAGACTTGTAAAAGTGCCCTTGCGGCCTACTTACAGAATAAAGATTATTATTTAATTTAGGACTAGGGCGATTTGTGTAAGATATTTATTTATTTATTGATTTTGTTGTAAATTTAGTTTAATTTTCACTACAGGCATCACGGTAGAGTTTCATAATGTGTAGGAAATTTAAATCGGAATATTTACTTAAGTTCATATCAACAACTAGAAGGTGCCCGCAATTTCGATCGCGGAATAGTTAAAAGTCATATCCCTCTTTTTTACTTCAGAGTACTCGGGTAACATGTATTATATAACCACAGAGCAGATTTAAACATCTATAGTTTTATAAAATTAAGTGAACGTGCCGTGCTTTGAGTGAATAAATAAATATGCCAACTTTTTCGCACATTTTTAGGGTTCAAAATCCGTATGTACAGGCATTTTACTCAAAAACTACTGGATGTATATTGATGAAATTTGGAGTATAAGTGTCTTGTATAAGCCGCTACTTAGTTTGATAGTTAAATTACAAGAAATAATATTTCTAGGGGGGTACTCCGTACATATAACCGAAACGGGAAAAAAAACAGCAAATTTTCGGAAATAATCGCTCCAAAAGTAGCATAAATTGTGTCCCTCCTCTATTTTCTAAACCTTATGTCCAAAAAATATGAAAGAAATTACAAAGATAAAAATAATAAATAATTTCAACGAAAATTGTTTAGAATATGATCGGATATACCGTTATTGCCGAAAAACTACGCTTCTCAGCCAAAGGACGTAAGTGCGGTGGAGATACGCTCCTTTGCTAGTGCACTTTTTCATTTCGTATCTTTTTATCTGTAGTGCATTTTTGTGTAGACCGCTGCGGAACCCTACACTGAGCATGGTCCGACATGCTCTTGGCCGGTTTTTTCTTCTGAAATCTAATTTTGAAATAACTTGAAAAGTCCTCAAAACATATTTTTGCGTGACGGCAAGAACTTTAGTGGGATGCCATTTACTGACCCATTTAAAGTGTCCACTCTGTATTTAGTATTAAGCACTCGTTCATTTAAATACGCTGATGATCTGACAATGCGATATCATTATGACAATTTATAAAATATATTGACGATAATAATGATTGATACTAATTAAGCCAATTAGTCTTAGAACTAAGTTTCGACTGCCCTCATAATTCCTATAATTACCTATGTAACTAATTTATTTTAAGTAATGATTACCCTTTACTTATTAACGAAAACCTATTATCTAATATACTTTTTCGACTATTTAAAATGACCTAGTCTAGTCTATCAATTCATTCATATTTTGGAATTCGTTTTGCAACAATGTCTTTTCTACTAAAACCTGTGTTGTTCGAAGAAAAACTGCCGCCTCCCAGTCGATGCGAATTTGTGAGTAGATAAGTAAGCGGAAAATGTGTACAGTCAGCGTCAAATAGTGTGTAACATCCAAAGCATCGCAACACATCATTATTACTATAGGCACAAAGATGTGTGACGATATATTTGGCGCTCTGGCTGTTACAGACTAGGTAATTTAACGCTGACTGTACCTACCTTCGTACGACTACTATCAACTGTATGCAAAACTAATCGCCTATATTAATATAAAATTACAAATTTACTTATGCAGCTTGTATATCTGGAAAACTAGACTGAAATTGCAAAATGTTTTCGTTTTTAATTGTTTTATAGATTAAACACTAAAAGGTTTCAAAATTCGGAGCTTGTGGGTCTTCTAGACGTACTTTAGATTTTTGATGATCGGTGAATCAGTCAGTGACAAATTTAAGGAACTTTGAATTGCAATAATTATTAAACTACCGATTCAAATTCATTGTAATTTAGAAATATGTCTAGCTATATAATGCCCTCTTGGTCTTGTTTTTTACACAACGAAATTACAGGGGGATGTTACGGCCGTGCCTTTTTTCCTTTTGTTCGACTTGTCGGGGGCACTGCCGTGCCCCCGGATTAGATTTCTATTCGCTTAGCGTCCACTTTTGAATATGCGAAGTCTTGTACTCCCTGCGCCATATTAATATCATCATTTAGACACGAAAAAAATCAAAACTACTCAACATTTCCTTTTTTACAGGTTCTTCGTTGGTTGGATGCTCATGAAAAATACTTCGGCCTTCCGCCAGCGCCTGAGCCTCAATGGGTAACAGGAGTCGCAAGATACGCATACGGACCAAACGGTGTATACTGTTACTACGAACCGGTGTACAGACCAGCAACCGCCCCATTGCCTTATATAGTCCAATCACCTTATACGAGTAGGATATCGCCTGTGAAACCTGTAAATGGCAAAAACAAATAAAAATTTAGACGGGTTCCTTAGCTAAAAATAGTTTCCTGTTTGAAACATATTTTTATCAGTGTCGCAAGGAACATATACAGACTAAACGGTGTAATTTTTAATAGGTGGATATTGCATTTAATAATAATTGCTTAATTAGTTAGAAAATAAAAGTTGCTTATATATTTAGTTGTTTACTTTCATACCACCTTTTATAGGAGAACCGGCGTTTTTTGCTCATTTTGAATTCCTATTAAATATTTCAAATTGTTTAATATAAATGACTAAAAACGCGGCAACAGAAGAGAAAAAATATACGAAGAAAAAATAGTCAGTAAATGTACTACAGGTGATCCAAGTGTACTTACTCGTAGTATCTATCGCGAATATATTAGCAACAAATTAGGAGATTTCGAACTTTTCCTTTACATGTAATGTAAGAAATTGCTTCTTCCCAAACAATAGTTCAACTGGAGGTAGTCATGCGGGATAGCCGAGCGCAGTTGGTAAGTGATCGTCCAGAAGCGGAGACAGGAGACAGGTAGTTTGTTTGTGCCGAACAGAGGCGCCAGAGCGGCTATATATTCTCGAAAGATCACATTGACGTGCGAACTTATAATAATTTTATTTATGCAAAAACTGAATTTCGTGTTTCCATCCATAGTTTTGTGGTTACTGGAAAATCGTGTAGCGTCCTTGTGGCTTATTTTACAGCGTTAAGTACCTTTGTTTTGAATATACAATATCTATACTATTATAAAGTTGTGAAAATGAAAGTCTGTACATTGAAGATATTTTCAAAAAATTGATTGTTACGGATTATTTGGAGGTCACTAACACGAAAGATATTTTTTTTTGGTTTTCTTGTATGTTTGTTTGTGTCGTTGTGGCTTCATCACGCAAAATCGGCTAGACAGATTTCAAAAATTTTTGGTACACGTATCACAGTATCTCCAGATGGTTATAGGATACTTTTTACCCGACTACGCTTAAGAAAAAACGAGGGGTTATGACTTTTTCTCCTCCGCGAACGAAGTTGTGGGCATCTTCTAGTTTAGAATAAATAATAAATAAATATTACGGGACTATTTTTACATAACTCGAACTATTGTACGCGATATAATCCGTTAAATTGTTTTATTTAAATCGAACTATTGTGTGAACAACACTGTTGTATCGCAATTAAGGCTTGAGTTATGAGTACTAGACGACGACATATTTAATAAATATATAATATTTACTTATATGCATAGAAAACATCTAAGACTACGGAACAAATGAAATATGCTCATCACACACAAATATTTACCGGGATTTAAACCTAGGACTTTCAGCTTCGCACGCTCTGGCATTGAAAAGGTTAGAAACTACCAAGACCGACAAGTGGACCGTGCTCAGTGTAGCGTTACGCAGCCGTTACTACAATAAACTTTTTAACAAAAAAATAAAACCGACTCCAAAAAAAAACTAAAAAGTAAAAAAATAACGCCATAATTCAGGTTCTCCAATTTACTTACAAGTAACCGTTCGTATACTCAATCTATACAGTATCTACAATTAATCTTATTTTGGCGTCGGTGCCATATAAAGAATGTGTAAAATATTGAAAGTTTACGATTTTAGTAAGTTGTGACACGATGGCACCGATTCCAAAATAACATTAATTATATATACTGTATAGATTGAGTATACAAACGGTTACTTGTAAGTATATTGAAGAAACTGATATATGGCGTTATTTTTTTACTTTTTAGTTTTTTTTGGAGTCGGTTTTATTTTTTTGTTAAAAAGTTTATTTATTTTACACTTTTTAGTTACTCGTTACTTACAAGTGTATCTCGTGACGATTCGAACAAGCCCAAACACGTCCAGGATACATTATTTTATTACATAGATCTGGTGCCTACCTTCCGGCTCCATCATCAAATCAATTCGATGGTACGATTCTCATCAGGAACATTTAAGTTTGTGACTATGAAGTTGGTTAGCTAAAATAATCGAGATATCTTATCGCCACCCGTAAATCATTTATCATTGAGGAGTTCCGATGGCATTCTGTGGTCTTCTTCATCAGTTCCACTTCACCAATTTACACTTTCTGAATGATAAATTGTAATACTTTCGCCTAAGCAATCGGAACTGTAATATATAATTAATAAAAAAAACATTGTAAATATCTCTTATAGGTAAATAATCGAACTGTTATGTAAATACATCTTTTAGGTAAGTAATAATTTAGAGTACGTACATAATATTTGATTCACGTGTAGAATATTATCGATAAATAAACAAAAGTAGACGGTAGGATATTATATCTTTAGTGTAGGTACATAACATTTCGCGTATAAAACATTATTGTTAAATATTGAAACATTATATAAATATAACATAGGTGACATAGGTATTATTATTAAGGAGATGCCTTCTATAACTAACCCAGAAGCATAAATAATGATTGTAAATAAATAAAACATAATTAGGTACGTGTTAAATTGTAATACTTTCGTCTAAGCACCAGAACTGTTATGTAGATATTGTACTGTTATTATGTAATAAATATCGATTAAGAAGTCGATTAAAAAATAGGTCTTCTGTACTCAGAATGCTTGTCAGGACAATTTCAGTAACACCAAACACGACTCGGTTACATTGTTTGGTTACTGTGTTCTGTAGGGTACTTTCCGGTTCCAGCATCAGACCAGTTTTATGGTACCGTATTCAATAGCATCATGTACATTTGTTTCCTCCTAGTAATTTAACTATCCGAATCGGCACATCTAATCGCTACCTTCGAAACACTGGCCGTTTAGAAGTAAAGTTCTACTGGCCATCTGTGGTGTTCATCATCAGTTTCCTTACACCAAATCCTATTTACTGAATGTAAATTTTTGACTTTATCAATAAATTACCGAAAGCGCCGTACATGTCCCTATAACATTTGAAGACTTCCCTCGATTTCTCGAAGATTCCATCATCAGATCCCGACTTAGTGCCAACGGGACCAACTTGGAGTTATACCCTAAATTAAAAAAAAAATGAAAATCGGTTCACGGTTCTCGGAGATATCGAGTAACATACATACAAAAAAAAATTGTTCGAAATGAGAACCTCCTCCTTTTTTGAAGTCGGTTAAAAAATAGAGTACATATGAAAAAAATACGTTGTGAAAAAGTGCTCAAGCAAAAGAGCTTGATCTTCATCGCAATTCCAGCGGGCCTATGATGGTCGCGTTTATCACGCGATAAATGATATGATAACGCGCCTGTCACTCTCGCACTCACATATGTACACTATAGACCGTGACCGTGACCCATACGTGGAGCATGGACGTACGATGAAATCGAAACATTTTGTATGGGGACTGTGAACGTGTTAACTATACTCTATTTTTTTTATCGGAAGACTAATCTGACAGTCCTCTTAGGTGAACCATGGCCGGGTCAGAACAAGTGCCCATAGTCCACCAAGGCAAACTTGTCAGGTGAACCGCGGGACTGGAATGGTCCTGATTATGTACTTGTACAGTCAGCAACAAATAATAGTCTGTCGCATCTAAAGCGACATATACATCGTCACGTTTCTTTAAGCCAATAAATAAGAATAAAGATGTGTTGCGTTATATTCGCACTTTCGATGCTGACTGTACCGTATATTCTTGGTAATCTCATCGCAAAGAAAGGTACACATAAACTCAAAAATTCATTCACTTACAACATTTATTCCTGATTTTTCAAACTTACAATAATGTGGGATAGACGTCAGTTACTTAGGTCCAACAAATGCTAGCGCCCTTTTGACATTTTAACGACTTGGATCAGAATAATTAATTTACTTAATTATTAAAAATTTATCCTTCCATACAAGTAGGTATGTTGGCTCCCAGCTTCAACATTCGATGTAAGTAAATTCTTAAAACTGTGGGTCCGTTTACCCGATAAAAGAGGTGATGGCCTCCTTAATATTGTTTACCTACCTATATGCGTAACGAACAATGTACAGAAGTCATTGCATTTGAGAGCTTTCTCGTGATTCTGTCAGTTCTAAACGACGATTAAACTTGACTGACTTTCGTTGTGAAAGTAGGGAGATGCCAAGCTTGTTGTCATGGCAACGCCCAGAGACCCGTGACACTGCCAACATGATCTAGTTTACAGCTCCATATCAATAACAATAGCGATATACGGTTGTTTTATTATTCGCCTACTTTCAAAGAAGATAACTGTGTGTTCGATAACACGTTACATTGTCACAAATGGCCAGAAAGAACACTTGGAATGCGCACTTAGGTACAATTGCTTAAAACATTCGACCATAACGATTTAGTTTTTTTCCGACTCAGGATGGCCCCCTTGCGGCCGAATGCGCGCTTCGATCGAGATGAGTAAATAATAAATAAATATCACGGACAATCTTACACAAATCGACCTAGTCCCAAACTAAGCAAAGCCTGTACTATGGGTACTAGGCGACGGGATATATAATATATAGATAAATTATAATACTTAAATACATAGAATACATCCAAGACCCAGGAACAAACATTCGTGCTCATCACACAAAAACTTGCCCTGGCCGGGTTTCGAACCCGGGACCGCTAGTTTCGTAGGCCGTTGTACAACCCACTAAGCAAAATATATCGTGAATCTTTATCATGATTGTCGTATTAACTGTCGCTTTTATAGAATCTTAAAAAACATCATCTCGATCGAATCAATCGAATAAGCATGGCCGTCATTTGCGAGTGGAGCCGCGCGGGCGCAGCGCGGCGACCTCGGCGTCACTGGGGGGAGGGGGCCCCGCACTCGCCGCCCGCGACCAGGCGGTCGTACTTCTTCATCAGGCGGCAGGCGGTGCGCGCGTCCACGTCGGCCAGAAAGAACGCCGCGAAACCCTCCAGCGGCCGCAGCATGGCGTACAGCCGCTCCGCGAACCGCCTGCGCGGACACAAACCACCGACTGATGCATGTTCCCAACACAGAAACTAGCGCCGAGAGCCCAGCGCAAAGGGCAGTCGTATGTTGACGAATCGTGGAGAAGGCATATCGCTAGTCAGATTCTGAGATTCAATAAGAATGCACGTTACGATACTGGCGCCGTCCGGCCACGGGACATAGAGATCAATTGCTTAAAGACTTCCCCTTTCATACTGTAATTAATAAAAAGGGACTTTCACGTGAAGTTACGGACAAATTAGATTGACAAATATAATAAACACCTGGTGTCCTGGTTCCTGTCCTGAAGCAGCGCGGAGAGCGCGCGCAGCGCCAGGCGGCGCGCGGCGGCGGCGGTCGGCGGGCGCGCGCGCAGCAGGTCGCGGCCGCCGCGCGCCAGCGCACACACCACCACCAGCAGCCGCGCGCTGGCGCAGCGCACAGCCGCACTCTTGTGCCTGCACACACCACGCAACCATTAGCGCACACACCACCACCAGCAGCCGCGCGCTGGCGCAGCGCACAGCCGCACTCTTGTGCCTGCACACACCACGCAACCATTAGCGCACACACCACCACCAGCAGCCGCGCGCTGGCGCAGCGCACAGCCGCACTCTTGTGCCTGCACACACCACGCAACCATTAGCGCACAAACCACCACCAGCAGCCGCGCGCTGGCGCAGCGCACAGCCGCACTCTTGTGCCTGCACACACCACGCAACCATTAGCGCACACACCACCACCAGCAGCCGCGCGCTGGCGCAGCGCACAGCCGCACTCTTGTGCCTGCACACACCACGCAACCATTAGCGCACACACCACCACCAGCAGCCGCGCGCTGGCGCAGCGCACAGCCGCACTCTTGTGCCTGCACACACCACGCAACCATTAGCGCACACACCACCACCAGCAGCCGCGCGCTGGCGCAGCGCACAGCCGCACTCTTGTGCCTGCACACACCACGCAACCATTAGCGCACACACCACCACCAGCAGCCGCGCGCTGGCGCAGCGCACAGCCGCACTCTTGTGCCTGCACACACCACGCAACCATTAGCGCACACACCACCACCAGCAGCCGCGCGCTGGCGCAGCGCACAGCCGCACTCTTGTGCCTGCACACACCACGCAACCATTAGCGCACACACCACCACCAGCAGCCGCGCGCTGGCGAAGCGCACAGCCGCACTCTTGTGCCTGCACACACCACGCAACCATTAGCGCACACACCACCACCAGCAGCCGCGCGCTGGCGCAGCGCACAGCCGCACTCTTGTGCCTGCACACACCACGCAACCATTAGCGCACACACCACCACCAGCAGCCGCGCGCTGGCGCAGCGCACAGCCGCACTCTTGTGCCTGCACACACCACGCAACCATTAGCGCACACACCACCACCAGCAGCCGCGCGCTGGCGCAGCGCACAGCCGCACTCTTGTGCCTGCACACACCACGCAACCATTAGCGCACACACCACCACCAGCAGCCGCGCGCTGGCGCAGCGCACAGCCGCACTCTTGTGCCTGCACACACCACGCAACCATTAGCGCACACACCACCACCAGCAGCCGCGCGCTGGCGCAGCGCACAGCCGCACTCTTGTGCCTGCACACACCACGCAACCATTAGCGCACACACCACCACCAGCAGCAGCCGCGAACTGGCGCAGCGCACAGCCGCACTCTTGTGCCTGCACACACCACGCAACCATTAGCGCACACACCACCACCAGCAGCCGCGCGCTGGCGCAGCGCACAGCCGCACTCTTGTGCCTGCACACACCACGCAACCATTAGCGCACACACCACCACCAGCAGCCGCGCGCTGGCGCAGCGCACAGCCGCACTCTTGTGCCTGCACACACCACGCAACCATTAGCGCACACACCACCACCAGCAGCCGCGCGCTGGCGCAGCGCACAGCCGCACTCTTGTGCCTGCACACACCACGTAACCATTAGCGCACACACCACCACCAGCAGCCGCGCGCTGGCGCAGCGCACAGCCGCACTCTTGTGCCTGCACACACCACGCAACCATTAGCGCACACACCACCACCAGCAGCCGCGCGCTGGCGCAGCGCACAGCCGCACTCTTGTGCCTGCACACACCACGCAACCATTAGCGCACACACCACCACCAGCAGCCGCGCGCTGGCGCAGCGCACAGCCGCACTCTTGTGCCTGCACACACCACGCAACCATTAGCGCACAAACCACCACCAGCAGCCGCGCGCTGGCGCAGCGCACAGCCGCACTCTTGTGCCTGCACACACCACGCAACCATTAGCGCACACACCACCACCAGCAGCCGCGCGCTGGCGCAGCGCACAGCCGCACTCTTGTGCCTGCACACACCACGCAACCATTAGCGCACACACCACCACCAGCAGCCGCGCGCTGGCGCAGCGCACAGCCGCACTCTTGTGCCTGCACACACCACGCAACCATTAGCGCACACACCACCACCAGCAGCCGCGCGCTGGCGCAGCGCACAGCCGCACTCTTGTGCCTGCACACACCACGCAACCATTAGCGCACACACCACCACCAGCAGCCGCGCGCTGGCGCAGCGCACAGCCGCACTCTTGTGCCTGCACACACCACGCAACCATTAGCGCACACACCACCACCAGCAGCCGCGCGCTGGCGCAGCGCACAGCCGCACTCTTGTGCCTGCACACACCACGCAACCATTAGCGCACACACCACCACCAGCAGCCGCGCGCTGGCGAAGCGCACAGCCGCACTCTTGTGCCTGCACACACCACGCAACCATTAGCGCACACACCACCACCAGCAGCCGCGCGCTGGCGCAGCGCACAGCCGCACTCTTGTGCCTGCACACACCACGCAACCATTAGCGCACACACCACCACCAGCAGCCGCGCGCTGGCGAAGCGCACAGCCGCACTCTTGTGCCTGCACACACCACGCAACCATTAGCGCACACACCACCACCAGCAGCCGCGCGCTGGCGCAGCGCACAGCCGCACTCTTGTGCCTGCACACACCACGCAACCATTAGCGCACACACCACCACCAGCAGCCGCGCGCTGGCGCAGCGCGCAGCCGCACTCTTGTGCCTGCACACACCACGCAACCATTAGCGCACACACCACCACCAGCAGCCGCGCGCTGGCGCAGCGCACAGCCGCACTCTTGTGCCTGCACACACCACGCAACCATTAGCGCACACACCACCACCAGCAGCCGCGCGCTGGCGCAGCGCACAGCCGCACTCTTGTGCCTGCACACACCACGCAACCATTAGCGCACACACCACCACCAGCAGCAGCCGCGAACTGGCGCAGCGCACAGCCGCACTCTTGTGCCTGCACACACCACGCAACCATTAGCGCACACACCACCACCAGCAGCCGCGCGCTGGCGCAGCGCACAGCCGCACTCTTGTGCCTGCACACACCACGCAACCATTAGCGCACACACCACCACCAGCAGCCGCGCGCTGGCGCAGCGCACAGCCGCACTCTTGTGCCTGCACACACCACGCAACCATTAGCGCACACACCACCACCAGCAGCCGCGCGCTGGCGCAGCGCACAGCCGCACTCTTGTGCCTGCACACACCACGTAACCATTAGCGCACACACCACCACCAGCAGCCGCGCGCTGGCGCAGCGCACAGCCGCACTCTTGTGCCTGCACACACCACGCAACCATTAGCGCACACACCACCACCAGCAGCCGCGCGCTGGCGCAGCGCACAGCCGCACTCTTGTGCCTGCACACACCACGCAACCATTAGCGCACACACCACCACCAGCAGCCGCGCGCTGGCGCAGCGCACAGCCGCACTCTTGTGCCTGCACACACCACGCAACCATTAGCGCACACACCACCACCAGCAGCCGCGCGCTGGCGCAGCGCACAGCCGCACTCTTGTGCCTGCACACACCACGCAACCATTAGCGCACACACCACCACCAGCAGCCGCGCGCTGGCGAAGCGCACAGCCGCACTCTTGTGCCTGCACACACCACGCAACCATTAGCGCACACACCACCACCAGCAGCCGCGCGCTGGCGCAGCGCACAGCCGCACTCTTGTGCCTGCACACACCACGCAACCATTAGCGCACACACCACCACCAGCAGCCGCGCGCTGGCGCAGCGCACAGCCGCACTCTTGTGCCTGCACACACCGCGCAACCATTAGCGCACACACCACCACCAGCAGCCGCGCGCTGGCGCAGCGCACAGCCGCACTCTTGTGCCTGCACACACCACGCAACCATTAGCGCACACACCACCACCAGCAGCCGCGCGCTGGCGCAGCGCACAGCCGCACTCTTGTGCCTGCACACACCACGCAACCATTAGCGCACACACCACCACCAGCAGCCGCGCGCTGGCGCAGCGCACAGCCGCACTCTTGTGCCTGCACACACCACGCAACCATTAGCGCACACACCACCACCAGCAGCAGCCGCGCGCTGGCGCAGCGCACAGCCGCACTCTTGTGCCTGCACACACCACGCAACCATTAGCGCACACACCACCACCAGCAGCCGCGCGCTGGCGCAGCGCACAGCCGCACTCTTGTGCCTGCACACACCACGCAACCATTAGCGCATACACCACCACCAGCAGCCGCGCGCTGGCGCAGCGCACAGCCGCACTCTTGTGCCTGCACACACCACGCAACCATTAGCGCACACACCACCACCAGCAGCCGCGCGCTGGCGCAGCGCACAGCCGCACTCTTGTGCCTGCACACACCACGCAACCATTAGCGCACACACCACCACCAGCAGCCGCGCGCTGGCGCAGCGCATAGCCGCACTCTTGTGCCTGCACACACCACGCAACCATTAGCGCACACACCACCACCAGCAGCAGCCGCGCGCTGGCGCAGCGCACAGCCGCACTCTTGTGCCTGCACACACCACGCAACCATTAGCGCACACACCACCACCAGCAGCCGCGCGCTGGCGCAGCGCACAGCCGCACTCTTGTGCCTGGACACACCGCGCAACCATTAGCGCACACACCACCACCAGCAGCCGCGCGCTGACGCAGCGCACAGCCGCACTCTTGTGCCTGCACACACCACGCAACCATTAGCGCACACACCACCACCAGCAGCAGCCGCGCGCTGGCGCAGCGCACAGCCGCACTCTTGTGCCTGCACACACCACGCAACCATTAGCGCACACACCACCACCAGCAGCCGCGCGCTGGCGCAGCGCACAGCCGCACTCTTGTGCCTGGACACACCGCGCAACCATTAGCGCACACAGCACCACCAGCAGCCGCGCGCTGGCGCAGCGCACAGCCGCACTCTTGTGCCTGCACACACCACGCAACCATTAGCGCACACACCACCACCAGCAGCCGCGCGCTGGCGCAGCGCACAGCCGCACTCTTGTGCCTGGACACACCGCGCAACCATTAGCGCACACACCACCACCAGCAGCCGCGCGCTGGCGCAGCGCACAGCCGCACTCTTGTGCCTGCACACACCACGCAACCATTAGCGCACACACCACCACCAGCAGCAGCCGCGCGCTGGCGCAGCGCACAGCCGCACTCTTGTGCCTGCACACACCACGCAACCATTAGCGCACACACCACCACCAGCAGCCGCGCGCTGGCGCAGCGCACAGCCGCACTCTTGTGCCTGGACACACCGCGCAACCATTAGCGCACACAGCACCACCAGCAGCCGCGCGCTGGCGCAGCGCACAGCCGCACTCTTGTGCCTGCACACACCACGCAACCATTAGCGCACACACCACCACCAGCAGCCGCGCGCTGGCACAGCGCACAGCCGCACTCTTGTACCTGCACACACCACGCAACCATTAGCGCACACACCACCACCAGCAGCCGCGCGCTGGCGCAGCGCACAGCCGCACTCTTGTGCCTGCACACACCACGCAACCATTAGCGCACACACCACCACCAGCAGCCGCGCGCTGGCGCAGCGCACAGCCGCACTCTTGTGCCTGCACACACCACGCAAACATTAGCGCACACACCACCACCAGCAGCCGCGCGCTGGCGCAGCGCACAGCCGCACTCTTGTGCCTGCACACACCACGCAACCATTAGCGCACACACCACCACCAGCAGCCGCGCGCTGGCGCAGCGCACAGCCGCACTCTTGTGCCTGCACACACCACGCAACCATTAGCGCACACACCACCACCAGCAGCAGCCGCGCGCTGGCGCAGCGCACAGCCGCACTCTTGTGCCTGCACACACCACGCAACCATTAGCGCACACACCACCAGCAGCAGCAGCCGCGCGCTGGCGCAGCGCACAGCCGCACTCTTGTGCCTGCACACACCACGCAACCATTAGCGCACACACCACCACCAGCAGCCGCGCGCTGGCGCAGCGCACAGCCGCACTCTTGTGCCTGGACACACCGCGCAACCATTAGCGCACACAGCACCACCAGCAGCCGCGCGCTGGCGCAGCGCACAGCCGCACTCTTGTGCCTGCACACACCACGCAACCATTAGCGCACACACCACCACCAGCAGCCGCGCGCTGGCACAGCGCACAGCCGCACTCTTGTGCCTGCACACACCACGCAACCATTAGCGCACACACCACCACCAGCAGCAGCCGCGCGCTGGCGCAGCGCACAGCCGCACTCTTGTGCCTGCACACACCACGCAACCATTAGCGCACACACCACCACCAGCAGCCGCGCGCTGGCGCAGCGCACAGCCGCACTCTTGTGCCTGCACACACCACGCAACCATTAGCGCACACACCACCACCAGCAGTCGCGCGCTGGCGCAGCGCACAGCCGCGCTCTTGTGCCTGGACACACCGCGCAACCATTAGTGCATACGGACTGTGGTATTCTGAGAGATACATTCAAATTAGTATCCATCGTAAGCAGACGCTATCGATCGCCGGTAATGTTCAGTATGAGAATGACTCAGAAATACAGTGTAGCCCTTTACTAGCAGATTTGGACGTCGCTAAAAACTTATATCTCTTCAGTTCGAGATGGAATAGGCAACATAGACCGGTAAGCGCCCGTTTGGACACGAAAAGCCCTTGTCACGCAGCTGGCCGTCCCACCGGCTGGCATGTCGTCGTGCTTACTGCAGGCCCACGCCACAGAGCGCGGCGACGGCAGCGGCGGGCGGCGCGCCGGCCACCACGCCGTCCAGCGCCACGTTGGCGGCGCGCCGCACCGGCGCCACGCAGCTGCCTGTCTTCACCAGCAGCGTCGACACCGCCTCCACAAACTCCTGAACACACGGTAATATTGTCCCCCATAAAACCCTCACTTTCAAAGAGTCACTTTAATATTATATACTGCCTAAGCACAGTATAATAAAGAGTACTACGTACAGTATGGACGCTCCCTGAAAGTGCCGCCCACCCGCGCTCGGTTACCTCGCAGTTACCGGCTGAACTGTGAGTGGGAAGAGCGCGGGTGGGCGAAGCATGTGGGCGGCGGGCGGCAGGGAGTGTCCGGCGGGAGGCAGGGAGTGTCCACAGTGTGGCCTAAGTCAGTTGATAGCAAAATTTCAGCAAACAAGTTCGGCAATTTTAAAGTGTTTTCACGGCAATCAATCAAAATAGGTACCTACAGTCGTTGCTCGCATGAATCAACGTCGATCGTCCGATGCTATGATATTAAACAGTTAGTCCGTACGTTGTGTCGAAAATTTATAAGTATATTCATAAATAACACGCATTTTCATTTGAGATGAGTATAAGATACATACATACCTAACAATATTGGAATGGCACCCGCAACTTTGCGATGGCGTTGTTTTGAAAACGATCATTCTTTTTCATTTTCTGGCATTCGTGCATAGCGCTGTTAAGAGTTTTCTTAAAATCATGATATTGACCCCTGCATGGCAATTGGTATTTATATAACTTTATAAAAGTATAAATGATACAATTTATGTTTGACTACTTACCAGTGGTGACAAAAATGTTGTTGGTAAAGCCGGAATATATTTTCTCTTGAGTTTTCTTTAAAAGCAGTAAAATTAAGTACTTAAATGTCTTAAAGTAGGCAAGCCAATAATAATCGGGTTCTATTAACGTTACGCCACTGCTACTTACTAGCTTTGTCTCTAGATCAAAACAAAATGCATTGCGCTACGGAATGCGGCAGGCACCGCATAGCTTTTATCTTCAAACAAATATAAATTTACTACTATCTACGAAAGCCGCCAATTTGGTGACCAGCACGAGCAACCGCGGCAGGACAAGTGGCCCCTGTGTTCGTCCTGGCCCCTCCCCTGCTCACTGTGGTTGCTCCTTATTTTTTCACGGTTGCCCATTGTTCCACCTCATCCTAGGCAGATCCTGCTATGGAACTAGAACACTATCTATGCTAGAAGTACATTAGTATTAGAAGTACATTTGTCTACTGTTTGTTACATGAATGAGCTTTTAATAAAGCAAAAATTAAAATTCATGCATATTCCCTATTGTGCGACTTTACCGGCTTCTTGGTGTAGCCGGTGTTCTCGAGCACGGCGGCCAGCGCGGCGCACGCGGCGGTCGCCACGCGCGTGCGCGGAGACTCCACCTGCGCCGCCACCTGCGCACGGTGTAGGTATTACCGCGCCTGCTCTACACGCAGGGTCCACGGACCAACGACGAGACGTGACGAACAATTAACCTTTTCACTTCTCTTGCTCAAAAAGTAGGTCATATTAGCTTCGCGAAGCGAGACTAAAATAGTACATTTAGCCCCTAGAGTTTAAAAGAAAGCCATATAATCCCATACAAATTACATGATACTGAAAAAAAAAACTTTCAGCCAGCTACATACTCCTTACGAATAATTAAAAACAAACAAACCAACCTGATCAGATTGGCCAAACTTTCTGATGGAATTGCTCAAACTGTACACTTTTAGTTTTCATGAAATATACAATTTTAATGTTGTCTTTTTTATTTTCTGGCAGTCGAGGTGAAAAGCGGAGTATTTAACAAGTGGCTTAAAGCCATTATGACACACGTTGTCCGGGACGGCTCATTAATAAGAAGTCGTGCTTCCAAAAACTTAAAAACTTTAATTAAAATAATAAATTATATAAAAATCATATAGCACGCAAAGTGACCGTAGCTCAGACAGTAGAAGTTAGTCTCTATCGAACGATGATGTGGTATAATTTTTGACAGTTTTCTGTGACGTCAATTTACTCGTTCCGTTTCGCGTGAACATACTCCCCGCCCTTGAAAGCTTGTGAAGCTTTTAAGACTGCGTTGTCCGGGGATGGGCGCAGACAAATGCGGTTGATGGCTCGACGAACAATGCCTCGTGCTGTAGAAATGTCAGCGACTCGAGGGATGCCATCCGTGCCTGGGAAGATTTTGTCGACCCTGCCGAGGCGCTAGTTGAGTGGGGGCGTAAAATTCTCATTTAGCAGAACAAGGTCGTTTAGCTTAAGGTCCTTGCATTTGAGCTTCCACTTTGTGCGCTGCTGCAGTTCAGGGACGTACTCGGAGCTCCAGCGTTTCCAGAAATGCTGTCGAATGTGTTCAAGACGTTGGAATCTGTCGAGACGATTTATGTTGGAGTCTAGTAAACACGGTGATGGTAGCGCAGTGAGTGGTCTGCCTATCAAAAAGTGTCCCGGGGTGAGCGGAGAAAAATCTTGGGGTGGTGAGCTCAAAGGACAAAGGGGACGGCTGTTTAGAATGCCTTCAATCTGGCTGAATAGAAAAGATAGTTCCTCGAATGTTAGATGGGATGTCCTACGATCCTATTTAGGTGATATTTAGAAGCTTTAACACCGGCCTCCCACAGCCCACCAAAGTTAGGAGCGTATGCCTCTCCAGAAGCGAAATTCAATGCCCTTGTTGGCCGTAAATTCGACAATGTCGTCCGTATTAAGCCTCAAAAATTCGTTAATCTCTTTGGCAGTAACGAAAAAATTTCTACCATTGTCGCAAAAGATTTGTTTAGGTTTGCCACGACGGGATATTAACCTTTGGAGACATAGAGTGAAGGCGTCTTTCGACAACTGACTCACTGCCTCAAGATGGATGCATTTGTATCGGAAACAGATGAAAATACAAATATAAGCCTTTGTTACCTTACAACCTCGGCCTTTACGATCGGTGATCATAAACGGTCCAGCAAAGTCAGTGCCAGTCGTGTAGAAAGGGAAGTCGGGAGTAACTCTCTCAGCTGACAGGTTGCCCATTTTGTTTGTAAGTGTTTTGCCTCTGAATCGCCTACAAATGACACAAAGGTGATACGTACGCCTCGCTAGGTTTCTACCGCCAACAGGCCATATGCGATCTCTTATGGTGCCTAGTAGTAATTGCGGTGGGGCGTGAAATAGACGCTGATGCTCTTGTTGGAAAAGCAGCTTAGTAAAGGGGTGATTCGCTTGTAAAATTATTGGTTGCCTTTTATCAAAAGTATACACTGAAGCACCCGCTAAACAGCCCCCAACTCTGAGAATTGAGAGGGATCAAGAGAAGTGATGTTTGATTTAGGATTAAGAGCCTGTTTGTTTTGTAGCAACGTCAATTCATTGGTGAAGGATTCATTCTGTGATAATTTGACCAATGCATTTAATGATTTATTTAGTTCATGAACTTGAAGGGGACCATGTAATTTATTGTTAGGATTTTTGCAGTTGTAAATAAACCTACAGACAAAAGCCAAAGCTCGTTGCAATCGACAGAGTTTTGAGAAATTTTAGAAGGGTATTAAAGGTTCTGTGACCGTAACCGAATGCACCTTCAACTCTGGCAGCTCTTGCGGGTCATGCTTGGGAGTTGAATTCAGTGAAGGCCAAGATGCTTCAGGATTTGCAAGAAAGTAGGGCCTAGCCACCAAATAGAGCAGCTACCAATGCGTTACGGTTCAACGCCACGGGAAAGAAGATCAGCAGGATTTTCCAAGGTAGGAAAATGGCGCCAAGCAGATACGTCCGTTAGTTCACCTATTTCGCTAACCCTATTGGCAACAAACGTTTTCAATTTGCTTGAGCTTGTATTTAGCCACGACAAGACCACGCTTGAGTCAGTCCAGTATACATGACGCGATATTTGATAGCGGAGAGCGTCAGTTACCGTGACACTCAGTTGGGCTGCAAGAAGGGCGCCGGATAGCTCTAGACGCGGGATCGTGACGCGGGCTTTAATTGGAGCGATGCGGCTCTTAGCGCATAGAAGACGTACTAGAACGTTACCCTCGGCGTCTATGGACCGAAGGTAGATGGCAGCACGGTACGTCCTTTGAGAAGCGTCACAAAACACATGCATCTCTACAGATACATACTTGTCTATCAATACTCGCCTAGGGATTGACAATTCTGAAATAGAGTTGATGTTGCCAGCGAATTTTTTCCAAGTTGACTTTATGTCTTGGGGAGCAAGATCATCCCAATTTTTGCCCAAAGACCATAAGCTTTGAATGATAAGTTTAGGTATAATTGTACATGGTGAGACGAGACCAAGAGGATCATAGATTTTAAAAGTGGTTGAAAGAATACTCCGCTTAGTTGGACTTTCGATTGGCCCCATTTGAATGGTGAACCGTAGAAAGTCTACTGATGGATCCCAGTTAAGACCAAGGGTGTCAGTGGATGCACTGAGTAGCAGATTGCCCTTGGTATTGTTGACTTCCGCGGTAAGTAGGGAGGGTAGATTGGACCGATATTTTCTTAAAGGAAACCCTCCTACAGCTAAGCTTTGAGAGACTGACTTCTGAATGAAGCGAAGTTGCTCTTCATCGTGCCCAGTTAAAAGATCGTCGACGTAGAAATCCGTTGGATGACGGTTTTTATCAAAGGATCTTGGCACTCCTCGCCAAGTCACCAGATGCACCGAGTGCTAAGAAAACTTGCGCTGGCGAAGCCATACGTGATCGTGTTTAGCCTCGGAGTTTGAAGTGGCTGTCACTCATCATCACGCCATATTATGAGCTGACAATTACGCTGTGACTCGTGCACCAAGACCTGGCGATACATCTTCTCAATATCCCCGGAAAGCACAAAGCGATATTGCCGAAAACGGAGGAGGATATTGAAGAGCGAATCTTGGATAGTAGGCCCCACCATTTGCAGGTCATTTACAGAGAGCCCAGAAGATGTGCGTGCCGAAGCATTAAATACGACGCGAAGTTTGGTGGACTCGCTTTTCTCTTTGATGACAGGATGATGGGGAAGGGAGAACGCATTAGTAGGCCTTGAAGATGTCGAAGGAGAAAGATGGCCAAGTTCCTCATATTCATGAATGAACTTAGAATAACGGTCTTTGACCTCTGGCTATCTTCTAAAACGTCGTTCTAACTGGAAGAATTGTCGCTTCGCTGAGAAGTAGGAATCACCTAAGCAGTCGGGCTTGTCTTTCAGGGGAAGTTTGACAATAAAGCGCCCGTCATCTGAACGTTCGGTAGTTGATATGAAACTTTGTTCGCACAAACGTTCCTCCTCGGTTAAGGCTTGTTTTTTATGAGGTATGCCCTCTAGTTCCCAAAATTTGGCGAGTTCATCATAAAGGTCGCTTGTGCGAGCAAAGTTGCAATGAATCGCAGAATTTAGTGGGGACTTAAATTGCGGCTTGGGACCTGCGACTATCCATCCTAATTTACTGCTTCGCAAAATAGGGTTGCCATGACCTAGAGAGTGCTCCTGAGATCCTAGTATATCCCAGAAGAGGTCAGCACCAATGAGCATGTCGATTTCGGATGATTTGTTAAAGCTGGGGTCCGCAAGTTCAAAGGAATTTAAACTTAGATGGCTGATGTCATATCTGACACTTGGAACAGGTTTAGATATCCTCGGCAATACTAAACATGATAAAACAACACTGTACGAGCTTCGCCTAGACTGGAGTTGAACAATGCAACGATCGACCTTGATATTTACTGCAATGTCACATATGCCTTCTAGATTCTGGGTTAGATTGTTTGTCTGAGAAGTATAGCCTAACCTTTGTTTCATGTCTTGGGAGATGAATGATGATTCGCTACCGCTATCTAGCATGCAACGATTTAAATCGACCAAAGCCGTACAAAGTAACCCCCTAGACTGAGCTGGCGCATCCATCTTAGAAAGATTGGCTTGAATAGCATCATCACTAGCCTCGGCTTCTAAGTGCAAGAGTGTGTTGTGACGTTGTTTACAAAACCGGCAGGTGCCAGGCAACCTGCAACGTCGAACTTCATGCCCTACTCTCAAACAGTTGTGACATTTTTCAAAGTGGATGCCTGAGCGAGCCTGTCCTCCAGTGACTTGGCCTTGAACGACGCACAGTCAAAAATGCGATGATCTCCATCACAAAAAACGCAGTGAGGGTGCTTGGAACCGGAAGGCGCACTGGTTTGAGCCACGAAACCTTTAATAGCAGATTGAGTAGGTTTAAACCGCTGCGGTAATACAGGTGCGTCTGATCGGCGCTTAATTGGCGCTAAAATTGTCCTGTTTATTTCGCTGAACGGTCTCAAGGACGTCTGCACGACCCTTTAGAAACGAATGAAAGTTGTCCTGCGTGGGCATGTCCGCGAGAGAATTTCTGTGCTCTTCCCATTTTACACTCGTGTTGCTGTCCAATTTGGACGTCATCATAAAAATTATCAGTGTCCCATTGATCCACGGGCTGGCCTAACGTTTTGAGAGCACGCCAGTTCTTACAAACGTGGTCAACAATATGTCTAAGAGTCTAATCGGACTCCCGTGTAATAGGATCCAAGTTAAATAATGATTTTGAATGATTGTTGACTAATTGACGTTTGTTGTCATATCGTTCACGTAACAATTTCCACGCTTCGGGGTAATTTTTGTCAGAAACCTCTAAATTACATATCACTCGAGCTGCCTCGCCTTCTAAGTACGAGTTTAAATAATAACATTTGTGTATGTTTTTAATCTTCTCATTGGTATGTACTAAAGAGTAAAAACTTTCCCGAAATTCTAGCCAACGGTAATAGGCTCCGTCAAAAGTAGGAATTTTGATAACAGGGAGACGGAAACCCATCAGGTCCCGGTCAGTGTCAGGAGGATTGGTCGCGGTTGAATCGTATTCACTATAGCGATCGGGGTTATTACGCTTATAAGTATATAAAATATCCCGGGCTGAGGCAATACAATGATAGAAATCTTGTTATATTAAATCTCGTTCAGTTAATTCCGAATTTAAGTTGGCTTGGTTTAATAGTTCGACATCATCTTGTAATGAATCAAAGTCCTTAAATAACGCTTCAAAGGTACTTAATTTGCAAGTTAATTTGCCAATTTCAATTGCCGAAATACTCTCATCCAACGGTAATGTAGCCAAGTAATTCTTAAATTTAGTTAGACGTCCTTTAATCGAACTACATTTTACCAATAATTCTCTTAATTCGGTCATAGTAACGAAGTTATTGGCAAAGTAAAACTTGCAAAAAAAGTTGTTTACTTAAAATAAACGATAGGCATACGCTCGTTCCTTGGTCTGCTGATGCTGCAGTCAGGCTGTGGCTGGCGAAACTGGTCTTAGTAGCGGACCGGCGGTGACGAGAGATGCACGCTGCGCGAGCGCTCGAAGATAGGTAAACAGCTGTGCAGTAGGTACGGCGATAGTGCTGGAATAGATTGTTGCAAATATATGAATATCTAGAAAGCGTTATGCAGCTAACTTGTGCGAAGAGCAGTTTTAGTGAGTGATTGTGTGAAATTAAGTTTTGAATGCAGTTGACAAGTAGCGAGATCCAAATAATTAAGTTATAAAGTATTACAGTACAGTTGTTTACACCGAGTAATCTATTAACTATCGCTTGTACGCCTATTGATCATATAGTTAGGCGCGTTATGTTGATTCGCTGAGCTATTACGGTGTAAGTTGTATTTGCGTTTCAGTTACTAGAAATTGATATTAAATAGTGAATTGCTATGAGTGAAAATGAAGAAAAGAATGGACAGCTATAGTGCAAGAAAGTATAACTAAAGTGGCTGATTAGGTGAAAGCAAGTTTGACAGTCTATATATACCCAAGGAACTAGGTTCTCGATGCAGTCAAATCGAAGCGTTAGCTGAGGGGAAGGAAAGAAATTGGAATGAGCTCACTTTTATCAAGGTTAACCAATGCTGCGGTGCTGGTACTCCGTTGCTGACCGGCTGGTAACGGTGAGTCCAAGTATGTAGTCCTTAGTAGTCCTCGTAGTGCTCCGAAGTTGAAAATCTCGATGTAATTTACTCGAATCGATGGTTCTTCGCTTAATCGGAGGTGAGCAGAGTGATTCAATGGGTCTTTGTAGATTGGTTTCTCGTTGTAGTTGCAAGTGACCTTTTGACCTCCCGCTCGCCGTTGACCGATGAAGTGCTAATTTTCGGTTCTTGTCTTGTGAAACGGTCGCCACTATGTCCGGGACGGGACATTAATAAGAAGTCGTGCTTCCAAAAACTTAAAAACTTTAATTAAAATAATAAATTATTTAAAAATCGTATAGCACGCAAAGTGACCGTAGCTCAGAAAATAGAAGTTAGTCTCTATCGAACGATGATGTGGTATAATTTTTGACAGTTTTCTGTGACGTCAATTTACTCGTTCCGTTTCGCGTGAACAGACGTATTTGTCCTCACTCACTTCGTGAGCTCGTCCAAATAATCACTTCGTGTCATAATGGCTTATTTTTGCCCCTTGTCAAACAATCTACTATTTGAGCGCCGAGTAGTCTTCACTCAAGGGCACTTTTACAAGTCTAACTCTACGGCATTTCCCAAGAGGAGACTACTGTTGAGACACAACACTTTGAAAGTGCTTGTATCTAAGCCTACTTGAATAAAGGATATTTTGATTTTGATTTTTGACACGTGTTGTCGGGAAACCGTGCGCCACGCTTCAACCAATTGTTTGATTCCGTATAGAGCGGTAAATGAAGTCGTGGCGTCTGAGTTAGTTAATAAAATGTGGTTACCCTATGTTATTCGACGTTACATCAGAAAACATCATATACCTGTTATATACACGTCAAATGGTCTCCCTACCTTGGTTTATTAAATTAGTAGTCCTTGACTAAAATAAAACAAAAAAAAAATGTACCCACAACAGTATACCTAGAAATTTGTCTGGCACGCAGTTGGCTAGTGCTTGACGTAAAAATAACATCGACAAACAATCCTGTTATCGATGAGTAAAAATTCAACGTCTTAGAGGAATACGTAAAGGTGCGTCCACATTTGTATCATTTGCCCGTATCAGATCATCGTTGCGTGGCATGATCGCGTGTCACGATCATGCGTTTGGACGTTGCGCCGATCCGATCGCTCGAAATCCATGTTGCTACGCGTATCAAACACTCGGATCGGACAAGCGCGGCATGATCGCGACAGTGCGATGTCCACACTAGCGATCTTGACACGCGATCATGCTAAGCGATTATGATACGCCGCGATCCAACTCGAGTCGGTTTTTGCCCGATCATCAAAGGCGATACGGACTAGTTTTTCTTCTATCTCGTTCATTGCAGCTTCGCGCGAAAGAGATGGCCGCGAGGCGTGGCTTGAGTTGCTGGCGCAGGTGTGTTACGGCGAATTTCCAAAGTACTGCCATTTTTAGTTGCTACGCGCGCGGTGCCGCCGACGCATGGGCGCTGCTGTCCACGCGGGTGCTCTGGGCTCGCGGCTTATCAGCTGTCGTGATAATGATCTTCAAGTTTCAACACGGGTGTCAACCAATTTGATGTGCGATCGCAGAGGGCAACAGTTTTACACGGAACACAACGCTACTACAGAAGAACGATCACGCGAAAAATGATGATCGGCGAAATGCCAAAATGATCGGAGCGGTAAAACGATACGGCTAGCGTCCAAACTGCAGCATGCAAAATGATCGGCGCGGTGATCGGATACGGTGATACGGTGATATCGAAGTAATAAGAAAGCAGCCAACTCTTTCGTAGCGATTCGTTCGAATTTACATAAGAGACTACACCTGGTTTGGATTGCATCGGAAACTACAGCAGGGTTACGTAGAAATTACGAGTACCAGTCTGATGAGGTCGGCGACGCGGTGCTCGGGCACAGCGCCCCAGAGGCCGCGGAACACCGCCGGCACGTCCTCCAGCACCTCCACAGCCTCCGCCCTGCGCACACAAACCACCTGCGTAATGCCCGGTTTAGATTATCTTAGTATTTAGTAGAGTGCTTTAGTAGAAACGTGTAAACGCTACTCGCTTTAGTACTGTTCTATTTGCCTTTCAACTAAAATCAAAATAGAATTGGTTTCTACTTTTGTTTCCAGTGTGACCTGAGCGCGTGACACTCTACAGGATGAAATATATACGTTCACTCGCACGTCTACTAAAGCACTTGCCTCTCTAGTTGTACTAAAACACTATACTAAACACTAAGATATCCTAAACCGGCCTTAAGTGCGCCGCCCACGCGCCTTATTATGCGTACTACAATCCGCGTACGCCAGAAATAATCACGGTATAAAGGACCGTTTGGTAGGGTCCTTTTCTTGGCAGTTTCTGTGTACCTGCGAATATTGGAGTGAAGCGGGTATGCACACAATACAGATTTTAGAAAATATTTTTTAGCAGACACTTATTTTAGACGTTTTTCTAATAGGCCCTGGCTGGTGTTGTGGAGTTGAGAGAAGAGCGGTTACCACTTGGCGCCGCAGCCGTCGCTGCACTCATAGCGCGCGGCGCTCACGTGCGGCTCCAGCGACGCGCCGGCGCCGCTGCAACAACCACAGCTTTGCAATTTACAACCACAATGTACAATCATCCAGTTGCGTAAGGAAATAAGTAATGTGTATTTATGAGATTTGGTAACGTTTGACCAAATCTTATGGACGGTTTCATACAGGCCGCTTCTAACTAAGTATTTACGGTCCGGCCACGACTAAGCGCGACTGGCGACGCGGCGAGCGAATTCTCTTCATAGCGCGGTCGAGGCGCTCACCGCACAGCTATGAGTTGGCATCGCACGCAATGTATTAGTAATTCGCCTGTCGCGCCGCAGGTCGCGCGTCGTCACGGCTAGGCCCTTAGGAACGATGGTACGAGTAAGCTAGAGCGGGTAAAACTATCATTACCAATACTAAAGGATCTATATTCGGTGTGTGCGGGGAACGGAGGAGGACTACTAGTGTCATTATGCGGGCTGGCCGTCACGGACCTGGTGGCCTGGCGCAGGCGCGCGAGCACGTCGACGGCGAGGGCGTCGGCGCCGCGCGCCGCCACCTCGGCGCCCACGCCGCCACCGCCGCTGCCCGGGGACGAGCTCCTGCTCTCTGTTGTTCTGTTCAATCGCAACACACTCAGTTAATAAGTGAAAATATTTCCAAAAATCCACTTCTCTACAAAAGGCCTCGATAAATAGGTATCCAAGAGAATGAGTTCTTTCTTTTACTTTTTGAAGTTTCTTTTGACGTCATAACGTCTTATAAATCGATGAACGCCGGCTGCACGCACGGAAAAGCATGACTCATTGTCACGTTCCACCTGAGCCGAGCGTGCAAGCGAGACCGCAGCATAAGCGTTAGAAAGGCACGTCCGGCGTAAGCGTTTGGCTTGTGACGCATCTGAGACAGCGGCAGCACACCACGACGTTATCACGAAAAATCATCGACCGTAAACCGACTTTACAGCCAACCATTTTTTTTTTAATCTGCTAACGGCGTCGTGTGCGCGCCCGTCGTATTAAGGTGCGTCCACACTTGTATCATTTGCTCGTATCCGATCACCGTGCCGTGGCATGACTGCATATCGCGCTGCTTGGACGCTTACTGTCGGCGCGCCGATCATGCCGTACTCGTCCGATATAACTGTGTGATACGCGTAGCAAAATGGATTTCGAGCGATCCGATCGGCGCAACGTCCAAACGCGTGATCGTGACACGCGATCATGCCACGCGACGATGATCTGATACGGGCAAATGATACAAATGTGGACGCACCTTTAGATGCGCACAAAAACCAGAATACCTACTAAATATGAAAAATTGGTTACTAAGTAAAAGGTATTGTTTAAAAGACAAGCGGTGAGATATTGACGTGTAACTGTAGGGCGTGCGCGCGCGCGCGGCGGGCAGCTTGAGCCGCCGGATGTTGGCGGCGATGGAGATGGGCGCGGGCGGCGCGGGCGGCGGGGGCGGCGGGGGCGGCGCGGCGGCCCCGCGGCTCGCCGGCCGCGGTGCGCCACGTCCCAGGATGCGCGGCAGCCGGCCCGGCGCCGCACCCCCTGCAACGTTAACAATCATTCCCGTCTGCGATTCAAAGTTAATTCCCATAACTCTGTTTCAAATTGCTGGGCGCGGTTGACGGGATTCCGATTCCAAAGATATATTTGATACCAAACTTGATATATAGGGTGGGCCATAAATTTTTGCAAATAGCAACACAGAATTTTTCGGAAACTGTTAAATTGACCGGCGGGATATTGGCGGGAAACTATAGGTCACTTCGTGCAATTTTATTTGTAATGGAGCGTTTCACGGGACAACATCGGGCTTTATAAAAAGATGATGAGATAGCCGCGATCCCTCCTTGTATGTGTCAGCGAGTTTTCCAAGGTTTGCCTATACGATTGCAGGAGTGCCAACGACGAGACGGAGGACATCGGGATAAAATATTTTTTTTTAATAAATTGCATTTATCTGTTACTAGGTTAAATAAATAAAATATAGAAAAACATGTATAGTTAAATTTTTATCGATGTTTCAAAAGTGTAAATTTTTTTGGCCCTCCCTATATGTGTGTGTGTGTGTGTATTTATACTACTTACTTATTGATATGTGAAATATTTCAATTCCAAACTACTTTGCGCTACCTATTTAGACGTAATTTTTTTTTTCAACTTCTCCCACTACCCAAAGCTTGTCTGGAAGAGATCGCTGTTTAGCGATAGGACTGCCTGTTGTTTTGTGTACTCAGTTTCGTGAGGTGTGCAAAGAGTTATTATTGTATTGTATTGTCGGGGATGAGAAAGCCGGCATCTGCCGATAAGCCTATAGATGGGAAACTTTCGGGAATGGGGTCGGAATGAGCACACACGATCGCAATTTAGAATAAACGTTCATAAAGCCGCATACCTATAACGTATGTATCCACGCCACGAGTAAAGTAACGCGACCCGAAGGTTGACAGCTCGCTTAGTATCTTACCAGTGTTGGCAGTGACGCTCGCGCTCTCTCCGGAGACCATGTCCTCGCCGGGGGCGTCCCAGCGCTCGGCTCCGCCCGACGAGGCAGGCCCGAATCTCGTCCGTCGGGGACTCCTCGGGCTGATCGGCTTTTGAATGGGAGGTAGTTTAAATTGCTCTCTATTCTCATCTTTTGCTTCTTTGAGCTTCCTTGTATAATTTTTGTTGACATTCTCTTTCGGTTCCGTGTTTGTGTTATCTTTCCACGATATCACGGTCTCTTCGGTGAGCGGCGTGAGCGCAACCTGCCACGGGACGTCGAACGCCTCGGGCCTGTCGAACGAACGCAGATCGAAACTCTCCTCCAGCTTGGTGTACAGCTCCGCGACGTCCCTGTCCACGGATTTCGGCACGCTTGTCTCGCTGACGTTGTCCAGGCCGCGTGAGGCGGCGCCGCGTGTAGTAGCGTTCTCATCTTCGAGAGAATCGGTAAAATCGGTGTCGTATTTTGAAGAATAAGCATTTTCACTTGTATCATCAGATAGGTCAAATCGCTCTGCCGATCCACGTTGAGATTTTTGTTCTTCCTTGATGACTCTCAACGTGTCAGTGGAGGCTCGATCCAAGTTGTAGGAGGAGGCACCGACTGCCGGGCGCGCGCGCCGGCGCCACTCGCCGCACGCCGGCCGCTCCTCGCGGGGCTCTCGTCTGCCGAACCGCGGCTGCGCACCCGATACATCCACTCTGTATTCCGTGATTTTGTTCTCAACGATGGAAACGCGAGAGGTTTGAGTTTCTATGGCATTGGTATCAAAGTTCGTGCATTTCATATGATCTATTTGAGCTAGTTCGAATATGGTTTTGCTCGTCTGAGTAAAAATTTCATGAGAGACTAACGAACAAGCATACATACTGTTGGTCGTGCACTGGGTGTGCATGTCGCTAGCTTCAGTAATTCCTTCTGCGAGATTAAAGTTTTGGATTTCGATGTCAGGTTCAATAGATACTGCATAGTAAATGTCACGAACAAGCGCAGGGACCGCGAGGGGCGGAGAGTGTCGCCGGAAGCCGTCGCTGTCGTGGTAGCCTGTGCGAGCTGTGCGGTTTCGGCAGTCGCCGCCGTCGTCCCGCGAGCTGCGGCAGTCGCGGGCGCTGGTGTCGCTGTCGACGGCGACGACGTAGGTGCGCCGCGACCGGCCCGACGAGTCCTCCGCGCGCTCCGGCGAACACGTGCTCCTCGTGTCGATGCTTTTCTGGGAATCTGTGTAATGGATGATGCTAATTGTGTCCTCAAAAATATCATCGTCCTGAAATTAAAATGTTTTCATTACCTATTTGCAAATAATTAAATCTACTAAGACACTCACTACAATCACGCTATAAGAAAAAGTGGCTCATCATATGGGGTTATTCCCACCTGTTACTAGCAACACCACTAACGATTTTAACCCATCATATGGCAGAAAATTTTAATTGTATTGCAGATGTTTCATTTTGTCTTACAGGCGTGCGGTCCATATAGGCACAAAGGCACTGCCTCTACTCAGAACGACCATGGCTCCATATAGGCACAGAGAAACTGACTACTATGAAGCCCTGAACGACCATGGCTCCATATACATATGCACCGAAAAACTGCCTCCCTTAGCCTTGCTTAAAAACCTTGTGCACGCCACTGCTTACAGGGAACGTCCGCAATACGCATACCCCGCTAGAATAGTCTCACGTCCGGTGAAAGTGCCTGCACTGGGCATGTTGTGAGTTTGTAGTGACATAAAAACGAGCCGTCCGTCACACATGTAATCTTAACACTGATTGAATTTAGCCAACAGCAATATCAGCAACAGATGAAGTAAGGTAGGTACCGATGTAAGGTGCAATGTAAGCAGTTCGCTCTCACCATAATCCAGCAATTTGGAACAACGGCGTCCAGCCTCGTCCCGCGAGGCACGGCTCGGGGACGCGCACGCACACCTACTTATTTATAATTATAAATTAATATTCGAGTGTAATTTTGACAAGGCATGACTGCTTTGACTTTAAACCAAGAAACTGTCAAACGGAGAAAGTATTGAATATGTCAATTGAGTATATTTTTTAATTGGTGCACGACCTTTGCCGTATTTATCTAGTATTCATACTTTTTACATAGGTCTCGGCGTGGTTTTCAAGGCACGAATATATGTAGGTACACCTCTGTCTAATCAAATCCACAGCTGGATTACCACGTATCCTTCAATTGCAAAGAAAGCCTAACTCAGACGACGGAAGTTTCCGTACCACCACGTAACTTTATTCATAAATCAATGTATTACAACTAATAAGTTGTAAATATACTGCTCAAAACAATAAAGGGGCCACTAAGAATTTTGATCGTAACGTGAAAAGATATATAAGTTATTAAAATTATTTCTAAAAAGTCTCCAGCTAAAGTGGCTATTGTTTTTGTTTAGGCTAATAATCGATGAATTAAATAGTAAATTGTTTTATTTGTTTTCATTGAGATAAAATAAGTTTGTTGTAACCACAAAAACTGAACAGAAATTGTCCGGGCATAAGTGGCCCCTATTTTGTTGTGAGTAGTATACATACTGTTTGTACACTTGTACAGTATTATCTCTGATAAGTTTCACAGGCAACACAATAATAACCTGCTGTTTCAAAATTTTAAACAAAATAAATAAAACCGACTCCAAAAAAAACTAAAAAGTAAAAAATAACGCCATAATTCAGTTTCTTCAAATTACTTACAAGTAACCGTTTGTATACTCAATCTATACAGTTTATACAATTAATGTTATTTTGGAGTCGGTGCCATATAAAGAATGTGTAAAATATTGAAAATTGACGATTTTAGTAAGTTGTGACACGATGGCACCGACTCCAAAATAACATTAATTGTATATAAATAAATAAATAAATAAATAACTGTATAGATTGAGTATACAAACGGTTACTTGTAAGTAATTTGAAGAAACTGAATTATGGCGTTATTTTTTTACTTTTTAGTTTTTTTTGGAGTCGGTTTTATTTTTTTGTTTAAAATTTATTTATTTTACACTTTTTAGTTAATCGTTACTTAAAAGTGTATCTCGTGACGATTCGAACAAGCCCAAACACGGCTAGGATACATTATTTTATTACATAGATCTGGTGCCTACCTTCCGTCTCCATCATCAAATCAATTCGATGGTACCATTCTCATCAGGAACATTTAAATTTGTGAGTATGAAGTTGCTTAGCTAAATTAATCAAGATATTTTGTCGCCAACCGTAAATCATTTATCATTGAGGAGTTCCGATGGCATTCTGTGGTCTTCTGCATCAGTTCCACTTCACCAATTTACACTTTCTGAATGCAAATGCTTATTATGCCTACAATATTTGAGGAGTTCCTTCAATTCCTCATGGATTCCATTATCAGATCTTCACCAAAATTAAATGGGACCAACTAGAAAGTACATTCTATAAAACAAAAAAAAAATGATATCGGTCAAATAGTCTCTGAGTAATCAGTGAACATCCATAAAAAAAAAAAACTTTCCGTCGAATTGAGAACCTCCTCCTTTTTTTGGAAGTCTGTTAAAAACCAGAGCCGATTAAGCTAGCGTTAGTGGGGGCTCGGGAGCATAAGCTCCATTAGCAGAGGGTAAAGAAGCGACCCGCCTTATAAAATAGTAGAAATGAAACAAATAAATACATTAAAATATTTCAAACTATTTATTGATGTGTAGTAAGTGCCCGGCCGTCGGTGCGACGCGGCCGCGATATCACAACGAGAGACCCGAGGCCGTTACAGTGCACGCCAACGCGACTCCCACATCCCGCTACCGAGTTCCGAGCCGCCTCTTTCATTCAACCTTAAATAGAAGGGTAAAAGAAAAGGCACGACGCGACACGAAACTTGGTTAAAGATATGGGAATTGAGCCTCTGGTCCCGCCAGTGTCGGCGGACGACGGGCGCAGCGCTAGCGATTACTTCTAAGTACCAATTTTGCCGTCTCCTTTATACAATAGGTATTTAGGTATTAGTTGGAGGGAACGGCACGATTCGATCTTTGAGTTGTGTCTTATAAGCCCAATTTGTCGCGCGTGACGCTTCTTCACAACGTCTATTACATTTTTCATGAAGTTAATTATCATTTAATTTCAGATATGCGCGGGGCCCGTCGCGAACGCGCTTTGCCGACGCCGCGTCGTCCGATGACACTTATGGAAGAAGGAAGCTGTACCATGGTGACAGTTTGGCATTCTGAGAATATTGTTCGAGTCTTTGAGTTTGTTTAGTGTTTGGTATTGCTTTCCGATAGATGTCTCGTTGATTTGAGGTCGCCACCGCTCCCGCTTTGTAACCTGTATTACAAGTGGAAGTATCTTTTTAATACATATTGTTGGAAAGAGATTTCCGCTTGTAACACAAGTTACAAGCATTTAAGAAACGAGCCCCCGGTGGTACACGCGCGCACACGCTACATTATGCACATAAACTATCACCATGGAAGAATTCCGCTCCAACAAACTGGTTACTTTGAGCTCCATTGTCGTAATAATCAGATGTAACATTCATAGATGATTTCTAGACAACACACTCTCGATAAATATATTCCACACGTTTCTATTCAAAAAGGTTTCTGCTCAAAAATAATGCATCACGAGTACCCTCGAGTGCGAGCCGGCGCGGCTCGAGGAAGGTGTTCGGGCTATTCCAAGCCGCTATGTTTGCGCACGAGCCCACGACGAGGGCACTGGCTATGAGGAAATTTAAAATACTTAATTGGATTTCACCAGATACAACAGACGAGGCAGCGTTCAGTGGGCGCCCAGGCTAGCGGACGCCTGATCTTTTTTTTTACAGTTTTAAATTCTTCAGTGGCCTAGGCCTAGATTGCATCAACATGTTAACTTGATTTGTTTGACGAATACTATCGATGTCGTTTTCAATTTATCTAGGTTGATCTTGATTGAGCCGAAAACCTAGCGAAGAGACTGCATTTAATATATGTGTCTCTGGCCTGAAATAAAGTTTTCATTCATTCATTCAATAGAAAGGACATCCTCAGCTCTCCGAAACCCTCCGAGATAAATGAACGGCTCTCGTCATCTCACGATTGTTTTTTGGTATTAAATAATTACGATCGTAAGTTTATCTGAACGCTATGCAAAGTACGGCATGACACTAGTATTTAATTCCAAATAAATTTGCTAAGAAAATGATATTCTCGTTCTTATTGCAAATACTAATACAAATAGGAAATTCTATGACACTTTCTTGATGCAGATCCCTGTTTGAGTGGGTTTAGTTACTATATTGCTACAGGCTTACAATTTGACTGAGACGGCGCCAGTGGTACCTAATGGTAAAGGAGCGAGGCCGCGGCGGCGGTACCGCAGGTGGAGGCCGGCGCGGCCGCAGGCCTCGCGCCCGCCCGCCCCGCCCCGCCCCGCCCCGCCCCCTCCCCCGCCCGACACACGCTCGTCGCCGCACCCGCGCCTTTCCGCCGTCGGGCGACGGCTCAGTTAAACGGTAGGTACCTATATATATGTAGGTATCTATTATAAAACAAGATGCCGCTGAAGTAGATTTGTTGTGCAGATCCTGTATTTGTAACGGTACGACCGCTTGAGTACACCGCTGTCGTAATACGATCTTAAAATTCGATAATATACAAATAAAACTTAACAGCATAAATATATATTTGATCCGAAAAATGAGCTCAAAGAAATAAGTCAATATGCTAACAGGCTATACATAGTAATAAATAACGCTACACATCCAACACAACAGTATTTCCATACTTTTAGAGAGATACAATCAATAGTTCGATATACATTCAGAGGTCATTCAAAACGAAGCAGAAGTCTTCCGACGAATAACAGAGTTCGGAGAGTAGCAAGAGAGGAGAGTGTACAATGGAAAGTAGTAAGAAATAGATCCGGCATAATAAAAGGTCGGAGAGGTGGCGCGCAGGCGCGTGGTCCCCGCCGGCCGCTAGTGGTAGTGAGTCCCGGCCGGGCCTGGCTCATACGGTTTTTGAATATATGTTAGCGTTATGAGTCTTTTCGTGGACATCCCAAAGTTAAGGGCTTTCAATTCAAATTTTTCTCGCAGGGCCCTATGTACAAATTATCCATTACTCAAGATCTATACGATAAAATATAAGTTATATTTATGTATTCAAGCCATTAACAATGGTATGGTCCATAGGAAAAACGGCTGAATTTTAAAAATCCGTATGATCCGCCTGCGAGGCAGTGGGCCCACAAACACTGCTTCGATACAAACTTGTGTGTTTTGAACTCTCATTGACATTTTCACTATTTCTTCAAAGTGTGCGAGTGACCCGGGGACCCCCGGGAACCAGCACGCGTTTGGTCGCATACGCTCTTTCTTTCAACAAAGCTTAAATACCTTTGCCAATAATTGTGACCGGTCTTAAAAAATAACATTTTAAAAATGAATAGAGAATATTACATCGGTCTTCGATTTTCCATGATATGCAATTACAATTATATCCGTGATATCGGTGTCTAGGTCTACCATATACAAAAATAAATAGGTTTTGAAAGGACAGAACTTTTAGGTCTGACCATCACAAATCATGAAAATAATTTCTTTTAAAAGCGATAGTATAGCTAATGATAAGTCGCTTATACAAAATTATGATAGTTATAATTTAACCTAGTTCTCATAGGATAACCAATCAAGCTTTATCCTTTTTTTAGCCGAACACTTGGCTACATCTAATACATAATTACCTAATATTTACTAGTCACTACTAGTTGTTCTACGTTCCATTACATTTTCACATTATAATCCTTAAGTTTTACAGTTTCAGTCAAAATGCAGTTCGCCAAATGAACAGTTGTAGAACATTAAACTTCGACAAACTATTATTGAAGAAATCCTATTACACACACAACTACAAAGCTGCATTAGTTATCCACCGAACGTAGGTCGTAGAAAATCTATCCCTGGTCCAAACGACGATTTATATTAATTCCATATATAGTGGAAAACGATCGACACACTAACACACAACACCAAAAAATGTATATAAAACCGCTAACAGTCTAACGCCGGCTCGCTCGTGCTGCCGCCGCTGGTCGCTGGTAGATTATCCAGGAAACTACATAGTACAATGTTTCACAAGAGTACCTAACACTTTGACTAAAAATATATTGGCATATAGCACGATCTGAGTGTCCTCTGACATCCGTCGTATCCACTCGCTACCAGACGCCTCGACCACACGAGACGAGGCCGGGCTCCTCCACCCAGACTAACTTACTCTTTTGGCCTCGAACCCTATCCATCCCTTCACCTTTCAAAAATACAACGTGACACAATTTAGGTAAAATTTTAATACTATGGAAGTTTCTTCGAATATCGTATCATTATACACATTTGAATCTTTACTTCAAAAAGGCGATCGCTGGTTGACAAACCCGCACACACCGAGGTATATTACATTAGGTCCAGTGATATGAAATTGGCGCTTTGTATGAAAAAAAAATCTAAACGAATGTACCATAGCTTTTTATGCACTTTTGCCACCTTATAGATAGTTCATTGATACTTTCACTGAAAAAAAAAGTAGGAGCGAGAATCAATAAAATCTTTGAAGGCGGTGTGGAGCGCTTCATCAGAATTGATTTATTTTTCCTTGCCAGGTTAGAGCAAGGTCCGGGGAGTACGGTGGGTGTCGGCGACATTCCAGTCCCAGTTCTTCTAATTTAGCGGCCCTCTGATGGCGTGCAGTGTGTGGTCTGGCGATGTCCTGGAACAGGAAGCGCGCTAGACAATTGACCAACCACGGTCAGTGAACAGAACGAAGCCAAAGAAAACACAAATGACGCGGAAACAATTGAATCACACAATTCGAAACAAGAATATATGAGCTTCAATTGACAGCCTTTTAAATAAATTTAAAAAAAATGAGCTTCAATTTGAAATAAATTTGAATTTGGAATTCCTAACCAAACGCCAGATATTTGGTATCACAGTGGCCGGGACGACAAAACGCCAATTCCATATGTAAGAACCTAATAGTAGGAGCAAGCGTGAAGCAAGACGTCACTCGGCTGCGTCTGCGAGGCAACATGCCCAGCGCGAGGCAGAGTGCGGTCAGCGCGAGGCACTCCCAAAGGCCCGCTCTCAGGTCCAGACTCGATGCGCTCGGGTCGGGTGTGCTTTATTTTACATTTTTGTAATTATAAAACCTCGTTAGAGTAAAACCAAATTTAAACTGTACACGCCTCCGCCAACAAACCTATGACACATGCATCCAAATACAGGGTGAACCCTGTGGAGCGGCGTTCGTTTTAAAATTGATTTTGCTCAACAAACAGAGAAAACTCATCGCAATTACTAAGGTTGGTATTAGCCATTATATTTGTGACATGCAAATAAATTGACATAATGAAAACTTAATTTTTCACAATTTAATCTATAGAATTGCAGGAAACAAACAATTGTTCAGCTAAAATGTATCAATTAGGTATCTGTCAATTATTATTATTTTGTTTTGAAAAATATATATATATTGCCTAATTAATACACAGAATTTTAAAACATAGGTATACACAGAACAAATTACTTTTCGTAATTTAAGTCGATATAATTTATTTAATATGATTCGTCATGAAATAGACGACGAAGTTTGATAGTTATATGTTATACTTTTTAGAAAAGTAATTATTTATATAGCACGGGTAACGGATGTGTTGATAAAATATACATTTACATGCCAACATAATAATTATAGTGCATCTAGTTGTGGGACCCTGTCTCGTTGCTTAAATGAATTAACTCCTCTGATAACGGTCTGATAATTATGTGTAGTCCGATTTTTTAAAGGTCCGAAAGTTTCTTAAATAGTACTGTACTTGGTATTCAAAGCAGCTATTCTTCTTAATGTAAAATGTGAAGCCAAGCGCACGATTTTGGAAACGTATACATTTTGAAGACAAGTATTGGATTACTATCAAACGTTCTGGCACATGTGCAGCTGTCTACCTATACCCAAACATTAGGCTCATCTGGTATGTATGTAAGTACACCATTTCACAAGGAGAACGTGTTGATAACATTATATGATTCAAAATTTGTCGTTACATACAACAATACTTCACAAATAGTGATTACTTCAATAGACAAATTATTCATTGGAATAAAACAATTTAACGTATTATATCGCGTATATTATCTCATTTTAGTTCCCGACGTTTCGGAAGCTTTTCAGCTTTCCATGGTCATGGGTGGACTGAGAAAAGATATATTTCCCTCTGTCAAAGTTACAATTTGTGCAAACTACCCATTTTTGAAAAAACAAATAAAGGTGTACATACATGCCAGATGGGCCCAAGCTGTAAAGCTAAATTATTATAGAACGCTCGGTGCGTGTGCACAACTCGCACTTGGCCGGTTTTTAATTTAAATATAATTGTCTGAGGTCGATGAATATCTAACCCACGCGATTCAATTAAGAACCACAATGTAATACCATTGTTCAAAAGATAAAATTTAATTTACTTTGGTACCTCTAAAAATTCCGACTTTATCACCCGTTCGCTCTGCAGAAAAGGATAAAAATAAAATGTCTCACGAATTGAACATTATTACAGCGATCGCTTCTTCGACGCGAAGAGTCGAACGAAGTCGACAGTCAGATAAATCCCAAGTCAGAGACTGGGAAACCATTGACATAAATATATACTCTTCAAATTTTACAACTAGACCGGCAGTCTCGGCTGCAAATAAGCACTATACGTCTATTGGTAATGTAAAGGCATGCGACGTCATCGCGCGAGAACCATATTAAACATATACATTTGATAAGGTTCCTTCGCGGGGTGACGTGACATTATTAGTTCCGAATGTTATATGTTTTGGTACATATTTAAGGTCGCCATATACTACAGGGTGTTATGTGTCGATGAGTTTCAAAATAACGTACCGAACTTGGTGGATCGGCGACATCTGCAGAGATACTCTTTTAACTGGGGCAGTAAGGGGACATCACAAGCTAATATTGCCCAAAAAATCTTATTTTTTTAATTTCACACGTTTTGATTGCTTGTGTGTCAGTGTTACATACACTGGTAAAGTCAAGGAAGCTGGAAGTACCAAAAACAGTTTCTCCGTAGCCTAACCTAAGACCAAGAACATTTCCCCGCGGTGTCAATTAAAATAAATACTCCTGATGTCAGCCAGGAAATAAAAATACTCCCAATAAGCTTATGTCAGAAAACGGAAGCTCCTTCCTTCTAAAAGTTATTCTGAAATTTATCGACACATACTACGACTAATAAATACATTATAACACAGATGATTACATTTGGGACACGAATACCATCGATACTCATTGATACGAACACCACCAATTTAAAATACAAATTCTTTCCTAAGTTTCGAAAATATTTTATAAAATTTTGATTAATTAGATCCATTTAAAAGTTTAGGAAAACACGAATCACATTTGACAGTTCTATCTATATATCGGATTTGTTTGTCCAATGCTCCGAGGACGTCTACCGGAGTACGCGTCGAGGCAGCCGGGCGTCGCCGCGTCACATGGCGACGTCTACTAATAATATTTGTGTTTCACATTCGGATTTGGAAAGGAGACATCGTTAACGACATAAGGGGGCCGAGCAATTTTCAGCTCATCGTATGTCTCTCGATCGCATCGGGTCGACGTCATTTCAGTTCCGTCGGTGACGTCTGTTCCGTGAAGATATCTGTAAGGACAGCGTGATTCTCAAAAGCGATGAGAATCGCCGTACGTTTCGGGTTCATAGGACCGGAATCGGAGGGCGCGTATCAGTCACGATCGTTTTTTAACTCGAGAAAAGGTCCAAGCGGAAAATAAGAGAGAGCGGGAGTCACATCGTCGACGAGCTGATAATTTTTCGTCCTACCATCCCATTCGAAAACAAAACAATAGCGGAATCGCGTCACCGGTGAACGGACTCCGTGTTGTGTATGTGTGTGTGTATGTGTGTGTGTGTGTGTGTGTTCGTGCGAGTGTCGGCGGCCGCCTAGTCGCTGGTGAGGTAGAGGCGGCGCGCAGGGCGGCCGCGCGACACTCAGCGACGCGGCGCGGCGGCCGGCGCGCCCACGTACTCCTCGTGCGCCGCCACGATCGCGCCCACTATCGCCATCTCGATGTCCGCGCCTAAAGCGAATATCGTAATGTTCAGACTGATAATTCGTTATCGTGTCACAAAAAATAGGGCCTCGTCGGGCACCAAAAACTATATGGACGAATAAAGGTTTTCGAAAATTTGCCGCTATGCAACATAGATGAAAAAATAACGAAAATGCGGCGCAACTCGCGCACTGCCGCACGCGGTTGAAGAATGAGGCATCGCGGGTCCACAATAATGTTGATGACGCTTAGCGAGTGTCGCTGTTGTGTTTCGACGCCTCGCGTTATGCTCGGTGCCTCGCGTCGCTCGGTGTTCGCTGCCTCGCGCAGTCTCGAGCCGCGTCGCGCGCTACGACTACGGCTCTAATGGGCGTATGTCCGACGCGAACTGGTATATAAGAATGACTCACCGGAGAGGATGTCGCCGCGGTTGAGCACGATCTCCTGCGTGTCGGTCTTGGTGACCAGTATCACGCGGCTGTGGCGCGTCTGCAGCAGGTTCGCCACCACCACCTGCCACAAATCATGGCGTCACACGGGAACCTCGGGCAGGAGTAAGAAGATATAATCGGGTTTATAGTGGGCGGTTGAATATTTTTTGTCCTATTTTTTCGCAATTAATTTTGTAGCTTACTAAAAGGTGGACGCGTGTCGACGAAATAATACAGATTCTCAGCCAGATCGAAAGCTGCTCTCCGTAGCATTCAGTCGTAGCATGCGAGTGACTCTTTGAGGAAGGAGTTCTCGCGATGGTCTTGTAGGAGAGCGTTACCTTGTGCTTGTACTTGTCGAGGGCGGCCTTGGCCTTGGGCACGAGCAGGCTCTCGTCGGTCTCGAGCTTGAAGGACACGACGAAGGCGCTGGGCACCCACAGGCTCACCAGCGGCGCCAGCATCTTGGGCACCAGCTGCAGCTGGATGATGGGCGCGCCGCTCTCCGACTGCATCTTGTGCGTCGGCTGCAACCAACACGCACAATCACACGTCGCCACTCGCCACGCTCAGCCCGTCTCTTTCACACCCTATATGTAACCGTAGTTACGTAAACATATTAAGCTCATTTCTTGGCGCTTTTCTTTTATCTCGCGACGTTGTCTTAAATGTCACTATGACACGTTAAGATGACGCCAAGCATTAACCAGTGGTCCAGTTAACCAGTGACAAACGACTAACGCAAACATAACGGTTTAAGGTGGTAATTAAAATGACACATGTCTAAAAAGCAAAAACTTATTAACAAAAAAATTTAACCGCCGAACAACTCAAAAGTAAAAAAAAAACCAACCTTTTTTTATTTAATTTTTTCTTTATTTCACTTATAAGTAACCGATTTTGTACTCAGTGTATGCAGACGGCGGACTCACCATGACCTCCTTGGGGATGTAGAAGTCGGAGACGGCGGCGGCGAGGTAGAGCAGCGCGGCGGGCCCGCGCGGCGCGAGGCACTCGCAGGCGGCGCGCAGCAGCCAGAAGTAGTCGGACACGGAGGTGAAGGCCACGTGCAGCAGCGCGCCCGCCGCGTGGGCCGCCTGGTGCCGCAGCAGCACCGGCGCCAGCACGTCCACGCTGTCCGGCTTCACTAACACACACACCCGCAGGCGGTCAGACCGGACGGGAACCGGCCGGTTCCGCTTCTTATACATTAATGGAGTAGTTCCTTTGCTATTTCGCGAAATAATGTCTTGGTTAGACGTGACTATCCGCAGCCTGCTTTGCGGTTACAAGATTATATCCAAGCCTCCATCCAAGTAATGTCCGAAAAGCTTATTTCGGTTACTTTCACTCCATATTAATTTATGGAATAGACCTGTGGGAAGACGCTGCAGATCGCGAAAGGGTCTTTCAGTTGCAAAAACGTGCAATATGAATAGTGTCGGGAGTACAATGGGATCATCCCGCCAAAGAACTGTTCAAGGAATACAATGAGGATCTTGTGTGTCACTACCATGTCTTTACTAGGGCATGTGATATCCGTGTTACACGCCCGAACGGACGTTCGTGATCTTAATACCGCCGAGTTTAAGAACTTGAACGGAACGAACCCGGCGGATCGTTTACCCGCCTACACGTACTACACGAGTACACGAACTACACGCAGCAACTGACGGATCGTGGCACAACGTACGGGCCATTTTTATTATTAATAAGGTCTCGTACGTTTTTAATGATATCGAAATTGTTTGAAAAATTAATTTATTTAAATAGAATTATTAGAAGTGTATATATCATATTATTTATTTTTGTATCTCAATGTTTCTGTAACTCGATAATATCCATTTAAATTGATATATTTCAAGGATTCATAAACGGAACCTTTATAGTTTCTTCATGTCCGTCCGTCCGTCCGTCTGTCCGTCCGTACATCCGTCCGTAGGTCACAGGCATTTGACTTAAAATCTACATTATGTATATTGATTAAATACATTGATAGAGTAGAGGTGTCATATATGAGCCGCTAAATAGGTAGCTAGGTTAAATAACAAAAAAAAATCTAAGGCGCTCCACATATTACGTAATTGAAACGGAAAAAAAATTCGCAAATATCAACCATCATCATAATTTCAGCCATAGGACGTCCACTGCTGAACACAAGCCTCTTCAATAGATTTACACATAGGCCGGATAGAAGTGAGCCGCATCCAACGAGTCCCCGCAACCCTAACCAGGTCGTCCGACCACCTTGCCTTGCCTCGAACGAAGTTGACAACGAATACGCATATCTATGACAAAAAATCCATTTAGGAACGTCCAACTTTGAAAAAGAGATCTATCTTTATTTTTTAAACCTTAGGTCCAAAAAATACGAAAATAAAATAAAAATATAAAGCTTAATAAATATTTTCAACGAAAAATGTTTTCAACATAATAGGAGTATATATTATTGAGTTATTGCCAAAAAACTGCGCTTCTCAGCAAATGGACGTAAGTGCCGTGGAGATACGCTCTTTTACTTGTGCACTTTTTCATATCGCAATTTTTCTCATCTGTAGAGCATTTATTTGTATGAACAGTTGCGGAACCCTACAACATTAATTTGTAATGTTCAATTATTAATTTATTTTTTATAAAATTATAAGTTATAAAATTTTAGTTTTTAATTACCATGACATGGCAATGTTTGTGTTTAGTATGTTTTAATTGCAATGTTTATTATGTTTTTATTAATATTTTAATTGATTTTCGGACTATCTTATATTATTTCTAAGCCTATATATTTTGCATTGTTCATTGTCCACAATTTAGTAATTGCCTTTTTTTATAAATACCCATTAAATAATTGATTTAATGGGTATTTCAGTGCTTTTTCTGTCTTTCTTTTAAATGTTTTTGATGTCAAATAGTAATAAGTCTCATATAAACGCTTTGGTGCACACACTGTAAGTTTATATTGAAATAAATAAATAAATAAATAAAATGAACATGATCCGCAATGCTCTTGGCCAGCAATTTTGCAATGATCAGCGTACTTTATTGTATATTTAAATATATATAAATATACAGGGTGTCCCAAGAAGTAGTGATATACTGAAGCTGGGAGATAGAGGACCTAGAGGGCTATCTAAATCACCCCCATGTTCAAAACACATGAAAAGGTTAAGCCAGTAAAATACCGATATCTCGTTCTGCAAAGACGATTATGTTTGAAATGATTATCTGTTTTTGCGTCGGAAACGCATTTTCATGTCAACGAGCTCATAAGTTTAAAATTATGTTCTTTAATATTTTATCTTAGGAGAGTAAACATAACTATGAAAAACTTTATAACTGATAAATATTCAAAAAATCTGCAAAAAAATGCCGATACGTGGTCTTTAACTATAGGCCTCTTAAGAAAGCTCACAGTCACTCAGCGAGCTATGGGCTATGCTCGGGATACCTCTAAGAAATTTAATCAGTAATTAGGAGATTCATAGACGAACCAGTTTTCGACTTAGCAAACAGGGTAAGCAAACTGAAGTGGCAATGGGCAGGGCACATAGTTCCAAGAACCGATGGCCGTTAGGGCAGGAAGGTTCTCGAATAGAGACCACGTACCGGCAAGCACCCACGCTATGCTGGCCACCCGCAAAGTGGTCGTACGACCTGATTAGGGTTGCGGGGCCTCGCTGGATGCGGGTCGGCACTATCCGGTTCATGTGGAAGTCTATTGATGAGGCCTGTGTCCAGCAGTGGATGTCCTATGGATGAAGTGATCATTGAAAAACCGGCCAAGAGTATGTCAAACCATGCTCAGTGTAGTTTTGCAGCCGTTCATAAAAAAATGCATTGCGGATGAAAAAAAATATAATATGAAAAAGAGCATTAGCAAAAGAGCTTACATCCTTGGCACTTACGTCCTTTTAGTGAGAAGCGCAGTTTTTTCAGCAATAACTTAAAAACAGTATATTCTATCATGTTGAAAATAATTTTCGTTGAAAATATTTTTCAGGCTCTATTTTTGTGTTTTTTTTTCATACTTAAATACCGTTTAGAAAATAGAGGGTGGGGACACAATTTATGCTACTTACGGAGCAATTATTTTCGAAAATATTCACTAAATAAAAAAATAATTAGTTACCTCAGTATAAAATAACTGTCAATATTTGTGCCACACATTGATTTTTGCTGAAAAAAAATGATGTTCACTTTCGGTTACTTGTGTGGAGCGCCCCCCCGCGCCCTTCCCCAAGAAATATATTGTTTTGTTATTTAACTATCAAACTAAGTAGCGGCTTATACAAAACACCTATACTCCAAATTTCATCACTTAACATCATGACATACGGACGGACGGACGGACCGATATGACGAAACTATAAGGGTTCCGTTTTGGCTACGGAGCTGTAATAATAGCTTTACCTACGGACGGGTAGTGATCCGTTTATTTAAAACCCGCCGATCCGTGAAACCGGTCCGAACGGATTTTAAATACACGGACCTTAATTATCCGTTCCGAACGGGTCAGAAACCCGTGTCCGTACTACACGTACCCGAATACACGAACCGTCTACACGAAACACGTCGTAGACCGAGAGCTCTAGCCTTTACATCCTCGAGGTAGCGAAATCGAAATTAGTGCGGTGGGACTATGATCAATTCCACACTAACGCGGATGTACTAAACTTTATGATACGCATATTTTCATGCAGTTTACCACAAAATAATATGCATGCAAATACAACAAACCACCGCTAAACAGTACAGTATGATCTTCGACACGGTTCGCCTCACTACGAGGCATCATCCGGAGATGCAGATGTTGAGTTGACAGTCCGGCGTCCACCCGAGAAGTAGTCTTCTTTCACATCTAAATAAACGGGATACTATTTCGCGAAATAGCAAAGGAACTATAATCCATTAATATAATATGGAATCAAGCAAAGTAACGCCCGAATCTATAAATTATTCCGTTTCTTATGTCACGTAAATGTAACAGTAAACGAGATATGCTCGAATTTTTCGATCGTTTCTATCTACGTTGCAAAATTGCGCATTGTACTACGCATGTCCTACACGATCTTTGTATTTTGAGGATAAAGTCTATCTTGATAATCTATATTTATTCACATACATTGTACTTAGTATACAACAATTGTTCGTTCAAAGTAATATTATGACGTACAGTCACGGCTAATAGATTTCACGTGTTAAAATTATGCATGTAAGTAATCACAACCGTGTAAATATTTTCAGACGTGACCGCGTGCACAGGGTAAGACAGGGCATGCGCTTACCCGTGATGGTGGTGTTGGGGCCGCGCTCCTGGATGTCGAGCATGTCGAGCAGCTTCTGCGCGCTGAACTGCCGCGTGAAGGGCTCCAGGCTCTTGTGGCGGTGCATGAAGATGACGGCGTAGCCGTGCTCCAGGAAGTACTCGGCCGAGGCGGAGCCGCGCGTGCCGGCGCTGAAGTTGTCCACGAACCGCACCGTGTTGTGCTCCAGCGGCACCGTCGTGCCGCCCGACTGCCGGGGAAGCACGCCGTCAAACACACACAACATACAGGCCCCGATATACTTCGATGCTTCGCGGAAGTGCTCGCCAAAGTTAGTCTTAGTTCGAAGTGCGTGACTAATGTGACTATATACACTCGGGTAACCTTACGAACTTCGGTTCGAACGTACGAACTTCAGAATGCTTGGAGTCCTTTGTCTCGGAGCAAAAACCGACAACGATCGGAAGTCAGAGGAGGCGAGGCATGCGCGACCAAAGTGAAGTTCGTTGCTACACTATCGTATTCGGCTAACCTCGATCGACTTCGTGAGTAGTGTATTGGGGACTTAACTTTGTTAATTTGTCACAGATCAGGAGAAAATACGACGTTGTTTTAGGTGGCGACGACATATAGAGGAATACCGGCCCAACACAATCAAGTCGGATTCATCCAAATCATATCAGTCACTCTTTATATCATTTCATATATTCTTTACCTTCAGTTCAGGAGTGACCAAAAATAGGGTTGATAAATATAAAAGCAAGTAATGCATGCGCGTTTTTATATCGTTTTGTACTGATTAAAATGTGCGGGCGAGTCACCGTGACGAGCACAATCTTGTTGCCCTGCAGCGCGTGCCGCTCGCAGAACTCTTTGAGTAGCGAGCGGTTGTCCTCGAAGTCGGGGGGCGGCAGGTGCAGCGCGAAGAACTCCTCCCAGCTGCTGCTGCTCGCCATCGCTACTGCATGTGCCTCTGCAACACACGCCACACCCCGGACTCACTTTATGTACACTTCAAATGCGAGAAAATCACTGGGTCCATTTTCCTGCTGGCGACAATCATCGCCAATCGTATCTATTTTCAAAATTGAACAATAAAAGAGCATCGTAACTAATTTAACACAAAGGACAAAATTCCATTCCACTGCAAAATACGAAGAATCTGTTATGCAGAAGTATTCGTTAAAATTTTAAGTCAGTTATTCGTAGGCAGTTAAAATAAAACAATCGGAGGCTTTATCATACCACGCGTGGCGTGTTCACATTGTGTTCTCAAGTAGAAAGTGGAATCTACTATCTGCATAATGGAAGCTACGAGGTGACAGAAGAGGGGCATACTAGTAATGCAATTTATTAGGGTAAAAACTCAACGCACTGGCGCAGACGTATTAATTCCGCACCCGCGACTAGACCAATTTCTGCGCACGAAAAACCGCACTAGGAACCACTCTGATGATACAGCGCAATGAATGGTCCCTGAGACAACGGAACGTGTAAGTAGCGGGAGCCGCAGCCAGCAATAATGCGGCGTAACCCGATACGGTATTACAGGGATTTGCCGTCGTAGGGCCTCTGTTTTCGGCCCCCGCCTCAAGTTCCTTTCACGCACAATTGGCGGCGGTTTGTAAACGCTCCTATACATTAGGTTTCGATATAAGTGCCCTCGAGCCTGGGCGGAACTCGGATGACCGCTCCTGTTTATATATTTATTTATTTAGTTATCTACTTTTATTATGTATCCGTGCGCATAAAATATGTACTTGTAATTCGTACAGTCACATACATACATCTCTATGTAGCGCGAATCATATCACTGAATTAAAAAGATTGATTAATATCTTTCGGTCAATGAGATATGTATCACTCATTTCGCTCGATAGATCTGAGGGGTTACTCTGAATGTCGAAATTCGAAGTTCGTATGGCGCCATCCTCTCGCTCTCAAGTTAAACTGTATTTGAGTGAGCGGGATGGCGTAATACGAACTTCGAATATCGAATTTCAGAGTAGCCCCTTTGTAGGTTGGAGACACGCAGAAGCATAGTACTGCAGTGTGATGGTGCACCATGCCATTTTGCCTTGGACGTACGAAACTATTTCAATCAAAGATACCCTGAAAGATGGATTGGTCATTGCGACCGGGGTGACGCCTGCCTTATAGCCTGGCCTCCACGGTCCCCCGACCTAAACCCCATTGATTTTTTTGTATGGGGATACTACAAAGACCTCGTCTACTCAAGAGAATGACGCAATTTGGACGAGTTAACCCGGAAATTGCGAGTAGCAGAAGAAACCATTAAAAATAATAGAAGTGCATTCAGACGTTTAAAAGACAACTTTTTTCGGCGATGTCGCACTTGCATTGAGCAACAGGGGGGCCATTTTGAAAATTTCTTGTAATTAAACACCTTGTAATTGGTTTTACTTTGTTTGTATTAATCATCATGTAAATTGAAATTTTGCACTTACCACATTTAGATTTCAATTTTTTCATTGAAGCCTTATGAATAATAAAATGAAATTTTCAGGGTAGCTACCTGATAGATAGAGCAAGTTTTTAAAAGCCAAATGGTAATTTTTTTTTAATGTGATTTTATTTTTTTAAAGCCCCTTTAAGTTGTGAACATATTGGGTAATTTTATCATTCTTGGCATTTAATTTTTTTTTATTCCATTCAATGATCTAACGATAGTAAATGTTACCATACTGAATTGGCCTATCTATCAGCTTAGCACACAAAAAAAATAACAAAAAAAATCACGTCACCATAAATAAAAATCTCATCGTACTCGGCGATAGGTGAAAAATTAAAAAAAAAAGTCATAACACCGAAAATACGAAAAATCGCGGAACATACATGGGGGTGATTTAGATAGCCCTCTAGGTCCTCCACCTTCCAGCTTCAGTATATCACTACTTCTTGGGACACCCTGTATATAACATATATTATTTGATACTCCTCGTCTCCTTTGTTGGGCTCGTTCGTATACATAAACGAATCTAAGGCGGCCAGTCGCGAGCAGAGGCTAGTTTCTTATATTATAATGGGACATCATCACGTTTGGGAGAGGGGAGAAGGGGGTCAAAGGTTTTCAAGACGTCGATGTTGATGAGTGATCAACATGATTGACTATTACTATTTTTTTATTTTGATGTAGATTGTATAATAGTGTGATATCGTTTTTATCATACAACAAAATAGTTTCTTGATTTATTAGACTTGAAGAACTTTATACTATACTAGCTTCTGCCCGCGACTACGTCCACCTTAAATTCGTTTATCGCGGATAAGCGTATTTTTCCGGGATAAAAAGTAGCCTATCTCCTTCCCCGGGACTCAAACTATCTCCATACCAAATTTCATCCAAATCGGTTCAGCGGTTTAAGTGTGAAGAGGTAACAGACAGACAGACACACTTTCGCATTTATAATATTAGTATGGATTAGTATGGATATGGTCTAGAAGATGCCCTCAACTTCGTTCGCGGAGGAGAGAAAATCATAACCCGCGTTTTTTTCTTGAGAATTCAAACCAATTATGATAATAGTTTGCTAGTATGTTTACTTTTGGTAAAATAGTAAGTAACTAAATGGAAATTAATTTTCAAGATTTCATTAAAACAATACTTACTTGACAAAGAAAAGGTGATTAAATACAATCATAGATGCTTAATAACCTTGACATAAAGCAGGAAAACAACTTAGTGTTTAGAAAAAAACCGGCCAAGAACATGTCGGACCATGCTTACTGTAGGGTTCCGCAGCCGTTTATACGAAAAAATGCACACTACAGATGAAAAAAATGCGATATGAAAAAGTGCACTAGCAAAAGAGCGTATCACCATGGCACTTACGTCCTTTTGTCGAGAGGCGCCGTTTTTCGGCAATAACTCAAGAAACGGTATATCCGATCATATTGAAAACATTTTTTTTTTTTATTATTTATTAAGCTTTATCTTTCTAATTTTTTTCATACCTTTTGGACATACCGTTTAGAAAATACAGGGGGGGGGGGACACAATTTATGCTACTTTCGGAGTGATTATTTCCGAAAGTATCCACTAAAACAATTTTTTTTTAGTAACCTCATAATGGTTTTATAAGATCCATTGAAATTCGAAATATGTGCCACACATTGATATTTGCTGTTTTTTTTTTTTCAGTTTCGTTTACATGTTTGGAGTGCCCCCCCTACTTTTTTTTTAATTATATTATTTAACCATCAAACTAAATAGCGGCTTACACAAGACACCTATACTTCAAATTTCATAAATGTACATCTTGAAATTTTTTTGTAAAATGCCTGTGACATATGGACGGACGGACATGACGAAACTATAAGGATTCCGTTTATGCCGTTTTGGCTACGGAACCTTAAAAAGAAGCCCTATAAATATATACAGAGTAACATTTCCCATCACTTATTGTTTACTATTTCAACTAGCATTTTCAATTAGAGCTAGTTTTGCAGACCATGTTGGAGGCGTCTCTCTGCCATAGGTATATGATCTACAACTGTTCCTCGGGCTTCCAAGCCTGCGCTTCAGAAGTGTTAGACCTCAAGATAATTATTACTACTTGGAAGTTAAGGTAATGGAGCAATTTAAATTATAGAGAGAAAATCATTTCTAATACACTTTAAACTTTTACACTGAACTCAAAATGGTCACAAAATTATCAGAAATCCACTAAAATTCTATTACCAAAATTGTATTTTACAAGTTGGCAAGCATCCACTTCATAAGTGTAGTTATAGTATTAAGGATGGGAAAGAACGTATGATGATTCAAAATAGTACTATAATAAATTAAGTTAAATTAATTATACATATTCAGCAGCTGTAAAACGTGTCCAATATAATACATATAGCATTCCATACCCAAAGGGCCTGCCTGTTGGTATGTCCATATGTCTGCCACTGGGCTCTAACTATCGAACTGTGATATATAGACAATAGAACTCTTTAAGGAATGTTACTGTCGCCACTATAAATACATAATTTTAATGAAAATAAATCAGTTAAAAAAAAAGTGGCATGGTATTATTTTAAGAAATAAACTTAATATTATGCATACTTTTACAAAATTGTAGAAATTAAATGTCTTAACGTAGAAGATATTTTCAAATAACAAAAAATAATACAGACTGAACCAAACTGACTACAGAGTAGAAAAATAAATGTATAATATCCTCCTTTTTTGAAGTTGATTAAAAAATAAGTTTTATAGATTATTGTTTTATAGGTCACTGATTCGAAATATATATTTTTGGATTTTTTTGTATGTTTGTATGGTGGCTTCATCACACCAAAATGGCTAAATGGGTTTCACTTATTTTTGGTACACGGGTAGCTGGTCATCCGCAGATGGTTATAGGATACTTTTCATCTGTTCAAGAAAATAAGAGGGTTATAATTTTTTTCTCCTCTGCTAACAAACTTGCAGGCACTTTCTAACAAAACGATCTGTTACACAAGCAGCCTAAGAAATTAGTTGTTACTGATATTATTTGCTACTTTATAATAAAAGGTATGTTTTCGATTAGAGAACTAAGTATTTACCGTATGACTCAGTCATATTCAGATAACAGAATAATCCATCCCGAGGACTTTAACTATGAGACAATGAGCATGTATGGTGAGTATTCCATTTGAATGCCATATCTATACTATTGAAATGAAATTTACTTTATTGCAAGATTAAGGACATTCACATTGGTGAAGGTGGTATAAGGTATAAAGCAGTAGACTGAATGTCAAAACGGCTTGATGGATTTCAACCAATTGTGGTACAAGATAGCTGGTTATCCGAGGATGCTTATAGGATAAGCCGCCTAGTATGTATATAATACCACAGCTGGTAATCTTCGTATAACAAAACGCGTACGTTAGCGCCATGTTGTTTTTAATGTTGACTGACGTTTTTCTCTGCTGTGATTGGCTGTTGCTTTGTCAATACACTCTTCCTGTCATCTATATATTATTTGTCGAAATTCATTCTGTCACTGTCACAGTAAAAGTGTTATCGAGTGATGTCCTTGTGTTATCCTGTCTTGCTCTTTGCAAAATGTTTTATGAGTGCTGTGTTTGTAGAACTTTGCGAAAGGACGCAATTTTACACCATTTCCCGTGCTCTGAGAAAATACTTATTAAGTGAGTGAAGTGAAGTTTAAATCGTGATGATCTTGCAAAATTATCGCCCGCAGAACTAGCAAACATTATGTCCACTCATTTTGTTTCTTTGTCTGGCCGAGCACAAAACTATTCTCAGTCATTTAATTGCTCTGACTGTCTGATTTACAATTATGAATTAGTGCAAATTTAAAAATAATATGAAAAATAAATCTTAACAAATAATTTGTTTTTTATTTTTTTCGCCACTGAGGTATAATTCTCAGCATAGAATTTGATCACAATATATACAATTACTGAAGTTACGTGTTCAATTTACGTGCCGGGAATTATTCATTCTAAATATTAGACCTCATTCAATGAACCTAGACCGCTTTGGCTGAATATGTTACGATCACTTGCCATATAGCAATCTCGAATAGAAAAAAAAAAAAATGTCAGTCAACACTAATCATACAGATTAAATATAGTTTCTTAGTGCAAATAATATTTGTTTCTGAGTTGGCAGTCTGATACGTAGTATCTCTTGTTAGTCTGTGTATAATACCTGTATTTTTTTTATTATAATACCTATATACAGTGTGAAGACTGAATTATTTGCTTAAACCCATTTTACTAAAGCATGATTAGATAAAAATAGTTTTGAGAAAAAATATTGACATAGTTCAGGAAAAATGCCTTTTACTCTGTGCCAGAATTTTAGATATCAACATTGACGTCAAAGAGTTAAAGCAATGTATGAGTGTTTATAAAGTATGTTTATAATTAAGTGTACTTACTTTCTGGCGAATTATAGAAGAATTCTGAATCTTGAGTACTAATGCATTAATAAAGCACTATCAAAATCATAGCTGATTGCTGATAACAGCTGCCACTGGCCATAAATAACCAACTTGTTTACAAACTTCACAGTCCAATTTTAGATATTTTCGGCAGTATTTTTATGCAATACCTGTCAAGTGTAAACCTGTAACCTTCGCGACGTGAGGAGACGCACTGACGTCACGGTCGCTTCCAAATAACCCCTAGGAGGCGGTGTAACATTTAACGAGCAAAAACAAATATTTACCAGCTTCTTTTATTGAAAAATCAATGCAGGCGCAGACACCTGTTCCGCGCGGTGCTCTGGTGGCGTTGTAGACAACACGCCGCGCGTAGCGGCCTGCGGGAGTCGGTTGCTCGTGGTGTCCTTGGACGTCGTTCGGAGTCGACCGGCTGCCCGACCTTTACACTCAGGTTTTAATTTAGGAAATGTTGGAATGGAAGAATCTGCTATCAATCGTTATCACGACCGTCTGTGTCTGACGTTTGTTTGACAGTTACCTTATTGATGCGTTCATGGGGAGAGTTTGAACTTTCATTTCAGCTATGGGCCCTGTGACTTTTCATGAACAACGTTATCAAATAATTTGGGTTGGTTATTCATAATTAATTATTAATCATCAATTGTTCAACAGTATCGGAATGAATGCCTTCGGCTCGAGAATAATAGGAAAAGTGTATGAATGTCATATCAGTTTCTACGGAGTGATTCAGGAGGAGAATATCAGTTACTTGTATATAGTGATGGGCAGCTTGTAAGTAACGAAAGTGAAACTTTCATTCAATATTTCATGTAAGTTACTGTAAGTTACAAATGGAAAATGTCTGTTACGATTCTGTAGTTTTCAGGTGTAAATTATACGTTTGTGTGTAATTTTATGCTTCCCGATAAAGAACAACATTCGTATTAGTCATCACAGCAACCACTCCAACTTCGACTAAAACAAAGATAACATAATATACCTACTTTTAACGTACAAAACAATTACTGGCCAGAAAAGAGTCTTAAGGTGCGTCCACACTTGCATCATTTGCTCGTATCCGATCACCGTGGCGTGGCATGACTGCGTATCTCACTGCTTGGACGCTTACTGTCGATGTCGATTGTCGGCGCGGCGATTACGCCGATCTAAGTGTGTGATACGCGTATCAAGATGGATTTCGAGCGATCGGATCATTCGGCGCAACGTCCAAACGCGTGATCGTGACACGCGATCATGCCATGGGACGAAGATCTGATCGGGCAAATGATACAAATGTGGACGCATCTTTAGTGTCATATTTTTTTTGTGTAGGTATAGTTATATAGTTTTTGTTGGTAGATTTGTTGCATCGAAATGTATTTTAAGAAATAAAATTTATAAGTTGAAAAAAGTGTTTTATTCTGTGTATCAAAGACACTGTTTTTAGGGTTCCGTAGCCAAAATGGCAAAAACGGAACCCTTATAGTTTCGTCATGTTCGTCCGTCCGTCCGTCCGTATGTCACAGGCATTTTACTCAAAAACTATAAGACGTATACTGATGAAATTTGGAACATAGATAGATGTCTTGTGTAAGCCGCTACTTGGTTTGATTGTTAAATAAAAAATATATATATTTCAAGGGGGGGCACTCCATACATGTAACCAAAATTGAAAAAAAAAAACAGCCAATATCAATGTGTGGCACATTATTCGACAGATCTTCTAAAAACACTTTGATGTTGCTAAAATGTTTTTTAGCTTTCGTGTATATTTTCGGATGTATTCGCTTCGAAAGTAGCAAAAATTGTGCCCCCCACCTCTATTCTCTAAACGGTATGTTCAAAAATATGAAAAAATGTACCAATATAAAACTGAATAAATACTTTCTTCTGTTTCCGCGATTATTACTCATTGAAATAAAACAATTTAACGGATTATATCGCGTATATTATCTCATTTTAGTTCCCGACGTTTCGGAAGCTTTCCAGCTTTCCATGGTCACGGGTCATCCTCCCGATTGTTTTATTTCAATGAATAAATACTTCCAACTAAAATTGTTTTCAAAATGATCGGACATGCCGTTTTTAAGTTATTGCCAAAAAACTGCGCTTCTCAGCAAAAGGACGTAAGTGCCGGGGAGATACGCTTTTTTGTTAGTGTTTTTTTTTCATATCGTATTTTTTCCATCTGTAGTGCATTTTTTTTGTATAAACGGCTGCGGAACCCTACATTGACCATGGTCCGACATGCGCTTGGCCGGTTTATTATTTAATATTTTCGCAAAACAGTAACGTCGCAATAGCATATACCGAATCATTCGGTACATTATACCGCAAAGGCTGGATTTTTTTAAGTATAGATACACATATATTTGCGTAATATACTCGTACATATACTAAAAATAAATAAAAAAACTAAAGAAAAAAACTAAACTCGATTTTGAACTTTCGTCGTCAGGGGCGGATCGTGAATTTGTGGGGCCCTGGGCTAATACTGCTACGTATGTAAGTGGACCTCACTTAAGTGATTGAACTACTCGATTGTTTTTTAAATTCAATTGTCTTCAATGGGGGCTGGGGGCCCTTTGTATCCTGGGGCTCCGTCCTTCGTATAACAGCTGGGAACAGATACCCCTAGGCCAAGCGGCCATTGACATATAGTATCGAATTTCATAATCATAACCCATTCTACTGACGTCAAAAGTAGTGGAGAAGTGACATGAAATTTAAGTGTAATTTATTCGGTAACATTAGTGTCAGAAACGTTTCTTCAAAAGTTGAAATATGTCACAGTTAAGGTAATATGTGAAATGTTTCAGAAATTGCCCATCGCTACTTGTATACCGTCAGCTACTGTTTCATAACTGTAATTGGCTAATTGTATATGTGTGAGAACAGTTTGTTTTACATGTAAACAAAATTTTTATTGACTGATTAACGGATGGTCACTCTACACTTTACTTACATCAGGTACCGATACCATATATGTTTTAAGTATATCTAATGTTCGGTTACTTTTAAAACATTGTATCTCAGTCATAGTTTTTATTTTATTTTTTTATTCTCATTTATTTTATAAGCCATACATCTTAATCTCACTCATAGTTGACATTGACTAAATTTGACTTAGGTAGAGTGTAAAAAAATAAGAACAATCTCTATATATCCAGTGTTCGTCTAAAGGAGTTAAATTCGTGCGCGGTGGTGGTGTGAGTTAAGCGTATATTTGTGTGGAACCCTCGGTGAGCGAGTCCGACTCGCACTTGGCCGGTTAAAGTGTGATCTGCAACATGGTACATTGAATAGCATTTCGATAAATGATTTGTAATTGGTTATTGACTATCTTGCTACTCTATGCTTGCATCATTCTGGACGGATTTGGAATTATTTTATGCTATTTACTGCTTTCCGCTGGACACTTTTTCTTCTATTTTCCTATATGGAATTTATCTCCTTACCTTTTCATACGAGTATCTATGTAGGTATGTATGGGCAGTTATACACATTCTCATCTATGTGTATGGGTAGTGACAAACGTCAGTACATAATAGTAACGCCATTCTTCCAACGGCAAGTGTTTCAAAACGATATAACTATTACCTCTATTAGATTATGGAGATAGGTACCATGGATAGGCCTTACCGTAAAGTAGTCTATGGTAAATATGGCATAAGTAAGAAAACCGGCCAAAAGCAATTCGGAGCATGCATATTTGCATTACGGCTTTATATTTTTTTTTTTTTTTAATATTTTCTGAACATGTGGTTAAGATATATAAAGGGGGTTTATTTCCAAAAATTATTACTGAATCAAAAATTGCCACACGGCGATCTACCGTATCGTTAATTATGGGTACACAATAAAAGTTACAGAATTGACTTATTTTAAAACATTTATTAAATTTTATTTAATATTTATAATGTAAAATATATTTGAAAACGAAGAAATAAAAAAAAAACGACATCTACTTATTGACCTTTTCCAATTTTTCGCACTTTGCTTTTAATGTTTCGCATAAGGTTTTGGACAACGCTAACACCGAGGTTTTTGGCCACCAGATTCCAGTCTCGCTTGAATTTTTCTAACGAAGTGGCAGAACGATCTTTTTTACGCAGATCCCTCTTCATCAATGCCCAAAATTTTTCTATGGGGCGAATCTCTGGGCAGTTGGGTGGATTGTGCTTTTTGCCCACAAAGTCAATTTTTTCTTTGGCGTACCACTTCAGTACTGGCTTAGCATAATGGCAGCTGGCCAAGTCAGGCCAAAACAAAGTTTGACCTTTATGCTTCCTTATGAGTGGCAACAATCTCTTCTGGAGACATTCCTTCTCATAGATCTTTGCATTTAATGTTTTGTCAGTAAAAAAAAATGTGTTGAGGTCATTCCACATTGACAAATTGCTTGCCAAACTAAGATCTTTTTACCAAATTTTTCGCAAAAAATTGCTTTTTCGGTCTTACTAACGGCTGTTCCTTCCTTCACCGTATAATATTGTGCTCCGGGTAAAGTTTTGTAATCCAACTTTACGTAGGTTTCACATCCATCACAATGCACTGCTTCTTTTTACTCAAAATCTCTTCATATAACTTGCGGGCCCTAGTTTTTACGGTAGATGACTGTAAAGCTGTCCGTTTCGGCTGTTTTTGCTTTTTATAGCTCTTTAAGTTATTACGTTTCTTAGCTCGTTGTACCATACCAATACTAGTTCCCGCTTTTTTGGCACAATCACGAACTGAAAGCCCTTTTTTGCGGCAAACAGCTTACATATCTTTTGGTCCAAATTAGGCATCGAAGGACCTGGTTTTCTGCCGCGACCAGGAAGATCACTTAACGAGTAGTGGTCGCCGAATCTTTGGATAGCGTTTTGAACAGCATGAACGCTAACACCTTCCTCTTTATCCAACTTTCTGTATGATATACCACTTTCAGTGCACCATTTGGAAACAATAGATTTTCGCTTTTCGATTGAAAGGCCTTTCATTTTAAAAACTATATGCTAATTATACAACTTTACACAACAATCCTGTTATTTAATAACGTACTAAAATTTGACAGATGACATATATTCTCTTTTCATCACTAAACCTCTTTTTCTAGCCAGTTACATGTGTACCCATAATTAACGATACAGTCCTTATGTATAATTAATTTAACTTAATTTATTATAGTATTATTTTGAATCATCATACGTTCTTTCCCATCCTTAATACTATAACTACACTTATGAAGTGGATGCTTGCCAACTTGTAAAATACAATTTTGGTAATAGAATTTTAAGGTTAGGTTAGGTTAGGTTAGGTTAGGTTGGGGTCCCCCCCCCCGACTCGCCGTTGCAGTCGTCGAGCCGGTGTAGGACGGTAGTCCCGCGAACCAAACACTGGGGGGGAAATGGGGGGCTTCGGCCCGGGAGGGGCTCTCCGCGCGTCCCTCTGAATAGCAGAGGGCGCAGTGGATGAGCCGAGGGAGGGCGGGCTCGGCGCGCACTAACCCTGCCGTCGGGCAGGCACTGGGGGGCTTATCCCGCCCGTGCCACCGCTGGACTCGCAACCCCGTTCCGAGTGTCGTGGACACGTCTCGCGGCTTGGACGGGAGCGAGGGTCTTGCCTTCATTGGCTGGACTGCGAGGAGAAAACCTCTATAAAAAACCCCAATTCCCGACGTTGCGGTACATGGCGTCGGGGAACTCGATGGAGGGTGTCAACAGGAACAGGTTCTTGCGCGCGTAGCTTGGACCGGTTCATCCGCTCTGACAACCGTAGTCTGCTCGAGTGGCCTCCCGTGTGCTGTGGATGTGAGTAGCCTCTGGACTGACGAACCCCCACCCGCCAGGCATTATTCACTGACCTAGGGTAGATTGCGTTCTTCCATTTGCTGAGCAAATGGAAAGCGCTCATAATCTTTCTGGGTCGTGGTTAGTGTCGGGGGAGTGGGGGAATCGTTTTCCTGGAGGTTGCACAGATCCGGGGCACAGCGGGGGGTTCTACTTGGATAGGCTTGTGTCGGAGTGGGAGGACCTGTCTGGACTGCGCGTGCTTGGGCCTGTGCCTGTTGTCACCATCTAAGAGTGGCTGGAGGGTATCCAGTCATTAGTGGCCAACCCTGGGGCACCGCCCGACCCCCCAGTGGTAATAGGGTTACCCAGGTGCAGGGGGCACCGCCTGGGTGGACCACTATCCCCCACACTCGTGGGAACAAAAATGTCACACAACTTTTTGGATACTGATACCGACGACCCGGCAAAAATGAGGACACCGATGTGCACGGAAAATTGTAACGATCAAATGTGCACGACATTATTTTTTTTTTCATATAATCATATTTTTCCACCCCTTCTTAATCTCATAAAACAGATTTGAACATCAAACTATAGTTACTAGATAAAAATACCTAATTCTTATAGGTATACTACCTAAACTACAAAAGTAAACAAATCGTTAAATCATAAATGCCTACATACCTATTTTTAAATGTCCAATATGTCCACATAGTCTAACATGTGACAGAAGTACCACTTTTACAGGTAGTCTAATTTGTCAAGGATTTTTAGTATAAATAGGGAACATTTGAGGAGTTGGGAATCACTTTTTACTTGATCGTCGAACGAGTAACATAGTCTCTGGCATTTTGAGGTAGTAAACAATTATAAGGGGAATTTCTGTCGGATTTATGTTTCATTATTAAATTAATTTTGTTTGGGGATTTTTGTGTTTTAAGCTAGAAAGCAAATTTTATGCCAGAATGATGTTTTGGTACATGGTTATCAAATAAAATGTTCTTATCTGTAACAGTGATAAACGAGGACATTTTAGACTCGCAGTAATTTATCCAGATTAGGCAGTCTGGACACTAGCCATTTATAAGTGCAGTGATTTGCCTACAAGATTCATTGATCAGGTTGGAGGAAGAGGGGACCTTACGGAGGACATGTGGGATTTCCACACCCTTGGATACCAGCTATGGTTTTTGAATCTTGGTCTCCCGTTAAATTTATGTATATATAACCATAATACTACACGGATAGGGCCAATGTCTTACTTGAACGCACCTTGGAGTTTCATTATCCGCGTCAGGGGGAGACAATTACACGAGTATTAGACACAAATATCGACTTACTCATCGAACGCATTTAGAAGCTTAATTAGGGTCCCATACACCACTTTACACGATTAAATGTAAATGTGAGGAATTTCCTCTAGTATTGCTCACAGTAGAATAGGCTATTTTGGGGTAGAGATAGGCACACACATTACTTATTTTGGGAATAAGGGTTTTCATTAAACTTATTACTTAACCTCCGAATATTCGGTCATTTTCATTAACCAAACCTAATACTTTATTTTAAACATTGATCTAATATCATTTATGTAACTGTATTCTCTCTGTGTTTAATTTAAAACCGTTTAAAATTATTCTTCACAAAAATATTAAAGACATGAATCTACTGTTAAAATATAGTCTGTGACAAGTTACTAAATACAAACTTACACCATCTTTAGGTAGTTTTATCAAATCAAAATCAAGATTAAAAGTAGGAGATTAAATTCATATTATTATCAAAATCTTTAGACTTATATAAATAGAAATGTACCTGATAGACAGAATCTTATAATTCTTTAGTCGAATAATATAAGATTGGAAAATAAGAAATTTGGTAGAAAAATACGCTGTTCAAAGACATCACTCACAGAATTAGTAGATTTTGGGAGTTTTCATTTTTCAACAAAGAAAGTCATGATTACATGCTTTTTTGTAAATTAATGTATTTTTGAGATAATGTGCGATTCGATGAAGGAATCTGTTTTAAAAGTAGTGTGATTATTTGTGTAAGAAAGGGCAAATACTCATTCCATTGATATTGTGGATCAGACCTATGTTTCGCTAAGAATGGCCGGGATATGAATCGTCAAACAAAGAGACTTGACGAATCCTGTATAACATCTTGTTTGATTAACATTCATAAGGAAATAATGTACAAAAGGTTTTGTAGATTCCTTGTCGAAGCGTACTGAGGAAAATAACAAGTAATCAGTGCACATGTGTTCATGAGAAGGAATGACATTTATTTATCGTCTACGAATGGCGTATGATTTTCAAATACGAAAGGATAAGTAGTTTTCAGGGTTTGTTAAGGAATAAAAGTGTTCACTTAATCCATAAATAAGAGAGGAATGTCGTGATTAGAAATACGAAGTTGTGTTGCATTGATTAATGTTTTATTGTGCAATTTGGTAATGGAACCTGTTTTGCAATAGAGATGAGGTTAGTCTAAAGGAATGGACGAAATCTCAAATTATAAATGTATTATTGAACATCCCTAACATTTTGCTAAGAATGGCCTAAGATCTATCTTCTAGAAGAGAACTAGATGGGATCTTTGAACGGTGTCTAGTGTGATCAATAATCATGGTTAATTAAAGTAACTACGAAAGGTCTCCTTGTCAAAGAGTACAGTGAAATAATAAGTACATGTTTTAACATCAATTATATGAGAAACATAATAATTGCAAATAAGAATATATAGTTTATTGAAGTATTTATCAGAACTCAAATCGTTCACTCTATCCTTTATACAAGAAGGATTTATATTGATAATCGAAGGAAATCAATATTAGCATACCCGTGAGAAGTGTGTATGTGTACAGACCAGTAAAAATATAGTTATATGTTTATAGAACATAGCAGTGAACATATAATTCATTTAAGGAAATAATATTTATCGTCTATGTATGGCGCATGATTTCAGATATGAAATAATAAGTTTTCTAGGTATATAAAAGAATAGAAGAGTTCACTTAATCCATAAATGAGAGGATTTGTGTTGATTTTAACGTAGAGAACGTTTTCTTTCAAAATATCAAAGAAATTGAGAAAATGGCAAATTCAAGAAACAATTCTTGAAAACAGGTGCCATAAAACCTGTAAAAAGATCTGACTTGGTGTTCATTCGGTATCCGGGGAATATGACTTTTTTTTTGGCTTGTAAAATTAAGATCTAACATAGAAATCAAATCCAGGAAAGGATTTTAAACAATATTTTGATTCCAAGTATGGAAATCTCTTGTATCCAATAGACATGAAGGAAGCCTATTCTGTACACGAACGCCCTTAGTCCGGTAGCTGATATTAACTATAACAAAGTTATACTGTTTGGGAAAATAAGGAGATGATTCTAGCGGTTCAATATTATCTCATGAAGTGACATAGTTAGTCAACCATTTTTCATATATTAAAATTTAGTTGACAACTCCCTCTAATAATCATTTGACACAAAAATCTATCTATAATGGCATAGAAGATACTCATAGAAGTTATCCTCGCATAACTAGAGCTTAAGTTCAACTAAGTATGAGTATCATGCCAGCGCAGTTGATATTTTGAATCTGTACCGATCTCCAAAATTGTATTCGAGCTGACTACTTCTAATTATCTCTTGATATTTCATAATGAATTATATATGTTAGTGTTCTAGTTTCCACAATAGTTTGACATTTCAGAATAAAGAGTAATTTTGCTAAATAAATTCTTCCATCATCTCCTTATAAATCTTAAGTGTTACTTTTTTAATCAGATCTTTTTAAGGGTTAATACTCCTTATTGTTGACTTTCTCATTGATTGAGGGAGCTCTTTACTATTCTACTGATTGAATTCTCTAATCAATGGATAAAAAGACTAGTTATACAAAAATTGCATAAATAATAATAGGATAGAGTAGTTAGATCTCAAAATCATATAAATAATTGTAACTGTCAGGTATATCATAATTTAATGAACAAAGTATGCAATTAGAGTATGTTTTAGGACAGGAAAGTAGGATAAAGATAAGTCAGGATATAAGAGTAGTATTTATTAACATCAGTAAAAGATAGGTTTATTTTAATTAAAAATATACTGAGCGATCATAATGGTTCTTCCATAAAAGAACTTCAGGTTACTATGCAACATAGAGTCCTACTAAACTAGACGAATCACAACGGGTTTTCCGATCACTTTTATGGCCAATATTATTATAATAGCGTAATTCAAATTCAGATGCACATTATTAAGGTAGAAAGCAGTACAAGATAGTTGGTGTAATAATAAGATTTAAACCATGTTCATGTAGGTGTATTCTGTTAGGTGTATTTGAGGTAGTGGAGTGTGGTATTAGGAGTCTCATTAGGCATTACAGTTGATTCCGCACACAGGATTAATAGGGCACATTAGAAGTTACATTTGGTTTCGAGACCAATGAGCTTCTTTAGGATTTCGTTAGGGTCAGTACATTTGGTCCCATGACCATGGATAGTTCATTAGGATTTTCGTTAAGTTAATTACATTTGGAGCCGTGACCGTGGATTCTGCTAAATATAGCTGATAGTTATATTTGGCATGCCGTTATTAAAATTTCTTATCTTGTCTTGGTTTATTATTAGGTGTTATTAAACTCAGGTTTAATGATCATCAATGTCTTGTACTGTAAGGTGAATTTCTTAATTTTATTTGGTTCTTATATTAGTTTAATCTCTTGTTTCTTGTTAGAAAGGTTTCTTGTGACAGTGTTTCATATGCTCAGTTTGGTTTTCTTATGTGCATTTGGACTGTGAATTACGTTGCGAAGCCCTCTTTGGGTTACATTTGTTACTTGTGAAAATGGAGATGGGGATCCATTGTGTCGCAAAAGTATTTTTAAAAACACTAAGCATGTGTTATGTTTTCGCCATATCTCTGCACTATCTTTTCAATTACAGTCACATTTTTACAGTAGTACTGCACTTTTAGTAGTTCATTTCGTCCAGACAGTAATAATTACCTGAAACAAAAGAATACAATTAGTTCATTAAATGATTTTTATCTTTAATCAATATTCTGTCTGATCGACATGACATGACAGGTATTGACAAAAAAAGAATTATATAGATACAGTTCATGAATAGAGTAAATACCGTTTAAGCTATAGTTTTTGTTGTCAAATTATCTTGTAGATTTTAAAATTTAATATACTTAAGTAGTCAATAGATAATGAGTCTGTCTTACTTTCATAATATAATTTAATAAATTTTAATAACTAACGATTAGTAATTATTAAACAATGTGGTACTTACCGATTTTATAGATTTTGATAGTCAACGATACGTATAGACGAGTCTTAAAAATAAAATAAAATAAAAAGTTGTTATTGATTTTACAACAAATAAAAGAGAAATATATTTAGACATACATGTAACATTATTTAGAAAAAGAAACGATATATTTATTTAGGTTATAAATTTTCAACGAGTTATTAGTAATTCATGTTTGACGTTTGAAGACAGTTAAGCAGTTATGGAACGCAACCTAAGAAGTGGACGTTTGTTTTGGGAACTCAAGATTTCTTTGATCGGTCGATATGTGCTTTATTTTTAGGAATAATGATAACGAATGATACAAAATACTAGTTATAATAGGTATACGATTAAAAATCAGAATATATACGAATTTATAGGGTACGATAATTCTTAGGTTGTGTTCACAGAACATTGGTTAGCATAAAGGTTAGAATAATAATCAGTCGTGATAATTAAGATCAGTGTTTGGATATAACAGAACTTGTAGAAAAAATTAAAATGGTATTTAAGAACTCAAAGACTGGGGGGGCGCAGTCATCAACATCATCATCATAACAACAAAATGTCACTGCGCAGTTCGTAGACACGTGTACAGATATTGTGTACATTTCAAAGAATGAATTTAGGTTTCTGTCAGAGATGTATTTGTGACAAGCTCTTATTACTGGTTGGGCTTTTCGTTGAACATCTGTTAGCTGCACGTTGAGACAGTTCTATAGAGCCCAAGCTCGTTGGAATTGCGTTGTTTTGTTACAGAGTTCCTTTAACCATCTTCTAATTCCATCATCAGATCAGCTCAATGGTATCATGACATTGTATAGTATCTTAAGTCACATGGGTATGCTGATTTTTGGTTTAGTCGAGGCCGGACAGTGGGTCTTGTGAAATTTGCCCGAATAAACATACAAGCATTACAGGATAAATAATGGCTTGTTAAAAAGGATTTTAATCAATATAGTATTATAAGACCAGGATATTTTATTTAATAAAGAAATAACAGAGTGTATTACTAATTCCATATATCGGGGGGCGTTCAATTCAATTATTTTTTATAAAACACAAAGATTATAATCATTTATATATTGTAGAATTATGACATTAAGTTATGACAAATAGCATTTAATAATATATTTTTCAGTAGCAGATACATTACGAGACAATGATTTTAGTATATAAAAATATGTTTTACCTTAGCGAGGCGCTTCGGATAGACAGAATAATTTTAGTTATGATTAAATAACCTAAGTAGTAGTTCTTTAAAGGTTATAAATATTAAAAACTAGTATCACATGAGATATAGGAAACCAGTTACATAAGTGTAAATTGACAAAGCCTTACATCTATGTTTGTTGTACATTCTGAAAACATAGGAATTCGTAGTTTGAGTGCTTATTGTATAGAATTGTTTTGCATAGAGGATTGGAAGAATGTATTGGCTAGTGATGAGAACAGATTATGTGTCAGAATTTAATAGTTTTTAAAGACTTAAACACTTGGGGCGCGGACATTATGTCTTGAGCAAAATTATTTCATAAGTGTGCTCGGGTCAATGATTAAGGTACAAGTATTCAGTGAAGAATTACAAAGAAGACAAAGAATGAATTCGAATAGAATCTTAATCAATATTGCATTATAACAACAGGACGTTAGTTAAGAAATAGTAACCCAAGAGAATGTAATTTTTATACAGATATATTAACACATAGTTTTAAGTAGTATATTTTATAACAGATAATACAGTATAAGAGTCATAGACTCAAAAATAGTTTTTTTTATTTTCACTTGAGCGAGTCGGACCAGTCCGAGGCATAGAGACATTCTGTAAGTATGTATGTAAAAACACTTTCTTGTCCATAAAAACAATAAAGCAAAGACTGCAAAGTAATAAATATGTACAAAGGCGAACTTATCATCTTTAGGGATTTCTTCCAGTTAAGCTTAGTTTAAAGACATTCTATGTATGTTAGGACATTTATTATTATAAGATTATTCATAATAGATTCTTCTTCAATCATTTGCTTATTCTTACTTAAGTAATTCAGTGATAGATGGGTCAGTTTTCAATGGGCAGTAAGTGAGTTTGTGCGCAACGGTTTGGTGGTAATTTTGCCAATCTGAAAAATAAAATATTTAAAACATTGTAGAATGTAATAACATCATCATCATATAAGATTGGAAGATCTTGCAGTATATTAGTATAAGTTGTATCAGTGATAACATAATAATGGAGAACTGTATGTATGCCTGTGTATACAACTGCAGCAACAAGGGCTGCGCCACCATTAAAAAGGTTTTGAAATTTGTTTGCTTTTAGAATGTAGTTGTATGAATAGAATAATATTTATGATGCCATAAGTAATGACACAGTAGTTTGAGAAATATCATAATAAAAAAAGTAACTTTTAATGTAGTGATAGCAAGGTTATGCTGATGAGTAGTTTAGTGTGTATGATTTGCATGGTTATTGTAAGAAGATATAGAAAATTGGAACTTACCTGATTTATAAATTATGTGTTGTGTACAACTAGTAGTATTGGAGTAGATTTAGCGCTTCAGTGATTTGTGGGTTCAGGTGATTTCAAAGTAGTGCTATGATTCAATTGCATCCATTTTCAGTTATATGCCTCATTTTGTTCTTAGAATATATGTAATGTAGTCCTTGTAGCATGGAGGTTAGCGGTTTGCGTTGATCTGGAAAGAAAACATAAGTCATAATTTGCAGATTTCACGTACATTGTATAAAATGCATGCAGAGCATAAAAACATAGAAAATATTTACCTTCTATTATTGTAGATTCATAATTATTATAATTGTTTTGATTAATGTACAATTTCTTTGATATTTTGCCATTCATTATAATTTCAAATTCGTATTTGGAATATTTTTAGTCACTTTCACTCTATTCACATATAATTTAGACAGGTAGCAAGTTATTGTCAGTTTGTAAATAAATTTAAATAAAATAGAATAAATAAAAAAAAAAAAAAACATTACGTAATATCATAAAAAAATACTTACACATTCGCTATTGGAAAACAAATTAAATTTTTCAACTGTTAACTTAGTGATGACATCTAGTGACGGGAGGCGGAATTACGTTGATGAAGGGCATATGACACTTTTGAAGCAAAAATTAGCGATAAGAGTTCAGTTATGCTATTTGACGATAGATAACTCTTAATGTATCGATTGAAAGAAGTCTTCGAAACGGAAAATGTGACAAACAGGTTTAAAACGTAGAAATTAAATGAGAATATTTAATAATCAATACCAAATCATAATTTTAAACATAAGTTAATGTAAAATCTTTAGTCTCTAAATTAGTTTTTTTGTAACGCGACATCTACGTTCTGGGAGACTACTTATGTCTATTATGGTACTTAACTATGATGAGACATCTGGTGGGCAATAGTTATACTATTTATAAGTCAAAGGACCATAGAAGATTTCAGAATTTTGCTTTACAAAAACGGAAAAAGGTGGCGATAGTAGTTATGATTAGTTTAAATATTAAAAGTTTGCGTTGTTTCTCTTAGTCAAATGTCACGTGTTGGTGTGGTTGTAGTTAGATTATTTGAAGCGATTTATAATAAAAATTAGGAAACAAAACTTAATAAGATTAACTTGAATAAGTGTTGATTAAAATTAAAAGTTAACATCGATAACTCGAACTTTTTGATAGTGTGATTTATACAGGGTGTCAAATAAATAAGTGTCAATTTGAAGTATATAAGGTGGTCTAAGATGCGATATGTGTGAGGTGGATTGATTTTCTTTATTTTATAAAACTATAAAAAGGGGAAGTTGGGGTAAAATATATAAAAAAATATATATTTTATAATGACGAAATAATAAGGATATTGATTGCAAATTGGATAGTGACCATCTTACAGGGCCGTTGCGAAATAATGAATGCTGAAGCATGGAACATGTATGAAACAGGAATGAAATTATTATAAGGGATGTATGATTGTGTGAATAGTAAGAAAGGGACGTATGAGATGATTTGAGTAAAAGAGTAAATTAGGGTTCTTTGAGTTGGGCATTGTCTGAATGTAGTCAAACTAAGTTCGAAGGTATTCGGATCCGCCAAGGGGGGGTTTATTAATCTTTGAAGATACGTTGGGGGTAATCTTTAAAGGTTTCAATTATTTCTTACATTCTTAGGAGTTAGGATTAGTAAATCGATGTTTCGATTTTGACCCATGTCATAGGGTAGTTTGTGAGAAATAATACTCTACAGGTATTCAAGACTAACGACAAAAAAGTATACACACCCATGTTAACGAATGGTTTAGGCCAAATATCATGATTTAATTAAGATAAAATTTATGTATTGATTTGTCCAAGAAGGAAAACCAAATAATTAATACATTATAAAGTAATTAAGATATTACATCCTAAATTTATTTGCGTATGAGCAAAGTTAATATGATCGTTTTAATATAAAATCTTACAAGTAAGTCTATAGTCATACAAAAAAAGAAGCATTGGCAGAATGTAAGGAAACAACAATCTAACTCTACAATTATTGATATGCATGATATATGATATGGTTCATGTCAATAACTATTAAGAACAGGTATAATATAAGGTCTTAAATTCGATATGTTACATTGTGTCAATTATTCTTCATTACACACACAGTTGTATGTTTGTAGATCTGAAATTGGCCAATCTATTCTTGACGTGAGACATGCACCAGATGACGAAAGTTTCAAGTGAGATGGAGAAGGATTTGGAGTCGGAATTAGTTATTGAGGAGTGAACGCTTAGTATTTATGCCAAAGGATTTTGCTATGTTGGGTGGGGAGAGTTTTGTCAATTCGTCGAAAAGTTCGAACAACGTGAGCTTGCATTCGCCGACTGTACAATGTAGTCAATGAATGAGGTGTCTAGGCAAAAGTCGAATCATTAGGATTTGTTTAATTCACAACTAAACACTTCTTACAACTTAGTAAGTCTTGAAAAACGGTAGTCATGACTCAATGATGATATTTTATGGTCTGATTCCTGATTTTATACACGGGTGACTTTCTGAGTTCTGGTTTAAAAACACACACATATAGGATTCGAATATTGACGAATTTAGGAAATCTTGAAAATTATTGGGTATGTAAAAATATTAAATAATAAAAAAAAAAAAATCTTTTCTTTCATTTATTGGGAATGCAAAGTTTTACGCTATGTTGACGATGTCAATCCACTTCAAACTTTTGCATTGGGGCGAATTGTAACGATCAAATGTGCACGACATTATTTTTTTTTTCATATAATCATATTTTTCCACCCCTTCTTAATCTCATAAAACAGATTTGAACATCAAACTATAGTTACTAGATAAAAATACCTAATTCTTATAGGTATACTACCTAAACTACAAAAGTAAACAAATCGTTAAATCATAAATGCCTACATACCTATTTTTAAATGTCCAATATGTCCACATAGTCTAACATGTGACAGAAGTACCACTTTTACAGGTAGTCTAATTTGTCAAGGATTTTTAGTATAAATAGGGAACATTTGAGGAGTTGGGAATCACTTTTTACTTGATCGTCGAACGAGTAACATAGTCTCTGGCATTTTGAGGTAGTAAACAATTATAAGGGGAATTTCTGTCGGATTTATGTTTCATTATTAAATTAATTTTGTTTGGGGATTTTTGTGTTTTAAGCTAGAAAGCAAATTTTATGCCAGAATGATGTTTTGGTACATGGTTATCAAATAAAATGTTCTTATCTGTAACAGTGATAAACGAGGACATTTTAGACTCGCAGTAATTTATCCAGATTAGGCAGTCTGGACACTAGCCATTTATAAGTGCAGTGATTTGCCTACAAGATTCATTGATCAGGTTGGAGGAAGAGGGGACCTTACGGAGGACATGTGGGATTTCCACACCCTTGGATACCAGCTATGGTTTTTGAATCTTGGTCTCCCGTTAAATTTATGTATATATAACCATAATACTACACGGATAGGGCCAATGTCTTACTTGAACGCACCTTGGAGTTTCATTATCCGCGTCAGGGGGAGACAATTACACGAGTATTAGACACAAATATCGACTTACTCATCGAACGCATTTAGAAGCTTAATTAGGGTCCCATACACCACTTTACACGATTAAATGTAAATGTGAGGAATTTCCTCTAGTATTGCTCACAGTAGAATAGGCTATTTTGGGGTAGAGATAGGCACACACATTACTTATTTTGGGAATAAGGGTTTTCATTAAACTTATTACTTAACCTCCGAATATTCGGTCATTTTCATTAACCAAACCTAATACTTTATTTTAAACATTGATCTAATATCATTTATGTAACTGTATTCTCTCTGTGTTTAATTTAAAACCGTTTAAAATTATTCTTCACAAAAATATTAAAGACATGAATCTACTGTTAAAATATAGTCTGTGACAAGTTACTAAATACAAACTTACACCATCTTTAGGTAGTTTTATCAAATCAAAATCAAGATTAAAAGTAGGAGATTAAATTCATATTATTATCAAAATCTTTAGACTTATATAAATAGAAATGTACCTGATAGACAGAATCTTATAATTCTTTAGTCGAATAATATAAGATTGGAAAATAAGAAATTTGGTAGAAAAATACGCTGTTCAAAGACATCACTCACAGAATTAGTAGATTTTGGGAGTTTTCATTTTTCAACAAAGAAAGTCATGATTACATGCTTTTTTGTAAATTAATGTATTTTTGAGATAATGTGCGATTCGATGAAGGAATCTGTTTTAAAAGTAGTGTGATTATTTGTGTAAGAAAGGGCAAATACTCATTCCATTGATATTGTGGATCAGACCTATGTTTCGCTAAGAATGGCCGGGATATGAATCGTCAAACAAAGAGACTTGACGAATCCTGTATAACATCTTGTTTGATTAACATTCATAAGGAAATAATGTACAAAAGGTTTTGTAGATTCCTTGTCGAAGCGTACTGAGGAAAATAACAAGTAATCAGTGCACATGTGTTCATGAGAAGGAATGACATTTATTTATCGTCTACGAATGGCGTATGATTTTCAAATACGAAAGGATAAGTAGTTTTCAGGGTTTGTTAAGGAATAAAAGTGTTCACTTAATCCATAAATAAGAGAGGAATGTCGTGATTAGAAATACGAAGTTGTGTTGCATTGATTAATGTTTTATTGTGCAATTTGGTAATGGAACCTGTTTTGCAATAGAGATGAGGTTAGTCTAAAGGAATGGACGAAATCTCAAATTATAAATGTATTATTGAACATCCCTAACATTTTGCTAAGAATGGCCTAAGATCTATCTTCTAGAAGAGAACTAGATGGGATCTTTGAACGGTGTCTAGTGTGATCAATAATCATGGTTAATTAAAGTAACTACGAAAGGTCTCCTTGTCAAAGAGTACAGTGAAATAATAAGTACATGTTTTAACATCAATTATATGAGAAACATAATAATTGCAAATAAGAATATATAGTTTATTGAAGTATTTATCAGAACTCAAATCGTTCACTCTATCCTTTATACAAGAAGGATTTATATTGATAATCGAAGGAAATCAATATTAGCATACCCGTGAGAAGTGTGTATGTGTACAGACCAGTAAAAATATAGTTATATGTTTATAGAACATAGCAGTGAACATATAATTCATTTAAGGAAATAATATTTATCGTCTATGTATGGCGCATGATTTCAGATATGAAATAATAAGTTTTCTAGGTATATAAAAGAATAGAAGAGTTCACTTAATCCATAAATGAGAGGATTTGTGTTGATTTTAACGTAGAGAACGTTTTCTTTCAAAATATCAAAGAAATTGAGAAAATGGCAAATTCAAGAAACAATTCTTGAAAACAGGTGCCATAAAACCTGTAAAAAGATCTGACTTGGTGTTCATTCGGTATCCGGGGAATATGACTTTTTTTTTGGCTTGTAAAATTAAGATCTAACATAGAAATCAAATCCAGGAAAGGATTTTAAACAATATTTTGATTCCAAGTATGGAAATCTCTTGTATCCAATAGACATGAAGGAAGCCTATTCTGTACACGAACGCCCTTAGTCCGGTAGCTGATATTAACTATAACAAAGTTATACTGTTTGGGAAAATAAGGAGATGATTCTAGCGGTTCAATATTATCTCATGAAGTGACATAGTTAGTCAACCATTTTTCATATATTAAAATTTAGTTGACAACTCCCTCTAATAATCATTTGACACAAAAATCTATCTATAATGGCATAGAAGATACTCATAGAAGTTATCCTCGCATAACTAGAGCTTAAGTTCAACTAAGTATGAGTATCATGCCAGCGCAGTTGATATTTTGAATCTGTACCGATCTCCAAAATTGTATTCGAGCTGACTACTTCTAATTATCTCTTGATATTTCATAATGAATTATATATGTTAGTGTTCTAGTTTCCACAATAGTTTGACATTTCAGAATAAAGAGTAATTTTGCTAAATAAATTCTTCCATCATCTCCTTATAAATCTTAAGTGTTACTTTTTTAATCAGATCTTTTTAAGGGTTAATACTCCTTATTGTTGACTTTCTCATTGATTGAGGGAGCTCTTTACTATTCTACTGATTGAATTCTCTAATCAATGGATAAAAAGACTAGTTATACAAAAATTGCATAAATAATAATAGGATAGAGTAGTTAGATCTCAAAATCATATAAATAATTGTAACTGTCAGGTATATCATAATTTAATGAACAAAGTATGCAATTAGAGTATGTTTTAGGACAGGAAAGTAGGATAAAGATAAGTCAGGATATAAGAGTAGTATTTATTAACATCAGTAAAAGATAGGTTTATTTTAATTAAAAATATACTGAGCGATCATAATGGTTCTTCCATAAAAGAACTTCAGGTTACTATGCAACATAGAGTCCTACTAAACTAGACGAATCACAACGGGTTTTCCGATCACTTTTATGGCCAATATTATTATAATAGCGTAATTCAAATTCAGATGCACATTATTAAGGTAGAAAGCAGTACAAGATAGTTGGTGTAATAATAAGATTTAAACCATGTTCATGTAGGTGTATTCTGTTAGGTGTATTTGAGGTAGTGGAGTGTGGTATTAGGAGTCTCATTAGGCATTACAGTTGATTCCGCACACAGGATTAATAGGGCACATTAGAAGTTACATTTGGTTTCGAGACCAATGAGCTTCTTTAGGATTTCGTTAGGGTCAGTACATTTGGTCCCATGACCATGGATAGTATAATTAGGATTTTCGTAGACTTAGTTACAATTGGTCCCGTGACCATGGATAGTTCTTTAAGCATTTCATAGAGTTCATTACAAAATGACGAGGCGGCAGCGGCGGGCACCCTGATGGCGCACGCCGATGCGTTTGACAGTGGCAAGAGCGCGCAGTCGACGCAACCGCAATTGCGAGTCGAGCTGACGCGGCTCGAAAATATGGATAAGGCAGCGCTTGGAGTCACGTTTGAGTACCCTGTCGTGGGTTTAACACCGAAAACCGACAAAACAATCAGTGACTCAAATAATGACAGGGAGCTCTTTGTCCAATACCAGGTCTCCAGCGAGGATTCGGACACCAGTCTACGGTCTGCGAGATCCAGGTCAGGATCGGGGTCATCCGCAGGTCCCAGAAAACGCCGCTTTTGGGCGGAGGATGGGGCCAAAAGAATATGTTTATCTGGGAGCGAAGAGGAGGCAGAGGGCCCCCAACCGTCGTCGTCCCAACAAAGTGAGGCAGTAAATTCACCGACTGCCGATAAAACCTCTGGCCTAGTGAGGACTAAAGAGGCCCACGCGGCATCCCAGCGACAAAAACGCCAGCTCCAAGCGGAGAAAGAGGTCTTCGACAGAGCGGCTGAGCTGAGGGCGAAGAGGGCCCTGCGGCGCTCTGAGTCGCCGACGTCCGCTGTGACTAGCGACAAAACGACACTGGACCTGAGAAAGGAGGTGGTCGACCAGGTCGTCATAATACAAAAAGTTGCCGCAAAATCCGGCAGCCTAAAAGGCACCTTCGTGCGTGCACTCAAAGAGGCAGCAATGGTTATAACCGGAGCTGTCGAGGATCTGAGTGCGCGCACTATAACAGACGAGACCCGTCACCTGCAGGTGGCAAACCGTCGCCTGCAAGCTGAAATGGCGGATCTCCGGGAAGAACTCGCCCAACTACGAGCGGAGGTCGAGAGAAACAGGAGGTCGAATAGCCTTCTGTCTCGGCCTACTGACAACCCACTCGCTGCAGTACCGATGCGGGAAGAAGCGATCCAGACCGGACCTCCCATCAGTCGGAAGCTAGCGGGCCGGGACCCACTTGCAGCCGACAAGGCTCCTGCTATTGTTAGCGAAGAGCTTATACGCGCCGTGTCGATGCAAGTGGGAGCCATTGTGAATGCCCGATTGGAGGGTCTGGAGGCCGACGGCCGGCTTCTCCCAGCCAAGAGAAAGAGGCCACCACTGGCTGGAGATAAAAAGCGGTTGGCGAATGGAGCGGCTGCCACCAACGGTGGTCTCGGAAAGGACAGTCCCAGCTCCAGCCAGTCGAAAGGACCTCAGACCGGTCCAGGACCAAGCGCTGGCAAGAAGCCAGGCGGCACCCAGAAGCCCGCCAAAACCTTAAACTCAGACGGGCCTTGCACGCTACCACCCGCACCCGAGCCGCTGAGCGGTGAGTGGAAGAAAGCCGGCAGTCGAAAAAAGAAGAGGAAAGCTGCCAAAGCCGCCGCCGCTGCGCAAAAAAATCCGCAGCAGCCGAAGCGGAAAGGAGACGCTCGCAATCTTCGCACCCCTCGCTCAGCGGCCGTAGTGATCACTCTGCAGCCGGGCGCCGAAGACCGCGGAGTGACGTATAAAAAAGTCCTGGCGGAGGCCAGAGCCAAGGTCCAGCTCAAGGACCTTGATATTGTAGGAGGAGTGCGGTTTAGACAGGCAGCCACTGGCGCCTGCATCCTCGAGGTTCCCGGAGCAGCAAGCGGTGACAAAGCCGACAAGCTAGCCACTGCTATCAGGGAGCAGCTCAGCGGAGACGACGTGCGGGTGGCGAGACCCATAAAGACAGCAGAGATCCGCGTCTCAGGCCTGGATGAATCGGTGTCTGCCGAAGAAGTGGTGACTGCAATCGCTACGGCTGGCGAATGTCACAAAGACGCGGTGAAGGCTGGCGAAGTACGCCGGAGCTTCGACAACCTTGGCACTATTTGGGTGCGCTGCCCGATCCCAGCAGCAAAGAAAGTGGTGAAGGGCGGTCGCTTACTGGTGGGCTGGGTCTCTGCCCAAGTTAAATTGCTGGAGCAGAGGCCCCTACGCTGCTTTCGCTGCCTCGAAAGTGGGCACATCCGGGCTCAGTGCCAGTCGGAGGTAGACCGAAGCGAACTCTGCTTCCAGTGCGGTAAACCTGGTCACAAGGCGGCCCAGTGCTCAGCAGCGGCGCACTGTGCAGGGTGTGCGGCAGCAGGGAAATCTGCTGCCCACAGGATGGGCAGCAAAGCGTGTTCCGCACCCAATGCTGTCAAAAAAGGAAAGAGGACGAAAGCTGGTGATGGCTCCCGGGCCCCCTCACAGCCTGTCCAGTCGCCCCCCCAGATGGAGGCTGCAACCGAGGAGGCTGGCTTGATGGTCATCGACTGATGGCAGCCGTCAAATTCCTCCAGGGGAACCTCAACCACTGCGCCAGGGCTCAGGACCTCCTGTTTCAGAGCATGGCGCAGTGGTTGATTCACATCGCGGTGATGGCGGAGCCATACTCGGTCCCTCCACAGGACGACTGGGTTGGGGACCTGGACGGCACGGTGGCCCTAGTCACGCGGAGCGCAGCCGGCTCTTGCCCGTTCGCGAACGCCATCAGGGGCCACGGCTTCGTCGCGGCGACATGTGGGGAACTGGCTGTGGTTGGCGTTTACTTCTCCCCGAACAAAACCTTGGCGGAGTTCGAACAGTTCCTAGCGCAGGTGGGTGCACTGATCGGTCGATTGCACCCTACCCCAGTCATCGTTGCAGGCGACTGGAATGCGAAGTCCGTTGAGTGGGGAAGTCCGGCAACAGACGCCAAGGGCCACGCTCTATTTCGCTGGTCAGTCGCCTCAAATCTGTCGGTTATGAACACAGGAACGGCAAACACGTGCGTGCGCCAACAGGGTGGCTCTATAGTGGACGTCACGTTTGCTGGATGTGCCCTGGCGCGCCGTGTTCAGGGTTGGGAGGTGATGGTGGGCGTGGAGACCCTGTCGGACCACCGGTATATCCGGTTCGAAGTGTCCGGTCCCCCGTCATCTTCGCCCAACTCAAGCCGGAGTGGCCCAGCAGAGGGCGGCCCGCGTTGGGCGGTTAAAAAACTCGACCGGGAGGCGCTGGAGCTGGCGGCGATGGTGCGGGCGTGGGCACCCATACCGGAGGCGCCCATAAGCGTCGAGGACGAAGCTCATTGGTTTCGGGAGGGCATGACAGAGGTGTGCGATGCCGCAATGCCTCGGGTCAAGGCCAGAACTCCCAAGCGCTGTGTGTATTGGTGGTCCGCAGAGCTCAAACAGTTACGCGACGGGTGCGTGGCTGCGAGACGCCAATATACACGGCACAGACGGCGCGCGCATCGCGATCTATCAGCGGAAACAGAGCTGTACTCGCTGTACAAAGAAGCGAAAACGGCACTAACATCTGCCATCAGTAGAGCCATCGAGCGGTCTCGCGAGGAGTTCCTGGAGACCCTCAATAGAGATCCGTGGGGGAGGCCGTACAAGCTGGTGAGGCAGAAGCTTCGGCCTTGGACGCCCCCACTAACACAGAGTCTCCCGCCTCAGCTCCTGGACGCAGTAGTTGCGGCTCTGTTTCCACACAGAGTGGCTCCGGAACCACCGGCCATGGCACCGCCACCTGAAGACAGGCAGGAGGAGGCCGAGGTGCCGCCCGTGACTGAGGGCGAGATGGGGGCTGCAGTCTTGCGACTTCGGGCCAAAAACACTGCCCCAGGACCTGATGGCATCCCTGGACGGGCGTGGGCTCTGGCCATGGACGCCCTAGAGCCGAGGTTGAGACGACTGTTCAGCACCTGTTTGGAACAGTCTCGTTTCCCCAGCACGTGGAAGATGGGTCGACTGGTCCTGCTTAAGAAGGAAGGACGCCCTACGGATTCCCCGTCGGCCTACCGCCCGATTGTGCTGCTTGATGAGGTGGGCAAGCTCTTTGAGCGAATTATCGCAAACCGCCTTATCAAGCACCTCAATAGTGAGGGCCCAGACCTGGCCGACTGCCAGTACGGCTTTCGCAGCGGCCGCTCCACCGTCCACGCGATCCTGCGTGTAAAAGGACTGGCAAGCGAGGCCATGGCGCGGGACGAGGTAGTCTTGGCGGTGTCCCTGGACATCGCTAACGCCTTCAATACCCTCCCCTGGCCCTGCATAATCGAGGCCCTCTCATTCCACCAAGTGCCCAAACACCTCCAGAGAATTATAGAGGCCTATCTCTCTGAGAGGTTCGTTTCTTTTCCTGGGCAAGAGGAGTGGGGCCAGCGGCAGATGGTATGCGGTGTTCCACAGGGGTCAGTCCTTGGACCGCTCTTGTGGAACATCGGGTATGACTGGGTGCTGCGTGGAGCGAATCTGCGAGGAGTGGACGTCACCTGCTACGCAGATGATACGCTGGTGACAGCTCGTGGGGGGTCATTTAGGGACGCCTGCGTGCTAGCGACAGCAGGTGTCGCCCACGTGGTGGGCCGAATAAGACGGCTTGGGTTGGAGGTCGCTCTAAACAAATCCGAGGCCATCTGTTTTCATGGCCCTCGGAAAGCACCTCCAGCCGGTGCGCACATCGTGGTGGGAGGCGTCCGGATCGCTGTCGAGTCGACGATGCGGTACCTTGGCATTGTCCTCGACAGTCGGTGGACATTCCGCGCGCACTTTCAGCGCCTAGCACCCAAACTGGTGGGCACGGCCGCTGCCCTTGGGCGGATACTCCCGAATCTGGGGGGGCCTAGGGCATCTTGCCGATGCCTATACATGGGCGTCGTTCGATCGATGGCCCTGTACGGAGCCCCAGTGTGGGCTGACGCCCTTGACCGTCACAATACCCCCCAACTGCGGCAATCGCAGAGGGTGATGGCGACAAGGGTGATACGGGGCTATCGATCGATCTCCGCAGAGGCAGCATGCCTGCTGGCCGGGTCGCTCCCGTGGGACCTGGACGCGAGAGCTCTTGCGTCAGCCTTTTTCTGGCGCGAGGAGGCGCGAGCCCGTGACTTCTGGCCAGCACCACAGGAGGTCTCAGCCAAGCGGGAGGAGTTCCGTCGCGAGGCGATCGTAGAGTGGGGGATGAGGCTGGCGCATCCAAGCGCAGGCATCCGCACGGTGGAGGCGGTACGGCCAGTTTTACCGCAGTGGCTGGAACGGGAGCATGGCGCACTCACCTTCCGGTTAGTGCAAGTGCTTTCCGGGCACGGCTGCTTTGGGAGGTACTTGCACATTATCGCTGGAAGAGAGACAACCGAAGTGTGCCATGAGTGCGGGTGCGCGCAAGACACAGCGCAGCACACCCTGGAGGCATGTCCGGCCTGGGCGCAGCAGCGAACCAGCCTGTCGGCGTGCGTGGGAAACGACCTGTCGCTGCCAGCAGTGGTCAGATCCATGGTTGACAGCGACAGGGCGTGGCAGGCAGTGCTCTCCTTCTGTGAGGAGGTGATGCGACAGAAGGAGACCGCGGAGCGGGCGAGGGAGGACGACGCAGCAGCCGACCAACGGCGCCGCAGGCGTGTTGGGCGCAGACGGCTGGCTCATGATCGCCGCCTGCCCCCGTAAAGAGGATCTCCGGGTGACAGCCACGGGGACGTCTGTCACCCGTTGGAGGGGGTCCTCGGGATGGAAGGCGTGTCGGGTGTCCGGGCACGCCCTCTAGTGGCACAAGGGGGTAATAAACCCCCAGAAGATGGGTCCACAATAATGGACAGCTGCTGGCGGAGTCACGGTAGTATGCGAAAGCGTTCCCGTGGCTCCACCGGAGGCAGCGTGAAGGACCACCCCAGGTTTTTTAGTCGGTAGGAATCCGACATACCCACCGCGCCTCCCCGTGGCGCGGTGGAATCTTTCGAAGATTTTTCCTGGGTTAAAAAAAAAAAAAAAAAAAAAAAAAAAAAAAAAAAAAAAAAAAGGTTGGGGTCCCTCCCCTCCCGACGTGCTGCCACATTGTCGTGGTGGGGGGGCTTGCGTGTTCCTGTGATCCCCAAGGCTATACCGGACAGGGCTACCCATACCGGAAAGGCGAGGGGGGAGGGACCAGACGAAGAGCGGCACAACCCGGCGGGGCCTGCAGAGGCCTGCCAGAGATGGTTCTCCGCTCGTCCCTCTGACTGAGCAGAGGGCGCAGAGGAGGAACCGAGGGAGGGCGGGCCCGGCGTGCACTAACCCTGCCGTCGGGCAGGCACTGGGAGGTTTATCCCGTACGTGCCACCGCTGGACTCGCAACCCCGTTTCGAGTGTCGTGGACACGTCTCGCGGCTTGGACGGGAGCGAGGGTCTTGCCTTCATTGGCTGGACTGCGAGGAGAAAACCTCTATAAAAAACCCCAATTCCCGACGCTGCGGTACATGGCGTCGGGGAACTCGATGGAGGGTGACAACAGGAACAGGTTCTTGCGCGTGTAGCTTGGACCGGTTCATCCGCTCTGACAACCGTAGTCTGCTCGAGTGGCCTCTCGTGTGCTGCGGATGTGAGCAGCCTCTGGACTGACGAACCTCCACCCGCCAGGCATTATTCACTGACCTAGGGTAGATTGCGTTCTTCCATTTGCTGAGCAAATGGAAAGCGCTTATAATCTTTCTGGGTCATGGTTAATGTCGGGGGAGTGGGGGAATCGTTTTCCTGGAGGTTGCGCAGATCCTGGGCACAGCGAGGGGTTCTACTTGGGGAGGCTTGTGTTGGAGTGGGAGGACCTGTCCGGACTGGGCGTGCTTGAGCCTGTGCCTGTTGTCACCTTCTGAGAGTGGCTGGAGGGTATCCAGTCGTTAGTGGCCAACCCTGGGGCACCGCCCGACCCCCCAGTGGTAATAGGGTTACCCAGGTGCAGGGGGCACCGCTTGGGTGGACCACTATCCCCCACACTCGTGGGATCCAGATATTATGTCTCAAAATCTATCGACAAAGGACACCGAGAAGGCAAACGAAGTGGCAACTGACGAAATAGCGGCGGAAGCGGGCGCCCCGATGGCGCGTGCTGAAACCTATGACATTGGCATGTTCAAGGAACTTCGCGTGAGGTTGGAACGACTTTCGGAGTCGGACTCGTCTTGTACGAGCCTAAGGACGGCAAAAAGCTCCCAAGCGCCAACACCGACGAGTAGCAGGATGGTGTCAGAGTCGCAAGACAACGACAGCCTACTCACTGTGCGGTCGCGTTCGTCGTCACCGATGGGGCGCCTCTGGCGCTCCGATACGAAGCGATTGAAGCTTGCGGTGGCAGAATCCGGTAGTAAAGAAGAGAGACCAGAGATGCCAAATCTGGCGCCTTCTCCATTTATTGGAGCAAAACCGCGAAACAAAACGGAATTTATGAACAGGGCAGCCGCTCAGGCGCAATACAATGCGGAGGTGCGCGAGACGCTGAAGTTGAGGGCGGAGGAAGAGGTCAGCAAAATGACGATACAAACACGCCACTCCTTGTCGGACATATCAGGAGACGAAGTAGAGGTACCAGCTGTAGTATTACGTAAGCAAGCAATGGACAGCGTGGCCGTCATCGAAAGGGTTAAAAATACGTCTGGCAACCTTAAAGGCGGTCACCAACGTAAACTTAAGGATGCTTGCAATGCCATCAAGGATGCCTTCGGCGTCTTAGAGAAGCGCACGACTTCGGACGAGGTCAAGCTCTTGGAAGCGTGCAACGCACGACTTCAAGCAGAGCTAGCCGAAGTAAAAGTGAGGCTTGCCCGCCTGGAAGCCGAAATAAGCACGGAACCCAGGGCATACTCCCAGATCGAGGCCTCGCCGATTCAGCTCCCTCGCGTGGAGCATGATGAGCCGCCTACGGACCGGGCAACAATCGTTGCCATGATAAATGCCCGGTTCGAGGCGTTGGAGGTGGAAGGGCGACTACTGCCCGCTAAAAACCTGCGGCCCAAATTAGCGGCCGGCAAAAAGCGAATAGATGGCGCGGAGCAACCCGCTGCGCCACCCGCAAAGCCACCGGCAGCAGTACCAGCTGCCAACAAAGCGCCTCTCATGGCCCCAGGCGCCCAGACAAGTGGCAGGAGTCGCAGGAAGAATAAGGAAAAGAGCTCCCAGCCCACTGTCAACAGCGAAGGCCGGCACCTATGAACCGGCAGTGGAACAAAGTGGCTGGCTCAGGGTCCTCGAAACCCACGGCGAAGTCGCAACCGAAACCACGCGCTAAAACGAGCGGTCGCAAGCTCCGCCCCCCACGATCTGCTGCAGTGGTGCTTACGCTGCTGCCGGATGCGGAAGCCGAAGGCGTGACTTTCGCAAAAGTGATCGCTGAGGCCAAGAGAAAGGTCAACCTCAATGATCTTGGCATCGCGAGCCTGCGTTTCCGACGTGCAGTCACTGGTGCGCTGGTCCTGGAGTTGCCGGGAGCCACAAGTGGCGAAAAGGCTGACAAGCTGGCAACAGAGCTGGCCGAAAAGGTGGGGAAGGGGGTTCGGATCTCCAGACCAACGAAATGCGCGGAGTTGCGTCTGTCTAACCTGGACGACTCCGTGACTCCCGCGGAGGTGGTTACCGCCGTAGTACGAGCTGGCGGCTGCACCGAAGACCAAGTAAAAACCGGAGATATTCGTCCGGACCATACCGGTCTCGGTACGATTTGGGTGCGCTGCCCAGTTACGGCGGCGAAAAAGGTGGCCGAAGGTGGCCGGTTCTTGGTGGGGTGGTCCTCGGCTCAGGTCAGGATACTCGAGTCGAGGACAATGCGGTGCTTCCGGTGTCTGGAGAGCGGACATGTCAGGGCTCAGTGCCAGGCGCAGATAGACCGCAGTGAACTGTGCTACCGCTGCAGTCAGCCCGGTCATAAGTCGGCGCAGTGCACGGCTGCGCCTCATTGCGTCCTGTGCAAAACTGCGGGAAAATCAGCTGAGCACGTGCTGGGCTCTAAGCTGTGCTCCGCCCCACGACCGAGAAGAAAAAATAACGCTGGTGATGGCCCCCGGGCCTCCTCGGAGCGTTCCCAGCCGGCCTCAACAACACCCGAGGTTTGCAGCGAGGTGGCGGAAGAAATGGCCATAGGATAATGGACACTCGTTTTCTCCTGGCGAATATAAACCATTGCGCCAGGGCTCAGGACCTGCTTACTCAGAGCCTGGCAGAATGGCTGATAGGAGTGGCTATTGTCGCCGAGCCCTATTCCGTCCCTCCCGGAGACAATTGGGTCGGAGATCTGGACAGCCTAGTGGTCATTGTCACCAGTTCTGCTGCTGGTTCCCCACCGCCGCAAAGAGTGGAACGGGGCCACGGATTTGTTGCAGCGTGGATTGGTGATATCATGGTGGTGGGAGCGTATTTCTCGCCAAATCGACCTCTGGCTGAATTTGAGCAGTTTCTGGTGGCGATCGGATCAACGATCGGCAGGAGTCGTCCTGGCATGGTGCTGGTGGCCGGGGATCTCAACGCCAAGTGCACGGCATGGGGATCCCCGGAAACGGACGCCCGCGGGACGGAGTTGGAGGAATGGGCGGTCGCTACCGGACTGGTTGTTCTCAACCAGGGGTCGACCAACACATGCGTGCGGCAACAGGGCGGCTCCATTGTGGATGTCACGTTCGCCAACGCCGCCCTGGCGCGCCTTGTTCAAGGCTGGGAGGTGTTGGATGAAGTGGAAACATTATCGGACCACCGATACATCCGGTTCAAAGTCTCCACTCATCCGGCTGACCCGAGTGGCCTGAGCCGGCCCCAGCAAGAGGATGGCCCGTGTTGGGCGCTCAAACGCCTGGACCGAGAAAATTTAGAGGTGGCAGCCTTGGTACAGGCATGGCTGCCGGCGTCAAACGGTCCGATGGACGTGAACGCGGAGGCAGAGTGGTTAGGGAGTGCCATGGTGGAGGTGTGCGATGCAGGCATGCCACGTGTCAGCCGGGTTCCCCCTCGGCGCAGAGTGTACTGGTGGTCTGAGGAACTCACGCAGCTACGGAAGTCCTGCGTTGCTGCAAGACGCGAGTACACTCGCAGCCGGAGGCGGCGAACACGGGACGTGCCAGGGGAGGAGCGCCTATATGCCGCATACTCGAAGGCCGTCAAGTTGCTGCAAGGGGCAATCGGCAAGGCGAAGGACCTAGCCCAGCATGAGATGCTGGAGACACTTAACAGCGACCCATGGGGAAGGCCGTACAAGATGGTGAGGCGCAAGCTTCGCCCCTGGACACCCCCACTCACGCAAAGTCTCCAGCCACAGCTCCTCGAACAGGTGGTCGACGGCCTGTTCCCGACGAGCGAGGAGCACACACTTCCACGCATGCCACCCCCTAGGGGGAGGGACATGGACTCAAGCGATGCACCGGAGGTAACGGAGGGTGAACTGGGGGCAGCGGTGCTACGGCTCCGAGCCAAAAATACTGCTCCCGGTCCCGACGGAGTTCCCGGACGGGCCTGGGTTCTGGCCCTGGGCCCACTAGAGACACGCTTGAGGACGCTATTTAGCGCATGCCTGGCGCAGGGACAGTTTCCGAGTGCGTGGAAATCGGGTAAACTGGTCCTTCTACGCAAAGAGGGGCGACCGGCAGACTCGCCTTCGGCCTACAGGCCAATAGTGCTGCTGGACGAGGCCAGCAAATTGTTGGAACGAGTGGTGGCCGCTCGTCTCAACCGGCATCTGGAGGAAGTGGGTCCGGACCTCAGTGACCACCAATTTGGATTTCGCCGGGGCAGGTCCACCATTGACGCCATCGCGCGTGTGAGGGCCCTGGCGGATGAAGCAGTGTCCCAGGGAGAGGTGGTACTGGCGGTGTCCCTTGACATCGCCAACGCATTCAACTCCCTACCCTGGGCCTGCATCACGGCGGCACTGAGGCGCCATGCCGTACCTGAGTACCTGCGGAAGACGGTTGAGGACTATCTCACCGATAGAGCCGTCAGGTACCCTTCGCGCGAGGAGTGGCAGGAGAAGCGGCTGTCGTGCGGTGTTCCACAGGGGTCAGTTCTTGGGCCGCTCCTGTGGAACATCGGGTACGACTGGGTGCTGAGGGGGAGAAATCCGCCGGGGGTCAAGGTGACGTGCTACGCTGACGACACCCTGGTGACAGCCCGTGGAAGCACGTTTCGGGAGGCGGCGATTCGGGCCACGGCAGGCGTGGCAACGGTGGTAGCCCGAATCAGAAGGCTGGGGCTAGAGGTGGCCCTGAATAAATCGGAGGCCCTGTGCTTTCATGGGCCCCGGAAGGCTCCTCCGGCGGGTTCCAACCTGGTGGTGGGTGGAACGTCCATAGAGGTGAAGTCGACTATACGGTACCTGGGCATAGTCCTCGATAGCCGTTGGACGTTCCGGGAGCACTTTAAGTGCCTTGCTCCCAAACTAGTCGGGGCGGCGTCGGCACTTAGCCGGCTGCTACCCAATGTGGGTGGGCCAAACGCAAGCTGCCGCAAACTTTACGAGGGAGTAGTGCGATCGATGGCACTGTACGGGGCGCCCATTTGGGCCGGAACCCCGACCGCCCAGAATCAAACCCAATTGCGAAGGCCGCAGCGGGTTATGGCGGTCAGGATGGCGCGGGCATACCGGACCGTCTCGTACGAGGCGGCTTGCGTCTTGGCAGGGACTCCTCCCTGGGACCTAGACGCTTCAGTTCTGGCCGATATATATTGGTATGTAACTGAAGCGCGGGCCAGAGGGGTTCAACCACTCCCAGAGGAGATCAGGCGGTGGAGGCTCGACTCTCGCCGTTTCCTCCTCCAGAAGTGGCAGGAAAGGCTGGAGGTGCCAACGGCAGGCCACTGGACCATCGGAGCGATCCGGCCCGTCCTGGAAAGATGGGTCGAAAGGAGAGAGGGGTTTCTCTCCTTCCACCTTACACAGGTCCTCTCGGGGCATGGTTGCTTCGGCAAATACCTGTGCAGGGTGGCAGGACGGGAACCCACAGAAGCATGCCATGCGTGCGGTGACGCCGAAGATACGGCACAGCATACGCTGGCGGTGTGCCCAGTTTGGGCCGAGCAGCGGGCTGCGCTTGTGGCCGTAGTAGGGCACGACCTCTCCCTGCCCTCCGTCGTGGAAGCCATGGTCGGTAGCGACAGGTCGTGGAAGGCGGTTGCCTCCTTCTGCGAGGGTGTAATGGCGCAGAAGGAAGCGGCAGAGCGTGGGAGGGAGGACGATCCGGCCTCTCAGCCAATGCGCCGTAAGCGAGTGGGACGTCGGCGGCTGGCCTACGACCGTCGACTTCCCCCTTAAGGGCACCTGCGAGCGGTAGATACGGGGACGTCTGCCGCCTGCAAGAAGGTCCCTGAGAGGCAGGTGTGCTGCATCCCGGCACGCCCCTATGGATGAGGAAGGGAAGAAACGTCTTCCCAGAGACGGGTCCGGAGTACGGACGGCCGCTGGCGAGGTTGTGGTAGTGTGCTCAGGCGTTCCCGCAGCCTCGCCTTATAGCACAAAGGCGGCAAATGGAGGGGTTTTTAGTGGGTACACCATAGGCCTCATTAGCCGACATGGGAGTCCCACATAACCACCTGGGTCCGTCCCTGCACCCTGGTGGTATGCGTAACGCATTTTCCCCTCTTAAAAAAAAAAAAAAAAAAAAAAGGTTGGGGTCCCTCCCGACGTGCTGCCACCTTGTTTTGGTGGGGGGGCTTGCGTGTTCCTGTGATCCCCAAGGCTATACCGGACAGGGCTACCCATACCGGAAAGGCGAGGGGGGAGGGACCAGACGAAGAGCGGCACAACCCGGCGGGGCCTGCAGAGGCCTGCCAGAGATGGTTCTCCGCTCGTCCCTCTGACTGAGCAGAGGGCGCAGAGGAGGAACCGAGGGAGGGCGGGCCCGGCGTGCACTAACCCTGCCGTCGGGCAGGCACTGGGAGGTTTATCCCGTACGTGCCACCACTGGACTCGCAACCCCGTTTCGAGTGTCGTGGACACGTCTCGCGGCTTGGACGGGAGCGAGGGTCTTGCCTTCATTGGCTGGACTGCGAGGAGAAAACCTCTATAAAAAACCCCAATTCCCGACGTTGCGGTACATGGCGTCGGGGAACTCGATGGAGGGTGACAACAGGAACAGGTTCTTGCGCGCGTAGCTTGGACCGGTTCATCCGCTCTGACAACCATAGTCTGCTCGAGTGGCCTCTCGTGTGCTGCGGATGTGAGCAGCCTCCGGACTGACGAACCCCCACCCGCCAGGCATTACTCACTGACCTAGGGTAGATTGCGTTCTTCCATTTGCTGAGCAAATGGAAAGCGCTCATAATCTTTCTGGGTCGTGGCTAATGTCGGGGGAGTGGGCGAATCGTTTTCCTGGAGGTTGCACAGATCCTGGGCACAGCGGGGGGTTCTATTTGGGTAGGCTTGTGTCGGTGTGGGAGGACCTGTCTGGACTGCGCGTGCTTGGGCCTGTGCCTGTTGTCACCTTCTGAGAGTGGCTGGAGGGTATCCAGTCGTTAGTGGCCAACCCTGGGGCACCGCCCGACCCCCCAGTGGTAATAGGGTTACCCAGGTGCAGGGGGCACCGCCTGGGTGGACCACTATCCCCCATTCTCGTGGGAATATAATGGCAGAACAATTTTTCGATTCTTCGACCGATGACCTGGCAATAATAAGGACACCGATGCATAATGAAAATGATGGTATAATGGTAGTGGCGGGTGCCCCGATGGCACGCGCTAATACCTCAGAAAGTGGCGAGAGCACGCAGTCGGCACAGCCGCAATTGCGAGTGAAGCTGGTGCGGCTCGAAGACATGGATGCGAGGGAATATGAAGCCAGTTCTGAGGCTTCTGTCGTGGGTTTGACACCAAAGAACAACGGAACGGGCTGCGGCTCCGGCAAGGACAGGGAGGGGGTTGCCCAAGAGCGACACACGTCGGAGTCGGACTCCTCGGTCACTAATATGGTGGCAGAGGCCTTGAAGGAGTCCAACAGCTCAATGAAGCGTGAGGAACATAATAAGCCAATAGTGGAGACTGCTGGCCGAGGCACCCTCATACCCAATCGCCAGATCACTAAGGCTCGCGCTGCAAAGAGACGGCGTGTCGGTGAAGGGGGATCCCCGCTAACCGGAGAGGAAAACGAGGAGGACCTCGAATTACTGGCGGCAGCAGCAGCTGAGCAGCGTGGAAGAGACCGTTCACCAACGACAAAAGCCAAAGAGGCTCTGAGTGCGGCCGAGCAGGAAGAGCGCCTGATTTACAGAGATTTCCAGCCCCAAGAAAAAGCTAAGAAGAAGGGGACAAAGAACAAGGGGAAAGAAAAAGGCGCGAGGGAGCGGCGTCTCCTGTATGAGGCGGGGGTACCGAGCCACGAACTCATCGAGAGTGCCCGACGTGGTGCTCAGGTAATATTGACCGAGGCCGCTAAAAGCGGCCATCTAAAAGGGGAGGTGTGGGGACGAATTAATGCGGCCTGCAGGGATATCCTGGAGGCCGCGGATCACCTGCAGTCCCGCGGGGAGTCTGAGGAGGTCCGCATCCTAAAGGCAGACAACAAGCGCATGCAGGTGCAGCTGGCGCACCTGCAGGCGGAGACCAGAGCGCTACAGACCGCCTTCTCTGAGCGAACGACTCCATCTGCGATGACCTCCAACACGGCCCCGCGGGAAGCGGCAGAGCTCTCCGAGCTATTCAAAGAGCTGAAGCGTGATCTGCTTGTCACCATGGAGGACATAATTGAGCTTCGTGTGGGGGCTCTGGCCAATTTTGTCAGCGTCCAACTGGAGGGCCTGGAGGGTAGGCTCCCAGCTCAGCCGAGGCTTCGCCCTCCGTTGGCTGCAGACAGGAAAGCAGAGGCCACCGCCAAGACGGCCAATCAGCCCACACCGAAGGCTGCCAAGGCACCGCGCCCCGCAGCCTCCAAAATTACGCCGACACCGGCTGATACCCTGCCGCCACGCCCGGCCGGAAAGAAGGCGGCGCCTGCCCAGCAAAACCAGCGGCCCGTTGTAGGACCTGCGGATACCCAAGCCCGGCAAGCTGAAACCGCCACCCCTTCTCCAAACACCTGGTCACAGGTTGTGAAGAAGGGGAAGAAGGCTAAAAAGCCCGCCCCAACACAGGTGTCAGCGGCACATGCCCCGAAGACGGCTCCGAAGCCGAGAAAATTCACCGCGCCCAAATCTGCGGCGGTTGTGGTCACCCTCAAGCCGGGTGCTGAAACCGATTATAAATCGATAATGGGGATAGCCACAACCATAAAGTTGGCGGAATTGGGCGTGGAGAGTGTTAAAGTAAGGAGCACAGCGGCTGGCGCCCGCCTTATTGAGATTCCTGGGGCCGACAGCGGTGTGATGGCGGATAACCTCGCCGAAAAGCTCAGGAGCCTTGTCGGCAATTTGGCGGACGTCCATAGGCCATTTAAAACGGCTGATGTCAGAATCTCCGGACTCGACGAATCTATAACGCCGGAGGCCGTCCAAGCGGCAATAGCCGCGAAGGGAGGTTGCCCGCCGGCGCAAATAAGGTTGGGTAAGATCAGAATGGCAGCCAACCAAACTGGATCAATCATCGCAGTATGCCCCGTAACAGTAGCCAATGCTGTGATCGCTGCTGGACGGCTCTTGGTGGGATGGTCGTCGGCCCGCGTGGAGGCCCTAGACCCGCTCCCGATGAGGTGCTACCGGTGCATGGGGACGGGACATACCAGAGCACTCTGCCCCTCACCAGTAGACAGGAGCGGGTTATGTTACCGATGTGGCAAAACAGGTCACAAAGTGACGGAATGCGAGGCCGAAAGACCGTGGTGCGCGGTATGTCACCACGCCAAGTTGCCGGCCAGTCATGTGATGGGGGGACAGTCATGCACCCCCCCCACTCAGAAGGGGAAGGGCAGCTCCCGCAGGAGCCCGGTCGGCCATAGGAACACAGGAGGCCACCGAACAAAGAGTGCCCCAGGCCAGCAGTGAGGAACAAAGTATGGACCACTAATGCCAGCACACCAGGGACAACAACTCCTGGAAGTGCTGCAATGCAATATTAACCACTCCGCCAGAGCACAGGACCTGCTCGCACAACATATAGCGGAGTGGGGCATTAGCGCAACTGTTGTGGCAGAGCCATACTTTGTCCCTCCCCAGCCTAACTGGGTTGGAGACACAAGTGGACTGGTGGCGGTGATGGCACCACCGATGGGTAAGCACCCTCCACTCTCCAAAGTGGAATGCGGGCCGGGTTACGCAGCGGCCAAATGGGGAGACATCGTGATAATCGCGGTGTATTTCTCCCCCAATCGGCCGCTGTTTGCCTTTGAACAATTCCTGGAGAGGCTCGGTAGGGTGGTTAGGAGAGCGGCAACGGCTCCGACAATGGTGCTTGGGGATTTCAACGCCAAAAGTGCGGCGTGGGGATCTCCGACCACGGATTTGCGAGGCGAGGCCCTCAGGGACTGGGCGGTGACGATGGGCCTGGAGGTGGTCAACCAGGGCAACGCCAATACATGTGTGCGCCAGCAGGGGGGGTCCATTGTGGACGTAACGTTCGCAACCCCTGCAGTAAAGGCGCGTACCACAGGTTGGCGGGTCCTGGAGGACGTGGAGACCCTCTCAGACCACCTGTACATCAGGATGAGGGTCTCCAAATCGCAGCCGGCTCCGCCGGGCGTCTCTGTGGGTCAAGATAGAGGAGAGAGCCAGTTCCCTAAGTGGAGCCTGTGCAGCCTCGATAGGGACCGGGCGGAGGAGGCGGCGATGGTAGAGGTGTGGCGGGCTCCCCCGCCAGACCGGGCCCTAGATGTAGAGGTGAGGGCCTCCCAATTTCGCGCGTCGCTCACCACGGTGTGCGACGCGGCAATGCGGCGCGCGGGACGACCGGTGGCCAAGAAAAGGGTGTACTGGTGGACGGAGGAGGTTGCGGCCCTCCGTGTCGCCAGCAACAGTGCGCGTCGGGCGTACACCCGGTGCAGGCGGCGTAGGGCCCATACGGCGGGCGAGGAAGAGCTCCTGCATGGGGCTCTCAAGGAGGCCAAGGCGGCCCTGTCCACAGCAATAGCCAAGGCCAAGGACTCGGCACATCAGGATTTCTTGGCCACCCTGGACAGGGACCCATGGGGGCGGCCCTACAAAGTCGTCCGTAATAAAATGCGGCACGCCCCTGGCATAGACTCTTTGGAGCCGGAGCTCCTCAATAGAGTCGTGGGGGACTTGTTTCCGCCGGCGCCGGTGTTCGCCCCGCCGTGCATGGCTGTACCTGCCCAGGAGCCGGAGGAGCCGGTCGTTGTGCCGCCAGTGACGGACGGTGAAATGGGCTGGGCGATCCACCGTCTTAGGGCGTGTAAAAAGGCCCCGGGCCCCGACGGTGTGCCTGGCCGAATCATGTCGGTGGCGCTAATACACCTCGGGAACCGCCTCAAAGACCTGTTTGACGATTGTCTAGAGGTGGGACGGTTTCCGAGGTGCTGGAAAGAGGGAAGGCTTTGCCTCCTCCGAAAGGACAGTCGTCCGGCTGACTCTCCTTCCGGTTGGAGGCCAATAGTCCTGTTGGATGAGTCCGGGAAGATGCTCGAGCGCATTATCGCTTCCCGGATCATCCAGCACCTAGAGGGCGAAGGCCCCAATATATCCGACCGCCAGTTTGGCTTCAGGTCTGGGCGGTCCTCTATGGACGCTTTAGAGGCCCTACGGGCGTACTGTGACGGAGCGACGCGGCAAAGGGAGGGAGTGGTAGCAGTGTCTATTGACATCGCCAACGCGTTCGGCTCCCTCCCATACTCCGTAATCGTGGAGGCGCTTCGTTACCACAGAGTGCCCGTCTACTTGCGGAGGGTGGTAGAGCACTACCTGACGCAACGGGTAGTGCTCTACGAAGAACAGGGTGGGCGGCGGCGGGAGCGGACAGTAGCCTGCGGGGTCCCTCAAGGTTCCGTGCTCGGGCCCCTCTTATGGAACATTGGTTTCGATTGGGCCATAAGAGGGCTACTACTCCCCCGAACGACCATCATCTGTTATGCAGACGACACAATGGTGGCCGTCCGGGGAGCGAAGTTGGAGGAGGCCCTGCGGAGGGCGGCGGTCGCAGCGGACCTCATGGTCACCCGAATAGGGCTGCTGGGATTGAGGGTGGCCCTCCCCAAAACGGAGGCTATAGTGTTTGGAGGGAGGGGCTGGCGGCCGCCTGCGGCGACCGTCATCCCAGTGGGAGGAGAATCGGTCCAGGTGAAGGCCCACATCAAGTATCTGGGCATCCATCTGGACCGCAGGTGGGACTTCAGGGAGCACTTCCGCCAACTTGCTCCCCGAGTCGTAGCGGCGGCATCGGCATTGGGCAGATTACTGCCAAACGTGGGAGGGCCAAGCACAGCGTGCCGCGGCTTGTATGCGGGGGTCGCCCGTAGTATGGCCCTGTATGGCGCACCGATCTGGGCCGACCGACTCGGTGCGGCAAACAGGGACCTCCTTAGAAGGCCGCAGAGGGTGGTGGCCATTCGTGTGGTTAGGGCCTACTGCACTGTGGCGAGGGCGGCGGCATGTGCCTTGGCGGGCACCCTGCCCTGGGAACTAGACGCCCAGGTACTCGCTGAGGCACATAGGGAGCGGGTTAGGCGCAGGGCCCTCAATCAGTTCCCTGCTCCCGAAGAGCTAAGGGAGGAGCGCCGCCAGGCGCAGATGAGAATGAGGGACCGGTGGAAAAACGACCTGGAGGACTCCCCCTATGGAGTCCGCACCATAGGGGCACTCCTCCCGTCGTTTGACCACTGGGTAGAGAGGACCCACGGCAAGGTCGGGTTTAGGCTAGCGCAGGTAATGACCGGACACGGATGCTTCGGTCATTACCTGCACAATATAGGGAGGGAGGCCAGCCCGGCTTGCCATGAGTGCGGCGACCCAGACGACACGGCCCAGCATACCCTAGAGGTGTGCAGTCACTGGGACGCCGAGCGCCGTGCCATGGCTGGGGTCCTCGGAGTGGGCGACCTCTCGCTTCGCAGCGTCGTAGCAGCCATGCTGAGGAGCGAGAGATCTTGGGAGGCAGTGGCCTCCTTCTGCGAGACCATCATCGCACAGAAGGAGGCCGCGGAGCGGGAGCGCGAAGATAGGGCAGATGCGCATCCGCTCCGGCGCAGACGGAGGGGGAGGAGACGGGCGCAGTTCGGTGCTCGCCTAAACCCCTAGTGGAGTGTGGGTGAGGGGCCCACAATGATAGACTCCACACGTCTGGGGGAGGGGTCGTAGCGTGTCCCGATCCCTCCCTCCTTTGGCGCGGGAGCCCCGGCGGGAGCTGGGGCCGCCGGGGGGCGTCGTGGTGAAATGTTTGCGACCCCATGGCGCCCCCACTAACGGCCGTGAGGAGAACCGCCGGTGTGGTTTTAGTGGGTAGGCCCTTCCTTCTGAGGGGAGAGCCCCACATAACCCCCCCATTTGGCTTCCCTACGCCAGGGGGGTATGCGTAACGCATTTCCACACCGTCAAAAAAAAAAAAAAAAAATAAGGTTAGGTTGGGGTCTAACGACGACCTGGCAATGACAAGGACACCGATGCAGAACGAAATGGCGGTGGTGGCGGGCGCCCGGATGGCGCACACCAATCCATCTAATAAAGGTGAGAGCGCGCATTCAACGCTACCCCAACTGCGTGTTAGACTGACGCGCCTTGAAAATGTAGGCACCAAAGTGCTCGAAGCGAGCTCGTCACGAAAAGATGACGAAACCGAGACAATTAATGATATGGAGAGTGTTGTGAGTATACGTGGCCCTGCTACACAGACCCGGCTATCGGATACAGACTCCTCGGCCGCCAGCATGGTGACAGTGGCCTCGAAGGAGGTGGCGACCGTTGACGGCGGAGAGACCGAGAAGGAGGTCTTCCGTCCTCGCATGTCCCTGGCGCGGCCACCTGTGCCAGGGGATGGCGAAGGCCACGCCGTGATCCAGATTCCGACGAGGGAAGCGGTCAGCGTTTTAACACGCGACCGCTGCGGCCGCTTCGCGCGGCGTGGAACGGCAGCGGGAGGCGGAGAGGTTCGCGAGTTGGGGGATAGCGCGGGCACCTCCAAGGACCCCGCCCAGGAAGCCGAGCTGCGCACACCGGTCGCCACAAAGGCGCTTGGAACAAGCTCTGGGGCTTCTATGGCAAGTTCGTCATGGAAAGACGACAAAACCAACTCAACCAACAATACGGAGGGGGCTGTGAGTATGCATGCCCCTGATACACGCACCCGGCTGTCAGAATCAGACTCCTCGGTCACCAGTATGGTGACGGCAGCCTCGAAGGAGTCTTACCGAAATAAATTGTGGCAGAAGGGTGAGAAGAGGCCCGCCTCATTGCTTTCCTCAGAGTCAGAGAGCGATGTTGGTGCACAACCAGATGAGAGCGGGAATGGCTCCCCTACCCAGGTGTCACAAAGAAAGTGGCTCAAACTGACGCCTAAGAGGGGCAGGGGTCGGCCACCCAAGACGGGCCAATATGTAGGCCTCCATAAATACCAGAGGGAGCTAAGCGACGAGAAGGCGAAGGAGCAGCACCTTCATGCGGAGGAGGAGCTGGAGGCATACAATCTTTCAGCCCAAATTGAAAACGAGGAGAGAGCCGCTCGTCTTAGAAGTCACCAGCCACTCCTCCATAACGAAGAGAATGTGCAAACTTCTGTTACTCTGGGAGCTACGATCCAGGAGGCGCTCAATGTGGTGGTCCGAGTTGCCGATAAGTCCGGTAATATGAAAGGCACATTCGTAAAGGCGCTTAAAGTTGCTGCTGACTCAATAAAAACGGCTGTTGCGGAGTTGCGAAGCCTAAATGTGACCGAAGAAGTGGCCCGGCTGGAAGCAGCCAACATACAACTTTCACGCCAACTAGCGGAACTGCGCCAAGAGGTCTCCAAACTGAGAAACCAGCCTAAGACGACCGAGCCCGACATCCGAAAACTCATCGATGAAGTTTCACGCTCTAACCGAGAGCAGTTTAGCATTATGCTGAACGCCTGGTTGGAAGACATTGAAAGCCGTCTCTTGCCGGAGCCACGACTGCGGCCCCCGCTGGCTGCCGATCGGAGAACAGCGCAACCTGCAGCCAATGGGCCTCTCACCCGGAACGACAAGGTTTCTCCAGCTGCCAACTCGGAATTGGCAGCTACTGGGTCCTCCAGTGCCGACGTAGCTACTACTCTCACTGCAAACGACGACATTGCAATTGAGCCCAACCCTAAGCGGAGAAGGGTAAAACGAGGTAGCCTTGCTGCACAAGAAACCGCCGCCGCGAAACAAACACCTACTCCGCCGGCTGCGGTAAATACCCCGCGTGAGCCCTGGAACAAGGTGGCAGGTAAGAAAGCTCAGAAAGCAAAGAAAAAGTTGGTCGGGTCTTCAAAGGTGACCAAAGAGCCGAAGCGGAAAGGAGACGCTCGCAATCTTCGCACCCCCCGCTCAGCGGCCGTAGTGATCACTCTGCAGCCGGGCGCCGAAGACCGCGGAGTGACCTACAAAAAAGTCCTGGCGGAGGCCAGAGCCAAGGTCCAGCTCAAGGACCTTGATATTTTAGGAGGAGTGCGGTTCAGGCAGGCAGCCACTGGCGCCTGCATCCTCGAGGTTCCCGGAGCGGCAAGCGGTGACAAAGCTGATAAGCTAGCCACTGCTATCAGGGAGCAGCTCAGCGGAGAGGACGTGCGGGTGGCTAGACCCACAAAGACGGCAGAGATCCGCGTCTCAGGCCTGGATGAGTCAGTGTTTGCCGAAGAAGTCGTGACTGCAATCGCTGAGGCTGGCGAATGTCACAAAGACGCGGTGAAGGCTGGCGAGGTACGCCGGGGCTTCGACAACCTTGGCACTATTTGGGTGCGCTGCCCGATCCCAGCAGCAAAGAAAGTGGCGAAGGGCGGTCGCTTACTGGTGGGCTGGGTCTCTGCCCAAGTTAAATTGCTGGAGCAGAGGCCCCTACGCTGCTTTCGCTGCTTCGAAAGTGGGCACATCCGGGCTCAGTGCCAGTCGGAGGTAGACCGAAGCGAACTCTGCTTCCAGTGCGGTAAATCTGGTCACAAGGCGGCTCAGTGCTCAGCAGCGGCGCACTGCACAGGGTGCGCGGCAGCAGGGAAATCCGCTGCCCACAGGATGGGCAGCAAAGCGTGTTCCGCACCCAAAGCTGCCAAAAAAGGGAAGAGGACGAAAGCTGGTGATGGCCTCCGGGCCCCCTCACAGCCTGTCCAGTCACCCCTCCACACGGAGGCTGAAACCGAGGAGGCTGGCTCAATTGTTATCAACTGATGGCAGCCGTCAAATTCCTCCAGGGGAACCTCAACCACTGCGCTAGGGCTCAGGACCTTCTGTTTCAGAGCATGGCGCAGTGGTTAATTCACATTGGGGTGATGGCGGAGCCATACTCGGTTCCTCCCCAAGACGATTGGGTTGGGGACCTGGACGGCACGGTGGCCCTCGTGACGCGGCGCGCAGCCGGCTCTTGCCCGTTCAAGAACATCATCAGGGGTCACGGCTTTGTCGCGGCGACTTGTGGGGAACTGGCTGTGGTGGGCATTTACTTCTCCCCGAATAAAACCCTGGCGGACTTCGAGCAGTTCCTTGCGCAGGTGGGGGCTCTGATCGGTCGATTGCACCCTGCCCCAGTCATCGTTGCAGGAGACTGGAATGCGAAGTCCGTTGAGTGGGGAAGTCCGGCAACAGACGCCAAGGGCCACGCTCTATTCCGCTGGTCAGTCGCCTCAAATCTGTCGGTTATGAACACAGGAACGGCAAACACGTGCGTGCGCCAACAGGGTGGCTCTATAGTAGACGTCACGTTTGCTGGATGTGCACTGGCGCGCCGTGTTCAGGGTTGGGAGGTGATGGTGGGCGTGGAGACCCTGTCGGACCACCGGTATATCCGGTTCGAAGTGTCCGGTCCCCCGTCATCTTCGCCCAACTCAAGCCGGAGTGGCCCAGCCGAGGCCGGCCCGCGGTGGGCAATTAAAAAACTCGACCGGGAGGCGCTGGAGCTGGCGGCGATGGTGCGGGCGTGGGCACCCACACCAGAGGCGCCCATAAGCATCGAGGACGAAGCGCGATGGTTCCAGGAGGGCATGACAGAGGTGTGCGATGCCGCGATGCCGCGGGTAAAGGCCAGACCTCCCAAGCGCTGTGTGTATTGGTGGTCCACACAGCTCACACAGTTACGCGACGAGTGCGTGGCTGCGAGACGCCAATATACACGGCACAGACGGCGCGCGCACCGCGATCCATTAGTGGAAACAGAGCTGTACTCGCTGTACAAAGACACGAAAAAGGCACTAACAGCTGCCATCAGTAGAGCCATCGAGCGGTCCCGCGAGGAGTTCCTGGAGACCCTCAATAGAGACCCGTGGGGGAGGCCGTACAAGCTGGTGAGGCAAAAGCTTCGGCCTTGGACGCCCCCACTAACACAGAGTCTCCAGCCCCAACTCCTGGACACAGTGGTTGCAGATCTGTTTCCGCACAGAGTGGCCCCTGAACCACCGGCTATGGCACCACCACCTGGAGACAGGCAGGAGGAGGCCGATGTGCCGCCCGTCACTGAAGGCGAGATGGGTGCTGCAGTATTGCGACTGCGGACCAAAAATACTGCACCAGGACCTGATGGCATCCCTGGACGGGCTTGGGCTCTGGCCATGGACGCCCTAGAGCTGAGGTTGAGACGACTTTTCAGCGCCTGTTTGGAGCAGTCTCGTTTCCCCAGCACGTGGAAGGTGGGCCGACTGGTCCTGCTTAAGAAGGAAGGGCGTCCTACGGATTCTCCGTCGGCCTACCGCCCGATTGTGTTGCTTGATGAGGTGGGCAAGCTCTTTGAGCGAATTATCGCAAACCGCCTCATCAAGCACCTCGATAGGGAAGGCCCAGACCTGGCTGACAGCCAGTACGGCTTTCGCAGCGGCCGCTCCACCGTCCACGCGATCCTTCGGGTAAAGGAACTGGCGAATAAGGCCGTGGCGCGGGGTGAGGTAGTCTTAGCGGTGTCCCTGGACATCGCTAACGCCTTCAATACCCTCCCCTGGCCCTGCATAATCGAGGCGCTCTCATTCCACCAAGTGCCCAAACACCTCCAGAGAATTATAGAGGCCTATCTCTCTGAGAGGTTCGTTTCTTTTCCTGGGCAAGAGGAGTGGGGCCAGCGGCAGATGGTATGCGGTGTTCCACAGGGGTCAGTCCTTGGACCGCTCTTGTGGAACATCGGGTATGACTGGGTGCTGCGTGGAGCGAATCTGCGAGGAGTGGACGTCACCTGTTACGCAGATGATACGCTGGTGACAGCCCGTGGCGGGTCATTTAGGGACGCCTGCGTGCTAGCGACAGCAGGTGTCGCCCACGTGGTGGGCCGAATAAGACGGCTTGGGTTGGAGGTCGCTCTAAACAAATCCGAGGCCATCTGTTTTCATGGCCCTCGGAAAGCACCTCCAGCCGGTGCGCACATCGTAGTGGGAGGTGTCCGGATCGCTGTCGAGTCGACGATGCGGTACCTTGGCATTGTCCTCGACAGTCGGTGGACATTCCGGGCGCACTTTCAGCGCTTAGCACCCAAACTAGTGGGCACGGCGGCTGCTCTTGGGCGGATACTCCCCAACCTGGGCGGGCCTAGGGCCTCTTGCCGATACTTATACATGGGCGTCGTACGATCGATGGCCCTGTACGGAGCCCCAGTGTGGGCCGACGCCCTTGACCGTCACAATACCCCCCAACTGCGGCAATCGCAGAGGGTGATGGCGACAAGGGTGATACGGGGCTATCGATCGATCTCCGCAGAGGCAGCATGCCTGCTGGCCGGGTCGCTCCCGTGGGACCTGGACGCGAGAGCCCTTGCGTCAGCCTTTTTCTGGCGCGAGGAGGCGCGAGCCCGTGACTTCTGGCCAGCACCACAGGAGGTCTCAGCCAAGCGGGAGGAGTTCCGTCGCGAGGCGATCGTAGAGTGGGGGATGAGGCTGGCGCATCCAAGCGCAGGCATCCGCACGGTGGAAGCGATTCGGCCAGTTCTACCGCAGTGGCTGGAACGGGAGCATGGCGCACTCACCTTCCGGTTAGTGCAAGTGCTTTCCGGGCACGGCTGCTTTGGGAGGTACCTGCACATTATCGCCGGAAGAGAGACAACCGAAGTGTGCCATGAGTGCGGGTGCACGCAAGACACAGCGCAGCACACCCTGGAGGCATGTCCGGCCTGGACGCAGCAGCGAGCCAGCCTGACGGCGTGCGTGGGAAACGACCTGTCGCTGCCAGCAGTGGTCAGATCCATGGTTGACAGCGACAGGGCGTGGCAGGCGGTGCTCTCCTTCTGTGAGGAGGTGATGCGACAGAAGGAGACCGCGGAGCGGGCCAGGGAGGACGACGCAGCAGCCGACCAACGGCGCCGCAGGCGTGTTGGGCGCAGACGGCTGGCGCATGATCGCCGCCTGCCCCCGTAAAGAGGATCTCCGGGTGACAGTCACGGGGACGTCTGTCACCCGCTGGAGGAGATCCTCGGGATGGAAGGCGTGTCTGGTGTCCGGGCACGCCCCCTAGTGGCACAAGGGGGAAATGCAAACCCCCCGAAGACGGGTCCACAATAATGGACAGCTGCTGGCGGAGTCACGGTAGTATGCGAAAGCGTTCCCGTGGCTCCACCGTAGGCAGCGTGAAGGACACTCCAGGTTTTTTAGTCGGTATGAATCCGACATATCCACCGCGTCTCCCCGTGGCGCGGTGGAATCTTTCGAAGATTTTTCCTGGGAAAAAAAAAAAAAAAGGTTAGGTTGGGGTGGGGTCCCTCCCGACTAGAGGTGTGCGCCGATCAAAAAATTGTCGGCGGCGGCGTCCGGCGAAATTTTCACCGGCGGCGGCGGCGTAATCGGCGTGAAATCGGCGTGGAGCAAAATTTGCTAGGTTGATTAAAAGTAAAACGAAATATCCTTGTAAATCAACTTTTATTATCAAATTAGAGCATGTTTCACATGAAATCAACAATATAAAATATTTTAAACAACATTTTAATAAAGAAACATATGTAATTAAAACTTTTACAGTCAAACAATCCTTAACATACCTAAATAGAAAAAAATAATTAAATCACAATAATAAGACTAGTATAATTCTTAATCAGTCAAATCAAATCACATCACAAGCAAATTTTTGGTAATTCTGATGAAATTGGAATCATATATATCTCGTTCGAATCAGTTTGTCCAATAATTAAGAGCTACCCTTTTTTGATTTAGAGTAATTATCATGTATGAATATTATTTTATTTACACGAGATGGGTGAAGACGGGATCTTTTCGCGTTCAAAGTCAATCCCGCTATAGAAAATACACGTTCGCTGGGTGTGCTCGTTGCAGGAATTGACAATATGGCTCTGGCAGTCGCATACAGCCATGGATATACGCTCTTGCGCTGTTCCCAATATTGAAGGATCCCATGTGTGACATCATTGGCTGATGCACTGCAGAAATACTTCCATGCCTCTGACTCTACGGGTGATGTGAAAGTCGAAGTCTCTTCACTGTATTTATTAGCTAAGCTTAGAAGCATTGCTTCTGAGGCCTGAGACGTTGAGGGCTGCTGCATTTGAAGCTGCACTGAAGTTGAGTCAACATCTTTTAATTGCAAATCATTGGCCACATAATTTGCAATAAAATCAGGCCTTGTCATGATGCGGGATTCTAGATACAAATCGATTGTTTTCAGCTTTTGAAACCGGGGATCCAGCAACGACGATGCGATCAATGTATCAGTTATTGGAAATCTGTAATCCAGTCGATCTAACATCCTCTTTTTCAGAGCCGTTATAGCGATCAATTCACGATCTTCAGTCTTCCTCAAAATATCTTCGATTTCATTTCTCAGAACTAGCGCCACGTTTATTGTGCAATTCAAATCAGAGCTTAATATTTCCACTGCAGTACGAATTTTCTTTAAAACTTGAATTAACTGTTGCATTATATGCCATTCCGCGTCGGTCACTTTCAAGTGATTTTTTGAAATTTTGCCCAAAAGGTTATTTACTGGTCCTTTATTGTTGGGATGGGACAAGCTCTCTAACATTGTCAGCAAGCTGTGCCAACGGGTTTTGCTTTCTGTTTTAATAGTTTGAGTAGTCTTAGCATATGTCGTTGCTGAACGACGCGATTCTTCTTCATTCTCATCAGTATCGTCGTCATCACTGTTGGACTCAGAGTCACCACCATCATACATATTGGGGTCTTGTAGTGATGTCAATATTAGCCGTTGTTCTTTTTCGGCTTCTTGTTCAAATTTTGCAATTTTTTTAGATTTCTGTATTAATGCTTGCAAAGATTCAACAGTAGCAATCCCATCCACCATTACAAGATTATGCAGTCCATGTCCAAGACAAAAATGACTGGTGACATCATCAATCAAAGTAGCCGCTTTTTTGACATTAGAACCCGAGTCTGTTACGAGAAATACTTGATTTTTTATCAATCCGAAACGCTCTCTCACAGCTTGAATTTCCTCTTTTATTCTTTCACCAGTCTTTTTTTCAAGAATGAGGATAGTATCCAGGGTAAACCGATATAAGGCCATATTTTCTGAAAAGAAAAAATGTTTTAATATATTATTGCCACACATAGTTTTTAATTTTTTTAAACAAACAGAAAAAGTGACCTAAAAATAGCATGTGGCACTGAAAACTTCTTTACACATGTGCGAGCAAAAACTATTTTTTTATCGAAAAAGTGGAAGATAACGTGAAATATAAAGGTAATGGTACATAAAATCACCACGTGTATAATGCCCTCTCTCTACTAACTAATAACTTACCATCAAGATAGTGCAGTGTAAACGTGATATAGTTTCGGCGACGATACGAGTCACTCCACAAATCCGTGGTCATTGCAACGTGTTGGCCTGCTTTCGATGTTTCACGTTTTACTTCGTAAAGCAATGAATCGTACACATCTTGCAATGCATCACGAGAAATTGTTGTTCTTGTTGGTAGATCTTCTGAAGCAACAATGACGCCATATTTCTGAAAAAAATAGAAGTGATTATTATAATATATGCATGTAAACGCATTCTTGTACATAATAACAAATCATATACTAAATAGAAGTTATTATTACAATGTATAAATGCTTTCTTGTACATAATGCCAAATCATATACTGGCAATAATGTTTGATTCATATACAGATACAGTATACAGACCGATAATTCAGACGATAGAAAATATTATTACAAAGTTAATAGGATGACTTACTTGGAAAAACTCTGTCATTCCTTCATCTGCAACTGAGTCAAAGGGCATCAGGGATCGACAAAACCATATAGCTAGATCTCTTGCAAGTAACCACTTATGATTAGCTGCTGTATTAGTTGATGGGCGCGGTCTTGGTGTGAAGAACGTTTTTATGTTTGCTATGGCTTTCTTTTCCTTTTCCGCATCACTAATATTGTGTTCTTCTTTTAAATGGCGAATCAAATTTCCCGTGCTCACACTGCTACTGTATGATTTTATTTTTACCCTGTAACAATTTTTTATTCGTTATTGCTTCCATAATCTAAGCATTCAAACGTTTTATTTATTATTTTATAAAACAACGCAATACGAGGGCTGCTATTTATATATCCGGAAACCGGGATTACAATCTTCTTAAATAGCATATTTGACCGCCATGGTAAAATTTGAACTTTTTTAAGTATATAAGGTATATTTTTTCTTCCTTATTAACGCTCGTGTTTTGTTTTTGACGGGTTTTAAATGTCATCTCGCAGCAAGAATGGAACTCACTCGTGAAAATATTCGTGCTATGATTTATTATGATTTTCGGCGTGGTTTAACGCAACAACAGTGCATAGATCAACTAACTTCAACTTTTGGTGATGAAGCCCCATCTAAAACTACTGTGTATCACTGGTTTAGTGAGTTCAATCGTGGACGTAGTATGCTTACGGACGAAGTTAAGGCAGGTCGCCCGAAATCGGTCGTTGTACAACAAAATATCGAGGCTGTGCGAAAACTTATAATGGACGACCGACATGTTACGTACCGCGAGATAGAGGCGACTCTGGGTATTTCTATGACCAGCATTAATAGCATATTACATAATTATTTGGCTGTAAAAAAAATTTGTTCGCGTTGGATACCCCACAACTTAACAAATGAGCAAAAACATGCTCGCGTCGAATGGTGCAATAAAATGTTAAAAAAATATAACCGTGGTGACTCAAAAGCCGTTTATAACATCTATACAGGTGACGAATCCTGGATCTATGCATACGATCCCGAAACGAAGCAACAATCAACGGTATGGGTGTTTCAAAATGAGCCGAACCCTACGAAAGTTACTCGTGCAAAAAGTACATTGAAACAAATGGTGGCCTGCTTCTTCGGTATTAATGGCCATGTAGCTACAGTGCCACTAGAAAACCGTAGAACGGTTAATTCAGAGTGGTACACGACCATTTGCTTACCGGAAGTATTTGAACAAATTCGTAAAACTAACCAGCGACGAAGAATCATTCTTCATCATGACAATGCCAGCTGTCATACGTCACGCGAAACAACTCTATTTTTGGAGGGTCAAAATGTGGAATTAACGGGTCATCCGCCGTACAGCCCTGACTTGGCACCCAACGATTTTTATTTATTTCCAAATATAAAGAATAAATTACGCGGTCAACGATTTTCGACCGCTGAAGATGCTGTCGACGCATTCAAACAACACGTTATGGAGGTACCTCAGGCGGAGTGGCAGAAGTGCTTTAAAAATTGGTTCACGCGAATGCAAAAGTGCATAGATCATCAAGGGGAATACTTTGAAAAACAATAAAACTATTTTCAGCCGTGTACGTTTGTTTGTTTTTTTGTTTCCGGATATATAAGTAGCAACCCTCGTACTTACAAGCCAAATAGAGTGCTTGAATCTTGATTTTGTGCATTGTTTAAACAAATTTCACAAAACACTTGATCGGTTAGCACGTGCTTCTTTTTATTATCTTTTTCCCACACAAGTTTGCCAAAATGCTTCCAGCAACTACTATTTTTTTTTGATTTGCAATACAAAGTCTGTATTTTAAAATCACAAACTTTTTGATTTCTGACCGATACATCGTCACTTTCGTCCGCCATATCTGACAAACGACACTCGCACACAGTTACACCGTTGAACTATCACTAACCGATAATAAGAACAATTCGGTTCATCTCCTCTCCCCCACCGCAAAATACCATACGCTCTTACACGCTTTGGCGCGCTACCTGTCCTGAGTTTTGGGCTTTGGGTTTTTCCTCATGCTGCAGCTGCACTGCACTGCACTCATTAACAGTAGTAGCATAAAGATGTTGTAAAAATAACACGTGCACGCACATAATAAACGCCAAATACTAAAAGAGCTGTACTTATTAACAGTAAGTAGTATAAATCATAAAGATATTATATAAATAACACGCGCACATAGAGTATGTCAAATGCATCGTGTCACCACTGTCACCTAGGATGGGGCTGATTTATTATATCCATCTCTTTTTTTCGTATGGTATATTATGAGATAGATATATAATCAGCCCCATACCCGAGGGGCGCGGGCGCAACTCGCTTGACAGACTCTAACAAACTCCAAATACTAAAAGCTAAATGTTGTTGATTTTGCAATGAACAAAATGTTAATGAGATATGATTATTCAAAAATATATAACACGATGTATTTCTCAGTATGTACTTGTAATTTGGATAAGAAAATCATTTATCATAAAAAATTGGCCACGCCGATTTTACGCCGGTCAACATCATCGGCGGCGGCGGCGTGGAAAAATTGTCGGCGGCGGCGGCGCGGCGGCGCGGCGCACACCTCTACTCCCGACGTGCTGCCACCTTGTCGTGGTGGGGGGGCTTGCGTGTTCCTGTGATCCCCGAGGCTATACCGGACAGGGCTACCCATACCGGAAAGGCGAGGGGGGAGGGACCAGACAAAGAGCGGCACACCCCGGCGGGGCCTGCAGAGGCCTGCCTGAGGTGGTTCTCCTCGCGTCCCTCTGACTGAGCAGAGGGCGCAGAGGAGGAACCGAGCAGTGGTTTACCCGTAAATGGGTAACCGAGGGTAGTTCCTACACTGGGAACTACCGATAGGGGAGTCTACGCCAGCTCTCCTCAAATCCCGGAACCCGCTGTGTTGTCCCAACGACCCCCAGTACAGGCGTTAATGGGGTACGGGTGGCACAGCGGACCGGAGGGCTTGCCTTAATTGGCCGGGTTTGGATTGGTCGGGTTACCCAGGTACAGGGGGCACTGCCTGGGTGGACCGTTTTTTCCCCCATACTCGTGGGAATCAAAACCAATATGTCAAACCCAAAAACAGTAGGAATAGGCTTAGATATAAGTTTAGCTTTAAGTGAGGCGGCGACCGTCGACGGCACAGAGGCCGAGAAGGAAATCTTCCGGCCCCGCACATCGTTGGCGCGGTCACCTGTACGAGGATATGGCGAAAATTTCTACGCCGACTACCCAAGTCCACGAATTGACTTGAACTCAGCCGCAATTCAAATCCCGGCTAAGGAAGCGGCCAGCGTCCCTACACGCGACCGCCAAGGCCGCTTCACGCGTCGTAAGACGACGGAGGAGGGGGGAGAAGCCCGCGAGATAGGAGTGAGAGACGAGGGCACCACCTCTAAGGACTCCGCCCAAAGAGTGGAGCTGCGTGCACCGATCGTGGTGCGAGAGGGTGGGCGCGAGGCCAAATTTGAGCGGGTCGCGCAGGTTCTCCTCACCCGGCTGGACGAGCGGATCCTAGTACGTGGGGATTCCGCACAGGATACGGACGACAGCATGTATACTGTGCGGTCCTCCTACTCATCACCAGCGACCTCCCCAAGTCGCCAGAGTACGGACCTGCCACCGCCAAAATTTGGACAAAAAGTGAAAGGAAAGGCTCGCCCAAGGACGCAGACACCTTTTAAGCCCGTAGGCGCAGCGGGAGGGTGTAAATCACCGAACTCCCCAATGCTTCAATCGGATGCGGAGGAGGCAGTTGAGCACGAGGCAGAAAGAGTAGAGGCCTGCCCGACCAACACAGAAAAGGAGCTGGGTCCACCTGATATGGATTGCCCAACAACGAGCGGTCGGATGTGGCGGAACAGCCGTAAGAGGCCGCGCCACTCCAGCTCCCAGTCGGGATCTAGCGGGAACGACTCCTGTCCGTCCACCGCAAGTGAGGGCTCGTCGCAGGCCTCAAAAGGAAGAGGAAGAGGCCGGCCCCCCACCACGGGGAAATATGTTGGCTTGGCCAAGGCTAAGGAGGCGTACAATCGCGCCTTGCATGAAGAGATCCGCCTCGAGGCGGAGAGAGAGTTAGAAGAAATGCACATCAGAACCCGACAAGGGTTCTCTAAGTGCACTCCCTCTCCGCCTGGGCCGCATCATGAGGCCACAAAAGAACTTGGGCAGCAGGTGGCAGACAGTGTGGCTGTCATTCAAAAAGTGGCGGCCACCTCAAAAAACTTGAAGGGCGGGTACATCCGGTGCCTAAAAGACGCCGCGTCCGCTATATCGGATGCGTTTGCTGTACTTAGCAAACGCACTGTTTCCGAGGAAACAGCGCGGCTGCAAGCCGATAACGACAGGCTTAGGAAAGAAATGGCAAGTTTACGGAAGGAGATGGCCGAAATAAAGACTCAAATGGAGGGGATGCGGAAGCAGGGTGGACCTGCATCATCGCCACCCAGAAGCAACGAAGAAGTGCAGCCCCCTGCGCTGCCCAACCCCAGGGAACAGGCCACCCCTTCTATCACAATAACGGAGATCTGTCGAGTGGTCATGGCCCAGGTCGGGACCTATCTGGACGCCCACATTGCCAAAATCACCGACAGACTTCTCCCGGAGAAGAGGGTGCGGCCCCTGCCGGTTACCCGGAACCAAAGTGGTGAGGGAACAGAGTTGGAGGCTGGCTTGGCCCCCGCACTTGCTCCTCCGGGAGACCGGGCCCTTCCCAGCGCATCTGATAGCGGGCCATCCTACTCCGGTGCCGTAAAGCGACACAAAAAACAAAGCCGAAAGGGAGGTTTCTCCGGGAACATCCCTGCCCCGGGGAAAACGGGCCCCGAAATAACTGCGCCTGCGTCTACGCCTGCTACGCCGAGGGAGCCCTGGACCAAGGTGGGCAAAACAAAGAAAAAGGAGAAGGAGGCCGGCCCTACCAATCTGGCAGCCCAAGGAAAAAAGGCACGAAAGCTGCGCCTACCCCAGTCAACGGCAGTAGTTTTCACGCTACTAGAGCCCAATGCCGATACTAGCGAGAGGGAATGGTACGCAGCCATCATTGGAGAGGCCAAAAGGCAAATAGACCTCGACGAGCTGGGGATCTCGGGTGTTCGGGTCCGAAGGACCGCGACGAATGCCCGCATATTCGAAATTCCCGGCGACGAGAGCGGCGAAAAGGCCGACGCCCTCGCTAACAAACTAAGGGAGATAATGGATCCTACCGTGGTGCGAATCTCCAGGCCAACAAATGTGCGGAGATGCGCATTTCGGGCCTGGACGACTCCGTGTTAACTCCGGAGGTGGTCGCGGCTGTAGCGCGAGAGGGCGGCTGTGCGTCGGATGACATAAAGGCTGGCGAAGTGATGCTGGGCCCTTCAGGACTGGGCACGTTGTGGCTGCGGTGCCCTATAGCAGCTGCAAGGAAGGTAGCGCAGGCCGGACGTCTCCGCGTGGGGTGGGTGTCGGCCCAAGTGAAGTTGCTCGAGACCCGTCCCATGCGATGCTTTCGGTGCATGGAGGTGGGTCATGTGCACGCCATGTGCAAGTCGGAGGTGGACCGCAGCGCCCTGTGCTACCGGTGCAGTGGGCCGGGCCACACCGCTCGCGACTGCAACGCCGACGCATACTGCGTGCTGTGCGCGGAGGCGGGCGTCCCCGCGGGCCACAGGGTGGGAAGCATGTCATGCAACCCACCCAAAAGAAAGAAACCAGCTGCTGACTGAGCCAGAACCTCCACGCAGCCTAGTCGCCCACAAATGCCTGAGCCCGGGGCCGAGGAGGATCGGATGGCCACTGAATAGGAATGGCCACCATCCGATACTTACAGGCGAACATCAACCACTCCGCCAGAGCCCAGGACCTCCTGCTCCAGAGCATGGCGGAATGGCTGATACAGGTTGCAATTGTGGCTGAGCCGTACTCGGTTCACTCCAGGGATAACTGGGTTGGGGACAGAGACGGACTAGTGGCAGTCGTCGCACAGCCGCAAGCAGGATCCGCGCCGCACCAAAACATCACCAAAGGTCGCGGTTTTGTGTCGACATACCTTGATGACACAATGGTGGTTGGGGCGTATTTCTCGCCTAACAGGAGCCTAGCTGAGTTCGAGGCTTTTCTTGATGAGGTGGGTTCCCTGTTTGGCGTGAATCGCCCTAGGCAGCTGCTGGTCGCTGGAGACTTCAACGCAAAGTCTATAGCGTGGGGATCTCCAGCGACCGATGCGCGGGGGCAGGCTCTGGAGGAATGGGCGGTGGAAGTGGGGCTGCTGATCCTCAACAGGGGGACAATAGACACGTGCGTGCGACAGCGGGGAGGGTCAATTGTGGATATAACAATGGCCAGCCCGGCTCTCGCACGACGTGTTTCTGGCTGGAAAGTGAGGACGGACGTCGAGACGCTCTCGGACCATCGCTACATCCGATTCGAGGTCTCCACGTTCCCTCTCACCCAGAGGAGCGCGAGTCGACCCCCTGCTGGGGAAAGGCCGCGGTGGCGGTTGGCCAAATTCGACAGGGAGATGGCCCAAGAGGCAGCCCTTGTGGAGTCCTGGCAGGTCAGGGCTGGGCCCATTGACGATACTGATGTAGAGACCGACCATCAGATTGCTGCCCTGCACCGAATCTGTGACGCCGTAATGCCTCGAGCGAAGCCAATCCCGCCCCGTCGTCGCGTGTACTAGTGGAACGAGGAGATCCGCGTCGCACGGAGCGAGTGCACAGCGGCGCGCCGCCAGTACACCAGGAGCAGGCGGAGAAGGGTGCGAGACCCAGCTAGGGAAGAGGCGCTATATGCCACCTACCGCACCAAATGCCACCAACTTCAGGCGGATATCGCACGGGCGAAGGAGGCGGCGTGGAAGGAGTGGCTGGAGATGCTGGACCAACACCCATGGGGGCGCCCTTACAAAACTGTAAGGGCAAAACTCCGGCCTTGGGCCCCTCCGCTGACCAGCAGTCTCGAGCCTCTCCTTCTAGAGCGGATCCTGTCCAGCTTGTTCCCCGAAAGGGGTGTATGGCGTCCACCGGCGATGGGTAGGAACCCATCAAGACATGACGGTGATGTGCCTCCTGTGACGGAGGCGGAGCTTGGGGCCGCCATCCTAAGGCTTAAGGCAAAGAATGGCGCCCCTGGACCTGATGGTGTGCCTGGGCGTGTCGTGGTGCTCGCGCTCCAATCAGAAGAGCTGGAGGAGAGGGTGAGGGCCCTCTTCAGCGCATGCCTCGATCGAGGTCAGTTCCCGCGGAGCTGGAAGACGGGGAAGCTCGTCCTTCTTCAGAAGGACGGGCGCCCAGCGGAGTCACCGTCGGCTTACCGCCCCATCGTCTTGCTTGACGAGATGGGCAAGCTTTTCGAGCGGGTGATTGCTGCCCGTCTCGTCAAGCATCTCGAGGAGGTAGGACCCGACCTGCACGACTGCCAGTACGGCTTCCGGCGGGAAAGGTCGACAATAGATGCAATTGCGCGGTTGAGGGTCCTCGCCGAGGAGGCTGTCTCGCAGGGCGGAGTGATGTTAGCAGTGTCGCTAGACATAGCGAATGCTTTTAACACCCTGCCCTTCGAGACAGTCAAGGCAGCGCTGAAGTACCACGGCGTGCCCGAGTACCTGCAGTATGTGGTGGCGGACTACTTCCGGGATCGGGCCATCATATACCCGTACCAAAACGGATGGTCGAATAGGAGGGTCACATGCGGTGTTCCACAGGGGTCGGTCCTCGGACCACTCCTGTGGAACATCGGATACGACTGGGTGCTCCGCGGTACCAACCTGCGGGGCGTCAACGTACTCTGTTACGCCGACGACACTCTCGTCACCGCCAGCGGGAGCACCCACCGACAAGCCGTCCTTCTTGGCACAGCGGGGGTTGCCCATGTGGTGAGCCGCATCAGGGCACTCGGTCTCGAGGTGGCCCTAAGCAAGTCCGAGGCCCTCTTTTTCCATGGGCCTCGAAACGCGCCGCCTCCAGGTCTAGCCATCACTGTGGGTGGGACCTCCATCGCCATTGAGTCGACGCTGCGATACCTAGGTATTGTCCTTGATGGCCGATGGAGGTTCACAGAGCACTTTGCCCGCAAAGCGCCAAAGCTGGTGGCTGCAGCCGGAGCACTTGGGGGGCTGCTTCCGAATATTGGAGGGCCGGGCAGCGCATGCCGCCGCCTATACCAGGGAGTTGTGCGCTCGATGGCGCTGTACGGGGCTCCAATATGGGCAGAGGCCCTGAACGCTCGTAACGTAGCCCTGTTGCGTAGACCCCAACGAGTGATAGCCACCAGGGCAATCAGAGCGTTCAGAACGGTCTCATTCGAGGCGGCAACCCTACTTGCCAGTAGCCCGCCGTGGGACCTCGAAGCCGGGGTCCTTGCGGCGGTATACTGGCGGGTAGCAGCAGTGCGAGCGGAGGGCAATCGACCACATCCGGAGGAGATCAAGCTCTGGAGGGACGAAGCCAAGGATGATCTCCTCCGAAAGTGGGACGAACGACTGCAGGCCCCAAGCGCAAGCCGGGAGGTGGTGGGCGCCGTACGGCCGGTCCTTAGGGACTGGATTGGCCGCGACTTTGGCGAGATGACGTTCCACCTGACACAGGTACTCACCGGGCACGGATGCTTCGGCAAATACCTGTGTCAGGTGGCCCGCCGCGAGGACAGCACAGTGTGCAAACACTGCACAGGCGGAGACAAGGACACGGCGCAGCACACCCGCGCCGTGTGCCCCGCGTGGGAAGCACCGCGACGCGAGCTTATCGCGGCCATCGGGGCGGACCTGTCGCTGCCGGCCATAGCTGGCGCGATGGCACGCAGCAGGGCCGCATGGGAGGCGGTCGTTGCATTTTGCAACGCCGTCATGTCCCAGAAGGAGGCGGCGGAGAGAGAGCGAGAGGACGACCCCCTCGCACCACCTATCCGCCGAAGAAGACCAGGGCGACGGCGGGCCGCCTACGACCGCCTTATACCGCCCTAACCGGGACCTCGGGCAGCTGATTGGGAGATTGGCTGCCCGACGAGAAATGTCCCAAGGTGGAAAGGCGGCCTTAGGAGAGGTCGCCTCATGGTGAGGGGGTGGGCTCAGAAGCCCGCAGAGCCGGGCCCGAAAGGGCACAACGCCATATGTGGGAGCCAGGGTAGGCGCCAAGCGTTCCCCTAGCCCCACTCCAGGCGGAGCGAGGGCACACCGAGGGGTTTTAGTGGGTAGACTGGAGACCGGGAGTCCCACATACCCGTCCTTTACTACCACCTTAAGGACGGGATGCGTAACGCATTTCCCCTCGTAAAAAAAAAAAAAAAAAAAAAAAAGGTTCCCTCCCACGGACCTGCTCGGTTGTCCGAGTGGGCGGGGAGGTGAACCCCGACGTGGCGCGTCCCCAGGTGGTGGATAGGGGAACGCTCCGACTCGCCGTTGCAGTCGTCGAGCCGGTGTAGGACGGTAGTCCCGCGAACCAAACACTGGGGGGGAAATGGGGGGCTTCGGCCCGGGAGGGGCTCTCCGCGCGTCCCTCTGAATAGCAGAGGGCGCAGTGGATGAGCCGAGGGAGGGCGGGCTCGGCGCGCACTAACCCTGCCGTCGGGCAGGCACTGGGGGGCTTATCCCGCCCGTGTCACCGCTGGACTCGCAACCCCGTTCCGAGTGTCGTGGACACGTCTCGCGGCTTGGACGGGAGCGAGGGTCTTGCCTTCATTGGCCGGACTGCGAGGAGAAAACCTCTATAAAAAACCCCAATTCCCGACGTTGCGGTACATGGCGTCAGGGAACTCGATGGAGGGTGTCAACAGGAACAGGTTCTTGCGCGCGTAGCTTGGACCGGTTCATCCGCTCTGACAACTGTAGTCTGCTCGAGTGGCCTCCCGTGTGCTGTGGATGTGAGTAGCCTCTGGACTGACGAACCCCCACCCGCCAGGCATTATTCACTGACCTAGGGTAGATTGCGGTCTTCCATTTGCTGAGCAAATGGAAAGCGCTCATAATCTTTCTGGGTCGTGGTTAGTGTCGGGGGAGTGGGGGAATCGTTTTCCTGGAGGTTGCACATATCCGGGGCACAGCGGGGGGTTCTACTTGGATAGGCTTGTGTCGGAGTGGGAGGACCTGTCTGGACTGCGCGTGCTTGGGCCTGTGCCTGTTGTCACCATCTAAGAGTGGCCGGAGGGTATCCAGTCATTAGTGGCCAACCCTGGGGCACCGCCCGACCCCCCAGTGGTAATAGGGTTACCCAGGTGCAGGGGGCACCGCCTGGGTGGACCACTATCCCCCACACTCGTGGGAACAAAAATGTCACACAACTTTTTGGATACTGATACCGACGACCCGGCAATAATGAGGACACCGATGTACAGGGAAAATGACGAGGCGGTAGCGGCGGGCGCCCTGATGGCGCACGCCGATGCGTTTGACAGTGGCAAGAGCGCGCAGTCGGCGCAACCGCAATTGCGAGTCGAGCTGACGCGGCTCGAAAATATGGATAAGGCAGCGCTTGGAGTCACGTTTGAGTACCCTGTCGTGGGTTTAACACCGAAAACCGACAAAACAATCAGTGACTCAAATAATGACAGGGAGCTCTTTGTCCAATACCAGGTCTCCAGCGAGGATTCGGACACCAGTCTACGGTCTGCGAGATCCAGATCAGGATCGGGGTCATCCGCAGGTCCCAGAAAACGCCGCTTTTGGGCGGAGGATGGGGCCAAAAGAATATGTTTGTCTGGGAGCGAAGAGGAGGCAGAGGGCCCCCAACCGTCGTCGTCCCAACAAAGTGAGGCAGTAAATTCACCGACTGCCGATAAAACCTCTGGCCTAGTGAGGACTAAAGAGGCCCACGCGGCATCCCAGCGACAAAAACGCCAGCTCCAAGCGGAGAAAGAGGTCTTCGACAGAGCGGCTGAGCTGAGGGCGAAGAGGGCCCTGCGGCGCTCTGAGTCGCCGACGTCGGCTGTGACTAGCGACAAAACGACACTGGACCTGAGAAAGGAGGTGCCAGTACGGGGCCAGTTTTGTCCTTCTCTTGCTGCCAGCACCCGCCAGTACACCTCAGCGTGCACCTCGGCCTCAAGGTCCCATGGCGGGCTACCGGCAAGCAAGCAAGCTCCAACATACGAAACCGTGCGGTACGCTCGGGCCGATCTGAGCGCCATGACCCGCTGCGGACGCCGCAGCAGGGCGACATTGTGGGCGCTCAGACTATCCGCCCATATCGGCGCCCCATACAGCGCCATTGAGCGCACCACACCTGCGTATAGACGACGGCACGCCCCGCCTGGGCCTCCTATGTTGGGCAGGATCCGGCCCAGTGCTCCGGCCGCAGCCACCAACATTGGGGCCAAGCGCCGGAAGTGCTCCTGGAATTTCCACCTGCCATCGAGGACGAGTCCGAGGTATTTCATCGTCAACCCGACGGCAATGGTAGTACCAGCCACCGTAATGGTGGACCCGGGCGGTGGCGCGTTACGAGGCCCGTGGAACACTAGAGCTTCAGATTTATGAAGAGCCACCTCCAGACCCAACGCACGGATCCTATGAACCACGTGTGCCACGCCAGCTGTTCCGAGATAGGCAGCCTCCCTGTATGTACTGCCACGAGCTAGAACGAGGGTATCGTCAGCGTAACATGTAACGCTGACTCCCCGCAAGGTGGCCCCGCGCAGCACCCAGTCGTAACCGATGTTCCACAGGAGCGGCCCCAGTACCGAACCCTGTGGAACACCGCATGACACGACCTTTCTACCCCATCCGTCCTTAGTTGGGTAGGCGACCGCCCTCCCTGCAAAATAGTCCGCAATTGTTTTTTGCAGGTACTCTGGCACGTTGTGGTACCGCAGTGCCGCCTTGATGGTCTCCCAGGGCAGGGTGTTAAAGGCGTTGGATATGTCCAAGGACACTGCTATTACTACTCCGCCCTGGGAGATCTCCTCCACTGCGAGATCTCTGACGCGAGCTATTGCGTCGAGGGTCGAGCGTCCGTGGCGAAATCCAAATTGGCAGTCACTCAGGTCCGGCTCCAAGCACCTGACGAGCCGCGCAGCGAGCACACGCTCAAATAATGTAACGTGAGAGCACATTTGTTGTTTCTCACCGGGCAACACTTTTAGTCACTAATGCCCGGCAGTGTGAGCATGTCCACATGTCATACTCGCTTAAACGTCTTTGCTTACGGTGCAATCGTTGATCGGGTCGCAACCTTCCCTAAAATAAGCTTGAGGGAGGCGATGGCTGAGGTATGCGTCATGCTCGTGATCGAGTGCCGTTTGTGGGGTCCGGTCTGTTAATTTTAACAAGCGCCAAATTAATTGTATACCTAGTAACTAGGGTTATGATACCGGTATTCCGGAATCTCGAAATACCGGAATCTCGGCTTGTTTTTTACGGTATTACTCGGCTCATTGTAAGAATCTCAAATATATCCCCCCCCCCCCCCCCCCCCCCCCTTTTTATCTCCGAAACTGCTAGGCCTAAAATTTTGAAAAAAAAAAACAAAATATGTCATTCCCCATAGTTTACAGGAAAAAATATAAGAAGTCTATGGTATTTAAAGTAACATAGATTTTTATCAAAAATCATTTCTTAATTTCGGTTGCGTTAAGTTTGCACCTCATTTGTATTCGCCGCCATAGATACCAGGTGTAAACTAAACTTAACCGGCCACTTATGTTGGGTAAAGTAAGTTCTTTTTAATACAGTCGTGCGGAACCCTTTATGCGTGAGTCCGACTCGAAATTGAAACCGTCAATCATTCGACCGTCATTGTTTTAATTTATATTAAAATGTAGGGTCGGTTTTTATTTTTTAAAACAGCCAGATTCCTCACAGTTAAAAAGATAATCGATCTGATCAGATCGCCCACAATTGCTGATGGTCTGGACGCCACTTCACATTGACGGATTACCACAGACACGTAAGTATTTTTATTTACAATTCTTTATAATGCTGGATGTACACACTCTCATGGCACTCTGCCTCATGTCTATTAATTGTTATGTAATTATAATGCATTCATAATACATGATACATTTTGCGGTAATTATTAAAATACTCAATCCAAGGACAGCAAATAAAAAAATATGTGGTTTCTTTTTCAGTTGCTCTAGTTCAGAAATGGCCACACGGGCGTCACGGGCTTCGCTTGACAGTCAGTTGATCTGACAATTCTGACAGTCTGGCCCTAGCGCTTGTTACCATACCAATTATGATAACTATATCGAAGAGAATTGAAGTCCAGAGACTTGAACATTTACGTTATTTAATTCAGTATAAGCCACGGGATCCATATTAAAATCACTGAGTTGGTACGCATGAGATGAACATCAAACGTCATTAAAGCAACGACACGTTTCATACATATTCTTTCTAAGCGAGTTTCGCCAGCGTTATTGATTCCGTTTGTCAAGATTATGTTTACACTCGTCGTGTTTGTTGTATCCATTTATGCATAAATTTAGTCCATTACAACTGTGACGATTTTTCTGATTACTTTATTGTTCTGCGTCTATCCGTCCGTGCGTCTAGTATTCCGGCGCTTGGTGTCAGCGACTGTTCCGCCGTGGCTCGTGATCTGGAAGATGGAGAAGAAGCGCCGTGCGTCCAGTGACAGCGAGTCGAACTCACACGTCGTAGTCCAGATGGAACCGAGTGAGTTTTGGAACACCTTTCATCATATTTCAAACTTGAAGCGGAAACGGGTTTCCCCGGATTTGTACTAGCGTCCGGGCGGATTTTTAAAATGTGTCCGGGTAAAACACGGACTCTTTGAATCAGGGAAAACCTTATTGAATTGAATAAAATCTAACATATCCAGGGAAAATGCGAATTCTTCCAAATATTCAGAGTTCTTGAAGTTTTTGTCCAGGTTCGGCTATAATCAAGATGGCAGCCCTATCCTTGGGCAACCCTGTGGGAATCGGCTTATATGGACGCCACGCCACTGCTGGCCTATAACTATCTGTTGATCCGGCTGCCCAGGCACAAATAATAGTTGAAATCCCTTGTGTGATGGTTTAGCGTGATGAAGCCACAACACTCCACATCTCCACATACAAACATACAAAAAAATCTTACATTTTCAAATAGTCTGTATAACTGTTGTACAGACATTTGCCAGATCTCAGGAAAATCCTAGTTTGGGTGTCAAATATTATTATCTAATAGAGGATGTTTAAAAAAAAATGCCTGTTTTATTTTTTCATTAATGATGCATTTAATTTTTTTATTGCCTCAGAGATGTTGAGCGAAATCTGCACAAAGGTTTGGCAAGGACAAATAATAGTCAAAATTAAAAACACATATAACTTATCACAGAAATCATATTTTTGGAATCTGATAATTGCAAGTGTTTTAATAAGCTTATTCTTCGAAATGGTTTTTGGATGACCATACCTTCTAAAAAATTGGCTCATCCCAATTATAAGTATGTTTAGCCCTTAGTCATAACATCTGTAATATGTTTTTAATTAATTATATTGTTATAATTATTCCACTTTTGCAACTCTATAATATATCTTGCCTCAAACAAACTTTTACTGCTTATTCCACTTTGTCTTTTAAGGGTTCCGTACCAAAAAGATACAAAAGGAGTGCGACTCTGTCTGTCTGACTATTAAAGCGCCATATCTCAAAAACGTGGAATATTTGATATTTGGAATATTTATAAACATGGTCTGCCCACATGTATTGCACAGGAATTATTTAAAAATATATTTTTATTTTCTAAAAAAACGACGAATATGAGGGGGGGGTAAAAATTCAAGTCTGGCTGCTGGGTCAAATGGTCACATTTTCGAACAATTTTTTTATTGTTTTTAGTTTTTGTTTTATTAAGGAAAATGTAAAAAAAAACACCATTCCCCCCCCCCCCCCCCCCCCCCCTTTATCTCCGAAGTGTACAAAATTTTGAAAATTTCACAAATTGTATTAATAAACAAATATTACACGAAAATTATAGCCATGTCTCTAACTAGCTAATTTTTACTTTTTGTTTTACAACTATCATGATAATAATCACAATTTTTGCAATTTATTAGTGGATCACTCCACTAGCGTTATTATTATAAACAAAGATCAGAAACAAATGAAAAATTTTTTCGACGATACTGGACTTGAATTAGTGCCTTGAGCCAGACCGGGGCAGCACGCTCTACCATCTGAGCTAATCGTCCACACCAGTAGTCGACGAACTACTGGTGTGGTTCAAGTCCAGTATCGTCGAATTTTTTTTTCATTTGTTTCTGATCTTTGTTTATAATAGCTAATTTTTTTTTTAATTTGCAAAAAACCTATATGAACTACCCGGTTGCGTTTAGTTTGCACCTGATTTGAATGCAATGCTATAGATATCAGGTGCAAACTTAACTCAACCGGTACCGGGTAATAAAGTTCGGGTAAGTAAAAATTTGTACGGAACCCTCGGTGCGCGAGTCCGACTCGCACTTGGCCGGTTTTTTTTTCCTTGGTTAAGTGTAATATAACATCGACATATCTATGTATAACCGCCGCGTCATACCTTTTGATGCCTAGACCAAGCAGTGGCGTGGCGTCCATATAAACCGATTCCCACTGGGTTGCCCAAGGAAAGGTTTATAATAACCTTTTTCTTTAAATATGAGTAAATGAAAACGCTTCGGCTTCTCTTGAAATTTTCCTGACGCCATCGCCATGCCTCTGCAACCAACACATGCAATGGGTCAGGTTTGAGAGGACATATATAGCTGTGTTTTGCCCTAGTAAGCAAAACGTCCCGGTTAGTAATGCAAATACTAAATTAGTTAAATTACTAATAAATATAATGGTCATTCTTAAATCTGGCATATTTTCTTAAAGAATGTATGGTCAAGGAATTTAATTTGTGTACCCTTTCGTACCTTGTCATAGTGACATTGATATGGAATCTCTATTGGCTTTCATATTGATTTTGACTGTGACAAGGTACAGGATGGTACATTAAATTCCTTGACTGTACATAAAATAAAATAGTTTATTAACTGATAATATTTAAAATTAATTAGGTACTGTTTTTTCTACAGATTTCATGGCATTACATGTCTTACAGTCTGCCTCATGGCATAGGCTTCCTAGATTTGGGAATGATAGCAATTTTTTAAAGTTATATAATTTATATAAATTTACTAGCTTCTGCCCGCGACTTCGTCCGCCTTAAATTCGTTTATCGCGGATAAGAGTATTTTTCCGGGATAAAAAGTAGCCTATGTCCTTTCCCGGGACTCAAACTATCTCCATACCAAATTTCATCCAAATCGGTGCGGCGATTTAAACGTGAAGAGGTAAGAGACAGACACACTTTCGCATTTTTAATATTAGTATGGATTTCGATACACTTGATTGATATATACAACAGTGCTTATTTCTTGCTTGCAGTGTTCATTGAGATAAAAGCAGAGCCTATAGAGGTGGAGGTGAAGGTCATAAAAGAGGAGCGGGAGTGTGAGTGGGAGGAGTGGCCGGTGGAGTGCGGGCTGGGCGAGGCGGACTGCGGCAGAGATGGACTGAAGGATGACCTGCCACCGAGTCCTGGCTCCAGCTGGCCCGCACTTCTCCAAGGTGCGATTTTCAGATTTTAAATAAAACAATTTAACGGATTATATAGTCTGTAGCATCACTCGAGAGTAAATTGAATAAGTTGTGGCTTTCCTGTGATTTGTAAAATGGTTGAATGATTTATATTTATTAAATATTATTGTTATATTTTATTTAGTTATATATTATGTAGTATATATCTATTTATTTATATTTTTATTGATATACATATAATTTGTACATGGTGTTAGTTTGTCTATCTTCCTTATATCTTCACTCACTTGTTCAAAGGTTAACTGGAAGAGATCCCTAATAGGGATAAGTTTGCCTTTGTATTTATATCTTTTAAGTTTATTGCTTTTGTATCTGGTTACTATGTACAATAAAGTGTTTACATACATACATACATACATATATCGCTTATATTATCTCATTTGAGTTCCCGACGTTTCGGAAGCTTTTCAGCTTTCGATAGTCACGGGCTGACTGAGAAAAGATATTTTCCTTTGTTAAAGTTACAATACTTCAGAATTTTCTGTCTAAAAATTACATGTTTGGGTGCGGCTCAGGAGCGTTTCAACCGCCGTTCCCGTGTGTTATGGCATTTTGAGAATTATACGCTTCTTAATAAGTGGAAAAAGCGTTAATTTGTGAGCTCACCAATAAACGCTATATGTAGTTTGTACAGGACTACAAATATAATTTATTATATTGCCGAATTTTAAAAATTAGATTAACAAGAATAAAATAGTATAACAGTTTATATATTATATTAGTTAGTAACTTTTGTTAGTATTAATGAGTTTTAGGCATACTTACAAAACTTTTGTTATTTAAACTAAGATCAACAATAAAGGCTTTTGCCACCTTAAGAGGTTATATCCTTCAAAATTTCATAACACACGAGAACGGCGGTTGAAACACTCCTGAGCCGCACCCTTTTGTGACTAGCTTTTACTTTCCATACTGAAAATTTCTGGAACTGGCCGCTTACAATAAATAATTAAGAAAGCAATTGTGTAATTCGAAAATGGAACTCTCTGGGAATATGTACTGTTTAATTTACGAGACTGACAATTGTTTTTTCATTGTGGCGTATTGTAGAAAATAGTGTGTCGCCGTTACAGTAAATTTAACTCGTGAAAGTTTTCTAAAGTAGTTTTTCTTCGGCCGACGACTGCGGTTAACGAATCTAATATTGATACCGTACGATTTCCGGAAAGGTTCGTGTACTTCACCCTTTATGAATACAGAATAAAATTGCACCTCTTTTGTGGTATGTTCCAGAAGAAGCGGCGCTCTCACAGCGGTTCGCACTGCGGGAGTGCGAGGTGCGGCTGGAGCGCGGCGGCGACGGTGAGCCTGTTGACTGCGTTACTGACGTCACTGCACTTGCGGCTTGCTATAATTCTCTCATTCTCCCCGCTGATACAATATTAAAGCCTGACCAGAAATATATGACCATGCGCCATGTTGAGGAATTTCAGCTCAACTAATTTCTTACACCGGCAATAATTTTAATGATAAGTTGTCACTGTCACTGTGGCGGTTTATTCAAATAAGAGTGAAGTGTTATATTAAATGATAAATGACTAAAAATGCCCAAAACAATTCACAGTCAAGAGCGGAACATTATTCATAATGTATACAATCAATTGCTGAAAAAAAAACGAACAGGAAATGAAACTATTTTGCTAGAAAACATTACAAAATTAACATCTGAGCTTACAGGTAAGCAACTCAAGATGTCATTACAACTGTTGCCATGTAAACCAGAATAATAGCGCCCGCTTGACAATAGTCATATATTATAGACAAAGATCAGAAACAAATGAAAAAAAAAATCGACGATACTGGACTTGAACCAGTGCCTTGAGCCAGACCGGGACAGCACGCTCTAGCCAACTATGCTAACTACACTAATGGACGATTAGCTCAGTTGGTTAGAGTATGCTGCCCCGGTCTGGCTCAAGCCACTGGTTCAAGTCCAGTATCGTCGAATTTTTTTTTCATTTGTTTCTGATCTTTGTTTATAATAATAACGCTAGTGGAGTGATCCACTACTTATAGTTTGGGGGCAGCTGGAGGTGGAGATGAATGAATGTGAGACCAATTAACTATGAACTAATTTAATTAATTATTTAAATGTTACATTAAAGAGATTATACAAATGAAGTCGGTCGATGCGAGAATCGAATTTATTGGTTATTTTCACGATGGGAACCATCCGCAGATCGGCGGCCCGATGGGTGGCCGCAGGTGTGGCGCGTTGAGTCACCACTTCGCTGTACCCGGCATTTGATATCTTAGCGATACAAACATGAAGAGGCGGGTTTGTTTGGGTATTTTAATAATATATAACACACTCATAAATTGCAAATATTGTGATTATTATCATTATATTTGTAAAACAAAAAGAATAGTCATATATTTCAGGTTGACCTTTTTCTAAAAATGATAAATAATAATAAAATAAAACCCTTTTAATGCTGATTGGCTCAAACTAACCGTTTAGGTTAATTTCGTCCACATTCCCATTTCGTTCACATTCCTACTTCGTCAGCAATCCTATTTCATCCACAATCAATTCCCAATACGTCCACTTCCTATTTTGACAACATTCCTATTTCGTCCATATTCCCATTTCGTCCACATTCCCAGCCTTAACGCACTGGCAATCAACCATGTAGGTCACCACCAAACTTATGAAATAATAAAAATTGAAATATTATTTATTATTAATATTTAGTTTGTTTGTTTGTGCATTTAGCAGCTACCGGGAGCGTGGCGCCCTCGGCGAAGCCCTTCGCCTGCGACCTCTGCGACAAGACCTACTCGCGTCTCAGCCATCTAGAGGTCCACCAACGAACACACACCGGCGAAAAGCCCTACTCTTGTGACATATGTGAAAAGAAATTCAAAGAGTCATCCCACTTAAAGAGCCACAGCCGAACTCACACCCACGAGAAACCTTATACGTGTGAAATTTGTAAAAAAAAGTTTTCCCAATCGTCCCATTTGAAGAGACACGTGCTAGTACACACGGGCGAGCGTCCTTACCCGTGTGAAGTGTGCAACAAGAAGTTCACGCAGCTCGACAATTTGAAGACCCATCAACGGACTCACACAGGAGTAAAAGTCCACTCGTGTAACACGTGCAAAAAGAAGTTCACAGTGTCATCCCAGCTGAAGATACATCTCCGGACTCACACCGGCGAAAAACCATACTCTTGCGACATATGCAACAAGAGATTCACGCAACGCTGCGATCTGAATATACACGAGCGCGTCCACACAGGAGCGAAACCTTTCTCCTGCGATATATGTAAGAGCAACTTTGCTCAGCTCAGCCATCTGCGCGTGCACCGCCGGGTACACTCAGGGGAAAAGCCCTACACTTGTACGATATGCCACAAGAAATTCTCCCAATCCTCCCACCTGAAGAAACATATCCTGATCCACACGGGAGAGAAGGCTTTCTCCTGTGAGACGTGCAAGAAGAAATTCACGGAGCTGTCACAGCTAAAGAGGCATGAGCGGGTACACACGGGCGTCATGCCGTACGTATGCGAGATATGCAAGAAGAAATTCTCGCGATTGTACATATTAAAGAAACACCAGTTGCGGATTCACGCGAAAACGATAGATATTGACGCGGACGGGGACGTTTGAGAAGGGTCTTCGGTATCCCTGATGTCGTTTGTCCTAATGTAGGTGTATTTCACCAGATCGTCTACTGTGTCGCTTCCGCGATGGCTATGAGAGCTACCTTAAAAACATTGGCATATCAAACGTATGTAAGTTGTTTTAAATAACAAAACACTATTCTGCATTTTTATATTCTATATTTTTGTTACTTTTATAAGTTTTGGTATGTTTTCTTGAAGAACTACGCATTGAGTTAATACTCAAAACATTTATTTAGGATAGGCTAACTACAAATATTGTAATAGATATAAGAGTTATTTCGAAAAAAATACTGACTGTTGAGTTTGTTTCGGCTTTCTTCTCCTCAGTGGTCTCCTCTTGGGAAACGCCGTAGAGTCAGACTTGTAAAAGTGCCCTTGCGGCCTACTTACAGAATAAAGATCATTATTTCATGTAAAAAGTCCAAGAATAGGGGATATGAATTTTTTATTGTTGCTTTATTAAAAGCTTATTCATGTAACAAATAGTAGACAAAAAAAATCGTATAACTATAACTAATAACCAAGATATAACCCATCAAACATCTCTTTCTAGCAAAACAGAATTTAATATGGTGTTTATATGGCCGGAGTGCACTATGACGTAACAGTGCACGTCAGACCTCTGTCTGATTAGTAGTTTAAAATGCCTATATCATGCATATTAAGTTTAATTTCACGTTTTGAAATAGTTTTTTACGGTATTTTGACATTGAGTTAAGTAAAGCGATAAAAAAATTTCATGCATGTACTCTATTCACTACCAATACGAAAGCCAAGTTATAAAATATTGACATACCAAAAATTTACTTCCTAACTTTCTTAGAAGTGTGAAAAGAATGGGGTCATGTACCCAACATTCTGGTGAAATGCACCTGTATCGTTTGTCGTAACGCATTTTTTTCAGAAACCGTATATTTTATTCTGGATTTTTAGGGTTCCATAGCCAAAATGGCTAAAACGGAACCCTTATAGATTCTTCATGTCTGTCTGTCTGTCTGTCCGTCCGTGTGTCGCAGGCATTTTACTCAAAAACTATAAGATGTACATTGATGAAATTTGGAGCATAGGTGTCGTTTGTAAACCGCTACTTCGTTTGATAGTAAAATACAAAAAATATATATTTGAAGGGGGGCAAAAAAAAAATTTTGTCAGCAAATATCAAGGTGGGGCACATATTTCGACAGTACTTTTAAAAACAGTGGGTTTCTGAAAAAAAAATTGATTTAGTGAATATTTTCGGAAATATTCGCTCCGAAAGTAGCAGAAATTGTGTCCATCCCCCCATCCCTTTTCTAAACGGTATGTTCAAAAATATGAAAAAATTACAAATATAAAGCTTAATAAATACTTACTACGAAAATTGTTATGATTGGACATACCGTTTTTAAGTTATTGCCAAAAAAATGCGCTTCTCAGCAATAGGACTTAAGTGCCGGGGAGATACGCTCTTTTGTTAGTGATTTTTTTTTCATTTCCTATTTTTTTTCATCTGTAGTGCATTTTTTTTGTATAAACGTCTGCGGAACCCTTCATGGGCGAGTCCGACTCGCACTTGGCCGTTTTTTATTTAAAAGATCGTCGTATAGATTAGGTTAGGTTTGTTTTATAACAATCCTGAAGTTTACAGTTTCATAAAAAACACGTTATGACAAACGATACATTAGGACAAGTGACGTTAGGGATTCCGATATAGATCCGTTTGAGAAATAAAGAAGACATACACCGGCCAAGTGCGAGGACTCGCGTACCGAGGGTTCCGTGCAAAATATACGCTACAAACGGCCGTGTCTATGAAAATCCAGTGTTAGCAGAACCCTAGTCCTAAGCAAAATGTACGCGGTGCTCGATTGTTTTATATTGGTTAAGACATAAAATTATACTGTTTTTAGTATTTGTTGTTGTAGCGGCAACAGAAATATATCATCTGTGAAAATGTCAACGGTCTAGTTATCACGGTTCGTGAGATACAGCCTGGTGACAGACAGGCAGACAGACAAACAGTGGAGTCTTAGTAATAGGGTCCCGTTTTACCCTTTGGGTACGGAACCCTAAAAAAGAATCCACCCGTAGTTATAACATGTGAAAGCAAGGAACAGTTCATTAGTGTGCACAGTGGCGTGCCCAGGGTTTATTGGGTAAGGTAGACAGTTTCTCTGTGCCTGTATGGAGTAATGGTCTTCCAGGGTAGCCAGTTTCTCTGTGCGTATATGGAGCCATGGTCGTTCAAGGTTTTGAGTTTTTATGAGTATTTCAATAATTTTATTAACCACCGCTTGCGTTAATTTTTTTATGGTGGGCAACCCATTTGTTTAGAATTTTGATCTCGATTTCGATCTCCGACTTTACACGGAACGCACGCCACTGAGTGTGAAGCGAAAACCATTTCACTCTACTTTTTTTGTGTTCTATAAATTATTGACAGAGAAAAAGATTTACTAAATGCGAAGTCTTCGAAATATGAAAAAAAACTTCCTTTGTTTCGAAAACTTTTACAAGCCTGTTGGGGCACTGAAAGTTTAGACGAATATATTTGATTGAAATTATGCATTTACACATATAAGTATACTTGTAGGAGATCGGTCATTACATCAAATACAAATAAAGAAAGACACCTGAAAAGATAGAAATGAATGTAAGTAAATAAAACAATTTAAACGTATTATATCGCGTATATCTCATTTGTGTTCACGTTTCGTGTTCATGGGGTCGACTGAGAGAAGTCTACTTTTTTCTGTTAAAGATAAAATTAGTTAAATATTGTTTTATTTACATGAGTGATAATCGCGGAAACTAGATAATATTATGAGATGAATGTAAGTTATCTTATTTATTAATAATACACTATGATACGAGTGTGGTACGTTGGTAATTACACTCGAGGCTATATCTTGCAGCACGAGTCGTAGACGAGTGCTGTATAAAGCCGAGAGTGTAATGACCAATGCACACGAGTTTCATACGACGTTTTTCATTCAACACACTTGCGAGGAAAAAAGCAAAAAAACAATCTTACCTTACTTAAAACTTCGTCTAGGTTGTACGTGCGTAACCAATCCTGTAGTCTTAAGTTTTACATTAATCCGTCATCAGTACCTCACATTTTCGTACCTACATAATGTATTTTAAATATCTTTGCTTGAAACTATTTACACAATATTGACATTCAATTTCAATATGCAGTATTTGTAATTATTAAATATGTCAAATCAAATCAAAATGGAGCGCTGCGACCGGTGCACTTGTCTATGCGCGCGCACGAGCGTTGAGGCATAGGCTAATTAGTCAATCAGCCAAACATTAATAATACAATAAACTGAATAATTATATCGATTATGCTGTAATGTTGATAAATTGTAAATAATAAAATAAATAAATACAATTAAAATGTTATTGAAATAAAAAGGCACTAGTGCGATTATGTAATGGAAAAAATACGCGTGTGTAATGAACTTGATACTGCCATAAAAACGGTGTAATAAGAGCCACTTTACGAGCAAGTGTGTTAAAAAATACTTTTTAAGCTTAAAATATATTTCATTGCCTATATGGTAAGGCACATTGGGGTAATTCCGTATGATTTTTGATGCAGGGTAATTACGAAAATAACCTCTTATACCAGAAATGAAGTATAATATGCTCTGCAAAGCTTCTTAGTGTCTAACACCTGAGCATTGTTATGGCCTCTGGTATTACGGAATTATGAGCTGTTTTTCGAAAGTGTCCTAAATTCGGAATTATCCATTGCATCTTACGGCTATTTTCTTGCAAATAAAGTGATCCCATACAACATAATGACTAAGAAAATTTGGAAATGAAGTAAATTGATTTTATATGATCTGTTAACTAACATTATGGATGGTAAATAAATATTGAAACAATCATGACTAAGTCATATCGGAAATGATTTTGTCCATTATTTTATTATTGATTAATCACGAGCAAATATTGTAAAGTTGAAATATATTATCCTTATCCTTACTTCCTAACTATATTATAAACGTGAAAGTATGTATGTACGTCCCGGGATCCCTTTCTTTCCCATATATTTATTATTCCGAATTTCGTTACTCAGAAATTAATATCCATATCATTTACTGACATAAGCATCAATAGTCATAATTTTTGTTAAGTATAATGCTTAATAGATCTAACATTAATAACCTATAACATTAAATACTCTAATCACAAAAGTTATAAAATTGCTGACTATAACATTCAAAGGTCTATCAATCATTTTTCAGAAATATTTAAAGGCATATATTTTAACCTACCAATGGTTCTTACTTATATCGTTTTAATAACTAACCGAATTACATCTAAAAAACTGAATGTTCATTACGAAGTTATGACTTTCCTTAGTTTAACTTAACAAATTTATGGACTATGATGCAACTTAGAAAACTTCCCTACCTACTCGACTCTAAGGCAGGTCAGTTTAGCCACGACGATGAGCGAAGCGAGGAGGAGTGTTAGGTTGAACTGTGACCTTACAGCGCGCGAGCCGAGCGAGCCCTATCATAAAACCATAACACCGACTTCTACCAAGTCCGACTTCGGTTAGGTTAGGTAGCTTTATAGGCACAAATGTAGGACTATATTAATACGAACTACTACCAGGTCCAGGTCAGGTCAGGTACTTGCGAATATAGACGTTGTAACAGTTATATTAAGGAAGGTTATTGCTTCTAACATTCTGGAAATGATGCTGTATGGATTTTAAATGTTATGGGCATCGACTTTTATGACTATCAATAATTATGACCTACAAAAATCTGACCACCGATTGATATGAACAGTATAGTTCATTTTTATGACTTATGACAATATGACTAAAAAAAATTCTGACGTACAACGTTATTCACTTCAAAAATCGAACTTCAAACTTTATGCGAACCAATAGAGACCCGTACGTCCCACTTAATTTCAAAAACTAACCTTATATATCAGAATAGAACATCGGCTATAATGTATGGACAATAAATATTTTTTTACGCTAGGAACTTGAAGTCTTGGTAATATGCTTCACATTTAAATTAGTATAATATCGAGTTTTGGGTAAAGACATAAGCAGAGCCCGGAAAATCCACAGCAAAACAAAAGAATGTCGCAATCAAACTAGTGTTAGAAACATTTTTTTATCGATATCGATAGTTGTGTAATATGAGAAAAAAACGGCCCACCAAATGATGACAATAATCAAGTATTTAAAACGTGCCAGTTTCTTTTTTGGATGATTATTTTGGGTAATCACACAGTGTGTTTTTTCGCGAATGCGAAGTATGAAGAATCGAAGTTTGCGTGATAATAAAATAATCATAACAAAAAAAATCTTTCAATCACTGAGCACTGCTCAGTCAACCAGGGGGGTTATTGCCTATAAAAAATCATGACACTTTATTCTGATTGCGAGCGTCAAATGCGTTAGGCAATAGAGGGGCTGGTTCTACGTGGGTTCTACCATTATAATTATTATATATTAAAGTGAAAATCAGTGTAAATATAATATTTAGTTTAATTACTTTTTCGACAGTGACATAATTTTAAGTCATATGAATGTATTCTCTTTTTAATATATTCGGCAGTAGCCGATGCCAGTGTCATTTCGTGCATGAAGTCTTGCATAGTTCTAACACTCCGCCTCACGAGATGCAACTATGTTCATCATTGTCCTCAGTTTTATGAACTTTGGTGTCGGTAATGCCTTAGTCAAAAGATCTGCTTCCATATCTTCAGTGGGACGGTATTTGACATCTATGTGTCCGTTTTTCATGGGATCTCTAATGAAATGTTCCCTGATGCTGATATGTTTTGATTTTGTACTAATTATTGGATTCTTGACAAGTTTTTGAGCGGCTTGATTATCATTGTAGATGTCAATGATACCTGTCTCAATATTTAATTCATTAAGTAAATTTTTTTGGTATATGGCTTCTTTTGAAGCTTCTGTTAGAGCCATATAGCCTCGGCCGTACTCAGTGCAACGGTTCTTTGTTTTTTTGCTTCCCAGCTTATTGCTGTTCCACTAAAGGTAAATATGTATCCAGTGACCGATCGACGATCAATGGTACATGATGCTCAATCTGCATCGGCAGTTCCTTCCATTTTCATGTTACATTTTTTGTAAGTCAGTCCCAATTCTTTCGTTCCTTTTAGGTATCGCAGTACTCTTTTGGCTGCCTTGAAATGTTCTGATGTGTAGCAGTTATTGGTTGGCTCAAGTGACTTACTGCAAACATTATACCTGGACGTGTGGCAACCGCTAGGTACATAAGCGAACCTATAAGGTTTTCATAAGGTATATCCTTTTCTTTTACAGGACTTGTTCCTTTTTCCAACTTCAGACCTATCTCCATAGGAGTAGATGCTGGCTTGCAATCTTTGCATCCAAATTTATCTAATATTGTCTCGATGTATTTTCTTAGTTCTAACAATAATTCATTTAATCGTTGGCAAATATGAGGTATTATCTAAATTTCATACATAATGATAAGGAACTAAAGGTTTCTTCTTTTTTTGAATTCATAAACATTGCATCGATCGATTCCCTAGCACCTTGATGTAAAGTGACGGGGTCGAGGATGTAATTCGCTAGTTCAGCAGCAGCCTATTCACACTAAGCAAAAAGATTACATCGATATGATGTTGAATTATAGCAAAACAAACTCGATGGTATTTATAAGTGTAAAGATATAAAAAGCACCGGCCCTGTATTTGGATTAAAATTACAGCTTGGTAAATTCATAAAACTATACGTGTAATTTTAATTGTGCTATATTCATTTAAAGATTTAGAGCTTTAAGTAATCGTTTTGTTCTAGACTCCAAGCTCCGATTGCATGATTTCGACGCGCCAGCCGATTTTCCTTAGATCGTGTCGAGTGACTTAAACCATCTTCAGACGGTGAGAATTGATGGCGATCAGATCTGACCGTCTGGCTGGTCTTTCGCACTGAGGTTACCAAAGACACGAATGTATTTTTTTTACAATACGTACAAGTGGTACAAGTACTATGTTAACGCGGATTTACACCCTCGCGACTCCTCATCGCGTCACAGGGAGTTAGCCTTTACATAGTAAATTCATAACATTTGGCACACATTTTGTTGCAGTATAGTATTAAAGCCTCGATTCACCGCACAGCACTTTTAATAATATTAATTTACTTTTTCAGTAGCCTTAATTTTTAGAGACGGTCACACAGCCTTGATTGTCAACAATGACGTCTAGTCTGTGTACTTTTGGTGTCATGGTTATATGTCATTAATTTTATTTATTGATTTGATTGTCGTCAAGCACAGACTAATAGTCGTCAAGTCAAGGCTATGTTTATACCGGTGTGCTTGTTGTTGTATACATTCATAAACGAACTTAACTCAGTGGTAACCTGTTAATCATCAATTAGTGTCATTTAAACATTAGACTGGAACTTATGCCTTTCTGTGTTTGCCGGTGAAGTGTTTATGATGAATGAAGGACGCCGTGCGTCCGCCGAAGGCTTATTGCCGTGCTCAGAGATCGTCGTGTTCACAGAACAGAGTAATTTTCTGGATGCTTTATGTCATAAAATAGACTAAAATTTGATAGGGAGTATTCGTAGATATAGAATACCATATAATGAAAAAGGTCAAGAAAGTGATGATTGTATGACTGGTATAACGCGTGTTATCATCAGATGGTGGAATATTTCATGGCAATAATCAAACTTCATAGATTTGGAACACTGGAACATTGTTCAACTGTTGATTAGTTATATTTACCAATGTGTATCTTTATTTATTAGTAATATATATAATAGACCTCAAATCCACATTTAAGCAAACAATAATCAACATTATTTATGAACCTATCTGATTTTTGCTATGATAAATTCTACCCTCTGGTTATCATCCAACTACACACTTTGTGATATTTCGGTACATTCTGTGCGGAGGAGCATGAAATGTAGAAACAAATTTGTATAACGATTAACCTATTCTGTCCAGGCTTCGCATGGGTGTGCTGAGGAATAAGATGAGACCTGAACTTTCACTTTACTCTATGGACCCTGTAATGAAATCATTTTTCGAAGATGTCCCTGATATTTATTATTTTTTATTCTTATAAAGATATTTTCAAACCCAAAAAGTTCACTTTTCCATGTAAGTTTTAGTATATTTTCTTACATACAAACCTTGGCTAGACAATTACAAAAAACAAAAAAAGAACTAGCAGTTTATTATAAAACAAGTTCACAGTTTGTGTTGGACGTGGACTGTATACTGGGATTTTAATCAATACAATCGTTTTTCTTTCTTCATAATGTGGGAGCTTTCTTCACAAGCTAATTTAGTCAGACATTGGTATGTCAAAGATGAGTGTAGAACTAACGATTCCCGCCAAAATGGTTGGTACTTGATCTTTTGATCAGGGCGCAATTCGTGATATGTACCGACTATATTAGCTTTTGATTCGAGGGAGATGGAGATATTCTTTATTTCAATCAACACATGCTATCTCGCCTTTACAATGTGATTAGTACGAGACAGTAAATACACACATGATATTATTAATTATAATGCAAGGTCAATTATATAAATTGTACAGAAAAGGTATATAAAAAAGGTGTATAAATCAGTATGTACTTAAAACTATTACAATAAATGATGTACAAGAGTGAAATGATTTATATTACAATAATTTGTTATGATTAAATTTATACAATACTTCAATTTTTAAGCCTACACATAATATACTAATTACAACTTATTATCTACTCTCCACAGTTTGAATGCATCAAGTGAAAGTGAAAATCAAATGTATCAAGTGATATCTATACTATTATAAAGTTGTAAAAATGAAATGTCTGTACATTGAAGATATTTAAAAAAAATATATTGTTATGGTCTATTTGGCGGTCACTGGGATTTTTTGTATGTGTTGTTGTGGCTTCATCGCCAAATCGGCTAAACGGATTCCAACTATTTTAGTTACACAAGTAGCTGGGTATCTCCAGATGGTTATAGGATACTTTTTACCCAAGTACTCTAAAGAAAAAAAGAGAGGTTATGAGTTTTTCTCCTCCGCGGACGAAGTTGCGGGCGCCGTCTACTACTATTTTAAAGTTGTTACAATGAAATGTTTGTATGTGTCGTTGTGGCTTCGTCACGCTACATCGGCGTATATCATCGCCTGGTACCCATAGTACAAGCTTTGCGTGAGAGACTTCATCCTGTACTCTATTTAAGTTTTTTTTTTTTTTATTTAATTTAGAGACACAGAGACTACACATCTCTACGAAACTTAGTTTAAATTATTTTTTTTGTTTTGTTTATAGAAGTATATCCTTAAACATTTCTGAGGATCTTAATTTATTAATTTTATCTTATTGCATGTTATGACGCCTAGAGACCATATACATCTCTAAGAAATTTACATTTAATAATTATTATTTTTAATGTGTTATTCACTTTGACCCCTAAGTGACCTACTTACAGAATAAACAATTTGAATGTGAAATTTAAATTTGAATTTGAAAAACTTGTTTATTTTGGGATGAGGTCGCTTTGTGTAAGAATGTTCCTAGTATTTTATTACCCAAAACATTTCAGTTTTGTGATGACTATTATGACTAAGTAAGGATGGGCCACTCATGTATGGAGAAAAATAAAAGAATCTTTTTTTATGCTGCATAGCGAAAATTCTGTACCTGTCATTAAAACGAAGCACCCAGAAATAAAGGGATGATGACAAAATTTTAATAAGTCCGTCATATAGATTAAAAAATATTGGACATATTTTTTCTTTCTTTACGAAATCGAAAAATAAAGATATGTATACATCGAGTCAAACTGTCGCGTGACGTCACTCCTTTGTATCTAGTTATAACGTCAACAGCCCCCACTCCTAAACGTTAATGCGATTTATCTGAGTATTTTTTTGTTATTTTGAAAAAGCATATAATACGTATCCAATATTATTTTTTTCTACCTGACGGGCTAATTATAATTTTGGATTTTGATACCCCGTCATTATCCAAGGTCGAGTGTCGACGGGGTGACAGAGCCCAGAGAAATAGCCAACCCATTTGTAAATAGTTTTAGAGTTCCCTCTCCTTTAGGGCCTCCTTCAAATGACAGTCCGGAGGAGAGTGCGAGGCACCAGGTCTCTTATGTTCCCACCCTCATCACTGCTAAGGAAATAGCCAGTATAATTGGGCTCATGGCTAGGGGTAAATCACCTGGACACGATAGCCTTAGTATCGAGCACCTTAAATACGCGGGTGTACACTTACCGCGAGTACTGGCCATGTTGTTTACCTTACGTATCGGACATTCCTATTTGCCACATGATCTCATGAAAACTTTAGTCGTTCCAATAGTAAAAAATAGGACTGGGAATGTCTCGGACCGGGGTAACTACAGGCCGATCTCACTAGCAACAATAATAGCTAAAGTGCTGGACAGTGTGCTTAACAAACATCTAGAGCGGCACACCGAGTTACACGATGCACAATTTGGTTTCAGGTCGGGGCTGTCAACAGAGTCGGCTGTATTGTGCCTGAAGCATACTGTCCAGTACTATGCCAAAGCGGACACACCGGTGTACGCTTGCTTTCTGGACCTCTCGAAGGCGTTTGATCTGGTGTCGTATGATGTACTTTGGAATAAGTTTAGGCACCAGACAAACCTACCTCCAGACCTCGGATCTATTTTTAAGTACTGGTACGGCAACCAAACAAATTATGTAATATGGTCAGGTCAACTCTCGGACATGTACAGGCTGGAGTGCGGGGTAAGACAGGGGGGGTTGTCCTCGCCCTTGCTTTTCAACCTGTACATGAACGGACTGATTGGTGAGCTCAGCTCAGCAGTGCCGGAGTCGGGTGTTCGATAGGCGGTAATTTTGTCAATAATATAAGTTACGCCGACGATATGGTGCTGCTGTGCCTATTGGTCAACGCCCTTCAGAAATTACACATCTGTGAGAGATATGCCGTGACACACGGACTCAAGTATAATGAATCAAAGAGTGAGCTTTTGGCATTCAAGGCTGGAAATAAAATGTACCCTAGAGTGCCACAAGTCACACTCAATGGCAAGCAGCTTTTAAGAGTCCAAAAGTTTAGATACTTGGGTCACTGGGTCAAGGATGATCTCACAGATGATTTGGACATGGAGAGGGAGCGGAGAGCCCTGGCTGTGCGTTGCAATATGCTGGCCCGCAGGTTCGCTAGGTGTACTACGGACGTAAAAATTACATTGTTCAAGTCATACTGTCAGTCCATGTACACCTGTGCCCTATGCACCAAATATAAGCAAAAATCTTACCAGGCTCTCCGAGTCCAGTGCAACAATGCTTTCAGGGTGCTGATGGGGTTGAGGAAACATTGCAGTGCATCAGGGATGTTTGCGGAGGCTCGGGCGGATTGTTCTTATACAATAATTCGTAAACGAGTCGCCTCCCTGATGCACAGGGTGTGGAAAAGCACCAACAGCATCCTGAAAGCTATTGCAGAGAGGTGGGATAACCCTATATTATTTTTCTGGGTGAAAACACACACGTGTTACTCGAGTGTCTTCACCCGGAAAATATTACTATAGATACTTAGCATGTAAGATTACAATCTTTTTATTTTTTAATATAAGATTGTTTAATAACCAAATTAATCTGTGTACCTACTAACAAAAATATGGATTGAAATTTTCAATCTGATATTATTCATTCATTCATTCATTCATTCATTATGCCTATTCTCATGTTTAAACGTGTTCTCCACCTTCCGATCCTATCCGATGAGGCGTACTATGACATGCCAACTTACCATAATGATAAAAATCCATGGAGATAGCATAAAACCGCTCATCTGTCAAGTTATTTCATGCCAAACAAAATTAATTGTAAAAATAGATTTAAGACTTCGTGCTCAATGAAATAAAAGTAAATTTGTTTTTGTACTTCGTCGGTATTGATATACAGCAAGTAATTTGGTACCTCTTGCTTGCAGTATGCATCCAGATAGAACCAGAATTTATATTCCAAGAGGTCATCAAAGAGGAACCTGAGCCTGAGTATGAGGGGGAGAACTTGCCGACTGATTGCGGCTTGAGCGAGACGAAGCATTGCAGTGAGAAAGAGACGGATGATCTGCCCCTGAGCCCCGAGGTGCGGCCGTCGCCCAACCGGGCTGCTCCTCTCCAAGGTCAGTCTAGAAATAGTCTTAAGGCTGATTTAGACGGAGACTATTATGAGACGCCTGAATTACGGCGCCAGTGAATATCGTACAGCACACCTCAGACCGTTTAGGCAATGACTATTCTCAGCCGCCTAAATCTGGCCGCCAGTGACCAGCAAGCCGTTTACACGGTGCTTTTTTAGGGTTCCGTAGCCAAAATGGCAAAAACGGAACGGCTTTATAGTTTCATCATGTCCGTCCGTCCCTCTGTCCGTATGCCACAGTCATTTACTTAAAAACTAAAATGTATATTGATAAAATTTGGAACATAGTTGTCTTGTGTAAGCCGCTACTTAGTTTGATAGTTAAATAAAAAATATATATATTTCTAAGGGGGGCACACCATACATGTAACCGAAAGCAAAAAAAAATTTTTGGAAATATCAATGTGTGGCACGTCATTCGACAGTACTTTCAAAAACGCTTTGAGGTTTCTTGATTTAGTGAATATTGTCGGAAATATTTGCTCTGAAAGTAGCAAAAATTGTGTCCCACCCCTCTATTTTTAAAACGTTATGTTCAAAAAATTTACAAATATAAAACTTAATAAATACTTTCAACGAAAATTGTTTTGAACATGATCGGACATACCGTTTTTAAGTTATTTCCAAAAACCGGCGCTTCTGAGCAAAAGGACGTAAGTGCAGGGGAGATACGCTCTTTTGTTAGTGTTCTTTTTCTTCTGTAGTGCATTTCTTTGTATAAACGGCTGCGAAACCCTACATTGAGCATGGTCCGACATGCTCTTGGCCGGTCTTTTTTTTTCAGTACCAGTCAGTAGTACGCTGCAACAGCCGACGGGGAGAGAGAGAGGGAGAGAGAGACGCGAGCGGGGGTCACTGGCGCCAAGAAATAGGCGCGTGTTCTATTCCGTGCCAGCCCTGGCATGCCGCGGAAAAATGGCGCGGAAAGTGTTTATACGGTGCCTTGTTTAGGCGTCTCAAAACAGCCTTTAAGGTAAGATCAATCTGCACCTGGGGGTTATTGCCTAACGAAATTTTGACAATAGGGTACTTGACTGACAGATCAAATCAGTTCCTTTTTGTGAACTGACAAAACGTTAAAAAAGTTTGAAAGGAAAAAGGTTTATGACGTCATAATTATATACGGTCAAATTGCCTCCTTATTTTTAGTTTTTGATCATTTTAAAATCGCCAAAAGCTTAAAAATAAGTATTAATGAATGTTTTCTACGTATTTTCAGAAATAAAACTCAACTGCGAGCGTGACATCATTTATGTTGACTACAGGAAAGTACCCAATTGGTATCCGAATCAACTGTCATAGCCCATACAAAATCATGACACTTTATTTTGATTCCGAGCGTCGAACGCGTTAGGCGATAGGGGGGCTGGTATTTGAGGTACTTTAGAAAGAACAAAGGGTCTAGCAGCCTAAGCTAATAAAAGTGGCCCCGACGAGATATTTGGTTATACTGTTAGGTGGAATAGTGGCAGGACCTAAGAACACTGTATTCATAATATCAGCCTTCAATCTGAAGTAGAGACCGTATAAATGATAGTATCTTAGCAAAGTCATTTCATTCGCAGCTGTCGCCGTTAAAATCACATTTTTGAACTTTCCCAAAACAAAAGAGCGTATCTCCCCGGCACTTACGTCCAACGTCAACGTCGAAAGGTCATTTAGTTATTTAAAATGGATTTTTTCCAATCGTCGTGAACGACTGACAGTAAAATCTGTTGAACAAATTTTAGTACTTTATTCAGCTTAATTGCAGAAGTGATAGTAAATATGTATATAAATGTTATAATTTGTGAAATATAATAATATTTAAAATACTTGACTATTTGTTTTTTTGTCAGCCATACTTTGCCACCAATTCAGCACGTTAATAACAATCTCTGCATATAGAATAGGCACAGAAAAACTCCTTACCTTGACAAAAAACCATGGGCACGCCACCGATTGCTCTAAGCTTGCTATTGTTCCAATGAAGTGTTATTAGCGAAGCTAGCGGTCCCGGGTTCGAATCCCGGCCAGGGCAAGTGTTTGTGATGAGCACGAATGTTTGTTCCTGGGTCTTGGATGTTTTCTATGTATTTAAGTATTATAATGTATCTATTATGTATATTGTCGACTAGCACCCATACTACAAACTTTGCTTGAAATGAATATTTATTGTGTGACAGATTTAGGTTAACATCTTTTACAACATTTTGCAGTTACTGATGCAAGCGTTGGATCAGCCAAATCTTACCTTCTCAGGTGTACACACATTACATGATTAGAATTTTAATTTATAAATAATATGTCAACCAGATACACAACATTTACATTACAAAAAAATACACTACGAGATATCTACAAAATATTATTTCAATTTATACTTAATTAACATGTCAAAGAATACACTAAGAGTCCGAAAAATATTCATTTAGAGAGTAATAACATTTTCCCACTAGCCATTGTTTAATGGATTCTTTAAATTGATTAAAACAAATATTCTTGAACAGCTTAGTTTGGGGCTTGGTCGATTTGTGTAAGATTGTCCCTAATATTTATTTATTTCAGCTGAACTAAATGTGGGCAAGGAGCGGAACCTAAAGGAAAAACCACTTGTGCGGGAGTGCTCCGTGAAACTCGTGCGCATCGACCGCCAGAAAGCGCTGCTCAACGTGTGCCAAAGTGTCATCAACCAAGCGCCGCCGCCCCCAATTCAAGTCGAATATACATTTGTTTTGGAGGACGCGTCTGGCGTCACTAAAAATAGCACCGACGAAGGATACGCATGTGCTATTTGTAACAGCTGTTTTATCGTGAAGTCGGATTTGCTGGGTCATGTCGTGACCCACATCCACATGCCCAGCGTGGAGGAGGACTGTCACACCGCCGCTGATAATGGTGAGTTGTGGATTCTATACATTTGTGGATAGTAAATAAATACATACAAACAAAACTTACTTTTACCGAGACAGTTGTTAAGTGTGTAGGTGATGGTACTAGACGATGATATATTTAATAGATATACATATCCATAGTAATATTATAAATGTGAAAGTGTGTCTGTCTGTTACCTCTTCACGCTTAAACCGCTGAACCGATTTGGATGAAATTTGGTATGGAGATAGTTTGAGTCCCGGGGTAGGACATAGGCTACTTTTTATACCGGAAGAATACCCGTATCCGCGATAAACGACTTTAAGGCGGATGAAGTCGCGGGCAGAAGCTTGTAATATTATAAATGGGAAAGTGTGTCTGTCTGTCTGTTACCTCTTCACGCTTAAACCGCTGAACCGATTTGGATGAAATTTGGTATGGAGATAGTTTGAGTCCTGGGGAAGGACATAGGCTGCTTTTTATCCCAGAAAAATACCCGAATCCGCGATAAACGAATTTAAAGTGGACGAAGTCGCGGGAAGAAGCTAGTTTACTTATTTACACAGACAACGTCCAAGGCATCACACAAATACTTGCTCTTACTGGGATGTGAACCTACGACCTTCAGCTTCTCAGGCAACGATCCTGCTAGACTAAACCGGTCGTTATATAGTGGGTTAAAATATCAAATAGCTTTCTTGTTGAATTCGTAACGGGTAGTTTTATGTGAGGGGTGTTAGTCAGCTCCACAAACCCTAATATGATAGAGAGCCACATCCTACTAATCGTACTTGACCAAGAGTTCAATTAAATATAATCCTTTTTGTATGGAGTATAAAAGTAACCCGTTCAAACCTACATGCAAATAAATAAATAGTTTAAAAAACACTAGAAAAACACGCTTAAGACTTTTCTAACAAATCCAAACACAGCTATGATGCGATGTTCCATCATGAAGTTCCAGTTCATATCTTCCGGCTCCATCATCAGATCAGTTCGACAGTACCATATTCTTGTATTGTCAGAACTACATACAGCTGCCAATTTTCATGACGCTACGATCCTTGGAAGATGGTTAAATTAGTTACCTTAGATTCCATTACATAGTTAGTTACATACAGGTCGACCTATAATAAAAGCGTGTTAAAAATGTATGGGTTCATATCTGTACCCTACTAAGTACTTGCTCGGAATGCTGGGTTTCAACTCTCTGGAGGTCATGCGCAGTACTGAAGTCTTGGTCACCACATCTCAATTCTTAAGAGGGGAGTCGGATTGTTCATATTTGGTCGCAAGAATGTGTAGTCTGTTCGTTCTCAGTAATTACCTTCGCGGCCGCTACTACCGTTTCCTAGCGGTAGAAACGTCTCGAACAGTGGCGCACCGCCACTTGATTATCGTCAGAGCACGGACAATGCTTGATGAATTTATCTATAACGCGCTAAACTTCGATTTGTTTGCAGACAAATGGGGTAAACTGCACCCTGCTTTACAGCGTTTCCGTGAAATGTATTAGTAATTCATTGTTTTAACGCCTTATTTTATTCTTATTTCACATGCTGTTACATTTTTACATTGTCTTTGATAATCATGTGTAAATATGGTTAAGTTTATCAGGGCCTTGGCGATTATGCTGTAACTTTGATAAATTGTAAATAATAAAATAATTGTAGATTGTTTGACAAGGGGCTAAAATAAGCCATTATGTTACGCGCCGTACCTTTGCTCTGAGTGGACGTGCGTTTGGTTGATTCTTAATTTTTGATTATTAGAATCTGTTTAATTTATTTTAATATTTTCAAATTCTCGGTACCTCCTTGTCTCGCCTGGGGTTTGCTCCATTTCTGCTGGCGGCCATATTGCGCTGTGTCGGACCTTTCATTCCAACCACGGAACTGTGAGTGTTGTGTGTCCAAGTGTCGATAGTTTGTGAGCGCGAGTCGCGGAGAATTGTGTATCTGCATCTTTTTGCATTATTTTTGTGTCACTGGTGGGATTTGAACTCGCGCTCTCTGCGTCGGAGTCGGGCGCTTTGCCGCGGAGCCGCGAGTGATTGGAGTGGCGCGGCCGAAATAAGTCATCGCTACCGACGGGCGTCGCTTATGCAAACGGATTACGACCTTATTATACTACGCATAAGAATTATTTATAGTGAAAATGCACTGCGTAGCTTGTAACAAAACCATTGAGAAGAACGATACAGACCGCTTGTTAAAGTGCACAGGATGTAGCGGAACCTATAATTTCCGCTGCCTGAATCCAAGCACGGGTCAATCAAAAGAAGATACAGAGAAGGTTGCCACTCCATGGTTTTGTTCGTTCTGCACCTCCGTGAATAGCCGCCGCCGCAGAAACGACCTTACACCTGTGCGAGCATCAGTGTCTGAAGTGACACTGGATGACTCCGTTATGTCTTGTGATGGCACATTGGACGAATCTAGATTGGCTGTCGACACAACTGGTGCTGCGGCGGGTTTATGCACTCCTCCTAATAATTTGAACTCAGGGAACTGCGCTTCCGAGATATCTACACAGCACGCGGAGTTACTAAACAGCATCCTTGTTAAGGTATCCGAACTGCAGATACAATTCTCAGCTATACAAACTATACAGGCAGATCTTAACCAAGTCAAGTCAGACGTGACGAATATGAAGAATAGTTTGACTTCGAGACTGGAGGAGATGGATGGACGACTTGATGCTATCGAGTCCAGAGTGTCAGGCTTAGAAAATTGTAAAGCCGAGGTCGACGACATTAGAACTGTCATTAATGACATAGTATCAGATATGCGTAGGAATGAGCAGTAGGTCAGGCGATCCAATATCCAGATCAACGGGATACCTGAAACCAGCGGTGAAAATTTATACACGATTTTAAATTCCCTGGCAGGTAAAAGTGGCTATCCCCTTAACGTTGCGACCGATATAGACTTTGTGACCCGCGTCGCCGTGAAAAATGACAGCAACAGCAATAAGCCGAAGCCTATCATCGTCAAGCTACAAGCACGCTACAAGAAAGATGACTTTATTGCATCCCTACGCAAACTGAAGAACATGAAAGCGTCCGATCTGGGATTCTCTAACAATGAAAATCGAATTTATATAAATGACCATCTGTCTAGCTATAATAAATATTTGCTTAGGGAAGCTAAACGCAGAAGAACTCAAAAGGGGTATAAGTGGTGTTGGGTACAAAATTGCACTGTAATGGTTCGAAAGACTGACAATTCGCCCATTTTGTTCATAACTTCTGAAGACGCTTTAAACAAAATAACATGAGTGTAAAGCATACCAATAATTCATTCCATTTGAAGATGTTATTGTTTATTCATTTAAATATTGATGTACAACCCTTTCACTGCAGAAACAAAATATCTATCTTAAATTTCATTTTATTCTGGATTTTTACGAACACGGAGAATTTTTTATTTTCGATACAGGTCTATGTTTATTTCGCTTCAGTTAATCTCGAAAAGGAATTGAAAAAAAATCTTACATTTAAACATATTACGCTTTTACATATACAGAGTGATACACATATTAAATATAGTATACATTTAGTTGTTCATGTTACTTAGCTTTTATTATCAGAATGTTCGGGGCCTCCGTACTAAAACTACTGAATTTTTGCGAAATGTGGTAAAAACTAATTATGATTTTATATGTATCACTGAAACTTGGTTGGTGCCCGGCATTTTTAATTCCGAACTATTCGATTCACGATATAATGTGTATAGGACCGATAGAGATTGTGAGAGAATGGGGGTAACAAGAGGTGGTGGCACGCTCATTGCCGTGCGCCGCGAGCTTCGGGCGGACGCGAGCGGCGCGCCCGTGCCCACCCTGCCGGACGCCGACATAACATCTCTCATTATTCCCCTCACTCTAGGTCCCATGACAAGAAAGCTTAGATTGTTTGTTTGCTACTTTCCGCAAGGAAGAGAGCAAGCAGACTCCCAGTTGTTATTTTTTGAGTATCTGTCTAATTTACACACTGATTATCCCGATGATGAATTTTTAGTTATCGGTGATTTTAATATAGGAGATGCAGCCTGGGTTCAGTCCGGTTCTTGTTTACAAGCCCTTAAATTAGATAACCCTAATTTTAATAGCCTTACCACGCATTTAGCTGCACTCTTGCACTTTTGCAACTGGCAACAGTTTAATTACATACCTAATAAAAATGGTAGGCAACTGGACTTAGTTCTTTCTAACCGTAACTGTGAGGTTAAGATTGTAGATCCATTAGTGCCCATTGACGCTCATCACCCAGTCTTTTGTGTAACGACTGATATAGGTTCGATAGAGCGTCAACTAAAACCTGCGTCACGTATCATTCGTCGGTTTTATGCCGCTGACTACGACAAAATTAATTCAAATTTAAGCCAGGTTAGTTGGGAGTTACATTTAGACACAGAGGACATTGAAATCGCTGTGGATAGTTTTTACTCAATAGTTAATAAGATTATAAATGACTTCGTTCCATCTAAAACAATATCTAACAGCAACAATAAATTTCCTGTATGGTTTTCCTATTCTCTTATCACATTAATAAAGAAAAAAAATAAAATACATAAAAAGTGGAAAATTTATAATCGATTATCGGACTACGACGATTTCTCTAGTCTTCGTTCTCAAGTGAAATCCATGGAATCATCGTGTTATAATCTGTTTATATCTAGGGCTGAAAATAATATCAAATTTAACTCCAAATACTTTTGGTCATTTATAAAGTCAAAAACTGACAGAAATAACACTGGTTTACCGGACACTCTTTATTTTAATGGCAGAGTGGCAAATGATGGCCACTGCGTGGCTAATCTGTTTAATGATTTTTTCCAATCAGTCTTTGAACCCATTGGAAATACTTCTAGTTCAATTGACCCCGATTATAATCCTTCAGTAAACACGATCAGTAATATTGAAATAACATTGCCTTTAGTTGAGAAATACCTAAAAACATTAAATGAGTCAAAAGGAAGTGGTCCCGATGGTCTTCATCCTGTATTTCTCAAGCGTTGCAGTAGAACCCTAGCGTTACCGGTATGTCTATTGTTTAATTGTTCATTAAAATCAGGCTTGTTACCTAAAGTATGGAAACAATCAATTGTTGTACCTATTTTTAAATCTGGTGACAAACATGACATAAAAAACTACCGTGGCATATCAAAACTATCAGTTCTTCCCAAACTATTTGAAAAGGCCATTTATGATACATTATACCCAATAGTAAGACCAATGTTAATAACTCAGCAGCACGGATTTGTCAATAAACGGTCTACAGAATCAAACTTATGTGAATATCTGGATTATATTATGAGTGCAATAGATGGAAACTGTCAAGTTGATGCTATTTACACAGACTATTCTAAGGCTTTTGACAAAATTTCCCATTCCATTTTGCTAAAAAAGATAGAATACTTCGGAATTCATGGCGATCTACTGCGTTGGCTAACGTCTTATTTGCGAGATAGGACTCAGGCTGTCACTGTCAAAGGTTTTACATCCACTTTCGTTCCGATTACGTCAGGTGTCCCTCAGGGTTCCCATTTGGGACCATTATTGTTCAATATGTATATTAACGACGTCATCACCTGTTTTTTTCACTCTAACATTTTACTTTATGCTGACGATACTAAGATTTTTACAGTTATTAAATCTGAAGCTGATTGTCTAAAGTTGCAAGAGGATCTGGATAGGCTAAATACCTATTGTCTTAATAATAATCTATACATGAATGTGTTCCGTGATCACGTTCACGCGGAAAAGTAAACCTATTCTTTTTAACTACATAATAGGTAGTCAGTTACTTAAGAGGGTATACGAGGTCAAGGACTTGGGCGTTTATATTGACAGCGAAATCCGATTATCATCCCATATTGATAAAATGACATGTAAAGCTTATAGAATGCTTGGGTTTATTTTACGTCAAAGCAAAGATTTTAAGAACCCCAACACACTACTTCTTCTATACAACGCATTTGTTAGGTCAAATTTCGAATATGCATCCACTGTATGGAGCCCTTTTTATTCAGTTCATGTTAACGCAGTAGAGCGTATTCAAAAAAAGTTCCTAAATCGTCTTAAATATAAATTCAATTCCTTCGATTGTGAGAATATTGAAAGTGTTCATATGCGAAGAGAAAAAAGAGATGTTAAATTTTTATTTAACCTGTTAAATAACATTGTCGATTCTCAATACCTAGTAAGTAAAGTGTCATTTCGGTGCCATAGCTTTCGAACTCGATCCACTGACTTATTTTCAATTCCGTTTAGCCGTAAAAGATATGTAAAAAACAAGTATTTAGTAAGAACATGCAAAATTTATAATAAGAAATATTCACATATAGACTTGTTTCAATTAAATCAACGTAAATTTGTTTCTGCATTGAAAGTAATAGATAAACCATAAAAGTCTACTTTTGTGTACATCTGTGATATACGTAGATCTATTTTTAATTATTTCAACATCGAAATTGTAACTATTGTTTAACTCTAACTGTAATTTATTTTCGTTTTAATCATATCTCAAATTATTAATTGAAATTTTAACTACACAGGTGCATACTTAACTAATTTTTAATGCATGTTGTTCTCAGAGCAAAAACTGTACTTACTATTAGTGGAAACTGTTTTGGCTTCTGTATAACTTAGTTTTGTATACTTTCAAGTGTAATTGTATGCTGTTTGTTTCCCTTAACAATAAAAAAAAAAAAAAAAAAAATTATTTGGACGAGCTCACGAAGTGAGCGAGGACAAATATGTCTGAGTGTCATAATGGCTTTTAGCCACGTGTTAAACACTCTGCTTTTCACTTCGACTGCGAGAAAATAAATAAGACTTGACATTAAATAATAATTTGAGATGTCGATGTCGTGTAGTTCTGTACATTTTTGGTTATATGTATGTATTTGTGTAGGTATATGTATATTTGTGTGTATGTTTATTTGTATTTTATATATTTATTTATTAGTATTTAGTATCTTTGTATGTATTTGAATTTTTCATTTCTCTTTTGTTTTTCTTTCTAGCTTTAATTTATGATTTGTCTCATCTTCTTGTGCACCACTTAATTACTCATTGGTTGTTTACTTTGCGCCATCTCTACTACCTTAAGGTTGTCTGGAAGAGATCGCTTTCTAGCGGTAAGACCGCCTGTTGTTTACCATTTCTCATACTGGTTTAGATTTAAGTGTCTGATGTTATTTTCTTTTGGTGTGAAATAAATAAAATAAAAAATCTGTTTATTACCAAAAACACAACTTATTTTAGACAATAACATACAATAAAATATCTTAAAATACTGTAATAATAAAGAGTACTTATTATTATTATTATTAAAATTGTATATTTCATGAAAAACTAAAGTACAGTTTGAGCAATTGTATCAGAAAGTTTGGCCAATCTGTTCAGGTTGGTTTATTTGTTTTTAATTATTCGTAAGGAGTATGTAGCTGGCCGCAAGATTTTTTTTTTGAGTGTCATAGAAATTTGTATAGGATTATATGGCTTTCTTTTAAACCCTAGGGGCTAAATATACTATTCTGCCGTGCTAATGAAAAACGACGTATAATATATGGAAACTCCTATCAAAAGACAGTCTTTTAAACTAGCACGGCAGTATTTTACTCTCACTTCACGAAGCTAATATAACGTACTTTTTGAGCAGGAGCAGGAGAATTGAAAATGTAATTTTTGTAGTTTCAGAAGAAGTGACCCTCTCACAACGGTTTGCGCTGAAGGACTGCGAGGTGAGGCTGCCGCGCGTCGCCCGCGGCGAACACTCGAGCCGCGGTCACTGCACACACACACAGACCCGTGAGTCTATATAATATTAAAGCTGAAACCCCATTGCTACGCACGCTACGCGTGAAACCACCCGCCCCCCCCCCCCCCCCCCCCCCGTAAACTTGTGTGACTATTTTTATTAAAAAAATATCTGTAGTCAAAACCATTTTATAAAACGTTATTATTTTAAACATAAAGCCATTAGATAAAAAAAATTTGTAATTAATGAAAACATAAATGAAACAGCATACTACATAAATAATAAAAATATTTATTTCAAGACTATTTATATATATACAAATAAGGTTATATTAAAACAAAGCGATTACTTACTATTTATACATTCAATATTACCTACTTACTATTTACACACAACAAGTCCAATACAGATTTAGACAAAGAACTTTTTTTTTTAACAGGTAACCTTCTCAAACTTGATATTAGGGGATCTGAGTGAAGAAGAAGTCGATTAATCAAATCAGTATTAGTCAAAACGCGGTTCATTTTTCGTGTGTGATCTAGTCGAAATGCTTTATAGTATTTGTTACTCGCTTCAGCTGCTTCTTCAGACAGTTCTCCTATAGACAGTAGGCCGTGATTGATAATGTCAGCACCATGAATCAAAATTTTGTGGACAGAAGCAGGCAAATAGTACCATGGATATTCGGCAACTAATTGCCGTGCAGTTTCTAAAGCGAAATCTCTGAATTTTGTCGCATCAATGTTATATCCCGAATTGATACACTGAAGTACAGTCCAACAACGATCTAGGAGATCCTTCTTAATACCCGTAATTTCAGCTGAAATATCTGAGCTTGAGAAGAACCGCCTAGCAGTGTTGCCATCGTTCGATGTCCCGCTTCCGCCACTTTTGGGTTTATCGATAATAAGACCTAACTTTTCCCCAAATTGCGATTGTATAAGTTTTTTTTTTTCAGCTACAAGTCGTTTATCGCTATCAGACCTAGCTTGCCATTTCTTAACCTCTAACTTGTAAGCGAGATGAATGAAATATTCAAAAAATCGGATCAATGCGTGAAGTGGAGACATGCCATATTCATATTTACTTTCGTCAGTTGCTTTGCACAAACATACATCAATTTGATTCATCTCACTTGGTAAAGCTTTACATATATAACATCTAGTTGAAGAAACATCACTAAGTGCATTACACACCTTACCATCGACCATAGTAAGTTGTAAGCTATGATTAATTGTGTATTCGCATGCATTTGTCTTGAAGATAGTCGGTTGCAAGTTACTTATTTTCTGTTTGAAATAAGTCTCCTCTTCAACTGATACTGCAGTTGTTTCCTTAAAAAACTGAAAGCGAATAGGTCTGCAGTATCGAGTTGAAGAAGGACGAGGATTTTTCCACAAAATGATTGAGTTTTCCTTATTATCCGGGTTTAAAATAAGTTGAAGCGGTACATATGAAGTAACAAACAAGCTACTATCCACAAGAGAAGAATCTGAGAAAGTTTGTTTGTATTCGCTATGTCCTGTACTACCATCAAATCCCCATTTCCCAACCAAAGATATTTTATTTAAAGACTGGTCAGGTATTTTATCTAAAATATCTTTTTGAGACTCAAGAATCCGAGTGGCAGTGTGATCTAACAAACTCTGAAGTTCGACTTCGGCTGATGATTCAGTAACGGCTACAGTTGTAGGGTAACATCTCTTTTTAGCCTTTACAATGCGTTGATAGGAAGGCATACAATCCTTCAGTATATTATTATGTATAAAATTCTTAATTAATAGATATTGCTTTCTAGAAATCTTACCTTCTGCAATAAGTGACAAAACTTTGTTTTCGTCGACTTTTGTAGAAGTTAAGCTGGAATCAGCAGAAGCATTGAGCAGTGTATTTACAGCAGACTCGTCAAAATTAGATAGTTCCGCCAGTCTCCTTCTTTTAGTGCGTTTACTACTTTCATTAAAGTTTTTCCTCGGACGGCCACGAGAAGTGGAAGGGGAGGGGTCGACGTTATCATTCTGCTGAGAAATACGCTGCTCGATACTTTGGATCACATCAATGTATTCTACATCATTAAGCCACTCTGCATATTTATGTAGAAATATAGACTTTGTACATCTTGTTTTTTTCCAATAACATGCAATTCGTTTACATAAATTCCTTATTTTAACCCTTAAATTCTCTATGCCAATATTTTCGATGTTATCCGAAATAATTGATGTTTCCGTCAGTGTAGTAAAAACATGTTGAAATTTTTCTGTATCAGTTCCTTGTCCAGAGTGCCAAATATCAAAAACACTACGTTTCGAAATAGAACACCTTAAAAATGTACCTAAAACAAAGATAAAAACATTTTTTAAAAATCGGATTTTTTTCGGCTACCCTACTCTTGTTCTTTGAAACCCCTTTTCAAAAAAGGTCGATGAAAGTTACAGCCCTTATTAAGGACACTTCCATCTATAACATAATATATGTGTCAAGTGCGGCAAACCTCGGCATCAGAGTATAACTCTCAATGAAATCATACTTCTTAAAAATTAATCGTAAACGACAGACCTCTACTAGAAAATTATTTTAAAATATAAGCACGCATATTTATATATAAAACATAATTGAAAAATAAAGTACATACCCTCTTCTTGGATTTCCATAATAATACCACGTGGACACACGCAAATAATAATAATAGTACACAATAACAAAGTGATTAAGTTGCGGCGACAAAAACACACTACTAATTAGGGTCGAGATGCGTTCACTTTCGTTGCACAAAAGTAAATGATAATAGTACTTTATTGCTGTGCTATATATAGTATTTAGAAGATTGTCTATCGGTGAATCATTTTACTTACTTTTTAGTCCAGGATACGCTCATGACTTTTTTCGATTTATGGCCCACGGCGGAATCACTGTGCACACCCCGCACTGCCCCGGGAGGTGCAACATTCGTGTGTGGCGTGGGCCGCTATGGAGGGTCGCCCTAAACTCGGATTTTTAATTCTTGATTATTTAAACAAATAAACATTATTTCATAAAAACATGAATGATAACACGTGTAACCAGTAATATTAGGGCAAGTTTTATTTATAAAATACATTTAAACCCATATAGCAGAAATCACAGTTAATGTGTTGACGTTACATTTTGGTCTTGAATTTAAAAATCCGACTTTAATTGAGGTCACTAACATAATTGTACTTAGGACGTGAAATATTAAAAGAGTATCGCCGTAAAATGCGCAATATGAGATTAATAGATAATTGCATTGATTGGGTTTTGTTGCATTGATAAGGTTGGGTTGGGTCCTGAAGGCCTTACTTGCATTTAGCCTTGGCATTCAAAACGAGTCAGTAGTACACAGACCAGTATGCAAAATGACTTGTTTATCTAATGCCATGATTACAAATGTGTCTAACTCTCAGGAAGCCTTACTTGGCAAAACGTCTAGGTCGTGAGATGCACGAGTAGGCAGAATGTCTCAACTGTATAACAATGTACATGACTGACTGTTCAATGACTTATGTCATAAAGTCGTTTTACAGCCAAGTCGTTCAGTCTACTGTGTCTTATAGCAATGAGGGCGTTTTACAGACCAACACATTTTGCAACTCGGACAAATATACAACTGAGGTGCTCTGCTTGCTAAGGCTAAATGCAAGTAAGGACTTCAGGACCCAACCCTATTCATTTAGTTTCTTCATTAAAGAACAGCGCCATCTCTCTCGCTGTCCTAATACTAGCTGGAGAAGCAATGGGACAGAGACGAAGCGTGATACGTCATGTCTTGGAGTATGGCTAATGCACTTAGCATTTAACAATAAATAAGATACAGAGGGCGCTACTAGTGTTAACTAGATTGTGTTCGAAAATTTCAAGCATCGTAAAGTTGCGATAACACAGTTGGTCAGAGCACTTCTGCGTTAAAGATGAAGTCGCAGGTTCAAATTCTACTTGCAATTTAGTTAGTGGCATTGATTCTATCATGTACAATCGAAGTCTGTGTTATAATATCTATTTCAATATGAGACTTGCAAAAAATAGCACACTTGAATTTGTTAGGATATTGTTTTAAGTATCCAATTTAGGTACTGCTAGCTAATTCTACAGTCGAGGTGACGCAGCGGTTGTATACAGTGTGTCCCAGGATAAAGTGCGAAAACGAATAGGGATGAAAGTAGATGCAATTTTATCGACAAATAAATAATGAAAAAAAAAAAAAACCATTATTTACTTTTTATGATTTAAAAAAAATTGTTGTATGTAGTGGACCTTATCGAAACAAAGCAAGATATTTTGACGCCTATGGGCTCTGTTGATTTGAAATAAATGTAATTATAACCAGAAAGGATTAGTTATGTTAATGTTGTAATTAAGAAAACTGCGAAAAACAATTTTAAAAAAAACTAGTTTTTCATATGAATTTTGTCTTTTAAGATTTCATGCTTTGTTTCGATAAGGTCCTGTTGGAATCCATACTAATATTATAAATGCGAAAGTGTGTCTGTTTGTCTGTCTGTCTGTCTGTTACCTCTTCACGCTTAAACCGCTGAACCGATTTGGATGAAATTTGATATGGAGATAGTTTGAGTCCCGGGGAAGGACATATACTACTTTTTATCCTCGAAAAATACCCTTATCCGCGATAAATGAATTTAAGGCGGACGAAGTCGCGGGCAGAAGCTAGTAGTATTATAATGTAAACATGAGTAGTACAGTACAGTCGCCAGTGTCGCCACAGCAGCAGATATATCGAAGCGAATAAGGTGTTCGCAAATATTCTGAATACCACTCTATTGTCAAGGCGTTAGAGTGCATGTTGAAAAGAAGATATATTTGACCGCGACTATAAATGGTGGTAGCATTTAATTATTACCTAATTTGCTAGATAAACCGTATAAAACAATTCGTCGAATTTATAAATAATATTTTTTCATAATTAATATTGCGGTGCAGAATCTTGTTTGTCTAGACAGAGACATACAAGATAATTTTACGGTAAACTTTCATTCTAAAATTATATGCACGAACGTCCCCGCTCCCGGGGAAGTGCGGGGTGTGGGGAGTGGGGAGCGGGTGCCGCTATGAAGGGTCGTCGTTATGCTTGTGACTGTACAGCTGTAACTTAGCCAGAGCTAAGTTTGCCTTGCTAAGTCACTCGTCTTCCTGATACAATACTTGTTAAGAGTCCCCGGCAAGCTCGGTTCTCCATACAAACGTAGTTACACTCTTATTTTAAAACGAAAGAAAGAAAGAAAATAAATTTATTCAGACGCATAGACAAAAAAAAACAAATTACACAAAAAAAAAACAACTAAAACTGTGCCCTGAAATGGTCCCACCTCAGCATAATGCTGGCTCGGGAGCCAACGATATCTTCCGGTGAGACCATATGTGGCGCCACGGAGAGCTGCATGCTCGAACATTATACTACTTTAAACTACTAGCTGGTTTTCTCTGAAACTTTGTACTTAGAATAAGTTAAGGTATATCCAGGTCTGTAATTAGTTACCATGTATAAACAATTAAATACCGTGCATGTATCTTGTTCCAGCCGCCGCGGTCCCCGCCCCCCGCCCCCGCGCGTCGCCCCCCGCGCACACACCCACAGCACACACACACACTCGGACCAACCCTCCGGCCACACATAAATCAACGAACACGGACCCTAAACCTCACACCTGCGATGTATGTCAAAAAACGTTCACTAAATTATTTAGTTTAAACAGACATCAACAAATTCATACGGGTATATACTCGAGCAAAATACGTAATAAGATATTAAAGCAACCGTCTCAGTTGAAGACACACTTACGTATTCACACCGATGAAAAGTGTTATTCGTGTACAATATGCAGAAAGACTTATACGACACCATCTCATTTGAAGAGACATAATCTAATTCACACCAAAGATAAGTGTACTTCTTGCAAAATATGTGAAAAGGTGTTTACGAGACTGTCTGACCTAAACAGACATAATCGAACGCATACAGGCGAAAAGCCTTATTCTTGCATAATATGTAAAAAGGGCTTTACAAGATCGTGTAGCGTAAAGAGACATAATAAAATTCACACGCGTCTAAAAGTAACTTATTCGTGTAAAATATGTAATGAAAGGTTTCAAGAATCACATCAGTTAGACACACACAATCGAATGCACAAAGGTGAGGACACGTATTCTTGCGATATATGTTATAAGAGATTTAAGAAGACATCTTATTTAAAGCGACATCAAAGGATACATGAATCAGTTATTATGTTAAACAAAACCGGCGTACCAAGAAAGCAAAGTCTTACAATCGCGAAAATTAAAAATCGTTCAAGTCGAAAGAAAACTATGCCGGAGACATGAAATACAGTGTGTATCTCAGCAATAAACAGGGGAATGTGCAAATTGCGGAAACTTTCCAAAATGCTTAAAAAAGGTTTGAAGTCTAGTGTTAACTTACATCCTTATAAGACCTTTTAAAATATTTTTTAGTATAGATTAGATTAGATTATTTTATTTCACGATAAAAATTACATTACAAATTTGCTTAATGTCAAAATTATACGAATTAATATCATGGTCGTCAGAAATAATGCAAGAAATAATAATAACAATGAATTAATGTTTACAATGTCAAATAAAATAAGGGAAGTCAACAGGTGATAAAATATAAAATAAAAAAAAGTCTAGTGTTAACTTACCTGTTTAAAAGACCTTTTTTAAGCATTTTGGAAATTTTCCGCAATTTGCACATCACATCAGTAGGCATGCGCAATTTAAATGTTTACAAAAACAACATAACTGCATAGGTGATCTTTTTTAGGGTTCCATACCAAACAGGTACAAAAGGAACCCTTATGGTGACTCTGTCTGTCTGACTGTTAGAGCGCCATATCTCAAAAACTACTTATGGTATGATATCAATTTGAAATTTGGAATATTTATAAACATGGTCAGCCCACATGTATTGCAAAGGAAACATTTTAAATTATATTTTTATTTTCTGAAAAAAACGAGGAATATGAGTGGGGGCAAAAATTAAAAGTACGGCTACTGGGTCAAATAGGGTCATGAAAGGGAAAAGGGAAAATATATATTGTGTTAAGATTTTGTTTTATTAAGAAAAAAAACACCATTCACCTTTCACCATATTCCTTTATCTCCGAAGTTTACCAAACGAAAATTTTTAAATTTTCACAATTTGTATAAATATGCATAAATATTACACGAAAATTATATAAAAAAATAATAGCTAATTTTAAAAAAATAATCAAATAACCTATTTGAACAATCCGGTTGCGTTAAGCTTGCACCTCATTTGTATGGGAACATTACCGGAACCTGGTAATATAATACTGTTAGGGTAAGTGAAAGTTTGTACGGCACCCTCGGTGCGCGAGTCTGACTCGCACTTGGCCGGCTTTTCTTTAAAACATGATAGAGTCCTCACTTAAGCTGTTTTTGTAAAAAGTTTACAAGTTATGTTGTTACTTATAACATATGTTGTTGTTAGCTCAGCTGGTCTCGTAATCCAAGGAAATCTAATTTTAATTGATGTTATTGTTGTTAATAAATAAATGATAATATTTCTTATCCTCTAACTCCTTTTAGGGGTGCTTTTTTTTTAAGGGTAGATCTATGACAAATAGTCATTACTTTCGAAGATGAACACAATGGTATCAATACCTCACATCCGCTAAAGGGTGAATCAACTTTTAAGGTAGTCTCCAATTTTCGACTTGTCTCACTATTTTGATAGAATGCAATATGTGCTTTTGATGGCCATTGTATAATAAATCAGACAATTAAGCTTACTTTCTAGTTTACAATTTTAAAAATTATACTATGTTTATGCAAATATATCAGGTAACGCAGGAGACTTGTTAATTACATAACATCACAGAATGCCATCGGAAATCCTCAATAATAAATGATTTGTACGTGCCGATAAGATATTTCGATTAAGTTAGTTAAGCAACTTCATAGTCACAAACTTAAATGTTCAATTACTTACAAGTAACCTTTTTTCAATTTATACAATTATTGCTATTTTGGAGTCGGTCCCAACCATCTAACTACCTACTAAAATCGTAAATTTTGAACATTTCGCAGTTTTATTTACATAGCGCTGACGATTAAATAGCATTAATTGTATATGTTGTATAGATTGAATTAAACAAAGGTTACTCGTAAGTAATTTGAAGAAACCATGTTATACAGTTTTGTTTTTACTTTTTAGTTTTTATGGAGTTTTATTTTTTGTTAATGATGTGTTGCGATAATGTATGAAAATCGTGTATGATTAAAGCAATTTTGTGATATAATTATTTACTAATGTAAATTGTAGGTATATAGATACTTACTAAAATGTATCGCTGTGATAATAAAGCGATGAATAATTTTACTATGGTATTTACCCTTTGTATTGTCAATTTTTTTATCCAAATATCAAAGGGGAAAGTATACATTTTCGTTTTGTACCGTTTTAAATTAATAACTGTTTAATGAGCCGATATGTAAAAAAAATATATGATTTATTGTTGGTTTCCTTCATCTCATAAACTTTATTGTCATATTTTATTTTTATATAACACTAGAATAATGCATTAGGTTAGGTTTGTTTTATAATTATAACAATCCTGAAAAGTTTACGTGTTTAGAAAAAAAATGCATTATGCCAAATGATGATTATGAGAAAAAAGTTTATGTTTAAAACCCCGCGTTTAAGCCCGCCTGTTGTGTACCTCTCCTTGAATGTCTAGTGTTCTGTGTCTAGTGTTTTAGGTGTGCAATAAACATTTATTGTATTGCAATGTCTAAGGTGTATGCCTAAGTTTCAATAGCACAATGACTTAGTCTGAAAAATATCTTAGTTGTGCAACGAACGACTAGATATAAAATACCATCATAATGATTGTAAGATAGCTAAGTGTCACATTTATACAATGACTAAGTCAGCAAAATATCTTAGTTGTGCAACAAATGACTAGGTATACAATAACCTCATAATTATTGTAAGATAGCTAAGTGTCACATTTATACAATGACTAAGTCAGCAAAATATCTTAGTTGTGCAACAAACGACTAGGTATACAATAACCTCATAATGATTGTAAGATAGCTAAGTGTCACATTTATACAATGACTAAGTCATCAAAATATCTTAGTTGTTCAACAAATGACAAGGCGTAACGGCATGATTGTAAGATAGCTAAGTGTCACTGTTGTACAATGACTAAGTCAGTAAAATATCTTAGTTGTGCAACAAACGACTAGGTATACAATAACCTCATAATGATTGTAAGATAGCTAAGTGTCACATTTATACAATGACGAAGTCATCAAAATAGCTTAGTTGTGCAACAAATGACTAGGCGTAACGGCATGATTGTAAGATAGCTAAGTGTCACTGTTGTACAATGACTAAGTCAGCAAAATATCTTAGTTGTGCAAGAAACGACTAGATATAAAATAACATCATAATGATTGTAAGATAGCTAAGTGTCACATTTATACAATGACTAAGTCAGCAAAATATCTTAGTTGTGCAACAAACGACTAGGTATACAATAACCTCATAATTATTGTAAGATAGCTAAGTGTCACATTTATACAATGACTAAGTCATCAAAATATCTTAGTTGTGCAACAAATGACTAGGCGTAACGCCATGATTGTAAGATAGCTAAGTGACTAAGTTGATTATTGAGCGGGTGCGACATTATAATAATAAAGTCTTTAAATATAATTATAAGGGACAATTTAATACAATTATTATGTTTACATTTGTATGCGACAACGACAATATTTGTTGTTGATCAAATCTCTGAACTTTATATTGGCCACATAATTGAAGGTAAACCGTATAGTTATTGGCCACGACCTCGACCCGGTAATAACAACTTTAGATTTTCGTACCAGAAATAAGTTGAATAATTGGTAAAGAACTAATTTGTTCTGAATATATTATTTTTAACCATTTAATAAAGTTTTTCGACATTTTTTAATACCAGGGTTAAATTCTTAATTCTTTATTCAGTTGTAAAGTCATGTACATTGTGATTAAGGTGTTATATACATTGATTGGTGAGACCATGACGCCCTGTAAGGGCACACAAACACTTATCACTAACATGCATAATATTAAATTACATTATTTCAGCATTACGTAAATAATAGTAAACAATTATAAGAAATATGTTTCGTGTTAATTTTACAATGTTTTACTACTGCAATTTAATTTTATAATTTGCTATAAATTTAATTTAATGGGGATATTTATTTATATTTTATAATCTCATTAACGTAAGTTTTGAAATTTAAAATAATAAATAGGTTACTTATTAACAATTTAAATAAGCTATTTATAATGTACTATCATTTAGAAAATCGTCAACAGAGTAATAACACTTCCCAATTAATCATTTCTTAAGTCTATTTTTAAAAGTTATTTCATTTCATTCTTGTTTAATTGAATCTGGAATTTTATTCGTAATTATAATACATTTATAATGTGGACTATTTTTATACATAGCCAAGTTAGCTTTAGGTAGTAATAACTTATTTCTATAATGCTTTCGGGTTGTCACAACCTCTTTCTTCTTTTCAAATAAATAAGGGTTTTCACGAACAAAAAGAGCTGCTTACAATATATAAATACACGGCAGAGTCAATAATTTATGTAGAATAAAGTGTGGACGGCAACTATTGGGGATACGCACGTTAGCCAAGATACGGATGCACTTCTTCTGCATTACAAACAGTTGTTGTGCTTCAGTACTACCTCCCCAAAGCACCACACCATATAGGAGCCACGAGTGTGCATACGCGTAGTATGCAGATAATGCACATTCAAAGTTAGTATTTGTTTTCAATACGTTTAAAGCATAAACAAATTTAGATAGTTTGGTTTTAATAGTCTGAATATGGGCTTTCCAATTTATACCGGAGTCTATAGTTATGCCTAATAATTTAAATTCTTTAACGTCTTCTATATTGGTACTTGAAGTATACGTGTCTGTTTTTAAATTTAAATCCAAAGGCTTTTTTTGTAGTGGTCTAAAATGTATAATTTTTGTTTTCTTTAAATTTATTTCTAAATTGTGGTCACTGAGCCATTTCTGTGTTACTTCAAAAGTGTGACTGAGCTGCAAGTTATATTCCGTGCTATTTTTGCAAATTAATAACAATGAGACATCGTCAGCGAACATAACGCAGGTAGTGTTTGGGTTCAGGGCTGCGGGTAGGTTAGGTAAGGCAAACACTACCTTGGTGGATGGAACGCGTTATATAGCGCATTTCAGAAGTAATAACATTTACTTGTTTACATTATTTATCAAAGTAATCAATTTCCACGTATAGTTTACGGTTGTGGAGATAAGATTGAAACCATTTATGGGCCAACCCGCGTACTCCCATGCCATACAGCTTACTAAGCAAAATTTCATGGGAGACTTTTTCATACGCCTTAGTCATATCTAGTAGCAGGCCTACGCCGTATGTTTATTATTTATATGGCCTGAGATGTTTGAAATATACTGGTAAACAGCTAGCAAGGTTGAATGACGTTTTCTGAATCCGTATTGGCTTTTATTGAAAATGTTATATTTTTCGAAAAAGTTATAAAAGCGGTTTGACATGCATTTTTCAAATATTTTAGACACTGCCGGTAAAAGTGCTATAGGGCGATATTGGCTAGAATCGGTCGGAATGCCTCCTGGCTTAAGAATAGGTTTAATTTTTGATATTTTCAGTAAATTCGGAAATGTTTCTTCATTAAAGGAATGGTTAATTAATTTTAACAGCGGTTGCATTAACTGCTACATTGCTCCTTTAATCACTATATTGTGGACAAATTCTGTACGGTTTACCCGACGTGAAATTTATGTTGTTACGATTATTAAATTATTTTGACTGTGATTTAATTATGATTTTTTAAGATTATGATAATGATCAACTAAACTACAATTAAAAAAAAAATACTTTGTTTTATTTATCGTTCCCCTAAATAGAATTATGTACTTCCTAGTGGTTTAGTTTGATGTAGTGTGAAGATTTGGTAAACAAAGTTACTTTTATAAAGGTATTGTTACGTTTTAGGGGTGGGTGGGCGTATTCAAAAAAAGTTGTACATTACTTTTTTTCAGAATCGTTTGTACATTTGAACCTCATACAAAAAAAGTAATCCAACATTTTGTATGAAAAATATTTTTCCAGTACGTCGTTTTCATAGAAATAAAAAAATCATTCATACGAAATTGTGAAGATCCGGTATGGTCATTTTGGGACACATTTTTTCGTGTATTAAGTTCGATTATACAAACCATTCTGAGTAAAATAGATGCAAAAAGTCAATATTCTGAAAAAAAGTTATGTACAGTTAGCAGCAGAGAAACGTGACCCCTCTGTCATATAATGTTAGTATGGCAGGAGGGTTACTTTTCTCTGCAGCTGACTGGTTGTGATTTTTTTGGCACTGGATTTATAAAGATTGTTCTCCTTACCTCTATACTCTATACGCCGTTGCAGATTCTGAAGCATTGCTATAACGACCATAATTTACTGTTTCTTGCTGCTAGAAATTAAAATAATTTAGAACCCAAGAACTCTTAATATTGCTACTTGACACCAGATGTCACTTTTGAGCCTTGCAATGTATCTTCAATTAATTTTGCAGCTGTGCCAGCCATAACTAAAATGAAATAGGATAAATAAATAAATGAAAACTAAAATTTTCAAATTAATATTTATCAATATCACTAATCAGAATGGGCTCGGATCGCTGCATGATTAGAGTAAAAATTAAAAAAAGTAGCTGTCAAAACAAAGTGTCAGTCAGCTGTCAAATAATACGTCTCGTCTCAGTAGGAGTTTGTGTCGATCGAATTGTAGATTTGGGGTTGTTTATATTTTATGATATGATTTATTTAGTGTTCGTCAGTATGCCCTGCATTCCCGCCCACCCCTGAATTGACACCTGAACAATGAATTGAAGCATTATTACGCAAGTTATGGCCTGAATATTAGTTGGATACTAAAGTGAATCAATAATGAATGAAATGAAGTGTTTGGACTGAACTTGTTTTATTTATTAGTCTATATAAGACTAGTGTCCGTGCTGCCTTTGCTAGAAAGGTTAGCGGTGCTGAGCAGCATGTCGCTGGAGCCTCTGGAGACAGTGTTTGTGAAGCAAGAGCCGGAGTGCGAAGGCGAAGGCTCGAGCGGCGAGGGGGAGGCGGCGCTTGCCGGCGGCTGGGGCGAACTGCGGCCCAGCGACCTAGTGTTCACGGACCACAGTGAGTTACCTAATATTTCAGTTCATAGCATCATTATATCTCTTAAAGGGTCCGCAACACGCACGTAATGCCCCTGGCGTTGCAAGCGCTCATAGGCTGCGGTCACTGCTTAACATCAGGCAGACCGTACGCTTGTTTGCCACCTTAGTAGTATAATAAAAATGTCAAAGTTTCTGACCGAGACAAAAATTTCAGAAAATTGACAATGATGTTGTCTCTAGAATCTAGAGCTGTTGATAATGGTCAATAGTGTGTTTTAAAAGACAAGTCCTGAAGCTTCATTTTAGTTGACTCGAATCAGATTATATGGAACTTGGTGTATTCAATGAGCCTAGAACCTGAGCTAGAACTCGAGTCTTGTAAAGATCTCAGTTTTTTATCAAACCGAAAGTTTTCACTGCTGCTACTCCAAACACTTGGATTATATTAGCGCAGTGGTTCTCGAACAATTTTTAATGATGGAGTACTTTTTAAAAACACCATGTATTTTTAAACCTTATTAAGTATACTGCTAAAACCAATATAGGGGCCACTAAGAATTTTGATTGTAACGTGAAAATATATATTAGTTAGTAAAAAATATTTAAAAAAGTCTCCAGCTAAAGAGGCCTTACTTTTAGTTTAGGCTAATAATTGATTAATTAAATAGTCAATTGCTTTAATTGAGATAAAATAAGTTTATTGTAACCACAAAAACTGAACAGACATTCTAAAGTGGCCCCTATTTTCATTTAAGTAGTTTGGTAACTTTTAGCAGTTACTTACAAATAAAGTGACAACATTTTACAATCAATATTGCTGTGTTATATCTTACTTTTTTGATAACTCTGTTTTCAGTTCTTGATATCTATGCTTGGTAGCATATGATGAAGTCTTAGCAATAAAAGTTTTTGAAATTTAAACATGATTTATAATTATAAAGACTCCAGAACACAAATGATTTATGGAAAAACATAACACTTGGACTGTTGCTTGCAGCATGCGTCAAGGTGGAAGTGGAGTTTGTGGGGCAGGAGGAGCGCGAGAAAACCTCAGGCGGAGCGGAGCGTGTCGCCAGCACAATGCGCGTCGAGCCGGCGCGCCGCCGCAACACACACGGTACGTCGACAATAAGTGCATAAAAATGTCTGTGGGTCATTCTTCTTTATTAACGACAATGAATCTGTCCCACCTCCTATAATCATCTTAATAACGTACAAAACGCTAAACATTTAATTTGGGCATAGTGACTTTAATTTGCGCTTATATTTTTATACGTTATCTCAAATTTGCGTGACCGAGGCGTCATTTACAAATCCGTCACACATTATTATTATAAAGCCATGGTCAGTAACCAAACCAACGCAGGATGGTCGAAATGGCGACAGGTCCCTAGAGTAATATGCGACCCTCGAATGCGCCTTTGATTCAAGGGCAAAATCTACAAAACCATTGTAAGACCTGTCGTCATGTATGGATCGGAATGTTGGGCCACAAAGGTGACAGATGAAAGGAGATTGCATGTTATGGAGATGAGACGTGACGAGAATGCCGATCCATTCATAAGGAATTGGTATAAAAAGAGGAAAACTGAAAGTAGCACCCGTAGTTGATAAGCTACATAAAGAGCAAATCGCCTACGGTGGTATGGACATGGTATGCGGAGGGATGAGAGTCATGTGACAGCAAGGGTATTAGATATGCATGTTGAGGGATGTAAGAGAGGTGTAATCCAAGGAAAATGTGGTTGGATTGCGTGATAGACGACATGAACAGGAAGGATGTTAGTGATGAGATGACGGGTGATAGAGAGGTATGGAAAAAAAAACATGCTGCTCTGACCCCAAGCACCAAAATGGGGTAAGGACAAACAAATGATGATGATTATTGTCAGTAAAAAGAAGAATGACCCATGTCCAAGTAAAATACAAAATTTCTAGCTCTTTAAAGTTAAACCTGGCCAACTGCCAACTTGCCTAATGCCGGTGAGTGTTCTTTTTCCAATAGGAATGTTAACAACTTTGTTTTGTGGTATTTTATTACTCGACTGCCGAAGAAAAGAGGGTTATGTTTTACAACCGCATGTATATATGTATGTATGTCCATTTCTTTGGCACGCCCTACAGCCCAAACGGATATATAACAAATAAACATAAAAATAAACATTAAAATAAACATTCGTCATCGTCAGTTAATAGATTGATGAAGATTTTTTCAAACTAAAATAAAGATATTACATAAATGAACGATGAGTTAGAGCGCCGTCCCACTTCACTGCGGAACCAACAAACAGTACTTACAAAGCAAAATGAGTGCTCCTAACGATCCTTAAAGTGGTCACTGGCAAAGATCACCATCGTGTCTCACTAAATGAGTCTGGCCCTGAAGGCATCTTATTTCTGGATGTTGAACAACTTGACCACGACACTGTTGTTCCGCCGCAACCAGCAGCACCGGCAGCCCCGGCGGTGCCGTCCGTGGCTCCTGTGCCTGAGGCGAAGTCGAGCCGCATCCGGCTACGGCGTGGTATCACTAATACAGGACAGTAAAATAGTCTACGGGTAGCTGATGAAGTGGATTCCCCAGACAAGGCCCACCGTCACCAGCGGGATTTTGGAGACGGCTCGGCGCCCGCATGCAGCATCCCATCCGCCGGCAGCTCTTTATGCTTCAGCAGCTGAAGGCCTTGCAGCTGTTCACCCACCGTCCAACTCATCTCGATAGCACCTCGCCAGCTGGCTTCACCTCTCACGCCTAAACCCACAGACGTCGTCCCACCACAGACATCGAGCGTCACTACACTGCGCGCTGCTGGTCCCCGCGAGCTTGCACATCTTCAATCTTAGCGAGGACACCACGACGGATGACGAAATGCACCATGTGCAGACTTAGATGGGTATCCAGGCGTCTGTGTATGAGAAGCTGGTCATCACCCGCGATTAATACGTGTGTACCAGCCGATAAACAAAAGAACAAAAGACTGCCAGGGACTCAAAAAACTGGCTAGCTGAAGTATCAGTCCGAATACGTAATACTGTGCAGTCAACAAACTTGCTGGTAAAACGTGCACCCGGAAAACCTTAATTGTTATGCACCAAGACGTTCGTTCAATCTGCGGCAAAACTTCGTTACTAGATCTACTAATAAGTAAGGAACAGTCACATGTATTAGGATTTAGTGAGATCTGGTGCCGAAATAATGAAATCGAACGAGTTAGGTTAAGTGGGCATGTGCTCGCGAATGATTACCGTCGCACGAGCATCGCTCTCGGCGGGGTTGCGCTAAACATGTGTATATATACAGTACCGACAACAGGGCAATGACTGGGCTGACTAGCAAAACCTTCTCGTTCAATACCATATCGAATTTACTGCTATTAAAATTGTTTGCAACAAATTGATTATTATTGCTTTATACTGGCCACCGAACATGCTCTTGAAAACAACACAAACGCGGTACTCGGACGTCGGCTGTATGGGGAAGATTTGATTCAATTATTGACATTTCAAATTGTAATTTGTATATTATAATAACTTTGACATCAACTATAAATTTAATAAATTATGTAACACTTTAAATTATTATATCGACATAAATTTTCCAATAAGAAAAGTTAATTGTAAGAAAAATACCAATGTGCCATGGCTGAGTGATGAATTGGCGGAGTTAATTCATAAACACAGCGACCTCCACGAAATAAGGCGTCAATATCCAAACAATCCCATATTATCAACTTGCATCAAACACTACTCTTAAGTTAATTAAGTTCTCAACGATGCGAGCTCGTCAAACACATATTGAGAGTAGGCTTGTGGCGAGCAGCAATAAGCTAAAAGAAATATGGGGAATTGTTAACGAAGAAGTGGGTTCTAAAAGAAAATCACAAAATTTCTGCCTTCGGGATCCTGTAACTGACTTACAAATAAAGGATCGACACACTTTTAACTCCCACTTTCTTGGAGTACGCCTATTTTAGAACCCGCCTATTTCAGAACCTCTAAAATGGTCTCATTGGCCAAAAGAAAAAACGGAAACAATAAAAAAAAACTTGGAGTAGCCTCCAAATACACAATTCAGAGCGATATTTCCAAATCCGCGCAACTCTCTTCAAATGTACCACATCTTCAAATGTACTTTGACACCTCTGACGTGCCCGTTTGCACTCTGCCAGTCGGCACTCGCAATTTGTTGGATAAAGTTCTTCGCGCTATGCTAAGAAAACGAGGCACCGTCGATGCTTTCGACATTTCACTGAACATTATCCTTTGTTTATGATCTGTTATTGGCGACATACTTGTCTTCTTAAAAAAATATCTTTGAAACTGTTAAAGCTGACTCAAGAAGAGTGCACTTTTTAAATTTTGTAGTTTCTTTTTTCGTGTATGCGGCAACTCTAAAATTTGACAGTTGCCATCTATGATTGTTCCGATTAATAAAAATGGAGCGTTACACAAAATAACGTGTTATCATTGTGAAAACTCATTACAACATATTTGTAACTTTCTCCATATGAGAAAGTTACGCTGAGACCACTCGCAAACTTCGCAGAATTTTTGATCGAGAAAATGCACCTAATGTGTCCACAATTCGAAGACGTCGATGCAGAAGTCACCTACTGTCCACAATCGACCCGGTTTCTTTAAATTTTTTGACTACTCTGCGAAGCTGAGGGTCCTGGGTTCGAATCCCGGTTAGGGCAAATATTTGTGTGATGAGCATAAATGTTCGTGAGTCTTGGAAGTTTTCTATGTATATAAGTTTATCCATTAAATATATGGTCGTCTAGTAACCATAACACAAGCCTTATTAAGCTTACCATGGGACTAGTTCGATTTGTGCAAAATTGACCCGTAATATAAGTATTTTATTTATTTATTATTACATTCATATCAAATGCTTACCTTTAGGTGGTCTTTAGAAGTCAAACATGAATGAACTATCACATGCCTATTGTTGCAGCAGGACAACGCGCGCGACCCTGCCGCCCGCGCCCCGCCGGCACACACACACCCGCACACAATCCCACACACACCACCACACCCCACAGCGCTCTGATCAAACAGAAACCATCACAAGCTGAACCCGCACTGTACTCCTGTGACATTTGCGATAAGAACTTCACCGAATTAACTCGCCTGAACACTCACAAACGAACTCACACAGAACAGAAACGGTACACCTGCGACATATGTCAAAAAAACTTCACGAAGCTGACTAATCTAAAGAGACACAAACAACTTCATACAGGTGAGAAGCTGTTCACGTGCAGCACTTGCCAAAACAAGTTCTCGCAATTGAGTAAGCTGAAGATTCACGAGCTCATCCACGCGGAGGTGAAGCCTTACTCCTGCAGCTTCTGCGACAAAACGTTCGCGGACAAGAGCAACTTAAGGAGACACATCCGGGTTCACACGGGAGAGAAACAGTATACCTGTGAAACGTGCGACAAAAAGTTCAGTTGTCAAAGGAACTTGGCGACACACACGCGCACGCACACCGGCGTCAAACCTTACTGCTGCGACGTATGCAACAAGACGTTCGCGCATTCCAGCTGTTTAAAAAAGCATAAACTTCTCCACACGGGTGTTAAACCTTACTCCTGTGAGACATGTGGGAAGGAGTTCAGAGACCGAAGTAATTTGAAGAACCATGAGAGGATCCACGCGGGCGTGCGGCCCTACTCCTGCGATGACTGTGGGAGGACGTTCACGAATTGGAGCTATTTAAAGAGTCATCAGAAACGGATTCATACGTAACGCATTATTTGTGAAAATAAGGTTAATACTGAATCTGGAGCGTTATAAATAAGAGATCACATCGAGGTCGGGGAAATCATTCACGTGAGACAGATGCATAATTGTAGCGAACAAGTACAAGTGCCCCACTTTTTATATCTTAACGAAAGCCATGAGAAACCCGGGCGAGCGAGAGAGAGCCGCATGAGAGCGAGACAACGAGAAATTCTTGTGAATGCTAGTCACATGCGCGTCGATATACACCGAATGGCTTCATGTCTGAGGTACTGTTTGATGTGCGACGTAACTGGGGAGTGGGTCGCGCCTGGTTGTAGCAACTTCAACGCAAGCACGACTGCGCCATGCGAGAAATATTATCAATCTCTCTATCCTGCAAAGTGCGAGTGTGCGCCCTTTTGAGCACCTCCTTTTTATAGTGTTTATATTTTTATATAGAGTTTATGTTTTTTGATCTCTTCATTTTTACAGTTGTAAAATAAACTCGTAGCGACTCCAAATCCGGCAGTTTTCTTCAAGCTAAAGCGAGAGAGACGGGTGATGTGATGACATGTCACGCGACAAGCGAAATCGCGACCTGTTATGCTAGCCTGGCAGTAAAGATCAAAAGGCTCGGAAAGATATGTATGCAGAACGAACGCTAAACGAAATACAATACATTTTTTTGTATTAAAACAAGCTGTTTTCGTAATCTTTTCAGCAAACCCTTTCATTTTATATCCCTTTTTTTTAATTTGATTGCCATATAGATACACGCGATATTTTTATTAAATATAGTTCCAAAGTTATTAAAACGACATGGAAAATTACTAACGAAGACACAGGTCGTAATAAAAGGACAAATGATACCTATTAATTAAACGTAAATGGAAATGTCATAGATTCTGATTTGGATGTTGCCACTGAATTTGTATTATTTTTTACCATTCCACGACTAAGAACGTGAATTCATTTACTTCGTCTGCTGTTGCATTGTTAGAAGATAACGTGTGAGCAGGGGCGTATTTACCCTAGGGACAAGGGGGCCATGGCTAGGGGCGGCGTAGCAACCCTCGGTGCGCGAGTCCTACCTCCTACCAGTGTGAGTTTTTATCGTTAACTTCTAGGGCGACGAAAATAATTGGCCCAAGGCGCCAAATTGCAAAATACACCCCTGCGTGTGAGAATGTAGTATAGATTCTAAAGGCCAAGCCACACTGTATGCGTGTGCGTGGCGTGCACGCAGCCGTGCGCGTGGCGTGCGCGTTCTAAAGTACGAATACCCATAAGAGATGACACCACTGCGCACGTACACGCCACGCAAGCGGTGTGCCATCTACTATGACATTTCATACGATACAACGCGCACGCAACGCACACGCGCACGTGCACTTGCTGCGCACGCATCCAGTGTGTTTTGGCCTTAAATTAAATAAAATTACCAACTCGGATGTCTTAAAAGCGTTTAGATCAATTAATGTAAAAAAACTAAAGATTTTTGGGGGTTTCTGTTCACGTTGTTAAATCTCTGGTCGCGGTAGTGGTGCCGGGTTTAGTTTGAATACTACGGATATTCAACTAGGGTAGTTTCCTGGGTACATAAAATATTATTCTAATGAGTCCGTAGTTAAATTATCAAAAAATATTGGACACGTATTTTTTAGTTTGTCAATCAAGAAAAAAAAGAAAGATAAAGCGCGTCAAAGTTTGAGAGTGGGGGCGCATGAAACGGGCGCACGGCGTGACGTCACGGTGAACTTTAACGGGCTATATCATCATAATTTTTTGTTTAATTGAAAAAATAAAAATATGTGTCCAATATTTTGTGATAATCTGACGGATAATTATATATTTTTAGGACACAAGCCTATTGTGTCGATTGTGGTGAGTTTCCAGATCTAATGAAGCATAGCAAAATTATTCCTCTATTTAAAACGGGTAGTACTCTACTCACTTTAGGCCGATTTCAGTACTACCCACATTCACAAAATATTTAAAAAACTTATTTTATCATTTAGGGCCCATACAGACGGACAGCATTTGAACTGCAACCCAGCTGCAAAATGGCAGTTCAAATGCATTTCTGCAGCAGTTGGTGTAACTGCATTCAAACTGCAAACCGACTGTGCAGTCCGCTTGCATTTGCCGTGCAGTCCTGTCAACCGCACACCGACTGCAAGCTGGCTGCACGGTCGTAATGCAGTTACATTGCAGTTGGAATGACTGCAATATAACACGGAACCTAAACACTGCAAACATTATGAGCCGTTCTATTGCAGTCGTATTGCAGTTGCTTCAACTGCAATACCCAGCTTGCAGTCGGCGTGCGGTTGACAGGACTGCACGGCAAATGCAAGCGGACTGCACAGTCGGTTTGCAGTTTGGATGTAGTTACACCAACTGCAGCAGAACTGCACTTGAACTGCCATTTTGCAGCTGGGTTTACAGGGTCACTTTCATAGAAATAACCTAATGCATATAATAAACTATTTAGCTTCACTCGGGGCCGCTCAACGACCGATGCTGGGGTTGAGTTGGTCAATAATATATTCGATGCCTGGGAGGATTCGCATGACACTGTGGTTATCTTTTGCGATTTGTCTAAGGCCTTTGATTGCGTTAGTCATGAAACATTGGTAAGGAAACCTATACTACTATGGAGTCTGGGGAACTCCGCTGAATTTGTTGAAGTCGTATTTGAACGGAAGCACAAACAGTAGACGTAAGTGGAGAGTGGTTCCTTGGATCATTGGTTTCAATGGACGTACCACAGGGACAGGGCTCAATATTAGGGCCTTTTTTATTCCTCATTTACATAAATGATTTACCTTATCTTGTGATAGGCCACCATGATATAGTATTGTTTGCTGACGAGACTTCTCTTATGTTTAAAACAAAACAAAATGTATAGTAAGTAAGTAATTTATTCATGAACAACATACAGTCGTGTTTGAAATACATTTACAAAATTAAAAACATTTATAATTTTCAACCGTAGATTATACTGATTATTTATAATTGTAATTATTTAATCAATTTGAAACGTTCATATCGTAAGAAGCCATTTATATCTACAGTCATATCATCAAAACAATATTTAAAAAAAAACACCATAAAATTCACAGTGGAGCATTACTTATGAGACTAAAATTCGTCTACTGAATAGTAACACTTCTCCCACAAAAAAGCTTTCAGTTTGTTTCCAAAGATGAAACTGTTGGTGACTGATTTTAATTTCACTGGCAACTCATTAAATAACCTAATTGCTTGATAACTCGAAGCGTGCTCTACTACTTTAAGTTTGGTATTGGTCAGCTGTCGCAAGTTTTTTCGCCGCGTAGCTAAACGTTAACTCTCTGTTTCAGTGTTTCTATGTCATTTATATGCTTTACCAGATCTGTTAGAACTACCAAGATGTACAGGCTAGGAACAGTTAGAATTTCAAAATGTTTGAAGTACTCTCTACGGGACGTCTGCTGCGGTACTTTAGTCATTATTCTAATTGCTCTTTTCTGCGCGACGAATGCAGCCTGTAAATTATACTTGTAACTGTTTCCCCAGAATTTTATACTATAACGTAGTTTAGATGCCAACAACGCATAATATGCCATTTTTTGCTGATTCAGTTGCAACTTGTCCCGCAGACTCCTGAGAGCATAACATGCGGAACTAACCGAGTTAACTAAAGCGGTCAGTTCAGGTTTCCAATTTAAAGGAGAATCAATGTAGACGCCTAGAAATTTTGCTGACTCCACCTGTTGTATTACAGAACCTCCAATTTTGATTTGCAGCATTTCTTTTTGACGAGCTATCGTTTTAAATAGTAAGACATTGGTCCTATTGTAGTTCAACGTCAGTTTATTTGTATTGAACCAATCCAAGGAAATTCTTAAGAGTATTATTTACGATGTCGTTTAGCTCCGAGAAGTTATCTGCCGATATTACAGCATTTGTGTCATCTGCGAAAGCCCCTAATTTAGCATTTGGTACTTGAGTATGAACGAAATTGCACAGGTCGTTTGTAAATAAAATGAAGAAGATTGGACCTAATATGGACCCATGTGGAACTCCTTTCTTTACGCTTATTACTCTTGACCTGTAATTTTTTTCAAGATTATCCTGTTTCCATTTGATTTCTATAAATTGCTTCCTGTTTGTTAAGTATGAGCGAATTCAATTTAACGAATTTCCTCTAACCCCGTAGTGTTCTAACTTTGCTATCAATATATTGTGGTTGACAGTATCAAATGCCGAACTTAGATCTAGTAAGACTGCCGCAACTTTTTTCTTTTGGTTGAGTTGACTTACTACGTCGTTTATTAGCGAACTGATAGCTTCTACTGTACTCCTGCTTTTTTGGTATCCAAACTGTCTTTCACATATAATTTTATTTACGTGTAATGTAATGTCTTATGAGTCTATCTTTAATCACTCTTTCAAGCAGCTTTTGCAGGAGAGAGATGGGTCTGTAAGTTGTGGGATCAGACTTAGGACGCTTTTTGTATATTGGGAGGACCTTAGCTACCTTGAGTTGATCCGGAAAGACGCTGTTTTCAATACATTGATTTAGGAAACAGGTTATTGGCAACGCCAGGATATCAATGTTATCTTTGATCACTGTGCCAATAATCATGTGAAGATGCTATATCAAAAGTGGTAAACTGGTTTAATGTGAATAATTACGAGATTTATTAAAATAATAACGAGAAAAAAACATAACGTATTAAGTTCATCACTAACAATGTAAAAAACATATAAAGTAAAAAGAGACCAAATTTGAGAAGAATCTCTGAACGATGCTCAACAGTCAGACATTTTTTTAGTAAATCATACTTATTACATTAATATCAAATGCTTACCTTTAGGTGGTCTTTAGAAGTCAAACATGAATGAACCATCACATGCCTATTGTTGCAGCAGGACAACGCGCGCGACCCCGCCGCCCGCGCCCCGCCGGCACACACACACCCGCACACGCACGCGTACCCTCACACAGCCCTACACACACCACCACGCACCACAGCGCTCTGATCAAACAGACACCATCACAAGCTGAGCCCACGCTGTACTCCTGTGACACTTGCGACAAGAACTTCACTGAACTAACTCGTCTGAACACTCACAAACGAACTCACGCAGGACTGAAACCGTACACTTGCGACATATGTCAAAAAAGCTTCGCGCAGCTGACTAATCTAAAAAGACACAAAATACTTCATACAGGCGAGAAGCTATACACTTGCAGGACTTGCCAAAAAAAGTTCTCGCAATTGAGTAACATGAAGAGTCACGAGCTCATCCACGCGGAGGTGAAGCCTTACTCTTGCAGCATTTGCGAAAAATCGTTCAAGGACAAGAACAACCTAAGAAAACACATCCGGGTTCATACGGGAGAGAAACAGTATACCTGTGTGACGTGCGATAAAAAGTTCAGTTGTCAAAGGAACTTGGCGACACACACGCGCACGCACACCGGCGTCAAACCTTACTGCTGCGACGTATGCAGCAAGATGTTCGCGCATTCCAGCTGTTTAAAAAAGCATAAACTTCTCCACACGGGTGTTAAACCTTACTCCTGTGAGACATGTGGGAAGGAGTTCAGAGACCGAAGTAATTTGAAGAACCACGAGAGGATCCACGCGGGCGTGCGGCCCTACTCCTGCGACGACTGTGGGAGGACGTTCACGAATTGGAGCTATTTAAAAAGTCATCAGAAACGGATTCATACGTAACGACGTATTTGTGCAAGTAAGGTTACTCATGCACATTGGTAGAAAACGTAAAGGTAACGCCACGCGCACGTGCACGTGCTGCGCACGCATCCGGTGTATTTCGGCGTTTAGCTATAAATAATAGTTCCAGATCTTCCAAATGGCGCTAGTGCAGCAAGGGTGTGAAATAAATTTAGCCAAGTTGTCAGTAGGTACCGGTCATATCAAGAACTAATTTAAAAAAATATTTTTATCGAAATGCTTCTCTCAATCCTTCGTTCTTTTCATATTAATATATAAGCAAAAGTGTTCAAAATGACTTTTCTTGCAGCGTTGTGGATATTTTTTGGCTTTATTATGGTAATTTATGTTACACACTTGCTAAAGTGGCGCCACCTATTTACCGCCTTATAACAGACACTGTGGATGTATAGAGATTGCTCCATGCTCCATGTTATCGTGGGCATCATCTTGGGCATTTTCGTGAATTTCGTTTCGTAGTTTAAAAGCCTAACCTTCCCAAGGTTAGGCTTTTAAATTTAATACACTCTCTTTGGACAGTACGACCAAAAAGAGTAGAAAATATTTTCTTCTGTTTCCGCGATTATTACTCATTGAAATAAAACAATTTAACGGATTATATCGCGTATATTATCACATTTTAGTTCCCGACGTTTCGGAAGCTTTCCAGCTTTCCATGGTCACGGGAGGACCTCAATGAGAGAGGATTTCAATGAAAAAGAGTAGAAATTAAATAAAATGGAACTAAAAATTCCGTACTAAATTGTTGCTATGTTTAAGTATTTTGCGTCAAAAGCATGACAGTTACGTAGAAAGAGGCGCCCTCATATAATTTCTACAATTTTTGGTCGCACAGTAAAGCTGTGTATCACCGCAGTGTTAACGATCGACGGATTATTTAAATGTGACCTGTTACTAGTTGTTCTTTTAAATGAATACTATTGCGTAGCTGGCGTCACGCCAGGTGCCGAGGATGTCGCGGCATCTCACCGCCGACGACGGTCGCAGCAAGCAATGTTGCAGTTCAAGCTAAAATAATCACAAACTAGCTGGTCCTTTGTGCCATCGCGCTACTTGTCATTGTCAGGCAATGGGTGGCTGCTTGTCAGGAATGGCTGATTCTGTTACAAGATGGATGACAGGATATCTAGCAATTAATTTAGTTAGAGTACCCTAATTTCACAGAGTATTCTCACAGGGTTTGTCACTCAGTGGGAGCTAACGTTGCCTGCAAAGCTGAAGGTCCTGGGTTCAAATCCCGGTAAGGTTTGTGTGATGACCTTAATTATTTGTTCCTAAGTCTTGGACGTTTTCTACGTACATAAGTAAATTTATCTATTAAATATATCGCCGTCTAGTACTCATAATACAAGCTTTATTCAGCTTACCATGGGCCTAGTTCGTTTTGTGTAAAAATTTGTCCCGTAATCTTCGTTCGCGGAGGAGATAAAGTCATAACCCTTCATTTTTTCTTCAGCGTAGTCAGGTAAAAAGTATCCTATAACCATCTGGAGATACCCAGCTACCCGTGTACCAAAAATAGTTGAAATCCGTTTAGCCGATTTAGCGTGATGAAGCCACAACGACACATACAAACATACATAAAAAAAATATCCTTTTAACGACCTCCACATAGTCCATAACAATCTTTTTTTTTTTTTTTTTCAAAATATCTTCAATGTACAGATATTTAATTTTTACAACTTTATAATAGTATAGATATAGAAAGGGTTATTACCTACTGTACTGTACACACTACACAACGCACATACAGCACGCTGTCTTAGTCGCAAGACACACAGAAGACACGTAGGACAAGGACGCGGCGCCCCTTTCATGCAAAATGCACAGAAGCAGACCCCTCTTTCCCACTGGGCACTCTGGGCACGTGCCCAGGGCCCCAACCTCACGGGGGCAATGAAAGATCTTAAACGACGTTTTTATTTTTACGGTCCAACGAGGTCTCTAATTTTATTATTGAGGGCCCCAGGGCCCGCCCATTTTTGAGTGCTCGACGCCCCCCCTATTCCTGTGTGCCCAAGGACCACAGCGTGTTTAAAGACGGCCTTGTACAGAAGTCCTCGTCCATTCTCTTCTGTCTGTTTTGCAGCGCGACGCTTTTATTTTATACATTTTGATGAAAATTCATTAACCTTTTGAACGCTTGCTCTCTCGCATCAAAATATAGAATACACACCAACATCTCAACTAGTCAGAAACGAATTTTAACCTTATCTGTCAACAGTAAAATTGCTTTGACAGCGTCTGCCATGACCAGTTTACTGGTCGTTGGTGTGGTAGGCACGACAGCACACGACCACTTTAGTGGCTCTTGGCGTTCAAAGGGTTAAAGGGCCGCCGCGTCTGCAACGCGTCCTCGTCCTACGTCTCTTCTGTGTTGTCTCCATGTCACACATGTCCTGTTCTGGATCCACTGATGATCAGCGTCATTGCTATGACATATACTGAGCGGACTCCATTTTTGTAAACATAAATTTGATTTATAACTCCTAGGTTTAGCTTTAAGTCTATGTTAAGTTTATACATGTTAGCTTCCAAATGTATGTACTAACTATTATTGTTGTTTACAAAATAAATGCATCTTCTTCCAATGCTTTGTAAATATATTTATAACTAGAAGGTGCATTTTTCTTCAGTGTGGCCGGGTAAAAATATCCTATAAGCATCTGGAGATACCCAGCTACCCGTGTACCAAAAATTGTGAAAATCTGTTTAGCCGATTTTGCGTGATGAAGTCACAACGACACAAACAAACATATAAAAAATAAAAAAATAAAAAAATATTTTTCGTTTTAGTGACCTCCAAATAGTCCGTAACAATATTTTTTTTGAAAATATCTTCAATGTACAGACATTTCATTTTTACAACTTTATAATAGTATAGATATTGTCGCCTAGTACCCATAGTACAAGCTTTACTTAGTTTGGGACTGGTTCGATTTATGTAAGATTGTCCCTGTGTTTTTATTTATTTTAACATAGTATGTAGATTTAATTATTATTTCCTTTTTTAACTCTGTTTAAGAGTAAGATATAGTTTTTAGTTACTATTGACGATCATAGATGTCACTATTAGGAAAGCTGAAACACGCTAACGAAGTGTCATCGTAAATTGTATAAGACTTTTATTTACATATGTTTTGTTGTCTTAGACCGATAATAAAGATCACTTAATTTTTACATTTGACTATTTTCTTTTAAAGTTCACTCCGTGAACACTCTCTTCAAAATTTGCATATAAAAAAATCTTAGCTATTAACTTGTAACTTGTAAGAAATAAAAGGCTTTTTATTTATTATTTATTTATACGTTTGTTAGGAGTATTAGGTTCACGTCTCGCGCTGACCTTTCGTCTGCTTCTGTTTCGTGTGAGTCTGTTCAAGTTTGTCAACTGCCTAAAAGTTTTGTTACATATTGCACACATATAGGGTTTATCTCCTGTGTGAGTTCGTTTGTGTATCTTCACAGTACTCCGATGCGCAAAGTTTTTGTTACATATGTCGCAAGAGGAAGGCTTTTCTCCAGTGTGAACTCTCCTGTGAATCTTCAAATCACCGGACACCCTAAAGACCTTTTTACATACATCGCAAGAGTACGGTTTTTCTCCTGTGTGAACTAGTTTATGCCTGTTTAAACGGCCCTGCGACCAATACTTCAGGTCACAAATCCCGCAGGAATACGGCTTAATTCCCGTATGCATCTGCAAATGTATCTTCAAAGCGCCTGATATAGTAAATTTTTTTTCGCATATGTTGCAAGAGAACGGTTTTTCTCCTGTGTGAGTTAGTTTATGTGTTTTTAAACCGTTGGATCATCTGAAACTCTTTTTACATACGTCGGTTTCTCTCCTGTGTGTAAGCGTTGATGTGTCTTCAAATGAGGCAATTGCGAGTACCGCTTGTTACATATTTCGCAGCAAAATGGCTTCATTCCGCTGTGAACAAGTAGGTGTGTCTGTAAATGATCCCACCTCCTGAACGTCTTCCCGCACTCTCGACACGGGTGCGTCCTGTGGACTGCGTGATGTCGCATTAATTTGTTCAAATTACAGAATTTCTTCTCACAAACATCACACGAGTAAGCTTTCGTTTTAGTAACGTGAGTCTGTTCATGTCGTTTTAAGCCGCACGAGTTTGTAAATCGCTTTTGACACTTCCCACAAGAGTAGGGTCGTTCCCCTGTGTGAATGCGTTTATGTACTTTCAAATAACTGAAATCGACAAACTTCTTATTGCATATTTCGCAAGCGTGCGGTTTCTGGCCAGTGTGTATTCGCGCGTGCTTATTCAGATCGCTGTACGTGAAGAACCTCTTGCTACATATTTGGCAAGCATACGTCTTTTCACCTGTGTGTACGAGCGCATGGCTATTCAAATGGGCCTTTACAACAAACGACTTGTGACATATGTCGCAAGAGAATGGCCTCTGCCTGTTCTTCTCGTGTGTCGGCACGTGCCGCGCCAGCACGTGCTTGCTCATAAACCGGCGGCCGCACGTGTCGCAAGTGTACGGTTTGGTTCCCGCGTGGGTCTTCCTGTGGTAGTACAGGCCGGTCCAGCTCGCGAACTGCTTCCCGCACGCGTCACACGAGCGCAGCTTGCGCCCCGAGGTCACCCACAAGTGTAGACGAACGTGCTGGGTTATGCTACGTTTTTCTTGGAACATGTCCCCACACGTATCACACTCGAAAACGTGCATCCCTCCGTCAAACCCGCTGCGGTGCCCCTCCCCCGCCCCCTCTACCCGCTCCCCGCAGCGCTGAAGCCGCACGTAGCAATCCCGCAGCAGGAGCCGGACGTCGCGCGCTGAGGACGACACCTCTGCAAACAAACGAGAAAGTACAGACCAAGGAAAAAATGCATACAGTCGATTTTCGTGAACAAATGTCGGTTCCCGGATTTAAAAAATGATATCTAAAAAACAATATCACTTAAAAATAAACTATCCGTAGATGCTGAGTCCACATAACGCGTACTATTGAGAGAAAGTATAATAGAAACACCTCTGATAAAAATATAATATAAACCCATGGATTTGTGATTAATTGTTTATAGGTATTTTATTATAATAAATTTATATTGTTTAATTCTAAGATTGACTTATATTTCCAGCAGACAATATTTAAATTTTAGTTATTTTCTTTATGCATGTCAAATGTTACAAAAACCAAATATTTGTACGCGTATCGGCAAGACATAGAGAGCTTTATCGCATTGTAATACCAACACCAACTCTGTACCTATGGTTCACAAATAAACGTGTTCTTGTTCTAGGAAATGTAATGGTCCCAATCCCAATATTGTTGTTGAATCATATTTAACCCGCTAAACACATATTCCAGCAAGTCACATAAAACATTCTGTGCACTGAAAAAAAAACCGTTCATCAAACAAGAAACTTGTTTCCACCAGAGCATATATCAAGTGCAGCAACAATTTGAATTTGATTACTGCATTACTCGTATTCATTTAAATAAAACTATTTAACGGATTATATCGCGTATATTATCTCATTTGAGTTCCCGGCGTTTCATGATCGCGGAAACAGAAGAAAATATTATACTGCATTATTATCAAAAACGTCGCAAAAGTTGTATATTGCTGTCAATTTTAAAATTGATTATTTCAAATAATATATTCGCGTGCGTTAAGAACGATAGATGGAACGCGCTAAACGACTTCATTATAAGTTCAATCACATTTAATGTTATAAACAAACCATATTTTTTGTGTGAAAAGAGCACATTTTTTATACAATATTGATACAAAGATCTAAGTAGAAAGAAATAATAATGGTACATAGCTTGTGAGTAACGTATCGTAACCGAAGGTTTTATTTATTAATTTGTTGTGAATCACAAACGGTCTTATGGTCTAAAGGATTAGGACGCTGTTCCGGTATAACAGAGACGCTAGTTCTATCAGTTTTGAACTCAAAATTGTGTTCGTTTGTTTGCTGTTACAATGCGACCTGTCGGCCTATGGTGGTTGCGTTTGTCACCTTCTGACACGTATGTGAGTGCGAGAGTGACAGGCGCGTTATAATATCATTTATCGCGTGATAAACGCGACCATCATAGGTCCGCTGGTTAAGGTCAACTAAGTAAAAATGTTCAAATGTTTGATCATTTTAAGTCGTACTACTGCAAACAAACTCATTACTCAACGCATGATGTTGAGTAATGAGTTTGTTCATATTGTGATTGAATCTATTAAGAAATTACCAATCAAGCTAAAAAGCCACTTGATAGGCTCATATTTTTTTCAATGCGATAAAATTAAGCTACAGCCAACTATACTCAGATATATAAGACTAGGAAGGTGCCCGCCATTTCGTTCGCGGAGGAGAGAAAATCATAACCCCTCTTTTTATCTTTAGCATAGTCGGGCAAAAAGTATCCTATAACCATCTGGAGATACCCAGCTACCCGTTTACCAAAAATAGTTGACATCTGTTTAGCCGATTTGGCGTGATGAAGCCACGATAAGTACATATAAAAAATCCATAAAATATATTTTTCGATTTAGTGACCTCCAAATAGTCCGTTATAAAGTCAATGCACGGACATTTAATTTTTACTACTATATAATAATATAGATATCTTCTCAAATGAAAGTAGAAGCCGGCGGGTCATTATGCTACTCAGTACTAGCGGATCAAATACAAACATCAATGACAGAAACAGCAACTCACCGCTCTCGGGCACTTCCTCCTCCTGCTCCGTGCTTGTGAACATGTGTGTGTGTGGGCCATAACATGTTCCAGTAGCCGGGCCTTCAGAGTAAACATGTTCTGACAAATATCACAAACATAGGTTTCTTTCTCAGTGGTAATGCTCGTGTTACTGTCCTTGGCGACATCAGAATGGTCAGCATGGCTCGTAAGCCTGGGCGTGCGGGCCGCGGAGCCCCGGTGGCGTGACAACGGGTCACGGACGCCGGCGCGCTCGAGCCGCACCACAAAATGCTTCAGAGCGAGTGCCGCGTGCTGCAAAAGGTTAGATTCCCCTGAAACAGACAACACAAAGCCAAACTGGCTTCTAAAAACCTCAGGGTGCTCAACAGAGCGAGGCAGTACTTCACACCGGGTCACCGGCTTTACTCAACAAAGCTCAGGTTCGACCCCATATGGAGTACTGCTCTCATCTCTGTGCCGGAGCACCCTAAAATCAACTTCTCCCCTTGGACTCCACTTCATCCAACGCCGGGCAGTTCGTATTCTCGACGATCCCGAACTGACAGACGGCCTGGAACCACTTAGCTTCCGGAGACGCAATCGGCTCTCATGATAAAGCTGAGTGGAGATTTAGTCACCCCGAGGTAACATCTGTGTGTAGTGAGTCGCGAGTGCTTTATGTCATCCATCGCGGTGAACAGTCGTGATCGATCGCGATCAATAATTTTAAGTAGTAATTAATAATCATAATATTTTCTTCTGTTTCCGCGATTATTACTCATTGAAATAAAACAATTTAACGGATTATATCGCGTATATTATCTCATTTTAGTTCCCGACGTTTCGGAAGCTTTTCAGCTTTCCATGGTGACGGGTGGACTAAATTATTTTATTTCAATAATTAATAATTACTTTATCTGCACCTATACTTTGTTCATCCTTACTTGTCCTAAATACTAAACAACATTCTAACCTAAAGGTACACCTTTTTTGTCTTAAACTCCCATTTTGTCATAAATAAAGTAACAGGGATTAATATTTTTAGTGCTACATTGCCAATTTCATAGGTACAATAAATTCAATTCCTTGGGAGAAAACAGCTGGTATTATCATTAAATGCATAGTGTTAGGTTAAAATGTTGTTTACTATTTAGGACAAGTAAGGACGAATGGAAGTATATTAGTACACTAGCTTCTGCCCGCGACTTCGTCCGCCTTAAATTCGTTTATCGCGGATAAGGGCATTTTTCCGGGATAAAAAATAGCCTATGTCCTTCCCCGGGACTCAAACTATCTCCATACCAAATTTCATCCAAATCGGTTCAGCTGTTTAAGTGTGAAGAGGTAACAGACAGACAGACAGACACACTTTCGCATTTATAATATTAGTATGGATTACTTACCAAGGGCTGTAAAAGAAAAAAAAACCCGAAATCGCAGGTATTTGTGAACCGAGCCGCAGGCGAGGGTTGTAAATATGCGATAGAAGGCTTTCTTTTTTGCTGCCCGTGGTGAGTACACAACTTTACGCCTTCACCTGGTCATAATGCGAGTTTTACTGTACGCGTAGCGTGCGGTAAAATTCACATTATGGCCAGGTGTGACGTAAATAACTTTTAAAAGACACTTTACAAATCAAGTGTAGTTTAAACTTGTCCCGATACCGGCCACCTATATAACTCACTGCATATTATGTTAGTTTTACAATAACAACTTACCATCCTCAGGACCTCTGTCCTCGTACTGTTCCATCCCGCGGCACACGTCGTTGCTGAGCAGCGCCTCAAGGTCATCGACGCGGTGAAGCCTCACCACACAATCCTTGAGCACGGGCTGTTCTCTGACTTCTGATGCTTGGGCTGCTACATGTTGACCTACATTTATATGAGAAGCCATAATAGCATGAAATACAAATGTAACCAATATAGGCAAATTATCCACTTGACCTAAATAGTAAACGACATTCAAACCTAAAAATATGCTTTTAATGTCAATACCAACTGTTTTCTCCCAAGGAATTAAATTTAATGTATGAAATTGGCAATGTGGCACTAAAAATAGTAACTCCTGTTACTTTATTTGCGATAAAACTTTAAATTGATTTAAGACAAGAAAGGTGAACTTTTAGGTTAGAATATGTTGTTTACTATTTAGGATAAGTAGGGATAAATAATCTATAGGAAATGACGGGCTACAGATTCATGACGACTAGTTGTAGAGACTGAACTAGACATAAATGGGTGTTACATTCATTTACAAATACATTGAGGGCTGAATCATATATTTTGGTAGCGGTATAACAGAAACTACCAAATTTACCAGAAGAGGGAGCAACTTACCATGCGTTAAGACCATGTCTCGCGACTGTAGCACCTCTGGGCCCAGCACGAGTTCATCCTTCACCTCATGGCCGGCATACAGTCCGGCTTGCTCGGCCGCCTCGCTCACACCACGAAAGCTAACGCTATCTTCCCACTCCACCTCCTCGTTCCCGTTCCCCACCTCCTCCTTGACTTGCACTGTTGACCAACAAACAGAAAATACTTTTTTTATATTAGACAAATATTAATTTTATTTTATTAATAGGTTTGCCAACACATACAACACAGTACAAACGCGATAGTATGTATATCAGTGTCATTTGACACTGATATACATACTATCGCGGCATCGCCGCAGTGCCATGTGTTTGTGACAGCGATAGCGCGGCTGATGATCGAATGGAAAAGAGTGTTTGAGATAAGTATGTAAGGATTCTGTACTAATATTTATGGATTAGTATAAGATTAAGAATCGATGTAACGCAATGGAGAATTCTGTAATGTTACTCATAATGATTCTAAATAAATAATACTAGTCCATAACCATACTTAATATTATAAATGCGAAAGTGTGTCTGTCTGTTACCTCCTCACGCTTAAACCGCTGAACCGATTTGGATGAAATTTGGTATGGAGATAGTTTGAGTCCCGGGGAAGGATATAAGCTACTTTTTATCCCGGAAAAATACCCTTATCCGATAAACAAATTTAAGGCGGACGAAGTCGCGGGCTAAAGCTAGTCATCTATACCATTATAAAGTTGTCAAAATTAAATGTTACTATTTAAAAAAAACTATTGATTGATTTGATTTGATTGTAAGGGACTATTTGGAGGTCACTGAAGCGAAAAATATTTTTTTAAATAACGGAGGGGAAGCGGGGAAGATAGAAAATTAAATGGGAAGATTATTTGAAGTTGACTGCGGGTGCAAAATGGAGAAGGGTTGCAAATGATAGAAGCCAGTGGAGGAGGCCTACGCCAAAATGCACACAACTTTATAATATTATAGATATTCCTAATTTCTGTAAATTAGGAATATTTATACTATGATAAAGTTGTAAAAATGAAATGTCTATACATTGAAGATATTTTCAAAAAAAATATTGTTACGGACTTTTTGGAGGTCACTAAAACGAAAAATATTTTATTTTTATTTTTTGTGTTTGTATGTGTCGTTGTGGCTTCATCACGCAAAATCGGCTAAACCGATTTCAACTATTTTTGGCACACGGGTAGCCAGGTATCTCCAGATGGTTATAGGATACTTTTTACCCGAGTAAGCTGGCGAAAAAAAGAGGGTTATGACTTTCCCCTTTTTTTTTAGCACTGTAATAAACATATCTTTATAGAATAGATTATAACTTAATGTAAATACTAATTCCAGAATAAAGGACTTTATAAAAAATAGTAATTCCCGAATAAAGGACTATAAAAAAACAAAATGCCATACTCCAAGACTTATTTTATCACACTACGTGTCTGTCCCATTGCTTCCCTCTAGCAAGTATTAGAACAGTGAGAGAGATGGCATTAGTTGGTTGGAGATGCTCGACTAAAATAGTAAGTAGTATGATTCAAAGGTGCCTCTCTTCTGTTGGCTACCATTTTGACTTTCTAACTTGTAAATAATCACTAGGCAAGGGAAGAGTAGGGAGGCCCCGAGGTGGTCAGATGACATTATTGCCTCAGCCGGGCCGGAATGGCAAAACAAGGCAAAATACCAAATCTGGAAGGATATGGCGGAGGCCTATACCTGACAGGGGATCTTTTTAATTTTTAATTTATGTGGTTTGTAGTTTAAGATATTTATTTCTTAAGATATACATAAATCACTTACTGAGAAAAATATGCTTAAATCTAAATAGGAGGGTACACACAAAAAAAAAAGAAATGGTTGGCGGCAGATGAGAGGTTAAGTTAAAATATTACCCACTTTAAGAAGAACTGTGATATACATAATATTAATACTAGAAATAAGCATAAGCTCGCAGTGCCTGCTACTAGGCTCCATAAAATAAGGAGATCATTCATGGGTAACTGTGTGAGATTTTATAATAAACTTCCTAGCAGCATAACTGAGTTGTCTATTGGTAAATTCAAAAATATTGTGAAACGAAAATTATTTTCTAAAGCTTATTATAGCACACAAGACTACATGAATGATGAAGCCGCGTGGGATTAATGTAAATTATAGCGTCATGTAGGTATATGTATAATTATTTTAACGAATACCTAAGGAATTATTATTATTTTAATCTTAATTGTTTTATATACTCTTGACATTTAGAATTTTATTCTAGACACATTCTAGATTATTATTTTTTTCTTTTTTATTGATAATCCTTTTGGGATCTTATTGATTATTTTAATTTTTATTATTAAAATGATGATTTTATCAATAATATTACACTTAAGTTAAATGATCTGATTAGGTTTTTCTGGGTTTTCCCTAATCCGTGCAGCAAATGTTGGATCATATTGTATGTCTCCCAGCAAACATTCACTCTCATGTAACTGACATTTCGAAAGTGCTTGTAACTAGGCCTACTTGAATAAAGAATATTTTGATTGATTGATTGAAAAAGGCGCTTGGTAGCAACAACAAGCGCAATGCAACAATGTAAGGTGCCAACCTTTGATTTCTACTTACTTTTTTACTCAAGCATCCCCATCTAAACTCTGATTTTTATTCTCACGGAAAAAAGGTAAACAAAGGTGATGAGGTTACTACTTTTATGTTATGTTGTCTTTGAACTGTATCTATGGTATATAAAAATAGAGTTATTGATTGTCAGTTTTAGTTTAAAATAAAGGAAATTGATGTGCGGACGCAAATATTGTTTTTCCTAATAATATTAAGGAATATGGAGACTTCCATGTATAATTAGATATTTATCAGGTTATGGGCCGCCCCATATTCCTAAGTATCAGTGATTCGGATAAAAAGTAGATTTTCAAAATATTTTGTTTCGTGACAACTTCAGAATTTATATAAAATTTTATTGAAGGAAAGGTAACTGCTATTGGAGCAGAAGGCCACCAACAGCAAATCATGGTCCAACCGAAAATTCAAAATGTAATTTGTCGGTTAGAAGACGGGAACAACTTTCATAATTGGAAATTTAGATTACAAATGATTATGGAGGAGAAAGATCTTGGTGATATAGTGGCCTGTGCTGACATAACAAATGAGAACAAAAAGAAAGATGCCGAAGCTAGATCATTAATTGTACAATGCATAGGAGATAATTTTTTGGAAATTGTGAAAGGATGTAAAAGTGCAAAACAGATGATGGAGTCTTTAGAAAGTATTTTTACAAGAAGGAGCATAATGAATAAATACAATTTAAAAAAGGGGTTAATAGAAGTAAAATGTGACAGTAATGACAAATTACAGGATTTTTTTCTCAAATTCGACAAGCTTGTAAGTGACATTCAAGTTATGGCAAAAATGGATGAATCTGATAAAGTAGTACATGTATTACTTGCTTTACCAGATAAATAGAATAATGTTACAACAGCTTTAGAGGCGCTAAATGAAGAGCTAACTTTGGAGAAGATAAAAGGGACTCTACTTGATGCAGAAATTAGATTGAATGACAAAACCACACCAAACCAAGATAATGCATTTAATATAGAATGCTGGAATTGCAACGAAAAAGGGCACAAAGCAACATACTGCCACAGAGGTGTTCAAAACAGACAGTACTACACTTCAATACGAAGATCTCCTGCCCGAGGTGGTGAATTATATAGACGTAATCGTGGTAGAACGCAGGGATACTTTCGGGGTGCGAATAGAGCAAGTACATCAAGGGACGATGCAGTAATAAATCATGATGAAACTACTGAGGAAGTTAGATGTATGATTGATGGCGAATTCAACTTAACCTGTAAGGCATCTCTTAATGAACATATTTCTTTTGTAGTAGACTCAGGTGCATCACAAAATTTTATATCCGATAATTATACACAATGTTTGACAAGCATAAAAAAATCAGAGCATCCGATAAAAATTAATACGGCTAATGGTGAACAGTTAATTGCTTATCAAAGCGGAAGTTTGCCAGTTAAATGTGGCAATGTTAATTTTGATGTCGAGGGACTCATAGTAGCGAATTTAGCATATAATCTTCTATCTGTACGGAAACTATTGGAAAAACCAAACGAAATCATATTTAGAAATGAATATGCTAAAATTACCTTTTTTAATGGGTCAACTGTATGGGCTTATAATAATGACAAACTCTATATTTTACAGGGTGGAATTGTAACAGAGGATGGAGTCGCGGCTTTACATTCAGCGGATGGCATGTTGTGGCACAGACGTTTAGGACGTACCAGCTCTAAAACTTTACGAAGGCTACAGCTACCACTTAACAACGACGTATGTTATGCGTGTATGAAAGGTAAGGCAACAAGGTTACCATTTAAAAATTAAGACAGACCTAGGTCACGTAGAACTGTTACACAGTGATATAGCCGGCCCATCCAACGTTCCAAATATACAGGGTGAAATCTATTTTCAAACTATTATTGACGATTTTTCTCACTTTTGTGTAGTTTTCTTACTAAAACAGAAATCGGAAGCCGCTGACAATATTATCAGCTATGTACATCGATACGAAAATGAGTTTGAAAAAACGGTTAAAAGGATAAGGTGTGACAATGGTGGCGAATACACGTGCAATAAACTACGTCAATTTTGTAATCATAAAGGTATAGTTTTAGAATATAGTTTACCATATTCGCCAGCCAGCAATGGCGTTGCAGAACGCATGAATCGCAGTTTATATAACAAAGCACGGACTATGCTTATTGAAACTAAGCTACCGAAGAACTTGTGGGGTGAAGCTGTAAAATGTGCAGCCTACCAGTTAAACCGCTGCACCTCTATGGCTTTTAACTTTAAAACTCCTTGTGAAGTTTTATATGGGACAAAAGACTTAAACAAACTTCGTGCATTTGGTGCGAAGGCTTGGGCATACATTTTACCGAAATCTAATAAGTTCTCAGAAAGAGCACTTGAGTGCAGAATGGTAGGATATAGCAGAACGGGCTATAATTTATGGGATCCTAGCAATAATAAAATAATTGTGTCACGAGACGTAAGATTTGATGAAGACGATATTGTTTACATTGAAAATAATCAAATTGATAGCAAACACGATGGGCAAGAAGTTATTATTTCAGACATAAATCAAGGAAATAATAACAGGATTGCCGAACCTGAACAAGAAAATGAAGACAGAGAAGAAGTTATCATTGATAATGCAAATGATGATGAAAGAAATATTGAACCAGAAGAAATATTTGAAGATTGTGCTGAAGAAGATATGATTGAGAGAAACGACATTCTAAATGAACATGTGGTAAAAACAAGGAGTGGCAGAATTGTTAAGCCTCCGAAAAGATTAGAAGATTATGAAATACATGTAGCCTACTGTTTGTGTACGGGTGATCCAGTCTCTTACAAAGAAGCTGTCAAAAGAGGTCAAGAATGGCAAGATGCGATAGACAGGGAATTTAAATACCCTAAAATATTTGGGAACTTGGGAAGAATCCGAATTACCTGAAAATAAAAGAGCCATAGATACCAAATAGGTATACCCTACTGAACAATATGGTACTAAAAAGGCTAGATTAGGTGCGAAAGGATTTCAAGAAGAAACGTCATTTAATGTATACTCACCAGTGGCCCGTATGCCTACAATTCGCATGATGCTAAGTCAAGCAGTACAAAATGATCTGTATATGAAACAACTAGATGTTCCAACGGCCTTTTTAAAAGGGGTTTTTAAAGGAAAACGTGTACATAAAACCAACCTTAGGAGTAAAAGTTGAAAAAGGCGTAGTTTTTAAACTAAAAAGGTCACAGTATGGACTAAAACAAGCACCCAAATGCTGGAACGAAAGACTTCGTGGCTTTCTAGTTGCTAAAGGATTTGTACAATCCAAATATGATTTTTGTTTATATATTTTGGAAGATGTATTTTTATTAATTTATGTTGATGATATCATTTTAATGTGAAAAAGTGAAACAAACTTAAATAAAGCATATATTTACTTAAAAACAGAATTTAACGTAAAGGACCTTGGTGAGCTAAAGTCAAAATCTCTCGTATATAAACGAGATAACAGCTGTCGCTTAATTGGCTATACTGATGCTGATTGGGCTGGCGACAAAACAGATAAAAAAAGCATGAGTGGTTCTGACGTTTTATGTGGTACAAATTTGTTGGCCTGGTTCTGTAAGAAACAAAACGTTGTCGCCTTATCGACTGCCGAAGCTGAGGGGCTACTCCGAAATTCGAAAAACGAAGTTCGTATGGCGCCCTCCCGCTCAGTCAAATACAGTATAACATGAGAGAGAGAGAAACAGCACGTTACGAACTTCGTTTTTCGGGTTTCGTAGTAGGACTGCTGAATATATAGCCGCCGCGGCTCTAGCATCTTCAGAGTTAGTTTATTTAAAGGGTTTGTTGCAAGATTTTAACTGTCCATCGAATTCTATGTTACTTGTTGATAATCAAAGTGCGATTAAATTAATGGAGTCAAATGAAAACAGTAAGAGGTCAAAGCATATTGATATAAAATATAATTTTATCAAAGATTTAATCAGTAAACGAGAAATATCGGTAAAATATGTAAGCTCCAATGAAAATGTAGCAGATATTTTGACAAAGGCAGTACGAAAACAAAAACACAACTATTTTGTACAAAAACTAGGTTTTAATTAAATGGTTTATTACTAAATTATTATATAGATGCAAAGATTAGAGAGTATGATGAATGATTATTGAAGAATGTTCAAATAGTTATTATTAGATGCAATTTTCAATGATAGGTATGTTATGTTGAGGTGCAACCTCTTATTGATTTGTCGATGCTATGACCGGTGTTCTGTTTTTAGATATGTTTTATGTCTGTCATCTGTCTTGTGTAGCTGTCTATATACAAAGTCAAATAAGAAATTATTATTTTGTCTTGTTTATTTAATTCTTTTACAACTTCATAATTCCACTGCTGACGCTCCAACATTTTCGCACTCTGTATCAGGTTATGGGCGTATCGCGTATGAAGTAAAAATCTCATAATGGAATTAAGTAAAATTCAAATCTCAAAGTTACCAACTGGGTGCAGTGGCGATACAGGATGACTGCACTATTGAGAGGAATGGATGGGCTTATGGATATTGTTCATCGGAAGATTAGTAAGCCAGAGAAGCCGGCAGTGAATGGTGGTGACGATGCTACTTCTGCAGCGGCAATGGCTGTCTACAATAAGAATCTGGGAGAGTACTTAAAACTGGAAAGTACGGCTCTTTTATTGATTACGAACAATATCACGGATGAAGCACTAGACAAGGTAATAAGGTTCACTAGTCCAAGTGACGTCTGGGATGAACTGCATCGGCTCTATGACGGCTTGAACGACGACCGCTTATATCATGCCTGTATGAGTTTCTTTCAAATGAAGATGTCCATCTCCGATGACATTGCAACTCACGTATCAAAAGCAAAGAATTTATGGCACAATCTGAATCAAGAGCTAATAAAAGCGGATGAAGGAAAGGAACTGCCTGAGATACTATTGATATGTAACATTTTGGACACACTGCCAGATTAATATTTTTCTTTTAAATCTAGTTGGGTATTGATGTCAAAGAAGGATAGAACGGTGGACAATTTGATCAGTCAACTGTGTGCCCTTGAAAGGGTCTTGACGACAACCTCCAAGGGAGATACTGGATGCGTGTCAAGATCCTCTGGTGAAGCACTAGCAGTTAACAGCGTGAAAAAGACAGTGAAGAAAAGAACCAAAACCTTCAAATGCCATGAACGATGTGGAAAATCTGGCATGACCAACATGATGGCTGTGTTAGCAAATGTCACAGACTGTAATACAGATCGAGACGAGTGGTACGTTGATAATGGGGCCACGCACCACGTTACCATGAGAAGTGATGGTGACCACCGCAGATGGGAAAATAATAGAAGCGTTAGGAAAGGGTTCGATTCTTATGAAGACAAAGAAAAGAACATTCGTAATGAATGATGTGTAGTATGTGCCGAAGGTCACAAAGAATCTTATTTCTGTGCTTTCAGCACATGATGTCAACACAGAAAGTCTGTTTGAGTCACGAAGCACAACATGTTCACTCAGCATTAAAGGGGAACTGTGTGTGACCGGAAATAGACAGAAACATGGCGGTTTGTACAAGTTGAACTGTAAACCGATTCAACCCAAGGAAAGCGTGATGGTATATGCAGTTGACACGTTACAGCTTTATCACGAACGTATGGGTCATCAAGACAAACGCCACGTGAAGCGAGTAATTGAACGAGAACTGGATGTCAAGTCAAAGGACAGTGGGAGTCTATGCGAAGGATGCATTTTTGGAAAGACGCACAGGAAAAAGTTTGGTGTCCGAGAAAAAGCTGTTAGTCCAGGAGAACGCATACATTCGGATGTTTTTGGTCCATTCCCGCGTAGTTGTTCAAAGTCTCGCTATTTTGTCCTATTCAAAGATGAATTCTCCAAGTACCGTTACGTCTACATTATGAAAAATAAATCGGAAGTACCTGAGTTATTACGTCTGATGTTTGAAGAAGCGAAGGCGGCAGGGCACCGAATTAAGGAATTTCTCAGTGACAACGGAGGGGAATTCGACGATGAGAAAGTACGCAAAGAACTGGACAAGCATGGAATACACCAACGCCTGGTTATGCCCTATACACCGGAGCAAAATGGTATTAGCTAAAGGGAAAACCGTACAATGTCGAAATGGTCAGAGCAATGATGTATGCACACGAACAGCTTCCTCAAGTTTTATGGGCAGAGTTGGTGAAGACTGCAGTTTATATATTAAACCGAACAGGACCAACTTCTGTGGAAGATAAGTCTCCTTTCGAGTTGTGGTTTGAGAAGGAACCACAAATAAAACATTTGAGGATCGTCGGCTCTACGTGCTACGTGCACATTCCTAAACAAAAAAGGAAGAAAATTCAGAAGAAGGCACAGAAAAGCATTCTTATTGGCTACGACAATGACGACGGTTATAGATTATGGAACAAGCAATCGAACTCTCTCGTAAGATCTCGTGACGTGACATTCAACGAAAAACCCTTAGAATCAAAGATTGATATCGAGGATTCGGAAGTTGGGAAAGAAGTGACCGAACTGAAAGTTCCTTTGTATGTCAGAAGGGAGACACCTACTTCTGTCGCTGAAGTGAACGAGGAGACACTGGTTGAAAGGCATGCCGAGATTGGACTGGAGGAAAACCAAGGCGCTGTTGAAGCTCATGTTGCCGGTGATGAGGCAGAGTTCGAGGATGCGTTACCGGAGTTATCTATTGAATTAGAGGGGGAGAATGAGGAGAACTGTGATGAAGGCGAGATCATCGAGCAACTTGCAAGGGACGGTATGCACTTAAGGGACCGGACTTTCCTCAGACGCCCGGTTAAATTCAATGATTACGTATCTTACATCGGCACAGACTCATATGTAGAACCAAATACATATAAGGAAGCAATAGCCTGCCCTGATAAGGTTTTGTAGAATAAAGCTATGGAAAGTGAAATTGAATCCCTGAAAGAGAATAAAACTTGGATTCTTGAGAAGCTACCTAAGAACCGGAAAGCCATTCCATGCAAATCCATACTAATATTATTAATGCGAAAGTGTGTCTGTCTGTCTGTTACCTCTTCACGCTTAAACCGCTTAACCGATTTGGATAAAATTTGGTATGGAGATAGTTTGAGTCCCGGGGAAGGACATAGGCTACTTTTCATCCCGGAAAAATACCCTTATCCGCGATAAACGAATTTAAGGCGGACGAAGTCGCGGGCAGAAGCTAGTGGGTTTATAAGGTGAAGCTGAACCCTGACGGCACAGTGAATAAGTGTAAGGCTCGGCTAGTTGTAAAAGGCTTTCGACAAAGAAAGGGAGAGGACTACGACCAGACTTTTAGCCCTGTAGCCAAGATGGCAACAGTTAGAGCTGTGTTGAGTATTGCAGCTAGTGAGGGCAAGAAATTAAGTCAGTTCGATGTCTCAACAGCTGTCCTGTACGGATCTTTATCTGACGAAAAGATATATATGAAGCAACCAGAAGGGTATGACGACGGGACGGATCGAGTTTGCTTGCTAAAGAAAAGTCTTTACGGTCTAAAGCAAGCTCCTCGTTGCTGGAACAGGACTATTCTGGACTTCTTCAAAGAAATTGGCTTTTTAAAAGAAATCGGCTTTCTAGAATAAAGCTTTATATTTGAATCATGACCAATTTGTTTAATTTGTTGATTTCTAACATTATTAAGATATTAAAACGTCATTATATTGATTTCAAAAGAGATAACTGTTTTCCAAAGTAAAATTTATTTATTGCACTGGTATTACTATTTCTACGAACCCGGGTTACGCGCCTGCGGCCTGCTTGTATGTCAATCTTGTTGTGACATTACTCGCTTCTAGATTGAATTGCTTCCGTGCGCTTTTTAGTGTCTCTGTTCTGTTAATTTTTTGTTATTGTTGAGTTTTTATTGTTTTACGGTGTTGTTACGTTGTTCATAGTTAAGTTTTTCGTTGTTTTTGTTAATATTTGTGTAGAACGATGGAGCCTGGTCCGACTACTTCTCGGTCAAATGACGATTATACGTTATCTCCAGTAAAAAAGAGACCACGTCGTGGCCCTTTATCGGAGATGGAAAAGAATATGGTATTAAGCACATATAAACACGTTTACTACATGGCCGGCCGATAAATATTGGTCAAAAGTGGACTGTGCAAAACATGCAGCTCAAATATTGGGAATAGCTGATAGCATAGTATATTTCTTTCGGAATGAGCCTTCCACAATTCAAAAAGTAGTGAGTTTTTCTTTTGTGTACTTAATAATTAACTTAACCAAATTACTATTGGCACTACCTCATATTTGTGTCAAGTGTTTGTTTGTTGTGTAGATATTTAATATTATCTAAGCGTTATTAATGTCAAGCGAGCCAAATAAGTTATTTATTAACAGTCATTAATAGTCATACTTTAAATATCAATAAATTGAAATTGTCTTAACCAGTATTGCCACACCATTTGGCGTTAGTTAAGTATTATATTAAATTACTTTCAGATTCATGAGAAACTGTGTGAGGACCAGGATCTGCCCAATTTCTCCAAAAGTACATTAAGGAAAGTGCTTATACATCTGCAGTTCAAATATGCTTCCCGTAAGCGAAGAAGTAATTTAATTGAACGCCAAGATATTATTGTTTGGCGTCAACAATACTTATCAAAAATAAGAGATTATAGGACAGAGGGCAAACACATTTATTACCAAGATGAGACATGGGTTAATGAAGGTGTGTATATTTACTCCTAATATGATAGTCTATGCCAATTAGAGTGATTAAGTGTCTATTTAATATTATTAGCTAGTCAGTTTAATTCCTATATTTATAGATTGTCAATCCTGTAGATATTGTTTACAACTTGACATAAATAACCTTATTCCAATTACCTCTATACTAGAAGTCATCCATTTCAGTTAATACTATTTCGTGGCAATAAAAAATTAATAATATTCTAACCTAACTACTGAATTTATGATATTAATTGTGCCTTAAACATGTTATTTCTATACAGTTGTAATATATATTTTTTGTTTCAGGCCATACCCTGGCGAAAACCTGGATTGACCAAACTATTGAACATCCCCAGCAAGCATTTTTGGAGAGACTGACTACTGGCATGAAGACCCCAACAGGCAAGGGGAAACGCTTAAATATAAGCCACATTGGGAGTGAGGAAGGGTTTCTAGTAGACAGTCTTCTGATGTTTGAGGCAAAAAAAGGCACAGAAGACTATCATCAAGAGATGAACGCTGCATGTTTCGAGGAGCGGTTTGCAAAAATATTAACAAAAGTGAAACCAAATTCTGTGAAAGTTTTAGATAATGCACCCTACCACTCCCGAAAAGCCGCTAGAGCTTCGAATACTAAAACGAAGAAGGCTGACATCCAACAATGGTTGAGAAGTAAAAATATTGATTTTGAACCAAACATGGTAATAGCAACATTGTTGAAATTGGTAGGCAAAGTAAAAGACAAATTTGAAACGAAGGTGATCGATGAGATGGCAGCTGCAAAAGGCGTGACACTTTTGCGACTGCCCCCTTACCACTGCGAGCTCAATCCCATTGAGCTCGTTTGGGCACAGGTAAAGGGGCATGTCGCAAGAAAAAATAAATCCTTTAGAATTGCTGAAGTAAAAGAATTTATTTTACAGGGAATAAATAATGTCACTAGCGAAAATTGGACGGCAGTGATAGAGCATGTTAAAATAGAGGAGGAAAAAATGTTAGGCTTGACCATCTCATCGATGCTCTGTCTCAACGATGTATAATGAATGTTTCTGGTGATGAAAGTGACAGTGGGGCAGATCTTACTGATTCGGAATAAATATACATGAAAATAAAAAATAGATGATGTTGTTTTATTTCATCATTCGTTACTCAAATTGATTTGACACCTATACTACTATAATGAAGAGGTAAAGTTTGTAATTTTACATAATGTTTAGATGTCAGGGGTAATGTCTCCGGATTTACTGGTCGGATTTCAATATTTTTTCACTAAATAAAACGTTAAAAACGATCAACTTATTCTTGATACTTTCACATTGATAATTTAAGTAAATATTGCTAGAAATAGTATTTTAAGTTAAAACTACTACGTAATATAGGAGTAAAGTTTGATAATGTCTCATTGATGTGTTTATTTATATTTCGGACAAGAAACGATGAACATCGTAAGTATCTATTATAAATTAATATTTTTTGCTGGTCAATACTTTACATCCCCTGGAATGTCACTTTGACATTGACGTAACTTTGTTTACATTTTTTCCGTGGGAATAAAAATCAGAGTATAATTAGCGCCATCTCTCTCACTGTCCTAATAGGTATTAGCATAGTAGTAGAGTTTGGCCAAAGAAACATGATACGAGTATTGACCTTGAAAAAGAATTCTTTATATGGCAACAATTTTACATATTAAAAAAGCTGTCAATTATAAAACCTACTTCGTTTCTATGCATTCCGTATTGCCAGGTCATGATGTTTTCAAATTTGCCGCATATTTTTAATATCATGTTTCGCTTGCCAAACTAATAGATTCATTGGGGTACGAGGATATTGATCCTAGCTTCAGAAACAAACATAAATTATTAATTATTTAATTAATAGCGGCCTCCCACGACTTCGTCCGCCCTAGATTTGTTTATCGCGGATAAAAGTTATTTTTCCGGGATAAAAAGTAGCTTATGTCTTTCCCCAAAACTCGATATTTTACTAATTTAAGTTATGTGAAGTATATTACCAACATTTCAAGTTCCTAGCGTAAAAAAATATTTACTGTCCAATACAAATTTTCATCCCCTTTTCGTCCCTAAAAGGGATGAAATTTGACATACATTATAGCCTATGTCCTATTCTGATATACACCGTAACGGTTAATAACCCGAAAGATTTAAGCTAGCGATACTAGAGCCTAATTAGAGTATATAAAGTTATGTAACATATAGTCCAAAAACTCATAATTAAGGAGATATTAATTATTTACAACAAATCAAAAGTTAAAAAATCTCCAGTGTAACACACCTTAAGGGCGTGAGCATGACGTAGCCACCTACTTCTTTTACACGTAGAAGCACTAACTGTATGGTTGTTAGCCAGTTTCATAAAGAAGTTTGGTATCTATCTACAAAAAGTTTTTACTACCGAAAATATTTTCATCACGAGATAAAAGGATATAAACATGCAACTAAAATACAGTGTAGTGTATTAATCCGAATAATTATAATATCTTATCTTCCACACTTCAATCTCAAGTAGCTTTTTTGTTATCACTGAGAATAGAGATAATTAGGTTTGTTCTGTTCTAAGTCGCGAGAGTGGTTCTTCTTATAACTGGCTAGTTTGAAATTGATTGTCACTAAAATGACACATTACAAATGATAACTAATTGTCACGCAAGATAAAATAACATTGAACATTTTATTGACTGTAATAAATAATATTCGCTATGCCGCATTATCCTTCGGCTCATTTAGCAGATATCCACTTTGTGTACGGATTTTGTGATGGGAACTCGCTCCAGGCAGTCGCCGAATACTGAAGACGATACCCAAACCGTCGTATACCTCACCATTTGACTTTTGCGGATGTCCATCGACAGTTTCGCGAAAAAGGGCTTGGAAAAGTTCACAGAGAAAGGGCTATAAATCTAGATGAACAAGCAGAGATCAGAATAATGAACATCATAACAGAAGACCCAACTTTGTCATCAAGAGCTGTAGCAAGAATGGTCAATGTTAACTATAAGCTCGTATTAAGGCTACGAATTAATTAACAATGACGGGCTAGCTAGAGTTGCCTTTTGCCAAAGGATGAATCAGAAATTAGTGGAAGATCCTGGATTTCTAAATAAGATATTATGGACAGATGAATCGTTGTTCACGAGAGAGTGAGTTTTTAATTCCCATAATCAGCATATGTGGTTAGAAGAAAATCCCCATGCGAAAAGGGAAAATTCATACCAGCACAAATTTTCCGTAAACTTGTGGGCTGGCATTATTGGGAATAAAATAATAGGTCCCGTCATATTTCCAAATAGACTGAATTCTCACAACTATTTATTATTTCTAAATAATGAATTAAACGACCTGCTAGAAGATGTCGATTTGGAAACCCGACGAACTATGTGGTTCCAGCACGACGGATGCCCGGCCCACTTCGGCTTGGATCTTCGTAATTGGCTGAACCAACAATACCCCGAGAGATGGATCGGCCGTGGGAGCGAAGTTTTAGCATGGCCTGCCCGGTCACCGGATTTAACTCCGCTAGATTTCTTTCTATGGGGAACTCTGAAAGATAAGGTTTACTCAACACCTGTGAACTCCAGAGAAGAGTTGTTAATAAGAATTCAAACGGTTTCAGAAGAAATCAAGAACACTTATGTTAACTTGAATCATGAAATCCGTTCAAGATTGAATATTTGTGCTGAAAACGGCGGTACACATTTTGAAAATGTAATTCATTAAATTACTCGTAATAAAAATGCGTAACTGTTTCATGTTGTTGTTTATTTTACTGTAGGTACAGGTTAGCATGATCGCTGTTACAACAAAGTCCCTTTCCTGTATGAGTTAAGAGGTAAGTATGATGTAAAAAAATAAGTAGTATGATTTCCTTCGAATAATATCATGCCTAACAATTTATGGTTGTGATTGTTAGTCAAAAAAAAGATACCTACAACACAAAGTTTCAATAATAATGTAAGAGCACTTTAATGTCGTAGCACCTAATAAAGTTTGGATACATAAGTATTTGTGGTATTTTGCGGTGCCAATAAATAAAAATATTTTCAACACAAACATCGTACTAGACATAACTTGACACTTCTTGTCATTCATGGAATACAAGTCACGCCATTCGCCTTTCATCGTATGATTTCGGAGCGATTCGTGAAGTGTCATGCTCGCTCTCTGTTCTTCAACTTGAGATTCCCACCTAAAGGCTTGTTCACAAAGAAGCGGGCAATTAATAAAATTTAATTCCTACTGAAATAGTAATTTAATTAAGACACATAATTAGACCCATGTTGATATAACATTATTTACTCGTACAGTCGTCAAAAATATGTGGTTTAAATCTTTCGGGTTATTAACGGTCACGGTGTATAAGGTACATAATTGGAAAGTTTCATAAAAATTCGTCCAGTAGTTTTGAGATTCAGTGGAACGTACATACATACTTTCACGTTTATAATTTAGTAAGCAGTAAGCTTTACATTTTTATTCTCAATCTTATCTCACCATCTACGTTTTCCTGGCTTTTTTTTAGGGTTCCGTTCCAAAATGGTACAAAAGGAACCCTTATGGTGCGACTCTGTCTGTCTCTCTGTCTGTCTGTCCGACTATTAGAGCGCCATATCTCAAAAACTACTTACGCTATTTGAAATTTGGAATATTTATAAACATGTTCAGCCCACATGTATTGCACAGGAAATATTTAAAAATATATTTTTATTTAAAAAAAAACGACGAATATGAGGGGGCAAAAGTTCAAAGTCTAGCTACAGGGTCAAATAGGGTATCATATGAAAGGGCTTGACCTGCACATACTTGAACAATTTTTTAATTTTTTTTATTGTGATTAGGTTATGTTATATTAAGGAAAATGTGAAAAAAAAAACCATTCTCCCCCTTTATTTCCGAAGTTTACTGGACGAAAATTTTGAAATTTTCACAATTTATATAAATAAACGAACACACGAAACTTACAGCCATTTCTCTAACTAGATTTTTTTTTTATTTGCAAAAAAACCTGTTTGAACAACCCGGTTGCGTTAAGTTTGCACCTCATTTGTATGCAATGCTATAGATATCAGGTGCAAACCTAACTCAACCGGTACCAGGTAATGAAGGGCAAGTGAAAATTTGTACGGAACCCTCGGTGCGCGAGTTCGACTCGCACTTGCAAGGTTTTTTATTATTTCTTTTCCCCAAAGGTTGTCTGGAAGAGATTGCTCTTTAGCAATAAGACCGTCTAGTTGACCATAGCTTGTGTTAAGGCTCAAATGTACTGTGTCTCTTAATATTTTCTTCTGTTTCCGCGATTATTACTCATTGAAATAAAACAATTTAACGGATTATATCGCGTATATTATCTCATTTTAGTTCCCGACGTTTCGGAAGCTTTCCAGCTTTCCATGGTCACGGGAGGACTGAGAAAAGATGTATTTTCCTCTGTCAAAGTTACAATTTTGTGCAAACTACCCATTTTTTGAAAAAACACAAATAAAGGTGTACATACATGCCAGATGGGCCTAAGCTGTAAAGACAGTTACACATGTGCCAGAAGGGCTTAATTATTTTATTCTAATAATTTACCAAGCAGCATTTCACAAATGAGGCGTACTGAGGAGAAAAGAAACGCTGCAAAGAAAAACTCCCAGGCTACCTCATTACTAATTATAATATTTAAAAACAGAGACTATTAAACTACTTTAAACAGATAAGATATTTTACACCGTTCGGAAATTAAGGTTTTGCAGTCCTGTGTCTCGCTTGTTCCTTGATGAGATGTATTACAGGATCCCAAGCAGGTGGTAGTGACAATCCATCTTCTCTATTGAAATTAGGATGCTTTTTAATCTCAATAGCCTCGCGTAGCATCCTGGGAAAATATCTTTTTTCTTTGGCAAGGATAGAAGGTTTATCAAACTTAATTGAGTGGTTTGGTTTGTCAATGACATGTTCACAGACTGCAGACCTATTACACCGACGGTGCTTGACATCTGCTATGTGCTCCTTCACCCGGGTTGATACACTGCGTTTCGTTTGACCAATGTATGAAAGACCACACTCGCAGTCTAGCTTATAAATGCCTGCACTCTGCAAAGGGGTGCTACTCTTCACGGGTCTAAGGTATTGAGACACCTTCTTCAACGGCTTGAAATATGTTTTTATAGAAGCACGCTTCAAGATGTTTCCGATCTTGTCTGTGACCCCTTTCACATATGGTAATACGGCAGGTTTACGCTCGACTGTTGGTTTCTTCATACTGGGATTCTGCTTGGAACGTGGTATCTGGAGCTCGTTGGCTCGAAGCGCACGTTTGACATTCTGCAACTCAGCAGTCAGATGTTGATCGTCGCAGATACCCCTGGCTCTCTGAAACAAAGATTTACCCACTGTAGCAAGTTGACAGGGATGGTGGTGAGATTTGCCATTCAAATACCTATCTGTATGCGTAGGTTTCCTATATACAGTATGACCTATGTCATTGTTAGGACCTCTAATTACTAGCACATCTAAGAATGCAAGTGAATTTTGATTTTCCAACTCCATAGTGAATTTAATTTTACTATGCATGGAGTTCAGATGGTCTAAGAAAGCTGAAACACTAGATCTAGGTAAAATAGTAAAGGTATCATCTACGTATCTTTTAAATATCCTCGGCTTGACAGGTGCCAATGAAAGCGCTCTCTCCTCGAAGTCTTCCATGAAAATATCGGCGACAACAGGAGACACCGGAGACCCCATTGCCACACCATCAACTTGCCCGTAGAATTCACCATTCCATAGCATATAGCCAGATGTAAGGCAGTGTTGTAATAACTCAGCATATTCTATTGCCATCTGTTGTTCACCCAATCTTCTTTTCACAATTTCGATACATTCTTGAACTGGTAGGCATGTGAAGAGAGACTGGACATCAAAACTGACCATAACTTCATCATCAGTTAGTCTCAAATCCTTAATCTCACTGACAAAATGGTATGAATCCCTTGTGTATGCTTCCGTCTTCCCTCGCAGTAAAGAAAGCACACCTGCTAAGTGCCGAGCTAATCGATAGGTAGGAGCATCGATTTGACTCACTATAGGGCGTAACGGAGCACCAGGTTTATGTATCTTTGGTAACCCGTACAACTTTGGTGGCACCGGGCAAGAAGGCACTAAACTTTTCAAAAAATGGGTAGTTTGCACAAAATTGTAACTTTGACAGAGGAAAATACATCTTTTCTCAGTCCTCCCGTGACCATGGAAAGCTGGAAAGCTTCCGAAACGTCGGGAACTAAAATGGGATAATATACGCGATATAATCCGTTAAATTGTTTTATTACTGTGTCTCTTGTTGGTGTGCAATAAAGAGTAACATTTTATTTATATATTCAAATGATTACATGGCCAATGGACAACCGAAGCACTGTGAAATTATCAAAATATAAAAATATATATTTATCAAATTAAATTTTAAACTGAAGACCGACGTCCATGCCCTTGCAGAACCTCAGATATTCATCATTCAGAACTATCCATTTGAGTGCAAATACAACATATAACATTGATAACACATAATATGACTCAATTCAGTACCTACTGAACAAATGTGAACTAACTAATAATATTGATTTGCTATTTGCTGGCAAACAATTTGTGGCGGTAATCTTCACAACCATAGAGAAGTCATAGAGTCCATGGAACATGAGCCAGCACAGAAGTCAATTTTTAGCTGCCAAATAAAGGCAGTATGCATTAATCACAAAACAAAAAGGTTAGTTTGTTAAAAAATGTTAAGCCTGCTGAAGGCCGCCATATTGCTTCATCTTGAGTGATGACTAGTATACTACAATTGTTACAAAACAATCTTCAAGTACAAACTTGAATTCATAACAAATATAAAGGTCATTGAAATAAAACAATTTAACGGATTATATCGCGTATATTATCTCATTTTAGTTCCCGACGTTTCGGAAGCTTTCCAGCTTTCCATGGTCACGGGAGGACTGAGAAAAGATGTTTTTCCTCTGTCAAAGTTACAATTTGTGCAAACTACCCATTTTTTTGAAAAAACACAAATAAAGGTGTACATACATGCCAGATGGGCCTAAGCTGTAAAGACAGTTACACATGTGCCAGAAGGGCTTAATTATTTTATTCTAATAATTTACCAAGCAGCATTTCACCAATGAGGCGTACTGAGGAGAAAAGAAACGCTGCAAAGAAAAACTCCCAGGCTACCTCATTACTAATTATAATATTTTAAAAAACAGAGACTATTAAACTACTTTAAACAGATAAGATATTTTACACCGTTCGGAAATTAAGGTTTTGCAGTCCTGTGTCTCGCTTGTTCCTTGATGAGATGTATTACAGGATCCCAAGCAGGTGGTAGTGACAATCCATCTTCTCTATTGAAATTAGGATGCTTTTTAATCTCAATAGCCTCGCGTAGCATCCTGGGAAAATATCTTTTTTCTTTGGCAAGGATAGAAGGTTTATCAAACTTAATTGAGTGGTTTGGTTTGTCAATGACATGTTCACAGACTGCAGACCTATTACACCGACGGTGCTTGACATCTGCTATGTGCTCCTTCACCCGGGTTGATACACTGCGTTTCGTTTGACCAATGTATGAAAGACCACACTCGCAGTCTAGCTTATAAATGCCTGCACTCTGCAAAGGGGTGCTACTCTTCACGGGTCTAAGGTATTGAGACACCTTCTTCAACGGCTTGAAATATGTTTTTATAGAAGCACGCTTCAAGATGTTTCCGATCTTGTCTGTGACCCCTTTCACATATGGTAATACGGCAGGTTTACGCTCGACTGTTGGTTTCTTCATACTGGGATTCTGCTTGGAACGTGGTATCTGGAGCTCGTTGGCTCGAAGCGCACGTTTGACATTCTGCAACTCAGCAGTCAGATGTTGATCGTCGCAGATACCCCTGGCTCTCTGAAACAAAGATTTACCCACTGTAGCAAGTTGACAGGGATGGTGGTGAGATTTGCCATTCAAATACCTATCTGTATGCGTAGGTTTCCTATATACAGTATGACCTATGTCATTGTTAGGACCTCTAATTACTAGCACATCTAAGAATGCAAGTGAATTTTGATTTTCCAACTCCATAGTGAATTTAATTTTACTATGCATGGAGTTCAGATGGTCTAAGAAAGCTGAAACACTAGATCTAGGTAAAATAGTAAAGGTATCATCTACGTATCTTTTAAAGATCCTCGGCTTGACAGGTGCCAATGAAAGCGCTCTCTCCTCGAAGTCTTCCATGAAAATATCGGCGACAACAGGAGACACCGGAGACCCCATTGCCACACCATCAACTTGCCCGTAGAATTCACCATTCCATAGCATATAGCCAGATGTAAGGCAGTGTTGTAATAACTCAGCATATTCTATTGCCATCTGTTGTTCACCCAATCTTCTTTTCACAATTTCGATACATTCTTGAACTGGTAGGCATGTGAAGAGAGACTGGACATCAAAACTGACCATAACTTCATCATCAGTTAGTCTCAAATCCTTAATCTCACTGACAAAATGGTACGAATCCCTTGTGTATGCTTCCGTCTTCCCTCGCAGTAAAGAAAGCACACCTGCTAAGTGCCGAGCTAATCGATAGGTAGGAGCATCGATTTGACTCACTATAGGGCGTAACGGAGCACCAGGTTTATGTATCTTTGGTAACCCGTACAACTTTGGTGGCACCGGGCAAGAAGGCACTAAACTTTTCACATCCAGATTAAGATTTTCAGAGTGCTTACTTATCAGCTCGGCTGTCGTTTTTATTACTTTCGCCGTTGGATCTCGCTTAACAAGCTTGTATGTTGTAGTGTCTGACAAAAGTACTTCCACTTTCTGGTTGTAATCACTAGTATCCATAACAACCGTCGCATTTCCCTTGTCAGCTCGAAGAATGGTGATGTCTGGGTCTTCACGCAAGCTTTTCAAAGCGTTGAATTCAGTTCTGGGTAAGTTAACTTTAGGAGACTTCGCTCGTCTTAAAATTGAAGACACATCCTGGCGTACGGCCTCCAAATCCTCCTTACGCATATGATTTTGGACCAAACAATCTTCCACACCGACTATAATCTGTTCAAAAGGGATATTCCGTGGAGTAACAACATAATTAAGCCCTTTTTTAAGAAGCAAGGTTTGTGAGTCCGACAGATCTTTCGAGCTAATATTCACTACAGGTGCAACGGCATTTGACGTTGACGTTTGATTACCTCCACGGAGCGTTTCATTCCTAGTGCGTTTTGATTTCAACTTGTCAAACTTAGCATTTTTCTTACATGTACAGCTTTTAAATTTTGATGCGTAACGTCTGTCGCCTTGTTCAACAATACTTTTGAGGTCATCATCTGTCAATATCAACTGCAATTCGTCACTCTTTTCTTTAATCTGTTGTTCAAACTTGTGAGCTGAATAACGGGTATTGTGGATAAGTTTGCACAGTAACTTTACACTAGCTTGGCGGAGAATGCGTTCACTACCGAAAATGTCCTTCTTCGGTGCTATTTTCACGCATGTAGGAATGAGATCTTCATCACGGCATTCTTTAAGGAAATTCAATGAACTTCGAGCTCGTGCGAGTCCCGTCCTGAGGTCTTCATACCGCCTGATTTGGTTAGCAACATCCAGTCCGTACTGGTGTACATAATATTTTCTTCTGTTTCCGCGATTATTACTCATTGAAATAAAACAATTTAACGGATTATATCGCGTATATTATCTCATTTTAGTTCCCGACGTTTCGGAAGCTTTCCAGCTTTCCATGGTCACGGGAGGACTGAGAAAAGATGTTTTTCCTCTGTCAAAGTTACAATTTGTGCAAACTACCCATTTTTTTGAAAAAACACAAATAAAGGTGTACATACATGCCAGATGGGCCTAAGCTGTAAAGACAGTTACACATGTGCCAGAAGGGCTTAATTATTTTATTCTAATAATTTACCAAGCAGCATTTCACCAATGAGGCGTACTGAGGAGAAAAGAAACGCTGCAAAGAAAAACTCCCAGGCTACCTCATTACTAATTATAATATTTTAAAAAACAGAGACTATTAAACTACTTTAAACAGATAAGATATTTTACACCGTTCGGAAATTAAGGTTTTGCAGTCCTGTGTCTCGCTTGTTCCTTGATGAGATGTATTACAGGATCCCAAGCAGGTGGTAGTGACAATCCATCTTCTCTATTGAAATTAGGATGCTTTTTAATCTCAATAGCCTCGCGTAGCATCCTGGGAAAATATCTTTTTTCTTTGGCAAGGATAGAAGGTTTATCAAACTTAATTGAGTGGTTTGGTTTGTCAATGACATGTTCACAGACTGCAGACCTATTACACCGACGGTGCTTGACATCTGCTATGTGCTCCTTCACCCGGGTTGATACACTGCGTTTCGTTTGACCAATGTATGAAAGACCACACTCGCAGTCTAGCTTATAAATGCCTGCACTCTGCAAAGGGGTGCTACTCTTCACGGGTCTAAGGTATTGAGACACCTTCTTCAACGGCTTGAAATATGTTTTTATAGAAGCACGCTTCAAGATGTTTCCGATCTTGTCTGTGACCCCTTTCACATATGGTAATACGGCAGGTTTACGCTCGACTGTTGGTTTCTTCATACTGGGATTCTGCTTGGAACGTGGTATCTGGAGCTCGTTGGCTCGAAGCGCACGTTTGACATTCTGCAACTCAGCAGTCAGATGTTGATCGTCGCAGATACCCCTGGCTCTCTGAAACAAAGATTTACCCACTGTAGCAAGTTGACAGGGATGGTGGTGAGATTTGCCATTCAAATACCTATCTGTATGCGTAGGTTTCCTATATACAGTATGACCTATGTCATTGTTAGGACCTCTAATTACTAGCACATCTAAGAATGCAAGTGAATTTTGATTTTCCAACTCCATAGTGAATTTAATTTTACTATGCATGGAGTTCAGATGGTCTAAGAAAGCTGAAACACTAGATCTAGGTAAAATAGTAAAGGTATCATCTACGTATCTTTTAAAGATCCTCGGCTTGACAGGTGCCAATGAAAGCGCTCTCTCCTCGAAGTCTTCCATGAAAATATCGGCGACAACAGGAGACACCGGAGACCCCATTGCCACACCATCAACTTGCCCGTAGAATTCACCATTCCATAGCATATAGCCAGATGTAAGGCAGTGTTGTAATAACTCAGCATATTCTATTGCCATCTGTTGTTCACCCAATCTTCTTTTCACAATTTCGATACATTCTTGAACTGGTAGGCATGTGAAGAGAGACTGGACATCAAAACTGACCATAACTTCATCATCAGTTAGTCTCAAATCCTTAATCTCACTGACAAAATGGTACGAATCCCTTGTGTATGCTTCCGTCTTCCCTCGCAGTAAAGAAAGCACACCTGCTAAGTGCCGAGCTAATCGATAGGTAGGAGCATCGATTTGACTCACTATAGGGCGTAACGGAGCACCAGGTTTATGTATCTTTGGTAACCCGTACAACTTTGGTGGCACCGGGCAAGAAGGCACTAAACTTTTCACATCCAGATTAAGATTTTCAGAGTGCTTACTTATCAGCTCGGCTGTCGTTTTTATTACTTTCGCCGTTGGATCTCGCTTAACAAGCTTGTATGTTGTAGTGTCTGACAAAAGTACTTCCACTTTCTGGTTGTAATCACTAGTATCCATAACAACCGTCGCATTTCCCTTGTCAGCTCGAAGAATGGTGATGTCTGGGTCTTCACGCAAGCTTTTCAAAGCGTTGAATTCAGTTCTGGGTAAGTTAACTTTAGGAGACTTCGCTCGTCTTAAAATTGAAGACACATCCTGGCGTACGGCCTCCAAATCCTCCTTACGCATATGATTTTGGACCAAACAATCTTCCACACCGACTATAATCTGTTCAAAAGGGATATTCCGTGGAGTAACAACATAATTAAGCCCTTTTTTAAGAAGCAAGGTTTGTGAGTCCGACAGATCTTTCGAGCTAATATTCACTACAGGTGCAACGGCATTTGACGTTGACGTTTGATTACCTCCACGGAGCGTTTCATTCCTAGTGCGTTTTGATTTCAACTTGTCAAACTTAGCATTTTTCTTACATGTACAGCTTTTAAATTTTGATGCGTAACGTCTGTCGCCTTGTTCAACAATACTTTTGAGGTCATCATCTGTCAATATCAACTGCAATTCGTCACTCTTTTCTTTAATCTGTTGTTCAAACTTGTGAGCTGAATAACGGGTATTGTGGATAAGTTTGCACAGTAACTTTACACTAGCTTGGCGGAGAATGCGTTCACTACCGAAAATGTCCTTCTTCGGTGCTATTTTCACGCATGTAGGAATGAGATCTTCATCACGGCATTCTTTAAGGAAATTCAATGAACTTCGAGCTCGTGCGAGTCCCGTCCTGAGGTCTTCATACCGCCTGATTTGGTTAGCAACATCCAGTCCGTACTGGTGTACATAATATTTTCTTCTGTTTCCGCGATTATTACTCATTGAAATAAAACAATTTAACGGATTATATCGCGTATATTATCTCATTTTAGTTCCCGACGTTTCGGAAGCTTTCCAGCTTTCCATGGTCACGGGAGGACTGAGAAAAGATGTTTTTCCTCTGTCAAAGTTACAATTTGTGCAAACTACCCATTTTTTTGAAAAAACACAAATAAAGGTGTACATACATGCCAGATGGGCCTAAGCTGTAAAGACAGTTACACATGTGCCAGAAGGGCTTAATTATTTTATTCTAATAATTTACCAAGCAGCATTTCACCAATGAGGCGTACTGAGGAGAAAAGAAACGCTGCAAAGAAAAACTCCCAGGCTACCTCATTACTAATTATAATATTTTAAAAAACAGAGACTATTAAACTACTTTAAACAGATAAGATATTTTACACCGTTCGGAAATTAAGGTTTTGCAGTCCTGTGTCTCGCTTGTTCCTTGATGAGATGTATTACAGGATCCCAAGCAGGTGGTAGTGACAATCCATCTTCTCTATTGAAATTAGGATGCTTTTTAATCTCAATAGCCTCGCGTAGCATCCTGGGAAAATATCTTTTTTCTTTGGCAAGGATAGAAGGTTTATCAAACTTAATTGAGTGGTTTGGTTTGTCAATGACATGTTCACAGACTGCAGACCTATTACACCGACGGTGCTTGACATCTGCTATGTGCTCCTTCACCCGGGTTGATACACTGCGTTTCGTTTGACCAATGTATGAAAGACCACACTCGCAGTCTAGCTTATAAATGCCTGCACTCTGCAAAGGGGTGCTACTCTTCACGGGTCTAAGGTATTGAGACACCTTCTTCAACGGCTTGAAATATGTTTTTATAGAAGCACGCTTCAAGATGTTTCCGATCTTGTCTGTGACCCCTTTCACATATGGTAATACGGCAGGTTTACGCTCGACTGTTGGTTTCTTCATACTGGGATTCTGCTTGGAACGTGGTATCTGGAGCTCGTTGGCTCGAAGCGCACGTTTGACATTCTGCAACTCAGCAGTCAGATGTTGATCGTCGCAGATACCCCTGGCTCTCTGAAACAAAGATTTACCCACTGTAGCAAGTTGACAGGGATGGTGGTGAGATTTGCCATTCAAATACCTATCTGTATGCGTAGGTTTCCTATATACAGTATGACCTATGTCATTGTTAGGACCTCTAATTACTAGCACATCTAAGAATGCAAGTGAATTTTGATTTTCCAACTCCATAGTGAATTTAATTTTACTATGCATGGAGTTCAGATGGTCTAAGAAAGCTGAAACACTAGATCTAGGTAAAATAGTAAAGGTATCATCTACGTATCTTTTAAAGATCCTCGGCTTGACAGGTGCCAATGAAAGCGCTCTCTCCTCGAAGTCTTCCATGAAAATATCGGCGACAACAGGAGACACCGGAGACCCCATTGCCACACCATCAACTTGCCCGTAGAATTCACCATTCCATAGCATATAGCCAGATGTAAGGCAGTGTTGTAATAACTCAGCATATTCTATTGCCATCTGTTGTTCACCCAATCTTCTTTTCACAATTTCGATACATTCTTGAACTGGTAGGCATGTGAAGAGAGACTGGACATCAAAACTGACCATAACTTCATCATCAGTTAGTCTCAAATCCTTAATCTCACTGACAAAATGGTACGAATCCCTTGTGTATGCTTCCGTCTTCCCTCGCAGTAAAGAAAGCACACCTGCTAAGTGCCGAGCTAATCGATAGGTAGGAGCATCGATTTGACTCACTATAGGGCGTAACGGAGCACCAGGTTTATGTATCTTTGGTAACCCGTACAACTTTGGTGGCACCGGGCAAGAAGGCACTAAACTTTTCACATCCAGATTAAGATTTTCAGAGTGCTTACTTATCAGCTCGGCTGTCGTTTTTATTACTTTCGCCGTTGGATCTCGCTTAACAAGCTTGTATGTTGTAGTGTCTGACAAAAGTACTTCCACTTTCTGGTTGTAATCACTAGTATCCATAACAACCGTCGCATTTCCCTTGTCAGCTCGAAGAATGGTGATGTCTGGGTCTTCACGCAAGCTTTTCAAAGCGTTGAATTCAGTTCTGGGTAAGTTAACTTTAGGAGACTTCGCTCGTCTTAAAATTGAAGACACATCCTGGCGTACGGCCTCCAAATCCTCCTTACGCATATGATTTTGGACCAAACAATCTTCCACACCGACTATAATCTGTTCAAAAGGGATATTCCGTGGAGTAACAACATAATTAAGCCCTTTTTTAAGAAGCAAGGTTTGTGAGTCCGACAGATCTTTCGAGCTAATATTCACTACAGGTGCAACGGCATTTGACGTTGACGTTTGATTACCTCCACGGAGCGTTTCATTCCTAGTGCGTTTTGATTTCAACTTGTCAAACTTAGCATTTTTCTTACATGTACAGCTTTTAAATTTTGATGCGTAACGTCTGTCGCCTTGTTCAACAATACTTTTGAGGTCATCATCTGTCAATATCAACTGCAATTCGTCACTCTTTTCTTTAATCTGTTGTTCAAACTTGTGAGCTGAATAACGGGTATTGTGGATAAGTTTGCACAGTAACTTTACACTAGCTTGGCGGAGAATGCGTTCACTACCGAAAATGTCCTTCTTCGGTGCTATTTTCACGCATGTAGGAATGAGATCTTCATCACGGCATTCTTTAAGGAAATTCAATGAACTTCGAGCTCGTGCGAGTCCCGTCCTGAGGTCTTCATACCGCCTGATTTGGTTAGCAACATCCAGTCCGTACTGGTGTACATAATATTTTCTTCTGTTTCCGCGATTATTACTCATTGAAATAAAACAATTTAACGGATTATATCGCGTATATTATCTCATTTTAGTTCCCGACGTTTCGGAAGCTTTCCAGCTTTCCATGGTCACGGGAGGACTGAGAAAAGATGTTTTTCCTCTGTCAAAGTTACATTTTGTCAGTGAGATTAAGGATTTGAGACTAACTGATGATGAAGTTATGGTCAGTTTTGATGTCCAGTCTCTCTTCACATGCCTACCAGTTCAAGAATGTATCGAAATTGTGAAAAGAAGATTGGGTGAACAACAGATGGCAATAGAATATGCTGAGTTATTACAACACTGCCTTACATCTGGCTATATGCTATGGAATGGTGAATTCTACGGGCAAGTTGATGGTGTGGCAATGGGGTCTCCGGTGTCTCCTGTTGTCGCCGATATTTTCATGGAAGACTTCGAGGAGAGAGCGCTTTCATTGGCACCTGTCAAGCCGAGGATCTTTAAAAGATACGTAGATGATACCTTTACTATTTTACCTAGATCTAGTGTTTCAGCTTTCTTAGACCATCTGAACTCCATGCATAGTAAAATTAAATTCACTATGGAGTTGGAAAATCAAAATTCACTTGCATTCTTAGATGTGCTAGTAATTAGAGGTCCTAACAATGACATAGGTCATACTGTATATAGGAAACCTACGCATACAGATAGGTATTTGAATGGCAAATCTCACCACCATCCCTGTCAACTTGCTACAGTGGGTAAATCTTTGTTTCAGAGAGCCAGGGGTATCTGCGACGATCAACATCTGACTGCTGAGTTGCAGAATGTCAAACGTGCGCTTCGAGCCAACGAGCTCCAGATACCACGTTCCAAGCAGAATCCCAGTATGAAGAAACCAACAGTCGAGCGTAAACCTGCCGTATTACCATATGTGAAAGGGGTCACAGACAAGATCGGAAACATCTTGAAGCGTGCTTCTATAAAAACATATTTCAAGCCGTTGAAGAAGGTGTCTCAATACCTTAGACCCGTGAAGAGTAGCACCCCTTTGCAGAGTGCAGGCATTTATAAGCTAGACTGCGAGTGTGGTCTTTCATACATTGGTCAAACGAAACGCAGTGTATCAACCCGGGTGAAGGAGCACATAGCAGATGTCAAGCACCGTCGGTGTAATAGGTCTGCAGTCTGTGAACATGTCATTGACAAACCAAACCACTCAATTAAGTTTGATAAACCTTCTATCCTTGCCAAAGAAAAAAGATATTTTCCCAGGATGCTACGCGAGGCTATTGAGATTAAAAAGCATCCTAATTTCAATAGAGAAGATGGATTGTCACTACCACCTGCTTGGGATCCTGTAATACATCTCATCAAGGAACAAGCGAGACACAGGACTGCAAAACCTTAATTTCCGAACGGTGTAAAATATCTTATCTGTTTAAAGTAGTTTAATAGTCTCTGTTTTTTAAAATATTATAATTAGTAATGAGGTAGCCTGGGAGTTTTTCTTTGCAGCGTTTCTTTTCTCCTCAGTACGCCTCATTGGTGAAATGCTGCTTGGTAAATTATTAGAATAAAATAATTAAGCCCTTCTGGCACATGTGTAACTGTCTTTACAGCTTAGGCCCATCTGGCATGTATGTACACCTTTATTTGTGTTTTTTCAAAAAAATGGGTAGTTTGCACAAATTGTAACTTTGACAGAGGAAAAACATCTTTTCTCAGTCCTCCCGTGACCATGGAAAGCTGGAAAGCTTCCGAAACGTCGGGAACTAAAATGAGATAATATACGCGATATAATCCGTTAAATTGTTTTATTTCAATGAGTAATAATCGCGGAAACAGAAGAAAATATTAAATATAAAGGTCTTTGTCTTGGACCTAAAAGTATTCCTAAGTCATAGTATATGCAGAGAGTATAGAAGTAATGTATAGATTTAAGTAAAATTTGTACCTAAAAAAAAAATGTTTGCTCAGGTGTAGCAAGGATCCTTGTAACTAGACTTAAGTATATAACTTGGTTGCAATAAATATCTTATCATACTATAAAAGTAGTGTGCATAATGTTGTAGGCAAGCTCACCATTATCTGTAAATACAGATGCAGGCTCCTCCTTAACACGTGCTTTGTGCAAAGACATGCTGCCGCGACTTTTTTCCATTGCTGACAACGGCAGCGTCACGAGACGCCGGCACTAGACGTTCGCATACTTCTACAAACGACTGCGGTAACACGATTGATTAAATAATATATGAATCTACTGCATTATTAATAATACTGATACAAAATGCAAGTGCAACCTCAAAAAATCTGAACTACAATAACAAGTGAAACACAACAGAAACTCGAAAGTGGCTTAAGCAATGTTCAATTACTTTATAACAAATAAAGTAACTAGCTATACACAAGCACTTCCAAGTAAAAGTTTGAGGTTAATCGCTAAAATAATAACCCGTATATGTAAGTAACGCAACAAAACAACAACCGCATAAAAATATGCTTACGATGCACTTATGATGCGATTGGAATTGGATTACTTTAAGTTTCATTAGGTACATTACATACTGAAATAAATCGTCTGTCAGTACCGTCATCTTTTCTTGTAAAAATGAAATCTTTCGGTACATTTAAGATATTTTCAAAAAAATAAGTGTAAAGGACTATTTACATTATTTGAATGTTTGTATGTTTCGGTGTGGCTTCATCACGTCAAAACGGCTAAACAATATCCAACTATTTATACACGGGTACCTGGGCATCCTCAGATGGTTATAGGATACTTTTTATCCGATTACGGTGGAGCAAAAAAGAGGGTTTTCATTTTTTCCCCCTCCGCGAAAGAAGTTGCGGACCGCCTTCTAATAAGAGATAAATTAAACGATCAATGTACAAGTGGGAACAAGCTTTGCAGAGGTATACGTTTCATATTATGACGCGATATTATATGTTACGAGGACATAGAATCGAGAAAAAGTTTATTTTTAATTGAAATAAAACAATTTAACGGATTATATCGCGTATATTATCTCATTTCAGTTCCCGACGTTTCGGAAGCTTTCCAGCTTTCCATGGTCACGGGAGGACTGAGAAAAGATGTATTTTCCTCTGTCAAAGTTACAATTTGTGCAAACTACCCATTTTTGAAAAAACACAAATAAAGGTGTACATACATGCCAGATGGGCCTAAGCTGTAAAGACAGTTACACATGTGCCAGAAGGGCTTAATTATTTTATTCTAATAATTTACCAAGCAGCATTTCACAAATGAGGCGTACTGAGGAGAAAAGAAACGCTGCAAAGAAAAACTCCCAGGCTACCTCATTACTAATTATAATATTTAAAAAACAGAGACTATTAAACTACTTTTAAACAGATAAGATATTTCGGAAATTAAGGTTTTGCAGATAATATACGCGATATAATCCGTTAAATTGTTTTATTTCAATGAGTAATAATCGCGGAAACAGAAGAAAATATTAGTTTATTTGTAAGTCAAATTGTTTTTTAAATATATATATATATATATATATATATATTTATTTAAAAAACCTCGATGTGACATTTGTAGAAATTGCTCGACTGTATGAATATTTACTTTGGTCTATATGGATGAGTAAGAAAAATAAAAATAATAGTTACATAGAGACTTCACTTTTTATTTTTTCTTGCTTAGAGTCTGGCTAATGAAAGATGAGACTGGAATGAACTGCGAAATTTATTAATATCTAGCTCTATGAGCTAGATATAAACAAATTTGAATGCTTTTCTCATTAACTAATAACTTAATAATAAATGACAAAAGCAATGAATTTGTGTAACTCTAGCTCATACACGCAAACTGCAGCTAGATTTTTTAATTTCGCGGTTGATTCCAGCCTCATCTTTTATTAGCCAGACTCTAACTGTATAGACCAAAATAATGTATACAGTCGAGTAAATCGTACAAATATCAAATCGAGAGATTTAAAATGCAAAACAACGTAAAAATATACCATTTCTACATTCCGAGTCCTCGTAACGTCAACTATCGACAGTAAATACAATAGGCAATTTCTGGGAAACTCAATGTTCCTAATTATTTCTTGAAGCATTTTACTTCTATCACTATCCGACCGGAAAATAAGTATATGGCTGAAACTTCCAATGTGAAATGTATTAATCCTCCTGAGGTCTCATGTACTAATACTAGTACCTAGTACAAATTAAAATCGAGTATTCAACTTTTATCAAATTCCAGAAGGTTCGTAATTCAAAAATGCATAAATTACTCTGGACCGTAGGAGGTTTTAAATAGCAGTTTGCCGGTCTGTCTAGACATGTATTGATATAGAACAGAAAATAGGTTCGTGAAAAAACCGACTAATAACGAATCTGACTCGCGCGCCAAGAGTTCCATACCACTACTGGGTAATAAGCCATATTTATCGATCATCATATATTTAAGAGCTAGGCTTTTGTCGGTGGAGTAATTTCCAGGTTATTGTTTTACTTCTTTCCATTCCCCTTTTCCTTTTACTTCTTTATCCGACGAAACATTTAGTTTTTCTTTTATTTGTTCCATATGTATGTCCTTCTTGGTGTTTATTTCTCTATTTAAGTACTGAGGGCGTTTTACGACACAAGCAAATAATGTATACATAATTATTTATACCTATAGGTACAGCAAAGGCAAATGTTACGTTACATTTTGTTATAGGCAAAAATAGATTAATTAAATAACATGTTTGTTATTTTTCTTATTGACTGTACACTCGCCTAATCTATTCAGAAATTGCTTGACATATTAAGTTCACTAACTCCATTCTTAGTAACAAAATATGGATTCTGAGGTCTGAATTAAAGATATTTTTCACTTCTCCTGCTCAAAAAGTACTTCATATTACCTAGTTCGCGAAGCGAGACTAAAATAGTACATCTAGCCCCTAGGGTTTAAAAGAAAGCCATATAATCCCATACAAATTTCTATGAAACTAAAGAAAAAAACTTGCGGCCAGCTACATACTACTTACGAATAATTGAAAACAAACAAAACAACCTGATCAGATTGGCCAAAATATAAGATCAAATTGCTCAAACTGTACTTTTAATTTTGTTTTAATAATGAAATATACAATTTTAATGTTGTTTTTTTATTACCTCGCAGTCGAAGTGAAAAGCAGAGTGTTTAACACGTGGCTAAAAGCCATTATGACACTCAGACATATTTGTCCTCGCTTACATAATGGCTTATTTTAGTCCCTTGTCAAACAATCTACTATTATTTTACATACACATACATACGTACAATCACGCCTTTTTCCCATTACGGGGTCGGCAGAGACTACCTCCTTCCACTTGTTACGGTCCTTGCATACAACTGCCGCTTCATCAACATTCATTAATCGCTACATTTTGTGCTTTAACAACCCTTTCGCTTTGTCTCATTCAGACACAGAATATCAATATTTCTCGCATCTATCATCTGACATACTTCATCTATTTTATCATTCATTCCTCCCTTTACATTTAACGTAGCAAAGCGGCTCTCCATAGCCCACTATTATAATGTTTTATTTTATTTATTTATGTCCTACTTGAAATATAACGTGTATGGAATCCTATTAACCTAGAATCTACCGTACCTATTAGTAGACATACTGAAATTCTGGGTATTATAATAATCTAACCTAATCAAAATTCGGCACTATGAGAAACTGAAGTGCTTAAAACTTGAGTTATTAATAATCTAACTGTGAAGTTTGACTAACTGAATTTAAAATGACCAACTTATAAACCGCATAAAAAAGAAATTGACCATCTCATTCACTTACACAGATTTTGATTTAATGCCTGAACTGGCAAAATCCATATATGACGGTCCCCCTAAAGAACAAAATCCGGTTGTGTAAGCAAAAGTAAAATATAAAAAGACCCCATTCAATGTGAAGGATCGTTTCAATAACGTAACAATTGAGCAGCTTATTGTTACCTACTATCAAATCATATTATTTATTTTTATTGATTATACATTGCCTTAATCATAATCCATACACACGTATTCCCTGGCGCATTTACCCTGTTCAAAATATTCTATTAAACGTGAAGTGAAACTAGTTAGTCGGGCAACACAGTGTCTGTCAAATGTCAATGACTTCCCCTTTTTTGCGTACATTATTATTTCACTAGGGCCGATTTCACCAACAATCAATTTACACGAGAGTGGCTAACCCAGTATAAACTAAATGTAACGATTTACTCATTGGTTAACTTCATTTCTATTTCACCACGCTAGTCTACGGATAACAATATCTTGCATAGTTACTAAGTAACGTTGAACGAATGAATTGAATGAAATCGTAATGCACCCAAGTAAGATAGACAATTTGTCCCATGCTTGAGCAGTGGCATTGCGTATTTTTTAAATTTATTCGAGTAATACATCAATTGTGAAGTAAGTATTGAGTTCAGTTGACTATCACAATGACAATACTTATCTACATTTGACGTTGAAACGTCAAATCCAAGCAATGTTAGATAAGATAATATTGGTATGGGAATAACGAAGATATGAATACCGGTGTTTTTAAAAAAAAGATAAAATTGAACTTTCTACTAATTGAAGTTCACTATTTACAATTATTTTTACTTACTGGATTTACACTGGGGAAAAAATAAATACTGATGACGAGGCAGTATGGCCTATGGACTTAGCCTGTCAAGAAGGACGAACGAAAAAAAAAAATTGTTTGTATAACATTAATCATTCCAAATTCCAATATAAACAAAGTACTCTGTGACATTAAATGAAGAAGAGTGTTGTGTTATATTATCTAGAAACTTCTTTGTTTTTCTCTTTGTACTTGGTCTATAATCAAGTCTGTTTAATGTTTAAGTAATATTATAAGAGCACTATAATTTTACAATATGATCAAGAACAATAACAAACACATGGAGCTACAAAATATTTTGGACAGTGATGACGAACTACCAAGTGAGTAGAAACAGGGAATTAAATAATCTATGCCTGCCTATGTAACGGGGAATGTGTTATTAACAAAACAATTAAGTAAAGAGAAATAATAGGAGAATGAAAAGACAGTGCATGTTAATTATTTAAACAAATAATTACCATGCTGGGCAGCATAGCATGCTAATTTTACTGTGGAATTGCTGTGAAATTCGATATTTTTGTAGTGCAATTAGTATTTTTAGTAGGTTAGCTTAGGTTTGCTGAACATTTAAATAATAAACTAGCCTTATGTAAATATCGCATATATGTCTTCCAAAAACTTTTATACTGAATAATATTACTGGAAGTTATTTGTACAATTGACTAATAAATAAACCAAGTGGACATACAACAAGACTACTTATAGCCAAAATGCTCTCAGCTTGCGGTCAGCATGCAATAATGATTAAGCCGTCCCATTTTTGATACATGGATAGCTAGCCATCCCCACAGATGGTTGACTACGCTGATTAACTTGACTTTCATCAAACAAAGCTAAGAACACTCGGGATAAAATTATTGATGACACCATAAAAACCACATTCAAATCAGTCCATCCGTATGGGCGCTACAATGCCACAGACAGATACACAGAGTCACAGACACATTAAACTTATAACACCCCTCTTTGGTTGGGGGTTAAAAAGAGTGCAATCCTCCTATGACCTAGAGTAATTTATTCAGTTTTGTATTTAAAACCTTCTTGTTTTTGATGAGAGTTCAATACTCATTTTTAATTGAACCTATTATTTATTATAGTTGAATTTTTCTAACAACCGTTTTTTGACAGCCATCATCCCAGATCCCAGTACAATCGTGATGGTGCGACTGCGTAAATGTACTGGGATGACGGCTGTCAAAAAAAACGGTTGTGAGAAAAATTCAACTATTGTACAAGAGACCTCAGGAGGTTAAGATTTTTTTCTCTTCCATTGACTAAGTTCACCTTCAAGTTAAGGATATATCTGTATTTGCTGCCCCCTTGAAAGTCTTGAAACTGCCGCCCTTGTGCAATGCACTCCCAGCAGTAGTAAGAATGTTTTTTTCTAATTTAGCAGAAGAGACACTAAGTTTACTATTGCGTTCGTTCGAGGAGGAGAAAAAGTCATTACCCCTCTTTTTTTCTTCAGTGTAGATGGGTAAAAAGTATCCTATAACCATCTGGGGTTACCCAGCTACCCGTGTGTGCCAAAAATAGTTTATATCTGTTTATCTGATTTGACGTGAAGCCACAACAACATATACAAAAAACATTTTTTTTTTCATTTTAGAGATCTACAAGTCCCATGCAATCATTTTTTTGTAAATATCTTCAATGTACTTACAGACATTTCATTTTTTCAACTTTATAATAGTACTAGCTTCTGCCTGCGACTTCGTCCGCGTTAAATCCGTTTATCGCGGATAAGTGTATTTTTCCGGGATAAAAAGTAGCCTATGTCCTTCCCCAAGACCCAAACTATCTACATAGAAAATTTCGTCCAAATCGGTTCAGCGGTTTAAGCGTGAAGAGGTAACAGACAGACAGACACACTTTCGCATTTATAATATTAGTATGGATAGACGACTTAAATCAGTATTTTTTCAGCTAGTTACAATGAAGAGCCAGATCTTCCAGCCTACCTGGACGATCAGAGATTTGACCCAATAAAATTTAACTGGATTAAGAAGAACAAAGCCAGAAGCATACCTGCCAAGCAAGACACTGCAACAGCCTCAATCCAGCCTGCCTCGGAACTCCACCAAAAACATAATTCAGGTGTCACCGAACAGACCCGCACTGATAAAAACTTGATTAAAAAGGGAATACTGACTGAACAGGATATATTGTGTATGAAAGGTGTTGCTGCCCGAACCAACGATGACTTGACATTGCTGTGGTTCATTGATTTCCTGATGTACAAAGATTTGCAGTCAAATTACAAATTTTTAAAGAGTTGCCTCGTTTATAGCCAAGTAAAGTGTGAAGTATCAAGAAAATTGTACTCACAAATATTTTTTCCTAAGAGTTTAAACAATTGCTTTGAATTAGTTGTAAAATAAGTTGGTCATGTATGTTGTATGCCAAGTAGAGATGCAATACAACGGATATCCGGTAACTATCCGGTATCCGGCCACATTTTACTATCCGGCCGAATACCGGATAGTTACTAGTATCCGGCCGAATACTGGATAGTTACTAGTATCCGGCCTGATACCGGATGGATAATAATTTAGAGAAAATTTGAGTAACATAAATATCAAATCACAAATTAATCAATATTAAGGTCAGTTTAATCTCACAAATGATTTTAAAGATTAGAAAGTAAAAAACAAATAATATTATTTATTCGAAGACTAATACTAAGTTCGTTAAATCGACCCTTAAGACTTACATGACTGTAGTCATACATATCTATGATTATATCCGTCAGTCTTAATAAGGTGAATTTAATATTTCATTTTGTATAGATTGTCAATTGATATTTTTATTGAATATAAAAATATTATAGAAACATTTTTCATTTTATTATTGATTTCTCCCAGATGAATCAGATAATGAACTATAAATCAAGTATCATTTTTATTACATAAAACTTAAAACAAAAGAAAGAATTCAAATCTAAGTTAAAAACTATAAATTGACTATCTAAAGATTAAAGATGCCCTCCAGGTAACCTTCGCCGGATATTGTACCCAGAAGGCTGGCGGAGTTTCCTCTTTGGATGGCTAGGCTGAGCCTCCGTCCAAAGTAGCAGCCAGCCGTCTGGCCACCCGATGCATCGATAAGGCGCTGAGCTATTTCTTTATACAGCTCCTTGGCGCTGGGTCCCCACGGCCCAATTGTTTCTACACCAAACGGCGCAAATATGTAGGGCTACATATATACCGAGAGTAGCATCGTTGCCGCCGCTGCAGCCCTGGAGGAGGGGCCGCCAGAGTATCGACACAGGTGGCGTCCCAGACAAGTGTCCTGCCCATCTTCCACGGGACGAGCGTCATACCGTCGGGGCGCTTGCCATCGTTGCGTGCAATACCGTTCGGCTCTAAAATGGCCGGCACGCTGACGGAGACAAGAACCTTCCGGATGACGTCGTTCAGGGAAGCATGGCGGGAGATGCGGCCGGCGCTCTTTTGGCAACTTAGGCCGTGGTGACCTAATATGTCCACGCTTGCACCGCAGAGGCAGCGGTGGGGCTCATTAATTTTGATCCCAAGACGCAGGCTAGTGGCCAATGTGAGGGAAGTTCTGTCCAGTAATGTTCCGATGTTGGGCGATGGTAATGCGTGAAGCCAAAGTCCGGACTCCGGCTCTGCCACAGCAAGGCGGCGAGCGCGCTCTGTCGGGTTTTGGGCTGTGTCTGTCAGTTCTTTCAAGACCAATTTGCAGAGCGGCTCGTCCCACAGCCACTGCGATTTAACGGACGCCGGAGTCGGGGCACCCAGGCAAGCCTGCGTCCACTCGTCTTTGGCCTCGTTCAAATCGGCAACGCAGTGGTTGTTGGAGGATGGGCTAAATATTTTGTTTGAAAGTTCTTGCGTGCTGTGGAACGAGATAGGAGATAAATAAGCCGGAAGAGCGACACTAGAGTTTGGCCAGAGAAACATGATATTGACCTTGAAAGAGAATTCTTTATATGGCAACAATTTTACATATTGAAAAATCTGTCAAATTATAAAACCTACTTTTCTATGCATTTCGTATTGCCAGGTCATGATTTTTTCAAATTTGCCGCATATTTCTAATGTCATGTTTCGCTTGCCAAACTCTAACGACTTGCCTGATGCCCAGCCCGCCGTGACGGATTGGGAAGGAGGCTTGGGTCCATGAGCGGTTGTCCAGGTGGATGTTAAGGATGGACGCCAGAGTGGCCTTGAGGACGGAGTCTAAGGGCTCGATAAGATTAGAGTATTTCCATACGGGACTACACCTTAGAATGTATGTAAATTTAGGCAGAAATAAACAAAACTTAATGATTACGAGAGCCATGTGTGCATTGATCTTTAGAAGGCGGTCCGAATAAGCTTTATGGATATTTAAATGTTCATTTATGAGGGGGGGTATCGATTCGGGAAATATCGGAGCCCCTAACAATCGGAGGGAGGTTTTGTCAACTGTTTTGATATTAGGGGCTAATGTGTTGAAATTATAAATGATATTATGTATGTCCGAAATGGCGTGAGTATTTTAGACAGAGCTCGCATTTTGAAAAATTTAGTTTTAGGCCAATTGAGATTTTGAGGTCAGCCAAAACAGTCTTCCAGTCCCCTCCTAGAGTGCCGTCGAGTGGGTGAAATTATGGGGTGAGTGGCGAGGCTGAATATGGCGGCTCCTAGGGGGTCGCCTTGCTGACGAAAGCGGATGATTTTTAAATATTAAGTGCGTTGGTTTATTGTAGCACTGCCATAAATATATATAAATCATCGGGGTTGCGTCTTTGATTTGCGTGAGTAAAGCGCCTCTATCTACAGAGTTAAAGGCATTTTTTACATCCACTTTCAGCAGCACCCCGCATTTGTCGTCATTGACGAAAGCGCGCGCTGCATGGACAGTTGCTTCACAGCCGCCTTTGCTGCCAAACCCGAGTTGAATAGGCTGAAGTTTCTCAGCAAGAGCTTGAAATATGTGTCTGCAACATATTTTTGAGCAAATACGTCTAAAGATAAAGCCTACAGCGATTGGTCTTATACCGCCATCCTTCTTTATAAGAGCGCATAAGTTAGCTCCATAAACGATACTTAACAAATCGCTGCAGTCTTTACCAGACAGCATGAGGTTTATGAGATGTGTGATGTTGTCCAAAAGTAGTCCGCCGGCATCGCCGCTGCTGCTTCCCAAGAGGTCCTTCAGATGCTGTGGGGAGAGGCCGTCCATGCCACGGGCGGAACCGTTTTTGAACGACATCACTGCTGCCAGTACGTCTTTTTTTGTTGCGATTATGTGTGGGGTATCTAAATCGGGAAGGCGAAGTGTTGCTGCTGGAAGTGGATGTTTGGATCGCAAAGCAGTTATGGTGTCGGGGCTGTTGGGTGCAATAACGTCACTGGAGTAGAGTAGTTGGGCAGCTCCCTTAATGTCTCCATCAATGATATTTTGCTCTACTTTTATAAACAGTTTGTTATCGTCGTTCCAAACGTTAGGTTTTGGTTGAGTGAGGACTGGGTTTGCGGGGTGTTGGCAGTTTAGCTTGATCTTTTGAGTGAGAGAGATACTATTGTCATTGTTTGAGTGAAGGATTCTGTAGGGAAAAGAAAGCAACTCTGACCAGCTGTCATATGAGTTTTCATTTATTACCTTAGCTATGACTTGGTTCAAGGCGTGTGCTACGGCTATCCGAGCTCCTCTGGGGATTCTTTTTATAATCGGGGTAACGTTGTTTTGTGAACCAAGCCAAGCGGGGAAGTTATCGACTACAGAGCCATTTGAACTATTACCGAACGCGCTTGCTGCATTGTTAGAAGATAGAGACACTTTGATTTTATGAACATGCGCATTGTGAATACTCAAACCTCGAATACCTTTACAGAAACGGGGCTTAGGACAATGAGGGCATTATATAAAGTCTCCAAAGACGTTGCCGGTGGATGTCTGTATTGAAGAGGTGGTGATTGGTGAGGTCTGCGACATGAGCTGTAGGGCATTCACATGTGTCGATGATCACTATTTATAGACTTTTATAAAAATTGATAACAAAATAAACAAATAAGATTATGACGGATATCACTGTCGCCGGCCCTTCCGGGCGCATGCGAGGGCTTTTTTCTTGTTATTTTTAAATCACCATTTTTTCCAGCCGGCCTTAGAAATATTATATTCGGTCCGGCGGCCTCTCAGTTGTTACACAACTGACGATCTAACGAAAAAGTACTCTTCACATCCAGCAGAATCGACAAGGCTTACAGGATTTGTTGAGGAAGACGGTTGCGCTGTTTCGGTCGCCGCTCTGTCTAAGCGTGCAGTTATTTTCACTTGGGGCCGGTTTTATAACAAAAAACTTTTGTTGGATAAACAAAGTAATATCTTATAAGTTAAGGCTTTTGGGTGGAAAATATTAAATAAAATTTATAGCCGAATGTTGACGTTGTCTGTCATCTGCCGACACGTACCAAATCTTAAGTAATTAATAAATATCAATCAGTTGGATTGTTCAATATTCTATCAAAAATTGCACAACTAGAAACACGTCAACCTGCACTGCCCATCGCGCCCGCGCGCCGCCGAATTGGTTTGTTACTCCACTTAGGTATTTTAGGTAAAAAAGTTTTGGCCGGATATGCAACGGCCGGATACCGGATATCCGGCGGTCGCGACGGCCGGGTATCCGGTATCCCAAACCACTATCTGTTGCATCTCTAATGCCAACTCTCCAACTTCATTATGTAAGAATAAGTAGAATTCATAAGGTTTTTTTTATAATTAAAAAACATTTTATTTCTTCATTTAGCCTTTAAAAGAAAATTTATCGTACAAAAGGCGAACTTAATATTTCTTATGAGGCATTCTCTACCAGTCAACCTTATGGCAAAGAAGTAAAATTGTGGGCAGTGCTGTGCTGAGACTTGTTTATTTATTTATTTATTATATAATTCTTCTGTACGTGTGTTTGTCACCCAACTCCTAAACGACTGGACCGATTTGGATACAATTTTGTGGGCTATTTCCACCTGTTACCACCAACTTATCACCAGTGGTAACAGATGGGATTTTTTTCCATCTTTTACCAGTGGGAACTAATGTAAAGAAAAATTACCAACTTGTAAACTAATTGGTGGTAACTAAAGTCGGAGATCGAATTCGAGATCAAAAATGTAAACAAACAACTGTCAACGTCAAAGTAACGTGCCAGGGGTAAATCATCTTTTTTATATTATTTTTTTATATCCGAACTTTATTGACCGAATATTTGTTTAAATGCAACAATAACAAACTACAAACAACGAGAAGCATATTCATTCGACAAAGGTCAGACAACGAATTACGGATGTCGTGTGATGGACTGACGGCTAAAATAAAATGGCTATGACATCAATCGTTTTAAGCCTTATGGTCTAAAGTATGTCTTTGGGAGCGTTCAAGTATTACGTAACGTAATTTTTGACCCCTCTCCCTAGTAAAACGTTACGTAACCACCAAGTAGGGACCATTTTACCTAAAATTTTCAAGTGGTCATTTCATTTGAAATTTTGAGAGAAATAACTTTTTAAAAGATGCGCAAACACCCCCTCCCACCCCTGTAATACATCCTAATATTTTACAAGACCCCCTCCCCCCAACCCCCAAATTCGTTACGTAATACTTGAACGCTACCTTTTCTGCATATTGTTGACTTATAAAGAAAAGAAAGAAATATAAAATGTATAAGGTCGATATGTGGTATTAAAGCAATTGACTCATGTAAACCATTCTTTATAAGGTTCAAAATACTAACACTGCCATGTTTGTACATATGTGAAATAGCTAATTTTGTAAATACTAACCAAATTCTTTTTAATACTTTTAAAAGTGTTCGTCTCCAAAACAAAATAAGGGCACAGCCAAGTCACACAGCACTGTTACAAAAAAGCATACTTGGAAAGGCTCATAAGATATATAACAAACAAACTACCACAGGGAGTTGTAGCAAGAGTTTCAGAGGAGCCTCAAGGCGTTTCTCATCGAAAAAGCCTATTATTCAGTAACAGAATTCCTGACTGATACCATTAGCTGATAATATATATTGACGTACCATGTTCTTATTTTATTTTATAATCATCAATTAATTATAAATAAACATATTGTATAGCATGATTATGACCTAAATAGATTAATATTTTATGTGTTATGCATGCTGCATGGAAGCATGTAAAAAACAAATTTGTATGCCCCACATGGCACCACATAGTGAAACCAATAACTTTGTAAGACCGAATACAAGGTCTATGACCTATGTTGGACAAATAAATGTTCTGTTTTTTTTTTTTTAATATTTAAAAATTAAATTACAAAGAAACTGGTTATTATTTTTATTACTATAACAAATGTTCACAACTTCTGACCATTACCAGTGGTATTAATTAAATCTCCGTATATTTTATTTGAACTACACAAATATGTAATAATTAAAAAAAAAAATTGCTGTTTCATTTTAAAAATATTTTTAACAACTTGTACGGTACTATTTAACTCTGAATATGGTAAGTTTTTATGAGTATTTCAATGATTTTTATTAACCACCGCTTACGTTATATTTTTTATGGTGGCAACCCATTTGTTTACAATTTTGATCTCGATTTCGATCTCCGACTTCACTGCGATTTTTTTTCCAGCTGTTGCCATCAATGTCTTTAATGGTAACAGATGAGAATAAAATCCCAGTACTTACCACCACATTAATTTTAATTAACAATTTATATAAAAATAAAATTTGTATGTGATAGAATAAAACTATTTTTTTATACACTCGAGAGCAAAAATGTGGGAATAAGAATATTAATTTAATTTATTCAGAGTTTACTGTCATCTGTCAACATAATCAACAAGAGGGGCTACTCTGAAATTCGATATTCGAAGTTCGTATAGTGCCATCTCGCTCACTCACAAGCAGTTTAAAATGAGAACGAAAGAAATGGCGCGATACGAACTTCGAATATCGAATTTCAGAATAACGCCTAAGGGTTGTATATCATATATTTATGTATATTCGAACAGAAATATTCTTCCCATTTGTGGTAACAAATAATTTGTCCCAGTAGTTAACACCAAATATTTTAGGGGGAAAAATATTCCCAGTAGTTCACCGAGTACTTTAGTGGTAAAAGATGGGATAAAAGTCCCAGCTGTTGCCACTGGTGACAAGTCGGTGGTAACTACCCAATTTTGTATGTATATTTGAGTGGGTATCTGTTTGATTGAAAATACAATTGACCCCGGTAGGTGGTGTCGTGATCGCATTTTTCATGAAAAAACTGATTTTGTGAGTTTTTGGTGCATTTAAGTGCGACCCTGTGGCACTGCAATAGGAAAATTCTTCTGTACGTATGTAATGTAACGTGTATGTCGCTGAACTTCTTCTAAAAGACTTGACCCTTTTCTTTTGTGCACTCAAATGTTTAGATTTTGGACCCGGTAGGTAGCTGCACTCGGAATCTAGAAAATGTTATTAGTAGCGGGACCTTAAGACGTTGTCATTAATGTATGACCACTATTTCAGGCGGTTTTATTTTCGCCCGTACCTTAAAGTTTTCAACTATGAGAATGCACGCAATTCTACAAGAAAACTACAAGGTTGTCTGGAAGAGATCGCTCTTTAGCGATAAGACCTACCCTATTGTCTACCGTATATTAGAACAAATATTTTAAATGTAAAATGATTATTTTTATCACCGATAAATCATTTTACATAAATAATCAAAAATAAAATTTTTAACGATCGACGCATTCATGAGTATGTACACAGATTAAAATAATTATACGAGAAGAGCGAACTAGTTTTATTATCTAGGGGCATCATTTCATTAATTGCTGAATGGGCGTATCATGCATTAAGTATTTCAGTTTTCCCTTTTTAGTAAATTTTAGAGTTTTGAGTTGTCTTAGTTTTCGCGGGCACGTGTCCTCCCGGGCTTCCGCTAGGAGCTGCTTCAAGGGGATGGTTAGATAGCCTGGGTACTTGCAGAACATAGCGTTAGCCCTCTTGTACAGGAACGAGTGGGTAAAGCCATCAGGAAACTCCAAGACGAGCTCCTTCCATCGAATGTCTGTCCAGACTCGGTACGGAGACTGCTGCAGCCTGGAAGGCAAATACAATCCATACTAATATTATAAATGCGAAAGTGTGTCTGTCTGTCTGTCTGTTACCTCTTCACGCTTAAACCGCTGAACCGATTTGGATGAAACTTGGTATGGAGATAGTTTGAGTCCCGGGGAAGGTCATAGGCAACTTTTTATCCCGGAAAAATACCCTTATCCGCGATAAACGAATTTAAGGCAGATGAAGTCGCGGGCAGAAGCTAGCTAAGCTAGCTAACTTATAAAAAGTAAAGACGGATAGCACTTTTAAACGGACACTAAAAAAGTGGCTAATAGATAAGGCCACCTATAATTTTAAAGAAATTTATGATAGTAAATTGTGAATTAGATTTTAAGACCATACAACATTGTATGCCTGGAAGGGTAACTGTTGAAACACATAATAATATAATAATAATAAACATCAGGGTCAATCTTACACAAATCGACCTAGTCCCAAACTTAGCAAAGCTTGTACTGTGGGTACTAGGCGACGATATACATAATATATAGATACATTATAATACTTAAATACATAGAAAACATCCAAGACCCAGGAACAAACATTCGTGCTCATCACACAAACACTTGCCCTGGCCGGGATTCGAACCCGGGACCGCCAGCTTCATAGGCTGTTGTACAACCCACTGAGCCATACGTGTCGTCAAAACATTACATTATTAACATACTAAAACATTCTGCACCATTTTGTACCTATACAGTTTTATACAATAAAGATTTTTCTATTCTATGCTGTTCTAAAAATAGAGTTACTTACTTCTTAATAATTATCTTTCGCAGTCGTTTTGTTTTAATGGCACACTTTGCAAACAGCTGGACATGCAGAGTGCTATACCAAAACACTTGAACGTATTTATATTTTTGGCCTATTTCTTCTTCCACTTTCAGCCACATTGATTGATCAAATGTTTTGTTTTTTAATTCTTCAAATGTACATCCTGAATGTTTCATTAGGAGTGAAACAAGTTTTGTTGCTATATCTAATGTCCATTTGACTTTCTGATTCTTCTCAGGTTTTCCTAAAAAGTTCAGTTTAGTTGAGCTATTCTTTAAAAAATTGCCACTTCTTGCGACATTTTCTCAAACTTTTATGTTATTACTACTTAGAACCACAAGCTTTTTTTGGTCCCAACAGGAGAATAAATGTGTCCGAAATATTCCATACATTTTTGAAACTTTCCTTTGTGTTACCGCCATACAAAATATATCGAAAATGGTAAAACACTTCGAAAAACATATCGAAAATTGAAACAAACTTTGGGACCTTTTTTTTTGTTCAAGTAGGATCGAAAGAGCTCGTGATTCTGATCGAAAAAAACATAAAATTTTACAATGACAATAGTGGCCTTTTTTTAGAAATACTCAGTAAAATTTAATTTATTTATCACTAACAAAAAAATAATTAAAAATTCAAAAACCTGACTGAAAAAAACAAGTCCAGTGCCCTAGAAATTTGTTAAGTTATAATGGAAATCTTTCATGATTCATGATCGATACTCACAATATAACAAATAATAAATTTTAATATGGAACATAACGATTTTAAACAGTCGGGACCCATTGTTGGGAAGATTTGCGTCGATCTAGATTTCTTATGGGTCCCGACTATTCAAAATCGCTATGTTCCATATTAGAATTTATTATTTGTTATATTGTGAGTATCGATCATGAATCATGAAAGATTTCCATTATAACTTAACAAATTTCTAGGGCACTGGACTTGTTTTTTTTTTTTAGTTTTCTACACAGTCGGGTTTTTTGAATTTTTAATTTTTAGTTAAAATTATAAAACTCAGCCAATTTCGCAATCTTTATCGTGGAGGTTATTGAGAAGCTTGCACGGATTTAGTGCAATACAATTAAATAAAAATTTAATGAGAACGGCTTTCTAAACAACTTTAAATCGTTATAGTTCTTAACTGGTAATTCTAAATTAAAAATGATAAAAGAAACCTAATAATGATTTTTAAATCCCTATTCATTGATACCCCACTCGATTTTCATTTTTTTCTTTTTCACAATATGGCGTCTCACTATCGCCAATTTGAGTTTTCATAATTTTCATGTCTTCAGTGACGTTCTGACAGTTAAGACAAATCGATTGACGTAAGAATCATCAAAATCGGTCCACACGATTGGTCTCTAGAGTGCCAGATAGGAACAAACATACATACATACATACATAGACAGATAAACACATTACCACTCCTTTGCGTCGCGCAGTCGGGTAAAAAGGGAAGTAGATGGCAAAAGGAAAAGACCTAGAAGGACGTACATGGAGCAAATAAAAGAAAAAATTAATGCTTTATCATACAAAGAAGTAAAAGACAAAGCAGAATGTAGAATAAGCTGGAAATTACTCCAATGACAAGGGTATCATCTCCCTACCCTTATCCCACTTAAGTAAGGTCAGCACATTATGTTTTCTTTTTCTATTCATCATTTCAGCGCTTACTCCTTTCTTTCTCATATCCTCTCTCACACCATCCATCACATTTTGGCCTACCAATCGCTCTTCATACTTCAACATTTATCCGTAACATTCTTTAATCAATATGACGTTCATCCCTCCTTATTACATGCCCATACCACGCTAACCTACTGCTTCTCATTTTGTCCGTCATGTGTGCTACTTCCAAACTTCCCCTTATAAACTCGATTCTAATCCAATCTTTCTTCATCACTCCACACATTCAGTGAAAAGAGCCTATCTCTTAAATGGTGATGATAACAATTAAACTAACATGATTTTTACTGCCTGAATAGCCTGTCACTTATTGCAGGGTCAGTCAACTTCAAGACCTAGTGTCCAAACTTCTGCCACCCTCACACAGACTCACCATTAAAATATTCAAACAATCTCTTGTAGATTCCTCGAGGCTCTCTGCCCAGCACTGCGGAGAGCATGGTGCCCGCCTCCTGTGGTCGGTGGTAAAAACAAATCTCCATGATTGTTTGTTCAATGGCACTGTAATGTTTCTGTTTCACAGGGTAACCATAGTGAATCAAGAAAAATCTATTGACTTGATACAAGTCTCTGCGTAAACCCTGGGCAAGATATGCAGTCACAAACTTGCGCACCCGCTCCTCCGGACAAGCATGACCATTTTTAGTCTTTCCTCTGTTTCTCCAACGGGCTAAACATATTGGTTTATTAGGAACTTCATAATCCTGAAAAAAGAAAACAATGTTCATAACTTGGGAATGGCTGCGAAGATTCTAATGAACAAAACTACTCACTTTACGAAAATCTTGATGTTTTACCAACACAATCTTCTTGATTTTATAGTGAAAGAAGCAAGAGTTTTTTTTAATTTCTTCACTTAGCAACTATATTCTTAAAATACAAAGATCTAACTAAATAAAAAGTGAATGACGGCAGAAAAGCCGGTTAAAATGCGAAAGAACTTGTAACAAATAGTGACAAAATTAAAAGACAAGCTGACTGGGCTGTGAGGGGCTACACCGAAACCCAAAAAATTAAGTTTGTATGGCGACATCCAGCTCACTCAAATACAGCTTTTAACATGAAATGGAAAGGGGCAGCATATTTAAAACCCTTTAACCTTTCTGTAGCTCAATTGGCAGCGTGTGCCTCGGTAGGGCACAAGGTACTGGTTCAAATCCAGTTGGTCATTATTTTTTTCATTATTTAGTTTGTCTTTAGTCTTGAGAACTAAACTACTGTTTTAAATTTCTTCGCGTCACGCATAAACCTCGTTTCTGTAACGCGCACTTGTCAACTATTTGCGAGTTTACGTAAATAAATAAATTTAAAAAAAAATCTCACCTTTACAAAATTTTGCCAATTTTGGTCTATTATTTCAATTTCATCTAACGTAAATGAACCTGCAGCATATGCTTCCGCTCCATCTTCAGGGAGCGGCGGCTTTCTCGTTAAGCAGTGGTTGTGTTGGTACCACGGCCGCTCCCATGTAACGACTTCATCCTTCAGTTTACTCACTAAAATCTAACACACAACAAAAATGAGCTACTTAGTTATGAAATTAACGGTTGAGATAGGAGGTAGAGGAGGAAAGTAGAGCGCCGGCACCGGCAGTATCACCTCCATATACTCGTCGTCTTCCATGCGTAACTGTTCCAGGATCATCAGGATCTTGTCCATGTTACTGCCTTCCGTTACGTCGATCACATCCTTAAATGTGGCCTCTAATCTCTTAGTAATATCTTCCATAGTTGCACTTATTTACCACAAATATAACCTCTAAACTTACGCAAAACAATGTAGCGCTTGTGTCACGGGCGTTCCAAAGAGAATATAATCACTACGTTTTAAGAGACGGAACTTCATACTAATTTGTTTCTGAACGATTTGTATAACCGTCGGGTGGAAGTTCCACCAATATAGGAAAAATCAAATGTTGCCATGTCAACACAATTTTAAAAGTAGTGTAGTGAAAACCCGACTATGCGCACAGTAGTGTTTACCATATCCGGTAATTACCGAAGTTAGCAACTGTAGGACGACTTTCATAATCAGAATTATTGTTCGAGTAAAAAATAAAGAAATCATAAATGTGATGAAAACTTTATTAAATTCTTAATTTACATTTAAATATTACAAAAATGTAATGTTTTATTTGTTCTTTAATAACAATGTGTGATAAGTACATAATCTACCGAGAGGTTTAATGCTAAGTATACCTACTAACAATAGGTACCGTTTATTCCGTAAAAGCACTCGGGGCCCCCTGGTCTATGGAAAGTTCTCGTTAGCAACGTTTTTTAGAACCCGACTTAGAACTGTGCAAGGCCTTTCAATCAGTGATCGGGTGTCCCCATAACCCGAAATGACCTGGGCCTCCAATAGATTAAAGACGGCCCTACCCCCTACCTTCTTATATACTGCTCCAGACAGGACCCCGGTCATATAAGAAATTTTACAGTTGCGGATTATCCCTAAGGCAAACTAGGCAAGTGCCGAATTTTAGAAACAGGAAAAAGTTTTATTTCTCAATTTTTTTTCATAATGAATGTCGCCAATGTTTATAGACTACTAGCTGTTACCCCGGATAACTTACCCGCGACTTCGCCCGCGTGGTCAAAAGGAATTAACATCATAATGGATCTTCTCATGGGAATGAGGTGTTTTATCGCGGTAAAAAGTAGCCTAGTCACTGTCCAGCCCCCTAACCATTTTCACACCCAAAAAATAATGCCATCACATTGCTCCGTTGCGAAATGAAAGAAAAACAAACAAACAAACACATTTTTGGATTTATAAATTAAGTACGGAGTAGTTAGAAGTTGCTAAAGTTGCTAGAGGGCCTAGAGGGGCGCCGATAAGATGTTAGCCTAGGGCGTTCGCTAAATAACTTAAGTATCTAACTAAATAAATGCAATTCTCTATCTGTCTCATCGGAGCGACCCTGCATCCTCAGGTGCAGCATTGGAGCCCGGGGTCCACTTTTTCTCTTCCAATTCGCACGGTCTTTGGGATACGTTATTGTGAGATTGTAGAAGTATTATGTTGTTGGCGAAGTAACTCGACCGCCATACATCTTATTTTTGTATGAGAGTTTCCGACCACTGGGGCGTTCGTCTGCTTGGAACGGTTTTCGACCGAATTGTCAAACTTGCAAGGGCACCAGGTGACGTTTACCGCACCTCCCACCTTCCCCTTTTTACCCATCCACGCTTGCTTGTCAATTCAAACTTCAAGTGACAAACAAATTTCGCGGCAATCGGCCATTACAATTTTTGCGTTGAGTGTGTAAAGTGTTTGCGTAGATTCATTTCCGTACCTTTTCCTCCGCTAATTGTAATACCAATATTTTGATTAGTTCAAAATATTTCGTAAGTGTTTTGTACCTAATTGCGACAGTGAACGAAAGGACGTTAAGTCGCATAAAATGCCTGCTGGCAGGGACAGAACTAGGCTTTGGCTCGAAGTGATTTCGGCGGCTGTTCCATCAGCTTCTTCAAAGTTTGAGGGTCTGTCATGGACATTAGTTAATAAGTCTTATGTGTGCCACAAGCACTTTGAAAATAAATATGTGTGTCCCAATATGCGTTTAAAACCTAACTCATGCCCGACACTATTTACGGCTCAAGAAGTGCAGAGTGGAACTCCGTCACATATTTACGCCGACATAGGTATGTAGATTTAAATGATTGCCTTCAATTTTTGCCTCTGCTTATACTTACACCACACGTGTTAATTTTTTGATGTACTCTGGATCTAGTGATAGTAGGTAGCAAATAGATTCGTGATACTCTGTTGATTAAGAATAATGTATCGTGGTATTTTGTTTTCTACCTACCCGTTGAGTGAATTTGTTTCATAAAACTTGATGAACCTACAGAACATGACAATATCTACAGAAGGATAACTTGGTGTTATTGTAACTACATATTTGTATATAAATATCTCCCTTGTTTCTTAGCATTGAGTGTATTTTCTTGTGATAAAATTGACAGACATTGTTACATTAATACACAACAACAACACTTTCATGTATATAATTACTTATTATTCTATCTTTGTAGAGTCTATGGAGCGAGGCAGATGTATGAATAATGATCATACATATTTCAAGAAAGTTCATAATGACCACAACTATGCAAGAACTACCATTTTGCAAGAGAATGTTGACATAACTGGTAATAATAACACTGTGTTTATTAAGTTTAAAGTAATCTAACAAACAACAAGACATGCACTAAGCCTCCGCTGTCTATCTGTCACAGGGCTCTAAGTCTTGAACCGGTTTTTTTTTTTTTACAAAATATGTATTAATTGTATGGTGCTATGGAACCCTTCATGTGGGAGTACTAGACATATTGGCAAGTTTTTTCTATCTATTGTAGTAAACCTAAACATACATGTTTCAGTCGGTACACAATTAAATAGTGTGTTAAAACAGCAACAGACAAATTTCTAATAACTTTGTTTAATTATTGTTTTAGCCGCTTTTCCAGTGGTGGTAATGTCACTGGCTGAAAGTCCTGCTATTGCTGGTTCATTCATCAGCCAAACTGTAGCTAATCCATGTATTTATAGATAGCCTTGAGTATTCCTTTTATAAAGATGATGGAAACTAAAATAATAACTGCGAATATAATATGTAAATAATGCCAACACGTTTGGCTATGTTGGTTATACAACTGCCTACAAAGCTGGCAGTCAGGGTTATGTATCCCTTATCTATTGATTATGTGGGCAACATCTAAGAAGTCTATGATATTTAAAGTAACAGGAAATTTCTCAATGTTTGTCTATATTAGTAACCAATATAAAATGACCTCCCACTGCATATATTTTACTTAGGATTCAAAATTATGATTCAAAAGTTGGTATAGAGTACGATATTTTTTGTACTGCAGTCGATTTTACAATGATATACATTTTTCGTTTGGCGTTTTTTTTCGCATGGTCTAAAACACCATAAAACACACCTGGGTCTTCTCATTTCTAAAATATGTGGTTTGAAGACTAAAGTAGTATTTGATTTTTTTTTAATAAATAAATTTACGAAATCGAAAATACTTGTGACTCAAAAATAAACGAAAAATAAACATTTTCAGATGTACAGCAAAACGAAGCTCCACAAACTCCGAAAAAGCGTTTGACATGGGTTTGCAGGAGAAAAAGAATTGCCAAATTTGACCAACTATCACCCAAATGTAAGGAGCCATATAAGATCCACAAGAAAGCTATAAAGCAATTGGATTACTGCCGCAGAGCCATCATGGCTAAAAAGGCCTCAAAGGAAGTTTCCTTCTTAAAACTAATAGATGGCATGAACCCTGTCGCTAGAAAATTCTTGTGGATGCAAGTGAAACTGTGTACGAAAAGTAAAAAAGGAAGGCGGTTCAACTTGGAGGAAAAAGTGATTGCCTTATCAAGAATGAAGCAGAGTCCAAAATGCTACAGATTTCTACAGAGGATTTTTGTTCTTCCATCGAAAACAACGTTGAACAAATTGTTGAGTCATGTCAACATTGAAGCGGGCATCAATCCCCAAATTTTTAATGTCATCAAGCAAGAGGTATGTTCATTTATTAATTTAACCCATAATTGTACAAAATATTTAGTATATTCTATTTGCTGTCTTGCTTGGGTGTGTCTAATACCAAACCCTGGTTTTTAGGGTTCTGTAACCAAAATGGCGAAAACGGAACCCTTATAGTTTCGTCATGTCTGTTTATTAATTTTACTGACTGTCATATTGAAATGAAATTTATAAATTCATGTGTTACTAATCCCTAGAAAATAAGATCTATTGTATTACTAACAATCTATGAACCCTGGTCTGCAATAAAATATTTGAATCCATACTAATATTATAAATGCGAAAGTTTGTCTGTAAAACTGAAAAACCGCTGAACCAATGTGGATGAAATTTGGTATGGAGATAGTTTGAGTCCTGGGGAAGGACATAGGCTACTTTTTATCCCGGAAAAATGCCCGTAACCGCGATAAACGAATTTAACGCGGACGAAGTCGCGGGCAAAAGCTATTTCAATATAAATTTAAACAATGTTAAAGGTCTCATTAATGTTTTAAGGATATTTATATAACTTCAACGGCCATGTGTTTTTGGCGCACGTCAAAAAAATAGTGAATTGAATCCATTGTTGTACTACTTCTCTTTTTTAAATTTAATGGTTTCTGTCCATTAGGACAATTTTGCCAGCGTCAATGTTTAAAAGCCAAGGTACAGTTTTATATTAAAAACAATAAAAAAATGAGTTTAACCACACGGATTCAAGTCACCCGTCCAAGGTGGACGACAAGAATCCTACTACAGGATTTAATCACTCCTTTATTAATCCATCCACTTCAAAACAAAAGACAAATTCGCCATGCGTGTTTAAGTAGCCTTGTGAGAACCTTTTGACAAATTTTATTTAAATGTTGACTGTTTACCAATCATAGTTCTACTCATTTCTTTTATTGGTGAAAGCAAAAATAATATTATAGGTACAACCTTTGCAAAAATTGTGTTTACTCGAACCTAATAGGAATATTTGACCCAAACAACTTCTGCCAATTTTTTTAATGTTTAACATAATGAATATTGGGCTGGTTACAAAAAGTGAGTGTGATGGGGCTGATAATCAACCTTGGTTTTGTTTGATTTTATGCTTCCATACTTATTATATTTCTATGCTTTTAGGTCAGCGGTTGGATTGACTCCAACAAATTGTGCTCCATCATTTTTGACGAAATGAAGTTGGAAGCCGGAGTTCATTACTCTAAGAAGGGCGACAAAATAAGCGGATTTGTCGAACTGTCTGAAAAGACTAACCGCCTGGCTCACCATGCTTTAGCCTTCATATTGAAAGGCGCAGTTTGGAAATGGCAGCAACCAATGGTCTACTAATTTTCTGAAGGGGCTGCATCGGGTCCTCAGATGAAGGCCATTATTAAATCTTTAGTGGCAGCAGTGTGTGACGCAGGGCTGCAGCCCATTGCTTTAATAAGCGATCAGGGAACGACATTCCAGAGCGCTCTAAAAAGCCTTCAGGACGATACCCGTAGGTGTCAACTATTAGCGGGCGAGGAAACAGGTAAAAATCATAGACTTCATTATACCTATGTACAGTGCAGGTATGTAAAGGTTCGTCACTTTTGAACCTCAACACGATCACATAGAGTCGAAAAGTGACGAACCTTTTCGCACCCCGACTGTACAGCCAGCATCATATAGTTAGTAACCATTCAAAGTGGACAAATATATCGTAACACTTCCTTACAGCTATGCAAATAAACATCTGTTTAGATATATTTGGCTACTTTGGTCGCTACGAACTATTTGATGCTGACTGACTGTACTTACCAACAAAGCCCTATTTATATATTATCTAATACAGTACACTTTTTGAATGCTTTTACATATGAACTAGAACTAGAAGGTACCCGCAAATTTGTTCGCCGAGTAGAAAAAAGTCATAATCCTTTCTGTTTTGCTACAACGTATCAAATAAAATAATACAACGTATCTTATAATATCTGTAGATGTCCAGCTATTCTTGTATGTACCAAAAATGGGCACAACTCGTCCAGCCGTTTTGACGTGATAGTGACACAATAACACAGGTACAATCACATACAATGTACAAAAATTAAAAATATATATTTTTTAAATTCAGTGACTTTCAAATAGCCCGATTCATTTCAAAATATGTACAATGTATGCGTCGCACAACTACAACTTTATATTGGCATTGGATTTCTACTATTATGATTTTTTTCTCCTTTGCAGATAAAGTTCCGCGCATCTTCTAGTATGTAATAAAAAAATAAGAGAGTCATCATGATTATGGCATATTAAGAGGTACTTAAGTCATCCTTTAAGTTTCTGGATTTTGATAAATAAGACCAGATATTATAATTATGATGAAATTATTGTTTTTAGAATTATGTGTCCGCACTATTTACACATGTTTGCATTCGTTGTGTGAAGCAGTGGATCCAGTCTTCAGTCACACAATCACGATATTATAGACAGCCAGTGTCTGTTCTCAATTGAACATTTTTTTATAATTTTACGGCACCACTCCACACGCAGTCGTTTCTGGTTTTCCTTTAAATCATGCGGTACGGTATCCATCGAGTGCAAAGCTTCCAAACCTTCAAAATGTTTTGCTGTTGGCTCATCCCAATGCATAAATACAGTGTGAATTTGCGGACAAGTAATTTTTTTATCAGTTTCAATAACTTGTCGTACGGTATCAATATAGAATTGGGTAACCGCAGTCGCCAGCCGACCTTCCCGCACATTTTCATGAAGATAATCAATTGATCACGTCTACGTCTAAATTCCCTAAACCACGACACGAATAGATAGAGCTGCGACATGTCGCAGCTATGGCCCCATGGGGCTTCATCACCAAATGCTAAGTGAAGTCTTGTTAACTTAAGAGTCCCCGGTAAGCTCGGTTCTCCATACAAACGTAGTTACGCTCTCATTTTAAAACGACTACCGAGATTGCTTTGAAACTTTGTACTTAGAATAAGTTGAGGTATATGCAGGCCTGTAATTAAATTAATTTATGTAGCTTCAGATACCATAATAAAAAAAATACAGTGAATTTAAGTTTTTCATACAAAACTTGTTTTTGCTGTATTTCATTTGTTTTATAAACTGGAGCCATATAAACTAATTACAGGCCTAGATATACCTCGTGTCATTGTATATGCAAATTTTCGTTACAATCCAACACGTAGTTTTAAATAAGAACGAAACTCCGTTTGTATGGGAAGGTGAAATTCGACGAGCTTGTCGGGGACTCTTAAGCCACAGCTAAAATCGTAAAAGATCATTGAGCGAAAATTTTCACGAGTTAAATTTATTGTAATAGCGACACTCAATTTTCTAAAGAACACCACAATGAAAAAACAAATGACAGTCCCGTAAATTAAGAAGAAACATAATATTCTCAGAGAATACCATTTTCGAATTCCATAATTGATATATATTTTATATTGTAAGCTGCCAGTTCCAGAAAGTTTCAGTACTGTTTATTTTCCAGATGATACCATTCATATAAGTGGACAATGTCTTAGTGTGGTTTATGATCCACCTCACCTAATAAAAGGCATTCGAAACAATTTCCTCATGAAGAACATCCAAATGAATGGAAAAGTTTCGAAATGGCAAGATCTGGTGGATGTGTACCGCACCGACTGCAGGCACGCGCAGACGCGTCTGTTGCACAAACTAAATGATGAGCACATACTGCCGGAGAAAATCAAGAAGATGAAGGTAACTAGGAATTATTTAGGTATGACTTAAAAAAAAAACAGTTTTACTTGAAAACTATCGTTACTCACGTTCAAGTCGAAGTCGTCCAGTATTCTACGAAATATTTGAGTTTACAGCGAAGCTAGAGAAAATTGGACTGCTTGTAACTTCGAAGAAAATAAGGATAGCTAATATTATTTAAATCATAAATTGTAATCTTTTGATAATACAAGTACATATTTGGACTCTACATTAGAGCATCTAACCACTGGAGATGGCATACGGACGCATTCCCCTCTGCCAAATTAATGAGAAAAACCGGGCCAGTTTATACAAGAAATTGTCAATGTGTGTGTGTATTTTTTTGTTTGTAAGAATATTCCCGTAGTGTGCTGTACGTGTTGTCGTTGCCTGCCCCTAAACGTGCATCAAAAATTTGTTCGGTAGTGACATGGCTTGTCCTCTCAGTGGTCGCGTCTAAAAATATGTATACATTATTGAAGATATTTTCTGACTGTATTATTTATTTTATGTTTTAGGTGAAAAACTGCGTACGGTGTATTCAGTAAAACAATGGCAGCGGCTTTAAATTACACAGCTTCTTTTTGTGAGTACTTATACATGAATACTTAATGTTATTATCTCGTAAGTAAGTTTGGGTTTATTGGTAGCTTTTCACGCTGAACAGATTTAAATTAAATTTGGTAATTATGTGGGCCCAGTTTGAGTCCACTAGGAGCAAAGACATGGATAGTAATTTAAGCGGAAATCATTCTCTAAAGGAATTTTCGAGCAATAACTAATGTAAGTATATTATAAACATAAGTTTAGTAGAGTTTTTTTTCCTAGAGCAGAACAATTATATCGATGTAAAGTAAATTATGATATCCCCAAAAATTTAAACGTTTTCGAAAGTATTCATTTCGGAAATAGAAAAATAACTTATGTTCTTATCCTGTAGGAATAAAAGTGTCCAACATCTTATTGCTTTAAAATATTTAGATATGAATGGGTTAGAAACAAGGGTTCCGTACAACATATATACTACAAACGGTCGAGTCTATGAAAATCCAGTGTTAGCAGAGCCCTACTCCTAAGCAAAATGTACGCGGTGTTCGATAATTTTATATTGGCTACTGACATAGACAGACAGACATACAATTAGACAGACATATAATTATTACTGTTTTTAGTATTTGTTGTTATAGCGGCAAAAGAAATACATCATCTGCGAAAATTTCAACTGTCTAGCTATCACAGTTAATGAGATACAGCCTGGTGACAGACAGACGGACAGCGGAGTCTTAGTATTAGGGTCCCGTTTTATCCTTTGGGTACGGAACCCTAATTAAGAAAACAAATGTACAGCATTGTTATTTTACTAAACAACGTTACTGAGGTCGTATGTATTCATTTTCAGCGCATTACGCGGACGGGACGTCGGTGAGCTCACGAAGGACTCCCACCGCCATGCCTTGTGGGAAAAGGCAATAGTGACTCTTCAGAATATAAAATTCGTGGATCATCAAGGCAAAATCTCTTCGGTCCCGAGCCTTACAAATTGGGTCACCACTCTCAGGAGTTTTCAAAGGCTGTGGCAGATATTAAATAAGAAGAATATAATGCGCCCCAGGTACTATAACTCTGATGCCGTCGAAAACTTTTTCGGAAGGGTGCGCTCATACAACGCCCGAAACAACGACCCGACCTGTCACGCCTTCGCCTGCACGTTTAAATCCTTACTCGTAACCAATTTAATTAAATTTCACGAGAATACTTATAATCCAATCGCTGTTCGATTGTGACGGTGTAATCCCTCTCGAGTGGACCCTCGGCGCCCGCCGCGGCACCGCCAGTGTGGCGACGCGGGCGCCTTTCCATAAATATATCAAACACCGGGAATACGACTATATGGAAGAAAATAAATTGACCTATCCTTCGGTGCACGCTCTGAGGATTTTTACCTATGCCGTCATGGAGTCGAACGAATATTTGGAACGCGATGCCCACCGGAGCGAGCTTCATGAGCGCATTCGTCAAATTTTGCTGTCCAAATATTCGTTTGATTTTATCAAATGTTAGACGCATCAGGAAGATATAAAAAAATATTTCATTTCCGTGTCCATTACACTGTGCATATTTAACTGGTGCAATACTATAAATAAAATATTAAAAGGAACAGATATATTTAGATTGGATAGGAGAAACTTGCCCTTCATGCAGGCGCAGGCTCTTCACAAGTATACAAAAACTAAGAAATAAATCACTTAATAAGTATATGGTCATTTAATTTCAGAAGCTATTTCAGTTTATCTAATTGCTCCATCTCTCTGGTAATATTTGATAAACTGAGGTAGTTTTTACACTATGAAAACGAACCCATAAAAGTACAAATTAGGAAATCTTTTTAAGTTCCCGCGCTTTCATAAAACCATAATTTGAATTTCGAGCTTATTCCCGCCTTTTTGCTGGCTGTTTCCACGTAATGTCATTGCCAATATTAGAACCCGATAAAAAAAATCTTTAAACGTCACTTAAGTTCCTTACATGAGCGCCTAAGCCAATAGTATGAGAGATGGTTGTCTGATACGTAGTATCTCTTAGTAGTTTGTGGCTTGTGTAGTGCTCTCACAGACTAATCATGCTATGGTATCTCAAAGGTCGGCCTACAAAATTGTTTACAGTGCCCTCTTTTTCATTTATACCAGAATAACAACATATTATGAAAGGTTTTTTTAACATGAACTAGATAGCGCTGTACATCATTTCGGCCAGTGTGGCTGTATGAAAATATATAGGTTATTTCAGTAAAACATTTCATAATATTTCTTTATTATTTATTTCCTGATATTTATTATTTTCCTATAGTTTTCGATTTATTGTTACTCTGTATTAAAAACATTACATTCGAACACCTCATTGTAACAAACGCAGAAACTGTAACTGAATATGAGTAGAAATCAGTGGTTCCTTTGGCAACACTTCAAAATCATTCGAATATACCCTACTGGCACTCAAATTTGAATCTGTTGTCATCTGTCGGTCCATATGTCAGTCCGTCATATTGTAATTCATTTTGGTTTTCGGCTACTTTCAATACATTTTTGGCTGATTAATGTTGAGATGAGCGTCCTAAATTCTCTATTAAATAACTATAATTGCTAAAAACTGTAGTGGAAGTGATTTGTGTTGGAATCAGTGTTGTGGTTGTTCCTCTACGCAAATCTCTCACCAACCTTGTGATGGCTCCACGACGATGTTGTGTACCGTCCTGCACAGTGATTCAAGGAGATGGTAAATTATTTGATATTTAATAACAAGTAACTTTAATAATATTTTTGCCATAATGTATCTGAAGTATCTTAGAACTGGTATATATACAAAACTTCTAAAACGTCAATGTATTTTCAATTTTTCAGGTAAGCCCCATGCATTATTTCCCAAACCCGACTGATCCTTGTAAACCTGACGGACTCGAGAGATTTCAAACATGTTGTGGGCGAAGAAGACACTTGTTTATACACCAGAACCGAAAAGTATGGTATCGGCACTTTGAGGATATCTTTTCGTTTCCGAATAAGTGTATACTCGATTGGCTACACCGTCGCTACAGATATGACAGTGAATACTTTATATTTAATTAGTATTGATTTTTACGGTTGCTAAGTCTGTCAGAAGGACAAGTTCCAGTATTGGGTGCTTCTTCTCTGTCTGTATTTGTGAATGTCCGTCCGTCCGTCTGTCTGTCCGTCCATCTGTCATCCGTCCGTCCGTCTGTCTGTCTGTCGTCCGTCCGTCCGACCGACCGTTCGTCCGTCCGTCTGTCGTCCGTCCGTCCGACTGACCGTTCGTTCGTCCGTCCGTACGTCCGTCTGTTTGCCTGTCTGTCTGTCTGTCTGGCTGTCTGTCAGTCGTCCGTCCGTCCGACAGACCGTCCGTTTTTATTGATGGCCGTATTTTATTTGTGATATTTATTTAAATTAATTTATAAGGTGTGGTAGAATTTCACAGTTTAAGTGCAAAGAAATTCAAAGTTATATGTAAATAATGAAATAATGAACTTCAGTAAGTAGGCCACAGGGGCAAATGTACACGTCAGTGTTTACCATCACCACACCACAACGTAAGATGACACTACGTTAAGAAGCTCCGCAAGATCTTAACAGTCCTAAAGTAATTTTTGGATTTCGTATCTAAATGGAATACACTTATAAAGGTCTGTCCGTCTGTCCGCAAACAAACTTAGTTATGCGGTTTGGTTTATTTACCACAGTTTCACAGTTTTGTATTCCATGTAATGTTGATATGTATATCTGTCTGTCGGTCTGTCTGTCTGTCTGTTGTCTGTCTGACCGTCCGTCCGTCTGTCCGTCCTACCGTTTTTATGACACCTCAATTCCCGTAATGCGTAACATCAACTCTTTCCAATACCGCATTAATGGACTAGCCGCTTTGCGTCGTGATTTATAATATAATATACAAGCGAATGTAAAGTTTTTTTAATGATTAATATCTATATGGGACAATACCATAGGAAAAAATGCCAATATTTTATAATTTATATTTTATGTCTAAGGGCTCCAAAGTGGACAAGGACGAGTTCCAGTATTTGGTGGACTCTCATATTATGCTGCGGTGCCTTCCACATCCAGCGCATCAATATCTGTTGCGCACGCAAGTCTAACCTGCGGTAAGATTTTTGTTGTCTATCCGTTTGTATTCAGACATAATAACAGTATTTGGATATAGATTTGCTAAGTTGGTAGTGATCCTACTTACGAAACCGTTCGTTAATAAATAAATGAGAAATAACTACACTTGTATGTATAGAGAGCCGAGATCAGTCGAGCGTCATGGCGACCCTCAAGAATTTAGTTTGCTTTGACTACATTCGTAGGTCAATTAATAATATTTACGTAAAAAGGTTCCATTCGATTTTTGCCTTTCCTAGTCCTAAAATACTATTAGCAAAATGGATCCAAAATGTTTTACCGTAACCTAATACTACTTATTTAGATATAACGGCTAAACAGATTTCAACTTTTTTTAGGTAGCTGGGCACCCACAGATGGTTATAGGATACTTTTTATCCGATAATTCTAAAGCAAAAAAAAAACTGATTTTTCTTCCTCCGCGAACGAAGTTATTCTCTATAACTATTCTATTCTAAAGTTGTAAAAATGAAATTTATGTGTAATATTATATTTTTAATTTCAGGAATTGGAGATTTGCCTCAAGAAAGTGTGGACACGGCTAACTAAACTTTGTGACGCTGTCAATGGCAGCTTCAGCAAACCTAATGGTGAAAAATATATGTATATAGTTGCTGCTGCAGAAATCAATACACAAAAATGAATAAAAACTAGTTCTGCAATGGCAAAAGAACAATGCGCAGCAGCCTATTGTAGTGGTTGGCTTGTAAAACTTAAAAAAAAAAAACAATAACACAAATATTATGAAACACCGCTGTAAAGACTGTATCACCGCACAAGTCTCGATCTAATCGAAAGCCTTGTCATAGTCCAGAAACGCTGACGCATAGTGGCTGGTCATACTTTTCGGTCTTCTGTATAACCTGACGCGGTTCGTATGTTTGTAATGGATGTGGTGACTATCGTACCGAAGGTTTTGAGGAAACCGGGTTGTTCGGGAGGCTTGAAGTCGTCAAACCCGCGTGCAAGAGGGTTCGTGATGACTCTATAGAACGGCTTATAGACATAGCTGAGAAGTGAGATAATTCAATATATATCAACAAGAACAATAGAGTAAAAGTATAATTCTAATTATTATAATAAAATTGCCATTACAAAGTTTCGCGTTCGGTTCATTAAGTATCAAAATCATTCGAAGGCCTATGTATTCGTGTTTATAATAAATTACCAGATGTTGCGTTAAAATTCCCATTTCCAGCTTTCAAAAACGAATTGAAAAAGTCTCTAATGTCAAAAGCATAACTCCAGTCCTCTTAGGACTATTTAACAGACAAAAATTGCTGGCCCAAATCAAAAACCAAATAACTTACTTTTACGGGGATACGGTTCTTATAAGAAGGCATATCAAACGTGCGTTTTTTTTGTATTGTAATTTAAGTATTATACATTTTGATACGTCTTTTTGTAAAACTACGAATAGAGTGTATACTTGAGTAAAACGATTTATATTTAAGATAGACTATACACTAATATTATTTCGTTACAGTGTAAATTTATTATTATGAAGGCTGTTATTTTAAATAAACTAATTAAGATTGTTCATAAAATTTATTTGAGTTCATTTTATGATTCCGTACCTCAGTATTAACAAAACGAAACCCCCACATCACTTTGCTGTCCGTCTATCCGGTTTTCTGTTTATTCTTAACAATTTCCTATGCGAATATTTTATTTTCATTGGAAACACGGAAATAACATGTGTGTTTTGAAAGGGTAAAAATTACAATAAACAAATAAGAGAAAAAAAATCTCTATTACAACACTTAATTATTGGTATTGATTAAAATTAGGAGGGAATACTGGAATATTATAATTATGTAAATTCTGAAATATATCAAATATACAGAGTAAAGCGCGCCACATAGAAACAAAACACAAAATGTTCCACATCGCTGAAGATCGCACGAGCATCATCGTTGGTTCTACCTCAATGAGATACATTTTATACGATTCAAACTAGTTGAACCGTTTCCAAAAACTCGGGAAATATGCAAAATAAAGTAGAGGAGGCAAACACAGAACCTCCTCCTATCTGAAGTTGGTTAAACATTTAGTTAAGTGTCCAACAACTAGATGGCAGCACTAGATGCGCCGCTTAAGGACTTAAAGTTGCCTATCTATTTCAGTTATATACATTCTCATCTATTAGACTAATAAGAGATACTGCTATTCAGTGTTGCCTTGCCAGAGCAGCAGAGCCGTTGACTAATAAGTTACGTTTTGTTTCTCAAAATGTTAAATTTTTGCTGCGAATGTTACATTCTGGCACAGACTACTATACTAGAACAGACACACAATGTCGAACAACAAAATTGAACGTCACTAACTCTGGCTATATTGTTTTCCCTGGTTCTCCGCCAGATGGCAAACACGAGATCGTGCGCACATTATAGCCATCTAGTGAAGAATTGGGGATACGATAACTAGGACATCACAGGGTCGGCAGATGGCGCTTAATCCCAACTTATGAATGGTTCGACGCGAAAAAAGCTTTGGAAATGGCTACCTATTTTTATTATTCGTAAGTCTCGCAGAAAAGTGATGCGCCTCATGCGTCGCTTTCGAGCCCAGTCCACGTACATGAAAGAAAAGTTTGTTTTGGTTTGACTTGATGCTCAGGGGGAGTCGGACATACTTACTTCAGTATTATTTTACTATCCTTGGATGGACAAATTCTTAAGTATCGATATCGCCAGTAATAAAACTGGTGATGGCTGATGCGACTATATACACACAATAGGTACATACAGAGCCATATGAAATCAAATCAAATCAACTACTTAAGAACATAGAATATCAATAGTTTTCGATTCGTGGGTTTTCAAGTATAGCCTGTTTAATTGGGATGTTGGCTGTAGGTATTGTGACTGGCTAAAATAAAAATAAAATTTGTGCAATGGTAACTACCATGACAGAAATCGTAAACAATTTTTAGTTCTTTTTTGTTTCTAGTTTGGTCTTATATGGTCATATCAATTTACTCAACTACCACACACAGGAAACAGGAGGATTTATACTATGCAATTGATTTAAACTACAAAGAGATAGTTTCGCAGATTTCAAAATTCGCGCTCCGCGCCGTACCGCGCTGGTCGCTTACCGATCGAGTACAAATTAAAACCTATTCATGTTAAGGTGCGTCCACACTTGTATCATTTGCTCGTATCCGATCACCGTGCCGTGGAATGACTGCGATCGCGCTGCTTTGACGCTTACTATCGGCGCGCCGATCATGCCGTACTCGTCCGATATAACTGTGTGATACGCGTAGCAAAATGGATTTCGAGCGATCGGATCGGCGCAACGTCCAAACGCGTGATCGTGACACGCGATCATGCCATGCGACGATGATCTGATACGGGCAAATGATACAAATGTGGACGCATCTTTAGGTACTCTCTCACAGCTGAGTTCCAAATTTAAGATTTGAAACCACGAAAGATGAACTAAAATGATATAAAAGTTTATAAATAATCATCATTTATATTTATTTTAAGTTACAGCTAGTAAGATATTAGTTTGTTACGAACTTAGGTACTATTTGAGTTTATAAATTAATTTGTTCTATTATTTTGGAACAAAAGAATAGTATAATTTATATACTCGTAGTCAAAAATTACAATTTAAGAATGAAAGTGACTTAGAAAAATTTAGAACAAGCAAGATTTCGGGTCGTCGGTATCCAATTCACGTATTCACGACAATAGGGAATTTTGCTTTATTAAAAGCTCATTCATGTAACAAACAGTAGACAAAAATATTTTTTCGAATAGCTATAAAAATAACCAAGATATAAGCCATCAAACATTAATAATAATAATGAAATAATGATCTTTATTCTGTAAGTAGGCCACAAGGGCACTTTTACAAGTCTGACTCTACGGCGTTTCCCAAGAGACCACTGAAGAGAAGAAAGCCGAAACAAACTCAACAGTCAGTCATTTTTTCGAAATAACTCTTATATCTATTACAATATTCGTGCTTAGCATAACCTAAATATATGTTTTGAGTATAAACTCAATGCGTAGTTCTTCAAGGAAACATATCAAAACTTATAAAAGTGAAAAAAATAATCTAGAATATAAAAAAGCAAAATAGTGATTTTTATTTAAAACAACTTACATACGTTTGATATGCCACCTTATAAGAACCGTGTCCCGGTAGAAAGTAAATTATTTGGTTTCTGTTTTGGGCCATGCATTTTTGTCTGTTAAATAGTCCTCTACCCTATAATAAGCCTTTGCCATTAGGGACTCTTTTAAGTACTTTTTGAGAGCTGGAAACGATAATTTCAAAGCATCATCTGGTAGCTTATTATAAAAATGTATACATTGGCCTACGAATGATTTGGCTACTTTACGAACGCGGAACTTTCTAATAGCGATTTTGTTTTTATTTCTAGTATTACAATTGTGGATATCTGAATTCCTAGTAAAAGACTCTAGGTTCTTAATAACATAAATATATTGAGACGCTACGGTTAATATGTTGATGTCTTTAAAAAGTTCTCTTAAGGAGTCACGGGAGTTCAAGTTATATATAGAACGAATCGCTCTTTTTTGTAACACAAATATAGTCTGTATGTCAGCTGCTTTGCCCCAAACCAGAATACCGTATGACATGATACTATGAAAATAACTATGATATACTAAGCGAGCAGTATCAACATTGGTCAATTGTCTAATTTTTCTAATAGCGTAAGCTGCTGAACTTAATTTACCTGCAAGTACTGCTAAATGGGGACTCCATTGCAAGTTCTTGTCCAGTGTTATACCTAAGAATAATGCCCTATCCACCATTTCTAAACATTCACCATTGAGCGATATAGCAGAATCCACTGCTCTAACATTCGGTAAAGCAAATCGAACACATTTCGTTTTCTTAGCATTCAATACCAGATTATTAATATTAAACCAGTCAAGTACTTTAACTAGTACACTATTAATTTCGGAATAGTCTGTTGCTTTCCGGTCAACTTTGAAAATTAATGATGTATCATCAGCAAATAGTACTATATCAGAAAGATTTTCTACTATAGATGGTAAGTCATTTATATAAACTAAAAATAGAAATGGCCCTAAGATAGAGCCCTGTGGCACTCCTAGCTTAACTGCAGCTCCACTGGATTGGGTTCCATTTACAACAACTGTTTGTGTTCTATTGCTGAGATATGAAGACATAAGGCTTAAGGCATTTATAGACAGGCCATAATGTTCTAATTTCAAAATGAGTGTTCCATGATCAACGCAATCAAATGCCTTAGAAAGGTCACAAAAAACTCCAATTGCATCACAAGATTTCTCCCAGATGTTGTAAATATATTTAATGAGTACAGATGCTGCATCAGCCGTGGAACGTCCGCTTGTGAAACCGAACTGTTTACTACTAAGTAGTTTATTTCTATTGAAGTGTCCCAGCAGATCCATCAACATTAACTTTTCGAAAACTTTACTTAATACAGGTAGTATAGATATCGGACGGAAATTAGTCAAGTCACTCAAGTCACCTGATTTAAAAAGAGGTATGACTTTACTAAGTTTCATAAGATCTGGAAACACGCCCTCTGATATGCAATTATTATAAATCAAGGCTAGATAGGGTGCAATTGAGTCTATGATATGATGAACAATTTTTACTGAAGTTCCCCATAAATCCTCTGTTTTCTTTAAATTCAGTGACTTAAATGTTTTAATAACGTCTATTGAATTTACTTGACTAAATTCAAAGCTTACATTGCATTTGTTAAAATTAACATTAAGTAACAAATGGGCTTCGGTCGCAGATGATTGAAGATATCTTGTAGTATTAATTGCAATGTTGGAAAAATAATCCTCGAATGCCGAGGCAACATCGTTCTGACCATTTCCTGTCATAATGTTGACTTGACTATTGCGAGTTTTTGTTTTACCAGTTTCTCTATTAATAATATTCCAAAAAGTTTTCACTTTATTGTCAGACATTTTGAGTTTAGAACTAATATAATTTGCCTTAGCGGCTATGCACACCTTCTTAAACATTTTTGAATAATTCTTGACATAGTCCAGGAAAGCAGTATTCTTGTTTACCTCTTTCTCTCCATATAATTCATAAAGCCTATTTCTACTTCTATGAATGCCGACAGTAGCCCATTCACTTGATTCTATCTCTTTCTTGCAAAACAGAATTTAATATGGAGTTTATTTATATGGCTGGAGTGCACTGTGACGTACAGTGCATATCGAACCTCTCTGTCTAATAACTAGTTTAAAATGCCTATATTATGCGTATTTCTTGGCCGATTTTAATTTTAAGTTCACATATTGAAATCGTTTTTACGGTATTTTGATATGTATACTCAAAATCTGACAGTTACTAGCGCATATTCGCTTTAATTACTACATTTTCATTGAAGTGCGGGTATTTTCATCACTAAAACTTATCTTAATTTCACTAGTTACACGCAGTCTCATTCACTTTTTTACGAAACAACGTTTAAATAACTAAATAATGAAAATAGGAACTGTCACATTTTGGAATTTAATTATGAATGGAAGTATAGTTAAGAAAAGCGATTAAAAAAATCATGCATGTACCCTATTGTAAATACGATTAGACCGTGACGTTTGTAATTTTACCTTATTTATATTAAACTAATAAGAATATAACAAAGTACTGCTACTAGTAAACTAAAAGTAGGTACCGTAAACGGGGGTCAATAGACAAGAACAGACTTTTATAAAAACGCATATTTTCATAAAGTGCTTCTTTTCTGCATACTTGCGAAGAAATTCAAGGGTGAAGTGAAGTCTCCAATCCACATTGGGCCAGCGCGGAGACTAAATTCCATTCCCTCTCATCCAAGAGGGGAGGCCGATGCCCAGCAGTGGGACGTATATACACGGTGCCTGCGAGGAATGGGAAAGATTTTAACCACGCATTCCTTAGGTCAGTAGAAGCAAAAACTGTTATATGATGAATCCCAGGCAATTCCGGCTTAGCTTTAAAGATATTATCAATTTTCATGTTAACAATTTATTGTGATTACTATACTGTGAGTACATTAAGCTTTTTTTATCGCGACGTTGCCACATATGTTGCCTAGCTTCGCGTCGTTATTGACAGACTTCAAAGTGACAGCTATTACTCTCTAAACTCATCCTCTTTTTTGGAAAAACAAATCGTTACCATTTTATTGAAAGAGATAATTTTCATAGAGAAGCAAAAGCAAAAATAAAATATTCAATTTTTATTCAGAAAAATCGACTTAAATAGATTGTTTCTTTTTTTGCTGAATTTGACCTGGTTTCATATTAATTTTTTTACTGGTAATGGCCTCAGGAATGCGTGGTTATAAAATCTTTCCCATTCCTCGCGGGCACCGTGTATAGGCTGATGATGATGATGTGCTTCTTTTCGTTGGCAAAGTATAGAAAAAACCTACTAAACCATAGCTTGTACTACTTTTTCTTTTCTTATAATATAAAATAAGTGCAGATTAATGCGCCGAAAAGCCAATAAAAAACGATGTGTACTGCTTGAGTGAGACGAGTATTACAGACTGCGATGGGACAGCGATGTGTTACTATTTCGACCAATCACGTAAATGTAAGTATGAAGTCGGCCGGCCCACCGCCGCGTGGCCTTGAAAGATGCTGCCTTGAGGGGCTACTCTGAAATTCGATATTCAAAGTTCGTATCGCGCCAACTCGCTCATTCAAATACAGTTTAACATGAGAGCGAAACGGATGGCGCGATACGAACTTGGAATATCGAATTTCAGAATAGCCCTTCTGCCCCCGGTTGATGCGATTTGTATTTTCTTACAAACTTTTTGTCATCGTCATCTATACTATTCTGTACATCCATACTAATATTATAAATGCGAAAGTGTGTTTGTCTGTCTGTCTGTCTGTCTGTTACCTCTTCACGCTTAAACCGCTGAACCGATTTGGATGAAATTTGGTATGGAGATAGTTTGAGTCCCGGGGAAGGACATAGGCTACTTTTTATCCCGGAAAGATACCCTTATTCGCGATAAACGAATTTAAGGCGGACGAAGTCGCGGGCAGTAGCTAGTTGAAGATATTGTCGTAACGGACTATTTGGAGGTCACTAAAAAGAAAAAAAATTTTTTAGATTTTTTATATGTTTTTATGTGTAGTTGTGGCTTCATCACGCAAAATCGGCTAAACGGATTTCAACTATTTTTGGTACACGAGTAGCTGAGTATCTCCGGATAGGATACTTTTTAGGCCACTAGGTACGCTGAAGAAAAAACGAAGGGTTAAGTATGACTTTTTCTCCTCCGCGAACGAAGTTGCGGGCGCCTTCTAGTTATGTATAAAATTAAATTCCCTATCGTCAACTGTGTACCGTTGCACGTACATTTATTATTTCTAATTCTGTGTTGCACATTTAAACACCCAAATAAATGCTACTTACCTATAGTTAAATAATACCTATCTATCTTAAAAACTACTTATACATATAAATCAAATACTATCCTAAAAATAATAATAATCATAACATAACTATATTTAACAATACAAATCCATTTAACTCGCTTAATCATATCTGATCGGTTGAACCCTGTCTACGGGATCTCTAAAAACGCTAATGATCGCGCCGGAGTGATGAGCTGCGCGAGCGCGGCCGCCGCGTCATTCCGATAGTTCGTTCGAAGCCGGCGCACGTCACTAGTTAGGTACGGTCTCTGATACCGGATAATATTCCTCGTAACCGTGACCTCTGTGTTCGTCACTACGCGGCGCTCGAGTCCTTAAATATTTGTATCCTCGATAGTGGTGATTGGTGTGATTATCGGTTTACATTTAAACCCCTATATTGGGTAAGTGGTGCAACATTATATAGTTTTTAAGTACTGTTTAGTTGTAAGATAAAATAGGATGCAGATGCTTGGAAGCGCTAATGCAGATCTTCACCCGTTTCAACATATTTCAAAATTACATTTCAATTTGACAAATTATGGTAATGTAAAAGCCATCTACATAAATCGACTTATGATAATTATTAATGATTTAAATGCTACCTTCAAAATTTTATGAAATCAATTGTCGTAATTAAATTCATCTTTCTTCTTGTTTTTAATCTCCGTATCTGATTGTGAACATCCACGGTAACACCACTACTTAAGTACATTCCGCCAGCGTTGCCGTAGATGTTCACGGGTCCACCCGGACCTTTTACTGACGCTTTGCCTGATGGCGCGTTCCAGGGTCCAACGTCCGGTTTGCAAATTGGCCGCTTATTGCTGCTAAGCACTGCTTGTATCCGCTTGGCTTACCGGACTTTTTTTACGAGCAGTAGGTCGTACTCCTGGACAAGAATACCTCGACGGCTCAACTTCCACCTACGGCTGCACTCCAGGAGAGTACTTAAACTAAGAGGGAGGTAGAACCCAGATTTTTATCAAAGTGCCGCGAACCACGACTTAACCCACCGTCTGAGCTGGTTAATAAATCTTTGTACGTAATATCCTCTTTCATTTTCCACCTCCAGTTTACCGTGGGAGGTAAAGAGGGACAACTGATTTCTTACTTACCTTAGTTTTGATAGTGGCAACTGATTGCAATCAATTAGCTTAGTCCGCCCATGAAAATGTTGCAAAGAGTAGTACCTACGAGTACTTAAAATCTTGCCAAAATAATGAAAATTTGATAAGTATTCTTGATTCTGCAGATTTTTCACTACTCGTATTGCAAAACTTGTTGAATTAATTGGCAACAGATTGAGACTAGGTTAACTACTCGTAAACTCGTTATGTATCTACTTATTATACTTACCTACTCGTATTTTTACTATGAAAATATAATAAGCATTTTATTATTCAAAACACGCCTAATATATGTACCTAGGTCCATTATATCGCCAATTCAATACATTTATAATGATCTGTTTTCAAATATTACTTACAATGTCATTTGAAACTCCGGCGCGCGCCACGTCGCCGCTTGCCGCGACGCGCGAAATTTGAAATTAGCCAATTTTTAAATAAATTGCACAATAAAAGTCTTATTAAAAGTAACTTAAAATAAATAAAACTTTTTAAAGTGTATGACGATTAAATCAATTGATTAGATTATTTAACAGCGAAATTAAGGATTTTCATGCAATACTAGTAAAGCTGTGAAGAAAAAAGGAATAATATCTTCAGCACAGTTCTTTTTTTTTTATACAGATTCAACTAGTTACGAAAAACTCATAGAAAATCATTTTACCCACGTCCAAATTGTATCATTCGATTTATAACGACTGCGTTTTATCTCGTGGTTCCATAAAAGTATTTTTGTTACATTTTCTATAACAGTATTATTAAATAGTTATAAGCACACAGTAATTAACATTTCGGAGATCCATTCCATATTTAATGCATATAAAAATATAAATACGACATATCATTCTGAAATTTGTTATTTATAAATAGTTAAATAGACATTATTTATTCACTAAACAAAAGCCAAGCACATGAATTATCAAATTTATCAATGTAATACACGGTCCACTACTGGCCTATTTATGTATTGTATTGTTACGAAACGCGTGCTGTTTACCGTACTTGTACCTCGAAGTACACCATCATGGAGACGGGGTGAGATATTATGTATGCCGTCCTTTTCTTATGTACATCGTTCGAAGATAATGGCATGCGTGTCTCGACCAGTTTCGGCTAATGTCTACAATCTTAAGCTTAGTTTTCAGATCAAGCGCCATCTAGTGTCGCTACTGTAAACAAAAATGAGAGGTCCAAAGCTCGAGCGGAGCTTGAATTGGCATGTTGAATATCCGTTTTGAATGGTTTTTTGTTTTAATCAGAATTATGCATATAATTAGTGTTAATGTGGATGTTTATTCGTAAAATATACAAATTTTTATTTTAAGTCCCATATTTCTCTTAAATTCGATATATTTATATTGTTTAATTTGAAACTGTTACTTATGGCGCTATCTATTGGTGATTCTTAGCACTAAAAATATCTGTTAGAAAATGGGAGCCCCTGATTCTGGTATAATAAACAAAAACCGGCCAAGAGCATGTCGGATCATGCTCAATGGGTTCCGCAGCCGGTTATACAAAAAAATGCACAACAGATGAAAAAAAACGATATGAAAAAAAAAACAATAACAAAAGAGCGTATCTTACAGACACTTAAGTCCTTTTGCTGAGAAGCACAGTTTTTTGGGAGTAACTTAAAAACGGTACGTCCGATAATGTTAAAAACAATTTGTGTTGGAAGTATTTATGAGGCTTTATATTTGTACATTTTTTCATATTTTTTGAACATACCGTTTAAAAAGTAGAGGGGGAGGGATACAATTTTTACTACTTTCGGAGCGAATATTACTGAAAATATTCACTAATGAAAAAAAATATAGAAACCTCAATATGTGTTTAGAAGAACTGTTGAATGATGTACCACATAATGATATTTGCTGATTTTTTTTTTCAGTTTCCTTTACATGTATGGAGTGCCGTAAGTAGCGGCTTACACAAGACACCTATGCTTCAAATTTCATTAATATACACTTTATAGTTTTTGAGTAAAAGGCCTGTGACATACGGACGGACGGACATAAGGAAACTATAAGCGTTCCGTTTTTGCCATTTTGGCTACGGGACCCTAAAAAAAAGTTTTAGTTGGGTAATAACTTATTACAAAGGAGGAAAAATACCAAAAGGAGTCTTTGTCGTTACCTTGTAACGAGAAAGACTTTAGACTTCATATGTACAGCGAAATAACATCCTCAAAAAACAAAAATATTTTCTACAAAAAGAAAATTTCCAAACCTGCCAATTTACGACATGATTCACTAGTGAACCTGTAAATACGATACGCCACGCTAATATACTACTGCATAATAAGTAAATAAAAATAGTCAAAATTACACAACCCATTTTGATTAAAGGCTCAAGATCGTGTAAATCAATACTCCCTACCGAATTTTAATCTTATCATTGTGATAATTGGATAAGCAGCTATTCATTTATATTTTGTATCACCCAATTGCCTCACATCTTGAAAAGAACAAAATCATTTCAGTAAAAAAAAAGGACGTGAAGAACATAACTTTGAAATCCATCAAAGTTATGTTAAAATAAAGTTATGTATGCGCGAAACCCGAAATTCGAAAATCGTCTATCTCTATCGTGCTTGATAATCAAGTAAGAGAAATTAAGATACTCTTTGTCGGGTTTTGCGATTTGGGCCCATAGGTAAAATAGCACTGTTATATAGTTGCTTTGCAAAAAAGTCAGGCAGATTTCCTTGATTTTTAAAAATAATTCGGTAGATCAATAGCTTGCTTAAAAATCAGGTAGATCTACTGCTTTATCAGCAGATCTGAGGGGCTACTCTGAAATTCGATATTCGAAGTTCGTATCGCGCCATCTCGCTCACTCAAATACAGTTAAACACGAGAGCGAAAGGGATAGCGCGATACGAACTTCGAATATCGTATTTCAGATTAGTCCTCTGGCAACGCTGATCTGACTAGTCGATTCAATACAAGACCATACCATCCATACCAGAGGGGCTACTCCGAAATCCGAAGTTCGTATGGCGCCAACCCGCTCGCTCAAATACAGCATACCTTGAGAGCGACAGGGACAGCACGTTACAAACTTCAATTTTTGAGTTTCGGAGTAGCCCTTCAGTTGTCAAGAGTCACAGTAGAGGAGCTACGCTATTTACATGAAACTTCTGATACTAGTTATTAGGTCCATGTTAACGGACAGTATTGTTTTGACAGATACAGTACAAATACAGATACACTGATGAAGTGATGCGAGAATGCGTGCCACTGTCACAGATGGATGAATAAAAATATGCATTGAGAATTGAAAAAAAGTCCTTATTTGGCGACAACAAAGCAGTATTCGGAGCACAGAATTGGTCAAAGTAATCAAATTATGTAGTTTCAACGATAGAAGATGAATAAAAAAAATTGTACATTCGTATTGCAAACATTACAAATCAGTGAGCCATTTAAAAGCAAACAAATAATTTGTTAAATAAATTGAATTGTCATGCGTTGTGTAACGCGTAACTTTTCGAGTAACGAAACGTAACTACTCAAGGGCCATGGCAGTAGCTGTCAAGACTGTCAATGTCATATCATATCGCACTGTAGCATATGGATTTAATAACTACACTAGTTGAACTCGCAATAGGTCTCAACTGACGGTTGAGATGACTTTTTTAGTGTAATTTACCAATTGTGTTGTAATTAATATATCTTTAAAACTGATGTTGGCAAAAGTCGCGAACTGCCATTTCTCTTTATATTAATAAATAAACTACACTAGTTATTAAGTCCATGTACTGCAGGCATTTCCAAAATTTCCCAGGCTTTTCATTGGCTTGGAGGTATTGTTTGTTCGGTTAGCTATTTAGCTGTTACCGATTGAGTGTGTTGTGGTGGTGGAGCTGCAGCAGCAGCTCCCGGCACCACGAAGCTTTTCATTGTTATGTTCATTATTTTCCAAACTATTGTCATAATTGTGTGTCACATCAGTGTTATTTCATTAATGGATTATTTGAATGTGATTTGTAAATAGTTTCGTTAACTAGTTACACGTTAACTCATTTTCTTTGATTGTTACACCATGCTCCATGTTTACCGATAGTTAGTGTCGGCGTGCCTGCTATGCCGCCTGTAAGGGATGGAGGGAAGCGGATGCAGCTGCACGTTCTCGGACGAAGTCCGCGTGAAACGGGAACCTGATTCTGTGTTTAACGAACATAGTAAGCATCCCTCCAGCTAGCGTTGCCATCCGTCCGGATAAATCCGGACAGTGTTAGGCTTTTTGACCTCTTGTCCGGCCCAATTTGACCGGCTTTTATTAGGCATTCTATAACTATTTTTTCGTCACATAAAAGCGAGATGAGACTCCCTGTATTGCCTTTCTTTAAGCGTTCGGCATTGGGACTCAAAAGTTCGGCGTTTAAATATGTGCTTTATTACATAGTTTTGTAAAATCCTTTTTTTTAGCGTTCAGCCTTAGGACCGAAAAGTCCCACCTTTTTTAGAGGAATATCCGGCTTTTTTATTTTTAGACACGGCAATGCTACCTCTAGTAAATAATGTGACCTCTCACAACAGAACACAGACCTTAATCCCGTATAAATATGATTTATTTCAATAACTTTGCTTTGTACTTTGAATGTAATGCGAAAACATTGAATGATGTAATTGTGCATTGAATTACTTGGAGAGCATGGACGCCCAAAACTGTGAAGAAACACCAACAAACGGTTTAGTCGCGTTTAAATATGATGTATTTAATTACCTGTAAGGTTGTGAAATGTAAATGTGCTAATTATTCGTGAACCGCCAAATGAAAAAAATAACTTCCTTTTTTTTCTTTAACATAATAATAAAATAACAATAAAAGACATTAATTCACTTTTTGCAGGTACATAATTGGGTTTTGACTTATATATGGTGAGGTACAGAAGTATGCAAAACAATGAAAGGGAAGGTGGCTCAACTTATGTCAATGCCAAGAGCCCACAAGGACAATTGGTGACGCTGTTATTCTGCCACCCCCTTGACTAATTAACTAAATACATTTTGGATGACTATCATGTGCCATGCAATTGTTTTTGAAGATCCAACAGACATGCCTTACAAGGGTTTTTAAATACCTCCAGGGACTTGCTATTTCTTACAGGCGGAGGCTAGTTATTCCAGCACTTAGAGGCAACATAGTCTTTAAAAAAGTATTTTGACGACCAATTCGGCTCAGTGAGAGTAACGTTGCCTGCGAAGCTAAAGTCCTGGGTCCAAATACCGGTAAGGGCAAATATTTGTGTGATGAGCATAAATATTTGTTCCCGAGTCTTGGATGTTTTCTATGTATATAAGTAATATATCTATTAAATATATCGTCGCCTAGTGCTCATAACACAAGCCTTATTGAGCTTACCATGGGACTAGAGTGATTTGTGTAAAATTGTCCCATAATATTTATTTATTCATTTATCTATAATAATTTCCTTTCATTAACTTTCAAATAGTCGGCATCCCTTCTTTTTTTGAAAATATCTTTTGTGTGATGAGCACAAATACTTGTTCCTGAGTCTTGGATGTTTTCTATGTATATAAGTAATATATCTATTAAATATATCGTCGTCTAGTACCCATAACACAAGCCTTATTGAGCTTATCATGGGGCTAGTTCGATTTGTGTAAAATTGTCCCGTTATATTTATTTATTATTTATTTATTTATCTTCATGATTTTGCGTGATGAAGCCACAACGGCACATACATAAAATCCAAAAAAAATATTAATGACCTCCAGTTATGGACTATTCATAACAATCATTTTTTTTTAAATTTCTTCAATTTACAGACATTTCATTTTTACAACTTTATAATAGTATAGATGAACGGTTTGGCTCGTTTGGCTCAGCGGGCGTTGCCTGCAAAGCTGAAGGTTCTGGGTTCAAATCCTGGTAAGGGCAAATATTTGTGTGATGAGCATAAATATTTGTTTCCGAGTCTTAGATGTTTTATATGTATTTAAGTAAATATATAGTTGTCTAGTACACAAGCCTATGGGAGTAGTTCAATTTATGTAAGAATTGTCCTGTAATATTTATTTATTTATAATGTATAGATAATAAACAATGGTATCCTTTTGGTTCACAGTACAAGGTAATGATGAAGAGGAATTTACGAAACTTGTCAAGCAGGAAGTTGTGTATACCAAAGTGGAGGTGGAATGGCAAGATGGTGCGGGCTTCCATGATGTGGGTAGTGCCCCTCTAGACAATCTATATACTGGACATGAGGTGAAGGATGAACTAGTGCTGGGGCCAGAGGGCCTTCAGCCCCTTGCTATAGCCTTTACGCTTCAGGGTAAGTTGCTCTTTTTCAAATAAGTTAACATGGCGTCAAAATTTTATTCAATTCAACAGATGTAGTTCAGAGTAATTTTGAAATTAAATATGTACATCAGATGCCCACTAATTATGTTTTTTTGTAAATGAAATTTTACTTTTAGCAGCGCAGGCTTCAGATGTCAAAGAACAGCCCGCGCTGAGGGACTGTGTGGTGAAGCTTGAGCGCATCCAACACCTTGAAGCGCTGCTCAGCACCAACACATGCCGGAGTAAGGATTGGACAGCAAGCCTAAAGAAAGTTATGAAACATGTTCAATATACTACAGAGCAAGAAGAGAGCGGGCGAAGTGACACCGATAACAGCGATACCGGTGAGGGGATTGGTATTTTGTTTGATTTTTAGGGTTCCCCGTACCCTAAAACGGGACCCTGTAACTAAGACTTTGTTGTCTGTCCTTCCGTGTCTGTCACCAGGCTGTATCTCATGAACCATGCTAGTTAGTTGAAATTTTCACAGATGATGTATTTCTGTTGCCATACCCATATCAGAAATACATAATCTCTGAAAATTTCAACTGTCTAACTATCGTGGTTCATGAGATACAGCCTGGTGACAGACACGGACGGAGAGTATATTGACGACCAATTTGGCTCAGTGAGAGTAACGTTGCCTGCGAAGCTGAGGTCCTGGGTCCAAATACCGGTAAGGGCAAATATTTGTGTGATGAGCATAAATATTTGTTCCCGAGTCTTGGATGTTTTCTATGTATATAAGTAATATATCTATTAAATAGATCGTCGTCTAGTGCTCATAACACAAGCCTTATTGAGCTTACCATGGGACTAGAGTGATTTGTGTAAAATTGTCCCATAATATTTATTTATTCATTTATCTATAATAATTTCCTTTCATTAACTTTCAAATAGTCGGCATCCCTTCTTTTTTTGATAATATCTTCATTTTAGCTACTTGGGTAAAAAGTATCCTATAACCATCTGGAGATACCCAGCTACCCGTGTACCAAAAGTAGTTGAAATCCGTTCAGCTGATTTTGCGTGATGAAGCCACAACGACACATACATAAAATCCAAAAAAAAACATTTTCATTTTAATGACCTCCAGTTATGGACTATTCATAACAATCATTTTTTTTTTAAATATCTTCAATTTACAGACATTTCATTTTTACAACTTTATAATAGTATAGATGAACGGTTTGGCTCGTTTGGCTCAGCGGGCGTTGCCTGCAAAGCTGAAGGTTCTGGGTTCAAATCCTGGTAAGGGCAAATATTTGTGTGATGAGCATAAATATTTGTTTCCGAGTCTTAGATGTTTTATATGTATTTAAGTAAATATATAGTTGTCTAGTGCACAAGCCTATGGGAGTAGTTCAATTTATGTAAGAATTGTCCTGTAATATTTATTTATTTATAATGTATAGATAATAAACAATGGTATCCTTTTGGTTCACAGTACAAGGTAATGATGAAGAGGAATTTACGAAACTTGTCAAGCAGGAAGTTGTTTATACCAAAGTGGAGGTGGAGTGGCAAGATGGTGCGGGCTTCCATGATGTGGGTAGTGCCCCTCTAGACAATCTATATACTGGACATGAGGTGAAGGATGAACTAGTGCTGGGGCCAGAGGGCCTTCAGCCCCTTGCCATAGCCTTTACGCTTCAGGGTAAGTTGCTCTTTTTCAAATAAGTTAACATGGCGTCAAAATTCTATTCAATTCAACAGATGTAGTTCAGAGTAATTTTGAAATTAAATATGTACATCAGATGCCCACTAATTATGTTTTTTTGTAAATGAAATTTTACTTTTAGCAGCGCAGGCTTCAGATGTCAAAGAACAGCCCGCGCTGAGGGACTGTGTGGTGAAGCTTGAGCGCATCCAACACCTTGAAGCGCTGCTCAGCACCAACACATGCCGGAGTAAGGATTGGACAGCAAGCCTAAAGAAAGTTATGAAACATGTTCAATATACTACAGAGCAAGAAGAGAGCGGGCGAAGTGACACCGATAACAGCGATACCGGTGAGGGGATTGGTATTTTGTTTGATTTTTAGGGTTCCCCGTACCCTAAAACGGGACCCTGTAACTAAGACTTTGTTGTCTGTCCGTCCGTGTCTGTCACCAGGCTGTATCTCATGAACCATGCTAGTTAGTTGAAATTTTCACAGATGATGTATTTCTGTTGCCATACCCATATCAGAAATACATAATCTCTGAAAATTTCAACTGTCTAACTATCGTGGTTCATGAGATACAGCCTGGTGACAGACGGACGGACAGCGGAGTCTTAGTAATTAACAGGGTCCTGTTTTACCCTTTACAAGAAGCCCGAATAGTAACACAGACTGAAAATAATTGAGTCCTCTCTTCTTGATGACACATTTGGCTCAGTGGGTTGCACAATGGCCTACGAAGCTGGCGGTCCCGGGTTTGAATCCCGGCCAGGGCAAGTGTTTGTGTAATGAGCACGAATGTATGTTCCTTGATCTTGGATGTTTTCTATGTATTTAAATATTATAATTTCGCTATAAGTATATTATGTATATTGTCGCCTGGTACCCAAGTACAAGCTTTGCATAGGTTGGGGCAAAGACCATTAAATCAAGAGGACTGACTGTTGCCATACTTTGGATCGTGTTCCGACCGTAAGGAGATTTCTGGCAAAAACTAGATGGCACTTTAACAATAAACATGTAACTGTATTATTGAGTGTAAAAACATAGTATAGTAACAATTAGTTTGCAAGTAAATAAATCGTAACATTTAATAACTGTGTCACGGTTGCAAAGTGGAAGAATCGTAACAAAATATTCTTATACATAGATGGCTTTGTACATATCGGGGAACGGCTTTTTGTATGGAGATGGCCCTCTTGTTTGGTTTTTGGCTTGGGGCTAGGTCGATTTGTATAAGATTGTCACTGATATTTATTTCATTTATTTATTTATAGGATCGGACGACGACGCGCCCAAGAAAAAAAGAAATATAGCGGACTCCAGCGCTACCCCCGAGCGCGCAGAGCACAGGGTCAATCTGACCGCCATCCTGCAGTTCTCCAACGCCAGTCCGTTCCGCGACAAGACTGCCCGCGGCTTCTCCTGCCTCTACTGCCGCAAACACTTCCCCAACATCCGCGAGCTCAGAGCCCACACCGCGCCGCAGTCCGAGAAAGACAAACTCAACTCCATGCTCGACTACTCCCTCAGCAATAACCCTATCAAACTGGACATCACCGACCTCGCCTGCACCGTCTGCCACCAGCCCATGACCGATCTCAACCAACTCAAAGACCATCTTGTCTCCTTCCACGATAAGACCATCTATAAAAACATTAAAGACATCATCCTCCCCTTCCGTCTCGACGACGGCCATAACTTCACCTGCGTCATCTGTTCCGTCATTCACGTCTCCTTCAAAAACCTCTACCATCACATGAGCAGCCACTACACCAACTACTGCTGCAGTAGCTGCGGCCTCGGATATATCACTATAGCTGCTCTCCGGAAACACATCAAAACCCACGAGCGAGGGAACTTCCCTTGCGCTTACTGTCATAAAAAATACTCCTCCTTAACTAAGAAGAACAATCATGAGAAAGGTGCTCATAAAGACGGTTGGCTGCGGAACAAGTGCCCGCACTGTCCTGAGATATTTGTTAATTACTACGATCGAAGCGAGCACCTAGCAAAAGTTCATAACGAAACCCCTATTCAATATCCGTGCAACGCGTGCAATAAGGTTTACAAAAAGAAATTCGAGCTGAATCGACATATTAAACACCGGCATTTACGGCATAGGAGCTTCTGCTGCGACAAGTGTAGTGCTGAATTCTTCTCCAAACGCGGTCTGGATAGTCATATGAGGAAACACTCCGTTGGAGGAGTGCACAATGACGTATTAGCAAGTACTTTCTCCAAAGCCAGCACTCTGAAAGACCATGTGCGGAAACACGAAACCGGGAAGAAAACGCCCTTATACACATTCGAATGTGAAATCTGCAAAAAGACGTTTGTACAGGAACGTAGTTTAAAAACCCATATGCGTTTACATCTGGACTATTTAAAAGGCGATGGAAAACATCTCAGAGATGAAAGACCCGTTGATCACATGTCGAAGCCTTCTGGAGGAGAGGTGCCAACCTGCAGCATATGTTCAAAAACTTTCACCAGAGCCAGGACTCTGAAAGACCATATGAGAACTCACGATGATAGGAGATTTCAATGTGAGGTGTGCCAAAGGACATTTGTTCAGAAACGTAGCCTCAAGAACCATATGAGGTTACATCTGGACCATTTAAAAGATGATGGGAAACATCTCAGAGATGAAAGACCCGTTGATCACATGTCGAAGCCTTCTGGAGGAGAGGTGCCAACCTGCAGCATATGTTCAAAAACTTTCACCAGAGCCAGGACTCTGAAAGACCATATGAGAACTCACGATGATAGGAGATTTCAATGTGAGGTGTGCCAAAGGACATTTGTTCAGAAACGTAGCCTCAAGAACCATATGAGGTTACATCTGGACCATTTAGAAGATGATGGGAAACATCTCAGAGATGAAAGACCCGTTGATCACATGTCGAAGCCTTCTGGAGGAGAGGTGCCAACCTGCAGCATATGTGCAAAAACTTTCACCAGAGCCAGGACTCTGAAAGACCATATGAGAACTCACGATGATAGGAAATTTCAATGTGAGGTGTGCCAAAGGACATTTGTTCAGAAACGTAGCCTCAGGAACCATATGAGTTCGCATCAGGACTATTTAGAAGACAATGTGAAACATCTCATAGATGACAAGACCTTGAATGTAATAGCCGCTGAGAATGAGAAAGCGGAAGAGGAAATAAGAGAACAGTGTACATAGGGACTGAATAACGGTATTCCTTCCATACGATATAAACGGTATTAGATTCGGGTATCTTGATCGTTATTCTTCTCGTGTTCTCATCAAATTGACATCATATGGCATCCAGAGTAGAGTAATGCTCATCAACAGCCTCGTTGTGGCTGGCAAGCAAGTTGTGATGTTGTGAAGGCCTCAATTGGCAAAATGCTGCAGTCTCAAAGTATGGCTACAGTACAACCACAAATATAAGTTACAACGATGTACCTGCGCAGAAAGCATTTTTTGAAAACATATTAACCAATTATAAGGCAGCGCGTTTGCGCGGGTAAAATCTTCATTCCCATTGGCCAAAATTATGCGCGCGACGTCGGCGGCCGCCATTTTGTCTGGCGCCGCGTCAGTCGCCATGAGCGAGAGCACGAGTTCACCTGTCATTGCATATGTACCGTACGTATAGTGTACCAAGGTCTTTATTGCAATGGTCACACGTTCGGTTTCATTCGGTACTTGTTAGCACTCGTCGGCGTGACCGAAGACTGCCGATGTTACTTATATTCGTGGTACTACAGTACTGCGCTTAGCATTTAAACATAAATAAGATAGAGGGCGCTCTTAGTGCTAACTACGTTGTGTTCGAAAATTTCAAGCCAAATACGTAAAGTTGCGATAGCTCAGTTGGTCCGAGCACTTCTGCGCGAAGAGGTCCCAGGTCCAAATCCTGCTTGCAATTTAGTAGGTCGCATTGATTTTTACCTTTACAATCGAACTCTGTGTATATTAAAAAAAATATTTTTTGTGATTATTGATATTGTAAATTTTTAGATTGTGTGATGACGAACCTTATTGGGATATAGGTACCTAACAGTGGCGTATAAGCCGATTCCCATCGGATTGCCCAAGAAAGGGCTTATTATTGGGGGGCTTATATTGACATTGCAATAATTATTTATACTCTTACTTTGATTAATTAATTTCCATTGTTATTTTTAATGTTCGAATTTTGTGATGACGATCCTTATCGGGTGATTAAAATTTGATTTTCTCTTGTTATTTTTACCTATGTTGACATTATATATCTTATTACACAAAAGCTGCCTGCGGCTTCGCATGTTACATATACCTACTGTAGGCAGAGTGCTGACCAGGCAAGCATTGCACACGGCACCAATTTCAACACGAAGAAGGAAATGCTGATGCAGCGGCACGTGGAGCAGCCCGGCCCCGGCGGCGCCAGCGAGGACGCGGCGACGCCACTTCGTTTCTAACATCGATCGAGTCAACTCATTTTAATTATTATTTTAATTGTAACATTTCCTTAAATAAATTGTTGTAAGTAATTTCGGTTTTTTTTGAGCTATCCGGCTGCAGCTTCCATAATTCGCACTAAGGAAGAAAATCTTTTCCCTTTACTGGACAGACCATTTTTGAAGAACTCCCTTATAGCCCTTCACACGACTAAGATACCAAAATATATATTTCTGCAGCCATCATGCTCGTTAAGAGGACGTTTTTACAATATACAGGGTGTTTGTGAAACATGGGTATAACCACCATCATAGCGTTAGAGTTGTTGCATAGTACGTCAGAGGAAAATTATGATGCCGGATTTGATTTGCGTGTTGCTTTATCAGCAAAACTAAAATCCATCTGGACTCAACTTGACTTACTTGACTTAATGTCCTATGTCCCCTGGATGTGGCAGAGGGCGCCCACAGTACGTCGCCATCCCGAACGGTCTTGAGCTTCGCGTTTTACTTCGCTGCAGGTCATTCCTATCGCCGTCGCTTTTGCAGTGATCGTCCACCGCCAGGATTGCTTAGGGCGACCACATTTCCGCTTTCCTTGGGGATTCCAGTCTAGGGTTTGCCTCGGTATGTGATCAGGGTCCCTTCGGAGCGTGTGGCTGATCCAGTTCCACTTGCGGTGTTTGGTCTGCTGGTCGATCGAGGTCTCACCACAGCGTTCCCACAGATCTACGTTGGAGATTTTCTCGGGCCAGAATACACTGAAAATGCGGCGAAGACAGCGGTTGACGAAGACTTGGAGCCGGCACGAGATGTCTTTAGTGACATTTCACGTCTCACATCCGAACAGCAACGCAGTTTTCACGTTGGACCGGAATATTTTGAGCTTAACTCTGTCAGTCAGTTTCCGCGATTGGCATACAGGACGGAGCTGTGCGAAGGTTGCCTGCGGGCCTGATTTATTTATTTATATATTTAAACTTTATAGCACAATACAAACTGTTACAAATGGCGGACTTAATGCCTTAAGGCATTCTCTACCAGTCAACCATAGGGCCAAACAGAAACTAGTAGTTAGTGCAGGATCATTAATGTTGAGAATACAAAAAAAAAGTAAAGAAAAGAGACAAATTAACAAGTCATATATGTATAAATATTTATATACATACACACATATTATATTAAAATACAAATAGATAAATACAATACGATTATAAAATATATATGTACCCTTACACCTGCAAAACATCACACAGACAATCAATCTTGAGATTTATTGAAGAGATGATTGCGCAACATGCGCTTGAAAGAGAAATTGCTCTGAGCTTGCCTTATAGAGAGAGGAAGATCATTCCATACACGAATTGCTTGAACAGAGAAGGATTTGGACATAAAACTAGTGCTGTGAGAAGGAAGAGAGAGTTTGAGACTGCGAGCAGAGCGCAGCTTACACCCAGGACGGGCAGTTACAAATGTAAACATAGATTTAAGATAATCCGGTGTGGTTGGATTAAATAATATGTTGAAAAGGGTACAAAGAATTTTTAAGGACCTGCGTTCGCGAATGGGAAGCCATTTTAACTGACGGCGATACTCAGATACGTGGTCATATTTCCGAAGGTTGAAAATAAATCGAATGCAGTTGTTGATTAGCCGATCCAGCATGCTCAGAGACTCCTGGGTAATATTGGAGTAGCACATATCAGCATAATCAACTATGGGCAACAGCAATGTTTGAACAAGGACAGTTTTTGTCGCCTTTATCACGCGATAAATGATATGATAACGCGCCTGTCACTCTCGCACCCACATAAGTGTTAGAAGGTGACGGCAGCTATGTCACTTATTTATCGCGTGACAAACGCAACCATCATAGGCCCGCTGTACTCAAGAGCACATAGTAAAGGAGAGAACGCGGAGAATTCAACTTATACAATGACCTGCCTTTTAAACAATTCAGTTAGTATTTTAGAATATCAAGAACAATGTTTAATGAACTTCACAATCTGATCAATCTCGTTTTTGAAAGGAGAGTTTGTCCACCGTCCGGCTCCATCTTCAGACCCTGGATATCATATAAAACCGCAGTGTTCTTGTTTACTTTAGGAGTTCATATCCTCAACGTCACCGTCCAACTTCGGACTCCCATCATCAGACCAGCTCCTTGGTACCATATTGTTGCGTTGTCATCGAAATTAAATGAATTTGAGCCCAATCGCACCTCAAAAATATAACACCTGTAGTTGCGCCACAATATACTCAAATATATCGTAAGATATCTTAATATATCGAGCTATTAGATATCTTACAGTAAGGTATTTTAAGATACCCAGCTATAATATATATTATCGCTGCGTGTGCGGACTCAGTCAAATAGTAGGCAAAATATATCGTAAGATATCTTAATATATATTATCGCTCCGTGAGTGACGGGCTTAAAAGAAAAGCATAACATTCCACAGGTAAACTCAATTTATTGTATGAAACATACATTAAACGGCGTAGGCGGCGTAAATTATAATATAATTTGAATGCCTTCACTTATGGAATCAAACTATATCACTCATCTTCATAAAAAGCAAGTAGAAAATGAAAAAAATCCTTGAATATGTGCGACAGTTAAACTTACTGTGTACATCTTTTTTGAAAAACGCCCATATACCGTTTTTGAGTGATTTCCGAAAAACTGCGCTTCTCAACAAAGACGTAAGTACCGTGGAGATACGCTCTTTTGCTAGTGCACTTTTTCACATGTAGTGCCTTTGTTCGTATGAACGGCTGCGGAACCCTACACTAAGCATGGTCCAACATGCTCTTGGCTGGTTTTTAGGGTTCCGTACCCATAGGCTAAAACGGGACCCTATTACTAAGACTCCGCTGTCAGTCCGTCTGTCTGTACGTCTGTCACCAGGCTGTATCTCATGAACCGTGATAGCTAGGCAGTCGAAATTGACACAGATGATGTATTTCTCTTGCCGCTATAACAAAACATACTAAAAACAGTATAATTTTATGTCCGTCTGTCTATGCCATTAACCAATATAAAATGATCGGACATAGCGTACATTTTGCTTAGGAGTAGGGCTCTGCTAACACTGGATTTTCATAGATACGGTCGCTTGTAGCGTATATTTTGTACGGAACCCTCGGTGCACGAGTCCGACTCGCACTTAGCCGGGTTTTCGTTTATTTCAGACTTTCTCTTGCTGCAATCGTAAATTTTCTCTATATAGGTTCGATCCGTCTTTTATATTATTTTTCCCTCTTGCAAGTGATACAGGATTTTGGTTTATATTATCCTGTGCTACATTCACAGGCAGCTGATCATTAGGCAGCATCAAGCTTGGAGGAGTGCCTTCAAGAACACAATCTATAGATATTATAAGCTTTTCTGGCTACGTCTTAAATTCTGCTTCCGAAGTCTCCATATTGCTCGTGCATTGTGTTTTTCTTGAGGAGAAAACTCATGGACAAGTCTCTTTTTAGCGTGATAAAACGCCCGCTGTTTTGTTTTATATCCTTCATACTTTCCGGGGTCAAGTTTAAGTTTTTGTCTATACCGTTTCTGTCGTTCTGCCGGTGTGAGAGGCGTGTTAACTGCAACAAACATGTGAGTTTTCAGTAAAAGTTGCTACTTCTAAAAAGTACAGGGAGGGGAGGGTTAATAATTTGTGCGCTAGAATCGTCCTAATAATTACAATGCGATTACGAGATTATCGCGCGAGTAAGGCACTAGTCCCACCGCCGGCGAAAAAGCGAGCAACTATCGACTATTTTCTCGCCCAACTCGCTCAAGAAACGCACAATAGATATCGACTCCGTGTCAATAAAAGAGATACATATATGAGAGAGTTCTCGCCGGCAGTGTGAACAGCCAGCGATGAACTATTAATATATGTGTCTCTTTTACTAACACAGTATCTATATATTTTTTGTTCGTTTCTTGGGCGAGAAAATCGCCGATAGCTAATCACTTCCTCGCCCTTGAAGCACCAGTGACAAGCGATGCGACCGCGATAGGACGCGAATACGCGATCATCGCGCGAATTGAAGACGCGAGAGCGACCGCGGAGTCAGCATCGCAGTTTGGCATCGGCACGTACACCTACAGCATCGGTCAGCTAGAGACACGGAGAAGAGAGACGGTCAATTTTTACTGTCGGGAAATATTCTCCCCTGCCAGTGCTCACCCTCCCCGCACCCCGACGGCGCGCCACGATGATCGCGCCGAATATCAATAGGGGATATGCATGAATTTTAATTGTTGCTATATTAAAAGCTCATTCCTGTAACAAACAGTAGACAAAAATATTTTTTGAATAACTATAAAAATAACCAAGATATAAGCCATTCAACATTTCATTCTATCTCATTCTAGCAAAACGGAATTTAATATGAAGTTTATATGGCCGGAGTGCACTATGACGTAACAGTGCATGTCGAACCTCTCTGTCTATATCTTGCGTATTTCTTGGCCGATTTAAGTTTTAATTTCACATTATGAAATAGTTGTTACGGTATTTTGATATTTTATTAAGAAAAGCGATAAAGAAATAGCATGCATATACCCTATTAGGTCATCTATTCGAGTTCAATATGTTTGATCGCGCGTTCGTGCGAAATGAGTTCGCGCGAACAGATTTTTAACACGCTTTTATTAGGTCGATCTGTATGTAACTAACTATGTAATGGAATCTAAGGTAACTAATTTAACCATCTTCCAAGGATCGTAGCGTCATAAAAATTGGCAGCTGTATGTAGTTCTGATGACAATACAATAATATGGTACTGTCGAACTGATCTGATGATGGAGCCGGAAGATATGAACTGGAACTTCATGATGGAACATCGTATCATAGCTGTGTTTGGATTTGTTAGAAAAGTCTTGTTCAGCGTGTTTTTCTATTGTTTTTTAAACTATTAATTTATTAAACATTTGAGTCGCGCGACCGCGGCGTGTGCGTCGTGCCCATGCCGATGTTTGAGTTTATTTTAAGGTTTTCTATCGTTCGTTGATGATATCTCACTGTGATGTCACGATACCGATCGCCGACGGTCGTATGATGCCGCGTGCCGAGTCGCCGCGTCAGCGCTAGAGTAATATAATATCCTATCGAGTGATGTTTCGTGTCCAATTATATAATATGTAAAATATATAACGTGTAAAAATGGCCAGGCTTACGCATGGGATGTCACGAATATTCGCATTCGCATATGCGAATGATTCGTATCATTTGAAACATTCGCATCGACATACGCATTCGCATCAAACGATGCGAATTATTGGCGAATGCGAATGTGTGCAGGTCGTGACAAGTTTCGCCCGCCCTGAGGGCCTACTACGAAACCCGAAAAACGAAGTTCGTAACGTGCTGTCCCTCTCGCTCTCATGTTACACTGTATTTGACTGAGCGGGATGGCGCCACACGAACTTCGTTTTTCGAAATTCGGAGTAGCCCCACTGGCTGCCCGCTGCCGACTCGCGCATGCGCAGAGCGCGCTAGCTGCATGACGTGATTCATTTTAACCAATAGGGAGGGAGCATTTCTAGTTTTCACTAAGTTGGTTTACTGTGATTGTTGTGTTGCGTAATTCATACTATTCCATACTAATATTATAAATGCGAAAGTGTGTCTGTCTGTCTCTCTGTCTGTTACTTCTTCACGCTTAAACCGCTGAACCGATTTGGATGAAATTTGGTATGGAGATAATTTGAGTCCTGGGGAAGGACATAGGCTACTTTTCATCCCGGAAAAATACCCTCATCCGCGATAAACGAATTTAAGGCGGACGAAGTCGCGGGCAGAGCTATTGACATTATATGGTACAGTACAGTTACAGACTGTAACCTATGAGATCTATTTTTTTTCTCTCTACTGCCATATTATGTTAAATACAAATTAGAGAAATAAAAAACTGACTGATTTACCGAGTTTTTTTAATGGGTTTCAAAAACATTCGCATTCGCATTCGTGCATTCGCATCCTTAATATTCGCATTCGCATTCGCGAATGTGACGAAGACGTCATTAGTGACATCCCTATTACGCACACATAAATCTGATAATATTGCAATAACACACTCATAAATGCTTTTAGACGCTTTTATTTAGTAATTGGTGCAAAATCTCATAATGCATGACGGCATTTTTGTTTATTTGACGCATAATCCAATATATAACAAAGTACTCTGTGCGCGAGACTGAGTTAAGGTTTTGCCAATTGGCGTAGTTTTGTTGTGCCATTTTCGGAGCCCGTATAACCTATCTACCTCTATTTATGTTATATCATTGTTGGTGTGATGCTTGTTGCTTCCGAGTGTTAGTGATATTGATATGGCATCACGCACTCGAGTAATATTTCATTTTACGACACGTTTGGCTCAGTGAGTTGCACAACAGCCTACGAAGTAATACGAAGCTGGCGGTCCCGGGTTCGAATCCCGGCCAGGGCAAGGGTTTTGTGTGATGAGAATGAATGTTTGTTCTAGGGTTTTGGATATTTTGTACGCATTTAAGGACTAGAAGACGCCCGCAACTTCGTTCGCGGAGGAGAAAAAGTCAAAACCCCTCTTTTTTTTCTTCAGAGTAGTCGGGTGAAAAGTATCCTATAACTTTATATAGAAGCTCAGCTACCCGTGTACCAAAAATAGTTGAAATCCGTTTAGCCGTTTTGGCGTGATAAAGCCACGACACATAAAAAAAAAAACAATTAGAGACCATTTCAATAAAACAATTTAAACGGATTATATCGCGTATATTATCCCATTTTGAGTTCCCGACGTTTCGGAAGCTTTTCAGCTTTCGTGTTCACGGGGTCGACTGAGAAAAGATATATTTACTTCTGTCAAAGTGACAATTTATGCAAACTACTCACTTTGAGAAAACAAATAAAGGTACATGCCAGATGGGTCTAATCTGTAAAGACAGTTACACATGTGCCAGAAGGGCCTAATTATTTCATTTTAATAATAAACTACCAGCAGCTATTCACAAAATTCTGAGACCAACAAATAGTCCGTATTACTATTTTTATTTTTGGAAATATCTTCAATGTAAGGAATACACGAAACTTAAGAGAAACATTGTAAATGTGATACTGCAAACTGACATGTGTCAATGGAAATAGTTGGGCCAATGGGGAATGGATGAAAATTGTCAAACATGTGTGTACCGTATAAGGCGGGCACACAGGCCCACCAACATCTTTGCATCTTTTTATTTTTTCCAAACCACAGAAAAATCGGTATTTTTTTTCTGACAATAAGGAGGCTTATTGCTACCAATACACAAAATTTCAAGATTTTTGAAAATTTTCATCCATTCCCCATTGCATACATCTTCTTTTCCAACGAAATTAATTATGTTCCCTTACCACACCTGACCTTACAGACATTTTATTTGATTGCGTCTCGTGACGCCTAGAGACCTTATACATCTCTGAGAAAAGTTAGTTTATATTTTATACTAGCTTCTGCCCGTGACTTTGTCCGCCTTAAATTCCTTTATCGTGGATAAAAGTATTTTTCCGGGATAAAAAGTAGCCTCTGTCCTTCCCCGCGACTCAAACTATCTCCATATCAAATTTCATCAAATCGGTTCAGCGGTTTAAGCGTGAAGAGGTAACAGACAGACAGATTACTACTGTACCTCGTCACGCCGCACTCAACGACATCCTGAGAAGGGCACTTGTCAGCGCCAACGTCCCGGCGGTCCTGGAACCACAGATCATCCGGGATGATGGGAAACGCCCCGACGGGATGTCCTTGATCCCGTGGAGAATGGGCCGAGCGCTGGCTTGGGACGCCACCTGTGCCGACACGCTAGCGGCTTCCTACCTTCCAGCGACTAGCAAAAGAGCTGGTGCGGCGGCGGACGCCCGTGAAAATTCGAAGGTGGGCAAATACAGTTGTCTCGGCGCCCAATACGAGTTTGTGGCGTTTGGCGTCGAGACGCTCGGCCCGTGGGGCCAGGGAGCACGCCGGCTGGTGAAGTGCCTCAGCACAGCGCCAGCAGCGACAGGCGCCCCACGAGCAGCTCTCGCGCAACGATTAGCAATTGCTATTCAGCGCGGGAATGCTGCCTGTGTCTTGGGTACCCTACCTCGGGGTCCCGACCTTTCTGTGCATTTTTAATTTATAGGTTAGTTTTAAATTTAATTTTAAGTTTTTGTTTATATTATTTAGCTATTATTTAATTTCATGGTTTTGTATTTAGCTTTTACATAAAAGGCAATTAAATAAAATTAACTGTACCTAACATTGATCTGGGGAATTTGTACATCTCTGCGTGTACCAATTAGTTATAACACAATTGTAAATGTTTTAAGTATAAGTAAGACAATATTGTAACAGTTAAGAATTATTTTGAAAAGATGACTGACTGTTGAGTTTGCTTCAGCTTTCGTCTCGACAGTGGTCTCCTCTTGGGGAACGCCGTAGAGTCAGACTTGTGAAAGTGCCCGTGCGGCCTACTTACAGACTATTTGAATTTTTACAACCTTATAATAGTATAGATTATCGTCGTACCTTGGAGGGGGCTTTTACCCAAAAATATTCTTTAATTAATTAAAGAGTACTCAATACTAATTATATTGTTAAAATAATATCAAATCAATTGTTATTTAAATATATGTTTAATATTGTATATTTTTATTATAGATTATAGTCATATTATTATAATTAGTGTGAGTGGATGAGGATGAGGACATAGGAGAAACTATAAGTGCAGTTCATACGCATTTATTTCTAAATACTACATTGAAAATAATGAAACAGTATACAGATACAGTAAACTCGGATACATTACCACTACTCCCGATAAATACAAATCTTCAGTTTTACATTCGACATTGACTTATAAAGCTCTAAGCGAACGGTTATTCACCATAGATTCCGCTCACACGGGGGAACCGCCCTCGAACCGGTAAATGGATTTCGCTCCCTGTTTTGCGCTCCGAGATATTAACCGGTTAGAGCGATGTCCTTGCGAGCGTAATCTTTATTATTTATTACACCGTGGCATGGCATGACTGCGTATCGCGCTGCTTGGACGCTCACTGTCGGCGAGGCGATCACGCCCCACTTGTCCGATCTAAGTGTGTGATACGCGTAGCATAGCAACATGGATTTCGAGCGATCGGATCGGCGCAACGTCCAAACGCGTGATCGTGACACGCGATCATGCCACGGGACGAAAATCTGATCGGGCCAATGATACAAATGTGGACGCAACTTTAGTGTGCCCAGTTACTTGTCACATACGCTGTTTTAGAACCAAAACACAGGGGGGCTCGTGGGGCCGAGTCTCCTGCATTAAAACAAAACCAGCACCAATATAAGCACTTACATAAACCTAATGACACTATAGGAACCAAGACACATGGGAGTTCGTGGGCGGAGTCCGTCCCCCCCCCCCACACATAAAATAATATTTAATGCAATCGTTATATAATGTATGCTTTTTTAGGTCACGAAGCTTCAAAAGCTTATATATAACTATTGTATACCATACTTAATCACGAATACCCCATAACTTACAAAAATAAAACACAGCTAAAAAATATTGTAAAAACACTGCGATTTTTTTTAAATTCATTACAGTTCTGCGCGGCGTTGTATAATATTTCATTATGATACAGTGGCATATAATATTAACCATAGAGTATAGAGTGATGTTCCAATCTCTCACAAACTAGGAGGTGCCTGCAACTTCGTCCGCGTAGGAGAAAAAGTCCTAACACCTCTTTTTTCGTTAAGCGTAATCGGGTATAAAGTATCCTATAAACATCTGTAGATACCCAGCTACCCAAGTACCAAAGCTAGTTGAAATCCGTTTAGCCGATTTGGCGTAATGAAGCCACGACACATACGGACATACAAAAAATCCAAAATAAATATTTTTCAATTCTGTGACCTCCAAAAGTCCGTCACAATCTTTTTTTAATATTCTCTACTTACAGACATTTCATTTTTACAACAGTATAGAATTATACAGCCGTTCATATAAAAAAATGCACTAATAAATAAATAAATATTTCATTGTGAAGTGTAACCCCCCTTTGTAAAGGGCTAGTAACACCTCTAGAAGCCTTTGTTTTAATGTGATCCTTCTTGCCTTAAATATAAAATTGTCCCTTGTGTGACAAAAGTGTTTGCATTTAGTAGCATCCACTTTAAAGGAAAATATTATAGTTCTAGTTAACAATGAAGACAATGGCCTTGCTTTGTTCTCAGGGATGCTTTTTGTATGTATGTATGTATTCACGTGTATAAATCTCTATGTATATGACCCTTTTTAATTAACCCCCGACAAAAAAGAGGGGTATTATAAGCTTAACGTGTCTGTGTATCTGTCTGTGGCATCGTAGCGCGCATACGGACGGACCGATTTGATTGCGGTTATTTTTGTGTCTTAGATAATTTCATCCCGAGTGTTCTTAGCTTTGTTTGATGAAAATCGGAGCACTCGTCTCCAAGATATTCAGCTTTTAGTGGAACAAGTGACCGGATCTCAGCCAATATTGAAGCTAGGAACTCCAAATTTTGTTGTTATGTTCATTTGTGTCGGGGGTTTTAATTTTTTTTATTTTCTATAGTTCTTATATATGTTTATTATATTTTTAATTTTTATTCTTATCTCACCACATACTCATTTCTGGCTATTTAATTGTTATATCCCTTACCCAAAGGTTGTCTCGAAGAGATCATTCTTGTAGCGATAAGATCGCCTAATGTTTACCGTAGTTTGTGTTAAGGCTGACGTACTGTTTCTCTTGTTGGTGTGCAATAAAGAATTATTGTATTGTATACAGATCACGGCAAACTTCTTGAACAAAAATGGCAGACCTGCGCATGCACATTTGTACGTGCAGTTTGTACGTGCGGGTTACTACTTGGGTGTTGTTTCAAGGATACACAATAAACTGTTTTCACTATATATTTGAGATTAAAAAATATTCCTCCTCTTAAAAAATAATGAAACTCACAACTAAAAAAAAAATCTTACACTAAGTACACTGTAACACTAGTATACAGGCTGCACTGATCAATAATACCACCACTCCTGCGACTATGAGTAAGTCAGTTACTGCGCAGCCAAGGTTATGCTCAAGAAGTTTGCCGGCAATGTACTAGTAATTGTAGTAGGCTAAGGACATGAAAGGAGGGCAATCTCATATTGGAAAACACGAAGTGTCATAAGTAAATAATAGTTCCAAATCCGTCCATATTGGGGCTTGAGTAGCAAGATAGTATGAAATTAATTTAGCCGTTGGTTCTCAGTTCCGGTCATGTCAACAACTAATTTCAAAACATTTCTATCGAATTCCCATTCAATCCTTCGTTCTTACAATCGTGTTCAAAGTGATTTTCCTTGCATCGCGCATTTCTTTAGCATTATTATATTTGTGTCCCGATCCGTCCGCCGAAGGGAATTTGACTCAACTTTTATTTTAACCGCGTGAACTGGTTCAAAATTTACTCGCCTTTCCAATGCCTCGGAACAAACGCTTATTCCGTGTAACTAGGTGTAAGAACTGAAAATATAAAATGTATAACCCCTAAACTCTCCACACACACTTTGCACTTTCACTCGATTTTATTAATATTTAAGTTCCGGCCGGAGATTAGCGAACCACAAATTTCGCCATGTTTTTCTGCCACCGTCCGCGAGGTGGCGCCGTCCACTCGATCCCTTCCCAAAACCCCAGTGGGAGAGAGATAGATATATACAAAATACAATATGAAGGTGTGAGATGCATGTTTGTGTAGTGCCGCGTATTAAATTTTATACAACTACAAATTATTGGCATTAAATATGAAACAATGTTAATTCATTTTACAATAGCGAAATGACTTTCAACGTCTGTTGTCAGACACATTCTTGCCAGTGAAATAAATTCACACACTTGCCACAGTGGCGCCACCAATTTAATCTCTTGACGGAAACTTTGGATATACAAAGATTGTCCTCCTTACACTTCAATTCTCCAATAAATAAATAATACAGGACAAATTTACACAAATCGAACTAACTCAATGAGGCTTGTGTTATGAGGACTATATTTACTTATTTACATAAAAAACATCAGACTCAGGAACAAATATTTATGCTCATCACACAAATATTTGCCCTTACCGGGATTTGAACCCAGGACCTTTAGTTTCGCAGGCAACGTTGCTCCCGCAGAGCTCAACCGGTCGTCAAATTTCAACTATTGGATATTTATCCTTACTTGACCTAAATAGTAAACGACATTGTAAACTAAAAGTACACCGTTTTTGTCTTAAACTCCCATTTTCTCGTAATTAAAGTAACAGGAGTTAATATTTTTAGTTCCACATTTCCAATTTAATATATTAATTTTATTTCCTTGCGAGAAAACAGCTGGTATTGGCATTAAATGCATAGTTTTAGGTTAGAATGTTGTTCACTATTTAGGACAAGTAAGGATGAATAGAGTATACACGGTGCCCGCGAGGAATAGAAAACATTTTAACCACGCATTCCTGAGGCCATTAGGAGTAAAAAATGTTATATGAACCGAGTCAAATAAAAAGGGGGGGGGGGGCTTTATTTTTTTTTATTTGACCATCAAACTAAGTAGCGGCTTACACAAGACACCTATTCTCCAAATTTCATCAATGTACATCTTGTAGTTTTTGAGTAAAATGCCTGTGACACACGGACGGACATGACGAAACTATAAGGGTTCCGTTTTTGCCATTTTGGCTACGGAACCCTAAAAACTAATTTATAGAGGCGCAACTTCACATTTAAAGAGCCACATGTGGCTCGCGAGCCGCAGTTTGCCGACCCCTGACCCAAGGAATGCGTGGCTAAAATATTTTGCATTCCTCGCAGGCACCGTGTATACAAATGAGTGGTATACACAAGAGGTTATAGGCCCAGGACGCATCCGGTCCCGACGGCCATTCCTCAGGCACTAAACCTGGTCTCCTCTTGACTATGAAGCAGCTTATGCTCCTTTAAATAATCCGACCGTTTGTACCTCCTATCGCATATATCACACACGTAAGGTTTATCCTCCGTGTGTACATTCTTATGCGTTATCAAAGTGCTTAAAGCTGTGAAAGTCTTAGTACAAACGTCACAGGAATAAGGTTTAAAGCCAGAGTGAATTCTTTCATGGGTCTTCAAATTGCCCAGTTGAGTGAATTTCTTTTCGCAAACTTTGCAGGAGAACCGTTTGTCTCCGGTGTGAATTAATAAATGCGTCTTTAAGTTGCCATGTCGGGTAAACGAGTGCTGGCAAACGTCACATTGGAAAGGTTTAGCTCCCGTGTGAGTTTTTTTGTGTATATTTAGATTTTTTATCGTCTTGAAGTTCTTTGGGCAAGTTTCGCATGTGTACAATTTTTCGCCTGTGTCGAGGATTATGTATTTGGCCGAACATATTCTAATCCTCTTTTTTGTTTTGTGCGTTTCCTGCGCGTGCGGTGCGCTGCGTGTGCGGTTTTTCGGCGTGGCTGGAACAACATACACGTGTTCGTTTAGTGTCATTGAATTGTTATATTGTAAGTTAGCTTAATTTAAATTATTCATGTACGAATTCAATATTTAAGTATTTTATATTTTAATGATAATCTATTTTGCTATTGTTTTATTTACATTCTTAGTTTTGTTTACATTTTGACAATCCATTTTAGTAAGTAAGTGATTTATTTTCTCAAGATAGGGTACATTTTTGATCTTAGTAGTATTTTATGAATTCCTGCTATCTATCTTGTCACGCAGTGACAATGCAAAAATAATAATTATACATTTACATTCATAAATTAAAAACACACAAATAATAGTTTACTGGACAATAATAAATTACAATACAGAAATATTAACATTTATATGCATTATAACATTTTTTTATAAGATATTGCTGTGCTCAACAGGGCTCTGTTTTGAACAATACCTAAATATAAGATCTTTAATGTAAAACAAATTTAATTTAATAATAATGATGAAATAATGATCTTTATTCTGTAAGTAGGCCGCAAGGGCACTTTTACAAGTCTGACTCTACGGCGTTTCCCAAGAGGAGACCACTGAAGAGAAGAAAGCCGAAACAAACTCAACAGTCAGTCAAAATTTTCGAAATAATTCTATATCTATTACAATATTTGTACTTAGCCTATCCGAAATATATGTTTTGAGTATAAACTCAATGCGTAGTTATCTAAGAAAACATATCAAAACTTTTAAAGGAAAAAAATATGGAATATAAAAAGCAAAATAAGGAATTTTTATTTAAAACAAGTTACGTACGTTTGATATGCCACCTTATAAGAACCGTGTCCCGGTAAAAGTAAATTATTTGGTTTCTGCTTTGGGCCGAGCACTTTTTAATTAACTTGGCAATTTTGTGTTGCCTTTTTTTAGGGCTCATCCAGAAATCACGCCTCCCTAATAATAAATAAATCGTAACATTTAATAACTGTGTCACGCTTGCAAAGTTGAATAATTGTAAAAAATACTTCTTATACATAGATGGCGTTGTACATATCGGGGAACGGCTTTTTGTATGGAGATTGTCAGTCCTCTTGTTTGAATGGTCCTTGGATTTAGTTTTAACGATTATTTAACACAACTAGTGCCGTAAAGTAACTTGTCAAGGCTATAACTGTCTTTACACTTTAGGCCCATCTGGCATGTATGTCAACTTTATTTGTTTTTTCAAAGTGGCTATTTTGCACAAATCGTAACTTTGACAGAGAAAGATATACTTTTTCTCAGTCTACCCCGTGAACAGGGAAGCTGTGAAGCTTCAGAAACGTCAGTAGCTCAAATGAAATAATATACGCGACGTAATCCGTTTAAATTGTTTTATTTAAATAAATGAAAAATAATCGCGGAAATATAAAGGAACTAGAAGGTGCCAGCAACTTCGTTCGCGGAAGAGAAAAAGCCACTACCTTCTTTTTACTTCAGCTTAGTCGGGTACAAAAGTAATCTATAACCATTCGTGGATACCCAGCTACCCGTGTAGCAAAAATACTTGAAATCCGTTCAGCCGATTTATCGTGGTGAGGCCACAACGACACATATAAACACACAAACATACAAAACATCAAAAAAAAAAACATCCAAATTTTCACGACAAAAAGTCCGTTTTAATCATATTTTTTTTATATCTTCAATGTACAAACATTGAATTATTACAACTTTATATTAGTATAGATATCTATGAAGATGAAACGATGAAGTTATTTTCAACAAAAAAGATTGTAATAGACTATTTGAAGATTACTGAATCGAAAAATTGTTTTTTCGGATTTTTGGCATGTTTGTACGTGTCGTTGCGGCTTCATCACGCGAAATCGGCTAGACGGATGTCGTCAATTTTTGGTACACGGGTATCTGGGTATCCACAGATGGTTATACGATACTTTTTACCCGACTACGCTGTAGACAAAAAGTTATGATTTTTTCAGCTCCGCGAACGAAGTTGCGGGCGTCTTCTAGTATATTTTAAGATCATGAATGACCTGACATATGTATGTGCATAAATATATTGAATGAATACTTGAGAATAATATTAGTACGAGACTTACGGTCCGTGGAAGGGGCGACTCGCTGCAGCTTCACCGAGCACTCTCGCACAGGACTGAGAGCATTCTTCTTGGGCGGGAGTCGGCTTGACTTTTCTGAAACAAAATACGAGTACTTACAGACCGGGTTTCAATGAAATAATGATTGTTATTCTGTAAATTATACTCTGATTTTTAATTCAAGACCAAAATCACTGCATACTGGTTTAAGTGTCAGTATTTTTATCAATAAAACTAACCCTAATATTACTAGTTGCACGATTTCTCATTCACGTTTTTATGAAATAATGTCACAGACTAATAAGAGATACTACGTATCAGACTGCCAACTCAGAAACAAATATTATTTGCACTAGGCAACTATATTTAATCTGTACGATTAGTGTTGACTGACGTTTATTTTTTTTCTATTCGAGATTGCTATATGGCAAGGGATCGTAACGTATTCAGCCAAAGCGGTCTTCATTGAATGAGGTCTAATATTTAGAATGAATAATTCCCGGCACGTAAATGGAACATGTAACTTCAGTAATTGTATATATTGTGATCAAATTCTATGCTGAGAATTATACCTCAGTGGCGAAAAAAATTAAAAACACAGGATTTGTTAAGATTTATTTTTCATATTCTTTTTAAATTTTCACCAATTCATAATTGTAAATCGGACAGTCAGAGCAATGAAAATACTGAAAATAGTTTTGTGCTTGGCGCAGTCGAAGAAACAAAGTGAATTCTTGGACATAATGTTTGCTAGTTCTGCGGGCGATGATTTTACAAGATCATCACGATTTAAACTTCACTTCACTTCAACCACTTAATAAGTATTTTCTCAGAGCACGGGAAATGGTGTAAAAGAGCGTCCTTTCGCAAAGTTCTACAAACACAGCACTCTTAAAACATTTTGCAAAAAGCAAGACAGGATAAACACAAGGACATCACTCGATAACACTTTACTGTGACAGTGACAGAATTAATTTCAACAAATAATATATAGATGACAAGACGAGTGTATTGAGAAAGCAACAGCCAATCACAGCAGAGAAAAACGTCAGTCAACATTAAAAACAACATGGCGCTAACGTACGCGTTTTGTTGTACGAAGATTACCAGCTATGAATAATGTTTATTTATTGAAATAAAACAATTTAACGGATTATATCGCGTATATTATCTCGTTTTAGTTCCCGACGTTTCGGAAGCTTTCCAGTTTTCCATAGTCACGGGCGGACTGAGAAAAGATGTATTTTCCTCTGTCAAAGTTACAATTTGTGCAAATAAATGATGTTTATTTGTTTAAATAATCAAGATGAGAACTGCCAGATTTTGGTCTTGAATTAAAAATCGGAGTTTAGAGTACGTACAGACTAGGATTTAAGTAAGTACGTACAAGGTTTTAATGAAATAATGACCTTTATTCTGTAAGTAGAGTATGTAGGTACGTACAGACCAGGATTTAATAAAATAATGACCTTTATTCTGTAAGTAGAGTACGTAGGTACGTACAGACCAGGATTTAATGAAATAATGACCTTTATTCTGTAAGTAGAGTACGTGCATACCCGCCCTCTTATTGCCTAACGCGTTTGACGCTCGGGATCAAAATAGGGAAATGCTGTAGAGTCCAGTCTTGAAAAAGTGCCATAGCGGCCTACTACATACATAGATTTAGACACTTTTATTAAGAAACACACTGTAAAACCCGTACAAGTGGTATTGTATAGGTTATTCCTTTTTTATCCTTACCCATGCTAAATAGTAAACAACATTCGAACTTAAAAGTACACCCATTTTCTCGTAAATAAAGTAGCAGGAATTAATATTTTTAATGCCATGTTCTCAATTTCATACATTAAATTTATTTCCTTGCGAGAAAACAGCTGGTATTGGCATTAAATGCATATTTTTAGGTTAGAATATTGTTCACTATTTAGGACAAGTAAGAATGTAAGCCTATACGTTTTAGTAATTTACTTACTACACAAATATCTTTGGAAACACCTGATTCGAGTTCTAGTATTTGAATAAAAATTTATGAAAATCTCGTAATTGAACGAAAAGAACGAAATAAAAACCGGTTATTTTGTATGAAAAGAATACCGGTTTCAGAACCCTGCATGAAAATAACAGGAGTAAAATGTTTCTATGCAACTCACTATGCTTGAAATAACAAAGATCCAAATAATGAAAAAATTTCAAGACTCCGACCGGATTTGAACCATTGCCTGGTGCCGTGCCGGGGCGCACGCTCTGCCAATTGAGCTACAGAGCCGAGTCAGCTTGCCTTCAAATTTTGTCACTACTTGTTACGAGGTCTTTGAATTTTTGCATTTTAACCGGCTTTTCTGCCGGCAGCGCGCCTGGTGAGCATCTATGAAACTAAATGTTCACCCTAACAGCGAGCCTTACAGTTGCCACGTATTAGCTAGAGATGTCGCTGTAGTGTAAACATTGATTGACGAAAATCTTGATGTTAACTCACTATTCTTAGGCGTCTGTGCCTCAGCACTCTCTCCGACCCTCAAGCTGGTGGGCATGCAGACCATAGCGTGATCCCACAGCTCCGACTGCCGCGGAAACCTCTCGCCGCAAATGTCACAGTCGTACAAAACTTTCGTCTCTCTCTTTATATTTCCCAGGTCAAATTCTACTTTAACTTCAGTTGAGAGATCGGGCTTGTAGCCAGTATTCTGGGGTGTGTTGGGGTCTTCTGTGATATGCTCCAGCTTCACTTCACATTCCATCAATAAAGGCCGTTCTGCGTTCCGTGTCTGTGGTTTGCCTGTAACTAGTGGCGACTTCTCTGCAGCTGAAACAAGGCTTGTATTAAAAAGAAAGCAAGAAAACATTTTTATAATAAATAAATATTACGGGATATTTCCACACAAATCGAACCAGTCCCATGGCCAGCTCAATAAGGCTTGTATTGTGGGTACTAGACGATGAAATATTGGACAGATATATTACCCATATACGTAGGAAACATCCAAGTTCCATACAGTCAAGGGCAAAGATAAATATTCACACAGAGTTCCAACATATGTATACATAAACATTACTGCCATAATAATAAGATCTATATACATATTTTAGAATCTTTGTGGTGTATACATATTGGTGCCCTTGACTGTACAAAATATACGCTACAAACGGCCGTATCTATGAAAATTCTGTGTTAGCCGAGCCCAACTCCTAAGGAAAATGTATGCGTTCGGTCATTTTATATTGGTTACTGACATAGACCGACAGACATAAAATTATTCTATTGTTAGTATTTGTTATTAGAGCGGCCATATCGATCTATCAATAGCGGGAATATTATTATGCTGTACCTACAGTGTATTATAGGCTCTTTGCGAAAATGTCAACCACAGACTGCAAAATGTTAAAGTTTGGCAATGTGCTTTGAAAAGCGTACTGATAATTTTATTTTAATTCATTCGATTTCACAGTATTACCGTTACACCAAAGCACTGTGAAACTAAACGTGCGTCCACACTTGTATCATTTGCTCGTATCCGAACACCGTGCCGTGGCATGACTGCGTATCGCGCTGCTTGAACGCTCACTGTCGGCGCGCCGATCACGCCGCGCTTGTCCGATCTAAGTGTGTGATACGCAACATGGATTTCGAGCGATCGGATCGGCGCAACGTCCAAACGCGTGATCGTGACGAGCGATCATGCCACGGGACGAAGATCTGATCAATTGTGTATACTACATACACAAGGAATACTTATAAAACATTAATAAAAGTTACACAGACGACTGCCGTACATCTATCCTCTCGCAGTACCTCACACACTCATCACACCAGTCTAACCAGCTACTAGCAAACACATCACAGCTTGGAGTAGATTCGAGGAGCGAGTTTATCAGGTTCGTAGCTTGAACAAGAGGAGATTAAGATAATGTAGTCGTTATATTTCGGGCTAGGCGTTAGGCGCCCGCAACTTCGTTCGCGGAGGAGAAAAAGTCATAACCCCTCTTTTTTCCTTCAGCGTAGCCGGGTAAAAAGTATCCTATAACCATCTGGAGATGCCCAGCTACCCATGTACCAAAAATAGTTAAAATCCGTTTACCCGATTTTGCGTGATGAAGCCACAACGACACATACAAACATACAAAAAATAAAAAATAAAATATTTTTCGTTGAAATAAAACAATTTAACGGATTATATCGCGTATATTATCTCATTTTAGTTCCCGACGTTTCGGAAGCTTTCCAACAAACAGAAGAAAAGGTTAAAAAAATTTTCTTCAAATAGTCCATAACAATCACTGTTTCTGAAAATATCTTCAATGTACAGACATTTCATTTTTACAACTTTATCATAGTATAGATATAGAATAGACTCACCTCGGGGCACCATGGATGAGTTGGGTGGCGGCAGCTCAAGGCTCAACGGATCATGCTCCACTTCGTCTCCAGGGCAGTGGGCCTCATTAGTGCTTGTCAACCCTGGCTCCTCCTTCACTGTGATTTCTAATTTAACATGTTCTAATTGTTCCACTTTTTCATTTCCAATGTCAATGTCAATGTCCGGCTCCACCACAATGCATACTGCAACCAAGAGATAAACACAGTTTATACTGAACGTTATAAAACTAAACTCGCTCACTATTATACTCTGATTTTTAATTCAAGACCAAAATTTAACGTCAACGGGCGCACTTTCGCTGTGATCACTACATACTGGTTTAAGTGACAGTATTTTTATCAATTAAACTTACCCTAATATTAGTGGTTGCACGATTTCCCATTCATGTTTTTATGAAATAATGTTTATTTGTTTAAATCATCTAGATGAGAACTGTCAGATTTTGGTCTTGAATTAAAAATCAGAGTTTAGAGAATGCAAACCGGTTATAATTATATAACTTGTTGGGACCATTAAAACAAGAGGACTGACAGTTGCCATACGATCGTGTTCCGATCGCAAGGAGGTATTCTGGAAAAAACTAGATGGCGCTTAAAAACTAAACATTTAACAATGTTCTAATTGAATACAACCAAGGTACGGTTGGTGCGAGCTTTGGTCTTCGCCATCTTTATGTATGGTGCAGAAACTTGGAGTCTAAAGAACCTGGATAGGAGCAAGATTGATGCTTTTGAGATGTGGTGCTGGAGAAAAATGCTCAGAATCTCATGGAACGCATTGAGGACGAACGATTCCATATTATGAGAACTTAATATCACAAAGCAGCCCTCAACTATCTGCCAGGAGAGAATCCTCAAATTCTTCGGGCATATTATGGGATCTAACCAGCACAACCCCGAAAGGAGCATTTTACTGGGCCAAGTCGAAGGCAAACATTCCTGAGGTCGAATCCCGACAAGGTGGTCTGACACCATGAAAAATGCTTGTGGTTCCATGCAGAGGGCTGCCCATATGGCCCTTGACCGCGCCAAGTGAAGGGACATTACTGTTGGTCACGATCCTCAGCCATGAGGGACCGACTAAGAAGAGAAGAATTGAATAAAGAAATATAGTATAGTAACAATTAGTTCGCAAATACATAATCCATACTAATCCATACTATCCATACTAATAATATAAATGCGAAAGTGTGTCTGTCTGTCTGTCTGTTACCTCTTCACGCTTAAACCGCTGAACCGATTTGGATGAAATTTGGTATGGAGATAGTTTGAGTCCCGGGGAAGGACATAGGCTACTTTTACGAAATAAAGGCGAACGAATTTAAGGCGGACGAAGTCGCGGAAAGAAGCTAGTTATAAATACGACACTGTGTCTGTCTGTTTGTTACCTCTTCACGCTTAAACCGCTGAAACGATTTTGATGAAATTTGGTATGGAGATAGTTTCAGTCCCGAGGAAGGGCATAGGCTACTTTTTATCCCGGAAAAATACCCTTAACCGCGATAAACAAATTTAAGGCGGACGAAGTCGCGGGCAGAAGCTAGTAATAAATAAATGGTAACATTTAAATACTGTGTCACGTTCTTATACAAAGATGGCGTTGTACATATCGAGGAATGTCCTCTTGTTTTAATGGTCCTTGCTTGTTATTAAATTGAAAACCGGGTTCGGTTGGTTATATCTGTATACATAAATTCTGATCATAATTTTTAAAAAAATTGTATTCTAAGTAGTTTGCTTATGATTTTGAATGCTTGGTTCAAAATAATTCAAAACGACATGGTAGGGTACAGTGCTCATGAAGAATGGGAAAGATTTTAACCAGGGCATTCCTTAGGTCACTAGGTTGTTGTTAACTGTTACATGAACCCCAGGCAAATCTGGCTTAGTTTTGAAGAAATTATCAATTTCGTGTAAACAATTTACTGTGATTACTAAAGTGCATTAAGCTGTTTGATCGCCATGTTGCCATATATGTGGTCAAATCACCTACAAACTAAAAACACCCACACACTGGCAATTTCCGTATAAACTAACCGGAGATTTCACGATCACTTTGGCAGACGGGAATGTATTTGTATGGAATCTTCAGTGGTTAAATGCTCTAAGTGTTAGAAGAGTCAATCAACTTTTATATACCTGGTTGCGTCTCCTGAATAGACGATATAGAAATCTAGCCAATATGGGTTTAGGCTAGAGTTGCCATAAATATGGGAGAGACGATCGAGACATATGAAGCAAAGTACGAGTAGGGAGGCTTAGTAATAGGGTTCTGTTGGTATTGTTTGGTCAGGGAACCCTAAAAAGGAACTCACATTAGTAAAACAGGAAGCTATACACTATATAAAACTACCGGTTCACCGGCCACTACCCTTTATCGGCCACTTCGCACATTTATTTAAATAATTTATTTATTATTCAAAAAAGTTACACAGCATTACAGTAAAACCAAGGCACTGTGAACTACAAAGAACAAAAACAAATAGAAAAACTTAAAAATTACTTTGATTTAGGCGACGTAACTCCGCGGCTCCGTTGCGTCGTCTGATCTGGTGTAGTATTCGGCAGATTGCCCCGGAACTGCCTAAACACAACACCCTTCGGCCACAAGTCTGCACTTGCGATGGTGTCCTGCAGCGGCCGCGGCACGCGCACCACAAACGAGCTGAAGTGCACGTAGTGGCGGGACAGTAGCTGGTGCACCCTCAGCAAATAGCCAGTCTTCTGGCGGACGAACTCCACCACGTCATCAGCCACAGCGGAGTGATGCAAGCGCGACACGTAGAGCGCCTTACTCGGTGTAGCAACCCGAAGACCAGAACCAACCGGCTCGGCAATGCCACAAAGAGTTTTACGAGGTGCCCTGCGCGCCTTGCTCTTCCTTTCCACCAGTGTGAATCCCTCCTTATCCACATCAGTGCGGGAGGACTTTTCCTTATCAGGAACCCGTACTACACTTGCCTTAGAAGGCAAGGAGGCCCGGTTAGCTGTGACTTCGAAACAGGCGGCCGCATGCGCGGGGGGCGCGCGGGCGGTGATGCGGCGGGTGCGGCACCTTTTACAGTGTCAGTAACACGCGGACAAACAGACTCGACGCTTATAGTAGCAGGCCGGTCATCGCTTTTGAAATTTGATGCCACCGACCGTGTTGGAGCACTATTTCGCAAACTATAGACTTCGTTGCGTAACTCGGCAATAGTGACTTGGGCCGCTTCAAACTTCAAAATAACTTCTGCTAAACTTGATTTTAGGACCACGATATCCTTAACCAACCTGAGATGGCAGGATAGAGGCATCCGTCGCCATAAACTCCGGAATCCGCTCCTGGTTCTCCCTCAAGATCTTCTTAATATCTGCAATGGTCTTATTTCCGGTTTCATCCCCTTTTCGGTGAGGTATATATGTACCGACGACCCCAAAACCTGCTCAGCTTCACAGATGTCTTCGACAGTTAAACCCGATGCCCGCGAACTGAACTGGACAACGGTAGCGGTAGAGGTAGTATAATGGAAGCATAACAGACCATCTCTTTCAAATTTGCACGCCATTCGATCAGGACGAACTTTACTATTCGTTTTACAACGGCACGACCTCGAAATTTCAAAATTGTGGTCTTAGTCGCCATTTTAGTGTGTGCGGACGCGTGCCAAAATGTAGCGAAAAAAATAGCATTTGATTGATTTTAAAAGGTATGTTTTAAAATGTAACTGTTACTTAATTGGTGATTGGTTTGGTTTGTGGTCATGAAATATGTTTAATTTTTATGTCCAAGCGTCATAAACTCATCAATAAAAGTTTCATTGTTTGTGATATTTTAGGGAGCCGGTCAACGCGTAAACGAAATTGTTCAAATTCTAGTTATCAGCCGGGGGGCCGCAAACAGGTGTTATTTATAAATTTTTCTATGTCTTTATTGCGAAATGCTTAAACTTACCGACATATGGTCCGTTATATTTATGAAAAACGATATTTTTATGAATTAATAACCAGATTCCGGCCGCCATTATGTCTTAGATTTTCAAAGTTATGGCTTTCAGAAATATTTATTTTTTGGCGGCCGATAACTAGTCGTATATAAAAACCCGTGTCCGGCCATTACGAGATAAGACGGCCGATAACTAGTCAAACTTAAACCCGTTTTCATCCGTAGCAAATAAAAGACGGCCTAGCGATGTAACGACTCGGTTTCGCACGTCGAGTCAAACCGAGTCACGCCGGATTCAAACCGGGTTGAGTTTAATTCGACTCGACTTCAGATTACGCCAACGGAACACGCTCGAACTCGAAGTCGAATCCAGTATCTGTTACATAGATTAATTCAGATTTGTAGTTTATTCATACGAAGTTACGAACGAACGATATTTAAAACTCGTTGAAAACGACGTTACAAAATCGACAAATAGCAATGAAAATGCATGCATAATGCAATGTAGCCTGAGCCTGCCTTACCTACCTTACCTACCTTAGACTATCGTTTGATATAAATACAAAAAGAGAATGCAATATACTTTTTCAAATGACCTATGTACACAATTACAGAGAAACCATAAATGCTACAACGAAACCAAAATTACTTATTTCTGGCCAGTTTTCTGACTTTTTGTCTCATGATACCCATCAATGATTGGACAGCGACTTTGTTAAAAGTTCGGGTCATCTTGTTCCAGTTTGAACGAAACTACTGCTGTGTATCGGCACTCCGGGCTGTTTTACGTAATTTAGCTTTCATTATAGCCCCGTAGTGTTCGATCGGGCGAAGCTCTGGACAATTAGGCGGGTTCAGTTCTTTGGCCACAACGTTCACATTATTGTCTTTGTACCAGTTTAGTACCTCACCTGCGTAATGGCAAGACGCCAAGTCGGGCTAAAATACTGTTTTGCAGTTGTGCTTTCTTATCATAGGCAAGACTCGCTTCTGAAGACACGCCTTCGTGTAAATATTGCCAGTCATTGATAAAGTAGTGAAAAATGCACTTGATTTTATGCCACATTCACAAATGGCCTGCCTCACCATAATTTTTTTAGCAAATTTCTCGATACTAATGCATTTTTCAGACAGTATGACCTCTGTTCCTTCATGAGCCGTGTAATATTGGGGACCTGGCAGAGACTTATAGTCCAGTTTTACCTAAGTTTCGTCATCCGTTATTACACAGGTATGTTTTTTAGACAAAATCGAGTCGTCCAACTTCCGGACACGTTTTCTGACAGATGCTTTTTGATTTTCACTTCTTTTTGGTTTTCTGTTTCTTGAAAGTCTTCAAATTATTTATGTTTTTGGCACGTTGAACCATTCCGATACTCGTTCCCAATTTTTCTGCGACATCTCGAACAGATAGTTCTTTGTTAGATGCAAATGCCTTTACTCTCTTTTGGTCCAGTTTTGGGTTGGATGGACCTGCTTCTTGCCATGGTCGTTGTCGGTCATTGATGGTATATTCCTCACCGTACTTACGGATCGCAGTTTGGACTGCTCCTACACTAACGCCTTCCATTTTTGCTAGTATTCGGTATGTGATACCTTTTACAGTGCACCATTTGTCCACAATTGATTTTCGCTGTTGTGGTGTAAGGCCACGCATTTTTTTATTGCAATACAATGAGAAAACCAAACATACAGCAATCGATTCTGTGACATATGTCTAACAATTATGTCTTATCAGCTTATTTTTTAAAGGTCATGACAGTTTATAGTGCTAGGAATAAGTTGTATTTATAACAAACGATACAGTCTTTAATTCTATCGACTCGACTTGACTTCTTCCTCTAACCCAACCGTAAACTATATAGACGTAAAGAGAACCGAGGCGAATGATCGTAGCCAACTCGTCAAAACAGGTTTGCAAACCGAGTTGGGTATATTTTTGACTCAAGTAACTCGGTTTAAGAATTTAACGGTTTGACACATCACTAAGACGGCCGATAACTGGAACAAGTAAGACCTGTTTTTAGCCATAAAATATTCATATGGCCGATAACTAGTAAAGACTAAACCTTTTTGCGACTATATGAAATTAAAAACCGCAGTTAATTAACAAGTAAAAATGCAACTTGTTTTGGCCTATGATGGATAGGAAATAACTGGGATAAATTAATCTTTTATGTTTGTTTGTCTGCCTTTTACATCAAGATGTTTTTTTTTTATTTATGCTTTAATTTCTTGGTATTGGAGTTGTGCTTGATTTTTCTTCAGATTGCACCTATCAATAAGAAAAGCAAGACAAATACAAAAGAGAAAACACCTACCAGAAGGATCAGTTACAATGAAGAAACACTTCGTAAGGGTCTTTCAGACATATGTGATAAAATTCGAGGCCTCAGAGAAGGCATGCTTCTCTGATGACAATACGTTCCAAGATCAACTGTTCAGGCCAGGCTTGGTGGGCGTGTAAAGAAACGAGAAGAGAAAACGAAAGCTGGCCCAGATCCTATATTTGGTTTAGAACGAGAGGTGTGGTTTAGAGGAGGATAACAAATTGTTGAATGGATAATTGAGTTAGCAAAAGCCGGATTTCCTGTTGACAAATATGATCTTCTGGATACAGTGACTAATCGTGCAAAAGATCTTGGAATAGAGCATAGCTTTCCAGGATGTAAACCAATTTACAATGGTACCCCAGCTTTCTTAAGGCATGAGAATTGCAGACTTATGTACATTTTTGGTTGTAAGCAATGATGCGGTACATGATTGAATGACTTATTTATTGTTGATTAATGTTATATTTATTGTAACTTGTATGAGAAGGTACCTATATTAATTTGTAGAATTATTTTGATTGTAAATAATACAATTTTTTTATCATCTTTTAGTTTGTCTAAAACACTTTATTTTACTGTTTCTATATTTTTATGTTAGGTTTGCATTTGCTTTTATATGATTGAGGGTTTTTGTGCATTTCTCAAATTGAAATTAAAGCAAATAAATCACTTTTTGTTTTTAAATGATTGTTTTACTTTCAAACAACTATCAACTCCTTTCTCTTTTAAATAAGGTATATTTTTCTACAGGGAATTAAGTGGCAGATTTGATTGCCGATAACTGACTCAAATGGCGATAACTGACTCAAATGGCCGTTAACCAGTGTTTTTGCCTATTTCACGATTTACGATTTATTGTAATTTATGAGTTAAAGATACACTTATAAGCATTAGGTTTTATGAAAATAGATTATTGTAGAATGATACAATTAATTATACAAAGGAGTTGGTGTACAGCATCATAATAAATTCCAACACTGAAGATGACAAGTCGCTTAAATGGCCTATAACCGGTATGTTTACCCTATCTAACTTACATAGTTATAATAGACAATACTTATGTGAAAATTTATGATTATAAATGTACTGTCTCATCCTTTGTTCTCACTTGTAAAGCAAGTGTTTATTTTTTGACAACTGGTAGGAGGAAAATGCATCCAAGTGGGTTTATTTCACCAGTAGCCGCTCCGGAGGGCAGATACATGCCTATTTTCCTTGTTGGGATCGAAACCTCACACTATCTCGCACAACGCTCAGTACTACATAATCTATGATTTGATACCGGGACAATTTCTTTAATGACCGGGACATGTATGGCAACCCTAGTTTAGGCCCATCTCGTCAGTATGTTGGAGGCCTAGATTATTAGCATTTTCTAAGTTACTCTACATAATTGGGTTTTGATTTATATATGGTGAAGTACAGAAGTATGCAAAACAATGAAAGGGAAGGTGGCTCAACTTATGTCAGTGCCAAGAGCCCACGAGGACAATTGTGGGCTCTTGGCACTGGACACTGTTATTCTGCCAACCCCGAGACTATAAAGGGTTAAAGATTTTTTTTTTATATATACTAATCAATATTGTCTCTCGAGTTAAAAAAAACTACCCAGTTAACGTAATGTCAAAGTAAATATCCAAAGAACTCACCACTGTTTCTGAACATGTTGACGCGTGGTAGAATAGAAAAGGCTTGACGACTAGATTATAGATGGCGGAACAGCTTAGCGCGTGATTTCCATCCTAATTCACTTTAAACGAAGATGCAAACACATTTACCCACACAGCTTTTTATATTTAGAAATTTTGACGGTATTGCGAACGATGCAATAACAATGTCAAGTCTCACACCAGTGATAAAATAACACTAATTCACTGTAAAAACCCTAACAATCATGGTAGAATTCGTAAATAAATAGATTTACGATAGACCAACATTTGACAGGAAGGTCGACGCAACTCGCGTGGAATAGAAAAAAAATGTTTAAGGGATTATATGAAATATGCTGTTATTTTAATGGCGCTACCTGCCCATTTCATACAAATACTGCCTGTCAACTTGTGTTTTTATATGAGCGTATTATTCATTGTAGCACGACACAGGTATTATGATGCTCGTCAAAGCTCTTAAGACGTTGTTCGAGAGGCTATTATTTCTTAATCTGCGTGCCTTATTACTGTGTCGAGCTACTCTACGAGAGAATCAATCAATAATGAGCACAGATAACACAGCAACTGCACAGGCAGTGTGACCATCTGTAAGAGCTTCCAGTTTACAATGGTAGTGTAATCGGATTATTGATGTTTTAGAGCCTGACCACTCTGACCAGTGAGTGACCACTGAGTGGTGATAAAGGGTTTTGTAAGATTCTTTATATGGTAACAGTTCCATTTATGAAAAAATCTGTCTAATTATAATACCTACCACGTTTCTATGCATTCCGTATTGACAGCTGAGGGGCTACTCCGAAACCCGAAGTTCGTATGGCGTCACCCCGCTCACGCAAATACGGCTTAACGTGAAAGCGAGAGGGACGGCACGTTACGAACTTCGAATTCCGAGTTTCGGAGTAACGCCTCTGATGTTTTTTTACAAATGTGGCATATTATTTATGACATGATTCACTTGACAGACTAGTAAAAAACTGAAACAGGTATTAAAGTCAATTAAATTTTAGTGAGACGGTTATTTATACGATACTTGGTATTTAAGTAGGGTTAAACTAAAATTATTTTTTTAAGTATATTCGCAATGAAATAAAACAGTTTAACGGATTATATCGCGTATATTATCTCATTTTAGTTCCTTAGTGCGCCTCATTTGTGAAATGCTGCTTGGTAAATTATTAAAATAAAAATATTAAGCCCTTCTGGCACATGTGTGAATAGACAGAGAAAATATATATTTTTCTCAGTCCACCCGTGATCATGGAAAGCTGAAAAGCTTCCGAAACGTCGGGAACTAAAATGAGATAATATACGTGATATAATCCGTTAAATTGTTTTATTTCAAAGAGTAATAATCGCGGAAACAGAAGAAAATATTATATATTCGCAATGTTCGGCAAAGTAGAGTGTGGCTTAATGGCCGTAGAATCAATTAATAGTCAATTTGTGGCAATACCCAACTTCACTACAACTTTTGACAAGTGTTGCCACATAATTAACTAATTTTACTTTTATTTGCCAATTTGAGGCAATACCAAACGTCATCTACATACATTTTGTCAAAAGTGTTGCCGCATCATTGACTTTCGCTATTTTCTACTTTTATTAGCCAGATTATAGCTTCAATGTACTCAGCAGGCAGCAGGCTTTGTAAACCTAGTGCTTAAAATGATCGACACACGATTCTGTCTGGACAGGAACACCATACTACTAGTGGCGGCGATGGCATTCCCGTTTAAGGGTTCTACGTTTAAAAATAGTTGATATCTGTTTAGCCGATTTGGCGTGATGAAGCCACGACACACAAAAAATCCAAAAAAAATATTTTTCGCTTCAGTGACCTCCAAATAATAGTTTTCTTTTTTAATATCTTCAATATCCAGACATTTAATTTTTACAACTTTATAGTATAGATGATATAATATTTAATTTTACCTATATCGAAAAATATTTAAAAGAAAATCCGTTTTCGTTCTACAAAATATTTTATTGACGCTTATCCACTCAAGACTATTTTCGTATCATTTCATACCAATATTTACCGATTTTAATATTATGTAAAACTGTTAATATACCAGGCGTAGTATTTTAAGTCCTTTTAAAATATTACGCACTACCTAGAAATTTAAAGCAATAAACAAATGAAGCGTGGCTTGAAATTACTATGGGCAATAGTTACTTTATTATTAATTAGACGGTGCCTTCACCTTCTTTTGCGGAGGAGAAATAATCAGAACCCCTCTTTTTATCGATAGCGTAATAGTAGGGTAAAAAGTAGGCTATAACCATGTATGGATACCCAGCTACCCGTGCACCAAAAATAGTTGAAATCCGTTTAGCCGTTTTGGCGTGATGAAGTCACAACGACACATACAAACAAAAAAAAACATTTTTCGATTCAGTTCATAGTAATAATACATACTAATATTATAAATGCGGAAGTGTGTTTGTCTGTCTGTCTGTTGTCTGTCTTCACGCTTAAACCGCTGAACCGATTTGGATAAAATTTGGTATGGAGATAGTTTGAGTCCCGGGGAAGGACATAAGCTACTTTTTATCCCGGAAAAATACCCTTATCCGCGATAAACGAATTTAAGGCGGACGAAGTCGCGGGCAGAAGCTAGTCACTTATATTTTGTAAGACATATATATTATCATCATTTCAGCCATAGGACGTCCACTGCTGGACACAGGCCGCCTAAATAGATTTCCACATGGGCCGGATAGTGGTGACCCGCGTCCAGCGGAGTCCCCGCAACCCTAACCAGGTCGTCCGACCACCTTGCGGGTAGCCTCCCCACGCTGCGGTACGTCTCCACTCGAGAATCTTATAGAAAAAATACCTATGTCATATAGATAAATCTAGTTTTTACACATTTTGTTTTAGTAAAGATTTACCCTTTAATTCGTTTCTTTACAATGATCGTTTTTCCGACCTTCCCACATATTTTCTGGCGCGTGTGTATTTTCATATGCATCTGCAATCGATCCAACCGCTTAAAACTCTTCTTACACATCCCACACTCATACGGCGTAATCTGTTTATGAACCATCTTATGCCTCACCAAATTACTTAGCGCTGTGAAATTCCTATCACATATTCCACAGGAAAACGGCTTAACTCCACTGTGAATCCTTTTATGCGTCTCCATATTCCCTTTCTGTGTGAACTTTTTGTTACACACGTCACACGAAAAAAGTTTCACACCTGCATGAGTTTTAGTATGTTTTTCTAAAGTAACAAGCTCAGTGAACTTCTTTTTACAAATTTCACAGGAATAATAAGTTACTCCAGTATGCGCTCGACTGAGATGCCTCTTTAAGTTACCTAATTGTGTGAACTTTGATTCACATATGTCGCAGGAAAATCTTTTATCTTCGGTGTGTATAAGCAAATGTGTTTTTAAGTTGCATGCTTGTGAGAACTTGCGATGACACAGTTCGCAAGAGAAAGGTTTTACACCAGCATGGGTGCGTTTGTGTTTATTTAAGTTCCTCGCTACGGTGAACTCCTTGGCACAAATTTCACAAGTGTATAGTTTCTCGCCTGAGGCAAGTAATGTATATTTAGTCGCATTTTTCCGCATAGTTTCGGAGCTCTTCGTGTGTGGAACGGATGGCTGCTGTTGAACTCTTTTCCACGTGTCTGGAACAACATACATGAAAATGAAAAGAATATGAAAAACTTTATTAAAAAAAAACAAGACATAAATGATACATGACTTTGGGTCCTGAGCTAGGATTTCCTGTGTTACAGGACCCAGTAGGGCATCAAGCGTAATTTGATACAAGCGTTCGCACAGAGTTAAATTAAATCTTAAAGCTAACCAGAATACATACATATACGCGTAGTAACCGTTAAGGTGGATTCAGGTGTATAGTAAAATACTAGGTACAACTATATATAAGTTATTATTATAAGTATAATTTAAATATTAATATTATATTATTTGTGTTCATGTTCTTTTAAATTACAATATTGATTATAGATGCAACGGATATCTGGCCACTATCCGGCTAGATACCGGATAGTGGTGTACTATCCGGCCGTTCGTTTCCAATTCGTGTTTCGTTCAATTCGTATTTCGTCTCATTCTATATTCGTCTTGTTCACTATGTCTCTATCTTCTTAAGTCTGATTCTGTAATTTGTCTCATTCTTAATAGAAGGCTTAATCGTATTTCGTCACGTGAGGTTACGTGGGGGGGAGGGGTCGCCCAGAACTTCACCCAAGATCAAGGGCGAGGGGGAGTGTAAATATGGCCCAATAAACCTGGCATGATTTTTTTGATTACACGCTTGGGCATTTTACAACTAAGACCTCAAGCAAATTAGACATTTCTTACTTAGCCATTCTGAAATCTAGTCTTTACGACGCTAACCCGTTAAATTCGAGTCCCTGGTTACACATGAAATCAATAAAAGCATGTTGAGCTGTTGTGTTCAGCTTACCATGAGACTAGTTTGATTTATGTAAATATTGTCCCGTAATATTTGTTTTATGTTAAAACACCAGCCAAGTGCGAGTCAGACTCGCGCACATAGAGTCCCGTACAAAATATACGCTACAAATGGCCATATCTATGAAAATCCAGTGTTAGCAGAGCCTTACTCCTAAGCCAAATGTACGCGGTGCTCGATCATTTTATATTGGTTACTGATATAGACAGACAGACATAAAAAAATAGTTTTTCAGATTTATTTTGTTGATTGTGCTCTAAGAGCTTCCTTTATACCAAATTTAAAGTTTCCTGAACAACTGGAAGCACCCTATCAATTTCAAAAAGTGTCGAAATATACGTTCATTGCGGCATAAACGGCCGTATCTTTTTTTGACGTAAACTAGAAGCTTGATTTTTTCAATTTTGCACATAGTTTTAATTTCAACTTGATACCTCCACGCATTCCCGAGATAAAGGGTCTTGACAGACAGACTGACGGACAACAAAGTGATCCTATAAGGGTTCCATATTTTCCTTTTAAGATATGAAACCCTAAAAATAACTCACTAGAGTTTGGCCAGAGAAACAGATATTGAACTTGAAAGATAATTCTTTATATGGCAACAATTTTACAAATTAAAAACGCTGTCAAATTATAAAACCTACTTCGTTTCTATGCATTCCGTATTGCCTGGTCATGATTTTTTCAAATTTGCCGCATATTTTTAATGTCATGTTTCGCTTGCCAAACTCTATTATCAGGCATTGCTCTCTCACCACTCTCTTCGTCCCTCAAGCCGGTGGGCAGGCAGACCACAGCGTGCTCCCACAGATCCGACTGCATAACAAACTTCCGGCTGCAAACTTCACATTCATAACTTTTCTCCGTCCCACTTTTAATAATTTCCAAGTCAAATTCAATTTTAACTTCCTTCGGCCTATGGTCGATACTCTGGGACGTGTAGGACTGGTCATCGTCGGTGATGTGCTCGAGCTTCACCTCGCATTCCATCAGCAAAGGCCGTCCTCTGCCTGGATCCTGCGGGTTGTTGCTCCGAACGACTGATGAGGAGTCTGGCCTAGCTGAAATGGACATAAATTAGGCATATATTAACACCTTTGCTTTGAAAATTACAATTCACTAACCTGTATAAGAAACATTGTGGACCTATTTGGACAAGACTGGCAAAAGAGAGAGATAATTGGAAAGCACTGGGAGAGGCCTACGCCAAAGAGGCGACTTCCATATTTTTTATTATTATTATTTATTATCAGGCAGGCAGTTGCAACCACTGATGATGCCTATATCCAATTTATCTAGAGTCTAAATTCTCTGTTCAGTGGTATGCTTGTCCAATTTGTTTTTGAAGGTATTGACATTTAGGTGCCGAGATTACATCCTCTGGGAGCTTGTTCCATGCGCTCACAACCCTGTTGCCCAGAAAGCGTTTGTATGGGTTGCTGTGTGATCTACGAGCGACTATAGCTTTAAGTGATGGCCCCTCAGACGGCTGTTGGGGTTACGTGCGAAGATTTCGTGAAAGTCCTTGAGGTTGTAAATGCCCAGTCAGAATCTTATAATTCTCAATCAGATCTACTCGTTCTCTGCGGTCCTTCAACGTCGTGAGGTTCAGCACTTGCAGTCTATCTTCGTACGATTTGTTCTTAATTATATAATATAATAATCAATATTGACATAGTAATCAAATTGAATAACAATAATAATTATATAATATTTGAGTAACAATAATAATTGAATAATAATAGAAAATCGAATAATTATTTATTTATTTAATGTTTATTGCACAAAATAAAACTTATTGTACAAAAGGCGAACTTAATGCCATAAGGCATTCTCTATCAGTCAACCTTAAGGCAAAGCAGAAAAATTGTGGGCGGTGCTGACACTTATGTATTTACTAAAACACATATTTATATACTTTAAATACATGAATAACAAAATATATATAATACATACACAAATTTATATAAAGCTAATAAATATAATATATATATAATATAAATACATTTTTTTTTATTAATATCAAAATGTAAAGAAAAGGTGAATTCTCAATTCCTTTAGGTTGAGCAAAACTTAAGCACACAGTGTCAAATACTCGTAAGTATTTCTGATATCTAGTATAGATTTTTATTTACTTTTAAGTATTTTTACTTGTGTTTACTTCTCATTGTCTTGGTCATTTAGAGAGGATGGGAGACGTTCGTACAGTGTCTTCACTGCATGATTGTCTCGCATCCTGTCTTTTGCGTCTAAAGAAAAGTCTGATGGGCCACTCTAGATACGGCTGGAGCGATCAAAGATTTGACCACCCTCGGAGTAGCCAGCCAGTTGAGTAAGTAAGTGCTGTTCCTCACCATGGATGACTGCAGGGTATTGAGGTAGCGGCTCAAATCTCAACGGGTCATACTCTACTTCGTCTCTGGGGCAGTGCACCCCACTCTCTCTTGCGGGTGGCGAATTGGGCTCTTCCTTCACTATAATATCCGGCTCTACCACAATGTGTACTGCAAGTGACATACAAACACTGTACTTCTACTAATATTATAAGTAATCAACAGTGATCGTAAATTTGGCAGCATTTTTGGTGCAGCATAGTTTAGTGCAATAGGTGTGGCAAATTTCAACTAGACTAGGGTGTTATCTATCAGCCACGGACGTCTACTGCTGAACATATGCCTCCCCTATAGCGGGTGCGAACCCAACCGCATCCACTGACTCTCCGCGACCCTTACGAAGTCATCTAATTACCTAATCAGGGCCATCCCACGCTGCGTTTTCCTATGCGCGGTTGCCACTCCATAGTGACTAGGGTTATTGCCTTCAATATTAAACTATGTTTAATAATATAAATTGTTTTTTTCTACATCTATAGCGCAATACTGTGATTGCTGCACCAAAAATGCTACCAAATTTACGATCACTGAAAAAATATGATGTCTGCTGTTGTTAAATTCTTAATTATAACATGAAATATCAATTTCACTGGTTTCCCAGCGGACGTCATGTCCCCCGATTTTCTATTAAAATAGTGGTTTGTCTCCTGGACAACCATATTTTCTGCTAGAATATTTTTTTTTGCACGATACAACATATTATGTTCAAATATACTGTTTATCTGGTTATAAGAACTTATTGATTTAATCAAATACATTTGTTGTGGTAAATACCCATGTAGCACACAGGGGCTATTCTGAAATTCGATATTCGAAGTGCATATCGCGCCATCCCTCTCGCTCTCATGATAAACTGTATTTGAGTGAGCGAGATGTCGCGATGCGAACATCGAATATCGAATTACAGTGTAGCGCCTAGCTGTATAAGAGCTTATACGGCCATGTATAAAGCCAGTTTAAGCATTATAAGGGCTGTATAATAAGCTCTTATACAGCTTCTGTGCTACCTTGGTAATAACTTTGACGACCGATTTGGCTCAGTGGGAGTAACATTGCCTGAGAAGCTGAGGTCCTGGGTTCAAATCCCGGTAAGGGCAAATATTTGTGTTATGAACATAAATATTTGTTCCTGAATCATGGATGTTTTCTATGTATATAAGTAATATATCTATTAAATATATCGTCGTCTAGTACCCATAACACAAGCCTTATTGAGCTTACCCTGGGGCTAGTTCGATTTGTGTAAAATTGTCCCGTAATATTTATTTATTATTTATTTTATTTATAACGATGAAAAACCAAGGGACAAGAAAAAGCCCCATTTAGCTAAAAATGTGTTTAATTTATTTCACCAAATTTACACAGGCGATGCCGCCTACCTCTGGATACGGCAGCATGCTCAGCATCAAGCGTTTTGACGTCGCTTAATATATTTATCGTGTTATCCTAGCAAGAAAGTATCCAAAAAACTCACCACTGTTTTTGTACACGCCAGCATATGAGGACTTTGCCTCGCTGCTAGATGGAGACGAAAGGACGGAATAACGCATGTTTTCCATCCAATAATTCACATTTCACGACCACAGTAGCTTACACAGCGTTTTCATATTTGAAATTGAGACACGATATTACATACAATGCAATTACGAGCTATAATACTACAGACTCAATCCTACCATCTAATAAAAAAACACAGTCTAACGCGGTGGGTAAATTCGTATATAAATGGCTGAAATAATAAAATAACGCTTGAACCTGCCGGCGTGAAGACTACTTGACGCAAGGGAATCTCAAATGAATCAATAACAATAGAATACACACATTCACGCAAAAGGCGGGGCTAGGCTTGGGGAGCAGCTGTCGAGACACGAGCCAAAAAGGCATGAGGTGTAGAATATAAAAAAATAATCAAATAAATAAAATAGCATACTTATTTCATAAAATAATAAAAAAAGATACTAAATTACCCAAAAAGTTCAATTGATCTTGCGTTGAAAACCAGTCACCAAATATTTTGAAAATGACATGACAGGTGTCTTGCGGGTGTGTAAATCAGGTATTTCACACAAATTGTAAAAAAAAACTGTGTGGTTTACTCTGTGGTGACCTGTTATTTGTGTATTTCTGTCATAGACCTAGAAGGAATAGACCCGGTACGGTCGTATAAATAAATTTGTCGTACGGTAGACATACTTATAAGGGATTAATAAACCTGACATAGTCGTATATCTGAGATAGAAATATTAGTTAGAGCGCTTATTAAATACCGTGGACTATTAGAACAAGAGGACTGACAACCTCCATACAAAAAGCCGTTCCCCGATATATACAACGCCATGCATGAATAAGAATCATTATTTACGATTTATCAACTTTGCAAGCGTGACACAGTATTTAAATGTTACGATTTATTTATTATTGGCTGTTTTCGCAGTAATTGTTACTTTAATATGTTTCTTAGTACCTATAATTATAACGTCGTTAAATATTTAGTTTTAAAGCGCCATCTAGTTTTTGCCAGAATATCTCTTTGCGATCGGGGCACGATTCAAGGTTTCGTAATTGTCAGTCCTCTTGTTTTAATGGTCTTAGTTAAATACTGTTGTTTTGTTGTTTAGTTCAGTCAAGAAACAAATACTCTAAACAAAAAGTAACAATTTAGACACATTTTATTAATTAAATCTCTTTCAAATACAATAGGGAATACGCATAATCTTTTCTTTTTGCTTTATTAAAAACTCATTCATACAACAAACAGTAGAGAAAAATATTTTTTCGAATAACTATAAAAATAACCAAGATATAAGCTTGATTGTTTTTTTTTTTTTTAACGCATACATTAGAACTATACTCTGATTTTTAATTCAAGACCGAAATTTAACGTCAACGGGCGCACTTTCGCAGTGATCACTACATACTGGTTTAAATGTTAGTATTTTTATCAATAAAACTTACCCTAATATCACTGGTTGCACGATTTCTCATTCATATTTTTGCGAAATAATGTTTATTTGATGAAATAATCAAGATGAGAACTGTCAGATTTTGGTCTTGAATTAAAAATCAGAGTTTAGTTAGGTCAGGTTTTCCTATTGGTAAAGACTTTCATTAATTAATAGCCATGATGACTGGGTATGAAAATCAAAGTTCAATTAGACCGTCAGTTAGATAATAAAACAATATTGGACACGTATTTTTTGCTTTTTTAAAATAATATAAAAAACTCAAATAAATCGCATTAAAATTTAGGAGTGGGGGCTCGTGACGTTACCCCAAGGTAAAATTTGTACTTAGGAGTGACGTCACGCGACTTTGCCTCAATGTATTGCCTTTATTTTTTGATTGCGTAAGAAAAGAAACAATACGTGTCCATTATTTTTTATTAATACAAGACGGACTATTTATTAAAATTTAGTCATCATCCCTATTCAATTATAAAGCTCAAACATCAGTTATACGTTCTAACTAAATCTAGGATACAACTAAAACTACAACAAAAGAACCAAGAACGTCAAAAAGTACCATTTTATTTTCATAACAAAAAAAATACATATCTATAACTATATAGGTACATAGAAAGGAAAATACATGTTTAAAAGGGAATAAAAACTATACCCAGAGTTTGGCCAGAGAAACATGATATTGACCTTGAAAGCGAATTCTTTATATGGCAACAATTTAACATATTGAAAAATCTGTCAAATTATAAAACCTACTTCGTTTCTATGCATTCCGTATTGCCGGTCATGATTTTTTCAAATTCGCCGCATATTTCTAATGTCATGTTTCGCTTGCCAAACTCTAAGTATGAATTACCCGGGGGGATATTGCCTAACGAAATTTTGACACTTGGTATCGAAATCAACTGTCATAGACTAATTATTTAAATTTAGTCATCATCCCTATTTTGACAAAAAATTTACGGGCTTGATCATAAGGTTTTTGAAAATTATGCAACACTATGGGCGCTTGCATATTATCGTTGGCTGACACTTAATCATCTTGATATCTGGGGACCTAATGTCCTGTCCACGATAACGATATTACCGTCGGCGCAAATATCAATGGCATCATACACAGTGGCGTGCAAAGGGTTTTTACCAAAGGTAGGCAGTTTTTCTGTGCCTGTATAGAGCCATGGTCGTTCAGGGCTTCAGGGTAGGCCGTTTTTCTGTGCCTGTATGGACCGCACGCCACTGTGCATAAATTACCATATTTTGTTGTGTCGTGCCGATAATGTAGTGTCAGTGAACGATACATTAGAAAGGTACCCAATATATAGTCTGGCTACTGAAATATTACCCAAATTTTTGGCGCGAAATTGAGAAAATTTTTGGCTGGTCACACTTTGTGAAGTAGGAATTATTGTTTTGATATTAGAAAATATTTTTTTAATTTTCTGTGCACACGGAAGGTACCTTAACCAAAGGAAATAAGTAAATAAAATATACGTTGACGTGCACTCAAAGTCAATGAACAGTAGGTACAATTAACGACAAACACATATGTTTACACTTTCTCACCATATACCATTGTAACAAGACAAAAAATAAATAAGATCTAGCTCGATAATACCATAATATTAATCCATCACCAAGGTCTGTGGTTAGGTTAAGTAGGTATAGACATGGGTTAGGTTAGAGTAATGTTGCACCGGCACGATGGGCTAAGTGGGGGATTCTATCGACACGCTCGTCGCTCATATATAGACATTTTTGGCCCAGATATTTTTATATCAAATTACTACTGACCAGTCCGCAGATTTCTTTTGAATATTGATTTCAGTAAGTCCTTACGTTCCGATGTTTTGATTTTATTGATATTTTCTAGAACTTCTAGTTTTATCCGTTTCTTTACACATTTTGTCCTGTGTATGAGATTCAGGTATAAATAAATTCACGTACCTAATCATAGTTATAGGCAAATTTTAGGTTTAGTAAACAAAGTATCAAAATATTTATAGAACACCAACCTACTAAATTGACAACCGACTTTAAGCCGTTTTTTAAATCATAGACAATTGGTGATACCACATATCTGTCAACAATATTTCGCTAGCCAGACTCTACCTGGCTGTAGGTCACACGTCCGTAAAGCCCTCCATGTACCCCTCAGCAATCTGCATCCTATTCGCGGGGTTGTAATTAGATCCGTACCGCTGCACCACCAAGATATTTCCCGTCTGGAACACCTGTTCCACCCCAGCCCTAACCAGCGCTGCTTGAGCCACATTATAATCGTAACTCCTCCCTCGCTTATTCTTGACATAGTAGCTTATATCCCCCTGTGGATTCATCGGGATCCTCGGCTGAACCTTTCTGGAATACATAATGGAGCGCTTCTGTTTCTTAAACTTCAAAACCTTCACTTCGGTCTTCGGGCGTTTGATGTGGAGTTTCTCTAAGAACTTCTTCAACGAGTTAGCTTCCTTTTCGTCTTTCTTCAGGTGCACTTCTAGCTTATGTTTCACAATGCTGCTGAGACTGGGCATAGGGTTCTCCGGTTTGATATGCTTGAATTTTTTCTTGACGATAAATCTCTTTTTTCTTATCAAGTTAGAGTCGTGACTGTGTTCCTCCGGAGGAGATATTTCAGGGTGTTTTTGGTCCTGATTCGAGCCGGTCCAAGCTTTGTATTTTGCGTAGTACTGGACGACGTTCTGTAGAGGGTTTCCTGGGACCGATCTCTTGGTTTTCGGCGCTCTCTGCGGCAGGGAGAGCGGCATGTCGTCATCTGTGAATTCTTGCTCTGAGTAGATGTATTCCTGGTTCTCTGATGCGGATGGCTTCAGGTCTGGAGCGGACGTGGATGGAGCTGTAACAAGGTGTATTTTTTTATTGTGTGTACTGAATAAATTGGTAAATAGTAGGCATCAAGAAGTTCCACTATAAAAAAAAGCCGTATATTAGACGGTTATAGATACTTATTTGTTTCTAAAAATGTGCATTTAATCGTTATTAGATTATTTTCATCTCTCCTGTTCGGAAAGTTTTATTTTCCTAGGGTATTTTTTTCTTCTTACGATTAGCCACGGAGTAGAAGATAACTAAGTTACGTCATATTATTAAAATAAAAGGTTTTCATGCATCTAAACATGTTGCGTAACATGTTTTACTTAATTTAAACATTTTTTTTTGCATTTTCATTCTGTCCCTGACCCCCCCTCCCAAAAGATTAGATGAAATTCAGCTTGATCCCTCCCCCCTCCTAAATGGCTCACGTAATTGAACGCCCCTTGGTATGTTGGTGCGGTAGGTTCATTATTAAATACTAGGTTAATCGAGTGAACGGTAAATCGTTTGGTCGTTCTGTGGTTTGTTTGTTAGTAAATCAGAAAGGACAGTAACTAGGCCAGCCCCTGCGCATATAGCTCCCGGGGACGGCGCCGGCGCAGCGCTCGGCCGCGGTGCCATTGGTGCCGCGGAGACATGACATCAGTCGCTGCAGATCTTCAGGAGATACCAGCGTCGCCATCATCGTTAGCGGCTGCGGTGGCGGGGTCGATGGTGACTCTAAGACCAAGAGAACGATTCTTAATAAAAGTAATTTTAAGGTGGAAGTAGGAGGTGGCAACTTTTGGGATAGTATCGAGCACTGCGGCATTTACATTATATATCTATACTAGCATCTGCCCGCGACTTTATCCGCCTAAATTTGTTTATCGCGGATAAGGATATTTTTCCAAGAAAAAAAGTAGCCATTTTCCTTTCCCGGGACTCAAACTATCTCCATACAAAATTTTATCCAAATCGGTTTAGCGGTTTAAGCGTGAAGAGGTAACAGCATCTTTGGCGCCACCGCATTTATAAGATTAGTATGGATATGGATTCCATAAAAAAAATGAGAAAACTTGCTGATAAGTTTTTCGGGTTACTCGGGCCCTCCGGAGGGAAAAGATGCCATGTTTTATCCGACCGTAGGAGGGTTACTTTGTTTCTGCACGCTCTGCAGCCTAAGACAGCTTATCCATTAAGGCGGAGCAGAGTGGAGCTGTGCGAAATGAACTAATCAAGGTGCGTCGTTGAAACCCACACAAGCAAATTTGAATCTGCGGAATATGATTGGTTAATTGGTTAATTTTGCACAGCTCCGCTCCGCTTCAATGGATATTTATATGGATAATGGCCTAAACCGCTTGATGGATTCTGGTTTATTAGGTGTTATACATATTTATTTAGCTGTCAGGTTTTTTCAGTGGGTATTTTTTAATAGCTATACTAATATAATATATTTATATGCGACTATATAAACCCCGTTTTGTTAATTTATTTATTTATTTCATTTTTGACAGCATTAAGTACAGTATACGGTCATACCAAAGCACTTTCAAACTAAGATACAATTTATTACTACATACACAAAAAATACTAATAAAATAGATAAAAATTAATCAAAGTTACATAGAAGATTGGTGTACGGTATGTCCATCCTCTTGCTGTACCTCAAACACTCATCACACCAGTCTAACCAGCTACTAGCAAACACTCATCACGCCAATCTTACCAGACACTCATTATACCAGTCTAACCAGCTACTAGCAAACACTCATCACTCCAGTCCAACCAGAAGCTACTAGCAAAGACTCATCACACCAGTCTAACTAGTATAGTGTGGCGACAAGCCTCTTTAGTGTTTAGCAGTACCTAACACAATAGTTTACTGCGACATACAAACGCAAATTGCTTGTAAGGCGTTAACCAAATGTATATATACAATAGTTTGTAGTAATAAACGCTCTTGTCCTTGTCTTAGACTTCGACTCTGGTCTGGCTTATATCCCCTAAATTTCATCCCTTATTACACTAGCTACTAGCAAACACATCACAGCTTGGGGCTGATTCGAGGAGCGACTTTATCAGGTTCAAGGCTTTCGGGGTTCTGATGTGATAATGAGTGAAACGATCAGTTTAAATCAAAGTACCTCTGTCCTCAGGCAGCGAGTTACCAGGCTGAGGGTCGAAGCCGGTGAGGCGCGCCAGCCGGTCCAGGAACCAAGCCAGCCGCAGCACGAGCGTGTCGTCGTACTCGTGTTCGTGTTTGTCCGTGTGTCCATCTTCGTGTCCGTTCTTGTAGATATGGCTGTGGTCGTGCTGCGCACAAATGATGATTTTTAAATTATGAAAAAATATTTGTAAATATGTACCCTATTGGTTGTTGACTTCACACTATCGTGCTTCTCTAGATCATTTTGGATGGATTTGGAACAATTGTTTAATGGATTTCGCTGGGCAATTCATCTTTTTACCTATATGAGATTGGCCTTTACCTTTTCTATACTCCATATCTAGGGTACTGGGGAACAATGAATCGACATACCTCACTATATTTTTCCTCGTACAGTTTATCCTGTAGCTCGCTGGCCGCCCACACGGCGAGCTGAGCGAGTCTGCGAACATGTTCACTAGCCAAATCTGCCCTCATACAGTCCCTGAATCCATCACTGACGTTAAACATCGTGTAATTCACGTACATCGCCATGAAATTAGTAAAATTCGTGCTCAGTTGTTCGATGTACGTGAAATTCACAGGAACAGTAAAGTTGGTAGGCAGGTTGAAGTTGGTCAGATTAGCTGTGGACAGGCTTGGGCTGGTCAAGTCACCCGTGGAGGGGTTGGTCAGATTCATAATGGTGAAGTTCGGCTGGAATTGGATGATGTTCTGAAATGAAATAAGGTCCGTTTGGAAATTAACTCAATACACGTACATCTAGATACCATGTCATCGTATCATCCATACTAATATTATAAATGCGAAAGTGTGTCTGTCTGTCTGTCCGTCTGTCTGTCTGTCTGTCTGTCTGTCTGTCTGTCTGTCTGTTACCTCTTCACGCTTAAACCGCTGAACCGATTTGGATGAAATTTGGTATGGAGATAGTTTGAGTCTCAGGGAAGAACATAGGCTACTTTTTATCCCGGAAAAATACCGTTATCCGCGATAAATGAATTTAAGGCGGACGAAGTCGCGGGCAGAAGCTTGTGTATTCATAAAAAAGAAGATATAAATAATTAAAACTAAAAATTAAGTTAAATCTAAAAAAGGGCTCCCTTAGCATGGCGCCAAAGATACTGGCAGCATTTCCTCGCTGTATGGCGACACTGATACACTGAGCGAGGAAGTTGCCAGCCCTTTGGTCGCCTGAGGTGTCAACGAGCCGTTTTGACAGCTCCTTGAAAAAGAGCCAGGCGCATGGACCCCACGGGTCAACCCTAGGTCTCGACGCCGAATGGCATAAAATGGTATTGGGAGCCAAGGCGGCCACCTCCGCTGCTGCGCCGGCCTTGGCTGAGGTCCGTGAGTCCGTGACAGATGTGACGGCGCTAGTGTATCGACGCATGTAGCGTCCCCCTCCCAAGCACTCGACCCATCGTCCACGGAACCAGGGACATCCAGGGACAATTTTAAAAGCTATAAAATATAACTTCGAAATTCACATCGTCTTCGTCACATCACATTCAGTCAGCGGGAATGGAAGAAATGCCGATCGAGCTGACGCTTATAGGTTTATTGAAGTTGAAGCTCAAGGTACCTACCCTTGTGGCCTTTGGGTGCCTTTAGGTTCGAGGCTATACACTATACGTACGGCAGTCACGTTGAGCCGGCGGCAGGCCTCGAGACGACTCGTGTAGGCCTCGATGGAGCGCCGCAGCCCCTCTAGATACACGCTGCCGTTGCGCACAGCGTCGTGAACCTGCGCATACAAAGAACAGCCAAAATACAATACAATAACTTCTTTAGTAAGCTCCAAGATTAGCTCTCTCGCTCGGTATGATGGATGCACTAGGTACAGACACCAGCATCAATATCTGCCATAACTAAGCGGGGCAAAAAGTCTGACACGTCCTAACGAGCTATGAACTAGAGTCGTGTCAGATCAGATATTTATACGCCCTTTGTTGTTGCAGATATTAATGCTGGTAACTGTACATAAAGTAAAATGTATGCAGGTATATTATATTGGGTATTTGTGTTAGTTTATGTACGTCCGTAGTAAATATTATAAGTATATCTCTGTGAATATAATTATCTTAAATTTTCTCAGTTTATAGGCCCTGCGCCCATGTAACTGTTTCTGTTTAACCCACTGGTTGACTGGTGGAGAATGCCTAATGGCATTAAGTCCGCCATTTGTACATTTTTCTATTGTGCAATAAAGTTTCAACAAAACAAAGTACAAAATAATATAACATTCAGAGAAAAATATATATCTTTTCTCAGTCGACCCGTGACCTTGGAAACCTGAAAGGCTTCCAAAACGTCCGGAACTCCAATGAGATAATATACGCAATATAATCCGTTAAAACTGTTTTTTTTTCTAATGAGTAATAATCGCAGACACAGAAGAAAATATTACTGTACTTTGCTGTCTTAAAATTATACGTGTATTTTTGTAAGTGATGCAGATTTTACTAAAAGGATACATTTCAAGGACGATCGATTCGATGTTAGATATTCGATTCGTATAGCGCCATCCCACTCACACGAACACACTAACACGAGAGCGAGGGAGAACACTACACTAACTTTGAATTTCGTAGTAACCCCTCTAATTGTAGCAGCGCCGACCCTAGGCCTAGATCTCTTTCGGTAAGTTTCATACATACGATACGATAGCTTATTATTAATGAGCTGACAGTGGATGCAATAAACGACAAAATCATGTCAAACGATATATGCGTAATATGGATATGACTACAAACCCTGAGGTGCTACTCCGAACCCCGAAAAACGAAGTTCGTAACGTGCCATCCCTCTCGCTCACAAGTTAAGCTTTATTTGAGTGAGCGGGATGGTGCCATACGAACTTCGTTTTCGGGTTTCGGAGTAGCCCCTCTGCATGTCGAAACTATTGAACATGTATTTGTTCAGCAGCATACTGATACTTGACAGAAGTAACGTTTTGTAGAAACACCTTACGCTAGGCATAAATAATTTCGCAGAATTTTATGACATCGAATCTTAATATTTGCATAATATTGATGAGCATAACTGTCTTTTTAAACAAATCGTACTTCCGCAGATAATTATGTTAAATAATATTTATGCGCTATAAATTGTTATCCTTTATTCATTATAAATCTGTTGTTATTATTGTTTTATTCATAATTCTTCTTTATTTTTTCCTTTTTTCTATTATTATTAGGATTTTTCGACCGCTTAATAAAGACCTGCGCGGCTCGCTCGCTTTGCTCGCTCGTTAGGGTCGCAGTTCAACCTAACACTCCTCCTCGCTTCGCTCGTTGTCGTACCTAACCTAAGCCAAGTCGGATCTGCCTTAAAATGAAATAGGTATGTTAGGATTTTTCGACCACTGATGAGGGTAACCCACCCTGCATACATAAATGTTACTCGAAATTTAATAAAAGGGGCTATATTGGGTTGAATAAAGTTTGAAGTCATACTTTTGATACGCATTCGTGGTTTTGTCAGAATTGTCATTGCGCATAATTTTTACTAATCATATTTTTTTGCAAACATCTTTTTTAACCATAAACAGGATGCGCATAAAACTGTTGAATCATAATTTGCAATGGTCATAAATTGGTTGCGCAGATAACATTTTAAGCAGACTGTATATACGCATAAACTGATTGCGCATAAAACATTCTAAACATAAGTATGAGTCGCCTTAATAGTTTTGTGCATAATGATCTGTTAGCATTATTCAACAACCATTTATGAAGCCTATGTTTTTGTTGATAGTAAATTGCCACATTCACAACATTGCTATTATAAAACTGACTGATGATTAGAGTAGTTATTAAAAATACTTACTGAATATAATTTTTCGTTTCTCTTATTTAAGAACCCTCACTAACGCAAGTCCGTTGTGATAATTTTAAGTGAACGTAAAACGAGGATTTCCCTCCGCGGCTCGCTCACTTCGCTCGCTCGTTAGGGTCGCAGTTCAACCTAACACTCCTCCTCGCTTCGCTCGTCGTCGTACCTAACCTAAACCAAGTCTGACATGCCTTAGCACTAGATTAATGGGTTAGGTTGGGTAGAAGTCATAGTTCCAACCTAACCTAACCTACTTTTCTGACAGCGATTCAGAATAATTGCCTACATTTGATTAGTAAAAAAATACTAAAAGTATCTAATTTGTCTTTTTTTTCAAGAAACCCAATATTTGTTGTCATAATTTGTGCATTATGAGTGTTAGAATAAAAAAAATATTATAATCCTTAATTTTATGGCTTGATAAAAGTATGTCAATTGTGAATTATTGCTAAATAAAATTATAATCATCAATAACATTACTAGAAAAATTTATGACATTTGACTTTATAGTTAAAGCAATTATAATACACAAATAATATGACTACAAACAATTGTGACATACCACAGATTATGCCAAAAAATAATTATGACCATCAACTTTATGGTTAAACAGTTATGACAATCGAAATTATGACAAAAGTTGTTATTCGACTAGATGGGCACCCGTAATAAAAGTCTCATTCATCTTATGCTTTCGTCACCATATTGCATCCACTATCCGCTCATTACTTATTATCAATTGTTGCTTACACAGGATACAGGACGTTGCAAGTGCAAACAGCATTGAGGACAGAATTTGGCCTTGAATAACATACGTCTATAACGACATCATCAGAAATGAAGAGATTTGTAGACGAACCAAGGTTGCCGACATAGCAAACAGGGTAATCAAACTGAAATGGTAATGGGCAGGGCACATAGTTCGAAGAACCGATGGCCTTTGGGCCGAAAAGTTTCTCGAGTGGAGACCACATACTGGCAAACGCAACGTGGGAAAGCCACACGCAAGGTGGTCGGACGACCTGACTAGAGTTGCGGGGACTCTCTGGATGCGGGTCGCCTCTAACCGGCCCATGTGGAAATCTATTGAGGAGACCTGTGTCCAGCAGTTTACGTGCAATGGCTAAAATTATGACGATGATGATAACGACATCTTCCTTCGGAGCTAAACAAGGGTATTATGTATCTCTTACACAACATCAGCTTCTTGCTAAAAAGAGGTGGAGTAGATCTGCACTGGAAGACATATGTTGGTAATAATTACATATATTGTTTCAACAATGTAATTACGAGTAAGAAAAGTTCACATGCGTCTCTGACTTGATCTTGGCGGGCGTATACAGCTGGCGCCATCTTTCCTTAATATTCTACAAGGACCATTAAAACGAGACGACTGTCAATTGTCATACTTTGGATCTTTCCCCTACCGCGAAGGAAATACAGGCAAAAATTAGATGGCGCTTTAAAATTAAACAATTAACGATGTTATAATTGTACAAAGCAACATAGTACAGTACAATTCGTTCGTAAACAGCGAATACTAAATAAATCGTTACGTTTTAATACTGTGTCACGCAAAGGTGAATATTTGTAAATAACAATTCTTATACATAGATAGCGCTGCAAATATCAGGGACCGGCTTTTTGTATGGTGATTGTCAGTCCTCTTGCTTTAATGGTCCTTGATATTCTAATGTAGTGAATTTAGTTAATAAATAAATAGGTACCTTTTGTTCCATATATCCATCATATTCGTATTCATCCGCGTAATGTTCTCGATACTTGTCGTAGTCTGTATGTAAACTGTGCGTGTGTATGTTATCATAAACAACTTTCTCGTTCCGCTGGTCGTGTTTCACGCGATCATCTAAGCTTTTCTCAAAAAAATACTTTCGCACTTGTGGCAAATCTATCGTCCAGGCAACCGTCTCTTCGAACACACCGATTATGATGCAAAAACTAAACGCTACTTTCGTAGCTGTCAACATTTTAGCGGGAAAATAACACTTGTAAAAAAAGTTAAAAAACAAACTTAGAACATTATGGTATAGATGAGGTTATATTTAAATAATTATGATTATAACGTGAAACACGTTATTTTTCCCAGCCGAGGTTAGACAACTGGTGGGAAATTGGCCGACAATGATCGATTTTTACGTAATTATGCGTTTCCCGCGCTCATTGTTTGGCGAGAGTGTTGTCTGCTTTGTCGAAATTCCGATATTTCTTGATTTACAACTTCTGTAACTGTGTTGTGCGATAAACTGGAGTCAATTTTATGGGTGGTTCGATATTGATTGGTAAGCAGTATTATGATTCCGTAAACACCTTTACAATGTATATGCTTGGAAAGTGCCTCTTTGTATGGGCTAACATAGGCATGTAAAGTGCTAAGTAGCAGACGTGCGGAAAAGTAATTTTTCAATGTATTTATTCTCCAACTTGTACGATACACGAGAATAACCTACTCACCGGACTTGTATCGTAAACAACAAATAATTAATGTATGTCAGATTAATTTTTGGATTTATGGTTTTATTCTTAATAAATATAATTTTTAATTACCTTTTATTTTGGGATGAGAAAAAAATCATAACCCTCTTTTTTCTTCAGGGTAGTTGAGAAAATAGTATCCTATAACCATCTGTGGATACCCATGTACCAAAATAAATATGTATTGCACCTGGGTGCTCCGAGGATGCCGTGGATTCTTACCACCCGTGTGCAGCGATGCGTCGTGCAGGCGGAGAAATAAAAAGAAGTCGAGTCGTTGATTTACGTCTCTTTATATTTCATATATACGAATCGTTCGTCAATATATTAAATTACATCTATGATTATCAAGATAAACTTTGATTATAATATGAGGACAGACAACTTTAAGGTTAGATGGAATGGATGGCTGAAACGAGTGTCGTGGATAGGGAGCAAGAAGTAATGAACGGAAGGAAATACAGCTATATGACAGCTAGGCAGTATAGACAACTAATCTACCATAGAGTGTAAAGATGTGTACACAGAAGTTTTTGTAAGGCATAATCTTCAATAATATGAAATCTGTTTAGCCGATTTGGCGTGATGAAGCTACAACGACACATATAAACATACAGAAAATCCAACAAATATATTTTTCAATTCATTGCCTTCCAAATAGACCGTTAATTATTTTTTTAATATCTTCATTGCACAGACATTCATTTTTAGAACTTTAAATACCTAGTATAGATTTAACCTTTTTGTCGTTTTCCCGCTGGCAACACCTGGAGGATGAGCGTCCGCCGGTGTTTCCCGCGCAAATCACGCAATATTTGCTTGCGCTATCTGGCCAGTTAAATATTATGTGGCGTCCTTGTGATAAGATTAAAGATAAAACACTTCTAGCTCACAATTTCCGAGAGCTGGAGAGCTTGAAATAGCTGCTTTCCGAAAACAGGCGAATGTTTATATATGGTGGATAGGGCATTATTCTTCGGTACAACATTGGCCAAAAACTTGCAAGGGTCCCCCGCAAGGGTTTAGCAGTATTTGCGCGTAAATTAAGTTCAGCAGCTTACGCTATTAGAAAAAACTGCCCAAGTGCGAGTCGGACTCGCGCACCGAGGGTTCTGTACAAACAGCCGCATATATGAAATCCAGTGTTAGCAGAGCCCTTCTCCTAAGCAAAATGTACGCGGTGTTAGATCATTTTATATTGTTCACTGACATAGACAGACAGGCATAAAATTATACTTTGTTTAGTATTTGTTGTTATAGCGGCAACAGAAATAGATCATCTGTGAAAATTTCATCTGTCTAGACAGACAGACGGGCAGCGGAGTCTTAGTAATAGGGTCCCGCTTTACCCTTTGGGTACGGAACAGTGTGTGATGTGGACAAATTTGAAAAGTTGATTCACCAAGACCTGTAATAACTTACGAACCACTTTTTTGAAGTCGGTTAGTTACGTGCAAAACGTCATCAGTCGCAAAACGACCACCGACTCGATATTCACGTGGTGAAATGAAAGTGAAATGACGATGCATTGTTCGTCTTGCCTTGGCTCGATTTCCAACGATTATTGTGTTGCGGGTCAACGCCCGCGGCCGCCATTGCATTGCACATGTGTTAAATATACATGTCCATAACATGTATATACTGAATATACTTACCGTAAAGTCGGGTTACTTTAACCCTGGAGGGTAACTTTGGCAATTGAGATTTACTCGTTCCAGGTTATATCATTGGACTCTAATTATTAACATATGCCATGCCGTGAGGTTGATTTTAGCTAGCATTTAATGTTTTTGTGTTTTTTATAAGACCCTTTCAAATAAGGTTTTCATGTAGGTCAAAGTTACCCTCCATTAGGTTAAAGTAACCCGAGTTTACGGTATATATTTATCGTATGGCTTATTTTAAGTTCTCTACTTAGATTATTAAAATGTTAGATTTAAGGTATGCAACTGCATCCGTCGAAAGTGTCTTGAGACAGCCGTTTTCCCGCTAAATTTGGTGATGGGGCACTCGAAGACAAGTGGTGTACTGTCTGATCTGGGCAGCCACACTGGCATTCCGCTGACTCACACCATTCCCATTTGTGAGACAGAGAAGCAGAATTTCCAACGCCTGTCCTGATTCTATTTAGAAGGCACCAATCCCGTCGAGTCTCCTATATCCATACTAATATTATAAATGCGAAAGTGTGTCTGTCTGTCTGTCTGTTACCTCTTCACGCTTAAACCGCTGAACTGATTTGGATGAAATTTGGTATGGAGATAGTTTGAGTCCCGGGGAAGGGCATAGGCTACTTTTTATCCCGGAGAAATACCCTTATCTGCGATAAACATCTAGAGGGCCATCTAGAGGGTAAGGCCAAATTAGCCTCTAAGAAGCTCGGCGTGCTCAACAGATCGAGACAGTATTTTACTCCGGCCCACCTCCTACAGCTTTACAAGGCACAGGTCCGCCCGCACATGGAATACTGTTCTCATCTGTGGGCTGGGGCTCCACAGTACCAGCTTGTCCCTCTAGACCGCATTCAACGGAGAGCGACTCGTATCGTCGGTTGCCAGCGTATTTCAGATCAGCTTGACTCCTTGGCACTGCGTAGAGATGAAGCCTCGCTCTGCATTTTTTATCGCTTGTATAACGGAGAGTGTTCCGAGGAATTGTTCGGGTTGATCCCAGCTGCATCTTTCCGCCTTCGTCCTACGCGACAATATTTCCATCCTACACCACTTAGATGGTTGGCAGTCCATAACTGTGCGTTTTTCTTGAAATTTCCTGCCTCGCACGACTGAACTGTGGAATAAATTGCCGCATGCAGTATTTCCGGACCGATGCGATCTTCAAACCTTCAAGAAAAGAGCGTACTCCCACCTGAAAGGCCGGCAACGCACTTGTGACTCCTCTAGTGATGCAAGTGTCTATGGGCGACGGTGATCGCTTACCATCAGGCGACCCGTCTGCTCGTTTGCCCCCTATGCCATAAAAAAAACGAATTTAAGGCGGATGAAGTCGCGGGCAGAAGCTCGTACTGTATACATAATCGATACCAAGGACCATTAAAACAAGAGGACTGTGTGTGAGGCTTGTGTCCTAAAAAAATATAAATAGTCCGGTAGTTAGGTTAACAGAAAATATTGGACACGTATTTTTTCTTTTGTCAATTAAACAAAAAATGATGAAGATATAGCTAAAGTTCCCCGTGACGTCACGCCGTGCAACTGTTTTTCGCGGCGCGACGCCATGCGCCCCCACTCCCAAACTTTGACGTGGTTTATCTTTGTCTTTTTTGATTGATTGACAAAAAAAAAAAAATACGTGTCCAACATTTTTATTTATATTTTTTTTACCCAGGAAACTAGCCTATTCTTATAAATTAAATACAAATAATTAAAAAATTCAATACTCAGACTGGATTTGAACCAGTGCCGGGGCGCACGCTGTGCCAACTGAGCTATAGAGTCCTGCCCCAGCAAAGAAGAGGTTACTGTATCGAAGAATATTCTAATTCGATTTTTGTATGTGTGGTTGTGTCTTCATCACGCTAAAACGACTAAATGGATTTCAACTATTTTCGGTACAGAGGTAGCTGGGCATTTGCTGGTTATAGGATACTTGTTACTCGATTACGCTGAAAAAAAGAGGATTATGTTTTTCTCTTCCGCTGACGAAGAAAGGGAATAAAAACTATTTTCATTAAACTAGACAAAGACAAATTTTTAAATAGTTCTTTCACATTCCAGGCAACTCTACTGTGGAACTCTGTACCCCATGACTTAAAGTGTGCCCAGTCCCTTATGCAACATTTAAGGGGATGCATCGAAAATTGAAGCTGTTTTGTAGCGCATTTTTTGTCAAATCTAGTATATAAATCAGGCTGGTCTTCAGATATTTGATTCTTGACTATATAACCTATTCAGTTATTAACGCGGAAACATGTTTAATGAAAAATTCCTCAATAGAAAAGTTATCAGAAAACGCGTCTTCATTTCCCGTTTTTTGTCTAATTTGTACAAACGACAAATTAATAAACGGCTAAATTATGTTAAAATGTCATTCTTCCCTTTATCGTTTAAGTGATTAACGTAAATGTTAACAAAACATAATAATATCTTCGATTTCATGGTACTTTTACATTTACGCCAAAACCCCCAAGCATGTAGTGTATTAGCTTTCTCTTTCTTTGATGCGCGCGAGCAATAAATGCGTCCCTTATTACAAATCACGCTTGTTGGCTGGCTCCGCGTTTGGGGCGTGATTTACGAATGTCGAAGTAGCCCCTTAAGTCACACCTTAAAAAACATTACCTGTCTCTCCCTTAACACACTGCTATTGAAATCACTTTCTCAACTTTGCGGCTGACACTGTTACGGTTATTTATTTACTTACTTTGCATATGTTATATTTATTATGTATAAGTATTTATGTATGTTTATGTACGCAATCTTATGTGTGTATGTTTATTGCGTAAACATGTGTCTATATGAGTTTTTTGTTTTGCTTCATAACTGTTTCCCGCCACCTACTCAACTAAAATTGTTGTCTTTTAAACACTCCGCTATTACCCAAAGGTTGGTCTGGAAGAGATCGCTATGTAGCGATAAGACCGCCTGTTGTTTACTTCTGCTAATTCGAATGTTACTGTCATGTTTTGTATTTCTGTGTATCTGAGGTGTGCAATAAAGAGTATTTGTATTGTATTGTATTTTTTCATTTTTATACTAAATATGTTATGTTTCAGTTCTGCTATTTTTTTAGGCACGCTATTGTAAATTCTAATAGCCATCGCGTGACTCTTGTTGCTTATTTGTAGGTTATGCAGATATTTGTTGTAGGTTAATTGGGATGCTGACCGTACTAAATAAAAATTTAATTTTGATGACAAATGGTCTATGTTAGAAATCCATCAAAGTGCAGCTTGTTCTATGAGTCCTTAAAGTTGGGTGGGAAAGTTCATTCCAGGGTTCCGTACCTCAAAAGGAAAAACGGAACCCTTATAGGATCACTTGTCCGTCCGTCTGAATGTCTGTCTGTCATGACCCCTTTATCTCGGGAGCGCGTGGAGGTATCGAGTTGAAATTAAAACTATTTACTCAGGTCTACGGTCCCTTGAAGCTGTGAAAAAATCAAACTTCTAAGTTAACGTAAAAAAAAGATACGGCCGTTTATGCCGCACCAAACGTATATATCGATACTTTTTGAAATTGAAAGGGTACATCCAGTTGTTCTAGAAACTTGAAATTTGATATGAAGGAAGCTCTTATAGCACAATCAACAAAGTATTTCTCAAAATAGTTTTTTTAATGTCTATCAATATAAATAACATATAAAATGATCGAGCCCCGCGTACATTTTGCTTAGGAGTAGGGCTCTGCTAGTACTGGATTTTCATAGATTCGGCCATTTGTAGTGTATATTTCGTACGGAACCTTCGGTGCGCGAGTCTGAGTCGCACACTTGGCCGGTTTTTAAAGTATGAAGATATTAATAACTAATAATACCTTTGAATAACACATGAAATCTATAGTAACTTTTCTTATAAAACTGTTTCGATAAACGCAAGTTTGAACATGGCTACAGAACAGAGTACTTTTCCATTAAAAAGTAGGAACGTGTGACGTCACACGTTCCTAGGCTTTAGTATGGAGCGTTTTTTGGGGAGTCCAAAATGTGATTTTGACATTGTTGTAAAACCAATGTTATAACCAATATTGCTATTATTGAGAGGTCGCTCATAACTAGGGAATGCAATTCCGGGATACCGTGATCCCGAAATACCGGGATCCCGCATCCTAAATGCGGGACTAATCTTGTTTGTAAATTGAGCGGGATCCCGCGGGGATCTGTTCATACATGTTACTCTTTGAGCGAACACGCGCAAACTAGCATAATTTCTTTACGTTGGTAGAGGAGTGCGGTGCGGTGCGGTGCGGGGCAACGCGATGAGGGCGCGGGAGAGAATTTCGCCCGAATTTATGTATTTTTTGCCAGTTTGAACCTGTAATTAATATGTAAAATATAAATATCTCCAGTTTCCCTATAACTCGTTAATGTCCATTGTTCCGACCAGCGTTGAAGCCGAAAGAGCTTTTTCTGCTGCTGGCTACCTAATCAGCAAGGTTAGAAGCCGTTTGGCTGAAGATACAATTAGTACTTTAGCAGTTCTGCGCAGTTATTACCCAAATAATATCTGAATTGTCTGACTGAATCTATGATAATGTAATTTGTTTTAATGTTGATTTGTTACAATGCCATTCATGCGTAAGGTTCTTTAAAAAGTTTAATTAAAAAACATATATATTTTTTTATATAATTTCATTAAAAGAACCTTGATATGAATGATATATTCGTAAAATCTTACACTGTCTTGCGGGATCCCGGTATTCGCGGGTTCCCGCGGAACTAAGAACTGGCAGTCCCGCCGAATATCGGGATTAAATTCCTCGTGCGGGATTGCATTCCCTACTCATAACATAACACGTAAAAAAGTTGTCAAAAATTGTCAACATCCCAATTGTGTCTCTACCAAGGGTCGGCGAGCTGCGGCTCGCGCACTTTAGATGTGAAGTTGCGGCTCTATAGATTAGTTTAAATATCCAAAGTACTATTTATTGTTGGCAAGATTTTTTTTTGTGGCTAATAAACTTTGAAATTTTGTAACTTGTAATTTTACTCTTCCGACTAAAAAGGTTGCAAACCCCTGGTCTATACTATAGACGTTCTTTCTAATCTATACCCACTATTTATGAGTGTTGTAAAAATTAAATCTCTGTACATTGAGGATATTTAACCTTTTGAACGCTTTCTCTCTCGCATCAAAATGTGGAATACACGCCAACATCTCAACTAGTGAGAAACGAATTTAAACCTTGTCTGTCAACAGTAAAATTGCTTTGACAGCGTCTGCCATGACCACTTTAGTGGTCGATAGCGTGGTAGGCGCAGCACACGACCACTTTAGTGGCTCTTGGCGTTCAAAGGGTTTTAAAAAATAAGTTACTGTCAAAAATTTCATTTTCGTGACCAGCTTTTATTGCTGACTGTACTTTTCCTTGAACATCCATCAACTACTCACCGAGACGATTCTAAAGAATCCAAACTCGGTAAGATTGCATTATTTTATTACAGAGTTCCTATGACCACCTTCCTGCTCCATCATCAGATCAGCTCGATGGTATCATACTATTGCATTGTCACCGAACTTAAATAAGAATGCAAGATTTTAGCTCAATTGGAAACTGGGAAGTGAATCAAATTTAACTTGCAGGATTTGATTGCAGACTGACAGACAACGGGACAGGTGAAAGTAAATAAAAGCTTGTAAAAATAGTGAAACGGACTATTTGAAGTTCACTATATCAAAAAACATTTGTTTGTATGTTTGTGTCATTGTAGCTAATAGGGATGATGACTCGATGACTCAATTTATCGCTGAAGAAAAAGGGGGAGGGGGGATATTTTTTTTACTCCTCCAATATTTCCAGTTCGGTATAAAAACAACAAAATAGTACTGTAGTATATTTTATTAACTCTAACTTACATTCTACACATTTGTGAAAGCATAAAGGCGTTATTATTATTAATAAAAACAATTATTAATAAACAAATGCTTCGAACAGAAACCATGTTCTATGAGTCAAATAGCATTTTGCTGATATTATAAATATCTTAAAAACATCTTACAATTTTCAATATGCTTAGCTGAAAATGACTGACCATTGTAATACTTTTAATATTGTTATATCTCATGGTCATAGACTTTTTTATAAGGCGCGGACACAGAATAACCACTTCCTTGCCAAATGCATGAATTCTCCCAAAATGTTCACAATACAACAATGTTTAATGAGATTAAAGTGCTTTCTCGCTTCGGAAATCAGTTCAATTTTTAATTTTAACCTTTTCTACGCTTTATCAATTAAATGGTGTCACTCATACGCCATGACATCATTAAGTTTCACGCTAACGTGACCCGTATATTAATGGGTGTCGGTCTAAATAATAACGGATATATCGGTCTTTGGCGTTGAAACTGCGATGCGGATATATGCGTCGGTGGCCTCCAAAAGGTGGCAATTTTTCTAAGTTTAAAAGCCAAGGTACGGTTTTCTTTCAGTAATAGCGATTCCACATTCATTGTTCGTAATTAGTGATGTATATCCATGAACTTTGAAAAATCGTCCTTGTTTGGGGACCATTGGGAGAATTTACTTTTATTTTTGAAGCTTTCGGAAGTGTAACTGGAAAATTCCTCGTTTTTATCGACATCATGAAGAGTAACCCAGCTATTCCGTATTCATTAAATGACCATAGCTAAGCAGAAAACGAGCATAGTTTTTTTTTAAGACTTAAGTCTTTAAGTTTGATCGCTTTTGCATTGCTATAAAAATATCTGCTCGCTTTTTGCAATTACGGTCAAATATACTGGTCCCACCGGGCGAGGAAGCGATTACATATCGGCGATGTTCTCGCCCAAGAAACGAACAAAAGATATAGATCCTGTTTTAATAAGACACATATATTAACAGTTCATCGCTGGCTGTTCTCACTGCCGGCGAGAACTCTCTCATATATGTATCTCTTTTATTGACACGGAGTCGACATCTATTGTGCGTTTCTTGAGCGAGTTGGGCGAGAAAATAGACGATAGTTGCTCGCTTTCTCGTCGGCTGTGGGACTAGTGCCATAGAGGTGTGTGTCTAGCGAACTATCCAAGCTGGTGTCGGGCTAGCCCATGCGCGGGCGCCCCATGCCGCGGCCCATGCCGCCTGGGGGCATGCCAGCCGTCGGCATGTCTCCGCCCTTCACGTTCTTGATGGTTTCGTCCACGGAGAGGATCTGGAATAAAAAATGTAATAAGTTTCTGTCAAAAATTGCATTTGTGACAAGCTTTTATTGACGACTGTACTTCAAAACTAATTAAAAAGTTGTAAAAATGAAATGTCTGTACATTGAAGATATTTTCAAAAAAATGATTGTTACGGACTTTTTGGAGTTCACTAAAACGAAAAAATTTTTTTTTGGATTTTTTGTATGTTTGTATGTGTCGTTGTGGTTTTATAATGCGAAATCGGATTTCAACTATATTTGGCACACGGGTAGCCGGGTATCTCCAGATGGTTATAGGATACTTTTTACCCGACTACGCTGAAAAAAAGAGGGTTATGACTTTTTCCCTTTCGCATATGGAGTTCCCGGCATCTTCTAGTAAATAAATAAATGTTAGGGGACAATTTTTACACAAATCGAACTAGTCCCATGGCAAGCTCAATAAGGCTTGTGTTGTGGGTACTAGACGACAATATATTTATTTATTTATTTATTTATTATACAGAATTAGCACTAACAGCTGAACCTTACGTGCTAATTGTTAGGTGTTGGAAGAATACATCATTTACGAGCTAGACCAGAGGTTCTCAAACTTATTTTGTGTACTGCCGATTTTAATATGTTTTTTTTTCAGCGCCCCCTATTTTTTTTCACGTAAAAACCACTCTAACTTTAAATTAATTGAATTATAGTGTGCTATATTAGCCTGGTGCCCCCCCCCCCCCTCCTAAACCACCACAACACCTCCAATTTTTACTGGGCCCCTTACCGCCCCCTCTAGGCCTCCAGCGCCCACAAGGGGACGTTATCGCCCACTTTGAGAAAGATGAGCTAGTCGGTGCCCCCAACTTCGTTCGCGGATGAGAAAAAATCATAATCCCTCTATTTTCGACAGCGTAGTCGGGTAAAAAGTATCATATAACCATCTGCGGATACCCAGCTACCCCTGTACCGAAAATAGTTGAAATCCATTTAGTCGTTTTAGCGTGATGAAGACACAACCACGCATACAAAAATCGAGTTAAAATATTCTTTGTTTCAGTAACCTCTTGCTGGGGCAGGACTCTGTAGCTCAGTTGACACAGCGTGCGCCCCGGCACTGGTTCAAATCCAGTCTGAGTGTTGAATTTTTTTCATATTTTAAATATTTTTCGCTTCAGTGACCTCCAAATAGTCCCTTACAATTGTTTTTTTTTAATATCTTCAATGTACAGACTTTTCGTTTATACAACTTTATAATAGTATAGATGTATATTTTATTTATTAAAGCTCCGATACTGATCCTGACATAAATAAATTAATTAATTGTGTGTGCGTGTATATTCAGAATCAAAATAATTATACATAAAAAACATCCAAGGCTCAGGAACAAACATTTATGCTCATCACACGAATATTTGCCCTTACCGGGATTTGAACCCAGGACCTTCAGCTTCGCAGGCAACCTTACTCCCGCTGAGCTAAATCTAAACATTCATTTAGTACCTGTATTTTTAACAGCCTCATAAAACGTAAATCCTCACAAACATCAGTAATTGGATCCGTTGTTTCTAATCATTGGCCGTTAAAAGTGTTGTAACATAAGGAACATTCATTTTAAGTTCGTATTTTCAAAATATTTCCACCAAGTTTTCGAGCCAACATTATACGGAGGCAGTGCCATTTCGGGGCATACTTAGTTGTAGTAAATTGGGAACATTAAGTTTCTCAAAGATGTGCATTTTATATGTCTTCCCGATAGTATACGTTATCCTAACTCAGAATCTACAAACAGTTTATTTTTACATCGTACTGTTTTTTAGATATCTTTTTTAAACACTCGTCGTGACATTTGTAGAGTTCCCTCGTACGAATACATTTTTACTTTGTTCTACATAGATTAGTAAGTAAAATTAAAAAGTTAGCTGACAATGAAATGTTTTTTTTTTCTTACTAATTTCAGTAGACCAAAGTAAAAATGTATTCATACGACGGAACTGTACAAATGTCACGACGGGTGTTTAAAAAAAGATACCTAAAAAACAACACGATGTAAAAATAAACTATTAGTAGATTCTGAGTTCATATAACGTATACTATCGGGAAAAAATATATAATGCACACCTTTGTGAAACTTAATGTTCCCAATTATTATGTTTTATATTTATTTATTTATTTTATTATATTATTTGTATGTTTCCGTTGCTATATTTTACAAAATAAATCATTCTTATTCCACATAAATGTAATAGTGTATGCCCCAGAATATGGTTTTTGTATTTCTTTCTTAATGTTTTTGCCTAGCATTTTATTTGGTCTTGTAATTCCACTTATTATTTCCAAATACTTTCCCTAGAATTTCTAAGTATTTTACTTAGTATCTCTCGAGTACTTTACATAGTATTTCCAAGTATTTTACCTAAAATTTAAAAGTATTTTACCTAGTATTGTATTTTACTTAGACTTTACGAGTATTTCACCTAAATTTCAACATAATTATACCTAGTACTTCGGAGTACTTTACTTAGTATTTCCAGGTATTTTACCTACAATTCCCAAGTATTTTACCTAGTCTTCAATTATTTCACCTAGTATTTAGTTGTGTAACGTACCTGTGCAGCAGCCTCGCAGGCGGCGGTGATGGCGTTGATCTTAACGACGGCGGGCTCCCAGACGCAGCTCTCGAAGTTGTCCGCGATGTCCTCTTTCTGGATATCCACGCCGTACCATTTCTCGCCTGTCGTCAAGTATTGTGTATTTAGATTTCACGTTATATTAGCATATTGTTAGAATTATGTACTTATGACTTAAATCTTAAATTAAATGGGTTAGAATAAACAGATTTCGAGGAGAAGAGAAGATGTAAGACATGATTTTTCCTATTATATTAAAAGAGTAATTCTTGTATATATATGTAATCGGTTTCTCAGAAACGGCTCAGACGATTTGGATGAAATTTGGTGTGGAGACATAGAGACAAGTTTTACCCACCGAGCTTTTTTGCTTGGTCAATTGTTTATTAATCATTCAAGCTCTCGCGTAGTAAAATGTATGCTATTTTAACACATGTGACATTAGACAGCAACTCTGAAAGAAAATGCGAGACCTCGTAAATAGTCCTCTAGAAGCTGTAAAGTAATTCGAATAAACGAAATAGAAAGTCTTAAAGTACCGCTCTTTAGCGATAAGACCGCCTATTGTCTACCGTATTTTATGTTAAGGCTCTATTGTACCGTTTCTGTTGTTGGTGTGCAATACAGAATTGTTGTATTGTATTGTAGCGTTAATCTTATTTCACCACCTACTCATTCCTAGTTATTCTGAGTCATTTCCGCTACCCAAAGGTTGTCTGGAAGAGATCGCTCTTTAGCAATAAGACCGCCTATTACCTACTGTATTTTATGTTAAGGCTATATTGTACTGTTTCTGTTGTTGGTGTGCAATACAGAATTGTTGTATTGTATTGTAGCAAAGCAAGACAAGTATTAAAAAAATATCTCCCTTGTTTTTCAAGTACAAGGGCTACAACACGCACAAACTTCACCATAGTTTTTTCGTGCGCAAGTCTTCTACCAACTACACGTTCCGTGTACAGACCGGCCTGCACAGGCAAAACTATGGTGAAGCTTGTGCGTGTGGTAGGCCCTTAAATATAATAGATACTTAACCCCTTGTATGCCATGTCAAAAATTTGCCAATCAAATTGAAAATAAATGAAAATTAAACATAGTTAGTTTCCTCGTACGCGGATCCACGTTCCGGCATACAAAAGGTTAATATCTATTATATTTTGTAATAGCAGCCTCAGTCAACGTAAATCCTCACAAACATCAGTAATTGGATCCGTTGTTTATAATCATTGGCTATAGTTACAAGTATTCTAATATTCGAACCAGGTATCATAATTTAGAATCGCTCAAATATTTTTACCTAGTATTCCAAGTATTTTTACCTGTTTTTTATAAAGTATTTTACCTAGTATTACTACTAAGTATTTTACCTAGTATTTCCGCCAAGTATTACCACATAGTATTTTGTAAAATTGTAATGTGTACTAACCCTGGTGGTGCTTCTGTCGCAGCTTGTTTAACAGGTTGGTGGCGTCGAAGCCGGCGTTGTCGCACAGCTGGCGCGGGATGGCCTCGTAGGCGCGCGCGATGGCCGCCAACAAGAGTTGCTCCTTGCCAGCGACGCCCTTCGAGTACTCGCGCAGGTGCTTCGAGATCTCCATGTCAATCGCGCCGCCGCCTGCAGAGGACGGAAAGTTGTATGTGTGAGATGGTTGCTTTTTCAAGCAAAAGTTGTTACATATTATTTTTTTGTTTCCGCAATTATCAGTCGACCCAGTGAACACGGAGGTGAACATGGGGAACTCAAATGAGATAATATACGCGACATAATCCGTTCAGATTGTTTTATTTAAAAGAAGTTGTTACATAATCACATGGTAGCGACAAGGCTTTTTACTGATCTAAAATAATGTTTGTAATAACATGGCTATTTAGTGACAGTTCAAATCAGTTCCTTTTTATTAGGGGTTCCATAGCCAAAATGATAAAAACGGAACTCTTCTTGTTTCGTCATGTCCGCCCGTCATGCCGTCAAATAAAATTAAATGATGTTAAATTGTAAACGCACTAGATTTTATACTGAGACAGAAATGAAGATGGGCTGGACATTTAGCAAGAATATCTGATGGGAGATGGACCAATAAGGTTACTAAATGGCCAGGACCACCAGGCAAGAGAAGAGTAGGAAGGCCCAGAGCGAGGTGATCAGATGATATTATTGCCACAGCCAGACCAGAATGGCAAAACCAGGCAAAAAATAGAAAAGTCTGGAAGGACATGGAGGAGGCCCACACCTGACATGGGTCCTTAACATTTATAAATAAAGAATAACAATTATCTAAAACTATATAACTTAAGGAGAAATAAAGGCTTAATAATAATAATAAAAATTGTAAATAAGAAGGTTACCGGCGACGAGCGCGTCGTTCTTGATGCTGCGACGCACGATCATGATGGCGTCGTGCAGCGAGCGCTCGGTCTCCTCCAGGAACTGCTCCGCGCCGCCGCGCAGGATCAGCGTGCACGTCTTGGCCGCCGGGCAACCTGCACAGAAACATTATATTCATTATTCTGCAAGCAAGTCTTAAGGTTGTTCCACAAGTCTGATTCTAACAATGCTTCGGAAATGTGAGGCCAGAGGCCCGGTACACAAAAGCTTGTAACTTGTACTAAAAGCGGAAATATATTTCCATCAATGCCGACGTGCATTAAGGGATCAAATATTTCAGTATAAAGTCTTACGAAACCGTACTGCCGAAACTGCCAGTATTTAACAGGTAGATCTGGTTTTAAATGTTTTCGTTTGAACACACGGCACATCGATAAACTTTTTCATGTACCACTTACTAGAAAAAAATATAAATCGAACTCCTTCGATAGAGCATGTAACACCCATAATTTAAATTTTTCATACATCGATGTTTTTAATTTATCTTTAACCAAATTTAAACACAATGTATTTTGCCTATTGAATGCACAGTAACTCAATTAAAACATTATACCCTTAATTAGTTATAATCACCAGTAACATAAGTTATTGCTGAAGCTGTAAAATTGCACGAAGTTTTTATTGTTATCCCGTAATCTAGTATTATGTGTATGTATCAGTAAGTAGTGGCAACTTCGTTAGTTAATGTGCTATATTATTGGATTGTATTTAAGAACAATGTACCGTTTGTGCCCAAATAAACATTAAAACATCGATATGTATGAAAAATAGACTCCGCTTGTAATACAAGTTACAAGCTTTTATGAAACGAGCCCCTGCTACTGTGTTCACAAAATTTACCAAATACAATTCCAGCGCAGTGCGCATCATTGCTGAACTAGTATGACTATTAAACATTTAAAATTATACATTAGGCTGTGTAGCAGTTAGATTTAGTGCCAAGTAGGCAATAATGTACTTTATGTTGTGCTCTATGATTATTGAACAGTGTCATAGGAACATAATAAAGAAGTTTCATTGTTCATGAAATGATGTGTATTTGAAAAAATATTCAATTCTAACCCGTAAGGTTCTAAAGTATCTAAACTTGGATAGATTTAGGCTCACATTTGACAGTTAGATTATTTATAATCCATTAGATTACAATAAACATAACCCACTTTTCAGAAACATTAAGGACGTCAAAAAAAGCTCGTATTTGAAAAAGATACATGTCAGTTGCTTAAATTCTGGTATTTTGGAGCAGAATAGTTACTTAATTTTGCTAATGAACAGCTTTCAAAGTAAAAAATCGAATTAAATACTATTACAACTATAAATGTAAATATGAGCAGATTGTATTCAATGAAAATAATAAAAGATATTCAATAAAAGAAATATAAATAAAAGATATTCAATAATAAAAATAATAAAAGAAATACTGCGACTGAATCAACTCGAAATCTAGAATAAGTTTATAATTATATAACACCGGTTGAAACCAATGAATACTTTCTTAAAAATACATTTCTAACTACATGGAAATTCAACAAAAATGTGTAAGTATTTACCATCAGGGAGTCCGCCGTTTTCATAGCCTAGGAAAAGGAATATTTTAGGACAGGAATAATTTGGGGATTGGAGTTTTAGGGAGAGTAAGGTGAGCTGTCTTATTAGACAGTTGATAACCGTTGTTTTATTGCTTTACTTTGGCAAAGTATTTTCAAGTTTCTTCACCTAGTATTTCCCAAGTATTTTCGCCTATGATCCCTAAGAATTTCAACCTAGTATACTCGTGCATTTTTAACTAATATCTCCAAGTATTTATATCTAATATCCTAAAGTATTTAATCTAGTTTTCTCAGTATTTCTACCTAGTAGTTGCAATTATTTTACCCAGTATCTCGCAAGTATTTTGACCTCGTATTTTCAAATATTTTAAAACATGGCATATTCGAGTATTTTAACTAGAATCTCCAAGCATTTTTGTCTAGTAACCACTGGCGACTATTTTAGAGTGCACCGTTGTGCCAACTCTACGTCTTTGTTGCAATAAATTTCCTCTCAACGTCGTTCCAGCCTCATTCCTCGTGAATCCTCACGGTTACATCAGTAATTGGATCCCTTGATTATAATCATTGGCTGCATTTGTTGCAAAACAAATGTATCATTTGAAGATGAATATTTGTCCCTAAGTCTTGGATGTTTTTTATGTCGTATTTAAACTCTTATTTCCTAGTATTTCCAACTATATTACCAAGTATCTGCAAGTATTTCTACCTAGTATTTCCATCAATTTTAACTAGTATCTCCGAGTATCTTTACCTAGTATTTTTTTTAAATATTTTAAGTACTCCGCACTCACCAGTGAATATGTTGTACCGCTCGCCGCCGATCTGCTTCTCGGTGAAGTGTGCGCAGTGTCCGAGCGCGTCGTGCGGGACGTCGCGCGTGGAGCTCAGCACGGCGCCGCCGCACGCGCGCTGCGTGCGCCGCAGGTCCTCGTCGGGCACGCGGCCCGCGCAGAACATGTCGCTGCGGGGAACAGGGTACCACTCAACAATACTCACTAGCCAATTACGACTTCAATTATTTATTATCAGACAGCAATTGAGAAGACGCGTTATTTTTTCAAAGATACCAACCAATCGATTCTGTTTCTTATGACATCAATAACCATTGTGATAAAATGAAACTTAATATTTTTTAATAAATTTAATATGTGTATAAAATACGTCATATTAAGGTTCACCTAAACCAAAACGCTGACGGTGCGTGCGACTTACGCGTCAGGATTTTACGGCATGCTTTCCACACCGCTGCGCAAAAACGCTGACGGTGCGTTTACGCGGCTAAATGCATAGAGGAATACTGACGCATGCGACACGTTAAGCTTTGTTGCGAGAGGCATGCGTAAAAATCGTGAATCGTGTCACAGCTGTAACGTATCGTCTGCGTATATTTAAGCATTAATTACGGCGAACGTTCACTTTACACTGTTCTGCCAACCCCTACGTCCTTGCTTCAATAAATTTCCTCTCAACGTTGCACCAGCCTCATTCCTCGTGAATCCTCACAGTTAAATCAGTAATTGGATCCGTTGATTATAATCATTGGCTGCATTTATTGTAAAACAAATATACTTGCTGAAGATGAATATTTCCGTGATGAGCATAAATACGTATATAACTAAACGTATCTATTAAATATGTCGCCGTCTAGTACTCTTAACACAAACCCTATGGGGCTTACCATGGGACTAGTTCGATTTGTGTAAAAAAATCCCGTAATATTTATTATTTGTTCGCAGAGCCAACAACAGCTCCTTCTTCGTTCCGTCCCGTACCTCAGAAGACAATAGCGACAGTTACTTAGAAAAATGCTAATAATCTAGGCTAGTGATAACGTCTTGTAAATCGGTCAACGCCGGCTGCACGCACGAAAGTGTCACGAGACGCTCGTGAAAATGAGCCGAGGGAGGTAGTTAGAGGGGGGGGGAGGGGAGGTAGAGAGGGATGAAGGAGATAGGGAGAGATTATGAGGCCGGTTTTCTTATGAAGTGATCACGTAAAATTATCGTCCGTAAACCGACTTTACAGACAACTTTTATTGACATCTAAGGAGTAATAACCATGGCAACGAGGTATGACCCTGGTGAAAGACATTATTGTTCACCATATGATCTCACCGGAAGATCAGCGCTGGCTCCCGAGCCGGCATTATGCTGAGGTGGGACCATTTCGGGGCAGTTTTAGTTTTTGTATGTAATTTGTTTATTTTTATTTTTTTACCTCTTTATGCTATGCTACCGAATAAATTTATTTTATTTCTTTTGTATTGTCTCAAAAACAAGTTACGGTAATACGAGTATTGCAAATTATTTTTACCTAGTATCCCGTAGATTCCTTCACAGTATTTTAACCTACTATCCCCAAGTATGTTTACCTAGTATCCACAAGTATGTTTTCCTAGTATTTCCACTTACCGGTCAGCGAAGTACTGTGTGGCCACGTCGCCAATGGGCAGCTTGCTGAGCACCACGTTGGCGCCGCTCTTGTGAAGAGCCTCCAGCTTGTCGTACAGGATCTGCCACTCTGCGTCCACCACCTTCTGGTATTCCTTCACGTTGTCCACGCGAATCTGTAGTTTTAAAATATATATTTGTTAAAGCTGACCATCAGTTTTGTTTGTGCTTGTCACTAATTTAAATATTTTGACTTAATTCAAATAAATATAACTATACGAAATAGTTGCTTTATTAGGTTATGGGCCCATAATATGGTTTCAAATTTTATAAGTTATAAAGTAATTAATATGTTTTGTCTCATTATACGTAAAATCCTCAAGAGATTCGGAAATTGGATCCGTTGTTATAATCATAGACAATGTGACCAAATAATTAAATGAATTCTATACAAATAAAAACATGACATTGACAGCAAACTTTTTATTTTTCTTAATTTTATTAATCTATGTAGACAAAATAAATAAAAAACATGCGGTCTCCACTCGAGAACCTTTCTGCCCCAGCTGTGCCCTGCCCATTGCCACTTCAGTTTGATTGACCTGTTTGCTATGTCGGTGACCTTGGTTCGTCTACGAATCTCCTCATTTCTGATTAGATCTCGTAGAGCATAGCCCTTTCCATAGCTCGTTAAGTGACTCTGAGCTTCCTTAAGAGGCCCATAGTCAGAGACCACGTCTCGGCTCCGTTAATACGCACTGGTTGAAGACTTTCGTCTTCAAGCACTGAGGTATCCTGTCACCAACCCGCACCGGACCCGCATGCCGGGTTACCTAGAGATGCAACGGATATCCGGTCACTATCCGGTCACAATTTTACTATCCGGCCGAATACCGGATAGTTGCATAGTATCCGGCCGAAGACTGGATAGTAATTAAGTATCTAAGAAAATTTGAGTAACATAAATATCAAACCACAAAGTAATCAATATTATGGTCAGTTTAATCTCACAAATTATTTTAAACATTAGAAAATAAGAAACAAATAAAAAAAAAAATATTTTAATTGCGTGCGCGATTTCCAACACGTACCGTAAATCTTAACCAATTACGAAATATCAATCTACAACTTATGCAACCTACTCCGCCCACCGCGCCCGCGTCGTCCTATTTACTCCCTTTATGTATTTTAGGTAAAAAAGTTTTGGCAGGATATCCGGCCAAACCACTATCCGTTACATCTCTAGTCGAAACCCTCGCTGAAAATTATAAATATTAATTATTATACATTACCTCTGCGTTGTCCCTCTCGGCCTTCAGCTCGAGCTCGATGTTGAGCAGTGCGATGCGGCAGCCCTCGTAACTCTTGGGCTGCATCTCGAAGCCGGCGTACGAGAAGGTCTTCTTGAAGGCCACGCCCGCCACCAGGAACGAGTCTTCTAGAGCGCCGCCGGACACCTTCTTGATGCCTAGTGGGAGGAAACAGAACATATATAGTTTTTTATTATTAGCCTATTATAGTATCCCACAGCTGGGCGAAGGCCTCTCCCTTAGATCTCCACGACTCCCTATCAGATGCTACCTCCGGCCAGTGGTTGAGAAACTCATCCAGATCGTCCCGCCATCTCTACGTTGCCCATCTTGTGGCACCCATTTAGTGATCACACTAGCCCACCTTTCCGGGTGCATTCGGCGGACGTGACCGGCCCAGTCCCACTTTAGCTTGGCGGCTTAGTACTGTAAATCTAAATGAAATGTCTGTACATTGAAGATATAATTTTAAAAAAACCGGCCAAGTGCGAGTCGGACTCGCGCACCGAGAGCTCCGTACAAAATATACGCTATAAACGGCCGTATCTATGAAAATCCAGAGTTAGCAGAGCCCTACACCTACACCAGCAAAATGTACGCGGTGTTCGGTCATTATATATTGGTTACTGACATAGATATCTGTATATTATGATGACATAAAATTACACTGATTTTAGTATTTGTTGTTATAGCGGCAACAGAAATTCATTATCTGTGAAAATTTCTACTGCCTACCTATCACGGTTCATGAGATACAGCCTGGTGACAGACGGACAGCGGAGTCTTAGTAATAGGGTCCCGTTTTATCCTTTGGGTACGGAACCCTAAAAATAAATATGAAGATCACTGAATCGATTTTTTTTAATTTTGTATGTTTGTATTTTGCATGTGTCATTGTGGCTTCATCACGCCACGCAAAGCCGCTTAACAGAGTTAGACTATTTTTGGCACACGGGTAGCTGGGCATCCAAAAACGATTATAGGAAACTTTTTACTCAACTAAGCTGAAGTTACAGCCCTAACTTTTTCTCCTTCACGAACGTAGTCTCCTTCTACCGGTGGATCAGGTCGAGGACCTGGCTGCTGGGAGCAGCTGCAGAGATGCTGTTACCGATCATGTCCAGGGGCAGGAGCGGAGCGTCCAGGGACAGCACCGCGTCCACCATTAGGCCGAGAAGCGCTCCTTCTGACGGTGGATCAGGTCGAGGACCTGGCTGCTGGGAGCAGCTGCAGAGATGCTGTTACTGATCATGTGCAGGGGCAGGAGCGGAGCGTCCAGGGACAGCACCGCGTCCACCACCATGGCCGAGAAGTGCTCCTTCTGACGGTGGATCAGGTCGAGGACCTGGCTGCTGGGAGCAGCTGCAGAGATGCTGTTACTGATCATGTCCAGGGGCAGGAGCGGAGCGTCCAGGGACAGCACCGCGTCCACCATTAGGCCGAGAAGCGCTCCTTCTGACGGTGGATCAGCTCGAGGACCTGGCTGCTGGGAGCAGCTGCAGAGATGCTGTTACCGATCATGTCCAGGGGCAGGAGCGGAGCGTCCAGGGACAGCACCGCGTCCACCACCATGGCCGAGAAGTGCTCCTTCTGACGGTGGATCAGCTTCGAGGCCATCGCAGTCGCCGCGCACTTGCGGAGCAACTCGCTGGGAATATATACAATACAAATTTACACAATACTTTATTGCACACTTAACAAATACACTAGATTTACAAATAAAAAAAGGCACTATTAGAGGTAGTGTACATAGGTGCCCGTGATAAATCCGCAAGATTTTAAGTATGTGTTCCTTTAAGGTAATAAGGAGAAAAAAAATTTATACGAAACCCAATCAAATCCGGATTAATTTGAAGATATTATCACTTTTCATGTAAACTATTTATCGTGTGTGCCGCTTTGCTACGTTAAGTGTAAGGGATCCTCCCTCTTAATGATAAAATAGATGAAGTATGTCCGATGATGGATGCGAGAAATATTGATATTCTGTGTGTGAATGAGACAAAGCGAAAGGGTTTGTGACAGCACAAAATGAAGAGATTAATGAATGTCGATGAAGCGGCAGTTGTATGCCAGGACCATAGCAAGTGGAAGGAGGCAGTCTCTGCCTACCCCGTAATGGGAAAAAGGCGTGATTGTATGTATGTATTTAATGTGTTTATTAAGCTCTTTTGTTATCACGTATGTAGCCAAATTTCGCGTCATTATTGACAGTCATTCAAATGAATAACAAATAAATTCTCGTTACCATTAAATTTTTATGTCTAAAAGTCGACAAAACAATTGTTTGATGAATTTGACTTGGGTTCATATAACATCTTTTACTCCTAATGACCTCAGGTATTCGTGGGTAAAATCTTTCAGATTCCTCACGGGCACCCTGTATAGTGGATAGAAAGACAAATTATTATTTTAATTTATCATATCTCCTGAGCAGTCAGCCTCATGTCTACTATCAAGAACCACATGGTGTTTCAGAAATTGGATCCGAAAGTTTTAATCATTGGCTGAAGCAAAAATACATAAAAATGTGAAACTTTACTCTGTACTTCATTAATTACCATAGTTACGTTCCCTGAGTCACTCAAAACTACGATATTTAAAGATAACTATACTATTACAAAGTTGTAGAAATGAAATGTCTTTACATTGAAAACATTTAAAAAAATGATTGTAACGGACTCTTTGGAGGTCACTGAATGGAAATATATATTATTTGGATTTTTTGTATGTTTGTATGTGTCGCTGCTGCTTCATCACGCCAAATCGGCTAAACGGATTTCAACTATTTCTGGTACATGGGTAGCTGGGCATCTCTAGATGGTTATAGGATACTCTTTACCCGACTACGCTGAAGGAAAAAAGAGGGTTAGTAATATTTGATTGTTTTCCCCTCCGCTGAGAAAGTCCGTCCTAGTGGGAAATATATTTCCTTACAAAAATTTCCTAACGAAATGTTGACAATAGGGATGTTGACTGTGCTCAAACAATGGTACGGAATGGTAGTTTTTATGATGAGTCCTAAAAAAACTTTGAAGTTCGGTACTTCACGTTTTATCTTATTTTATGTGCCTTTAAAATAGGTGGGAAAGTTCATTTTTAAAGTATGAATATATTAATAAATATTAATACCATTGAATAAGTCATGAAATATATGGTAACTTTTGTTAGGAAACCGTTTCGATAAACGCAAGTTTTAACATAGCTGCAGAACAAAGTTCTCAATTTCCCCATATAAGGTAGGAAGGTGTGACGTCACGCCTTCCTAGAGTTTAGTATGGAGCGTTTTTGGTAAAGTTCAAAATGTGATTCTAACGTCGTTGTATCTCGTGGAGTTTTTATGACATTGAAGTAGTTTTTAACCCCCGACAAAAAAGAGGGGTGTTATAAGTTTAACGTGTCTGTGACGCTGTGTGTCTGTCTGTGTCATCGTAGCGCCCATACGGATGGACCGATTTGAGTGCGTGTTTTTTTTGTGTCATAGATAATTTTATCCCGAGTGTTCTTAGTTTTGTTTGATGAAAATCGGAGCACTCGTCTCCAAGATATTCAACTTTTAGTGGAACAAGTCGGGGGGTATTTTTATGTTTTTTTTTATCATTGAAAGGTCGTTATATAACATAGTACAGAAAAAGTTACCATCAATCCTATTGGGGTCCGAATCAACTGTCATAGCCCAAAATCATGACACTTGATTCTGATTCCGAACGTCAAACGCGTTAAGGTGCGTTCACACTTGTATCATTTGCTCGTATCCGATCACCGTGGCGTGGCATGACTGCGTATCGCGCTGCTTGGATGCTCACTGTCGGCGCGCCGATCATGCCTTCCTTGTCCGATCTTAGTGTGAGATACGCGTAGCAACATGGATTTCGAGCGATCGGATCGGCGCAACGTCCAAACGCGTGATCGTGACACGCGATCATGCCACGGGACGAAGATCTGATCGGGCAAATGATACAAATGCGGACGCACCTTTAGGCGATAGGGGGGCGGTTCTGTTCGCCGCCACGTCATGACGTCACTCACCGCTGCTCCCGCGGCCCCTTGCTGTCCATGTTGACGGCCAGCGCGCGCAGCCGGTCGACGGCGAGCGCGGCGGCCGCGCGCACTGCGCGGACCAGAATGCGCGGGTGCACGCCTGACACACACACACACACACACACACGATTAACTCAGACCAACAAAAATAAAACCGGTCAAGTGCGAGTCTGACTCGCGAACCGAGAGTTCCGTACAAACTTTCACTTATTCAGACTTAACTTGCCGCTTGAGTTAAGTTTGCCTCTGGTATCTATGGCGTCACATCAAATGAGGGGCAAACTTAACCAAACCGGGTTATCCAAAAATATTTTTGGTGTATAAAAAAAAAAGGTAGGACAGATAGACGTATGGTTATGATTTTCGTGTAATATTCATATTAAATTAAATAATTCCAAATTTCGTTTGAAAAACTTCGGAGATAAGGGGGAGGGGGGGGGGTATTATTTCACATTTTCCTTAATAAAACGAAATTTAAGCAAAGTAAATAAATAAAAAAAATTGTTTCATAATGTACAGATCAAGCCCTTTCATATGATACCCTATTTGACCTAGTGACTAAACTTTTAATTTTTGCCCCCCTCATATTAGTCGTTTTTTTTTTAATTAAAATATATTTTATAACGTTTCTTCCGCAATACATATGGTTTGAACATATTTATAAATATTCCAAATTTCAAATAGATAGCATAAGTAGTTTTTGAGATATGGCGCTTTAATAGTCGTACAGACAGAGTCAAACCATAGGGGTTCTTTTTTTACCTTTTTGGTACGGAACCCTAAAAAGATAGACATGACGTTACGAACAATTTTGTGCAGCCGTTTTTTTGGCATGGTTCTGACAAATCAGACAACTTCACACACATGATTTGTTTGTATTTGTATCGCGTGAAGTTGGCTTTGGCATGGTTTTATGTGGCCGCACTAGATTGTAATTAGTAAATCAGGGTTCGAAAATATCCCATATCTATACTATTATAAAGTTGTAAAAATGAAATGTCTGTAAATCAAAAATATTTTCAAAAAATCCATATTAATATTATAAATGCGAAACTGTGTCTGTCTGTCTGTCTGTTACCTCTTCACGCTTAAACCGCTGAACCGATTTGGATGAAACTTGGTATGGAGATAGTTTGAATCCTATAGGCTACTTTTTATCCCGGAAAAATACCCTTATGCGCGATAAACGAATTTAAGGCGGACGAAGTCGCGGGCAGAAACTAGTAAGTTATATACGGACTGTTTGAGTTTTTGTATGTTTGTATGTGTCGTTGTGGCTTCATTGGCTAACCTAATTTCTCGTACACGCGTAACTGGGTATCCACAGATGGTTATAGGATACTTTTTACCCAACTTTGCGTAAGAAAAAAAGTGGTTATGACTTCTCCTCGGCGAACGAAGTTGCGGGCATCTTCTAGTGTGGTAAAGATGTTAATACACTTTAGAATGACATTTCTAACATTTGAATGAAATACAGCTAACACGACAGTTACATGTTTTTTTTTAGCAAAATCCGTTTAGCCGATTTGGCGTGATGAAGCCTTCTACACATACAAACATATAAAAGAATCCAAAAAATACATTTTTCGATTTAGTGACCTCCAAATAGTTCGTAATCAACTTTTTAAACATTTTGTTTTTACAACTTTATAATAGTTTTTTTTTTCATTCATAAACAATGTACATTGTGTTTGAAATTGATAGCTTTACTTAAACATTGTTAATTTGAACATAGTAAGATTACAGAGTAAGATAGATGATAAATAAGCATTGTTTTATTTTAAAATAGAATTGTCGAGTTATACAAGACTAATAAATTGAGGGTGTCTGTCTGGCTTTTTTACCCAAATGTCCGGCTAAACTGGCTGTTCGGTTTTAAGACCTGGCAACCCTAGCCGTGGGACACCCTGTATATTAAAAACATATCATACCTTCCTCCACAAATGGCTTCAGCCGCTTCAGAAGCTCTCCAGCCAAGATCACCACGGAGGTGGTGCCATCTCCGACCTGAAACACATGGATTTTACATGTAAGCGTTTTTAGGTTATGTTTGGAACGTATGGATGGTATATGTATATTACGTCATATAAGGTGGTGTCCTCAAAGTTATAGGAAATTGGATCCGTTGTTATAATCATTGTTATGAAGTTAAGAGGCGATTTTCATTTAATTGGGATGTTGACTGTCCAAAAAAAAAAATTGATGCGAAATTAGTTTCTATGATTGAAATCCGAAATAAAAAAAACCGCCCAAGTACGAGTCGGACTCGCGCACCGAGGGCTCCGTACAAAATATACGCTAGAAACGGCCGTATCTATGAAAATCCAATGTTAGCGGAGCTGTTAAGCAAAATATACGCGGTGTTCGATCATTTTATATTGGTTACTGACATAGACAGACAGACATAACATTACACTGTTTTTAGTATTTGTTGTTATAGCGGCAACAGAAATACATCATCTGTGAAAATTTCAACTGTCTAGCTATCAGGGTTCATGAGATGCAGCCTGGTGACAGACGGACAGACAGACACGGAAGGCCAGCGGAGTCATAGTAATACGGTCCCGTTTTACCCTTTGAGTAAGGAACCCTAAGAATTTAATTTGATACCTTGCGTGTAGCAGCTTGTTTTATGAGCCTTCAAAGTTGGGTGGGAAAATCCATTTTTAAAGTATGAAAATATTAATACCTAATAAAATGGTAGTTAATTCAATGGTATTTTAATCATTAAATAGCCCATAAAACGTATGGTGCCTTTTGTTACGAAACCGTTTCGATAAACGCAAGATTTAACATAGCTGCAGAACAAATTTCTTAATTTCCCCATACAAGGTAGGAACGTGTGACATCACACGTTCTTATAAATTGTTAGATAATAAATACTTTAATATATATTATATTCAGTGTAAGATTTTGCCATATTGCAGTGACGAAACATAATTTATTAAATTTAGCTGTTACTGTTTTTTGGAGAAAATCACGCGATATTCGTCGAGAACCCGCTCTCCCAAAATAAAGATGAAATGAGATTCAATTTTACCCCGTCCCCCACTAAACAGCTCATGTAATTCATGTACGCCCCCTAGGCGACTCCGGAGATCGTTACCTCTGCGTCCTGTGACTTGGCGATGTCCACCAGGGTCTTGGCAGCTGGATGCACGATGTCCAGCAACTGAAACAGTCATATCCTCATTAAGAAATAAGTTTCGGCCAAAAAAATAATTTTTGTAACAAGTTTTTATTGCCGACTGTACTTTTCTTTGAACATCCATCAACTACTCACCGAGACGATTCTAAAGAGCCCAAACTCGGTAGGATTGCATTATTTTATTACAGAGTTCCTATGACCACCTTCCTGCTCCATCATCAGATCAGCTCGATGGTATCATAATATTGCATTGTCACTGAAATTATGTACATAAGTACGCCAAAGTTTAGCTCAATTGGAAACCGGGAAGTAGGTCAAATTTGACTAGCAAGATTCCATAAGGCACTAGTCCCACAGCCGGCGAGAGAGCGAGCAACTATCGACTATTTTCTCGCCCAACTCGCTCAAGAAACGCACAATAGACGTAGACTCCCTGTCAATAAAAGAGATACATATATGAGAGAGTTCTCGCCGGCAGTGAGAACAGCCAGCGATGAACTATTAATATATGTGTCTCTTACTAACACAGGATCTATATCTTTTGTTCGTTTCCTGGGCGAGAAAATCGCCCATCGCTAATCGCTTCCTCGCCCTTGGTGGGACCAGTACCAGTGCCTAAGCGAGATACCGAAATTTAATACTGGTTATTTGGTACTAGCTTCTGCCCGCGACTTTGTCCACCTTAAATTCGTTTATCGCGGATAAGGGTCTTTCTCCGGGATAAAAAGTAGCCTATGTCCTTCCCGGGGACTCAAACTATTACCATACCAAATTTCATCCAAATCGGTTCAGCGGTTTAAGCGTGAAGAGGTAACAGACAGACGGACACACTTTCGCAATAATACCGGTATTCGATCCCTGCTTTGAGGCTAATTTTCTCGAGCCAGTAAACGTACCTTCATGATGGTTGCGCCATCATTGGAGATGACAGCCTTGCCGCTGTGGTCCACGATCAACTTGTCCATGCCGCGCGGGCCCAGCGTCGTTCGAACCTGCGCACAACACCATAATTAGGATGTTGACTAGGGTTGCCACCGAACTATTTTATATAGTATCGTATTATATAATCAATTTGCAGTTAATTGTACTATATATTATAGAATAAATATAGAAAATTAAAAAAATTGAAACCCCCGACTTGTTCCACTAAAAGCTGAGTAACTTAGAGACAAGTGCTCCGATTATTTTTTAAACAATTATTTTTTTGAAAATCTCTCAATGTGCAGACATTCCATTTTTACAACTTTATAATAGTATAGATTATTTTAAAATAATTTACATGGCTTATAAATGTGTATGGATCTATAATAAACTATGTAACATCACTTTGGTAGGCACCACATTTAGGACAAATAAATATATCTCTATTTATTATGAGAAAAATAACAGTTTTGTAAAGAACAGTCAGCCTCATGTCTACTATCTAGAACCACACAGGCTTTCAGCGATTGAATCTAGTTTTAATCATTGGCCAACTTCATGTTCTTCTTGGTAGAGTATTACAAATATTTATTGAACACCTCATATGGACATGTGATGGGAAAGGAAATTATAAATTGAAGTTTGCATGAAACATATGCCTCAATGACTACAGCATTCTGGCCCCTATTTCATGACAATGGGGTTTGTTTATGAAAGGAATAAGGCTCCTTATTGTCAGAAAAAAATACATATTTTCCTGTGGCTAGGAAAAAAAATAATAAGGTGTTGGTGGGCCTATATGCCTGCCTTATACGGTACGGCGAATGCAGTAAAAGTTTTCAAATGAAATAGTCACCTGGCCTAATAAAATACGAAAACTTGAAGAATAACAGTACATTTACAGCCATTTTAATCAAAAATGTCAATGCTGCTCTTGCCGTATCGTATAAGGCGGGCATATAGGCCCACCAACACCTCTTAATCTTTTTATTACTCGAAGCCATAGAAAAAGTCTGTAATTTTTTCTGACAATAAGGAGGCTTATTCCTACCTATAAACAAAATTTCAAGATTTTTGAAAATTTTCATCCATTCCCCATTGTCAAGTGATAAAGATAATTAAATTAAAATTAAATTAAATTAATAAGATTATTTTATTTTTCACCGCGATTCCCCACAAGCTCGATACATCTTCTTACTTTATACTGGGCACGCAATGTACGTGAAATTGTTATTGTCACTCGACATTTGTCACGATTGTGAAAAAGGGCCTGAAAGTAACAGCTAATCAAATGTACCAATGTCTAGAGGTCATAGAGTTTGGTTTATAGATAATATTCAATCTATTTTTAAAGGAGTACCTTCTACAAAATTGTCAAAATGGCTGCATGAACATTGTTTAACCCTTTGACCGCCAACGACGGCTGTGGCCGACACCTAAAAGTCGTGCCACTGACGCCACGTCGGCTACAGCCGTCCAAATTTCAATGATCAAAATCTTTGGATTACAAGTATTCTTCCATCCATGTTGATTTTGGAGCTCTTCTTATTTTTTTGCTCTGGCGTCAGTGGCACGGTAAATTGCTCCACTGTTTGGCGTTCAAAAGGTTAAATTCTGTAAAGGATTATTTAGACATAAATAATAGATATTAGAATTTAATTTTATCAATATGCTTAATACAATTATTATTATATATTTATCTTGCTTCAATTGTTAATTTCATTTTAATTATTTGTAATTGTAACCAGACAAATACATAATTTGCATGCCAAAACGGCTGAATACTGGTACCTATACCAGATGATAACACCATTTTATTTATGTATTCTAGAAAATAAACATTTCTTTCTTTCTTAACAATAATAAAATAATAATAAGTTGAATTATTGAAGTTGACTCACGGCATCAACCACAAGCTGGCAGGCATTGATGTTAGAGATGAGTTGTGGGCGGCCCTGCGACTGGTCCGTGCCCTCCTTCAGTACTAGGATCTGTGGTTGCTGCAGAACACACATAAACCAACATTTAATACAATGTCGACATAGAGATCTAGGCACAGAGAAAATAAAACTGGGAGCATTGAATTTCTCAAAGGCCTAGGACCACAGTAAAAATGTGTGTTCATTGAGGTCTTCGTTGCGTGGCGTGTTTACGATCACGCGTTTGGACGTTGCGCCGATCCGATCGCTCGAAATCCATGTTTGTATGCGTTCCATATTTAGATCGGACAAGCGCGGCGGGAACGCTGCGCCGACAGTGAGCGTCCAAGCAGCGCGATACGCAGTCATGCCACGCCACGGTGATCAGATACGAGCAAATGATACATGTGTGGAAGAACCTTATGAGGGAACTGTACAAATGTCATGTTTTAAAAATGATATCCAATTCAATATAAAAATAAGATATACCGGAGTTAACATAACATATATTAATATTATTATTATTTATTATCAGGCAGGTAGTTGCAACAACTGATGCTGCTTATATCCAACTTATCAATAGTCTAAATTCGCTGTTCAGTGGTATGCTAGTCCATTTTGTTTTAAAGATATTGACATTAGGGCTGAGATTAAATCCTCTTGGAGCTTGTTCCATGCGCTCACAACCACATATACTATCAGAAAAATATGTAAAATGCACAACACCACTGAGAAACTTCATGATCTTAATTGAGAAATACTGGTGTTTGAACCAGGAACCGTTTAAAATCATTCAAAATGACAGGCAACCCCAGATAATGAGTAAGGGAATTGGTTGAAGGCATAATGATGATGACTGCTCTTCTAGCTCTTTGGTCTGCTCTTGGCCTTCAAGTTTATTTGTAACAAAAACTTGCCGCCCTTTATTAAACTTCACGACCAAGGCCCGTTGAGTCTAGGAATTCCTAGATTATTTGGGGAGTGAAGTGTTGTATTCATTCCAGGGGCATGATATGTTGCCGGTACATTCTCCTGTTTCGCATAAGTGGTCCACAGGAGCAGAGGATATGCATTACAGTCTCCTGCCTCTTGGCAGAATCTCTATTATTAGCTAGCCTTGTAGAAACACTAGATCAAGTACTAAAATCCTAATGTAGAACTCTGTGAGAAATACTAGCCCAGACACAGATAACTGAAGATAGTAGCCAGCATGTATATTTAATAACCCACTTTTGAGTACACAGTTATTTCCTTTTGGTTTCATCTATGTGGAGCTATCAATACAGAGACATGGTAGAGCTTGTTGACGATGGCAAGACAACTTAGACTCCTTGGCAATGAACTGGTTAGATGCTGCTCAAAATCGAGAGCAATGGAAGAAGACAGCCTTTGTAATAATTCATCTATGCCCAGAAGTATTTTTATTAGAAATGTAATGAAATAAATTCCAAATATTATATTAACATGTTTAGGATGGAGTATATGCCAGTAAGCAGATGCAATATACACCAGTTCTGGCTGTTCTGGTGTACGGAACACCGAAAACATGACATGAGGGTTATTTTCGAATCGATTGTGATATTTAAGATTCGGACAACTACTAATGTTTTTTTATGTCATGTATTGCGATGAATACTAGTGTAATATTGTAAAAAATATACCATTTCTATAGTTTTTATGTCAAAATTTGCGAATCACATGAACACCTGCGGGAGTGAGTCATAGACAATCTTTATTCAGCGGTGTTTATAACCAACAAAGTTATTTATCTCGACAATTAAATGAAGAGTCACAGTTCACACAGATTACCCATTATATTCAAAGAAGCCATTTAAATTTAGCACACGCAATTATCACTCAATTAGTTCGAAAAACGTAAAAATACTAGATTTACATCTGAATCACAATATATGATATTCTCACTTTTTTAACATAAATACGCTATTGGCAGATGAAATAACTGTAGATCTAAATTATTAACGCATCACTGAAATGTTACTTAGCATTAGAATATAAGAACGATTAAGGATTAACTTAGAAAAATAGAATTAATTTACCATTTTGGATATTTGGAAATCAACAATCCTATCAATCCAATTTTAAAACTGACAATGACAAATATGACACTGACAGTGACAGGTCAAGTGGCCATAGACTACTAAATGCCCTTCGTCACATGAATCGTTTAAAAGGATTTAGATTTTATTTAATAACAGAAGTCGATTATTCGTTGTAAACTATTGTAAAGTTTTTTATAAATTGGTACGTGGTACTTACTTGCAACTTGAAGTGAAAAGTACTAGGAGCTTCATAGCAATTACGACCAGCTATCGTTATAAATAACGTTATTATTTTATAACAACGGTAATTGTTACGTCACTAGCTTTTAATTTAATTATCTATGATTCGGCGTTTGGTTGACGCTTGTCTGTGATTGCCTCGCTGTCTTCATGCAATGAAAATTGCGTTTCAACATTTATAAAAAAACATTAACAAAGTTCCAATTTCCATTTACATTGATAGGCCCACGAAAATGAATCGCCAGGTGGATGTAAAGGCGTTAGTGTCTCATATAGTAAGAGGCGATGGCTTGGACAAATGTCGGATTTGCATGGGGGACACCTCCGAGGGCCAAGTTTATCTCGGTGACACGGTTATGATGGATGGAGACCGCCCAGTAACACTTGCTGAGCTCCTGGAAATAATCACAGGCATCGAGGTACGTTTATTACGGATTATTTTTTGGAAAACTTAAATTTCAATCGAGATGGCTTCTGCGACGAACGGAACGGCGTCATTCCCTCCATTTTGAAACAAAATGGCTATATAATTTATAAAAATAAAATTTGTATTAATTTTAGTTTGCAATTGCCAACTTATCGAATGAAATTTAGTTTTTATGATCCTCATTACACTGTGTACAAGGAATAAATTTAGTTTTATATCAATTTATTTCTTGTATATAGTGGCTAGCCGGCGACTATGATGCAACGTTAAGATTCCTTTTACTGCTAAGCTAATGAAAACTTGATAAAGCCTTACTGCAAGAAATTCTTACTATTATTTAAGCTATTCAACTCTGATTAGGAAACATTTGCAAGCAAGTGCAAACAGGTTAGACTATAATTGCTTAAAATTTTACACTACTCATAAATTTGGTTCAATTGGTACATAATATACTTACTAATGGGTAAAATCTGTGGATTTATAAAGTATTATGCATTGTACAGGCCATTGCAAAAGGTTTGATGTATATGCATAGTAATTTTGTAAAAAGGATGAAATTCGGAGAACTTTGTGGCCATTTGACTAGACCGGTGGTTACAGGTTCCACTGGAGGAGGCCCTTCCCGCTGAGCTGTGCACTGCATGTGCCGACAGTGCCCTGGAAGCCGCCAGGTTCCGAACTCTATGCCGGCAAGCCATTAGTCAGTGGGACACCACTCTACAGCTACTGGCAGATGCCATGCCGATGAAGTACACTGGTGCACCAAGCATGTATGTTGTCCTTGAAAACGATCATGTCACAATTGTTGACAATTTGAAACATTTGGATCCAGCTCACATTGCAGCCAAACACTTCACTGCACAGATTGTCGAGGAAGTCAGAAGGATGAAAGCTAAGGAAACTAAGTTGGTTAAAAAGGAAGTAAAACATAAGTGTCAATGTCCTGATTGTGGTAAAAGATTTGTATATGCGCAACATCTGTATATGCATTTGAAGGAATCTACTGATTTTAAACGGGCTTGCTATGTATGCGCTAAGATCATGACAAGAGACGATTTGATTCTCCACTTGAAGTCATTCCATAAGCTGGAACCATATGATTGTAAGAAATGTCCGGCCTTGTTACGGTCGAGGAAGCTGCTGCTTCGTCACATGGCTGAGGCTCACGGTTCTGGTGCATGCACCTGTGGTGACTGCGGGCGGAGCTTCAAAAGCACACCAGCTTTCAATGCTCACTTATCTGTCCACACCATAAAGACTTGTCCAGGGTGCGACAAGGTCTTCCGGAACCAAACATGTTACTTACACCATGTGAAAAAATGCTGCGAACTGGAGACTAGTAAAAACACTTATCAGACTAAGAATAGAGTGACAGTAGAAGTAAAAAATAAAGTGAGTGAAAAGAGGACGAAAGTTGGGCTTCGTGGGGCAGCGGATAAAGTGTGCATCTGCGACTACTGCGGAAAGAAGTTAGCAGGAAAGAAGTACATAACGACTCACATACAGATAGTACATCTCAAGAACACCCACCGACCTTGCCCGTACTGTGGCAAGTTTCTTGCGTCGGCCCACATGGGTGAACACCTTAAAAAGCATGAGCTTGAAACAGTGTTCACCTGTGAATACTGTGGTATAGTCTTGAAAACTAAATTAGGTTATGTCCAGCACATCCGTCTCCACACCGGCGAGAAACCATACGCATGTCAGTACTGTGGCGACACATTCTCAGCATCTTCTAGAAGATCCGAGCACATCCGCAAAGTACACAAGACTGAGAACACAGTACTGAAATATGTATGTGAATTCTGTCCAGCCAGGTTCCAGCTGCCATATAAACTTAGGAACCATGTCTCTACTGTTCATAATAAAGAGGATGCTGCTGCAGTGCCTTTTTCCTGTAAGATTTGCATGGAAAAGTTTAGTAGCTGTAGAGGCCTCACGCACCACAGTAGGAAACATCAGAAACTAGTTAACAAAGTCGATTTTAAGGTATACAGCAAAACTACAGCTGACGAGTTAGAATCTTAATAATACATATTGTACAATATTGTTGTTGCTCCATACGTAATTACATTTCCAAACCTACCTCCCAACTCGGCTTTTCTTTGAAGAGATAAAAATATCCCTAAAGGTTAAGATATTGAGATTTGTATTACGAAGGCTTAGAAAAGTGAACAGTTTTAAAAATAACTTACCCCTTATGTTTTTATTATTTGTAAGTAATGACATCAGGATCTTTGGTATGAATTACAAATTTAAACATGTATGATATTTCGAATATATGGAAGCCTCTTTTACTTAAACAAAAAAGCCTGTAACATAATCACTTCTATTACAAACTTGTAAAAATATTTTTACAAGTTTATAATATGAAATTTTTATAAGTGGTATTTTGGTTCGTATGTGTCGTTGTGGTTTTATCACGCCAAATCGGCTAAACGGATTTAAACTATTTTTAGTATACATGTAGCTGGGTTTCCACTGATGGTTATAGGATACTTTTTACCCGACTCTGTTTAAGAAAAAAAGGGGTTTATGACTTCTCCTCCGCGAACGAAGTTGCAGGCATCTTTTAGTGTGGTAATAAAGATGGTAATACATTTTAGAATGAAATTTCAAACATTTTAATGAAATACAGCTATTTCCGATTTCCCATTCATAATATTATAAGAGACAGTACTCAATTTGTGTTTTAAATTTAGAAATCGGTAAATTTCATTGGAACTGATTTTTGGACTAAGCAAAGCTAAATGTACAGTCACCTACAGAGTAAAGTGACCAATTGCAATAAAAACGTATACGACAGAGGGGGGGGGGGGGGCACGTTACTCTGCACCAGACTATACATAAATGTGTAAAATAATCCAGCAAGTTCTTAGTATTTACACAGGGCTTGAAAACCGGTATATTCTCTCTAACCCATAATAAAGGTTACACTCGCAAAAAACTGCTCTGACTAACCGGTTAATATCTCAGAGCGCAGAGGGAACGAAATCCATTAACCAGTTAGGGAGCGCTCCCTCACTGGAAAGCGTTCCCAAATCAATGCGTTCTAACGTGACCTAAATAATTAACCGGTTTAACCTTAATAAATACCGGTTTATTTGGAATCGGTTACAAGCCCTGGTATTGCGTTGAATTACAATTTGTATTTATTTTTAACGGATCAAAATGTACATTAATTTTATTGCGTGTTGTGAAATATAGATGTGTATGAAATTGACTGTTGAATTATTATTTATAATTGCCAAAAGGTTACAGTAATCCCTTTATTATTCAACATAGAAACTAAAATCTCAAAACTACTGTGATGCATCATTGATTAGATTCACCACATGTCAGTGACTAGGGTAAATTTCCTATAACTGGCCAAATTGCAAAAATATGATATATAGCCGTCTAGATGAAGATGTACTAAAAAATAATTTTCTTTTAATAGTAACTACATATTTTTTATTTTGACGATCATGATATAAATTCGTATAATTTTGACATAAGTAAATTTGTATTGTAATTTTTATCGCGAAATAAAATTATCTATCTACCTATAGTCTTAAATATCCCAGGACTATGTTAACAAATCGCGAAGTAAACGTTGACAAAATTTGTGGCCAGTAATAAGATAATCTGGCCGGTTATTGGAGATAACGGTATAAAAATCAAGTAAAAAATATCTATGTATGAATATGTATTGAAATGATGAGCTACGGAACTGCTTGCCTGGACCATGCTTCCACTATGGAGTCCCGGCTAAATACTGTTGCACAGTTAGACTTGTGATAGTGTCAGATCATTGTATGGGGACAAAAGCATCGCTTGATATAAATGTAGGGTAAAGATGGTAAGCATTGTGGGTACTGTCTACCCACATGGATATCTAATGTAGCGGTGTATTATAGACAGGTCTTAATATTTGCATTATATGATAATACAACACGTCATAAAGGACATCAGCTATTATCAAAGCATGCTCTCTAGAACCATAAAGCTCAACCAGACCTCTCAGAAGGGTTTGAAGGGGTAACATATGTATAAAGAAATATACATCAATCAACTTAAAGGAAAAACATTATGCAATTTTATCAATGTGCTTTCATCAACGTTACCATAAGTGTGGCGCGATTGACATTTCGAAAAACGTTCCACGAATGTCTAGAAACAGTTAATCGCTGACAGAGCCTATTGTTCTAGGTGGAGACCTCGGCTCTGCTGCCGAACAAGATATGTGGGGCCTGCTCCGGCAACATAGCTCCCACCATCCGCCTGATTGAGTACCTCAGGGACGCCGACAGGAAATGGAGAGACGCCTCCGACTACATACTGCAGCTAGACTTCAAGGAAAACGTTAAAACTGCCTACATAGTCGTCGACAGCGACGTTAAAGACATTACGACGTATACTGAAAACGTGCGTCGGTCCGACTGCCCGGAAGATGTCTACAAGAGCTTTAAAAAACGAAAGAGTCAGCAGAACGCTGTCAGAAGACGGAACGAATTAGAGAGGAAACTTAGAGACTCTGAGATCAGTACCAGCCTCAAATGTCCTGAGTGTGAAAAGTCATTCCTATGCGTCTATAAATACAACATGCATATGCGGTATTACGATAAGCGTGCGTGCGTCCATTGTCGGGAAATGATCAAAGTTGAGGATTTAAAGATGCATTACACAGAGCATGGGTTGGATACTATGCAGTGCGATATTTGCTACGAAACTTTCAAGAAGAAAGACGCGTTTGTGAAGCATAAAGCCACCTATCACAGCAAGGGACCGTACTTCTGCTACATTTGCAAGCTTTCATACAGAGATCCCCACCACTTAGCGTCCCATATGACGAGCAAACATGAACCGAGAATCTGCTTAGCTTGCGACCAGAAATTCTCAAACGTATACTGCTTTAGGACTCACTCGAGGAAGTGTAAAAATTCGCAACAGAAAGGCGGTATCTTCATTTGCGACATCTGCGCCAAAGTGTATAGTTCCAAATACGCCCTGAAAGTACATTTAGAGTACATCCACATGAATAAAGAGCATTCCCACCAGTGCGAGCATTGCGGGAAGGTGTTCAACAGCGCTATCCATCTTCTGGAACACAGCAATAAACATAACAAGGTTCCAGACAGGTTCGTCTGTAACATTTGCGGTATGCCGATGAGCACCAGGCGGGGGTACCAGAGGCACTTCAAGCGGCATATGAAGAACCCAAACTATATCCCAAGAGGAGCCAGGACCCCTAAAAATAAGACCAAATACGATTGTGAATTCTGCGATGAGAAGTTTAATCTTAAATCGCATTTGAGAAGGCATGTGATGGCGGAACATGAGTATTATACTTTTGAAGTTTTGTAGTATTTTAATTGTAAATAAATTTCGGATTTTAGCTTTGGCTTTGATTGTAATAAACTAATAAAACTTTATTTATGAAAGGGTCAATTTCAGAGCGTTTCAACCACACTCATGAATGAGATACTGTACCTCCTGTGCAGAGGTATGCCTCTACACAATATCTCAAATGCCATTCGAATCTGTAATAAAAGGCACCATTAATGCGGTGACACTAATGAGTGCGCTTGAAACGCTCCGAAATTAACCCGGAAACGTGAGTTAGAGGTTAAAAGTCTAAACTATAAATTTGTTCCTTATAGAAGAAATAAGAGGAAACAAGATTCTTCAAACGCAAATTGAACTTTCACTAGCTTTACTATTTAATTAGAATATCTGATAATTCTGATATCAATAATAGTAATTACACATTACGTAGGTGTAGACAAGCCGCTCATTCACAAAATACAAGAAACGTCGCATCGCAATCTTATTATACCAGAACAAAGATAATTTTTCGAATCATTTTATTGCAAAGAATAAAAGATATCGAAAATCTGTTACATTGGCAAAATGGTATTACAAAAAATCTGTTATGGACATGGAAATTTGTTTTCACATTTTTAATTGTTTTTTGAACAGTCGACACAAATAAATAGGCCTACGTAAAAATTACACTGTCAACAATTCCTGTCCATCACAAATATTAATGAGTAGAAATATACAGCTCTGAATGAATATATATTTGTAGGTATTTAGAAATTGTCCAAGCGATTGAGTTACACATTAATGTCTTGCATGAGGTCTTATGTCCTCTGTGACGTTCCTATAGTCCCTGGGTAAAATATAACTGTAATTTATGCAGACTGGGGTGAGCTCTCTCCTGAAATGTTTCTGTTGCGCTATGGAGGGATAAAAACAACAGGCAACTCTGGCTAAGCATACCTTTCGTGGCAGCGATAACCACTTTTGATCAGAAAGCTGGTTCTCTTTAAAAATAGAACCGGAGGCCCATTGACTAGAGACTAAGCGCTGTACTGAAGGAACGGACTGATTCAAGACCTTATTCCAGGTCGTGGAGGATGCCGGCCTGCCCCAGGGGCTATGCAGGGTCTGCTCCGAGGACGCCATAACCGCCGCGCAATTCAGACAGCTCAGCGCCCTCTCCAACGAGCACTGGAACCAGGCCGTCACCTCCCTCTCCCGCATACACGACCCAGCCGACGATAACAGGACCTACTACGTATTTTACAACGACGGAGAGACTTTGATAAGGGAGGAGCCTAGAAAATCCATCTCCAAAAGCGACGCCGTTGTCAGACTAAATCAGAAGGCCAAGAGGATCAAAGCTAAAAGACCATACACGAAATCGGCCGGGAAATGCCGATGTCCTGACTGCGGCAAAGATTTCCCTGTGGCCTACAATCTGAACGTACATTTGAAGAATACAATGAAGAGAGCGTGTATTCGATGTGGGGTCGTTTTAGAGCGAGAGAGACTTGCTGACCATTTGGCCAAAGTGCATGGGAAATTATACGCCGATTGCGATATCTGTTTCAAGTTATTTGAAAGCGAGGATGACCTCAAACAGCACTATTTGTCGCATCACAGCAGATTCTCCTTCGGCTGTCAGATTTGCGGGCGAGGGTACACTAACGATAGAGCCTTGAGGGCTCATATGTACGCCCACACGTTGTTCCACTGCGTGACTTGCAATCTAAGCTTCGAGAACCGTCGGTGCTACAAGCATCATCAGAAGAAATGCAAATCCGCCCAAACGCCTGCCGCGACCAGCTTCACTTGCGACTATTGTGGCCACGTCTACAACAAGAAGCCTTCTCTGCGCATCCACATTATACAGAAACACTTGAACGTCCTACCGTACGTCTGCGAAACTTGTGGTAAACGAACTTCCACGCTAGCGCACTTGCGCTCACACGAGACTATACATACAACTGAACGGAAGCTTTATAAATGTCCGTGTGGAGCTGAGATGCGAACCGAGCTGGGATATCACTTGCACCAGCGTATCCACACAGGTGAAAAACCTTACGCATGTCAAGAATGCGGGGACAGGTTCCTATCGGCATCCAGACGGTTGGACCATATCAAGAGGAGGCACAGGAGTACCAAAGACATGCCGCACGGCTGCGAGATGTGCCAGGCGAGGTTCGTGAGGCCGTTTGAGCTGAAGAAGCACTATTCGTCTGTTCACGATTCTATAGTTAACGTCGTACCGGTGAAGAAGAGAATACGGCGGCAGATGTAAGGGTAAATGTCCATTCAATGAGCTCGAGATCTCGAAAACATGCTTTGACCTTGTAAAGGCATTGCAATTTAACTTAGTTCTAATGTAGTATATGAGCATTTTCTTTATGGTACAAAAAATCCTTTACTCTGTTGAGTCCTTATTAGTAGAGGTCATTTTATGGCTGCAATACACCTTAAACATTTATCTTTCAAAAATCGTTGTTAACCTTTTGACCGCCACAGTCGGCCAATCAGGTCATCGAAAATTCGTACCCCTGACGTCAGCTTTCGTGGTTCAAATATAATATCAATACCTTGTTTTTCAAACACTATTTTAATTCTAAATATTTTTATTATTTTCTTGCTGTGGCTTCTTGATCCCGTATTATTTCGCTGCTTGGCGGTCAAAAGGACCAGCACACCTGTTTGATTTTGAATTTATGATTTCGACAAAGGTTTGTGGCACCTATTACAAACATAGACAAAACTTTATTTTCTAGTCGGGCAGGCAGACGCAAACATTGTCACAATAATTTTTAGCTTAGTACGTTTTTATTACCACCAACACTTTCCATTCCAGATAGCAGACGAAGCTCTCTGCCCGAGCGGCGTGTGCTCCGCCTGTACCGCCGGCGCCATCGCCGCCCAGGAGTTTCGCACGCTCGTCACCGACTCCTGCAAGATCTGGGCCTACGCCGTCACCCAGCTGGAGATCATACCCCTCCACAACGCCCCCCACGTCAAGTCCCTCTGCGCCTTCCTCCGACCAGACAACCTCAGCATACAGATAGCCAAAGACTACTCCCACAACGAGAGGACCACCCCGCTGAACCGACTGGTCACAAGGATAAACAGAAAGAAGAGCAACGAAAGGAAGCCAAGAGTACACAGAGCGGGACCACCCTGCAAATGTACCGACTGTGGAAAGGAATTCACCAGCCCGTATTACTTGAATGTGCATTTCAAAAACAGTGGCCAGAAAGATGCTTGTATAACCTGCGGAGCTATTCTTCTGCGGGGTCAACAGATGAGGGATCATCTAGTGAAAGTGCATCGAGAGAACTCCTTCTTGTGTAAAGAGTGCCCCGCGTTGTTCAACAATGAAATCGAAGCCAAGAATCACGAGAAAAAAGCGCACAAGACCGGTCTGACCTGTGGGGATTGTGGGAGGACGTTCCAAAGGAACGCTTCCTTCGAGACCCACTCCCAAATGCATGCGGTGAGGACCTGCCGGACCTGTGGGATACAGTTCACCAATCGCGCGTGCTACAGGGAACACAGGTCCCGGTGTGAGCCGGATGCGAAACCTAACAGGGACTCTGTACCCAGAAACAAGAGATCAAACATCCGAGACCCAGCGACCTTCACTTGTGACTATTGCAAGAAGAGCTACACTTCGCGTCCGCAGCTAAAGAACCATATTCTTTGGATACACATGGACGTCAGACCACACCAATGCCAGTGGTGCGGGAAGCGGTTCTACACACCAGCTCGCTTGGCGGAACACAGTGTCGTCCATACAAGAGAGCGGAACTTCGGATGCGACATCTGTGGAGCCAAACTGGTTTCCAAAATGGCTGCGGTGTACCACAGACGGCGTCATACGGGCGAAAAGCCTTACAGATGTGAGGATTGTGGGGACTGCTTTATTTCCGCTTCAAGAAGGTCGGAGCATGCTAAAAGAAAACATGGGAAAGGTCCAAGGCTTCAGTGCACCAGGTGTCCCTCCAGTTTCGTCAGGATTCATGAGCTGAAGAAGCATATCGAGAAGGCTCACAGTCATGTAGTTCCTGCGTATACCCTGCCTCATGACAGCTGATAGCTGTTCCGCAGTGTGATGTATAGGAGAAATGGTTTGTGGGATTCGTATTATATCAAACTATAGGTTTTTGCCATATTTTGATTTTGGGTGATTTGCAGAAAAATTTACCTATCGGTCCTTTTTTCAGAATATTGATATTTTGGGCTTATACTCAGTTTCGTTACATTAAAATGGCAAAAACGGAACCCTTATAGTTTCGTCATGTCCGTCCGTCCGTATCGCACAGACATGTTGTATGAGCTGCTACTTATTTTGGTAGTTCAATAATAACAATAAATAGGTCTAGGGAGGGCACTCCATACATGTAACAAAGCTGTTCTTTTTTAGCAGACATAAGTTACACATATTTCGACAGTTCATCTAAAAACGCTTCTAATTTCTTTTTTTTGATTAAGAGCATATTTTCGGAAATAAACGCTCCGAAAGTAGCATAAATTGTGTCCCCACCTTTCTCTTTTAAACCGTAAGTTAAAAAAATATGTAAAACATTACAAAGGTAACGCTTAATAAATACTTTCAGCGAAAATTGTTTTCAGCGCGATCGGAAAAACTGCTCTTCTCAAAAAAAGGACGTAAGTCCAATAAATATACGCTCTTTTGCAGGTGCACTTTTTCACATCGTATTTTTTTCATCTTTAGTGCATTTTTTTGTATTAACGGCTGCGGAACCCTACACTGAGCATGGTCTGACATGCCCTTAGCCAGTTTTTTTTTTATGAATGTGAAGGACCTTAATGTTTTTTTGTCTGCATATTACCCTTTTTTGTTCAGGGTTATATGGAAATAACACTGAATTATGTCATGAATTTGACGCCATTAGGTGTTGTCGGTTTATTTAGATTCTGAATAAGACACTGCAGAATTATTTGGTATAAACTAGAGTTTAATAAATACACTCAACAGTTTGCTCATAGAGCTTATTGCGATGATCAGCGAGCTATGGAAAGGGCTATGCTTAGGATCGCTACGATATCGAATCAGAAATGAGATTCGTAGACGAACCAAGGTCACCGACAGCAAACAGGGTAAGCAAACTGAAGTGGCATTGGGCAAGGCACATAGTTCGAAGAACCGATGGCCGCTGGGGCAGAAAGGTTCTCGAGTGGCGACCGCGTACAGGACGACACGTGGGAAGGCCCCCAACAATATGGCCCGATGATCTGTAAAGATTGCGGGAAACTGTTGAATGACGGCGGTGTGCGACCGGTAGTGGATATCCTTGGGGTAGGCCTGTGTCCAGCAATGGATGTCCTTGGGCTGATATGATGATGTCTGGACTCAACAGTAATGAAAAATTGTACTCTTTATGGGATTTCCGTACTATTTTTATTGCTCTTGAGTATTGTGACATAATTTTAACAGCAACAATGTAGGAATTGTAGTTTGGCCAGAGAAACATAATGACCTTGAAACAGTTTTTTTATGTGGCAACAATTTTACATATTAAAAACACTGCCACACAAACTTACCGCATTTTTATGCAATCCGTATTGCAAGGTAATGATTTTTTTCAAATTTGCCGCTATTTTACTAGCTTTTATTTAGTTTCACCTGACCCGTTGTCGGTCTGTAATCAAATCTTGCAAGTTAAATTTGATCCACTTCCGGGTTTCCGATTGAGCTGAAAGTTTGCATACTTACGTAAGTTCGGTGACAATGCAATAGTATGATACCATCGAGCTGATCTGATGATGGAGCAGGAAGGTGGTCATAGGAACTCTGTAATAAAATAACTCAATGCTACCGAGTTTGGGCCCTTTAGAATCGTCTCGGTGAGTAGTTGAATTGGATGTTCAAAGAAAAGTACAGTTAGCCATAAAAGTTTGTCACAAAAATGACATTTTTGACAGAAACTTATTTGATTATCACGTTTCGCTGGCCAAACTCTATTTACAAAGGAATAAAATATTTTGAATAGGATTGGCTGTGTTACGCATAGTTTCCAAGAAACTGTTTAAACGTCCTTGGTACTTGTTATAATTAGAATTGTAAATATTTACAATAGCTTATTTGTTTCTTTCATAGTGATCAACAAAACTCAAGTGATGTCCCAACTAACATGAAAATTCGTTTCTGGAGCGTAACTCCCAAAAATGAAATTCGAAAATTTTGTTGTCAAACGGTATACCCGTCTCTGTCACTCCAATAAAGGCCGGCAACGCACTTGTGACTCCTCCGGTGATGCAAGTGTCTATGGGCGACGGTGATCGCTTACCATGGCGACCCGTCTGCTCGTTTGCCTCCTGTCATAAAAAAAGATGTTATAACGAAATTTACAATTTTTGTTTTTCGGTGTTGCACCCCTGTATTTAGCCATCGCGTCTTCGCTCGATCAACACGCATACCAGAATAAGCATGATGACGGGGTATGAAAATCAAAATTCTAATTGGTCCTTCAGATAATAAAATAATATTGGTAACATGTATTTTTTGCTTTTTCAAAATGATAAAAAAAATCGTTGATTTAAACTTACACGATCTTCACTCATTATCACAACATATATAATTCATTAGCCTCCGAGACCATGGACGTAACGCGACGTCCGAAACTTCGAAGAATTACCAACGAAAGGTAATGAAATAAATCATATTTATACGCGATTAAGCCCCGTTTCGTTGTGTTGTGATAATAAATTTAAAAAATCTCAGATAAATCGCATTAAAGTTCAGGAGTGGGGGCTCGTGACGTCACTCTTAGGTAAAATTTGTACCTAGGAGTGATGTCACGCGATATATTGACTCATTGTATCGTCTTTATTTTTTGATTACGCGAAAAAAGAAAAAATGTGTCTAATATTATTTTTATCTACATGGTGTACTAATTATTAAAAACTTGTCATCATCCTTATTTTAGATACCATCAAAAATAATGAATTTATTTACGATTACTTGACAAATCAATATAATGAAATGATAATAAAATACTATTTAAATGAAGATAAACGCACATGGGGTCTTACTGATTTTTTTACAAGCTTTTATTTATCTTTCAATGTATGTAAGTACGGGTGGAATCTTGCAAGTTAAATTTGACCTACTTCCCGGTTTCCAATTGAGTAAAATTTTGGCATACTTATGTAAGTTTGGTGGCAATGCAATAGATACCATGGAGCTGATCTGATGATGGAACAGGAAGGTGGTCATAGGAACTCAGTAATAAAATAATGCAATCCTACCGAGTTTGGGCTCTTTAGAATCGTCTCGGTGAGTAGTTGATAGATTTCCAAAGAAAAGTAAGTCGGTAATAAAAGTTTGTCAGAAGAATGAAGTTTTTTAACAGATAGTTATCTGTTATTTCTGGTTCACTAAGATCTAAAGCGACAGTACTAGTACTACTGGGCAGCAAAACTTGTAAAAATAGCAACTGCCATGTAAATTTTAGGTTAAACTCCTTTTATAAAGGATATAAAAGTTACATTTTAAGTTTGTCATGATTTCAATAAATTATACGTTTTTATTCTTTGTTTTTTACTGGTATCTCCCATTTTTAGAAGTTTCTCCTCAACATGCTTTTGGTACGATTCTGCAACACTATTTGCAATCTTTGAAAGTTTAAAAACTGACTTCAAACAAACTTATTCAGTATAGAAATATGCACACTGAAACTTTTCTGTCTTTAGGTTGCCTTTCCACTGGAGTATAGAGGTAAGGACGACACGTTTGGCTCAGTGGGTTCTACAAGGCCTACGAAGCTAGCGGTCCCGGGTTCGAATCCCGGCCGGGGGATTGTCCCTAATATTTAAGGAGGCTTAACTTAGATACAAAAACAGATGAAAAAGTATCAGCGGAAAACGGTAAATTATAGTTCCAAATCCGTCCGAAATGTGTCACGTGTGTAAAAATCTTAATGTAGCCGTTGCTTCCATTGTGAAGTTTAATACTAAAACAATAATTTCAGTAAAGAGGTTGCCAATTAAAACCACGTTTCCTCCCCATTCGAGTAATATTTGAACGCCCCCATTCGCATCTGTCATTTTCATCTAGGTCTCTCATAATAGTGTCAGTGTCAAATTTATTGGTACCGACGTACCTTGCTCGTACGATCTAGTCAGTGAGTTCCGAAATTAAACCAAAAACCATGTCTTTCAAGAAAGACTGTCGTCAATTATTGAAACCCTATTACTGGGTCAACATTTTACTAAGCATTTCCTACGTTACGGCTAAAAGAACCGGTGTGATTTGCAACTTTTTGTTCCCCGATGTTGATTGTGAATTAGACAGTCGAGAAACGGAAATCCTTTTCTTCCTGATTATCGTAGTGATGCTCAGGACTCGTAAGGCGGGCAGTGTGACCATGGTCAACTATTTATCTTCCTCTTTTGTGTATACGAAGATTGCTAACTTAATTCTGTGGTTATACGCTGATGTCAGGTTAGTACTAGTTTAAGAGGTATAACACTCATCAATTTAGGCAATTTTGGTCAATGATTTAATATGCGTCTTGTTATTTTACTTCCTTACTTTTATTATAGTATAAGACTGTCTTAGTCATAAAGGAATATAATATTCCTTGACTTTTTAATAGAGAAACATTGTTTCAAACAGTATTAAATAAATAAATATTCGGGGACAATTTTACACAAATCGAACTAGTCCCATGGTAAGCTCAATAAGGCTTGTGTGCTCATCCCACAAATATTTGTCCTTATTGGAATATGAACCCAAGACTTTCAGCTTCACAGGCAACATCAGTCTCGCTGAGCAAAACAGGTTGTTTTGTTTGTCTTATTTTCTACACTATTGTCAAGTTGTAAAAATGTAGTTGAAGATATTTTCAGGAGGTCACTGAATTGAATAGTATTTATTTTTAATTTTTTGCATGTTTCTATGTGTCTATGTGCGTTCACCAAGCCAAAACACCTAAATGGATTTCAACTATTTTTGGTATGCCCAGCTCTCCATGGACTAGTGGAAATCCGTTTAGCCATTTTGATATGATGAAGCCACAGCAACACATACAAAAAATAAATTTGGTTTGGTATCTGACCTTCAAATAATCAGTTTCGTTTTTCTTTTTTAACCGACTTCCAAAAAAAGGAGGAGGTTCTCAATTCGACAGAATGTTTTTTTTTTATGGATGTTCACCGATTACTCAAAGACTATTGGCCCGATTTCAATTTTTTTTTTTTGTTTTATAGAAGGTACTTTCTAGTTGGTCCCATTTAATTTTGGTGAAGATCTGATGATGGAATCCATGAGGAATTGAAGGAACTCCTCAAATATTGTAGGCATACATATAGCGATATTGGTATTATAATAAGCATTCGCATTCAGAAAGTGTAAATTGGTGAAGTGGAACTGATGCAGAAGACCACAGAATGCCATCGGAACTCCTTAATGATAAATGATTTACGGGTGGCGACAAAATATCTTGATTAAATTAGCTAAGCAACTTCATAGTCACAAATTTAAATGTTCCTGATGAGAATGGTACCATCAAATTGATTTGATGATGGAGCCGGAAGGTAGGCACCAGATCTATGTAATAAAATAATGTATCCTAGCCGTGTTTGGGCTTGTTCGAATTGTCACGAGATGCACTTTTAAGTAACGGTTAACTAAAAAGTGTAAAATAAATAAACTTTTAAACAAAAAAATAAAACCGACTCCGAAAAAACTAAAAAGTAAAAAATAACGCCATAATTCAGTTTCTTCAAATTTAAAATTAATTGTATATACTGTATAGATTGAGTATACAAACGTTCACTTGTAAGTAATTTGAAGAAACTGAATTATGGCGTTATTTTTTACTTTTTAGTTTTTTTTGGAGTCGGTTTTATTTTTTTGTTTAAAAGTTTTTAATTACTTCAATGTACAGACATTTCTTTTATACAATTTTATAATAGTATAGTTGTTTATCTGATATTCCGAACCTTATATTATTCATGAAATGAACTACAAAGAGTGTTCAAAGACCAAGCAGTTCACACTGGGATGGTAGTTAAGAAACAAGATGTTCACAATCCTGTGACAATAGTCTTAATTAGCAACACTAAGTAGCTAACATCTCGGAATTATGGACTGTAGAAAATTAAGGAGGACAATCTCTATATATCTAGAAAGTCTGTCAAAAGGCGGTTAATTGGTGGCGCTACTGTAGCAAGTGCTTAACATAAATTATCAAAATAATGCCAAAAAAATACACATCAATGTGAAAAATCGCCTCTCAACCAGTCGTCATAATAGGTAATATGCGTAAAGCTCGTCACATTATGTTCTTTGACGAATTTTAGGTATATTAGCTACTAGCTTCTCCCCACGACTGTGTCCGCCTTAAATTCGTTTATCGCGGATAAGGGTATTTTTCCGGGTTAAAAAGTAGCCTATGTCCTTTCCCGGGACTCAAACTATCTCCATACCAAATTTCATCCAGGTCGGTTCAGCGGTTTAAGTGTGAAGAGGTAACAGACAGACAGACAGACAGACAGATAGACACACTTTCGCATTTATAATATTAGTATGGATACTTATTCCGATCATTGCCCATAACCACACCACACGAAAAGGTGGCTCGTCTTCACCTTAAATGTTATTTCAGGTATGGCCTCCCCTACGGCGCCCTGCTCATCCTCACCGCCCTGCTGATTCCCGAGCCTACATACATGGGCCCTGAACACATCACCTACTTTCGCGGCCCCGCCACCTTAGATGACGAGCTCCGCCACAAGGTACAGCTTGTCTATACCATTACATTGTTGTGAAAATTAAATGTCTGTACATTGAAGACATCTTCAAAAAAAATATTGTAACGGACTATTTGGAGGTCAGTGAAATAAAAAATATTTTTTTTTGGATTTTTTGTTTCCATGGGCGGAATACGGACTTTGCCGAATACGAATATTTGGCCGAACGTTTGGTTCAGTTCTTACCGAACCGAGCATTCGGTTCGGCTTACTTAATCAAAACAACTCTGGTTTTTCTTACTTAAACTACGGTTTTTTTGCAAAATAATTGTATTTATATTTTGATATAGTTGCTTTCAACGGAGGATGTCAATCCGACCAATTACGAGACAAGTTACCCTAGTTATTTACTTTGTTTATTCGGTAAATATCGGGCAATGTAACCAAACTAAGTTATAGGAGAGGAGAAGATCATAGGGTCGATTCCTAAATTTAAATAGAACTATTTTGTGTAAACATTATCATAAATGCTTGCTTACTGCGTAAAATTAATAATTATTCTAGATATTATAACTATTTGTAAGTGGTCTTATAAGTGAAATCTTGTAATTTTTTAAGACACTAAAGTTTCTTTAAACCGAACTATTCGGAATACGAACATTGAAAAACTTGCCGAATAACGAATATTTACCGAATATTAGCAGTGGCGTGCACAGGGTTTGTGGCCAAGGTAGGCAGTTTCTCTGTGCCTGTATCGAGCCATTGTCATTCAGTACCCTGAAGGGCCTTTGTGCCTATTACGACCGCACGCCACTGCACTATTATTGGAAACTGTTTTTGGCTTCTGTATTAGCAATTTTTTGTTAAGTCTTAAGTGCAAAAGGCTTGTGTCCTAAAAAAATATAATTAGCCGTCAGTTAGATTATCAGAAAATATTGGACACCTATTTTTTCTTTTGTCAATTAACTAAATAAAAAACTATGAAGATATAGCCCGTTAAAACATAGATTTAAACTTTCACGATCTTCAGTCATTATCACAACACATAAAATGGGGCTTAATTGCGTATAAATATGATTTATTTTATTACCTTTCGTTGGTAATTCTTCGAAGTTTCGGACGTCGCGTTACGTCCATGGTCTCGAAGGAAACTGAGCTTCCTTCGAGGTAAAGCCCCGTTTTGTTGTGTTGTGATAGCCCGTTAAAGTTCCCCGTGACGTCACGCCGTGCGATATTGTCCCTTTGCCAAACCATGACGAGCTTCATCTATGTCTTTTTTTGTTTGATCGACAAAAGAAAGAATACGTGTCCAATATTTTTTGATAATCTTACTGCCGACTAATTAGAATCATATTTACTTTACCCAGGAAACTACACTATTGTATGCTGTTTGTTTCTCATTACAATAAAATAAGAAATAAACTTAAATTTACATTGGAGTGATGTAATAGTAGATTGTTTGACAAGGGACTAAAATAAGCCATTATGACACGAAGTGATTATTTGGACGAGGTCTCGAAGTGAGCGAGGACAAATATATCTAGTGTCATATAATGGCTTTTAGCTACATGTTAAACATTCTGCTTTTCACTTCGACTGCGAGAAAAGAAAAAAGACTTAACATTAAAATTGTATATTTCATGAAAAACGAATAGTACAGTTTAAACAATTCTATCAGAAAGTTTGGCCAATCTGATCAGGTTGGTTTGTTTTTAATTATTTGTAAGGAGTATGTAGCTGGCCGCAAGTTTTTTTTTCAGTGTCATAGAAATTTGTATGGGATTATATGGCTTTCTTTTAAACGCTAGGGGCTAAATGTACTATTTTAGTCTCGCTTCGCGAAGCTAATATGACGTACTTTTTGAACAGGAGAAGTGAAAATTTATTTTTATGTGGTGTTGTGATAATGAGTGAAAATGCGTGTAAGATTAAATCAATATCTTATTAGGAGATTTAATTGACTTGATTACTTGGTACCCTCCAGGGCACGACCTGGCTGGTCTGTCTGTACGCGGCGTGGCACCCGGCCTGCGTCAACTTCGCGCCGGTGTTCGCAGAGCTGTCCGCGAGCTACAGTCTAGAGAACCTCAAGTTTGGCAAACTGGACGTGGGCAGGTGAGCACTTGTAATTTTTTTCATTTTATTTTATTCGATAACAATTTTTATAGTGTTTGAAAATACAATCATTATAACATAAGAAAAGAGCGTACTGCCACCTGAAAGGCCGACAACGCACTTGTGACTCCTCCGGTGACGCAAGTGTCTATGGGCGACGGTGATCGCTTACCATCAGGCGACACGTCTGCTCGTTTGTCTCCAATGTCATAAAAAAAATTATAACCTACATAATATTTTACAATAAAAATTAAGTTTGCAAATAGATAACTCGATACACGACAAAATTAATTGTTAGTAATAATGTCAATTCTTACGAATTGAACATTGATAACTTTAATAGGACAGTGGTTGCAATGTCAGTTAAGATATCATACTACCTACAATATTAATCTATAATATTATATATAAAGTTGTAAAAATGAAATGTCTGCACATTGAAGGTATTTAAAAAAAAAAATGATTGTAACGGAGTCACTAAAACAAAAAATATTTTCTTTGGATATATTGTATGTTTGTTTGTATGTGTCTTTGTGGCGTCATCACGCCAAATCGGCTCAACAAATTTCAACTATTTTTGCTAGATAGGTAGCTGAGTATCCACAGATGGTTATAGGATACTTTTTACCCGACTACAATGTCGAAAAAAAGAGTGTTATGACGTTTTCTCTACCGTGAACAAAGTTGCGCGCAGTTTCTAGTTTATGTATGAGAAGGATTATTTACAATTATTCAACTTTGCAAGCGTGAAAACTCCCCCTACCCAAAGGTTGTCCGTAAGAGATAGCTGTATAGCGATAAGACCGCCTATTGCACTTCCCCTAGAATGTATTTTTAACCCCCGACAAAAAGAGGGGCATCGTAGCGCCCATACGGATGGACCGATTTGAGTGCGTGTTTTTTTTTTTCTCATACTTAGATAATTTTATCCCGAGTGTTCTTAGCTTTGTTTGATGAAAATCGGAGCACTCGTCTTCAAGATATTCAGCTTTTAGTGGAACAAGTCGGGGGGTTTTTTTAATTTTTAATTTTCTATAGTTATTTTTTGAATCTGTTTTGTGAGTCCGATAAAGAGAGGATTGTATTGTAAAGCCCGACCGGGAATATAAAATACCTGCTCTGGGGGCGTTAAATTAGCAATAATTATAGCAACACTAAGTATGATGTACCTACCAGTCATGTTAATAGAGTCTAATCAAGAGATAATAGAGTCTAATCCTTCAGATTTTCTATCCGACAAATACTTCGTTATATTGTAAATCACTTTTCTTAAGTGAGTTTTAATAGTTTTCGGCATTTTAACATTTTAACGCACAAATAACTCACAATATCTCAGAAATAGACCACGCACGATCAACACCTCACTTTAACAGCAATCGGTAATGGATGAAAAAATTTAAATAGGCCCACCAACACCTTTTCATCTTCTTATTTTTTTCTAAGCCACAGAAAAATCTGTATTTTTTTCTGACGATATGGAGACTTATTCCTACCAATTAACAAAATTTCAAGATTTTTGAAAATTTTCATCCATTCCCCATTGACAGAAGGTTGTAATGACTTCTTTAAAGTAGCTATTGACAGTTCAAGAAATTAGTTCCAATAGTTTTCCGCAATGTGGCGAAGTTTTTTATTTTCCTGGTCGGGCTTTGCATTGCTAGAGTTGTCTCGGCAGGTACCCCGAGGCGGCGGCGAAGTACCGCGTGCAGGACGGGCCCACGAGCCGGCAGCTGCCGTCCGTGCTGCTGCTGGGCGGCGCCCGCGAGCTGGCGCGCCGCCCCGAGCCCGACTCGCAGGGCAAGCTGCACAAGTCAGTACAGTCACACATCGCACCTTGACTGCAGTAAGGGCACTATTAAAATAGTACATTATTGGCGAGGCTGGGACGTGAGGGATTGCCGGACGAGTAAAAGTTTGCAAGGACGAGCGATAGCGAGGCCTTGCTATATACGAGTCAGGCAATCCTCTTTCCCGCCGAGGCATATATAGTGCTTTTCTCAAAAATAACAAAGAAAAATAAAAAATAATACAATTTTATTAATCAAATATACCTACACAAATTATTTATTAAACGAATTGTGCGACATAGTACAGTTGCTAAATGTGAAATTTACACCAGGAACACTCATATTAGTATGCTGAATTTCGGTTTCTTTAAGTATTTGATACATTCCGTGTCGTCATCACTTGAACTTATTTTACTGTTTGTAAGAAAGCCGCTAAGTACGTGAAAATATTATCGCTATTCGCTTTACCACCGTTTATTTTTTTTAACAATTAAAATTGCCAGTATTTTTCTGCAGAAAACGATAAGCCATTGCGGATACCGGATAAAAGCGCAGCGGTTTTAGAAAAAAAAAAAAAAAAATTATATACAATTTTATAAAAACTTGTGCCTTTATTTTATATAGCCGTTTCAAACTTTTTAAAAAGTTCTCAACTAGACAATAATGAAAATCGTATACAACATTATTGTCGTCCAGCAATTTCCCATTTTTTTAAATTAAAATTGACCATAAACTATGCACTTCCCCTTCTAATATCTAGACAATAAGAACGAATTTTACGGACATTTTTGAAAAAAATAAGTTTCTGTCAAAAAATATTTTTTGTAACAATTTTTTATTGTCGACTGTACTTTTCTTTGAACATCCATAAACTACTCACCGAGACGATTCTAAAGAGCCCAAACTCGGTAGGATTGCATTATTTTATTACAAAGTTCCTATGACCACCTTCCTGCTCCTGAACAGACAGACCGACACACTTTCGCATTTATAATATTATAAGTATGGATAAATGTAAGTTCGGGTGGAATCTTGCAAGTTAAATATGACCTACTTCCCGGATTCCAATTGAGATAAAATTTGGCATACTTATGTAAGTTTGGTGACGAGCTGATCTGGCCACTATTTCATAAACGTGACAGGGGACAGTTGACAACGACAATTCGGCATACATTACTTCTCCATCATGATGCCAGGCATACACTTACTCAGCAACCCAGCAATGTACGTCGAATTGTCGTTGTCAATTGTCACCTGTCACGTTTATGAAATAGTGGCCAGATCAGCTCGTCACCAAACTTACATAAGTATGCCAAATTTTATCTCAATTGGAATCCGGGAAGTAGGTCATATTTAACTTGCAAGATTCCACCCGAACTTACATTTATCCATACTAATATTATAAATGCGAAAGTGTGTCTGTCTGTCTGTTACCTCTTCACGCTTAAACCGCCGAACCGATTTGGATGAAATTTGGTATGGAGATAGTTTGACTCCCGGGAAAGGTCATAGGCTACTTTTTATCCCGGAAAAATACCCTTTTCCGCGATAAACGAATTTAAGGCGGACGAAGTCGCGGGTGGATGCTAGTACTATTATAAAGTTAAAAATGAAATGTTTGTATGTGTCGCGGCTTCATCCGCTAAATCGGCTAAACTGATTTCAACTATTTTAAGTACACGGGTAGCTGGGTATCTCCAGATAGTTATACGATACTTTGTACCCAACTATGCTAAAGAAAAAATAGAGGTTATGACTTTTTCTCCTTTGCGGACGAAGTTGCGGGCGCCGTCTAAATAAAAGCTTGTAAAAACTGTTACGCCATTCTTGGCGATTTTGTGGCATTTCTGGCGCTAGGCCCATTGTCAATAGGTCATCTGGATATGGTTCCAAGTAGCCGGTTGGCGACCTCTTGTGCCCTTATTGCAGTCAAGGTGTGATATGTATGATTTGGTGAATATTTTCAGAAATAATTGCTCCGAAAGACGCATAAATTGTGCCCCCCCCCTCTCTATTTTCTAAACGGTAACGGTAAGTTCGATCTGTGTAAAAATTGTCCCGTAATATTTATTTATTTAAATTGTTTTCAATATGATCGGATATACCGTTCTTGAGTTATTGGCGAGAAACTACGCTTCACAGCAAAAGGACGTAAGTGCCTTGGAGATACGCTCTTTTGCTAGTGCACTTTTTTATATCGTATTTTTTCATCGGTAGTGCATTTTTTGTATAAACGGCTGCGTTTTTTTATGTACAGTTTTGTTTTCCATCCGTGTATGTATGTTTTGGCTCAGTGCTGTGACTCATGTTAGACATAAATAAATAGCAGGGAAAATCTTTCACAAATCGCCCTAGTTCCAAACTAAGCATAGCTTGAACTATGGGTACTAGGCGACGATATACATAATATATAGATAAATTATAATACTTAGGGCCGATTTCACCAACAATCAATTTACGCGAGAGTGGCTAACCCAGTATAAACTAAATGTAACGATTTACTCAATGGTTAACTTCATTTCCATTTCACCACGCTAGTCTACGGAGTACGTTGAACGAATGAATTGAATGAAATCGTAATGCACCCAATTAAGATGCACAATTTGTCCCATGCTTGAGCAATGATGCTGCGTATTTTTTAAATGTATTCGAGTACTACATCAATTGTGAAGTAAGTATTTAATTCACTTGACAGTGACAATGACAATACTTATCTACATCTAACAGTTTACTCAGCCAAAATTGGCGGTGTAAGATTATTCTCTAGTTTAGACATTTTATCTTTTGGTTAATTATTGGTGAAACGTAAAATGAGTTTACTCACGTGTAATTAATGATTTATTATTGGAATAAGGCTTATACTACGTCGGTGAAATTGACCCTTAAAAACATAGAAAACATCCAAGACAGTTGCCATGGCCGGGATTCGAACCCGGAACCGCCAGCTTCGTAGGCTGTACAACCCACTGAGTCAAACGTGTCGTCAAATAAAAATAAATTAATGAAATCTTTAGGTTCCTGTTCTCGAAAGACAATGTGAAAGCGGCGTTCGACCTGGACGCTCTGCATCAGCAGTGCAAGGAGAAGCTGGCCGCCCGCCGCGAGGAGACCAGGGGCAAAGACGCCAAGAAGACACAATAGATTGTAGTATTTTTTATTTATTTATTACACACATTACTAGGCATCGGAAATTTGGATGCTTTTATACAGATGTAGTGAATAATCCTTTTCCATCGTGAAAACTCGGCACATACGACTACTTCCGAATGGCACCGATGTGTCCATGAATTATTGTATTACCAAGTGACGTGTTTGTATCAAATAAATTGAGTACTTTATTCATCAATGTCAAATGTCAAACCACCAGTTTGAAGTATATCACACTGAGTAAAAACCACCACGATCCAATCATATAAAGAATTCGTTAGGTAAACAAAATAGTAACTTAAATAAATCCTGTGGTATTAACCACTCTATATAGATACTTCGTCGCAATGCGACCGTCCCCTACGATGTCTTGATGGGTACTAAGTGTGAATGAAGGTGTACGACGAATACGAACATTTCCCAGAAAATACGATGGGATTATTCACTACATCTGTACCTAAACTTCGGCCTCAGTACCTACACCGCGTAGATGTTGACTAGTACGGAGGCGGACTCTATTTAATTTTACTAACAAAATTCCTGGTGTCAACGCCCAGCATATGTGTGCTATAGACACATACACTCACACGGCGTCAGAATACCGAGGTGCGGCTGAACCCGCCCCACTCTCGCACCTATCATTACACAATGCATACGTGTATGTAATTTTATAGCTATTAAAGCCTTCTTATTTTCACAAAGTAAATTTCTTCGTTACTTCTCATCCAATCCACCGTTCGTCATAACTACCAGTCGCTCCAGTTCTCCACACCTGGGATTTACTGGCATACCAGAAATTAGTATAACATCAATATATGTATCAAGTTATTAACCTTTTGAACGCTAAGCAGCGGAGCAATTTACCGTGCCAGTGACGCCAGAGCAAAAAATAAGAAGAGCTCCAAAATCAACAGGGATGGAAAAATACTTGTAATCGACAGTTATTGATCATTGAAATTTGGACGGCTGTAGCCGACGTGGCGTCAGTGGCACGACTTTTAGTTGTCGGCCACAGCCGTCGTTGGCGGTCAAAGGGTTAAGAAAATTATTTTAGTAGTTTCTGTTTACAAAATGGGGGGCGGATGAAATTTTTCAAAAATCTTGAAATTTTGTTTATAGGTAGGAATAAGCCTCCTTATTGTTAGAAAAAAATTACAGATTTTTCTGTGGCTTAGAAAAAAATAAAAAGATGAAAAGGTGTTGGTGGGCCTATATGCCCGCCTTATACGGTACCGCAAGAGCAGCATTGATATTTGCGATTAAAATGGCTCTAAATGTACCGTATACCGTATAAGGCAATATAGGCCCACCATCACTTTTTCATCTTTTTATTGTATCTGCAATTTCCTCATTCCTAACTTAAACAAAATTTCATGATTTTTGAAAATTTTCATCCATTCCCCATTGTATTTAATTGACATGTTTCATTTAACGTCATAACCTAAATAATTTAAAAAGGACCTCTTCATGACGTTTTGTATAATCCCGGGTTCCCCGGAATTGAAAGATTGAAATATGTTTTTTAAGAAGCCGACATGCTTAACTTTTTCCGGGATTTTGCTAGTTGTATAAAAGCATCCGAATTTCCGATGCCCGCATTAGTCACCCAACGCGATAGTGTAGCAAGACAACAATAAGATTAATTACAACGTGTTATAGTATAGTAACATTAGTAACCAAGGACCATTAAAGCAAGAGGACTGACCATCTCCATACAAAAAGCCGTTCCCCGATATGTACAACCTCATCTATACCTACTTACTTACTCCGCTGGCGCAACGACCCGAAGTGGATCTTGGCCTCCGATACGAGATGGCGCCAGCGCGCCCTGTTTTGAGCGATCTCCTCCCAGTTTTCTGTATTCAGAACGCGTAGGTCCTTGGCCACTTCATCTCTCCATCTGTATCTTTGTCGGCCGACCGGTCGACGACCCACAGGCTGGCCAACGTACGCCTTCGTTACCGCCCTATCGTCCGACATTATTTTTAGGTGTCCGAGCCAACGGAGTCTTGCTGCCTTTATTTCCCCAATGACATTCGGCTCAGACACTAGATCTTCCAGTTCATGATTCTTACGGATTCTCCAGCTACCATCTTCCCTCTGCGTCGGTCCCATGATCTTCTCATGAATTTCTCTCGGCAACGAGAAGCTTGTCCTCTTTTAGGGTTAGCGTCCAGGCCTCGCATCAATACATTAAAATAGGTCTTATGACTGTCTTATAGACTCTAATTTTAGTTTTCCGCCGCATCAACTTGGACACCAACCTCATCTATGTATAAGAATTATTTTTTACTAGTATTCAATATGCAAGCGTGACACAATATTTAAATGGTACCATTTATTTATTATTAGCTATTTGCGAACTAATTGTTACTGTACTATACTTCTTTACCTATACTACTATAAAGTAGTCAAAATGAAATGTCTGTACATTGAAGATATTTTCGAAAAAAATATTGTTACGGACTATTTGGAGGTCACTAAGAATAAAATATTTTTATTTTTTATATGTTGTGGCTTCATCACGCCATATCAGCTAAACTGATTTCAACTATTTTTGTGACACGGGTAGCTGGGTATCTCCAGATGGTTATAGGATACTTTTTACCCGAGTACGCTGGAGAAAAAAAGAGGGTTATGACTTTTTCCCCTCCGCGAACGAAGTTGCGGGCGCCTCCTAGTTGAATTATAACATCGTTAAAAAATTGAAATAAAACAATTTAACGGATTATATCGCGTATATTATCTCATTTTCGTTTACCACGTCGCGTTCTTCTCGGTGCAGTGGCGGATGCAAAACGTTGGCAGGCCATTGCTTCGTTTTAAAGATTGCGCAAAGAGGGACATGACTGCCTTTCATATTGACCACCAAAACTGGGAAAAACTTGCGGAGAAACGGACGGAGTGGCGCAAACGCGTTGTGGAGGGGCGCAAGTTATGTGATGAGGCCTGGTTCGCGGCACTCGCTGACAAGAGACAAAGACGTCGTCAAGCCGACGCAGTACCATTTGTCGCAAATTTCTCTTGTCAGGCCTGCGGTAAAACATGTCGCTCTCGTATCGGTTTGGTCAGCCACCAAAAACGGTGTCTCCCGAACACTACACCATAAATCGTCTGCAATAGACGCAAAGGCCTATATATATATATATATATATATATATATATATATCTCATTTTAGTTCCCGACGTTTCGGAAGCTTTCCAGCTTTCCATGGTCACGGGTGGACCGTTAAATTGCTTTATTTCAATGAGTAGTAATTGCGGAAACAGAAGAAAATATTATCGTTAAAAAATGTTTAGTTTTAAAGCGCCATCTAGTTTTTGCCAGAATATCTCCTTGCAACCGGAACGCGATCTAAAGTATGGCAATTGTCTGTCCTCTTGTGTTAATGGTTCTTGATAGTAACACAAGTAGATCGCAGAAGGCTGCAGTAGACTGCAGTATACCGCAGAAAACTCGATTTGTGACACTCCAAGTAATTTGCCGTAAAAATAATAGCCATGTAAGATCCTAATTGTGACTAATACATTGCATAAAGAAACTGCTATAGACTGCAGAATACTGCAAAAGGCTGCAGCAGACTGCAGTGTACCGCACTTGCTATGTTCAGAATTCTAACTTATAATCACTCGCTAAGTTCAGGATTCTTATTTAGAATCACTCGCTAAGTTCAGGATTCTAATTTAGAATCACTCGCTAAGTCCAGGATTCTGACTTAGAACCACTCGGTTCAGGTTTTAACTTAGAATCACTCGCTAAGTTATGTTTCTTACTTAGAATCACTCGCGTAGCTCAAGATTTTAACTTAGAATCACTCGTTATTTTAGGATTCTGACTTAGAATCACTCGCTTAGCTCAGGATTTTAACTTACAATCACTCGTTATTTCAGGATTCTAACTTAGAATCACTCGCTAAGTTCAGGATTGTAACTTAGAATCACTCGCTAAGTATAGGTTTCTTACTTAGAATCACACGCTTAGCTCAGGTTTCTAACTTAGAATCACTCGCTAAGTTCAGGCTTCTTACTCGTTATTTCAGGATTCTGACATAAGGTCCAATAAAATCAACATTTTGCGCGACGTAATATGTGGTCGGCACCATGTATCAATTTTTAGGGTTCCGTACCAAAAAGGTACAAACGGAACCCTTATGGTGCGACTCTGTCTGTCTGTCTGTCCGACTATTAAAGCGCCATATCTCTAAAACTACTTATGATATCTATATGAAATTTGGAATATTTATAAACATGGTCAGCCCGCATGTATTGCAAAGGAAATATTCAAAAATATACTTTTATTTTCAAAAAAATGATGAATATGAAGAGGGGCGGGGGCAATAATTAAAAGTATAGTCACTACACGTCAATTAGGGTATCATATGAAGGGGCTTGATGTGTACATTTTCGAACAATTATTTTTTACTTTTTTATTGTGTAATTTTAAATGAATATTACACGAAAATTATAACCATAATAGAAGGCGCCCGCCACATCGTTCGCGGAGGAGAAAAAGTCATAACCCCTCGTTTTTTCTTCAGCGTAGTCGGGTAAAAAGTATCCTATAGCCATCTGGAGATGCCCAGCTACCCGTGTACCAAAAATTGTTGAAATCAGTTTAGCCGATTTTGCGTGCTGAAGCCACAACGACACATACAAACATACATAAAATCCAAAAAATATATTTTTCGTTGTAGTGACCTCCAAATAGTCCGTAACAATCAATTTTTTGAAAATATCTTTAATGTACAGACATTTCATTTTTACAACTTTATAATAGTATAGATATCTGATTTACCAGAAGCAAACTTAACTCAAGTGGCAAGTTAAGTCGGAATAAGTGAAAGTTTGTACGGAACCCTCGGTGTGCGAGTCAGACTCGCACTTGTACGGTTTTTTGTTTTCATTCGCCAAGGAGCGAAGTAATACAATGTGACCCAGATGCCAAAGCAATCAAGGACGGCATATGGCTGTCAAAATATTACTAAGCTTTTTTGCAAACGACCCAAATATAGGTAAGCTTATATTTATTTATAGTTAAGAAAGTCATTACAAAATTCGTTTAAACAAATCGTGATTACAAAAATCTACTTTAACTTAAAAGAGTTAACTTGAAAGATATTTTGAAATGACAAACATCAGATCTGAAATGTTTCATTGCTGTGTACGTGTGTTGGTATATTTTAAAATATTTCAATGTAATGGATTGTTCGAAAATTAAAATAAAGCATTTACAGTAGAAAATTCATGCAATGTTGGAATTTCAATCAAATAGTGCATTTTTTTACAAATAAATGTTTTTTATCGTTTTAGTATTTGTAGTTTGTGTAAATAAATCTAGTTTGCCATTGAAGTTGGGGTTTCATTGTAATTTTAAGGACCTGATCACACGAATGTGCGTCTTTAAAAGCCGATTCCCACCGGGTTGCCCAAGGAAGGGCTTATAACCACCTTTTTCTTTAAATATGAGTAAATAATAATGATTATGATACGCTTCGGCTTCTCTTGTAATTTTCCTGACGGACTTAGGCTATTTCAAATACACATACAATACACAAGAAAAGAGCGTACTCCCATCTGGAAGGCCGGCAACGCACTTGTGACTCCTCTGGTGACGCAAGTGACTATGGGCGACGGTGATCGTTTACCATTTGCCCCCATTAACATAAAAAAGTGTATGTTTTTAAGTATAAACAATGCTTCTCCTAGAAAACATATCAACTCTAATAAATAAATAATAAATATCAGGGTCAATCTTACACAAAATCGACCAAGTCCCAAACTGAGCAAAGCTTGTACTATGGGTACTAGGCGACGATATACATAATATATAGATACATTATAATACTTAAATACATAGAACACATCCAAGACCCAGGAACAAACATTCGTGCTCATCACACAAACACTTGCCCTGGCCGGGATTCGAACCCGGGACCGCTAGTAAATAAAAGTATAATTATAACAGATAAAAAAAAAAGATTTTGTAAAACGTTTGTTATCCTTTTTATAAGAACCGTGTCCCGGTAAAAGTAAGTAATTTGGTTTCTTGTTTGGGACGTGGATTTTTTTACTGTTAAATTTGTTCGTTAACAACACGGCTATGTCTAGTGGCTTAGTGTTCTAAGGTCTTGAACTTGTAGTGTGATGGCATATTACATTAAAGGAGTGGTAAAAAAAAACAGGTTAGCTGTCACGGTGTTTATTATAAAAATACTCTTTAAATAAGTAAAGATTTTGTTCCACAATCATGTTTTATTCTGACGATACGCAAGAAATGGCGTCCAAATGCATCTCGTTAAACTAGTATAGGCATTCTGCACGAAACAAAAGTAAATACAAATGGCGGACATAATGGCAATTTGTACAATGAGGAATGATATGAAGAACTTTTTCACTTCTCCTGCTCAAAAAATGCGTCATATTAGCTTCGCGAAGCGAGACTAAAATAGTACATCTAGCCCCTTGCTTAAAAGAAAGCCATATAATCCCATACAAATTTCTTAACGCTGAAAAAAATAACTTGCGGCCAGCTACATACTACTTACGAATAATTAAAAACAAACAAACCAACCTGATCACATTGGCCAAAATTTTTGATCGAATTGCTCAAACTGTACTTTAAATTTTTCATGTAATATATTTAATGTTAAGTCTTTTTATTTTCTCGTAGTCGAAGTGAAAAGCAGAGTGTTTAACACGTGGCTAAAAGCCATTACGATGATGATGGCTTATTTTAGCCCCTTGTCAAACAATGTACTATTTGAGTTGGTGCCACCGTCACGTTTATATCATCGCACCTCCCGTCAGAAACGAAGTACATCCCCACTATCTGGATGCTTGGTGTCATGCATGTATATTTGTATATGTGGGTAAGTTAATAAAATCAGTCTATCACCAGCCTTTGCGTGTATCATTGACTCTCCTGCCTATTTAGTTATTTTACATGGCGCAGTCGGTAGGATACGAACCTACTTTGGGAGCGTAGATTACACTTGGCATCCCAAAAATAAACGGGCATCACGCTCATTTTTACTACGAACTTGCAAGTTGTAGAATGACCTTCCCCCTGAGGTGTTTCCGGAGCGATATAACATGGGATTCTTCAAGAAGCGAGTTACTGGGCACTTAAAGGTTGGGTATGTATGGGCGATTCCTCCTGTGTTGCACATATCCATGGGCGACGATGACCACTTTCCATCAGGTGGCTCGTTTGCTATTTATTGTATAAAAAAATACTACTCTTAAGCCTTTAGGACGAAAAAGAGGCATCGAGTCAGTGCACTTACAAAGCATACAATTTTGGTACATTCATCATCATTTCAGCCATAGGACGTCCACTGCTAGACAGGCCACTCAATAGATTTCCACATAGGCCGGATAGAGGCGACCCACATCCAGCGAGTCCCCGCAACCCTAACCAGGTCGTCCGTACACCTTACGGGTGGCCAACGGCCATCGGTTCTTCGAACTATGCGCCCTGCCCATTGCCACTTCAGTTTGCTAACCCTGCTTTCTATGTCGGTGACCTTAGTTCGTACATTATTTGTATTATAAATTAAGTATTTCGTACATTATTTGTACCTATTATAAATTAAGTTTCTGCCCTACCCAATCTTTCTATCACTTCTCCTGTCTTCCTTGCTCTACCACTGATAATTTCCGGTGAAAATTCACCACAATTCACTGACACGCACTCAACTTAAAAATAATCCCAGCAGCTTCATAAATAAGCTCATCATCTTTACTGAACGCCATCGCGTTTAAATTTCTAAAACTATAGTTGGACACTGGATCTAAAGCATACTTATATTTGTTATAGACATAGATTCCTTGCGTGGTAGCGACGTACGGTTTAAAATCGGAATCAACTGTTATACCATCGACTAAATACGCTCCAGGTACAGACTCGGCTCTAGAACCAAGCCTGAGTCTATACAACCTCCTATTAGTGATAAAAAGAAGGTCATCATCGTCATCCAAGATTATCTTCTCCACCAAAATCCCCCGTAACGCCGGCAGCCTGTACACAACGTTATTCGTTACCCTAAAAGCTTCTCTGTTCTTACTAGTGAAGTATAGTATATCTTTGAAGAATATGTCATAAATATTGTGAAATATAGGTAGTTTTTCGACCACTTTTCTTTTGTTTACCGTGTAAAGTCCTTGCTCGCCGCCAGCGTATACTACATTGTTAACTTGGTCGACGGTTACTGAGGAAGCGTTTCTGATACCTTCTACGACACCTACAACATTGGTATTCAAGTCTATGTAGCCTAAAGAATTTCCGGGGTCGCCGACGCGATTAAAAACGAAGTATAGGTTATTGTCGTTTCTGTTCAGGACTAGTTTCTGGACGTCTTTCACTCCTTCTTTGAGGACCTTTGGCTCGTAGAACTCGCTGTTGAATGGCAGGCATCCTGGCTGCAGGGCTGACGCTGCGCCCATGAAGAGGATCGCGACAGTGAGATGCATCGTTGATCTGAAAGAATAAAGTAACATTATTGTTGAAGGTTATTCTAAGAGTATCGACAAGGAGGTGCATCGATCCTGACCCGTCTCGGAATAAAAACCCGCTTCTCCATCATATGCCAGCAACGTATTCTATTATACAGGGTGACCAATCCAAATGGGTCAGTATGGAGAAGTCAGAAACTATGGGAGATAGCGAAATCTGTTCCTCGGAACCAAGGCGTCAATTTTAAATTTAATAATAACGGCATTCATTTTTTTTAACTCATACATAACCGAGAATCGACCCTGATCAAAATCTCTGTAAACAATGTTATACATTCTGCAAGTTTTTTCGTTGTTATTGTTGATGGTGCGAATCATAAGTTACAAGGAAGACATGCTTAATGGAATCTTGTTTAAACAATTGAAAGGAAAACTCAAAAATAAGATAATAATTTTATTTAAGTAAATGTTCAAAATGTAGCCATTTTCCTGGATGCAAAAATAAATTCTCTCTAGAGAACAAAAAATCATGCCATTATTATTAAATTTAAAATTGACGCCATAGTTCCTAAGAACAGATTTCGCTATCTCTCATAGTTTCTGAGTTATCTCTATTGACCCATTTAGATTGATCATCCTGTATTTCGGCCAAATATTGCGCAGGAGTGTCGAATGTTTGGAAAAACAGACTGCACCGAAGGCAGATCGCGGTCGTTTACCAACAAGACTGATCAAACATAGCACGTAAAACAAAATGTATGCGAAAACGTACCCCTCCTACAGGCTGCCCTGAGCACTTTTTACGTACCTTGAGTTATAAACAAGGTAAGCAATCTCATATAAGAAAACAGATGAAAAAGGGTCCAGAGGAAAGCAGTAAATAAAAGTTTTATTTCTTATCGAAATGCTACTCAATCCTTAGTTCGTCTGATGCAAGGACCATTAAAATAAGAGGACTGACCATTTCCATACAAAAAGCCGTTCCCCGATATGTACAACACCATCTATGTATATTTTTTTTACAATTAATCAACTTTGCAAGCGTGGCACGGTATTTAAATGTTACGATTTATTTATTATTAGCTATTTGCAAACTAATTGTTATTATACTATGTTTATTTATTCAATTATAACATCTTTAAATGTTTAGTTTTAAAGCGCCATCTAGTTTTTTCCAGAATATCTCCTTGCTATCGGAACTCGATCCAAAGTATGGCAACTGACAGTCCTCTTGATTTAATGGTCCTTTAGTGTTTGTTTATATTTTTAATGTGAAAACATCACATATCTTTTGATACAATACTGATACAAAGATCTAAGTCTTTGTGCTCGCACAAAGTTGCTGAAGGACGCACCGCTAACGCGGGCTATTCGAACAATCAATAAAGTTGCGCTTACGCAGGACATATTTGCGTGTTCCCTGAACGACTTTACAAAAACCGCCATGTCAGTACTGTGTTATAGTCAGTAGGGGTATAATTATTTTATGTGTAAATATTTGAATGTCCTAGTATTAATTCTTATTACTCGCTTGTCTATCGCATTAGGTTAATCTGTAATGATAGATTTAAGCTATTGAATAAATAAATAAATAAAATAAAAAAATAAAGTAGAAAAGAAAAAATAATTGCGATCCACTGCAGTCTGAGCCGGAATCGAACCAGCGTCTCTGTTATACCGGAACAGGACGCTGTTCCGGTATAACAGACAACAACTCAGAAAAATATGTGATGTTTTCACATTAAAAATATAAACAAACACTAAAGTGATTACAGCGCCATCTCTCTCGTAAGCTTGACACTACTGAAATGGCAGGTCAGGTTGAAGAAATGTTGCGAAAGCGCATCTTCTTAGAGTGGTGCTATAAGGTAGTAAACCTTTCAAAAATAAATGGTACATAAGGTCGTGAGTAACGTATCCTTACCGAAGGTAGAGGATTAATTCGTTGTTAATGGTCCTTGTTCTGATGTAAATATTCAATCGTGTTCAAATAGTTATTTATTGGAAACTTCAAATAGGTGAATAAACTTATTAGTGTCCTCCATGTTTCTACTAGTTAGTGTTTAAAGGGAAATAGGGATGTTGATTGTACTCAATTAATAATAAAATTTTGACGCGAAATGGTAGTTTTTATGACGAAAATCCTAAAAAAAAAACTTTGAGTTCGATACCTTATACGAGTTTCTTGTTTTATGAGCCTTTCAAAATGGTGGGACAGGCCATTTTTAGGGTTCCGTAGCCTAAATGGCAAAAATGGAACCTTTATAGATTCGTCATGTCTGTCTGTCCGTCCGTATGTCACAGGCATTTTACTCACAAACTATAAGATGTAAGTACATTTATAAAATTTGGAGCATAGGTGTCGTGTGTTAACCGCTACCTAGTTTGATAGTTAAATAAAAAATATATATATTTCTAGGGGGGGCACTCCATACATGTAACCGAAATTGAAAAAAAAAAAAACAGCAAATATCAAGATGTGGCACATATTTCGACAGTACTTCTAAAAACACTTTGAGATTTCTAAAAAATATTTTGGTTTAGTGAATATTTTCCGAAATATTCGCTACGAAAGTAGCAAAAATTGTGTCCCCCCCCCATCTATTTTCTAAACGGTAAGTTCAAAAAATATGAAAAAATGTACAAATATAAAGCTTAATAAATACTTCCAACGAAAATTGTTTTCAACATGATCGGACATACCGTTTTTAAGTTATTGCCAAAAAACTGCGCTTCTCAGCAAAAGGACGTAAGTGCCGTGGAGATACGCACTATTGTTAGTGTTTTTTTCATATCATACTTTTTTTCATCTGTAGTGATTTTTTTTTATAAACGTCTGCCGAACCCTTCATGGGCGAGTCCGACTCGCACTTGGCCGCTTTTTAAAGTATGAAAATATTTATAAATAATAATACCACCGAATAACCCACGAAATCTATAGTAACTTTGTGAACTTATGAAACCGTTTCGATAAACGCAAGTCTAAACATAGCTGCAGAACAAAGTTCTCAATTTCCCCATATAAGGTAGGAAGGTGTGACGTCACACCTTCTTAGTATGGAGCGTTTTTGGAAAAGTCCATAATGTGATTCAAACGTTGTTGTATCACGTGGAGCTTTTATGACACATTGAATTGGTTTTTTTACCAGTATTTCTATTACTGGAAGGTCGTTCTTTAACATACCACAGACAAAAGTTGTCAACATCCCCATTACGAGCATACGATGTCTGCTGTTAAATAAAACAATTTAAACGGGTTATGTCGCGAATATTATCTCATTTGAATTCCCGACGTTCCGGAAGCTTTTCGGCTTTCGTGTCCACGGGTTGAGTCAGTGCAGAGGAAAGTTTTGAATTGGAATTTTAGAATGAGTATGTACCTTATGGTTTTTCCTGATGTGTCTCCGTATAATGCCGCGGCCGGCTGTCAGCTGTGACGGTCGATGTGAACGCTCGCACCGAGATTACTAAACGAGGTTACGGTCGTTACAATGCAAGTATTATTCACCGTACATTGATCAGTGTGCCTACCATGAGTTCGCCACGAGCGAGTATCGAGCGCTCGATGACGGTCTATCTCTTTCGCACTGAGCCTGCCTACCATGAGCTAAGTTTACGATCAGCGCTAGCGAGTATCTCGTATCGAGAGTGAGTGCACCTCTCTCGCACGCGTTAATAGTGCGAAAGAGATAGACCGTCATCGAGCGCTCGATAATCGCTCGTGCCGAACTCATGGTAGGCGCACAGTTTCGTCACTACTTTGAAAACACTTTTATCTAATTTAAAAAATACAGTAAAAGTAAAAAAAAACTTATGAAAAGCCCTTCTTGCATGTATGTATTATTGTAGTAATGATAAGATAAGATAAAGTCATTTTATTTCACGATAAAAATAACAATACAAAGCTTTTTTCAAAATTATACGAATTTATATCATGATCGTCAAAATACAAAGGAAAATATTTAATTTTGTTAAGTACCAAAATGGTCGCGCACCGTGCGGTATCTAAGGAATTTTCGTACCGCGCACACTCCGAATGTGGAATGACCTCTGTCGCGGTTTTCCCTGGAGGTTACAGTATGGGGTACTTCAAGAGGGGAGTGAATAGGTTCTTAAAGGGTCGGCAACACGCACGTAATGCCCCTGGCTTTGCTGCGGTGCCTGCTTAACAACAGGCAAGCCGTACGCTTGTTTGCCGCCTTAGTAGTATAAAGAAAAACCTAATTTTTTGTTAAAAATTGACTCGTCATATGGCATCAAAGTCGATATACTGCCAGAGCTAATTGAACTGTCAATCAGTCGTACCATATTGTACCTTTGAATGGATTTACCCATATTATAATATATTGTATGGGGTCAATTGTACATATGCAGGGCCTGGCCCTGCTTTATGACCATTCAATTAACGTAATTAAGTACAAATATTGTAATAGATAAGAGTTATTTAGAAATACTGACTGTTTGTTTCGGCTCTTCTCAACAGTGGTCTCCTCTTGAGAAATGCCGTAGAGTCAGATTTGTAATGCCCTTGCAGCCTACTTCCAGAATAAAAATTATTTCATTAACGAGGTGATCCTTGATACAGCCATTTATTTGCCAATGATAACCAGGAAATATACATACATCTCGGGATCTCTCTACGAGATTGAATCAGAAATGAGGAGATTCGTAGACGAACCAAGGTCACATAGCAAACAGGGTAAGCAAACTGTGGCAATGGGCAGGGCACATAGTTCGAAGAACCGTTGGCGGTTGGGGCAGAAAGTTTCTCGAGTGGAACCCGAGTACCGGCAAGCGCAGCGTGGAAGGCCACCCGCAAGGTGGTCGGACGACTTGGTTAGGGTTGCGGGGGCTCGCTGGATGCGGGTCGCCTTTATCCGATGTAAAGTATGTCAATTGACAGTCCTCTTGTTTAAATGGTGCTTGACTATACATACCTACACGCGTTAACTCATATACTTATTGTGACATAAGACTTACATAAAAGTGGATAAATTAATGTAACATCAATGAATATAACGCAAAACACTTTTGCTATATTATAATTTCGAGTGCACTCGTCTTATTAGAAAGCTTATATATAAATAAACAATGTATACAAAAATAAATACATACGTTAAATAGCTCCGCGTAATATTTACAGCCGTACAGCGTCCGTCTCGCTCGCACTCTTCCTTTCTACTGCCGAATATATCAGTGAAAGTTATTATAAACATTCCACTTAGAGACCACAGATTAAACACACTTAGATACCTACTTCAATACAGCCCTGTGAGCCTAAAAGTACGCATTACATTTCATTTTGAAAGGTCTTAAACCTTAAGGAAGATTGTTCAAAATTTCAAATCCAAGTAATATTAAACCGACACCTATTTTGTTAATTAATTATCAAGGAACTCAAAAACATTATGCTAATATTAATTTGTTATTGTATCATACCATTTCTTTCTTTGTTTTAACCGCGGCAATCATCGACAATCGGCATCATTAATCAAATGATCAAACGACATAAAAAAAGGAATATTTGATCCTTTCTCCTTAATCCCCAAGATTTGTAAAGAGACGATTATTTAATCCGACGTAATTAATTGGCGGTCTCTAGCAACCAACGCATGTTACTTGGCTGCAAAAGGAATATTAAAACTGTTTGATTATACCTACATTCTTTGAAGGAAATGGACGCGATCAAATCATTTTTTATTGAGCGACTAATTGTAACTAGCGTTTAAGTAGATTTTATCGAGCCGTAATAAAAAATAACCCTCTCATATAAAAAAGTTGATATAGCGACGGGTAAGTACTTCCTCTTTTGTAATACTACTGGCAGTTCTACCCAAGTTTATTTTTACAGATGAATAGTAAGAATAAAAGATATAGGCGATCTTGCTTCATAAACACGGCTTGGAATTTCTATAAATGATCTCTTATAGCTGCGCACTCAAAATAAAACAAAAGATTATTATGAAAACATGCAAATTACCTTTACAATTTACGAAACAAGTGTGACTGTCTAGCCGTTTCAAGGTCTTCACACGATGGTGCTTTAAATATAAAAGATGTTTATAAAATGTGCTATAAATAAATTATGGTTAATACTAAATTTCTTTGATGTCATTACTTTTTTAAGTTGACGATATTTTGTGTTTGTTATTTTAAATAAAGCGCATACATACATACATACACATAATTACTTTTTGTCCTTACGTCATCTAGTTCTTTGGCGCATTTAACTCTGGAGATGGAAAGTTATATCATTACCGAACAAAATTTTAAAGTTCGTTTGGCAGTAGGCGAGGTAAACACGTACAGTACGAAAATATTGATGTTCCTACAGACGCACATATAAAAAATTGTAAACACCGGCCAAGAGCATGGTGGACCATACTCAATGTAAGGTTCCGCAGCCGTTTATACAAAAAAATGCACCACAGATGAAAAAACTACGATATGAAAAAAAATACACTAACAAAAGAGCGTGAGTCCCCTGCACTTACGTCCTTTCGCTGAGAAGCGCAGTTTTTTGGCAATAACTTAAACCGGTATGTCCAATCATGTTCAAAATAATTTTCGTTGGAAGTATTTATTAAGCTTTATATTTGTAATTTTTGTCGTATTTTTTTAACATACCTGTTTATCCCTGTTGTGTCTCTTTCAAAGTCTCATACGTAGTGTGCTCGAATATGGCTGCGTTGTCTGGTCACCTCATTAATCGGTTCATTCAAATAATATTGAGCGTATTCAGAAAAGGTGCCCGAGAATCATGTCGTATAGATACAACCATGACCAAATCCGACTAAATTACGACCAGCGTTTACGAACACTTGGCATTTGTTCCCTTCAGTCGCGTCGTATTTAGCATGACATGCTATTTCTACACAAGGTCCTTCACTCTAAAATTGACTCACCCTATATTCTGTCACATGTCTGTGACAGAATATAGGGTGAGTCAATTTTAGAGTTGTTCAATTTTAGATTTGTGTTTAATACACCACGATTCAGATCGCGTGCCCCTAAAGTTTTCGCTAGTACTAAGGTATACAAAAACAATACTTCTTATTACAATCCCATTGTAAGAATGTGCCGTCAGTACAATGACCTAGTGGCAAAAGACAAGAATATTGACATTTTCAATCCACGATTTCTGGTATTCAGGAGGCAGATTGTAGAAGTGCTTTCGCGTTAAACACCTGTTAATATTATTAATATTGTTAATTATTACTCGTAACAATAATGCAAATTAATTCTGTTCCGAGATGCTCAGAAAATAATTATTATGTTATATTTAACAGTTTAGCCATGTTGATAATAGTTATTTTTTAATGTAGGGTATTTTACGATGTTACTGTATTGTTTTAATCATGTTGTGCATACTTGTTTTGGATGGCATTTTTCTACAAAGCCTGTTCTATGTATTGTTATATGTTATTTTGAATGATATCTAATAAATAAAATAAAATAAAAATACCGACGACGGACGGACGGACGGACATGACGAAACTATAAGGGTTCCGTTTTTGCCATTTTGGCTACGGAACCCTAAAAAATATCTACTATCGACAAAACACAGACACAATTAATGTACCTATTGTACAAACTGATAATGTCACAACTATTTAAAAAAAATACTTACACAAAAAAAATTGTCATATACTTCGGCAGAGGAGACGCGTTCGTATGCATCTCAAGTACTTTAATGCTCTAAGTCCCGTTCATCCATTTATTTTGTAAAACACGTTTTCACGTGAGCTACGTTACAAATAGCTTGCGTTATAAACGCATAGTGCTGTCAAAGACAAAGTTGTTGCTGCTGTCAAAACTGTCAACACGGCCAGACCTGGCCAGACCATCGATTTGGCCTGCGACCGATACTCGTATTGTGAATCTCAAAACGTATTTTTTAATAGTAATTTAATAAAATGTGAATCTACATATCTCGAATATAAAAAATAGATACGTAAAAAAATTACTTACGTGCTAAGAAAGTGTATATAAGTAGTATTAGACCAATTTTACTGTGTACAGTTTTAACTTGTGTTTATGATCTTAAATCAATAAATTAACGAGTAATTTGTAGTGTGGATTGTATGACGTGAATTTTTAATGTAAGTACGCTTTCGTCTATCCATGTTTCATGTGTAAGTTTTGTTGTAGTGTTGGTATTTTCGATTATTCATGGGTATTTCCGCCCCCCTTATTTATTTTACACTCAACAAATCTTTATAAAAGAAAGTATTTTCATTCTTTGGTCTTGTTAATCTGTTATAGTGTAGCATATAGACATTTAAATAATAATACGTATTGTCAATGTGCCACAATTAAGACACCAGGAGAAATAAATAATCACCTGTTTTTCCTTGTAAGTTTCATTATCATTTAATTTTAATAAATAAACTAGAAGACGCCCGCAGCTTCGTTCGAGGAAGAGACAAAGTCATAACCCCTCTTATTACGACAGCGGATAAAAAGTATTCTATAACCATCTGGAGATACCCAGCTACCAGTGTACCAAAAATAGTTGAAATCAGTTTGGCTGATTTGGCGTGATGAAGACACAACGACACATACAAACATACGAAAAATCCAAAAAATAGTTATGTAACAATTTTTTTTAAATATCTTCAATGTACAGACATTTCATTTTTACATCTTAATAATAGTATAGATTATGAAGGCAGTATGTATAAAACGTGTATAAATGTGTTTATAGTATGTACAAGTTATTTGTTGATTAACTATTAACTATGTTCCAAAGAAATTCCATATTTTTTTCTTTTGTTCAATTTTATAAGGTTAAGAATGAAACATCTACATCATGTTCCTTCCGGTGTTCACACATATCTATGGGTTATGATGATCACTTTCATCAGGAGGCTCATCTACCCATTTGCCACTTATTAAATAAATAAATAAAATATACTTATGTTTTCCAACATCCTTGTCCTGCATCTTGGAAGGGGTAACATAAATGTGTGTTGATCAACTCATTGTTTTAATATTTTCAAATATAAAACCGTACCTCAGCTTTTAAACTGTGACACTGGCAAAATTGTCCTTAAGGGCAGAAGCTATTTCACTTAGGAACTAAACTGATTGTTTTCCAAACTGTTTCTATACATGATATATACCAACATCAAATGCAATAATAATATATAATAAATATAAATAGTATTCAAGTTTACAAATCATTGGAATGCAACTTATTAAATTTATTTGGAGTGATGAATATTAACCGGATAAAAGGCCCTGGGTTCAAATCGCGACAGATTTGAACCCAGGGCCTTTTGTCCGGTTTCTGCAATAACAGATGGACAAAGCATGTCAATGTATAACAAAGACTAAAGGCTGAGCCACACCGGATGCTTGTGCGTGACGTGTGCGTATGCAGCGGTGTGTCATGTCTTATGAGGATTCATACTTTACAACCCGCACGTCACGCGCACGTCAGGCACACGCCTTTGGTGTGGCTCGGCCTTAAGAGTTGACATACCCCTTGCATGACCTGTGTGTACGCAGCGGTGGGTCCTCTCTTATGAAGATTCGTACTGTATAACGCGCACGCGAGGTGCACGTATACGTGCACGTCACGCACACGCAACCGGTGTGGCTCGGCCTTAAGAGATGACACACCACTTGCGTGACGTGTGCGTACGCAGCAGTGTGTCATATCTTATGAAGATTCGTTTCTTTACATCGCGCACGTCACGCACACGCGGGTAATTTTCACATTCAGTATTCAATTCATAATGTGTGAGTAATCTTCATATTGTAGAACTAGTTATCTCATTTAGATAAAAGTTGTTTCTGTTGAAAGAGCGACAGTCAAATATTGAAACAGTATGGTTGATGCTAAATATAATACCTAGAATGTGATACTCTAGTGCACAATGATAACAATTACGTGAATATTATAGAAAACTAGCTTCTGCCCGCGACTACGTCCGCCTTAAATTCGTTTATCGCGCATGAGGGTATTTTTCCGGGATAAAAAGTAGTCTATAAATAAATCAATATGAGGGACAATCTTACACAAATCGACCTAGTCCCTACTAGGCGACGATATACATAATATATAGATAAATTTTAATACTTAAATACATAGAAAACATCCAAGCTCCAGGAACAAACATTCATGCTCATCGCACAAACACTTTCCCTGGCCGGGATTCGAACCCGGGACCGCCAGCTTCGTAGGCCGTTGTACAACCGACTGAGCTAAACGTGTCGTCCCTATGTCCTTCACCGGGACTCAAATTATCTCCGTACCAAATTTCATCCAAATCGGTTCAGCGGTTTAAGCGTGAACAGGTAACAGACAGACAGACACACTTTCGCATTTATAATAGTAGTATGGATGTATTGTAAAGAGTCAGTGGCGTGGGTTAATATAGACACAAAGGCGATTTCATTGAAATATAAATAGGTAATAATTTAATATGAAATACAACATAAATACCCGTTAGCGGACACTTGATGTGTGACTTTTTTTAAGTCGATTGTGGGGCTTTTAGCCGCTTTTTCCCGCTGATAAAACCGAATAATATTGAATATAATATCCCTTGTTGAATTATGCACTGTTTTACCACATTTCGACATTATTTTATATGTAAATAAACCTTACGGTTTTAATATATAAAAATACACAATGACATATAATTATAAACGGCAGAAGTTTGTTTATTTTTATAACACAGGTGTCTAAGGTTCGATTGCCGTGTAACATTCATAATGTTGGTTCCCGTTTCTGCCACAACTCTTTATTATTTATTAAAGTGAAAATTAGTGTAAATATATTATTTTAGTTTTATTACTTTAATAAATAATAGCTTATGGGCCCATAACCTATTATATATTAAAGTGAAAATCATTGTAAATATATTATTTTAGTTATATTACTTATAAACTTGTAAAAATGAAATGTCTGTACATTAGATATTTCAAAAAAATGATTGTTATGGACTATTTGGAGGTCACAAAAACGAAAAATATTTTTTTTGGATTTTATGTATGTTTGTACGTGTCGTTGTGGCTTCATCACGCAAAATCGGCTTTCAACTATTTTTGGTACACGGGTAGCTGGGTATCTCCAGATGCTTATAGGATACTTTTTACCCGACTACGCTGAAGAAAAACGAACGGTTATGACTTTTTCTCCTCCGCAAACGAAGTTGCGGGCGCCTTCTAGTCTCAAATATATTGGGCAGTAGCCGATGCCAGTGTCATCTCATGCATGAAGTCTTGACTAGTTCTAACACTCCTCTGTCCGCACAGACTCTACACATATGAAATTTGTTATTGCTTTTCTTAACAAAATATCAATATACCGTAAAAACGATTTCCAAAAGTAAAATTAAAATTGGCCAGGACATACGCATGATATAGATATCGGCATTTTAAACTATTAATTAGACAGAGAGGCCTGACGTGAACTGTTACGTCATAGTTCACTACAACCATATAAACTCCATATTAATGAAATAATGATCTTTATTCTGTAAGTAGGCCGCAAGGGCACTTTTACAAGTCTGACTCTGACTCTACGGCGTTTTCCAAGAGGAGACCACTGTTGTTGATAAGAAAGCCGAAACAAACTCAACAGTCAGTATTTTTTTCGAAATAACTTTTATATAGAATAGAATAGAACAGAATAAAGCTTTATTCAGGATAACACATCATAACAAATATCAATATATCTTTTACAATCTTTGTACTTAGCCTATCCTAAATATATGTTTTAAGTAAGTAAGTAAGTAAATATTTATTTGTAAAACATAGGTAACATAACAAAGGATGATACAGAGGTGAGGTACAAAATAGTTTCACTATGTTTAGCCATTTCGTGGCATACAAATAGTCATTGAGTACCTAGCATGCAGCGAGCATGACTTATACTAGTCACACAACATATAAATAATAAAATATTCGTTAGTTAAAATCTAAGTATTCCCTTAATTAATAAAATGCGTTATCTGCTAAAAAATTAAATAGTAAACTTTTAAATTGTGGCATGTCAGATTCTCTTATAAATACAGGTAGCTTGTTGTACAATTTCGGCGCCATGCCGACCGAATACACCCTTAGCAAGTAACGCTGTTTTTAATCGGATATTATTGATTCTATTTCTCTGGCGGATACTTTTAAACACAGCAGTATAAACTCAATGCGTAGTTATCCATGAAAACATATCAAAACTTATTAAATTCTATACTTTTTGTTTTACAAATATCATGATATTAATCACAATTTTTGCAATTTACTAGTGGATCACTCCACTAGCGTTATTATTATAACTAGGCGGCGCTAACGGCTAAAGAGTCGGATGCACCATACAGAGATCCATAAGCAAGAACAGATGACAAAATTCGTCGACTACTGGTGTGGACGATTAGCTCAGATGGTAGAGCGTGCTGCCCCGGTCTGGCTCAAGGCACTGGTTCAAGTCCAGTATCGTCGAAATTTTTTTTCATTTGTTTCTGATCTTTGTTTATAATAATTATTAAATTCTGTTTTGCTAGAAAGAGATAAAATCAAATGTTTGATGGCTTATCAAATTGGTTATTTTTACAGTTATTCGAAAAAATATTTTTCTTCTCTGTTTGTTACATGAATGAGCTTTTGATAAAGCAAAAATAAAAATACATGCATATTTTCCTATTTCGGGGAAAAGAGAGTGTTTTCGGCGTGTGATATCTTTGGTACGTGGCCTTCACAACTCGTACAAAAACGTGTTAACCATAAAGTATTGGATTTCACGCGCATTTCACCCTATCACTTCAGTATTTACGAGAGGACATAAATTAATCGACTTGACGTGCATAACAGTGATTTAAAACTGCACAGAAGGACAGCCGTGGAGACTTTCTTTTGTTTAATTTATCTTCTATCCATACTAATATAAATGCGAAAGTGTGTCTGTCTGTCTGTCTGTCTGTCTGTTACCTCTTCACGCTTAAACCGCTGGACCGATTTGGATGAAATTTGGTATGGAGATAGTTGGAGTCCCGGGGAAGGAAATAGGCTACTTTTTATCTCGGAAAAATACCCTTATCCGCGATAAGCGAATTTAAGGCGGACGAAGTCGCGGGCAGAAGCTAGTACTATTATAGAGTTGTAAAAACGAAATGTTTGTATGTGTCGTTGTGGCTTCATCACGCAAAATCGGCAAAACGGATTTCAACTATATTTGGTAAAAGGGTAGCTGGGTATCTCCAGATGGTTATAGGATACTTTTTACCCGACTACGCTGAAGAAAAAATGAAGGGTTATGACTTTTTCTCCTCCGCGAACGAAGTTGCGGGCGTTTTCTAGTTATAAACACAAACGTGCTAAAGATTTTCAAAAACTCTGTAAACTGTCTTTGTCTGTCGTGTCTTTTAAAATCTTCGCTTAAGGGGTTACTTCGTCATCCGTAAATCACGCCCCAAACGCGGAGCCAGCCAATAAGCGTGATTTGTAATAAGGGACGCATTTATTGCTCGCGCGCATCAAAGAAAGAGAAAGCTAATACACTACATGCTTGGAGTTTTTTGGCGTAAGCGCCAGATGTAAAAGTACCATGAAATCGAAGATATTATTATGTTTTGTTAACATTTAAGTTAATCACTTAAAAGATAAAGGGAAAAATGACATTTTAACATAATTTAGCCGTATATATAATGTCGTTTGTATAAACTAGACAAAAAACGGAAAATTAAGACGCGTTTTCGGATAACTTTTCTATCGAGGAAATTTTTACTAAAATGTTTCCGCGTTAATCACTGAATAGGTTATATAGTCGAGAAACACATATCTGAAAACCAGCCTGATTTATATACTAGATTTGACAAAACATGCGCTACAAAATAGCTTAAATTTTCGATGCATCCCCTTAAGGGGTTACATCGAAATGACAACCGCTCGTGTGACAAACGTTGACCTTCGAATTCATTTATTTATATTAAATCATACAAACTTGTTTCCTTAACATGGTAATTATAACATAGTCCTGGGTTTAAGCTATTTTTTCAACCCCCATATGCATTAGTAAAAGTGAACCATTTTTAACCGACTTCAAAAAGGAGGGGTTCTCCATTCGGTTGTATTTTTTTTTTTTTTTATGTTTGTTACCTCAGAACTCCGTCATTTACACGACGATTTAGAAAATTATTTTTTTGTTCATGAGTAGGTATATCCAAATTGATCCCATAAAATTTTTTAGTGAGATTTTTGTCAAATCTAGTTTATTAAACAGGCCAGTTTTTAGAGATGTGTTTTTTGACTATATAACCTACTAGCTTTTGCTCGCGACCTCGTCCGCCTTAAATTCGTTTATCGTGGATAAGGGTATTTTTACGGGATAACAAGCAGCCTATTTCCTTCCCTGGGACTCTTAACTATCTAAATACCAAATTTCATCCAAATCGGTTTCGCGGTTTAAGCGTGAAGAGGTAGCAGACAGACAGACAGACAAACACACTTTCGCATTTATAATATTAGTATGGATTTAATGCTTAACGCGGAAACATGTTTCTTGCAAATTTCCTAGAAAGAAAAGTTATCCGAAAACGCGTCTTCATTTTGGGTTTTTTGTCTAGTTTGTACAAACGACAGATTAATAAACGGCTAAATTATGCAAAAATTACATTCTTGCCTTTATCTTTTACGCGATTAACTTAAATTTTAACAAAACATAATAATATCTTCAATTTCATTGTACTTTTACATTCGGCGCTTACGCCAAAAAACCCCGAACATGTAGTGTATTAGCTTTCTCTTTCATTGATGCGCGCGAGCAATAAATGCGTCCCTTATTACCAATTCCGTTCATTGGCCGGCACGGCGTTTGGGGCGTTGTTTACGAATAGGCATTCCTGGACGATGCAGGCCCTTGAATCGGCTTATAAACCGGAAATACGTAAAATCTACGTTTTAATACTCCCATTGTTATCTTGGGTAATCATCACAACCTTAACTACCAGATGTTTTGATAACAGAGATGGTTTGATAACAGATGAGTGCATGATTTAAGGTTGAAACACACCGGATGCGAGCGCAGCACGTGCACGTGCGCGTGTGCGTGGCGTGCGCGTTGTATCGTATGAAATGTCTTAGTAGATGGCACACCGCTTGCGTGGCGTGCACGTGCGCAGCGGTGTGTCATCTCTTATGGATATTCGTACTTTACAACGCGCATGTCTACGTGCACGCCACGCACACGCATCCGGTGCGGCTTGGCCTCAAATCTCACGTTGTTAACGAGGGCTCTAAGGTAGAGTGAAGTCTTTCGAAGTATTTATTTATTTAAACTTTATTGCACAATACAAACTGGTACAATTGGCGGACTTAATGACTTAAGCCATTCTGTACCAGTCAACCATAAGGCCAAACAGAAACTAGTAGTTAGTGCAGGATCATTAATGTCGAGATTACAATTAGAAAAAGGTCTAAAAGAGACAAATGAACAAGTCAATATCTATACTAATATAAATGTATCACAACACAACAAAACGGGGCTTAATCGCGTATAAAAAACAATTTTAAAAGAACATGGCCACTCCGTATTACGATTGCCACAGTATCACCCGACATTCAATCCGATCGAAAATATTTGGTCCATGGTAAAAGGATATGTAGCAAAAAGAAACGTTTCATTAAACATGCAAGGCATTATGAGTTTAGCAACTGAACGAATGAATACCATCACTGCTGAGGACTGGGAAAATATTTGTCACCACGTCGAAAGTGAAGAAAATAAATATCGATGTCAGGAAGGAGAAATGAATCAAATAACAGACAATTTTATTATCAATACTTGTGACAGCTTAGATGAAGAACATGATAGCGAATAAAAGAAAAAAACAGAACACTACTACTTATTCCACTTCTTGGGTATGTCATTTTATTAAGTTAAGAGAAAATTATTCTCCTTTTGTTGCAAACGGTACAACCACTACAAATGCAATTCCATCTTCTCGATAATTCAACTATATAAATATGATTTATTTAATTACCTTTCGTCGGTAATTCTTCGACGTTTCGGACGTTTTGTTGTGTTATGATAATGAGTGAAGATCGTGTTAGTTTAAATCAATGTTTTATAAATTTGTAAACATGAAATGTTTGTATGTATTTCAGTGTTTTTTTCTGTCTTTCTTTTAAATGTTTTTGATGTCAAATAGGTGTATAAGTCTCATATAAACGCTTTGGTGCATACACTGTAAGTTTATATTGAAATAAATAAATAAATGTGTCGTTGTGGTTTCATCACACTAAATTAGTTAACGGATTTCAACTATTTTTGGTATACGAGGAGCTGGGTATCTCCAGATGATTATATTATACTTTTTACCCAACTATGCTAAAGAAAAAAAATAGGGGTTATGACTTTTTCTTCTCCGCGAACGAAGTAAGAAGTTTGTAGGGATATGAAAATGAAAAATGTTATTAAACAAAAACAAGACATAAATGATACATGACTTTGGGTCCTGAGCTAGGATTCCCTGTGTTACAGGACCCAGTAGGGCATCAAGCGTGATTTGATACAAGCGTTCGCACAGAGTTAAATTAAATCTTAAAGCTAACCAGAATACATACATATACATAATATACATATAATACTAGATGCCCGCAACTTCGTTCGCGGAAGAGACAAAAAGTCGCATCTCTCTTTTTTAATTCAGCGTAGCAGGGCAAAAAAGTATCCTATAACCATCTGGAAATGTTCAGCCGAGTTGGCGTGATGAAGCCACAACAACACATACAAACATACAAAAAATCCAAAAAAAAAATCGATTCAGTGATCTCCAAATAGTCCGTTTCAATCATTTTTTTGATAATATCTTCAATTCAACAGATATTTCATATTTACAACTTTATATTCATTATTCTAACTATCATGAAATAAGTAAACGGGGCCCCGCTGAAACACTCTCGACCACTGACCTCTATCCTCATTGATTCTCATATTCTTCGCTCCACAACTCAACCTCTGGCAAACAGACTCAGTGAAACGTCAAATAAACTGTCACTGTCACGATCCAGTCATTGCTTGAATAACAATCTTTATTATCACGACACAACAAACGAGGCTCAATCGCGTATAAATACGATATAATTTAATTACGTTTCGTTAAAATTCATCGACGTTTCCGACGTCGCGTTAGGCACGAGGAAGCGATTCGCAATCGACTATTATCTTGCTCAAGAAACGAACAATAGATACAGATCCTGTTGTCAATAAAAGAGTTGATCGCTGGCTGTTCACACTGCCGACTAGAACTGTTTCGCCACAAGCTTAACGCAGCGACAAAAGGTACGATAGAACTCGCTCAGCGATGCTCACTAGGGCAGAGACCATTGGGCACCACCAAGGGCGAGGAAGCGATTAGCTATCGGTGATTTTCTCGTCCAAGAAACGAACAAAAGATATAGATCCTGTGTTAGTAAAAGAGACACATATATTAATAGTTCATCGCTGGTTGTTTACACTGCTGGCGAGAACTCTCTCATATATGTATCTCTTTTATTGACACGGAGTCTACATCTATTGTGCGTTTCTTGAGCGAGTTGGGCGAGAAAATAGTCGATTGCGCATAGTCATGAAAAGGAACGAGTTAGTGAGTGCCTTCGAGATTATGAACGGTAGCGTGCGGTATATACAGGCACAGCCTACCCTGAACCACCATGGCACCATACAGGCTCAGAAAAACTGCCTTTGCGAAGAACCCTATGCACGCCTCTTATTACTATTAAAGCTGAAGGTCCTGGGTTGAAATCCCGGTAAGGGCAAATATTTGTGTGACGAGCATAAATATTTGTTCCTGAGTCTTGGGCACTTGTCCCACCGCCGGCGATAAGCGATGCGCTATCGGCGATTTTCTCGCCCAAGAAAGGAACAAAAGATAATCGCTCCGGTGTAAATAAAAAAGAGAGATAGATCGCCGGCAGTGTGAACAGCCAGCGATGAACTATAAATATATCTCTCTCTTTTTTTTCTTGGGCGAGAAAATCGCCGATAGCTCATCGCTTATCGCCAGCGGTGGGACAAGTGCATGCCTTGGATGTTTCTTATGTATATAAGTAAATATATCGTCATCTAGTATCCATAACACAACTTAACACAAGCCTTATTTAGCTTACCGTGGGACTAGTTCGATTTGTGTAAGATTATTCTTTAATATTTATTATGGACGGACGTAATGTTGTGTTGTGCTAATGAGTGTAATTCGTGTCAGTTTAAATTAATGTTAAAAAATCTGTAGAATTGGAGAACAAATGGCGAATTGGTGAAATAATAGAAGTTTCTAAAATGGTTCTTCGGCGTTTTCTCCGGCATTTTTCCATCCCAAGATGTAGAATGATTTGTACTCGACTACGATGGACGAAACTAATCCTGATGATTTTGGTAACCCATGTAAGGATGCCACTTAATCGTTGTTCTTAGGCGCAGGCCACACAGAAGAGACGTGGTGCGCTTTTAATTAATTTTCATAAATAGAAGCGTCGCGACAGACAGAAGAGACAGGGCGAGGACGCGTCGCGGGCGCGTCCTGCAAAATACACAGAAAAGACGCGACACTGGCGCAGCGGGGTAGCGGGAGCAGGGTGCGGGGTGCTAAACCTGCTGTCTCGCTCGCGCTTGCTTCATAACAAAATATTTCTGAAAAGAAAAATATAACAACATATACACACGACACGACGACACGTTTGACTCAGTGGGTTGCACAACGGCCTACGAAGCTAGCGGTCCCGGGTTCGAGTCCCGGCCAAGGCAAGTGTTTGTGTGATGAACACGAATGTTTGTTCCCGGGTCTTGGATGTTTTCTAAGTATTTAAGTGCTATAATTTATGTATATATTAAGTATATCGTCGCCTAGTACCCATAGTACAAGCTTTGCTTAGTTTGGGACGAGGTGGAGTTGTGTAAGATTGTCCCTGTGTTATTTATTCTTATCCTTACTCCTTACTATATTATAAATGTGAAAGTATGTATGTACGTTCCACTTAATCTCAAAAACTACTGGACGAATTTTTATGAAACTTTCCTGTTATCTATCAGAATAGGACATAGGCAATAATGTATATCAAATTTAATCCCTGGATGAAAAAGGGGATGAAAATTTGTATGGACAGTAAATATGTTTTTACGCTAGGAACTTGAAATCAATATGCTTCACATTTAAATTAGTAAAATATCGAGTTTTTGGGAAAGACATAAGCTAGTTTTTATCCCGGAAAAATACCTTTTATCCGCGATAAACAAATCTAAGGCGGACGAAGTCGCTTACGGCCGCTAATTTATTTATATTTTTAAAAAGAAGAATCATCTATATACTTTAATAAAGTCGCGCCCTCGCCCCATCTGCGCCCCGTCCGCGCCGGGTCCTCGTTCTACGTCTCTTCTGTGTAGCTTGCGCCTTAGACTAGAAACAGTGCTCGACCGGTGGTACGCGCGTACGGTCGGGCGGGCGTGTTTTGTATGGCCGCATACGCATACGCGCTGACGGTCAGCATCAGCCTGAACTGAACGCGCCCACGCTCTCTACGACCGTACGCGCGTACCATCGGTTGAGCACTGTTTCCAGCCTAAGATAATCGAGTTTTGTAAGTTTAACGTATCTAAAGTTTTAAAGCGGACTGCTTTTCAACGGCATCCTAGTTAATGCCGTTAATTTGTCTTGGTTGTGAAGTGACAGTGGTAAAAAGGAAATGTCTGTACATTGAAGATATTTTGAAAAAAATATTGTAATGGATTATTTGGAGGTATTTTTGGGTATTTTGTATGTTTTTATTTTGATATTTTGTATGTGTTGTGGGTTCATTTAAGTCGATTTAAGATACAGTAATTAGTAAGTCTTCCTGAAACTTAGACAATTTTGTATAAACAAGCCATTTTGCATACTTGGTCAGTGTACTACTGAGACGTTTTGAATGCTAAGGCTAAATGCAAGTAAGGCCTTCACGTCAACCTGTTGAGGAATCATAGAAAACTACAGTCGGCCATAGAAGCTGGTCAGAAAAATGTTTATCAATTTGTTTTTTTTCGCGTATTACCTCATTTGAGTTCCCGAACGTTTCGGAAGCTTTTCACCTTTCCATGGTCACGGGCCAGAAAAGATATATTTTCCTCTGTTAAAGTTACAATTTGTGCAAACTACCCACTTTGAGAGTTGTTTATAGCTGGCCAGAAAAAAGTTTTTTTCCTTTTTACAGGACAAAATCACACTATGGTATATTTGACAGAAACTTATTTTTCAGATGGCGATGATGGCGAAGCGGTGGTACCGCTCGCGGCGCAACGTGGTGGTACTGAGCGTGGTGGCAGCGCTGAGCCTGCTCTACTACATCTCTCTCCAGGTCTCCCTGGACACCGAGCTGGACATCGACATCACGAGGAGGTAATTGATGGGGCGCGGTGGTACCCGGCTGTTCCACCCAGAGAGAAGTCGCAAAACCATTAAGGTGGGTCTACGCTATGCGAACCGAGCACGAGCCGAACACAATTCGTCTAGTGTGGTGTGGACCGACTAAAGGCCGAAACACACCGGATGCGTGCGCAGCACGTGCCCGTGCGCGTGCGCGTGGCGTGCGCGTTGTATCGTATGAAATGTCATAATAGATGGCACACCGCTTGCGAGGCGTGCACGTGTGCAGCGGTGTGTCATCTCTTATGGGTATTCGTACTTTACAACGCGCAACACGCCACGCACACGCATCCGGTGTGGCTTGGCCTTTACAAGCCTCGAACGAGCGCGCTGCGAGCATTTCGTTCGTGCTCGGCTGCGTTCCGCCTGTTGTCGGTTTTTTGACGAACACAAAGGGATTTGCTTCGCGCTCGCAGTGCGTTCGAGGACAGTGATCGTTGTAGGTTCGTTGTACATCCACACTTGACGCCGCGAACGACGAAGCCGAGAACGGCTCCGCTTGTTCTTCGCTCGTGCTCGGTTCGTCTAGCGACCCACCTTTAGGGTGCTGCAAACCTCAGGGCTGCACAACCATCAGGAGAGCGCAACCAATAGGGGGCGAAACCTTCAGGGGGCGCAACCTTCAGGGGGGTGCAATCCTCCGGGAATCGAGAGATATGGGCTTGCGGACGTGACGAATTTTAGTTTCATGGACACTCGTATCTGTTTACCAGTGCCTACGGCGCTAAAATGGCAGTAATCAATTACGTACAAAAATAAGTTAACAGCTGCCATTCCAGTGGTAATATATAGAGGTCAGTGATTACTGTCCCAGTGTTTTCACACTTGCATTGTCGGTTTTCTATAGGATATATTTTGGAGAGTGTGCGCAGGAATTGTATGGTTTAATCCTGCCATCCCCGTTCCACCATCGGACATCCAGGGAGCAACTTCATCCTTATGTTGTCAATTTACCATTCATACTCACGAAGGGATTTGCTTCATCATTTCTAATGCGAACCGCTAAGGAATGGAACTCCCTCCCGTAGTGTGTATTTCCTGAAAATTATAATTTGGCTCTCTTCAAGGCTAGAGTGAATAGGCTGTTACTGAACTAGTGAGTTCTAGAAGGAATTTGATTTATATACAATTTCCTACCTGGTCACAGTCAAAATCAATATGAAGGCCGATAGAGATTCCATATCAATGTCAGTATGGTAAGGTACGAAAGGGTACACAAATCAAATTCCTTGACTGTACATCGTCGACCCCGTAGTCACTTACCTACCATCAGGCCCCTATTTCACAATCGTGACAAATTTCGGGTGACAATGACAATTTCACGTACATTGCGTGCCCAGTATAAAGTAAGAAGATGCATCGAGCTTGCGGGGATCGCCATGAACATAAAATTGTCATTGTCACCCGTCAATAGGGTACTTGTCTGACAGATCAAATCAGTTCCCTTTTTATTAACTGTCAAAACGGTCAGAAAGTATGAAGTTTGAAAGGAAAAAAGGCTTATGACGTCATGATTCTATACGGTCAAATGGCCTCGTAATTTTGAGTTTTTGATCATTTTAAAATCGCTAAAAGCTTAAAAATAAGAATTCATTAATGTTTTGTACGTATTTTGAGAAATAATATTGAACTGCAAGTGTGACATCATTTATGTTGACTACAGGAAAGTACCCAAATGTCGCGATTGTAAAATGGGTGCCAGGTGCTACTGGGGTCTATCTCTGGTCGGTTTATGAGTTTAAAAAAAGGAAACTAGCCTAGCCGAAGTTTTTGCTTTTTTACGTGTGGTGTTGTGTTGAATGTGTTCGTATATATATGGGTTTGCAAAGTTATTGTTGGCTTATTTGATACCTTAATTAATAGAATTAAAATTCGAGTTTGTATCAAAATCGTATTTCGAAATGCAAAAATGACCGACTAAAATCTGTATTGACATCTATAATCTATACTATTGTAAAGTTGTAAAAATGATCTTCTGTATATTGAAGACATTTAAAAAAAATGATTGTAACGGACTTTATGGAGTTCACTAAAACGAGAAATATCTTTTTTGGTTATTTTGTATGTTTGTATGTGTTGTTGTGGCTTCATCACGCAAAATCGGCTAAACCGATTTCAACTATTTTTGGCACACGGGTAGCCGGGTATTTCCATATGGTTATAGGATACTTTTTACCCGACTAAGCTGAAGAAAAAAGAGGGTTATGACTTTTTCCCCTCCGCGTACGAAGTTATCATTTAGTATTATATATGTAAAGTGGTAAAAACCGGCCAAGAGCAAGACGGTTGCGCAGTGTAGGGTTCTGTACCGGTACTATAAAGGAATGAACTACATATGAAAGAAATACGATGTGATAAAGTGCACAAGCAAAAGAGCGTATATTCATGGCACTTACGTCCTTTTTCTGAGAAGTGCAGTTTTTCAGCAATAATTCAAAAACGGTATATACGATACGTTCATATTGAAAATAATTTTCGTTGAAAGTATTTATTAAACTTAACTTTTGCATTTCCATATTTTTTGGACATACGGTTGAGAAAATAGAGGGTTAAATTGTGCCCCTCCCCCACAAAGTATCTTCAGTAAAATGCCTGCGACATACGGACGGACGGACGGACTCTATTTTCTAAACCCTATGTCCAATTATGAAATGAAATTACAAAGATAAAGCTTAATTAATACTTTCAACGAAAACTATTTTCAACGGTCGGATACACAGTTTTTGAGTTATTACTGAAAAACTGCGCTTATCAGCAAAATGGTAAGTGCCGTGGAGATACCTACGCTCCTTTGCTAGTGCACTTTTTCATTAACTATTTTTTTTCATCTGTAGTGCATTTTTTTGTACGATTGGCTACGGAACCGACATGCTGCAGGCGATTTTTTTCTACTAAATTACGATCCTGCCTTTGTATTACCTATAGTGGTCTCTTGGGAAATGCCGTAAAGTCAGACTTGTGAAAGTGCCCGCGCGGCCTATTTACAGAATATAAAACATTATTTCACCGATAAGACGACCGGTTTGGCTCAGCGGGAGTAACGTTGCCTGCGAAGCTGAAGGTCCTGGGTTCAAATCTCGGTAAGGACAAATATTTGTGTAATGAGCATAAATATTTGTTCCTGAGCAATGATATAATATAAAATGAGGTTATTTTTATGTTATATCATTGTTCCTGAGTCTGGGATGTTTTCTATGTATATAAGTAAATATAACACAAGCCTTATTGAGCTTACCGTGGGACTAGTTCGATATGTGTAAAATTGTTCTGAAATATTTACCTATTTATTTCATTTTACTACAATGTGTCTCAAAAGAAAGTTCACATTTAAAAAAACGATTAAAAAAAAAGTAAGTAGTTTATTGAAAAAATTTTAATATGTAATAAACATTACATATTAAAATACACACTTTGGGAGTTTATTTCTTAAAAAATATATCGTCGAAATGTAAACCATTGCGTTCACGGCATTCATTTAATCGAGCACTAAAATTTCCTATGACGGCTCGGCAGGTATTATCCGTGATGGCTGCCATTTCGTGACGGATATTTCCTTGTAATTGTGCCAGGGAAGTCATGTGCTAAGGAAATGTAGGGGTTTCTGATGTTTGTGTTTTGAATTCGTTGGACTCCAGTAGCGTCAACTTTGCTTGTTTACATACCCATTAAGGTGGAAATGAGCTTCATCCGAAAACAAGATGTTGGTAAACGTTGGAAAGCGCTCAATCATCTGGTTTATGAATTCAAGCCTCTGCCCAGCATCCTGAGGCTTTAAGAGGGTGTATACCTGCTTAACTGACAACGTCGCAATTTTTTTGGTTTTTTGTTGATTATTTTAAGAAATGTGAATGTAACTTGAACATGTTTTCAATTCATTCATTACGTTTTCGGTAGTTAAGCTGACACAATGCAAAATTTCATGATATTGCCACAGCGAAAGCTCTAAAAATGAATTTATGTCTATATGTTGTTTTGTAAGAAAACAAAGGCAAAAGCTATGAGTACATGAATTAAACACACTATAAATGCTTAAAATGTAGGGTATGTATTGAACATATATTTAAGTTTCATTCAAATACCGCAAATAATGAAGCAAGAACAAAAAATATGCGACGGTGCCACTTAAGCGGGTATAAACGCTCTTAATTCTTGCACAAACTGAATTTTGTAGGGGTGCAGCTTTAAATCTTTGTGTAAAATGCGGAACAATGATGACCTATGCACGTTTAAAGCATCAGAACGCTTGCGAATCGAAAGGTCCGGGTTATCACGAACAGTCTGAGTAACACTGTCTACGTTTTCGAATGTCCTCGAAGACCTGGGACGTCCGGATTTTGGCGTTTCCAGCGTTGAACCGGTCTCTTCAAGCTTCTCCACCCATTTTCCAATGAGTCGAGGGCTTGGCGCATCATTTAAATGACAAACATGTCGAATACTGCAGAATTTTCTACGCGCTACAGTCGCTGAATTGACGTTTTCGTAAAACTCGCGTACGCGCAAGGCACGATCCGCTCCCGAGAAACGCTGCATGGCGACTAAATTCCCAAAAGCTAGGCTACCGATTGACATACCCCCCGCGCCTATCGAAATAGTTGCGTTCACGCAATTAGCAAATCAAATGTGAACTTTCTTTTGAGACACTCTGTATTATAAAGTTGTAAAAGAAGATGTGAAGATACTTCCAAATGAGTAAGTAATGTGGACTATTTGGAGGTCACTGAATCGTAATAGTACATTACGTATCAAGGGCTCAAGGACTCGTATCATCAAAGCCCTTAGCCTTCGGCTTCGGGCTTCAATGTCACTCGTTCGTAATTTCTCTTTTACGGCCTGAGTCACGTACGACGTTTTCATCACATTTGCGAGGAAATAAAAGCATTACAGCCCTAGGTCTGTAATTTAGATTTAAAAAAAAAACTTTACTGCCCTAGGGCGTAATTTGGGTTTTACGGCCCGCATTTCAAGCTTGTTATTCGTACCATTTACGAGCAAGTGTGATGAAATATATTTTTAATGGTTTTTCGTATGTTTGTATGTACCGTTGCGGCTTGATCAAAACGGCTAAACAGATTTTTTCATCTGCAGTCCTTTTTTTGTATGAACGGCTGCGGAACCCTACACTGAGCATGGTCCGACATGCTCTTGGCCGGATTTGGTAGCGTTTAGTTTCAGTTTTATACGGCTATTAGTGTCACCTTGAGCGCAACACGAACGACCTTCGTTTAAATATTGAACAATCCACACATCTATACTATTATAAAGTTGTAAAAATGAAATGTCTGTACACTGAATATATTTTCAATACAATGAACCGGACTATTTGAAGGTCACCGGGTCCATTTTTTTGTATTTTTGTATGTGTCGTTGCGGTTTTATTACGTCAAAACGGGTAAGAGTCCCCAGTAAGCTCGGTTCTCCATACAAACGTAGTTACGCTCTCATTTTCAAACGACTAGCTAGTTTGATCTGAAACTTTATACTTAGAATAAGTTTAGGTATATGCAGGCCTGTAATTAGTTTATGTAGCTTCAGATACCATAGTAAAAAAATACAGCGAATTTAAGTTTTTCATACAAAACTTATTTTTGCTGTATTTCGTTTGTTTTATAAACTGCAGGCATATAAACTAGTTTCAGGCCTAGATATACCTCATGTAATTGTATATGCAAAGTTTCGTTGCAATCCAACATGTAGTTTTAAAATAAGAACGAAACTCCGTTTGTATGGGAAGGTGAAATTCGGCCGAGCTTACTGCGGACTCTTAAGACGGCTTTTCCATCCATTTTGATACAAGCTCGTGAACAAAATATAAGTAATATTTTCATCTGTTTCCGCGGTTATCACTCATTTCAATAAAACAATTTAAAAGGACTATATCGCGTATATTATCTCATTTGAGTTCCCGAAGTTTTTCAGCTGAAAGGAAAATATATCTTTCCTCAGTCGACCCGTGAACACGAAAGCTGAAAAGCTTCCGAAACGCCGGGAACTCAAATGAGATAATATAGGCGATATAATCCGTTATATTTTTTTTAACATAAGTAACTTGTTAAGTTTCATTCTTATTTTAAGCTAAACAGTTTTATTTTCTTAGCTTTCTATTTTTTTTATTTGTGGTGTTTTGCTAATTATACACGGTGGGAACGAGAAACCGACAGACTTTAACCTTTTGGACGCCAAGCAGTAATACTTCGACACAGCCATAAAATGAAACTAACCTTCAAAAATAAAATAAGTGATACGGACTATTTGGAGGTCACTAAATCGTAAAATAATTATTTTTTGTATGTTTGTATGTGCCGTTGTGGCTTCATCACGCTAAATCGGCTAAACGGATTTATCTATTTTTGGCACACGTGTAGCCTGGCCCCTATTTCATAAATGTGACAGGTGACAGTTGGCAACGACAATTCGGCATACATTACTTCTCCATCATGAATAATCATGATGCCAGGAATACACTTACTCGGCGACCCAGCAATGTACGTCGAATTGTCGTTGTCAATTGTCACCTGGCACGTTTATTAAATAGGGGCCTGATCCACAGATGGTTATAGTATACTTTTAACCCGACTAAGCTGATGGAAGAGAAGAGGGGTTATGATCTTTATCTCCTCCGCGGACGAAGTTGCAATCCTTCTAGTTATTTTTATAAATTGATAAATCTCCAAATCTCATTAATATCACGCCTTAATGATGTGATATAGCCAGTTATTTAATACTTTTATCACAGGAACCATAGCCCATTTACCTGAACGATATGGTTAAAGTTTGTCTGGTTACTCGTCCTCACTGTGTATGTGGTGGTGTGTTTATTTTGTTTGTGGTGGTTTATATAGAAGCGTTATAGTGTTCTAGACGAAAACAAAAAGGTAAAGATTTGCCTTGGTGCCCTCAGAAAGCAATGCTGTAACTCGTGTTTAGACCGAGTAAATTGAGATTATGTGAAAATTTCTTTCGCATCACCGTAGCCAGCTACCGGCAATAGCTTTATAATAATTAGTTTCAAAACGATTAGTCTTCTGCTCGCGCCCATTGAACAAAAAAAAAGCTAATACACTACATGCTTGGGGTTTTTTGGCGTAAGCGCTGTATGTAAGAGTACAATGAAATCGAAGATATTATCATATTTTGTTAACATTTACGATAGTGACGGAAAAGATAAAGGGAAGAATGTCATTTTTACATAATTTAGCCGTTCATTAATCTGTCGTTTGTACAAACTAGACAAAAGTGAAGACGCGTTTTCGGATTTCTTTTCTATCGAGGTAATTTTAAAGAAACATGTTTCCGCGTTAGGTGCTGAATCGGTTATATAGTCAAAAAATTTGTAAACCAGCCTGTTTCATATACTAGATTTGTCAAAGTGAAAGTTTGAAAAAATAGCTTACATTTTCGATGCACCCCCTTAATGGCACACTTTTAAGCTCGACATATCTTCTCCTTTTGTTTTGATCTAGCAGTGGCGAGGCGTCCATATATAAGCCGATTCCCACCGGGTTGCCCAAGTAAAGGTTTATACCCACCTTTTTGTTTAAATATGAGTAAATGACTCTTCGGCTTCCCATGTAATTTTCCTGACGTCACGCCTCTGCCATCTAGTGCTTTCTAATTTCGTTTCCCTTGTGGCGGCGTTTTTTTGCTTTGGCCTAATATTATAACTACTAAATTGCATTTTACCTCTTTATCAATATTCCCAGATCGAAAACTTCTCGGTCTCAAAATACCTAAATTGCGGAATGCCTAATTTTTTTTCTAAAACACCGGAATCTTAATATGGCCTAATTTCAAACCAGCCCAGTCTTATAATGCTTAAACTTCAAAACGATGGAAAAACAGCATATTCTGTATTTTTTATCCAATTGTCATTCGGAATTTGAAGGAATTGTGCATTTCAATCTTTAGGTATTTAGAGAAAATGACGTTTTAGGTCAGTCATAATAAATGTCGTTCATTTTAAGAACGAGACAATTTGACATTTAGGTATTATGAGCTCATGGTAATTTGAAAATTAGGGGTATTAATGAATAAGGTATTACGAAATTTAGTGGTTTTAAGCCCAAAGCGTTTTTTTCTCTGTCTGGTCTTGCTTAACTTCTGTATAACTAAGGCGGCCAACCGTCCCGGATTCTGCGGGACAGTCCCGGTTTTCATATTTCAGTACCGTATTTGAGTACTGCTTAAGAATGTCCCGTAAATGACCTAAAGTGTCCCGCATGTCCCGCATTGGAAATGACCGTTTGTTACTGCCTGTTTTGTAGACGCAGAATGTATTAGTCCGACTTAAGGTGCGTCCCCACTTGTATCATTTGCTCGTATCCGATCACCGTGGCGTTACATGACTGCGTATCGCGCTGCTTGGACGCTCACTGTCGGCGCGGCGATCGCGCCTCGCTTGTCCGATCTAAGTGTGTGATACGCGTAGCAACGTGGATTTCGGGCGATCGGATCGGCGCAACGTCCAAACGCGTGATCTTGACACGTGATCATGCCACGGGACGAAGATCTGATTGTTCAAATGATACAAATGTGGACGCACCTTTATACAATTCAATCAAATTTAGCATGCACTTCTTTTTTTACCAAATCCTTCATCCCTAAAAATGTAAAACACGTTTTTTTTGTCTGTACCGTATGATAGTACATTAGTTTCACGGGAAGTTGGCCGCCTTATGTATAACCCTCGTCTTCTAGCATGTTCTTTTACCTTCTGTTTGCTGTAGCGTAGAGGTAGAGGCACTTAGGCACCGTAACCTCACTCTGTACCGGGAGGGGCCCAGCGAAGTCAGAGAGGTTTCTACCAGTAACCTCCGTGACAGGTTGGTCGCACTCTGTTAGCATGCTGCATGGAAATAATTTATCTATTATAATTTATATATCGCCGAACTTTCGTTCAATACTCCATCCAGGCTTAAATACACTATTCTCCTCTCTCAATTCCCTTTTCCTCGCGTAACTATAGGATTAATGTTTACCTTTTTTAAAAGGTATGCCTATAATCTGATGCTCTCTATGTGATAAACGAAGTGTTACCGTCAATGCCCGAGAAACCCCGATTCGTAAAACCCTAAATTACGTTCGCATCACGTCTTTCAGCGGCGGTGTAGATAGCTTGCGGTAAAAACGGTACGGATACGACGCGTCCCTGCGATTCCGTACCGACACCGTTTTTTGAGCAGCGGTTCTGTCGCACCTTCAGTCCGTCGGCGCAGATAAGCTGGCATTGAATCGTTATCAGCTGATCAACAGTAGGAAATATGCATATTTTTTCAATGATACCAATTGATCTGGTTTCTCAAGACTTCTCCTGAGTGAGACTCTTGTCGGTGTGGTTGTGGTTGCGTACATGGAGAGATGTTCGGCGGGTCGGGTCTTTTCCGAGGACTAGCTCCAAACACCGGAAATTTTATAACATACATACATACATACATACATACAATCACGTCTTTTTCCCAATGGGGATGAGCGTGGCCCGACATGCTCTTGGGCGGTTTTTTCAGAATGCCTCCAATCTGATCGCGAAACGTTCGTCTAGGCCTTCCTCTTCCAACATTTCCACTTACATTCGCCTTGTAGATTTTTCCAGTCAATCTTCTTTCGTGCATCCTCTCTACATTTAAACATTCCCGAAACACCAGATTTTGCACAATACCACATTCTGGATTTATCACATCACCAATATACCAAATTTTCAGTATAGGACATTCTTAAAACGATTTAGGTCCATGAGTACCTTTCAATTTTATACCCTGGTCTACCTGGTGTAACGGGAATGTGGTACCTAAGCTATGAGTGTGATATATTGATAAAACGATATTTTGCATAATCTGGTATTTCGGGAATGCGGTATATAAGCAACGAACGGAATAGTCATATGCTGCAGTCAGAAATATACTTTACGGCCATCTCAACACGTGCAATAGAATCAAGATCTCTCGTAACGGCGCTCAAGTTTTTGGATGGTTTTATTTCATTTTCCAGTTCAGACTCAACACTTTCAATTGTGTTTTCTTCATTACCTGAGCGTGTATTGTCAATTTTATGCTGTTTTATATTGACAGGGTTTTGCCTTTCAAGTTTATCTACAGGTGTAACACTTAACTGAGTTTGTTCCTGAGGTATTTGAGCGGTACGGGAGGGGTGACAAGTGACGTGACATGACGTGTCCTAACTGTCTCGCTATACATTGACGTTCTGTAAACACAACCCTTTCGGTGACGATTATTTTACCAATAAAGGATGACTAGTGAGTGGAAGTTGTCTCGCTATACACATATACGTCACTTGTCACTCCCCCCCCCCCCTAGCCCCTTTCTACCCTCCATCTATCTTTTTTTCATGGTCTGAACAGATCTTGGTGATATCGGAAACTATTACTTATTAACCAGTTGTAACGAATAACTAACACATCTAGTAATAAAGCATGCTTGTATGTTATCATATTTGCTTTGTTTTGCTTCTATATAGAGATAAGTAGATTTGCCTACAGTTTTATGGACATGCTATGCGGAGGGATTGAAGTCATGTCACAAGAATAGGGTTGCCATCCGTCCGGGTTTCCCCGGATTTGTCCTAGTTTCCAGGCCGTCAAAATGAGTCTGGGTAAAACCAGGACACTTTTTGTATCAGGGAAACCTTATTGGACTGTATTAGATCTAGCATGTCCGAGGAAAATGCGATTTACTCAAAATATTCAAGGTTTTTGAAGTTTTTGTCAGAGGTCGGCTATAATCATGGATATTAGAGGTATTAGAGAAGCACGAATCATATTACGTAATAGGCTTTAACAACTTTTATCTGTGGTATTTTGTAGAACAACCTCTCAATAATAAAAATATTTATCATTGAGAGACGTTTATTTTTCAATATGAATGTTGTAGTGGCACGTGCTAGCTCGGTAGCTAGCCTTTGTTTGAAAGATTAGGGCTCGGAGCGAGAAATTCACCGGAGAAGAGGCGATATGCTAGCGTCATGTAGAAAGAAAGAAAGAAAGAAAGTACATTTATTCGAGGGCATATTTATACAGCAATACAAAAAATAAATTACTAAACTAAGTATGCCCCGAAATGGTCCCACCTCAGCATAATGCTGGCTCTACAGCCAGCGCTGATCTTCCGGTGAGACCATAGGTATTAGGTGTAGAGTTAATACCTTTTCCCTCACTAGCTCGGAAAGCCGTCTTTTATTCTTTAAGACAAGTGGGTAAAAACGAATTTTATCCAGTACTAGCTTCTGCCCGCGACTTCGTCCGCCTTAAATTCGTTTATCGCGGATAAAGGTATTTTTCCGGGATAAAAAGTAGCCTATGTCCTTCCCCGGGACTCAAACTATCTCCATACCAAATTTCATCCAAATCGGTTCAGCGGTTTAGGCGTGAAGAGGTAACAGACAAACAGACAGACAGACAGACAGACACACTTTCGCATTTATAATATTAGTATGGATTGGGGAAGTAATTTGAACTTGGAGCGTGTTTACGTAGCTTTTGACAGATAACAAAACGTAAAGCGCTCATAATAATGGTTCTTTCGATATTAATTATCATTAAATAAATTGCTTAAGAATTTAATAAAAATTGGTATTTAGCTTAATTTAATGATTTTAGGACATAAACCTTAAAATTCCATAAGAAACATTTGTTTTTTTTGTAATGATGTTGAATATAATTCTGAACGCACAAGTCGATGCAATTTCAAGACGCATCGTCAGAAATGTCAACATTGTCAACAAAATTTTACCTAAAATCTTTTCTATTGATGATGATTCTAATTAACCTGATGATGACGATTATAATGTGTACAAATAAATACTTATTATTTACGAGCTGTTTTTTGCATGATACACTTTCCTCGCTATAGTGAGTGAAAAGTTTTGAGTTAAACACGGGTGAGAAGTTGTATTTTACTGGTCGTGTTTTGAAACACTCGCTACGCTCAGGATTCTATTTTAGAACCACTCGCTTCTACGCGTTTCAACTATACAATGCTTTCGCTTGCTCTTGTTTCAATTCCGCATTCGCGGGTAAAATACAACTTTGCACCCATGTATAACAAATAATGTTAGTTTTACCGCACGCTACACGTACGTTAAAACTTGCATTATGGCCAAATGAAAACGTAAAATTGTGTATTTACCACGGGCAGTAAAAAAGAAAGCCCTCTATCGCATATTTACAAGTCTCGCCTGCGGCTCAGGTCACAAATACCTATGATTTTGGGCTTTCTTTTACAGCCCTTGGTAAGTAATGTACTATTTTGTTGGGGCAGCATGAGATGCAAGTATTTTTCAAAGTAGTGACCTTGTGATTTAATCTAACTAGATGTATATTATAAACAAAGATCAGAAACAAATGAAAAAAAATTTCGACGATACTGGACTTGAACCAGTGCCTTGAGCCAGACCGGGGCAGCACGCTCTACCATCTGAGCTAATCGTCCACACCAGTAGTCGACGAATTTTGTCATCTGTTCTTGCTTATCGGATTACGGAGATCCGTATGGTGCATCCGACTCTTTAGCCGTCCGCTAGATGTATATTGCTCGTGTCTGACTTGCCCATGTAGTTATAGTGTTATTGATGTTTTGTGTAGTTTTGCGATTGGTTTGATTGTAATTAATAGTTTTTTTTCCATTTCGTCCACAGATCTGCCATAATAGAGTAAGTAGAATTTGTTTTTAGCTGCTTGTCGCTTTTAGTAATTTGTGCATGGCTTGTGTTTTGTTGTTTCTTGATGGCGTTAAAAAGGTTAAACAACTTTGGATTTGTGTAAAAACAAGGACCATTAAAACAAGAGGACTGACCATTTATGAATAAGAATTATTATTTACGATTTTTCAACTTTGCAAGCGTGGCACAGAATTGAAATGTTACGATTTATTTATTATTATATATTTTCGAAGTAATTGTTACTGTAAGTTCTAAGTACAATTATAACATCGTTAATTGTTTAGTTTTAAAGCGCCGTCTAGTTTTTGCCAGAATATCTCTTTGCGATTCTGGCAGGATCCAAAGTACAGTAATTGACAGTCCTCTTGTTTTAATGGTCCTTGGTTGAAATCATTATATTATACCATCACGATCGCCGTTGGTTTAAAGCGTATTATTTATTACTTAGATAGTATGTGCTTATAAATACAAAGATGTAAATAATGAAATAAATCAAAGACTGACTGGATTTCAACCAGTGCCTTGTGCCTTGCCGGGGCGCATGCTCTGCCAATTGAGCTACAGACTCCCGTCAGCTTGTCTTCGATTTTTGTCACTGCATGTTACAAGATCTTTGTATTCCCTGTTACTAATAAGGGTTCATTCAGAAATCACGCGAGGTGTTTTGGGCCACATTTAGACAACCGCCGCTCCGCCCCCCCCCCTCACGTAACCTCACGTGTATTTTTTTTTCACGACTTAAATTTTACGGTAAATTATATTGTATTTAGTTGATCTCGGGTGTATATTCGTTTTTTCGTACATAAATGCGGAATATAGACTCTTTAAATTTTAACGTTTAGGTGTGATTGTTCTCGGTTTCGCAGGTACAGTAAAAGAATACGCGTGAGGTCACCTTGCACCCCTCCCCTCCCCTAACGTAACTAAAACATACTAGGAAACGGCGGATTTTTTTTCGTATCTAAAATGGGTACTACCGCCTGTTAAAATTATCGGAAATAAAAGAAACACAGACGGGCTACTCTGAAATTCGATATTCCAAATTCGTATCGCGCTGTCTTGCTCGATGGCACGTTACAAACTTCGAATATCGAATTTCAGAGTAGCCCCTTTCTGTATATTCATTCGCTCCTACTGTTTATTTCTGCGTAGATGCAATTTGAGTCATATCGCTTCTACAGTCCGAAGTTGATATTGCTTTTAAACGATAACGAAGTTCTGAACTTTTTAATACTAGCTCATTCGATTTTAAGCGCGAGAATTTAATTAAATTTGCTTAATAACATCGGGCAGTTCGGTACGGTGGTTACGATTCGTAATTAGTAATTTTAAGTCCTAAGCGAGATGTTTGAAATTGCACATAAAATTCTATTACTAAGGACCATTAAAACAGGACTGACAATCGCACACAACCGACCGTTACAAAGAACCATTCCCCGATATGTACAACGTCATCTATGTAATGTGAAATATTTTATAATTATTACAGAGACTAGTCGGGAAAGCCCAGCCACATTTATAGTCGGCGAATAGTCGACAAAAGATACCGAATATTCGGCACATTATGACTTACTGGAAAGAAAATAAACCCAATATATGCTTTCTGTTTGTCTAGGTACAGGTATAGGTATACGCGCGCTGATTTTCCGCAACTCGACGTCTTGATGCGCCTATTTTGCGTGATGGGTTGGTGGCACTACTCTTGGCAACCCAGCTATACCAGAAAGCCTAGCAGACCCTTGACGTTGCCGACGGCTTCTGGGAGTGACCTCGGAATTCCGAGGTATTGTGCCCGGTACTTGGCCACCCCTGGGCATTCGAGAATGACGTGGGCGGCTGTCTCTCCTGCTTCCATGCAGGCCCTGCAAAGAGGACTGTTAGTGACACCTAGGGTAAATAAGTGTTTGTAGGCATGTCCAGTTATTGCTCCAGTTACGAGTCGGAGCTGAGGCCTCTTTAGCTGTCTCAACTTACGCGACAACCCGGGGCAGATTGTCGGGATGGCCTCCCTGGTTTGCCTGCAGGTGCTTAAGTTAGACCAGTATTGCAGCTGTTCCACCTTCGTGTTTTCCCGCAGTGTGCTTTGCAGCCAGGCAAATGGTAGAGGTATAATGGGTTCGGGTCCCTCCACATCCTCCGAACCCCCTCTTGCCAATTGGTCTGCTGCGTCATTCCCACGTGAGTTGCTGTGGCCTTTGATCCATTGCAGGGTAATACTGTTATTGGTACATACCTCTGACAGGGCTCAGTGACACTCGTATATTAGTGCTGAGGTAACGGTGTAGCTCTGCAGAGCTTGTAGAACAGATCAGCTGTCGGAAAGTATGCGGATGGGGTAGTCCGTTACCTTCCTTGAGATGATTGCATGTGCAGCCATTATAATGCCCGTACATTCTGACTGGAAGACTGTCTTGTGAGCTCCTAATGGCGTTGAGATGCGTATGTTTAGGTCCTCTGAAAATGTTCCAGAGCCAGTGCCTGACCTTGTTTTGGACCTGTCTGTGAAGATTCTCAGCTCCCTAGGGTTGAGAACTTCCCCAGGATCCTCATACAATTGTATTCTGTATTTTTTGTTGAAGACGAATTGCTTGGGTATCATATCGGTCGCTTCTTCGATCAGCAGTTCCTTAACTATGGCCTCGCTGAGGATTTCGGTATGCGGTACCCTGGCTGCTTTCCATAGGTTCAGTTTTTTAAGACGTACTGCTGTGGCTGCCGCCTCCTGTTTCACGAAGAGATGCAGTGGCGGCAGGCCTAGTATTACTTCCAGGGCTAAAGTGGGTGTGGTCCTCATGCAACCCGTGGCCGCCACACATGTCAGCCTCTGGAGTCGTTGTAGTTTGGCTTCAACGGTGGACAGTTTCGTTCGTGGCCACCATACTACCGCACCGTAGGTTACCATTGGGCGAATCACTGCCTGGTATAGCCATAGAGTGATTTTGGGATTCAACCCCCAAGTTTTACCTACCATTTTACGACATTGCCAGAAAGCGACTGTAGCTTTGTCAATTTTGTTGTTTAAGTGACTGCTCCAATTTAGTTTGCTGTCCAGTATTACCCCTAGATACTTAACCTCTGTAGATAGTTCTGTTTATCTAACACAACAATTAGATAATTTCACTGTTTATCTTGAGTTTATCTGAAAACCAGCCTGTTTTATACAGGGTGATCAATCCAAATGGGTCAATAGGGAGAGGTCAGAAACTGTAAGAGATAGGGAAATCTGTTCTTAGGCGCCATGGCGTCAATTTCAGATTTAATAAAAACTGCATTTTTTTTGCAAATCTCTTCCATAACCGAAAATCAAACCCAGCTGAAATTGAGTAGACATTTTCTTTTTCAAGATGTTAATCGATCCTATTTTTTATTGAGAACTAATGTCTGTATAGGACTAAATACATTTGGAGTGCTCTAAGGGTCAGAAATTGCTGTTAAAGTTTGACATTCTTTTGAGGAACGAAAAATTTACGATTTTTTTTATCCAATAGCAAATATGAAATCGATTCCAAAATCCTCATAATTCAACAAAACAGTAATTGTATGACAACTATGAACTTAAACGCAAATTATCATGGTCAAAATGGCAAAAGTTATTTTTCCATACACAGCACGCTCGACATTTGTATGGATCGTTTTCAGCTTTAACAGCAATTTCTGACTCTTAGAGCATTCTAAATGTATGTAATCTCATACAGACATTTGATGCCAATAAAAAATAAGATCGCTTGACATCTTCAATTTTTTTTTTCTCCTCTCCAATCTTGACCGGGTTCGATTCCCGGTTATGTATAAGATATACGTAAAAAATTGAATGCAGTTTTATATGAATCTAAAATCGACGCCATGGTTCCTAAGAACAAGAACTGATTTCTCTATCTCTTATAGTTTCTGACTTCTCCCTACTGACCGATTTAGATTGATCACCCTGTATACTAGATTTGACAAAAATCTCACTAAAAACTAGTTTAAATTTTCGATGCACCCCCTCTAAAACTAAACATTAACGATGTTATACAGGGTGCTCGTGAGCATTGCGAGAGATTTTAACAGCATGTTCCTGACCATATTTTAAGTTAAAAATCTTAATTAACTTCGGCTAAATTCGGCTCGGGTTTCGAGATATTTCCCTTTTCCTGTAAAAACGTTTTAATTAAATCTCCAGTATGAAACACCTTTATGATAGCAACGTTGCGAGACTTAACAATCTAATTTGACTGTAAACGTCAAATCCAGTTGTCACTATGAGTGTTTATCAACAGAAATATAGCCGTGTTATTTTTAGTAAAAAAAATACATCTGATGCTAAGAATGGTTCCGCAAATGATTTTTTGAATGAAATTTCACGTGTTTACTATTGAAAGCTTTCACTGATGCCAGGGGGCAAGTAACAAAAAAGAGTGATTGTGCACTGTTCCCCATCGTCTGTTGTTGCACATGCTTTCCAGAGGATATTGAGAAGGCTCGTAAAATACGACTGGGAGTAGGGAAAACTACTAGTAAATCCTATTGACGTAATTATTGGACTAATAAATGTAATACTTACTAATTATGTGTATTCTGTTACTGTTACAACAGTTAGAAAGGTGAATAAAGATTAACTCTTATCAAGACTTCATTCAAAGTGATACAGCTATTAACACCATGAATGCCCAGTAAGGAATATTCCTTACTGGGCATTCATGGTGTTGGGTTTGGGTTTCAGTTTCACTTTCAGTCAGCCACAAAGAAAACTACTTTGTGCACTCAAAGGGTTTCAAGGTTTTCCGCAGATGACCGTACTCAGTTGATTTTGTATCATATGGACAGTAAATATCAGGGACAATCTTACAAAACACACCTAGTGTCCTAGACCCTAGGTCACTAGGTGTCCACATAAGAAAGTTTAAGTTAAAAACGTAAAAGTAACATGTTATTACAGTCCCTACATAAATAAAATATGAAGTATTTAGTTAAATTTATTTACTCAGCTTTTTATTAATAAATCTCATTACACATTACACATCACATTTTATCAATACTTTACTATCTAGATTAATATCTACTGCTGCTTACTACTGCTTAATAGCAGTCATATCCTTTTTTATTTAGCCGTCGCAGCTGATAAAACGCCGTCTGCAGCATCAAATACTCAAGGCACACTGATGTTGTAATAAGTCGGACCACAAAGCACTCGACATAACATTTCTTTAGCTTTCGTTATTAAACGACCTACCGGCCGTCACATTAAACTGGTCCTCAATTTCTTATTATTAAGAATTTGGTCTCGGTGATACTTTAGAACAATTTTATTAAACATGCTTAGATATTTTAGTTTTAGATTTTTCTCTTTTAATTTTAGATTACAGTATTTACAGTTTTAACGCTAAAATTAAATCCAATAATATCAATCACTCGTATGAAAGTCATAAATGACATTATGAAAGAGGAAATTTAGTTCAGGTAGAACATTTTCAAGTGGCCAGTTGCTTTTATCGTAGCTACTAAAGTACCGATAACGATACTCTTGAATACATTAAACTACCTCTGTTGTCTAATAGTAGATTCTGACAAGTGGAAAAGGTGTGTTATTTATTGAGCTAGTCTATGTCGGTTGACAAGTCATGTCATAAATTTTTCATTCGGTAAAAATAATTATTGTATGCTATAACGAAAATGCCTCGTCCGCGTACATACCCACCGGAACACGTGGCAGACATAATTTTTACATACGGTTTCTGTAATGGGAACTCTGTGCAAGCTGTGGAAGAGTATAGACGTAAATATCCAAATAGACCTGTGCCCCATCATACCACTTTTGTGGGCATGTTCAGACAGTTACGTGAAAGGGGCATTCAAGCGAACAAGTCTGAGCGAGCTATTGGATTGGACATCGTGACTGAAAACAGAATTCTTAACCTAATTACCGAGGATCCAACTCTATCAACCCGTGGTGTGGGTATTACTTGCGGCGTTAGTAGTGAAGCTGTTTGGAGGTGTTGGAAGAAGCATAACCTCCATCCTTTCCATTATAGGAAGGTGCAGGGGCTAATAAAAAATGACGGGTTTTCTAGGGTAGTGTTTTGTGAACGAATAAATGGAAAACTTGATCAAGATCCAAATTTTTTAAGAAAAATATTATGGACCGACAAAGCTCAGTTCACGAGAACGGGGATATTTAATTCCCACAATTTCCACAACTGGATGGAAGAAAATCCACATAAAACCTGGGCTTTCTCTCACCAACACCAGTTTTCGGTGAACATGTGGGCAGGCATAATAAATGACCAATTGATAGGGCCGATAGAGTTTCCGGCTAGATTGAATTCGGACATGTATCTAAATTTTTTGCGCAATGATTTAAATGATCTCTTGGAAGACATCGATTTGGAAACTAGGCGGGATATGTGGTACCAATATGATGGAGTACCTCCACACTATGGTCTAATTGTTAGGAACCACCTGGACCGAGAGTTTCCAAATCGATGGATTGGTAGAGCGTCTCCAGCAATCCAATGGCCACCGAGGTCTCCGGATCTTACGCCATTGGATTTTTATCTTTGGGGTACGTTGAAAAATATGGTTTATTCAAAACCTATTCGTTCCAGAGAACAATTGGTTGAAAAGATTATGGAAGCTGCTGTGCAATTGAAACTCAGGCCTGCCCCACTTGCAGACCAAATACGTAAACGATTAAATTTATGTCTTGAAAAAGATGGATCGCATTTTGTTTTTTTTTTAAATTGAAATGATTAAATGAATTTACTTTTTTTAACTTGTGTTTTAATGCCAAATGTATTTTAAAAAAGTACAAAACGAAACAATTTTTTTTTCGTTATTATGTTCAACAGGCGTATCTAACCCTGCATAGTAATTTGTATGCTACGGTGGATACGATTCTGTATTGCTGACTGTACATACAATTTATAAATTAAATAGTTAAGTGTTTCACGCCATTGTGTCGTTCTTTAGTTTAAACCCACAATAATGTCAAAGTGGCACTAAAACCCATGTTTTATGTTTTCTGCCTTTTTGGGAATATGAACGTGTGCGTATGTATGTAAATATCAATATCAAGTTAATTATGGAGTCGTACTTTGCAGCACTTGAGATTGTTGATAATGATAACTGAGAGTGATAGGTAAGGGACATTGTATTTTGTGTACCAACCTTTTACTTTCATTCAATGTAGTACAGCTAACTCGAAAAAGAAGAAGCTAAATCGTAATTTGAATAATCTATGCCCAAAAGAAAAAGCATATGACATTGTCTATTGTAAAAAAGAGATAGCAATATCAGACGTTGCCAGCTCGTCCTAAAGGCACGTTTATACTACGTTAGCAATTATTATGTATGAAAATAATAATAAAAAAAAAACGTGTTTCGACCTAAGTTAATATAACATTTATTACTTCTTATAGCCTCAGGAATTAGTAGTTAAAATCTCTCGCAATGCTCACGAGCACCTTGTATTTGAATAAAGAAAGATAGTACTTTTCTCGGCATAATATAATAATTATATAATAACATTATATTATAATGTTTAATTTGCATAGGTTTTGTCTTTTAATTTATTTTATATGATTACTATTATATTTATTGCTATATATGTTTTAATTGAGCACAGCGGCAGTTAAATCTTTTATGGTTTTGTCCGTTGCTATGACAAAAATGTATCTTTTTTTCTGTATTATAAAAAAAAAGTAACATTTATTTCGCAAATTGTTAAAAATAAATAAATCGCAACATTTAAATACTGTGTCACGCTTGCAAAGTTGAATAATTGTAAATAAAAAAAAAATCCTTATATAGCGGGGAACGGCTTTTTGTATAGAGATCGTCAGTCCTCTTGTTTTAATGGTAAAGATTTTATCAATATGCTGTACAGTGCCGTACGCTGGTGGAAACGCATCTCAAAAGCTAGCACCACAAATATAAGTTACAACGATGTACCTGCGCAGAAAGCATTTTTTGAAAACAGATTTACCAATTATAAGGAAGCGCGTTTGCGCGGGTAAAATCTTCAACGCCCATTAGCAAACATTATGCGCGCGTCGCCGACAGCTCCGGTGCCCGCCATTTTGTCTGGTGCCGCGTCAGTCGCCATGAGCGAGAGCAAGAGTTCACGTGTCATTGCATATGTACCGTACGTATAGTGCAAAAAGGTCTTTATTGCAATGGTCACACGTTCGGTTTCATTCGGTACTTGTTAGCACTCGTCGGCGTGACCGAAGATTGCCGATGTAACTTATATTCGTGGTACTACTGTACTATATTTAAACTTCCCTCGTTTCCAGATACATAGAGAACAAGCTGCAGGAAGCCCTAAAACTGGACAAGGGCATGGGCTGTGAGATCCCAGACCTGGACCCCTTCTCCAAGGAGGTGACCAAGTTTGACAAAGAGCTACCAGCCATCGAGTGTCACGGGCGCGACTGGGTCAAGTGTTACGTAAGTTGATCATCGTCTTTAGCCTAAACATGTCACGGACGTAGGCCTTTATTCAAAAACCGGCCAAGCGCGAGTGGGACTCGTGCACCGAGGGTTCTGTACAAACTTTCACTTGCCCTAACATAATTACCCGGTTCCGGTAAAGTTAAGTTTGCACCTGATATCTATGGAGTTGCATACAAATGAGGTGCAAACTTAAAGCAACCGGGTTGAACAAATATTTTTTTTTCTCATTTTTCTTAATAAAATAAAATTTAAGGACAGTATATTTTTTTTAAATTGTTCGTAGATGTGCAGATCGAAACCTTACATATGATACCGTACTTGACCTAGTGGCTAGACTTCATTTGTGCCCCCCGCTCCCCCTAATATTGGTCGTTTTTTAGAAAATAAAGATATTATTTATAATCTTTTCTTTGCAATAGCCCACATTCATGTGACCATGTTTATAAATATTCCAAATTTCAAATAGATAGCATGAGTCGTTTTTGAGGGGTCTATATCGGAATCCCTAACGTCATTTGTCCTAATGTATCGTTTGTCCTAATGTATCATTTGCCATAACGCATTTTTTTCACAAACCGTAAACTTTTCTGGATTGTTATAAAACAAACCTAACCTAACCTAACTTAATCTATACGACGATCTTTTAAAAAATCCTGAAAAGTTTACGGTTTCTGAAAAAAATGCGTTATGGCAAATGATACATTAGGACAAACGATACATTAGGACTAATGACGTTAGGGATTCCGAATGAGACCCGTTTTTGAGATAAGGCGCTCTAATAGTCGGACAGGCAGACAGACAGACAGAGTCGCACCATAAGGGTTCCTTTTTTACTTTTTTGATACGGAACCATAATAACCATAAAAAACAATAACTCTTTACTGCATACGTCACAAAAGCAGAATACAAAGAATACATTTAAGGAGATGTAAGCATCTGGTGGTCTTATCGCTGAATAGGGATCTCACCAAGACAACCTTTGGGTAGTGTAGTGTATAAAATAAAGTTGAATTAACCCCCATCATTAGCAATACAAAACCATTTCTCTAAACATTTCGGGGATTTCGATTTATTGTATAAATCGACCCGCGATTTCACCGCTACTTTGGCAGAGCCTTTTTTTTGTTTTTTAATGCTATAATTATATCGTTTAAAATCGTAGTTATAAATAGACTCGGTAGGTAACCATGGCAACGGGCTACAAAAATAAATTATTGACCCTTTATTGTTTCAGCACTCAAAATGCCGTCTAGTAGACTCCATAAGAGACACGGTCACCGACGTGAGCTGCGTGTACAAGGACATACTGTACCACAGCGACCAGAAGTACACCATCGGCCCCGCGACCACGGTCGTTGGAGACCGGGTCTACGAGCTGAGAGACAGTGATCACGTCAAGGTCGCGTGCACTGGGAAGCAGGAGTGGGTATATTTTAATTTTTATTTAACATGCAATGTATCAAGGACCTTTAGGAAGAAAGTTTTACTAGAGTTTGGCCAGAGAAACATAACAAGGTCAATACCTTGAAAGAGAATTCTTTATATGGCAACAATTTTACATATTAAATAAATTAATAGTTTAAAAAACACTAGAAAAACACGCTTTACAAGACTTTTCTAACAAATCCAAACACAGCTATGATACGATGTGCCATCATGAAGTTCCAGTTCATATCTTCCGGCTCCATCATCAGATCAGTTCGACAGTACCATATTATTGTATTGTCATCAGAACTACATACAGCTGCCAATTTTCATGACGCTGCGATCCTTGGAAGATGGTTAAATTAGTTACCTTAGATTTCATTACACAGTTAGTTACATACAGGTCCACCTAATAAAGGCGTGTTAAAAAGCTGTCAAATTATAAAACCGACTTCGTTTCTATGAATTCCCTATTATTATTATTATTATTATATCATTGTAATTAATTTGTTGTGACTAATCGACGATATTAACGTGGACACATTTATTTTTAAATTAAAAAAATAATGTAATTTTCAATAAGAAATAAATATATCTATCTATTGTCAGTTCGATTTTTACAAATTTGCCGCATATTTTTAATGTCATGTTTCGCTTGCCAAACTCTATACTACTTATTTAAGTTCGGTGACAATACAATATTATGATACCATTGAACTGATCTGATAATAGAGCCCGAAGGCGTTCTGAAGAACTTTGTAATAAAAGAACGCAATCATATCGAGTTTGGGCTCTTTAGAATAGTCTAAAAATATAATAAAATACGAATAAAGACTATTTTATTCTATTCTCGATTCTTTGTTAACGGATGTGCAAAGAAAAGTACAGTCGGCGATAAAAGCTTGACACAAAAAAGTATTTTTTGTTAGAAACTTATCTATACAATAACAATAAAAAAATATAATATCCATACTATAATATTATAAATGCAAAAGTGTGTCTGTCTGTCTGTCTGTGTGTCTGTCTGTCAGTTATTTGGTATGGTAATAGTTTGAGTCCCTGGGTAGGATATAGGCTACTTTTTATCCCGGAAAAATACCCTTATCCGCGATAAACGAATTTAAGGCGGGCGAAGTCGCGTGCAGAAGCTAGTACTATTATAAAGTAAAAATTATTTTACGTTTTAGTGTCCTCCAAATAGTCCGTAACAATCTTTTTTTTTTAAATATCTTCAATGTACAGACTTACAAATTCATAATAGTATAGATATCGAAAGACAATTGTACACAGATCGATCTAGTCCCAAATTATGCAAAGCTTGTATTATGGGTACTAGGCGGCGATATACATAATCCATAGATACATTGAAATAAAACAATTTAACTGATTATATCGCGTATATTATCTCATTTTAGTTCCCGACGTTTCAGAAGCTTTCCAGCTTTCCATGGTCACGGGTGGACACCAATGAGTAATAATCGCGGAAACAGAAGGAAATATTACATAGATACATATTTAAATACATAGAAAATATCCAAGACCCAGGAACATTCGTGCTCATCACTCAAACACTTGCCCTGGCCGGGATTCGAACCGGGGACCGCTAGCTTCGTAGGCCGTTGTGCAAACTACGCCAAACGTGTCAAATGACGTCAAGTCTATTGCAGTGGTAAATCAGTGGAATGGTCCGGTAACACGCTGGGCTTCCGGCCCGTAGCGGTCCCGCCGGCGGGCCGAGAACACTACGATGTGTTGATCTTCGGGTTCGACTCCACCGCCAGGAACGGCTTCATCCGCCGCATGCCCAAGAGCTGGAAGGCGCTGAAGGAGATCGGAGCCACCGTCATGGAGGGGTGAGTTTAACCTACTAGTGCCTTCTGGCGGAAATCCACCTTTTTTGGCAAGCATTTGACTTCAATCTCACCTGTTGGGAAGCGACGATGTAGCCGAAGATGGAGCATGCTTACCTAAATAGTGTCTATTCACTCTCGTCTTGAAGAGATTCAAGTTATATTGTTCCGGGAAAAGATATTATAGCTGATCAATGGAACTGCCACGTAGTAAAGTGTAGTGGGAGTGACTTGTGTACCAAAGTCTTCTGTGAATGAGATCTTTCAACACTTTCACCGCTATGTTCCCACTCGTCCATCGTGGTGGTCTTTGGCTTCACACACCTCTTGTCTAGGAGCTGGAGGGTGTTTCGGGATATCGTCCCAATCGTCATGGAGGGGTGAGTCAATCCTACTAGTGTCTTCAGGCGGAAATCCAGCTGATCGTTGGTGTAGGGTATGCTGTTGATTGTAATGTCGGGTAGACGGACAATAAACCAGTTAGATTCCAGCCTGCATTTTTAACCAGCATTCATTGTATTTTACAGTTGGAAGTACCATGTATTCAAGTGTAGTGGGAGTAAGTGTCATGTCTACCTCAATTCTTCTCTTAATGAGATCTTTCAGCATGTTCACACAGGAGTCAATCGCCATGTCCCCACCAGGACTAGTAAGAGATTACAAATAAACCGGTAGTTATTGTGGTTACACCTGGAAACGTTATTTAGAAGCGCTCTCTAACCGGGTAATCCTTCGGATTCGGAATCAATGGCCGCTGTCGCGCCGGTAGACGCTGCCTGCGACAGCGCAGTCAACAAGCGCGTGCGCCTGTCTCAGCGGCTCTCTGACCAGTAAATGGATTACGTTCCCCGTTTTGCTGAATGAAAAACATTCATTTCGAGTAACAAGGACTCATATAGTCTGTAAGTAAAATAAAATACCTATAGCTAAAAGGTTAGTAATTACAAACATTCACAAGATTTGCACAAAATACATACTTCTTGACACGTGCTGTTCACAGCAGTGACTCATGTAGGGGCAATCAAGCCTATGTATCGAGCGTAGGATGGGGTTGGAGCTGGCCCGCACCCGGCGCACCAGGGACGTGCATCTTGCGCATGGTCGCATAGAAGCAGTCAATGCCCGCTTCCGCGAACATCCCTGATGCGCTGCAGAAGCGAGGCAGGCCCACCAGCACCCAGAACGCATTATTATATTGGACCCGGAGAGTCCCATAGGCCCGTGTAAAATATCTCCATAAGCTGCACGTTTATAGAGAGGTACAATATGCTCGAAACAATGTCAGCTTTACTCCCCTAGTACAACGTTTGAACTTACTTATAATGATGATATGTCCCCTAGGTACAACATAGTGGGTGACGGCACGCCGGCGGCGCTGTTCCCCATCCTCACCGGCCAGACGGAGCTGGAGCTGCCCGACGTGCGCCGCAGCAAGCACAACAACGGCAGCCTTGACTCCTTCCCGTTCTTGTTCCAGCGGTTGAAGCCGGACGGGTGAGTGCTGGTCACTCCAGGTGCAGCGCGCTGTTGATGACCCTGGCTGCAAGAGCTGGAGGTTTATATGCACCAGCTGAAGCAGGATGGCTGAGTGCTGGTCGCTCCAGGTGCAGCGTGCTGTTGCTGACCCTGGCTGCAAGAGCTGGAAGTTCATATCCACCGGCTGAAAAAGGATGGCTGAGTGCTGGTCGCTCCAGGTGCAGCGCGCTGCTGACCCTGGCTGCAAGAGCTGGAGGTTTATATTCACCGGCTGAAGCAGGATGGCTGAGTGCTGGTCGCTCCAGGTGCAGCGTGCTGTTGCTGACCCTGGCTGCAAGAGCTGGAAGTTCATATCCACCGGCTGAAAAAGGATGGCTGAGTGCTGGTCGCTCCAGGTGCAGCGCGCTGCTGACCCTGGCTGCAAGAGCTGGAGGTTTATATTCACCGGCTGAAGCAGGATGGCTGAGTTCTGGTCGCTCCAAGGGCAGGGCCCTGGTCCCGACCCTGACTGCAAGAGCTGAAGGTAGATATCCACCAGCTGCAGCCGGACGGGTGAGTGCTGGTCGCTCCAGGTGCAGCGCGCTGCTGCTGACCCTGGCTGCAAGTGCTGGAGGTTCATATCCACCAGCTGAAGCAGGATGGATGAGTGCTGGTCGCTCCAGGTGCAGCGCGCTGCTGCTATACTATTATAAAGTAAAAGTGAAACAGACAAGTTGAAGATCACGGCATCGATTTTTTTTCTTGATTGTATGTGTTGTCGCATCACGCCAAAACGGCTAAACGGATTTTAACTATTTTTGGTACACGGGTAGCAGGGCATCTACAGATGTTTATAGGATACTTTTTACCCGACGCCACTCAACAAAAAAGAAGTTTATCATTTCTTTCTCCTCCGCTGATGAAGTTGCTTCCATCTACCTCATAATTCCATTGTTCCAGGTACCGCACGGCATATTTCGAGGACATGCCCGGCATCGGCACCTTCCAGTACCGCTTCAACGGCTTCCGGCACCAGCCGGCCGACCACTACCTGCGCGCCTTCTACCTCGAGCAGGCCGCCAGCGTCAGCTGGTGGAAGGGCAAGAAGGTCCGCTACTGCGTGGGAGACACCCCGCAGTTCCAGCTGATGATCAACATCACCCAGCAGGTATGTCCACCTGGACTAGGCTGCCAGCTGCTGCTGGCAAGAGGGTCCGCTACTGCGTGGGAGACACCCCGCAGTTCCAGCTGATAATCTACATCACCCAGCCGGTATGTCCACCTGGACCGGGCTTACAGCTGTTGGAGGCAAGAGGGTCCGCTACTGCGTGGGAGACATCGCGCAGTTCCAGCTGATGATCAACATCACCCAGCAGGAATGTCCACCTGGACCAGGCTTACAGCTGTTGGTGGCAACAGGGTCCGCTACTGCGTGGGAGACATCGCGCAGTTCCAGCTGATGATCAACATCACCCAGCAGGTATGTCCACTTGGACTAGGCAACCAGCTGTTGGTGGCAAGAGGGTCGGCTACTGCGTGGGAGACATCCCACAGTTCCAGCTGATGATCTACATCACCCACCAGGTATGTCCACCTGGACCAGGCTAACAGCTGTTGGAGGTAAGAGGGTCCGCTACTGCGTGGGAGACACCCCGCAGTTCCAGCTGATGATCAACATCACCCAGCAGGTATGTCCACCTGGAGAAGGCCGCCAGCCGTTGGTGGCAAGAAGGTCCGCTACTGCGTGGGAGACACCTAGAGTAAGTACACCACTTCGACTAGGTTCATGACCCGGACCAGATACACCACCTCGACTAGTTACACCACGCGGACCAGATACACCCCCCCGAACCAGGTACACCTCCCGGACCAGGTACACCACCTGGAACAGGTACACCACCTGGACCAGGTATAAGTAGATTCATAGATTTTCGAACCTGCGTGGAGGGACACGTCGAGACAATAACATAGTTAGATCTAAGTCTGATCATTGTATAAATGCTGAAACATATATTTATTGCTGCATATGTCATCGCCGTTTTTCAAAGGGAACATGTCATGGGTTATGAATAATGGTCAAATGATGTGAAAAAAATACTCGAGCAACAGACAAGACTTTTTTATTTTACCTTTGTCCTCAGTTCCTGGAGCTGGATGGCAAGAAGTTCATCTTCACGTTCATAGCGGACATCACGCACGACGACTTCAACATGATCCAGTCGGCGGACGACGATACCGCTGCGTTCCTGAAGGGGCTGATGAAAAAGGCTGAGGACACGTTGATAATCGTCATGGGAGACCATGGACCCAGGTGAGACTGTAGGGTGAATCGTAGCCGATGACGACACGTATGCGTTCTTGAAAGGGCTGATGAAAAAGGCTGAGGACTCGCTGATAATCGTCATGGGCGACCATGGGCCCAGGTGAGACTGTAAGGAAAAAAATAGCTGATGACGACACGTGTGCGTTCTTGAAGGGGCTGAAGAAAGTCTGAGGGCACGCTGATAATCGTCATGGGCGACCATGGGCCCAGGTGAGACTGTAAGGGAAAAAATAGCTGATGACGACACGTGTGCGTTTCTGAAGGGGATGATGAAAAAGGCTGAGGACACGCTGATAATCGTCATGAGCGACCATGGGCTCAGGCGAGACTAAGAGAAATTGTAGCCGATGAGGACACGTGTGCGTTCCTGGAGGGGCTGATGAAAAAGGCTGAGTATACGCTGATAATCGTCATGGGAGACCATGGGCCCAGGTGAGACTGTTGGGTACATCGTAGCCGATGACGACACGTGTGTGTTCCTGAAGCGGCTGGTGAAAAAGGCTGAAACCACGCTGATAATTGTCATGGGCAACCATGGGCCCAGGTGAGACTGTAAGGGAAAAAATAGCTGATGAGACGACACATGTGCGTTCTTGATGGGGCTGCTGACGAGGGCTGACGATACGTTGATAATAAGCAATAGGCGAAATGTTATCGACAGCTTGCTTTCAAATTTCTCTTACTTATTTATGGAGGGTGCCGTACTGTCACGTCGGGTGTTTAAAAAATTATATGGTAAAAACAATTCGATATAACAATAATATATTAGTAGATTTCGAGTTCACATAACGTATAATCGGGAAAAAATGTACAGCTCAGAAACTTAGTGCTTTCTATCGAGTCGTACCTAAATAGAGTGTTTTACACTTGTGATAAACAGATACGCGAACGTGCGCGACACGCTGCAGGGCAAGCTGGAGGAGCGCCTGCCGCTGCTCGCCGTGCGCCTCCCCTCCCGCCTCGCGCGCCGCCGCCCCCGCGCCGCCCGCGCCATCGAACACAACGCGCGCGCGCTCACCACGCCGCACGACCTGCACGCCACGCTCCTCGACGTGCTCGACCTGCGTCACCGCTGGAGCGACTACCGAGTGCGCGGCGCGGACCTGGCCAGGGGACTGACCATGTTGGAGCCGGTTAGTGGATATCGCTCGCCACCACGCCGCACGACCTGCACGCCACGCTCCTCGACGTGCTCGACCTGCGTCACCGCTGGAGCGACTACCGAGTGCGCGGCGCGGACCTGGCCAGGGGACTGACCATGTTGGAGCCGGTTAGTGGATATCGCTCGCCACCACGCCGCACGACCTGCACGCCACGCTCCTCGACGTGCTCGACCTGCGTCACCGCTGGAGCGACTACCGAGTGCGCGGCGCGGACCTGGCCAGGGGACTGACCATGTTGGAGCCGGTTAGTGGATATCGCTCGCCACCACGCCGCACGACCTGCACGCCACGCTCCTCGACGTGCTCGACCTGCGTCACCGCTGGAGCGACTACCGAGTGCGCGGCGCGGACCTGGCCAGGGGACTGACCATGTTGGAGCCGGTTAGTGGATATCGCTCGCCACCACGCCGCACGACCTGCACGCCACGCTCCTCGACGTGCTCGACCTGCGTCACCGCTGGAGCGACTACCGAGTGCGCGGCGCGGACCTGGCCAGGGGACTGACCATGTTGGAGCCGGTTAGTGGATATCGCTCGCCACCACGCCGCACGACCTGCACGCCACGCTCCTCGACGTGCTCGACCTGCGTCACCGCTGGAGCGACTACCGAGTGCGCGGCGCGGACCTGGCCAGGGGACTGACCATGTTGGAGCCGGTTAGTGGATATCGCTCGCCACCACGCCGCACGACCTGCACGCCACGCTCCTCGACGTGCTCGACCTGCGTCACCGCTGGAGCGACTACCGAGTGCGCGGTGCGGACCTGGCCAGGGGACTGACCATGTTGGAGCCGGTTAGTGGATATCGCTCGCCACCACGCCGCACGACCTGCACGCCACGCTCCTCGACGTGCTCGACCTGCGTCACCGCTGGAGCGACTACCGAGTGCGCGGCGCGGACCTGGCCAGGGGACTGACCATGTTGGAGCCGGTTAGTGGATATCGCTCGCCACCACGCCGCACGACCTGCACGCCACGCTCCTCGACGTGCTCGACCTGCGTCACCGCTGGAGCGACTACCGAGTGCGCGGCGCGGACCTGGCCAGGGGACTGACCATGTTGGAGCCGGTTAGTGGATATCGCTCGCCACCACGCCGCACGACCTGCACGCCAAGCTGCTCGACAGTCAGTCAGTCAGTCCCAAGATGACATCATCTTTCGCAACTATAAAAAGTGCTTGTAGGTAAAACAGGGAATGAAATTTGTGTTTCTATAAACTGTTGCTAAAAACGCACTTTTTGGAAATGACATCGTTTTATTTGGTAGGGGGGGGAGTCATTTGAATTATGATGGTTGGGTGATTTTTTAGGGGGGGGGGTGGGGGGGGGGGGGGGGTCAAAATCGTTAAAAATAGGTGACGTAATTTATGAAATACCCCGTTCGGCACGTGTGATTCGGCTCCGTGTAATTAAGACACGTAGCTCCGTGTTACACGGAGATAAGTTTCTTAATTAAACGTGGATTCGATCCGTCCGTGACGTTTCAATACAATACCCAAGCGGCGGAACCGATCAGCGGAGCCGAGATCCGCAGATACGTAGCCGAACGCAATCACGGCTACGTATCTTAGCGTGAGCGTGTTGTACGGGCTCTTAGTACCGCCGGTGCTAAGAATACGGAGCTACGTTTCCGCGTGTAACACGGATATCAGAAGCCCTAATTTAAACGCTTTTTTTATCATTACAACTTAAATAATCATAGAAGCGGGAGTCTTCGACGAGTCTGGGCGGACTGGGCCCGGCCCGAGGTCGATACAGTACATGTAAACGTACTTCCAGGAAACGACAACGTGAACAACTCAAAACGACAAAATATATAAAAACGCGATGACGATGATGATGACGATCGCGATGATAATGACGGTGATGACGATCACGAATAATGACTCACCAGACAGCGTACTCTTTATGCCGATTTCGTCATAATGATGTAAATAAAAGGATGCTTTGAAATTCCTAATGACAGATAAAGTCAATCAATGTTTGAGAATAACGCTATAGTGAAATATTCAAAAATAATCAGCGCATAAATATTTTACTGTGGTAAATAATATTCCCTACTATTCAGTTCAATCTTCCCCGAAGTAATTAATTAGAAATTAATAAATGTTATATCGTTCCAATGCGAAGCATACCATTCGAACTCCGCAAAATTAATATGACTACGTGTAATATATGTATGACGCGCGTATGACAATGTTAGCTAGTAATCTTTTTTACTATCCGTCTCAAGTGTCATACTTAGAATTGTAATGATTAATGATAAATTTTTGCATATTAATTTTTTTTTTTAATATTGTTGAGATACTAGAAAATAAATGTAAAACTTAGACTTAAACATGCTGTATATAGCTTAACGCCATTTGTCTGTCATCGGCATCAAATGTACGCTCTTTGAGTATCACAATGACAATGATCATGAATATCATGATGACGTTGCGTTGAAAATGACGTTGATGACCAGGGGCCGGACAAAAAGTGCGGATGACGTCAAACCACTTATAGGATGATTTCAAATAGTATTTTTGATTTTCATAAACAATTATTACTTATCATTTATCAACCTCTCTATTAAACGATATCGCCACTTGAAATGAGTAAGTACGTTTTTGACTGACACATTGTCAATCAGATGAACAATAAATTGACTAAGTTATTGTTTAGTTATTGCATCTTCTCGATTATATTTAGCTAAAATTTATACTTACTAATGTATAAAAAAACGCTGTAAACTGTCATCTTTACTCGAATATTGTGGCAATTTTCCTTTTTTGGAGGAACGTGACAAACTCGTATACTGCTCTTATTGTAATCAAATACGAAAAAATATCGGGCAATCCTATATTTCTGTTACAGTACAGTAGATGAGACAAAGACCGTTTGCAACAAAATGTTGCTAATGTCCTCATTGGTGCTCTTAGAGAGCATAATGCAAGCAGACCACATGTAATTGATTGTAAAGTTCTCGACTTTACAAACAACGTCACCATAAAAGATTTAGTTCTCAACTCATTCAACATTTTTTTTTAATTAATACTACTTCGTTACTACATGTCACACGGAATTTTGAACTCAAACATCATCCTGTGTGCAAGTTTAGGTACGTCATTTTTACGTCATCCGCACTTTTTGTCCGACCTCTGGTGATGACAATCGCAATGATGAGAACGACAAAGACAAGAATGATGATATACTTGTGTTTGTCCAGATCCCCCGCAACCGGTCGTGCAGCGAGGCGGGCATAGAGCCGCACTGGTGCGCCTGCCTCGCGTGGCAGAACGTCTCCGCCGACGACCCCTTCTACACCAGGACCGCGGACGCCCTCATACAGTACATCAACTCGCTGTTCCACCAAGTCGGGTAAATATTAATATTCAATAGTATCCAACTTTTCTTTTTCTTGTATCGTTATGGATTACTTTTGGCATTTTTACGGTAATTAATTTTTTTCTATTTTTGAAGTTGGACCGTTGACCCAAACACAACAAATTTTAATAAAGATGTATTTCACATCTAAATAAAATAATAACTGTGATACCTATTTATAAAAATGTAACAGCTATGATACCTAATAATAAATATGTAATTGACTTGTAATTGATATGGACATTTAGCAATAAAGAATCTGACTACTTGTGAACTATATAGTCTGTGAATAAGAACTCCGCTTTTTAGATTGGACCATCACTATACTATATGGTTTATATCATATGGTACTAAACTATAATACCTATGTTATAAAACTATAATGTATTTCAAAACAAGACAATGTTTCTGCAAATATTTCTGTAGCTACGTTTCATTAACTGTAGTTTATGGGTAACTGGCAGAAAAAATATTGTCTACAATATTTATATGATTAGCTTTCGAAGTCTCGTACCTTAATTAGGCCACGAAGATTGCTAATGTGGTACTCGACTGAAGACGCATACATTATATGTATAACGATTGCGTAAAATGCTATGACGCACTTGACACTGTGAGGCCGCCAATTTAACGCCCTTTGATGGACACTTTGTATATGCGCTTTTAAAACGGCGGCGGCCATTTAAATGACTTCATAACTGAGATTTTCTTACACAATTCCAGCTCTCTGTGCGTGCCCCGGACGCTGACGTCCACGGAGTGGGTGCTGCGGCAGCGCGCCAACAGCCGCCTGCTGGCGTTCGCCAAGGCGCGAGACGCCGATGGCTACGTGGGGCACTTCAACGCCAAGACCACCATCACCAACGAGAACTACCAGATCAAGGTGCGTCCCCGACGGTCCCAGGTCTGTGTCCCAGGTCTCTGTTAGACGGCTACGTGGGGCACTTCAACGCCAAGACCACCATCACCAACGAGAACTACCAGATCAAGGTGCGTACCCGACGGTCCCAGGTCTGTGTCCCAGGTCTCTGTTAGACGGCTACGTGGGGCACTTCAACGCCAAGACCACCATCACCAACGAGAACTACGAGATCAAGGTGCGTCCCCGACGGTCCCAGGTCTGTGTCCCAGGTCTCTGTTAGACGGCTACGTGGGGCACTTCAACGCCAAGACCACCATCACCAACGAGAACTACCAGATCAAGGTGCGTCCTCGACGGTCCCAGGTCTGTGTCCCAGGTCTCTGTTAGACGGCTACGTGGGGCACTTCAACGCCAAGACCACCATCACCAACGAGAACTACCAGATCAAGGTGTGTCCCCGACGGTCCCAGGTCTGTGTCCCAGGTCTCTGTTAGACGGCTACGTGGGGCACTTCAACGCCAAGACCACCATCACCAACGAGAACTACCAGATCAAGGTGCGTCCCCGACGGTCCCAGGTCTGTGTCCCAGGTCTCTGTTAGACGGCTACGTGGGGCACTTCAACGCCAAGACCACCATCACCAACGAGAACTACCAGATCAAGGTGCGTCCTCGACGGTCCCAGGTCTGTGTCCCAGGTCTCTGTTAGACGGCTACGTGGGGCACTTCAACGCCAAGACCACCATCACCAACGAGAACTACCAGATCAAGGTGCGTCCCCGACGGTCCCAGGTCTGTGTCCCAGGTCTCTGTTAGACGGCTACGTGGGGCACTTCAACGCCAAGACCACCATCACCAACGAGAACTACCAGATCAAGGTGCGTCCCCGACGGGCCCAGGTCTGTGTCCCAGGTCTCTGTTAGACGGCTACGTGGGGCACTTCAACGCCAAGACCACCATCACCAACGAGAACTACCAGATCAATGTGCGTCCCCGACGGTCCCAGGTCTGTGTCCCAGGTCTCTGTTAGACGGCTACGTGGGGCACTTCAACGCCAAGACCACCATCACCAACGAGAACTACCAGATCAAGGTGCGTCCCCGACGGTCCACGGTCTGTGTCCCAGGTCTCTGTTAGACGGCTACGTGGGGCACTTCAACGCCAAGACCACCATCACCAACGAGAACTACCAGATCAAGGTGCGTCCTCGACGGTCCCAGGTCTGTGTCCCAGGTCTCAGTTAGACGGCTACGTGGGGCACTTCAACGCCAAGACCACCATCACCAACGAGAACTACCAGATCAAGGTGCGTCCCCGACGGTCCCAGGTCTGTGTCCCAGGTCTCTGTTAGACGGCTACGTGGGGCACTTCAACGCCAAGACCACCATCACCAACGAGAACTACCAGATCAAGGTGCGTCCCCGACGGTCCCAGGTCTGTGTCCCAGGTCTCTGTTAGACGGCTACGTGGGGCACTTCAACGCCAAGACCACCATCACCAACGAGAACTACCAGATCAAGGTGCGTCCCCGACGGTCCCAGGTCTGTGTCCCAGGTCTCTGTTAGACGGCTACGTGGGGCACTTCAACGCCAAGACCACCATCACCAACGAGAACTACCAGATCAAGGTGCGTCCCCGACGGTCCCAGGTCTGTGTCCCAGGTCTCTGTTAGACGGCTACGTGGGGCACTTCAACGCCAAGACCACCATCACCAACGAGAACTACCAGATCAAGGTGCGTCCCCGACGGTCCCAGGTCTGTGTCCCAGGTCTCTGTTAGACGGCTACGTGGGGCACTTCAACGCCAAGACCACCATCACCAACGAGAACTACCAGATCAAGGTGCGTCCTCGACGGTCCCAGGTCTGTGTCCCAGGTCTCTGTTAGACAGCTACGTGGGGCACTTCAACGCCAAGACCACCATCACCAACGAGAACTACCACATCAAGGTGCGTCCCCGACGGTCCCAGGTCTGTGTCCCAGGTCTCTGTTAGACGGCTACGTGGGGCACTTCAACGCCAAGACCACCATCACCAACGAGAACTACCAGATCAAGGTGCGTCCCCGACGGTCCCAGGTCTGTGTCCCAGGTCTCTGTTAGACGGCTACGTGGGGCACTTCAACGCCAAGACCACCATCACCAACGAGAACTACCAGATCAAGGTGCGTCCCCGACGGTCCCAGGTCTGTGTCCCAGGTCTCTGTTAGACGGCTACGTGGGGCACTTCAACGCCAAGACCACCATCACCAACGAGAACTACCAGATTAAGGTGCGTACTCGACGGTCCCAGGTCTGTGTCCCAGGTCTCTGTTAGACAGCTACGTGGGGCACTTCAACGCCAAGACCACCATCACCAACGAGAACTACCACATCAAGGTGCGTCCCCGACGGTCCCAGGTCTGTGTCCCAGGTCTCTGTTAGACGGCTACGTGGGGCACTTCAACGCCAAGACCACCATCACCAACGAGAACTACCAGATCAAGGTGCGTCCTCGACGGTCCCAGGTCTGTGTCCCAGGTCTCTGTTAGACGGCTACGTGGGGCACTTCAACGCCAAGACCACCATCACCAACGAGAACTACCAGATCAAGGTGCGTCCCCGACGGTCCCAGGTCTGTGTCCCAGGTCTCTGTCAGACGGCTACGTGGTGCACTTCAACGCCAAGACCGCGATCACCAACTACCAGATCAAGGTGCGTCCCAGAAGGTCCCAGGTCTGTGTCAGACAGCTACGCGGGGTTAACTTAGTTTAACTATCAAACTAAGTAGCGGCTTAAACAAGGCACCTATACTCCAAATTTCATCAATATACATCATGTAAGTTTTACGGACGGACATGACGAAACTATAAGGGTTCCGTTTGTTTCATTTTGGCTACGGAACCTTAAAAAAGTATAAATAAATTGTTACAATATGAAACTTGTTGGTTACAGATAGTGGTGGGCCCCGGGCGAGGCGTGTACGAGGCCTCCATGACGTATTTAGTTAAGGAGGACAAGTTCGTCATCAACACGAGAGACATCTCGCGGACCAACGCGTAAGTCATACTCATACTCATTTATTGATAAAATATGTCTAGATTTTACAAGTCACTTCATTAAATTAAAATTAAAAATACGTGGCATTAATTATATATTAAGTTAAGTATTGCTAAATATTGTACATTATAAGATTACATTATCATTATCATCATATTTTCATTTCATGTCATCTATTATTACCAGTTTAATATTCATCCATGATATATAATGCTTTGGCTGTTAGCCATTTTTTAATTTATTAAATAATGTTACGTCACTCTGTATGTCTTTTATTTCACAGGGTACTGCGTTGTAGATTTTTGGTCCCACTATAGACATTGTTTTACCCGACTTTGCTAGTCCGCAACATGCTGTGGACAGTGTGTCAACTAGCTTAGTTCAATCAAGGACCATTAAAACAAGAGGACTGACCATTTCCATACAAAAAGCCGTTCCCCGATATGTACAACGCCATCTATGTATAAGAATTATTTTTTACAATTATTTAACTGCAATCGTGACACAGTATTTAGGTAAATGTTACGATTTTTTTCTTTAAATGTTTAGTTTTAAAGCGCCATCTAGTTTTTGCTAGAATATCTCCTTACGATCGGAACACGATCCAAAGTATGGCAAGGGTCAGTCCTCTTGTTTTAATAGAAAGATATATTTATTCCATATTAGTCCTTGGTTCAATTCTCAAACTTAGCGAAATATCTGACGGAACCCTAGAATAATAATAAGTTAAAAAAAGGCCAAGTGCGAGTCACACTCGCGCACCGAGGGTTCCATGCAAAATATACGCTACAAACGGCGGTACCTATGAAAATCTAGTCTTAGCAGAGCCCTACTCCAAAGCGTGTATTTTTTTGAGAACAGTAGCAAACTGGTTTATTTGTCGTAAAAATAACAAAGTTTGATAGCGTTTATCTTGGTTCAAGTGACTCGTGAAGATAAACTGAAAGAGTATATTGGTAAAGACGGTCGTTGTCAACACGATCAGAGATACAACACGGAAAAATAAAGAGCAGCGGATCGAAGGTCATTCAGAACTGTGAGCCCCATAACACGTATTATATATTTCCAACAGGTACCGCAACGAGCCAGACTGCATCAGCGCGACGTACCCGCACCTCAACCCCTACTGCTACTGCCGCTGACGGCGCGCCCCGCGCCGAGACACGCTGTAGCCGACTGTACACCGCGCCGACTGTACATAACGGCCGATTGTATACAACGGCTGAGTGTATACCGCTGTCGACTGTATACCACGCCAACTGCACGTAACGGCTGACTGTACACCACGCCGGCTGTACACCACGGCTGAGTTTACAACACGGCCGATTGTACACCAAGGCGGACTGTATACTACGCCGACGGCGCGTAACGGCTGACTGTATACCACGGCCGAGTTTACACCACGCCTAACTGTACAGCACGGCCGAGTTTACACCACGGCCGACTGTACACCACGCCTAACTGTACGTCACGGCTGACTTTACATCACTTCGACAGTTCACCTCGCCCGTCGGTACACCACGCGGACTGTACACCACCACCGTATGTACACCACGGCCGACATTATTACTTTAACCAATACCGGCCCCCATATTGTCCTGATATGCAGGTGAAAAAATGTATAGCTATCATTATCATTTAAGACAAAACTGCCGTATTTGGTTTCTTTTTCCTTTATTGGCTTTGGAATGCCTTGATTGTAGGTCTTTATTTTAACAATTTTATTCGCCTTGGATACTAATGATACTGAAAATAACTCACTAAAATAGATCTGTATACAGGGTGTCTAAGAAACCAAAGATAATCCTAATAGGGCTAATGGATGTGACTAGCTCAAAAGCTATCCATTTGTCCGCCGCAGAATCCTTTTTTTTCATCAATTTTTTTTATGGGTTAATTTAGGTTTGTTTTATAGAAATCCTGAAGTTTGGGAAGTGAAGCAGCTTGTAAAAAGAAATGCTTAGTGAAAAGAAAGGATCTGTAAAATCTATCTTTCTCGGGATATGGATAGTCTTTTCAGCTTCTCTTTTATCCCTATCAGGATTATAGTCGGTTTCTGGGACATCCTGTATAACCCAGGGGTCCGGTTCACAAAAGCATGGAACCTATATTACAAGTGGAAATCTCTTTTTACAAGCTTGTATTTAACTTGCAATGTAACTACGTATGTTCGGGTGGAATCTTGCAAGTTAAGGGGATGCATCGAAAATTTAAGCTATTTTGTAGCGCATTTTTTGTCAAATCTAGTATATAAATCAGGCTGGTTTTCAGATGTGTTTCTTGACTATATAACCTATTTAGTGATTAACGCGGAAACATGTTTAATGAAAATTTCCTCGATAGAAAAGTTATCCGAAAACGCGTCTTCATTTCCCGTTTTTTGGCTAGTTTGTACAAACGACAGATTAATAAACGGCTAAATTTTGTTAAAATTTCATTCTTCCCTTTATCTTTTAAGTGATTAACTTAAATGTTAACAAAAGCACCCTTAAATTTGACGTACTTCCCAGTTTCCAATTGAGCTATAATTTGGCATACCTATGTAAGTTCGGTGACAATGCAATAGTATGATACCATCGAGCTGATCTGATGATGGAGCAGGAAGGTGGTCATAGGAACTCTGTATTAAAATAACTCAATCCTACCGAGTTTGGGCTCAATAGAATCATCTCGGTGCGATGTCGATGTTTGTTCAAAGAAAAGTACAGTCGGCAATAAAAACTTGTCACAAAAATATTTTTTTGCCATAAACTTATTAAATCATATTGTTGGAATGAGATTTTCGCGTGTAATGTAAATTAACAAGCTTTTGTGAAACAGGCCCTTGATAGTTACTTAGTAATTTGATTAATTAATTAATTGTTTTATTTCTTTGATTTTTAATGTTTTTCAAGGACTATTAAAACAAGAGGACTGGCCATCTCCATACAAAAAGCCGTTCCCTGATATGTAGGACACCATCTATGTAAAAGTTTTTTTTTACAATTATTCATCTTTGGGGTCGTTCACAAATTACGTAACGCAAAATTCTTTAATTTTTTCAGTTAATCAGGCCGGCAGTTGCAGCAACTGATGATGCCTATATCCAATTTATCTAGAGTCTAAAGTCTCTGTTCAGTGGTATGCTTGTCCAATTTGTTTTTGAAGGTATTGACATTTGGTGTTTTTAATCGAGAATCTGCATTTTTTAATAAGTGTGGTCAAGGAATCAAGAAATTTAATCATTACAATCGGTATCGGCTTCGGCGGCTATCACAATCTTCTATCGCTATTTTGGACGGTATTAATTTTGGTCCAAATTCTAAATGGTCAATTGAAGTAGACGATTTTCAATTTCTACCTAATGACAGTAAATCTAAAATCATGCGTGACCGTAACGCAACCCTTGACACCCCCCCTCCCCCAACGTAACACCGTAACGCTTGGCCGGAGTCCCCCCCTTCCTCCAGTTTGCGTTACGTAATTTGTGGACGACCCCTTTGCAAGTGACACAGTATTTAGCTATGTTACGGTTTATTTATTATTACCTATTTACGAATTATTTGTCACTACACTATGTTTCATTATTCAATTATTATATAGTTAAATGTTTATTTTAAAGCGCCATCTAGTTTTTGCCAGAATATCGCCTTGCGATCGGAACACGATCCAAAGTATAGCAAGTGTCAGTCCTCTTGTTTTAATGGTCCTTGGTATTTCTAACTATAGTATATATTACTTGATTTAAGTATAATGAGATTAATGCGTAATTTCGTTTACGACCAAAGAGCAATATCGTTATGTTTCCGTTTATCTATTCAGCTCATCTCAGTTGACTGGTAGATGACGCCTTAAGACTTTAAGTCTTAATTTTTTTGTATTGTATAAATATCAATCAAAAATAGCCGTAGGAAATATCAACATAGTACTCATATCTTTATGTACTTATGTGTAACTTTCTCGTGAATGTTTTATCGTATATACGAGGTGGCCAAGAAATATTTACAGACCGCTTATGAGGCGAATCAGTACCCCATGCTGATTAATAATAATAATAATAATAAAAATCATTTATTTCACCTCACAAAGGACAGAGAAAAACGGTTTACAAAGAAGTAGCTTAAGTGGTACAAAAGTATCCTTTGTGAGGGACTGGAGTCTGAACTAGGTATTGAAAAACCTGTAATACAGATCTCCAGGCCCTCACCCTGGACAACGACACAATCAAAAAATTACACAAAATAGGAGTTTATTTTTGGTATGGAGAGGTGTGCAATGTTTATCGCATCACCCCATACATATTACACATATTTATTTCAATAAAAAATTGTGGTATGTCTCAATTTATAAAAAAAAAAAAAATTGTATTGATTCAGTTTTAGTAGTGAATGTTTAAATTACCGAAATAAGTACTTTATTATATATTCTTAAAATACAAAGATCTAAGTAATGAAAAAATTTCAAGACTCCACGAGGCAGATTTTGTAACAAATAGTGACATTATTCGAAGACAAGCTGACTGGGCTCCTCAATTGGCAGAGCGTGCGCCCCGGCAAGGCACAAGGCACTGGTTCAAATCCAGTCGGTCTTAAAATGTTTTCATTATTAAGATCTTTGTATTTTAAGAATATAGCTTAGTGAAGAAATTCACTTTAAAAATCACGAAGATCTTGAGGGTAAAACATTAAAATTTCCGTAAAAATGAATACTTTACTATATGTTTTTAATCAATATATCAAGCAATATCTCAAAAGTTAACGTTAATCCAGTTATAACATTAATGGCCGCTGCGTATCTTTGCTATTTTGTTTTAATTATAAATCGCCCTGAGCATTAAACTGACTACATACTCTACGCACAAGCGACGTCTTCTCGATTCATGATTATTTTTATATAGGATTAATATCTATACAATTACAAAGTAGTAAAAATGACATGGAAGATATTTAAAAAAAAAGCGAAGCGGACAATTTAAAAGTCAATGATTTGGAAACTATTTTATTTTTATTATTTGTATGTGTGCCACAATGATATGCAAAAAATAAAAAATAAAAATATTTTTCGATTCATTGACTTCCAAATAGTGTAGTTCAATTTTTTTAAAATATATATCTTCAATGTACAGACATTTCATTTTTACAACTTTATAATTAGATTGTGGGTGCTTTTATGATTTTTCGTTCACCGACAGTATATCTAAGTTTGCTACTGTCGTTCCATGTGTTGTGTTTACCTGTAAGTGGTTGTGACACCCAAATCGATATGTACATGCTGTAAATTAATATCTTAGGCTGGTTTTAGTGGCACACTGATCTGAAATAATGATCTTATCATCGGCGCCAGTGAAATAATGATCTTTATTCTGTAAGTAGGCCGCAAGGGCACTTTTACAAATCTGACTCTACGGCGTTTCCCAAGAGGAGACCACTGAGGAGAAGAAAGCCGAAATAAACTCAACAGTCAGACATTTTTTGTAAACAATTCTTAACTATTACAATATTAGTACTTAGCCGTGTTAGTATCCTGCCGACCGCCTTGTGTCCACATCGCTTTAGAGAAACTATGAACTTTGTTCTTCAGTTATGTTAAAAATTGCGTTTATCGATACGGTTTCATAACAAAAGTTACCATACATTTCATGTGTTATTCAGTGGTATCAGTATATTTTTTCATACTTTAATTTTTTTTTTAAAACCCCCCGACTTGTTCCACTGAAAGCTGAATATCTTGGAGACGAGTGCTCCGATTTTCATCGAACAAAGCTAAGAACACTCGGGATAAAATTATCTATGAGACAAAAAAACCGTACTCAAATCGGTTTATCCGTATGGGCGCTACGATGCCACAGACAGATGCACAGTCACAGACACGTTAAACCTATAACACCCCTCTTTTCTGTCGGGAGCTAAAAATGGACTTTCCCACCCACCCACTTTAAAGGCTCATAAAACAAGCTACACGCAAGGTGTTGAACTCATTATTTTTAGGATTTCTATCATAGAAACTACCATGTCGCATCACAATTTTATTTTTATTTAAGTACAGTCAACATACCAATTTTATGCGATAGCCTTTCATTATGATCCCTAAGTTGCATGATATATGTTCATCCGAAAAAGGTTAAAAACGTGACGTAACGTGCACAGTGACTAAACGAAAACCATAACCAACATTACACGACAAAATCGACGAATTATCGTGTCGTGTCGTGTCGGTGAACGTTAAATTATAAAAGCGGCCAATGAAATACCGTAATGAGTCTCGATACCGATACTTTCGTACGTTTTAAATCTCACGAGATCTGTATTTTACTAAATATAAGCGACATCTTCCAATTGGGAACATAAAGTTTCAAAGAATTTTACTTATTGCTTTGTGTATAGTAGGCTCGTTCTCATATAGTTCGTTTGTCACGACCATGTGCTAAAGTTAAAGGTTTCCAGGAACTTTCAAGGGGAGTTCCCATTTGTTCTATGGGGCTATTCATAAATTACGTCATTTGAAATTTGGGGGGAGGGTCTGGACATCGGATGATGGTAGCATGAGGAAGAGGGGGGGGGGTCAGTCCCAAGATGACATCATCTTTTGCATCTTTAAAAAGTGGTTTAATTGTGTTTCTATAAACTGTCGCTAAAACGCGATTTTAGGGGGATCAAAAATAGATGACGTAGTTTATGAACAGCCCCTATGGAACATGACGTCATCGAACAAAATGATATCGTTTCCATAGAACTATCATTGTCTTTATGGTTAAACTTGTTTTTACATAGTCTATGGTGCTTATATTACATATTCTTAACGGATTACATCGTATTTTTACCACTCTTTCATTTACTCCAAGTTTCAGTCAATTTCCTTCACTTTTCGAGTTGTCTCCATATGTTTCATGGAAAAAAAAGGGAAGAAAATGTGGCATTTTGTTCTATGACGTCACGTTCCGTAGCACAAATAGGAACTACCCAGTTGAAATATTCTAATACTTATCTACTTATAAGTGTTGTCTAACTTTCGGTTTGTACATTTAAAAAAAAAAAACTTAATGGGGAACATGCATGAAATTTTTTTGTCGCTTTTCTTAACTAAGTATTAAAATACCGTGAAAACTATTACTAAATGTGAAATTTAAATTTAAATGGACCAAGAAATACGCAAGATATAGGCATTTTAAACTAGTAATTAGACAGAGAGGTCCGATATGCACTGTTACGTCATCGTGCACTCCGGCCATATAAACTCCATATTAAATTCTGTTTTGCTAGAAAGAGATAGAATGAAATGTTTGATGGCTTATATCTTGGTTATTTTTATAGTTATTCGAGAAAATATTTTTGTCTACTGTTTGTTACATGAATGAGCTTTTAATGAAGCAAAAATTAAAATTCATGAATATTCCCTATTGTTAGCTTCAGGTGTTACTTTCCGGAATTCCATATTAGATTAATGGATTATAAGTTCCTTTGATTTTCCGCGAAATTGTGTCTTGGTTAGATGTGACAATAAATAGCGCTCACATGCGCATATTTTCATGGCATGCAATATTTGTTTGGTTCCATTATTAAAATCGAATATGGAATTATGCAAAGTAACGGCTGGATATCAATTAATCAAAATTACGATAACTTTTATATTATTATGAAAGGCACCAAGAAAGAGTCCCTTGTTTCTCAGTAGGTCGAGGGCAAAAATAACTAAACACCACAAAATCTCATAAATATACCTAAATAGCCAAACCTTATTAATAGGACAGAGTAAGTGCGTCCATATTTTTTTAATATTTCGTGTTTATGTAATTAAAACAACTTAACGGATTACATCGCGTATATATAGGGTGGGCCAAAAATTTTTGCTCTGCAAATTTTAAACTATACATGTTTTTCTATATTTTATTTAGTTAACCTAGTAACAGATAATTGCAACTTACTTTTAAAAAAATACATCATACAGATGTCCTCCGCCTCGTCGTTGGCACTCCTGCGATCGACTACGCAAACTATGCAAAACTTGCTGCCACATACTGCGAGGGATCGCGGCTATCTCATTTTTTTTTAAAACTGTTCAACACAAAAAGCCCGTTGTTTTCCCGTGGAACGTTTCATTGTAAATAAAATTGCATGAAGTGACCTATAGTTTCCCGCTAACTCCCACCGCTCACTCTGACAGTTTCCGAAAAATACAGTGATGCTATTTGCAAATAATTATGGCCCATCCTATATTATCTCATTTGAGTTCCCGACGTTTCGGAAGTTCGTTTTCGTGTTTATTTATCTGCTCTTGACTGTACATGGTTCTAGTTGGAAACATGTTGTAAACAGATGCATTTTTTTGTGTTCTATATGCATTTGTTTTAATTCTTGTTTGTGTGATTTTAAATAGGTACTTATGGGTGGTTTGCAAAAAAAAAAACATCTTATCGTACTCATTATCGTTAGTACATTCGAATCTCATACAAAAAACAAAATGTCTCGAATTTTTGAATTTTCTTTTTTATTTAATTGAAAGCAGCTGAGAAATATTTTATTATACAAAATTTTGCGATACTTTTTTGTACCAAATTCTCATCTCAGTTTCGTTACATTTTAGTGTGGTTTTTTTTTTATGAACGTAGCGCGCTTGAGAAATATTTTCTTTAGAAAATTTTATTACATATAAAGGTATTTTTTGGCAAATTTGCAAATCACCATTTACCTGTATTCAACTCGATAGTCTGGAAATATATCGATTGTACCCATACTCAAGTACCAAATGTATACATAATTTTAGACGTGACTATACCAGATAAGATCATGCATATACTATCATTAATTTCGGCATAAGAACTAAAAGTGCATGATTTTGTAACCAGCGTTAGGGGCTATTCATAAATTACGTCATTTCAAATTGTGGGGTCTGAACATCGGATGATGGTAGTATGACGACGGATGGGGGGGGGTTCATTTCCAAGATGACACCATCCTACGCATCTTTAAAGTGTTTCAACGAGTAAAAAAGGAATGAAATTCGTGTTTCTATAAACTGTTCCTAAAACGCATTTTTTGGAAATGACATCATTTTAATTGATAGGGGGAAACGTCATTCGAATTATGATGGTTGGATGATTTTAGGGGAGGATCAAAAATAGATAACGTAATTTATGAACAGCCCCTTAACCGTAATACAAATCTGTCGATACTGAAATGTTCCGCAGTGTCACTAAAATATTCAATACACTTGTATGTTTAACTGTTCGTCGCACAGCGGAAACTTTCATAGAAAATTTATTTGCATGATATAACATGTCCAACTTTTTACTCCCATATATATATATTAATGGCCAATTTGTTTGTCAAAAGTAATAGTTCTTGGTAACTATTCGTAATGCAATTAATCTGTAGTGTTTTGTGTAAATATATTATTGATTATTAAATACATTTGTATTAAGGAAATAGTGTTTTATTGTATTTGGATGGATCGACTTTTTCTTATTGTTATTCTGTCACGTAACGAGGGCTTCCAAACCCGGGATTTTTGTACGACAGATCCCGGGAGCCCGGTATCATACAAAAAATCCCGGGATCCCGGTTGCTATTTGAATAAAAATACCGGGATCCCGGTATCTATCTTACAAGAATCCCGGTATCTATCTTAATAAAAATCCTGGTAAACTATCATACAAAAAGTTCCGGGATCCCGATATCTATTTTATGAAAAATCCCGGTATGTATCATACAGAAACCCGGGATCCCGGTTTCCATTTTAATAAAAATCCCAAGATCTCGGTATCTTATCATACAAAAATCATGGGATCCCGGTTTCTATCTTACTGAAAATACCGGGTTTGGAAGCCCTACACGTTGCTAAGGAGACAATAGCAATAAGAACTTTAAAAAATTCTAATTATCTAGGCTATAAACATACTTACGAGATGGGCCCTTGAAAAAATGGTCCTTATCGATCCATACTTTAATATTATAAATGCGAGTGTGTCTGTATGTCTGTCTGTTACCTCTTCACGCTTATAAGTTGGGTGCCATGAGCATCACCGGTGTGATCAAAAGCTAATTTTTCAGGGTATTGTTTTGGGTTTTTTTTTGGGGGCCAGAGTCAAACTGTGTGTGCTATTTTGTAGAGGATAGTAAAATAAATAAAAAGTAATTTACACACATTAATGTAAATACATAAAAAAATCAATTTCACAAATAATAGGCATACATGCATTATTAAATAGATGTCAAAAATGATAATACACAAACAAATTTAACACAATAATTCTTCATATTGATTAACTTAATGATAACATTAAATAAGGAAATTAATTTTTTTACACTATATTAGTGCAATTTTCAATTAATGTCAAAAGTATAATGAAATTATTTATTTTTGTATTTCCTAATTTTAATGGAGCTATTGCATCTATTTTATTTCTAATTAAAATTGAACAATCAAAATCCTGCTAGAACCCCTCCTGTGAAGGTGAAGGCCTCCCCCAGTGACGACCAATAGTCTCTATCTTTAGCGTCTTTCATCCAGTTTTTTCCTCCTACTTGGCGGATGTCGTCTACCCATCTCGTTAGCGGCCTGCCTCGTTTTCTAGTCCCTGTAGGTCCCGGCCATGATGTTATTCGACCTGTCCAGCGATCATCGGTCATTCTTGCCACGTGGCCTGCCCATCGCCATTTAAATTTCTGAGCGTAGGACACCGCGTCGTTGACTTTTGTTTTCTGTCGTATGGGGTGGTATGGCGTATTTTATGGATTTTTCTTATTTTTAATATGCTTTTCTCCATACTCCGCTGACAGGTTGTTATTTTGTTTTTTACACGGCGAGTAAACTTCCAGGTTTGGCAGGCATAGTATTATTAGTGATGGCAAGAGGCATATCCATTACTTTTTTCTTTAATTGTAGTGACAATTTACCTTTCAGAAATTCTTTTAGCATCCAAAACTTTTTCCATGTACTAGTTATTCTTCTGTCTATTTCAATGTCATTGTTTTGTTTATGGAAAGAGATTTGTTTTCCCAAGTAGATGTAGTTTTCCACATATTCCAAAGGCATATTATTTAGAGGGTACTCTATAGTTATTTACAAAAACTTAATTATTTCGAATTTTTAGATACCTAGTTTCTGAGTGGCTTCTAAAATTCGTAGACCACCATAACTTTATACCATGATGTAAGTTTGATTTTAACGTCACACTACATAAGCTATACTTAGTTCTAAACACTATCCTCAGTTGCCACATAAACAGTATTCTCGAATAACATACCTGTTATTCAGATATCAAATGATTTTATTGAAATTGTAAGTCCTTTTGTCTGAGAAAATAATAAAAAAAATACGGATTACTTTTCATGATAATACATTTTATGAAGTAGGTACTTAAGAGCCTGAGAAAATTAGCTTTTGATCCCACCGGTGATACTCATGGCACCTCAGTAATAGGGGGATGCTGTGAGCATCACCGGTGGGAACATTAAATTTGTATGGGGCGTGGAAGCAATACTTTAGGTGAAAGGTAGACAGCAAACGTGTTAAACCGCTAAACCGATTTGGATGAAATTTGGTATGGAGATAGTTGGAATCCCGGGAAGGACATAGGCTACTTTTTCCAGAAAAATACCCTTATCCGCGGTAAACGTATTTAAGGCGGACGAAGTCGCGGGCAGAAGCTAGTACTATTACATAGTTGTAAAAATTTTTTTTTTTATGTCTATGTGTCGTAGCTTCAACACGCTCAATCGGCTAAACAGATTTCGACTATTATTAGTACACGGGTAGCTGGGTATCTGGTTATAGGATACTTTTTACCCGACTATAATAAAGAAAAAACTGGGGTTAAGACTTTTTCTCCTCCGCGAACGCAGTTGCGGTCGCCTTCTAGTCTTAAAATAAAACTCAAATGAATTTGTAATACAATTTAATGACTAGATAAAAACCAACAAGGATTAATCTCACGCCGCACGAGGCTTGCTAAAAAAAGATCCACATTTCAGGGCGTCAAATTTTGACGTGATAACGTCTTATAAATCGATGAACGCCGGCTGCACGCGCGAAAAAGCATGACTCATTGTCACGTTCCGCCCGAGCCGAGCGTGCGAGCGAGAGCTCGGAACAAGCGACAGAGAGGCACGATCAGCCTAAAGGCCGGTTCACACGTATTAAGTTGTCAAGTAGTTAACTAAATTTTAAATTAATTTTAGGCGACCTAAAGCGTGTAAACATTTAATTTAGATAAAAGTTAGAAATTAAAATTTAGCGTTCAAGGAAACAAGTAGATCAAAAATTTGTCTATTTTTCGGTTAAGTGGGTGTGCGTGAATTATAACTTGACACGTTGGGACAGGCACAATTTAGTTAAATATTACTTAAGTGTTTAAGTTTGGCGGAGCAGTCGCATGTAAAATTCAACTTTAGACAATAAGTAATTAAAGGACTCTTGACATTCGTAGTGCTTTGAAATACTCCTGTATATCTTCTCCGGCTAGCTCATTAAAAGGTTGTGCTGGCGCCATATTAATTTCTCCTGCTTATCCAGTTTCTCATTCACAGTCTCGCCGGTGTGCTCTCGTTTCCCTGACTATTTCAGCCTTGACCTCGTCTAAACGTCGTACAAATTTTATTACTGAATTAATGACTTGAGCGCCCATCTCGGGCTAACTAAAGAACTCAACTGATTCGAACGTGTGAACGCTTGCTTAAAATTAAGTCGCTTAAAATTGAGTTAAAATTGAGTTAACTACTTGACAACTTAATTCGTGTGAACCGGCCTTAAGCGTTCGGCTTGTGAATTCATAAAAGTATGCCATTTTCATTTGTTTCCTTTTGACGTTATCACGTAAAATTATCGTCCGTATACCGACTTGACAGACAACCAATTTTGAATAGCTAAAGTTAACAGGTTCACCGTCTCCGTACAAAATGATCTGACAATGTCTATGTCCAAATGCGCATCCAGTATGGAGAAGTGAATGAACAGTGGAGGCATGGACTCCTGACAAGGAATAGGGATTATGACTAAATTTTAATAATAAGTCCATCGTGTAGATTAATAAAAAGTATTCGAGACATCTTTTTCTTTTTTTACACAATCGAAAAACAAAGGCGATTACATTGAGTCAAAATATCGCGTGACGTCACTACTAAGTGAAATCTGTACTTAGGAGTGACGTCACGAGCCACTCCTAAACTTTAATGTGATTTATACGAGTATTTTTTTTAACACCCTTTTATTAGGTCGACCTGTATGTTACTAACTGTGTAATGGAATCTAAGGTAACTAATTTAACCATCTTCCAAGGATCGTAGCGTCATGAAAATTGGCAGCTGTATGTAGTTCTGATGACAATACAATAATATGGTACTGTCGAACTGATTTGATGATGGAGCCGGAAGATATGAACTGGAACTTCATGATGGAACATCGTGTCATAGCTGTGTTTGGATTTGTTAGAAAAGTCTTGTAAAGCGTGTTTTTGTAGTGTTTTTTACACTATTCATTTATTACGTCTCTCACCTCCGTCCCGCCCCGGCGCGGACCCTGCGGTCTGCGTGGTCGGCGGCGCGGACCGGCGCTAACCCATACACCTCTACACAGAGCACTAACACTTCTCCACAATATACTGGACAGTGACAGCGAACCTGATATATTCTACAGTTCTGAACCTAGATTTCTTTCAGTTGCCAGTAGGTACCTGGAGGCTACTTCCACACCAAGCTCCATCATGTAACATAGGCCTGGTGTACCAGTCCATTGTTTTTTATTTTTATTTGTTATTAATTAGTGAGTTAAATGTTTTGTTATTTTTATTTTTAATGTTACAAATTAATCGCTATTACGTATATTTACTCTCCTGTTAACACGTGTAGCTTGACTGTAATGTGTTAATTTATGGAACATATAAATAAATAAATTATTATTTTGAAAAAGCAATAAATACGTGTCCAATATTTTTCTATTATCTAGCTGACAGACTGATTACAATTTTGATTTTCAGACCCGTCATCATCCCTATTGCGCGACCCACCATTAGGGGCACCACAGGGAACGTGTTAAGTGGCAGTGAGCCATGCTCGTAGAACTGTACCGGAAGACGCAGCGTAGGGACGCCCCCAACAAGGATTGAAGACTAAGTGAAGGTGGTTGGAGCCCGCAATTTCGGCTGATGATAACGATGATCACAAATAGAGTCTGGCAAATGAAAGATGAGAATGGAATCAACCGCGAAATTTAAAAATGTAGCTAGTGCTAGTATTGAAAATAATAATAATGCTTTTCTCATTTACAATAACTTAATAATTAATGACAAAAGCAATAAATTTGTTTAAGGGCCTACTTCGTTATTTGTAAACCACGCCCCAAACGCGGAGCCAGCCAACAAGCGTAATTTGTAATAAGGGACGCATTTATTGCTCGCGCGCATCAATGAAAGAGAAAGCTAATACACTACATGTTTGGGGTTGTTTGGCGTAAGCGCCAGATGTAAAAGTACAATGAAATCGAAGATATTATTATGTTTTGTTAACATTTAAGTTAGTGAAGTAAAAAATAAAGGGAAGAATGACATTTTTACATAATTTAGCCGTTTATACAACTTTATAATTATTTATTTTAACTTTTTATCTTAGTTATAACAATATACAATTGGTTACTTTTATCTCAAAATATAGCCGTTTATTAATCTGTCATTTGTGCAAACTAGACAAAAAACGGAAAATGAAATCGCGTTTTCGGATAACTTTTATGTCGAGGAAATTTTAAGCAAACACGTTTCCGCGTTAGGTTATATAGTCAAAAACACATATCTGAAAACCAGACTTTTATACTACATTTGACAAAAATCACGCTAAAAAATTAATGGTTTAAAAAACACTAGAAAAACACGCTTTACAAGATTTTTCTAACAAATCCAAACACAGCTATGATACGATGTTCCATCAGTTCATATCTTCCGGCTCCATCATCAGATCAGTTTGACAGTACCATATTATTGTATTGTCATCAGAACTACATACAGCTGCCAATTTTCATGACGCTAAGATCCTTGGAAGATGGTTAAATTAGTTACCTTAGATTCCGTTACATGGTTAGTTACATACAGGCGACCTAATAAAAGCGTGTTAAAATAGCTTGAATTTTCGATGCATCCCCTTAACTCTAGCAAATACAGGCACACGGCAGCTACATTTTTAAATTTCGCGGTTGATTCCATTCTCATCATTCAGCAACTTAATTACGACATTGCTAATTTTTTTGTATGGTTTGAGAAATATTGACATTCATGTTTTTTTTAATTTAAGTTTCTGCAATGTATTTTATTGTAAAAAAATTTAGCGTGTACGCCTGTAAAGTTACGGTTCAGAATGACTATTTTTATGTGCTACTTTATCTGCAAATGTAATATTATGTAGCTGAATTCCATACGCCATATATTCATTCATTCATTTGCCAGACTACAGGATAATCAATCCAAATGGGTCAGTAGAGAGAACTCAGAAACTATGAGAGATAGCGAAATCTGTTCTCAGGAACCATGGCGTCGATTTTAAATTTAATAATAATGGCATTAAATTTTTTTCAACTCTAGTGAGAATTAATCTTTGCATCCAGGAAAATGGCAACATTTCGAACATTTACTTAAATAAAATAATTATATTATTTTTGAGTTTTTCCTTCAATTGTTTAAACAAATTCCATTAACAATAAGTTCGTTGTAACTTATGATACGCATTATAAACAAAAAAAAATAACGAAAAAACTTGCAGAATTTATAAAATTGTTGTTATGTATGAGTTAAAAAAAATGCCATTATTATTTAATCTAAAATCGACGCCATGGTTCCTAAGAACAGATTTCGCTAACTCTCATAGTTTCTGACTTCTCCATACTGACCCATTTGGATTGATCACCCTGTATAATTCATAATATTCTATATATAGTCAGGCCGATTTATAACACTTGCATCATGAGTTAAAATTGTATAAAGGTTGTATGAAACGCGGCCTAAAGCACGAACATCTCGAAGATCATGTCCAGGATGCTGAGCAGCTTCAGGAAGCGCGGCTTGCCCTCCTCCTCGCTCTTGCGCTTCTCTCTTCTCTTCTCCACTTCTGGAACAGTGTTGCCATACATTAAATAAATAATAAACAAATAAATGTTGCCGGACAATTTTACACAAATCGAAATAGTCCCAAGGTAAAAGCAAGGTTATTGGTACTAGACGACGATATATTTAATAGATATATTTACTTATATATACCTACATAGAAAATATCTAAGACTCAGCCACCAACATTTATGCTCATCACACAAATATTTGCCCTTACAGTTTTTGCTTAGGATTAGGGCTCTGCTAACACTGGATTTCCATAGATACGGCCGTTTGTAGCGTATATTTTGCACGGAACCCTCGGTGCGCGAGTCCGACTCGCGCTTGGCCGGTTTATCACCAATATTTTTATTATTGAGAGGTTGTTCTATAAAAAGTTGTAAAATAGTCTGTTAAGTTTAAATAAAATCTCATCTCATTTGAGTTCCCGACGTTTGGGAAGCTCTTCAGCTTTCCATGGTGTCGGGGTGACTGAGAAAAGATATATTCTCCTCTGTCAAAGACACAATTTGTGCAACTACCCACTTTGAGAAAACAAATAAAGGTGTACATACACATGCCAGATGGGCCTAATCAGTATGGCCAGTTATAGTGAAAAATCTTTTTGTAGAGCGAATCCACTTAGCTTTGTACCCGATGAGCAATACTCATTATCTGCATTGTTAACTGTGGCCACAACTGCCACTTCGAAATGTAAGGTGTTATAAGTGGAAATGACTTTTACATTAAATTAGTCTTTAAGTCAAACGTAATTGAGGTTTAATCTTAAACAAAAAGAACACAGATGTTGGTCACTTCGTAAGTGAAAGAGCAGTGAAGTTCGTATCGATGCTTAGGATGATGTTGAAGTGACCAACATCTGTGTTCTTTTTGTTTAAGATTAAACCTTATTACGTTTGACTTAAAAACTCATTTAGTGTAAAAGTCATTTGGACTTATAACGCCTTACATTTCGAAGTGGCAGTTGTTGCCCCAGTTAACAATGCAGATAATGAGTATTGTTCATCAGGTACAAAGCTAAGTGGATTCGCTCTACAAAAAAGAATTTCGAGTATACACATGTGCCAGAAGGGCTTAATTATTATAAGTTAATAATTTACCAAGCAGCATTTCACAAGCTTACTTTTCTCAAAGCGGGTAGTTTGCACAAATTGTAACTTTGAAAGAGGAAAATATATCTTTTCTGAGTCAACCCGTGACCATGGAAAGCTGAAAAGCTTCAGAAACGTCGGGAACTCAAATGAGATAATATACGCGATATAATCCGTTAAATTGTTTTATGTAAATGAGTAATAATCGCGGATACAGAAAAACATATTAGCCTATAGAGAATATGCATAATCTTTTCTTTTTGCTTTATTAAAAACTCATTCATTTAACAAACAGGGGAGAAAAATATTTTTTCGAATAACTATAAAAATAACCAAGATATAAGCTATCAAACATCTCGTTCTATCTCTTTCTGGCAAAACAGAATTTAATATGGAGTTTATATGACCGTCGCAGACTGTGACGTAACAGTCTATGTCGGACCTCTCTGTCAAATCGCTGTCTAATTCGTAGTTTAAAATGCCTATATCATGAGTATTTCTTATCCGATTTTAATTTAAATTTCACTTTTTGGAATAGTTTTTACGGTATTTTGATATTTGATATTTCGTTATAATAGAAATAGTATTGCACGCTCAATCCAAGAACTGCCAAAAGGGCTTAACGACCGCATCATTACTCTGAGGCTACCACTAACATCAGGGAAGCATATTCATTTCATAAGTATATATGCGCCCACTCTCCCTTCGCCAGATGTCGATAAAGCCCAATTTTACCAAGAATTGCGCTGCGTCCTGGATACCATACCTTCAAAGGACAAGTTGGTTTTACTGGGTGAATTTAACGCTCGCGCTGGCACGGAATTCAGTGCTTGGGAAGGAGCTCTTGGACGTCATGGTGTTGGAAAATGCAACACTAATGGCCTAGATCTACTCACCTTGTGTGCAGAGTTTAACCTTTGCCTTACCAACACTTACTTCCGATTGCCAGAAAAATACAAAACCTCGTGGATGCATCCCAGATCTAAGCACTGGCACCTCTTAGACTATGTGATTCTACGCAAACAAGATCTGAGTGACGTCTTGATCACAAGAGCTCTGAGAGGCGCGCAGGGCTGGACTGACCACAGACTTATTAGGTCTAAGCTACGCATCAGACTCAAGGCACCACGAAGAGCAAACCATAAAACCAACAAGTTAGCGTATGAAGGGCTAATCCATTTAATGGAGCTTCGAAAGACCCTTGATGATGATTTCGGCACTCATTGTGCTAACCAAGACAATGTCACTGTTAATGAGGCTTGGGGTGAATTCTCTACAAAACTCAGTGAGAGTGCAGAACGAGTTATAGGGAAACCGCCAAAGAAAAATCAAGACTGGTTCGACTACTCTGAGGTGGAAATCCAAAAACTCGCTGATAAACACTGGCGCGCTCTGCGACATCCCAGTGCCGATCACAAAACTATTCATTTGAAGTTCAGAGCGAAGGTTCGTGAGCTAAAGGACCGCTGGTGGCGCGACAAAGCGGAAGAACTGCAGCTTTTTGCGGACTCCAATCAAACTGGCAAATTTTTTGAGGGTATTCAGGCAGTCTTTGGTCCTCGGGCTAGAAAAATCGCTCCTATCTATTCACGTTGTAAGGATCGAAGACTTACTGACCAAGGTGAAGTACTGGCTCGCTGGGCCGAGCACTTTAACGAGGTGCTGAATCCTCCAGCGCAAATAGTAGACCTGGAATATGTGAATGGCCTCCAAAACTTGCAGTTGTTGAGAAACTTGCAGATCCACCATCATTCCCTGAATTCATATCAGCGGTAAGAAAATTGAAAAATGCCAAAACACCCGCCGCAGATGGTATACCGTCAGAAACCTATAAGTACAGTGGTCCTAACATACTTAATAGTCTGTTTAGCCTGATCCTTAAGATCTGGGAATCAGAAACTGTACTCCAGGAGTGGAAGGATGCCTCTATCTGTAAACTATATAAGGGCAAAGGAGATGTAGCGGACTGCAGCTCGTTCAGGGGAATATCTCTTCTTTCTACTGCTGGCAAGATACTGGCACATATCATTAACACTCGTTTGAGCGCCCTGGCAGAGGAGGTTCTCTCGGAGAGCCAATGTGGTTTCAGGCCGAGCAGAGGGACGGTGGATGCAATATTTGTAGTTAAGCAAATACAAGAAAAGTGCATCGAACAAAATCTCCCTCTGTTTATGTGCTTTGTTGACTTCGAAAAGGCGTTTGACCGTGTCCCACGATCGGCTCTCTGGTTGATTTTGAAAAAAAGTGGCTGTCCTGAAAAGCTAATAAACCTTATAAGGATGTTTCACACCAACATGCAAGCCAAGGTACAGCATAATAGCCAATTTTCGAATACCTTCCCTGTGACTAGCGGTGTAAAGCAAGGTTGCGTTATGGCTTTAACTTTGTTCGCTCTGTACTTTTCCGCTGTAACGAAGGACGCACTTACTCGTAGCAATGAACCGATTACTTTGAACGTGGGATCAGACAAAGGAGTGTTCGACCTATCACGGTTCAGGGCCAAAAGAAAAGTCAGACAAGCCTCGCTGGTTGAAGTCTTATATGCCGATGATGTGTGCCTGATGGCTAACAGCTTTGATGCACTTCAGAGCTCCATGGCTTCTTTAAATGACTCGTGCTATAGATTTGGTCTGGTAATAAGCGTAACTAAAACTCAAGTTCTCAAACAACCACCTAGAGGCTCTAGTGCTGATGAAACTCAAATCATTTTGGGTGATTCAGTGCTGCAGGAAGTTACCAGCTTTAAATACCTGGGTAGCCAAATCCGGAATGATAATAGCCTTGCTTCAGAGATACCTACACGTATAGCCATAGCTGCAGCCTCCTTTGGCAAGTTTCTGTGTACAAGGCTATGGTTCTTCCAATACTTACGTACGCTGCAGAGTCTTGGTGTCTGTACAAGGGAGACATCAAAAAGCTTGACACCTTTCATATGCGATGTTTGCGTCGCATACTACGCATTCGGTGGCAGGATCGTGTGACCAATACGGAAGTACTACGACGAACGAGCATGTCCGGCATGGAGGCTTTACTTATGCGACACCAACTGAGATGGTCTGGCCACGTTAGCCGCATGGAAGACTGTAGACTCCCAAAAACCGTTTTCTATTCGGAGCTTGCTAGCGGAAAACGTAGTCATGGGGGGCAGTTTCTGCGCTTCAAGGATGTCTTAAAACGTCATTTAAAATCTTGTGACATCCCACCAGAGCATTTGGAGGAGCTTGCGTCGAGGAGACCGGAGTGGCGCAATAGAGTAAATAAAGGTGTTGCTTCATTTGAAGAAGCCCGACTTGAACACCTGGACCAAAACCGCCATTTACGGAAAAGTCGACCCATAGCGGCCTAAAATTACACATTCAATACCCAGGGACAGCTCTACTGCGCACAGTGTGACCGGATTTTCAGGACCAAGTTTGGCTTTGCAAGCCACATCCGTGCACATGAACGGAGGTTGTAAGAGTCGCCGTCGTCGGATACGACGAGGAGGACTATATATATATTTCGTTAAAAAAAGCGATGAAAAAATTTCACGCATGTTCCCTATTGAGTTACCCAGCCTCTCCGTCGCGCGGGGTTCCCTGTCGCGCGGGGCGGCGGCCTGCAGGAACACCTGGATGCTGTACGCGGACTGCTCGTGCGACCAGTGCCCGAACACCCCGATACCTGACAATGTACAATTTCTTTATTACCAGCAATTTCTTGACACGTCACGAATTCTAGCCATTTTTGAGAAATGCGGGCGTACTAAAATAATCCATACTTCCATAATATACTATATATATATACTACATACCATATATCATATTATAAATGCGAAAGTGTATCTGTCTGTATGTCTGTCTTTCTGTCTGTCTGTCTGTTACCTCTTCACGCTTAAACCGCTGAACCGATTTGGATGAAATTTGGTAAGGAGATAGTTTGAGTCCCGGGGAAGGACATAGGCTACTTTTTATCCCGGAAAAATACCATCATCCGCGATAACCGAATTTAAGGCGGACGAAGTCGCGGGCAGAAGCTAGTATAAAATAACTATTACAGGACACTTTTACACAAATCGAACTAGTCCCATGGTAAGCTCAATAAGGCTTATGTTAAGACTGTTAAGAGTATTAGACGACGATATATTTAACAGATATATTTACTTATATACATAGAAAACATCCAAGACTCCGCGCAACCGAACGTTCTTAGAGTGGTGCTGTCGCATATAGCTTATGATAGTAAATAATTTATCTCATATAGCTTATAATTGTACATAACTTTCGCATACAGCATTATAATTTTTATATACCGTAATTTTATACACTTAGTTTTATGTTAATTAAGTATAAAATTTGTATCGTGTTTAGGATAAGTTAGTACTGTAAGATTATTGTTTGTTATTGTTTTGTCTCATTCTAAACTGTTTTTACTCAATAAATTATACACTTGACCATACCCCCACTAAGTGTGCGATGGAACGACGGAATATAATGGCGGCCAAGTCCCATTCAATCAATTCCATCTCAGACTACTCACACTCTACACAGTTTTTTAAATAAGAGTTATTATTTACATCATCCCTCTGGTATCCTGGTATCCTGGTAACCTGGTTCCTGGTAATTCCCGGTAACGAAGCTCTCCTGCCCGCTATAGCCCGCATCTAACAGTGGTCCTTCGGCGTCGGATCAAGAAAGAAGATCAACGACAAATCAAGTGGTCCTTCGGCGTCGGATCAAGAAAGAAGATCAACGACAAATCAAGTGGACTTCGGGCAGAAGAAAGAAAAAAGAAACAAGTACGTGCTGAGCTTGAAGGTCACTCGGCTCAGGTTAGGGACCAAAGTGCCAGGGTTTAACCGCCTCACGCACTCGCCCGCTTTCGCGGAAGGACGGATTACGTTGAGCTCGCTCCGTTTGAAGTCAAGGCCGAACACGTTGAGCTCGCTCCGTGGGGTGTCTGGCAACTTTCGTTGCATATGTCGCATGGTCGACATCATCACACTGCTTTCAAACGCCCTGGCCATAGCACTTAGGCTTTGGCGGGAGATTCAGTGCACCGAGGGATCCACGCCATCGAGTTAAGTCTGTAGGGATCAGGCCCGTAGACGTCGCACTCAGTGGCGTCTACGAATAGGTGTTAGGTAGGTAAGGTTAGGGAACCCCACGTGCGCCAGCAAGAAGATGTCGGAACAAGGAAGATCGCTGCGGTCACGCAAGCCGCGCGATACCACATCTGCCGCACCGGGAGGGTATCAACACCGACCCACACCAATGCCGTCCAATGAAGGAAGCGACGGCACCAGTAGCAACCGTGATCAGAGTAGGGAACCGCGTCCGCTCAGTAGGGAACCGCGCCCGCAGGATAGGGAACCGCGCGCGCACAGTAGGGACCCGCGAGTGAATAGGGAAACGCGAGTGAATAGTGCCGAAAACCCCATAAATCTCGATAACACGTTAATTGCAAACAAAAGTACGTCGGGTACAGTGTTAGAAAACGCGCGCGAACGTAGCAGAGATCGCGCATCTCTCCGCGAGATAGAACCGCGTCACAATAGGGAACGCGACGCCAAACTTTCGAAATTAATGGCCGAACTGGAAGTTTGTAAAGCCAAGCTCGAACTCGCTCGTAAGGAGGCCGATACCGCTGAGTGTAAGCTGCAGATCGCCCAGTGTAGGGTGCGATCTAACAGCGGTGGTACGACCTCCGACGTTGATGAAAACGACCGAGTCCGTAGCTGGGTAAGACAACAGTCGATACGAAAGTCTGGCGCCGAAGAGGTTAAAAGTCCCCTGCGACCGGAACAACTGCGGAATCGTTCTATGCCAGTGCACGCGTTAGAGAACCCCCATACGTACGCTCCAATAATTCAACGGCCCGCGCCGGAATTGCCCCATTTCGACGGAAATATTACCGAATGGATAGCTTTCCGCGCCGAATTCGAAGACACCGCGCCCATGTTCAGCTCGGTGAACAACGTCAGTCGCATTCGGCGTGCGTTAAAAGGCGAGGCGCGCACCGCGGTCAAATCGATCATGTATACGGTTCAGGACCCCTACGAAATAATGGAGGCTCTTGAGAGACATTTCGGGGATCCAGAGGAAATTGTTTTGACCGAAATTCATAACGTAAAACGGATGCCTCGATTGGCAGAGGATAATTCAAATATAGTCAGTTTTGCCGCACACGTCGCGAACGCGGTGGCCACAATCAAATCGTTACGACAGGATAAATATTTACACGCGCCCGAGCTCGTAAATAAAATCATAGATAAATTAAATATCCTCGTACGTTACGAGTGGTCAAAATATAAACAAGCAAATATGGATTTGCCGGATTTAATTGCGATGTCGAGTTTTCTGAATGAAATAAGTTACGCCGCGAAACGGACGACACGCTCAAAATCTTTTAAACCACGAAATATGGTGAACGCGGTTTACAACGACCCAGGTCCCGCGCGCCAGGCTGGCACTAGGCCACGCCCCCCACCATACAGAAACGAGCGTGACAGCGATTCAGATAGCGATTTCGATGATCGACCAAATAGATACGATAATCGGCCACGCACGGTAGCGCAAATAAAGTATCGAGAAAATAAAAAGCCAAATAATTTTAAGCCTCGACAACCGCCGCCGCCGCCGCCGCCGCAGTATAGGGAATCGAGTCGATCAAAATGCGCAATTTGTGATAGCTCTAACGAACATAAAGTCGGCTCGTGTACCAAATTTCTGTCGGCATCGATCGAGGAACGTTGGGAAATGGCGAAAAACGCGAAAATATGTTTCCGCTGTCTGAACTCTGCGCATAGACGGACAACTAAATGTAAATATGTACCGTGCGGGGTAAACCAATGCGAGGCCGGGCATCATAAATTGCTACATGGATTAAATTCCGTAACCGTCGCCGCGGCAACACGTAGTAACTCGGGCCACGTTAACGCTATAAATTGCGCCAATACTTTTCTCAAGGTTATCCCGATAGAAGTGTCAGGACCTTCAGGCACCATACAGACTCACGCGCTTCTAGACGATGGGAGCACGATGACTCTCATCGAGCGTGAAACAGCCGATAGGGTCGCGCCGCGCACGGCAGGAGAAACGCTCGCTATAGAGGGTATAGGCGGTCACGTGATCAATGATACGGAATCATGTAGATTGAAATTAAATGTTCGCGGTCTATGTAGTCGGAACATGGAAACTATCAACGCGTATACAATAAACAAACTAAGCATCGCGCCGCAGGAAGTGCCGCGCGAAATTGTAGGTCAATGCGGTCATTTAACGGATATTTTAGACGAATTGTGCTATGAACGCGCGACACCAACTATCCTTATCGGACAGGATAATTGGCACCTAATAGTTTCGTTGCAAACGTTGAGCGGTAATAAAAATCATCCAGCAGCAAGCCTCACGAAGCTCGGCTGGGTTTTACATGGTCAATATTTAACTCATAGACCAGTCCTAGCTCTGGTAAACCACGTAAGACCCAAAACCGACGAAGATGAGGCCCTGACTTTGATGAAAAAGCATTTCGACATAGAATCGTTAGGCGTACAAAGCAAATTACCGCGAGACGACCCAGATAAACGTGCATTGAACCTATTAGACGCCACGTGCGAAAAAATACCCGGGGAAAATAGGTACCGCGCGGGGCTATTGTGGCGAACGGATAACGAAGAGCTACCGGATAACCGTGCTCACGCGCTGCGACGGTTATACAGTTTGGAACGGAAGCTAGACCGAGATCCAAATTTAAAAATCGAATATGCGAAACAAATAAACAATTTGTTGGAAAAAGGTTATGCGGAAAAAATAGTTAGCTCCGCGCCCGCCCATGGTCCCCGAACTTGGTACCTACCCCATTTTCCCACAATTCACCCCCAAAAAGCCAAATGGCGCCTAGTATTCGATGCGGCCGCAACCGCGTATAATAAATCCTTGAATAGCGCCCTCCTTACGGGCCCGGATCTACTAGAATCGTTATTCGGCGTTTTGGTGCGTTTTCGCGAGGGCAAAACAGCGGTAATTGCAGACGTAAAGGAAATGTTTTTGCAGGTCGAAATAATTGATGAAGACCGCGATAGTTTGCATTTTGTTTGGAGGGGGGAGGACCGCGAGTCTCCACCCCAAGAATATCGAATGAAAAGACTGATATTCGGGTCAGCTTCGTCACCGACTACGGCGTTGTACGTCAAAAACAAAAACGCAAATGATCACGCAAAAGAATTTCCTATAGCCGCGGAAAAAACTATTAAAAATGCCTACATGGACGACATTTTAATCGCGATGGAAGAAAGCGACGGAGAAGTAAGACGCATAGTAAACGAAATTTATGCACTAAATCTGCGCGCGTCATTCGAACTCCGAGGTTTCGCGTCGAACAACCCTGTCGTAATAAGTGACGTCACTCAGACCGAAAACGAGACGTCACCTATAGGGAAAAGCGAGAGCGAACGAACGCTAGGGCTCAATTGGAATCATAAAAAAGACACTATAGGTTTCAACGTAAACTTGCGCAACACTCCTGAGGAGGTGCTAAGCGGAAATAAATTACCTACCAAGCGACAGGTCACTAGCAGCGCGATGTCTATTTTCGATCCAATCGGATACGCGAGTCCGATATCGGTGTTAGGTAAAGCCTTAATGCAGGAAGTATGGCGTACCGGTATAGGCTGGGATACGGCTATCCCGGAGACACTCGCGCCCGTATGGAGGTCATTTATAGAAAACATACAACAATTGAAACATTTAGAAATCCCGCGCTACGTACCGGCATGTAACAGAGAGGCTAGCATGCACATTTTTTGTGACGCAAGCGACAAAATATACGCTTGCGCAATTTATCTAGTGAGCGCTCACGCGGAGGGGCACACGACGTCTAACCTAGTAGCCGCCAAGGCGCGCGTCGCGCCCCTGAAAATCATTAGCGTCCCGAGGCTCGAGTTACAAGCGTGCGTATTAGGAGCTAGATTGGCCCAATCAGTTATTAAAGAATCCGATTACGTAATAACTAACAAATATTATTGGAGTGATTCGCGTACCGTACTGGCATGGATACGTTCAGATCCGCGCACCTTTAAAAGTTTCGTGGCCCATAGGTTAGCTGAAATAGAAGATTCTACCACTCCATCCGATTGGAACTGGGTACCGAGTGCTTTGAACGTCGCGGACGACGCCACGAAAGGAGTGCCAAACAAGTTCGGCCCCAACCACCGTTGGTTTTTAGGGCCCGAGTTCATTAGACAAAATAGGGAAAAATGGCCCATAGAAAAGTCCACCGAACCCGTCGGCCCCTCAGGCGAGGAACGGGTTAACCGCGTCAGCTCCGTTCAAACCGTAAATAATAAATTCGATTACTTACCCGAAGTAAATAGGTTTTCGAAATACGAACGTTTAATTCGCGCCTCTGCTCGGGTCATGGTTGCTGCCGAGGTATTCAAAGCCAAATCGCTATGTAGAAATCATGATAAAGAAATGAACAACGAGCATATTAAGCTGGCGACTATCCTGCTTATAAGAAGAAGTCAAAATATGTCATACTACGAGGAGATTAAGCACCTAGAGGCTGGGCGGCCACTACCGAAGAAATCACCGTTACACAAGATTGCAGTGAAACTAGCCAAGGGCGGAGTCGTCGTGCTGGACGCGAGAACTGGCCGAAATGAAGAATACATACCAGTATTACATGCCAAAGAAGACTTCACCAGATTGTTGGTCCACCACTTTCACGAAAAATACAATCACGGCAATCACGCTACGGTAATCAACGAGCTAAAACAACGCTATTTTATCGTCGGGTTGCGCGGCACTATTCGCTACATAACAAACAAGTGCCAATGGTGTCGGACCTATAAGGGGGCCACTCTCAAGGCCCCTGTAGGCGACTTACCAAAAGAGAGGCTCTTAGCGAATCAAGCCCCATTTACCGCAACAGCTGTCGATCTCTTCGGGCCGATGAACGTCACTATAGGCCGCAGACACGAGAAACGATGGGGTGTTTTATACACTTGCCTCACCACCCGAGCTGTCCATCTAGAGCTTGCTGCCTCTCTATCGGCATCCTCTATGATCCTATCACTTCGCAGAATGATGGCTCGGCGTGGCACCCCCACCACTATTTACTCAGACAATGCTACGAACTTTTATGGATCCGAACGTGAACTGTCAGAAGCCATGAACTCACTACCTGACACCATGAAACAGTTCACCTCCGACCGTCAAATAGTGTGGAAGAAGATCCCGCCAGGCAACCCTTCCGCCGGCGGCGCGTGGGAGCGACTCGTGGGCAGCGTCAAGACCGCGCTCAAGGTCACCCTAAAAAACAGGGCACCCCATGAAGAGGTCTTACACACCCTACTGCTGGAAGCCGAACATATCGTCAATTCTCGCCCGTTGACACCCGTGAATCCTGACTTAGAAGCAGAAGCATTGACGCCAAATCACTTTCTGATCGGCAGGTCCAGTGCCCTCTCGCCCCTTGGCTCCTTCTCGGACAAGTCCCTCGACCTGAAATCCTGGAAAACAGCACAAGCGCTGGCAGATCATTTTTGGACTAGATGGCTAAAAGAATATCGCCCAAACTTATTGCCTAGATCCAGTGCGCATTCCAAGGCAAAGAACCTACAGATAGGAGATGTGGTCATAGTTGCTGACAATACTATGCCGCGTGGTACTTGGCCTAGAGGCATTATTGCACAACTCTATCCCGGTCCTGATGGCCATATTAGAGTAGCCGATGTACAGACACGCGCCGGAACCGTTCGCCGCCCAGCCTCCCGCCTTATCCTCATATGCTCCACAGAAGGAGATGGTGCTGTCGCACGTGGAGGGGAATGTCGCATATAGCTTATGATAGTAAATAATTTATCTCATATAGCTTATAATTGTACATAACTTTCGCATACAGCATTATAATTTTTATATACCGTAATTTTATACACTTAGTTTTATGTTAATTAAGTATAAAATTTGTATCGTGTTTAGGATAAGTTAGTACTGTAAGATTATTGTTTGTTATTGTTTTGTCTCATTCTAAACTGTTTTTACTCAATAAATTATACACTTGACCATACCCCCACTAAGTGTGCGATGGAACGACGGAATATAATGGCGGCCAAGTCCCATTCAATCAATTCCATCTCAGACTACTCACACTCTACACAGTTTTTTAAATAAGAGTTATTATTTACATCATCCCTCTGGTATCCTGGTATCCTGGTAACCTGGTTCCTGGTAATTCCCGGTAACGAAGCTCTCCTGCCCGCTATAGCCCGCATCTAACAGGTGCTATAAGGTACTAAACCATTCAAAAACTAATGTTACATAGATCGTGAGTAACGAATCGTTACCGAAGATTTAAGGGCCTGCATTGTCATTCGTAAACGACGCCCAAAACGCCGAGTGGGCCAATGAGCGGAATTTGTAAGATAAGGGACGCATTTATTGCTCGCGCGCATCAAAGAAAGAGAAAGCTAATACACTACATACTTGGGGTTTTTTGGCGTAAGCGCCAGATGTAAAAGTACAATGAAATCGAAGATATTATTATGTTTTGTTAACATTTAAGCTAATCACGTAAGAGATAAAGGGAAGAATGACACTTTTATATAATTTGGCCGCTTATTATAATCTGTCGTCTGACAAACTAGACAACAAACGGGAGATGAAGACGCGTTTTCGGATAACTTTTCTATCGGGGAAATTTTCAACAAACATGTTTCGGTGTTAATCACTGAATATGTTATATAGGCAAAAAACACATATCTAAAAACCAGCATGTTTCATATACTACAATTAACAAAAATCTCACAAAAAAATTGCTTACATTTTCGATGCATCCCCTTAATTCATTGGGAATCACAAGCGGTCTGATGGTCTAATGGATCAGGACGCTGTTCCGGTATAACAGAGACGCTGGTTCGATTCCGGCTTAGACTGCAGTGGATCGCAATAAATTTTTCTTTCCACTTAGATCTATCAATATTGTAAATAAAAAAATATTGTGTGATGTTTTAACATTAAAAATATAAACAAAAACTTCTGGGAAACTAAATGTTCCCATATTAATATGGGTCTCTGACCTGAAATAAAGAATTCAATTAACGCCCGACAAAAAAGAGGGGTGTTATAAGTTTAACGTGTCTGTGACTCTGTGACTGTGTATCTGTCTGTGGCATCGTAGCGCCCATGCAGATGGACCGATTTGAGTGCGGTTGTTTTTGTGTCATAGATAATATTATCCCGAGTGTTCTTAGCTTTGTTTGATGAAAATCAGAGCACTCGTCTCCAAGATATTCAGCTTTTAGTGGAACAAGTTAGGGGTTTTTAATTTTTTTTATTTTTCTATAGTTATTACTTACCAACTGGGCGGGGAAACTCGGCAGGGATGCTGACGAGATCCGGCCCACATGTCACCGAGCTGAAGTTGTTCCTGTCCACCTCATAGCTTGGCCTGGACAGAGAAAATAGGATCATTTTGCTAGCAAATTTTACAATATTGGTTAAATATAAAAAAAGATTTTGTCAAAAATAGCTTTTTGTAATAAGCTTTTATTGCTGACTGTATTTTTAAATATCTATAATGATACAAAGACTATCAGACAGTTTCCAACCAGTTTGATAGTCTAATGGTTCAGGATGCTGTTCCGGTATAACAGAGACGCTGGTTCGATTCCGGCTTTGACTGCAGTGGATCGAAATTATTTTTTCTTTCTACTTACATCTTTGCATCAAGTAATTTAAAAGTTTGTGTGCTGTTTTCACGTTAAAAAAATTATAAACAAAAGACTGTCCATTTCTTTAAACATCTGTTAACTACTCAACAAGACGATTCTAAAGAGGCCAAACAGAGTACCTATGAGCACCTTCCGACTCCATCATCAGATCATCGCGATGGTGTCATAATATTGTAATGTTACTTAACTTACATACATGCAAAACTTTAGCTCAATCGGAAATCGGGAAGGGTCAAATCTAACTTTCAAGAATTGACCCGTAAAAACATACATACGAACATTGCGAATTAAATAAAAGCTTGTAAAAATAAGTACAGCAAAACCAATTTTAAGGCATTCACTGCCAGAGGGTGTGGCCTAGGAACAAACTTGTATGGAGGTGACCGCATATAGTTGCAGGGAACACTTTGAAAAACTGCAGATATTAACATCAGTGTCAACATATATACTAGAAGTAATATTATATGTAAAGAAAAACCTAACCGAATTTAAACATGTAGGTGACGATAGGACACGACCAACAAGATATACTGAAGACTTAAGACCCACTAGGTGTAGGCTTAATATGGCCAAGAAATGTCCGAAAATCATGGGCCAGAAATTATACAACCATTTGCCTAAAGCCATTAAAGCTCAAACTGACATGAACTCTTTCAGTCGCCAGTTAGAAAAACTGCTCCTTAGCAGAACCATATTTAGCATAAAGGAATACCTGAACAATGAATATAAGTAACATTTTAATTTATTTATTTATTTATTTGGTTTAATGGTCCAGACAAGCGTTTAATGACAAAGTGTGCAGTAACAGCCCAAAAAGACCGGGGCCTGTGCCAGGGCTAGTTACGTATTGTATGACAGATTTCTCAGAGAGCGATCGGTGTTTTAGAGAGACAAATGTGTGGCCAAATTAGATATATTTTAACTTACTTTAACTAAGCTTAGCTAATCAATATGGCATAACTTTCATTAGCTTCCATAGAGGTTATGCTATATTGTAAATATAAATATATATAAATGTATAATAAATATATACTGTATACGTATATGAGTAAATATATGCGCGCATTAACATAAAAGTTATTTATCTATTTTGTAGTATGAATGGAGTTTAATCAATATTTAGGGAATAAGATTTGAGTAAAAAGTATTAAACTCTGTAAACGAAAATTCTGCAAGAATTTGTTTACTGTTTTTGTTTAAACTATTTATGATCGCCTTATTTGTTACAGACTCATTTGGACTATCTATTCGTAGTAATTCCAATGGTTAATTTATATTGTAGGTATAAGAAATAATTAGTAGTGTAGTAATGTTGGTGAAGAGATTGATTATGTATTATTATTATATTTTATTACATGTATTAAAAATATGAACCCTCAGTGTTTACTAAATGATTATCTTATAACTCTTAAAATATGTACAATCATGACGATCTCAATATGTGAACATATTTTGTTTATTTCAAAACTACTATGTAAAAACTATTGAGAAATAAAGAAATCTAATCTAAATCTAATCTATATGCATTGGTGGCAGTGAATGTGTTAAAATGAAGTTGACCACTGAGTTTATCCTAAATTTGGATACATGTTAAGTCAGTTAGTAGAGTGGTGGAGTTTAAGGCAGCCATTACATGGTCAATCTTGATTGCGATCCAATCAAGGTTTTGGATTGCAGTGAATCATTAGTTCTTGATGCAGCTGGTTGCAACATTAGCCGCCAAACTTGGCAGATCAAGATCTGGATTGACCATGTAATGGCCGCCTAAGATTGGTTTTACTTTACAACTTTAGAATACAATAGATGTTACTCTTGTAAAAGTCTAGAATGAATTATTGAATACAATATTTTATGTTATTCAAATACTTTGCAACACTAGTTTAATTACATGATAACTCTAGAAACATTTGATTGGGTACAGATTTCAAATAAAAAAACATGTTTATATTCTTTTACAATGTATTCTTGTTCGGATGGGATCTTGCAAGTTGAATTTGACCTACTTCCCAATTTAGCTTAACTTATCCATACCTATGTAATATAAGTTCTATGGCAATGTAATAGTATGATACCATTGAGCTGATAAGATGATGGAGCAGGAAGGTGTTCATAGGAACTCTATAATAAAATAATGCAATCCTACAGAGTTTAGGCTCTTTAGAATCGTCTCAGTGAGTAGTTGATGGATGTTCAAGGAAAAGTATGTTAACTTAAGAAACTTTTTCTCAGTATTATGGTAGGTATAATAGAGGCTAAGTGTAATAATAGGAAATAGTAAAATAATACCTTAAATAACGTTTGTTCCATATTCTTCATATTTATATGAGAGTCAAGGTCACAAACCTGATCGTATCAGCAACATAGAGGTCCGCATCACCCGATAAAGATGTTAATTCGACTAAAAGCGGTCCTATATGTCCCAATTGCCAGTAGGAAAAGTTCCCCGCTCCCACCGACCCGACCACAGTATCTAAAAGCACCTTATCCGACTCTATTTGCACATATCCCGATAAAAGCGAGGATATCGTCGATATACATATAATTCCTAATAACACTAATATAAATTCGCGACGCATTTCTAAAGGAAATTAAAAAAAATAGTAAAATTACGCTGTGCGGTACTATTTTGAGAGTACATTCTTGTTGACGCAAGTTGCCTCTACGACATAAGACCTTATTAATTATGTATTCGAAATTAACTCTTGATATAATAAATTAAGATCTGTTTCAGATTGACTAAAGAAACTATAAACAATATCTGGAGGGACTATTAGCATCAACACAATAATTACGTATTGTGACAGTAACGTTTCTTTCAGAAATAAGTGAAATATTTCGTTCGGAAATAGTTTCATTTTATAAACAAAAATCTCCAGAAAAACTCTCGTGTTTTTATAAACTTGCTCTGAATATTTCGTTGGGAAATAGTTTCATTTAGTAATCATATTTCTCCAGAAAATCTATCATGTTTTTATAAACTTGCTCTACAGTTTAAGTGGACCTCAGGGATCTGTACGCGATAAAATCTATACAGCCGTTTGGAAGTCATCAACTGTTTTTTTAAACATTTAAAGTAATCATCACACTGACGACCTCTATGAGTCATCAACATCAATGTCGGCCGAGCTTTTCGACTTTGACTAAACGAGACATCTAATTCTATGACTCTGGGAAACCCATTAGTGCGCTGAACCTTGAGATAGGTAAATTGTTTCGGTTAAACCCCCAAGATCCGATGTAATCCGACATAATCTTATTTAATTGCGAGTAATGATAATTTTCTGCAAGGATGTCAAATAGTATATTAGTACAAATGAAAAGGTTGACCACCTTAACATCAGTTTTTGCTTGCTCAGTATATATTATCAGTAACTGCTTTATCAACCGAGTAGGTATGACACATTCCGTCATAATGAATGTCATTTCACTACATGGCCCACATACTGAACTTTAAGAATTGACTTCTTTGCTTTTTGGAAAGCCGAATTAAAATTAATCTATTTATCTTTTACATTCTTCAGTCATTTTGGGAAGGAGAAAAGAGGAGCGCACATATTCAAACTTTGGTTTTGGGAGCAGAACATTAAAAATCATACTGAATTAATATTTTAAGCACGCTTTAATAACTTAATTGACTTATCAACGTAAAACTTGCCATCCTAATCAAATGACTAGACACCGAAATCAAACGAATCTAAAGCTAGTAAAATATATTTCAACAAAACAAACATCACTACGGTGAAAATATGTCGATTGGGATTTTACACAATCTTAACTGAAAATAAGGAATAACTGAATAGGTTGCGTTTAATAAGAGATGTAACCACCATAAGTATCAATGACACTTTGTAACCGATCTCTCATGGAACCCATAAGGCGGGAGCATAGGGCCGTTTCTCTCATCTCTTCCCACATCATTTGGCAGTGGTTTTCTATGGCTTCTATGGTCCTTTCGTTTCTATTCTCCCAACGCTGCACCATTAAACCCCATAGTTTCTCTATCGGATTTATATCTGCAGATTTTGCTGGCCAGTTTATTTTGGTTATATCACGGAGCCGATCGAACCATTCAGTCACAATACCAGCGGTGTGTGTGCGAGCATTGTCATGGACAAAACTAATCTCAGGGAAATCGTAAGCCGGATAATCGGTTCGGACACTTGGCAGCCTACTCTCTTCCAGAACCGACCTATAATGTGTTGAATTTGCCCTTGGAGGTAATAGAACGAGCTCGCCTACTCCAGCCGCTGACATCCATCCCCATATTTTAGCCGAAATTCGTCCGGAACTAAAATTGGGCACTACATGGTCTTCTGTATATCTCGTACCATTATATCTCCATAAAAGTAGCCCGTGTTGGCTCGATTTGAAGCATTTTTCGTCGGTGAATATTGTCGTACTCCAATCGTCGTTCAAATGCATGTGTGCAAATTCAAGGCGTGCTTTCTTATGAGCATCACTCATAGCAATTTTGTTGGCGTGTCGTCTATAATGTAACTCCATTGAGTGTAAGGCGTTTCTTATTACTCTTGGACAAACTTCATACATTTCCGCATAATAATTGGTTGACATGGTTGACACAAAACCGTTATCTTCATATTGTTGTCTCAAGTTGGATCTTTGTGCAGCCCTAAGGAAGGGGCGGCGACCAGAATTATGGCGATGATCAATCAGTTCACCTGCTTCAGCATACCTCCGAATCCAGAACCTCACAGTATACCTGGTTAAATTTAGGTTTCGTGATATTTCACTAATAGTTTAGCGATCTTCGTGTTGATCAATAATGGCTGCTCCTTCTTCAATATTTAAATTTCTCGGCATTGTAAAATATTGACATGAATACAAGAAATATAAATAATGACATTGACAGAAACTGTCATTCACATTTAATATTTTAATCATTATAATATAAGCGAAGAGGATGTAATCATTACATTTATCAAACTTGACACAGCGTAAGATCAATCTAATAAAAGGTTTTAGTTCAACCATTAATATTCCAGGACAGTTCGCCTAAGCAAAATTGAACTTTTTTGTCAAACAGTTAAACATAATTTGCCATGCTGCACTCTCGTATGCTACACAGTTGAAAAAGGTAACAAGTACTTGTAATACGTAAATGAATTTGTTTGAAAACTGGTCAACCTTTTCATTCCGCGACTGTACATCTATACCATTATTATCAAGTTGTAAAAATTAAAAGTCTGTCTGTACATAAGATTTTATTTTTCATTGATTGATACGTAATTACGTGCTACTTTAGGGTCGCTGAATATAAAAATATTTTATATGTAATTTTTGTATGTTTGTAGGTGTCGTTGTGGCTTCACTACGCCGATTTCAATTATTTTTGGTACACGGGTAGCTGATCATCCACAAATGGTTATAGTTTACTTTTTATCCGACTGCGCTCAAGAGGGTTTTAATTTGTTTCTCGTCCGCTGACAAAGTTGTTCATCAGTTGTATAGTGTAGTTATATTATACACCCTGGTCGGTACAATAAATAAAATATATAATAAATAAATATTACGGGACAATTTGTACACAAATCGAACTAGTCCCATGGTAAGCTCAATAAGGCTTGAGTTATGGGTACCAGACGACGATATATTTAATAGATATACTACTTATATACATAGAAAACATCCAAGACTCAGGAACAAATATTTATGCTCGTCACACAAATATTTGCCCTTACCGGGATTTGAACCCAGGACCTCAGCTTCGCAGGTAACGTTACTCCCACTGAGCCAAACCGGTCGTCATAAATAATGTCACAGATCTCAGGTATTTGCCGCACGAGCCGGAGGCGAGGGCGTTTAACCGGTGGTTTGAGGCATACTATATCACCGCCTGCAATATGTGCACAATTTAATGTCTTTCTGGCCTAGAATGGTTTTCTGCTGGTAGCGGTATTTGCTGTTTACAGCTCGAGATGACGTAAAAAATATTTTTCGTGAATCCGCCTGACTTCCAAGGAGTCTGTACCCAAAGGCACTGAGAAGATATTTTGTTGGGTACAGATCTCGTGGAAGCCAAATATTGTTTTTATACAGGAACCTCAAGCACGCTTTTTGCCTTAGCAATCTTAGCATACGCCGATTCGTAGGGATTTTCTAAGGACGGATTATTATCAATATCACCTGAATAACAATACATATATATATACGTAACGGTGTGAATGAACTAACAACAGGAAATGTTATCACAAACGCTGATAATTTCAAATCTTATCAAATTGTAAAGACTAATTGCGTCACCACGAAATGGCAGTCGAGAAAAACAAATGACGACACAAGCAAATGTTTAATTTCGCACAAAAGGAAACACTTGTTGACGAAGTTTTATTTCTCTTGTTGCCATCACGTTGCTGTAAACGCAGGAGGTAGGTATTCTGTGCAGAAGTCGAAATCAAAGAGAATTACAGGTTGATCAAGTTGCGGATTTTGATGGATCAACTTTTTCTTGGTTTCTGTCGTAACTCGGGAGACAATAGTGAAATAATGATCTTTTCCCCTCACTAGCTCGGTAAGCCGTCTTTTATCCTTTAAGACAACCGCGTAAAAATGCATTTTATCCACTAGTGGGGAAAGTAATTTGACCTTCGAGCGTGTTTTTGACAGAAAGCAAAACTTAAAATGCTCATAGTAATGGTTCGTTCGATATTAATTAATTTTCATTAAATCCTTTGAGAATTTATTAAAAATTAGTATGTAGCTTTCTTTAACGATTTTAAGTCATAAACCTTAAAACACCATTGAAAGGTTTTGTGATAACGGGTGCAAAGTTGTATTTTAAGGTGCGTCCACACTTGTATCATTTGCTCGTATCCGATCACCGTGCCGTGGCATGACTGCGTATCGCGCTGCTTGGACGCTTACTGTCGGCGCGCCGATCATGCCGTACTCGTCCGATATAACTGTGTGATTCGCGTAGCAAAATGGATTTCGAGCGATCCGATCGGCGCAACGTCCAAACGCGTGATCGTGACACGCGATCATGCCACGCGGCAAATGATACAAATATGGACGCAGCACCTTTACTCTTCGTGTGTTGAAACACTCGCTACGCTCATGATTCTATAGTTGAACCACGAGCGAAGCGAATGGTTCAACTATAGAATCCTTTCGCTCGCTCTTGTTTCAATTCCACACTCGCGGCTAAAATACACCTTTGCACCCTTGTATAACAAGTAAGTAACTATTATTCTGTAACTAGGCCGCAAGGGCACTTTTACAAGTCTGACTCTACGGAATTTCCTAAGAGGAGAAAGAGTGTTGTGAAGAAAGACCAAACAAACTCAACAGTAGGTATTGTTTTTCAAAATAACTTATCTATTGTAATATTAGTACTTAGCCTATCTTAATTATATGTTTATAAGTATAAACTCAATGCGTAGTTCTCCAAGAAAACATAAATAAACTTATAAACGTAAAAATATAATGGAAGAAAAAAGCAAAATATGATATAATTTGCTGTCATTTTACAGTTCCGTAAAACATAATAGACTGAAATTTTATTATTCCAATTTTATAAATAATAAAGAGTGTTTAAAAAAATGCATTTTTTCATATTAAAAATGCCAGTAATGTTTTTTATTTCTAAGGCCTACGAAGCTGGCGGTCCCGGGTTTGAATCCCGGCCAGGGCAAGTGTTTGTGTGATGAGAATGAATGTTTGTTTCTGGGTATTGGATGTTTTCTATGTATTTAAGTAGGTATTATAACGTATCTAAAGGGCGGTTTTTAGTCGTGAATCAAAACGTTACTTTCCGAGGCTACTCACAATGACGATCAACTTTTAGTATGAGACTGTATGAGACCAATTTTGAAATAGTAAAAAAAACTTCTCCTTACAAAACTAAGCTAACCGTCAAAAGTTGATCGTCATTGTGAGCCTCGGGAAGTAACATTTTGAGTCACGACAAAAAATCACTCTGTAGGTATATATTATGTACCTATATATCGTCGCCTGATACCAATATAGTATGGTACAAGCTTCGCTTAGTCTGGGACTAGGTCGATTTGTCTAAGATTGTCCCTGATTATTTATTTTATTTATTTAAGAATAACAATATTTGTATCTACTATCAGTAAATAGATATCTCACAAAACATTTATACGTAGTTACATCCACAAAATCAACAAAATTTATGGCTTTGCTGATAATGATAAAGTGTCCTAAGTTGTCAGAAACATTGCATGATTTTTTTTATCGTTTTGCTTAACTAAAAATCAAAATACCGTAAACTCAATTTCAAAATGTGTAATTATAATTAAAATCGGCCAAGAAATACGCATAATATAGGCATTTTAAAATAGTAATTAGACAGAGAGGTCCAATATGCACTGTTACGTCATCGTGCACTCTGGCCATATAAACTCCATATTAAATTCTGTTTTGCAAGAAATAGATAGAATGAAATGTTTGATGGCTTATATCTTGGTTTTTTTGTAGCTATTCGAAAAAATATTTTTGTCTACTGTTTGTTACATGAAAGAGCTTTTAATAAAGCAATAATAAAAATTCGTGCATATTCCCTATTAGTTATAAGATGTAACGAACTTAACAAAATGCTAAAAGAACCCTAACAGAAAACCTCCATTAAACTATCCATGGTCACGGGACCAAATGTACTGAGCCTAACGAAATCCTAAAGAAGCTTATTGGTCTCGAAACCAAATGTAACTTCTAATGTGCCCTATTAATCCTGTGTGCGGAATCAACTGTAATGCCTAATGAGACTCCTAATACCACACTCCACTACCTCGAATACACCTACATGAACACAGTCTAAATCTTATTACTACACCAACTATCTTGTACTGTTTTCTACCTTAATAATGTGCATCTGAATTTGAATTACGCTATTATAATAATATTGGCCATAAAAGTGATCGGAAAATCCGTTGTGATTCGTCTAGTTTAGTAGGACTCTATGTTGCATAGTAACCTGAAGTTCTTTTATGGAAGAACCATTATGATCGCTCAGTATATTTTTAATTAAAATAAACCTATCTTTTACTGATGTTAATAAATACTACTCTTATATCCTGACTTATCTTTATCCTACTTTCCTGTCCTAAAACATACTCTAGTTGCATACTTTGTTCGTTAAATTATAATATACCTGACAGTTACAATTATTTATATGATTTTGAGATCGAACTACTCTATCCTATTATTATTTATGCAATTTTTGTATAACTAGTCTTTTTATCCATTGATTAGAGAATTCAATCAGTAGAATAGTAAAGAGCTCCCTCAATCAATGAGAAAGTCATCAATAAGGATTATCAACCCTAAAAAGATCTGGTTTAAAAAGTAACACTTTAAGATTTATAAGGAGATGATGGAAGAATTTAATTAGAAAAATTACTCTTTATTCTGAAATGTCAAACTACTGTGGAAACTAGAACACTAACATATATGATTCATTATGAAATATCAAGAGATAATTAGAAGTAGTTGGCTCAAATACAATTTTGGAGTTCGGTACAGATTCACAATATTAACTGCGCTGGCTCGATACTCATACTTAGTTGAACTTAAGCTCTAGTTATGCTAGAATAGCTTCTATGAGTATCTTTTATGCCATTATAGATAGATTTTCGTGTCAAATGATTATTAGAGGGAATTGTAAACTAAATTTTAATATATGAAAAATGGTTGACTAACTATGTCACTTCATGAGATAATATTGAACCGCTAGAATCATCTCCTTATTTTCCCAAACAGTATAACTTTGTTATAGTTAATATCAGCTACCGGACTGAGGGCGTTCGTGTACAGAATAGGCTTCCTTCATGCTTATCGGATACAAGAGATTTCCATACTTGGAATCAAAATATTGTTTAAAATCCTTTCCTGGATTCAATTTCTATGTTACTTCTTAATTTTACAAGCCATAAAAAAAGTCATATTCCCCGGATACCGAATGAACACCAAGTCAGATCTTTTTACAGGTTTTATGGCACCTGTTTTCAAGAATTGTTTCTTGAATTTGCCATTTTCTCAATTTCTTTGATATTTTGAAAGAAAACGTTCTCTACGTTAAAATCAACACAAATCCTCTCATTTATGGATTAAGTGAACTCTTCTATTCTTTTATATACCTAGAAAACTTATTATTTCATATCTGAAATCATGCGCCATACATAGACGATAAATATTATTTCCTTAAATGAATTATATGTTCACTGCTATGTTCTATAAACATATAACTATATTTTTACTGGTCTGTACACATACACACTTCTCACGGGTATGCTAATATTGATTTCCTTCGATTATCAATATAAATCCTTCTTGTATAAAGGATAGAGTGAACGATCAGAGTTCTGATAAATGCTTCAATAACCTATATATTTTTATTTGCAAAATTATTATGTTTCTCATATAATTGATGTTAAAACATGTTCTTTTATTTCACTGTACTCTTTGACAAGGAGACCTTTCGTAGTTACTTTAATTAACCATGATTATTGATCACACTAGACACCGTTCAAAGATCCCATCTAGTTCTCTTCTAGAAGATAGATCTTAGGCCATTCTTAGCAAAATGTTACGGATGTTCAATAATACATTTATAATTTGAGATTTCGTCCATTCCTTTAGACTAACCTCATCTCTATTACAAATCAGGTTCCATTACCAAATTGCACAATAAAACATTAATCAATGTAACACAACTTCGTATTTCTAATCACGACATTCCTCTCTTATTTATGGATTAAGTGAACACTTTTATTCCTTAACAAACCCTGAAAACTACTTATCCTTTCGTATTTGAAAATCATACGCCATTCGTAGACGATAATTAAATGTCATTCCTTCTGATGAACACATGTGCACTGATTACTTGTTATTTTCCTCAGTACGCTTCGACAAGGAATCTACAAAACCTTTTGTACATTATTTCCTTATGAATGTTAATCAAACAAGATGTTATACAGGATTCGTCAAGACTCTTTGTTTGACGATTCATATCCCGGCCATTCTTAGCGAAACATCGGTCTGATCCACAATATCAATGGAATGAGTATTTGCCCTTTCTTAGACAAATAATCACACTACTTTTAAAACAGATTCCTTCATCGAATCGCACATTATCTCAAAAATACATTAATTTACCAAAAAGCATGTAATCATGACTTTCTTTGTTAAAAAATGAAAACTCCCAAAATCTACTAATTCTGTGAGTGATGTCTTTGAACAGCGTATTTTTCTACCAAATTTCTTATTTTCCAATCTTATATTATTCGACTAAAGAATTATAAGATTCTGTCTATCAGGTACATTTCTATTTATATAAGTCTAAAGATTTTGATAATAATATGAATTTAATCTCCTACTTTTAATCTTGATTTTGATTTGATAAAACTACCAAAAGATGGTGTAAGTTTGTATTTAGTAACTTGTCACAGACTATATTTTAACAGTAGATTCATGTCTTTAATATTTTTGTGAAGAATAATTTTAAACGGTTTTAAATTAAACACAGTGAGAATACAATTACATAAATGATATTAGATCAATGTTTAAAATAAAGTATTAGGTTTGGTTAATGAAAATGACCGAATATTCGGAGGTTAAGTAATAAGTTTAATGAAAACCCTTATTCCCAAAATAAGTAATGTGTGTGCCTATCTCTACCCCAAAATAGCCTATTCTACTGTGAGCAATACTAGAGGAAATTCCTCACATTTACATTTAATCGTGTAAAGTGGTGTATGGGACCCTAATTAAGCTTCTAAATGCGTTCGATGAGTAAGTCGATATTTGTGTCTAATACTCGTGTAATTGTCTCCCCCTGACGCGGATAATGAAACTCCAAGGTGCGTTCAAGTAAGACATTGGCCCTATCCGTGTAGTATTATGGTTATATATACATAAATTTAACGGGAGACCAAGATTCAAAAACCATAGCTGGTATCCAAGGGTGTGGAAATCCCACATGTCCTCCGTAAGGTCCCCTCTTCCTCCAACCTGATCAATGAATCTTGTAGGCAAATCACTGCACTTATAAATGGCTAGTGTCCAGACTGCCTAATCTGGATAAATTACTGCGAGTCTAAAATGTCCTCGTTTATCACTGTTACAGATAAGAACATTTTATTTGATAACCATGTACCAAAACATCATTCTGGCATAAAATTTGCTTTCTAGCTTAAAACACAAAAATCCCCAAACAAAATTAATTTAATAATTAAACATAAATCCGACAGAAATTCCCCTTATAATTGATTACTACCTCAAAATGCCAGAGACTATGTTACTCGTTCGACGATCAAGTAAAAAGTCATTCACAACTCCTCAAATGTTCCCTATTTATACTAAAAATCCTTGACAAATTAGACTACCTGTAAAAGTGGTACTTCTGTCACATGTTAGACTATGTGGACATATTGGACATTTAAAAATAGGTATGTAGGCATTTATGATTTAACGATTTGTTTACTTTTGTAGTTTAGGTAGTATACCTATAAGAATTAGGTATTTTTATCTAGTAACTATAGTTTGATGTTCAAATCTGTTTTATGAGATTAAGACGGGGTGGAAAAATATGATTATATGAAAAAAAAATAATGTCGTGCACATTTGATCGTTACAATTCGCCCCAATGCAAAAGTTTGAAGTGGATTGACATCGTCAACATAGCGTAAAACTTTGCATTCCCAATAAATGAAAGAAAAGATTTTTTTTTTTATTATTAAATATTTTTACATACCCAATAATTTTAAGATTTCCTAAATTCGTCAATATTCGAATCCTATATGTGTGTGTTTTTAAACCAGAACTCAGAAAGTCACCCGTGTATAAAATCAGGAATCAGACCATAAAATATCATCATTGAGTCATGACTACCGTTTTTCAAGACTTACTAAGTTGTAAGAAGTGCTTAGTTGTGAATTAAACAAATCCTAATGATTCGACTTTTGCCTAGACACCTCATTCATTGACTACATTGTACAGTCGGCGAATGCAAGCTCACGTTGTTCGAACTTTTCGACGAATTGACAAAACTCTCCCCAAACAACATAGCAAAATCCTTTGGCATAAATACTAAGCGTTCACTCCTCAATAACTAATTCCGACTCCAAATCCTTCTCCATCTCACTCGAAACTTTCGTCATCTGGTGCATGTCTCACGTCAAGAATAGATTGGCCAATTTCAGATCTACAAACATACAACTGTGTGTGTAATGAAGAATAATTGACACAATGTAACATATCGAATTTAAGGCCTTATATTATACCTGTTCTTAATAGTTATTGACATGAACTATATCATATATCATGCATATCAATAATTGTAGATTGTTGTTTCCTTACATTCTGCCAATGCTTCTTTTTTTTGTATGACTATAGACTTACTTGTAAGATTTTATATTAAAACGATCATATTAACTTCGCTCATACGCAAATAAATTTAGGATGTAATATCTTAATTACTTTATAATGTATTAATTATTTGGTCTTCCTTCTTGGACAAATCAATACATAAATCTTATCTTAATTAAATCATGATATTTGGCCTAAACCATTCGTTAACATGGGTGTGTATACTTTTTTGTCGTTAGTCTTGAATACCTGTAGAGTATTATTTCTCACAAACTACCCTATGACATGGGTCAAAATCGAAACATCGATTTACTAATCCTAACTTCTAAGAATGTAAGAAATAATTGAAACCTTTAAAGATTACCCCCAATGTATCTTCAAAGATTAATAAACCCCCCAATGGCGGATCCGAATACCTTCGAACTTAGTTTGACTACATTCAGACAATGCCCAACTCAAAGAACCCTAATTTACTCTTTTACTCAAATCATCTCATACGTCCCTTTCTTACTATTCACACAATCATACATCCCTTATAATAATTTCATTCCTGTTTCATACATGTTCCATGCTTCAGCATTCATTATTTCGCAACGGCCCTGTAAGATGGTCACTATCCAATTTGCAATCAATATCCTTATTATTTCGTCATTATAAAAAAATATATATTTTTTATATTTTATCCCAACTTCCCCTTTTTATAGTTTTATAAAATAAAGAAAATCAATCCACCTCACACAAATCGCATCTTAGACCACCTCATATACTTCAAATTATCACTTATTTATTTGACACCCTATATAAATTACACTATCAAAAAGTTCGAATTATCAATGTTAACTTTTAATTTTAATCAACACTTATTCAAGTTAATCTTATTAAGTTTAGTTTCCTCATTTTTATTATAAATCGATTCAAATAATTTAACTACAACCACACCAACACGTGACATTTAACTAAAAGAAACAACGCAAACTTTTAATATTTAAACAAATCATAACTACTATCGCCACCTTTTTCCGTTTTTGTAAAGCAAAATCTGAAATCTTCTATGGTCCTTTGACTTATAAATAGTATAACTATTGCCCACCAGATGTCTCATCATAAGTTAAGTACCATAATCGACATAAGTAGTCTCCCAGAACGTAGATGTCGCGTTACAAAAAAAACTAATTTAGAGACTAAAGCTTTTACATTAACTTATGTTTAAAATTATGATTTGGTATTGATTATTAAATATTCTCATTTAATTTCTACGTTTTAAACCTGTTTGTCACATTTTCCGTTTCGAAGACTTCTTTCAATCGATACATTAAGAGTCATCTATCGTCAAATAGCATAACTTTGAACTCTTATCGCTAATTTTTGCTTCAAAAGTGTCATATGCCCTTCATCAACGTAATTCCGCCTCCCGTCACTAGATGTCATCACTAAGTTAACAGTTGAAAAATTTAATTTGTTTTCCAATAGCGAATGTGTATTTTTTTTTATGATATTACGTAATGTTCTTTTTTATTTATTCTATTTTATTTAAATTTATTTACAAACTGACAATAACTCGCTACCTGTCTAAATTATATGTGAATAGAGTGAAAGTGACTAAAAATATTCCATATACGAATTTGAAATTATAATGAATGGCAAAATATCAAAGAAATTGTACATTAATCAAAACAATTATTATAATTATGAATCTACAATAATAGAAGGTAAATATTTTCTATGTTTTTATGCTCTGCATGCATTTTATACAATGTACGTGAAATCTGCAAATTATGACTTATGTTTTCTTTCCAGATCAACGCAAACCGCTAACCTCCATGCTACAAGGACTACATTACATATATTCTAAGAACAAAATGAGGCATATAACTGAAAATGGATGCAATTGAATCATAGCACTACTTTGAAATCACCTGAACCCACAAATCACTGAAGCGCTAAATCTACTCCAATACTACTAGTTGTACACAACACATAATTTATAAATCAGGTAAGTTTCAATTTTCTATATCTTCTTACAATAACCATGCAAATCATACACACTAAACTACTCATCAGCATAACCTTGCTATCACTACATTAAAAGTTACTTTTTTTATTATGATATTTCTCAAACTACTGTGTCATTACTTATGGCATCATAAATATTATTCTATTCATACAACTACATTCTAAAAGCAAACAAATTTCAAAACCTTTTTAATGGTGGCGCAGCCCTTGTTGCTGCAGTTGTATACACAGGCATACATACAGTTCTCCATTATTATGTTATCACTGATACAACTTATACTAATATACTGCAAGATCTTCCAATCTTATATGATGATGATGTTATTACATTCTACAATGTTTTAAATATTTTATTTTTCAGATTGGCAAAATTACCACCAAACCGTTGCGCACAAACTCACTTACTGCCCATTGAAAACTGACCCATCTATCACTGAATTACTTAAGTAAGAATAAGCAAATGATTGAAGAAGAATCTATTATGAATAATCTTATAATAATAAATGTCCTAACATACATAGAATGTCTTTAAACTAAGCTTAACTGGAAGAAATCCCTAAAGATGATAAGTTCGCCTTTGTACATATTTATTACTTTGCAGTCTTTGCTTTATTGTTTTTATGGACAAGAAAGTGTTTTTACATACATACTTACAGAATGTCTCTATGCCTCGGACTGGTCCGACTCGCTCAAGTGAAAATAAAAAAAACTATTTTTGAGTCTATGACTCTTATACTGTATTATCTGTTATAAAATATACTACTTAAAACTATGTGTTAATATATCTGTATAAAAATTACATTCTCTTGGGTTACTATTTCTTAACTAACGTCCTGTTGTTATAACGCAATATTGATTAAGATTCTATTCGAATTCATTCTTTGTCTTCTTTGTAATTCTTCACTGAATACTTGTACCTTAATCATTGACCCGAGCACACTTATGAAATAATTTTGCTCAAGACATAATGTCCGCGCCCCAAGTGTTTAAGTCTTTAAAAACTATTAAATTCTGACACATAATCTGTTCTCATCACTAGCCAATACATTCTTCCAATCCTCTATGCAAAATAATTCTATACAACAAGCACTCAAACTACAAATTCCTATGTTTTCAGCATGTACAACAAACATAGATGTATGGCTTTGTCAATTTACACTTATTGTAACTGGTTTCCTATATCGCATGTGATACTAGTTTTTAATATTGTATAACCTTTAAAGAACTATACTACTTAGGTTATTTAATCATAACTAAAATTATTCTGTCTATCCGAAGCGCCTCGCTAAGGTAAAAAATATTTTTATATACTAAAATCATTGTCGCGTAATGTATCTGCTACTGAAAAATATATTATTAAATGCTATTTGTCATAACTTAATGTCATAATTCTACCATATATTAATGATTATAATCTTTGTGTTTTATAAAAAATAATTGAATTGAACGCCCCCCGATATATGGAATTAGTAATACACTCTGTTATTTCTTTATTAAATAAAATATCCTGGTCTTATAATACTATATTGATTAAAATCCTTTTTAACAAGCCATTATTTATCCTGTAATGCTTGTATGTTTATTCGGGCAAATTTCTCAAGACCCACTGTCCAGTCTCGACTAAACCAAAATTCAGCATACCCATGTGACTTAAGATACTATACAATGTCATGATACCATTGAGCTGATCTGATGATGTAATTAGAAGATGGTTAAAGGAACCCTGTAACAAAACAATGCAATCCCACCGACCTTGGGCTCTATAGAACTGTCTCAACGTGCAGCTAACAGATGTTCAACGAAAAGCCCAACCAGTAATAAGAGCTTGTCACAAATACTATCTCTGACAGAAACCTAAATTCATTCTTTGAAATGTACACAATATCTGTACACGTGTCTACGAACTGTGCAGTGAAATTTTGTTGATATGATGATGATGTTGATTACTGCGCCCCCCCAGTCTTTGAGTTCTTAAATACCATTTTAATTTCTTCTACAAGTTCTGTTATATCCAAACACTGATCTTAATTATCACGACTGATTATTATTCTAAGCTTTATGCTAACCAATGTTCTGTGAACACAACCTAAGAATTATCGTACCCTATAAATTCGTATATATTCTGATTTTTAATCGTATACCTATTATAACTAGTATTTTGTATCATTCGTTATCATTATTCCTAAAAATAAAGCACATATCGACCGATCAAAGAAATCTTGAGTTCCCAAAACAAACGTCCACTTCTTAGGTTGCGTTCCATAACTGCTTAACTCTCTTCAAACGTCAAACATGAATGACTAATTAGCTTGTTGAAAAATTATAACCTAAATAAATATATCGTTTCTATTCCGAAATAATGTTACATGTATGTCTAAATATATTTCTCTTTTATTTGTTGTAAAATCAATAACAACTTTTTATATTATTTTATTTATAAGACTCGTCTATACGTATCGCTGACTATCAAAATCCATAAAATCGGTAAGTACCACATTGTTTAATAATTACTAATCGTTAATTATTAAAATTTATTAAATTATATTATGAAAGTATGACGGACTCATTATCTATTGTCTACTTTAGTATATTAAATTTTAAAATTTACTATATAATGTGGCAACTAAAACTATAGCTTAAACAGTATTTACTCTATTCATGAACTATATCTATATATATATATATTTTTTTTTGACAATACCTGTCATGTCATGTCGATCAGAACAAGACAGAATATTGATTTAGGATAAAAATCATTAAATGAACTAATTGTATTCTTTTGTTTCAGGTAATTATTACTGTCTGGACGAAACGAACCACTGAAAGTGCAGTACTACAGTAAAAATGTGATAGTAATTGAAAAAATTGTGCAGATATGCCGAAAACATAACACATGCTTAGTGTTTTTTTAAAAATACTTTTGCGACACAATGGATCCCCATCTCCATTTTCACAAGCAACAAATGTAACCCAAAGAGGGCTTCGCAACGTAATTCATAGTCCAAATGCACATAAGAAAACGAAAACTGAGAATATGAAACACTGTCACAAGAAACCTTTCTAACAAGAAACAAGAGATAAAACTAATATAAGAACCAAATAAAATTAAGAAATTTACCTTACAGTACAAGACATAGATGATCATTAAACCTGAGTTTAATAACAGCTAATAATAAACCAAGACAAGATAAGAAATTCTGGTAATGGCATGCCAAATATAACTATCAGCTATATTTAGCAGAATCCACGGTCACGGCTCCAAATGTAGCTAACTCTACGAAAATCCTAATGAACTATCCATGGTCACGGGACCAAATGTAACTAACTCTACGAAGATCCTGGTCACGGCACCAAATGTAACGAACTTAACAAAATGCTAAAAGAACCCTAACAGAAAACCTCCATTAAACTATCCATGGTCACGGGACCAAATGTACTGAGCCTAACGAAATCCTAAAGAAGCTTATTGGTCTCGAAACCAAATGTAACTTCTAATGTGCCCTATTAATCCTGTGTGCGGAATCAACTGTAATGCCTAATGAGACTCCTAATACCACACTCCACTACCTCGAATACACCTACATGAACACAGTCTAAATCTTATTACTACACCAACTATCTTGTACTGTTTTCTACCTTAATAATGTGCATCTGAATTTGAATTACGCTATTATAATAATATTGGCCATAAAAGTGATCGGAAAATCCGTTGTGATTCGTCTAGTTTAGTAGGACTCTATGTTGCATAGTAACCTGAAGTTCTTTTATGGAAGAACCATTATGATCGCTCAGTATATTTTTAATTAAAATAAACCTATCTTTTACTGATGTTAATAAATACTACTCTTATATCCTGACTTATCTTTATCCTACTTTCCTGTCCTAAAACATACTCTAGTTGCATACTTTGTTCGTTAAATTATAATATACCTGACAGTTACAATTATTTATATGATTTTGAGATCGAACTACTCTATCCTATTATTATTTATGCAATTTTTGTATAACTAGTCTTTTTATCCATTGATTAGAGAATTCAATCAGTAGAATAGTAAAGAGCTCCCTCAATCAATGAGAAAGTCATCAATAAGGATTATCAACCCTAAAAAGATCTGGTTTAAAAAGTAACACTTTAAGATTTATAAGGAGATGATGGAAGAATTTAATTAGAAAAATTACTCTTTATTCTGAAATGTCAAACTACTGTGGAAACTAGAACACTAACATATATGATTCATTATGAAATATCAAGAGATAATTAGAAGTAGTTGGCTCAAATACAATTTTGGAGTTCGGTACAGATTCACAATATTAACTGCGCTGGCTCGATACTCATACTTAGTTGAACTTAAGCTCTAGTTATGCTAGAATAGCTTCTATGAGTATCTTTTATGCCATTATAGATAGATTTTTGTGTCAAATGATTATTAGAGGGAATTGTAAACTAAATTTTAATATATGAAAAATGGTTGACTAACTATGTCACTTCATGAGATAATATTGAACCGCTAGAATCATCTCCTTATTTTCCCAAACAGTATAACTTTGTTATAGTTAATATCAGCTACCGGACTGAGGGCGTTCGTGTACAGAATAGGCTTCCTTCATGCTTATCGGATACAAGAGATTTCCATACTTGGAATCAAAATATTGTTTAAAATCCTTTCCTGGATTCAATTTCTATGTTACTTCTTAATTTTACAAGCCATAAAAAAAGTCATATTCCCCGGATACCGAATGAACACCAAGTCAGATCTTTTTACAGGTTTTATGGCACCTGTTTTCAAGAATTGTTTCTTGAATTTGCCATTTTCTCAATTTCTTTGATATTTTGAAAGAAAACGTTCTCTACGTTAAAATCAACACAAATCCTCTCATTTATGGATTAAGTGAACTCTTCTATTCTTTTATATACCTAGAAAACTTATTATTTCATATCTGAAATCATGCGCCATACATAGACGATAAATATTATTTCCTTAAATGAATTATATGTTCACTGCTATGTTCTATAAACATATAACTATATTTTTACTGGTCTGTACACATACACACTTCTCACGGGTATGCTAATATTGATTTCCTTCGATTATCAATATAAATCCTTCTTGTATAAAGGATAGAGTGAACGATCAGAGTTCTGATAAATGCTTCAATAACCTATATATTTTTATTTGCAAAATTATTATGTTTCTCATATAATTGATGTTAAAACATGTTCTTTTATTTCACTGTACTCTTTGACAAGGAGACCTTTCGTAGTTACTTTAATTAACCATGATTATTGATCACACTAGACACCGTTCAAAGATCCCATCTAGTTCTCTTCTAGAAGATAGATCTTAGGCCATTCTTAGCAAAATGTTACGGATGTTCAATAATACATTTATAATTTGAGATTTCGTCCATTCCTTTAGACTAACCTCATCTCTATTACAAATCAGGTTCCATTACCAAATTGCACAATAAAACATTAATCAATGTAACACAACTTCGTATTTCTAATCACGACATTCCTCTCTTATTTATGGATTAAGTGAACACTTTTATTCCTTAACAAACCCTGAAAACTACTTATCCTTTCGTATTTGAAAATCATACGCCATTCGTAGACGATAATTAAATGTCATTCCTTCTGATGAACACATGTGCACTGATTACTTGTTATTTTCCTCAGTACGCTTCGACAAGGAATCTACAAAACCTTTTGTACATTATTTCCTTATGAATGTTAATCAAACAAGATGTTATACAGGATTCGTCAAGACTCTTTGTTTGACGATTCATATCCCGGCCATTCTTAGCGAAACATCGGTCTGATCCACAATATCAATGGAATGAGTATTTGCCCTTTCTTAGACAAATAATCACACTACTTTTAAAACAGATTCCTTCATCGAATCGCACATTATCTCAAAAATACATTAATTTACCAAAAAGCATGTAATCATGACTTTCTTTGTTAAAAAATGAAAACTCCCAAAATCTACTAATTCTGTGAGTGATGTCTTTGAACAGCGTATTTTTCTACCAAATTTCTTATTTTCCAATCTTATATTATTCGACTAAAGAATTATAAGATTCTGTCTATCAGGTACATTTCTATTTATATAAGTCTAAAGATTTTGATAATAATATGAATTTAATCTCCTACTTTTAATCTTGATTTTGATTTGATAAAACTACCAAAAGATGGTGTAAGTTTGTATTTAGTAACTTGTCACAGACTATATTTTAACAGTAGATTCATGTCTTTAATATTTTTGTGAAGAATAATTTTAAACGGTTTTAAATTAAACACAGTGAGAATACAATTACATAAATGATATTAGATCAATGTTTAAAATAAAGTATTAGGTTTGGTTAATGAAAATGACCGAATATTCGGAGGTTAAGTAATAAGTTTAATGAAAACCCTTATTCCCAAAATAAGTAATGTGTGTGCCTATCTCTACCCCAAAATAGCCTATTCTACTGTGAGCAATACTAGAGGAAATTCCTCACATTTACATTTAATCGTGTAAAGTGGTGTATGGGACCCTAATTAAGCTTCTAAATGCGTTCGATGAGTAAGTCGATATTTGTGTCTAATACTCGTGTAATTGTCTCCCCCTGACGCGGATAATGAAACTCCAAGGTGCGTTCAAGTAAGACATTGGCCCTATCCGTGTAGTATTATGGTTATATATACATAAATTTAACGGGAGACCAAGATTCAAAAACCATAGCTGGTATCCAAGGGTGTGGAAATCCCACATGTCCTCCGTAAGGTCCCCTCTTCCTCCAACCTGATCAATGAATCTTGTAGGCAAATCACTGCACTTATAAATGGCTAGTGTCCAGACTGCCTAATCTGGATAAATTACTGCGAGTCTAAAATGTCCTCGTTTATCACTGTTACAGATAAGAACATTTTATTTGATAACCATGTACCAAAACATCATTCTGGCATAAAATTTGCTTTCTAGCTTAAAACACAAAAATCCCCAAACAAAATTAATTTAATAATTAAACATAAATCCGACAGAAATTCCCCTTATAATTGATTACTACCTCAAAATGCCAGAGACTATGTTACTCGTTCGACGATCAAGTAAAAAGTCATTCACAACTCCTCAAATGTTCCCTATTTATACTAAAAATCCTTGACAAATTAGACTACCTGTAAAAGTGGTACTTCTGTCACATGTTAGACTATGTGGACATATTGGACAATTAAAAATAGGTATGTAGGCATTTATGATTTAACGATTTGTTTACTTTTGTAGTTTAGGTAGTATACCTATAAGAATTAGGTATTTTTATCTAGTAACTATAGTTTGATGTTCAAATCTGTTTTATGAGATTAAGACGGGGTGGAAAAATATGATTATATGAAAAAAAAATAATGTCGTGCACATTTGATCGTTACAAAGACTAATAAGTAGGCGTATAATTATAAATCTTAGTGGTTTTTATTAAATTATCACAAATCTAATTGATGAAGCTGTTTACCTAAGAATACTATTAAAAAAGTTATTATTACTTGCACAGATATTTACAAGGGTACTAACACTGTTTTTCTATGCAATATTTAAATAAAATAAAATAAATAAAATCACAGGGAAAATCTTACACAAATCGCCCCCCAGTCCCAAACTAAGCGAAGCTTGTACTACCTACTATGGGTATGTACTAGGCGACGATATACATAATATATAGATGAATTATTATATATTACATCTATACAATTGTTGTCAATAAGCAATACAAAAGCTATATACAGTTGTGATTTTTAAGTATTTATTTATTTATTTATTTGGACCTTCAACAATAAGCATACTTTTACATGTGTTATAATTTACATTTACAGCTTAAGACTAAGCATCTTATTACTTACAGAAGGACACAGCATGCACGAATTAGCAGTAAAATTTAATTATAACTAAATTTTTGTTACTTACTCCACCTTAACTAATAACTTTAGCTAAACTTAAGTTGTATACCGTTATTAACTAAGCGTAAATTATATATAAACATTTATTTCATTTATTGCTTTGCCTTATTTCCTACTAACAAGTGTGGCTTTAATGCACGAGATGGTAGATGAATTGAGAAGTATGTATGAAAACGTACCAAAATAAAAATAAAAATTCCGGTTAAAAAACATTAATGAAGCAATCATAATTATTAATAGTACGATATATCTTCTATGTTATAGACCCTTATTAGTCATGCATAGGAGTAAAAATAGTAGATTGTTTGACAAGGGGCTAAAATAAGCCATTATGACACGAAGTGATTAAATGGACGAGCTCACGAAGTGAGCGAGGACAAACATGTCTGAGTGTAATAATGGCTTTTAGCCATGTATTTAACACTTTGCTTTTCACTTCCACTGCGAGAAAATAAAAAAGACATTAAAATTTTATATTTCATGAAAAACTAAAAGTAGAGTTTGAGCAATTCTACCAGAAAGTTCGGCCAATCTGATCAGATTGGTTTGTTTGTTTTTAATTATTCGTAAGGAGTATGTAGCTGGCCGCAAGATTTTTTTCAGGTTCATAGAAATTTGTATGAGATTATACTGCCATTGTTACCACACACACACACACACTCACAAGTAAACATGCACATGACCTGACTCATAGATTAAAATACATAGGCATAAGAAATATAAGATATATTGTACTCTAAATTAATTAAACTCAATTTTATATCATTTTAATTTTAAGTGAATACTATACCTTACGTTAGTCTTTTCTGTTACTGCCTGTATTAAAACTAGTTTATTAATGGTTTATCTACCACCTTTTGTTGTTGGAAGAGCGGTGTCTCCTGACACAAGCATAATTACTTGCTTAATAGGAGGCTCCAACCTTTGCTGTTAATAAAATGTTCAATAACCGAAATAAACTTTTTCATTTTCATTGTCATATGGCTTCCTTTTCAACCCTAGGGGCTAAATGTACTATTTTAGTCTCGCTTCGCGAAGTTAATATGCCGTACTTTTTGAGCAGAAGTGAAAAACTATTAATATTATTTTTCAACAATGTTCAGACGAATACTCTTGCACACCTCAGATACACAGAAATACAGAACATGACAGTAACTTTCGAATTAGCAGAGGTAAACAACAGGCGGTCTTATCGCTAAATAGCGATCTCTTCCAGACTACCTTTGGGTAGCGGAGTGTTTAAAAGACAACAATTTTAGTTGAGTAGGTGGCGAGAAACAGTTATGAAGCAAAACAAAAAACTCATATAGACACATTATTTAATTACTTAAATGACTTACCTATATTTTGTTGGATTATGTTAATCACGGACCTCTCATAGAAAAAAATAATCCACATGTAGGCATTATTTGTATAAAATGCAATACATTTCATACAATTCCTTCGAAAGATTATTTCTGAGTGCCTATCGTGCCGATATTTCTATACTAACGTTTGTTTTGTTTTGATCAAGAGGAACACCTGTTGTGACGTAGGTATATGTCTTCGGTTGCTATTAATTATTACGTTACTGTATTTAAAAGGTTGCTACTTATCTATCATTGTTTCAAATACCTACACCTAAAACTTTAACATTTATGATATTGGTACAAATTCTATAAGTAATGAAAACAACGGTCTATTTCAGATTCAAAACCCTTCTCATAAAGTCTTATTGGATCCCATTCCTATCCCACCTTTCGAACAAAAACAAATATTACAAATTTACCTAGTTGACGGCAAAAACTTAAATTGAAAAACTTCCATACTATTTCCTTGTCTACTTGGAACTAGGGCTCCTTTTCAAACGCAAATATAAGTTTGTACTGTGAACAAACATGGCTTCCATCCCACGCAAATTCCCTTTGCCCAAAAAAATCTCCCTCTGACCTCTCTTTCGCACGCTCACGAAACTGGTCAGACGCGAGAAAGAGACGTACAAATAAAAAAACAAAAACGCCTATGGAACGCATCAGCTGTTCCCGAGGTAGGTGTTTTTTCAACCCACTTTTGGAAACAGGTTCTTTATAGTACGCAGATGTGTTACAGCTGTTTTGTTATGAAAGTATTTTTAAATTCATAGTTACGTTAGGGGGGTTATTTAATTTTAAACACGCGCCCCCAGCCACATTGTTGAAATAATGATTTTCAATTGTTTATATGGTTATTAAATGAACTGTTATTTTTAATCACTTCTGCTATATTTTAAAAGACATTTAGCTGTATTTTAGAATTGCGATTAGTACTGCTAGGAATAGTAGGAACCTCGTAGAATGACTAGTTATAATAAAACCGTTAAGTCGATTCATCTTATTTCAGGGTAGCCTTGGTTTGGAATAAATAAAATAAAATAATACCAATCTATCGTTGTTGGTTTTAAGTCAATATTACGGTTAGTAAAATGATTTTTTGTTAAACTGATTGTTATTACTCCAGAATTAATTTTATAAAGAATAATAAGAATAAAGTACCTAATCAGAATTAGTAATTGATCAGCAACCAAAATATTGTTATATTTTTGCTAACCAAATAATTATTTCACTTATTTAATACTAGAAAGGTACCTTGCTTCGATTTCTTCTTGAAGAACTGGTTTGACCAGAATAAGTGGAGAAAACTAGAGGAGGCAACAGAGGGATAAGACAAACTAAATAAAATAGTTGATAATATTTTGCTGTAAAAAATAAACCTATTTGACTGACGGAGCGAATTTCTTTAACTATTTAATTTACGTAGTAAACATTTACTATAAAAAACTTTCAACGCTCAGTTTTAAAATGAAAATGAACTAAATGGACCAAGTGCTCGATAGTTTCTGTCAATAGAATAATAATTTTGCCTGAAGCATTCTCGTTAATATAATAATGGAAGTAATAATAATATAGGTACCCGCATGACTCGTCACGGTTCAAAATAAAACTAGGGGAGAAACAAATGACCTCAACCAACTTAACCCCTCTGTTTCTATTATTATTATTTACCAAGAGATACAATTAGAATTTACATTTTGAACTATGAATTGAAGACTATGAAGGAAGTGCATTGACCTTGTCATAGTTTTCACGCATTTACTGACGATTTCAAAATTGATCAGAAACATTACAGAATTTTTAAAAGAACTCTCGTAATATGCGCCACACATCGATGTATTCTACAAAAATATTGATAAGGTATTTGTACATTTTAGTGCACTAAATGAAATTAAAATTATATAAAGAATCCATATCCATACTATCCATACTAATATTATAAATGCGAAAGTATGTCTGCCTATTTGCCTGTCTGTTTATCTGGCTGTTACCTCTTCACGCTTAAACCGCTGAACCGATTTGGATGAAATTTGGTATGGAGATAGTCTGAGTCCCGGGGAAGGGTATAGGCTACTTTTTCATTTATTTTATTTTAAACTAATTTCAGGCGGACGTAGTCGCGGGTAAAGGCTAGTTATGAAATAAATTATAAACAGAATTATTAATTGATCAGCAACAAAGCCAAAATTGTTATATTATTGCTGACCAAATAATTATTTCGCTGATTAAATAAAAAGGCTAATTCGGCTAAATCCAACATCAAATTATCTTACGTTACATTACAATGCAACTCGCACGTGTGTGGAGGCCTTTATATAAAGAGTCATCTTAAGCATGTGATATAAAACGTATTGTTCCACTTCCAACATTGGTGAACTTCATACATACAGCATAAGTTATTAAATTTACTATATTGTGCATGATTCATATTGTTTTGAAGTGGAAAAAAACATATATCGCAAAAATAGAGGCACCGAGTGGGTATTTCAGTTATATTTACAAAACTTTGCCCGCGTTTTCGTCTGTGGAGAAAAAAAAACATAATCCCTTTTTAGGGTTTCGTACCAAAAAGGTACAAAAAGAACCCTTATGGTGCGACTCTGTCTGTCTGTCTGTCTGTCTGTCCGTCTGTCTGTCTGTCTGTCTGTCCGACTATTTAAGCGCCATATCTCAAAAACGACTTATGGTAACTATTTGAAATTTGGAATATTTATAAACATGGTCCGTCCACATGTATTGAACAAGAAATATTTAAAAATATATTCTTTTTTCTAGAAAAACGACAAATATGAGGGGGGTAAAAATAGAAAGGCTAGCTACTGGGTCAAATGGGGTATCATTTGAAAGAACTTGGCCTGCACATTTTGATCAATTTTTTTAATTTTTTTATTGTGATTAGTTTTTGTTTTATTAAGGAAAATGTGAAAAAAAACACCATTCCCCCCCTTTATCTCCGAAGGTAATTTTGAAATTTTCACAATTTGTATTAATAAACATGAATATTACACGAAAATTATAGGCATGTTTCTAACTAGCAATTTTTTTTATATTTGCAAAAAACCTATTTGAACAAGCCGGTTGCGTTCAGTTTGCACCTGATTTGTATGCAATGCTATAGATATCAGGTGTAAACTTAACTCAACCGGTACCGGGTAATAAAGTTATGGTAAGTAAAAATTTGTACGGAACCTTACTAAAAACCCTACCTACAGAATGTCATTTTACGAAAAATTACAATCGAATAGTGTAGTCGAATAAAGAGTATCCTATAACCATTCGGTAATAATAATTATAATTGAAATCCGTTTAATCACTACATAGTATAAAACAAAGTCACTTTCTCTGTCCCTATATCCCTATGTATGCTTAAATCTTTAAAACTACGCAACGGATTTTGATCGATAGAGTGATTAAAGAGGAAGGTTTATATGTATAATAACATTATATATTATATACATTTGACGACCGGTTTGGCTCAGTGGGAGTAACGTTGCCTGCGAAGCTGAGGTCCTGGGTTCAAATCCCGGTAAGGGCAAATATTTGTGTGATGAGCATACATATTTGTTCCTGAGTCTTGGATGTTTTCCATGTATATATGTAATATATCTATTAAATATATCGTCGTCTAGTACCCATAACACAAGCCTTATTGAGCTTACCAGGGACTAGAGCGATTTGTGTAAAATTGTCCCGTAATATTTATACAACGTTCACAGTTTTTCTGTAGTGTATTTAGTATCAGCATTGCACCCGTGCGAAGCCGGGGCGGGTCGCTGTAGGCTATAAATTGCATCTCTATGCAGACGAAATCGCGGGCAACAACTACCTTGTAATATTAGTAGAATATAATGTTAAAGATTTACTAAATAAATATTAATAAATAAATATCAGGGACAATTTCATACAATAGGTCGGTACCTAGTCCCAAACTAAGCAAAGCTTGTACTATGGGTACTAGGCGACGATTATACTTAATATATAGACAAAATATGATACTGAAATACATAGAAAACATCTAATACCCAGGAACAAACATTCGTGCTCATCACAGAAACACTTGCCCTCGTCGGCATTCGAACCCGGGACCGCCAGCTTCGTACGCCGCTGTGCAACCAACTGAGCCAAACGTGACGTCATAATCATAATACCTAAATAATTGATTGCTTCAGGCGCTACTTTGCCGAATTCCATATTAGATTAATGGATTATAGTTCCTTTGCTTATCCGTGAAATAAGTGTCTTGGTTAGATGTGACAATAAATGGTGCTCATATGCGCATGGAGATGTATTTTTTTTTCGGTTGGACGCCGGACCGTCAACATCTCCTGCATCTCCTGATGATGCCTCGTACAAGTGCCGAGGATTATATTGTCTGGTGGTGGTTTGACTATTTGCATGTGTATTTTTTTGTGCAAACTGCGTGAAAATATGCGCATGTGAGCACAATTTATTGTTACATCTAACCAAGAGACTCGCGGAGAAGCAAAGGAATATAATCTACTAGCTTCTGCCCGCGACTTCGTCCGCCTTAAATTCGTTTATCGTGGATAAGGGCATTTTTCCGGGATAAAAAGAAGCCTATGTCCTTCCCCGGGACTAAAACTATCTCCATACCAAATTTCATCCAAATCGGTTCAGCGGTTTAAACGTGAAGAGGTAACCGACAGACAGACAGACAGACAGACACACTTTCACATTTATAATATTAGTATGGATTAATATAATTCCAAAATGACAAACACAGAAGACTCTATAATAATGTATTAGTGGCGACAACATCGTATTTCCTGTGCGATACGAAGACGTGTCGGGTTTAACAACGCAGTTTGCGATACGTGACTCCAGACACGCGTGACGTTGTTTACCAGTTCTCACTAGTGGCGTCAGGTCATATGTACTAACTAAACGGAAACATTAATAAAAACTCTCTTAAAATAAGCCTGTCCCCAAAATAAACAGCCACGAAACAACCAAAAGTTTTTATACTCAATCTCATCTCAAGTAGATGTGATGGGGATGGGGATTATTAGGATTAAACATCATCATCATCATCACCATCAACATCATTCTTTTTTTATGTAAGATAAGCAAGCATTTGACTTTAATCTCACCTATTGGTAGGCGACGCTGAAGCCGACGATGGAGCATGCTTACCTAGATAGTGTCTATTCACTCACGTCTTGAAGAGATCCAAGTTACATTGTTCCGATATGCTAGAAGAGAACTCATTTAATTAACAAAGGTATCTCTTCCCAGGATCTCTACGATACGATACGAACCCGAATCTCATCTTATCTCACTTTGAAAAGAAAGGGTGTCTCGGCAAATATTAAGTATTTTTTTTTCATTGTAAAATTGTTGAAAATTGTATTAAATTAAGAAAAACGGGTCTCGTCACTAAAATATGACTAAATCTTACATTGATCGTGGATTAAAAAAAATATGAAGCAAATTTTTACGTTTAATTTATTCTTCAAATCATATCAAATCAAAATATTCTTTATTCAAGTAGGCCTAGTTACAAGCACTTTCGAAATGTCAGTTACATGAGAGTGAATGTTTGTTTGCTGGGAGAAATACAATATAATCCAACATTTGCTGCAAGGATTAGGGAAACCCAGAAAAACCTAATCAGATCATTTAACTTAAGTGTAATATTATTGATAAAATCATCATTTTTAAAATTAAAATAATCAATAAGATAGATAAATCCCAAAAGGATTGTCAATAAAAAATAAATAATCTAGAATGTGTAGAATAAAAAACAGACATTTCACAAGAAACAGACATTTTGAAAAATCTCAAGTGGGATTAAAGGATAAGGCGTCTTACGTATTTAATGAACAGCCCCTATTAATCAATTAAGACCCGATAGTATACCTACGTACAATACAATAACTCTTTATTGCACACCTCACAAAACAGAGGACAGAAAACAATACATTCAAGGAAAGGTAAACAACAGCCGGTCTTGTCGCTAAACAGCGATCTATCCAGACAACCTATGGGAAGATTGGGTAGTGGGAGTCTGAAAAAAAATCTGCACGTGTAAGAACTACTTACCTTAGAAAAAAAAAACTGCCCATAAATGATAAAACTGACGCCTAATAAACGAACAAAATACAGCCTTCTTGATGATAAGAAACAGCCTTATTATAATTACCCGACTAGGTAAAAATCAAAAGGTGGGTTGTTGCTTTCAAGAGTACCCATCATTACCCCATGTATACTTCTTAGGGTTCCGTAGCGAAATGGCAAAAAACAGAAACCTTATGGATTCGTCATGTCTATCTGTCTGTCTGTCCGTTCGTATGTCACAGGCATTTTACTCAAGAACTACTGAATGTATATTGATGAAATTTGGAGGATAGGTGTGTTGTATAAGCCGCTACTCAGTTTTATTGTTGAATAATAATAAATTATATTTCCAAGGACTGCCCCCCTCCTTACATGTAACCGAACCTAAAAAAAATCAGTAAATATCAAAGCGTGGCACGTATTTCGAGTTCTTTTAAAAACATTTTAAGGTTTCTAAAAAAAAAATATTTAGTGAATATTTTCGAGAACAATCGCTCCGAAAGTAGCATAAATTGTGTTCCCCCCGGACACAATTTTATTCACGATTCTATTTTCTAAACCTAATATCCAAAAAATATGGAAAAAATCACAAAGATAAAACTTAATGAATACTTCCAAAGAAAATTGTTTTCAACATGATCAGATATACCGTTTTTGAGTTATTGCCGAAAAACTGTGCTTCTCAGCAAAAAGACGTAAGTGCCGTGGAGATACACTCTTTTGCTACAGTGCACTTTTTCATATCGTATTTTTACGTCAGTAGTGCATTTTTTTTTGTATGAACGGCTACGGAACCCTACTCTGAGCATGGTCAGACATGCTCTTGGCCGGTTTTTTCCTAATCCAGCACCTTAGCACAACTGTGATACGCGCCTCTTTGTCTGTCTCTTTCCTTTCAAGACAATGCGAGAAAGACGGGTGAAGCTTTGTCGCGCGACAAGTGTGGTCGCGGAGAGTTGTGCTAGAGCGGCAGGCAGTCTTTTATACATGCGGGTACCCAAAAATGAGCACTCAAAAATGCGGGCTATGGGGCTCTCAATAATAAACCTCTTTGGACTGTAAAAAACGGCATTGAAGATGTTTAGGGGCCCCCGTCAGGTAGGGGGCCCTGGGTACATGTCCAGAGGGAAGGACGGCCCTAACTTATTTGCGAGGAAAAAACCAAACGAACCTGGTAGGTATGCGAATGACGCTAGTGTAGGTACCTATACTCGTTAATATAATGCGAGTCCTAATTTTAGCAGTAAACAAGTGGATTTATCATTTATCAATGCATAGTTATATCTCCCAGATAACACTGAGGACAGAGATGAAAAATAATCTTAATAGGCACTTTGATTATTAAAATTTACTTAAAAAATATGTTAGGTATGTTATTCATATTTACTCTTAGTTAGGGTTACCACATATTATACGAATTTTGAAATACCTGACCAAAATCCTCATCTATACTATTATAAAGTTGTAAAAATGAAGTCTGTACATTGAAGATATTTTCAAAAAAAAATTGTTACGGGCTATTTGGAGGTCACTAAAACGAAAAATATATTTTTTGGATTTTATTATAAACTTGTAAAAATGAAATGTCGGTACATGGAAGATATTTTCAAAAAAAAATTGTTACGGTCTATTTGGAGGTCACTAAAACGAAAAATATGTTTTTTGGATTTTATGTATGTTTGTATGTGTCGCTGTGGCTTCATCACGCAAAATCGGCTAAACAGATTTCCACAATTGTTGGTACACAGACAATTGTTGGTACGACTACGCTGAAGAAAAAACGAGGGGTTATGACTTTTTCTCTTCCGCGAACGAAGCTAAGTCTTAGTTGTCTTCTAGTTTGCGAATAATATTATTGACGCTGGGGTCGAGCTGAAGCGGCGCGGGAGGTAACAAGGATAATGTTAGGCACATCATATCGTATTTATACAGACCTGTATTTTTTTTAATATCTTCAATGTACAGACCTTTCATTGTAATTATAATACTTTATCAGTTGCATTATGTTGATTACAATGTACAGAGGCTTTCATATAATTTTGATAAAAGCTAAGCGTGTTATATGCAGGAAATTAAATTATACCTAATTTCTACATGCATAAAACGGACGTTGAAATAGGTAGTTAGTATGTACTTAGAATCTAACAGCGCATAAAAATCGCTAAATATTTGGAAATATTACGTTTTTTGCTGACCGATCAATAAATTTAGCTGACCAATAAATAAATTAATTTCCCGAAATTAGTGAATTTTCTGCCGAAATGTAATGTAAGGTCTCTAAAATTTATGAATAGAAGGGAAGTAGATGTAGGTACTTTTGTACTTATTTAAAGGAGGTTTCAAACATTTTGTTATTTTCCATGCTTGAGTCCATAGTCAGAGTTGATTTACATAAGTGGGTCGTGTCGTGTTACGAAACAGAGTAGGTAGGTATTGATGTCAAAATAACAATGAATAATATTATAGTAACACGATATCAGAAATAACATACGATAAATCGACGTAAACAAACAATGGGTTTATCGTAAAATGATAACTCGTTTCAAAACAAGCGTCCATTTTCAAATAATGCTCGCTAATTTAACATTACTTCGAGAGTACCCAGTGCCTTTGTTACGTACACTTTCTGATTTGGTAGGGTTATATCGAATTCAGTCGCACGTAACCTCCTCGTTTTGTTGAATAAAGTTTTTTTTTTCGATCGCTGCTAACGCAAAACAGTATACGGATAACACAGTAAGCGTATAGGATACAAAGAAATTCTAATTTCCTTACTCGATCAGAGCGTCAATATCTGTTAATCTATATAAAAATTAAGTAATACGATAGTTATTAATATTTCTGTAATTAATTCTTTGATTCATGTTAGTTTTAAGGGAAATAATTAGGATTTGTTTAGTAATAATTACACTACTGCTATGCTGTGTGTTGTTGCGGATAGAGCTGGCCGAATGGAGTCACGGGGACTCATTGTAAAGCGCTACACACATGGAACGTTTGACTGATCAGTCATTAAATATTTTGCTTTAATTTATTTACGCTTTCACTAACATTTTTGTTGATTTAAATAATTTATATCTAGAACCGTTTTCACGATCAACAGAATTGTATAAAAAATGTATTATGCATGCTTCGATAAATTTAATTACTTCATAGAATTACAATGCGGCACTAAATTTACCTATGTGAAAGTTATCTAAGGATTTAAATTCACGTGTTGTATTTTAATACCATTTTGGATTTTGTTAATGACGTTATTACCTAATCCTTAAAACTGTACCTTGTCAAGTGATCACGAAATGAACACGCCACTGTAATTAACAAATTATTCTCCATTCAATTAATTAACACTATTTAGTCTTCTTAACACAAGTCAACAGCACGTGTATATTTTCATGATACTTTAAAAAAAATCTCTCGTTACTTAAAAATATCAAATGAGCTAGATAAGGATGAGTGTAGATTATTTTTCAACTGATGACGGTAGAGCTGTAAAATCTTTCACGTTTTTTGAAATTAGAAAACTACGTACGTCTCAGCCATCATGTGTCTGATCACGTAGCAGTACTCGGCTTTTACGATGTCAGTAACCACTAATGTTTGTTGCAACCTGTTACGAATTACTGTTATTGAATGAAAAATGAAATATGAGCAAGACTTGACTTTGAAAACAATAAGCTCACTATTCGCTGAAAGGAAATGGTGGTAGGTAAACATATCGATCTCTCAATATTTTTTTAATTAATCTAAGAAAAAAACTTGACGTTAGTACCAACGTGCCCCTATGTGTTGTTTAATTATTATTGTGTGATGTTCTACTATGTACGGTGAAATTTTATTGAGAAGCATACATCTCATGAGCTGACAATTTAATGCTGTAGCTTAGGAATTAGTCTAGTTTAACCTAAGATTGTTCCTTAGTAACCAACAAGGCAACATCTGTTCTCCTCATGTATATATGTGCATTTTGTGTGTTCGAATTTTAAGTACATAATGAAACTGAATGTGTTTTCATTAAATTTACGGAAACCGACAATTTCCTTAATTACTTTTCATACAAAAATATTGGGAATTAATATAAAACTTTGAGTGCATTCGATTTTTGATTTATTGAATATTAATAAACATATGGCTTTTTATTTTTTATACTAATCCTTAGACTACATGAGTCCATAAGGTAAATGATCTAGATGGCAATCGACAATTTCGACTTAACAAATATTTTGCTTTTGTTTAGTTAGGCTGTCGGTACTCTACGTGATATTTGTTGTAATATCATATTATTATGTGTAATAGTAGATTATAGCCATTATGACACGAAGTGATTATTTGGACGAGCACACGAAGTGAGCGAGGACAAATATATCTGAGTGTCATAATGGCTTTTAGCCACGTGTTAATCACTCTCATTTTCACTTCGACTTCGAGAAAATAAAAAAGACTTAACATTAAAATTGTATATTTCATGAAAAATTAAAGTACAGTTTGAGCAATTGTATCAGAAAGTTTGGCCAATCTGATCAGTTCGTTTATTCGTAAGGAGTATGTAGCTGGCCGCAAGTTCTTTTTTCAGTGTCATAGAATTTTGTATGGGATTATATGGCTTTCTTTTAAACCCTAGGGGCTAAAAGTACTATTTTAGTCTCGCTTCGCGAAGCTAATATGACGTTCTTTTTGAGCAGGAGAAGTGAAAAATATCACAGATGCACTGATTTTATGGAACACTGTTTTATACTTTTATGATTTTATAACTACTGGAATTTTATAAAACCATTATCTCCGTAACTTCACGCTATAACTAGGTTTTTACATCTACAAACTTTAAACTGAATTAGCTCAAAACTGTATGCTTACATCGAAACTTCTGAAAATCATAAAAAAATAAGGGGTCTCCTTCGGAATCCCTAATGTCGTTTGTCCTAATGTATCGTTTGTCATAACGCTTTTTCTTCAGTATTTTTTAAAATCGTATAGATTAGGTTAGGTTAGGTTTGTTTTATAACAATCCTGAAAGTTTACAGGATCGTAAAAAAATGCGTTGTGACAAACGATACATTAGGACCAATGACGTTAGGTTAGGGATTCCGATATAGATCCAAAAATAAGTAATCAATTTAGCAGTCTTTCTTTTTGCGTCTGTGAGAGCAACTTTTGGACTATATGCTGGCATCAATAACTCAATACCAACAATGTGGGACCTTTTTGCCAGCACATATTTTTATGTTCCTAATTTATTTTTAAATGCATGTTGTAGAAAAAAAAAAACAAATATAAGAACGATAAAAAAAATCTAATAACTCTATCTCTACAAATCTTTAAAACGTACGTAAATTATTTAAAATGTTGACTGATCAGCCATTATTATTATCGCCCCATGTCTAGCACGCTTTACCTCCCCACTGCGCAGCTCGCTCGCGCAGCCGCCATTACGGTATAAATACCGCGAGCGCCGCCGCCGTGACGTAGTCGAAATCGAGAGGTGAAGGTGCGAATAATGGAGAGGTGGCATCCATGTTTATTTGTAAAAGTAAAAATCGATTATCACCGGAGCTAGCAGCGAGACCGCCGACGCGCTCGTGAAAGTGAACCAGTACAGTGTTTCGACGTGTCATCCGCGTAGACGACAGGTTCGAGGCCGACACGGCGGAGTCAAATCTAAACCACCATCGTGCGCGAGGCGACCATTTTGTGAATAACGCTCTGCTCCGACACGTCGCTACCGCTAAAGTGATAAGTGAACTGTCCGTTAGTTATCCGCGAGTAAGAATCAAGAAGACAACCGTTGGCCGCGATGAACTGCCAGGCTCAGAAGGGTCGGAGGCGGGCGAGCCGAACGCCGCTGCCGGGCGGAGGGCTAGCGCTGGCGGCACGGCGCGAGCGGCGCGAGGGTCGAGAGGCGCGCGACGCCCGCGACTCCCGCGAAGAGCGCTACGCCAACAGCAAGTGGGGCTCCGCGCCCTCGGCCGCAGCCCTGCCGCCTCCGCCCACGCACTGGCGTCGCGCGGGCGAGCGCTGCCGCCCGGAGCCCGACCGCGCGCTGCCGCTCAAGCTACTCCTCAACGTGGCGTAGGCCTACGGACTCTCGTCTCTAGTGTTAGGGGCGCCGGCCGCGGCCGCCGCCAGCGCTAAGTTTTTTATTTCGTGAAGCGATCGCCGGCGCGCGCCGCCGCGGCGTCCACTAAATTCCGGCGTTAGGTATTATTTTGTGAAAAAATTTTAGTAGTTAAGCGCGGCGCCGGCGCGCCTCGCCGCCCGTCCGTCCGCGACGCGAGTCTCTTCTATAAAACCGAGAAAAACACAAAAAAATAGAGACCGTGCCGCGCTCGGGCGGGCGACGAGGCGCCCGGCGCGGCCTCGCGCCCCGCGCGGCCCGGCGCCTCCCTAGCCCGGCTCCGGGACCGCCCGCCGCGGGTGCCCGGACCGGGCCGCGGGCGACAGCGCCGCCCTATTACACTGGCGCGCGGCCGGCGCCGCGCGGACCACTGGAACGTTGCATTTCTTTTATAAATGAGGCGTTGTTTTTATATTTTGAATGAGTGTAGGGCGCGAGGCCCGTAACGTTTATTTATCTCGAGACCAAGTTTGTTTGTAAACGGCGAGGCCGCGCGGGCAAAAAAGAACTGGCAGCGCAAAAGAGACCGGCGCGCACCCCGCACCCTCAGAGCTTTAAAAAAAACTACGGCCAGCCGTCGTAATTCTAGTAGTAGATTAAAAATTGAAGGATACGCTACGTCTGTTATGGATTGGAGATATATATGTTTGTGAAGTGCAGAGTTGACATGATCTCAGCTGCGGCTCGTGGCCGTTGGAGTCTCTGTGATGTACAAAAACGAGTATATTTGGAATTTTACAAGTTTTTTATAATTAGTTGTAGTATAATTGTGTAAGTGAAGATGGTTGTGCGACCTACGTCGCCCGAAGCCAGCCGCAGCGTTCTTTCCCCTCTTCCTATCCTTTTCCCCCTTTCCTGGGGCTCTCCGGAGCCGGAGGTTCCTCGCTATAGACCTCAAGAAGCTTCCCTCTTCAGCCTGGAAACTGAACCCAAAGAATGTCAGAAGAAAGAAGCCTCGAAAACTCAGAAGAAATGAAGACCGAATTATGAAGCACAAGAAACAAAATAAAATTGGAACCGAAGAACTGTACAGAAGAACCTCAAGAAATGAAATTTCATAAGTCATAAGATATCCAGAATTTATAATCCGGCATACATATCACCGCAGTCCAGGCCGTCCCAGCCTGGGCTGAAGCCAGTGTCCCCGTCCAAATTCCCCATCCTATATCCTAGTCCCAGGGCTCTTCGGAGCCCGCCAGATAGTTCTGAGTTTCTCTCGGACGTCAATCGATCACTCGAAAGAGCATCTCTTTTAGCGGAAGAAAGAAGACTAGATGGAGACCAACAACCACTGCTGCAGTTCACCCAATCTTCTACTGGCCAATGGGTGAGATTAATGTAATGTGCACTAATGCTGATTTTTAAGGTTTCCTACCCAAAGGTTAAAACCTGACCCTATTGCTAAGACTCCGTCTGCTGTCCATTTCTACCGCTTGCAGGCTACAGCCTGGTGAGACCTACAGGTATCTCACACTTGAAATTTTCATGGATGATGTATTTCTGTTGCCGCTATAACAACAAATATTAAAAAAATATTTTTGTCTATCTGTCGATGTCAGTAACCAATATAAAATAACACCGCGTACATTTTGCTTGGGAGTAGGGGTCTACTGCCAGTAGTTTTTTAATGATACGGCTGTTTATAGTGTATATTTTATAAGGAACCTTTTTTTGTCCTTTTCTTCAGATTTGAATGAAAATTGCCAAGTAAGAACCCCCACATTATTCTGTACAAAGAAAGCTTAATTTCCAGATGTTTTCTATAATTATTATATCATTATTTCTCTTCATAAAAAGCTTAGAAGTGCATTTCTATAAAAGTTTGTACCTAAATTAACGGATTCTTTAATTGTTTCTTGTTTTGTTACCAATATTTATATGATTATTGTTTCATGAACGATATTTTGTTGATTCATTATTTAATTAAAAAAATTTATGCTTGATACAATCTTAATTATCAAAAATAATCAATAATAGCAATGTTTATCATTTCAAAAATTTGGTAACACAAAAGGAAAAGTAACAATTTATGGGATACATTTTTGTACAATTTTTTTTAGAAATTCTCAGATTGTGGTCTACGAGGGTTGCTACTTATATATCCGGAAACAAAAAAACAAACAAACGTACACGGCTGAAAATAGTTTTATTGTTTTTCAAAGTATTCCCCTTGATGATCTATGCACTTTTGCATTCGCGTGAACCAATTTTTAAAGCACTTCTGCCACTCCGCCTGAGGTACCTCCATAACGTGTTGTTTGAATGCGTCGACAGCATCTTCAGCGGTCGAAAATCGTTGACCGCGTAATTTATTCTTTTTATTTGGAAATAAATAAAAATCGTTGGGTGCCAAGTCAGGGCTGTACGGCGGATGACCCGTTAATTCCACATTTTGACCCTCCAAAAATAGAGTTGTTTCGCGTGACGTATGACAGCTGGCATTGTCATGATGAAGAATGATTCTTCGTCGCTGGTTAGTTTTACGAATTTGTTCAAATACTTCCGGTAAGCAAATGGTCGTGTACCACTCTGAATTAACCGTTCTACGGTTTTCTAGTGGCACTGTAGCTACATGGCCATTAATACCGAAGAAGCAGGCCACCATTTGTTTCAATGTACTTTTTGCACGAGTAACTTTCGTAGGGTTCGGCTCATTTTGAAACACCCATACCGTTGATTGTTGCTTCGTTTCGGGATCGTATGCATAGATCCAGGATTCGTCACCTGTATAGATGTTATAAACGGCTTTTGAGTCTCCACGGTTATATTTTTTTAACATTTTATTGCACCATTCGACGCGAGCATGTTTTTGCTCATTTGTTAAGTTGTGGGGTATCCAACGCGAACAAATTTTTTTTACAGCCAAATAATTATGTAATATGCTATTAATGCTGGTCATAGAAATACCCAGAGTCGCCTCTATCTCGCGGTACGTAACATGTCGGTCGTCCATTATAAGTTTTCGCACAGCCTCGATATTTTGTTGTACAACGACCGATTTCGGGCGACCTGCCTTAACTTCGTCCGTCAGCATACTACGTCCACGATTGAACTCACTAAACCAGTGATACACAGTAGTTTTAGATGGGGCTTCATCACCAAAAGTTGAAGTTAGTTGATCTATGCACTGTTGTTGCGTTAAACCACGCCGAAAATCATAATAAATCATAGCACGAATATTTTCACGAGTGAGTTCCATTCTTGCTGCGAGATGACATTTAAAACCCGTCAAAAACAAAACACGAGCGTTAATAAGGAAGAAAAAATATACCTTATATACTTAAAAAAGTTCAAATTTTACCATGGCGGTCAAATATGCTATTTAAGAAGATTGTAATCCCGGTTTCCGGATATATAAATAGCAGCCCTCGTATTCTATCAAAAACCGTACCTACCAATTTTTCTTTCAGTATTTGGAATCCATACTAATATTATAAATGCGAAAGTGTGTCTGTCTGTTACCTCTTCACGCTTAAACCGCTGAACCAATTTGGACGAAATTTGGTATATAGTTTGAGTCCCGGGGAAGGACATAGGCTACTTTTTATCCCGGAAAAATACCCTTATCCGCGATAAACGAATTTAAGGCGGACGAAGTCGCGGGCAGAAGTTAGTTGTTATATATTTTCTAGTTAGAATCACGAGTAGGGTAATTCGTCAATAGCTGACCACCTTATACTAAAATAAATTATTTTCTATACTAGTTGTAAAATGATATGTCTGTACATAAACAGACTATGTCGAGGTCAATGCATTGAAAAATATATATTTTTAGATTTTTTGTATGTTTGTATGTGTCGTTGTGGCTTCATCACGCTAAATCGGCTTAGTCTTAGTCTGGAAACAGCGTGCTTAATTAACCAATACCCTTAGTTCTTGAGTAAATAAAAGAACGCTGTACCATCATCGTGATTTTTATTAGACTTTCCATATCGACGCATAGCCACTGCACGTGTCCCTCTAACATTTCCAGAGATGGTTATAGGATACTCTTTACCCGACTACGCTGACAAAAAAGAGGGTTTACGTCTTTCTCCTCCGCTAACGAAATTGCGGGCGCCTTCTAGTTAGTTACCTATAAATATAAATAGTTCTTAGTATCAGAGTAAGCAAACTATAGTGGCAATGGGAAGGGCAAGGTGGTTAACAAAATAGAAAAAGTAAATTGACACTTCTATCAGGATGAATGAGTAAATGTCTTAGCACACTATAACAACTCAACAGCCACTCGATTCAAAGCTAAATAAATATAATAAAAATAAATACCTATCAAAAAAAATATTGAAAATTAAGCCTTATGACGTATTTCCTAAATCACAATTTTACAAACTTCTTCATACAAACGTAGTTACGCTCTCATTTTAAAACGACTAGCTAGTTTGCTCTGAAACTTTATACTTAGAATAAGTTAAGGTATATGCAGGCCTGTAATTAGTTTATGTAGCTTCAGATACCATAGTAAAAAAATACAGTGAATTTAAGTTTTTCATACAAAACTTGTTTGTTTTATAAACTGCAGCCATATAAACTAGTTCCAGGCCTAGATATACCTCATGTCATTGTATATGCAAATTTTCGTTACAACCCAACCCGTAGTTTTAAAATAAGAACGAAACTCCGTTTGTATGGGAAGGTAAAATTCGGCCGAGCTTACTTCGGACTCTTATGGAAGTTCGGTGACAACTCAATATTATGATACCATCGCATCGAGCTGATCTGAGAGCTTATTGCCTAACGAAATTTTGACAAATTGATATCCTAATCAATTGTTATAAGCCCAAACAAAATCATGACACTTGATTCTGATTTCGAGCGCTTTGATCATGCGCTCACTGAAAATTAAAGTAACACTGTACCTACAAAATCTAAAATAATTCAAACAGTGACGTTATGCTGTTTAACAAGAATTTATATTGGAAGCGATTTTTGTTTTGTTTAGTGTCACTTTGAGTCTTAATGAGCGTTATTAGGAACTAACTGCGCTGGCTCAGCGACTCAAAATGAGTCTTTGCCTCCAACACAAGAGCATGCCGCTTTACTCGATCCTGCGTAATCTCGCTAATTAATGGCTCGAGCTCACGCAGATCCGCCTCCACCAGATCTATCCAGCGGTACTTTGGTCGACCGAGGTATGCTCTTTTCACCTGCTATCCTCTCCCATTTACACAAGGTGGCCAAGCTAGCGAAGACGATGGGCCTTGGTTAACACCAATGATATTCGGCTCGGCCACTTGTTCCTGTATTTTGGCATTTTTATAAATCCTCCAATTCCCATCGTCCATTTTGACAAGTCCCAGGATTTTTCTGAACACTACGTTCCGCTACTAAAAGGCTATGCTCCTCCTTGAGCGTTAACGTCCAAAGTTCACACCCATACACTAAGACGGGGCGGATATCGGCGTCCATTCCAACCTTCTTAGTAAACCAACTAAGCTCTGGATAAATATATGAGACCGTTATTAGGAACTATGTAAGTAATTTTTTCTACTCGTCGACTTTAATCCCTCAATAAGAACTTCATAGAGTAAACTTTAATAGCATACTTTTCAATGTCGGATACTCTATGGCACTTCCAACTGAACTGAAATATTCATAAGCCAACACTTTGAATTGAAGTGTTGGCTTATGAATATGTCGAATGAATGAGTCGAAGATAATTGTGGTACGATGATGGTGATGATGGTAATGGTGATTGTGATTGTGATGGTGATGGTTATGGTGATCGTGATCGTGATGGTGATGATGATGATGATGATGACGATGATGATGATGATACCTACTCGTAGAAAAAGTATTGTATACAATAGTTATATAATTAGCTTTTTAAGTCTCGTACCTTACTTAGGCCACTCAGCAAGCTTCGTGGCTTAAACGCGGTACTCGACTGGAAAAGCATACATTATATAACGATTGCATAAAATACTATATTAAATGCGGTAGGATTGCGTTTAATAAATTACTTTAGTTTGGGCGCTTAATCGTCTAGTGGATGTTAAAAGTAGCACACTCATAACAAAACAAACTAATAAACATATAAAAAATTGAAATTGAACTTTTCAGAGCGAGTAAGGTGAAAATAACTATTTTAATTAATGCCCATAACTAGAAACATTTTTTTTAAACGACTGATCTAATATGGAATTCCGCAAAGAAACACCTGAAATTTCGTTTGCGGAGGAGAAGTCATAACGCCTTTTTTTTTTCTTCAACGTATTCTGGTAAAAAATATCCTATAACCATCTGGAGATACCCAGCTACCCGTGTACCAAAAATCCATTTAGCCGATTTGGCGTGACGTTGTCGCAACGACACTTACAAACATACAAAAAAAATATTTTTTCAATTCAGTCCGTGTCATTTTTTTGGAAAATATCTTCTATGTACAGATATTTCATAAAAGTAGATATTAGATAAAAATTTGTGAGTTTTAAAACCATTTAACCTCACTCGCCTCGTGTTAAGTTTCCGGGGCCGCTTGACTCAGTAGCGCGTGCGCAAAAAATGCCGTTTTGCTTTTTGTACGGTGCGTCATGGAAGAGGAAAAAGTAATAACCGTTGCTTTGCTTAGCAATAACAAAAAATAAAACGGACTCCAAGAAAAAAAGTAGAAAAATAACTCCATAATTCAGTTTCTTCCATTTTGCTTACAAGTAACCATTTGTCTAAAACAATTTAACGGATTATATCGCGTACATTATCTCATTCTAGTTCCTGACGTTTCCGAAGCTTTTCAGCTTTCCATGATCACGGGTGGACCCACCACCCGTGTAAAATGAGATAATACGCGATATAATTCGTTAAATTGTTTTATTTCAATGCGTAATAATCGCGGAAACAGAAGAAAATATTAACCATTTGTCTACTCAATATATACAGAAAAAAATGGATATCGACGAATTCAGAACTTTCTCCTTTTTTGGAAGTCGGTTAAAAATAGGATTATATTTACCAAATTTGCAAATGCAAAATTCTTTATTTCATAAAATACACTTTATCTATAGTCTAAAGTGATATATAATACTACCGCTGCCTGCGGCGTGCACAGGGCAAATTTTTGGCCAAGGCAGGCAGTTTTTAGGGTTCCGTAGACAAGGGGTAAAACCTTATTACTAAGATTCCGTTGTCCGTCTGTCACCAGGCTGTATCTCACGAACCGTGATAGTTAGACAGTTGAAATTTTCACAGATGATGTATTTCTGTTGCCGCTATAACAACAAATACTGAAAACAGAATAATTTTATGTCTGTCTGTCTATATCAGTAACCAATATAAAATGAACGAACATAGAGTAAATTTTGCTTATGAGTAGGGCTCTGCTAACACTGCATTTTCATAGATACGGCCGTTTGAAGCGTACATTTTGTACGGAACCCTCGGTGCGCAAGTCCGACTCGCACTTGGCAGATTTCTCTGGGCCTATATCGTCGTCTAGTACTCATATAACACAAGCCTTATTCAAATTCAAATTCAAATGTGCTTACCATTGGCGTGGTGTCTATACAAGCCGAATCCCATCAGCTTACCCAAATCAGGACGATTGAGCATCGTTCTCTATTGCTACTAAAGAAATCAGTAAGCGAAATCTACCCCGGCTTGCCCTGAGTTTTTATTTGACGCCACGCCACTACCTATACATGTGACTAGTTCGATTTGTGTATAAATTGTCCCGTAATATTTATTTACTAGCTTCTGCCCGCGACTTCGTCCGCCTTAAATTCGTTTATCGCGGATAAGGGTATTTATCCGGGATAAAAAGTAGTCTATGTCCTTCCCCGGGACTCAAACTATCTCCATACCAAATTTCATCCAAATCGGTTCAGCGGTTTAAGCGTGAAGAGGTAACAGACAGACAGACACACACTTTCGCATTTATAATAAAATTTTGACGCGAAATGGTAGTACTTATGAAAAAAGTCCTAAAAAAAAATTGAGTTCGATACCTTATACCTTGCGTGTAGCTTGTTTTATAATACTTTAAAGTAAGGTGGGAAAGTCCATTTTTAAAGTATGAAAATATTAATAAACGATATTACCATTGAAATGTATGGTAACTTTTGTTATGAAACCGTTTCAATAAACGCAAATTTTAACATAGCTGCAGAAAAAAGTTTTTAATTTCCCCATACAAAGTAGGAAGATGTGACGTCACGCCTTCCTAGGGTTTAGTGTGAAGCGTTTTTGGGAAAGTCCAAAAATGTGTTTCTAACGTCGTTGTGTCTCGCGGAGTCTTTATGATATTGAAGTCGTGTCTTCACCAGTATTTCTATTATTGAAAGGTCCTTCTATAACATATCACAGAAAAAAAAAACGACATCCCTATAATATAGATATTGTCAATTTGTCAAGTAATAATATAAAATGAATACTTGACAAATTGACTGGTGTTATAAAATAAATGGGACTGAAAAACAACTCTGACCTCCATCTTATCCGCCGAGGCGTGCTTATCGCGTGGCCAACGTATTTGATGTTTCAGTTAACTATTAAACTATTCATTATCATTATAATATTACGAACTTATTACTTATTTTTCTTCCAAATTTTATATCACCTCTCAAGTGATCCGGATGTGGAATACTTTGCCGATGGACGTAAGGTCGTGTGCTAAATCTATTCCCATTTTTAAGAGTCATCTTAATTTATCGCTCCCTTAAGCTGAGACTGCTGAGATGTCGATGCCATGTATAGTTCAGTAAATTTTGGGTTATATCTTATATGTATGTATTTGTGTATACATATATATTCGCATATATGTTTATTTGTATTTTATGTCCAGTGTTATTAGAACCTATCTAGTATCTTTATATGTATCTGAATAGTTCCTTACTCTTTTTTTTTCTGGCTTTGATTTATGACTAGCTTCTGCCCGCGACTTCGTCCGCCTTTAATTCGTTTATCGCGGATAGGGGTATTTTTCCGGGATAAAAAGTAGCCTATGTCCTTCCCCGGGACTCAAATTATCTCCATTCCATACCAAATCTCATCCAAATCGGTTCAGCGGTTTAAGCGTGAAAAGGTAACAGACAGACAGACAGACACACTTTCGCATTTATAATATTAGTATGGATTTGTCTCATCTACTTGTGCGCCACTTACTCATTGGTTGATTACTTTGCTACCTTACCTCTCTACTACCTTAAGGTTGTCAGGAAGAGATCGCTTCTTAGCGATGAGACTGCCTGTGAATTCTCATACTGTTTTATATTAAAGTGTCTGATGTTATTGTCTTTTTAACCGACTTCCAAAAAAAGGAGAAGGTTCTCAATTCGACGGAATGTTTTTTTTTTTTGTTTGGATGTTCACCGATTACTCGAAGACTATTAGACCGATTTCAACTTTTTTTTTTGGTTTTATAGAAGGTACTGTCTAGTTGGTCCCATTTAATTTTGGTGAAGATCTGATGATGGAATCCATGAGGAATTGAAGGAACTCCTCAAATATTGTAGGCATACATATAGTGATTTTGGTATTATAAGAAACATAATAAGCATTTGCATTCAGATAGTGTAAATTGGTGAAGTGGAACTGATGCAGAAGACCACAGAATGCCATTGGAACTCCTCAATGATAAATGATTTACGGGTGGCGACAAAATATCTTGATTAATTTAGCTAAGCAACTTCATAGTCACAAATTTAAATGTTCCTGATGAGAATGGTAACATCAAATTGATTTGATGATGGAGCCGGAAGGTAGGCACCAGATCTATGTAATAAAATAATGTATCCTAGCCGTGTTTGGGCTTGTTCGAATCGTCACGAGATACACTTTTATAAGTAACGATTAACTAAAAAGTGTAAAATAAATAAACTTTTAAACAAAAAAATAAAACCGACTCCAAAAAAACTAAAAAGTAAAAAATAACGCCATAATTCAGTTTCTTCAAATTACTTACAAGTAACCGTTTGTATACTCAATCTATACAGTATATACAATTAATGTTATTTTGGAGTCGGTGCCATCGTGTCACAACTTACTAAAATCGTCAATTTTCAATATTTTACACATTCTTTATATGGCACTGACGCCAAAATAAGATTAATTGTATATACTGTATAGATTGAGTATACAAACGGTTAGTTGTAAGTAATTTGAAGAAACTGAATAATGGCGTTATTTTTTACTTTTTAGTTTTTTTGGAGTCGGTTTTATTTTTTTGTTTAAAAGTTTTGGTGTTCAATAAAGAGTATTGTATTGTATAATAAATAGACATATATATTAAATGTAACCTTAAAAAAAATCTTATTGGGTCTCCCTGTGTCGGATCTGCCCGGGGCTTGCCCGGGGCATCGTTTCCAGAACACTGGCCGCATTGCCTCCTTGGATGGTCAGGCTGAGGCGTTTGAGCGATGTATGACCCAGCTCTAATGTTAAACTATTGTACAATTATAAAAGGAAGGAATGAAGATGCCAGCGACTTCGCGGAAGAGAAAACAATCATAATCCTCTCTATGATTCAACGTAGTCGGATAAAGGGTAACCTATCACCATCTGTGGATGAACAGCTACCTGTACAAAAAAAACAGGAAAGTGCGAGTCGGACTCGCGCACAAAATATACGCTACAAACGGCCGTATCTATGGAAATCCAGTGTTAGCAGAGCCCGACTCCTAAGCAAAATGTACGCGGTGTTCGATCATTTTATATTGGTTACTGACATAGACAGACAGACATAAAATTAATTGTAATAGCGGATAACAGAAATAGATCATCTGTGAAAATTTCAACTTGCTAGCTATCACGGTTCATGAGATACATCACTCTGGTGACAGACGGACAGCGGAGTCTTAGTAATAGGGTCCCGTTTTACCCTTTGGGTACGGAACCCTAAAAAAGACTCCCCAGAAGTTAAGGAAAAAACCGGCCAAGTGCGAGTTGGACTCGCGCGCTGAGTGTTGCTACGCCGCCTCTGGCTGTTTGCCGCCCCCAGCCATGACTTCGTGACCCTAGGGTAAAAACGCCCTGCTTGCGAGGATGAAAAGGGTGTAAGTCTGTACGAGGAAATCATTAAAAGGTGTGTCCACACTTGTATCTGGCAAATGATACAAATGTGGACGCACCTAAAGGTGCTGGCATGCTTATTGCTGGCAAATGTGAATAGTTGCAGAGTATGCTAATTTTGAGCAAGATTATGAGCATGCTTTTTTTGAGCACGTCTGTCCGTACCTGTCACACACGTGCCACTAATGAGCACTTGCTCAAAAGCATGCTTTCGTGCTAGTAATGGCACGTCTGTCCGCTTAAACATAAGCTACTCAGTAACGCGAGTGAAGGCGCGAGTAAATACTAGTATGTTATAAATTAAACTGAAAAACAACTCTGACCTTTTTCTTATCGGCTGGTCTTATCGCGCGGCCCGTATCCAACTTATGTGCCAACTGAGCATTTATTGTAACCAGTGATTAAACAAAAATATATTACAAGCCCGATTTCTCGGTAACTCAAGACACATTTTCGGTAACGCCAGAGACGACAAAAGTGTGGGTCTTTAAGTTGATTCAGTGTTTCTAAGGACCATTAAAACCTTAGGACTGACCATCTCCATACAAAAAGCCGTTCCCCGATATGTACAACGCCATCTATGTATAAGAATTATTTTTTACAATTATTCAACTTTGCAAGGGTGCCACAGTTATTAAATGTCTCGATTTATTTATTATTAGCTATTTGCGAACTAATTATTACTATACTACGTTTTTTTATTCAATTATTATATAGTTAAATGTTTATTTTTAAAGCGCCATCTAGTTTTTGCCAGAATATCTCCTTGCGATCGGAACACGATCCAAAGTATGGCAACTGACAGTCCTCTTGTTTTAATGGTCCTTAGTGTTTCAGGGTCAATTTCAAAGCGTTTCAACCGCACTCATTAGTGCAGCGGTTCCTAACCTATTCAGCCGCGGACCCCCAAGGAAATCAAGCCTAATGCCAAGGACCCCTGAGTGAAAAAACGTTCAATTGTCGGACAATATTATATTTTAGTATTCCTTCATTAAATAAAAAACAAACTTTTTCGTAGAAAGACATTAATGAGAAGGTTGGTGCTGCTTTTTTGCAACTAAGTTAGAAATGTTTGGATTGATATTATTACTCAATTGCAATCTCAAATCAGATTAAATATGTAACCTGTTCCTGTATTTGTTTTTGATGTATACAAGAGTAGAGAATGCCTTTTCACATAGGTACGTGGTGGAGAAAAGCAGCAAATGTTTCAGTGCTTCTTCTGAGACTTCCTTATAATCTTTTTTTATATTCATCCAGAAACTACACAAGGAGCGTTCTTTGAAATTACGTTTCAAGGCAGAATCACACGATGTTTCTATTAATTGGTTTTCTTGCACCGTTGACAAGCCAGTTATATCAGAAACATCTGTGGTGAAAGGGTCTGCTATCCATTTTTTATTAAGCGTGATAATTACGAGATGTTTGGCGTAGGTAATTTTTTTAATGCTCTAAGTAAGATAGATGCGTATGGGACCGCGGACCCCCAAATATATGGTCGGGTCCCAAGGGTCCGCGGACCACAGGTTAGGAAACAATGCATTAGTGTCACCGCATTAATGGCGCCTTATATTACAGATTCAAATGGCGTTTTGAGATATTGTGTAGAGGTACAGTACCTCTACACAGGAGAGACTATCTCATTTGAATCTGTACTAGAAAGCACCATTGATGCGGTGACACTAACGAGTGCGGTTGAAACGCTCTGAAATTGACCCTCCAAAGTTTCTCCCCATTTTTTTTCAAATACCCCTAAAAAGTCCTGAGTGAGTATTATATGTAGTTTCTATAGATGTTTGTAAAGTTTATTATACTCGATGTAGTTTAGTGCCCACATTCTTTGGAAACATTGTTTTATAACAATTGTTGACTGACATTATATGAACAAATTAAATGAGAAAAACGTTATGAATGAAGTCGAAAGAATTGACTTGCGGAATAGAAAGTTCGTATTCGTATCTAATCGTGCTGTCTCTCTCACCGTCCTGTTTTACACTATTTGTGTGAAAGAGACGGACGGTAAGATATGAAGTTCGAACTTGCGTGTTGTGCGTGCCGTTTTACGCACAGGGCACATGCAGGCTTTGTTCGATTTAACTTGCACATTTTCTTTGGAGCCTCTAAAAAAAACCCAAAAAAAATCTGCCCCTGACTTTCCCCCTTTTTAACTCCATCTCCCTGCCCTTATCCCACTTATGTAGGGTCGGCACAACAAGTTTTCTTCTTCCATTCATCTCTATTATTCGTCATTTCAGCTCTTACTCCTTTCTTTCTCATATCCTCTCTCACACAATCCATCCATCGCTTTTTTGTCCTACCGATCGCTCTTCGTCCTTCAAAATTCATCCCTAACATTCTTTTACCAATGTGACGTTCATCCCTCCTCATTACATGCCCATAGCACGCTAACCTACTGCTCCTCATTTTGTCCGTCACGTGTGCTACTTTCAAACTTCCCCGTATATACTCATTTCTAATCCGATCTTTCCTCGTCACTCCACACATCCATCTCAACCTTCTCATCTCGGCTGCGTTCACTCTTCTTTCCTCCGTCACTTTCGTTACCCAACATTCTGATCCATACATTACGACAGGTCTAATGATCATTTTATAGATTTTCCCCTTAAGTTTAAGGGGCATTCGTGATCACAAGCTGTTCCAGAGACCTGTCGCCATTTCATACATCCCGCATTTATTCTATTTTGCACCCTTTTTAACTCCGTTCCCCCAAAAATTTTGGGGTAAAACCCCCAAGTTGGCAACGCTGAGTTGATTCACCTATTAAGTATTACGTTGTTATAATTATTGATTGCAAATTCGGTAGCATTTTTTTTTGGTGTGTGCAGCAATCATGGTAGTTGCCATAGAGGTGTGGCAAATTTCAACCGAAACGATCGATTCCCTAATCGATCGTTTCGGTTGAAATTTACTGTTGACAATATTAACTACTACTTAGAAGGTGAAGACAAATTCGGTCGCGGAAGAGAAAAAGTCATTGACCCTATTTATTTCTTCAGCATAGTCGGTTAAAAAGTATCCTATAACCATCTGTGGATACCCAGCTACCCACGTATCAAAAATAGTTGAAATCTGTTTAGCCGATTCGGCGTGGTGAAGACAACGACACATACAAACAATCCAATAAATATATTTTTCGATTCAGTGACCTCCAAGTAGTCCGTTACAATATATTTCTTTAAAATCTTCTTATGTTCAGACATTTCATTTTTACAACTTTATAATATGGTAGGTTATGGATAGATAAATGTTAAATCGTTTAAATTGGTATTTTCTATATATATAGTGCAATACCATGATCCCTACACCAAAAATGATACCATTTTAACAATCAAAGGAGAAGGAACTATAAAGGTGCGTCCACATTTGTATCATTTGCCCGTATCAGATCATCGTCGCGTGGCATGATCGCGTGTCATGATCACGCGTTTGGACGTTGCGCCGATCCGATCGCTTGAAATCCATTTGCTACGCGTATCACACACTTATATCGGAAGAGTGCGGCATGATCGGCGCGCCGACAGTGAGCGTCCAAGCAGCGCGATACGCAGTCATGCCACGAGCAAATGATACAAGTGTGGACGCACCTTTCGGGAAAAGGTGCAACCCACAAAAAGTCATACATACATAATCAAAATGTTTATTTTAAACTTAGACACAAATTATTTCCAGAAACTTGATACGTTATTGTTGGTCTTACGTTTTTATTAAAAAAAATTGACTTACGGCCATGCGACTTCTCGCGACCACTAGGGTTGCCAACTATTTCTTAAGCAAATATAGTATTTCCCAGCCTAAGGTACAAAAAATATAGTAGATACTCTGAAAAAAAATATAGTACAAAATACTTAAGAGTGAAAATTGATTCATTCAACAGAATGCATAATATTTACTACCCAAGTAACACCACAAGCTGTATAAGCCCTTACACAGCTTGTGTGCTACTTGGGCACTTAGATATGCGTAAGGACTGACCAAAATATAATACTTTTGCGTACTATATACTTTTTCAACAGTACATAGTACACAGAGTCAAAAGTATAGTACAATACTACATATATTATAGTACGGTTGGCAACCCTAGCGACCACCGGCAGCGGCGAGCGTATTTGTAATACAATGCGCGTGTTGTTAGTTAACCGCTGTACACTAGTACCACGAATATAAGTTACATCGGCAATCTTCGGTCACGCCGACGACTGCTAACAAGTACCGAATGAAACCGAACGTGTGACCATTTAAATTAAGACCTTTTTGCACTATACGTACGGTACATATGCAATGACACGTGAACTCGTGCTCTCGCTCATGGCGACTGACGCTGCGCCAGACAAAATGGCGGCCGCCGGCGTCACGCGCAAAATTTTGGCCAATGGGCGCGCAAACGCGCTGCCTTATAATTAGTTAATCTGTTTTCAGAAAATGCTTTCTGCGCAGGTACATCGTTGTAACTTATATATTTGTGGTACTACTGCACTGAGCGTGTCAACCGTGGAATGGACAGAGAAATCGGTCGCCGCTGCCGGTGGTCAATTCATTCTCTTTGGACTGTGAAAAAAAAGTCGTTTAAGATCTTTCGAGGCCCTCGTGTGGTTGGAGGCCCTGGGCACGGGTCCCGTGTGCTCTTATACTAAAGACGGAACTGAGTATGAGTCCGTACCATAATACCGCATTGACAATGCGGTATTATACTTCAACCAGGAGAGCCTTTCACTCAAATAAACTGTATACACGAAAATGAGAGAGATGCCAGGATACGAATTTCTTATTTTCAACTTCGATAACTCATCAGGCGCTGCTACTCACTACCAGCGGCCGCAGTCATGAGGCTCTGTAATAATGGAGTATAGAGGTAAGGAGAACAATGTTTTTCTTTATGACATAGGATGCAAACGAGCAGACGGATCGCCTGATGGTAAGCAATCACTGTCGCCCATAGACACTTGCGTCACCAGAGGAGTCACTAGTGCGTTAACAGCACAGCTGGTAATCTTCGAACAATAAAATGCGTACGTTAGCGCCATGTTGTTATTAATGTTGACTGACGTTTTTCTCTGCTGTGATTGGCTGTTGCTTTGTCAATACACTCGTCTTGTCATCTATATATTATTTGTCAAAATTCATTCTGTCACTGTCACAGTAAAGTGTTATCGAGTGATGTCCTTGTGTTTATCCTGTCTTGCTTTTTGCAAAATGTTTTATGAGTGCTGTATTTGTAGAACTTTGCGAAAGGACGCAATTTCACACCATTTCTCGTGCTATGAGAAAATACTTATTAAGTGGTTGAAGTGTTTAAATCGTGATGATCTTGCAGAATTATCGCCCGCAGAACTAGCAAACATTATGTCAAAGAATTCATTTTGTTTCTTTCACTGCGCCGAGTACAAAACTATTCTCAGTCGTTTCATTGCTCTGACTGTCCGATTTACAATCATGAATTGGTGCAACACAACCAACAAAATATTAAAGGGAACAGATGTAGTCCGATTAAAAAACCGCGTATTACTTGCAATGCAGAAGTAAGCTTACGACAAATTTATAAAAAACTAGCTTCTGCCCGCGACTTCGTCCGCCTTAAATTCGTTTATCGCGGATAAGGGTATTTTCCGGGATAAAAAGTAGCCTATGTCCTTCCTCGAGACTCAAACTATCTCCATACCAAATTTCATACAAATCGGTTCAGCGGTTTAAGCGTGAAGAGGTTACAGACAGACAGACAGACACACTTCCGCATTTATAATATTAGTATGGATATGAAAAATAAATGTTTTAACACATAATGTGTTTTCGCCACTGAGGTATAATTCTCAGCATAGAATTTGATCACAATATATACAATTACTGAAGTTACGTGTTCAATTTACGTACGGTAACTATTCATTCTTAATATTAGACCTCATTCAATGAACCTAGACCGCTTTGGCTGGATCCGTTACGATCCCTTGCCAAATAGCAATCTCGAATAGAAAAAAAAATAAACGTCAGTCAACACTTATCGTACAGATTAAATATAGTTGCCTAGTGCAAATAATATTTGTTTCTGAGTTGGCAGTCTGATACGTAGTATCACTTATTAGTCTGTGGTTGAAAGTATATTTGTTATAAAGTACCGATTTATAACAATCTCTGTTTATCCAAAGTGTCAGACCAAAGAGGTTATATGGTGACGCCACTGTAGCAAGTGCGTAAAATAAATTACCTTAAAATGCAAAAAACCGGACAAGTGCGAGCCGCGCTCACGCACCAAGGGTTCTGTACAATATACATATGAAAATCCAGTGTTAGCAGAGCCCTACTCCTAAGCAACATGTACGCGGTGTTCGGACATTTTATATTGGTTACTGACATAGACAAACGTAAAATTATTCTGTTTTTAGTATTTGTTGTTATAGCGGCAACAGAAATACATCATCTGTGAAATTTCAACTGTCTCACTATCATGGTTCATGAGATACAGTCTGGTGACAGACAGACGGACAGCAGAGTCTTAGTAATAGAGTCCCGTTTTACCCTTTGTGTACGGAACCCTAAAACAACGTTAGAGTATATAAAGTTAAATATTTATATCCGAAGGGCGAAGGATTGAGTAGCAGTTCAATAAAAATGATTTGACATTATTTGCTACATTCATTTCGTACGCACGTGCCACACTAGCGCCATTCTGGACGAATTTAGAACTATTATTTACCGCTTTTCGTTGGACACTTTTTCATCTGTTTTCCTGTAGACGGATCGCCTAATGGTAAGCGATCACCGGCGCCCATAGACTCCTGCAACAACCCTTACTTTGCCTAACCATTCAATCATGTTCAAAATGATTTTGCCCCTCACTAGCCCGGAAAGCCGTCTTTTATCCTTTAAGACAAGTGGGTAAAAACGCATTTTAAGTGGGGAAAGTAATTTGACCTTGGAGCATGTTATTTGTCAAAAGCTACTTAACTTTTGACGGATATTGTTATCCGTCAAAAGTAAAACGCTCATAATAATGGTTCGTTAGATATTAATTAAAATCTTTTGGAAGATTCAACACTAAGTATTAGATTGTTGAATCTAAACAAATCTTTTCGTTTAAGCCACGTATTTATGGAACCTACTAGGGTGACCGATACCAGCGCCACCCGTATTGATAACATTTTCACTGATATTTCTCCTTCTAAACAACGTATAATCAGTAAATTAGAATCGGATCATTTAGGCCAATCAATGGAATTTGAGATATTAAGGGAAAATATAGTGAAAAAACAAATTACTTTTGTACCGGTAACCACAGACCGTGTGGAAACAATGAAGCAACATTTGTATCAGGCGCTACCCGTTCTGTCTTCTGAAATGAGTCCTAATCACATGTATGATTCATTGTTTACAACTTTTATGAAACATTATAATACAATATTTACTTCCAAATCGGTTGTGGCTGGCGGTGCACCAGTATTTAGCGAATGGGCTACTGCGGACTTACACAAACGTAGACAAGCACTGTATGCCATGTATGAGGAAAGGCGGCTTAATACGAGTGATGAATTTAAAGAACATGTAAAGCAATATTCGAAACAATTCAAAATTGATTGTCATATTGCCTAACGTAATTATTTATCCCAGAAAATCAAAAATAGTTCTAATAGTATCAAAACCACCTGGAAAGTGATTAATGCGGAGACTGGTAGATCAAGGCACGCAATTAGTGATCTAGAATTAAAAATTGATGGCAAAATTATAGATTCTAGTTTAGATGTAGCAACAGAATTTGAAAATTTCTTCACCGATATCAGTACCAGTATCCACAACAAAGCGTTTAAATTCATCACCTTCGTCTGCCGTTTTGTTGTTAAAAGAAAACGTCCCAGAATGTAGTAAGGACTTTTATTTTGAACATGTCAGTCCTTCAGATGTAGTAAAGGCATTTAAATCAATTAATGTCAAAAAAACCAATGACCTATGGGGGGTCTCAGTCCATGCTGTCAAATCCCTAATAGAAGTAATAGTGCCTGACTTGGCAGATATATTCAATAACAGTGTTGACTGCGGTGAGTTTCCTGATCTGATGAAACATAGCAAAATAACTCCTTTATTTAAATCAGGTAGTACCTCTGACCCCACTAACTTTAGACCAATATCTGTACTACCTACATTTAGTAAAATTTTTGAAAAGCTAATTCTATATCAATTGTTAAAACATTTTAATTTGAATAATTTGATGCATAGTAAGCAATTCGGTTTTACGCGGGGTCGCTCGACATCCAACGTCGGAGTTGAGGTCGTAAAACCAATTTTCGATGCTTGGGAGGAATCGCGAGATGCTTTAGGCATCTTCTGTGATTTATCTAAGGCCTTCGATTGCGTTAATCATGAGACACTGATCAGGAAGCTTCACCACTACGGAGTTAAAGAATCAGCACTAAATTTATTAGAGTCTTATTTAAATGGTAGAATACAAAGGGTTGACGTGAATGGAAAGCGTTCACCGGGGTCATTAGTCTCTATGGGTGTGCCGCAGGGATCAATATTGGGACCTTTCCTGTTCCTTATCTATATAAACGACTTGCCACACCTAGTAATGATCCACCATGAGATAGTTTTGTTTGCAGATGATACGTCTCTAATTTTCAAAGTCGTACGAAATCAACGATCCTACAATGACGTAAACAATGCTATCTGTGAAGTAGTAAATTGGTTTAATGTAAATAATTTATTGTTGAATGAGAAAAAGACTAAATGTGTTAAGTTTGTCACGAGTAACGTAAAACACGAGCAAGCAAGCGTTATGGTTAAAGGTGAGGAACTGGAACTAGTTAATAGTACAGTCTTTCACGGTATAACATTAGATTCTAAGCTCCAATGGGGTCCCCATATTGCTAATCTCTCGAATAGACTGAGTTCTGCAGCTTTTGCAGTAAGTAAGATTCGTCAATTAACAGACGTGATAACGGCTCGATTAGTGTATTTCAGTTATTTCCACAGTATTATGTCGTATGGCATCTTACTATGGGGCAGTGCTTCCGACATTAATACTATATTTGTTCTGCAGAAGCTCGTGTTCGTGCGATATATAAAATGAACTATAGAGACTCGCTTAGAGATAAGTTTAAGGACATTAATATAATGACAGTGCATTGTCAATACATTTATGAGAATATTATGTATGTACATAAAAATATTACCGACTTTAAGATGATATACATAATATTAATACTAGAAATAAGCATAAGCTCGTAGTGCCTGCTACTAGGCTCCATAAAATTAGGCGATCATAGGTAACTGTGTGAGGTTTTATAATAAACTTCCTAGCAGCATAACTGAGTTGTCTATTGGTAAATTCAAAAATATTGTGAAACGAAAACTATTTTCTAAAGCTTATTAAAGCACATAAAACTACATGAATGATGAAGCCACGTGGGATTAATGTAAATTATAGCGTCATGTAGGTATATGAATAATTATTTTAACGAATACCTAAGGTATTATTATTATTTTAATCTTAATTGTTTTATATACTCTGACATTTAGAATTTTACTCTAGACACATTCTAGATTATTTATTTTTTATTGACAATCCTTTTGGGATTAATCTTATTGATTATTTTAATTTTAAAAACGATGATTTTATCAATAATATTACACTTAAGTTAAATGATCTGATTAGGTTTTTCTGGGTTTCCCTAATCCTTGCAGCAAATGTTGGATCATATTGTATTTCTCCCAGCAAATATTCACTCTCATGTAACTGACATTTCGAAAGTGCTTGTAACTAGGCCTACTTGAATAAAGAATATTTTAATTTGATTTGATTTGATAATTATCATTAAATAAATGCTTTGAGAATTGAATAACAAATGGTATTTGGCTTTATTTAATTATTTTATAGTTTTTTTATAATGATGTTGAATATAATTCTGAACGCATAAGTTGAGTCGACGCAATTACAAAACGCATCGTCAGAAATGTCAACAAAATTTTATTTAAAAACTTTTCTATTGATGATGATTCTAATTAACCTGATGATCATTATAAATGTGTACGAATAGACTTATTTTATATTTGCTGTTTTTTTGCATATTGCACTTTCCTCGCTATAGTGAGGTGAAAAATTGTGTGTTGCATACACGGGTGCAAAGTTGTATTTTACTTCTCGAGTGTGGAAACACTCGCTACGCATAGGAGTGTATTTTAGTATACCAGAAATGCTTTCTGATTAGAACCACGAGCGAAGCGAGTAAACTATAGAATCCTTTCGCTTGCTCTTGTTGCAATTCCACACTCGCGGGTAAAATACAACTTTGCACCCTTGTATAACAAGTAACTATTTCGTGCATCGTTGTGGAGTTTTATGGCATTATTATGGTATTCTGGTACTGTGGCGCCACCAACCTAAAACCTTTTGGCAAACGGACACATTGCATATAAAGAAATTATTGTAGGTAAGTACTTAGTTTTCTACTCTCCATACTTCTGTACTTATTCTGTGGTAAAGGTTTGTCTTTGGCTCTGTATTAAGACAAGCCTATTGAATGAAAACAATAGTGGCACCATCTGTTACGAACTTCTAGTGTTCTTCATTTATCGTTACCTTTATAGTAGAATTTTCCGCATTCAAAGTATAACCGTTACTAAAACTGGCATCCTCTGCCTGATCTAAACTATTGTCAGCTGTTCGCACGACCGCCATTTTGGTTTCAGTAGCTGTCAAAACTAACGTTTCGTTTCTTTTTAATTCCAACTTTTTCTTCATTATTAAGTTGACGATTTCCATCTGAAGTTCCATGGAAACTTCTTGTGGTACTTTTTTTAGTAAACAAGTTATATATTTTCCGAATTGTTCAATTTCGTCGTCTTTTTTCTCTTTCTTGCATTTCAGTGGTTCTTCGTCTGAAGAAGAGCTGATTCTTCGTTTTAGGGTTGGACGATTTTCAGAGTTTGACGATTTTCTGGGCTTCTTGACTTTTTCGACAGATTTTGGGGTTTTTTTAGGGCTTTCCTCGTTTTCGAGAAATACTATTTCGGTGTAGACATCTTCTTGTGCATTGTTTGACGTCTCCTCTTCCGATTCCTGGGAAAAGATATAATTAATTATATAGCCTAGAAATATAAGTTCACGTGGCCTTAGAAAATAATAACTAATATACAAGTTGACGTCTTTTTTAGGAAACATATTAAGTCTTCAAATATTAAAAGATGAAGATAAGAAAAAAAAAATGTTAGTTACATTATTTACAAGTAATTATAAATGTAAATGTAAAGAAAAGGAAGAATCTTAAGCTACGTTAAAAACTATAAATGAACTACCGTAAACTCGGGTTACTTTGACCCACATGAAAACCTTATTTAAAAGGGTCTAATAGTCAACAGAAAAACGTTAAAGGCTAGCTAAAACCAACCTCATGGCATATGTAATAATATAACCTGGACCGAGTAAATTTCAATGGCCCAAGTTACCTCGAGGGCTGAAGTAACCCGACTTTACGGTACTTAAAGATTGAAGATGCCCTCCAGGTCACTTTCGCCGGATGTCGTGCCCGGCTGAAGACCTACCGCATCCAGCAATAGGTACCCTGCGCACCATAGACCCGTCGCGAGCGAGCTGTGAGCCGTCGGACCGAGCCGGAGCGCCTAAAGTGTTGTTGAGGATGGGAAGGCGTGCCGCGGGTTTATGAAGGCCCTCTGTACTTCCCTTGCCTAAGGATATTAACAATATAGACCCTGAAGACCTACCGCGTCCGGCAATAGGTACCCTGCGCACCATAGACCCATCGCGAGCGAACTGCGAGCCTTCTTACCGAGCTGGAGCGCCAAAAGTGTAGCCGAGGATAGGAATTTAAGGCGTGGCGCGTGCTTATGTAAAGCCCTCTGCACCTCTGGGGTGCCTAGGACAAGAACAACCCTGAAGAGCTACTGCGTCCAGCATTAGTTACCCTGAGCACCATATAGACCCGTTGATAGCGAGCTGTGTGCCGTCAGAGTGAGCTGGAGCACCAAAAGTGTAGCCGAGGATTGGATGTGCGTGGCTTGTGCTTATGACGGCCCTCCTGTGCCTCTCGTGCCTAAGGATAATAACAATATAGACCTTAAAGACCTACCGCGTCCAGCAGCTTGGGGTGTTTCGTGCGCAGGTGCTCGCGCAGGTGGTCGCGCGGCACGAGCGCGCGGCAGACGGCGCAGCGCGCCTCAGCGCCGGCGCGCTCGAAAAAGCTCCACGCGTCACCTTGCGAGTCCGAGTCCTCTTTTGAAAAAAAAAAGAAGATACAACTCTCTGTGGTGGCACTTAAGGTCTCACCGAAAGACCAGCGCTGGCTTCCGAGCTAGCATACCCCATCATAGATTATTTAAGTTCTTGTTTCGTTTCTTTTATGTAATATTTTTTGCTAACGCTGTAAGCCTCCGAATAAATATTTCTTTTCTTTATTTCTTGGTTACAGGTATTATCTTAGGTAATTATAGTTTCCAAGAGAATCACGCAACGTGCAATGGACAGGGCTATGCTCGGAGGGTCTCTGCGTGATAGAATCAGAAATGAGGATATCTATATACATAGCTTGCAGGATTGTATGGTTGAAGTGGCAATGGGTGCCCAGAGAACGGATGGCTATTGGGGCATTGAAGTCCTGGAGTGACGACAGCGCAGCGTGGGGCGGCCCTCGACTAGTGGATAGATGGATGATTGGTATGATAAGTAATGTACATCATGACTAGGACCATACCAGTAATGAAAATATTAATAAATTATTTTTTGAATGTATAGAATACCTACATATTGATATTTTTAGTTTTAGTTGTAAGATATTGCTGTGCCCGACAGGGCTCATGTTTTGGACTTTACCTAGTATTTAAGACCCTTAATATACAACATGAATTGCAATAAAATGATTTGATTTTCCTCATGAAGATTGCAACGAGTCGGTGGATGCGATCTGCGCAGGATTGTATTCTGTGGCGAGCTATAGGGGAGACCTATGTTCAGCAGTGGACGTTCGCCGAATTTTCGAAAGTTCACCTTCCCATACAAACTGAGTTTCGTTCTCATTTTTTTAAAGCTACGTGTTGCCGGTGTTTTATTAGATTGTAACGAAACTTTGCATATACAATGACATGAGGTCTGTAATTAGTTTATATGGCTCCAGTTTATAAAACAAACGAAATACGGCAAAAACAAGTTTTCTATGAAAAACTTAAATTCACTGTATTTTTTTTACTATGGTATCTGAAGCTATATAAACAAATTTTGAGTACGTTTGTCTTACGTGTAGCTTTTTGTATGAGCCCTTTCAAGTTGGGTCAGAAAGTTAAAAATGTTTAAAAGTATGAAAACACTCCATATTAGGTAAAGAGAAACTGCCTACCCTGAACGACCATGGCTCCATATAGGCACAGAGAAACTGTCTAACCTTGAACGACCATGTCTCCATATAGGCATATCCAAACTGCCCGCTCATAATCACACCATGGCTTTATGTAGGCACAGAATAACTGCCTACCTTGGCATAAAACCCTTTGCTCCAGTGCTAAAATGCGAATGCTCTAAGGTTTGCTTCGTCATAATGTTAACAGCAATAGTGCCAATAGTTATTTCACGATGACCCAAGTTTAACAAAACACAAGTAATGTCGTACAGATAGCGTATCTTTGAGTGTGCGATAGAATTATCGCTCGTTATTTCCGATAACGTTACTGGGTGGTGCAATAGCCGAGAACTTACGAGACTAAACCGAACTCGTAATTGGGATGAGCCAATTTTTTACATGATATGGTCATTTAAATAACACAATTTTAACGGATTATATCGCGTATATTATCTCATTTGAGTTCCCGACGTTTCGGAAGCTTTTAATGTTCGAAGATATATTATTCTCTGTCAAAGTTACAATTTGTGCAAACTACCCACTTTGAGAAAACAAACAAAGGTGTATATCCTGATGGGCCTAATCTGTAAAGACAGTTACACATGTACCAGAAGACCTTAATTATTTTATTTTAATAATTTAACAAGCAGCATTTCACAAATGAGGCGTACTGAGGAGAAAAGAAACACTGCAAAGAAAAACTCCCAGGCTACCTCATTACTATAATTAGGTATATTATTTAAAAAACAAAGACAACTTTTTCACTTCTCCTGCTCAAAAAGTACGTCATATTAGCTTCGCGAAGCGAGACTAAAGTAGTACCTTTAGCCCCTAGGGTTTAAAAGAAAGCCATATAATCCCATACCTACTAATTTCTATGACACTGAAAGAAAAAACTTGCGGCCAGCTAAATACCTACTCCTTACGAATAATTAAAAACAAAGACACCAACTGGATCAGATTGGCCAAACTTTCTGATAGAATTGCTCAAACTGTACTTTTAGTTTTTCATGAAATGTACAATTTTAATGTTGTCTTTTTAATTTTATTAGTCAAAGTGAAAAGCAGAGTGTTTAACACGTGGCTAAAAGCCATTATGACACTCAGACATATTTGTCCTCGCTCACTTCGTGAGCTCGTCCAAATAATTCTCTTCGTGTCATAATGGCTTATTTTAACCCCTTGTCAAACAATCTACTATTTACCAGATAAGATATTTTTACACCGTTCGGAAATTAAGGTTTTGCAGTCCTGTGTCTTGCTTGTTCCTTGATGAGATATATTACAGGACAGCGGCGGCCTTACCCATTGCGAGGCTCCGGGCGGCAGGTCTTTGCGAGGCCATTTGTTGTTAAATAATCTATTTTTTTTTTAATTTGCTTCGGTTGATGCGCGAGGCCCCGGGCGATTGCCTTGTTCGTCACCCCCCAAGGCCGCCGCTGTTACAGGATCCCAAGCTGGTGGTAGCGACAACCCATCTTCTCTATAGAAATTAGGATGCTTTATAATCTCAATAGCCTCGCGTAGCATTCTGGGTAAATATCTTGTCTCTTTTGCTTCGATATAATCCGTTAAAATTGTTTTATTTAAATAAATAATAATCGCGGAAACAGAAGAAAAGAAGATATGTTCATTCGAAAACCATTTCGAGGAATAGGTTTAATAAACCGCTTGCAATTAACAGATTTCAAGCATATGATTTCTGTGATAAGTTATTATTTATCCTAGCCAAACCTTAGTACATAAGTCAGTCATCACCATCATCTCCCTGCCCTTATCCAACTTACGTAGGGTCGGCACAACATGTTTTCTTCTTCCATTCATCTCTATTATTCGTCATTTCAGCGCTTACTCCTTTCTATCTCATATCCTCTCTCACACAATTCATACATCGCTTTATTGGCATACCGCACGATCATAGTCCTTCAAAATTCATCCCTAACATTATTTTACCAATGTGACGATCATCTCTTCTCATTACATGCCCATAGCACGCTAACCTACTGCTCCTCATTTTGTCCGTCACGTGTGCTACTTTCAAACTTCCCCTTATATATTCATTTCTAATCCGATCTTTCCTCGTCACTCCACACATCCATCTCAACCTTCTCATCTCGGCTGCGTACTCTCTTCTTTCCTCCGTCACTTTCATTGGCAACATTCTGATCCCTACATTAGTACAGACGTAAGTCAGTGGTAGTTAATTTTATCTTCCGAGTCCCCCTTTTTAACAGACTCCCAAAAAAAGAAGGTTTTCAATTCGACGGAATCTTTTTTTTAAGATATCGTAACTCCCGCCCCAACGACTAGTTTGAAAACTTATCATGGCATGCTTGGCTTAGTTAGTTGCCCGATGGCATACGAAGCTGGCGGCCCGGCTTCGAATCCCGGCCGTGGCAAGTATTTGTGTGATGAGCACGAATGTTTGTTCCTGGGTAAAAAATATATTATTTTTTGGGTAAAAATTAAAGATCTAGTATTTTTTTTCATTTGTTTTTGTTTCATTAAAGAAAATGTGAAAAAAAAACCATCCCCCCTCCCCCCCTTTATCTCCGAGGTTTACCAAACGAAAAATAAACAAAAATATTACACGAAAATTATAGCGTATATATATATAGTTGCGTTAAGTTTGCACCTCATTTGTATGCAATGTAATAGATATCAGGTGCAAACTTAACTCAACCGGTACCAGGTAATAAAGTTAGGGTAAGTAAAAATTTGCACGGAACCCACGGTGCGCGAGTCCAACTCGCATATGGCCGGGTTTTTTTTGTTAAATGACAAAAAAAATACGTGTCCAATATTTTCTGGTAATCTGACTGACAGGCTAATTATATTTTTTTAGGACATAAGCCTATAGGAGAATTGATCTAACGGTGATTGAAAAAACATCTATCATATCCTCTATATATAGTTTTTACTGCTTCCTCAAGCTATAACCCTCACAGTATTTATTTTCTGCTCCAACCTATTTTTAGGGTTCCGTAACAAAAAGGTAAAAAAGGACTATTAGAGCGCTATATCTCAAAAAACTATTTATGCTATTTATATAAACATGGTCAGCCCACATGTATTATAGCAAAGGAAACATTTTAAAATATATATTAATTTATAAGAAAACGACGAATATGAGGGGGTGAGCTGAATTTTGAAATTTTCACAATTTGTATAAATAAACATAAATATTAGGGGAAGGTGAGGTATAATGATCCCATTAAGGAAAAACTTAACTGTCGCTAAAATTGAAGGCAAAATCGCAAGTTTTCTATTGTTGGAGGTAGTGAATTTACTTAACTTTGTACCTGCATAGTTATTTTTTATTATATGTATGTAGTTTTTTTGTATTAAAGGTTTTTGTTAAAGTTTAGTAAAGGATCATTTTATACACACTTATGTATAAAATGATCCCTGGGGTAGGGGTAAAATAATCCCAGCGATCATTTTATACCATAAGTTAATAAATATCAGTGAAATAAAATATGCAGCTGTTTATTTTAATCATATTGTATTGTTTATAACAATTTAAGTATGTAAGCAAGTTACACAATACTTTTGCAGTCTTCTAGTTTCATTAGAGATTTTTTTGTAATTATCTACTACTCAATCAACAAAACGGAACATTAAACTTTGCAACAAACTTTTAAAAGGTTTACAAAATTAACAACATACCTAGTCAAGCAATAGGTAAACAATTACACTCTTCTTTTAAATAAAAAACTCATTGTAGGGAAGATTTGCGTCGATCTAGATTCCTTATGGGTCCCGACTGTTTAAAATCGCTATGTTCCATATTAGAGTTTATTATTTGTTATATTGTGAGTATCGATCATGAATCATGAAAGATCTCCATTATAACTTAACAAATTTCTAGGGCACTTGTTTTTTCTTTTTAGTTTTTTACCCGGTCGGGTTTTTTGTTTTTTTAATTATTAATAAAATCACACCAAGCGCTTGCACCGCCATGACACTTGGGGAGGCAACTGGCAGGGGTGCGGGGAACATGTTTTTATGCGCATTTGGAAAGATGGCACTAGTTGTCTCTGATTTACGGCGGGGGATCATTTAACCTCCAGGGATCGTATTACCTCACCTTCCCCTACCTACACGAAAATTATAACCATGTCTCTAATTTTTTTAATTATTAAAAATCCTATTTGAATTAAGTACGCACCTCATTTGTATGCAATGCTGTAGATATCAGGTGCAAACTTAACTCAACCGGAACCGGGTAGTAATGTTAGGGTAAGTAAAAGTCTGTACGGAACACTCGGTGCGCGAGTCCGACTCGCACTTGGCCGGTTTTTTTACTATAAACTGCATTATCGTGGGGCGCCCACCGAAGCTTTTGCAGAGCCCTAGGGCAAGGAACACACTGAGAATCACTGTAATGGATTAAAACGGATAAGAAAAAAAACACAAAATTACTCAAATTATTTATTATTAGCTTCCGGCTTCGTTATAACCTCAAACCGCACGTCCTCGGGCGCGTCTGATATCGTAATTGAGTACGCGTTATTGCTCTGCTGCTCAGACTGAGCATTCATTATCTGCATCACAAACTCCTTCTGCAAACGACTCGACGTCTGCTTCGGCAGCTCCTTTAGCAACGAAGCTATATATTTGGCGAATAAATCGATGCTATCTAGCTCTTTTTTCGCGTATTTCTTCTTGAATACGAGCTCGTCGTCGCTGTCCGATGGCGGTTCGATGACGATTTCCTTCTTATGGTTTCTGTGTTTTCTCTTTTTGGATTTGTATTTTTTGTCGGTGTCTAGACGGTTGATGCTGCCGTTGAATTCGTCCAGAAACACCTCGTCGATTGCTATTGGTTCGTTCTGTGGACAAAACAATACGGCTCAACTTTATGAATTGTAGCATAACGGATGCTCAATAGTAACACCATTCCGTCTATAGGTTATTACCCTTACTTATTCTAAATAGAAACAACATTCTATTCTAACCAAAAAGTACACCTTGCACGCCTTGTTAGCGAGAGATCTCTTTGTGGCAGACAAACCACACGCGGTTTTCGTTCACCGTTCACATGTTTAAAACAAAAGAAACATATCTATTGCATCTTATTTGAAAAAAAAAAAAAACCCTTTTTTGTCTTAAACTCCCATTTATCGTAAATAAAGTAACAGGAATTAAGATTTTTAGTGCCACATTGCCAATTTCATACATTGAATTTATTTCCTTGCGAGAAAACAGGCTGGTATTGGCATTAAATGCATATTTTAGGTTAGAAAGTTGTTTACTATTTAGGACAAGTTAGGATGAATAGCCTATAGGCCGTGGCATTAATTACGCTACGCTGATTTCTAACTGACAAACTTCCGTGTTCTGTTATAGAGAAACGATAAGAGTTTAAAATCGTGTCAAAGGTTTAATCAGTCAATCATTTATTTATTTATTTGTAAGGCATTGGTAAGTACAAAGGTGGTACATTGATAATATAATCGCTATGCTTCGTCACGATATGGCATACATAATGTAGAAATAGGCATGTTGAAAGTATTCTACCATACAGTGAAGTTCTTTTCTTTAAGAGTATATACTATTAAAAGGCCTTTTGGAAATTAAGTACTTTTAAAAACTATTGCTATCGCATCGCCTCAAATCCCCCGTATTACAGTGCAAAAGGGACAACTGCAGCTCGGAACGATCTGACATACAAAAAATTGGGGAAAACAGGGTTTCGTAGTCCCCTATTTCCTCTTCCAAAACTGCATTAATTAAAGTTTTTTTTTCACATATATTATAACGAGGGCTTCAGCTATGCTTCTATGTTTTCTGTTTTGCTCTCATATTCGTTAAATTTGTTTACCGAATGTGTGCTTATGGCGCCGGATGGTGGCATATTTTGCAGTTTTATTAAGAAAAATAAAACATAGGGGGGGCATGGCTCAGGTAAGTATAGATTATATTTATTAAAAAAATTGCTCTAAGACAATTATCCAGGGAGGAAACGGGGGATTACGTTTGTATGGAGGAACGGCCACTAGTATATCCTCTTAAGACATAGAATCACTCATCTTTTCAATAAGTGTAGGTAGAAACGAAACACCTCTAAAATATCCATACTAATATTATAAATGCGAAAGTGTGTCTGTCTGTCTGTCTGTTACCTCTTCACGCTTAAACCGCTGAACCGATTTGGATGAAATTTGGTATGGAGATAGTTTGAGTCTCGGGGAAGGACATAGGCTACTTTTTATCCCGGAAAACTACCCTTATCCGCGATAAACGAATTTAAGGCGGACGAAGTCGCGGGCAGAAGCTAGTAGTATATAATTAATGCTCAATGTAAATAAGTAAGATATAAATATAACGGATGCTCAACTTTCTACGGGCAACTATAAAAGGTGAGTGAATCGTACCTGAGCATCCTCGTTGTCGTCATCGTCGTGTTCGCCCTTCGTCGTCTCGAACTCGTACAGCTGGTCACCGGACGACAGAATTATAGTTTTCCTCTAAAACAAACAGACAGAACGGTTTATCTACTAATATAATATTAAGAACTAACTATGTGCCACTTAAGGAAGCTCAAAATCACTCAGCGAGCTATGGAAAGGGCTATGCTCGGGATCTCTCTACGAGATCGAATCAGAAATGAGTCACTGACACAGCAAACTGAACTGGCAATGGGCAGGGCATATAGTTCGAAGCACCGATGACCGTTGGGGCAGAGAGGTTCTCGATTGGAGACCGCGTACCGGCAAGCGCAGCGTGGGAAGGCCACCCGCAAGGTGGTCGGACCACATGGTAAGGGTTGCAGGGACTCGCTGGATGCGGGTCGCCTCTATCCGGCCGATTTGGAAATTTATTGAGGAGGCCTGTGTCCAGCAGTGGACGTACTATGGCTGAATCATGATGATGATATTAAAAAACACATCTGGATAAACTTGGAAGGCAATACTCATGTCTACATAGCAAATTTCATAGAAATCGTTAGCGCCGTTTCCCAAGAATCGATTACTTATACAGGGTGTACCACGGCATCAGGGGAAAGTCCTCCTTTTTTTCTTCAGCGTAGTCGGATAAAAAGTATCCTATAACCATCTGTGGATACCCAGCTACCCGTAATGTACTTACTAAGTAAAATAAGATCACCTGAAGGCCTGATGATATCCAGATATGCCTTCCGAGTTCCGACCTCGTCAGTAACAAGATCACTGCCCAAAACTGCTGCATTAGACTCTTCATCCAGCTATCCAGAGTCTAGTCTTGAACGGAGAGAGTCATCTGCGACTAAGGTTGCCATATGGAAGAATTAAATGTCCTGATAATTTTTTTGACATGACTTTTAAGTCCTATCATTTCTTGTTAAAGAGATCCCACCAAAAACATTCTGTAAAAAACTAGCCAAGTCTCTATGGAGCTGCTTGTTTATTTCAAGAAGTAATGAAATGTAGACAAAGTCTAGATATTATTATAGTTAATGTTGTGTGACTTGGCCGTTGAACATTATTTATGTACGTTTTTTGGGAACAAGTCAATTTATTTACACGTAATGTTATAATATTCGTGTAACTACCTATGTTTGTTAAGCGAGATCATAGCCCATACTAGATAATGATCTACTGAGACTTGAAATTTTGGATTTTAAATACGTGATTATAGCTTCCTGGATGACGAAAATTTCTGCGTTCTGATCTTATGAAATGGTTCCAGTAAAGGATGGTACGGCAGTGTTTGCTTCGCGCTCGACTTGGCGGGGGCACTGCCGTGCCCCCCGATTTGCCGCAGCTTAATCGACGCGCCGGCGCGCTGCGGTATACTGAGGGCCTACTCCGAAACTGGAAGTTTGTATGGCACCGTCCCACTCACTCAAACCCACTATGACACGAGAGCAAGAGGGACGGCAAGATACTAACTTCATTTTTCGAACTTCGGCGTAACCTATGTATCGTGGATTTACTTACCTTTCCCTTCGACCGACCCAATATTTTTTTTTTGAATGAGGTCATTTTTAAAAACCCTGACACTTGCCAAGTCCGGCCGCAATCCTGGTACAGTCCAAAATTCTAACATGTCCGGACACATCCTGATGTATGGCAACCCTACCTGCGACCCTTTGTCCAGTACTCACCCACCGCTACTCCTAGTAACATGAGCAGCTGTTCGGTGTAGCTATCTGTATCATCTGTTTCATTCTCAAGGCACCCAGCGAGAAAATTTCTAGTCCTGAACTGAGAGTCACCTGGAACCCTTCGTCCAGAAGAGTCACTAACCTCTTGGCCAGGTGCAGGGAGCTTGATTAAGGGGTGCTCGCGCTGGAGATGGTTGCGAAGGTTGGAGGTTGTGTGGTAAGACAGCGTCTTCTTGCAGACGCTGCTCAACCCCCAGAAGAGTCACTCGCCTCGCCAGGTGCAGGGAGCTTGACCAAGGGGTGCTTCCGCTGGAGATGCTTGCGAAGGTTGGAGGTGCCGCTGTGGCAGGACAGAGGCTTCTTGCAGACGCTGCTCGACCTCCAGAAGAGTCACTCACCTCCTCGCCAGGTGCAGGGAGTTTGATCAAGGGGTGCTTCCGCTGGAGATGCTTGCGAAGGTTGGAGGTGCCGGTGTTGTAAGACAGAGGCTTCTTGCAGACGAGGCAGCGCGCGGTCTTGCTGGCCGCGTCCGTCACTCGGAAGTACGGCCAGATCGCGGAACGGTAGCTGGATGGTGGGGACTCGGCCCTTTAGCAATTGTTATAATTCTAGTGACAATTATTCTAGGATATCTACATGTCTATATATACTACTAGCTTCTGCCCGCGACTTCGTCCGCCTTAAATTCGTTTATCGCGGATAAGGGTAGTTTTCCGGGATAAAAAGTAGCCTATGTCCTTCCTCGGGACTCAAACTATCTCCATAGCAAATTTCATCCATGTCGGTTCAGCGTTTTAAGCGTGAAGCGGTAACAAACAGACAGACAGACACACTTTCGCATACAGACAGACACACTTTCGCATTTATAATATAAGTATGGATATAAAGTTGTAAAAATGAATTGTCTGTACATTGAAGATATTTTCAAAAAATGATTTTAACGAACTATTTGGAGGTCACTAAATAGAATTATTTCCTTTTTTATGTTTGTATGTTCGTATGCGTCGTTGTGGCTTCATCACACTAAATCGGCTGAACAGATTTCAACTATTTTTGGTACGCGGGCAGCTGGGTATTCAAAGATAGTTATAGGATACTTTTTCCAGACTTCACTGTCGAAAACGGAGGGGTTATGACTTTCTCCTCCGCGAACGAAGTTCCGGTCATACTCTAGTACCATGGTAAAGTTGTAAAAATTAAATGTCTGTAAGGTCAGGTGGGGTAAGGGGAACATTATTTATTTCGTGGGAAAGAGAAACTACGCAATGGGGAATGGATGAAAATTTTCAAAACTTGAAATTTTGTTTATAGGTAGGAATAAGTCATCAGAAAAAAATTACAGATTTTTCGGTGGCTTAAGGTGCCTCCACACTTGTATCATTTGCTCGTATCCGATCACCGTGCCGTGGCATGACTGCGTATCGCGCTGCTTGGACGCTAACTGTCGGCGCGCCGATCATGCCGTACTCGTCCGATATAACTGTGTGATATGCGTAGCAAAATGGATTTCGAGCGATCCGATCGGCGCAACGTCCAAACGCGTGATCGTGACACGCGGTAATGCCACGCGACGATGATCTGATACGGGCAAATGATACAAATGTGGACGCACCTTTAGAAAAATATAAAAATATGAAAAGGTGTTGGTGGGCCTATATGACAGCTTATACGGTACGGCAAGAATAACAGTACATTTACAGCCATTTTCATCGAAAACATCAATGGTGCATTTGCCGTACCGTATAAGCTGTCATACAGGCCCACCAACACCTTTTCATCTTTTTATTCTCTTCTCTATCTTTTTAACTGACCTTAATTTTTATTCTTAACTTCTTTTTTTATTTATTTAAATTGTGACCGATCTACAATAATATTAATTAATAATGACATATAATGGTAAAACCCCGACTGTACACAATATATTAATTAGTTATTGATTTGATTATATTTAAGTTATTACTATTTTTAATTGATCATTGTCAGTCTTAACATTAATTGTGTTATTTAATTATTGTTAGACCGAGTATTTATATTTATATTTTCTTAGGCAATATGTACCTAGTCTTATGTTGCCATTGTAATTTTCACATGTCACTATATAGTGGCTGAATATATTATGGGAATGAGAAGAATAATAATTGTAACACCTGTATATGTACCATATATTCTAGTGAATAAACTACATTCATTCATTCATTATATTTTTCTAAGCCACAGAAAAATCTGTAATTTTTATCTGACGATAAGGCGACTTATTCTTACCTATACAAAAAAAAACAAGATTTTTGAATATTTTCATTCATTCCCCATTGGCCCAACTCTATTTCCATTGACACATATGTCGTCCGTTTTCAGTATCTTTTATTATTCAGTAGTATTACAACGCTTCTGTGAACGCTTACCCCAGTGTTTCTCTAACTCCGACCTTACATACAATGTACTTAAAAAACAATATTGAAACGGACTATTTGGAGGTCACTGAATATTTTTTTTTTATATGTTTGTATGTGTCGTTGCGGCTTCATCACATCACGCCAAATCGGCTAAACAGATTTCAAATATTTTTGGTACACGGGTAGCTGGGTATCTATAAGATGCGTCCACACTTGTATAATTTGCTCGTATCCGATCACCGTGCCGTAGCATGACTGCGTATCGCGCTGCTTGGACGCTTACTGTCAGCGCGCCGATAATGCCGCACTCTTCCGATACAAGTGTGTGATACGCGTAGCAAATGGATTTCGAGTGATCGGATCGGCGCAACGTCCAAACGCGTGATCGTGACACGCGATCATGCTACGCGACGATGGTCTGATACGGGCAAATGATACAAATGTGGACGCACCTTTAGGTTATAGGATACTTTCTACTCGACTAAGCGGATGAAAAAAGAGGGTTATGACTTTTTCTCTTCCGTGAACGAAGTCGCGGGGGGCACCTTCTAGTACTATAATAAAATTGTAAAAATGAAATGTCTGTCTGTACATTGAAATATATAAAAAAAAAACTGGACTATTTGGCGGTTAGCGAAGTGAATTTTGTGTATGAGTCGTGGCTTCATCACGCCAAATCGGCTAAGCGCATTTCAACTATTTTTGGTACACGGGTAGCTGGGTATCTCCAAATGGTTATAAGATACTTTTTACCCGACTAGGCTGAAGAAAAAAAGAAGGGTTATGACTTTTTCTCCTCCGCGAACGAAGTGCCTTCAGTGTTTAATATTATGTGCACATACATTGAATATAAAAAAGTATTTAAACGATAAGGGTCCCTTAGTAGTACTATCGTAATTATAAAGATATAAAAATGTTATGTCTATCAAGAGCGTGTCGGAGCATGCTCAGTCTGGGGTTCCGTAGCCGTTACTATATAGAAATGGACTACAGATGAAAAAAATAATACGATGTAAAAAAGTGCACCAGCAAAAGAGCGTATCTTCGTGGCGCGTACGTCCTATGTTGAGAAACGCATATTTTCGCCAATAATTAAAAAAAACCGGCAAAGAGCATGTCGGACCATGCTCAGTGTAGGGTTCCGCAGCCGTTCATACAAAAAAGCACTACAGATGAAAAAAATACGATATAAAAGAATGCAACAACAAAAGAACGTATCTCCACGGCAATTACGTCCTTTAGCTGAGAAGCGCACTTTTTTGGCAATAACTCAAAAACAGTATATAAGATCATGTTGAAAACAATTTTCACAATTAATGCAACATTCGGATCTATTGTTTCCGAAAATATTGACTAAATAAAAAAAATGTGATGTGTAATGTCACGTTATATAAGACATCTAGATATTGTTATTGTATATTATTAGTTCATATTATTATTCGTAGCTTCTTTTTATTCTTGATAAACATTTTTGTAATCAATTTTTTGTAACTAATAATCAACGATCTTATTGTGAATGCATTTAATTTTGACATGTAAAATATGATACAATTTTTAATAATAATTATATATATCGAATCTATACTCCAAATTTCATCAATATACATCTTACAGTATTTAACATGACGACACTATAACGGTTCCGTTATGCTATTTTGGCTACGAAACCCTAAAAACGACAATCTAGCTAGCCTTCTCTATTCACGCTAATGTAGTAGTGCCGGCATCAATACGCATTCATCGCGTCACGCACACACACGCGCTCCGAGACAAAATTAAAACTATAGGCTAGAGCAGTACAGCAAATCAAACAAACGTCCCGACCGCACTCACACTAATACACAACCCGCCATGTCGCTCGTACTGCCACAGAGTGCAGTCGTAACGCGCGCGCCGTGCCGCACGTTTAGAGACGGAGATTCATAAAGAAAAACAACGCACGCATTTGTATAAAATGGACAGCGGACGCCATTACAATCACGTCACATTTCAAACGATTCCTTGAGCCGATTTTTTCTCGTATCTATAAGTTTTTTTTTAAATTTGAACACATAGCGCTTGCAAAATTAATAGATTTTAGTTTTTCGAGGTAATATTCAGCTGTAGTGTAATATTTCTCTTGACTTGTTGTCATGTGTCGGCCATTTTCGAAATGTCATCATCATCACGGCGTTTAAGTTGTGTCGTGTACGGGTGTTTCAACGCGAAAAATCGGCACTCGGGGCTTGGGTTTTTTGGACTGCCATCCAATATCGAAAGGTGAGACTAGGCTAGTTTCCTGGGTGGTACATAGATTTTCAAAAAATATTGGACACGTATTTTTTTTTTGTCAATTAAACAAAAAAACAAAGAAAAAGCGCGTCAAAGTTTGGGAGTAGGGGGCGCAAGACATCACGCCGTGCGTAAATTGGTCGCACGGCGTGACGTCACGTCGTCATCAATATTTGTTTCATTGTCAAAAGAAAAAATACGCGTCCAATATTTTCTGAATCTAACTTGACGAACTAATTATAATTATATTGTTTTAAGACACAAGCCTGTTAGCACTAATTTGTTACCACTGGTAACAGCTGGTAATATTTTTCCCATTTGTTACCACTAGTGATTGGTGCTATGCGTTAGTTTTTTTCCCGGTAGTTATCACCGGTCACAGATTGGAAGAAAAATCCCAGATGTTACCAGTAACATGTGGGTATATTGAAATAAAACAATTTAACGGATTATATCGCGTATATTATCTCATTTTAGTTCCCGACCATGACCATGGAAATTGTCCACCCGTGACCATGGAAAGCTGGAAAGCTTCCGAAACGTCGGGAACTAAAATGAGATAATATACGCGATATAATACGTTAAATAGTTAATATATCCCAATTATTTTTGTGTTTTTATTTTTCAAGTTTTTTACTGTCTTCACATTTGTATTTATTATGTATAAGTATGTTATATACAAATATTTTCGTCTTCTGTTTCCGCGATTATTACTCATTTAAATAAAACAATTTAACATTATATCGCGTATATTATCTCATTTGAGTTCCCAAATCACTCAAACTCAAATGAGATAATATACGCGATAGAATCCGTTAAATTGTTTTATTTAAATATTATGTACAAGTTTTAATGTATTTTTATCTATGCAATTGTATTTGTGTATGTTTGTTGCGTGTACAAGTCTATACGCGTTTTTTTACTTTTTAGCTGTTTCTCGCCACCTACTCAAAAGCAAATTTTTTGTCTTTTAAACACTCCGCTACCGACAGGTTGTCTGGAAGAGACCACTATTTAGCTATATAAGACCGTCTGTTGTTTACCTCTGCTCATCCGAATGTTACTGTCATATTCTTTATTTCTGTCAAGGACCATCAAAACAAGAGGACTGTCATTGGCCAGACTTAGTTCGCGCCCCGATCGCAAGGTGATATTCTGGCAAAAACTAGATGGCGCTCTAAAATTAAACATTTAACGATACAGCCAATAATAAACAAATAGTTACATTTAAATAGTTTGTCACGCTTGCAAAGTTGAATAATTGTTGAAGCGTTGTACATATCGGGGACCGGCTTTTTGTATGCAGATTGTCAGTGCTCTCGTTTTAAAAATAAAAAATATTTTATTCACGTCTACGATGGTTACTTGGCACAGCCCTGCGCAGACGCAATTCCGCCTAGCGGGCACGCGGCGTGCGGCATTGCGTTGCACACTTGCACGTCGTAGCCCGCCTGGCGAGTTCTGTCGGTTTCTGGGTTATTGTTCAAAATTTTGCCCGTTTGCGAAAGTGTTAATGGTCTTGTTTCTGTGTATCTCAAGGTGCGTCCACATTTGTATCATTTGCTCGTATCCGATCACCGTGCCGTGGCATGACTGCGTATCGCGCTGCTTGGACGCTCACTGCCGGCGCGGCGATCATGCCCCACTCGTCCGATATAAGTGTGTGATACGCGTAGCAACATGGATTTCGAGCGATTGGATCGGCGCAACGTCCAAACATGTGATCGTGACACGCGATCATGCCACGGAACGAAGATCTGATCGGGCAAATGATACAAATGTGGACGCACCTTCAGGTGTGCAATAAAGAGTATTTGTATTGTATTGTATTTAATTTGTAGTTCGGTGACAATGCAATATGCTGATCTAACGATGGAGCCAGAAGGTCATAGGAACTTTATAATAAAATAACGCAATCCTGCCGAGTTTGGGCTCTTTAGAACCGTCTCGGTGAGTAGTTGATGGATGTTGAAAGAAAAGTACAGTCAGCAATAAAGCTTGTCACAAAAAAAAAGAAACTTAATAATAAACAAGGGTCGAGTCAATGGCGGAAGGCGAGCTTAGATGCATTTATTAAAAAAAATATTTATTCCTATACCGCGACCATAACAAAGGAGTGTTAGAAAATTTTAATCTCTTTCTGACCGGTCTGGAGATTCACAGTCCTCTTGTTTTAATGGTCTTCGTTTAACATTAACTTATGAACCTGTACATACTTTTCAGGCGCACTCAATGGCTCCGATTAATATATCGAGAAGATTTAAAAAACCGTAAGCCGAAAAGCTGTCATGTGTGCGAAGACCATTTCAACCCCACTGAGGTTATCATAGGAAAACAACGAAAGTCGCTTAAACCCAACGCGATACCATCTCTGAAACTTCCAGGTTCAACAGAGTTTCACGATCCGGAGCGCAAGTTATTTACGAAAGGCACACAGACAGAAGCAGCCCGAGTAACAGAAACACGGAAAAGAAAAACAATAGATGTCTTACAATTGAGAAAAATTCTTCAACTGCACGAAAGTGATGACGAAGACGGAACGGGGAAATGTCAAAGAGACTCCTTTCACGAATTCTGCGATAAGTTTCTGACGAAAGAGCTAGCTGAGCTAGTGAAAACTCAGGCTCAGTCAATATTGAAATACAACGAACACAAACAGGAGAAATTCAAAATGTTCTTCTGGAACTTGTACTACGCCAGTCCGAAAGCGTATCGACTGCTGCAAAATGCAATTTGCCTGCCATCTCCTAATGTATTACATAAGCAAGTACCAGTAACAACTAAAATAGATGATAGATTATTGACAGCACTTGGAAATAAAGTTGACGCTATGAGCGCCATGGAAAAGAACTGCTCAGTCGTAATCGGCACGATGAGTCTGAAAAGGAACTTGTTTTATAATATAAAGGAAGACAGAATTATCGGTTTCCAAGAGATCGATGGAGAGCAGAAAGCAGATCCAGTAAGGAATGCGTTGGTTGTGACGGTTCGTGGTATATTCACCAATTGGACGCAGCCTGTGGGTTTCGCCTTACTTTCTGATAATGAAAACTGTGACGAGGCAGCCAAATGGATAGGCAAGCTATTGGAAAAGCTATTCGAGATTGGACTGAATATAAGAGTATTTACTTCTGACATAGAGCCTGATCAATTTAAAGCAGCAGCAAAGAGATCTGTTACCGTCGAACGTCCTTATTTTTACATAAATAACAAAAAAATCTACTACATATTTGACGCGACGCATCTCATAAGGAAGGTTAGAGACAATTTCATCGAGTACGATTTTCAGATTCACGACAGCGTCGCTAAATATGAACACGTCATTCAATTTTATCAGATCGATAAGCAGAGGAGCATGAAGCTGGCACACAAATTGACTATCCGCCATATTCAACCAACTGAGACTGAGAAATTGAAAGTTGAGTATGCTACACAACTGTTAAGTAATTCCGTTGCCACTGGCATATCCACATATGTAGAATTTAATGCCATCGAAGATTCGGCGAGAGACACTGTTAAATTTATACAGATGATGAATAATTTGTTCGATGCGTTAAACTCCTCAAATCAGAAAGAGCACGAACACAAGAAAGCGTTTTCTGGTGTAGATAAAGAAATAGCGTTTTTCAATGAAAAGTTACTTTTCTTCCAACAGCTAAGAATCATCGATCCGACAAATAAAGAGGATGTTACGTCACACATGCTGTTTATACAAGGCTTCCAAATAACAATCAAATCTTTACTGCTGCTGTTCGAAGATTTAAAGAAGGATGGATACAAATCTTTATCGACAAAGAAGCTCAATAGCGATGTTCTCGAAACGTTGTTTGAACAAATCCGAAAGAAAAGCGCTAAAGAACCTACTAGCAGACAATTCATGTTGGGTTTTAAAAAGATATTTCTTGCCAATATAGTCAAATCTACGAAATCGGATAAGTGTTCAGATTTGGCAAAACTTATCATTCAGGTTAACAAGTTTAGAGAACTGAATGAGGAAGAATCTTGTAATGACGAAGAAATGCACGATACAAACGTTATGGAAGGAGATAGCAACATTATGATTAAGAGATTGGACTACAACCAGCTAAATCTTCCTGAAACGAACTCACTCTTATACATTTCCAGCTATCTTCTAATAAAGTGCGCCGAACGCCACGATTGTCAAACGCTGAAGTCATATATAAAACTAAACCAAAATAACAAAGTTGAGTTTATGGAATATATTGAGAAAATTGACAATTTTTTCCAACATTCTTTCGAGAGAATCAAGAGGCCTGACTGCAAAATAGCTGCGTCAATTTACGAAGACATCGACAAAATTGATTATACACCACCGTGCGCCTGTTTTCCGATAACTTATTTAAAAAAACTGTTTATCAGAATGAAAATTTTTAATACTATCAAATTGAGGAACAGAGGGTTCCGTTTAAATGTAGAAGCAAATTGAAATTCTGTGATGTTTGTAATAGGAAAAATATCTTTTGTAAATTGAGAGTTAATAGATGTAAGCTTAATAAAACAATGCAAATTAATGTTTAATTTTTATTATTTTACTGCAATCTACAAATAAATATAAATTTGAACTTCGTTCGTGGAGGAGAAAAATTCATTACCCCTATTATTTTCTTCAGTCGGGTAAAGAGTATCCTATAACCTTTTATGGATACCCAGCTACCAGTCTACCAAAAATAGTTGAAATCCGTTAAGCCGTTATGGCGTCATGAAGCCACAACGACACACAAAAAAAAATCACCATACCATGGTTACCATATTTTTTTTTGAAAATATGTTCATAGTAACTTTATAATAGTATAGATATATGATAAATAAATATTACAAGACAATTTTTACACAAATCAAACTAGTCCACTCAATAAGGCTTGTGTTATGACTTTATAAGTACTAGACGACGATATATTTACTTATATACATAGGAAACATCCAAGACTCAGATCTTTATATTCATCACACATATATTTGCTGTTACCGGGATTTGAACCCAGAACCTTCAGCTTCGCAGGCAACATTTCATGTATAACCATAAATTAGTTACAACACCCACAATTTATCTGCTTTACCCCAAGCTTAACTGGTAAAAATGCCCTATGGCATACCGTCTTTTGTATGTATATAAGTTATGCTTTTCATGCATGTGTATAAAAATTAAAGAAATAAGCTACTCACTTTTTGTCATCATCATCAGACAGTTGCACTTCCTCAACATCTTCTCCGATGCCATGCTTCCTGTTCAGGTGCCGGAGCAGCACCTGCAACGAGTGCCTGTAGGACAGCGGGACCTGGCAGATAGTGCATGTTGCGATCTTCTTCTCTGCACTTGTGACGTCGAAGTGCGCCCACACCGGGCTGGACTTCCAGTCCGGTTTGTCTTCATCCTCGTCTTGGTTCCTAAAACAATTGTGTACAAATATAATGTATTTACTAAAACTCATAAAAAAAAAATCGAGCGTTAGACACAGAATACCACTACTGTACTGTGTGTCAATGTGAATTGTCATGGGCATTGCAAAAGTTCCAGAAATATTTAGATATTCTAATAATTTATACTATTGTAAAGTTGTAAATATGAAATGTCCGTACATACATTGAAGAGATTTTCAAAAAAATTATGTAATGGACAATTTGGACGTACTATACTAAATTGTAAACATTTTTTGGACTTTATGTATGTGTTGTTTGGCTAAAGCCGAATTGGCTAGACGGATTTCAACTGCTTATGGTACACAAGTAGTGGGATATCCATGGATGGCTATGGATGGATATCCATGGATGGATGGATATGGACTACACTGAATAAAAAATTGATTTAATTATTTTTTTTTCTCCTTTCCCTCCTTCCTTCTGTGAAAGAAGTTGAGGGCACCTTCTAGTATTTTTATATTAGCTGTGTTGTCAAGCTTTTGGATTAAATATAAATAACAATAGAAAATTAAAAAATTTAATAACCCCCCCACTTGTTCCACTAAAAGCTGAATATCTTGGAGACTAGTGCTCCGATTTTCATCAAACAAAGCTAAGAACACTCGGGATAAAATTATCTATGACACAAAAGAAACCACACTCAAATTGATCCATCCGTATGGATGCTACGATGCCACAGACAGATACACAGAGTCACAGACATGGTAAACTTATAACACCCCTCTTTTTTGTTGGGGGTTAAAAAAGAAAAATTAAGTATTAGTAGCGTTAACTTTTGCACATGGTTGTGACAATGACAAGTCACACTATTTGAGAATGACCCTTTTACTAGCTGCTTTTCTTATATGATCTACATGTATGGAATCTATTTGAGATGTTTTCAGGATATAAGGCCTGTGTCACTCTCCAGGCGCAATCTTTATGCAAAAAAATAACATCAAACTTATCTTTTCCAAGTACACATTGAATGTTTTGACTGAATAACAGACTTTCATACATAAACACATCAATGAAAATAAACATATTTTCACAAAGATAAATCAATTTGTATAATACATATTTCACTACATGGAGAAAATTATACACTATCAATTTAGAAAAACTATTTCTTCTATCAAAGAATAATTTGTTTTGCTCAAGCATTTGAGGTTATGGGAATGTAAACAAACTAAAGCATACCCTTTGTTCGCCTCGTCCGCCTCGGACCCCGATTCCTTATCATCGTCAGATATCCTGGATTCCATGGTTTCGATGTCTCCATGTTTCCTCTTTATATGCTTCATCAAATTGGAAATAGATGAACGAAACGACATATGAGCTTCGCAAGTATTGCATGATGCGATATGTTTTTCTTCATCGACAAGCGTAAAATAAGACCACGCGATGCTCGTCTTCCGTAACCTTCTATCTGCATGCTCCGCATCGCCATCACTACAAATAATTCATAAAGTCACTCACAAATCACAACCATCAAAGTGTTTTAGCATATCACAACAAAGTATTCAGGTATAGTATTTTTAACAGGTATTTATCTATGTATTTTTTCCTAGTAAATACTTACCGAGACGCCATGTTGGTACGCGAATATCAAATATCAATATGGTATGGGAACGTGGACGTTTCAAACGTCAATACTTGTACGTTACGGTCCAAATCGCACTTCTGTAAGCCACGGGAATATAGCCGTTTCACTTGCGAGGCAACGAGGCGCGTTACAAAAACGAGACAGAAGTAAATACGTGTTTCGTGAGTACGAGCTGGCAGCGGAACGCTTGTAAGTATGTTATAGTAATATTAGATGTATGGTATGATCAAACGCAACCCTGTTTTTTTGCGCGTAAAATTATAATAATTCACTTAATGAAGCATAGCGGTTATATTAATTGTTACGAATTACACGATGTTAAAATTATTCAAATTTCATTGCAAAACCAAGAACATTCATAAAATCCTCGCGTGACGACATCTGTCGTTCGAAGTTTAGAAATAATTAGAGATGTGCAATGCACGTAAATACCGATTGATAAGCAATCGATACAGTTGATTTAATTAATCAATATTCGTGTAATAAAATAACCTTATTGGTATTTTAATTTAAATGTGCTTACTGGATAAAAAAACAGATAAATATGTTTTGTACCTATTAGGTCGTTGACTATACTGTCTTGCTACTATAGCACCATTCTGGGCGGATTTTGAACTATTCGGCTGGACACTTTTTCATCGTTTTCCTATATGAGTGAGATTGACCTCCATACTTTTTCTATACTCCATGCTTCAGCGATTTAGACTGTGTCTGTCTGCCAATAATTAAAAGCGCGTTGCTTTTTTTGGGTTAAAAATACATAAAAGATGACAAGCAGGCGATCCTAAACAGACAATGTATGATAAAAATGCTTTTTCTATGACCCTTTCCTTCCCCATCTTTATTACCGTTACTATGTAATACACTGTCAAACAATATGTAATTATGCATGCAATTTATTATGTATTGATAATTTTTATTTATTAAATGTTTTTAGGGTTCCGTAGCCAAAATGGCAAAAACGGAACCCTTGTAGTTTTGTCATGTCCACCCGTCCATCTGTCCGACCGTAGGTATGTCACAGGCATTTTACTCAAAAACTACAAAACGAATATTGATGAAATTTGGAGAATAGGTGTCTTGTATAAGCCGCGACTTAGTTAGATATTTAAATAATAAAAATAAAATATTTCTAGTGGTCACTCTATACATGTAACCGAAACTGAAAAATGTTATTTTCAGCAGATATCAATGTGTGGCACACATTTTCACAGTTATTTTAAAAACATTTTGAGGTTTTTGTCAGTGAAGCAGGTCTAAACGCTCTTAATTTTTCTGTATGAACGGCTGCGGAACCCTACACTGAGCATGGTCCGACATTTGTTTATTTATTTTATTATTCAATTTATTTACACGGTATTACAGCGAACCAATTCACCGTGAAACCAGATTACTTAATTAACAAGTATACAATTTATTGACAACAATTATAAGTACTTTCAAAAGATTGAGTACACAAGCTAAAAACAATTGACATGCTCTTGGCCGGTTTTTTTATATTTATGCACATATTTTTTCATGCTAACTTGATTTTTTATAATCATGTAATTATAATAATAAAAATAAAAGATACACTTTTCAATTCAGTGACCTTTCAATACACATTTAATTTTTACAACTTTATAATAGTACTAGCTTCTGCCTGCGACTTCGTCCGCCTTAAATTCGTTTATCGCGGATAAGGGTGTTTTTCCGGGATAAAAAGTAGCCTATGTCCTTCCCCGGGACTCAAACTATCTCCATACCAAATCGGTTAAGCGGTTTAAGCGTGAAGAGGTAACAGGCAGACAGACAGACAGACACACTTTCGCATTTATAATACTAGCTTCTGCCCGCGACTTCATCCGCCTTAAATTCGTTTATCGCGGATAAGGGTATTTTTCCGGGATAAAAAGTAGCCTATGTCCTTTCCCGGGACCCAAACTATTTATATACCAAATTTTATCCAAATCAGTTCAGCGGTTTAAGCGTGAAGAGGTAACAGACAGACTGACAGACAGATAGACAGACACACTTTCGCAGTTATAATATTAGTATAGTAAGCATAGTATGGATAGATGAATCAGACTGAACCTCCCGCCCTCTCCCGTTAATTACTCCTGCAATTGTGATTACACGCAAGTAAATGCCATTTAAATTTCAATGTCAGCTAAATATAACTTCAGCGTTCAAACATTAAACGAGGAAGGTCGGTCGATAAATATTAAAAATCGGTCAAGTACAATTGTAGCTATCCAATCAATTCTTAATACCGTTTATCTAATCATCATTATTCTCTTGCCGTTATCCCTTTTATTTGGGGTCGACACGGCAGTTTTTAGAGTAAAACGGGACCCTATTACTAAGACTCCGCTGTTTGCCTGTCACCAGGCTGTATCTGTATCTCATAAACCGTGACAGCTAGACAGTTCCTCTGTTGCCGCTATAACAACAAATACTAAAAACAATATAATTTTATGTCTGTCTGTCTATGTCAGTAACCAACATAGAATGATTGAACACCATGTACATTTTGCTGAGGAGTAGGGCTCTGCTAACACTGCATTATTTTATGATAAAATACCGATATTTACTTTTGCCCAGGCCTATTAATCATACCCCGACTTACAAAATGTATTTTTCACCTCACTAGTACGGAAAATTTCGGTTTACGGCGCCAAATTTGCGCGAGAAAGTGATTTGAAGTTCGAATTTATATTTTTTTATGTGTATTTGTTTATTTTGTTATGAGTGTTGTAAAAGTTTATTATGACTAATTTGAAATGAAAAACTAATCAGGTGAGTGGAAAATAGTGAGGTGAAAAGTTGTGTGTTTCGCACGGCTGCCACATTAAGGTGCGTCCACATTTGTATCATTTGCCCGTATCAGATCATCGTCGCGTAGCATGATCGCGTGTCACGATCACGCGTTTGGACGTTGCGCCGATCCGATCACTCGAAATCCATTTGCTACGCGTATCACACACACTTGTATCGGAAGAGTGCGGCATTATCGGCGCGCCAACAGTAAGCGTCCAAGCAGCGCGATACTCAGTCATGCTACGGCACGGTGATCGTATACGAGCAAATGATACAAGTGCGGACGCACCTTTATTTGACTTCATGTGTCTTGAAAGCCTCATTTTGCTCAGGAATCAATATTTGAACTTGTCACTCCGCTTGTGGGTCAATTTTAGATTCCTTCCCTTACTCGGCCTTCAATTGAAGCACTCGCGCCAAGTTACAACTTTACAGCCATGCAACAAATAACTATTATTAGACGTCTTGTTTTGAAACTGAAATTCATAATTCCACGGCACGTTAATGGTTTGCAAAGCAAATCCATTTATAAGCCAGCTCTTATCTAAGCTGAATATAACATTTATAAGCGGTTATTTATAAACTTGGCAGGCGGGGGAGAAAGTCGCTCCAAACCTTTATTTGGCAAGGATCTGCATTCATGGAATAGGCGGGCGATTTCACACAGCTATATTTGGAAAGTTAACCCCGAGTAATATTAGTGACGTTTGTTTGTTCAGCTGCACGATACGATAATAGCTTGAAACAATACAAGGTGCCCGTGAGTACTCCGGCCAATTGCGAGTCGGACTCGCGCACCGAGGGTTCCGTACAAAATATACGCTACAAATGGCAGTATATATTAAAATCCAGTGTTAGCAGAGCCCTATCCTAAGCAAAATGTACGCGGTGCTCGATCATTTTATATTGGTTGATATAGACAGACAGACATAAGAATAAATATTTTTCAGATTTATTTTGGTGATTGTGCTATAAGAGCTTCCTTAATACCAATATAATTTAAAAAAATGTCGAAATGTACGTTTTTTGCGGCATAAACGGCCGTATCTTTTTTTTACGTAAACTTAGAGGTTTGATTTTTTCACAGCTTCAAGGGACCTATACCGGAGTATATAGTTTTAATTTCAACTCGATACCTCCAGGCGTTCCCGAGATAAACGATCTTGACAGACAGACGGACGGACAGACGGCAGATGGACGTACAACAAAGTGATCCTATAAGGGTTCCGTTTTTTTCTTTTGAGATACGGAACCCTAAAAATTTACTAATTTGGAGTAACAACTGTTGAGATGCGTCCACATTTGTATCATTTGCCCGATCAGATCTTCGTTCCGTGGCATGATCGCGTGTCACGATCACGCGTTTGGACGTTGCGTCGATCCGATCTCTCGAAATCCATCTTGATACGCGTATCACACACTTAGATCGGACCAGCAAGGTATGATCGCCGCGCCGACAGTGAGTGTCCAAGCAGCGCGATACGCAGTCAACCCACGGCACGGTGATCGGATACGAGCAAATGATACAAGTTTGGACGCACCTTTGTATGAACCCTACTCAAATTCAGCTTAAAAAAAGAAGTTGTGGTGATTTAAGTACAAAACAATTGAAAAGCTTTCGCTTATCTATGAAAGTTATGCCTTTTATAAAATGGTAACGATTATTTTTTCAATAAAGATGACTTTAGTGAGTGGTAGTAAAGCTGTCACTTTGATGTCTGTCAATACTGTCAATAGCGACGCGAACCTTGGCAACATAAGTCTAGTAACGTCATGATCAAAAGAGCTTAATGCAGTTTAGTAAGTAATCCAATGATTTCAATAGAGTAAGTAATACATGAAGGCTAAGTAAAAATATTGTAATAGATATAAGACTTATTTACAAAAAAAATTACTGACTGCTGAGTTCGTTTCGGCTTCCTTCTCCTCAGTGGTCTCCTCTTGGGAAACGCCGTAGAGTCAGACTTGTAAAAGTGCCCTTGCGGCCTACTTACAGAAGAAATATCATTATTTCATTATTATTTCATTACAGGTCTATGAAGTAATGACAATAAATAGTTTAGTATATATGCAGTTTAGTAAGCACAATTAAAATATCTCGGAGCCACCTTAGAGCGCAAACAGGGAACGAAATCAATTAACCGGTTAAAAGCGCTCCCTCAGTGGATAACGTTCCCAAATCAATCGTTCAAACGTTACCTAAATAATCAACCGGTTTAACCTAAATAAATACCGGTTTATGTGTAACCTGTCACAAGCTCTGGACCTGGCAACCCTAGTCGAGTTCAAATATTATTGGAATTGCGCAGAAGTCATAGTATAAATTTGCATAATCAAATAACTGAAATAAAACATTCTATTAACAAGAATTGAATAACTTTTGTAAAAGTTATCACTCAGTTCACTAAGATAGCATTCACAAGACTCCATTACATCGCGAGCTCGCGAATCATGACGGACGCACATAATTATTGTAACCTCGTTTTTTCGGTCGTAGCTTAAATTCCGTGGCCTCATTTGTCCAATGCGAACGCATTAAGATCATTGGTATTTAGCATATAGTGTTACATGTGCGATCTAAAAACGGTTATTATCATATTTATCATATTAATGATGCTTGTTACGCCGTAAATCAAAAGGAGAAAGCGGAACCCTTACATAGGATCACTTTGTTATCGCTCTGTCTGTCAAGATTCATTTTCTCAGTAATGCGTGGAGAGGGGTTACTCTGAATCTCTAAATTCGAAGTTCTTATAGCGCCATCCCTCTCGCTCTCATGTTAAACTGTATTTGAGTGAGCGCGATGGCGCGATACGAATTTCGAATATCGAATTTCAGAGTAGCCCCTGAGGTATCAAGTTGAACTTAACATCAAATACTCATGTTTGCGGTCTTTTGTAACTGTAAAACAATCAAGATTTTAAGACTGCAATCCAAAGATACAGTAATTGAAAAAGGTGTTTCCATACAAATTACTGTCCTTGGAAAACCAGTAGTCCTAGAAACTTGAAATTTGGTATAAAGGTAACCTACCTCTTATAGCAAAAGGCAAGAATTAAATCTGAATATGTATTTTTTTTATGTCTGTCTGTCTATACGACTGTTAGCTTAATAGTCGCTTTTCTAAAATAATACATGTTAATTTCTGTTTTTGACGTATGGAGACACTGTACACCTCCAAAAATAATTTATTTATTTATTTAAACATTATTGCACATTACAAGAAAGTACAAATGGCGGACTTAATGCCATAAAGGCATTCTCTACCAGTCAACTATTAGGCTAAACAGAGAAATTATTGGTGCGGGATATTGATACATTATTTGTTGACCATGGAGATCTTTTTAACCACCGATAAAAAAGAGGGGTGTTATAAGTTTAACCTGTCTGTGACTCTGTGACTCTGTGTATCTATAGGTGGCATCGTAGCGCCCATACGGATAGACCAATTGGAGTGCGGTTTTTTTTTGTCATAGATAATTTTATCCCAAGTGCTCTTAGTCTTGTTGAATGAAAATCGGACCACTCGTCTTTAAGATATTCAGCATTTAGTGAAACAAGTCGGGGGTTTTTAATTTTTTTAATTTTCTATAGTTATATATCTCCTAATTTAAAGATTTGACCACGGAGACTCCATGGATCCAACAGAGGCCCTTTCGAGAAGTTTGCTGTGACTGGACAATAAGAGAATTATGTCCTTGAGGCTTGATCACGCCAAAATGGCTAAATGGATTTCAACTATTTTTCGTACAGAGGTAGCTGAGTGTCCACAGAGTTATAGGATACTTTTTACCCGACTACGCTGAAGAAAAAAATAGGCGTAACGCTTTTGTCACCATCTAGTAAATAATAAAATAAGTACCCGAGCAAAACATCATGGAGATACAAATCGGTGTTATAAATGTAAAAACTGGGCCTCCACGGATGGTGAAAGGATACTTTTTACTCGACTACGCTGAAGAAAAAAGAGAATTATGATTTTCTCTCGTCCGCTGACGAAGTTGCGAAGTTTGTTCAATCCTACATTTTCAAGCAAGTGGTAAGCAAGCACATGTTGTTAAGCTTATCGCGTACTTCGCGTAGGTAATAAATAATTGTAACAGCAGGAACATTAATTAGGTATTACACGGCGATAAAACAAGCAGTCTGTTTAAAATTGATTGTTCAAGCATTTACACAGTGTATATTCCATAAACAAATGTACATTGACCGACCAGCGTCTGCAAACTTATCAGTGATACGCGCAAGTCTTAGTACGTTAAGGAAATAGTTCATTTTCGCACGAACACGCATTCCTTCTGAGTGTTTCACTATAACGTAGTTTCCTAACTGTGACGCAACGCATGCGTCAACGAGCGTTGAATAATTTAACCACAAACACCCATTGAACTACGAAACAGAATAACCGGTGAAAACCGTTACTCGAAATCAACCTACGCCCATCTCTATAAGATTTAAATTCAGACGTTCGAAAGCATGCAAATATTAAGACGTATCGTGCCGATTTATTCTTTCAATCAATGGATTTAAGACGTAAAATTGGTTGTGGTTTTATGACAGTTGTGAAGTTTGTTTTTAATAGTAGAGTGGTGACGTACGCTGATTTTACCAGACGTTTCGTTGGGTAACTGAGGAGCTACTCCGAAATTCGAAAAACGAAGTTCGTATGGCGCCATCCCGCTCAGTCAAATACAGTATAACATGAGAGCGAGAGGGACAGCACGTTACGAACTTCGTTTTTCGGGTTTCGTAGTAGGCCCTCTGGTATTAAAGTATATTTGGGACGTGACGCTTAGCTGACGTATATTGTAACCTGAATTGAACTTCTCCCAAATAATATAGAATGCTGCTGCTGTTTTCGAAAAGACTTAATTGGGTTATTATTTTTACCCGACTGCGCGAAGCAAAGGAGTGGTAATGTGTTTATCAGTCTATGTATGTATGTATGTATGTATGTATGTATGTTTGTATGTATGTATGTTTGTATGTATGTTTGTTCCTATCTGGCACTCTACAGACCGAACGTGTGGACCGATTTTGATGACTCTTACGTGAATCGATTTGTCTTAACTGTCCAAATGTCACTGAAGACATGAAAATGATGAAAACTCAAAATGGCGATAATGAGACGCCATATTGTGAAAAAGAAAAAAAAGAAAATTGACGTACTATATCGAGTGGGGCATCAGTTTAATTTTGAATTATTTTATCATATTTAATTTGGAATTACCAGTTAGGAACTATAACGATTTAAAGTTGGTTAGCAAGCCGTTCTCACTAAATTTTCATTTAATTGCATTGTAATAAATCTGTGCAAGCTTCTCAATAACCCCCACGATAAAGATTGAGAAATTGTCTGACTTTTATAGTTTTAACTAAAAAGTATAAAATAAAAAATAATAATTAAAAAAAAAAAAACAAAAAACCCAACTGCGTAAAAAACTAAAAAGAAAAAAACAAGTCCAGTGCCCTAGAAATTTGTTAAGTTATAATGGAAATCTTTCATGATTCATGATCGATACTCACAATATAACAAATAATAAATTCTAATATGGAACATACCGATTTTGAACGGTCGGGACCCTTAAGAAATCTAGATCGCCGCAAATCTTCCCAACAATGGTAAATATATTGTGAGTATCGATCATGAATCATGAAAGATTTCCATTATAACTTAACAAATTTCTAGGGCACTGGACTTGTTTTTTCTTTTTAGTTTTTTACGCAGTCGGGTTTTTTGTTTTTTAATTATTATTTCATTAACAACTTTAGTTTTTCAAATAAATAACCTGCTAGGCACAATCATTTATAAAAATAACATGCTAGCCATAAGTTCCGTAACCAATTTATGGACTTATATACGAAAAGTCATACATTGGTCATTATAGCCGTTAAAAGGTGGTAAGGCAGTGGTACCTAAATACCTTATTTTTCCGTGACCACTGCATTGCCTGCTTTATAATTATAAACGGTGACGGTGACCACTACATTTTAAAATTAATTGTAAATGACAGTTTGACTTACAGTTTACTTAAATACGTTTTTGTAAACTATTTTGAACAACTCTTAATTATAAATATATCCCGGGACCCCGTATCTTTAATACGGCTAATACGGCGATATAACTACGCCCGTGGACTTGTCTCAAGTCCAACATCGATTGGTCAAATCGCGTCACGTCTCTTACTCTTTTATGATGCAAAATTATAATGAGAAGGACTGAAATTCATGGTTTTCGTAAAATGGAATTACCTAGTCTGATTGAGTTGAAACATGTAAGATGTTAATCTGGTTGAAATGAATGTTCAACCAGATAAACACATTACATGTTTGCGAAAAAGGCTTACTTGTTAGTGTGCTTGAACAGTTGGTAATAATTAAGGTACAGCAAAAGAGGTTTGATCATTAATGATCAACTTCATGTTACGTCATCACCGTTGTTACGTGTTTTTCCATCTCTTTCTAGAAATCATATTTAGGGTATACTATTTATACCCTTGCCGACCGTTTGGATTTGGACAACTCACTTCTCTGGTAGACGCCAGACCGTCAACATCTCCTGCATCTCCTGATGATGCCTCGTAGAGGCGAAACACGTGTCGAGGATTATACTGTTTGGTGGTGCTTTGTTATATTTGCATGCGTATTTTTTTTATGAAAACTGCATGTAAATATGCGCATGTGAGCGCTATTTATTGACACATCTAACTAAGACAATATTTCACGGAAAAGTAAAGGCACGATAATCCATTAATATAATATACTTGCAATCGTCCGATGCATCCGTCCATTATGCAACACTAGAGGAGTTGTGTTATGATGGTAACCTTTGCGTGCCCTCTATATCTATAAGGGGAAAGGGTGTAAACAGAAGTATGGGAAAGACTAACAATTTACCGACTATGCTCTTATATAATACTAAGGCATTTGAAATAAAGTTAATAATTAGACTTCCCCGCTCGTCTCTCTGACCCCCATCACCTTACGTGCTTTTTGAAGACCCCATGCGCTAGTTAAAAACCTTGAAATTGACTTCTTATTTAATAAATTGTTTTACAAAATCAAAGCTAAATATTACTTGCTAGTGACTATGTGCTACTGATGGTTGGAGTGGAATGACCGACGAGAGTGTCGGCCCGACGGTTTTTATACAGTTTGCTTCTCTTGTTTAGTGGTCCACGGTGCAATACTAACTACCCTTTGTCTTGGGAATGGTTCTTTGTAGTTCATATTTGGTATTTGTGTTAACTCGATGCTATCCGGTGATCTGCTCAATTGACTCGCTGACGACTGATATACTATATACTTTGGTAAGTAGGGGAGAACGAGGTGAATTGTGACGGTGGATACTTGGGACCTATTAAGGGGCTACTTCGTCATCCGTAAATCACGTCCAAAACGCGGAGCCAGCGAATAAGCGTGATTTGTAATAAGAGACGCATTTATTGCTCGCGCGCATCAAAGAAAGAGAAAGCTAATACACTACATGCTTGGGGTTTTTTGGTGTAAGCGCCAGATGTAAAAGTACCATGAAATCGAAGATATTATTATGTTTTGTTAACATTTAAGTAAATCACTTAAAAGATAAAGGGAAGAATGACATTTTAACACAATTTAGCCGTTTATTAATCTGTCGTTTGTATAAACTAGACAAAAAACGGGAAATTTTTACTAAACATGTTTTCGCGTTAATCACTGAATAGGTTATATAGTCAAGGAACACATATCTGAAAACCAGTCTGATTTATATACTAGATTTGACAAAAAATGCGCTACAAAATAGCTTAAATTTTCGATGCATCCCCTTAACTGTTAGCGAGCTCACAACAGTACGCGTTTGTTAGCTTGAAACTTGAACTAATAAGCACGCACTACTGCGAGCTCGCTATCAGTTAATTATTCCAAAATATCGACGATGTTACAACTCTCCTCAGTCAGAATCAGAACTCACCTCGGACTGCTCTACAGTCATTTCTACTTTTTCTTGAAAGTTTTCTTCTAAGTAAGGGAACCGAGGCTATGATCCTCGTCACAAAATTCTTCCATTAGGTAGCTAAAACTTAAGAGCCCTTTCGTATTTTTGGTAAAAATAAAACCGGCCAAGTGCGAGTCGGACTCGCGCACCGAGGGTGCCGTACAAAATATACGCTTCAAACGGCCGCATGTATGAAAATCCAGTGTTAGCAGAGCCCTACTCATAAACAAAATGTACGCTATGTTCGGTCATTTTATATTGGTTACTGACATAGACAGACAGACATATACATAAAAATTATACAGTTTTTAGTATTTTTTGTTGTAGCGGCAACAGAAATACATCATTTGTGAAAATTTCAACTGTCTTGCTATCACGGTTCATGAGATACAGCCCGGTGACAGACGGACAGACAGACAGCGACGAAGCCTTGGGAATAGGGTCCCGTTTTACCCTTTGGGTATGGAACCCCAATAAAAGTATTTTAAGGGACTATTTGGAGGTCACTGAAGCAAAAATAATTATTTTTCATTTTTTGTATGTTTGTATGCGTTGCGGCTTTATCACGCTAAATCGGCTAAACGGATTTTAACTATTTTTGGTACACGGGTAGCTGGGTATCTCTAGATGATTATAGGGTACTTTTTACCCGACTACGCTCAAGAAAAAGAGGGGTTATGACTTTTTCTCCTCCGCAAACGAAGTTCAGGACGCTTTCTACTTAGTATAAGATAAACGCTTCAGTGTAGCTCCATCTCGTAAAGCAAACATAAAAGTCAAATAAACAACAAGGCCCGTCACGTATCAATTTAACCTTCAACGCACGTTCAAATACGCAAACAGACCCAAACAAATAAATTTAAACTTTAACTCTCTGCACTACAAGCGTAAATCCTTCATAAACTTTCAAGGTAATACGTCCATACGATATTACAAACTTAAGGACTCGCGGCTAAATTTGGAACTAACTGGGGTCCGTTTCATAAACGCTTGTAACTTGTATACAAACGGAAGTCTCTTTTTAATTCATATTGTTAGAAAGAGACTTCCGCTTCTAATACAAATTACAAGATTTTGAGAAACGGTCGCCATATTGTTTTAGTGGCGGTGGTCGACAGAGGCGCCATTTGCAACGGTTTGTGTAAGATTGTGTTTGTAAGGTGTTATCATTGATATGCTGAGTTAGTAGCCTTGAGTTTAATTGCATGGAATACATGAATGAAATGACAGACAACATACCCATGAGTTTAATCAAATCTGGGGTTGAACACATAATAGAACCTCTAGTACATATTATTAATTTAACATTAGAGAGTGGCCTTTTTCCTGATGACTTAAAAATTACTTTAATAAAACCTTTTCATAAAAAAGGTCCAAAGCATGACCTAAACAATTACAGACCCATTGCATTATAATCAAATTTTTCAAAAATCTTTGAAAAAGTTATATCAAATCGCATAATGTCGTTCCTTAACAAAAACAATATATTAAATAAAAATCAATACGGATTTCAAAAAGGAAAAAATACGACGTCAGCTATTTTCCAAATTCTAAAACAAATATGGACTAGTGTACACAAAGACAAGACTACTATTGGACTATTTATAGACCTATCAAAGGCGTTTGATTGTGTCTCACATACAAAATTGTTACGTCTGCTTGATCATGTTGGGATTCGGGGTATAGCCTTGAAATTAATTCAAGACTATCTAACAAATAGAGTCCAAGCTACCGTAGTAGATACTTATGATAAAAATACAAAAACATTGCTCAAAGTTCAATCAAAATATGAAAAAAATCTACAAGGAGTACCTCAAGGTAGCGTCCTGGGACCTTTACTATTTTTAATATACGTCAATCAGTTTCCTTTAATAACTGACCATTTGTGCGTTATGTTCGCGGATGACGCTACTATATTTGTATCTCAAGATAAAAATTCCGATATTGCTAATGAGATACACAATACATTAATAACTGCGATGAATTGGCTGTCATGTTTAAATTTAAAAGTTAATTTAGATAAAACTAAAATTGTAAACTTTGTTGGTCGCAAAAAAGGACAAAAAAACATCAATATAATTGTTGACAATAAAAAAATAGAACAAGTGGACAACTCAAATTTTTTAGGGGTCGCAATTGATGGAAAGCTAGATTGGAAAGCACACATAGAAAAAATAAATAAATCCATCTCTAAGAACTGCTATGCACTGTCATTGTTGTCCAATATAACTTCAGTAGAGGCCACTAAAAGTGCGTACTATGGCAATATCTACCCTCTATTGACATATGGTGTAATTTTTTGGGGCAACTCTGTAAATGTTCATTCGACATTTATTCTTCAGAAGAAATGCCTAAGAAAAATGTATAATTTAAAACAAAACGACTCCCTAAGAACTGTATTTAGAGATAAAAAATATTTAACAATGACGTGTATCTACATACTAGAAATTTGTTTATTTGTAAGGAACCATAGCGACTATTTTACCAAAAAAACTGATTGCAAAGAAAGTTTGAGATCACAATATAAATATGATCTTTGTACCATCCGGCCAACTAGTTACATACTTAAAAAGAGTACTTATGCTACAGGGATAAGAATTTACAATCATTTGCCGGAATGCATCAAATCACAAGATGGTCCTCGATTCAAAAGAATACTGAAAGAATGGCTAATTTTCAAATGTTTTTATAATCTTAATGAATATTTTATGTAGAAAACTGTTAATTATTACTATTTTCCTAATGTAATGCAAATCAATGTTGTACGTCCGAAATGGGCAAACTGTTGACACTCAACCATAATAATATGTAAGACCTTTTGTACACAGTTTTGACAATAAACGTTTATCTTATCTTATCTTATCTTATGGAAATAAAATGTCATATGAAGGATATTTTGGTTTAACAAAGATTGTTATTAGTAAGTCAACGTATCACCTCCAATCAACATCATACGGCTTACAAATTGTAATTTAATTATAAGTTATAATTAAATATATTACATACATTGTTGTAACAAAATATTGGTAATCAATTAAATTAAAATAACGAAATAAGTATTTCCAGAACAAGTATTTTCGAAATAATCGTTCCAAATTTAACAAAAACCGCCCGAGAGTATGTCGGACGGGTTCCGCAGCCGTTCAATCAAACAAAGGCAAAAAAATACGATATGAGAAAGTGTACTAGCAAAAGAGCGGTATCTCCACAGCACTTACGTTCTTTTGCTGGGAAGCGCAGTTTTTCGGCAATAACACAAAACATCATGTTGAAAATAATTTTCGTTGAAAGTATTTATTAAGCTAAGCAGTTGCAGATTTTTTTTTACACCTTCTTTTACATATGGAGTGCCCTTCATTGAAATATTGTTTTGTTGTTTAACTATCAAAGTTTTTGTTTAAATATACATCTTGGAGTTTTTTAATAAAATGCCTGTAACATACGGACGGACATGACTTAACTAAAAGGGTTCCGTTTATGCCAATTTGGCTACGGATCCCTAAAAACGTTGCAATCCAAAATAAAATTAAACACTAATTTCTTTAAGAATCAAAATATGCAACATCGTAAATTTAATCTGTATCAATCGTCATAAATCTTTTCGCGTAATATTAACACGCAACGTGTCTTGAGCATTGCCAAAAATCTTCAAATCGCGAATTCCTGCAGTTTAGCGCGGTAAACAAGTACTGAACTGAATCAAAAATAGCGCGGCCACTATGAATAGACTGAGTGGGAGATTAACAAAATTACTTCGCTTGTTCATTTCAATTACTGTTTATTACGAAAGTTTAGGAGTACAGCTATTAGATAGTAGGTACTATTTTTGTTTAAGATTATCAAAGTTATTTCTAAAAATTACTGACTGTTGAGTTTGTTTCGGCTTTCTTCTCCTCAGTGGTCTCCTCTTGGGAAACGCCGTAGAGTCAGACTTGTAAAAGTGCCCCTGCGGCCTACTTACAGAATAATAGTAGGTACTACATAGGCCGGGACGAAAGGGGTTACCGGCCGAAGACATAGATGGCCGAGCAAAGCGAGGCCGGATAGGTCTGAGGCGGGCAACCCCATATTTCCCGCCGAGGTATGTATAGTGCTTTTTCAAACATGCAATGAAATAAACAACAAAAAATCAAAGTTTTTTTGTTAATAGGCATGCATAGTGGCAAAATATCATGATGCCTGTGCCTGCATGATTTGTATGAAATTCCATTAACGACCTCTTGTCCTAGTCGCACCTGAAACGTCATACTTCGCAGCCTAATTATAAGGAACATAACATCAATATTTCATTGCATGTTTGAGAAAAGAACATTATTATTATAGTGTACTAGAAGGTGCACGCTTTTTGACGCCGAAAGGATCCTTTACATCTCTGTGAGTATAGGCAACAGTGGCGTGGCGTCAAACATTATCCACAGACAAGCCGGAGCTAATTTGGCTCGTTTTTTCTTCAAATACTGAAGTCAGCTGTCTGAAAATGGGTAACTCGGTGGGAATCGAGTTCTATGAACACCACGCCACTGATAGGCAAGGACCATTAAAACAAGAGGACTGACCATCTACATACAAAAAGCCGTTCCCCGATATGTACAACGCCATGTTTAAGAATTATTAGTTACAATTATTTTACTTTACACATTGTGCTATTATTACTACGTGTAGAAAAGACGGCACGAACAAAATCTGTGCTTCAAGCGCGGCAGTGCGGGGCGCGCGCCGTCATACTGTCATAGGTGTGACACTGAGTGAACTGGGGCCGGTCGACCGCAGTTGCACGGAACACTAAGTGATTGGGCGGCGTCTTCTCTATATGTAGTAATAATAGCTCAATGACTTTACAAGCGTGTCACAATGGAACGATTTGTTTATAAATGGTTGTTTACGGACTAATTGTTACTGCACTATGTATCTCTGTACAATTATAACACCGTTTAATGCTTAATTTAAAAGCGCCATCTAGTTTTTGCCAGAAAATCTCCTTGCGATCGGTGCACGATGCAGAGTATGGTATATGACAGTCCTCTTGTTTTAATGGTCCTTGGTATAGGTTAAGTTATAATCCAATGGACCCGGAGTCAATATACATATCTCCTTTTAAAGTGTGCCCAGGTATTGTCTGCATGTTGCATTAATTAACTTAAAGTTAGGCGCGGACGCTTAGGGTTGTCGATATCTATTTTTTAGGGATCTATATCGGAATTCCTAATGTCCTTTGTCCTAATGTATCGTTTGTCCTAAAGTATGATTTGCCATAACGCATTTTTTTCAGAAACCGTAAATTTTTCAGGATTTTTTAAAAGATCGTCGTATAGGTTAGGTTAGGTTTTTTTTATAACTATCCTGAAAAGTTTACGGTAAAAAAATGCGTTATGACCAATGATACATTTGACAAATGATACATTAGGGATTCCAAAGGAGACCCATTTTTTAGATATATTATTGGCAAATAATTTTAGAATGAATGAATGAATGAATGAGAGTTTACCTTAAAATTATCTTCTATGTCTGTCTAACCAAACGAGATTCTGCACCGCAATATTATTAGTATGAAAAAAAATATTTTCGACGAATTGTTTCGTACGATTTATCTTGCAAATTAAGTAATAATTAAATGCTACCACCATGCATTGTCGCGATCAAATATATCTTCTTTCTTCAACATGCACTCTAATGCCTTGATAATAGAGTCGTGTTCAGAATATTTGCGAGCACCTTGTTCGCTCCGATATATCTGCAGATATATGTGGCGAAGGATACTTTTTACCCGACTATGCTAAAGAAAAAAAAGAGGGGTTATGACTTTTTCTCTTCCTCGAACGAAGTTGCGCGCTCCTCTTTCTAGTAATACTATAACTACATAAAAAGTTATAAACGAATGATAAGGTGTCAGTACCTAAAGGTACCTAAGGTATCCACACTTGTATCATTTGCTCGTATCCGATCACCGTGCCGTAGCATGACTGCGTATCGCGCTGCTTGGACGCTTACTGTCGGCGCGCCGATAATGCCGCACTCTTCCGATACAAGTGTGTGATACGCGTAGCATACGCGACGATGATCTGATACGGGCAAATGATACAAATGTGGACGCACCTTAATGCGATTATAATGGTCAATATTGGCAGGTTTTCTAAGAATAAACCAGGAGCCAAGTGCAATTTTTTTAACCAAATACTAAAGGATACTATAGGCAAGTGGTAGGTATAAAATTAAATATAATTGTACACGTCACGTTTATTTAAAATACAATAACTTACAAATTACATACAGAAAAATATTTTTGTCGATTACGAGAGGTTCGGAAGGCCTTGTTATTCGATGTCAAAGTGAAATAGATCCTCATTCTAATAAATAGTTTTTGCAAATAGATTTTAGGAAAGCATGGACATGGGAGCGAGCATTCAATTTCTTTCATTTGTTTAAAAATTGAACAACCAATTCTACAATTTATATGATCTTTTTCAAAAGCTTTACGAAAGACCTCCTCCATCCTCTCAATATTATTGATGAAGTCATTGGGTGGCATCACTAATTTTAGCTCAGTCGAATAATTTCTGTTCTGAATGTACTTATACTCGTCTCCTAAATTGCATGTTCCCTGATCAACATAAGATTTAAGAACGTCACAATCTTTATGGTAGTTAATACATTTTCTTAATAAAGCCCCGGAAACATAATCAAGTGCGTTTTGGTCAGGAATGTCAAAGTCTGAGTAATCCGATCGTGTAATTTGACGTAAATTATTTTCGATATCTTCAGTAACAGTAGCTGGTTGAGTTTCTATTTCTCCATCCTTATTGTATATACTTTCAAATTCCCTTAAGCTGACAAGATCTTCTACACCTTTACCTTCTTTAGGAGCCTGCATTGTGTTCGCAAAATATAGTTTTCTAAATGCCGATATGAACTGTCTGCTGGTTGGTTCTTTGGCCATGCCATTTTTTGATCTGATTTTTCCGAAAAAAGAATCTATCACGTCCTGATTAAGACGTCTTGTCATTAGATAGTTGTATCCTTCTTGACTAAGGTCTTGATACAGATGTAAAATTGATTGAATTGTTATCTGAAACCCTTGAATAAATTTGACAGTTTCAGTAACATCACTTTCTTTTTTTGAATTTATTATTTTTAACTGTTGAAAAAAGGTCAACAAATTGTTGAAAAAAGCTGTTTGTGTGTCATCCCCACAAAATGCATTTTTGTGAGAATAATTGTGGCTCAAAGTTGAAGAATTCAATGCATCAAATAAGTCATTCATTCTGATTATAAATTCTACGGTATGTCTTGCCGATTCGTCAATTACTCCAAAACCTATGCAGGTTGATAGACCGGATGCCACGGATCTACTTAAAAGTTGCGTTGCATAGCGAACTTTCATTTTTTCAGAGCTGTTAGGATTTATATGACTATTAGTTAGCTTATGTGCTTGTTTGAATCTCTTTTTTTGATCAAACTCGTAAAATTTTACAATATGCTTAAATTTTGCCACAGCACCATTATGGAAATGGAAATCGCATGTCATAAAATTGTTACGAATAAGCTTTATCATGTGTGGCGCATCAAAAATATAGTAAATTTTGCGGTCATTGACAGTAAAGTAGGTCTTGTCAGTGGAAATCCCTCTTGTTTTAGCTACATTTAATAAATGTGACCCGAGATCTGATACAAAAGCTCTAATATTTAACCCAATTTCAAAGAGTTTATTTATAATTTTATCTAGCCATTTAGATATATTATTGTCGCTTTTACATTCTGTCAGCAAAGCAAATCCTATAGGCTGAGACCATTTTTCATAAATTCCTCGCACTAGAATCACCAAAGCATGCTTCGCCGGTGACGGTGATTGTAAGCCATCTACTTCGTGAAACCCAATGATTTTGTCATCCTTAATATCATAAAACAAATTAGTTTTAAGCTTCATTGCATCGGCTACTAAAGTACATTGCTTTTCTTTTTCAGACATATTGTTGACTCTTAATTTAAGTGCTGCCATTAGATCGTCATTAACATCAGTAGAAATTGGAATGTACATCCTATTTAATGTAGGTCTACTTGGCAGACAAATTGTTTTTGCTAGTAAACGGTAGGCTTGCGGACTAACATAATATAAATTTAAGCAAAACATTTTGTACGCAAGAGTATATCTGTTCCCTTTGCAAGTTGATTTCAGATACACTTGTGCTTTAACAAATTCTGCTAAATTTTTTGATAAAAAGCGATTGCATAACTTGTCAAACATGTTTTGTAGCGAGGTTGTTGTAATCTGTCCAGTTTCCTGTACTTTCAGCCGCTTCTTACATTCTGAAACTTCCGAGTTTAGTTTTCTCTTTCGTGTAGTATCTGCAGATAGCGACACAGGTGTTTGAGTAATATTCTCTGACGTATTGTCTAGATCTGTTTGAGTCGTAGTCGAGGCACTGTCCACCGTCAAATCAATTACAGGCACATTTTCAAAAACATTACTCATGTCAGTCTGACTTGAGCTATTGACCGTTGTAATTTCAGTTTGTGTCTGATTGTCTTCTTTCAAAAAGACGGGTAAGTGAAAACATGGCAATGCATACTTCGTTAATGTTTTCCGAGATGTATTCATTTTTATGTCTTCATCCTTGAAATGTATTTGACATACAAAATTAGATGTGTTTCTGCTCATCAGCTCCTCGCGTCCAATTAATTTTAGCCATTGTAAGCGTCTGAAAATAACAATCATATTTTTAAAAAAAAATTATAAATCATCGTTAGCGATGGCGGGACGACTTGGACTCTTTTGCAAAGGACTGGCAGGATGGAAATAGAGAGGAGAGGCCTTCGCCCAGCAATAGGACATAACAGGCTTGAACTTGTAATAATAATCAGGCCTATCATCTCCGGTTGTTTTCATCTTGCTAAGACATAACCATGTAGCTAGGATTATTCACCAGCAACTTGCTGCTAAATACGGTCTTGTGGGGTCTGAGGTGCCGTACTATAAGTATGCACCGATGCCAGTTCTTGAGAATGGTCGTGCCACGTTTTATTGGGATCGATCTATCATCACGGACAGGACTATTGTAGCCAATAAGCCTGATATCGTGCTGGTAGATCGATCTAAGCGCCGGGCGATACTCATCGACATCACCATTCCACAGGACGAGAACCTCGTGAAGGCCGAGAAAGACAAACTCAGCAAGTACCTCGACTTGGCTCAGGAGGTGACCGCCATGTGGGATGTTGATTCGACGATTATTGTCCCGATAGTCGTTTCGGTAAACGGTTTTATAGCGAACAGTCTCGACCAACACCTCAAGGGACTCTACATGGCTGGATCAAGGGTCAGATGCAGAAGGCAGTAAATGATGTAGATAAAAATTAAGGTTTTATTTTATACATTTCTTAGCCTGATTAATAAGACGATATAAAAATGCCAAATTACGACTACTTAGTACAAAGAGTCTGAACTATAAGGGTTCCTCGTTGACTACCGAACCCCAAAAAGTAGGATTCAAAACTAAAGATCGACAGCGGCGACGTAATTCTAATAGGTACATTACGTATAGTATTTATCCATCATCCCATCATCCATACTAATCCATACTAATATTATAAATGCGAAAGTGTGTCTGTCTATCTGTCTGTCTGTTACCTGTTCACGCTTAAACCGCTGAACCGATTTGGATGAAATTTGGTATGGAGATAGTTTGAGTCCCGGGAAAGCTACTACATAGGCTACTTTTTATCCCGGAAAAATGCCCTTATCCGCGATAAACGAATTTAAGGCGGACGAAGTCGCGGGCAGAAGCTAGTTTATTATGATTCCTTTAAAAAAATCAAATTAAAAACCCGATCAAAATATTAAGGATTAGCTAATCCTTATCCAAGTCTATAAGTAAAATACGATTTTAACCTGAGGTTGCTCCGAAATCCGATGTTCCTATGGCGCCATCTCGCGCAGCCAAATACAACTTAACACGAGAGCGAGAGTGACTGCACGTTAAGAACTTCGAATTTCGAGTTTCGGAGTGACGCCTCTGCATCTGACCAAAGTTTGCTCTGAAACTTTGTACTTAGAATAACTTAAGGTATATGCAGGCCTGTAATTAGTCTATGTAGCTTCAGATACCATAGTAAAAAATATATAGCGATTTTAAGTTTATCATACAAAACTTGTTTTTGCTGTATTTCGTTTTGTTTTATAAGCCATATAAACTAATTACAGTCCTAGATATACCTCATGTCATTGTATATGCAAAGTTTTGTTACAATCCAACACGTAGTTTTAAAATGAGAACGAATTAACGTTTGTATGGGAAGGTGAAATTCGGCCGAGCTTACCGGGGACTCTTAATACGTATTATACATAATTATAATATAAGGTGCTAACAAATTAGATGCCAATATTTTCAGAGCTGATAGATTCGAAGTAGACTTAAGCATAAAACTAATTTAAAGTTTATATTACTCTTTGGAGAAAATGCGTAAAACAAATTGTTACACGTAATAACACCCTGTTAATCAGATAATTAAAATTCAGTGTTTAGGACATGATAATAGGGTTGTTTCCATTTTTATTAAAACAATGTAGAAGTGTTCAGATCCAGTTAAATCTAGCCTCAGTATTTGATTTTTGGATCAGAATTAAGTATTTATAGAAAATTAACAAAAACATGAATATTGGCGCGAAAACAATACTTAAACCAGCCGTGCCGTCACTTGCAGGAATGTCATAGTTAGTAAACTATGACATTCCTGCAAACGCGCAAATAAAACATAAGGAGGTAGTGTTGCTGTTAACTACTTACAATAGATTTGGTAGACTAATCTTCTACTGAATTATTATAAATCGTATTAACAAGATTACACTGGCGGCAGTGGCAACACTGTGCTGGCAGCATCATCTGTTTATGAAAACATCAACTGTCACCGGCGGTAAAATGACGTCATCTGATCTTCAAAGGCGTTTCAACTCTGGTCACGTGACACGCGCAAAAACTAATTTAATAAATATAAAAAAATCTAGCCATCGCACAAACAACTAGGATAGTTTTTTGTATTCATAAAAATATAAAGAATTTATTCGCCTGCATTGTCATACTTATATTTTTAGGTGGAAACAACCAAAAAAGTTACCTTCTAACATTTTTCCCGCTAATCATAATCAATGTCATTGATGACAAACTAGGACGATCACTTGTTATGTTTGCGTTGAATTTTAATTTTCTTATTTTATTCGGGAATAGAAACCAATTTCATATAAAAAGTTTTCTTAATTCCTATTTAAAGTAAATTATTTTGATGTAAAGTTAACATGTTTTAAAGTATTACCATCTAATTTATAAGCATCTTATATATATATACTTGTGTTTCGTCCTCGATATAAGTAACTTGAATTGAAAGTCGTCTCGTTTTATAATTAATTAATATTTCTTACCGTTCCCCTTTTGGTGGTATTAGGAATAAAGATATTGTTGGATCTGATGAACTGTTGAGGCAGCCAAAAACAGAACAATACTTTTTTGCCATTATTCACTTTTCAGGTCCTTGTCCTTGTATACATATGTAATACTATACACTTTAAATTCGTTATTTATTTACAACTATATACATATACAAAAAGCGGACGAACACAGAAAACGTACCATCCCGCGGCAGCGGTGGCGGCGGCACTGGCTGGCGCGGCCCGTCAAACGCCTCCATAATGCCACCTTATTTTAACGCACACGCGAGAAAGAGAGCGCGTGCGTACCGGCACGCAAACATATAGCCATGATGTACCTTTGTGTGCAGTGAGCTTACTCGTTGTTGCATGAACTAACTACGTCATTAAGAGCGTTTATACCTGCTTAACTGGCAACGTCGAATATTTTTTTATTTTGCTCATTTTGTGGTATTTGAATTAGATTTAAACTTTGCATACACAATGACATGAATCAAATCTTTGCATATACAAAGGCATGTTCAATACATTCCAGCATCTTTAGAATTTATGATTCGTTTTATTCAACTATTAATCGCTTTTGCCTTTATTTTCTTACAAAACAAGATACAGACATGAATTCATTTTAAGGGCTTTGGTTTTGGCAATATCATAAAATTTTGCATTGTGCCAGCTTAACTACCGAAAACGTAATGAATGTATTGAAAACATGTTCAACTTACATTCATAATTTTCTGATAAAATAATCAAAAAATATGCGACGTTGCCAGTTAAGGAGGTAATATATAAAAGAAGAAGTCCTGACTGACTGACTGACTCATCAACGCACAGCCGAAACTACTAACGCTAGAAAATTGATTTTTTCGCAGTCGGTTACATTTATAACGTAGCCTAGAGATGAAGAGAGAGTGAAATGGAGGGAGAGAGGAAGTGAGGGAAAGAGAGAGAGAGCTATAGGAAGGCACAGAGGGAGAGAGGATTAGAGGGAGAGGGGGAGGGGCTGAAGGGAGAGAGGGAGAGAAAGAGAGAGAGAGAGAGAGCGAGAGAGGGAGAGAAAGAGAGAGAGAGAGCGAGAGAGGGAGGGAGGGAGAACCAAAAACAGGTGTCATAATACAATTATGAAGCCGGTTTTCTTGTGATGTTAACACGTAAAATTATCGTTCGTAAACCGACTTTACAGACAATATTTTTTTGTTACGCCACAAAATACTATCCTTTTGAAATGCCGAGGTACCTTCTAGGACATTTCATTTTGGCCAGTGTCGGGAACTTCGCCGGTCTCTTCGTTTCATAGTCTAGCAGGCGTTAAAATTAAGTGCCAGTATTGCCTTCTTAAGGAATAATGTTCAATATCCCCATTTTCTCAATCCAAATCCGTTGGTCGCTGAATATCTTCTGAGTATCTTTTTACCAACATTAACAGCATCGGACAACTGACAGAAAAAAGTTATCCTCATTAATTTCTCTGTTTTTACCGTAAATTTACGCGGACGAAGAAATGTTGTAGCTTGGTATTTGGCCTATATTTTTGTCAACTGGAATGTTATACTTAATAAATCAAGAGAAAAAAAAAGATTCGTTAAGTCCTAACGCTTTCAGTACTGAATGATTTTTCCCACTGCCCCAATTTCATGCATCTCAGTTTGGCCCTATGGTTGACTGGTAGAGAATGCCATTTGGCATTAATTCCGCCATTTGTACTTACTTTTGTTTTGTGAAATAAATAAATAAAGAAATTTTCTGTCGTGTTTTTTCTGCTCTGCATCCTCCGGAGCTACTTGGACGGAAGCAATAACACACCGAAAACATGCTCCGGGAATAGAACCCGGAACGCTGAGGTCGCCAACTAGGCCGGCGCGGCGATGCGAGGTATGCATTCACAAACACACACAAATTCGCCATTAGGAGATGTACCCGAATGGATAAAACTTCAGCACCTAACTAACATAATGTCGGAGTGGCGGTTGTGACGTCACTCATAGGTACAATTTGTACTGTCACGCAACATTTTAACTCATTGTATAAGTACTCAGGCTTTATTTTTTGATTACGTAAAAAAAGAAAAAATACGTTACCAATATTTTTTAATAATCTACACGACGGACTTATTACCACGAGAGCTCCAACGTCGATAGAAGAACTCCTTCGGTTCCATTTGCTCCTTTCTTGCAATTGAGACAAGTACTCGACACTCCATCTACGCCAAAAGTGTTGACGCAATTGCTCAATTCTTTGGTACCTATGTACTTGCCATCCAGCGGGGAAATGTAGCCGGCCTTATGGGCACACTACCACAGGGCAGCGACCTGGGAGACGCCATAGGTTAGTTAAGTTAGTTTAATTTTTGGAATTGATAATTGTAATATTTCATATATATTAAATATAATGTTTATGTTCATTCAATTTAGTTATCATAATAGATCTAAAATAATATAAGATCCTAACAAGCAAAATAACGAACTACTTTAAAATTTTGAGGACATATACCTACGTGATGTGAGTATCTTTTTTTGTGAGCCCTTGAAAGTTGGGTGGGAAACATTGATTTAATTAAACTAACACGATTTTCACTCATTATCACAACACAAGGAGCTTAATAATTCGAAAATTATTTATTTTATTATATTATTAGCCCCCAACCAAAAAGAGGGGTGTTATAAGTTTAACGTGTTTGTGACTCTGTGTATCTGTCTGTGGCATCGTAGCGCCCATACGGATGGACCGATTTGAGTGCGGTTTTCTTGTGTCATAGATAATTTTATCCCGAGTGTTCTCAGCTTAGTTTGATGAAAATCGGAGCACTCGTCTCCAAGATATTCAGCTTTTAGTGGAACAAGTCGGAGGGTATTTTTTATTTTTATTTTCTATAATTGATTAAGTAATTTATAATTTGTATTTACTTAATAATAGACTTGCCTAAATTTTTTTTAATTGAATTGTATATGTACTCTGTCTGAAATAAAAGAATTTTATGGTATTTTTATTTTATTTTAATCGCGTAAAAATATGATTTTCTTTAATTACCCTTCGTTGGTTTCTTCGTCATTTCGGACGTCGTGTTATGACGATGGCCCCGTGGATTAAACCCCGGTTGTTGTGTTGTGATAATTGGGTGGGAAAATCCATTTTTAAGTATGAAAATATTAATAACTTATAATACCATTCAATAACTTATAAAATGTATGGTAACTATTGTTGAAACCATTTCGATAAATGCAAGTTTTAAGCTGCAGAACATAGTTCTTAATTTCCCCATAGAAGGTACTAACCGAGTCACTGCGTTTTTAGGAAAGACCAGAAATTTGATTTTAGCATAGCGTTATTGTATCGGTTCTAATTTCATCGGTATCTTTTTCATGTCCAATAAAGTGTTTACAAACAAACAAATATAATAAGATATTTATTCCAGTTAACTAATATTTACAAGAAACAAGTCTCACCGCTCAAAAGAATCAGAAAATTCGTGAATCCCACAGATTTCGCTTGTCTTTCGCCTAGCACTGGATCTGTTGGCAGTTGTTCCACTCCCTCTTAAGAACCGGCGCTGTGCAAAGTGCAATACTTCAGTCAAACCAATGTCACACCATTGCCAAACAGATTGAAGGTATTGACTATCCAGAACCAAAAGAATTCAGAGCACCGCCCAGATCGTCCAGAAACACGCACAAAGGCCTGCCTACCCTGAACAACCATCATTTCCTGCCCTTATCCCCTTATGTAGGATCAGCACAACATATTTTCTTCTTCCATTCTACCCTGAATGACCATGGCTCCACATAGGCACAGAAAACGTGCGGGGGAATTATATGTGGTTGATATTCCGCGTATCCGCACGAAGCGCTTCGGTGCCACTTTCATCATGCGTACCGCAAAGGAGTGGAACTCATTGCCTGCGAGTTGTTCCCCGACCATTATAATTTGGGCGTGTTCAAGAAGTGAATAGGCTGTTTTTAGACGGGCATGATACATCGTCGGACGCATCGTTACTTAACAATAGGTGAGATTGCGGTCAAATTCCCTTCTATCATCACTAATAAAAAAAAGAAAGAAAAACTGCCTATACCTTGGCCAAAAGCCCTGTGCACGCCACTATCCAGAAAGAGAACTGCGAAACACACTTGATACGACAGACCGCACAGTCATCACAAACTCGTCACTTGTTCCACCACAAAAGGTCCTCTAGGAACTCCCATACTAAGGACTCATTGTTTTTGTTTCCCTTCTATCAGTAATTCCTTCAACAACGTCCTTGGTCGACCCTCGCCCTCGCTCTGCTCATTATCCGTCGGTTCCACCTCAACCTTCCGTGGAGACGACAGTATTATATTATACTCCGGAGTTTGGCACCTGGAGTACCCGTGAATGTTTACCTGCTTCGAAGGCGTCTCAATCTTCGAATCGAAGTTCAAGTTTCCTGTTTTAGCGAGGAATATAACTTCGGATATCAGTTTCTCGGCTACGTGCCTTTGAAATGTCGAGATCTGTTCCAACTGCTCCCCAACATAGACTCCGAAAGAATTCGTCTTTTTAATCTTAGTATCTTGGTGTAATACCTTCGGTGGTTCCGGGAAATGGAGAGGTTCGACGAAAGTTTGCACGTTACTAATCGGCACGGTCTTTCTTTTGATTTTTTTTGGAGCGCTGTTTGAGTCTCTAGTCAGCCATTTTCTTTTAGGGATCTCAGGTTCCAGAATTTCAGGTTCAAGTTCTGCGCTTTCCATTGATTCCTGAAACAAATTTAAGAGTTTTAGAAGAGCACAAATCCGATATTATGGCAAACGTTATGTAGTTTATTTGAAGATTGAAAACTAGTTACTTCTTTATGGTAAGACTATTTTAAACTTCGTCTAGCATTATAATAACAGCACAGACTATGTATTAATTACAGGAATAAGTTTCTGTCAACAATTAAATTTTATTTCCCACTGTGCTTTTCTTTGAACATCCATTAACTACACCAAGGTGATTTTAAAGAGCTCAAACCCGGTAGGATTGCATTATTTTATTACAGAGTTCCTATGACCACCTTCCTGTTCCATCAGATTATCGACGATCGATAGTATCGTACTATTGGATTCTCACAGAAATAAATAAAATTGCCAAATTCTACCTCAATATTAGGAAACCGAGAAATAGGTCAAATTTAACTTGCAAGATTCCACCCGAACAAACAGATATTGCAAGTTAAATAAAAGCTTGTAAACATGGTACTGATACTAGGCAATAAAAGTAGGAGATCACGAACTGTGCATGGAATGGGAAAGAACTGGAAAGACTGCGTTCACAATAATGCACCAATAGTTATCACAGTGGCGTTTGTCATCGCTACCAGTCTCCGACCAGCTCGACTGGGTGATAGATGTAACCAACGATCTACAAACATTCTAAATTCAAATCCATAATGTGTTATCAAATCCATATACAAGACTTAAATGCCCTGCACGAGTAGTCAGGCAATTCGCTTTCAAAAGCGTCACTTTACCTCTTCGCTTCATTGTGCAAACCTACAAGCCAGCATCAGGACACAGCCAGCGCCTTACGCTCCATCTCAATGTCCATGTTGTCAGACATTTCCTCGGTTACCCAATGACCCAAATATGTATTAACAATGTTAACAATAATAAGTAGGCCTCACGGCCATAACTAAATTTATTCCTGATGTATGGGAGTGGGACCGGAGGGGCGACATGTGACGTATATGTGAATAGCGAGACAGTTAGGACACGTCATGTCACGTCACTTATCACCCCTACCGCTCCCATAACTCAGGAACAGACTCCGTTGAGTGTTACACCTGTATAAGTGCATAGCCGTGGTCTCTAACCTCATCGCTCTCCGGCGCCTGCTTAATATTCTCGCAGTCGGTGTGCTGCAAAGGATCTGAGGTGACCCGGCACGGACCCCAGTCCTGCCGGTCCAGAAAGCTGATCAGCTTGAAGTACCACAGGTTAGGCACGAACACATCACCCTCATCGGCCGCCGCGCGCTGGGACTGTCTCACCTACAACATCATGTAATTTTACTCACAAAACCAGAATACGACTATTTAAAGGCTATCCTGACGACACGTTTAGGTGCGTCCACATTTGTATCATTTGCCCGTATCAGATCAACGTCGCGTGGCATGATCGCGTGTCACGATCACGCGTTTGGACGTTGCGCCGATCGGATCGCTCGAAACCCATTTTGCTACGCGTATCACACAGTTATATCGGACGAGTACGGCATGATCGGCGCGCCGACAGTAAGCGTCCAAGCAGCGCGATACGCAGTCATGCCACGGCACGGTGATCGGATACGAGCAAATGATACAAGTGTGGTCGCACCTTTTGGCTCAGTGGGTTGCACAACGGCCTACGAAGCCAGTGGTCCCGGGTTCGAATCCCGGCCAGGGCAAGTGCTTGTGTAATGAGCATGGATGTTTGTTTCTAGGTCTTGATTTTTTTCTATGTATTTAATTATTATAATTTATTTATATATTATGTATATCGTCAACTAGTACCCATAGTACAAGCTTTGTTTAGTTTGGGTCTAGGTCGATTTGTGTAAGATTGTCCCTAATATATTTTTTTAATTATTTATTTATCTGGGTGCTTGGCATCCCAAAACAGCGGGAATCACGCTAACTAATTATTACCTTCAGTGGCGTGCAGTCCTTAAAGGTACACTGGCAGTGCCTACCCTGACCTAGGTCAGGGTAGGCATATATAAGCACAGGGAAACTGCCAACCCTGAACGACCATGGCTCCGTATAGGCATGTGTTGCGTTTATGTTTGGAAATTTCTTTTTGATCTTTTAGGTTAGGGAGCGTTCAAGTATTACGTAACGAACTTAGGGGGAGGGGGAGTCTTGTTAAATGTTACGATGCGTTGCAGGGGCGGGAGGGGGAGGTTTGCACTACGCTTTACGTAACATTGTTTTCTTTTAACCCTTCAGAACGGTTGCGTAGAGAAATTGTCTCACGCATTTTTAAAACGTTTTTTTTAAATTTCATATGTTATGACCACTTGAAAATTGTAGGGAAAAATGGTTACTTGGTGGTAACGTAACGTTTTGCTAGGGGGGAGGGGGGCTTCAGAAAAACGTTACCGTGCGTTACAAAGGAAGGGGGTAGGGGGGGTCAAAAATCTCTAAAAATTGCGTTACGTAATACTTGAACGCCCCCTTAGGTATTTTTGTCTTTATTCTTACAAATACTAAGATCTAAATAATAAAAAAAAAACAAGAATGACTGGATTTCAACATTTTCAACCAGTGCTGTATGCCTTGCCGGGGTGCACACTGCCAAATGAACTACAGACTCCAATCAAACTCAAACTCAAAACTCATTTATTTAAGAGTCCCTAGTAAGCTCGGTTCTCCATACAAACGTAGTTACGCTCTCATTTTAAAACGACTAGCTAGTTTGCTCTGAAACTTTGTACTTAGAATAAGTTAAGGTATACGCAGGACTGTAATTAGTTTATGTAGCTTCAGACACCATAGTAAAAAATACAGCGAATTTTAGTTTTTCATACAAAACTTGTTTTTATTTTATTTTGTTTGTTTTATAAACTACAGGCATATAAAGTAATTTCAGGCCTAGATATACCTCATGTTAATATGTATGCAAAGTTTCATTACAATCCAACACGTAGTTTTAAAATAAGGACGAAACTCCGTTTGTATGGAAAGGTGAAATTCGGCCGAGTTTACTGGGGACTGTTAAGTAGGCTTAAAATAGCTCTTTTGCAGGTCAATATTAAAACACTACAGGTGGTGGTGGTCATGGAGAAGCTTCCAGGCATCTCGAATTTCCAGGAGTCAGCTAGTCTTCGAATTTTGTCACTATACTTGGTACAAGATCTTTGCATTTTGTATTTTCTAACTGGCTTTTCGGCCATCAGCGCCATGGTGAGCATTTATGGAACTAAATTCGTACCCTTATAGAGCGAACTTTACAGTTGCCACATGTTAGCGAGAGATGTCGCTCTACGAAAAGGCGATGATTTATCATCACGATCTTTCTCTTTTTTACTATCAAAAAGTATCGTACGATTAAGGAATACGTAACAGATTTAACGCTGAAAGTACCTTTTTCAGTTCTCTAAAATAGACCGCCCTTAAATTTTCCACCTTCTTCTTGGTGGTGCATAGGTTCGCGTCAGGGTCCAGCTTCTTCAAGGTCTCCGTCAGCAGCCCCCACGCCGCGTGCTTCATCTCTTTGTTCCTGTACAACTCTGAGCTCATGTCCCAGAGACATACGTTGTCGCGGTACACCTAAAAAACCACTAGAATCTCAAAGGTGTGCATTATTTTCCGATTTTTACAATTACTAGAAGGCAACTTCGTTCGCGGAGGAGAAAAAGTCTTAACCCCACTTTTTTCTTCAGCGTAGTTAGGTAAAAAGTATCCTGTAACCATCTGGAGATACCCAGCTACCCGTGTGCCAAAAATAGTTGAAATCCGTTTAGCCGATTTGGCGTGATGAAGCCACAACAATACATCCAAAAAAGAAATTCAATGACCTTCAAATAGTCCGTTACAATCATTTCTTTTTTTAAATATCTTCAATGTACAGACATTTCATTTTTACAACTTTATAATACCTAGTGGCGAGTATAGATATTAGTTTGGATACTTTTGTACATAACAAATCAATAAGTACATAAAATATACTTACTTCAATAAACTCCTTTAAAACCTCCCGTTCTTGCACCGTAGACATTTCCACAGATTATAAAAGACACAGCCGATCGCGAAAAGATAATTATCGCCAACTGATAACACCAAAACCCACTAAAATATCTATCATCGCTCTTAAAAACCTCGTATCTATGCTCGGTATCGATACGACATTCTTCAAGTAAGTAGTTATTCAGTGAGTTTTGGTTCAAAAGACAATAATAAAATAATCCTTACGTTATAAGAGACGGGACTGTTATAAAAATCAAATCGGGAGGTTATCAGGATTTGTATGAATTTAATAAATCAAAATAACAACACGTTTCGTACAATGCCTTTGTAAGAGTTTCGCCAATCGCGTCGGGTTGTCGCGGCCGACCGGCGCGGTGTGCCTGACCCGACACGTTGCCAGACCGACTCCCGACCAAGGTCGGGCGATCGACCGGTTGCCAACCGTTTCAACACGGCAGGCATACTGTTGCTTGTACCGTGATTTATTCTGTAACGAACGGCATGAGGTGTGCATTTGTTTTTCTCGACGAATAGGTATCTTATTTTTATATAAGGATTCGCGTATGCCCCTTAATGTTTACAATCGTTTACTTATCTATACTCTGATTTTTAATTCAAGACCAAAATTTAACGTCAACGGGCGCACTTTCTCTGTGATCACTGCATACCGGTTTAAGTGTCAGTATTTTTATCAAGAAAACTTACCCCAATATTACTGGTCGCACGTTTTCTCATTCATGTTTTTATGAAATAATGCTTATTTGTTTAAATCATCAAGAAGAGAACTGTCAGATTTTGGTCTTGAATTAAAAATCCGAGTTTATATAATTAATTATTATACTGATTTTATTTTATCAGTGAATTGTTTAACTTAAACTATTTAATTTAATTTAGTTGACTTTTTAATGTTTTATTTTTACGTTGACTGTTTTTATTTGTATGTACTGACTACCTTTTTTTACTGAGGGAAATGTTAAGGTACATTTAATGCTCTTATTCTGCCCTGTTTTTTTTTTACTTTTTGATGTTAAATTTAAATATGTCTTTCTTTTACTTTATCAATTGTTATTATAATGTTAAAAAATTACAAATAAGCGATTCGTTGTAAACTGTTAGCTTATTTTGACTTGAATAAATGAAATGAAATACAGTACGACCAAAAAAAAGTAGAAATTAATAAAATGGAACTAAAAAGAATCCGTACTAAATTATTGCCATGTTTAAGTATTTTGCGTCAAAAGTGTTGTCCCAACAGTTACGTAGAAAGTGGCGCCCTCTTTCATTTCTACTCTTTTATGTCGCACTTTAGGTCTAATGTAAGGTGTTTTCTTAATCCCCAGTTACAAATTTGTATCTAGAAATCCCATGCGTGCGTAGTTGCTATGACAACACGAGGCGAAGTACAGTCAACGAGAGCCGGTTTATTTCTTTGTGTTATTTATAACTCCGCGGAAGCGACGGCTTCCTCGTCCGCTGTCTTGGTTTGCATTTCCTTGTTATAATTTATATTGTTTATGCTTGCCTTTTATGGTGTTTTAATAATTATTGTAGCTTAAAAAACGGCTAAGTGCAAGTCGGACTCGCGCACTTAGGGTTCCGCACAAAATATACGCTACAAATGGCCGTATCTATGAAAATCCAGTGTTACTACCCTGCTTCTAAGCAAAATGTACGCGATGCTCCATCATTTTATATTGGTTACTGATATAGATTAGATATAGATAGCGATTTTAAACAGTCGGGACCCATAAAGGTGCGTCCACACTTGTATCATTTGCTCGTATCCGATCACCGTGCCGTGGCATGACTGCGTATCGCGCTGCTTGGACGCTCACTGTCATCTGGCACTCTAGAGACCAAACGCGTGGACCGATTTTGATGATTCTTACGTCAATCGATTCGTCTTAATTGGGCAAATGTCACTAAAGACATGAAAATGATGAAAACTCGAAATGGCGATAATGAGACGCCATATTGTGAAAAAGAAAAAAAGAAAATGGACGTGTGTGTCGAGTGGGGTATCATTGAATAGAGATTTAAAAATGATTATTAGGTTTCTTTGATCATTTTTTAATTTTGAATGACCAGTTAGGAACTATAACGATCTAAAGTTGGTTAGCAACCCGTTCTCACTAAATTTTCATTTCATTGTAATAAATCTGTGCAAGCTTCTCAATAACCCCCACGATAAAGATTGCGAAATTTACTGACTTATAATTTTAACTAAAAAGTATAAAATAAAAATAATAATTAAAAAATATATAAAACCAAGAAAAAACCAAGTCCAGTACCTACCCTTGTTAATTTATAATGGAAATGTTTTATGATTCATGATCGATACTCACATAAAACAAATAATAAATTCTAATGTGGAACATAGCGATTTTAATCAGTCGGGATCCATTTTGGGAAGATTTGCGTCGATCTAGTTTTCTTAAGGTGCGTCCACATTTGTATAATTTGCCCGTATCAGATCAACGTCGCGTGGCATGATCGCGTGTCATGATCACGCGTTTGGACGTTGCGCCGATCCGATCGCTTGAAATCCATTTGCTACGCGTATCACACACTTATATCGGAAGAGTGCGGCATTATCGGCGCGCCGACAGTGAGCGTCCAAGCAGCGCGATACGCAGTCATGCTACGGCACGGTGATCGGATACGAGCAAATGATACAAGTGTGGACGCACCTTAAGAGCAGAGGGATTACTCCGAATCTCGATTTTCGAAGTTCGTAATGTGCTATCCCTCTCGCTCTCATGTTAAACTATATTTGAGTGAGCGGGATGGAGTCATACGAACTTCGAATTTCGAGTGTCCGAGTAGACCTCAGGGGTCGGCAAGTCGGCATTCGGCAAACCGTGGCTCGCGAGCTTCAATCCAGTATATACTGTTTGTTATAAGTTGTATAGCGAGTTATGAACGCGTTTTAGCATTGTAGTCTTTTGTATTGTAGGTATGTTTAGTTTGTGATTCGAAATCATGCGACCTTCATTTGTCAAAAACAACTTTGTGATAAGATCAATGTGGTGAGAACTCACATTTAAAAAGTACGCTTTGGGTAATTAATTGTGCCTGAAGTGACAGGCAGTGTTGACACATTGTACCCAATATTAGTTATGGATTTTTCTTCTTTTTAGGGTTCTGTAGCCAAAATGGCAAAACCGGAACCCGTATAGTTTCGTCGTGTCCGTCTGTTGCCGTCCGTCCGTATGTCACAGGCATTTTACTCAGAAACTACATGAACATGATGGATATTGATGAAATTTGGAGTGTAGGTGTCTTGAATAAGCCGCTTAATTTGATAGTTAAATAATGAAACTTGAGGGGGGCACTACATACATGTAAACGTAACTAGAAAAAAAAATCAGCAAATATAAATGTGTGGCACATATTTCGACAGACCTTTTAAAAACATTTAGATTTTTTTTTTATATAGTAAATATTTTCGGAAATCGCTCCGAAAGTTACATAAATTATGTACCCCCCCTCTATTTTCTAAACCGTAAGTCCGAAAACTATGAAAACAATTACCAAGATAAAGCCTAATAAATACTTGCAACGAAAATTGTTTTCAACATGATGTATGTAGGATATACCGTCCTTGAGTTATTGCCGAAAACCTGCGTTTCTCAGCAAAAGGGCGTAAGTGCCGCGCTCTTTTGCTGGTGCTCTTTTTGATATCGTATTTTTTTTTTTAAACAGCTAGGTAACCCTTTACCGAGCATAGTCAGACATGCTCTTGGCCGGTTTTTTTTCTTTAGCATAGTCGGGTATAATGTAGGTATCCTGTAACCATCTGGAGATACCCAGCTACCCGTGTACCAATAATAGAAATCAGTTTAGCCGATTTAGAGTGATGAAGCCACAACGACACATTCAAACATTTTATTTTTACAGCTTTATAATAGTACTAGCTTCTGCCCGCGACTTCGTCCGCCTTAAATTCGTTTATCGCGGAAAAGGGTATTTTTCCGGGATAAAAAGTAGCCTATGTCCTTCCCCGGGAGTCAAACTATCTCCATACCAAATTTCATCCAAATCGGTTCAGTGGTTTAAGCGTGAAGAGGTAACAGACAGACAGACAGACACACTTTCGCATTGATAATATTAGTATTGATAGATACATATACATAGATAGACTATCAGGTGCCCGCTAAAACGTTCGCCGAAGAAAAAAAAGTCAGTCACCATGACGCTAATAATTTTAACATCTATGACAATTATAAAGTTGTATTAATGATATGTCTGTACATTGAAGATTTTTCAAAAAAATAAGCAACACGGACTATTTGAAGGTCATTGAATCTAAAATTGATATTTTTGTGTTTTTTATGTGTCGTTCTGGCTTCATCACGCCAAAACGGCTGAACGATGGTTATAGAATACTTCTCACCCGACTACGGTGAAAAAAAAAGATAGGTAATGACTTTTTCTTCTCCGCAAACGAAGGTGCTCCCCAAAAAAGGAGGTTATATGTTCGACAGGTTGTATTTTTTTTAAATATACAGTAAGTTAAGATACAGAAATACAGATACTAACTACCTAGTAGAGATTTCATTTCTACTTGGTAATGTTAAAGAGCTACTAATAAAACGTATTTTGACTCAAATTGCATGTACACATTGGTAGCTAGGTACTTGTCCACTTGTGTAATGCCATATACAGTCGCTACAGCTCTTGCTGCGTTCAAAATGAAGTCGATTACAGCTTGGAGGAACGTAAAAGCAAGATGGCGGAGATAGTGTATGAGTGTGAGTGTGACCAGCCGTCAACTTGCTTGCGTCACTTGTTTACGAGAGAGCTCGCAACGTCGCGTAGATCTAGGCGTGTCGAGGACTCAGCGATTCGAACGCCGTGGTTTTTAAAATCGAAAACCCGTTGTACATCTTCCGATCCGATCCTAATTATCGGATAAAATCGGATAGTGTATTGTGCTACAGGCCCTAAAAATTGGGATCTGTTGCACAATACATTATCCGATTTTATCCAATAATTAGGATCGGATCGGATAGGATCGGAAGATCTAGAACGGGTTTCACTCCTACTTTGTACACAGATTAAACGTAAACTATTCAAAACATGCACTAAAAAGTAAAACATAGTTCCTTCAATTTCGTTAGTTCCTTTTATTAAAAGATTATTCAATGTCAATTATTTTGACAAGTTTATTCTCTTATGTTAAAACGACCTTTCAATAATAGAAATTTCGGTGTAAATCTACTTAAATCTCATAAAAACTCAATGATAAAGTAATATTTTTGGTCTTTCTCAAAAAACGCTCTATTCTATACCAAAGCCTAGGAACGTGTTACGTCACTCGTTCCTACCTTGTATGGGGAAATTAAGAATTTTGTTTCGCAGTTATATATTTGCGTTTATCGAAATGGTTTCTTTACAAAAGTTACCATAAATTTCATGAGTTATTCATTGGTATTATTAATTATTAATATTTTCATACTTTGAAACTGGACTTTCCCACCCAACTTTTAAGGCTCATCAAGGAAACTACCATTTCGCGTCAAAATTTTATGTTTATTTGTACAATCACATTGTCACATTACAGCCTATTAAAGCCTTTTTGCTGAAGAAATGTTTCTCCTCAATCTCAATTGATGAATTCTGTGAACGAAAAAATGGTACCTACCTAATTGATTGTATTTTTATGACTTATTTTGAATGATAATAGAATATGAATTTACATTGTAATTTAGGATATGAGAATGAAATTTATTTACTTACATAATTTGTGGTAAATTTATTGAACAAAACAAAGTCATTCACATTTTATAATATTTACATAGAACATTTTACCAATATATTACATAGAAAATACTAAAACTATCTACTACAAAAGAATACAAAGGAAAGGGAGAAAAAAAAGGAAATTTATATACAATGGCTTTAGAAAGAATACACCCTCCAGTAAATCTGCGTGTGGCATGGACCCCATTACGCTGGCTACGTTGCCTCTTTGAATCGCCTGAGCAATAGGCTTGTTTCCTAAAAAAATATAATTAATCCGTCAGTTTTATTATTTCGATGATTATCAGAAAATATTGGACAGGTACTTTTTCTTACATCAATTAAACAAAAAATAAATAATAAATAAATATTACGGGAAAATTGTACACAAATCGAACTAGTCCCATGGTAAGGTCAATGGCTTGTGTTATGGGTACTGGACGATATATTTAATAGATATATTACTTATATACATAGAAAACATCCATGACTCAGGAACAAATATTTATACTCATCACACAAATATTATATAACCCAGGACCTCAGCTTCGCAGGCAACGTTACTCCCACTGAGCCAAACCAGTCGTCAAATGATGAAGATATAGCCCGTTAAAGTTTGCCGTGACGTCACGCCGTGCATCGAATTGTAGCTTTGCCAAACTTAGCCGCGCTTTATCTTTGTCTTTTTTGTTTGACAAAAGAAAAAATACGTGTTAATTTTTTTTGATAATCAAACTGGCAGACTAATAGAATAATATTTTTTTCATCCAGGAAACTACCCTATTCTTTGTGGGAGGTACACGTCAGCTCTTCTGGGGTCTCCCGATTTGTGATTATACAGTGTGTTTGGTCAGCGATGTCGGAGCTTTTAAGGACGTATACTACAATAAATTTTATAAATAAATTACCACACGATTTTTTTTGTATCAACGGTAAGTAAATGGCGGCAATTTTAAAATCTCAAAGAACTGAATACGGGTGAACGTGGTATTTCTGTCGTTATCTCTCTGTTATCGGTCTTAAGACTGCAGAAAAAGCTCATTAAATAAGCAATCTAATTAAGCTAATGATTTGACTCAACTATTTCAAGGTCAAAATAAATAATAGTAATAAATTCACCTTAATTTTTCAATTTCTTTTACTTTGCATGAAAACTAGATCGTTAAGATAGGTTTTTGTTGTTGTTATTAAATTTGGTAGTACAAGATGTTAGCTAAAATAGCATCAGAATTATAGTTGTACCTTAAGAACTTTAGGAATTACAGGTGCTCAAACATACAAATAGTAATTTAATTTAATTTGACTGTGATGTAGTTTAATTTTATTGTGATTGCCAAATTGTAAATTGATATCAATTAGTATTAAGATGAGAAAGTTTTTTTTGTGTTTGAGATAAAATATTAATTAAGTTGTGCCAATGATATGTTAAATGCATGATTTCAAACACAATTTATATTTTTATTTAATTACTTACAACAGGGACACATCTAAAGTTTGTTTTTTTAGCATTAGAAAAAGGATAAACAATCTTGACGAGTCTTTTTATTGAAAAACGCTTTTAAAAAATACTAATTAATTATGAAACCGGAATAATGTAATTTACTATCCTTGCTATATCTATAATTGTTATATATTTGCGGTGAATTATTTTTCGAAAGTGTTTTTCAATCAAAAGACACGTCAAGATTGTTTACATTTTTTCTAATATTAACCCCCCCCGACACAAATGAACATAACAAAAAGTTTGGAGTTCCTAGCTTCAATATTGGCTGAGATCCTGTCACTTGTTCCACTAAAAGCTGAATATCTCGGAGACGAGGGCTCCGATTCTCATCAAACAAAGCTAAGAACACTCGAGATAAAATTATCTATGACACAAAAAGAACCGCACTGAAATCGGTCCATCCGTATGGGCGCTTCAGACACGATAAACTTATAACACCCCTTTTTTTGTCGGGGGTTAAAAAACGAAGTACAAGCATAGAATCCGGGAACGAAGCGTTTGAACAGCCCGAGCGTGAGACGCCTTATCTACAGGGCGGAGAGAACCGGCGCAGCCCGTGTGGGCTCGCCGGTAAATACGCCTACGGATAAGCAGCTAGGAGCCAGATTTCTATCACTTTTAAGTAGGCAAGCTACCCGTGCTGATGGATGCGTGGCTAGAGGCGAGTCTAGTCGTTTAGCGTGCCGAATTGCCCTGGGACTGGTGACCCCAGAATAAGGCTAAACCCTTACCTAGTATGCGGGGCTCTGCTGGGTTCGATTATTTTATCCCTACCAGCTCGTGGGAACGCAATGAGTTTCAATTATTTCAAAAACCATAATGGCGGCGATGTGGTTCGCAACCCATCGCACGTCTCGGTCCCAGCGAGAGCGAAGAGTGGGCTATGGAGAGCCGTAATTCGAATTATGACGGTTGGATGATTTTAGAGGGGGGGTCAAAAATCGACAAAAATATATGATGATTTATGAACAGCCCCTTAGAGCCCCAAGGCCCCCATATTAACGGGGGTTTCCAAAGGCCTTAAACGAAGTTTTTTTACAGTCCAACTATATGTTTCTTATTTTATTATTAAAGCCCGCAGGGCCCTCATTTCTGAGTGCCCGAGGTAGGGTTTGCCATAAATACGGCGATTTCGACTAAAGTAGTGTAGGTTGAGATCAAAACGGGATTTATATTAGAAGAAAGTTTATAAAGTACCGTAATTTATTGATCCAGTGTTGTTTAATGGCAATGCCACATTACTCACTTGCACACAATCTCGGTGGGATCTGTGTTAGGATATAGACTATGCCTAATTTAAGATTTCTTTTCATGTGTTACTGTTCTGTCAATGTCTGTTTTTTTCCCCAATTCAGAAAACCAATAAATGAATAAATAAGAACTGTCATTTATACTTTACGTAAGTACTTATAGGTGTATCCTATACGCTTAAAAAATTCACGCGAATATGGCTTGCTCCGGTCGTCCGTATTCCGTACAGTCAGCATCATATACTTATTAGCAGTCCATTGATCAAATATATCGTTGACGACACGTTTGGCTCAGTGGGTTGTACAACTGCTATATTATGTGTAAATATTGACATTTTTAAAACAATTTGTTTTTTTTGAACAAAAATTTAAACAAAATGTAAAATCATGGGATTTGGACAAGTGTTTTTATAGTTTCAAAGAGTAAGTACATGGAAACGAATTAACTTAATTGCGACATTGCTAATTTTCTTGCATGCTTTGAAAAATAATGACATTTATAAACATATTAATATTCTTTTTAAGTTTCTGCAATGTATTTTATTGTATAAATTTTAGCGTGTACACCTGTAAAGGTAGGGTTCAGAATGACTATTTTTATGTGCTACTTTATCTGCAAATCTAATATTATGTAACTGAATTCCATACGTAATAAATTCATTTATTCATTCAAAGATCGTCAAACATAGATGACGTAATTTATGAATGGCCCTCATTTCTCATCAAAATTTAATTATTATTTGACTGCAGTAAATTTCTCTATTATAAATTTGTATACTTTAACACTAATTTCTAAGAATACCTATTAAATAGCAGAACACTGTATCACCTAACCTAATTCTGCAGAACAGACCTTTGGTATCGCCGATTTTTATATGGCACATTGGCTTTATTAATACACACCTAACGATCTAAGCCAATACAGACCAAACTTCTTCCACTTTAATTGCTTACTTGAAACCTCTTCACTACAAACTGTAGAAACAGTTTTCAATGCTACCACCCTACACATGCCTAAGGACTTTGTGCTAAAGAAAATATGTTTCAATGTATACTAAAACGAATGTACTTATGACCTTTTCTAAGCGAGCGGCACTATCGATCTTCGCACAGAGTCGCTTCGAACAGAGTGGGGTTAGTACGTCTACTAATTCCTTTTTCATTTACGAATATCCTACCTAAAATAACTTTAATAGTTTTAACACACATATTTAACAATATAATATATGAACTGTGATTCAGTGATTTTGTTCCATTTTAGAGGTAATGTCGTATTCCGAACGTCTTCGTCGCCATTTTGTTTTGGCAGTTGTCAAGCGAGACGCGAGCGTAAGGTCGTGTTTGTGTCGTTGGGACTGTTGGGAGTGGGACTAGGCGTCTGCGAAGTTAATTAAACAAGTTTGAGACGGATCAAGGTAAGTTAATTGCGATATGCGTTTTAGTGACTAGTGTAACAATATTATCCCTATCGAGATATGTTCATTGTTTGAGTAAGGGTTTTTTATCAGCTGTCAATGTAAAAGCGGCCATTTTTTTATATTACGCAATAACTCTTCTCAGTTTAGTAAAGATATATATTTCTTAAATGAATTTAGAATGGAACGTAACAAAACCGTGCTTTTAATTATCACATGTTTTTGCCACAATACAATATAATTCTTAATTAATCTATAAGATCTACTTATTCATTATAAAGTTGTAACACAGTTGTAAAAATAAAATGTGTACAGGTACATTGAAGACATGAAATAAAACAGTGTAACGGACTATTTGGAGGTTATTAAATAATTAGAAAAAACTTTTTTGGATTTTTCTGTATGTTTACATGTATGTGGCGTTGTTATTTCATCATGCCAAATCGGCATAACGGGTTATACCCATTTTCGGTACACTGGTAGCTGGGTATTTCCAGATGGTTATATACTTTTTACCAGACTACACTGAAGAAAAAAAAGGCGGTATGACTTTTTCTCCTCCGTCACCGAAGTTGCGGGCACCCTCTAGTACCTATACCTAAAGGTGCGTCCACACTTGTATCATTTGCTCGTATCCGATCACCGTGGCGTGGCATGACTGCGTATCGCGCTGCTTGGACGCTCACTGTCGGCGCGGTGATCACGCCGCGCTTGCCCGATCTAAGTATATGATACGCGTAGCAACATGGATTTCGAGCGATCGGATCGGCGCAACGACCATACGCGTGGTCGTGACACGCGATCATGCCACGGAACGAAGATCTGATCGGGCAAATGATACAAATGTGGACGCACCTTAGGTTTTTTTTCTGGATCGTGTCATATTTCATGTGATTCTTAACCGGATGTCGGACAGACCCAAGACTGGCTAATAGAGGGCTTCCGACTCGAATTCGCCCCGTGCCGCGCGCACGTGACTTAAATAGGGTTGCCACATGGTCGGGACTTGGCAGGATTCTCCCGAATTTTTGTATGTCCTCCCGACTCCCGACAAAGTAAAAATACTCCCGAAAATCCCGAAAAAAATAATAATTAGTTGTCTTGTCACATGTTATTACATAGTTAGTATATATGGTAATGAGAAAACCCTTTTCATTTTTTTTTGTGTTAATTTTTGTCTAGACATTTCTATCGGCAGCGGACGATGTAAGAACAGGGCCGGATCTGCTTCATGGCTACTTGGGCTGCAGCCCAGGGCCCCATACATACAAAGGGCCCCCAGCCCCAATTGAAAACAATAGACGATATGGTAACTAGTTCAATAATCTAAAGGGGCCTACTTACTAACCAGTATTAGCCCAGGGCCCCACAAATTCACGATCCGCCCCTTTGTAAGAATAATAATAAATGTTGTTGCTTGTAGTAAATCCATACTAATATTATAAATGCGAATGTGTGTATGTCTGTCTGTCTGTTTGTCTGTCTGTCTGTCTGTCTGTCAGTTACCTCTTCACGCATAAACCGCTGAACCGATTTGGATGAAATTTGGTATGGAGATAGTTTGAGTCCCGGGAAAGTAAATAGGCTACTTTTTATCCCGGAAAAATACCCTTATCCGCGATAAACGAATTTAAAGCGGACGAAGTCGCAGGCAGAAGCTAGTTTACTATAATTTGGTTTTATTTTTGTTTCGCCCGACATAAGTCCCAAAATTCATAAAAAATGGTTCTCTTCTCCCGATATTAGGGTCATTCGATCTGGCAACCCTAGATTTAAACAAAAGAGTGTTTTCGATTGTAATTCCCTTGGGGCGTTTTCTTATTTCCGTTGACTCGCGTTGATGTTTTATTACCCGACTGCGCGACGCAAAGGAGGGTAATGTGTTTATCAGTCTATGTCTGTATGTATGTATGTATGTATGTATGTTTGTTCCTATCTGGCACTCTAGAGACCAAACGCATAGACCGATTTTGGTGATTCTTACATCAATCGATTCGTCTTAACTGTCCGGATGTCACTGAAGACATGAAAATGAGGAACACTCAAAATGGCGATAATGAGACGCCATATTGTGAAAAATAAAAAAATGAAAATCGACGTACTATATCGAGTGGGGTATCATTGAATAGGGATTTGAAAATCATTATTAGGTTTCTTTTATCATTTTTAATTTTGAATTACCAGTTAGGAACTATAACGATTTAAAGTTGGTTAGCAAGCCGTTCTGACTAATATTTCATTTAATTGTAATAAATCTGTGCAAGCTTCTCAATAACACCGACGATAAAGATTGCGAAATTTACAGACTTTTATAAATTTAACTATAAAATAAAAAATATAATTAAAAAAACAAAAAACCCGACTACGTGAAAAGCTAAAATGAAAAAAACAAGTCCAGTACCCTAGAAATTTGTTAAGTTATAATGGAAATGTTTCATGATTCATGATCGACACTCACATAAAACAAATAATAAATTCTAATATGGAACAAGCGATTTTTAACACAGTCGGGACCCATTGTTGGGAAGATTTGCGTCGATATAGATTTTTTGGAACTCGTTTAGCTAGGTCTGTTGCATAGAGGATTATGAAGCTGGCGGTCTTGGGTTCAAAGCCCGGCTAGGGCAAGGTGCACCTTCTAGTATGTACATCTTCGTTCGCGGAGGAGAAAAAGTCATAACCCGTCGTTTTCTCTTCAGCGTATTCGGGTAAAAAGTATCCTATAACCATCTGTAGAATTATGGATACCCCGTGTACCAAAAATAGTTGATATCCGTGTAGCTGATTTGGCGTGATGTGATGACTGATGAAGCCCAACGACACATAAGCTACAAACATACCAAAAATCTAAAAATAAATATTTTTCGATTCCGTTACCTTTCATAAGTCCATATCACTTATTTTTGTCCATGACATATATTTAAATATAATTTTGTCACCAGATTTAACAAGATGGTGCGAAACTACATCCGCAAAAGTAACAGATGCCTCAACTACACACGAGCTCAGCTCCGCGAGGCCGTGGAGAAGGTCAGGTCTGGTGAGAGCAACTGCTACGAAGCCGCCGCCAGATACAACATACCGAGGACCACGCTGCACGACCATGTCACCGGGAAACACAGAAAGTCCTTCACTCTTGGGAAGCCACCGGCTCTATCAGCTGGAGTCGAGAAAACGATCGCTGGAAATCTCCTGGAGCTCGAGAACGGATTCAACTTAACCAAAAAGGAGACGCTGGAGCTGGTCGGTCTTTACTTAAGAACCAATAACATTAAGAATCCTTTCAAAGGTGATATCCCTGGGGATTGCTGGTGGACATCTTTTGCGAAACGACACAGGCTTTTAGCGAAGCCTTTGCACGTTGAATTTGGAAGATTGAAAGAAAAAGAGGTTATTATTGTTAAAGAATATTATTCCATTGTAGAATCGAAGGTCAATGAGCTCGGGTTAGCTGACAAGCCTGGACAGATTTGGCATATTGAAGAACATAGCTTCTGTGGTGGGATGAGAGTGTCTAACACGGATAAAAATAAGGATTTTGCAGTTGTAACAGCTTTCAACGCTGAAGGGAGCAAAGCGCCGCTCTTAACTGTATTCAAAGGTGAAGAGAGACAGGAATGGTTGCTAGGCAAGCAGTTAAAAGTCAGTCATAGACTTGGTATGTGCAGAGATGTGTTCAAAAGCTACTTCACAACGATATTCCTCAATTACATCGACAGTTCTCGCCAAAACTTAGTAATTTACGATGGACAGAGTATTCATATTGATATAAGTCTCATAGAAGACGCTAGAAAAGCCAAAATCACAATGATCAAAACTCCATATTACATGGAAGGATTGGGTATATCTATCACGAACACTTTGAAGCAGAAATGGGATACAGAAATTATTATTAGATCGCACTCCTTCGCAGATTCGAAAGAAAATGCAACTGTTATAGCTGAAACGTTCGATAAGCTTGAAGTTTTTGAAATAGAGGAAGGCTTTAGAAGCGCGGGAATACATCCGTTTGAGGCTGTCTGTGACAGTAAATTCGATAGCGATCGTTTGAAGGTGTACGAGGAGTTCCAAGAGTTTAAAACCAGCCATTCCCTCAGGTCGTGTGATGAACCAGAACAGGTGATGATGATGGAAGATGTGGATTTTCAAATGAACCTGAAGATAGAACCAGAGGAAGTTTCAACTAGCATCGAAATTGATGTAGAACCGATATTTATGGTTTGTACTAGTTTCCATGTTTCTTTCATCCTAAGTTGCGATTGCAATAGTAATAGTCACAGTGGCATAAGCAAGGCATGTATTTTCAAGAAGATTTTATTGTTTCCAATCCTAATACTCATTATTACATTTAATTGCGTTTACTATTAGGAATAGTAATCGCAATTAGATGTAATAATAATGGCTACTTAAGGGGCTCCAAGCTAAAATGTACGTGTAACCATGTTTTTTAGGGTTCCGTACCTTAAAAGGAAAAAACGGAACCCTTATAGTATCACTTTGTTGTCCGTCGGTCTGTGAAGTCAAGACCATTTTTCTCAGCAATCTTCAAAAGACTCAAAACCTATGCCTAATAGTTTATTATGAAAACATTTAACAAGCTAAGCAATCCTTTTCTTTAAAAAAAGTATATGTTCTAACAAAACTAACAAAGTTTGATAGCGTTTAACATTGGTTTCGGTGACTCGTGAAGATAAACTGTAACAGTAGATTGGGTAAAGACGGTCGCTGTTATCACGATGAGATGAGACATACAACACGGAACAGCGATGAGCAACGGATCGAACCAAACGTCATTCAGAGCTGGAAGCACCTTAAGTTATGTACCTACCTATTAGTGGCGTGGCGTCCACATAAGCTGATTCCTACCGGGTTGCCCAAAGAAAGGCTTATAACCACCTTTTTCTTTAAATATGAGTAGATGAATACGCTTCGGCTTCCCTTGTAATTTTCCTGACGCCACGCCTCTGCTACCTATTAAAATATCTCACGTAAACTTTTTTTACAGGCTGAAGGACCAAAAACTCCAGATACATACAATAAACAACGGTTGCAAAACGCCATGATAGCTGTCAAAAAAGGTCTCACGGTTATGGAAATTTCTTCACTTCCCACGTGTACATTACTTGATAATGAAATAGAAAGGCAGCCAGATAATTTAGGAGCCAGCCCAGTAACCAACAAAGAGGAGAACCAGCTAGTTGCATGGGTTGTTGATCTTACAGAAGCTGGGTTTACAGTAACCAAGGCGAACTTAGCTGATGCCATGGTCAATTTAGTGACGGAGTTCGGAAGAGTTCCACTTAAACATAATCTGACGGAAAGTAATTTGTATGAAGGGATTCTCAAAAATCATCCAGAACTATCAGATAAAATAACGCGAGACGCAACAGATGGAATTACAGAAGACGCTGTCAAAGTCTGGTTTGATCGCCTACAGACGTACTTGAAGGAGAGAGGTTTGGAAGATGTTCTAAACGATCCAAGACGAATATTTAACTGTGAAGAGGTTTCGTTGTGCTTAGACTCTAAAGGCATTCGAGCAATCGATCATAGTAGCGTAGCAAATAAAGACGTAACAGTTCTAGTAACTGCGTCTGCAGATTGTAATATTCACCCGCCTTGTGTTATATTTAATTATAAACCAACAGGTGTACTGACTCAAAGTCGATCAGTCGTAAGCTGGGTGAAGGCAGACTTCCTCTGCGACCAGATAATAGACGCTTTCCATCCTTGGTTGCTAGACAACCACATTCCACTCCCAGTGATATTGTTTATGGACAATACTACCCACATAAACTTGACTTTACTGGAGTTTTGCAAAGATAATCAAATCATTCTATTCGCTTTGCCTGGTTCTAGAATACAGCCGTTAGAAACGGTTTCTAGTTCGTTAAAACAATATTGGAAAGAGGAACAAAGTGTTATACAAAATTCAAATAAAGAAGAAATAGCAAAAGGGTTGGAATCTCGCTTAAACAACAATTTTAGCACGGAAATCGCGAATGGCTTCAAAATGTGTGGCATGTATCCTTTCGATCCAAACGTGAGTGAGACAGTTGTCAACAATGGAACATAGAGCAATGCTCTTGGTAAATTTCTCGACGAAAGTGAATCGTGAGATGACCATACTTTTATTATTATTATGTAAACGGCTGTATCAACGAACAATGCGTCGGTTATAGTCGATAACTTCGCATTTTTTTCAAAATAGTGTTTTGGCACCTAACCTAATTTTAAATAGTTTAAAGCCTGAACGCACATCTCAATGGCAGTACCTTTAAACGCTACAAAAAACAGTTTAAGTTTAAAGAGCGAACTTGAAAACCTCGCTCCATCCGACCACCATATTGTTAGTTAAGCTTTTTGTGTCACCTGTCAAATTTTATCAGATTGAAATTGGAATTAACGATTTGCGACTTTAGCCTACATTATTGTTAATAAAATGTATCAATAAACAGTGTTTTAATTATATATATACCGGGTGGAATGGAACGAGGAAGTTTCCTGCTTCAGGAAAGCTCAAACGTGTAACAAATCGTAGAAAAAAATGTTTTTTCTAATCCATACTAATATTATAAATGCGAAAGTGTGTCCGTCTGTCTGTCTGTCTGTTACCTCTTCACGCTTAAACCGCTGAACCGATTTAGATGAAATTTTGTATGGAAATAGTTTGAGTCCGGGGAAGGACATAGGTTACTTTTTATCCCGGGAAAATACCCATATCCGCGATAAACGAATTTAAGGCGGACGAAGTCGCGGGCAGAAGCTAGTAGGGAATATGCATGAATTTTTACTATCGCTTTTATATCAGTTTAGCTCATATTAAATGTTTCTCAAGCCTCTCAGCTGTCAAATTAGTCTATCGAATTAAAAACTGGATTTTAGTACATAACAAAATATTACAATAAAGTATGCGCCCTGCTACGAAAGCAAACCGCGCGCATACCGCCTCGGTACCGCTCTCCTCAAAACATGCAATGGCGCGCCACTGCCGCCAAGTGCCGGGGGCATGGCGGCTTATCGACCGTCATCTTGTTTTGTCCCTGTGTGCCGTAGCCACACTGACGCGCTCCAACGGCGCGTGTATTGAACTTGTGAGGCACGCTTCTATGAAGTTTGTGTTGTGTGTGAATTTCACCGTATTCACGCACACATAGATATGACGTTTGTGGCGGTTCAGTTGTCGCGGCCGCGCAGTATGAAGTGATTGCTCTGTGCGTGTTTTTTGTCTCGCTTACCTATTTATTATTAGATTAATGTACCTAATCATATTACGTTTCTCAACTGAAAAGGATACTTCAAAAGGTATGTTTACGATCTATTATCGCTAGTACTGTTTAGTAAACAACTTTCTAACCTCAAAATGTATTTATGCCGAATCAGCTGTTTTCTTGCAATTAAAGCGTTATTACTAGTTATTACAATATATAAATGATGATATTCTACAATATTGTCTCGGTTTAAGTAATTTACGGGAAATAAAGGATTTTGTTGCCTAGGAAACCGTTATTTTTTTCGTGATAAAAAGTGACCTATGGCGTGGCGCTCTTAATCTCAAGTGTCTATTATTAGGTATGTCTTTTACCTCTTGCTGTCGAAGAAAACACAGTGACGAAAACAAATACGAGATTTCAAATTCAATTTAAAAGGCAGGGCAAAAAAACACCCCCATTCGTGGGTCCGTTATCTCGTGAAATAAGGACAAACCAACAATTTCAGTAGTACTTACTAGTTAGCAGTTTTAGACAAACCTAGATAAGTAAACGAGACGTAGGTATAGGGACGCTACTCCGAAACCCGAAAAACGAAGTTCGTATGGTGCCATCCCGCTCACTCAAATACAGCTTCGTATGAGAGCGAGAAGGATGGCTGGTTGCGAACTTCGAATTTAGAGTTCCGGAGTAACGCCTCAGGAGTCGCCACCTACATATTTTGAGGTTCGATTGTTGTTTACTAATTACATCTATACAATTAGGTATAAAGTTGTAAAAATGAAATGTCTGTACATTGAAGATATAAAAAAAAAAATTGGAGCTGATTTGGAGGTCACTGACTCGTCTTTTATAATTTTTTGTATGTTTGTATGTGTCGTTATGGCTTCATCACGCAAAATCGCCTAAACAGATTCCATATATTTTTGGTACACGGGTTGCTGGGTATCTGCAGATGGTTATAGGATACTTTTTACCCGACTATTCTAAAGAATAAAAGAGAGGTTATGACTTTTTCTCCTCCGCGGACGAAGTTGCTGGCGCGCCGTCTGGGAAATAATAAGAGTGAGTAGATAGATGATAGATAATCATACATAAATACTTAATACAGAAAGAAGGCGGCCGCAACTTGGTTCGCGGAGGAGAAAAGTCATAACTCCACTTTTTTCATCAGCATAGTTGGGTAAAAAGTATCCTATAACCAAAATCTGTGGATACCCAGCTAGGTACTCGTGTATCAAAAATATGTACCTAGTAGTAATCCGTTTAGCCTTTTTGACGTGATGAAGCCACAACGACACATACAAACATTAAAAAAAACACAATTCAGTGACCTCCAAATTGTCAGTTTCACTCATTTATTCAAAAATATCTTCAATGTACAGACATTTCAGTTTTACAACTTTATGATAATATATGTGTAACGTAGCTAGTTATTTTTGTGCAGAAGTTGGGGAGAGGAGATGCCTCGACCAGAGGCGGGCTCCACGGCGCGTCGAGGCGGGCGCAACAACGCGAAGGCTGACCGTAACTTTTATTGTCTGAGTCTAACTTCAAATTATATCTGCTTTCTAACTATGGGGCACATCCCTCAAGGGTGGCGCGACGACATTCAGATCAAGGGGGCGTGGAAGATAGAGGCAATCGCATCAGTGTGCCTACCATGAGCTGAGTTTACGATCGGCGCTAGCGAGTATCTCGTATCGAGAGTCAGTGCACCTCTCTCGCACTCGCTAATAGTGCGAAAGAGATAGACCGTCATCGAGCGCTCGATACTCGCTCGTGCCGAGTACCGAGTCTTAAATTGCCGTGTTCTCCTCCGGGCACAGATCACCCCCAGGGCCTTCAGAGGACAGGAGTATAGCGATTCTAATTACTATAATATCACAGCGTTTTGAAAAAAATAACACTACCACCAACAACTACACCAAAATCTTTCAAAATATTGAATTTTCGAGTTTTTCATACTCAGAATTGTTTGTGCTTTCGAACCCTACACACGAAAAAATCTGTCTAAAATCTTACTTGGGATGGGACTGTAAACGCGACCTTGAATTTCTTCGCAGATATACATATAATATACAGGGTGTCCCAAGAAGTAGTGATATACTGAAGCTGGGACGTAGAGGACCTAGAGGGCTATCTAAATCACCCCCATGTATGTTCCGCGATTTTTCGTATTTTCGGAGTTATGACTTTTTTTTTAATTTTTCACCTATCGCCGAGTACGATGAGATTTTTATTTATGGTGACGTGAATTATTGCGGTAGATGCTTGATTTTTTTTGTGTGCTAAGCTGATAGATAGGCCAATTCAGTGTGGTAACATTTACTATCGTTAGATCTTTGAATGGAATAAAAAAAAATTAAATGCCAAGAATGATAAAATTACCCAATATGTTCACAACTTCAAGGGGCTTTAAAAAGATAAAATCACATAAAAACAAATACCGTTTGGCTTTTAAAAACTTGCTCTATCTATCAGGTAGCTACCCTGAAAATTTTATTTTATTATTCATAAGGCTTCAATAAAAAATAAAAAAAAACTAAATGTGGTAAGTGCATAATTTTAATTTACATGATGATTAATACAAACAAAGTAAACCCAATTACAAGGTGTTTAATTACAAGAAATTTTCAAAATGGCCCCCCTGTTGCTCAATGCAAGTGCGACATCGCCGAAAAAAGTTGTCTTTTAAACGTCTGAATGCACTTCTATTATTTTTAATGGTTTCTTCTGCTACTCTCAATTTCCGGGTTAACTCGTCCAAATTGCGGCATTCTCTTGAGTAGACGAGGTCTTTGTAGTATCCCCATACAAAAAAATCAATGGGGTTTAGGTCGGAGGACCGTGGAGGCCAGTCTATAAGGCAGGCGTCACCCCGGCCGCAACGACCAATCCATCTTTCAAGGTATCTTTGATTGAAATAGTTTCTTACGTCCAAGGCAAAATGGCATGGTGCACCATCACACTGCAGTACTATGCTTCTGCGTGTCTCCAAGTTCACATCTTCTAACAGCAGGGGCAGATCGACGCGTAGAAAATTTAAAAAGTGAAGCGGTCTGGCAGCTGAAAGGGCCCGATTAGCTGACCGTTAAGTATGTCAGACCAAAGGTTAACACTAAAGTGTTCTTGGAATGTCGATTCCCTTTTTAAATTTGGATTTTCAATTGCCCATGAGTGAGAATTGTGCATATTAAAAATCCCATTGCGTCTAAAGTGGGATTCATCCGTCCACAGGATTTGGTTAAAAAACTTTTCGTTTTCAGCTTGTCTCCTCAGCATTTCCTGACAGAATTCAATTCGCCGATTGTAATCTTCCGATTTCAACTGTTGCACTTTTCTAATGTGAAACGGATGATATCCTACGCTCTGTAGTGTACGGTGTACCTGAGATTTAGAAAGTCCGGTACGACGTTCCATAACTCCCACACTGGTCGACGGGTCTCTTTCTACTTCTTCAACCACTGCATCTACCCAAAGCAGAGGCCTCGCCCTCTTTTTCCATTAGTCTCGATTTTGAGCATCATATGGCCAGTTCTTTGCAAAGGAGTCCAAGTCGTCCCGCCATCGTCGACAGAGATACTAATTGTATAAAAAATCAAAACTACAAAACTCGCTACAAGACTATGGACAGCCTCAACTTTTAGTAAAATAAAAATTGCTACAAGTTCTTTCGTGAGCTCGGCTGAGCACTATGACCCTGCCGCGCGCACACTTTTGCCCACAGACCATGGGAGTGTCTGGAACTTGTCAAGCTATACTTATTTCTGTTATTTTCCCTGCAAATATAAGACCCTTGTTGTTCACAGCCCTCTTGAAGACAAACCGGACGCCCCGAGGGCCGTACCAGCAGTGCTGCGTATCTGGCTGCGGCAACAGCGAACAAGAACACCCGGGGAAGGTGTTCTACGTGTTCCCCGACTCCCCCGACCAGTGAGTGCTTCCCTGTCGTCAGTGACTGAATACCGCGTAGTGTAATAACTACCTACTTAAGGGACACCCATACGCGAATACGCGAATGACCTTCGATCCGTAGCTCTTCATTTTTTTGTGTTGTCTATGTCTCATCGTGTTGACCACCGTTGTTACCAATATACTGGTTCACTTTACCTTCATGAGTAACCGAAACCAAGATAGACGCCATCAAAATTTGTTATTTTTACGACAGTAAAACAGTTTTTGTTTCTTTTCTTAAAAACTATAGAACCTATTGAAAAACCAGTTGACAATTTTAAAGTGAACATCATTACTCACTTATTGGTTTTAGTTCCATGTCTAAGCGTCGCTTGACGAGGGAGCCTATAGATACCAATTTAAGATAGAAATAAAAAAAAGCGGCCAAGTGCGAGTCGGGCTCGCCCATGAGTCGGACCATGCTCAATGGAGGGTTCCGCTGCCGTTTACACAAAAAAAGCACTACAAATAAAAAAAAATACGATAAAAAAACACTAACAAAAGAGCGTATCTGCCCGGCACTTACGTCCTTTTGCTGAGAAGCGCAGTTTTTTGGCAATTACTAAAAAACGGTATGTCCGATAATGTTGAAAACAATTTTTTGTGTCGTCATGTTTGTATTGTGTCGTTGTGGCTTCATCACGCAAAATCGGCTAAACAGATTTCAACAATTTTTGGTACACGGGTAGCTGGGTATCTCCAGATGGTTATAGGATACTATTTACCCGACTACGCTGAAGAAAAAACGATGGGTTATGACTTTTTCTCCTCCGCGAACGAAGTTGCATCTTCTTGTAGTTCTAGTAATGGTATAGATGTATATCGTCGCCTAGTACCCATAGTACAAGCTTTGCTTAGTTTGGGACTTGGTCGATTTGTGTAAGATTGTGTACCTGATATTTATTTATTTATTCTTTACTAGAAGGTGCGGCGCAACTTCGTTCGCAGAGGAGAAAGTAACCCTCTAGTGTAACAATAAACTCGAGCCTATGTATAGGCTATTTACCCTTTTTCTAAATAGTACAACATTCTATTCTAAAAATAATGCATTTAAATTTGCAACGCGGCATTACTTTATTTACGAGAAAATGGGAGTTTAAGACAATAAAGGTGTACTTACTTTCAGGTTAGAATGATGTTTCTGTTTAGAACAGGTAAGGATAAATATCCTGTAAATCAACTTCGGTTTCGGTAATATAGGTAGGTACTCCGTTCTGGATGCTGCCGCAGTGCGACCCCGAAGGGCGCTCCAAGGACTCCGCGACCTTGAAAATACCTATACCTACCCGTGTACCTAATAACCTCCCTAGATATAGAGATCTGCCCAATATGCCTGGCTTAGTTAAGCCACGGACGAACAAAGCAAATGGGCTGTTAATTGCTATAATGACATTAATGACATAAATGATCTTTATTCTGTACTAACCTCTGCCCGCGACTTCGTCCGCCTTAAATTCGATTATCGCGGATAAAGGCTCTAAAAAATACTTTATATCACTAAAATCCATCACTAAAAGGCAAAAAATAAAAGAAAATAAATAAAAAAAGAACCGACTTCAAAATAAACTAAAAAGCCAAAAATAATCTTTTAAGTACGGTACGGATAACATCTGAATCACCTTTTGAAGTCGGTGCCAAACCTGAAGTAAAGTATTCAACAAAAATACAAATTACTATAACTAAAAATATAGGTAGGTAATAACTAAAGGCTCGCCGCGCCGCCGCGGTCCTTCCGTGCCATCTGTGTTAATAGTAATAAATGAAGGGCACCGACTTCAAAAGGTGATTCAGATGTGATCCGTACCGTACATAAAAGATTACTTGTGGCTTTTTAGTTTATTTTGAAGTCTGTTCTTTTTTATTTAATATTTTTTATTACGGAAAAAAATCAGTTGCAAAATGGAACACTTATAAAGTCACCATCAGCCGTAGGACGTCCACTGCTGGACACAGGCCTCCTCAATAGATTTCCACATGGGCCGGATAGAAGTGAGTCCCCGCAATCCTAACCAGGTTGTCCGACCACCTTGCGGGAGGCCCTCCGACGCTGCGCTTGCCGGTACGCGGTCTCCACTCGAGAACCTTTCTGCCCCAACGGCCATCGGTTCTTCCATCTATGTGCCCCGCCCATTGCCACTTCAGTTTGCTTACCCTGTTTGCTATGTCGGTGACTTTGGTTCGTCTGCGAATCTCCTCATTTCCGATTCGATCTCGTAAGAGATTTCGAGCATAGCCCTTTCCATTCCATAGCTCGCTGAGTGACTCTATATAGGTGACTTGTATTTATCAGCCATAAAAAAAGCAAAAATATCAATGTGTGGTAAATTTTCATATCAAAAACATTTTGAGTTTTCAAATTTTTTTTTTAGATTTAGTGAATATTTTCGGTGCTACACCGAAAGTAGCATAATATTGTGTGTCCCTCTATTTTTAAACTGTATCTCCAAAAAATATGAAAACAATCACATAGGTAAAACTTAATAAATACTTTCAACGAAAATTATTTTCAACTTAATCGGATGTAGTGTTTTAGGGATTGGGAGGTCAATATGAAGGTCAACTATGGTTTACTCAATTTATTGTCTTGGAACACACAAGTTAACTGTACCGGGGGGCAAGGCGCACTGGCGGGACCGCGCTCCGCAAACCATGCATACGTGCTCTACGACAGCGTCTGCATGGTCATCGAATTGTGTCCCTACATGTTTTTGAGTTATTGCCGAAAAACTGCGCTTCTCAATAAAAGGTCGTAAGTGCCGTGAAGATATGCTCTTTAGCTGTTACACTTTTACACGTATGTTTTTCATCTGTAGTGCATTTATTAACACGCTTTTATTAGGTCGACCTGTATGTAACTATGTAATGGAATCTTAGGTAACTAATTTAACCATCTTCCATGGACCGTAGCGTCATGAAAATTGGCAGCTGTATCTAGTTCTGATGACAATACAATAATATGGTACTGTCGAACTGATCTGATGATGGAGCCGGAAGATATGAACTGGAACTTCATGATGGAACATCGTATCATAGCTGTGTTTGGATTTGTTAGAAAATTCTTGTAAAGCGTGTTTTTATAGTGTTTTTTAAACTATTAATTTATTTTTAGTAAAGGCTGCGGAACCCTACACTGAGCATGGTCCGACATGCTCTTGTTTCTAGATATTCAGTCTCGTGAGTCATGAGATAATACTGACATACTCAGTTACTAAGAAAATTGCTAATAATCGAGGCTATTAACATACTGACTAGATGCGCCCTTGAAAAATGGACCTAGCATATATTGTCTAAAAAAAGTTGTTGCCTTTATATCGTATAAGTGACTCAAGGTCAGGAGGCGTAACCATGGAAACGAGACACAAAAAACAGTTGATTAAACCAATTAATAAACCGGTTAATTGATGGAACGTTAAAATAAAATCGAAATGGTCTCGCTTAAGCTTCATTCGCACAGGGGCTTACGGGGATACGAACTTCGAATATCGAATGTCGTGTTTAAACTGAAGCAGGGAGTCCCTTACGCTCAATTCGACTTAACGTCCAACGCTTAACGTCGAAAATTCAACAGTGCTCGATTTAAATTAAATCGAATGTATTTATTTTGGCCAAGCAATGTACCAGTGTTAGTAAACAAGCAATATCTTAATCTAGTGTTAGTATTTACAATTCACTTAATGTTTTGCAGTCAGTAAAGCTCAGTATCTATATTATAAATTGTGCTACACTATTGATACAAAGATCTAAATATAATAAGTCGTATTTGAACCGCGTCTCTGTTATACCGGAACAGCGTCCTAATCCGTTAAACCATCAGACCACTTGTGATTCACAACTATCCAATAAAAATATATGTGTTGTTTTCACATTAAACACTATAAACAAACATGAAATTGTGCTGCACTATTAATTTTTATTTTTAAAATTTAAACGCACCTGGCTCGGCTCAAAACCCTGTGAATTTGCGTCATTAAAACCGGTGTAAAAGCGCTCGCGCGAATGAAGCCAAACTGGTAAGCAGAGAGAGCAAATACCGGTTATAATACCGGTTAGAACCGCCCGCATGCCAATCGTCTGCTAGCAGCGGCGCGGCGTCTACACGACGCTCGCGTTAACCTGCTATCTCTTTTACACTCGTTTCGTTTCGTTAATACCGTTATATATCTCACTCTCTCAACTGTTCAGTTCGCTCGCCATGTTTTATTTAGTCGCCGGCCGGCCAAAGGCGAAGTGATAAGTGCACTGTATTTTTCTCTACGAGTAACCGTTTTAGTTAGGGAAGTGAATTTGTTGTTATTGAAATTGGAACTTAAGTGGCACAGTGATGGGCCGGAAAAAGGAGAATATGATCTATTCCATGTTTAATTATGACGAAGAAACGAAAAGATCGAGGTGTCTAATGGAAGGCTGCAATAAATATGTTTCGGTAAGTTACTTTTACTAAGTAAAGCTCGGGTTTCCTAGGATAGCGGTGCCGTCACATAGCGGCCGTCTCCATACTTCGTACTTACTTCGCACTAGTACGAAGTATGGAGACGGGCGCTATATGACAGCACCGCTATCCTAGGAAACCAGAGCTTAACTAGTGTAGTTATAGGTGAAAAACTTCAGTAAGTCACCTGTTGTATGTAGTTGTAGCGTGTCCGTATAGGCAATTTGACGTTCCATATTAGAAAAATGACATAAGTTCCATATCAATTTTGTACACTACTAGATGTTTTTTACCTATAATCATTTGGGAGTAACGTTACCTGCGAAGCGGAGGTCCCGGTAAGGGCAAGTGTTTGTGTGGTGAGCATAAATGTTTGTTCCTGAGTCTTGGATGTTTTCTATGTATTGTATAAGTAAACATATCGTCGTCTAGTACCCATACCATAACACTAGCCTTATTGAGCTTACCGGGGGATTAGTTCGACGTGTGTAAAATTGTCCTGTAATATATTTATTTATTTACTAGCTTCTGCCCGCGACTTTGTCCGCCTTAAATTCGTTTATCGCGGATAAGGGTATTTTTTAAAAAGTAGCCTATGTCCTTCCCCGGGATTCAAACTAACTCCATACCAAATGTCATCCAAATCGGTTCAGCGGTTTAAGCGTGAAGAGGTAACAGACAGACAGGTAGACAGACAAGACAGACAGACACACTTTCGCATTTATAATATTTTTTATGGATAGTATGGATATGGGTTTGCATTAGTACTACGTAAGTAAAGTTAAATTAATACTAAGTAACCTTATGAAATCATCTTAGACTAATATCTAGATCTTAGCAATTGTGTAGGTATTTAAAAATGGTAAACAGAAAACAACGTGAACGTGACTCCGGCAATAGCGATGTTAACTGTATTTATAAATATGTAAAAATGAAATTTTCTTTCGAAATGGTAGTTTTTGAAAAGAATCTGAAAAGGAAAAATCTGTTTGATACTTACCTTGCGTGTAGCTAGTTTTATGAGCCTTTAAATTTGGGAGGGAAAGTCCATTTTTGAAGTATGAAAATATTAGTAACTAATATTACCATTGATTAACCGGTAACTTTTGTTTTAAACCGTTTCGATAAGCGAAAGTTTTAATAACATAGTTGCAGAACAAAGTTCTTAATTTGCCGATACAAGGCAGGTGGGAACAGAAACGTGTGACGTCACACGTTCCTAGGCTTTAGTATGGAGCGTTTTATGGGAAAGTCCATAAGTGTGACTTAAATATTGTTGTATATCTCGGGGAGTTTTTATGATTAAGTAGTTTTTTTCACCAATATTTATGTTATTCAGAGGTCATTTTATAACATACCGCAAAAAAAGTTGTCAACATCCCTATTTTTTTTGGGTACTTAAAAACCGGTCAAGTGCGAGTCGGACTCGCGCACCGAGGGTTCCGTACAAACTATACGCTACAAATGGCCGTATCTATGAAAATCCAGTTTTAGCAGAGCCCTACTCGTAAGCAAAATGTTCGCGGTGGTCGATCATTTTATATTGGTTAGGTTACTGATTACAGACAGACATAAAAAATTATATTCATTGATATAAAACAATTTAACGGATTATATCGCGTATATTATCTCATTTGAGTTCCCGACGTTTGGGAAGCTTTTCAGCTTTCCATGGTCACGGGTTGACTGAGAAATGATATATTTTCCTCGGTCAAAATTACAATTCGTGCAGTCAACCCGTGACCACGGAAAGCTGAAGAGCTTCCGAAACGTCGGGAACTCAAATGAGATAATATACGCGATATAATCCGTTAAATTGTTTTATTTCAATGAGTAATAATCGCGGAAACAGAAGAAAATATTATAAAATTATACCGTTAGAAATTAGTACAACAAATATGTTGTTATAGCGGCAACAGAATGGCATAATCTGTGAAAATTTCAATTGTCTAGCTATCACGGTTCATGAGATACAGCCTGGTGACAGACGGAAAAACAGACGGACGGACAAAGAAAAAAGTAGAAAAATTGAAAAAAAAATACCAGTCCTCCTTATCTCCGAAGTTTACCAAGCGAAAATATTGAAATATTCTCAATTTGTTTAAATAGTTAAACATAAGTATTACACGACAATTATACCTAATGTCTCTAACTAGCTGATTTATTTTTTAATTTTCAATAACCGATTGTTTTAATCACGTTTTTATTTCAGGGAAATCACGGTGGTAATCTAATACGCCATTTTTATTCGCAACACCGACAGAAGCACGATGAGATTCTAAGACTGAATAAAGAGAGTCGGAAGCAGTTGCCAGAACATCCGTCACACAATCACGCAACTGTTATGGAACATTGCACGCAACTTGTCACTGTGCATGGCCGTCCCTTTAGTGTAGTGGAAGACGAGGCTTTCATACAGCTGCTGAGATTAATACCCGGAATGAGCCAAAAGCAAGTGCAGGCGATCAACGTTGAAAGCTTGAAAGAGAATATACGCACAAAGGCCCACGGAATCCGCTCACAAATGAATGAGGATGTAAGAAATAACTTGATTGCTTTGAAAGTAGACGTAACGACGGTCGGGTTGAGAAGATTCCTGGGATTGAGCATGCAATACATTTCGGGTAAGTCATTTTTTTAACCGATTGCGGCAGAAAGAGTTGTTATAGTCAGTGGCGTCTGGTGCGGTCCGTATAAGCACTAGATATACAGGGATTATTCGGCTACTTTCGGTATTTGGCCTAAGGACCCGGCCACGACATTGCGCGAATTCCGGCGCTGGAAGCATTTTAAGGTGCGTCCACATTTGTATCATTTGCCCGATCAAATCTTCGTCGCGTGGCATGATCGCGTATCACGATCACGCGTTTGGACGTTGCGCCGATCCGATCGCTCGAAATCCATGTTGCTACACGTATCACACACTTAGATCGGACAGTGAGCGTCCAAGCAGCGCGATACGCAGTCATGTCACGCGACGGCGATCGGATACGAGCAAATGATACAAGTGTGGACGCACCTTTACCTAACAAACTTGAATTACCTTGTATTAATTGCATTTCTTATTTAATTTTCTTTTCATAATTTTTCTTTTAATTTTCAGATGTAAAGACCATACTTAAACATTTGAGTGTAATAGAATTACACGATATGAATACGGCGGCGTACCTACAAGAAATTGTTGATTTATCCTTGGGCCGATACGGCATTGAACTTAATCAAATATTAACTATTACGATGGATAACGGAGCCAAAATGCTCCACGAGATTGATGATTCTGCCGAAATCAATGCAAATGACAATGAATTTGTTAATGAAATTGCTGAGGCAACGGGTGATGATGGTTACGAATTCGACGACTTTGAGCTGGAAATTGAGGAGAATGACGAAGTCACAAGGAAAATACCAAGCACGCGGTGCGCCGCTCACTGCTTACAAGTGGCAGTAAATGGGGCATGCGAAGAAATCCAAGGATTCCTCGAACAGTGCCGGCAGCTAATTAGAAGTTTACAGACACCGAACATGTCACTTCGATTGACAGACGAGAACCTACCACAAGCAGTGCTTGATACTGCAACTAGATGGAACACAACTGTCGACATGCTTCTCAATCTTCAAAAATTGAAGACTTTTTGCATGACAAACTTAGATGGTAAAGCTGACATTTGGGATTTATTAGACACATACGTGGAGGTTTTGCAGCCTTGCAAAAATCTTTTAAAGCAGCTTCAGACAGAACAACTCACTTGTGGCGATTTCTTCATCGCTTGGATGAGATGTCGCCATCAATTGGCCCAATTGAATGACCCTTTTGCACGAAAGGTAGAAGATTGTATGATCGCCCGGCAAATGCTGCTGTTTGAAAATGAACACTTTCTGGCGGCCATGTACTTGGACCCAAGAGTGAACTCGGCCCTTACAACCGAGCAAGCTTCCAGATCGAGAATGATTCTAACAGATGTGTACATGAAACTTGAAAAATTTAATGGGCAAAATACTCCTGATTCATCGGAATCAACACCCGAACAAGGGACTTCGTCACAAGAATATCAGTCAAATTTTGATGAATACCTACGTATAGCCTTTACTAATAAAAACAAAAGAAAACGAGTTGCTAATGATGTGTTAGATAACGAAATACAAGTTAAATTAGTCGCTTTTCTACAAGAACCATTACAGCCGACTAGTTCTAGTATATTACATTATTGGGAAGCAAAGAAGATTAGTCATCCCGATTTATATAAATTGGCTAAAGTGGTTTTAGCCACACCAACTACGAGCGTTAGCGTTGAAAGACTATTTTCATCACTTAAATTTGTTCTCAACCATTTAACAATGGGATTAGAAAATTCTATTATTGAAGACATAATGGTTGTCAGAAATAATTATCTATATGCGAATTAGTCTGTTACTAATAAACACCTAGTTACAACAAATTAAAAGAAAATCATTAAAAAATAAATTCTAGAAGCACTGAAATGATCCCTGATCGAGTTTATATTTTAAGATTTATAAGAAACTTGTAAGCTACAGATAGCACACATGGAGGTACGAATTGCAGTTCTCCAATTAATAAATGATCTAAATAGTAATTTGTTTTGTCTACTTCCTCAAATACACACCCAGCACATTTCGTTTTCGTAGTGGGGGCTTATCCCCGATATCCCCACTTTCCGAGGGTAAATCATATTGCGTATCACTTTTAACTACATGCTCTTCATCTTCAGTTTATTCTGTGTTTGCACATCTCTGGTGAAAACGCAGCCTTATCTGAGTTGCCTTCTCAAACTTAGGACCTTATATACAAGTATCTCCTAGAATTCCTCGAAATTTCAAACAAATGTTCACTAACCTACCTTTTCTCGAATCACTTCGTCGTTTTTTGAACCCTCATAACTTGGGTTTCGATTATACCAGATAAACAAAATTCTCATTATATGATGTTAATAGTAGACACGTTAAACATAACAAGTTTCAGTTGCATAGGTCTTATACTTTCGATTTTATTGATCCCCTATGTATGCGCCACGGTCGTTAGTATTACTCAAAAAAGCACTTGCGCGAGTCATACACTCTTGTCAGAGTGGTCGTGGTTATGAGTTGTCCTCTTCTATATGCATTGCAGTTTTTGAGATCTCCATTTCTCTCGGTTTGTGGCACTCCGAACTCACTCCGTTAAAGGGGGCAGTCCATTTGGTCGTGGACTTTATGAGATCCGTCCACCTTGTAGGAGATCGACCGCGAGAACGTTGACCTTCTACTCTTCCCTGCACTGCTAAACGCTTCATCGAATTTTCGTTCCGGATGACATGTCCAAACATTTTCAAAATTCGGACTTGCACAATTGACGAAAGTCTCTTATAAGATGCATATTAAAGTACGGCGAGCAGTCCATTTTATTCTCAACAACCTCCAGCACCACGTTTCAAGTGCATCAATCTTTTTGCGGTATTTTTGATGGATTGTCCATGTTTCCGCACGACATAAAGCAGCGTTAATTACTACTTTATGGCCAACTGTTTCCAAAAGAACTTTGTTACAGACGATCTTCATGGCTCCAGCTCATACACCGCCTGGACTTAGCAGACAAGTTGGCCTCAAGCGCGTCGAGCGACACGCGGGTGTGTTCAGACCACTTCGCACCTGAGCAGTACACTGCGCGCGGCGCGCTGCGCTCCGACGCGTTACCGACGCTACTGCTGCCGGGGAACAGCAAGGAGTTGTCTATAGGTTGGTATCTACACCTCCTTTCTCTCACCCTGAGCCCTGACTACGATAGCCACGTCGACCTGAAAGCCGCGATGCCGCTCAGATCGAACTGCTTGGAGATCCAGAACACCCTGCCGCCGGAGATTAGCCATCAACTCGTATGTGATGAACAAAAGTGTTTGACGACACGTTTGGCTCAGTGGGTTGTACAACGGCCTACGAAGCTGGCGGTCCCGGGTTCGAATCCCGGCCAGGGCAAGTGTTTGTGTGATGAGCACGAATGTTTCTTCCTGGGTCTTGGATATTTTCTATGTATTTAAGTATTATAATTTATTGAAATAAAACAATTTAACGGATTATTTCGCGTATACTATATAATCCGTTAAATTGTTTTATTTCAATGAGTAATAATCGCGGAAACAGAAGAAAATATTATTATAAATCTATATATTATGTATATCGTCACCTATTACCCATAGTAAAAGCTTTGCTTAGTTTGGGACTACGTCGATTTGTGTAAGATGGTCCCTGATATTTATTTATTTATTAAAAATCGTAAAGGCAGTTTTTTCGGCGCACGAATCACGTTTGGAGGCTATAGGTGCGGCAAATATTTACTATGATTAATCGTTTAAATTGAAATTTTCCACATCTATAGGGCAATAACGTGATACCTGCACCTAAATTCCACCAAATCAGCACCATTTGTAGTTCTATAGCTTCCGTAATAAATAATCATGTTAATGGTGATTACAATTCACAGGGCCTGATGAAGTCATTGAGGTGACACATGAAGAGACGCTAGAGATCCGAATCCATGATGTACAGCCCCAAACATCTCAAGCTATACTAAATCCCGTAGCAGAGGCACCTAATTTTGTGCCTACTTGGACTGCCGAAGAAGCTCAGGTAAAACCTGAACTTCCAGACGATATAGCAGAGGCACAATTCGACAATGAGCAGCCTAACATATTTCAAAGTACAACAAACACCATCATAGATGCACCTGAAGGTACTAAGCGGTTTAACGAAGTGGCTCAGGTAAAAACAGAACCAGAAGACACAATGGATATACAATTCTACGAAGAACGACCTCACACATCCCAAAACCCACCACACCCATCAAACTCACCTGAATTTCAGCCTATATACCTTGCTGAAGAGACTCAGTTAAAAACTGAACCTTCAGAAGACGAAATGGACTTAGAATTCTACGAAGAACAACCTCACACATCCCATGGCTTTATGGTGGAGCCTATTGACGTAGAGATCCAGTGCCAAGAAAGAGACCCGCTAGCAATGGTGAAAAAGGAATCTCCAGAGGCCGAAGGCAGAGTTACGGTTGCAACGCAGACTTTCTCACGCAAGGAACTGTATTTGATAAAGGCTGCACGCACCGAACTCGAGCTGATCGACCTGCCACCACCGTCGCGGGTCCACAGGGAAACATTCAAGAGACCCGTCCAACTACAAACGACCACGAGCTTGCTCTCCTACTTCACGGGGCCTGTGAAAAGGCAGATGGAGGCGAAGATTCGTGAAGTGAACAAGAGGATTAAGCTGTTAGAGAGCTATCACAAGAAGAAGATCGACAAGTACACGTTCCTGGAGTGTTGTGAGAAGTATTTAGACCCGAAGATTGTTTATATCATCCAGTCTCATTGGCAATTGCAGGAAAAATCTAAAGGAAACCGATACGGGGAGCACTTGAAGCATTACGCGCTCAATTTGTATTTGAGCAATCTGCAATCGTACCGGTTCGTTGAGCAGATCTTCAATCTGCCGTCAAAAACTACCATCGCCAGGCAGCAAACGCCAGCCAGTTCGGGAACGAACTTGAATCTGATAGAAAACTTGAAAAGCAAAGTCGATAGCATGAACGAGAATGAAAAATATTGCGCGATGTGTTTTGACGTAATGCGTGTTAATAGGAATCTGTGGTATGAAGTGCATAACGACTTCTTGTGTGGGATGCAGGAAATAGATCAGGTGATGGGTCCAGATCCAGCGGAATTCGCGGTAGTGCTGATGGTGAGAGGCCTGTTCACGAAGTGGACGCAGCCTGTGTCTTTCGCACTGGTCACGGAGAACCGACGCTACCCAGAGCTGAAGGAATGGCTGCACAAGATAATAGCACTCATGTTCGATATAGGGCTGAACATCAAAGCATTCGTGTGTGATTTAGAGACAGAGTTTATAGACGCCTTCGTGAGACCGGAGACTCACTATTTCGAAATCGATGGCAGGAGGATTTATCAATATTATGACGTGCGTTACCTCTTCAGGAGTGTGAGGAATGATTTCATGCAATATAACTTTCACGTTGGTGAAAAAGTGGCGCAATGGAGTCATATACTCAAAGTTTATGACAAGGACAAAAATCACGAGTTAAGTCTGATGCCCAAGATTACAAAGGAGCACGTGCGACCAACTGGAGAATCACTATTCGACACTGAACTGGCTGTTCAAGTGTTCAGCACCTCCGTGGCCGCTGCCATGAACTTCCACGTCATCGCTAAGATGGCTCCCAAGAAAACGACAGACACCGTCGAGTTTATATTGAAAATGAGCAAACTTTTCGACGTTTTCTCTTCTAATAAGATGTCGAATGCTTATAGAGGCACGGCTGAGCAGAATCAAGTTCTGTTGGAGATTTTAGAATACTTGCAAGAGTTGGAAGTGAGGGATAAGCATGGGAACGCGATGGACCGCCGATCTGTGGTCGGCCTGATGGTGAATATCAGATCAGTGCTGTCTCTGCTGGAGGTTTTGAAGATGGAGAACATCCACCATCTTTGTACGAAGATCTTGCGGAAAGACTGCTTGGAAACCTTGTTTGACGAGTGTCGTCGGTTGGGAGGGAACTGCTGTGAGAGACCAACACCTATCATGTTCGCTCGCTCCTTCCGCCGCTTCTTTCTGGAGAGCCTCAAATACAACGCCTTAGACGACGAGTACGAACAAGACCTAAAATCCACTTTAACCAAAATAGGAGAACACGTGAAAGCCGATACGGGAATGAAACAGGAACCAGAATTCGATCACAGAAAAACGTTAGCGGGAGTGAGTGATTATAAGCTAGTTCAGTGGCCATCTACGGAGTATATAGCTGGGTATCTGGTTTGGAAGTGTTTGAAGACGCACAAATGTCCGGAATTCATTGAGTACCTGAGCAACCAATACGATATTCCGGTAGAAGAGAATGCGGCGACTCTTCTAGTGAACTTCCAACAGTATAACGTTGATAATGTAGACAGTGAGGATCTCCCTAAACCCCCTCAAACTATCATAGACTTTGTGGATCGAATGGATGAGAAATATTACGAGTACTACACGAGTCCTGAACGGAAGTCTGTGAATTTCGGACTGAATATATATCGGTACATGGAGCAAGATACGTTTGAGATGCCGTGCCAGTGCTTCCCGCTCAAGTTCATGAAGACACTCTTCGTCAGGCTGAAGATTGAGTTCTGCGTGAAGGACCACAACAGGAACAGGAAGTACCAACGTCTGCCGCGGACGCAGGGAAGGAAACAAAAGAAGAAGTGATCTCTTAACATGTGTTTGAGAGTAAAAAATAATTTTATAGACTTTTTTTTCTTTAACTGGAATCACAAGTGGTGAAGTGCTTTAAGTTTAGATTATGATTCTGATGAAACTAAAAAACGTACTTTGAAATGAAAATACAGAGGTGCATAGATTTTTTAATTTTATTTTCCCTAATGTAAAATGTCGAGTATCGAGTATCGAGCAACTTTGTCAGCGAGGGAAAAAAAAGCGGCCAAGTGCGAGTCGGACTCGCCCATGAAGGGATCCGCAGCCGTTCATGCAAAAAAATGCACTACAGATGAAAAAACATACGATATGGAAAAAAACACTAACAAAAGAGCGTATCTCCCCGGCACTTACGTCCTTTTGCTGAGAAGCGCAGTTTTTTGGCAATAACTTAAAAACGTCCGATCATGTTGAAAACAATTTTCGTTGAAAGTATTTGTTAAGCTTTATATTTGTAATTTTTTTCAAATTTTTTGAACATACCGTTTAGAAAATAGAGGGGGGGACACAATTTTTGCTACTTTCGGAGCGAATATTTCGGAAACTGTTCACTAATTCAAAAATTTGTTTTACAAAGCTCAAAGTGTTTTTAGAAGACCTGTCGAAATATGTGCCACACATTGATATTTGCTGAATTATTTTTTTTCAGGTTCGGTTACATGTATGGAGTGCCCCCCCTAAATATATATATATCTTTTATTTAACTATCAAACTAAGTAGCGGTTTACACACGACACCTATGCTCCAAATTTCAACAATGTATATCTTATACTTTTTGACTAAAATGCCTGTGACATACGGACGGACAGACAGACAGACATGACGAATCTATAAGGGTTCCGTTTTTGCCATTTTGGCTACGGAACCCTAAAAACGTAACTCTTTTTTCTTCGGCGTAGTTGAGTAAAAAGTATCTTATAACATCTGAGGATGCCCAGTTACGTGTTCCAAAAATAGTTGAAATCTGTTCAGCCGGTTTGGCGTGATGAAGCCACGACACTTACCAACATACTACAAAAAATCCAAAAAAAGAACACTTATTTTTTTAAAGATATCTTCAACGTACAGACAGACAGACATTACATTTTTACGACTTTATAATAGTATAGATGCGTTAAGGGGCTACTTCGTCATCCGTAAATCACGCCCCAAACGCGGAGCCAGCCAACAAGCGTAATTTGTAATAAGAGACGCATTTATTGCTCGCGCGCATCAAACAAAGAGAAAACTAATACACTACATGCTTGGAGTTTTTTCGCGTAAGCGCCAGATGTAAAAGTACCATGAAATCGAAGATATTATTATGTTTTGTTCACATTTAAGTTAATCACTTAAAAGATAAAGGGAAGAATGACATTTTAACATAATTTAGCCGTTTATTAATCTGTCGTTTGTATAAACTAGACAAAAAACGGGAAATTAAGACGCGTTTTCGGATAACTTTTCTATCGAGGAAATTTTTAATAAACGTGTTTCCGCGTTAATCCCTGAATAGGTTATATAGTCAAGAAACACATATCTGAAAACCAGCCTGATTTATATACTAGATTTGTGAAAAAATGCGCTACAAAATAGCTTAAATTTTCGATGCATTGAATCACATTGAATCTTTTCGCCCCGCCAATCGCTTTAACCCCATTCCTCTTTTATTTTAGTACTTACTTAATTTAATTTTAAGACGCTTTGTACGTAGACTAGATTATTTGTTTTTTAATTTAAAATCTAGCTACATTATTATGTCATTTTCATCGGAAATAAATCCATATACCGTAGAATTAAATTCAAGAGCTGGAAGTAGTTGAATGAATATCAAACGCAGAAAATGTGATTTTCGAAACCTTAAGGAGATGTAAATAAAGGGTCTCTGGGCGATAAAAAAAGCAAAAAATCCATACTACCATATCCATACTAATATTATAAATGCGAAAGTGTGTCTGTCTGTCTGTCTGTCTGTTACCTCTTCACGCTTTAACCGCTGAACCGATTTGGATGAAATTTGGTATGGAGATAGTTTTGAGTCCCGGGGAAGGACATACTGACATAGGCTATTTTTTATCCCGGAAAAATACCCTTATCCGCGATAAACGAATTTGAGGCGGACGAAGTCGCGGGCAGAAGCTAGTATGTATAAAAAATTAAAGGAGGTATATATATATACGTATATAAAAAAGCTTAAAACTAGGGACCTACTAAGTTTAATGGTAATGTAGATTCTCCGTTGACAAAAGTTTAAATTACGACCTTAGGTCTCCTTGATCAACACATAACGTTTCGAAGATGTAGTCTTTCTAAACGTCAAAGAAAGAAATAAAAATATGTATGACTTACATTCGAGAAGTAACTATTAATCTAACAGTCATCAGTCATCACAACTAATGAAATCGTTATTCTGTTAAATTAAAATAAGAAATGAATGTTCTCTATGCACCTAGATTTCTACGTGCACAGAGTTAGCTAGTAAAGATATAAAACATAATATACTTAAGCGAGCCACCTATGTTTATTATGAATTGCCATAGGTCATTCAAAGCTCACATAAGCTACCTACAGTTTCGTATGTATACCATAAAATGACGCGAAACCTAGGTTAGTTCAAGACCTATAACAACTCCCTCCAACACTATAAAAGCTTAAAACCTTAACAAATACCCACGCATAAGACCTTTTAGTTACGAGCGCAGCCATTCCAAATTTAGAATGATCAATATAAACATGCGTCGATGCCAGCTCGCCGTACAAAACAGCTCTCTACTAATAACAATCATATTTCAACGTATTTACACACATTAATACAATACGAACGCAACCGTATTCCAAAATACAGAAGTCTGATTTTCGTTTGCAACGCAAGTTGCTTAGTATTTTCTAGAACGCCGGGAGCATGTAAACAAGTTAAATCGTTACTCGGTTTCAGAGTCTGTTGCTCGAGCAAAAGGCTTAGAATCGGATTGGTCTGTTTCGAAATTTAAATATGGCATGATATGTTCGTAGTGAGGACGTGAAAACACTCACGTATAATAACGTGTTTTATTTTGCGGTTGCCGAGGGCGCCACTGTTTGAGGGAAAAGTGAAGTTTGTTCGTGGTGCGGATTTGGCCGCTTGCAAAGTTATGTTTGTATAAAAACAGCACTAGTAAACGAATCGTCTAGAACGTGAATTTTTACTGAGATGTAGGCGTAGAATACAATATGAACAATTATTAGTTTGATAAATACCTAATTATATAAATGATTTGGGTTTCATAGAAAGTAGTTACACACAAATTTATAATAAAGCTTAATAGAAATCAAAACAAAAACTGGAGAGAGGAGTAAGATCGAGTTACAAGTTAATCATAACCTGCATAAAAAATAAGCGAATATTTTAGGTTATAGGCCGGTATAATTAAGGTTAATTAACGAAAAAATAACGTATAAATAATACAGTTATTTTAGTTAAAGGTTTCATAAACTCAAAAAGTACTTGGCCGACGACATCTGTGTTGAGCTTTGCTGTCAATATACCAACTTCTAACTTTCGAAGCATTAAATTTGTAACGTTATAGGTAGCATACGAAATGAAAACTTAGCTACATTGATCAACTCATTTTTAACTCAGCAAACAGACTTCGTAGTTCTATCAATCTCATCTAGATGGCGCTGTGTTCAATAGTAACTAGGTTACATTACAAAGATTATCTTCATTATGTAGATGCGTTACTAGCGTAATTATGTTTGTAAAACTGAACAGATAAATTGGTGATACTGTAGGAATGTACACATTTAGTTTATACATAGTTATTAACAGGGTAAAAATAAACAGAAAAGTGACCTACTTGAAAAACGTTATTATTACTCTGTCACGTAATTCATAGGCGATTTAAATATCTAGGACGCTCTACTTACATATTTAATAACAAGTAAAAGTCTTTCTATTGTAACTCCCTAAAAATATACCTGAGACAGTATATGTAGATTCAAGTAAATATATGTAGATTTAAGTAAATTTTGCACCGAATAAAAAATGTGTGCTACACCCGACGACGGTCCTTGTAAGTAGACTTAACTCCGTAACTTGGTTGCAATAAATATCTTATCTTATAAAAGTTAAACTCAGCCCAACGGGAACTTTCCATCTACCCTGGCAATTCAAATGGAGAACTTAACTGCGTAGATTTGACAGTGTCCGTTCCGTTATAGATTCGAGGTGTCATTTGTCCCAAAATCTCTAGCCTGTGCGGGCCGTAGGCCTATGAATTTTTTACGTGGCTTGTGGCCACTTATCAGGCCCAGTCAGATCTTGATCTTCTGACGGATTTAAAAATAAAATTGGCTTCAAAAAGCTCACGTCATGTCACGGTCATAATGATATGATATAGGCAGTAGTGCTCAGAGCACAGGGCACAAGATCTCGTGCAGAAATAACTAGATCAAACGCAAGTGTTTAATCATGCCTTTTATAAATAGCACGCACGGACTATACGTCAATATGTGAAATAAATTAACTTTCTTCTGTAAGTTGGCCGCAAGGCTATTTTTACAAGCCTGTGTCTACCGGCATTTCCCAAGAGAAAACCACTGTCGAGAAAAAAGCCGAAGGAAGGAAACTCAAAAATCCGTATTTTTTTGTAAATTATGGTTAGATTTGCTTATAATAAACTATGTAGGTATAAATTCGTTTTAAGTTACAAGGCACCGCCGAAAATCAGCGTCACGGGTTGCCGTGGCATAAAGCTGAGTGGTGACCCCTTTCAGCATCGTCATTTGTTTTTGTTATTTGTAATTTTTGTTTATGCTGGCGTTGAATAAATATGTTTTCTTTCTTTCTTCTTTCTATAATAGTTTTGCTTTATCAGATTGATTAATTTTGATTTAATTCAGTGATGCCGTCGAAATATACGTGTAAGTACTTACCGTCCTCCAGATAGACCTCCTCGCACTCGTCCTCGCCCAGCATCTCGGCGTGCAGTTCCTTGTGGACGAGACGGAGGTGGGTCTTCAGGTTGGCCGTGGTGGTCTTGTACGAGATACTCTTCCGGCATGCGTTGCATGTCGCCAGCTTCTTTTCCGTGTCGATAGGCTGCAAATTGAGCTTGAATTTGTATCGAGAGCGGTTTGTGTAATTTTAGGGCTGTTTTGGTAACAGGGAGCAAGGTCCATTAAGATCAATCAATCAAATCAAAATATCCTTTATTCAAGTAGGCCTAGATACAAGCACTTTCGAATTGTCAGTTACAATGAGAGAAGTCTTTGCTGGGAGACATACAATATGATCCAACATTTGTTGCAAGGATTAGGGAAGAAGACTGACCATCTACATGCGAAAAGCCGTTCTCCGATATGTACAACGCCATCTATGTATAAGAATTATTTTTTACAATTGTTCAACTTTGCAAGCGTGACACAGTTATTGAAAGTTACGATTTATTTATTACTAGCTTCTGCCCGCGACTTCGTCCGCCTTAAATTAGTTTATCGCGAATAAGGGTATTTTTCTGGGATAAAAAGTAGCCTATGTCCTTCCACGGGACTCAAACTATCTCCATACCAAATTTCATCCAAATCGGATCAGCGGTTTAAGCGTGAAGAGGTAACAGACAGACGGACGGACACACTTTCGCATTTATAATATTAGTATGGATTAGCTATTTGCGAACTAATTGTTACTATACTATGTTTATTTAACCAATTATAACACATTTAAATGTTTTTTTTGGAGCGCCATCTAGGTTTTGCCAGAATACCTCCTTGCGATCGGAACACGATCCAAAGTATGGCAAGTGTCAGTCCTCTTGTTTTAATGGTCCTTGCAGGTAGGAAGCTATTTGACTTATTCGTTGTATTTGTTGTTTTCTTTTACATTAAGAAATGAAATGAAATTAAGCTTGCAAGAAACACATGAGATTGCCGCATATTTGATTATGGACAGTTTATATGTAGGTAGACAAAATGGGCGTAGTCAACCAGTCATGTCTTTTTCTTCTCGTTTTAATGTATTTATTTAGCAAAACGAGGACCTACGTGATAGACTTCAGGCGATCTTATACTAATACGTAATACCATAACAGTTATGGTACTCAAAGTACGCGCTACGGGGCCCAGGGGCTCCGCAAAGCTTCTGTAGGGGCTCCGCGATAAATCTGATGAAAAAAAATTGTTTGCAAAAGTTGTCTTTCCTCAGTAAAATGTAAGTATCTGAATATTATTGTGCTTTGTTTAGTTGAATTTACGTAGTTATTAGGTACATAACAATACTGCCTCCGGAATAGTAAAGTATACACAGTTACTACTTTTTGATTATTTTAGGGCCGCCGCCAAAAAAGTTCGAGAACGGCTGCAATAACTCAATACTTTTTTGATGAACTTTTTATTATTTGTAATAAACATTGCTATATAAAATTCAATACATTGGAGGCCTAGTTACCTGAAAATATGCCCACACTTCAGTCCCATTCGCCCGCTTCCTCGTTTCCGGCACTTCGGAATCCGGCATACGCAAAAATATATCATTGTGTTTATGCTTCAAATGCAATTTGAGGTTATGCGATGTCCCTTTATATTTGTACACATTGTGACACAAACGACACTCCGCGTCTTTATTCACTCTATCTACTTTATTAAAATAACTCCACACAATACTGCGTCTATTATTTTCACTCATCTTTATTAGTAGTTAAATAACGGGTTATTTCAACGGTGGAATAACGAGATATTTGATGAAACGCGTTGACGCCAAGATGGCGGACTCTGCACTGACGGCGCACGCTTGGGATCGGAGGCACGCGGTTCTAAAAGGGAGTATGTACGAACTGTCATGTATAGAAAACCTACCGTATTTAATTGTAACAATGTCTGCTATTATAAGATAAGATATACTTAACGTTATTAAAACTTAACGATCGAGTTTATTGGAAACTTTTTTACAACGAGTATTCGGTTAAGATATTACTCTAAGGGCCGATTTCACCAATCTTTTATCCCGAGAATTACGGCTTCATCTCAAATAGTTATGTCAAATTAGTTTGACATTACTATCCAAGAATAAGCGTTATTCTCGGAATAAAAGTTTGGTGAAATCCAGCCTAAGAGGTTATAGGGAAAAATAACAAAGGCAATTGGGAGTAGTACCTGTTTATTTATAAAACAAAATAACAAACTGGCCACACGGTAGGTATGTTGACTATACAGTCAAATAAAATATAAATTAAAAAAATTGAGTTTGGCATCTTTTTTAGGGTTCCGTAGTCAACTAGGAACCCTTATAGTTTCGCCATCTCCGTCTGTCTGTCCGTCCGCGGCTTAGCTCCGTGATCATTAGTACTAGAAAGCTGAAATTTGGTATGAGTATGTGTTGTATTTCGCCGACAAAACGGTAAAATAAAAACTAAAAAAAATATTTTTTTCGTTTACCTCTCGTACACCTAAGTGGGGGTGAATTTTTTTTGTTCCATCACTAGTGTGTGGGGTGTTGTTGAATATAAAATAATAGGGGTCGCTAAATATTATTTTTTTGAAAAAGCCAGCGCTTTTGTAAAAATTCGCTCCGGAAATCCAAAAAATAGCGTCCCCCTCTCACTTTTCAGCCACGGGCCAAACAATATGAAAAAAATCATCAAGTACTTTCAATGAAAACTATATTGAATAAAATCGGACATACCTTTTTAAGTTATTGCCAAAAAACTGAGCTTCTCAGCAAAAAGACGTATGTGCCGGGGAGATACGCTCTTGTGTTAGTGTTTTTTTTCATATCGTATTTTTTCATCTGTAGCGCATTTTTTTGTATAAACGGCTGCGGGACCCTTCATAGGCGAGTACGACTCGCACTTGGCCGATTTTTTATGAACTCTCATCAGAGTCGACACCCAATGTTTGACTTTTCCGTTTTCATAACCAATCCGTAACCAACGGAAAATTAACTCGGTTTCATAACAAGTTATCAAACAACTGTTTATAAATAAGTTATGTAGGCACTCATGAGGCTTGTGCAATATATGTGAGCATAAGAGATACTAAAAAACAGACAGACCAGATAGAAAATAAATAGGTAAAAATGTTCAATCCTCTTCGAAATACATGGCAAATTTTCTCTTCAGAAAGAAATATTCAGAAAATCGTCATCCAAGTTTGTTCTCAAAAAAGCTGTACTTAGGTAACTGCATGCGCCAAACTGCCAAGATACTTTGTTGGCAAGATCGCGCTCATCTATACTATTATAAGGTTGTAAAAATAAAATGAAAATCGTTATTAGTGTCTCTAGCCAGGGGCGCATTTTTATACCAAGGGGGCCGTGGCCCGGGGCGTAGCAACCCTCGGTGCGCGAGGCCAACTCGCATTTGGCCGGTTTTTCCTTAACTTCTGGGGCGGCGACTCTTATTGGCCCAGAGCGCCAAATTTTAAAATACGCCCCTGTCTCCAGCTGTGGCGTTTTATTCGCCACAAACGTTTCCGGGCGATATCCTCAGGCTTATACTACGTCGGTGAAATTGACCCTAATACGTATAAATATTTTTATTGGGATACAGGTAGATACAACACAAAGATTAAAACATAGACGTTTTTTGCCAAGTATTCAAAGAGTACTCTAGCTTCTAAGTAGGTAATATTATACCAAAATTTTCAAATCGAGCAAGTCTTTATTTATTGAAGAATTTCAACAGCGTTTACATTAAAATTATAAACTTATTATAAATATACATTACACATAGATAATGACAGAACTCCCTAGATTATACAAATCAGGATCTGAGTATGGAAATTAACTCTCTCTGGGTCTTTTTTTAGGGTTCCGTACCTCAATCGGAACCCTTATAGGATCACTTTGTTGTCCGTCCGTCTGTCTGTCAAGACCCTGTATCTCGAGAACGCGTGAAGGTATCGAGTTGAAATTAACACCATATACTCAGGTCTACGATCCCTTGAAGCTGTGAAAAAATCAAACTTCTACAGTAACGTGAAAAAAAGATACGGCAATTTAAGCCGCAAAAAACGTATATTTCGACACTCTCAAGGGAATCAAAATGATAGGGTACTTCCCGTTGACATAAAACTATGAAATTTGACATGTGACATAATACAAATACATACAAAAGTCTGAAAACAATTTGTAATTAAATCATAAGAAATTTAGTTTTTTTCAAGACATATTTGGACAGCCCGGTTGCGGCGCTTAATGAGTGAAAATCGGGTAAATTTCAATCAATATCCCACCCTCGTCCCGGATGTCCCCTGCCCCTACCTCCACCCCAACCACCTCTACCTCGAACCGGCCATGAAACACCTCCTGCCTGTATCGGCCTCTCACTTCTGTCTCTAGCTTCCATAAGCCTTTCTCTTCCTGCTATCGAGGGTCCAACCCGATCACCAAATCTGCCCGATTCTCTTCGGCTCGTATACGTGTCTCCATGTCTTTGGAAGACTTGGGGTAGGATCCCCGGCATAGGATACTCAAATTCTTGTCTATCCCGACAGTCCACGATTCTCGTTTGATCAGTATATGAGCTACCATGTCTGTGAAAGTCCTTGGGTTGCGTACCAGACCTAGGAAACCGCTGTTCTTGGGTAGCTGCTGGAGTCAAGGGCCCATCTTGATCAATCATTCTGTCTTCTCTTTGGCTTGTAAACCTACCATGTCGGAAGTCCTCAAGTTGGGTATTGGTCATAAGATACTGTTGAGTACTAGTTGGATTTGAGGGTCCCTTTCTACGAACCGTTCTATCTGCTTCTCTTTGGTCATTATATAAGTCACCATGGCTGCGAAAGTCCTCTCGCTGGGTGCCAGGCATAGAATACTCATACTGTTGTCGTTGGGAATTCCTTTGGCTTGTAAACCTACTGTCAAGTTCTGGAGAGTCTCTAGTTGGTGAATTTGAAGCTCCATTCCTACCAAATATTCTATCTGCTTCTGTCCTTCGGCCTGTATATGTGCCACCACGGCTGTGAAAGTCTTCAAGTTGAGTACCGGGGACAGGATACTGTTGAGTACTGTCTGTTACTCTTTTGTGGTCTGTATATGTGCTACCATGATTGTAGCCCCCGGCTTGGGTACCAGACATAGGATACTGTCTTGGAGCTCGTTGAGAACTACTTCCAGGAGGTGAGGATTGATTTCGGCCCACCATTCTGCCTGCTTCTCTTTGATCTGTATATCTGTCACTATGGCTTTGAAAGCCCTTTGGTTGAGTATCATACATAGAATGTTGTCTAGACGTATTTAGATATGGTTGGGTTTTAGTTCCTGGATTTGAGGGTCTATCCTGACCGAAAATTCTGTCTGCTTCTCTCGTTTGGGCTGCATATGTGCCACCACGGCCTTGAAAGCCGTGGGTTTCGGTACGAGGTACATATTGTTTAGAAGTAGGTGCAGATTGGGTAACAGCTACTGAGCTTGAAGGTCTATTCTGACCTATTCTGCCTGTGCCACCACGCTTTTGAATGTCCTCTGGGTGGGTACCATGCATCCTTCTAGGAGCAGTTGGAGCTGATCGGTTACTAGCTGCTAGAGGTGGCCCAGCGCGACCTACCATTTTGTTAATTTCTCTTCTCTGACCTGTAGTCTTGCCATTTTGGTTTTGAAGGTCTACAGATTGAGTACCAGATGTAGATGGAGCTAATTCGGTGTTGGGAGGCAGTCCCCCTGTGATCTTAAAGAATACTTTTTTAAATCCTATAGCAGCTTCAAAGTTGCTGGCTTTGAGGGCCTCGATGGAGGGATCATCCACAGAGAAAGTGATGCCTCGACCTCCTGGTTCCACCTTCTCATTGAGTACCCTCCAGAGCTCTGTGTTCAAGCCTTTATTCTGTGCTTTGAGTAATGTTAGCGCTTCTTTGACGGATTCCGCTTCGGACACAGGAATAAAGGTGTGAATTGGTATCGGTTTTGACAGTTCTGTTTCTGGTATGACAGAGAGCTGGGCATATGGCCACGGTTTCAATTTGGGTATTTTATCCACAAGCCAATCCTGGCTGCGTTGGTCCACGCAGGTCACCAGGATCCAGCCTGTCTTGTGGGAGAAACCCACAAACTGGGGCCCCTCACCGTCAGCTGATTGCTTCGCTATGGCTAAATTCAAATGATTATGGATCAACTTCATTTGGTCTTCGCTCATCGGTTCAGAGTTTTTGATTCCTAATTGAGAATATCCTTCCTTGCGAGGCCTTGTGTGGTCCCCAGCGGTAGACAGTTTCGAGGCTTTCTTGGGAGGACCCTGCTTCTCTAATCTCGCTCTTTTTACAGCTGATCTCTCCAGAGGCGGGTTTTCCACTAAAATATCTTTCCAGGGTTTGCTGCAGAGCTCCAGCGCCTTCTCTATAGTTGATCCTTGTGCCACAAGCCACCGATAGCGTTTCCGAGCAGCTCCTGATAGCTTTTTGCGCTCTGGCTTTTCTGCGGTCAGAAGAGTCGACATGGGCGTGCCGGACGCTCCAGAGGTACTTGACACTCTGTCGATCGCTGGCTCCATTCTTATCCAAGAGATACGGTGTTGTGCTGGCCAGATTTGTTGTAACCTATAAGCAAAGCAAAAAATGGTCTATAATTCTTGGAGAAATCATGTCAAACACAAAAAACTACAGGCAGACACATAGATAGACACCCCAAACTCAACAAATAAAAGACATAGGTACATGATTGAGTTTTGGCTTATATGTATAGACTCTACATACTACTAGAGGTACAGAAGTATGAAAACAATGAAAGGGAAGGTGGCTCAGTTAATGTCTATGCCAAGAGCCCACAAAGACAAGGACCAGGACCCTGTTAGTCTGCTACTGCAAATACATTTTGGATTAGTTACATGTGCAATGCATTTTTTTTGTAGATCCAACAGACATGCGTTACAGCGGTTACACAAAACTGTTACAACACAATGGGTACATACTATAATGACAGTGGAAAGGAAAATGGGATAAGCAACATTTCTGAGACACTGACTTCTAACACCTTATAACATTTGTTAAGGGGATAAATCGAAAATATAAACTATTTCTAGCGTATCTTTTGTCACATCATGACAGTCTTGACCGATTTCGGTCACAGCGACTGTGTATCCTGGTCAGGCATATTTATCTGAGACTCGCTGGGTTGTCTTGTTGTTGTTCCGCCCTTAAGGTGCGTCCACACTTGTATCATTTGCTCGTATCCGATCACCGTGCCGTGGCATGACTGCTTATCGCGCTGCTTGGACGCTCACTGTCGGCGCGCCGATCATGCCGCACTCTTCCGATACAAGTGTGTGATACGCGTAGCCAATGGATTTCGAGTGATCGGATCGGCGCCACGTCCAAACGCGTGATCGTGACACGCGATCATGCTACGCGACGATGATCTCATACGGGCAAATGATACAAATGTGGACGCACCTTTAAGTGCACTCGTATGTGGCTTACGTACCCAATCTTGTTATTTGTTTTGACTATATAAACTATTCAAAGATTAACCCCGAAACATGTTTGTTGAAAAATTCTTTAATAGAAAGGTAATCGTACAGAAACTGCAGATTAATAATAATAAACGGCTAAATTATGTAAAAATGTCCTCTCTTTCCTTTATCTTTTACGTGATTCACTTAAATGTTAATAAAACATAATAATATCTTCGATTTCATGTAGTGTATTAGCTTTCTCTTTCTTTGATGCGCGCGAGCAATTAATGCGTCCCTTATTACAAATTATGCTTATTGGCCCGCTCGGCGTTTGGGGCGTGGTTTACGAGTGACGATGCAGGCCCTTAAATCGCTTATCTCATTTCTCCTTCCCTCCGTCAATATCTATTCCTCTAAGACATAGTTATCAATAGCAGGATTGACAAATGTTATTGTTATGTCAAACACTGCCAATCCACCTGACGTTAATGCCTGAATAATCTCCAGGTATAATAACCGAGTGCATGCTATAGTGACCTTACAGTAACATACTATCAAACCAACTGAATCTTGACCCACCATAAGCTCATTTTGCCAAATCATCTAAATGCAAATAGGTCGCAATTCGCCTGAAGATAGATTTCCTTGGTAACCAACTTGTTATCATTTTATTAGACACTGACATTTAATAATAATAATAAAAGACATTTATTCACTTTTTGCATAGGTACATAATTGAGTTTTGACTTATATATAAATAATATATAAATACAAATACATTTATTGAACCAACATAATATACAGAGAGTTACGGCTAAATTCAGATTTTTATATATCCTGAACTAGGGTTTCCCCTGTGTTTCAGGCAAAAGGAAAGCCTGATATTACATTACATTATTACATTATCCATACTAATATTATAAATGTGAAAGTGTGTCTGTCTGTCTGTTACCTCTTCACGCTTAAACCGCTGAACCAATTTGGATGAAATTTGGTATGGAGATAGTTTGAGTCCCGGGGAAGGACATAGGCTACTTTTTATCCCGGAAAAATACCCTTATCCGCGATAAACGAATTTCAAGCGGACTAAGTCGCGGGCAGAAGCTAGTTTTATATAAAATAAATATTCATCTATATTATCACAGAATGTATGGTAACTTAAATACTAAAAGTTACACAAAACTAATAATAACAAAATCTTAAATATACATTTATTTCACGACAGTGAGTAAAGTCTCTGTATCTTTGTATGTCATGTTTTGTAGTGAATCACGTAACATATTCTTACATTGAGCGTAGCTAAGTGGATATAGGTCTAATTTCGCATTTAACCTATTGTAAATAAGCGGTCCTAGAAATATGAAAAATCTTGAAGAGAATGAGTGTTTTGTTTGCATGTTATAAGAGCAAAGATATCTTTACGCCTTTTGTTTTTATATTCGGAGCTGTAAGGAGTTGCGCAATGCTGTCTTAAAACTGTGCCGAAAATAAATAATTGCCGAACTGTTAGTACTTTACATTCACTGTATATAGTTAGTAGGGTAGAGGAAAGGACGATAGTTATAGATCTTCAGGATTGCTCTTTGGTATGGCATATCTTTGATATGGTGAGATACAGAAGAATTCAAAACAATGAAAGGGAAGGTGGCTCAGCTTGTATCAGTGCCAAGAGCCTACAAGGACAATTGTTCAATGACTGCTATTCTACCACCCCTGTGACTTAATAATTAAATACATTTTGGTTGACTATTATGTGCCATTTACCAATAGTTATTATAATTCAAAAGCGTTGTATAAGAGCGATATTTGGACTCAAAAGAGATGAATCATGTCGAACATATTTCATTAAACATCTCTTTATTTTGGAGATTTGCTTGTTCATACGTACACACAAACACTTATTTCAAGAAGTTCAGGCAATATCCTCACGGGCTGTACGACAACAATATATGTATAAACTATACAAGCCTCCTGCTCGTCTCAAAATTGTATCAAAGAATTGCTATATTATGTGTATTGACATTTTTAATAAATTACCTGACATTTTTAAAACAATGACTGAACAAAAATTTAAACTAAATGTAAAATCATGGCTTTTGGACAAGTGTTTTTATAGTTTAAAAGAGTACATGGAATCAAATTAACTTAATTGCAACATTGCTAATATTCTTGTATGACTTGAAAAATATTGATATTTATAAACATATTAATTCTTTTTAATTTAAGTTTCTGCAATGTATTTTATTGTATAAATTTTAGCGTGTACGCCTGTAAAGGTACGGTTCAGAATGACTATTTTTATATGCTACTTTATCTGCAAATGTAATATTATGTAACTGAATTCCATACGCAATAAATTCATTCATTCATTCATTCATAGATCTTACAAGATTGACAGCATTAAACAAATTATCAGCAAAGTGGGTCATGATTTGGTTGGTTTGATTGTACATAGTGGGAATAAGTAGCGCGAAAGACTTCAACTGTCAAATCGAGAGCCTAAGTGGAGCATATATAGCGATATAACATAATTATAGTGTAACATATAGTGGGCTTACAATAATGCTTTTAGGGTGCTGTTGAGACTACCGCGCGACTGCAGTGCATCGTCCATGTTCGGCTTTAATGCCGTCTGGCGCAAGAAAACAGCCTCGCTGCTAGATAGGGAGTGCAGGAGTAGCAACAGCATCCTAAGCATGATAGCTAACAAGCTAGACTGTCCTCTGTTGTCGATAATGGGTCAGAAGACTAAATCAGTCTTGTGTATTAATTATTAAGGAACTAACATTATATCAATTATTTTTATAAATTCATTATTCTCAAGATGTAATGACTATCACGCTTACTTGTCCTCTACAAGTGTCCTAAATATGAGTACCTAAATACCAGCCATTCATTTTATGCCTGGGAGACAACAGATGATGTGATGTAGCCACAAAATTATTATTTTTATAAACACAACCAGCTTGCATGCTTTTTGGCCAGTTTGTATTAAGTTTTACAGTAAGTTTGGTATCCAGTTCCTTTTTTTCTTTATTAAGTGTAATTCATGTCGATTGTACTCAGCTTCAAGTCATATCTTCATTACACATGAACTTCTAAATATAAAAAAAAATCTCAAATAAGTGTTTTTTTTAATCTGAACGTTATACCAATGTACTGTACACTAATGCAACACTAAACTCGATGGTAATTCGAACCAAATTAGCACGCCCAGTCCATATTATTTTAAAGGATATGTATGTCTAAATATCGCAATTCATTTTTCAATTGAGATAAAACATTAAAGCATAACCCCACTTACTTTATGTAGTGTTCGATTTAAATATTTAATTTTCACAACTTCCTAGCCGTTTTTCAATAAATAATTGAATATGTTTTTATACGGAAACAACAATATTCCGATACAAATTCGATAACGCTGACAGCCACAAGATGAAGGTGACAGTTGACAGACACGAATGGGAAGCGTTCAAATATTACTCGAATGGTGTAAAATCGTGCTTTTAGTGGCAACCTCTCTACTATAAACAAAGATCAGAAACAAATGAAAATTTTTTTCGACGATACTGGACTTGAACCAGTGCCTTGAGCCAGACCGGGGCAGCACGCTCTACCATCTGAGCTAATCGTCCACACCAGTAGTCGACGAATTTTGTCATCTGTTCTTGCTTATGGATCTCTGTATGGTGCATCCGACTCTTTAGCCGTTAGCGCTGCCTAGTGCAGAAGTATGAAGTTACTTTCACCCCGAGCAGATACCTTTACAGGTACCATTGCTCGGCGAGAGGTGGCGCTATTATCAAGACTGTACTTTTTGTTTTACAAATATCATGATAATAATCACAATTTTTGCAATTTATTAGTGGATCACTCCACTAGCGTTATTATTATAAACAAAGATCAGAAACAAATGAAAAAATAACGGCTAAAGAGTCGGATGCACCATACAGAGATCCATAAGCAAGAACAGATGACAAAATTCGTCGACTATTTCAAAAAGTAGTCTTGATAATAGCGCCACCTCTCGCCGAGCAATGGTACCTGTAAAGGTATCTGCTCGGGGTGAAAGTAACTTCATAGTTCTGCACTAGGCGGCGCTAACGGCTAAAGAGTCGGATGCACCATACAGAGATCTATAAGCAAGAACAGATGACAAAATTCGTCGACTGCTGGTGTGGACGATTAGCTCAGATGGTAGAGCGTGCTGCCCCGGTCTGGCTCAAGGCACTGGTTCAAGTCCAGTATCGTCGAAAAAATTTTTCATTTTTTCATTTGTTTCTGATCTTTGTTTATAATAATAACGCTAGTGGAGTGATCCACTAATAAATTGCAAAAATTGTGATTATTATCATGATATTTGTAAAACAAAAAGTAACCTCTTTACTGTTAGGTTAAGTTTTGGAGGATTTGTACATGTTAGGATTGAATTATTTAGCTTAGTTACGTTTGTTTTATTTTAGTTTTAGCTGAATTGTACATATTTATTTTTACGCAGTATTAAAATAAAATAAAAACTACTGAAATGTCCTATTTTTATTAAACTTCACCTACTTGAGTATGTGTCGTTGTGGCTTCATCAGGAAAATCGGCTAAACGGCTTCAACTATTTTTAGTACACTGGTAGCCAGGGCTTGTAACCGGTTACATATAAACCGGTATTTATTTAGGTTATACCGGTTAATTATTTAGGCTACGCTCGGACGAATTGATTTGGGAACTTTATTTCGAATCGCTCTCTAACCGGTTCAGTCGGGATCAATGACCGCTGTCGAGCCGATAGTCAACTACATGAAAAATTTAATCGAATACCATAGCAAGCAAATCAATCCTGTCTAAGCGAGCGGTTATTCACCCTAGACTGCTCACACAGGGGAACCGCTCTCTAACCAGTAAATAGATTTTGCTCCCTGTTTTGCGCTCCGAGATATTAACCGGTTAGACTGATGTTCTTGCGAGCGTTATTTATTTACTTTATTATGGGTTAAGGCTCTCAGAGTGTGGCTCTAACCGGTACGGAAAATAAACCGGGTTACAAGCCTTGCTGTGTATCCACAGATAGTTATAGGATACTTTATACCCGACTACGCTGACGAAAAAACATGGTGTTATGACGTTTTCTACTCTGCGAACGAAGTTGCGAGCATTTTCTAGTCAAATTATAAATGAAACATAACACTACAAATATTACAGTCTTTATTAATATTATCAGATAGATAGGGGCCCGTTTCACAAAAGCTTGTAACTTATGTTACATGTGAAAGTTTCTTTCCAACAATATGAATTAAAAATAGACTTCCGTTTGTAATACAATACTTTTGTAATAAACGCTTGTAGTTTATGAAATGGGCCCCTGGTATTAGTTACATAACATATACAAAAGTTTTCATAAGAGATTCACGTACTTATAAGTCTAGATATAATTTGTTCTTAAAAAAGGTGAGTAATTTCATCATTTACTTATGATATCTCCCTATTATCGAGGTAACTGTCCATGATCCTCCTCAGGTTCAAGGGACATTTTTCTTCCGCCAGCCGAACTCTTATTGCTGGCCACCAGGCGGTGTCGAAGGCTCCCTCTATATCTAGGGATAAAAGAGTGACTATTTTCTTTTAATCTAGTTTCTTGCGGATGATCTGTATTAAGGTATAGAGGGAGTATTCGGTGCTTTTCTGGGGCATAAATCCGAACTGGCGGGTGCTCATCTTAGGTAGTAGATGAAACCTGAGGCGGGCCACAAGCATTCTCTCGAGAATTTTTCCCAATATCGACAAGAGTCCTATAGGCCTGTACGATTTGGGAGCGGTGTAGTCATCCTTTGCAGGTTTCCTAAGCCACAACAGTGGCTCTTCCAGGTAACTGGGAAATTCTATCGTCTGTCGCTATAAATGCTGATCGTAGACGACGGATATCTTCAGGCCGTGTTCGGGCCAGGTGAGTGTGAGCGGCAGTGTGGGCGGCGGGGCCGCGGCGGCCTCGTCGGACTCCGAGTCGTGAGCGAGGCGGCCCAGCGGGGCCACGGCAACCGACATCTCGCGGGCCAGCTCCGGCGGGATCATCATCTGCGAACATTTGGACATTTATGTGAAAAGACAGGCCTAGTGCGAGTCGGACTCGCGAACAAAACATAAGCTACAAACGGCCGTATCTATGAAAATCCAGTGACATCAGAGCTTTACTCCTAAGCAAAATGTACGCGGTATTCGATAATTTTATATTGGGGACTGAAATAGATAGACAGACATAATATCTATACTATTATAAAGTTGTAAAAGTGAAATGTCTGTACATTGAAGATATTAAAAAAATATATATAGCACGGACTATTTGGAGGTCACTAAATCGAAAAATATTTTTTTGGATTTTAAGTATGTTTGTATGTGTCGTTGTGGCTTCATCACGCAAAATCGGCTACACCGATTTCCACAATTTTTGGTACACGGGTAGCTGGGCATCTCCAGATGGTTATAGGATACTTTTTACCCGACTACGCTGAACAAAAAACGACGGGTTATGACTTTTTCTCCTCCGCGAACGAAGTTGCGGGCATCTTCTAGTTTATAATGTTTTTAGTATTTGTTGTTATAGCGGCAACAGAAATACATAATCTGTGAAAATTTCAGCTATCTAGCTATCACGGTTTATGAGATATAGCCTGGTGACAGACGGACGGACAGTGGAGTCTTACTAATAGGGTCCCATCTTACCCTCAGGGTACGGAACCCTAAAAAGCTGATTAAAAAAATAGTCTGTATTTAGACTGCAAAATAATGCTTTCGTTCTGAGCGCGGTGCTTAAAAAAAAGGAGCCAGCCGGTCTAGTACAACTTTCAGCGACTACGCTTGCCGCGCGACATAGCATCACCCGTCTTTCTCGCATTGTATTGCAAGGAAAGAGACAGACAATCTTTGTCGCGCGACAATGAGTCGTGCATCACAGTGGTGCTAAAGGTGCAGGCCCCTCTAGGGCCGCTTTGTGAAGGCGACAGCACGGTGGCGGGGCTAGTGAAGTGCCGCACTCGACAATAAGTACCTGTAGCCAGGCCCCCCTGCTGGCGTAGGGCCGCTTGGCGGAGGCGAGGGCGCCGGCGACGCGCGGGGACAGCACGGTGGCGGGGCTAGTGAAGTGCCGCACTCGACAATAAGTACCTGTAGCCAGGCCCCCCTGCTGGCGTAGGGCCGCTTGGCGGAGGCGAGGGCGCCGGCGACGCGCGGTGACAGCACGGTGACGGCACGCGCGCCGCAGCGCCACGTGAAGTGCCGGTCGTGGCGCACGCGCCCGCTGGATAACATAGTACATTACTGCAGGGGCTGGGAAAATAGGGATTGCCAGCCAAGTAGGCTTCGAGCGAAGCGAGGTCAAATATAGTGCGATATACGAGGCTGGCAATCCATATCCACGCCGAGGTATGTAGTGCTTTTCTCAAACATGCAGCTAAATAAAAAAAAACCGACAATAAACCATGAAATCTATGATAATTCCAACGAAAACGTTTTTTTGGAATATGCAAATTATTCGCGGTGGCGCGGGGCGGGCATTGAAAAATGGGCTCGTAACCGGTTACAAGTAAACCGGTATTTATTTAGGTTACACCGGTTTATTATTTATGCTCATCACGCAAATACACAAGTATTTGTGTGATGAGCATAAATATTTGTTCCTGAGTCTTGGATGTTTTCTATGTATGTAAGTAATAATATATTTATTAAATATATCGTCGTCTAGTACCCATAACACAAGCCTTATTGAGCTTACCATGGGACTAGTTCGATTTGTGTAAAAATCGTCCCCTAATATGTATTATTTATTATTATTACTAGCTTCTGCCCGCGACTTCGTCCGCCTTAAATTCGTTTATCGCGGATAAGGGCATTTTTCCGGGATAAAAAGTACCCTATGTCCTTCCCCGGGACTCAAACTATCTCCATACCAAATTTTATCCAAATCGGTTCAGCGGTTTAAGCGTGAAGAGGTAACAGACAGACAGACAGACAAACAGACAGAGAGACAAACAGACACACTTTCGCATTTATAATATTAGTATGGATTTATTATTATTTATTATTATTAATTATTCAGGTTACGTTCTGACGAATTGATTTGGGAACTTTATTTCGAAGCGCTCTCTAACCGGATATTCCGTGTTCGGATACGGGATCAATGACCGCTGTGGCGCCGATAGTAACGCAACGACAGTGACGAGAAACGCAAACCAATCCTGTCTAAGCGAGCGGTTATTCACCCTAGACTCCGCTCACACGGAGGAACTGCTCTCTAACCGGTAAATGGATTTTGCTCCCTGTTTTGCGCTCCGAGATATTAACCGGTTAGAGTGATGTGCTTGCGAGCGTAACCTTTATTATGGGTTAGGCTCTCAGAGTGTGGCTCTAACCGGTACGGAAAATAAGCCGGGTTACGAGCCCCGTATGTTCGGGCGGAATCTTGCAAGTTAAATTTGACCTACCTCCCGTTTTCCGATTACATAAGTAAGTTCGGTGACAATACAATAATATGATACCACCGAGCTGATCTGATGATGGAGCAGGAAGGTGGTCATAGAAACTCTGTATTGAAATAACTCAATCCTACCGAGATTGGGCTCTTTAAAATCGTCTCGGTGAGCAGTTGATGGATGTTGAAAGAAAAGCACAGTCAGCAATAAAAACTTGTCACAAAAATGTTTTTTTTTTTTACAGAAAATTAGGGAGCGTTCAAGTATTACGTAACGCAATTTTTGACCCCCCTCCCTTCCCCCTTTAGTAAAACGTTACGTAACCACCAAGTAGTGACCATTTTCACCTAAAATTGTCAAGTGCTCATTTCCATTTGAAATTTTGAAAAAAAGAATGTTTTAAGAAATGCGTGAGAAAACACTTCCTTCCGCCCTTTTATCACACATCCTAACGCTTCACAAGCCCCCCCCCCCCCCCCCCCCCAAATTGGCTACGTAATACTTGAACGCTCGCTTATTCAAAGTTTGCTTTAACGTGGCCTTAAATCTATTTCAAATCATATTTACTATATGCTCTGGTAATTTATTTATACTATTATAAAGTTGAAAAAATTTAATGTCTGTACATTGAAGATATTTTCAAAAACATGATTGTAACGGACTATTTGGAGGTCAATTAATCGAATTTTTTTTTTTGGATTTTTTGTTTGTTCGTGTCGTTGTGGCTTCATTACACCAAATCGGCTAAACGGATTCCAACTATTTCTGATACACGGGTAGCTGGGTATCACCAGATAGTAAGAAAGTATCCTATAAATTTTTACCCGACTGTGCTGAAAAAAAGAGGCATTTCTGGTACGGTTTTACCCAACTACGCTGAAGAAAAAAAAGAGGGGTTATGACTTGTTCTCCTCCGAAAACGAACCTTCTTGTCATAACTAAAATGAAATATTTATATGACAAATTATATGTTTCGCATGGCTGCAGATTATTTGGCTTTTCGTGTCTTGAAAGACTCGCTACGCTCAGGAATCTATACTTGAACCACGAGCAAAGGGTCATAAAGGATGAAGAATGTAAGACATACTCTATGGCCAGCGGCAGTAGACTGGCTCCCTCCGGATCCATGATTAGGTGAACTCCCTCTAGGTACTCCACCCGCTCCTCGCCCCGCCACGAACCCTGCCATACACAATCATAAATAATAAATAAAGGGTCAATAATAATTAGAGGAGCATCAAAAACTAACCTAAACTACAAAAATACTTTTACAAAAATACCAAGGACCATTAAAACAAGAGGACTGACAGTTGCCATACGTTGGATCGAGTTCCAATCCCAAGGAGATATTCTGGTAAAAACTAGATGGCGCTTTAAAACTAAACATTTAAAGATGTTATAATTGACTAAAGAAACATAGTATAGTAACAAATTAGTTTACAAATAGCTAATCCATACTAATATTATAAATGAGAAAGTGTGTCTGTCTGTCTGTCTGTCTGTCTGTCTGTCTGTTACCTCTTCACGCTTAAACCACTGAACCGATTTGGATTAAATTTGGTACGGAGATAGTTTAAGTCCCCGGGAAGGACATAGGCTACTTTTTATACCGGAAAAATACCCTTATCCGCGATAAACGAATTTAAGGCGGACGAAGTCGCGGGCAGAAGCTAGTAATAAATAAATCGTAACATTTAAATACTGTGTCACGCTTGCAATGTTGAGTAATTGTAAAAAATAATTCTTGTACATTGATGGCGTTGTACATATCGTGGAACGGTTTTTTGTATGAAGATGGTCAGTCCTCTTGTTTTAACGGTCCTTGCTACTACTTAATTAATAACTCGGCGACTGATCCGTGGGCGACCAGTCGCCGAGTTAATATTTTAGTATTGTTGATTCGATAAATAAATAAATAATACATAAATATTACAGGACAATTTTTACACACATCGAAATAATCCCATGGTAAGCTCAATAAGGCTTGTGTTATGATTACTAGACGACAATATATTAATAGATATACTACATATATATTAGCATAGAAAACATCCAAGACTCAGGAACAAATATGCTCATCACAAAAATATTTGCCGGGATTTGAACCCGGGACCGACAGCTCCGCAGGTTCACTACTAGGGATTGCAATCCGGTCCAATTCTCAATCCGGCCAGATCCGGCCGGATTGAAGTTTTGCTATTACGTCTATCCAAAATTGTGCTTTTCGTCCGGTTTATTGGCCGTAAAGTAGACACGCGGAGCTGTTTTTGCAAATAAACTAATGAAACAATTTAGCGCTAAAAATCACCCTTATTAAGTAAAAAATCAGTCTCACTAGCCACTAATTTCACAGTAATATGAAAATTTAAGCATCTGCTTCAATAATATTAACCTTAACTTAATAAGAACATTATTAACCTATTTACAGCCAAACATGAAGACATGGTAACCTTGTCTCTAAGTATATATAATAAAATTAAATCTTTTATATAAAAAATAAAACGAACACTTTAATTAAATGGACTTTCTATAGTTTTAATTGCCAAATCTTAGAATTTACCACTAATTTGGTGTATTGGATCATGATTCATGATCGTTCTTTTAACTTTGACCCCTTTTTTCTTCTCTACTATGTTATATTTAATCAACTTTATGAATACTATAAGAGGTAACATCAACAATAATAAAATACTATACTCCCTTAACACCCGTAATATTAAACATACATAAAGAAATCTAATCAATAATCACATATCACATCACATTGCACTTTAAATACTAGATAAGAGACATGTTATAATTGTAATAACATGCCTCTGCTGGGACACTTCAATAGAAATAAACTACTTAGTAGTAAACAGTTTGGTTTCACAAGGGGACGTTCCACGGCTGATGCGGCATCTGTACTCATTAAATATTACAACATCTGGGAGAAATCTTGTGATGCAATTGGAGTTTTTTGTGACCTTTCTAAGGCATTTGATTGCGTTGATCATGGAACACTCATTTTGAAATTAGAACATTATGGCCTGTCTATAAATGCCTTAAGCCTAATGTCTTCATATCTCAGCAATAGAACACAAACAGTTGTTGTAAATGGAACCCAATCCAGTGGAGCTGCAGTTCAGCTAGGAGTGCCACAGGGCTCTATCTTAGGGCCATTTCTATTTTTAGTTTATATAAATGACTTACCATCTATAGCAGAAAATCTTTCTGATATAGTACTATTTGCTGATGATACATCATTAATTTTCAAAGTTGACCGGAAAGCAACAGACTATTCCGAAATTAATAGTGCACTAGTTAAAGTACTTGACTGGTTTAATATTAATAATCTGGTATTGAATGCTAAGAAAACGAAATGTGTTAGATTTGCTTTACTGAATGTTAGAGCAGTGGATTCTGCTATATCGCTCAATGGTATTCACCATTTAGAAATGGTGGATAGGGCATTATTCTTAGGTATAACACTGGACAAGAACTTGCAATGGAGTCCCCATTTAGCTGTACTTGCAGGTAAATTAAGTTCAGCAGCTTACGCTATTAGAAAAATTAGACAATTGACCAATGTTGATACTGCTCGCTCAGTATATCATAGTTATTTTCATAGTATCATGTCATACGGTATTCTGGTTTGGGGCAAAGCAGCTGACATACAGACTATATTTGTGTTACAAAAAAGAGCGATTCGTTCTATATATAACTTGAACTCCCGTGACTCCTTAAGAGAACTTTTTAAAGACATCAACATATTAACCGTAGCGTCCCAATATATTTATGAGAATATTATTTATGTTATTAAGAACCTAGAGTCTTTTACTAGGAATTCAGATATCCACAATTTTAATACTAGAAATAAAAACAAAATCGCTATTAGAAAGTTCCGCGTTCGTAAAATAGTCAAATCATTCGTAGGCCAATGTATAGATTTTTATAATAAGCTACCAGATGATGCTTTGAAATTATCGTTTCCAGCTCTCAAAAAGTACTTAAAAGAGTCCCTAATGGCAAAGGCTTATTATAGGGTAGAGGACTATTTAACAGACAAAAATGCATGGCCCAAAACAGAAACCAAATAATTTACTTTTACCGGGACACGGTTCTTATGAGGTGGCATATCAAACGTATGTAAGTTGTTTTAAATAAAAATCACTATTTTGCTTTTTTATTAGATTTTTTTTTTACTTTTATAAGTTTTGATATGTTTCCTTGAAGAACTACGCATTGAGTTTATACTCAAAACATATATTTAGGTTAGGCTAAGCACGAATATTGTAATAGATATAAGAGTTATTTCGAAAAAATGACTGACTGTTGAGTTTGTTTCGGATTTCTTCTCTTCAGTGGTCTCCTCTTGGGAAACGCCGTAGAGTCAGACTTGTAAAAGTGCCCTTGTGGCCTGCTTACAGAATAAAGATCATTATTTCATTATTATTTCATTAATAACGTTAATTGAAAAAAAAAAAACCGTTTTTCTAATTTGGTCAACCAAACATAATTAACCATTAAACACAATTAATCTCAAAGAATAGTTAAGAAAGACATCGTTCTTTAAAGCTTAAGTAGATCTAGATCATATTGACTCTTGACATCAGCTTTCTTGAGTTGGGTAGTCCGCATTGTATCTCTGTTGTGTGCGTCTCCTTAGTCTCTTCGGGTCTACCGGATCCGGTGTCCGCCAAAAAGTACCGGATCCGGCCGGATTACCGGATTCGCCGGACCGGATTGCAATCCCTAGTCACTACCGCTGAGCCAAACCGGTCGTCAAATGTTTTTAATGATTTAATGATTAGAATCATGAACTATAGAAAAGGTAGGGAGGCCAATCTCATGTAGGAAAACAGATGAAAAAGTGGGATCTATATCGGAATCTCTCACGTCATTTGTCCTAATAATAATAATATCATTGAAATAAAACAATTTAACGGATTATATCGCGTATATTATCTCATTTTAGTTCCCGACGTTTCGGAAGCTTTCCAGCTTTCCATGGTCACGGGTGGACTGAGAAAAGATGTATTTTCCTCTGTCAAAGTTACAATTTGTGCAAACTACCCATTTTTTGAAAAACACAAATAAAGGTGTGCATACATGCCAGATGGGCCTAAGCTGTAAAGACAGTTACACATGTGCCAGAAGGGCTTAATTATTTTATTCTAATAATTTACCAAGCAGCATTTCACAAATAAGGCGTACTGAGGAGAAAAGAAACGCTGCAAAGAAAAACTCCCAGGCTACCTCATTACTAATCATAATATTTAAAAAAAAAACAGACTATTAAACTACTTTTAAACAGATAAGATATTTTACACCGTTCGGAAATTAAGGTTTTGCAGTCCTGTGTTTACGGCAGGTTTACGCTCGACTGTTGGTTTCTTCAAACCTGCCGTATAACCATATGTGAAAGGGGTCACAGAAAAGATCGGAAACATCTTGAAGCGTGCTTCTATAAAAACATATTTCAAGCCGTTGAAGAAGGTGTCTCAATACCTTAGACCCGTGAAGAGTAGCACCCCTTTGCAGAGTGCAGGCATTTATAAGCTGGACTGCGAGTGTGGTGTTTCATACACTGGTCAAACGAAACGCAGTGTATCAACCCGGGTGAAGGAGCACATAGCAGATGTCAAGCACCGTCGGTGTAATAGGTCTGCAGTCTGTGAACATGTCATTGACAAACCAAACCACTCAATTAAGTTTGATAAACCTTCTATCCTTGCCAAAGAAAAAAGATATTTTCCCAGGATGCTACGCGAGGCTATTGAGATTAAAAAGCATCCTAATTTCAATGGAGAAGATGGATTGTGACTACCACCAGCTTGGGATCCTGTAATACATCTCATCAAGGAACAAGCGAGACACAGGACTGCAAAACCTTAATTTCCGAACGGTGTAAAATATCTTATCTGTCTAAAAGTAGTTTAATAGTCTCTGTTTTTTTAAATATTCTAATTAGTAATGTTTATGCCTGGGAGTTTTTCTTTGCAGCGTTTCTTTTCTTCTCAGTACGCCTCATTTGTGAAATGCTGCTTGGTAAATTATTAGAATAAAATAATTAAGCCCTTCTGGCACGTGTGTAACTGTCTTTACAGCTTAGGCCCATCTGGCATGTATGTACACTTTTATTTGTGTTTTTTCAAAAAATGGGTAGTTTGCACAAATTGTAACTTTGACAGAGGAAAATACATCTTTTCTCAGTCCTCCCGTGACCATGCAAAGCTGGAAAGCTTCCGAAACGTCGGGAACTAAAATGAGATAATATACGCGATATAATCCGTTAAATTGTTTTATTTCAATGAGTAATAATCGCGGAAGCAGAAGAAAATAATAATAATATCATTTATTTCGAAACTCATGGCTTCATATCACAACACAATACATCAAATTTAAATTATACATAACAATGAAATACAGATTATATTAAATTAAATAGAATTTACAATACAATATTATATGTCACTGTTAGTAAATGTCTTACATCTAAACTGTTAGTAAGCATTATTGCCTATAATATGGAGCGCACTACAATGATTAATACAGGCTCCATCTAACCTGCCTGCAAACATGGCTAGGATGCTGTTGGTACTGCCCCGCCCCCTGTTAAGCAGCGAGGTGGCTCTCTTGCGCATGATCGCCGAGAAGCTGTCAACGCGCGGTCTGCGAACATTGCAGACGCGCTGCAGTAGCGAGGCAGCCCCATCAGCACCTAAACGCATTGTTATATTGCACGCGCAAGGCGCTGTACTGTTTTATCGTGTAATTCACCCACAGGGTGCTCGTATAAAAAGATGTGCAAAATGCTCTGAAGAGTGTCACCTGTACGACAGTTGAGCTCCGTGCGAACCTGCGGGCAATCATGTTCGCTCTAACAGCCAGCGCCCTGCGGTCCCTTTCGATGTCGGCACCAACTTTGAGGTCGGAGGTAATTAAATGCCCCAGATACTTAAATTGGCTGACTAGCTTTAGGGGACTCCCATAATGTATCGTTTGTTCTAATGTATCATTTGTCATACATAACGCATTTTTTTACGAAACTGTAAAAAAATGAGGATTGTATAAAACAAACCTAACTTAATCTATACGGTGATCTTTTAAAAAATCCTGAAAAAAATACGGTTTCTGAAATAAATGCGTTATGCCAACCGATAGGAACATTAGGATAAACGACACTAGGGATTCCGAAGGTGACCCGAAAAAGTGTCCATCGGAAAGCAGTAAATAATAGTTCCTAATCCGTCCGCAATGGCGCTAGAGTAGCAAGTAGTATGACGTCAACAACCAATTACAAAACATTTTCATTGAAGTGCTATTCAATCCATTGTTCGTCTTCTGATGTAAATATTCGCTATAACCTACTAGTTAATATCATGTTTTTAATTTTTCTTATTGCCTAAGAGATATTTTGAGTGACGTCACTACTTACTAACGTCTGTACTTTAAGCAAGGACAAATTAAGGTCAACATTAAAAACACGGATAACTTACCCCAGAGATTATATTTTTTAAATATGATAATAGGGTACTTGACGGACAGATCAAATCAGTTCCTTTTTTATGAACTGTCAAAACGGTCAGAAAGTATGAAGTTTGAAAGGAAAAGGTTTATGAAGTCATAATTCTATACGGTCAAATTGCTTCCTTATTTATAGTTTTTGATCATTTTAAAATAGCTAAAAGCTTAAAAATAAGTATTCATGCATTATTTCTACGTATTTTCAGAAATAACATTTAACTGCAAGCGTGACATCATTTATGTTGACTACAGGAAAGTACCCAATTGCAAGCGGTTTATTAAACCTATTTCTCGAAATGGTTTTTGAATGACCAGACCTTGTAAAAGATTGGTACATCCCAATTCAATTAGCACCCACCTGCATGAATTCCGGGATCTCAGGCAGCGCTTTCTCTATGCTGGACATCTCAAAGCTGTCTGTCGACATGTGCCCCGTCACTGCCAAACAACAAATAATATTTTTATCTCTCCTGTTCGGAAAGTTTAATTTTCATGGGTATTTAGCCGGGTGGAAAATAGCTTATACATCCCTAGGGTGGAAAGCATTTTATTATTACGATTAGCCACATAGTCGAAGATAATTAAGTAAAACTATTCATATCGCGATTGCGATTGCGATGATTATGATGATGATGATGCGGATGATGATGACGATGTTTTTTTTTTATTTTTCTCCAAGTGAAATGAGAAGTAGTGTTTAACTCGGGTGAAATTACCCATTTCACCCTCGAGCTATTAGTGACCCATTTCACCCTTGATATATCTCGGGTGAAATGGGTACTTTCAACCCTTGGTTAACAATCTACTAAATAAAATGGATCAAGGGTCAGATACAGAAGGCAGTAATCCTGGACACGGCGCGCATCGTCAAGAGTTTCCTCTCTGTGCAGCCCTAACCACCGGTAGCTTGAGCCCTGCCCCGCTGCCGGCGGCACCCTAGGTTAGGTTTTTTTATAGTATGTTTATATTTTGTATTTGCTTTTTGTATTTTACTGTTTATATTCATATTGTAAAATGCCTAACTTAAGACCATAATTTAAAAAAAGCAGTTACCCCCGCAACTGGCATAAACTTTTTTGTCATAATCATAAAAAGTTGTGCGAAAGTGTTAAAAAGAAACCGAACTATCATATACACCATGTTTGGAGAGTTATTTTCACAAGACTAGATCACTGATCTGTATTATTCCACTGGATTAGCTTTTCATACATTTTACAGCTAATTTTGTGAACAAATTTGAAGCGCCCCGCGTCAGTGAGTGTCCCGTTGAACTAATTTTAACGTAAAGTATTCCACGGAGGTCATATCGATAATTTCGATATCGATATTCGAAAAAGTACTTTTATATTGAAACTAGCAGGGCATCTTCTAGTTTCAATATAAAAAACTTCGTTCGCGGAGGAAAAGTCATAACCCGTCGTTTTTTTTTCAGCGTAGTCGGGTGAAAAGTATCCTATAACCATCTGGAGATACCCAGCTACCCGTGTATCAAAAATTGTGGAAATCTGTTTAGCTGATTTTGCGTGGTGAAGCCACAACGACACGTAAAACGTACAAAAAATATAATATTTTTCGTTGTAGTGACCTCCAAATAGTCCGTAACAATATTTTTTTTTAAAACATCTTCAATGTACAGACATTTCATTTTTACAACTTTATAATAGTATAGATATGCACATATTTTATTCATGTTACTTGGCTTAAATAAACCAATAAATAAGATATCCAGATAGTGTTTTTTTTTAAATGCAGTCTTCTTTCTTCGATACTGCCCTATTCAAATCGCTTTAAAGTTGCCTTATTTATTCCATACAAAAGAAAATTGTGGAAGTCGGCCTCTACTAGTTTTATTACTAGTGTTTCACGCTCGAGAGAAGCAATATTATCACTTAGATGTTTCATTTAATTGTATCTGCGCCGTGTGTGATGACATTTAGAATAGTATTTCTAGCCACCCTCACCCACAGACACAAACTTAGATGTAATAACGAAGGATTGATATATTATTCTCAACACAGAACGAACTGGCGATTGAGATCATACTGCTATCTCTTTCACACCTGTTGAGACCAAGCAAGTGTGAACGAGATAGTAACTAGTGATCTTAGTCGCCATTTCGTTTTGAGTTGAGTATAGTTACAGAAGTCGACTTGCGGACATCACTAATTTTAGTTGCATGGACACTCGTATCTGCCTACAGCGCCAAACTGGCGATAATCAAATACGTACAAAAATAAGTTGACAGCTAGTCCAGTGGTTACTGCAGTTAAATTACCTTCGGGCAGCGATCGGTCGGCACTCATGGTGCTGAGGCCCCGTTTCAGGGTCTCTTTTATCTGCTGCTGCACGCGCGGAGACAATGTTGGGGACCCCGGCTCCTTACTCTGGAATAAGGATGATGACTAAATTTTAGTAAGTCCTTCATGTAAATTAATAAAAAATATTGGAGACTTATTTTTTCTTTTTTTACCTAATCGAAAATGAAGGCAATACATTGATTCAAAATGTCGCATGACTTCACTCCTAGGTACAAATTTTTGGTTAGTATTTCGTCTAAAAAAGCTGCTGGTCCAAGTAGTAACTGGTCTAAAAAGCAACTGGTCTAAGTAGCAACTGGTCGAATTATCAAATTGTCTAAATCGCAACTGGCAGATGGTCTAAAACGCTTCTCGCCTAAAAAGCAACTGGTCTAAAATACATCTCGTTCAAAACGCAACTGGTCTATAACGTTCTTTGTCTAAATCTCATCTCATTAAAAATGTATGATCTAAATACAAACCACGACCGACCACGTGGTTGCCGTTTTGGTGTGGTTGTGATTATGAATAGAACCTAAGGAACTTATACTGGAACTTATACTTTATCTTTAGACCACTTGCTACTTAGACCAGCTACTTTTTAGACCGCTTGCTACTCAGACCAGGTGCTTTTTAGACCACTTGCTAATTAAACCAGCAGCTTTTTTAGACCAGTTGCTACTTAAAACAGCTGCTTTTTAAACCAGTTACTACTTAGACCAGCTGCTTATTTAGACGAAATGATACTAACCCCCCAAAAAATATAACTTAATATTTTCTTCTGTTTCCGCGATTATTACTCATTGAAATAAAACTTATTAAAAATATCTACACATTACTGACATTCAATTATAAGATTAAAAAAATTTCGAAATATGGACATTGCGGTGATGCTGACACGTCGGCGAGGTGCGCAGGCGCGCGTAACTGCCGCGTCACTCACAGGTCACCTGGGTGACCAGCTATAGTCACTGACCGGCGTCCAGGGCAGTGCGGTGACTCGGCGAAGCGAGCTGGCGTGCGTAACTTCTGCCCCACTCTCACTAGTCACCTGGGTGACCAGCTGTAGTCACTCACCGGGGTCCAGGGCAGTGCGGTGACCCGGCGAAGTGAGCTGGCGTGCGTAACCTCTGCCCCACTTTCACTGGTTACCTGGGTGACCAGCTGTAGTCACTCGCCGGGGTCCAGGGCAGTGCGGTGACCCGGCGAAGTGAGCTGGCGTGCGTAACCTCTGCCCCACTCTCACTGGTTACCTGGGTGACCAGCTGTAGTCACTCGCCGGGGTCCAGGGCAGTGCGGTGACCCGGCGAAGTGAGCTGGTGTGCGTAACCTCTGCCCCACCCTCACTGGTTACCTGGGTGACCAGCTGTAGTCACTCACCGGGGTCCAGGGCAGCGCGGTGACGCGCGCGGACACGCCGGCGAGGTGCGCAGGCGCGCGCAACTGTTGCGCCACTCTCACTCGCCGCGCCGACGTCCGCCTGGACACCTGCGTGACCAGCCAGCTACCACCGCAACTGCCAACCAGTTGAAAAGTTAAACATTGATACTTAACTTACAAGATTCAAAAAACTATACATTACAAGTTAAATAAAATTGTAAAATTAGGGCAGGGTACCTGTGGTCCTCTTGCAACAGTTTAAGAACCTCGAACCCGGAGGTGCGCTGCGCGGCCCGCAGCTCCCTCCCGGTGCACCCCACCAACTGCAACCAACGACATGTTTCAATATTTCGATCCTGATCTGGGCTCGGAATCAAACTGGACCTTTAAAAACAAACTGATAAGTGTACTTGTTGAAAAATGTCATTACTGCCACAACACGTGGCGCCCGGCCGCTACAGTACCTGCAGGAAGCTGACGCTGCCGTGCGGGGTGGCGACGGGGCGCAGGCGCGCGTCGTCGGCGACCAGCAGGTGGCGCACGACACGTGATGCCACGACACGTGGTGCCAGGACACGTGGCGCCCGGCCGCTACAGTACCTGCAGGAAGCTGACGCTGCCGTGCGGGGTGGCGACGGGGCGCAGGCGCGCATCGTCGGCGACCAGCAGGTGGCGCACGACACGTGGTGCCACGACACGTGGTGCCACGACACGTGGTGCCAGGACACGTGGCGCCCGGCCGCTACAGTACCTGCAGGAAGCTGACGCTGCCGTGCGGGGTGGCGACGGGGCGCAGGCGCGCGTCGTCGGCGACCAGCAGGTGGCGCACGACACGTGGTGCCACGACACGTGGTGCCAGGACACGTGGCGCCCGGCCGCTACAGTACCTGCAGGAAGCTGACGCTGCCGTGCGGGGTGGCGACGGGGCGCAGGCGCGCGTCGTCGGCGACCAGCAGGTGGCGCACGACACGTGGTGCCAGGACACGTGGCGCCCGGCCGCTACAGTACCTGCAGGAAGCTGACGCTGCCGTGCGGGGTGGCGACGGGGCGCAGGCGCGCGTCGTCGGCGACCAGCAGGTGGCGCACGACACGTGGTGCCACGACACGTGGTGCCAGGACACGTGGCGCCCGGCCGCTACAGTACCTGCAGGAACCTGACGCTGCCGTGCGGGGTGGCGACGGGGCGCAGGCGCGCGTCGTCGGCGAACAGCAGGTGGCGCACGACACGTGGTGCCACGACACGTGGTGCCAGGACACGTGGCGCCCGGCCGCTACAGTACCTGCAGGAAGCTGACGCTGCCGTGCGGGGTGGCGACGGGGCGCAGGCGCGCGTCGTCGGCGAACAGCAGGTGGCGCACGACACGTGGTGCCACGACACGTGGTGCCAGGACACGTGGCGCCCGGCCGCTACAGTACCTGCAGGAAGCTGACGCTGCCGTGCGGGGTGGCGACGGGGCGCAGGCGCGCGTCGTCGGCGACCAGCAGGTGGCGCACGACACGTGGTGCCACGACACGTGGTGTCAGGACACGTGGCGCCCGGCCGCTACAGTACCTGCAGGAAGCTGACGCTGTCGTGCGGGGTGGCGACGGGGCGCAGGCGCGCGTCGTCGGCGACCAGCAGGTGGCGCACGACACGTGGTGCCACGACACGTGGTGCCACGACACGTGGTGCCAGGACACGTGGCGCCCGGCCGCTACAGTACCTGCAGGAAGCTGACGCTGCCGTGCGGGGTGGCGACGGGGCGCAGGCGCGCGTCGTCGGCGACCAGCAGGTGGCGCACGACACGTGGTGCCACGACACGTGGTGCCAGGACACGTGGCGCCCGGCCGCTACAGTATCTGCAGGAAGCTGACGCCGCCGTGCGGGGGTGGCGACGGGGCGCAGGCGCGCGTCGTCGGCGACCAGCAGGTGGCGCACGACACGTGGTGCCACGATACGTGGTGCCAGGACACGTGGCGCCCGGCCGCTACAGTACCTGCAGGAAGCTGACGCTGCCGTGCGGGGTGGCGACGGGGCGCAGGCGCGCGTCGTCGGCGACCAGCAGGTGGCGCACGACACGTGGTGCCACGACACGTGGTGCCAGGACACGTGGCGCCCGGCCGCTACAGTACCTGCAGGAAGCTGACGCTGCCGTGCGGGGTGGCGACGGGGCGCAGGCGCGCGTCGTCGGCGACCAGCAGGTGGCGCACGACACGTGGTGCCACGACACGTGGTGCCAGGACACGTGGCGCCCGGCCGCTACAGTACCTGCAGGAAGCTGACGCTGCCGTGCGGGGTGGCGACGGGGCGCAGGCGCGCGTCGTCGGCGACCAGCAGGTGGCGCACGACACGTGGTGCCACGACACGTGGTGCCAGGACACGTGGCGCCCGGCCGCTACAGTACCTGCAGGAAGCTGACGCTGCCGTGCGGGGTGGCGACGGGGCGCAGGCGCGCGTCGTCGGCGACCAGCAGGTGGCGCACGACACGTGGTGCCAGGACACGTGGCGCCCGGCCGCTACAGTACCTGCAGGAAGCTGACGCTGCCGTGCGGGGTGGCGACGGGGCGCAGGCGCGCGTCGTCGGCGACCAGCAGGTGGCGCACGACACGTGGTGCCACGACACGTGGTGCCAGGACACGTGGCGCCCGGCCGCTACAGTACCTGCAGGAACCTGACGCTGCCGTGCGGGGTGGCGACGGGGCGCAGGCGCGCGTCGTCGGCGAACAGCAGGTGGCGCACGACACGTGGTGCCACGACACGTGGTGCCAGGACACGTGGCGCCCGGCCGCTACAGTACCTGCAGGAAGCTGACGCTGCCGTGCGGGGTGGCGACGGGGCGCAGGCGCGCGTCGTCGGCGAACAGCAGGTGGCGCACGACACGTGGTGCCACGACACGTGGTGCCAGGACACGTGGCGCCCGGCCGCTACAGTACCTGCAGGAAGCTGACGCTGCCGTGCGGGGTGGCGACGGGGCGCAGGCGCGCGTCGTCGGCGACCAGCAGGTGGCGCACGACACGTGGTGCCACGACACGTGGTGTCAGGACACGTGGCGCCCGGCCGCTACAGTACCTGCAGGAAGCTGACGCTGTCATGCGGGGTGGCGACGGGGCGCAGGCGCGCGTCGTCGGCGACCAGCAGGTGGCGCACGACACGTGGTGCCACGATACGTGGTGCCAGGACACGTGGCGCCCGGCCGCTACAGTACCTGCAGGAAGCTGACGCTGCCGTGCGGGGTGGCGACGGGGTGCAGGCGCGCGTCGTCGGCGACCAGCAGGTGGCGCACGACACGTGGTGCCACGACACGTGGTGCCAGGACACGTGGCGCCCGGCCGCTACAGTACCTGCAGGAAGCTGACGCTGCCGTGCGGGGTGGCGACGGGGCGCAGGCGCGCGTCGTCGGCGACCAGCAGGTGGCGCACGACACGTGGTGCCACGACACGTGGTGTCAGGACACGTGGCGCCCGGCCGCTACAGTACCTGCAGGAAGCTGACGCTGCCATGCGGGGTGGCGACGGGGCGCAGGCGCGCGTCGTCGGCGACCAGCAGGTGGCGCACGACACGTGGTGCCACGACACGTGGTGCCAGGACACGTGGCGCCCGGCCGCTACAGTACCTGCAGGAAGCTGACGCTGCCGTGCGGGGGTGGCGACGGGGCGCAGGCGCGCGTCGTCGGCGACCAACAGGTGGCGCACGACACGTGGTGCCAGGACACGTGGCGCCCGGCCGCTACAGTACCTGCAGGAAGCTGACGCTGCCGTGCGGGGTGGCGACGGGGCGCAGGCGCGCGTCGTCGGCGACCAACAGGTGGCGCACGACACGTGGTGCCAGGACACGTGGCGCCCGGCCGCTACAGTACCTGCAGGAAGCTGACGCTGCCGTGCGGTGTGGCGACGGGGCGCAGGCGCGCGTCGTCGGCGACCAGCAGGTGGCGCACGACACGTGGTGCCACGACACGTGGTGCCAGGACACGTGGCGCCCGGCCGCTACAGTACCTGCAGGAAGCTGACGCTGCCGTGCGGGGTGGCGACGGGGCGCAGGCGCGCGTCGTCGGCGACCAGCAGGTGGCGCACGACACGTGGTGCCACGACACGTGGTGCCAGGACACGTGGCGCCCGGCCGCTACAGTACCTGCAGGAAGCTGACGCTGCCGTGCGGGGTGGCGACGGGGCGCAGGCGCGCGTCGTCGGCGACCAGCAGGTGGCGCACGACACGTGGTGCCACGACACGTGGTGCCAGGACACGTGGTGCCACGACACGTGGTGCCAGGACACGTGGCGCCCGGCCGCTACAGTACCTGCAGGAAGCTGACGCTGCCGTGCGGGGTGGCGACGGGGCGCAGGCGCGCGTCGTCGGCGACCAGCAGGTGGCGCACGACACGTTGTGCCACGACACGTGGTGCCAGGACACGTGGCGCCCGGCCGCTACAGTACCTGCAGGAAGCTGACGCTGCCGTGCGGGGTGGCGACGGGGCGCAGGCGCGCGTCGTCGGCGACCAGCAGGTGGCGCACGCGCGAGGCGCCGCCGTCCAACGCCGCGTGCCACGACACGTGGTCGCCCGCCACGAACTTGTTGCCTGCTCACAAATAAAGCGATTACAAAGATTGCTAACGTAGGTACTTACTTTTCATAATGGAGCATGTTCAAATAGGAACAACAAGAAACTCACCGGTGGTGAAGATGTATCTCGCCAGAGCCTGCAACAAGGCGGCGGGCCACAGCGGCGGCGCGTGCGGCGCGGGCGCGGCGAGCCGCAGCGTGAGCTCGAGGCCGTAGCCCGAGGGCTGCGCAGGACCCGGCGCGGGGTGCACGCGCCCGTCTCCGTGCAGGTCCGACAGACCGAAGCTGGGGGACATTACTATTGTAGCGTGAGCTCAAGGTCGTAGCCCGAGGGCTGCGCAGGACCCGGCGCGGGGTGCACGCGCCCGTCGCCGTGCAGGTCCGACAGACCGAAGCTGGGGGACATTACTATTGTAGCGTGAGCTCAAGGTCGTAGCCCGAGGGCTGCGCAGGACACGGCGCGGGGTGCACGCGCCCGTCGCCGTGCAGGTCCGACAGACCGAAGCTGGGGGACATTACTATTGTAGCGTGAGCTCAAGGTCGTAGCCCGAGGGCTGCGCAGGACACGGCGCGGGGTGCACGCGCCCGTCGCCGTGCAGGTCCGACAGACCGAAGCTGGGGGACATTACTATTGTAGCGTGAGCTCAAGGTCGTAGTCCGAGGGCTGCGCAGGACACGGCGCGGGGTGCACGCGCCCGTCGCCGTGCAGGTCCGACAGACCGAAGCTGGGGGACATTACTATTGTAGCGTGAGCTCAAGGTCGTAGCCCGAGGGCTGCGCAGGACCCGGCGCGGGGTGCACGCGCCCGTCGCCGTGCAGGTCCGACAGACCGAAGCTGGGGGACATTACTATTGTAGCGTGGGCTCAAGGTCGTAGCCCGAGGGCTGCGCAGGACACGGCGCGGGGTGCACGCGCCCGTCGCCGTGCAGGTCCGACAGACCGAAGCTGGGGGACATTACTATTGTAGCGTGAGCTCAAGGTCGTAGCCCGAGGGCTGCGCAGGACACGGCGCGGGGTGCACGCGCCCGTCGCCGTGCAGGTCCGACAGACCGAAGCTGGGGGACATTACTATTGTAGCGTGAGCTCAAGGTCGTAGCCCAAGGGCTGCGCAGGACCCGGCGCGGGGTGCACGCGCCCGTCGCCGTGCAGGTCCGACAGACCGAAGCTGGGGGACATTACTATTGTAGCGTGAGCTCAAGGTCGTAGCCCGAGGGCTGCGCAGGACACGGCGCGGGGTGCACGCGCCCGTCGCCGTGCAGGTCCGACAGACCGAAGCTGGGGGACATTACTATTGTAGCGTGAGCTCAAGGTCGTAGCCCGAGGGCTGCGCAGGACCCGGCGCGGGGTGCACGCGCCCGTCGCCGTGCAGGTCCGACAGACCGAAGCTGGGGGACATTACTATTGTAGCGTGAGCTCAAGGTCGTAGCCCGAGGGCTGCGCAGGACACGGCGCGGGGTGCACGCGCCCGTCGCCGTGCAGGTCCGACAGACCGAAGCTGGGGGACATTACTATTGTAGCGTGAGCTCAAGGTCGTAGCCCGAGGGCTGCGCAGGACACGGCGCGGGGTGCACGCGCCCGTCGCCGTGCAGGTCCGACAGACCGAAGCTGGGGGACATTACTATTGTAGCGTGAGCTCAAGGTCGTAGCCCGAGGGCTGCGCAGGACAATGATAAAGATCTATGGACATAGCATGAACTGCTCATCCATGAAGTTATTTCATGCCACACAAAATTAATTGTAAAAATAGATATGACTTCTTGCTTTAACAAACATGTGTCATGTTTTAAGAGACAAAATAAAAGTATATTTGAATTTGAATTCGGAGTGTTATTTCAAGCCCTGTCCCTATGAACAGTTACCTGACGTAATGCCAATGTGGTGGCACCTGCTCGTCGGGCACGCCGGGGTTCCAGTACATGCTGATGTAGTCTAATGGGTCCTCACCCCCCAGCCTGCAATCAAACACAGCCATTAACCCTTTAAGCGCTAAAGACGGCAAATCACGTTAACGGAAGATTGTGGTTATAACCAAGATTGGACCAATTGGTAGGTCTAAAAATTATAAAGCCCTAGAAAACACTGATAATACAGAAGTCAATTTATGAAATATTGTCACACCAAAAATCTTCTCCCTATCATTTTTATATGTTCCCTATCATTGCTAGAAGTACAAACAAATGGTGATGCCCCTATATGTATAATGATATAATGTAGAATTTAACCTTCCCAAAGCTTTGACAAATAAGAGGTGTCACTCATATGCATTACTTCCTTAAGTTTCATGCTAACATGACCCATATGTTGATGGCCGTCGGTCTATATTGGTCTAAATGCCTTGATGCATATATCGGTTGTTGGCGTTGAAACCTATGTCCAAAAGGTTAAGTAGCTCACCAATACTTGAGGCGTGTGGTGACCTGAAGAGGGTTGGGCTGGTCCGGGTACAACTCTGAGCATGCATCACACAGCGCCTTGAGCCCTGCTGGGACCAGTCTGTCTGTAAAGATATAACGCATATGTTTAGTTGACTAAACTTATGCATGTTATTTACAGTGTTTACTATGAATACTGCTTTTATGTTTAGTTTATTATTAGTAACTTTTGGAAGCAGACTCTGTGCAGGGTGTGGTTGCACATGATGAATCCCAGTTTGCTTCTCTTTCGCAAAGATGTAAACTGAGACATCAGCGTGCAGCTCTTCCCCCTTCATCACCAGGAGCAACTTATATCTCACTTATGAGGCCATCACTGTCAGTATTGTATCATTTTCGGCCTGTTGAGTCATGTACCAATGCTTTGAAGGATGCTGTTTTAAGCATCTTTTATAGATGTCAAAGGCCAATGATGATGATGATTATTAGTAAGGTCTTATGACACATGTTTCAATAGAAAATCTTTTAAGATACAGAGCATCAACTTAAGATAAACACAATAAACAACACCAATATTTAACCACTTAGTACTAAACAATGGTTAACTATAAATGTTATTTTCAGTGTTCATATGGGTAAACCAAGTTTAGGAGATTTTAGTCCCAAACGGGAGACACTTGCACACACAGAAAACGTGAAAAAATACCAAATGTAGACAAAACTATGCATTAAAGCCTAATGATTCACAGTTAGCATCTATATCCTTACTAACATATAGATAAACCCTATGACGGTATAATTGTGCGGCTATTAAATACAAAATACTTACCAGCTTGACTCGCAGCCTGTTCTGTATCTTGGCTGTTAGAAGACTCCCCTGTGCCTAGACTCTGCGCCTGCGCAAGAAAGCTTAGCGCGCTATTCTGCACCACTCCGTCACCGGGCGGGCCTGGCCCGTTGGCAGCCATCGCCCAATATATTTAATAACTTAATCACAAACTAACATTAACGTGTCAGAAAGGAAAAAGTGTAATAAAACAAGTTTTTGTCGACGAAAGAAACAAAAAGGGACGAAACGTCAAATCGCCTCACCATATACGTTCGGAAACTCAAACCGAACGTTGTAGAAGACTTGAAAATTTCCATTTTTTTCTTGCTGTTAAAATATGTACTTATAAAACATATTACTACTATGATGCTCAATGATATGTTAGGAAATTTTGACGACCGGTTTGGCTCAGTGGGAGTAACGTTGCCTGCGAAGCTGAGGTCCTGGGTTCAAATCCCGGTAAGGGCGAATATTTGTGTGATGAGTATAAATATTTGTTCCTGAGTCTTGGATGTTTTGTATGCATATAAGTAATATATCTATTAAATATATCGTCGTCCAGCACCCATAACACAAGCCTTACCATGGGACTAGTTCGATTTGTGTAAAATTGTACCATAATATTTATTTATTGAAATAATAATAATAAGTGTTTAGTTTTGTATAGAATTGAAACCAAGAAAACGTATAAGAAACTAAATTGAATAACGAAAATATATCTACTTAACGTCGATAAAACGTGAGGTTCGGCCTTAATTGAAATGTCATCTGTCAAATAACTGTTTAAAAATATCAGAACGCATCCGGCCCCTACATTTGCCATATATTTTGGTCAAATTCTTTCTTTTTATTACCCTATAAATAAACATAAAAAACTTCGAACGGTTCTATAATCAACTCAGTTTATTGAGCGTTACATCTGCAATAGTTTAGTTATATTTCGGCTAGTAGCCGCCAATATGCGGTATTTTTTTCTAACAATAATTTTCTGTGTTGTTGTGGCTATTGAAAAAGATGTTACGTTTACAGTGCAGCCTGGACACACGGACTGTTTCTATCAGAAAGTAATGCCAAATGAAGTTATTGATATAGAATATCAGGTATAGTATAATTTTAATATAGTAAATAAGTAACTAACCAAAGTTCTTATCAACCTAACCTATTATTTTGATTTACAAACTTTAGAAGGATTAATGTACTATTACTGTATCGTGCAATTAATGAAAATAATTACAATAGAACCGATATTTATAAATCTCTTAAAATACATGAATAGCATGTATGGCTGGAATGTTTTAAAGCTGTATTTAGGCAAAGGGAAATATGTCCGGATACACCGGTTCAGGATCTAGGATTTTTATAAAATATACTAAAATCTCGTAGTTGAACGATAAGTACGAAAAAAAACAACAGGTTATTTTGTATGAAGAGTATACCAGTTTCCAAGCCTAGGCAGTTAGAAAAGAAGTTTTATTTAATAAGACATTCCAACAGACAGAGAAATGTGATAAAGATAGCTTGGTGGCATTAAATAATATTTCCGTTAAAAATAGCATTTTTATAACAAGTTTGTATTGCCAATTTTACTTTTCCTGTGAACAGGAATAATTCAGTGAGACAATTCTAAAGAGTCCAAACTTGGTAGGATTGCATAATTTATTAATGACAGAGATCCTATGACCACCATCTGGCTCCATCATCAGATCAGCTTGATGATGCCATAATATTGTATTGTCACCCAGCTTACATAAGTATGACAAATTTTAGCTCAGTGGGAAATCTGGAAGTGTGTCAAATTTGACTTGCTATATTTGACATAGTAATTAAAAAATAAAAACTTGTAAAAAATTAATGCAGACAAATTCCATCCATGTTTTATGTCTATTAGTAGTTAAGAAAAAAATAAGAAACAAACCCCACTCCCCCCATGAATTTTACGAAAGATGAGTATCTACCAAAAATGCAAATAAAATAAAATAAAAATCGTTTATTTCAGACCACAGAGATTTTGTGTTAGTAAAGAAAAAGTAGCAAAAATATAAATCATTGATTTATTTTAAAAGTTAATAGGGAATATTCATGAATTTTAATTTTTGCTTTATTAAAAGCCTATTCATGTAACAAACAGTAGACAAAAATATTTTTTCAAATAACTATAAAAATACCCAAGATATAAGCCATCAAACATTTCATTCTATCTCTTTCTAGCAAAACAGAATTTAATATGGAGTTTATATGACCGTAGTAGACTGTGACGTAACAGTCTTTGTCGGACCTCTGTCAAATCGCTGTCTAATTAGTAGTTTAAAATGCTTATATCATGCATATTTCTTGGCCGATTTTAATTTTAATTTCACTTTTTGGAATAGTTTTTACGGTATTTTGATATTGAGCGATGAAAAAATTTCATGCATGTTCCCTATTATTACGTAATTGACTGTCACTTGGGGTGGAAGTATCATGTTAATTCATTTTAGCTTACTTTTGTGATTTTACGTAAGTATAATTTATACCCCCTTACACACCCTAGTAAAATAAAATAAGACTTCGGACCCCCCCCCCCTCCTCCTAAATCGTCTTGCGTAATAAATGAACAGCCTTACTACTACATTAGTAACAAAAAGTTACTAGCAAAAATAAAATTGGTTGCTACTTGCCTTATCAACGTTAATGGCTGGGCAAATGGTATATATACATGTTATCAACATTCTAGATTACATGTGTGGAATATTTTTTGTGTATTATTTGAATAAAATGGTTTTCAAATTAGCTATTTGCTGTTTTAAAATGTCAAGTCTTTATGGGTGGTGTAGTTATCGAAGGGCTACACGGGGCTGTGCCCCGGGGCCCCAGAGGTCTCGGACCCTGATCAGTAATGTAGCTATCGAAAAGTTAGACGGTGCCCTGCTACCCCAACGTTTTCGGGGCACTTGGTTCCAGACTAACAGACGCTCGAACTAACATGGGGCCCCGATGTTTTATGTTGCCCCGAGGCCCTTGGTTACCTAGTTACGCTACTGATCAAGGACCCAACTACATGTGTACCAAAAATAGTTGAAATCCGTTTAGCCGATTTGGCGTGTTGAAGCCAACATATACAAACATACAATCATCATCATCATCAGCGCTGGCTCCCGAGCCAGCATTATGCTGAGGTGGGACCATTTCAGAGCATAGTTTTATTGTTATTATTTTTTTTTTTTTTTTGTAATTTGTTTATGTTTTTTGTCTATGCGTCTGAATAAATTTATTTTCTTCTTTCTTATTCTTCTTCTACAAATACAAAAAAAAATCATTTTTCGATTCAGTGACCTCCAAATAGGCCGATCAATATTTTTTTTGAAAATATCTTCAATGTACAGACATTTCATTTTTACAACTTTATAATCGTATAGATATCGAAATGTAAGCTTTCTATAAAACTTAATGGAACCATCCATGCTATCCATACTAAGCGGATAAGGGAATTTTTCCGGGATAAAAAGTAGCCTATGTCCTTCCCCGGGACTCAAACTATCTCCATACCAAATTTCATCCAAATCGGTTCAGCGGTTTAAGCGTGAAGAGGTAACAGACAGACAGACAGACACACTTTCGCATTTATAATATTAGTATGGATAGATATCAGTAGCGTGGTGTCAAACATTCTCCTTAGACAAGCCGGAGCTAATTTGGCTTGTTTTTTCTTCAAATACTGAAGTCAGCTGTCTGAAAATGGGTAACTCGGTGGGAATGGAGTTCTATAGACGCCACGCCCGCCACTGATAGATATCGAAATGTAAGCTTCCTATAAAACTTAATGGAACCATATATTTATAATTATAGGTGATCGATGCATCCCACGGAGAGCTGGATATATCCTTCCAGCTGGCGGACGCGGTGGGCCGCGTGCTGGTAGCCGATTACAAGAAGTCTGAGAACAGCCACCGGCACACCGCAGCCCTGGACGGCGACTACCGCTTCTGCTTCGATAACAGTTTCAGTACATTCAGCACCAAGACTGTAAGTTCAATGTCCACGTATCCAATATCAATGTCCATATCCAATAGACATTAACAATATCCTTATCTGATAACCGGAGCTCGTAGTCTCGCAGAACATAGATGGTCGCAATCTAATCATCATCGCAATAGGTCATTGGGCATTTTGTTCGGACATATGACCCACGGCGTACACAAACGAAATAGGGCTAGGTATGTAGGTAAATGTATCTGCTACTCAGTGGTATGAGTCGCATTCTTGTAAACCATAGGAGAATTGAGAAAAAAAATAAAAATCATTTATCATTATAGCATTTTTGCAAAGAATTAAGTCAGAACTATTGGAACAGACCTTTTTTATAATTTAAATATATGTATTATATAGGATTTTACTCTTCGCGTTTTTGGCGAGGTGGATTCTGCCAGTGTCTATGTGTAGACTTTTGACTTTTTACAGAGAATTGTGCATGAACCACACCTTTGCACAATGCCTAAAGTAAAAATATTAATTAATAGTATCACTACATCGTACACATACAGTTGAATAACTTTTTTCTGCCGGTTGATACATAAAAAAAGTAAATATTTAGAAAAGTGAGAAGAAAAGATTAACATTTGGCACATATTAAGAACTGTCGTTCTTCTAAAAACAGTTTGGGGTTTCTAAAAAAAATTAGATTTACTCAATGTTTTCGAATATAATCGACCCGAAAGTTATTTTTTGCATAAATTGTGACAAGTACAAGCTTTGCTTAGTTTTGGACTGGATCGATTTGTGTAAGATTGTCCCTGTGTTATTTATATATTTAATGACCTCCCTGCCGCCGTTTTCCCTGGAGGTTACAGTATGGGGTTCTTCAAGAGGGGAGTGAATAGGTTCTTAAAGGGTCGGCAACACGCACGTAATGCCCCTGGCGTTGCAAGCGTTCATAGGCTGTGGTGACTCCTTAACATCAGGCAGGCCGCACGCTTGTTTGCCACCTTAGTAGTATAAAAAAAAAAAATTCTGCCTGGCTCGTGAATTTTACCAAGAATATCGGTTCCAGGTGTTTTTCGATCTCATGACGACGGGTGCAGACGCGCCCGATCACGACTATGACGAGGACAAGGAGATGGAACTGGGTGAGTTGTACAGTCGGCACCCAATACTCTGTAACAGAGAAATCGTCAAACAAACAAGGTGTGTCGTGAGGAATCCGCAAGATTTTAACCACACATTCCTGAGGTCATTTGGAGTAAAAAATGGTATATGAACCCAAGTCAAATTCAACAGAAATAAAAGAAAAAAACATTAAATCTTGTTTCGTTGATTTTTGTACATAAAACTTGAATATGAACCCAAGTCAAATTCAACAGAAATAAAAGAAAAAAACATTAAATCTTGTTTCGTTGATTTTTGTACATAAAACTTGAATAACTTTCGCTTCTCTATGAAAATTATCCCTTTTAACAAAATAAATCTAAGAAATGAATGTTGCGCCTCGCTCCTGTTTAAGGCGCTATCAAAACGGCTCGTTGACACTTCAGGCGACCAAAGGGCTGGCAGCTTCCTCGCTCAGCGTATCAGTATCGCCATACAGCGAGGAAATGCTGCCAGTATCTTTGGCACCATGCCACGGGGGCCCTTTTTAGATATAATTGAATTTTTATTAGTTTTAGCTATTTAGTACAAGGCGCCCGCAACTTCGTTCGCGGAGGAGTAAAAGTCATAACCAATCTTTTTTTCTTTAGCATAGTCGGGTAAAAAGTATCCTATAGCCATCTGGAGATATTGGATAGAAATTAGTTTAAGAACTTGAGTGCAATAAAAGATTTTGATTTGATTTGATACCCAGTTATTATTTATTATTATTGTTGATTTGTGGGCCTTCTGTATGCCGCTTCGACCAGATTTGATCTATTGTGGCAGCCCTTTATTAGAGTTCACTACTGAGACCCGTTGAGTCTAGGAATTTCCAAATTCTTTGGGCAGTGCAGTGTTGTATCTCTTCCGGGGGCACGACATGTTGCCCTAGGTAGATACTTCTTTTCCTCATGAGTGGTCCACAGGAGCAGAGGAAGTCTCTGTCTCTTGGCAGAATCTGCATACTGCGTCCTGCTTCATATCCAGCTACCCGTGTACCAAAAATAGTTGAAATCCGTTTAGCCGATTTAACGTGATGAAGCCACAACGATACATACACACATTTCATTTTTACAACTTTATAATAGTATAGACCAAGGCCCATTAAAACAAGAGGACTGACACTTGCCATACCATCGTGTTCCGATCGCAAGGAGATATTCTGGCTAAAACTAGATGGCTCCATAAAAATAAACATTAACTATGCTATAATTGAATAAATAAACATAGTATAGTAACAATTAGTTCGCAAATAGCTATTAATAAATAAATCGTAATATTTAATAACTGTGTCACGCTCGTAAAATTTAATAATTGTAATAAATAATTCTTATACATAGATTGATGCGTTGTACAAATCGGGGAACGGCTTTTTGTATGGAGATGGTCAGTCCTCTTGTTTTAACGGTCCTTGGTATAAATCAAATCAAATCAAATCAAATCATTTATTCGCAATAATATGGTTACAGGGGTCTTCTTAAATTAAAATTAGAACAAGCATATTACGCCATTTCTGGCGTGCGAATATTTTGCAAACAAGAATACTTGCAAGCATACTTAATAACTAAAGAACTCATTAATAGAGTAAAAGGGTCGGTCCAACAACCATGTATGTAGATTTGTCTTGAATCTATTCAGAGGCAGATTACACAGGTCTCTGGGCAACTTGTTAAATACTCTGATAGCCATAATATAGGCATTTCTCTTATAAATTTGCAATTTCAGTTTAGGAAGGAATAATTTACCATCATTACATTTTCTTTGTGTTCTGCTACTTACATCAGTTATTTTTTTAAACAAATCCGGATATTGTTTTACAAATATTGCTAGCTGCTTAATATATAGGCACGGCAAGGTAAGCAATTTTAATCTTTTAAAAAGTGGCTTACATGATTCCGTGTATAGACCATGGACATATGTATTGTAAGAATGTTTTAACGTAATTTTTCAGGCAACTCAATAGAGTCGTATATAATGAAGGTGCGCGACATCTCGGAGTCCATCGCCCGCGTGCGGGACAACGTGAGTGCGGCGCGGCGCCTGCAGGAAGCGCACTCCGCCAGGGAGGCCCGCGACCGGAACCTGGCTGAGGACATGTGCGCCCGGTATGGATAACACGCTTAACTGCTTTACATAGTAGATTGTTAACCAAGGGTTGAAAGTGACCCATTTCACCCGAGATAATAGTTCGTGGGTGAAAAGGGTAATTTCACTCGAGTTAAACACTTACTTTTCATTTCGACTGTGAGAAAAAATACATCATCATCATCGATCATCATCATCCATTATTATCATCATCATCACCATTATCATCACCATCCATCATCACCGATCATCATCATCCATTATCACCATCATCATCGATCACCATCATTATCATCATCATCGATCATCATCATCGATCATCATCATCCATTATCATCATCATCGATCATCATCATCCATCATCATGACCATCATCATCATCATCTTCATCATCATCGTAATCGCGATATGAAATAATGATCTTTATTCTGTAAGTAGGCCGCAAGGGCACTTTTACAAGGCTGACTCTACGGCGTGTCCCAAGAGGAGACCACTGAGGAGAAGAAAGCCGAAACAAACTCAACAGTCAGTCATTTTTTCGAAATAAATCTTATATCTATTACAATACTAAATGTGTCAAGTTTGTCACGAGTAACATAAAACACGAGCAAGAAAGCGTTTTTGTTATAGGTGAGGAACTGGAACTAGTTAATAGTACAGTCTTTCTCGGTATAACATTAGATTCTAAGCTCCAATGGGGTCCCCATATTGCTAATCTCTCGAATAGACTGAGTTCTGCAGCTTTTGCAGTAAGTAAGATTCGTCAATTAACAGACGTGATAACGGCTCGATTAGTGTATTTCAGTTATTTCCACAGTATTATGTCGTACGGCATCCTACTATGGGGCAGTGCTTCCGACATTAATACTATATTTGTTCTGCAGAAGCGGGCTGTTCGTGCGATATATAAAATGAACTATAGAGACTCGCTTAGAGATAAGTTTAAGGACATTAATATAATGACAGTGCATTGTCAATACATTTATGAGAATATTATGTATGTACATAAAAATATTACCCACTTTAAGAGGAACTGTGATATACATAATATTAATACTAGAAATAAGCATAAGCTCGTAGTGCCTGCTACTAGGCTCCATAAAATTAGGCGATCATAGGTAACTGTGTGAGGTTTTATAATAAACTTCCTAGCAGCATAACTGAGTTGTCTAATGGTAAATTCAAAAATATTGTGAAACGAAAATTAATTTCTAAAGCTTATTGTAGCACACAAGAATACATGAATGATAAAGCCGCGTGGGATTAATGTAAATTATAGGGTAATGTAGGTATATGTATAATTATTTTAACGAATACCTATTGAGGTATTATTATTATTTAAATCTTAATTGTTTTATATACTCGGACATTTAGAATTTTATTCTAGACATATTCTAGATTATTTTTTCTTTTTTATTGACAATCCCTTTGGGATTTATCTTAATAATTATTTTATTAATTAAAATGATATTTTTTATCAATAATATTATACTTAAGTTTAATGATTTGATTAGGTTTTTCTGGGTTTTCCCTAATCCTTGCGACAAATGTTAGATCATATTGTATCTCTCCCAATAAACACTTCTCTAATTATACTGTACATGACAATTCGAAAGTGCTTGTAACTAGCCCTACTTGATTAAAGCATTATTTGATTGATTGATTGAATAGTTGTACTTAGCCTATTCGAAATATATGTTTTGAGTATAATCTCAATGCGTAGTTCTTCAAGAAAACATATCAAAACTTGTAAAAGTAAAAAAAAAAATAGAATATAAAAAAGCTAAATAATTATGTTTTATTTAAAACAACTTACATACGTTTGATATGCCACCTTATAAGAACCGAATATGAAAAGCTTTAATTTTAATAATATGACGTAACTCAATTACCTTACCCTAGGGATGGAAAAGCTATTTTCCACCCGGCTAATACCCATGAAAATTTACCTTTCCGAACAGGAGATTCACCTGAGTTATTTCTGGCGCTCGAACGAAGTGACATAAACGTTTCCTTCATTCCTAACAATGCTCTGTGGTGACATGAAGGGTTGTTGCAGGGTGATGACTTGGTCCATGTGGCAGATCGTGTTCATGATCGGAGTCGGCATCACACAAGTAAGTCATCTACACTAGAGTAAAATCTTATACCGCCAATTTTAGCTGAGTAAACTGTTATTCTTAAATTAGTATTGTCATTTTCACTGTCCAGTCAATTCTTATTTCCAAATTAATATTTTACCCGATAAAATTCAATTTTTTTATTCTGTAAGTGGGCCACAGGGGCACTTTTACAAGTCTGACTCTACGGCATTTCCCAAGTGGAGACCAATGTTGAGAAGAAAGCCGAAACAAACTCAACAGTCGGTCATTTTTTCAAAATTATTCTTAACTATTACAATATTGTCTTAATTGTACTTTAAAAAATACCCAGCACCGTTGCTCAAGCATGGGACGAACTGTCTATCTTAATTGGGTGCATTAAGATTTCATTCAATTTATTCGTTCAACGTTACCGAGTAACTATTCGAGAGTAAGTTATCTATAGAGTAAGGTAAATCGTTAGATCAAAGTTATACGGGGGTAGCCACTCTCGTGTAAATTAAATGTTGGTGAAGTCGACCCTTAATAATATCAAGGACCATTAAAACAAGAGGACTGACCATCTCTATACAAAAAGCCGTTCCCCGATGTGTACAGCCTAGCAAAACTGAATTTAATATGGAGTTAATATGTCCGGAGTGCACTGTGACGTCACAGTGCACATCGGACCTCTGCGTCTAATTACTAGTTTAAAATTTAGGGAGTGCGGAGCTAAGCTCGATCGAGACAAGACGCGTCCACAAAGTGCGTAGTGAACAACCAGTGAATCAAGACCCCTGCCTTACGGCAGTTACAGCAGGCTCCAGTGTCTAGACCCGTTGGACGCCCCCAGTGCACCGACCAGTGATTAAGACCCATCGCTTACGGCTTAAATACGGCGCACCAGTGTCTCGCACGGCTGGTTTTTCTACGCGTTTACCCAATTGTTTTCTTTTCGGAATATTTTAATATTCGTGTACGTAATTGTTATTAAACATGACAAAATCTAAACACTGCGCGGGTTGTTGTAAAGATATGACCCCGTCTCAGCGCATGCAATGCTCCAAATGTGATAGTGTATACCATTATGTATGTGTAAACATCTCAGACCCACATAAGCTGTCTGATAGTGTTGAAAAAGAATGGATCTGTCCCGCCTGCCAAAGTAAGCAACCAAAGAAAGGCAATTCAAATACCCTGGTACGTGCGTCCGTTCGTTTCGACCAGCGACTCCACGAATACTACCAATTCAAACGTAAATGTCACACTGCGCGCCCAGAACCGCAAAGTTTCCTCACGCATAGTGCCCCTTGAAGTGAGTACTGACCCTGAAGCTCTAACATCGCTCACAACAGAGATTAAACTAATGCGTCAGGATATGTGCAAAATGAATGAGCACCTGCAACACCTTTCCGCTTCTTTTGCTCAGTGCAATGCGCGCATAGATGAATGGGAGATTCGTTTCATTACACTCGAAAATCACATACGGGTAATACTCGAAGACCACGAATTTGAGAACGAGGCTCTCAGACAAAAGGTTAGCGAAGTCCCTGCTTTCAAATCCGCCCTCGCTAGGAGAACCCCGGCCTACTCTCACTGCTGCGTATATAATCATGTCTGCAATATCTGTGACATCAAACGCCTATCCGTTCCCAGAGCTAAATCACTGCTAAAACTCTGGTTATGTACTTTGTCTTACGATGAAACCGAAGACATCATTAACGGTATTAAGATAAAGTAAACTTCTTGGTACGAAGGTCCAGTAAATAAATTAGGGCGTCCCACATGCGCACACAACATACACAAACCTACACTCACACACACACTTCACACACCCTAGTTATCCTTACCTTTTGTATGAATAAAACATCACTCAGTGTCTGTACATTATGTCATATCTTTAAGCATATGATACAAATCTTCATTGTTAATCGCACTCGCAGACGGCCAAGATACAGGCTCAGCCTAGTTTCGTCTCTGACGGATAACCCCGATCATGTATTTAAGTTCCTTTGATAAATAAACCATTTTGTATTATTTTTTTAAATGCCTATATTATGCGTATTCCTTGGCCAATTTTAACTTCACATTTTGAAATAGTTTTTACGGTATTTTGATATTTAGTTCAGAAAAGCGATAAAAAAATCATGCATGTACATTGTTACTATACTGTTTCTTTAGTCAATTATAACATAGTTTAATGTTTAGTTTTGAAGCGCCATCTAGATTTTTCCAGAATATCTTCTTGCGATCGGAACACGATCCAAAGTATGGCAACTGTCAGTCCTCTTGATTTAATGGTCCTTGATAATATTTTTATGGATTTCTCAGAAACAGATGTAATGTTAATTTACAGGTGATTTTCGTGAGGAGTTTGTTCGAAGACAAGCAGACCAGGTTTAGGAAACTCATACCCAGCTTCGGCTCCCAATGACGCGCAACCAGCCCCGGGTTCAACTTACCCCAAACAGTAACAGATACTTTAGGACCGCATACACTCGCGTTTCAGCTGCTTTCAAGTGCAGTTTGAAAGCAGTTATTTTGCAGTTGACATGACTGCATCGAAACTGCAAATCAACTGCGCAGTCCTGCATACTAGCTGCAGGGGGTCGTCCTGTATATTAAGTGTAAAATTGAGTTACGTAACACTTGAACGCTCCTTTACCACTGGTAACATAATGGAAAAAGCTGTTACAATTGGCAACAAGTTGTTGGTAACAGGTGGGAATAACCAACCAGTTATAAAAATGTAGTAAGTAAGTTTTTCTAAATTTTCATATAATTTCGTATGAAATAAGAAATGGGTGATATAAAGCCAAATATGCACAAATAATTTTAAAATTAGGTTATTGAATGAGCCATATCTGTGTAGCTTCAGTTTTACAACCTTTAGTTTGTTAATTTTGGTAGTATATTAAATATCTTCTAAAGATATATTTCTAATTGTAAATAATCAAATATCATAATGACGGGGAATGAAAATTAAAATTCTTATCTATCTCTAACTTCAGTTACATATTTAAATATATTGGACACGTATTTGTGCTTTTCAAAATAAAAATATAATACTCGGATAAATTCATTTGACTTTGAAATGTATCTCCTTTATTTTTTGGTTACGTTAAAAAAAGAAAAAATGCGTCTTCAATATTTTTTATGTATTAATATACACAAATTAACAAACCATGTCACAATACTTTAAGTTATAGTAAATTAGTTACAGCCAAAACCATTTAAACAAGATAACTGTCAATTTCCATACAAAAAGCCGTTTCTCGATGTACAAAGCCATTTATAGTGAAATTATTTAGAATTATTAAACTTTGCAAGCGTGACACAGTATTTAAATGTAACGATTTATTTATTATTAGCTGTTTACGAACTAATCGTTACTGTGCTATGTTTCTGTGTTAAATTATAACATCGTTAAATGTTTTGTCTTAATGCGCCATCAAATTATGCCTGAATATCACCCAGCGATCGAGGCGATCCAAAGTATGGCAAGCGACAGTCCTCTTGTTTTAATGCTCCTTGGTTACAGTAAAAAAAAATGTACAAACAACATATTCATTTAACATATTTGTACCTTATTATAAACAAAGATCAGAGACAAATGAAAAAAAATTTCGTCGATACTGGACATGGATAATGGAAATATGTGAAACCGATAATTTTTTCAATTTTATAAGTGCAATGCCATGGGGCTCGTCCAGAAATCATGTGATCGTTTATGGAAGGGGGGGGGGGGGGGGGGTCCGAGAAGATATCACGTGTAATAATGAAATTACTCAATAACTAACTGACTTCATACTTAGTCCCAAAAATACACATGCACTTGAATGAGGGGGAGGGGTAGCGTTATAATCAACAAATATCACCAAGGGGGGAGGAGGGGTCAAAAGTACGCCAAATATAATCTGATCACGTGATTTCTGGACGAGCCCATAAATGGTAAAATATAAAATTGTTTCTTTTTGTTTTACTGTTTTCTTTCATTCGACTTTTGAAACTTATCGTTTCTAAACAGTTTTTGGATATTTATTTGTATTTGATTAAAATAAAAATACGATTAAAATGTATACAAAATCGTTGACGATTCTTTTTACTAGCTCTCTATAATTTTTTGAGTTTGATGTAGCTGCTTGAATGAGAGAAAACTATGAAATGTTTTTTCGAATCGATTAGATTTGATTCATGATTTTAGCAGTCGATTATTTTTCTAAATGTCTCATTGTCAAAATAGGTTTTTGTTTTACTAGTTTTTATTTTTATCATTTTGATTACAAGAATTAAAGTATCCCAGTTTTAATATTATTTTACGTCACTTTATTTTTATAGTGACCTTTTTTTAACATTCGCTTAAAAAAGGCTATAAGAACTTACAGATTTTATCAGATACACATGTTGTGTATCTGATAACGAAGAAAAAACTCAGGGACAAGTAAAAGTTGATTTACCGGTATGTGGTAATAAACCCCGAACTCCGTATTGAAAGTTTGTATCGCTCCGTCTCACTCACCCAAATACACCTTATTACGAGAGGGAGTAGACGGCAGCAGCACTATATGAACTTTGTGTCTCGAACTTTTGTATGTAAAGTTAACCTCTGTACTTTTATATATACCTAGAGTTTGGCCAGCGAAACACGATAATGAAAAAATGTGGCATTGAAAAAATCATCACCTGGCAATACGGAATGCATAGAAACGTTGTAGGTTTTATAATTTGACAGCTTTTTAATATGTAAAATTGTTTCCGTATAAATAATTTTGCTCCAAGGTCATTATCATATTTTCCTGGCCAAACTCAACGTTGAATACGTAAATGGTTTGTGAAGCCAGCTTTAATGTAAGATACGTAGCCATACCGTTAATAAATACAATCGTTCCATAATCTGTCTTTTCTTTAAATCATTCAACCCACAATGAATCCCATAGTATACATAGAACATAAATACTAGAAGACCCTTTCTTATAATATCCCAATAACAAAAAATCCATTCTCATTATGTCTCAATACTAAAAGATCCATTGTCATTATGACCTAATACTACGATCCATTCCCATTATGTCCCAATACTAGAAGATCCATTCCCATTATGTCGCAATACTAGAAGATCCATACCCGTTATGTCTCAATACGAAAAGATCCATTTCCATTATCTCCCAATACTAGAAGATCAATTTCCATTATCTCCCAATACTATAAGATCCATTACCATTATGTCCCAATACTGGAAGATCCATTCCCATTATGTCTCAATACTAAAAGATCCATTTTCATTAACTCTCAATACTAAAAGATCCATTGCCATTATCTCCCAATACTAGAAGATCCATTCCCATTATGTCCCAATACTATAAGATCCATTCACTTATGTCCCAATACTGGAAGATCCATTCCCATTATGTCTCAATACTAAAAGATTCATTTCCACTACGTTCTAATACTAGAAGATCCATTCCCATTATATCTCAATACTAGAAACGAAAAATTTGTATTTGAAGATCCATTCCCGTTTTGTCTCAATACTAAAAGATTAATTTTCATTATCTCCCAATACTAGAAGATCCATTCCCATTATGTCCCAATACTATTAAATTCATGTATGATGTGCGGAACGCGATGGACATAAATCGATGGCGTGCGTGCATTCGTGCCCGAATGACAACCACCAACCACGATCATCTATACTATTTATTATAAAGTTGTAAAAATGAAATGTCTGTACATTGAAGATGTTTATAAAATATTCAGTGTTAGGAGAGCCCTACTCCTAAGCAAAATGAACGCGGTGTTGGATCATTTTATATTGGTTATGACATAGACAGACAGATATAAAATTATACTGTTTTTTATATGTGTTGTTATAGCGGCAACAGAAATACATCATCTGTAAAAATTTCAACTGTCTAACTATCACGGTTCATGAGATGCAGCCTGGTGACAGACGGACAGACAGCTTAGTAATAGACTCCCGCTTTACCCTTTGGATACGAAACCCTAAAAAACGATTGTATCGGACTATTAGGAGATCACTGAGACGATTTTTTAAATATTTGCACCGATGTGTCGTTGTGGCTTCATCACGCCACGGCTAAACGGATTTCTACTATTTTTGGTACACGCTGTAGCTGGGTATCCACAGATGGTTATAAGATACTTTTTACTCAACTACGCTGTCGAATAAGTAGGGGTTATGACTTTTTCTCCGCGATCGAAGTTGCGGGCCCCTTCTAATAAGAGAAATAATGCTTTATAATAAAAATGTAATTCATTTAATTTTATCAAATTATTATAAAATTAAATGAATTCATAAATTTGTATAGTTCTTGTTTTGACCTGTTGACCTGTTTTAGCTTATTTATTAAATTAAATATAAATTTAATAACATTATTGAAAAAGATCTACCTTTAGGCTAAGATGATACAGAAGTTAATAATTTTAATAATTATGATAAATTGTGCATGATTTTATAGTCCTTCACCTTAGTTTTTTTAGTGCTATTGCTATGCCCAACAGGGCTCATGTTTGAACTGTACCTAATCGTTAAGACCATATTGTACAACATGAAATGCAAATAAACTATTTGAATTGAATTGTAATAAGGTCAGGTGGGGTAAGAGAAATACCGGGGTAAGAGTAACGTAAATATGATACTGAAAACTGACATATGTGTCAATGGAAATAGAGTGGGCCAATTGCATGGATTCTCATTCCCCATAAAATAAATTATGTTTTCCTTACCCCCACAGTCTTATGTTTCACACAATAAGACAAACGTTTATTAATTTCCAAATCTTTATTTTATATATTTTGTTACATCATAGTGTCTTCTAAATATGAGACTAATATATGCGTACAATATCGGTAATATTACAAAATTTCGCCTGTTGTAACAATGATTATGTACCATGTTGCGTACAAACAGCAATACATTTAAGGAACCATCTGTGTGAAGGTTTTATGTCAATGTCAATAAGGTCTACCAACGGTCTGCCAAAAAGTGTCTGTCTGATGGTACATCATTACATTTACCAAGTTAAATTAATATTACAAATATCAAAATGTACAGTGCGTAGCATATAACTTGACCTGCACGAAGCTGACTTCTATGACAGAGATTTTTTAGGTTACGCGTAGATTTTTGGTCTTCAAAAAATGATATTTATTCCCACAAAATCTTAATATTTCGCATTATTACATTAGTGAAATGTCTAACCTATATGTACAATCTTGATCGCTATCGCAAGGTTTGAGTATTACAATTAAGCCTCTTAAATGCTTATACTTACTCAAGAATGTATACAAAAGCAAGTCGCATTCGCTCTAGGTGGCCCTAGTGTCCACAAAGCGGATTAGAACAAATCTCTTAAGGGATATGACCAAATCACGTAGGATGTTAAAATGGCGAATCCATTTAATCATTTGCCTAAAAAACAGGCATTTGATGACATCCCTGAATTTGTTTACTGAAATAACGAAATCAGATATGTTTAGTGATTTGATAAATTCCCTGAAACACGTCAGTAAGTTGACGAAACGAACTCGCAAAGTCAACTCGTTTTATCATTTCACCAGATTTGTTTAGTGAAATGATAGTTTCAACTCTAGTACCGCATTCACCGGAGAGCGACTCGTATCGTCGGTTGCCAGAGTTTTTAGATCGGCTTGACTTTGAAACTTTGTGGTGTAAAAATATTGGTGCCCTTGATTGTACCAATGTATATCATTGTAAGAGCTGTCTAGGAAGTAAGTGCATGCTTGCTTTTATATATATTTAGATTGTAAGCCTACTTTTATACCTACACTTGTTTTTGTTTCGTCTTCAATAAATAAAATAATAATAGTCAAGCGGTATTCACCATTTGAGTCTAAGTATAAGGGTCTTATGTGCGTTCTACCGCTTGTATAATGGGCTGTGTTCCGAGGAATTGTTCGACATGATGCCTACAGCCACCTTCTACCATCGCACCGCTCGCCATCGGCAGGATATTCATCCAGACACCTTGAAACCAAAATGGTCGCGCACCGTGCGGTATTCAAGGGATTTTCTACCGCGCACATTCCGAATGTGGAATGACCTCCCTGCCGCAGTTTTCCCTGGAGTTTACAGTATGGGGTTCTTCAAGAGGGGAGTGAATATGTTTTCAAAGGGTCGGCAATACGCACGTAAGGCCCCTGGCGTTGCAAGCGTTCATAGGCGGTGACTGCTTAACATCAGGCGGGCCGTACGCTTGTTTGCCACCTTAGCAGTATAAAAAAATGCTTTTTTTTCTGAAGCTGATCCACGATTGCTATGTTTAAATTATAATTATAAGTAGTTTTACAGGCTATTTGATAGTAGTAAAAATAAATTATTGTTTACTAAACACTAAATGAAACATTTAAAAATAGAGGTAATAAAATAAACTAATAAAAGAAATGGTCACTAATTATTGCACTTTTTAATATTTCTAATTTTACAAAAACTGTAATGAGGAAGCAATTTGACTGTGTCGTCACACGTCTGTATTTTCCTACAAATTTCATACTAACCAAACGTTTTGACATTAAAAAAAAAAGCTGGTTTGAACAGCCTTAATATAACGTATTAACAGGACATAAATACGGCCTCAATTTTGACTAGACTCATAAATATCTGTTTCACACTTAGAGCAAGTTAACTTCGTGAATCAACTTTTAGACAATGTCAAGATGATGTCAAGCACCGTCGGTGTAATAGGTCTGCAGTCTGTGAACATGTCATTGACAAACCAAACCACTCAATTAAGTTTGATAAACCTTCTATCCTTGCCAAAGAAAAAATATATTTTCACAGAATGCTACGCGAGGCTATTGAGATTAAAAAGCATCCTAATTTCAATAGAGAAGATGGATTGTCACTACCACCAGCTTGGGATCCTGTAATACATCTCATCAAGGAACAAGCGGGACACAGGACTGCAAAACCTTAATTTCCGAACGGTGTAAAATATCTTATCTGTTTCAAAAGTAGTTTTAATAGTCTCTGTTTTTTAAAATATTATAATTAGTAATGAGGTTTTCTTTGCAGCGTTTCTTTTCTCCTCAGTACGCCTCATTTTTGAAATGCTGCTTGGTAAATTATTAGAATAAAATAATTAAGCCCTTCTGGCACATGTGTAACTGTCTTTACAGCTTAGGCCCATCTGGCATGTATGTACACCTTTATTTGTGTTTTTTCAAAAAAATGGGTAGTTTGCACAAATTGTAACTTTGACAGAGGAAAATACATCTTTTCTCAGTCCTCCCGTGACCATGGAAAGCTTCCGAAACGTCGGGAACTAAAATGAGAGAGAGATAATATACGCGATATAATCCGTTAAATTGTTTTATTTCAAAATACAGCAAAAACAAGTTTTGTATGAAAAACTTAAAATTCGCTGTATTTTTTTTACTACGGTATCTACACCTAATTACAGGCCTGCATATAACTTAACATATTCTAAGTACAAAGTTTCAGAGCAAACTAGCTAGTCGTTTCTAAATGAGAGCGTAACTACGTTTGTATAGAGAACCAAGCTTACCGGGGACTCTTAAACCTAATAAACAGAAGTATTAGAAGCCCGATTTGTTGGTAACTCTCGAGACATTTTTGGTAAAGCCAGCGTCAAAAGCAGAAAGCTCGCACATCAAAAGTGTGGCTCTAACAGTTTATTCTCCCAACTAATGGGGATGACAAACCGTGTCATTACTGAACAAATTTTTCATACATTTCTATCGGGAGGGGGGGGGGGGGGGTGAGGTAAACACGAACAGCACACTACGGAAATATGGCTATTTCTACGAACGCACACAGTCCGTCATGTTGGTTAATAAAAAATACGGGAGACGTATTTTTTCCTTTTTTACGTTATCAAAATACACATTGGGGTCAAAATGTCACGTGACGTCACTCCCAGCCCAGGTAAAGTAAAAAATATTTTTCTAGAGCGAATCCGCTTAGCTTTGTACCCGATGAACAATACTCATTCATTATCTGCATTGTTAACTGTGGCCAGAATTGCCACTTCAAAATGTAAGCAGTTGTAAGTGCCAATGACTTTTACACTAAATTTGTGTTCTTTTTGTTTAAGAGTAAACCTTATTTCGTTTGACTTAAAGACAAATTTAGTGTAAAAGTCATTGGCACTTACAACGCCTTACATTTCGAAGCGGCAGTTGTGGCCACAGTTTACAATGCAGATAATGAGTATTGTTCATAGGGTACAAAGCTAAGCGGATTCGCTCTACAAAAAGAATTTTTACTATACAAATCTGTGTAAAAATTGTCCAGTAAAAATAAAAATATATACCTAGGTGTGACCACTGAGTGAATTATTAATATGTAATATTACATAGGAATGTATTTGTATTGTATGGCATTTGCATTCGTTAAATGCTCAAAAATGTCACGCGATTAGGTGAAAAAAAAAGAAAAGAGTAAATGACTGTAATACCTACTTGCCGACAATGAGAAATAATTATAAGACCTATATATAAGCGTGGACTGGCGGCCGCCCGTCCTCAGCGACGCTGCTCATGTGTATCTGTTAAAAAAAATAGATTTTTTATCATCTATTATAGAATTACTAAAAGGTGGGCACTCCGTTCGTGTAGGAGAAAGTACCCTTATTCTTTGTCGATTACCCTCATGTGGCATAAACTTTTTTGCCATAATCATCATTTGGCATAATGCATTTTTTCTGACGCTAGAATTTTTAGGACTTTTATTTATTTACATGAAGATCCAACAGCTTAAAATACGTTAGTAGTGACTTAAATAGTAATAGCGAGCCAATTACAGGATCTCACTTTTTAAGACATCATCCTGTTAAATGCATTAGATCAGGTCAGCTGGTCGGCGCGCGGCACGTGTCTGCTCTACACGTGTACCTGGAAGCGCGCGATGGCTCCCCGGTCGGCGCGCGGCACGTGCCTGCTCTACACGTGTACCTGGAAGCGCGCGATGGCTCCCCGGTCGGCGCGCGGCACGTGCCTGCTCTACACGTGTACCTGGAAGCGCGCGATGGCTCCCTGGTCGGCGCGCGGCACGTGCCTGCTCTACACGTGTACCTGGAAGCGCGCGATGGCTCCCTGGTCGGCGCGCGGCACGTGCCTGCTCTACACGTGTACCTGGAAGCGCGCGATGGCTCCCTGGTCGGCGCGCGGCACGTGCCTGCTCTACACGTGTACCTGGAAGCGCGCGATGGCTCCCTGGTCGGCGCGCGGCACGTGCCTGCTCTACACGTGTACCTGGAAGCGCGCGATGGCTCCCTGGTCGGCGCGCGGCACGTCCCTGCTCTACACGTGTACCTGGAAGCGCGCGATGGCTCCCTGGTCGGCGCGCGGCACGTGCCTGCTCTACACGTGTACCTGGAAGCGCGCGATGGCTCCCTGGTCGGCGCGCGGCACGTGCCTGCTCTACACGTGTACCTGGAAGCGCGCGATGGCTCCCTGGTCGGCGCGCGGCACGTGCCTGCTCTACACGTGTACCTGGAAGCGCGCGATGGCTCCCTGGTCGGCGCGCGGCACGTGCCTGCTCTACACGTGTACCTGGAAGCGCGCGATGGCTCCCTGGTCGGCGCGCGGCACGTGCCTGCTCTACACGTGTACCTGGAAGCGCGCGATGGCTCCCTGGTCGGCGCGCGGCACGTGCCTGCTCTACACGTGTACCTGGAAGCGCGCGATGGCTCCCTGGTCGGCGCGCGGCACGTGCCTGCTCTACACGTGTACCTGGAAGCGCGCGATGGCTCCCTGGTCGGCGCGCGGCACGTGCCTGCTCTACACGTGTACCTGGAAGCGCGCGATGGCTCCCTGGTCGGCGCGCGGCACGTGCCTGCTCTACACGTGTACCTGGAAGCGCGCGATGGCTCCCTGGTCGGCGCGCGGCACGTGCCTGCTCTACACGTGTACCTGGAAGCGCGCGATGGCTCCCTGGTCGGCGCGCGGCACGTGCCTGCTCTACACGTGTACCTGGAAGCGCGCGATGGCTCCCTGGTCGGCGCGCGGCACGTGCCTGCTCTACACGTGTACCTGGAAGCGCGCGATGGCTCCCTGGTCGGCGCGCGGCACGTGCCTGCTCTACACGTGTACCTGGAAGCGCGCGATGGCTCCCTGGTCGGCGCGCGGCACGGCGTGCGAGCGCGCGAGGTGTTGCCGCACGTTGCCGGGGCGCGTGAACGTGTCGCGGCACACCGGGCACACGTACCTGCGACACACATTCGACATACATTTATTTTTGTCAAAATATTAAAATATAAACGAAAACAGCGAGCACTGCAACACCACACTTAGACACAGTACGTATCTGTACCAGTGTGCGATGACGTCACTGAGCAGTATTACTTCTTCAGCTTCAGGCACAGCGAGCACTGCAACACCACACACAGACACAGCGCGTATCTGTACTAGTGTGCGATGACGTCACTGACCTGTATGACGTCTCCCGCTTGAAGCACAGCGAGCACTGCAACACCACACTCAGAAACAGCGCGTATCTGTACCAGACTGCGATGACGTTACTGACCTGTATCTCTTCTCTCGGTGCGCCTTGAACACGTGCACTTGCAGCAGCTTTCTCGACTTCTCCCGCTTCAGGCAGAGTGAGCACTGCAACACCACACTCAGACACAGCGCGTACCTGTACCTGTATCTCTTCTCTCAGTGCGTCTTGTACACGTGCACTTGCAGCAGCTTTCTCGACTTCTCCCGCTTCAGGCAGAGTGAGCACTGCAACACCACACTCAGACACAGCGCGCACCTGTACCTGTATCTCTTCTCTCAGTGCGTCTTGTACACGTGCACTTGCAGCAGCTTTCTCGACTTCTCCCGCTTCAGGCACAGTGAGCACTGCAACACCACACTCAGACACAGCGCGTACCTGTACCAGTGTGCGATGACGTCACTGACCTGTATCTCTTCTCTCGGTGCGCCTTGAACACGTGCACTTGCAGGAGCTTTCTCGACTTCTCCCGCTTCAAGCACAGCGAGCACTGCAACACCACAGTCTTAGACAACAGCACATATATATTTGTACCCCTGCATTTACGAATCAAACAGTGCATCCAATCGTATAAAACATGAAACCATATACCTAATCTGTAGCTATGTTTCACAAATAAAATGATTTCTGATATCAGAAAGCGACCAGAGATCTTGTCAAACTCATTGACCGTATAAACATTTACCGTATAAACTAACCGGAGATTTCGCGATTACTTTGGCAGCAGTGACGGGCGTTACATGGGCACCCTGAACGACCACGGCTCCATATAGCCACAGACAGGGCTTGTAACCGGTTACAAATAAACCGGTATTTATATACGTTATACCGGTTAATTATTTAGGTTACGTTCGGACGAATTGATTTGGGAACTTTACTTCGAAGCGCTCTCTAACCGGTTACTCCGTGTTCGGATACGGGATCAATAACCGCTGTCGCGCCGATAGTGGAAAAATTTAATCTAATACCATAGCAAGCTAGCCAATCCTGTCTAAGCGAGCGATTATTCACCCTAGACTCCGCTCACACGGATGAATCGCTCTATAACCGGTAAATGGATTTCGCTCCCTGTTTTGCGCTCCGAGATATTAACCGGTTAGAGCAATGTTCTTGCGAGCGTAACCTTTATTAAGGGTTAGGCTCTCAGAGTGTGGCTCTTACCGGTACGGAAAATTATCCGGGTTAAAAGCCCTGGCCACAGATAAACTGCCTACCCTGAAGTCCTGAACGACCAAGGCTCCATATAGGCACAGAAACTGCCTACCTTGGCCAAAACCCTGTATACGCCATGTAAAATACCGCAGGGCCATTTTTAGATTTAGTTAGTTTTATATTATTTTAGTTTAGTTATATTTTTAGGTTTAGTTCTCTCGTTGCTAATATACCTCATTCCTGAAATACCAGATTATGCAAAATACCACATTCTTGATTAATCACATTACCAATATACCAAATGTTTAGTAGAGGACATTCTTAAAACTATTTACTTCCATGAGTACCTTTCAATTTTATAACCTGGTCAACCTGGTGCAACGGGAATGTGGTAAGCTAAGAGTGTGATATATTGATAATCCGATATTTTGCAGAATCTGGTATTTCGGGAATGGGGTTGTTGACTGTACTTAAATAATAATAAAATTTTGATGGGAAATGGTAATTTTTATGACAAAAATCCAAAAAAAAAAACTTTGAGCTCGATACCTTACGTGTATCTTGTTTTATGAGCCTTTAAAAATAGGTGGGAAAGTCCATTTTTAAAGTATGGAAATATTAATAAATAATAATACCATTGAATAACCCATGAAATGTATGGTAACTTTTGTTATGAAACCGTTTCGATAAACGCAAGTTTTGACATAGCTGCAGAACAAAGTTCTCAATTTCCCCATATAAAGTAGGAAGCTAGGAAAGTGTGACGTCACGCTTTCCAAGGGTTTAGTATGGAGCGTTTTTGGGAAAGTCCAAAAATATGATTCTAACGTTGTGGTGTCTTGTAGTTTTTTGACATTGAAGTGGTTTTTTCACCAGTATTTATATTATTGAAAGCTCTTTCTATAACACACCACATAAAAAAAATGTCAACATTCGGTATGTTAGCAACGAGCGGTTTAGTTTTAGTCTAAAACTTTAGTATATTTGTTAAATTGTTTTTGTACGATAAATTATATATTAAACGTTTTATAAATAAGGTAACGGCACTAGTGTTTGGCATAGGACTAGTAGTTGACAACATAACTACTAAAAAAAAACAATTTAAATTTGTTGTATACATATTAATGCAAGTCAACTGTAGCTTATGTTTAGTCCTCAATGTCAACCACTAGTGCACTATACTCAAAATATATCTAAATTAAAATAGTGAAAAAAATAGATGCAAATATATTTCTTAAGTATCAATATTTTTATTAGCTACTACATTGTGTCCGAAACTTCATTCGCGGGGAAGTAAAAAGCCTTAACCCTTTTTTTAACCCCCGACAAAAAAGAGGGGTGTTATAAGTTTAACGTGTCTATGACTCTGTGTATCTGTCTGTGGCATCGTAGCGCTTTGGGCTTATAACTACTAAATTGCATTTTTTCTCTTTATCAATATTCCCAGATCGCAAAACTTCTCGGTCTCAAAATACCTAAATTGCAGAATGCCTAACTTTTTTTCTTAAAACACCAGAATCTTAATACGGCCGAATTTCAAAATAGCTTAGTCTCATAATGCCTAAACTTCAAAAGACACAAGCAAAACGACATATTTCTTAATTTATTATTCGAAATTTGAAGGAATTGTGCATTTCAATCTTTAGGTATTTAGAGAATATGACGTTTTAGGTCAGTCATAGTGAATTTCGTTCAGTTTAAGAATGAGATAATTTGACATTTAGGTATTATGAGCTCATGGTAATTCGAAAATTAGGGGTATTAATTAATAAGGCATTATTATTAAGTGGTTTTAAGCCCAAAGCATCGTAGCGCCCATACGGATAGACCGATTTGAGTGCGGTTTTTTTTGTGTCATAGATAATTTTATTCCGAGTGTTCTTAGCTTTGTTTGATGAAAATCGGAGCACTCGTCTCCAAGATATTCAGCTTTTAGTGGAAGAAGTCGGGGGATTTAAAAAGAAATAATTTTCTGTACTTATTTACTTCAGCATTTGGGCAAACAGTATCTTATAAGTATCTGTGGATGCCCAGTTACTTGTGTACCGAAAATAGTTGAACTCCGTTTAGCCGTTTTGGCGTGATGAAGCCACAACGACACAAGCAAACAAAAAATAATCGATTTAGTGACCTTTAAATAGTCCGTTACTTTTTTTTTACATTTCATTGTAAACACATTTAATTTTTACAACTTAATAGTATAGAAGAGTAATTCTAAAACTACCCAACCAATTAAATAAAATACAAAAATGTACGAATAGGTTTTAATTTTGAATGAAGAATTGACTTTAATTATCTTTTCGAATTGTAATGAAATTATATTCCCTCCTGTTACCAGTAGTAACAGCTGGGATTTTCTTTTGCGGTAACTACTAGGAATAAAAATCCCCAAATGTTACCACCAACACCAAGGCACCAATCAATTTAGTAGACGATGATATTATTTAATAGATAGGTTACTTATATACATCGAAAACATCCAAGACTCAGATAAAAAAATTAATTAACGTTCGAAAAATATTTGCATCTTTTCGCACAAGGGAGAAAACTAGTGCCATTACCTTACCTCACGAATGCTTCGGACGCGGCGCCACTCTAGCGGGTCAGTCATATGTCAAAATATAATTTTCTCACTGGGCAGAAAGAGATGGCTGTATATATGAAAAAAGTAAATGGTCCAAATAGTCAACGTCAATTCGAAAGTGTGTACGTTATATAAGTAATTGTTAAATTATAAGTATAATAACAGTCACAGAAAGTAGCATTTGGGAAAAGTCGAGATTATTTTTTTGAATGTATGTCTTTTAATTCATGTTTAAGAGTCGATAGTCCAGGCGCGGAGGTACGGGGCTTTATAATACGACTACCAAACGCATACTAGTCTAGTTGTCATTGCTGGGTGAAAATAAAAAAGTGAAGCTTTAGTAAAAAAAAAACAGAATATTCATTTATTGGGCTATATGTTATCTTACTGAGAATCGTTAATTCATTCGAACCCCATAAAAGAATAAGAGTTTAAAATTTCGCACGGAAACATATTTTTTTGGTGCGTTACGTACGTAGAAATTAAAATGTCATTCATACAAAAATGAAATGGAAAAAAGAATAGAATAATTTGAAAAAATAATTATGGAACACTTTTTGATTTTAACCCTGCTATAAAGAATAAAAGTGATAAAGAGTCCTACAAATCGCGAGTTTTAATAATAATGTAAAATTATCATAATTGCTCTTATACTATTTTACAAATAAATAAAAAATACTCTATTAAATAATAATTTCATTTAATCAATTATTTGATTATCATTGATACTAAAATTTGATTTACATAAGTTGAAAAAAAAATGTGATCAAAATTATAATTATTAATATTTTAAAATCATCAATAAATATATATTACATTGTAATACGCTTAATAATTATCAGTAAGAATACTGGCGATAATTTAAATTTAATTTCATATTTCTTTATAACTTGTATCATAAGAAGCTGCATTAATTATTGGTATTGGTATATCTGCCACTAAACACTATGCTTTTAAATAATCAGTCGGTTTCAGCATGTCTTTGTTCTGTCAGTAGAATGCCAGTCAGCTCTAAATTGTCTGTCAACCGACTATTACTTAGTCTGTCAGTCAGCTATTATTTGTCTGTCAGAAGTCTGTCAGTATAATTGTCTTTGTCAGTATTCTTGACCGAAAGCTGTTAAATAAATAGGATAAAGTGGATGCTACTAAGTGCAAAAACTTTTGTCACACAAGGGGCAATTTTATATTTACGGCAAAGGTTCACATTCAAATAGGCCTCTAGTGTTAATAGTATCTTACAAAATCAACAATTGGCGGTTATATTTCACAATCAAAGATAGTTTTTTCTCAGGTCGGATCTAAAAGTTCGACACATTCAAATTGTTTTGAAAAAATCCATACTAATAATATAAATGCGAAAGTGTGTCTGTCTGTCTGTCTGTTACGTCTTCACGCTTAAACCGCTTAACTGATTTGGATGAAATTTGGTTTGGAGATAGTTTGAGTCCCGAGGAAGGACAAAGGCTACTTTTTATCGCGGAAAATACACTTATTCGCCATAAACGAATTTAAGGCGGACGAAGTCGCGGGCAGAAAGAAGCTAGTCACAAATATATTGAAAGCTATACATTCTTCAGATCCGACTCTTACTTGGGACAGTAGAATTGTATACGTTCAAGGAAAATAATTCCATGAATAATGTGTCAGTCTGTACACTAGAGCTCCACTGATTTAACCAATCGATGCTCGGGTTTGAACTATGCGTTACGTAACATCGTTTTTTTATAGGGAGATTTTTTTAAAGTTTTTTTGTTTTTACTTGAAGATTTTAGGTAAAAATTGGCACTTGGTGGTGAAAGAGAGTGGTACAGAAAAACGTTACGGCACGTAGTATGGGGGGGGGGGGTCAAAATCTCCAAAAATTGCGTTATGTAATACTTGACCCTAACGTTCCTTCGATCTTGGCCCTAAAATAGTCTGTCAGTAAAAAGTAATTTTGTCATTTAAAGCTGTCAGGCGATCGATCAGTCGTTTGAACATGCTCAGGCAGCACACACGCCGTATAAGAGCTTATACGGACATTATACAGCCGGATTGAGCATTATAAGAGCCGTATAAGCTCTTATACAAGTTCTGTGCTACTTGGGTGGTCTCGCCGTCAGTCTGTCGGTCTGCACTCGTGCAGTGAGTAGTGAGTGGGTAGCGTCAGTGTTGGTCGCGGCGGCTAGAGCTGCACGCGCACGATGGCGGGCTGCTGCGCGTCGGTCAGGCCGTGCACGCGCCGCGCATGCGCGCGCACCTTGTTCGGTTTCTCGAAGCGATGCGCGCAGACGGGGCACAGGTAGCCGTACCGCTTGCCGGTGTGCGCGTTGTGTTTGTGGATTTGGAGGAACTTGCGCGATTTCAAGCGTTTCGGACACATGTCGCACTAGACGTATGGGAAAAATTCAGTAATACTCCTTGGTGATCACTCAAACGGATACTAATCGGATGATTATAATTAGGGATTGTTATAATGACATAATTAATTAATAGTTATGTCATTATAACAATCATGATAAAATGTCGTCAGACTATAATTTTAGAATAATTACCATGATAATATAATTATACGGATTATACCTAATTATGGAATAATGATTATGATATATATCATCCGATTATATTATCCTTAAAATTATGGACAAATTACACCTAATTAGGTGTAATTATATTATCATGCAAAAATTACTATGGTTAAGTCATTACAATTATGGGACAATAGGGATGATGACTAAATTTTAATGATGTGTCCGTCATGTAGTTAAAAAAATATATTGCAGAAGTATTTTTTGTTTTATTACGTAATCAAAAAATTAAGGCGATACATTGAGTCAAAAAGTCGCGGGACGTCACTCCTAGGTATACATTTTAACTGAATGTGACGTCACCTGTCTCCACTCCTGAACTTTAATGTGATTTATCTGGAGTTTTTTATCATCTAACTGACTGAATTTTGACTTTCATACCCCATGATTAAGCATTATGATTATGCTATAAATATAAAGACTACTATGAACTAATTAATATCTAAAATAATCCTTTACAAAAATCTTGTATGGTTTTAGGCACTGGGCGAACAGCGAGGAAGCGATTAGCTATCGGCGATTTTCTCGCCCAAGAAACGAACAAAAGGTATAGATCCTGTGTCAATAAAAGAGACACATATATTAACAGTTCATCGCAGGTTGTTCACACTGCCAGCGAGAACTCTCTCATATACTCTTTTTTATATGACATAGGAGGCAAACGAGCAGACGGGTCGCCTGATGGTAAGCGATCACCATCGCCCATAGACACTTGCATCACCGGAGGAGTCACAAGTGCGTTGGCCGCCTTTCAAGTGGGAGTACTCGTATGTATCTCTTCTTTAAACGGAGCCTATATCTATTGTACGTTTTTTGAGCGAGTTGGGCTAGAGAATAGTCTATAGTTCTCGCCGGCGTTGGGACTAGTGGCCGAGACCTTTTTGATGTGAAAGACCAACCTGGAAGTTTTTCTCGGGGAGGTGTATGGCGATGTGCTGCACGAGATTGGAGCGACGGTGGAAGGAGGCCCCGCAGTGATCGCAGACGTACGGCCGCTCGCCTGTGTGCCGCCGCTCGTGGATCTGTGGATTTAGATAATGTTTCAGCTAGTGTACTGTAGGGGATGTGGTGTCAGAGGTAGCCCAACAAAAATAAACAATGGAAGTTTCTTAATGTGATACTGTATTCCCGCTAGCTTAAAACTAAATTTATTATAGTGAGAATTATTTTTTTGTCCGAGTTGACTTATTTACAAACAAAACCAATATAGTTCGGCTCTTCCCAGGTGAATTTTTCGCTTCGAGCCCCAATCTTTCAAACAAACGCCATTGTCTCTATTATCGCATAGCCGCTAGCTACCGAGTTAGGACGTGCCACTGCACCATTCATATTTAATTATTTATTTATTATTTATTAGGAGAACCAACAGCTACAAACATTACAATGATGTTAAATGTTTATATTGAAAAACAAACGGTATCGTCATAGTATTAAAGTTCAAATTTAATGTCACTGATATTCTAGATATAACGTTTTGGTAGTGTAGCACGATAGACTGCCCCGAAGCAATACGGCACTCATATTATTTTCCTTTTTATACCTTAATACTATGACGATACCGTTTGATGTTCAATATGAATGTTGTAGTGGCACGTGCTAACTCGGTAGCTAGCGGCTATGCGATAATAGAGACAATGGCCTTTGTTTGAAAGATTAGGGCTCGAAGCGAAAAATTCACCTGGAAAGAGCTGAACTAGACCTCTATTCATGGTTAAACCGCAGAGATGTTCTGTAAAATTAAACACGAATAAGTGCAGACATCTTATACATGAAATGCGTCTTTAAGTAGAAGGAAAAAGGATTCACTTTAAAACACTGTGCATATAGATTTAAGACATTTTCATCGCACATTCATCGTCGTACACGTTCTGGTGTGTGCCACTGCTGTCTGAAATACAAATGCCTTAAATTTACGTGCATTGTGTTTCAAAGTGAACCCTATTTCCTTCGACTTAAAGACGCATTTCATGTATAAGATGTCTGCACTTATTCGTGTTTAATTTTGACGTAAATCTCTGCGGTTTAACTATGAATAGAGATAATGGCTTTGTTTGTAGATAAGTCGACTCGGACCAAAAAAATAATTCTTACTAACAAACGATCGAAAGAGACAGGCGTCATTCTTAATTTAAATATAGTTATATACTTTTAAAACACTGCCTATCTGTCTTGTATACTAGCGTGAAGGATTTATATCTTCACAGCTCACTAGTGTACAGTCACATCCTCCCCATATATTATGAGTAAAGGGCGGCTGATGGATGCGGTTTACATCCGATAAGTGTCAAACGGTATTTTTAATATGGATATACCCCAAGTTAATTAGAAAATCACCATGTTTTATATTCATTTAAAATTACAAACATTAAATCGAATACGATTTATCATAGGATTTAAAGAAGTCATATAAATAAAAAATAGTAATGAATCAATAAATATTACAGGACAATTTTTACGCAAATCGAACTATGGTAAGCTCAATAAAGCCTGTGTTATGAGTGCTAGAGGACGATGTGTTTAAATAAGATTGAAGGGAAGTATAGTGCAACAGAAAGAGAAACTTTAGCAGTTGTATAAAATCAAAATTCCCATTTCTTCCCAGTACCGCACCTACAACTCACCGTGAGAGCCTCTTTGGCAGCGAAGCTGTGCTCGCAGTACGTGTGTTATACAAGATTGAAAGGAATTATAGTGCAACAGAAAAAGAAACTTTAGCAGTTGTGTAAAATTCCCTGCCTAGTACCGAACCTACAACTCACCGTGAGAGCCTCCTTGGTGGCGGAGTTGTACTCACAATAGGTGTGTTAAATTAAGATTGAAAGGAAGTAAAGTCCGAACAGGAAAATAAAATGCCTGCTCTTGGGGCGTTAAATTAGCAATAATTATAGCAGCGCTAAATATGATGTACCTAGTCATGTTGCAACAAGTTCGGAGATGTTATTTAGAGGAATAGAGTCTAATCCTTCACTTTCTATCCGACAAATACTTCGTCATATTGTAAATCATTTTTCTTATGTGACTTTTAATAATTTTCGGCATTTTAACGCACAAATAACTTACTATATCCCAGAAATAGACCACGCACAATCAACACCCCACTTTGACAGCAATTGTGAGATGGCTTTAATGACTTCTATAAGTTTACTATTGCTAGTTGAAGAAATTAGTTCCAATAGTCTTCCGCAATATGTCAAAGTTTTTATTTTCCTGGTCGGGCTTTTTAGTGCAACAGAAAAAGAAACTTTAGCAGTTGTGTATAATTCCCATTTCTTCCCAGTACCAAACCTGACTCACCGTGAGAGCCTCCTTGGTGGCGGAGCTGTACTCACAATACGCACACTTGTGTATGCGGCCGAGCCCGTGCCGAGCCCTTTTGTGTTCCTGCAGCTGATTATTGTTCCGGCATCGCTTGCCGCACGCCTGGACAGAAAGAATACTATTATGATCACAACTACGCCACAAAGATCTACGAGTATAGTAGTGCAGTCGACAGTAAAAGTAGCTGTGTGCGCAGAGACGCTATGACGTCTCAACGCGCCAACCAATACCATTGTTTAGATATAAATCAAGCCTCATGACTATGTTCGGTTTTACAAAACTAACAGTCCTTAATTTTTAAGCCATAGCCTCTGAAGTAAAAAAAAGTTTACATACAGTATTAGTTACAAAAGGAGGAATCTCACCTCGCAGACGCAGTAGTTGGTGTGGAATCGCAGGTGCGCCTTATACGTGGCCTTCATGCGGAACTCCTTCGCACAGGTGCCGCACTTGTACGAGGCCGCGTTGGGGATCGATGTGCGTTTGCGCACGCCTGGCTTCTTCAGTAACTAGGGAATGAGATAGAGAATAAATAACAGGACAAGTTTTTCACAAATCGAACTAGTCCCATGGTACGCTCAATAAGGCTTGTGTTATGGGTACTAGACAAGGATATATTTAATAGATAAATTTACTTATATACTTAGAAACAGTGAACGAAAAAACATAGAACGCGAGCTTCATACATAATTGCAGTACAAAACGGGGTAAATATTATAAATCCGCATGCGCGTTGTGTGACCAATAAGAGTTGGCCAAAATATCAGTCTACTTACTATTACCCAAAACAAATAATTGTGATTTGCCAATTTCATAATAACTGGCTGTGATTGGCTTCTAGCGCTGACGTTTTATAGTATCAACATGACGGCGACTTTGAAAACGCATACCCACTAGATAGATGGTTACATGCAATAAAGAGTAATTTTGTAGGCAGAATTTTCGTATTATTTAAATTTAATTTTCAGTTTTATTTTATTTTTAAATAATCATACAATAACCTTACGCAAATCGAACTAGTCTCCAATTAAGATGTAGCAGACTTATACTGTGAATACTAGACGACCATACGAGTATGCATATTTTATAGCTTGCTAAATACTTAAATACAAACAGACAATCAGCCACTGGCAATCATAACTTTTGTAGTACGTTAAGACAACGCAAAAATGGAGCTTACGTACTTTTATTGTTGCCGTGTTAGTATTTTTATATGGGTCAAATTTTGGAAACGACTTGCCGGTTTCTGATTGTACATAATTTTTGGACACTTTTGTAAGTTTGGTGACAATGCAATATTATGATAATATCGAGCTGATATGATGATGGAGACGGAAGGTGGGCATAGGAACTCTGTAATAAGTTACCGCAATCCTACCGAGTTGAGCTCTTTAGAATCAATTCGATGAGCAAGTGGTGGATGTTTAAAGAAAAGTTCAGTCCCCAATAAAAGCTGGTCACAAAAATGTATTTTATAAAGAAATTTATGAACGTTAAATAGGTCCATTGAGATAACTCGCCCTATAGGTATAGCAATAAATATTTATATACATTATTTTACTACGCAGATCAGGTGCCTACCGTCCGGCTTCATCATCAAATCAGATTGATGGAACCATTTTCATCAGGACCATTTAAATCTGTGACTATGAAGTCGCTAAACTGTCTTAATCGAGATATCATCACCACCTATATATAAATCACTTATCTTACTCATTGAGGAGTTTCGGTGGCCTTCTGTATTCTTCTTCATCAGTCTCATCATGTCATCTACTTTGTCGTGACACCAATGCATATTTTTGAAAGCAAATTCTCGACTTGTTTCTTGAAATACCAAAATCGCTATAAAAATAGCTTTAATACTTGTGAAGTTCTATCAATTCCTCATGGATCTGATCATTAGATCTTCACCAAAATTATAATGAGACTAAGTAATTTGAAGATACCACTTTTTAAGCAAAAGAAACATTTAAAATCGGTCAAAGCCGTTTTCAAATAATCAGGTCAGGGAACATATAATCGTAGATAAAATAAAATCAAGAAGCATTACGATAAATTGAAAATCCTCCGCCTTTTTTGGAGTCGGTTAAAAGACTTAAAAGTAGATATGCCCGAGATCCCGAACTCATACAGTTTTTTAGTCTAATCAAAATCAAAAGTCTAGTTACGATGACCCAGATCAGATGCAATAACCTTGGTAACATCATATTCCTAAAGTGTATGATAAATCAAGTATATAAAATAGTTATGTGCATGAAAACATGTATCTCAACAAATAATATATCAAATGTTCAATAGGTATCTTAATACCTTTTCATTCACATACTAACATTTTGATGATGTAAGGTGGCATAACACCATCCCTATACAAAATTTCTTCTGATAAAAAAATAATAATAATTATGTTTACGGTATTTTTTACATGTGAAAAGTGATTCCATCTTTTTTTTGTGTTTTCTAGAATGATTAATACACAATTGTACAGAACAATATGGCATATTTTTCCACTTTAAGAAGTGTAATAATACAACAGTCATGCAGTGCCGCCATAAGCAACTGACAGCTCGTTTGATCCAGGTTAGACGCCCCGCCTTTTTCGACACATTTTGCGTGGGGTCATTTTGCGACTCTAGTTGTGCTTCTATGTTTTTTTCGTTCGCTGTTTGAAAATATCTAAGACACAGGAACAAATATTTATGCTCATCACATAAGGCTACGCTAATTTAGTATGTCACATTGATTTTTTCCTATACAATCGAACTTTGTGTCATAATATTTATTTTAAATAGTAAATCAACTTGTTCATCTTTGCTTTTATTTGTTAAGTGTTTCTAGTGTACAATAATATAGTTCTTAACTTGAAATGTTACAAACATTATATGGGACAAGTTCCTGAAATATTATTTTCATTCATTCATTCATTTATACTAGATTATAATAGTATAGAAGTAATACCTGTTTAATTTTAGGTTTCTCTTCCACTTCCTCCATATAATTGCTCAATGGCACTTCATTGCCAATATCATCATAATCATTCTCCACTTCTTTGCCAATATCAATATTGTAATCATTCTTCACTTTCCCAATTTCAACAACATAATCATTTGGTACTTTGCCAATATCATCATCATAATTCTGAAAGTCATCGTAAGAACAATCATACTCCGGCTCCTCTACTTTCTCAACTTTGTGTTTGATTTTCTGCACTTTCGGACTTTTGATTTTCACAGCCCTTTTCCGAGTGGTTTTGGAAATGGATTTCTTCTTCGGTTTAAGGCCAAGGGACATGTTCAACAGTGACTTCTCCGCTTTCTTGCTGGTTCTCCGGAACTGCAGGGCTTTGTTCATCTTGTCTATGCAGTTGGTGCACATTTTTTGTGAGAGACCATCATTTTGTTTTATCTGAAATAAAAGATCAGTAATGTTAAAATATATGATAATGTCTATAGCAATGATTGTGATTATAAAAATTCATTATTTCTAGTGGTTTTTACCACTCTTAATTATGTCCTCCCACGAAGTTTACGAAAATTCAGATTCAGATCTCTATTAATAAAAATATAATAGAGGAAATGAATATCATAGAGTTAGTGTAATATTATTCGTATTATAATAAGTACTAGCAGTCTCTTCCCGTTGTTTACCTAGCTTATAGGAAGTGCATGCTGTGTTTGCCTGTAATTGGATAAACACTTGACAGATCAATGTCCATATGAGATAAATGTCATTTTATATGGTGTTGTATCAGTTCGAAAACCTATTAATAAATAAATATAATATAATAAATGAAAAAGTAGAGGTGTCTTGGAATCAATGGGCGATTGATTAATTGTCGTAAAATTTATGCATTGACAATATGAACTTGATCATATAATTAAAATTACCCGAGTTAATATTACCTCTAGTCCTGTGACCAGTTTCAAGTCCTCTGTTCTTTTCTTCTCCATTCCTGGGCTGTAGAAGATGGACACGAGGTCATCCACACTCAGACACGTCCGGCAACACAGCGACTGAGTATCCGGCTTCTTCTCAGCCCTGGACATCGCCTCCTTGGCGATTAGACTGCGTCGTTTCATCGTCATTCTATTCAGCATCAACACGGCCAACATTTTTAAGTATTTCGACCAGTTTTACAGTTGAAACCGCGTTTTAACCACGTAGATATGTTTGATTTATTCATAGAGACGCCTTTATGGAGGTAATTATGAGTGTATTATTCTTAAAACATCTATTATTCACTATATAAAAATATAAACAATTCAATCGAATCCTCCATTGTATAAAACTAAAACTTAACTTGACAGTTGTTTTTTTTAATCGATAAAAACCGTTCGAGTTACGCTTAAAACGGATACATTTTATCATGCTTGGTGAGAATGCAGTAGTGCCATCGTGCAGGGAGTAAGTAGCCATTGACTCTTGATCCCCAATTTCTAATCAATTGTATTACGACAGAGTTCTTTCCCAATTTGAAGATAATAATAATTTGATAACGAAGTGTGTCCTTAAAACTGAATGTGCCGATACCCACAAACCCCAAAATAACTGAATAGTACGTACATTGAATTGGTAAGTATTAAGTACAGTATTAAATAAGAAAAGATGCAGTCTTATAATGATCGATGGGAAAGGACGAAGCGATATTTACTTCGAAACTTCCTGGTGAATCCTGGTAAGTACAACTTTACAAAGTTTCATGTAGTATTTCCTGTTTTGCGTGTTACATGTAACTAACTTTCCGTTGAGTGATTGAGCTTATATTTGGCATACAAGTGCCATTTCAACTAGCTTGATGTTGGAGCTGGATTTGGTATGTCATAGGAACAGGGCTGGATCAAGTTATACAGGGACCTCTAGGCAATACGAGTCTCGGAGACCCTTTTTAGGTTACCGTTGCCAAAATGGCAAATAGGAACCATTATAGTTTCATCATGTCCGTTCGTCCGTCCGTATGTCACAGGCATTTTATTCAAAGACTAGGTACATGATGTATATAGATGAAATGTGTATATAGGTGTCTTGTATAAGGCGCTACTTATTTTAGTAGGTAAGTGCACCAGCAATCTCATCTTCATGGCACTTACGCCCTTTGCTGAGAAGCGCCGTTTTTCGGCAATAACTCAAACACGGTATATTCGATCATGTTGAAAGTAATTTTCATTGAAAGTATTTATTAAGTTTTATCTATATATTTTTTTCGTATTTTTTGGACATACGGCTTAGAAGATAGAGGGGGGAAGGACACAACTTATTCAACTTTCGGATCGATTATTTCCGAAATTGTACATTATACGTACACAATGTACAATTGTTTATAATTGCATAAAATTAAAGTGTTTTTCAAAGAAATGTCGTATGACATTGCTGAAAAAAAAAAATAGCTTGTGTTGCGGGTATGGGGTGCCCTTATACAAGACACCTATACTACAAATTTCATCAATATACATATTGTAGCTTCTAGTAAAATGCCTGTGACAGTAACAACAGGCGGACGGGCATGACGAAACTATAAGCGTTCCTACTATTTTGGCTTTGGAATCCTAATTAAGGGGGCGAAGTGCGCCAGCCGGGTAGAGCGCCTGTAGCGCCAATGTATACATTTTTATAATAAGCTACCAGATGATGCTTTAAAATTACCGTTTCCTGCTCTCAAAAAGTACTTAAAAGAGCCTCTAATGGCAAAGGCATATTATAGGGTAGAGGACTATTTGCATGGCCCAAAACAGAAACCAAATAATTTACTTTTACCGGGGCACAGTTCTTATAAGGTGGCATATAAAGCGTATGCAAGTTGTTTTAAATAAAAAACATTATTTTGCTTTTTTATATTCTATATATATATTTTATTTTACTTTTATAAGTTTTGATATGTTTTCTTGAAGAACTGCGCATTGAGTTTTATACTCAAAACATATATTTAGGTTAGGCTAAGTACAAATATTATAATAGATATAAGACTTATTTCGAAAAAAATGACTGACTGTTGAGTTTGTTTCGGCTTTCTTCTCCTCAGTGGTCTCCTCTTGGGAAACGCCGTAGAGTCAGACTTGTAAAAGTGCGCTAAGATCATTATTTCATTATATACAGGATTGAAGACATGACGATCCTTTTCGCAAAGGGGGGTTAGTTTAAGTGATGGAGAATCGATTCGTAATGTTTAGATGTTTGTAAAAATATTAAACTTGATTAGTGTTCTTCTTAGACGACCGGTTTGGCTCAGCGGGAGTAACGTTGCCTGCGAAGCTGGAGGTCCTGGGTTCGAATCCCGGTAAGGGCAAATATTTGTGTGATGAGCATAAATATTTGTTCCGGAGTCTTGGATGTTTTCTATGTATATAAGTAAATATATCTATTAAATATATCGTCGTCCAGTACCCATAACACAAGCCTTATTGAGCTTACCATGGGACTAGTTCGATTTGTGTAAAATTGTCCTGTAATATTTATTTATTTATTATTATTTATTTAGTTTACTATCTACCTACATGTAAGTCTAATGTGACACTTTATGGTTACAAAAATATTTACTTTGTGATAACGAGGTGGGTAAATATGCAATGAGAACTATTTCAAACGAACATTAACTACTTTATTTACAACTGAACCTAATGAGGATTGTCACTTGCAGTATTTTGCATTAAAAGTTACTGCCTATAACTTCAAGACGCTTAAAATATGAGCCTAGTTTCTTTAGAGGAAATACAGTACTAAATCTAAATCATCCCCCTTTTGCGGAAAGGATCGCCATGCCTTTCCATTCGCCGTAGAGTCAGACTCGTAAAAGTGCCCTTGCGGCCTACTTACAGAATAAAGATCATTAGTTCATTATTATTTCATTATTCTGTATATATATTACGGTTCTTAACCATAGGTCATTCAGTTTTCGGTAGAAGGAGAAGAAATGCTAGTAAATAAAGAAATGCTGGTCTCCAGCTTTCCAGCTATCCCCGATCCCGGAGGAGGATCGCAGCAGCAGCGGCGCCGGCAGCCCCGAGAGCCTGCCCGAGCTCGTGGTGGAGCAGGAGCCGAACCGCCACGACCAGCCACCGGAGTACTACGAGGGGCTGACGCGCCGCATGAGGCGATACTACCGAAAGCTGTTCCTAGGTAAGTTATCCCGTGGGTTCCAGGTGTCCTTGGGCCAGGAGTCAAACCGCCACGACTCCGCACCGGAATATTTCGCGGGCTCGTGCGCTGCTTGAACCGCTACTACCGCCAGCTGTTCCTAAGTAAGTTATCCCGTGGGTTCCAGGTGTCCTTAGGCCGGGAGTCCAACCGCCACGACCCGGCACCGGAATACTCCGTGGGGCTCGTGCGCCGCTTGAGACGTCACTAACGCTAGCTGTTCCTAGGCAAGTTATGCCGTGCTCTCCAGGTGTCCCGGGGCCGGACCACCTGGAGAGGAATAATGCTCTATAGAAACAATGCTCTCAGAATGTTGTTTCTATAGTATTCACGAATTTTTGGAACATAACAGGCAGAATAGAGGAATGTAGCCTCATCTATTGTATTACAAATTAAATATTATTGTGTGTTAGATATTTACATAATTTGACCTTGAAATGTTAATAATGCATACATGCATTCATTTCTTACATTTATTATTTTGTATGTCGATATCATTCGACAGAATACTGAACTATAGAATTATTACAAAAAGACCTTGTACCTCATATATCGTTATCTTAACTCGTCCATGTCACCCTGCCGTGGCGACTTCTCTGTAGTCTTTTATCCTCCCCTATGTATCCCTCTATCTCCCACTCCATTTAAGTCGGGTTGGACCAGTCCGATTCACCTCCGCAGTCCTTGACCATTGCGCACCGTGTCCCCTACTCCAAGTTACAATACAATACAATACAATACAACAATTCTTTATTGCACACCAACAACAGAAACAGTACAATAGTGCCTTAACATAAAATACGGTAGACAATAGGCGGTCTTGTCGCTAAAGAGCGATCTCTACCTAAGTTACCTCGGTAGCATTCCCATTTGTGGGTATGCGCTGCCCCCTGAATAAAATTACTAGTAACGAGGCCTAGGTATACGGTCCACAGTCCTGACCTATAAATTGATTGTAAATTTCACCTGCAGAAAGTCTGTATCCATATTTACTTTTTAAAGACAAATGAGGACACTAATTTGATTATAATAATTTCAGATGTAACTGGCAGTGACGATGAAGATAGTTCTGATTTTGAAGTAAATCAAAGTATGGCCAGCACTTTTATTACAGATAACAATGCTGAAAAAGACAATACAGCAAATTATGTACTATCGGAGAAAAAAAGTTATTATTTTGATGATGAAGATGTGTGTGATATAAATGATGTAGTAACAGAAGAAAGAAGCGCTAAATCTGATATAGATGCAGAGGCGTCTGAAAAAGATGTAGTCTCAGAGGAAACAAGCAATGAATCTGAAAAAGGTGAAGACGATTCCGAAGTAATACGAGAAAGAAGTACTAATCTTGATGAGATCGACGATGTGTCTGAAGCAATTAAATTAGTAGCAGAAGATGAAAAATATGATTCTGATAAGGATGAAGATATGTCCGAAGGAAATCACGTAGACACAGAGGAAAAAAGTGATGACTCTAATAAAATGGAGGACGAGCTTGAAGCAAATAATGTATTAACAGAAGAAATGAGTGCTGATTCTGATAAATATGAAGATATACCAGAATTGAACATAGTAGTAAGAAAAGAAAAAAGTACTGATCGTGATAAAGACGAAGATATGCCTGAAACAAGTAATTTAGTGAGAGAGGAAAAAACGCATGACTGCGATAATGATGAAGTTATGTCAGCAGTAAACGCAATAGTGCAAGAAGAAAAGAGTTCTGGTTCTAATAAAGAGGATGTGTCTCAAGCAAACGAAGAACGAAAAACTGATTCTGACAAACATTCTGTGTCGCAAATAAATGTAAGGCAATTAACTGATACAAACAATCAAGATACACTTAATGCTAAACAAATGGATACTCACGTATCAACGCATCAAAATGGACATACTTCTATAAATAATTCAAAGGAATGCGTAAATGTTGGAGAAGGATGTAGACTAGACGGATTAGAATTTCCCATATGGGTTGAGACTCCATCAGGATATTTCCTGATGACTGATATTGATTTTAAGAAGAATAGCAAGCTTGATGATTATGTACATAATTTAGAAACAATTGAAAATCAGGAGGATTATATAGATTTAAATAAACGTATAGAAGCTTTAGATGAAGACGCGTCTGAAACAAAATCTGATTCAGATTCTGGGCCGTGTCATGTAACTTCAACAACAGTTGCAGAAATCCATGAAATAAGACCAGCGAGAGCTGCAACGCGGAAGTTTGATGGAAGTCCTGTGTTGGTACCTAGGTTCGTGCGAGTTAGCAGAGGTGTCTCCGAAACTGGTGGTGGAACTGATGGTATCAGTAATGCTAGCCAGTTTCTTAGTGATGTATTGGAGATCTCTGGTGAGTACGATACCTAAGCTGACTTGCACCTGAAACCGACTTGAAGAAAATGCAAGAAAGTGCATACTAGCGACATATATAGTCAATATGTTTTTCGTTTGAGTAAATTAAGATATAAGTAGTGTAGAAAATTAAGATATGAGTAATTTTTAGGTAAAAGGGACTAAGACTCCGTTGTCCGTCCGTCTGTCACCAGCCTGTAAATCATGAACCGTGATAGTTAGACAGTTGAAATTTTCACAGATGATGTGTTTCTGTTGCCGCTGTAACAACAAATACTAAAAACAGAATAATTTTATGTCTGTCTGTCTATGTCAATAATCAATATAAAATGACCGAACGCCGCGTACATTTTGGTTAGAAGTAGGGCTCTGCTAACACTGGATTTTCATCGATACGGCCGTTTGTAGCGTATATTTTGGACGAAACTCTAGGTGCGCAAGTCCGACTCGCATTTGGTCGGCTTTAATTTTATCTTAAAACATTATTTTTGTATTCAGATGAAATCATCGAAAGGAATTCATCGCACAACACCAACGAATTTAAGAAAGATGAAGCAAATATCAAAGAACCAGGCAGAGACGTGGAAAGACTGCTATCAGCAAGCGAAATTACAAACGTGAGTTGCGACTCAAAACCACATGACACAGGAAACGTGTCAAAAGATACTGAACCTGATAATCTTGTTCTTGGTTCAAGTAAAAACCAAGAACAAGACGCTGTTGATGAAAGTAATAGACATATCATAGAAGAGAAAAGAGAACCAAGATACAGAGAGCCTCAAACTGATAATGAAGAGAGCATCGGACCTGACGAATTTAATTACTCAATCTCGAATACCAATATTTCTGAAAGAACGGGAATCCACAATGATTCTGATTGGGATTATGGAACTGACGATTCTTTTGAAATCGCTTTAAGAAGAGGAGTATTTGAGAGTAGGAACGTTCGGAAAGCTCATGCACATAGCACTTTTGAAGAAATAAGTTCAATGGATGAAGATTTTGAACCTATTGAAGAAATGAGAGGACCGAGTGAGCTAGCAGTACGTCCATCGTTGCTGAGAGCCTCAGCCGATACTCAAGGTAGTCCTACATTAGCATTTGAAAAGCAAGCAAGTAAGTATATACCTGACTACTTTTTAGATGAGTTGAGTAAACAGAAGTTTTCCAATTGCATTAAGAAGTGAGGTTCTTCTAGAAGTGATTTCCCTCAGCTCGTCTGCCCATATCTATATTACAAAGTTGAAAAAATCAAACGTCCGTTCATATATAAAATATTTAAAGAAGAAGTGATACGGACTATTTGAAGTTCACTGATTCGAAAAATATTTTTTTCATCCGGCCATAACGGATTTCAACTATTTTTGGTACACGGGTAGCTGGGCATCTACCGATGATTATAGGATACTTTGCACCTAACTACACTGAAAAAAAAGAGTGATATTTTTCAAACAAACCGCCACCAGACAGTATAATCCTCGACACGTGTTTCGCCTCTCTACGAGGCATCATCAGGAGATGCAGGAGATGTTGACGGTCCAGCGTTTACCTGAGAAGTCTTAGACTGCATATGCATGTGAATTTTTTGTGGAAATTACATGAAAATATGGGCATGTGAGCACAATTTCACAACTAACCAAGACTCGGGGAAAAACAAAGGATGTATAAATCCATTAACTTAATCATTTCATAATTTCAGGTGCAGAAGAACTAGAAGATGTATCTGATTTAAATGAAATTAACGCTTCCATTGAAAAAGATACAGATAGAAAACTGAGCAATGATCCGCACCACACTCCTGTTCTTACAGGTAATGTTATAAGTGCACGAGAAGATGTATCTCATTTAGATGAAATTAACGCTTCCATCGGTAAAGATACAGATAAAAAACTGAGCAATGATCCGCACCACACTCCTGTTCTTACAGGTAATGTTATAAGTGCACGAGAAGATGTATCTCATTTAGATGAAATTAACGCTTCCATCGGTAAAGATACAGATAAAAAACTGAGCAATGATCCGCACCACACTCCTATTACTACAACTAATGTTATAAGTGCATTAGATGATATTTGGTCTGTATCTCCTCCAGAAATTGACATAGAACAGCTGTTGCATGATGCTTCTCGAGATAAAAAGAGACGAATCGATTCAGAGGCTGATAAGTCTAAAGCTAAACGTAAACGTAAAGATATCGCTATCCAAACAAGTTTGAAGACTCATCAGGGATGGGAGGATCTCAAGACAAATTTCTTCGTAGGGACTCCGCTGGTGCTACGGTTATGTGCTTGTCAGGATCACGTGTGTGCTCAACGGACAAACGAAACAAGTTAGAACTTATCGACTTTTAATCGTCAAGAGTTCACTACGTCGTATTTAGTTATTTTTAAAAGGAAGAAGGTTCTTAGTTCAACTGATTGATCGGTGTGAAAAAAAAATGCATTTTTTGCATTGAGATACTATACTTATTCTGTGCAACATCTGACATTGTACAATTAACGATGGGCGAGTCGAGTTATCTGATTCGAATAACTCGAATCAAAGTCTGAACGGGTTGATTCGAATCAAGCTTCTTCGCAAATCGGATTTACTCGCCGACTCTACCTGCCGGTTTAACACGGTAACTCTAGGATTGATACGGATGGATCGGCTTAGCGGAGACTCAGCAACTCGAACCAAGAAACGAATACGCCGAACTCGACTCGACTCGCCGACTCACGGACTGGGCTGCTTCCGCGAACGTTGATTCGAATCGAGTCAACTCGAGTTTCGATTCGAATCAGTGGCGGAATCAACTCGAGTTATCCGAGTTGGAAAATATGCTACTAGTACCATCGCTATATACAATCTTTTTTTTACAATATTAATGTTTTTACCGAACATTGTACATACTATGTTATTTACAAGGAATATTTTGATTTCGATTTATTTGTGGAAATAGGACAATCAATATTAATGTTTCACAATTGAGTCAGTATATAAATATATATAAGGAAATCACGTATTATTTAAACGAATTAAACTTTAAATTATGCAAATATTTGTTTCATTCTCCAACGCAGAAAGGAAGTAAAGTAAAGGAACGTTAATCGTATTGTGGCAACATTGCATATCTGTCAAAACTGTCAAACTTGAAAGTTGAAATTGAGACCAACTTGTTTGTCGAATGAAATGATGAATTATATTGGAATTAAAGTGAAATTCACGTAGTTATTTTGTTGCTAGTTGCGTTTATTGATGTATTATCGTAATAATAATATTATTGTTATTATATCATTCTTACGTTAGTTAATTAAATATCACATACTTACGACGCAATTTACTTGTGATCAGTCTCGTGGACTACTCCCTCGCTTGCGGACTTATCAAAGTACAAAATTAAAGCACACCGCAGTTGTTTCCTATATTTATTTACTCAACATAAACTGCATAGTTTTACTAAAAAATGGAAGTGTTCTGATAGAACTTGTCACTTGTATTGATAGTAATAGACCAAGTAAACAAACGATTATTGACGTGTAATCTTACTAGGGTCGTGAACATGGCACTGGAGCCACTGGAAATGGTCTGTGTGAAGGAGGAACCTCGGGAATGGGACGGCGGATCGTGTGGCGATAGCCAGGCGCCAACCGGATGCTCTTTTGAGGGAGGCAATGCCGCGCGAGGGCTCGACGTACAACATAATGAACTGTTGTTCCCAGAACGTGGTGAGTGCTCTAGTGATTTGCTGTCATTAAGTACAAAATGAAAATTGACATCTCAAAATTGAACATTCCCAATCCCAAGGAATAGATTGGGGTCTGAAATTTCAACTCCTTCCAATTATTTGAAAAATAATTATGTCACAACTTTTCTTTCAAATTGAAATTCAAAACTTTATTCTGCAAGTAGTGCTGGAGGGCACTGTTACAGGTCTGATTTTACAATAAACAGAAAAGCATTCACAATTTAAATTGTGAAATTATAGTGTATAGAAATATTAATGCAAATACCTGGGCACACTTTACCGCTTTCTTTGATGGTGATAATATTGAGACAACAAAGACAATTGTACTGAACTGAGTCGACAAAAGTCAAAACACTCAGAGATTTGCTCTGATGGGTGTGGATGTTGTGCCATAGGAATTAAATAAATAACTAAATATTACGGGACAATTTTGCACCAATCAAACTAGCCTCATGGTAAGCTCAATAAGGCTTGAGTTATGGGTACTAGCCGACGATATTTAATAGATATATTACTTATATACATAGAAAACACCCAAGACTCAGGAACAAATATTTATGCTGATCACACAAATATTTGCCCTTACTGGGATTTGAACCCAGGACCTCAGCTTTGCAGGCAACGTTACTCCCACTGAGTCAAACGTGTCGTTGGGTGAATTCCTTGTAAACAATTATTGGCAGCAGTACTAGTTCATGAGTAAACCCCTTTATCAAGCGGGCAGTTTGCTGGCTACTAACATTGGTGATGAGTAATGCAATAAAAAAATTTAAGAGTCTCTAGTAACTATTTTAAAAAAAGGTGGAAAACCGGAAAATCCCTCTCAATACAGACCGATAGCACTGCTTCCTGTAATATCTAAGATATTTGTAAAATGTATGTCAAATCGTATCTACAAATTTCTAGAGAAATATCATTTGTTAGACGATAACCAGTACGCATTCAGGAAAAGACACTACTTGTCTCGCAGCTTACAGTTATGTCCAAACTATTGTAGAATACTTCAGAGACAAAAAATATGCAGTGGGACTATTACTAGATATGTCGAAAGCATATGACAGAGTCTCTCATAATATTCTACTACATAAATTGAATGCAATAGGTAAGCAGTAAGGCACTACGATGGATGAGGTCATATTTGACATTGCGACAACAATATGTAGAAATCGAACACCTTAGTAAACAGTCCAGAACACTACAGCCCTTTAAATCTGACATAAAGTATATAGATAGCTCAATCCCACAAGGTAGTGTCCTAGGTTGCGTGCTGTTTCTCGTCTACATAAACGACCTTCCAAAAATTATAGATCTGAAAGTTGTTATGTTTGCTGATGACGTATCCCTTTTGTTTCAATGTCCACATAATTACAATAGCATCACATATATAGAAGACACATTCAACTCAGTAATTTGTTGGCTACAGGACCACAATCTTATAAGCAATAATGATAAATCGAAATTAATTCAATTCAGACCGAGACAAAAACAGCCACTTAACCTGAACACTGTGTCAAATAATTTAGATAGTGAAGAAGTAACAAATTGCACTCTTTTGGGTCTTAAATTAGATAGCCACCTAAACTGGAAGACACATGTTGAAAGTATAAAAAACAAATTGTCAAGATTTGTATATGCTCTAAGCATATTGAAGAGCAACACAAGCATGGAATGCGCGCTTACTGCGTACCACACACAGGCGGTCTCATGGCTGCGGTACGGGCTCCTGTTGTGGGGCCACAGCACAGACGCGTACCAGCTCTTCATTATGCAGAAAAAGTGTGTACGAATCCTGGCTAATATCCACCAACGCCATAGCTGCAAACCTTACTTTAAAGACCTCAAATTATTAACCCTTCCCTCCCTGTACATTTTAGAACTAGCAACGTTTGTCCGAAATAATTTACATCTTTTCACTTTCAGTCAAAATACCCGACGCCTTCAAAATCTCGAGCTTCCGGAGCCTAAATTGGAAATATATATGAATGGTCCATATTATAGAGCAATAAAAATATACAATAAAATTCCTGTACATATAAAAACTATAGAATCAGACTCGGCCTTTAAAAACAAACTGAAAATTGTACTTCTTGATAAATGTTATTAGTCTGTCACGGAATTCATGGGTGATTGAGATATCTACGACGTTTTTATTTACATAAACAAGTAAAACTATACCTAAGACATAGTGTATGTATAGATTTAAGTTAATTTTGTACCTAATAAAAATGTTTGCTACACCCGACAAGGGTCCTTGTAACTAGACTTAAGTCTGTAACTTGGTTGCAATAAATATCTTATTAATTAGTGAGACTTCCACTTTTGGTTCTTAATGATTGCTCATTCATGATTTCCTCTTTAGATATAGACAATTAGATATCTCTCTCTTCGGAGGCCTCTAACCGCTTTTTAGGAGATATTCATAAAAAAGATATATCAGAAAATGGGATAAAATAAACGACCAAACTTTGTTTATGATTATGAGCTAGAAAAAGCAGCCAAATTGAGTTTTTTATTAAACTGATTACAACCATTTTACGATACACAGGTAGCTGGGCATCCACAGATAGTTATAGGAGACTTTTTACCCGACTACCCTGAAAAAAGTAGAGGGTTATGTTTTTTTTCAAATACAGCAAACCACCACCAGACAGTATTATCCGACAGTATTTTGCCTCTATGAGGTATCATCAGGAGATTTTGAAGGTCCGGCAACCACCTAAAAAGCCTTTGACTGCATAAGAATGTGTATTTGTTTGTGGAAACTGCATGAAAATATGTGCATGTCAGCACAATTTATAATCACAACTTACCAAGACACTATTCCGCGGTTAGGATGCAGATGGTTATAGAATACTTTTTACCCGACTATGCTGTGGAAAGAAAAGAGGGGTTGACTTTTTCTCCTCCATGAACGAAGTTGCAGGCGCCTTCTAGTAATTATTTATTTATTTAATTATTAAATTATATTGATATCTTTAGACTCAAAGGGCGTAAATACCTCACAAAGCAATAGTGGGTAGGTCCTTTGAATGTAAAGGTATCCATATATAGTCTAGTGTTACAAACTAATATCATGTCAGAATAGAAATATTTTTTTTTAAATAAAAGCAATAATTATCAAAATGTCAATACATTATTATTATCATCATTGAGTTCATTGTTAAGTAATTAAATTATAACATACACGAAATACATAACCTCCCTATTTGGGTTAATTTCGTTCCTATTGGTTGCAGTGCGATTTAAAATAGAAGCTGAGTTCGTCAAGTTAGAAGCAGAAGGCGTGAAGGAGGAGCCGCAGTCGGAGGACGCGAGCTCGGGCGAGGCGAGGGCCGCGTTGACGACAAGGCCGGTGTCTGGAGGCGCGCAGACGCAGCGAGCTACACCCCCGGGTAACTCGAAAAGCTCCATCCTACTATATTATAACATTCTACCCGCCACACAAGTCGGGGACACTTAGTCGGCCAAGAAATTGGTAACCACTATTCGATTCTATTTCATCATGTGATAAAAGCAATAGCTGTGATATAAGTTTTATTTGTAACATTTATAAATGCCTAACCTAATTTTTAAGTTCTGTGTTATGCCTTTTTTAATTATAATTTTTAGTTATTCTATATTTTCATCATTGTGTTAAATCTCCTTTTTAATTTTAATAATATTTTTTTAATGACGATACATGTGGCTGATTTAATGATTTATTAAATTACTAAAAGGCCCCCGCTTCGTTCGCGGAAGAGAAAAAGTCATAACCCCTCTTTTTTCCTTTGGCCTAGTCGGGTAAAAAGTATCCTATAACCATCTGGAGATGCCCAACTACCCGTGTACTAAAAATAGTGATCAAGCCACAACGATATAAACGATACAAACATTTCATTTTTACAACTTTGTAATAGTATAGATTATATGATTTTAATTATTTTAAATTGTATAGCTGAAAAAATATATAAAAGAAAATGAAAATGTTTAGAAAATTGTAGATTATGACGATGCAAAGGCGGTTCAATGAATCCTAGTTGATTAAATGATTTCTTATTCTCATCTGAATTAAGGTTCAAAAGTGGTGGTAGACCAACTTCTTGGCCGACTGTACTCACATGATATGGACGTTGAGTGGCGTGGATAGGGTTTTTATCCAAACTAGGCAGTTTCTCTGTGCCTATATGGAGCCATGTTCGTTCAGGGCAGGCAGTTTCTCTGTGCCTATATGGAGCCATGTTCGTTCAGGGCAGGCAGTTTCTCTGTGCCTATATGGAGCCATGTTCGTTCAGGGCAGGCAGTTTCTCTGTGCCTATATGGAGCCATGTTCGTTCAGGGCAGGCAGTTTCTCTGTGCCTATATGGAGCCATGTTCGTTCAGGGCAGGCAGTTTCTCTGTGCCTATATGGAGCCATGTTCGTTCAGGGCAGGCAGTTTCTCTGTGCCTATATGGAGCCATGTTCGTTCAGGGCAGGCAGTTTCTCTGTGCCTATATGGAGCCATGTTCGTTCAGGGCAGGCAGTTTCTCTGTGCCTATATGGAGCCATGTTCGTTCAGGGCAGGCAGTTTCTCTGTGCCTATATGGAGCCATGTTCGTTCAGGGCAGGCAGTTTCTCTGTGCCTATATGGAGCCATGTTCGTTCAGGGCAGGCAGTTTCTCTGTGCCTATATGGAGCCATGTTCGTTCAGGGCAGGCAGTTTCTCTGTGCCTATATGGAGCTATGTTCGTTCAGGGCAGGCAGTTTCTCTGTGCCTATATGGAGCCATGTTCGTTCAGGGCAGGCAGTTTCTCTGTGCCTATATGGAGCTATGTTCGTTCAGGGCAGGCAGTTTCTCTGTGCCTATATGGAGCCATGTTCGTTCAGGGCAGGCAGTTTCTCTGTGCCTATATGGAGCTATGTTCGTTCAGGGCAGGCAGTTTCTCTGTGCCTATATGGAGCCATGTTCGTTCAGGGCAGGCAGTTTCTCTGTGCCTATATGGAGCCATGTTCGTTCAGGGCAGGCAGTTTCTCTGTGCCTATATGGAGCCATGTTCGTTCAGGGCAGGCAGTTTCTCTGTGCCTATATGGAGCCATGTTCGTTCAGGGCAGGCAGTTTCTCTGTGCCTATATGGAGCCATGTTCGTTCAGGGCAGGCAGTTTGTCTGTGCCTATATGGAGCCATGTTCGTTCAGGGCAGGCAGTTTCTCTGTGCCTATATGGAGCCATGTTCGTTCAGGGCAGGCAGTTTCTCTGTGCCTATATGGAGCCATGTTCGTTCAGGGCAGGCAGTTTCTCTGTGCCTATATGGAGCTATGTTCGTTCAGGGCAGGCAGTTTCTCTGTGCCTATATGGAGCCATGTTCGTTCAGGGCAGGCAGTTTCTCTGTGCCTATATGGAGCTATGTTCGTTCAGGGCAGGCAGTTTCTCTGTGCCTATATGGAGCTATGTTCGTTCAGGGCAGGCAGTTTCTCTGTGCCTATATGGAGCCATGTTCGTTCAGGGCAGGCAGTTTCTCTGTGCCTATATGGAGCCATGTTCGTTCAGGGCAGGCAGTTTCTCTGTGCCTATATGGAGCCATGTTCGTTCAGGGCAGGCAGTTTCTCTGTGCCTATATGGAGCCATGTTCGTTCAGGGCAGGCAGTTTGTCTGTGCCTATATGGAGCCATGTTCGTTCAGGGCAGGCAGTTTCTCTGTGCCTATATGGAGCCATGTTCGTTCAGGGCAGGCAGTTTGTCTGTGCCTATATGGAGCCATGTTCGTTCAGGGCAGGCAGTTTGTCTGTGCCTATATGGAGCCATGTTCGTTCAGGGCAGGCAGTTTCTCTGCGCCTATATGGAGCTATGTTCGTTCAGGGCAGGCAGTTTGTCTGTGCCTATATGGAGCCATGTTCGTTCAGGGCAGGCAGTTTCTCTGTGCCTATATGGAGCCATGCTCGTTCAGGGCAGGCAGTTTGTCTGTGCTTATATGGAGCCATGGTCGTTCAAGGCAGGCAGTTTCTCTGTGCCTATATGGAGCCATGTTCGTTCAGGGCAGGCAGTTTCTCTGTGCCTACTCGTAAATGTAGCCATGGTCGTTCAGAGTAGACAGTGCATTTGTGCCTATATGGACCGCACGCCAGTGTGGACGTTTCCGAGTAAATTATTATTCAATTTTTTTTTCAGCCAGTCCCTCCACGTCTTCACCGGCTACACAAACTGCGATAACGCAGACAAAACGAAGAAAAACTGGCAAAAAATATCACCCAAGAGGCACAATTCACACTTGTGACGTTTGTGAAAAATCTTTTAAGAGATTAAGCAAATACAAGATACACAGACGCACCCACACAAGAGAGAAACCTTACAGATGTGAAATATGCAAAAAACAGTTCACCCGATTGGACTCAGTGAAGCTACACACGCGAATGCACACAGGAGAGTATCGTTACTCCTGTGAAATATGCAAGAAACAATTTACTGGTTTCAGCAGATATAATGTGCATAAACGGATTCACACAGGAGAAAGACCATACTCCTGCACGATTTGCAAAAAAGGGTTCACGCAATTGAGCAATCTGCAGTCTCACACGAGAGTTCACACAGGAGAGAAGCTTTATGCTTGTGGTGTATGTGGCAAGGAGTTCGGACAGTCGGGGAATTTGAAGGCGCACATGCTGACTCATTCTAAAGAAAAACCTTACTTGTGTGAGATTTGTAAGAAAGAGTTTTCGCGATTGAATAATTTGAAAAGACACCATAGGTTACTTCACACAGGAGAGCCGCAATATTCGTGTGAAGTACGGGATTGTATCTGAAATCACAGTAGTTGATTGAACGTGCAGAGGATATAATCACTGTGATTAAAGAAATGGGATTCTCATAAAAGAACCGGCCAAGTGTGAGGCGGAATCGCGCACCGAGGGCTCCGAACAAAATATACGCTGAAAACGGTCGTACCTATGAAAATCCAGTGTTAGCAGAGCCCTATTCTTAAGCAAAGTTTACGCGGTGTGGGGTCATGTTATATTGGTTATTGACATAGACGGACAGACTTAAAAAACTTGCATGGGTTGTTCCGAATGTTTTTAGCTGCTCTCACTCTATTCATGCGACTAGGGATTGCAATCCGGTCCGCCGGATCCGGTAATCCGGCCGGATCCGGTACTTTTTGGCGGCCGCCGGATCCGGTAAAATTTTAGTGCCAATGGGCTGCAATCACAAAAAAATTGAAGTGAATAAGATCATTTATTTATTTATTTAAACTTTCTTGCACAAAACAAAAGTAAGTATAAATGGCGAACTTAATACCAAAAGGCATTCTCTACCAGTCAACCATAGGGCCAAACAGAGAAGCATGAAAATGGTGCAGTGGGGAAAAACATTCAGTACTTTAGTGATTATTGACATGAAATACAGCAAAACTAAGTTGAGAATTTATCACGGGCATTTGCCACTGCATTTGTTGGGTATTTGGTTGCCGAAACAGTTTTTAGGTATAAAAAAATAGTACTTCTCTCGTAAAAAAATTTGAAAGCCTATACAAAAGGACTTTTGGTAAAGAAATAGTGAGAAATGCGGCTAGAACAAGCAATCGTTAATGGAATTTCATACAAATCATGCAGGCCTAGGCCGGCGAAGTCCTCTTTTTTAATTTCCATTCAACATAAATTTGTGCCACAGTCATCATGACATTCTGCCACTATGCGTATTAAAAATTAAACTTTGATTTTCTGTTGTTTATTTCAATGCAGGTTTGAAAAAGGCACTATACATACATCAATCAATCAATCAAAATTTCATTTATTATTATTATTATTTATTAAACCTTACGTGCTAATTGTTACATATTTATTTACACTATTATGAACACATTATATAAAACTAACAAACTATACAAACTATGTATGTCAACTTATATGCTATTATTCCATTTAACATGTCCCATCATCAAATTAAATAACAAAAATATATTAACATTATTATGTCCGCTTAGGCTATACAAAAACATTACTTAAATACTAGACTATATACTATTTTAAATTGAGCTAGGAGTCACTCTTGCCTCTACAAACCGACATGCTGCGGTCAAGAACCTGGACTCTGAGGTGAAGAAAATGTCGAGCTGCCTGTCATTATCCAGGATAGCGTTCAAAAGCGTTAGGGCTTGGTGTAGGGGGATGAAGCGAGTGCGCGCGTCCTAGCCGGGGGGATGCCGAATAAGCTGCGGCGGCGGTCGGGCCGGGGCATGGTGGGAACACGAGGTGTTAGCAGATGGCGAGAAGACACGCAGCGGAAGAATGTGGTGTGATAGAGTGAGCACGTACTCCTTTTGATCCAACGTGTATTTCTCAGAATCCACAATGAATAAAGTTCGTCAGGCACTATGATAAACTATAATTAATATATTGAGAACTACGTTTAGTACGTCTAGCTTCAGATCTGGTCTTGGAAGGAAGGGAGGTGACAGATATAATTGCCAAAGTCAAAATATAAATATAAAGGCGCCCATGTAGGACTAGACTAAATAAGGTGTGCCATAGAATATCTAACACGAGGAACCCGGATGGATATTTGGGAAAGAAGTTGGGAATCGGCTGTAAGACCTCGGATAAGTTGGAAGAAGTATTTACTTAAACCAATACTCCTCCGGGCCTCGAAGGATGTATAGTCCGCCATACCTAGTACGAAGAGAGATAGGTACATATAGGGGTAGAAACCATAGATTTTTCTATACAGGAATCGGACAAACGACTTCTGGACCCTCTCCAAGAGTAGCGTGTACCGTTGCTCATGGGGATTCCATATGGCGGCATTAGTCTCGAGCTTGCTACGGACGTATGTATTGTACAGGATACTAATTGCAAGCCGACTAGTAAATAATTTGGCCTGGCGGATGACAAATCCCAGACATCTCCTAGCTTCGTTACACGTCCTGGTTATGTGCTGATTAAACGAGAGCTGCGGATCAAAGTACGTGCCAAGATCTTTCACTTCAGTTACACGCTTTAGTGGTTCATCCAGCAGCAAGTACGTGGAGTCTATAGGGCGGCGTGAACGTGTATAGGTCATTGCCGAACATTTTTCCTTGTTAAGGGAGAGACTATTATTAAGGGCCCACCTGCCAACGGCATCAATATCTAGTTGAAGTAAAATTGGATCGTTAGGGCTGTCAACGGGCAGTGCCAATTTTACGTCATCGGCGAATAAAAGACACTTGGAGAATTTGATGGTTGCTGGCAGGTCATTGATTAGAATTAAAAACAATAGGGGTCCAAGATTGCTTCCCTGTCCATAATCATAATCATATATTTATTGTGATATTGTGAGTGAAGTGGATCTTAATTTATACATGGTTCGTCACAATATACCGATAGCCGGCGTATTTCTACACAGAACTATTCGAATTACATTACATAGGTCACTATTAAATATAGTACACAATTACAGATTAGTGTTTGTTGTAAATTATCCATACTAATATTATAAATGCGAAAGTGTGTCTGTCTGTCTGTCTGTCTGTTACCTCTTCACGCTTAAACCGCTGAACCGATTTGGATGAAATTTGGTATGGAGATACTTTGAGACCCGGGGAAGGACATAGGCTACTTTTTATCCCTGAAAAATACCCTTATCCGCGATAAACGAATTTAAGGCGGACGAAGTCGCGGGCAGAAGTTAGTAATGAATAAATGTCAATGAAATAGTGGATAAAAATAACAAAAATTTAAGAGTAATAAATAAAAATACCTTCATCCAAGCAATTATACTATGTCTATAATGTCAATTTGCACGTTCAACCCTTTTCGAAATGTTCCGACACATTGTCATAAGCTCTTTGTAGACACCACTTATACAGCTTATTTTTGAATTCCGGTAGCTCGGTATTTTTTATGTCTTCTGGTAAATTATTGAAAATTTTAATTGACATATAGAAAATACTTTTTTTTAATGTATGCAGTATAAACATTTTCAGGGTAGCATATATTGAGACCGTGTAGCTTGGAAGTGCTTCTAGGGTTTGATGTTTTAATCTTATACATAGTCATGTTAGTTTTTACAAAAATACACACCTCATAAACATACAGAGAGTACAAGATCAGGACTTTAAGTTTTTTAAATAACGGTTTACAAGACTCCTTTGTATGAGCACCACACATCGAACGTAAACATTTTTTTTACAGTCTAAAGACTTTGATTGCGTTTTTAGAATTACCCCAAAAGATAATACCGTATCTGAGATTTGACATCACATGAGCGTGGAAGGCTTGCAGCGCCGTTTCCTGTGATGCTATTTGAGTAAGTTTACGAAGAGCAAAAACGAATCGATTCAATTTTTTTATTAAGTAATCTATGTGGTCATCCCAGTTGTTATGATTGTCCAGTATGATGCCTAAGAATCGGGTTGATTGCACATTTTAGATTCTTACGTTGTTGTAACAGATGTCAACATTGTTTGCCTTGGCCTGAGGTGCACAAAACTCAATGAAGTGGGTCTTTTACAGATTAACCATTAACGCGTTGTTATTTAACCATTAATTGATCTTCTCAAATGCCTTATTTATTTCTGCTTCGTATGTGATTATGTTTTCGCATCGTATGACTACTGAACAATCGTCAGCAAAAAGGAATACTTTGTGATGAGTTATGTGTGGCAAATCATTTATATATACAAGGAATAACAGAGGGCCAAGAATACTACCCTGTGGTACTCCTTGTATTACACTGTCTAAGTTTGATTTGTATCGGTTTACAGTTTTTGACTGGGAACAGTATGACAATATCTCTGTTATCTGTTTTCTATTATTCAAATATGATTGAAGCCATTCATACACGTTTCCTCTTATACCGTAGGCGTAGAGTTTTCTTAACAGAATTTTGTAGTTAACACAATCGAATGCTTTCGACATATCTAAGAAAATAGCGGTTACTGGTGTTTTATTATTTCTACAGTCAGCAATTTCGTGAAGGTCAATTCCAGAAGTTACCAAGAACTTACATGACCTGGATCCCTCATACTGCACGAATTGGTACCTTTCAGAGAGGTAGTTGGCCAACAACTCCAGCAGGTGAGGGTTAAACCCAGCCATAGATAATTTCTTGAGTAAAACATCGCTGTCGACTCTATCAAAAGCCTTTTTGAAATCAAAATATGCCTCGTCAACTTGCTACTTTTGATCTAAATTTATTCGTTCAATTTTATTTATTCGTTCATCATAGGTAAATTAAGAGGTGACATATTACATCTTTAAAAGTACATCTACGATGTGCCTTTTGGCGTACGAAATTTGGTTTACATTAACACACAGCTAATCATTAAGAATAATTAAATACAATGTCCAAACAACACGTTTTAAATAATACATAAAATAAATACAGCAGAATTTGTAAAAATATTGTGCGACTTTTATGATAACAAATAATGTCCAATTCAAATAAAGTTATTTAAATTTGGTTTCCTCAATATCCTCAATATTATAATAACACTTTTCTATTAAAAGTCGTAAGAGTATAAAGATTTAAATTCAGAGATTGTTGCCCTTTGCCAACTTTCTGGTAACCTATTAAATAATTTTGGTGCCATGACTAAAACACTCTTTTTCATTAGTGCTGTTTTGCTCCTATTAACTAGTAAAACCGGTTTTCTTGGGCGAAGATTGACAGTTTGCGTTTCTTTTTTCAGTTGAAAAAGGTTTAGGTTTGTTTTTACAAAGACACAGCACTCAAATATGTACAGACAGGGAAATGTCAGTATTTTCAGCGATTGGAAATGAGGCCTGCAGCTTTGTAAGGGAGTTAGCCCACAAATAGCTCTTATGCATCGCTTCTGCGCCCTTAATAATATGTCCCGGTATGTAGAGTTCTCCCAGAATATTAAACCATACCGCAGAGTTGAGGATACAAATCCATGGTAAGCAGTCAATACAGTTCTGCGATCATTCGTTTAACCAATTTGAAAAGCGCATATGAGAATAATATATCGGCGGAAAATATGGGGTTGCCCGCCTCAGACTTATCTATATGTCTTCGGCCGGCAACCCCTTTCGTCCCGGCCTCTGTAGTAATGTACTAATATATCTTATGAGACTCTCGCTAGATGGCTGGTTCAAGGGTCAGATGCAGAAGGCAGTAATCCTGGACACGGCCATATGCGTGCATAGATAAGGCGCTGACCTATTTCTTTATGGCTGATTTAGACGAAGACTATTTTGAGTCGCCTAAATTACGGCGCCTAAAAAAGGCACCGTAGAAACACTTTCCGCGGCATGCCAGCGCTGGCACGGATTAGAACACGCGCTTAATTTTTGGCGCCAGTGACCGCCACCCGCGTCTCTCTCTCTCTCTCTCTCTCCCTGTCGGTTGTTGCGGCGTGCTAATGACTGGTACTGAAAAAAAGCACTGTGTAAACGCCTTGCTGGTCACTGGTGGCGAGATTTAGGCAGCTGAAAATAGTCATTGTTTAAACGGTCGAAGGTGTGCTGTACTGTAGTCAATGGCGCCGTAATTTAGGAGTCTCAAAATAGTCTCCGTCTAAATCAGCCTGAGCTCCTTTGCACCGGGTCCCCACGATCCAATCGTTTCTACGCCAAACGGCGCAAATATGTAGCCCTCACCGAAAGTAGCATATCTGCGCTGCTTGTGCTGCTCGGTCATCGTTGCCTCCACTGCAGTTTTGGAGGAGCTGCCTTGGAAATGAGACGGCGCCAGAGTATCGACACAGGTGGCGTCACAGACAAGTGTCCTGCCCATCTTCCACGGGACGAGCGTCATGCCGTCGGGGCGCTTGCCATCGTCGCGTGCAATTCCGTTCGGCTCTAAAATGGCCGGCACGCTGACGGAAACAAGAGCCTTCCAGATGACGTCATTTAGGGAAGCATGGTGGGAGATAACATAGTATATTAGAAGGGGCACCTTCTAATATAACACGCAACTTCGTTCGCGGAGGAGAAAAGTTATTACCTACCCCTATTTTTTTCTCCAGCGTAGTTGGGTAAAAAGTATCCTATTATCTGGAGATACCCAGCTACCCATGTTTCAAAAATAGTTAAAATCCATTTAGCCGACTTGGCGTGATTGAGCCACAACGACACTTACAAACATACAAAAAAAATAGGGACAGTGACCTCTAAGTAGTCGTTACGATCATTTTTTTAAATATCTTTTATGTACAGAGAGACATTTTCTTTTTACAACTTTTTAATAGTATAGATATATAAGTATACAAACATCTACCCTCTTTTCACGCCCTGAAAAGAAAATGACGTGGTTAAAAACTATCTTATGTCCTCCGCCGGGACTCAAAACTATCACTATACTAAATTTCATCGAAATCGGTTCAGGTAACAGACAGACAGACGTTTTCGCATTTATGATATTAGTATGGATTTAAGTCTCTAACCTAAAGTAATATACTCTTTGGTGGTATGTTTAAAAAAAAGGATAATGTATAATGCTACTCGTCACTAGATGTTGCTATTCGTGAAAACAAATATTATTTACTACTTAGAGTAGGACCGTTTTATCTCTTCCAAGCAAATGAACTGTCAAATATATAAAAACTGAATATGGCAATGTTTTGTATCTGTCATAGACGTCAAGTAGTTTGTGTCTTAAGAAACAATTTATCTTTACGTGCGTTGGTTTTTTTAAAAATAACGGTTTAACCACGGTTTAAATATGGGAAAACCATATAAAAGTGGTCAGCGGGAACTGCTTTTCCGCATATTCATTAACTTCGATGCTGTAAAGCAACAGCTAGAAGCGATTATCGCTGAAAAGCGGCAATGTTTACATTGCATTAAGTCTTTGGCTGGTAAGATTAACTCTTAGTACTTTTGTATAAACCCAATATGGTTTTTGTTAAAATAATGTTCAAGTGAAGCCATTTAGCTTTTAGTAGCCTCTTTAGTGCACTGAGAATATATTATGCGGCGTTAGTGACTTATTTATTATTCCTATTATATTGCAGCTGGTTTAAATGATGATCATACGTCGTTATCGCGGGTACAATTACCAATCAGATAAAGAGCAGATAAAACAGAATGTCTATTTGGTAGAAACGGACGTATTCTGCCTACAGCTACTAAACATCTAAGAAGCTCTTTACATGTGGAGAGTTTTCTCTAGAAAAGATCAATAAAAATACAGCCGCAAAGGGGTATGGGTTTAAACTGTTGTCATATGTTTCCATCTGTTTAGTTAACATAGGAAATAAGTAAATTTAATTATCTTTTAACGTCTTTTTTTAACAATTTTAACAATATATATACGTACTTGTGTGAAGATAACTGTTATCGTCTACTAATTAAACGCTTACCTACTTAGAAGAAAGTCTATTTAAAAAATAAGAAAACAACGTGTGTAATTTTTACTAACGTGTATTTTTCACACGTATTATTTGGTTTTCGTAATAGATTACAAAGATTTTTTCTATATTTTCCACAGTCAATTTGCGGCGTCTAGCAGTAAATATCCATTTTAATTGACTAAATGATCTTTCAACATCAACTGTTGTTGTAGGTGCATACTTGAAACGATGGAAATAATCTAGAGTAGTGTGATAAACTCGTAATGATGATTCAATTATTATCTCCTTGCCTTGTATCAATTCATTATTTTTTTTTATTATGTCAAATCCAGTATTTTTCTTCAAGACATGTTTCAGCTTTTTAAATATTCTTTTTCCATTAGCACTCAAATTTAATTTCGATATATGCTTGTATGTTTTTTGAACGATGGCTAAACTTTCACTGAGAGATAGATTCGGGCACTGCAATTTGTTTATAGCGTCTGGAAGTACCTGAAGATATTTCGCTATAAAATTTAAATCATTCCGAATTTTCGCACTGCGAAATGCTTTTTTTGCCTTTGTGATACATGCTGCGTCAGAATCACGAAATGTGTCGACAACGCCTTTTATTTCCTCGAAATACTTGTTATAGTATGTCGCAGCCTCAATCCACGTTCCCCAACGAATAATCGTTGGATTTGGAGGTAATGGTATTCCTTAACCATTTCTTTAAATGTTTTTATTCTTTTTGGCGATTTTCGAGAAACTTTTTTTACATTTGATATTAATTTATTCACTTTATGGGATTTTCTGACTGAGACCATGGTATATTACAGCTTACCATAAATTTGGTCTATTCCATCCTAAAATCTTTTTTGACGGATGTATTCTTTTCGGAGTTGAAATGTCGTTCCATAGAAGCTTTTCTCTGGGGAAAACTAACATTGCACTTAGTGCAATATAATTTTGTATCGCGAGCCTGTAATTCAGGATAATCCTTTGTCCACAACTCCACAAATTCATCGCACGTTTTTTTCCTTCGCGGCATTTTAATAAAGCACGGATAATCAGTACGGATAATTGATAATGAACTTACTAACAAATGACAATGTCAAATAGGAAAAATTATTAAAGAGTTTGCATTGCGACTGCATAGTTATTCTATTTAAGTTGTATTGGTACTCAAGTCAAGTATGGAGGTTGGGTATTAGAAATACCTAATGTGTGATACATTTTAAACTCGTAGGAGTAGGCATAGATGTTCCTCAAAATGAGTTTCGCGTCTGTTATTGCTTGTTTTTCATAATCTTTCTGTACTCTCAAATCGTTTTTGTACCCGCGATAACGACGTATGATGATGATCTTAAGAGAAAAATGAAACTCGTTGTATACATATAAACTTAAAAAAATAGAAGATGTTAATGTCACTAGCAAAAGACAAAATCTGAAGAGAATTTCTGTTATGAGTGGTAGGAATTAATGATTTTATAATATTAGAATGGTAGAAATAAGTAGTCATGTTCCATGTAGGTACCACATTATTTTTTAGCAATTTCTTGCTGGAGGTGAATTATATTACTGCAGAGGTAGCGAGACATAGGATTGCCTAAGGAGTAAGTAGTTATAGACGGCCGAGCTTTAGCGACCGCCTTCTCAGCCATCTCATCAAGTAGTGGTAGGTAATAGAAGTAGGCGGGCAATTAGTGATGGTTATTTAACGTATGTAACTTTATTAGGAAAATCAGACATGTCTTTTAAGCGCTCATGGCGCTCCTGGGCGATATGGACCGAAGAAAGGACGCTGGGACTGGTTAGAGAAGACAAACCCATGTTCAGCAGTGGATGAACATTAGGCTGCTGATAATTATAAGTCGTATTTTTTAATGTGTACCAGACATAATACACAAGCATCAAGATTATTTAGTGCCCTATACTCAGTGTTGCCATATACCAATGCACAGATAAAACAATTAAAATTGGTGGGGTAAAGATATAATAGCCAGACTCTATCATTATTATTAAATTACTTAGGCTTATATTTATGATTACACTAAATACTTACAAAAGCATATTTGTAAAAAAAAAACTAGAATTTGTAGCTAATCTGTGGTAAGTTGTAATGACAATCTGTCAGCTGTTGAGTTGTCATATCTGTCAGCTGTCCGTATTTACTATCCATAGTTGTTCGAACAGTTTTTCGTCTGTGTTTACTGTTTTAGTTATCTTTAAAAGTTTTTATAGCTGTTTGACCATGTTCTTTGTTCCAATTATCCACAAATGAACTAACCACAGTTCCGATTTTATGCTAATGCCAACTATCCCGCGGGACAATTTTGCTAGCGTCAATGCCGTCAATATTGAAAGCCAAGGTAAGATTTCATATTGAAATAAGTAAGTAAATAAGTCATTAATTCGTGCCACCCATCAAAAATGGGCGACAAGTTCCAGTCAAGTTCGGCATGATCGCAGTCTAGAGATTTTATGAAGGTTACCTATTGTTACATTGTTATACAAAAACTTAAATTCTTCTAAATATGATTAAACTACCTTGCGGTAATGTGTCGTGTGAATTCCTTTGAGACTGTGGACGTAATGTGACGTCCGGAACATTGAAGAATCACCAATGCAAGGATGTAATAATAAATGTTGTTATAATGGTAAATCGTATAAGTTTTAATGAATCATTGCAACTTTCACTACATTTAGAGTGTATACATGTTGTTTTTTTTTTTCTCTTTTGTGCTTTCAATTGTAATGTTTTTTTAATTACTTTTGTATGTTCAATATACATGTACTTAGATATATAAATCGATTCTGAAGTGCTTTGTGCTATCTTCTTATATGTATAGTTTATTTTTCTCAGTCTCCCACTGCCCTAAGGCTGTCTGGAAGAGATTGTTGTTTAGCGAGACCACTCATTGCTAATATACCGCATTCCTGAAATAGCAGATTTTGTAAAATGCCACATTCTTGATTTATCATATTACCAATATACCAAATTTTCAGTATAGGACATTCTCAAAACAATTTAGTTGCATGAGTACCTTTCAATTATATGTATAACCTGGTCAACCTGGTGTAACGGGAATGTGGTAAGCTAAGAGTGTGACATATTGATAATCCATGCTCTTAACAAATTGAAGCATTTCTTGCCCATTAAAACTAAGGTTTTGTTGGTAAATACTCCAATCCTACCCATAATTGATTATGGTGATGTGTGTTATCCGGACTTAAATGAAGATCTTCTTGATAAGTTGGATCGGCTTCTCAATAATTGTATTCGTTTCATTTTCTGTCTCCGTAAATATGATCATATATCTGCTTTCCGCGCTCAGCTTGGTTGGTTTCCAATTCGTCAGCGACGTAGCATTCGAATGCTTTGCTCTCTCTTTTCAATTCTTAACGATCCACAATCTCCAGAATATCTCAAAACTTTCTTCAGCTACATTGAATCCACTCGTAACCGTCATTCTCGCCGGCAATCTCGCCCTTTCTATCCCACTCCACCGAACTGGCTTCATATCCAATTCTTTCTCCATTCAGGTTGCCCGCCTCTGGAACGGTTTTCCTCTTAAAATCAAACAGGCCCCGAATAAGCTTGCATTCAAAAAGTCCGTGAGCAACTTCTTTGCTGGCAGAACCGAAGACTCTTAGTTTATCTGCTCAATTCGTTTCATCGCTATATATATATATATATGTTATATATTTTTTAACCTTATATATATTTGTGTATGTATTATATATATTTTGTTATTCATGTATTTAAAGTATATAAATATGTGTTTTTGTAATTATACAAGCCTCAGCACCGCCTAAAATTTTTCTGCTTTGCCCTAAGGTTGACTGGTAGAGAATGCCTTATGGCATTAAGTTCGCCTTTTGTACAATAAGTTTTCTTTCGTGCAATAATGATTAAATAAATAAAACAAATAATCCGATATTTTGCAAAATCTGTTATTTTGGGAATGTGGTATATGAGCAACGAAGGAGCGAGACTGTCTGTTGTTTGTATTATTTTCTTTTGTACTGTTTTGTGAGTTGTGTAATAAAGAATTATTATATTGTTTCTTTTTACCATAACAATCACTATTAATTTTAACGTTGGTTAAGGCAAATTTATACTGTTGTTTTCTTATGAAATAAATTAATCTGAATAATAACATTCTAGATTTAACATGTTTAGTAACAGTATATACTTAGGCATTCAATACGTATACTGCGTTATTTTTGCTTTAGAATTTTATAAATTATAACTTTGAAGGAGGAAAATACATCTTTTCTCAGTCAACCCGTGACCATGGAGAGCTGAAAAGCTTCCGAAACGTCGGGAACTCAAATGAGGTAATATACGCGATATAATAGTTAAATAGTTTTATTTAAATTTAGAAATAAGGTACACAATGTTGACGTGTCTTTTTATTAAAAAACACTTTCGAAAAATAAGTCCCAGCAAAATAAGTAACAATTCTATAGCAGGAATGGTAATTTACATTATTTTGGTTTCATAAGTAATAGTTACTATTATTTTTAAAGCATTTTTAATTAAAGAAACATCAAGATTGCTTATTTCCAGTGATCGGCACTATCGGTGCAAAACTTGCCATGCGGACATAAAACTCATAAAAGTGTGTTTACAGTCATGAAATATTAATATCCTTATACCCAAATATTGGATATCCGATATTTTGATATAAAGTTAAATTAAACACTAATCTGCCAATAACATTCTTATTTTCTTCGGTTGTAAGTTCTCCTTTATGTCAGCTTTACAAGTTTTGTTAAAGTTTTGCACCGATACTGCCGATCTTTGCTTATTTCTAATGCCAAAAAACGCAGTATAGGCTTAGCAATACTTAATTGACATTATTGTCGGCAAATTTCATTTATAACTTACACAACACAGTGTTCTACTATAGTGCTACGTATATATAACCCTTATAGTTTCGTGAAATCCGTCCGTCTGTCCGTCCGTATGTCACAGGCATTTTACTCAAAAACTACAAGATGTACATTGATGAAATTTGGAGTATAGGTGTCTTTTGTGAGCCGTCACGTAGTTTAATAGGTAAATAATAAAATAAAAAAAATGTAGGGGGGGCACTCCATACATGTAACCGAGCCTAAAAAAAATCAGCAAATGTCATTTTGTGGCACGACTGATCTTTAACACATTTTGATGTCTATAATTTTTCTTTAATTTAGTGGACTTTTTCTGAAATAATTGCTACTAAAGTAGCATAAATAGTGTCCCCCCCCCCCCTCTATTTTCTAAACCTTATGTACAAAACTTTGAAAAAATTTACAAAAATGAAGCGTAATGATTACTTTCCACGAAAATTGTTTTCAACATGATCGGATATACCGTTTTTGAGTTACTGCCGAAAAATAGCACTTATCAACAAAAGGACGTAAGTGCTGTGGAGATATGCTCTTTTGCTAGAGCACTTTATCAAATAGCATTTTTTCACCTGTAGTGTGCTTTTTTCCGTTTGAATTGCTACGGAACCCTACTTACACTGAGCATGGTCCGAAATGCTCTTGCCTTTTTTTTTTGTATTATTTACTAGAAGGCGCGCGCAACTTACCTGACCTTACCTTCTATTGAAAATTGAATATCAAAGCAAACTGGTCGCGGAGGCTAGGGACAATCTGAAGAAGTTATAGAAAACTGTCAAAAATATTTGTCATTGTCAAAATACGATAAATTCTGCACACGAACTAACAACTTTGTCTAAATCTCCGATAAGTTCCCTAAATATTTGTAATCAGCATTTCGCCACGGTGGGACAAAATTTAGCTATTGATATTCTTTCTAAACTTTCAGAGACGCAATCGTCGTTAGCTTTGAAAGTAAAATCAAGCAATTCACCTGCTAACTCATTTTTCTTTCTTCCAACCGATGTAAATGAAGTGGATATAATTATTTCTTAACTAAAAGCTGATAGTGCGCCGGGTCCGGATTCTGTCAAACCACTGTTTATTAAAGAAATCAAAGACATTATTCTTGGGCCCCTATCCCACATTTGTAATTTAAGCTTGGCGTCGGGGCTCTTCCCGGATCGATGGAAACTAGCTCGGGTGTCTCCTGTTTACAAATGTGGATCTAAAAATGACCCCAACAATTATCGTCCTATATCTCTTTTTAGTTTATTTTCTAAAATACTGGAATGGATAGTCAATTCGCGTCTCACGTCCTTTCTTGATACAAATAAACTTCTCTCTGATAACCAATTTGGTTTTAGGAAAGGAAAGTCTACGGAGGACGCAGTGATTCATCTTTCAAATAAAATATCCGGTTTTCTAGATAGTGGCGATAAATGTATTGGGGTATTTTTGGGCCTTTGTAAGGCATTTGATACTGTTTCAACTGACATCTTAATTAGTAAGCTAAATGCTTTGGGCGTGAGAGGAGTGGCTCTCGAGTGGTTCCACATTTACCTGACCAACAGGCGGCAAACTGTTAAAGATGACGATTTCAGCAGCAGCGAGTTACCCATCTCTTTTGGTGTCCCGCAGGGCAGTATCCTCGGGGCCCACACTATTTCTCATTTATGTGGACGATATCCTCAAACTTAAGCTGGATGGCGCAGAGGTTATTTACTACGCCGACGATGCCGTGGTACTATTTCACAGTAAGACATGGGACAATGTATTTAGTCTTGCTGAGGGCGGTTTGTCTGATGTTGGTACATGGTTAAATAACAACTTACTTACTCTTAATGTGAGAAAATCTAACTTTTTAACGTTTTCTAAATCACCTGTATATCCTGCACAACTACATAGTAAACTAACAATTCACACTAGTAAATGTAGCAACCGTGTAAATAGCTCGTCCACTTGTTCATGTTCTTCTATTGCTAGATTCGAAACGGTCAAATACTTAGGACTTGTAATAGATGATAGGTTATCCTTCAGACAGCAGACCTCGGCACTTGCCAACAGAGTCAGGAAATGCATTTACATAATGAAGCAACTTCGCCACTACGCCTCGGAACAAGTGATTCAAGTTGTATATTATGCGCTCTGCCAATCTCTTTTACAATATGGTATATCTGTTTGGGTTAGCGCCCCAAAAAGCACTCTGGTACTGCCGGAACGGGCACAGCGCGCTGTACTAAAGGTGATGCATCGTAAACCGATCATTTTCCCAACGGATACCCTTTATCGAGACTTAAACTGTTGAGCGTAAGACGGTTATATGTATATAAAGCAGCAGTTCGAGCGCATAAAATAGTAAGAAACCTACCCATGCACACTCATCTCTTGGCCAAACGTTTGTTCAGAGTTCCCCTACCTAATTATATGCATCGGCGCGTTTACAATAATATCTGCAAAGTGCACAGCGTCCAATAATACACAATTGGTGAGATCCAGGGGATTGTCAAGAAGTGGCTACTGTCACTGTCTTATAACGACACGGAGAAGTTACTTCTTGCTAGCTAATTCTCTCCCTCCCCCTTTACTCCTATACACATTCACGCTCTCAAGCACACACACATACACTCTGTCACCCGTCACAACACTTGTCGCTAGCGTTTGTCGTGTTTTTGTATAATGCATGTTTTTCAATTGTATTATAATATAAGATACTAGATAATCCTGAACATTGTTAAATCTTCACATATTGCACTCCAGGGCCCCAAAATACAGGCTCAGCCTAGTTTGGGGTCCGCCAGGCATGTCATATATGTAAACATAGGTATTGTTAACGCAAATAAACTTTTTTGTTTTTTTTTTGACTCCGTTCGTGTAGGAGGAAAAGTCATAACCCCTCTTTTTTTCTTTGGCACAGTCGGGTAAGAAGTATCCTATAACAATCTGGAGATACCCAGCTACCCGTGTTATTATAGTAATACTAGAAATCCGTTTAGCCGATGTAGTGTGATGAAGCCACAACGACACATACAAACATTTCATTTTTACAACTTTATAATAATATAGATAATCCTATCTCATTCCTAGCTATTCTTCATTTCCGCTACACAAAGCTGGCCTGTAAGAGATCGCTCTTTAGCGATAAGACCGCCTATTGTCTACTGTATTTTATGTTAAGGCTCTATTGTACTGTTTCTGTTGTTGGTGTGCAATAAATAATTGTTGTATTGTATTCATGTCGGCATGGCGCCGAAATTGTACAACAAGCTACCCGTATTTATAAGAGAATCTGACATGCGACAATTTAAAAGTTTATTATTTAAGTTTTTAGCATACAGGGTGTCCCAAGAAGTAGTGATATACTGAAGCTGGGACGTAGAGGACCTAGAGGGCTATCTAAATCACCCCCATGTATGTTCCGCGATTTTTCGTATTTTCGGAGTTATGACTTTTTTTTTAATTCTTCGCCTATCGCCGAGTACGATGAGATTTTTATTTATGGTGACGTGAATTATTGTGGTAGATGCTTGATTTTTTTTTGTGTGCTAAGCTGATAGATAGGCCAATTCAGTATGGTAACATTCACTATCGTTAGATCTTTGAATGGAATAAAAAAAAAATTAAATGCAAAGAATAAAAAAATTACCCAATATGTTCACAACTTCAAGGGGCTTTAAAAAGATAAAATCACATTAAAAAAAATACCGTTTGGCTTTAAAAAACTTGCTCTATCTATCAGGTAGCTACCCTGAAAAATTCATTTTATTATTCATAAAACTTCAATCAAAAAATTGAAATCTAAATGTGGCAAGTGCAAAATTAATTATCTTTCTAAATAAATTTCGTTCAATCACGCACTGGCCATCAATAGGAAAAGAACAAAAAACAAAAAACGGTTGACGCATGAGAAAATTTTCACGTTGTTTGGTCATCGTTGGTACTTTTCAATAATTTAAAAGTTGTGTTTTAATACTGGTAATTGTTCGTTTCTCTAATCATTTTGGCTATTCATATGGACTTTGACTTGCATTACGATTTGGATTAGTGTTATTACCTGGAATCGACGACTTGGCATTATTTAACTGGACTTGAGTTTGCGTGTAAGTGATCATGTTTACTTCACGTGACTACGCAGAATTGCATTACTATTACGGTTATGCTAGGGGGAATGCGGCGGGAGCTTCAAGGCTGTACCGGGAACATGTGGAACGAAGAGGCGGGCCTCAACCTGAAACGTTTCCTGACTATAGCATGATCTTGAGAGTACATAATGCGTATTCGGAAGGTTACATACCGGGTACCAGATCAGGCCGTATGGCCACTATGCCGGATCCTGATGTAGTAGATGCAGTGGTTGAAGAAGTAGAAAGAGACCCGTCGACCAGTGTGAGAGTTATAGAACGTCGTACCGGACTTTCTAAATCTCAGGTACACCGTACACTACAGAGCGTAGGATATCATCCGTTTCACATTAGAAAAGTGCAACAGTTAAAACCGGAAGATTACAATCGGCGAATTGAATTCTGTCAGGAAATGCTGAGGAAACAAGCTGAAAACGAAAACTTTTTTAACCAAATCTTGTGGACGGATGAATCCCACTTTAGACGCAATGGGATTTTTAATATGCACAATTCTCACTCATGGGCAATTGAAAATCCAAATTTAAAAAGGGAATCGACATTCTAAGAACACTTTAGTGTTAACCTTTGGTCTGGCATACTTAACGGTCAGCTAATCGGGCCCTTTCAGCTGCCAGACCGCTTGGGCGGCAATGACTTTTTAAATTTTCTACGCATCGATCTGCCCCTGCTGTTAGAAGATGTGGACTTAGAGACACGCAGAAGCATAGTACTGCAGTGTGATGGTGCACCATGCCATTTTGCCTTGGACGTAAGAAACTATTTCAATCAAAGATACCCTGAAAGATGGATTGGTCGTTGCGGCCGGGGTGACGCCTGCCTTATAGCCTGGCCTCCACGGTCCCCCGACCTAAACCCCATTGTTTTTTTTGTATGGGGATACTACAAAGACCTCGTCTACTCAAGAGAATGACGCAATTTGGACGAGTTAACCCGGAAATTGAGAGTAGCAAAAGAAACCATTAAAAATAGTAGAAGTGCATTCAGACGTTTAAAAGACAACTTTTTTCGGCGATGTCGCACTTGCATTGAGCAACAGGGGGGGCCATTTTGAAAATTTCTTGTAATTAAACACCTTGTAATTGGTTTTACTTTGTTTGTATTAATCATCATGTAAATTAAAATTTTGCACTTACCACATTTAGATTTAAATTTTTGATTGAAGCCTTATGAATAATAAAATGAAATTTTCAGGGTAGCTACCTGATAGATAGAGCAAGTTTTTAAAAGCCAAACGGTAATTTTTTTATGTGATTTTATCTTTTTAAAGCCCCTTGAAGTTGTGAACATATTGGGTAATTTTATCATTCTTGGCATTAAATTTTTTTTTATTCCATTCAAAGATCTAACGATAGTAAATGTTACCATACTGAATTGGCCTATCTATCAGCTTAGCACACAAAAAAAAATCATGCATCTACCGCAATAATTCACGTCACCATAAATAAAAATATCATCGTACTCGGCGATAGGTGAAAAATTAAAAAAAAAGTCATAACTCCGAAAATACGAAAAATCGCGGAACATACATGGGGGTGATTTAGATAGCCCTCTAGGTCCTCTACGTCCCAGCTTCAGTATATCACTACTTCTTGGGACACCCTGTATAACGCATTTTATTAATTAAGGGAATACTTAGATTTTAACTAACGAATATTTTATTATTTATATGTTGTGTGACTAGTATAAGTCATGCTCGCTGCATGCTAGGTACTCAATGACTATTTGTATGCCACGAAATGGCTAAACATAGTGAAACTATTTTGTACCTCACCTCTGTATCATCCTTTGTTATGTTACCTATGTTTTACAAATAAATATTTACTTACTTACTTATTGTATTGTATTGTGAGGTACTAAATTCTTATAAATAAATAGATTGAAGTAATGAAAAAAAATCAACTCCGACTGGACTTGCCAACTGAGCTACAGAGTCTAGTCTGCATGTCTTCGCTTTCTCATTATTTGTTACAAGATCTTTGCATTTTGCATTTCAACCGGATTTTGTGTCGCCAGCGCCAATTTAGTCGCCTAGGTAGTATTTTTGTAGTTATAAACAAAGATCAGATCTTCATATCCAATTATTTCTCCATTCAGGTTGCCCGCTTCTGGAACGGTCTTCCTCTTAAATTCAAACAGGCCCCGAATAAGTTTGCATTCAAAAAGTCCGTGAGCAACTTCTTTGCTGGCAGAACCGAAGACTCTTAGTTAATCTGCTTAATTCGTTTCATCGCTATATATGTATATATATATTATTTATTAACTTTATATATATTTGTGTATGTATTATATATATTTTGTTAGCACCGCCCACAATTTTTCTGCTTTACCCTAAGGTAGACTGGTAGAGAATGCCTTATGGCATTAAGTTAGCCTTTTGTATTTTTCTTTTGTGCAATAAACATTAAGTAAATAAAATAAATAAATCAGAAACAAATGATTTTTTTTACGACGATACTGGACTTGAACCTGTGCCTTGAGCTAGACTGGTGCAGCACGCTCTACCAACTGAGCTAATCGTCCATACCAGTAGTCGACGAATTTCGTCATCTGTTCTTGCTTATAGATGTGCTTGCGTGTGTATGGTGCATCCGACTCTTTAGCCGAAAAAAAAGTAGTATTTTTGTAGGTTAGGTTTTGTTACTCCTTTAGTTACAACCCGATTTGAACCAGTGCCAGTGGCACAAGCCTTTCCAGGCGCACGCTCTGCCAACTGAGCTACAGAGTCCAGTCAGCTTGTCCCTATGTCACTATTTGTTCCAAGACTTTTGCATTTTTACCGACTTTTCTGCCGACAGCGCCATGGTGAGCATTTATGGAACCTTAGTCGTTTTTTTAGACACAAACACTGAGTCTGCCCGCCGTTGCTGGGAGTGATGGAGGGAAATGATTCTAGCATGTCAGTACATCTGGTGCGTGTCAAGAAGGAACCACCGTGCGTGTATACAGAACATGGTAAGTCTTGATGATACGCATTTCTTGACTAGCTGATCCGTATAAATCAGAGGTCGCCAAACTCCGGCCTGCGAGCCCTTCCAATCCGGGTCGCGGAAAGAAAGCGGGGTAGCCCACGGTCCGTTTTTTTCCTGTATTCATTTTTAACAAACGGACGGTAATTGGTCATAATCATAGCCACTCATGAGCATAATCAACACCAAGTGCGTTCCTTAGGGGCTATTCATGAATAACGTCATTTCACATTTGTGGGGGGGGGGGGGGGCTGGACATCGGATGATGCAGGAGGAGTGGGGGGTATTCCCAAGATGACATCATCTTTGGCATCTTTAAAAAGTGCTTCAATGAGTAAAAAAAGGAATGAAATTCGTGTTTGTATAAACTGTTGCTAAAAACGAATTATTTGGAAATGACATAATTTTATTTGGTGGGGGTCTGGGGGTCATTTCAATTATGATGGTTGGATATTGGGGGGGAATTACTGACGTTATTTATGAACAGCCCCTTATGCGTTATCTAGGTACCGCCTGAAGACTTAAGTAGTGTATGACTGGCCATGAAACCAAAGTATTAGCCCGCACGAATTTATTTTAAGTGCAGTGTGGCCCTTGAGTCAAGAAGTTTGAAGGCCTCTGGTATAAATAAATATGAATTGAAGAAATATATGTTCGCGCACCACTTTAGAACTGTTGCAACGATTTAAAAAAAAAACCGGCCAAGTGCGAGTCAGACTCGCGCACCGAGAGTCGATTGTGGTGGCATTTAACACTGTTCGTATGTTGGTCGCATAATACAATTGGTCATGTGAGTTAAACGAAAAAAAGACGAACGGACCAACAGCGCTACCTCCGTAATACGGTCCCGTTAGTACTACTCTTTAGGTTGCGAAATCCCAAAAATAAGCGTATAATTGCGAATCGAGGGTTCCGTAGAAAATATACGCTACAAGCGGCTACGGTCTATGAAAATCCAGTGTTAGCAGAGCCCTACCCCTAAGCAAAATGTACGCGGTGTTTAACCATTTTATATTGGTTACTGACATAGACAGACAGACATAAAATTATACTGCTTTTAGTATTTGTTGTTATAGCCGCAACAGAAATACATCATCTGTGAAAATTTCAATTGTCTAACTATCACGGTTCATGAGATACAACCTGGTGACAGACGGACTGACAGACAGACAAAGTATTCAGATCAAAGATAAAAAAAATTCTGCATCTGTGGGCTCATGGTGACAAGTGTCATACATAACTAGAGATGGTGAAAGTGTTACAATTTAAGTTCAACCACCGTGACTCTCGTACCAGTTGTAAAAACATCACTGTGATTTTGTCACCCACGACTAACCCTGACTGGCCACGTTAAAGTTACTAACTGTAATGTATTCAGATAATTATAACAATTTTAACGTGATTTTACCACACTTGTTGGTCACATAACCTATACATGATTTTGTAACGTTCCGTAGTGACCAGTTATACTTTTCTAGACCGGCCGATCACTGTGATTTTTTTATCGTGTCGTTATTATCACTCGCCTCTAGTTATGACACAAATCGCTGGCCCAATATTACAGGGTTCTATGTTACATTGTCAGAGTAGTTAAATTAAACTATGTTCAAACTTCAATTCGTTAAAAGTGAAACGAACCCTGTACCAGATGACCCCACAATAATAGTATTATATAGACTTAACATAAGACCTAGAATACCTACCTAGCTTATAAGCTAATAAAAAGTTAATTTTATTATAAACAAAGATCAGAAACAAATGAAAAAATTTTTCGTCGATACTGGACTTGAACCAGTGCCTTGAGCCAGACCGGGGCAGCACGCTTTACCATCTGAGCTAATCGTCCACACCAGTAGTCGACGAATTTTGTCATCTGTTCTTGCTTATGGATCTCTGTATGGTGCATCCGACTCTTTAGCCGTTAGAGTCGGATGGTCCTCCCGTGACCATGGAAAGCTGGAAAGCTTCCGAAACGTCGGGAACTAAAATGAGATAATATACGCGATATAATCCGTTAAATTGTTTTATTTCAATGAGTAATAATCGCGGAAACAGAAGAAAATATTATCGATAATACTTACTAAAGAACAAGTCAACGGAAAGTTATCATACGGAAACAGTCGTCAACTCAATTAGGTTCAATCAGATAGATATCACATATAGTTACAATAGAAAGCCGAAGTATTAGGTTTAGGAACCGGATTTCGATACAAACTGTGACTTCTTATTCTCCACTTCACCTATCCTGCTCTTAAAGCATATCGAAGGGGATCAGACTGCTTTTACAGTCCTCAGTCTGCACAAACCCTGTGATATTGGGCCAGCGTATTTTTAACTGCCAATATGACACGTTAACACTTTTTTTATATTTGCAAAAAATAAAAAGCAAAGGAATTAACTTTTTACACCCTACAGATCACCATTTGCTTTTAATATCCATTTTTTTAAAAATTAGTGATACGAAAATTCCAAATATAATGTTAATGTGTTCAGGGAGCCCAAATCTATCCGTGATATTTCAAATGTAGTCACTTACAAAAAAAACGGCCAAGAGCATGTCGGACCATGCTCAGTGTAGGGTTCCGCAGCCGTTCATACGAAAAAATGGACACTACAGATGAAAAAAATGCGATGTGAAAAAGTCCACTAGCAAAAGAGCGTATCACCACGGCACTTACGTCCTTCGGTTGAGAAGCGCCGTTTGTCGGCAATAACTCAAAAACGGTATTATCCGATCATAATGAAAATAATTTTCGTTGAAAGTACTGGTATTTCTTTATCTTTGTAATTTTTTCATATTTTTTGGAAATTACGTTTAGAAAATAGAGGGAGGGGGGACATAATTTATGCTACTTTCGGATCGATTAATTCCGAAAATATCCACTAAATCAAAAAAAAATTTAGGTACCTCAAAATGAGTTTAAAAGGTATGTTGAAATTGCTGAAAAATAAAAAACAATTTCGGTTACATGTATGGAGTGCCCCCCCTAGATTTATATTATTTTATTAATTAACCATCAAACTAAGTAGCGGCTTACACAAGACCCCTATACTCCAAATTTCATGAACATCTTGTAGTTTTTTAGCGTTTTTGCCATTTTGGCTACCGAACCCTAAAAATTAAAAGTTGTCCATTATCTTTTGCAGTGTACATTGAGATAGAAACAGAAATCATAAAGGAGGAGGAGCCGGTGTGCGTCAAGGAGGAGCGCGAGGACACTTGGTCGAGCGAGGGGGAACGAACCGGCCTGTACGCCGGACACCAGGGCAAAGATGAGTCAGAGCGGCAAAACTGCGAAGGCCCGAGTGGAGGGAAGAGTAAGGTGCCGTGCTCCAAACTGCCACTGATCGACTGTGAGTACAATATAATTCAACAAAAGTTACAATTTAAATCGTTTATTGATATATTGTGAGTTACAGGGATATTCTATACTATTATAAAGTTGTAAAAATGAAACGCCTGTACATTGAAGATAGTAAAAAAAAAACTATTATATTTAGAGGTCACTGAAGCAATAAATATTGTAGTTTGATTTTTTTGTATGTTTGTGTGTGTCGTTGCGGCTTCGTCACGCAAAATCGGCTAAACGGATTTCAACAATTTTTGGTACACGGGTAGCTTATGCATATATAGCACGGTATCTTCAAATGGTTATAGGATACTTTTTGACCGATGCGTTAAAGAAAAAAGAGGGGTAATGACTTTTTCTCTCCCGCGAACGAAGTTGCGGGCACCTTGTAATATATAAATAAACTAACACATGCGTATTATTCCAGCCACATCAAATGGATCTAGCACGAGCAAGTCCGAGCCCTCCCCGTCGACCCCCACCACAACCCAACACAAAACACGAAGAAAAAACGCGACCAAACCGAAAAACAGACACAGAACAGAACTTCAACCGAGAACCGAACCGTTCGCCTGCGAAACGTGCCAGAAGGAATTCCCAAAACTAAAGTATTTAAACAGACACAAAAAAATCCACACAGGACTCAAACCCTTCTCCTGCGAGTTCTGCAAAAAGGAATTCGCAGATTGCAGCAATTTAAAAACCCACAAACGAATCCACACCGGAGACAAGCCTTACTCGTGCCGAACGTGTACCAAGCAGTTCTCAAATTGGGGTAACCTGAAACAACACGAACTATTACACTTGGGGGTAAAACCGTACACTTGTGACGTGTGTGAGAAGAATTTTGCAAGATCTAGCAATTTAAAGAAGCACAAGTACATCCACACGGGGGTTAAAGCGTATTCTTGTGAGATCTGCGCGATGAAGTTTACGGAGTCGTCGCATTTGAACAGACACCGACGGGTCCATACTGGCGTGAAGCCGTTCATTTGCGAAGTATGTGAGAAGCAGTTTACGCGCTCGAGTAGCTTGAAGCAGCATAAGCGGATTCATCAGCCCGAGGGAAGCAATAAAACCTAGCCAATGACCTGTGTTGCAACAAATAAAAATATATTCTAGCTAAAATCTGGTTTATTTCACACTAATAACAAATAATAAATTCTAATATGGAACATAGCGATTTTAAACAGTCGGGACCCATTGTTGGGAAAATTTGCGTTTACTGTTTAAAATCGCTATGTTCCATATTAGAATTCATTATTTATTTTATGTGAGTATCGATCATGAATCATGAAACATCTCCATTATAACTTAACAAATTTCTGGGGTACTAGACTTGTTTATTTCTTTTTGTTTTTTTACGTAGTCGGGTTTTTTGTTTTTTTTAATTATTATTTTTCTAAAAGTAATCGATGACGGTCACGTTGAAAGGATATACTAGTAAAAGGCCTTTTGGAAATTAGGTACTTTTAAAAACTATTGCTATCGCATCGCCTCAAATCCCCCGTATTACAGTGCAAAAGGGACAACTGCAACTCGTAACGATCTGACCTAGAAAAATGGCGAAAACAGGGTTTCGTAGTACTCTATTTCCTCTTCCAAAACTTGACTAATTTTAGTTTTTCTTTCACATATATTATAACGAGGGCTTCGGCTATGCTTCTATGTTTTCTGTTTTTCTTTTATATTCGTTAAATTTGTTTACTGAATGTGTGCTTATGGCGCAGGATGGTGGCATTTTTTGCAGTTTTAGAGGGCCTCTAATTCTTACAATAAACAAATTATTAAGAAAAATAAAACATAGAGGCATGGCACAGGTAATTCAAACTACACAGATATCTAGACTACACAGAAAAACGAAGTGGACTCTAAACACTTGTCTTGTATTGTAAATTTTACAATAGTCATGGATCGCGGCGCGTAGAAGTCCTGTGAGCGCAAGGCGAGGCACGCTGTAAAGTGGAATTTCGCGCGGCACACAGCGGCCGCTCTCCAGATGCTGTCACTGTCGGTAAACGGTACTCCGAGCCGCGGTATCCACGGGCGTTAAGTAGTATTTTTACCGGCTTTAGTACTTCCATCCTCGACGATAATTTTAATTGACTACTACTTAAAACTATTTTTACAGAGTACAGGAAACAATACATTCAAGGAGAGGTAAACAACAGGCGGTCTTATCGCTAAACAGCGATCTCTTCCAAACAACCTTTGGGTAGTGAAAACACTGAGGTTTCTAAGAAAAAAAATCGAGTTAGGGAATATTTTCGGAAATAATCGCTCTGAAAGTAGCATAAATTGCATCCTCCCCCACCCCTCTATTTTCTAAACCGTAAGCGTAAACGTAAAACTTAGTAAATGCTTGAAATGAAAATTGTTTTCAACACGATAGAATATTTTTGAGCTATTACCGAAAACTGCGTTTGTTGCATCACCTCGTTTTGAGAATATTCCCCTAACTGCAACAGCCACTATCGGAATCCTTGGCGTCGATATATCGAGTGAAGTCCAGTTCCGCGGCCATCTAGAGGGTAAGGCCAAATTAGCCTCTAAGAAGCTCGGCGTACTCAACAGATCGAGACAGTATTTTACTCCGGCCCACCTCCTACAGTTTTACAAGGCACAGGTCCGCCCGCACATGGAATACTGTTCTCATCTGTGGGCTGGGGCTCCCCAGTACCAGCTTCTCCCTCTAGACCGCATTCAACGGAGTGCGACTCATATCGTCGGTTGCCAGCGTATTTCAGATGAGCTTGACTCCTTGGCACTGCGTAGAGATGTAGCCTCGCACTGCATTTTTTATCGCTTGTATAACGGGGAGTGTTCCGAGGAATTGTTCGGGTTGATCCCAGCTGCATCTTTCCGCCAACGTCCTACGCGACAATATTTCCATCCTCACCATTTAGATGGTTGGCAGTCCACAACTGTGCGTTTTTCTAGAAATTTCCTGCCTCGCACGACTAAACTGTGGAATAAATTGCCGCATGCAGTATTTCCGGATCGATGCGATCTTCAAACCTTCAAGAAAAGAGCGTACTCCCACCTGAAAGGCCGGCAACGCACTTGTGACTCCTCTAGTGATGCAAGTGTCTATGGCGACGGTGATCGCTTACCATCAGGCGACCCATCTGCTCGTTTGCCCCTAGACCATAAGAAAAAAAAACTGCGCTTCTCAACAAAAGGACGTCAGCCGCATGAAGATACGTTCTTTTGCTGGTGCATCTGTAGTGGTTTTTTTGTAGTAACGGCTGCGGAACCCTACACTAAGCATGGTCCGACAATTCCGACATGCTCTTGGACGGTTCTTAAATTCAAAATTACTCCGACATTAACGCGAGCGAAGCCGCGGGCGAAGTTTGTATTCAAGAGTAGAAATCTGCATTAATCCTAATCTCTTAGTGGTACTAAGTCGTTGCCGGCGTAACTATTCAACAATTATTGCAATCATTTCTTTAAAACAAAGGGAGCCGCCTTCACCAAAACGTCGTACTTATACCAAAACTTCCAGAATGTAACAAAAACTCTTTCGAAAACCGCATCTAAATCGGTCCATCCAAACGCGAGATAATCGCGGACAAACTAGAGCTCTCGGTCTACGATGGGTTTCGTGTATTCGGGTACATGTAGTACGGACACGGGTTTCTGATCCGTTCGGAACGGATAGTTAAGGTCCGTGTATTTAAGATCCGTTCGGTTACACGGATCGGCGGATTTTAAATACACGGATCACTACCCGTCCGTAGGTAAAGCTACTATTACTGCACTAGTTAGTTTTTCTTGTTTATTTAATTATACACATATATGGTTGTTTTAATCATTTTTTCTTTTGATGGACTGGGCGCCCAATATTTTAGAGTTCCGTTGCCAAAATGGCAAAAACGGAACCCTTATAGTTTCGTCATATCCGTTCGTCTGTCCGCCAGTCCGTATGTCACAGGCATTTTACTCAAAAAGTACATGATAAATAGTTATGAAATTTTGAGTATAGGCGTATTGTATGTATAAACCGCTACTTAGTTTGATAGTTAAATAACAAAAAAATAACCGAAACTAAAAATTTTTTTTAACAGATTTCTAAAATATTGTTTGTTTAGTTGAATATTTTTGGAAATAATCGCTCCGAAAGTAGCATGAATTGTATTCTCCCCTCCTCTATAATCTAAACGGTTTGTCCGAAATATATTTAAAAAAAAACACACAAAAATAAAGCTTAAGAAATATTTTCAACAAAAATAATTTTCAACATGATCAAATATACCTTTTTGAGTTATTGCTAAAAAGCTGCGCTTCTCAGTAAAATGACGTAAGTGCCCTGGAGATACGCACTTTTCATATAATATTTATTTTCATCTGCCGTGCATTTTTTTGTATTAACGGCTGCGGAATCCTACACTGATCATAATCCGACATGCTGTTGGCTGGTTTTTCATTCGTCATCATCATCATCATTTCAGCCATAGGACGTCCATTGCTGGACATAGGCCCCCTGCCGCCGACCCGCATCGAGCGAGTCCGCGCAACCCTAACCAGCCCGTACGATACGACCACTTTGCGGGTGGCCGTCCTACACTGCGCTTGCTAGTACGCGGTCTCCACACGAGAACCTTCCTGCCCTAACGGCCGTCGGTTCTTCGAACTATGTGCCCAGTCCATTGCCACTTCAGTTTGCTTATGCTGTTTGCTATGTCGATGACCTTGGTTCGTCTACGAATCTCCTCATTTCTGATTCGATCTCTTAGAGGGATCCTGAGCATAGCCCTTTCCATAGCTCGCTGAGTGACTGAGCTTTCTTAAGAGGCCTATAATTAGAGACAACGTCTCGGCTTTTTTTGCAGTTTTTTTTTTCAATATTGATCAGTTTTAAAGGTTTTCATAGTTATGTTTATACTCCTAAGATAAAATATTAAAAAAACATGATTTTAAACTTTTGAGCTCTGACATAAGAATGTGTTCAGGCGCAAAAACATGAATTACTATCAAAAAATTAATAGTCGTTGCAGAACGAGATATCGGTATTTTACTGGCTTTACCTTTTGATATGTTATGCGGCTATTCACACTGACATCGGAAAGTACCATCGAAGCCAAAGTGGCCATACTCGACATAAAAAATTATAATACATATAATTTTTATTATTGCTTACTAATATAATTTAAAATTAAAAAGGGATATAATTGAACAAATTAAATTTATTGTGATATCCACCAGGACCGGTGTGACCACGTGCGCGAGGAATCGTATTTTTCTTTGCGCTTTGATTTGTATCTATATCACGATAGATAGTAATGTGGTGTTAATTTTCCCGCACCGATTAACACAGAATCCCAATAAACTTGTGGTTAATATAAAGAGAAGAAATTAAATTTATGTCAAGCCCTAGCTTTATTCCAGAAAATGCAGTAATTTTTAATGCTTTCGATGCCCAGGTCGGCGTTTGCCTTTTACTTAAAGATGTGACCGGTAGTTATTTTATTGTTTGAAATTTTGTTGAAATACATGTGTTGCTGTATTTTAAAAGTGTTTTGAAATATTTATAAGCGTAAATATACATTAACAATTTGTAAAATCATATACCATTTATTAATCATACAAAAATGATTCACTATCAATGCCTCAATGGTATTAATTGACAAACTGGCTTCGCAATCTCAGGCAAACGAACACTTGTCTGGTTTGGAGACACAAATATATGTTATGGCAGAAATAAAAGTATATTGCGAATTTAGTAGGCAGATCATAAAATGGAACACTGTTAAATAGTTAATATAATAAAAGTATATTAAGACATTGTCATGAACTGGTTTTTAATTCAGATCTTTTATTGTTCACTTATCTTAAATGTACATATTATGTGCACAAAAAAAACAACTTGGTAATATCCAACTGACCGTCCGAGTGGCAAACTGGAGAATAATGGGAAGTATTTTTAAAATAAGTCATTTTACAATTTCCCCCGACAGCAATTGCTCCCTCTTTTTTTGTAAACAATAGCTCGTGGACCCGTTTTCGCTATCTCCTTTGCCGACAAACAAAGCACAGCATTTAAATAATAAGCACACAATTACAGCCGTTGTTTCTTGGAATATTGTACCTTATCTCAAAGAAACAAAGTTTAAACTTAACTTTGAAACTTGATGTTTCAATTTTAACGAATTGATGTTTGAACATTGTCGTAGTGCCTTATAGTAAAATTTTAATTACCTTGTAAATGTTACATAGAACCCTATAATATTGGGCTAGAGATTTATTCAGTGATGTTAATTCTTTTTCCATTGTAAGTCATAAAACCTAGATAACCATATGCAATATGCATTAAAAATTGATTTTAATTTAAACATGAAATAAACGTGTCCGCTATGCAACATAGTATAAAAAATTAACAAGGCCACCCATTTTAATTGCACATGGATAATGTCCTTATCGAAATAAAGTGTTATAAAATATTTATGCTCTGGGTTTAGTGTTCACAATAGAGTACGCTGCTTATTAAAAAAACCGGCCAAGAGCATATCGGACCATGCTCAGTGTAGGGTTCCACAGCCAGTTAAAACAAAAAAATGCGCTACGGATGAAAAATATACTATATGGAAAAGTGCACTAGCAAAACAGCGTATCTCCACGACACTTACGTCCTTTTGCTGAGAAGCGCAGTTTTTCGGCAATAACTCAAAAATGGTATATCCAATCATGTTGAAAACAATTTTCGATGAAATTATTGTTGTTAAGCTTTATTGTTGTGATTTTTTTACATAAGGTTTAGGAGTAGAGGGGGAGGGGTATTTCTAAAAACATCCACTAAATAAAAAAAAACAACCTCAAAATCACTTCAAGAGTACTATCGAAATACCTATTTCACACATTGATATTTGCTGAATTTTTTTTTTTAGTTTCGGTTACATGTATGGAGTGCCCCCCTTAGAAATATTATTATTTAATTATCAAACTGGCTTTTACAAGACACCTTCACTCCAAATGTCATCAATATACACCATGTAGTTTTTGAGTAAAATGGACGGATAAACGGACGGATATGATGAAACTTTAAGGGTTCCTTTTTGCCATTTTCGCTACGGAACCCTAAAAATTAAAACCGCATATTGTCTTTGGTTTCCACGGCCGTGACTACTTGAATGCTTGAAATATATCAATTTAAATGGATTTATCGAGTTATAGAAACATTGAAATACAAAAATAAATTATATGTGAGATATACACTCCTAATAATTTTATTTAAATGAATTAAAATCTCAAACAATCTCTATATCATTCAAAACGTACGAGACCTAATTAACAATGACAATAGCCCGTACGTTGTGCCACGAACCGTCGGCGTCAGAGACGGGTAAGAGACGCGTAGTACGTGTAGACGGGTACACGGTCCGCCGAGTTCGTTTCGTTCGAGTTCTTAAACTCGGCGGTATTAAGAACACGTGCGTCCGTGAGGACGTGTAACACGGATATCGAGAGCCCTAGGACAAACTTACATACCTACTTACATACGGGTCAAACTGAGAATCTAATTCTTTGTGGACTGTTAAAAATTACGTTTAGTGCGCGGGCGAAGCCGCGGGCAATAGTTAGGCTAGATATAAAAAAATGTTACAGGTAGGGGTAGTTATAAAAATAAGTTAAACTAAAACTTTTAATAGCTTATTAAAAAGTGATCAAAAATGTAAACAAAGCATTTTTTTAAAGATCGAACTTGCTAACGTTAACAAACTTACATGTTACATTCAAATAACTGGGTAGCAGGACTAAAATTTCATCAAAGGTAATAAATTTTAACCTCTCATAGATTATATCAATATTTATATATAAATTAGTCACAATGTAAAATTTAAAATCGCATTTTAATCAACCACAAATTATATTTTTAGTAAATAATCACTCTTTTCTTTTAACTAATTAGGTCTATGACATTTTTACACTAGCATATATTTTGATAGTTTAAAAAGTTTTACCAAATGGCCAAAAATTTCATCATGGATCTGAACGGTGTGATTTTCGGTCATAAAAATAATCACTTGAAATCACACTTTAAAATCAAAATTAGAAGATAAAGAACTTTCTTTTTTAATCAAATTATACCCTTATTGTCCTTATACATATATTATTTTCAATATACTACACATTAAAATAGCAAATCAATCAACAAAGGTATAATCAATTCACTAAATAATCATTATTTTTTTAATAATCGCAATTTAAAAAGCAAAGTTAAAACAGATACAATCAACAACAATATAACAATTAGCTTTAGCGTTAAACATCTGGCCGCATCGATGAAAAAGGTAAATAATCAAGCGACACAAAACATGAACGTACACCCACACACACGCTGCTAATGCTCCCATAATAACATAACAAGTATCTACGATTCTATCCCAAAGACTTAAAGTTGAATATTGCTTCAAGTGACGCTTAATGTAACATTTGCGAAGCCGGGGAACCAAACTTGTTTATTACTGAGACTCACTATGAGCGATAACAAACTCGTTGAAACTCCTGCTTGGCTCAATTATTCAAAAATAAACCACATTATACTTGACGTAAAGATCACATTAGTTTGAACTCGTTCAAAACCCTATCATAAGGTAAGCTCATGATAGGGTTTTGAGTTATGGTAAGTGGTAAGTCAAATTAACTTGATGAATAGGCTTACCCTATCTTTGAGGTTACCATATCATAAGGTTACCAAAATGTAAGGGTTTTTAAAAACCACTTCTAAAATAAGCCTATGGAAACCCCTTTTTAGGGTAAGTGGTTCCGATCCCTGTTTAGGGAAATTGATTGCGCCAAAATTAAAAATAGTCCATCATTGTGTTCGAAATCAAGCTATTAAATTATATAACTGACCTAACGATTTAAAGTCATTAGATAATGTTAATATTTTTGAACGTTGACTAAGGGACTTCTTAATAAGAAAATGTTATTATCATGTTAATTGCGTATATTATCCCATTTGAGTTCCCGATGTTCGGAAGCTTTTCAGCTTTCCATGATCACGGGTTGACTGAGAAAAGATATATTTTGCAATGAAAAAATGGGCCAAATACCGTTCTCACAAATAATAAGCTGGCTGAAAAAGAAAATCCAAATTTCTATCATCCGAGCAGTCTCTGTGAGAATACGAGGGACAAGAAAACAAATTACATGATACTCTACCGACGGCTCTGGAATACCTAAAGTGTCATTCTAACTGGAACTTGCTAACGAAGATGTCACATTAGTGTAATAAAAATGATGGGTGTCGCTGACACACAAGTGTCAAAAAAAAAGTTTGAAATATTTGACATCAAAAATTACCAACTTAATGTTGACCTACAGACGTCTAGTTTGTTACGAAATTATTCATCTTCATGCCGTTAACAATATAAGGTAATCACAAAAGAAACGGACCAGTAGTTTTTAAGATATTTAGAAAAGTAAAAAAAACTTTAAAGTTACATTTCAAGGAAACTGTCAATAATTATGGTTAAAGAATTTTAATTATGACATAAAACTTGGCAGATTAATAACTAGCATTACGACCAATACATAGGCTATATCTATTGGCTAATACCGTCAGGGGCATTTTTTGTTACCTTACACGGTTATCTTCTTTAGTTTCAATGAATTCAAATACTATGAAAATTGAAATCGTATATTTTATATCATGAAATCTAGCAAAAAGAAAAATTTCAATGTATTGGATTATTAAATTTAAAACTTACTATTACCACGAATTAATGTTAAACGGGTGTTCAAAGAAATTTGAATAAAATTACTTGTTATCAGGCGCCTTAGGCAGCTGTCCTACCGCTGACGAGACGCAAGTAGCTGCCAACTGATTCCTCGCTCAAGAAACGCGATAGCTTTCAATTCTGTGTCAATGAGCTGCACATGTGATGGGTGAAGCCCAATAAGTTGGATCGCCGTTAGCCGCAGTTAACTAAACGAACGTGAGGTGTTTTTTTTTCGTTGAGCGACTAAAATGTTCAATACAGTTGTGGTTAATTGATCGTGGCACAACGGAAACTACGAGTATCATAGAAAAATTAATTACACGAGTTAACGTGTCCAAGTATATGAGCTCCACCCACATATGAATAGTTGATCGCCGGCGGCGGGTCGGGGGTCAGGGGGATGGCGGATTATTGATGTCTCAGCTCTTTAAGGTTGTGTCTGTGTCAGCCCTGTGTGTATTCTGATGTCTCTTTAGGTTGCTTTTCCGTGTGAATTGCTTGTTACATATTTCACAGCTGCAAAATTTGTCCTGTATGTATTATTATGTGCTTTCTCAAGGTCTCTTTCCGTGTGAATTGATTGTTACATATTTCACAGCTGTAAGGTTTCCGTCCTGTATGTATTGTTATGTGCGTTCTTAGGTTGTTTTTCCGCGTGAATTGCTTGTTACATATTTCACAGCTGTAAGGTTTCTGTCCTGTATGTATTTTTATGTGGTTTATCAGGTTGCTTTTTTGTGTAAATTGCTTGTCACATATATTACACTTGTAAGGTTTCTCTGCTGCATGTACTCTTATGTGATTTTTCACGTTGTATTTATAGGTAAATTGCTTGTTACATATTTCACAGCTGTAAGGTCTCTGTCCTGTATGTATTCTTATGTGCTTCGTCAGACAGCCTTTCTCTCTAAATACCTTGTCACATATTTCACACTTGTAAGGTTTCTCTGCTGTATGTATTCTCATGTGCCTTTCCAGGTTGCATTTATGTGCAAATTGCTTGTAACATATTTCACAGCTGTAAGATCTCTGTCCTGTATGTATTCTTATGTGCTTCGTTAGACTGCTTTTCTCTGTGAATTCCTTGTCACATATTTCACATTTGTAAGGTTTCTCTCCTGTATGAATTCTCATATGCCTCGTCAGGCTACCTTTCTGCGTGAATTGGTTGTTACATATTTCACAGCTGTAAGGCCTCCGTCCTGAATGTATTCTTATGTGCTTCGTTAGACTGCTTTTCTCTGTGAATTCCTTGTCACATATTTCACATTTGTAAGGTTTCTCTCCTGTATGAATTCTCATATGCCTCGTCAGGCTACCTTTTTGCGTGAATTGGTTGTTACATATTTCACAGCTGTAAGGTCTCCGTCCTGAATGTATTCTTATGTGCTTCGTCAGACTGCTTTTCTCTGTGAATTCCTTGTTACATATTTCACAGCTGTAAGGTCTCCGTCCTGAATGTATTCTTATGTGCTTCGTCAGACTGCTTTTCTCTGTGAATTCCTTGTTACATATTTCACACTTGTAAGGTTTCTCTCTTGTATGAATTCTTATATGCGCCGTCAGGCTACTTTTCTTCGTGAATTGCTTGTTACATATTTCACAGCTGCAGAGTTTCTACCCCGTATGAATAGCGAAGTGTCTGGTTAAAACGGATTTCGTTTTAAAATCCTTTCTACATATTCGGCAGCAGTAAGCTTTGTCCGCCAAGTGAGTACGTGTATGTTGAACGAAGAGATTCTTACTTAAATATTGTTTTGAACAAACGTCGCAACAGTAAGGGGTCTTCGTCGCGTGTTTCTGTATGTGTTTTATTAAACTGAACTTCCGAGTGTACCGTTCCCCGCAAGTGTCGCATGTGTACACTTGTTCCTCGGCGCGAAGCCCTAAGCAGTCATGGTGCACTTCCTTCTTGTGTGTCGCGAGACTCTATCCATGATCAAATGTCGCGTGATATATATCGCCGCGGAGACGCTCGAGCCACACGGAACAAGTCATCGCGAGCTGTTCCCTGGCGCGGGCGGACTCAGACCGCGCCCACAGAGCCCCCGCGCCGTCCAGCCCGGGACATGCGACTGGAATAAAGAAATTATATAAGATAGATAAATACTTTATGAATTTATCTATCTATCAATCTGATTATAATAATACAATAGTTAATAATAATTTATTTATAATTCTAGCTTCTGCCCGCGACTTCGTCCGCCTTAAATTCGTTTATCGCGGATAAGAGTATTTTTCCGGGATAAAAAGTAGCCTATGTCCTTCCCCGGAATTAGAACTATCTCCATACCAAATTTCATCCAAATCGGTTCAGCGGTTTAAGCGTGAAGAGATAACCGACAGATAAACAGACAGACAGACAGACACAGTTAGAATTATTTAGAAATAATGACTGACTGTTGAGTTTGTTTCGACTTTCTTCTCAACAGTGGTCTCCTCTTGGGAAATGCCGTAGAATCAGACTTGTAAAAGTGCCTGTTGCCGAGGGAACGCGTAGTCGGCGGGGTTGGGGGCGCGCGGGGTTAAGAGGGCCGAGCGCACGGGGAGATCCGATTGCGAGCGCTACCGAACGGACACTAACTTGTTTTCTAAAAATCTTAATGTTAATTTCTTTACGTATATACTCGTATTTGTAAACGTACTTTCTTAAATATATTATAGTGCATGTGATTGGCCATTTTTATTGGGCAAAAAACCCATAACAGTTACAGTGCCCTTGCGGCCTACTTACAGAATCTATCTATCTATCGATACATCTTACAAAATAAAGATCGTTATTTGATTATTTCAACGTCTCTTTCCGATAATGTCTGCTATTTGTTTCTTATGATGGCACTTTCCTATAATGCTCGCATCCATGTCCACCTTCAAAAATGGCCTAAGGGGCTACTCTGAAATTCGATATTCGAAGTTCGTATCGCGCCATCTCTCTCACTCAAATACAGTTTAACATGAGAACGAGAGAGTTGGCGCGATACGAATTTTGAATATCGAATTTCAGAGTAGCCCCTCTGCTCTAATATCCGGTATTATTATGATGTCTAAATCATGTATCCCATCATTGGAACTGAACCAAATAAATAAAAATAGGACCAATCCGAAGGTTACCTTTAGAATAAAATCGGTTCACACTTACTTTTCATTTATTTTCGATAAGCATATGCATACAAAAAAAGATCCCGCCGAACTGAGAAACATACACTTTAAAAATCATCATATATCATAGAAAACTGACACCGTGGGAAGAAGGCCATTTTGAGAAGCAGACAATTTAGGTAACAGACTTAATAAGTAGACATCATAGTAAACTGACAGCGTAAGAAATGACCATTTTGAGACCAGACATTTTAGGAAACCTTGTATGGGGAACAAAGAAAGTTAGTACCTAATATGCGGAAATTAAGAACTTTATTCTGCAGCTATGTTAAAACTTGCGTTTATCGAAACGTTTTCCTAACCAAAGTTACCATACATCTTATGGGTTATACAATAGTATTATTGGTTATTAATATTTTCATACTTCAAAAATGGACTTTCCCACCCAAACTTAAGGGCTCATAACACAAGCTACACTTACGATGTCGTACTTAAAGTTTTAACATAGTGCCTTATTAACCGACTCCCAAACGGGAGGTGTCTATTTAGTTAGAACTCCGTCATTTATAAATCGATTTAGATTTTACTTTAAGGGAGGTGCCTCCAGATTAGTCCCATTCAATTTTAGTGAAGATCTAATGCTTGAATCCATAAGAAATTGAAGGAAATCCTCAAATATTGTAGGAATACATATGGCATTTTTAGTATTTTACTTGGTGTCATTTTTATTTATTGTTATTTAGCTTGTTTTATCAGGATCTCTCAGGAACATCCCTATTATGGTACGGTTACCAGAGGCGTGGCGTGGGAAAATTACAAGGGAAGCCGAAGCGTATTCATTTTCTTATAATTATGGAAAATATATGGACGCCACGCCTCTGATGGTTACTATCATTTAACAGCAGATATTACAACTTACCGCGAAGCGCAAAGGCCTCGTCGGGCGGCTGCCGGCACTCCGGCTCCACGAGCTCGAGCTTCACCTCGTGGACGGTATGCAGCGCGGCCCCGCTCGTGACGCTTCTCGCCCACTCGGGCTCATCCTTCACTGGCCCCGCCACCTCCTTTACAGACTGCACTTCTTTGGTAGCGCACACTGCAAACATAAGGTCAACACTGTTACTCGTAACTATAACAATATGAAAGATATAATAATAAAACATAATCAAGTAGCCAGGATTTTTCACCAGCAACTTGCTGTTAAATACGGTCTTGTGGGGTCTGAGGTGCCGTACAACTAGTACGCACCGATGCCAGTTCTTGAAAATGGTCGTGCCACGCTTTATTGGGGTCGATCTATCATCACGGACAGGACTATTGTAGCCAATAAGCCTGATATCGTGCTGGTAGATCGATCTAAGCGCCGGACAATACTCATCGACATCACCATTCCACATGACGAGAACCTCGTGAAGGCCGAGAAAGACAAACTCAGCAAGTACCTCGACTTGGCTCACGAGGTGACCGCCATGTGGGATGTTGATTCGACGATTATTGTCCCGATAGTCGTTTCGGTAAACGGTTTTATAGCGATAAGTCTCGACCAACACCTCAAGAGACTCTCACTGGCTGGATCACGGGTCAGATGCATAAGGCAGTAATCCTGGACACGGCCCGCATTGTCAGGAGGTTCCTCTCTGTGCAGTCCTAACCACCGGTAGCTTGAGCCCTGCCCCGCTGCCCGTGGCACCCTAGGTTAGGTGTTTTATAATGTGTTTAAATTTCGTATTTGCTTTTTGTATTTTACTTTATATATATATATATATATTAAAAAACCTACCCTATGAATGGAAATAAATAAGTGTATAATAATACAATTAATTAAAAACATATTACAGCTGTAATGACTACGGGCTAAACATACTTATAATTAGATAACAATGTTACGCTCCTGAACTAGAATTATCCTGTGTTTCAGGCAAAAAAAGGCATACAATTAATTATTAATTCATATGCAAAATTTTACGACATGATCCTTATTAATTATTAGTATAAATTAAGAAAGTATACAGTATAAGTACAATATCTATGCGTACTTAAAGTAAAAAAGTATATAAACCAAAAAGTAAAACCTATGGAGTAAAAATAATAAACTTAAAAAAAACACTTTAATACAGTTAATAACTTCTCTGTATCATCGTAAGACATGTTTTGTAGGGCGACCTTAAGTGTTTTCTTACAGATCAGGTAAGCAAGCGGGAACAAGTCAAACCTCGCATTAAGTCTGTTATATAGTAGTGGGCCTAAAAATAGAAAAAATCTTGAGGAGAATGGATGTCTACTATACATAATAGGGCAAATAGTATCTTTACGTCTCTTGTTAGTATAATCAGAGTTGTAAGGATGTTTGGTATGCTGTTTTAGGACTGTGTTCAATATAAATAGTTGGCGAACTGTCAGAATTTCACACGATTTATATATAAGGTTTGTGGGAAAAAGAAAAGAACGGAAAGTAGAGACCTTGAGAATTGCTCTTTGAGCTCTTTCTTGGTTCAGCATTGTCGTTTTGGCTGTGCCAGAATGACATGAACAGAATTATAGTACCCCCGTGCGTTAACTTTCTGTTGGTAGAGATCATCATCAGGGTCAAAAAACGTAAGCTGCGTGGGTTGCGATAGAATCCGGAGGAGGGTGCTTTAATATATATTTTATTTATTTATTTAGAAACAAACAGTCTTGATTACATATCATGAGCACAATCAAATAGACTACATTACTTAAATAATAGACCTATAGTTTCCTTCATTAAATTTAAAACTTGAAAAACTTGCACTACTATGACCAAAATTGTACTTTTTAATCGACATTTAAGTTTTAAAAAGTTTAAAATCTGCAAATAAAAATAATTGAGAAATTAACTAAATAGAAACACTATACTAACTACTTCCCATAAGTAAACATATATCTATTATATTGTTATACCTTTATACCTTAGGTACGTTAACACATATTTCTAAAATATTATATACCTACATACACACACCGATTACACAAATAACTAAGATACATTTTTTTTTATATTTTGCTAACAAACTGCCAAACAAATCTGCATTCATACATTTTTCGTCATACAACCTACATGCGCGCTTAAGGTACGATTGCTGTGCGTGTTTAGTTTTGCTTTTGGCAAGACTAAACATCGCCTTATTGCGGAAACTACGTTCAGCTTTACGAGGTACACGGAAATTTACATTACGCAAGAGTTCAGGGGCATCAACAAGACTATTAAGAATCCATACTAATATTATAAATGCTAAAGTGTGTCTGTCTGTCTGTTACATCTTCACGCGTAAACCGATGAACCGATTTGGATGAAATTTGGTATGGAAATAGTTTGAGTCCCGGGGAAGGACATAGGCTACTTTTTATCCCGGAAAAATGCCCTTATCTGCGATAACCGAATTTAAGACGGACGAAGTCGTGGGCAGAAGCTAGTTTTAAATAAAAATAATAGATCGTAACAGGAACGTCTGAGTGCAAGTGGCTGAATTTTGTGCCTGGCTGCTGCGGATGCATAATCATTGTAGTGGCCAGTGACGCGGAATTCAAGTGCCTTAATAAACTTTTTCTGTAGCCTTTCAATTCTATCTTTATTCACTTTATGATAAGGGTTCCAGACTACAGCGGCGAATTCAAGGCGGCTGCGTATATAACTGTTATACAATCCATACTAATATTATAAATGCGAAAGTGTGTCTGTCTGTCTGTCTGTTACCTCTTCACGCTTAAACCGCTGAACCGATTTGGATGAAATTTGGTATGGACAAGATAGTCTGAGTCCCGGGGAAGGACACAGGCTACTTTTTATCCCGGAAAAATACCCTTATCCGCGATAAACGAATTTAAGGCAGATGAAGTCGCGGGCAGAAGCTAGTAATTTATAAGTCAAGGGTCTTCTAAAGGGTTTTGCAACACGAATAATGAAGCCGAGCTGCCTATAAGCCTTACTAAGGATTTTATCGATATGAGGGTTAAAAGTTAATTTACTGTCCTCATCATCATTCGCATGTCCTTATCCCATGTACTTGGTGTCGGCGCAGCATGTTTTTTTCTTCCATACCTCTCTATCACTCTTCATCTCGTCACTTACACCCTTCCTCTTCATGTCATCTCTCACGCAATCCATCCACCGTTTCCTCGGCCTACGCCTCCCCTTACATCCTTCCACATGCATATCTAATACCCATCTTGTCACATGGCTCTCATCCCTCCGCATAATATGTCCATTATTACACCCAAATCGCGAATATTATGTGTTCGCGTTAAAGTGTTGCCACATAATGTGTAATCATATAAAATTGGTGTTTTTTTTCTTATAAATGTATAACTGAGCATTTGTCACTATTAAAAACAGGCTATTATTTTCACAATAGCCTTCGAAATTGAATAAGTCCTCTTCTAGCATAGAGCAGTCAGTATGATTTTTTATAACTCTGAATATTTTTGTATCATCTGCTAAAGAAGAACTTTTGAGTTACATATTGATGCTATTATGTCATTTATGTATAAAATAAACAAGTATGGACCTAAATGAGATCCCTGTGGGACACCAGAGGTAGTTTGTTTGTACTCAGACATATATCCTCCTAGTACTACGGCTTGGCACCTATTCTCCACATATGATTTAATCCAGCGGATAAGATCACCGTGTATTCCGAGGGCCCAGAGCTTGGACAAAAGGGAATGACGAAAGGGAATTGAATAAGAAATTTTATCGAATGCCTTTGCGAAGTCCGTATATAGGGCATCTACCTGATATTTACTATCCATGGCATCACGTTTTACTTCGCTAAAGGATGAAAGATTACTTTCGACGCTTCGACCCCTGAAAAACCCGTATATTATTTTGTCTATCAGTTAGTAGACATGCGCCAAACATTACTTCGCAAAGTAATGCCATATCATATTACATCTCTCGAAACGTAACATCACAATGAGATATTACATCACTTGAAACATTACCTATTGCCAGCCACTATAGTTCGCCTTTATTATGCCGTACGCAAAGCAACACTATAGCGATAGGTAATGTTTCGAGTGATGTGACGTCTCACTGTGACGTCACGATAGCGATCGCCGACGCCGGCCGGTATGATGCCGCGCGACAAGTACGAGCGAGACAAGATATTTCTAATGGATCTGCGATCGGAGCCGCGCCTGCGCTAGAGTAATATAATATAAAAAAAAACTATCACAGATTGGACTTAGACACATAGAGGTTAAAATGTTCCTAATAGTCCACTCTATCACCTCCCAAAATTCCTACATCGTTATTACAAACACCCTGTATAATTCATTGGGTTTCGCAACAAGTATAAATACTACACAACTTAAAGGCCAATAAATTAAAAAAAAAATGCTGACTATAATCCCATTCACTAATCAACCGACAAAGATTTTGAATAAATATTTTTTCCTCCCTGTGCTGCCACACAGGGCAGTAAGTCCAACATGTTGTGTATAATTATTTAATTATATATTAATATTTTCTTCTGTTTCCGCGATTATTACTCATTTAAATCAAACAATTTAACGGATTATATTGCATACCAGTCCACCCATGACCATGGATAGCTGAAAAGCTTCCGAAACATTGGGAACTCAAATGAGATAATATACACGATATAATCCCTTAAATTGTTTAATTTAAAAAAGTATATATTTAATATTTTCTTCTGTCTCCGCGATTATTACTCATTGAAATAAAACAATTTAACGGATTATATATAGGGATATTATATATAGGGGTCACAGACAAGATCGGAAACATCTTGAAGTGTGCTTCTATAAAAACATATTTCAAGCCGTTGAAGAAGGTGTCTCAATACCTTAGACCCGTGAAGAGTAGCACCCCTTTGCAGAGTGCAGGCATTTATAAGCTGGACTGTGAGTGTGGTCTTTCATACATTGGTCAAACGAAACATAGTGTATCAACCCGGGTGAAGGAGCACATAGCAGATGTCAAGCACCGTCGGTGTAATAGGTCTGCAGTCTGTGAACATGTCATTGACAAACCAAACCACTCAATTAAGTTTGATAAACCTTCTATCCTTGCCAAAGAAAAAAGATATTTTCCCAGGATGCTACGCGAGGCTATTGAGATTAAAAAGCATCCTAATTTCAATAGAGAAGATGGATTGTCACTACCACCAGCTTGGGATCCTGTAATACATCTCATCAAGGAACAAGCGAGACACAGGACTGCAAAACCTTAGTTTCCGAACGGTGTAAAATATCTTATCTGTTTAAAAAGTAGTTTTAATAGTCACTGTTTTTTAAAATATTATAATTAGTAATGAGGTAGCCTGGGAGTTTTTCTTTGCAGCATTTCTTTTCTCCTCAGTACGCCTCATTTGTGAAATGCTGCTTGGTAAATTATTAGAATAAAATAATTAAGCCCTTCTGGCACATGTGTAACTGTCTTTACAGCTTAGGCCCATCTGGCATGTATGTACACCTTTATTTATTTTTTCAAAAATGGGTAGTTTGCACAAATTGTAACTTTGACACAGGAAAATACATCTTTTCTCAGTCCACCCGTGACCATGGAAAGCTGGAAAGCTTCCGAAACGTCGGGAACTAAAATGAGATAATATACGCGATATAATCCGTTAAATTGTTTTATTTCAATAAGTATATATTTCCATAAAAATATTTTTCTAAGAAATCAAATTGACTACCTACCACTCTTTCAGTATGATTTTGTTAAACAGAATGTTTCAGAATTTTTGTCCGAAGGCCTAGCTTGTTATTTAGTCATAATGCTAGCAAATGGCAAGACAGCTGAAGATCTTTAATTTAATTGTACACAGGCTTTAAAGCTTGTCTAATCTGTTCTGATACTGACTAACATTAAGTGCCAGGATTACATCATCTGGGAGTTTGATCCACGTACTCACAACTTTTTTCACCTGTTGCTCAATAAGCTTTTAACCCCTTGTACGCTTAGGCACAGATTCATAAAAATATTTAAACTATGTTAAAATTTAAATTCCCTACAATTTGATTGGCAATTTTTAAACATTGCATATAAGGGGTTAATAACAATATCAAACTAATTTTGTAGACTTTTGACAGACATTTGCAAATGCTAGAGCAGGCATCAACTAACAGCAGCCTGAGTATACTAAAGTATAATAACGAACCTTCAACCGTAAACACTGCATCAGGTGGCTGCAGCACCACTGGCCCGAGCACCAGCTCGTCCTTTACATCATGGTCAGTGTACAGACCAGCCAGTGCGGCCGCCTCGCTCACGCCCCACGAGCCTATCACGCTGCCCCACAACGGTTCATCCTTCACGTTGTCCGACCCCATACTGATACAAGAACTTTCGGATCACAAATCTAATTTATATCGCGCCATTTAATACACAATTTCAAAAAAGCCGCTAGTCCGTTTAGTTAAACGTAGTGGTTATATTCTCTTTGCCGTTTAGTTTTTCCGATTCCGGCGCTGTCGTCTTGTCATTGTCAATCATCAATGACAGCTTACTTTTTCTGTACTATTTTTGGCATCGACTCGAGTATTTTAAGCCAACTCGTGTTTATTTTATAAACTTATTATTTTGTTAAATTGAAGATTTTCGCTTCCGTTGTAATATATAAAAGCACTTTCAAATTTTTAACACTGTGATAAAAATCTTCTTTGTATCATACTAAAGCCGGGTCTGCTGCGCCATATTACAAACAAAATATTCTTTGCTAACATGTTATCCATACCATTAACTCGGCAAACAAAAATTGAATGGCCACGCTCACATTTGGTTATAATAACACGATGATATGGCGCAGTTGACGCATTTTAACGTTTTTAACGCATGCTGCGTAATACGAAACGTGTAGTTATGATTAGTTAGTTTTTATTTATAATTTCTTAATGTTATCGTATATGCCAATCATGAAGTTACATTTATCCGTATCAGCCAATCATAGCGGCTATTAGTGTTACAAGTGCGAAACGCCTTAATCAAAACAATTTAATAACATTGACAGCTGTTTTATGCAAAATAATTGCAGTTCAAAATCGATATACGCTTTCTATCTAATTAAAACCCTTTACAGTGCATTTCAGTGTATTACAAGTATGAAAACGGTTGTATAGTCATTAAAAAAAGTTAATTTCGTGTTTTCCCGTTAGCTTTTATTGAAAAATCGCGTATTTACTCTAGTTATGTGGGTGTCAATAGCTTGCAACGCTTGAGTGCTTAATTTTGCCGGAAATGTTAGTTTCGGCCTCCGAATTGAATTGAAATGCGTTAAAATGGACCTGTCCCCTGACGACGATCAGTTCCAAGGCCGCCTGCTGCATCAGGTAAGGAGGAATGACGTTAGAAAGTGTAGTGTATAAATCGGATTAGTAGGAAACGAACCGCGTCAAACTCGCGTGTAATTCTCGAGAGACAGTGTTGAAACGCGTTTATCGTGAAGTTACATCTCGTGTATAAATGGAGCGAATAAATTGGCCATACATTTTGACCAAGGTTGGTGTTTAGAACCATTAGACACTTATGTTAGTGCAAGTTTTGTGATAAGTTTATTCTGGAATTTTCTTGTGGCATGGCTTATGCTATCAGGCATTAAGTATCCTACATTGTTAGCCATGACCCAATATATTTATGTGCCTAATTTCATTTAAATGTACATATTAAGCATGAAGTATTGGAATGTCTTTATAAGTTCTTAAAATGACATGACTGAACATTGAAGATATTTTCAAAAAAACAAACGATACGGACTATTGGTAGGTCACTAAATTGTTTTTTTTTGTACTTTTATATGTGTTGGGCTTCATCATGCTAAAACATCTAAACGGATTTCAACTTTTTTTTTTTCTTTTCATTTTTCTGTGCATCCCCAGTTGGTTATAGGATACTTTTTATCCAACTACGCTGAAGAAAAAAGAGGGTTATGACTTTTTTCTCTTTTTTTGATGTAAGATAGGCAGGCATTTGACTTTCATTATTATTTCAATCTCCCCTCTTGGTAAGCAATGATGAAGCGGACCATGGAGCATGCTTACCTAGAGGGTGTCTAGTCTATTCATTCTCGTCTTGAAGAGATCCAAGTTATACTGTTCCGGAAAAAGATATGATGGAAGAGAGTTGCACTCTTTAACCATCCTAATGAGGAATGTGGAAGCAAATCACTTTGTTCGAGTCATTGTCATATCAACAACATAAGGGTGGAAACCAAATTCACGTCTAGTCCCATAGTGACGAAATGGAGAAGGTGGAGTGTACTCTTCCATTCTTACTTTTGAAAGTGTGACGTCACACCTTTCTATGGAGAACCTTGTATGGAGAAATTAAGAACTTTGTTCTGCAGCTATGTTAAAACTTGCGTTTATCGAAATGGTTTCATAACGAAAGTTACCTTACATTTCATGGGTTATTCAATGGTATTATTATTTATTAATGTTTTCATACTTTAAGAATGGAATTTCCACCTAACTTTAAAAGCTCATAAAACAAGCTACGCATAAGGTATCACTCCTGGAATTTGTTTTTAGGATTTGCATTATAGAAACTACCATTTTGCATGAAAAGATTATTATTATTTGAGTACAGTCAAAATCCCTATTTAGTGTGTTTGCGGACAACTACTTTCCAGGCTGCCAAAGCATTCAAATTTCATTACATGTTACATACAGCTAGTCTGAACGCGCGGCTCAACTATTTAATAATTCTACTATGTTCACCAATAATCTATACTGGTTACAATTTCTTACTTTTTTATTATTATTTTCCATTTGAAGCTGTTTAAAGTGGGAGTAACGTTGCCTGCGAAGCTGAGGTCCTGGGTTCAAATCCCGGTAAGGGCAAATATTTGTGTGATGAGCATAAATATTTCTTCCTGAGTCTTGGATGTTTTCTATGTATATAAGTAATATATCTATTAAATATATCGTCGTCTAATACCCATAACACAAGCCTTATTGAGCTTACCATGGGGCTAGTTCGATTTGTGTAAAATTGTCCCGTAATATTTATTTATTTATTATTTAAAACTGAAATCGTGATTAAAAAGTACAATTCGGTCATAGTAGTCCAACATTTTCCACTTTAAAATGTAATGTAGGAAATTATAGAGAAGACTGTTTGTCTTCGCGGACATAACGGAGCTTCAATCTTCTTTAATGAAACTCAAAACTTCTTCAAAATACAGTTTTTCACGTAAAATCGTAATGTAGATAATATAGATACAAATTAGATGTTGAAATAAAACAATTTAACGGATTATATCGCGTATATTATCTCATTTTAGTTCCCGACGTTTCGGAAGCTTTCCAGCTTTCCATGGTCACGGGAGGACTGAGAAAAGATGTATTTTCCTCTGTCAAAGTTACAATTTGTGCAAACTACCCATTTTTTGAAAAAACACAAATAAAGGTGTACATACATGCCAGATGGGCCTAAGCTGTAAAGACAGTTACACATGTGCCAGAAGGGCTTAATTATTTTATTCTAATAATTTACCAAGCAGCATTTCACAAATGAGGCGTACTGAGGAGAAAAGAAACGCTGCAAAGAAAAACTCCCAGGCTACCTCATTACTAATTATAATATTTTAAAAACAGAGACTATTAAACTACTTTAAACAGATAAGATATTTTACACCGTTCGGAAATTAAGGTTTTGCAGTCCTGTGTCTCGCTTGTTCCTTGATGAGATGTATTACAGGATCCCAAGCAGGTGGTAGTGACAATCCATCTTCTCTATTGAAATTAGGATGCTCGTTCCTGGATATTTGGGATCAAATGAATGACAGGCTCCTGGGCCTGGCCATATTCCCGCCCGTTGATAGGAACTCTTTCAACCGAGAAGTTCTTCTTCTGATGGTAGTGGACACAGACGCGTTACGGGGCGATGTAGTGTCCTTAAATGTTCATATTCAAAATACAACTTCGTTAGACGGTGAGACAAATGGAGCAAAATCGGATGTTTTTCTCAAACGTATAATTAGACCAAAATATTTTCTTTAAATGTACCACCGACTCTAATCATATTTTGTGGTTACATGAAAGGTGACAATGACAATATATTAAGCTAAGAATACACATGCCTGTAAAACGGATCAGTAGCTTGCATATTAGTTAATGGCATGTAGAAGTAACTGACCCACAGTGAATACATTTGCAAGTTAAACTTGCATGCAATTTGCTTCCTTGCATGCGTGTATTTCTGAACCGTATACACATGACTGTAGCTGGCACACTTGCATTCTAGTTTCACCAGTTTCACGTTGAGCTTGCAATGGAAAACATTCCAAGTGAATTAAATAGTATGCTATTGCTACTAGCAATGCAATGTGTGGCTAAATTGATGAGAGAAAAAAAGAAGAGAAGGAATAGACAGATTTGGCAAAAATTGGATTTCCAGAAGGGAAAACTACGGAGAAAGTTCATGTCTGCTTACAGAAATGCGACAAGAAAATTTAGGTGGTTACAGAAACCAATTAAGAATTCTCGAAAAAAAAAGCGTGCACACAATTGACAACTCTTTTCGCTACTGGCATGCCTGTCGCGTGCGTTCACTCATGCCGGTTTTGCAGCCCCCCCGGGCCCTCCCTCATATTGCATGCTAGTAAATCAAATTGCTTGCAATCTACTTGCTTGCCAGATACAGGCATGCCTGTTAGTGCATACACATGACAATAGGTGGCACGTACAAGGAGCTGGTATGCAAGTGTGCCAGCTACAGGCGTGTGTATTCCCGGCTTACAGCTGGGAATATACAGACCTAGTACTCAAGGGTTTATTTTTTGTCGAAGTCGTACTCGACAGGAAATGATTGACCCTGGGCGAGCGCACAAAGTTCATAGAAATACTCTTTTATTTAATCCGTGGTCAAGTTTCCCAAGCGTTTCTTTTTAGGATTTTTTACATTACATATAAATCGTTTGACGCATGCATAACATCCTTGAAGTTTTGTAAACTTAGAATAATCTTCATAATTGATTACATGCTCCTGCTCACAAATATTTGGCATATTTGATTTAATTTCCAGTAACTGTTCAATGCCTACGTTAACTTTCAGCACTGGCCATACTGACTCATTTTTAGCCAAAAAATCAGGGACAGATCAGACTACCAAAGATTTAATGACAGCAATTGTCTGGCATCCACCCCCCTGGAAATTAAATCAGCGGGATTAGCCGATGTTGGGATGTAGCGCCAAGAAGTTGGTGTAGTGATCTCGCGTATCTCACTAATGCGACCACGATAAGACTACACTTGAATCGCACGAGTGTACAAGACGATCTGGTTTAAATCTTAAGGAGGCAGTGACAGCTTTACACAGCTTAGCAGCTAACAAAGCAGCGGAGAGTTCCATACGCGGGATCGATGTCGATTTTATTGGCGCCACTTTCGACTTTGAGCATAATATTCTATCAGTGACGTCACCGGTGGCCCTGATTTATCTCATGTAAATACACGCGCCTAGGGCACGCTCTGATGAGTCACTGAAAGAATGTAGTTCAATTATTTTAGGGTGGTCACATAGAACATTTCGGCCTATATGATTTTTTGTAATAAAATGTATATTTTCACAGTACCTAACCCACTCTTTTTTGATATCTAGCGGGATGGGATCATCCCAGTTGACTTTTTGTTGCCACAGTTTTTGTAACATCATTTTGGATTGAATAATAACAGGACTCAGCAACCCTAACGGGTCAAATATTTTTAACGAATTGGACATTATGTGTCCAATTCGTTTTACTATTCTGTTGCATTATATATTTAACTGGAAAATGAAAACAATCTTTAGTAGGATTCCAACCCAATCCGAGCGTACTTGATGATTCGCTTATAGTTAAGTAATTAAATCCTTAAGTTCGTATTTATCGGACAACATTGCTAACGCCATTATAAAAACATGCTATAAATAAAAATGATTGGCTCACGCTTCTCAATTCGCTGGAACCTCCGATAAGGAAACCGTTACGCCCGCGCAGCACAGATGATATTGCAAACACGGTGCGTCGAGCCTGTGACGTAACCGGTACGATCCCGTATTCCTGGAATAGTCGGCCAAATATCTTAATATACCCACTCGTAACGGTCATTTTCGCTCTTCCGGCAATCTCGCCCTTTCTATCCCACTCCACCAAACTGGCTTCATATCCAATTCTTTCTCCATTCAGGTTGCCCGCCTCTGGAACGGTCTTCCTCTTAAAATCAAACAGGCCTCGAATAAGTTTGCATTCAAAAAGTCCGTGAGCAACTTCTTTGCTGGCAGAATCGAAGACTTAGTTTATCCGCTTAATTCGTTTCATCGCTATATTTATATATATATATATATACACAAAAAAAATCAATCATCTACCGCAATAATTCACGTCACCATAAATAAAAATCTCATCGTACTCGGCGATAGGTGAAGAATTAAAAAAAAAAGTCATAACTCCGAAAATACGAAAAATCGCGGAACATACATGGGGGTGATTTAGATAGCCCTCTAGGTCCTCTACATCCCAGCTTCAGTATATCACTTCTTCTTGGGACACCCTGTATATGTTATATATTTATCAACCTCATATATATTTGTGTATGTATTATATATATTTTGTTATACATGTATTTAAAGTATATAAATATGTGTTTTTGTAACTACACAAGCCTCAGCACCGCCTACAATTTTTCTGCTTTGCCCTAAGGTTGACTGGTAGAGAATGCCTTATGGCATTAAGTTCGCCTTTTGTACAATAAGTTTACTTTTGTGCAATAAGTTTTCTTTTGTGCAATAATGATTAAATACATAAATATAACGTAATTACTGGAAAGGAACGACTAATAAACAGCTACGGCGGGGTTATTGCCTAACGAAATTTTGACACTTGGTATCCGAATCAACTGTCATAGCCGATACAAAATCATGACACTTGATTCTGATTGCGAGCGTCAAGTGCGTTAGGCAATAGGGGAGCGCGGATTTAATAATTTAGATAAAACACTACTTTTTAACGTTTTTGCAACTATCTTAATTGGGTGTGAAATGAACGGTATAACAACTTTTGATATATTTTCACTGGATATAACAACATTTGATATATTATAATAAATAACACATTTGACATTTGATAAATTAATAAATTGCAAAAATTGTGATTATTATCATGATATTTGTAAAAAAAAGAACATTTGATATAATTTCAAAGAATATAATCACTTAAGGGGCATAATAAACTTTTGATATAATAACTAAATTGATAGTTTCATGCTGTATAATTTTCAATGGGTATAAAGATTTTTGGTATAACGCTTACCAAGTATAATGAATATATGCTATAAACATCAGTCGTATAATGTATTAAAAGATATAAAAATAATGTATGTACAAAAGGCAAGACTCAATATAGACCTCCGCGGCTCGCTCGCTTGTTAGGGTCGCAGTTAAACCGAACACTCCTCCTCGCTTCGCTCGTCGTCGTACCTAACCTAACCCAAGTCGGACCTGCCTTAAGGTGAAATTGGCAATGGTTGGTTTATTTTTCACTTGATATAGACCTGTGCGGCTCGCTCGCTTCGCTCGCTTGTTAGGGTCGCAGTTCAACCTAACACTCCTCCTCGCTTCCCTCGTCGTCGTACCTAACCTATCCCAAGTCGGACCTACCTTAGGTGAAATAGATAAGCTGAAATTCCCGTATTGTGTACGTACTATTGTATTACTGTAATAGTAAAAATTATCGATTAATTATTTCCAGTTTATACCAGTACTACATTATACCGAGCGTTATATCGAACATAGTTATATCACATATACGTTATACCATGTAACTGTTAGATTAATAGTTCATTATACCTGATGATATTTAGATCATATCAGAATATACCAAATATTGTTATACCAAACAGATACAGATACAGATACTTTATTGATAAAACAGATGCATTTTACAGGTCAGTTTTTGTCAGGTATTTAAGTACAGTGCGTAAATTACAATTATACAAAAATATTACATTATGCATTCCATTACAATAAATTATAATAATTATCATTTTATTACTAATTTTGGTTATTTATATGTATAAATTCATCTAGGCTGTAGCATGCTAATTCAACCAGCAGTTTTTTTAGCCTTTTGACGAATATTGCATCAGATGGAGAGTTTATTACCTCCATTGGGAGGGTGTTATGTATTTTAACGCCAAAGACACCGAGTGACCTCCGAGCCTTCGCTAGTCTGCGGCGTGGAACGAGCAGAAGATTTTGCCCGCGGGTGTTTCTGCCGTGGTTTTGTCCACGAGTTGTGTATCGGTCAAGGTTTGACCTCACAAATTTGCAAGCTTCCATTATATAGACGCACGGTAATGTGAGTATTTTATGATGTCTAAACAATTCGCGTGCTGGATGGTCATACGGCTTCATTGAAATAATTCGCATGGCGCGCTTTTGCATTTTGAAGGGCCTATCGCGGTCTGCAGCAGAACCCCAAAGGTCGACACCCTGAATTAAGATAGAGTGAAAGTAGCCGTTGTATGCCGCCTTCACGTTATCTACTGTTAGGCTGGGCGCTAACCTTGAGAGGGCAAAGCACGCCGAGGATAATCTGTCACAGGTAGCATTGATGTGCGGAGTCCATGTCAGGGCAGAATCTATCGTGAATCCTAAGTATTTAACTCGTTCAACTTGTGGTAAATTAATATTGTCAACAGTGATGTTAAATTGGTAGGTGGTAGTTTTTCGTAGTTGAAAGTGTATAATGTTTGTCTTGTCTATGTTTAAGAGCATTCCGTTTGCTGAGAACCATTGAGAAACCATTTGCATTGTTTGGTTTCCTTTTATTTTCAAGTTCTCAAAGTTCTCCGCGTGTACTATAATGCAAGTGTCGTCGGCAAACATTATAAATTCGACATCTGAAAAAGCCGCTGTGATGTCATTTACAAAAGTGCATTATATCTCTTAATCGTTATATTGACCAATAATATACCAAAAGTTGTTACAGCGACCGTTACGCACCCGTCTTAATTGTAATTTTATAACAAATTAGCGCGTTATAATACTTTAAAGGAAGAAACTAGCCGGATAAAAAGTTCACTAATAGAAAAAAAATTGGGGTATGAATTTGTATGTATTAAGTTATTACTTAATTGATGTAGTTATTAATTTGATTGATTTGTACTGCTATTTACTCATGTGGAAATTTAGTTTTTAGATTATATAGTTTTAAAATGAATTGTGAACTTAGGTAGGAAACAAAGGAAGGGCACTTAACTTTCGGAGGACCCTGTCGCGCGGTGCAAGGCTTTTGTTTCCTCGCTGGCCGAGCTGGTTACAAGATCCCGTTATGCTGTTCCTCAGACTCCGTTTCGTCATGGATGGACTACGTCAAACCTTCTTGTTCACACGTACTGCATGGAGTTGATTTGATGGCGAATTCCGATCTTCGATTATTGACTATATTGACTATTTTTTCGTATTAATAACGTCGGGGTCACCATTTTATGTCTTCGCGGACATAATGGAGCTTCAATCTTCTTTGATGAAACTCAAAACTTCTTTAAAATACAGTTTAATCGTAAAAACGTAATATAGATAGGTACAAATTAGATGTTGCTCGTATGACGGTGAGTTTTAATATAAATTGAATTATGGTAGGCGTATGAAATGTTTATAAGCGCCTGGGAAAATCGAACGGCAACATTTCTCGTTCCTGATTATTTGGGATCAAATGAATGACAGGCTCCTGGGCCTGGCCACTGTTTGTTTCTTAATAATAATAAAAAAAAACTACGGCGAAAAGTAAAATATTATGTAATTTTTGTTCAGTCGGATATGTCCCTCCCGCAGGCGGCGCTGTGGGACAATGAGGAGCTGCTCCTGTCTCTGCTGGCGGGCGGCGCGGACCCTGACGCGCGCGACGCGCGCTCGCGCAGCGCGCTGCACGCGGCCGCGTTGGCCGAGCGCAGCCGCTGTCTGCGCGCGCTGTGCGCCGCCGGGGCGGCCCTGGACGCGCGCTCCGACGACACTACGGGCGGCAAGGTGACAGATGTGGCCGTGTGTTGATGTATAGCTCCTCCTGTCTCTGCTCCCTAAATTCCGGTATTACTGGTGCGAAGCGGGTAGTGCTTCATTACTTTCGTCACTCTTCAATGTGTGCAACGTGTCGTTGTCCGCAGACGGCGCTCCACATCGCCGCGGAGCGCGGGCACGCGGAGAACGTGCGCGCGCTGCTAGCGGCGGGGGCTTCGCTGGAGGCGCGCGACGCCACCGGCGCCACGCCGCTGCAGCTGGCCGAGCGCGCGGGGCACCGCCAGGCGGCGCGCGGGCTGCGCGACGCACGCGGTGAGTCTAGTGGGGGGCGGGGCCGCGCTGGAGGCGCGCGACGCCACCGGCGCCACGCCGCTGCAGCTGGCCGAGCGCGCGGGGCACCGCCAGGCGGCGCGCGGGCTGCGCGACGCACGCGGTGAGTCTAGTGGGGGGCGGGGCCGCGCTGGAGACGCGCGACGCCACCGGCGCCACGCCGCTGCAGCTGGCCGAGCGCGCGGGGCACCGCCAGGCGGCGCGCGGGCTGCGCGACGCACGCGGTGAGTCTAGTGGGGGGCGGGGCCGCGCTGGAGGCGCGCGACGCCACCGGCGCCACGCCGCTGCAGCTGGCCGAGCGCGCGGGGCACCGCCAGGCGGCGCGCGGGCTGCGCGACGCACGCGGTGAGTCTAGTGGGGGGCGGGGCCGCGCTGGAGGCGCGCGACGCCACCGGCGCCACGCCGCTGCAGCTGGCCGAGCGCGCGGGGGCACCGCCAGGCGGCGCGCGGGCTGCGCGACGCACGCGGTGAGTCTAGTGGGGGGCGGGGCCGCGCTGGAGGCGCGCGACGCCACCGGCGCCACGCCGCTGCAGCTGGCCGAGCGCGCGGGGCACCGCCAGGCGGCGCGCGGGCTGCGCGACGCACGCGGTGAGTCTAGTGGGGGGCGGGGCCGCGCTGGAGGCGCGCGACGCCACCGGCGCCACGCCGCTGCAGCTGGCCGAGCGCGCGGGGCACCGCCAGGCGGCGCGCGGGCTGCGCGACGCACGCGGTGAGTCTAGTGGGGGGGCGGGGCCGCGCTGGAGGCGCGCGACGCCACCGGCGCCACGCCGCTGCAGCTGGCCGAGCGCGCGGGGCACCGCCAGGCGGCGCGCGGGCTGCGCGACGCACGCGGTGAGTCTAGTGGGGGTCGGGGCCGCGCTGGAGGCGCGCGACGCCACCGGCGCCACGCCGCTGCAGCTGGCCGAGCTACATTTTCTCAAAGCGCTTCGTCGCGTTTTTGAACCTTTATAACTTGGTTTTTATTTACAAAGTATAAGTGCGTCTCTCAACAACAGGACATTAGTGCCGTGAAGATAAGCTCTTTCGCTAGTGCTGTTATTCATCTGTAGTGCATTTTTTCCTATGAGCGTCTGCGGTCATGGTCCGACATGCTCTTGGCCGGTTATATTTAATTGCCATGGCGTCTGTATCCCCTCGTATTACTTCGCTGGTTGGCGGTCAAAAGGTTAAGAGCTAAGGTGCCATAGACAGATACACAGACACACACATAGCGGTCAAACTCATAACACTTTTCATTTAGCGTCGGCGGTTAAAAAGTGTGCTAAAAAGCTAACAATAACACCGTATATGTACCACAGACCACAAGGTATTTATCTGCCGCCTCCGAGTGTTGCCTTGACCGCGAATGCAGATGTATGTTCGTTAGTTACGTAACCCCGAACTCGAACCAGTTCGCCCGCATTTATAGATACGTCTAGTCTGGTCGATGGTGTAACTGGTTTGTGGGCAGATAAATTTATTATTCATATACTACTAGTATTTTCTTGCGGGTTCGCTTCAGACTATTTTGATTAGGTATACCGAGAACCTTGCATTTTTCCGGGAAAAAGTTGTAAGGTCAATCGGACAATTGCGACCATGGGACAAACGCGTCTTTTAACTATTTCTTAAAATCCGAACACTTTGAAACTACCATACAGGCAGGATAAGTATAAGAAGGGAGCAGGGATAGCTGCAAAATGATGCGTTTTTAGGGTTCCGTAGCCAAAATGGCAAAAACGGAACCCTTATAGATTCATCATCTGTCTGTCTGTCCATCCGTATGTCACAGGCATTTTACTCAAAAACTATAAACTGTACATTAATGAAATTTGGAGCATAGGTGTCGTGTGTAAACCGCTACTTAGTTTGATAGTTAAATAAAAAAAATATATATTTCTAGGGGGGGCACTCCATACATGTAACCGAAACTGAAAAAAATGTTTTTTACCAAATATTAATGTGTGTCACATATTACGATGGTTCTTCTAAAAATACTTTGAGGTTCTTTAATTTTTTTTTTGATTTAGTGAATATTTTCTGAAATATTTACTATTTTCTAAACGGTATGTTCAAAAAATATGAAAAAAATTACAAATATAAAGCTTAATAAATAATTCCAACGAAAATTGTTTTCAGTATGATCGGACATACCGTTTTTAAGTTATTGCCAAAAAACTGCGCTTCTCAGCAAAAGGGCGTAGGTGCGGGGGACATACGCTCTTTTGTTAGTTTTTTTTTCATATCGTATTTTTTTATCTGTTGTGCATTTTTTTGTATAAAAGGCTGCGGAACCCTTCATGGGCGAGCCCGACTCGCACTTGGCCGCTTTTTTATTATGACTTTTTTGCCCATATTTCACTTTCATGAACTCATTATTTTTAGGGTTCCGTCGGAACTCTATTACGAAGACTTCTCTGTCCGTATGTCTGTCTGTCACCACGATGTATCTCATGAACCGTGATAGCTAGACAGGAGACAATTGAAATGTTCATAGACGATGTATTTCTGTTGCCGCTATAACAACAAATACTAAAAACAGTATAATTTTATGTCTGTCTGTCTATGTCAGTAACCAATATTAAATGACCGAACACCGCGTATGTGGTAACCCTGAATTATACGTCAGTCTCTCCATCCTTTTCCGCCTCTCTGCGCAAGATGGTGTAAGCGATTGTGGTGTCGGAATATGTGAGATAAATAAAACCCATTAATTAATTGGACGCTTTATTTCAAGACATGACAAATTGGCGACGAGGAAGGGATAAGAACCCAAGCGTGCAAGCACATTGTGCTTAGGAGTAGGGATCTGCTATCCCTCGGGAACCCTCAGTGCGCGAGTTCGACTCGCACGTGGCCGATTTTGTATACAACTATCATCATTCACTTGGCCTTATTCCTCAAAATGACGACGGGTATGTTTTGTGGCCATACTCTTTACGGAATATAATTTTTCAACCCCACAAAAAACATATTTACAAATTGCGAATTTGACTGTACTCAATAAAAATATTTTTTTTATACGAAATGGCAGTTTCTTTCATGGAAATCCTAAAAAAACTTGAGTTCGATAACTTGCGTGTAGCTTGTTTTATGAGCCTTTAAAGTTGGATGGGAAAGTCCAGTCTTAAAGTATGAAAATATTAATAACTTATAATCTCTGCCCGAAATTACTCTCTGGACTTTCCTTCAATACTCCATCCAGGCTAAAAAGACATTTCCCTCCCCTCTCAATTCCCTTTTCCTCGCGTAATTATAGGAAGAATAGCTTTCTGTTACGTGCTGGCAAAAGTTTGAATAACCTAAGTAAAGAGCTGGAGATCGATATTTTCAATAGTAATATCCCAACTGTGCGGCGTAGGATAACGGACGGTTTCTTTGAATGAGCGTGCCTTGACCGGAGCATTGTTTGTTGAATTTAATTTAATTTAATTTGGTTGTAGTTTACACTTGTTGCAGTTAATTTCACTTAGTCATAGTAATCACTAGAAGGCTCTGCGATGTTGTGCATTATGTGAGCGTCTCTATTTTGTATCATGTTACTACCGGTGGGAACCTGTAATTGGCTTTCTGATACTTATTCTATGCCGCAAATGTATTACTTTTAGCTGTTGGTTCTCCGAATAAATAAAATAAAATAAAAAATAAAATAATACCAACCCATGAAATTTATGAAACCGTTTCGTTAAACGCAAGTTTGAACATAGCTGCAGAACTAAGTTCTTAATTTCCCAATATAAGGTAGGAACGTGTGACGTCACAAGTTCCCAGGCTTTAGTGACCTATAAAACCTATTGTGTGTACCTAAAGCTCGCCTAACACAAACCACTCATACTCCTTATTTTATGTGACAAACAAATTAGTTACCCCCACTTCCAATTATACCTACTACTCGTACACATACGAGCAGAAATAGACTCAACTGTACTTACGTTAGCCTCTAATTTCTCACACGCTCACCAACTTACAATCTCATACTTTCTGCCTCGTACACACACACGCGGGCACATGCTTTTTCCTTACTAATAAGCGGTGCATTGGTCTGGTGTGTTTAAATAATAGTTTTATTTTGTAAGGTCCTGACAGAATACCAGCGAAGTGGCTTGCCACTTCATTATGCTGAGTCAGCGCCTTTTCTCTGCCACGACACGTGGTTTCTCTCTTTTTTCTTTTTCCATTGCTGTTTTAGTTTTAAGTGTCTTGTTTATAGTTTTACACTTATCTTTACTGAGCATTGTGTAACCATGTATGTTGTGGAAATGAATAGTGTTTATCTATCTATCTATCTATGTGTGTTAAAATATTTAATAAAATTCCAACCGATATGAAGAATCTTCCTTTAACACAATTTAAGAAGAAATTATATTTATGGCTATGTGAATTGTGTGTGTATTCCATAAATGAGTTTTTAATTGTGAAATCTAGTAAGTAAACCATTATTTAGTCTAAGGTTGTATTTAAATTAAGGCATCTGGATTTTGTTTGACTGTTTCAGTAACAAAATTTAGATTGTATATTTTGCATGCTTATCTAAGTAGAGTATGGTGGTCCATGTATTTAAATTTGTACCAACTGAATGTAACATATTCCGCAAATAAATAAATAGGGACAATATTACACAAATCGACCTGGTCCCAAACTAAGCAAAGCTTATGCTATGGGTAGTACGCGACGGTATTCATAAAATATAGATAAAAATTTTACAATTATGTATGCAATATTTGCTTGTGTGTCCTAACGCTCTCAGTACTGAATGTTTTTCCCCACTGCACCATTTTCATGCTTCTCTGTTTGGCCCTATGGTTGATTGGTAGAGAATGCCTTTTGGCATTAAGTTCGCCTTAAGTACTTTTGTTTTGTGCAATAAAGTTTAAATAAATAAATATATTATAATACTTAAATACATAGAAAACTTACAAGACCCAGGAACAAACATTCGTGCTCATCACACAAACATTTGTCCTGGCCGGGATTCTAACCCGGGACCGCTAGCTTCGTAGGCCGTTGTACAACCCACTGAGCCAAACGTGTCGTAATAAATATTCATTTCTCCAACTTGCTTGGATGTGTTTCCATTAATGTAGTAAAAACACACCGCGAAGTCCATCGTTATATACGTTGATACGATAATCAATTTAAAAAAAGTGGCATTACTTCCCGGACAGGCCCGGGAAGTGTACATTATTTTGCAGGTTTTTATTTTTAATTTCATCCAAGACTGAAAATTCACCATACAGCCAATAGTAACGTACAAAAACCGAGATTTTAAAAAACTTTGATTGTTTTCTGCGTTTAGTTACTGCATGTTTAATGCCAATAATAATAGAAAAAAAAACAATAATTATTGTGTCCAAATCATAAAGGTGCGTCCACACTTGTATCATTTGGTCGTATCCGATCACCGTGCCGTGGCATGACTGCGTATCGCGCTGCTTGGACGCTTACTGTCGGCGCGCCGATCATGCCGCACTCTTCTGATATAACTGTGTGATACGCGTAGCAAAATGGATTTCGAGCGATCCGCTCGGCGCAACGTCCAAACGCGTGATCGTGACACGCGATCATGCCACGCGACGATGATCTGATACGGGCAAATGATACAAATGTGGACGCACCTTAATACAGTTTATTTAGTCTTAATGATCTTCTGGGACTGATAAATATTTTGTAGCAAATGTATGTTTTTTTAAATGTTGTGCGTTTAGCAACTGCCGATTCAACTAAATGTAATAATTCTTATATTTATTTTAACTATGGCTATGGGTTTTCTTTTTATTTATTTTCATTACTATATTTCATGTGAAACCAAATATACAATTCGGACCCAAAACTTTTAACTTTAATATCCTTAAAAAAATGAAGGTGGGAACGTGAATTTCAGTTTGTCAAAGATTGACTGCCGTGTTATTTTTACGAAAATATGTTACATAAACATGTGTAAAATTTCCTCGCATATTTGGAGAAAAGAATATCTGCCTCGGCACGAAATGACGTGGATTCGTGTCTATTTAAGGACTCGGCTACGCCTCGTCCTTCAAAACCGTACTCATCCACGGAATGACTTTTCCTGGCCTCTGCAGTAATATACTATTAATTCATTCAGTGGAGCGTTTTTTTGGGAAATTCCAATAATGTGACTTTAACATTGTTATACCTCGATGACTTTTAATGAGATGGTATATATGAGTAGTTAGCCAATGTTACTATTATTAAGAGCTTCAATAACATACCACAGAAAAAAGTGGTCATAAATTGTCACATCCCAATTGAAGTCACTAGTTTGATTCAAATTTAATATTTGAACTAGTTTTCATTTAAATAAAACAATTTAACGGATTATATCGCGTATATTATCTCATTTTAGTTCCCGACGTTTCGGAAGCTTTCCAGCTTTCCATGGTCACGGGAGGACAATGAGTAATAATCGCGGAAACAGAAGAAAATATTATGTAGTTTTCATTTTGTAATTTTTACTATTATTCATAAGAATGTAATATCTTAAATATTTGCATATGTATCTATCTCGTTGTATGTACACATCGACCGGCGCCTAAACGAGAAATCACTACAAGATGATCGCAGGCAAAAGTGTTATTAACATAAAGCGCTTCTATACTGTTATAAACTTATAAAAATGATATGTCTATACATTAAAGATATTTAAAAATAAAGATTCAAACGGACTATTTGCAGGTCACTGAAGCGAAATATTTTTTTGCAACCTGAAGTATAACATAAAACTGGATGAGTCTGTAAAATTAAAACTAACATGTTATGTCGGTTGAAAATTGGTAACATATAATAGGGATGATGACAATATTTTTATAATTCTTCTGTCATTTAGATTAATGAAAAATATTTGAGACATATTTTTCTTTTTTTACGTTATCAAAAATAAAGGCGATACGCTGAGTTACGATGTCGCTGACCAAATAACTTATCGGGTCTTATAAGAAGGCATATCAAACGTAAGTAAGTTGTTTTCAAAAAAATATGTTTTAATTTTTTTCGTCTATTCTAATTTTACTTTTATAAGTTATAATAAATACTTGTAATTAGGGCTTCCAAAATTACGGATATCTCAATTACGTAACCAGTACCGGACTTGGTTAGTTAAATTACATAATTGATCTAGGATTTATTTAGTATTTTTGCCTACGGCACTATATTATTACATTATTATCGAATTTCCATGTTTCCTGCTAATTTCTAGTCAGGACAGGAGGAGAAAAATGTTAAATAGACTGATGAAACAAGATTTGATTACAATATACGATACGACTGACCACCAAATAGAACCAAGTAAAATACCATAATAAATCGGGGGTAAAAGTGCATCAAAACACTGGAGCAATTAATAAAAATGCCTTAAATTACGAACTCCATAAGTATAGGCACACAGAGTCTTCCCAGGGGATTCCCTGAAGTTTACCGATAACATTGTATTGATCTCTATTATTTGCTGAAAAGGCCTTATTTTCGTTTGATATTTGTAATGTGAACTACTCAAATCTGTAATAAAACAGGGAGTTAGCAATCGATCAGTAAAAGCAGTCATTGTTGCCTGCTTTTGTTGAATAATGTTATATTACAACATCTTCAACACAATATATTGCATTATATAATAATTTATAAATATACGGTGCATAAATATTTTTTTAAATTAAAACTTAAAAACTGATTGAAAAAAAAAAATACTAAAAGTGAAAAAAAAAAGTAACTTAGTTCCTTGAATTTAACTTCAGTTAACTTTTTTCAACTCTATCTATACAATATATGTTATCTTGGAATCGTCGCCATCCAAAGAAATTGCAAAATTTTCAAATATGATGATTTTACTAAGTTAAAAATTGTTACATGGGTGGCATCGACTCCAAAAAACATTAATTGTATACCTGTATTGTCTAAATTTAGTTGAAAAAAAGTTTAATTGAAACTAAATTTATCTTTTACTTCCTGGGGTCCTGTTTTTATGCTTTTTTTAAAATGTATTTATCAATTTCTCACTTTTTAGTGAATCGTTCCTTAAAATTTCCTCTCGTGACGGTTTCGACAAGCCCAAACACGGCTAGGGTACATTATTTTATTACGGAGATCCGGTGCCTACGTTCCGACTTCACCTTCAGTACCATTCTCATCAGGAGCATTTGAAATCGTGACTATGAAGTGCCTTGGCTAACTTAATTGAGATAAGCATCTTGTTGCCACCCGTACCGTAGATCACATTGAGGGGTGCCGGTGGCCTTCTGTGGTCTTCTCCATGAGTTCCAATTCACCAATTTATACTTTTTTAAATGCAAATGCTTGACTTGTTTTTTAAAATACCGAGACCGACAGATATCTATAAAATTTGACAGTTACCCTTAATCTCCATGGGATCCCATCATTAGATCCTGACTTGGTAACAACGAGACCACTTCAGGAGTATACGCTTTCACAAAATTTTGAAAATCGGTCTACAATTGATAGAGTAATCGGTGAACATACAGTGTAAAATACATATAATCTTCTACTTTTTGACGTCTGTTAAAATTACGTAATTACGGAATTAGACATTTGAATAACGTAAATAAAAAGGTCAAAAATTGTCCGTAATTACGGAATTTAAGCCCTACTTGTAATAGTTTGAGATTCATTCGGCTTTCTTCTCAACACTGGTGTCCTCTTCGGAAATACCGATAGACCCAGACTTGTTAAACTGCCCTTGCGGCCTACTTACAGAATAAAGACTATTATTTCGTCGGAGGTCAAGTGTTATTAATACGATGATAACAATTGTGGGCTCGTCTGTCCGTAGATATGTTATGCATGTGGTGATATTTGTCCACTAATCCAGTTGCTATCGGGCCGCGGAGCGAGCGCGTCGCGTACGCCTTTAATATTATCATGTTTCGCGAGATATTGTACATTTGTTTGTCAATATTAATAGCTGAATAAGAAAAATATTAAATCAACTTACAATTCACTACTTTAGGTAAATAAAATACGATAAAAGTTGGTGTGAGAACGGTGAGAAAGATGTTTATAAGTGCTTCTTAAAAATACATAGAAAGATTAATTAAATACAACAAAATAGACTCGAGAGCAAACATTTAGGGTCGGTAAAATACTGTCACATTTCCTAAAATAGTGCAGGGTTGTACAGTTTTTAATTCTGTCATAATCTTTTTTAAAAACGTCTAAACTGCGAAAATGACACTTAAAAAAATATAATTATAAAACCTTAAACTGAGATGTCGATGTCGTGTAGTTCAGTAAATTATTGGTTATATGTATGTATTTGTGTAGGTATATGTATATTTGTGTATATGTTTATTTGTATTTTATATATTTATCTCTACTACCTTAAGGTTGTCTGGAAGAGATCGCTTTTTAGCGATAAGACCGCCTGTTGTTTACCATTTCTCATACTGGTTTAGATTTAAGTGTCTCATGTTATTTTCTTTTGGTGTGCAATAAAGAGTACTTTTTATTATTATTAATTATTAGGTATAAATCGAACTCGTAAAAAACTATGAAAAATAAGTGATTAACGGAGCGACACATTGCAAAAATCGTATTTTTTGGATGATGTTAATTCTATGATAATATCGCGGAAAAAAAATCTGAGTCTGAATCTGAATCTGACACTGTTATGGTTATTTATTTACTTTGCATATGTTATATTCATTATGTATAAGTATTTATGTATGTTTAGCTTCATAACTGTTTCTCGCCACCTACTCAACTAAAATTGTTGTCTTTTAAACACTCCGCTAACCAAAGGTTGTCTGGAAGAGATCGCTAATTAGCGATAAGACCGCCTGTTGTTTACCTCTGCTAATTCGAATGTTACTGTCATGTTCTGTATTTCTGTTTATCTGAGGTGTGCAATAAAGAGTATTTGTATTGTATTGTATTGTATTTCGTGGAAAAGCGAAGGAACTTATAATGCACTAATCTAGTCTGTTATTCGTGTGGGTGATATATATTTTTTTTATTAAGAAATAAACAGTTATTAAGTAACAAAGAAATATACATATCATGAGCTCAGTCAATAGACTTCATTACTTAAATAATAGATCTATAGTTACCTACATACATACTTTTTGTTTTACAAATATCATGATAATAATCACAATTTTTGCAATTTATTAGTGGATCACTCCACTAGCGTTATTATTATAAACAAAGATCAGAAACAAATGAAAAAATTTTTCGACGATACTGGACTTGAACCAGTGCCTTGTGCCAGACCGGGGCAGCACGCTCTACCATCTGAGCTAATCGTCCACACCAGCAGTCGACGAATTTTGTCATCTGTTCTTGCTTATGGATCTCTGTATGGTGCATCCGACTCTTTAGCCGTTAGCGCCGCCTAGTGCAGAACTATGAAGTTACTTTCACCCCGAGCAGATACCTTTACAGGTACCATTGCTCGGCGAGAGGTGGCGCTATTATCAAGACTGTACTTTTTGTTTTACAAATATCATGATAATAATCACAATTTTTGCAATTTATTAGTGGATCACTCCACTAGCGTTATTATTACAAACAAAGATCAGAAACAAATGAAAAAATTTTTCGACGATACTGGACTTGAACCAGTGCCTTGTGCCAGACCGGGGCAGCACGCTCTACCATCTGAGCTAATCGTCCACACCAGCAGTCGACGAATTTTGTCATCTGTTCTTGCTTATGGATCTCTGTATGGTGCATCCGACTCTTTAGCCGTTAGCGCCGCCTAGTGCAGAACTATGAAGTTACTTTCACCCCGAGCAGATACCTTTACAGGTACCATTGCTCGGCGAGAGGTGGCGCTATTATCAAGACTGTACTTTTTGTTTTACAAATATCATGATAATAATCACAATTTTTGCAATTTATTAGTGGATCACTCCACTAGCGTTATTATTATAAACAAAGATCAGAAACAAATGAAAAAATTTTTCGACGATACTGGACTTGAACCAGTGCCTTGTGCCAGACCGGGGCAGCACGCTCTACCATCTGAGCTAATCGTCCACACCAGCAGTCGACGAATTTTGTCATCGTTGACAAAATTCGTCGACTGCTGGTGAGATACAAAAGATAATGTCATCTTGGGAATGACCCTCCTTCGTCATGCTACCATCATCCGATGTCCAGACCCCTCCCCCCTCCCTAAATTTGAAATGACGTAATTTATGAATAGCTCCCAAGTCATTCTTGACAACCTTCACCATCAGAAACTTAACTCTTGTCAGTGGAGCAGCTTCCATGTTTTTCTAGCTTCAGCTTTCGTTTTGATGTCCTGATACGACACGCCGTCTATTTTCTCCTTGATTTGGCCTATATAACATCTAGGTCTGTCTCTCTTTCTCCTTCCTTTAATCTTTATTTCTATTATGTAATCGTCGTGTCGTAGCAAATGTCCAAACATCTTTCGCCTTCTGTTTTCAATGGTTTCTAACAACCTTTTCTCTTCTACTTTTTTAAGCACTTCCTCATTCGTTATTTTTCCCGTTCAGCTTATTCATTCCATTCGTCTCCAGCACCACATTTCGAATGCTTCCAACCGTTCCCTATGACGCTGTGTCATTGTCTTCGTCTCGCTTCCATATTAGGCCTATACTCCAGATGTACACTTTTATAAGCCTTTTACGAATATGGCCCGATATTCTGGCTCTGAATAAGCTCTTTTCAGCATTAAAAGCTTTGTTGGCTATGGCTATTCTAGCGATTATGTCCGGTGTACATCTGGAGTCATCAGTGATTATGCTTCCTTATTGACAGACCAATATATTTTGACCCGTGATCTGGAACACGAACCACTACTTTACGTGCCTAAGTTACAAAGACAAACTGAAGGCGGTCAAGTGCGGAATTTGGTCCGAGTCGTTCAGTCCATTTCCTAAAATGTCTGTTTCTCAAAATGGCTGTTGGCATGGAAGGCCAACAAACGTCTCTATTCTATAATGTCTGCTATTGGTTTCCTATGATGGCACTTTCCTAAAATGCTCACTTCCTATAATGTCCGCTTATTATGATGTCTAAATCATATATCTCATCATTAGAACTAAACCAAATATAAAAAAAAAATCGAATGTACGACCTTTAGGATTAAATCGGTTAACACTTAATATTGATTTATTTTCGGTGAATCCCCCTCTATTTTTTAAACCTGATGTCCAAAAAATTTACAAAGATGACTTAATGAGTACTTTCAACGAAAATTGTTTTCAACATGATCGGATATACCATTTTTGAGTTATTGCCGAAAAACGGCACTTCTCAACAAAAGGACGTAAGTGCCGTGGAGATATGCTCTTTTGCTAGAACACTTTCTCATATATGTGTAACATATAAGCGCTTTAGTGTAGAAGTGTAAGCTTGTGTGTGTGATTTATTAAACAATATCAACATAGCAGTTTTTTCACCTGTAGTGTGCATTTTTTTCTATGAACTGCTGCGGAACCCTACACTGAGCATGGTCTAACATGTTCTTGGCCGAATTTATAGTCTTATCTACCAATGTCAATGCGATGTTTGAGAAGCGAAGTTATATTTTTAATTGACCTCGAGAAAACCGGATTTACCTGTAAATTGTTGATTTGGAATTAGGTACTATTGTTACATGTCTGTTACATATTTTCGTTTCGATGAGAAGAGAATGAGTGAGCTCGATGCGAAGCGCGAAGAGATAAAGACCCGACCACCAGCGGTCAATAATTATAATTTTGTCGGTGGGGTGCTGACTTGCAGCGAGTGTGGTCGCACATTTGTCGCAAAAATTGGCTACGTCAGCCACCTGAGAGCTCATGAGCGGCGCTCTCAACAAACCAATGCCAGCTAGTGTTCAGTCGCTGACATGATGATGACATATTTTCGTAAATAATTAAAAATAACCACCTAATGCAGCTTAGCTTAACGAAATCTCGGCGTAACAAAATCATGCAGACTTCGCTGGTTCGATCACCTACTCCGAATGGGAAAGGATCGTGCTGCCAAGAGAGTGTACGTGGGACGACCTACTGGTCGCCGCCCGGTTGGGCGTCCCAGGTACCGCTGGGAGGACAGTGGGCAGGCGGACCTGCGACATGTTCAACTCAGTAATTGGTAAGAAGCGCACGATCGGGACAGATGGCGTGCTCTCGTTTCGGAGGCCAAGACCCTCTTTGGGTCCCTGAGCCAGATTAGTTAGTTATAGTATGCACCTTACAAAAATACGTGTAAAATATCAACCTACTTATATGCTACTATCTTATTGTGGGCGTAAAATATTCTGTTACAATCTTCGTACGATCTGGGCGTTTAATAGCTACTTAATATGAAGTAGCTTTTATTTGACCTTTGAAAAAGTTCTTTTTAGGGTTCCGTACCTTAAAAGGAAAGAACGGAACCCTTATAGAATCACTTCGTTGTCCGTTAGGGTGGTCCAAAAAAAATTGTCTCGATTTCTGGTTTGAACACCCATTTAATCTGTTGCTTATGGCTACTGATTTAACATCCTAAAATATTGGCTCACTAATCGTAGTAGAAGTTGGTGATAATATGTAGTTAAATACAAAAACTGTATGATTTGTTTTCTGTGTTGCTCACAAAAAACGCGTCTTTTGTTTGCCCCATAGAAATAAAATTGGTGAGTTGTTTTTTCAGATGAAATTTATGAAAATTGGTCTACCAGCCCTTTGAAAAGTAGTCTTCAAGGCGGGAAAGCCCTATTTTCTTTCTGCTGGATTTCAGAATCTGGAGCTGTTTTATTATTTGACTTACATTTCACGTCTAGACGAGACCTGCAAATTTTTCATAAACATATTGCATTCTCAATACTTACATCTCTTTTTTAAATCATCCAATAGTAAATTAAATGCTACTATCCAATTTTCACGGCCAAAAATTAAAGACCTGTTTTTATAATACAGATTTACTGCTTATAACGAATGACGTCATAATGCCATTTTGTAGACGCTTGACAGATTTTGCCTGACTGGCTGTCATTTCGGACGTTCCTAATACGGCAGGAGAAAATGTATTCGCATATGAAGGACCAACAGGGATCAATGATCCCTGTTGGAACGAATACATTTTCTCCTTAGGGGAAACTGAATTCATAGACATTATAAAAAAACCGGCCAAGAGCATGTCCGACAAGAGAATGCTCAGTGTAGGGTTCCGTAGCCGTTCATACAAGAAAATGGACTACAGATGAAAAAATAAATGTTATGAAAAAGTGCACTTGCAAAAGAGCGTATCTCCACGGCACTTACGTCCTTTTGTTGAGAAGATATCCGATCATGTTGAAAACAATTTCGTTGAAAGTATTTATTTAATTTTATCTTAAATACTTTCAACGAAATTGTTTTCAACATGATCGGAATTTTTTTAAAAAAATATCTTTCTATTTTTTTGCATATTTTTTATACATACCGTTTAGAAAACAGAGGCGGGGACACACAATTTATGCAACTTTCGGACCGATACCAAAAACATTCATTAAATAAAAAAAAAAATTTAGAAATCTGAAAATGACTTTAAAACATCCGTCGAAGTATGTGCCACACATTGATATTAACCATCAAACTAAGTAGCGGCCTACACAAGACACCTATACTCCAAATTTCATCAATGTACATCGTGTAGTTTTTGAGTAAAATGCCTGTAACATACGGACGGACGGACGCACATGACGAAACTATAAGGTCATTGAAATAAAACAATTATATTGCGTATATTATCTCATTTTAGTTCCCGACGTTTCGGAAGCTTTTTAGCTTTTCATGGTCACGGGTGGATTGAGAAAAGATATATTTTCCTTTGTCAAAGTTACAATTTGTGCAAACTACCCATTTTTGAAAAAAACAAATAAAGGTGTACATACATGCCAGATGGGCCTAAGCTGTAAATACAGTTACACATGTGCCAAAAGGGCTTAATTATTTTATTTTAATAATTTACCAAGCATCATTTTACAAATGAGGCGTACTGAGGAGAAAAGAAACGCTGCAAAGAAAAACTCCCAGGCTACCTCATTACTAATTATAATATTTTTAAAAACAGAGACTATTAAACTGCTTTTAAACAGATAAGATATTTAACACCGTTCGGAAATTTAGTTTTTGCAGTCCTGTGTCTCGCTTGTTCCTTGATGAGATGTATTACAGGATCCCAAGCTGGTGGTAGCGACAATCCATCTTCTCTATTGAAATTAGTTTATCCGTTAAATTGTTTTATTTCAATGAGTAATAATCGCGGAAACAGAAGAAAATATTATGAAACTATAAGGGTTCAGTTTTTGCCATTTTGGCTACGGAACCCTAAAACAGGTTCTCAATTACAAAGCATTTTTATCGAAATAGTTCTGAATGTAAATGTAAATCTCTGATGTAAATATTGAATCGTGTTCAAAGTGATTTTCTTTCATCGTTGTGGATCTTTTTGCCAATTTATTTTATGCACTTGCTACAGTGGCACCAACAATAGGGAATAAGCATGAATTTTTATTTTTGCTTTCTTAAAAGCTCATTCATGTAACAAACAGTGGAAGAAAAATATTTTTCGTTTAACTATAAAAATTACTAAGATATATGCCATCAAACAATTCATTCTATCTCTAGCAAAACAGAATTTAATATGGAGTTTATACATATGGCAGAGCCCGGAAAATCCATACCAAAACAAAAGACTGTCGCAATCATACTAGTGTTAGAAACATATTTTTATCGATATCGAGTAAGTTTTGACTAAAAAAAAATCGACATGTTCATTCGTTCATGCCAAACGCAAAAGAAGTGGTAAGTTAAGGGTTTGTTTTATTTGTGTTATTCCATCTAAAACGCAACGTAACTTATATTATACCAATAACAATGAGTTTTATAAATTTGCTACCTTGACGTCGAGTGAATTCGAACGTTCATTTAGTATACATAAATGGCTTTATAGTGATAAACGAAACAGTCTTCTCCCAGAGAATGTTGAAAAATTAATGATTATCTACTCCTATCACTATAACAAACCCAATAAGATGTCATGTGCTGCTGTGTGTACTGACGTGGATTTCGAGGAAGAAATTGCATCTATACAGATACAATTATACAAACCTATGTGAAATTTTGTATTTCATTTTCATTTGGTGGGTCGTTTTTTTCTCATATTACACAACTATCGATATCAATAAAAAAATGTTTCTAATACTAGTTTGATTGCGACAGTCTTTTGTTTTGCTATGGATTTTCCGGGCTCTGCATATGACCGTACTACTACGCATACGTGTACTATGACGTAAAAGTACATGTCGGACATCTCAGGTCATCTCATCTTTCACTTTTTGAAATCGTTGTTACGGTATTTTGATATTTTTTACGAATAGCGATAAAAAAAAACATGCGTTTACCCTATTTACCGCCTTTTGACGGACATTTGAAATGACGAATGACGACACGTTTGGCTCAGTGGGTTGTACAACGGCCTACGAAGCTGGCGGTCCCGCGTTCGAATCCCGGCCAGGGCAAGTGTCTGTGTGATGAGCACGAATGTTTGTTCCTGGGTCTTGGATGTTTTCTATGTATTTAAGTATTATAATATATTTATTTATTTAAACTTTATTGCACAAAACAAAAGTACTTAAGGCGAACTTAATGCCAAAAGGCATTCTCTACCAATCAACCATAGGGCCAAACAGAGAAGCATGAAAATGGTGCAGTGCACGGTGATTCCGCTCCCGTACAAGGGCGGCCATAAATACCTCAACTCCAAAAAAAGCCATTTTTTCGATTTTAAACTATAAAGGGTTATTATACAAGCATGAAATATATCATTAATAACATTTTTAGACATTTATAATAAACTTGTGTGACTATTTTTATTAAAAAAATATCTGTAGTCAAAACCATTTTATAAAACGTTATTATTTTAAACATAAAGCCATTAGATAAAAAAAATTTGTAATGAATGAAAACATAAATGAAACAGCATACTACATAAATAATAAAAATATTTATTTCAAGACTATTTACATATATACAAATAAGGTTATATTAAAACAAAGCGATTACTTACTATTTATACATTCAATATTACCTACTTACTATTTACACACAACAAGTCCAATACAGATTTAGACAAAGAACTTTTTTTTTTAACAGGTAACCTTCTCAAACTTGATATTAGGGGATCTGAGTGAAGAAGAAGTCGATTAATCAAATCAGTATTAGTCAAAACGCGGTTCATTTTTCGTGTGTGATCTAGTCGAAATGCTTTATAGTATTTGTTACTCGCTTCAGCTGCTTCTTCAGACAGTTCTCCTATAGACAGTAGGCCGTGATTGATAATGTCAGCACCATGAATCAAAATTTTGTGGACAGAAGCAGGCAAATAGTACCATGGATATTCGGCAACTAATTGCCGTGCAGTTTCTAAAGCGAAATCTCTGAATTTTGTCGCATCAATGTTATATCCCGAATTGATACACTGAAGTACAGTCCAACAACGATCTAGGAGATCCTTCTTAATACCCGTAATTTCAGCTGAAATATCTGAGCTTGAGAAGAACCGCCTAGCAGTGTTGCCATCGTTCGATGTCCCGCTTCCGCCACTTTTGGGTTTATCGATAATAAGACCTAACTTTTCCCTAAATTGCGATTGTATAAGTTTTTTTTTTTCAGCTACAAGTCGTTTATCGCTATCAGACCTAGCTTGCCATTTCTTAACCTCTAACTTGTAAGCGAGATGAATGAAATATTCAAAAAATCGGATCAATGCGTGAAGTGGAGACATGCCATATTCATATTTACTTTCGTCAGTTGCTTTGCACAAACATACATCAATTTGATTCATCTCACTTGGTAAAGCTTTACATATATAACATCTAGTTGAAGAAACATCACTAAGTGCATTACACACCTTACCATCGACCATAGTAAGTTGTAAGCTATGATTAATTGTGTATTCGCATGCATTTGTCTTGAAGATAGTCGGTTGCAAGTTTCTTATTTTCTGTTTGAAATAAGTCTCCTCTTCAACTGATACTGCAGTTGTTTCCTTAAAAAACTGAAAGCGAATAGGTCTGCAGTATCGAGTTGAAGAAGGACGAGGATTTTTCCACAAAATGATTGAGTTTTCCTTATTATCCGGGTTTAAAATAAGTTGAAGCGGTACATATGAAGTAACAAACAAGCTACTATCCACAAGAGAAGAATCTGAGAAAGTTTGTTTGTATTCGCTATGTCCTGTACTACCATCAAATCCCCATTTCCCAACCAAAGATATTTTATTTAAAGACTGGTCAGGTATTTTATCTAAAATATCTTTTTGAGACTCAAGAATCCGAGTGGCAGTGTGATCTAACAAACTCTGAAGTTCGACTTCGGCTGATGATTCAGTAACGGCTACAGTTGTAGGGTAACATCTCTTTTTAGCCTTTACAATGCGTTGATAGGAAGGCATACAATCTTTCAGTATATTATTATGTATAAAATTCTTAATTAATAGATATTGCTTTCTAGAAATCTTACCTTCTGCAATAAGTGACAAAACTTTGTTTTCGTCGACTTTTGTAGAAGTTAAGCTGGAATCAGCAGAAGCATTGAGCAGTGTATTTACAGCAGACTCGTCAAAATTAGATAGTTCCGCCAGTCTCCTTCTTTTAGTGCGTTTACTACTTTCATTAAAGTTTTTCCTCGGACGGCCACGAGAAGTGGAAGGGGAGGGGTCGACGTTATCATTCTGCTGAGAAATACGCTGCTCGATACTTTGGATCACATCAATGTATTCTACATCATTAAGCCACTCTGCATATTTATGTCGAAATATAGACTTTGTACATCTTGTTTTTTTCCAATAACATGCAATTCGTTTACATAAATTCCTTATTTTAACCCTTAAATTCTCTATGCCAATATTTTCGATGTTATCCGAAATAATTGATGTTTCCGTCAGTGTAGTAAAAACATGTTGAAATTTTTCTGTATCAGTTCCTTGTCCAGAGTGCCAAATATCAAAAACACTACGTTTCGAAATAGAACACCTTAAAAATGTACCTAAAACAAAGATAAAAACATTTTTTAAAAATCGGATTTTTTTCGGCTACCCTACTCTTGTTCTTTGAAACCCCTTTTACCTAAGAAGAGGTCAAAAAAGGTCGATGAAAGTTACAGCCCTTATTAAGGACACTTCCATCTATAACATAATATATGTGTCAAGTGCGGCAAACCTCGGCATCAGAGTATAACTCTCAATGAAATCATACTTCTTAAAAATTAATCGTAAACGACAGACCTCTACTAGAAAATTATTTTAAAATATAAGCACGCATATTTATATATAAAACATAATTGAAAAATAAAGTACATACCCTCTTCTTGGATTTCCATAATAATACCACGTGGACACACGCAAATAATAATAATAGTACACAATAACAAAGTGATTAAGTTGCGGCGACAAAAACACACTACTAATTAGGGTCGAGATGCGTTCACTTTCGTTGCACAAAAGTAAATGATAATAGTACTTTATTGCTGTGCTATATATAGTATTTAGAAGATTGTCTATCGGTGAATCATTTTACTTACTTTTTAGTCCAGGATACGCTCATGACTTTTTTCGATTTATGGCCTACGGCGGAATCACTGTGCAGTGGGGAAAAACATTCAGTACTGAGAGCGTTAGGACACACAAGCAAATATTGCATACATAATTGTAAAATTTTTATCTATATTTTATGAATACCGTCGCGTACTACCCATAGCATAAGCTTTGCTTAGTTTGGGACCAGGTCGATTTGTGTAATATTGTCCCTATTTATTTACTTGCGGAATATGTTACATTCAGTTGGTACAAATTTAAATACATGGACCACCATACTCTACTTAGATAAGCATGCAAAATATACAATCTAAATTTTGTTACTGAAACAGTCAAACAAAATCCAGATGCCTTAATTTAAATACAACCTTAGACTAAATAATGGTTTACTTACTACTAGATTTCACAATTAAAAACTCATTTATGGAATACACACACAATTCACATAGCCATAAATATAATTTCTTCTTAAATTGTGTTAAAGGAAGATTCTTCATATCGGTTGGAATTTTATTAAATATTTTAACACACATAGATAGATAGATAGATAAACACTATTCATTTCCACAACATACATGGTTACACAATGCTCAGTAAAGATAAGTGTAAAACTATAAACAAGACACTTAAAACTAAAACAGCAATGGAAAAAGAAAAAAGAGAGAAACCACGTGTCGTGGCAGAGAAAAGGCGCTGACTCAGCATAATGAAGTGGCAAGCCACTTCGCTGGTATTCTGTCAGGACCTTACAAAATAAAACTATTATTTAAACACACCAGACCAATGCACCGCTTATTAGTAAGGAAAAAGCATGTGCCCGCGTGTGTGTGTACGAGGCAGAAAGTATGAGATTGTAAGTTGGTGAGCGTGTGAGAAATTAGAGGCTAACGTAAGTACAGTTGAGTTGAGATGTATATATATATATATATATATATATATATGTATATATGATGTATATCATCGCCTAGTACCCATAGTACAAGCTCTGCTTAGTTTGGGATTAGGTCGATTTGCGTACGTAAAGGTGCATCCACATTTGTATCATTTGCTCGTATCAGATCATCGTCGCGTGGCATGATCGCGTGTCACGATCACGCGTTTGGACGGTGCGCCGATCCGATCACCCGAAATCCATTTGCTACGCGTATCACACACTTGTATCGGAAGAGTGCGGCATTATCGGCGCGCCGACAGTAAGCGTCTAAGCAGCGCGATACGCAGTCATGCTACGGCACGGTGATCGGATACGAGCAAATGATACAAGTGTGGACGCGCCTTAAGCTTCTCCCTGTGTTATTTATTTATTTAGGATGTATATAGATAACACTCCTTATTTTTCTCAACTCCATAGTTGAATGTTTGAACACTTGACTCTTGTTATTGCAATTGATCGTAGATGATCGCTCGTTGGCTCTGATGGCAGGATGGACCAATTGACCACTGATCCGTTCAATCTTTTTGGTTAAGACTTTTATCGCAAGGGCACTTTTACAAGTTTGACTCTACGGCATTTCCTAAAAGGAGACCCCCGTTGAGAAGAAAGCCGAAACGTACGGAACAGTCAGTCACTTTTTCTAAATTAATCTTATCTATTACATAGTTTGTATTTTGCCCATCCTAAATATATGTTTTTAAGTATGAACTGAATGCGTAGTTCTTCAAGAAAACATACCAAAACTTAATATTTTCTTCTGTTTCCGCGATTATTACTCATTGAAATAAAACAATTTAACGGATTATATCGCGTATATTATCTCATTTTAGTTCCCGACGTTTCGGAAGCTTTCCAGCTTTCCATGGTCACGGGAGGACTGAGAAAAAAAAAAAAAAAAAAAACGTTTTTTTTCTCAGTCCTTTATTTCAATACCAAAACTTATAAAAGTCAAAATATCATACAAGAAACATTTTTTTTTGTAAACAACTAACGTACGTTGGATATGCCACCTTATAAGAACCGTGTCCCGGTAAAAGTAAATTATTTGGTTTCTGCTTTGGGCCCTGCATTTTTGTCTGTTAAATAGCCCTCTACCCTATAATATCTATATATTTGCTATAAGCGACTTTTTTAAGTACTTTTTGAGAGCTGGAAAAGATAATTTGAAAGCATCATCTGGTAATTTATTATAAAAATGTATACATTGGCCTACGAATGATTTGGCTTTTTTATCAACACGGAACTTTCTAATCTATACTACCTATTATAAATTTGTATAAATGAAATGTCTGTACATTGAAGATATTAAAAAAAAATTGTATCGGACTAAATGGAAATGTATATTTTTCGTATGTTTATATGTAACTAAACGGATTTTAACTATTTTTGGTACACGGGTAGCTAGGTATCAGCAGATGGTTATAGGATACTTTTTACCCAGCCACGCTGAAGAAAAAAAAAATTCTCTTGCGCGGACGAAGTTCGCGGCCACCTTCTAGCGTTTAATAGATATATTTATTTAGTTCCGTGCATAGAAAACATCCAAGACTCAGGAACAAATATTTATGCTGATCACATAAATTATTGCCCTTACCGGGATTTGAATTGAACCTAGGAGCGTTACTCCCGCTGAGCCAAACCGGTCGACAATAAATACTGTGATCTACTAATATCTAACAAATATAGTGACATTTATTGATCATCGAGTGTATTGGTGGATGAAATTTTATCACGGGAATCTAGATTTCTGGATTGGGATGAACCAAAAAAATGTCTTCTTTCCTAGATATAGATAGATAAACACTTTATTCATATCCACAACGTACATGGTTACACAATGCACAGTAAAAATAAGCATAAAAGTATAAACAAGACACTTAAAACTAAAACAGCAATGGAAAAAGAAAAAAGAGAGAAACCACGTGTCGTGGCAGAGAAAAGGCGCTGACTCAGCATAATGAAGTGGCAAGCCACTTCGCTGGTATTCTGTCAAGACCTTACAAAAATAAAACTATTATTTAAACACACCAGCACCGCTTATTAGTAAGGAAAAAGCATGTTATCCGCGTGTGTGTGTGAGGCGGAAAGTATGAGGTGGTTAGCGTATGAGAAATTAGTGGCTTAACATAAGTACAGTTGAGTCCGTTTCTGCTTATCTGTGTAGTTGGTATAATTGGAAGTGGGGGTAACTAATTTGTTTGTTTTGGGAAAAAAACACTGAAGAAGTAATACTCGTGCAATAGCATGATTAGGAGTTTAGGTGGTTATTTTTTGTAAACTTAGAAGATGCAAATGATATTTTGATTAAAAATTTAATTTGTTTTTAATTGGCGAATAGGTCGCGTATAAATCATATTTATACGCGATTAAGCCCAGTTTGTTATGTTGTGATGATGTGTGAAAATCGTGTTAGTTTCAAATCAATAACTATTACCTGAATGTATGTATGCAGACGTCTCAAGCGCTATTTCGCGCTGTAAGACGATACGGCACAATGTGTAATCGTATTAAACGCCTCGTCGGCTGCGCTAATCGCACCCGGCCGGTTTTGTACGGTTTTGGAATCGATGTTGATAGGTGAACTTGGTTAGTGCGTTGCAATATTCTTTACTTTATCGATAGATTCTAGCGTTACTTTGCGGAATTACATGTTAGATTAATAGATTATAGTTCATTTGCTTTTACGCGAAATGGTAACGTGTCTTGGTTACATTTGACAGTAAATAAATAAATATTACGAAACAATTCTACACAAATCGAACTAGTCCCATGGTAAGCTCAATAAGGCTTGTGTTATGGGTACTAGACGACGATATATTTAATAGATATATTACTTATATACATAGAAAACATCCAAGACTCAGGAACAAATATTTATGCTCGTCAACCAAATATTAGCCCTTACCGGGATTTGAACCCAGGACCTCAGCTTCGCAGACAACGTTACTCCCACTGAGCTGAACCGGTCGTCGTTAATGGATTATAGTTCCTTTGCTTTTTTACGAAATGGTGTCTTGGATGTGACAGTAAATAGTGCTCACTTGCGCATATTTTCGTGCAGTCTCCACAAAACAAAATACGCATGCCAATACAAAATACCACCGCCACACAGTAGGTATAATCCTTGACACGTGTTTTTGAAAGTCCTGTCAAAAATCCTGCATATCCTGATGATGCCTCGTAGAGAGGTGAAATACGTGTCGAGGATTATACTGGTGGTGGTTTGTTGTATTTGCATGCGTATTTTTCTGTGAAAACTGCATGAAAATATGCGCATGTGAGCAAAATCTATTGTCATATCTAACCAAGACACTATTTTGTGGGATAGCAAAGGAAACCCTAGGCAATAAAAAAATTAAACGCATCTAAATTAATTTAGTATTTTAGAATAGCCTATTATATTTTAACGAAGATATATTAAAACAAGGATTTTTTTTTGGTTTATCCCAATTCAGAAATCTAGATTTCCGCGATAAATATTATCCACCAATACACTAGACTGAACTGCGGATTAAATTGCCGCCTGCAGTATTTACGGAGCGATGCGACCTTCAAGCCTTCAAGAGAAGAGCGTATTCCCACCTGAAAGGCTGGCAACGCACTTGTGACTCCTCTGATCATGCCAGTGTCTATGGGCGACGGTGATCGCTTACCATCAGGCGACCCGTCTGCTCGTTTGCCTCCTATGTCATAAAAAAAAAACTAGACGAGACAATCAATAACTGTCACTATATCTGTTAGATATTAATAGATCACAGTATTAATTGTCGACCGGTATGGCTTAGCGGGAGTAACGGTCCCGAGTTCAATTCACATCCAAGTAAGGACAAATATTTGTGTGATCATTATAAATATTTGTTCCTGAGTCTTAGATGTTTTCTTCAGCGTAGTCGGGTAAAAAGTATCCTATAACCTAACTACCCGTGTACCAAAAATAGTTGAAATCCGTTTAGTTGATTTGGGGTGATAAAGCCGCAACGACACTTACAAACATACAAAAATATTGTGTTACCTCCAAATAGTCTGTTACAATCATTTTTTTAAATATCTTCAATGTACATTTAATTTTTACAACTTTATAATCGTATAGAAATCGTCGTCTAGTACCCATAACACAAGCCTTATTGAGCTTACCATGGGACTAGAGCGATTTGTGTAAAATTGTCCTGTAGTATTTATTTATTGTATTGTGACTAGCCTTCTTCTCCTGTACTAGGGTGTTTCTAGTTGCTATCACGCAGTATCACGGCGCAGGCGCAACCGCAAGTCGCTTGCGTCTTCCACTTCACCGCAGCCGACCGTTATATAATGAAAAATTGAGATACTCTTGTCGTGTACAGTGGATTACGTCTTGTAAATACTGTTGTTATCGATTTCAATATGTTATATATTATACAGAAAAGAACCGGCCAAGTGGCGATCGGACCTGCGCGTCGAGGGTTCCGTACAAAATATAGGCTAAAAACGGCCGTATCTATGAAAATCCTGTTTTAGCAGAGCCGTACTCCTAATAAATATGTACGCGTTGTGGGGTACTTTTATATTTTTTACTGACATAGACAGACATACAGATAAATATTTAATGTTCATTTCAACTTGATGACCGGTGATGACCTACGGAGCAGAGACGTGGTCTCTAAGTATGGGCCTCTTAAGGAAGCTCGGAGTCACTCAGCGAGCTATGGAAAAGGCTATGCTCGGGGTCTCTCTACGAGATCGAATCAGACACGAGGAGATTCGTAGACGAACCAAGGTCACCGACATAGCAAACAGGGTAAGCAAACTGAAGTGGCAATGGGCAGGGCGCATAGTTTGAAGAACCGATGGCCGTTGGGGCAGAAGGTGCCCTCTAGTTATGTACTCGTGTATACTTGTAGGTACCAAATTTCAAATCAATCCGAACACTGAAATAGTTATTTGTTATGCATGACTGCAAAGTTGTTATTTGGTGCGAGTGCTTAAATTGAAAGCCGATTAAGCGAAGGAATCTTAATGAACCACGAGCGGAGCGAAGGGTTCAAATATAGATTCCTGAGCGTAACGAGGCTTTCAAGGCACGAGGCGACAAATAATTTTGCAGCCGTGCGAAAAGCACAACTATTCACTTCACTACAGCGAAAAAATTTGAGATTTATGAAAAACTATGAAATAATAACAAACCAATTTTTTTTGCATTTAAAACTAGTGATATTGAAGCTAAGAAACTCACTCATAACAAAACAAACAAATAAACATAAAAAAATATAAATTCGAACTTCAAATGACTTTTCTACGCTAGCGGATAAAGTGCTCTTTTCCACGCAGATTTGGCGCTGTAAACGGAACTTTTCTGAGTGAGTGAGGTGAAAAATAAATCATGCAAATGTTGACTCAGAGTAGGTACTCTCATAATATACATTACATACCCTATAACACGTGAAGTAAAAGGTACTTAACGTGGTTCAAAAACATAATGTGATTATGTGATGTGACTGATGAATGAAGGGTAACGGAAAATCGTTAAGTGACCAGTGATTAATACTTACGAAAATGCTGCGTCGATTACGCAAGAGGCGAGCATCGAAATCGAAAGGGGTGAAAGAGGTGACTGAGGAGCCAGATATGGCTTTCGATGTCAGCGACTACTTCATCGACGACGTCCTTGATCCGTGGCAGGAAAGAGGTGAGTGGTTAGGGGTGAAAGAACTGAAACAGGAGCCAGAAGGGACTCTGTTAGACGGTATTTTTGAAGACGTCTGCTGGCAAGTGGCAAGAGAGATGAAAGAAGTGGAACAGGAGTTAGGGTAGACACTACTTTACTGAGGAAGTTCTTGACCTGTTGCTGGGATAAGGTAAGAGGAGTGAACGAAACAGGAGCCAGAAGAGACGATATTTTTTGAAGGCATCTGCTCTGTTAAAGGTAAGTGGTAGGAGAGGTAAAAGAAGTGGAGCCGGAGCTAGGGCAGACACTACTTTACTGAGGAAGTTCTTGACCTGTAGCAGGGAAGTGGAGTAATCGAAACAGGAGCCAGAAGAGACGATATTTTTTGAAGACATCTGCTCTGTGCAGGTAAGTAGTAAGAGAGGTGAAAGAAGTGGAACCGGAGCTATGGCAGACACTACTTTACTCAGGAAGTTCATGACCTGTATCAGGAAAGAGGTAAGAGGAGTGAACGAAATCGAATAGAAGTTAGTAGGTTTCTTTAAATGATTAAATGGCTTACCTTTAAAAACAAACTAAATCGAAATCTTGTATAGAAACCTTTTTAACGATGTCTTTATTGCATGTGTATCGTTATCTATATTTTTCACGTGCATTATACAAAGCTTTGTTTCGTTTCTTGCCCACAAATAAGTCTCAATAATAACAAAACGGTGATGTCATTTTATAACTTTGGTATTCCAGTTATTTCCTCATTAGAAACGAGAATTAATATTTTATTGTTATCCCAAGTAATATTATTGTAATGTTGTTGTGTGAATATGTATGTAAACACTTTATTATTCTTAATAACTAGTCACAAGTAAAATCAACTTAGCCGATAGAAGTATAAAAGCGAACTCTCTGTCCCTTTGAACCTTTAAGCAAGTGAATAATTATTATGAACAAAGATCAGAAACAAATGAAAAAAAAAATCGACGATACTGGACTTGAACCAGTGCCTTTAGTCGGATGCGCACCATATAGAGATGCATAAGCAAGAACAGATGACGAAATTCGTCGACTACTGGTATGGACGATTAGCTCGTTTGGGAGAGCGTGCTGCCCCGGTCTGGCTCAAGGCACTGGTTCAAGTCCAGTATCGTCGATTTTTTTTTTTCATTTGTTCTGATCTTTGTTTATAATAATAACGCTAGTGGAGTGATCCACTAATAAATTGCAAAAATTGTGATTATAATCATGATACTTGTAAAACAAAGAGTAAAGTGAATAATTAGTTGTAAATATCTTTCCAGATGCCCTGGAGCGCGAGCGTCTCTCCCAACACGCGGCGCTGCGTGAGCTGGTGGTGCGTGGCGACGCGGCCGGGCTGAGGCCGAAGCTAACCGCCCTCGGGCCCAACGCGCCGCTCTGCGTCAATCTGACCCCGCAGGGCGCGAATACGCTGCTATATGTGTGAGTATAGTGTTATATGGAGGTAGCTAATTCTAATGTAGCTCCCGTTAAACGTATGATCATGCCACGATTTGAATTTTGAGGGCGAAGCTACCGGCCCTTGGGCCCAATGCACCGTTTTGCGTCAATCTGACCCCGCAGGGCGCAAATACGCTGCTATATGTGTGAGGTTGTGAATTCTAAGGTAACCCCCATTAAACTTATGACCATGCCGGGACTCGAATTTTGAGGGCGAAGCTAACGGTCTTTAGGCCCGATGCGCCGCTCTGCGTCAACCTAACCCTGTAGGGCGCGAATACGCTGTTATATGTGTGAGATGGAGGTTACTAAATCAAACGTACGCCACGATGCGGGTGCTGTAGACAAAGCTAGGAGGTAGCAAGCGAATATGCTGCTATATAAAGTGAGTGTAAGATGGAGATAGCTAACTTTAGGACTAATCTGGTCATTTTATATTTTTATAGTGAGAACTTCTGACGTACTCTCAAAAATAGGGCCCACAAAATACACTTTAAACATCCAGTGTGCATTATATTACTTTTAAGTCAATTTTCACTCTAATCTCATTTCGATGAAAAAGGTGTCATGTCAGCTCATCTATGTCCTGGCTATGGCTGGTCTATGTCGACCATTTAGACTATTAAAATGAAATATTTTTTGACTAGGGCGGTGGAGGCGGGGCACACGGCGGTCGCGCAGGCGCTGTTGGCGGCCGGCGCGGACGGGCGCGCGCACCCCGTCACCAAGTACAGCCCGCTGTACATCGCGTGCTACCACGGACACCGCGAGCTGGTGCCGCTGCTGCTGAAACACTTCCCGCAGGCCGTGCAAGTAAGAAACAAGATTATGTCAAAAAGAATGTTCACCTTTCTTTGAACATCCCTCAACAAGACGCTTGAAAAGAGCCTAAACTCAGTGGCTTTTTTGTTAGCCAGCTCCTATTACCACCTCCCGACTCCATCATCAGATGCTCAATCGTATTATGATATTGCATTTCCCCGAATTTACATAAGTAAGTCAAATTTTAGCTCGATTAGAAACCGGGGAGTGGATTAATTTTTACTCGCAACATTTGGCCCATAGTAACAGGTAAAACGCAAGTTAAATAAATGCGTATAAAAAAAAATCCAAAAAGAGAGTAACTAGTTTTAGGTCCTTGTATCACGACGATTTATGGTCTTTAATTTGCGTTAAACGCGTTTTGGTAGCTGAAAATGATATGTGATAACTATGGCCTTATCGCTAAAGATATTTTTCAAACATCGTTTACAGTGATAGTGGCACAAATTTTATGGGAACCTTAAGGGAAATACATTGCTTTTTAAAATTTAGATATAAGATCTGAGTTACAGCGTGCCATGCATACTTAATAGACAACGCAAGTATAATTGAGACACTTAACTATAGGTAAAGGTAGAGTTCTAAATTCTGAGAAGTAATAATAAAAAAAATCTAATTAAAACAGAATCGATTGTGTGTTTTTTTGCTTTAATATTTATGTTGTTTACATTTCTTTGTGATGTATTCCTTTGCAGCAAGAGACTGTAGAAAAATGGCTGCCGTTGCACGCTGCGTGCATCGGCGGACACGCCGCGTTAGTGACTATGCTGCTCGAGCACCAGTACCCGCCCGAGCTACTCTCCACTTACACGTGAGCAAATGACGCATGGTCGAGTTACTCGCACAGAGGGAGATCTGTTGACGTGTAGCATTGTACTTACTTAAACTATATTAATTCAAGCAGATCGTAGACCTACATAGATAGAATAGAACGTGTCCACAAAAAAAAAAAAAATACCTTTGTTCCAAATTAAAAACTCCTCTCGTCTGCTACTAGTGTTAAAAGAAGTTATTTGTAACAAGCATCATCCTTCTCGTATAAGTACCAGGAAATCGCAGATATTGATTACGAACAACAATGCAGACTATCCTGAATTACTCTCTGGACTTTCGTTTCATACTTGTAATTTAACCTGTAATTGGCTTTCATGGCTTAATTTTAATGTATTATTTTTAGCTGTCGGTTCTGTAATAAAAAATAAAAGTAAGATCGTGTAACGTTTACAATAAGTTTACAGTGTAACAATGAAGATAGTATTTGTGTTGTCATAGAGACGTGACGGGCAAGTGGCAGTACCGGGCCGCGTTCGACGTGAACGCTGTGGACGCGCGCGGGCAGAGCGCGCTGTACGTGGCGAGCACGCTCGGCTGCGCGGGCGTGCTGGACGCGCTGCTGGGCTACTGCACGCCGTGCCGCGCCGTCGAGCAGGTGGGCTTAGCGGTGCAGTAGCGGGGCTGGCTTAGCTAAATATTTAGGGGGGAGGGGTGTATTAATAACAGCATTTTAGTTTATTAGGTCTTATTATTAGTAATTATCTTTTATGAATTTGTCTTGTCTGAATAGACTGAGGAGCCGGATCCACCGTTAGCGCCGCCGGCGTTGTTGAGCCCCCAGCGCGGCATCTCGCTCGGGATCCACGCCATCGTCAGTAAGCTCACAGGCTCCACCGCCCACGTGAGTAAATGCCGTTTCTTTTCGCCCGTAATCATGCATGGCAATGTAACTAAAGTGAACATGATTACGATCAACTGCAATCCATCAAAAAACTAAAATAGCATCGGTCCTTCGAACCGGATCTTTGAGCCACGCTCGTGTTCCAGGAGGGCGTGGAGGAGAAGCGCGTGCACCCGGTGCGCGTGGACATCGGGCGGGGCGTCGACTCGTGCGTCGCGTGCGCGGCGCGCGCCGGACACGCGCGCACCGTGCGCCGCCTGCTGCAGGCCGGCGCGCCCGCCGCCGCCGCCGCCGCAGCACCTGAGGTAGGAGCGGAGTGTGCGGGACGAGTGCGCGGCGTGCGCGGCGCCGCAGCACCTGAGGTAGGAGCGGAGTGTGCGGGACGAGTGCGCGGCGTGCGCGGCGCCGCAGCACCTGAGGTAGGAGCGGAGTGTGCGGGACGAGTGCGCGGCGTGCGCGGCGCCGCAGCACCTGAGGTAGGAGCGGAGTGTGCGGGACGAGTGCGCGGCGTGCGCGGCGCCGCAGCACCTGAGGTAGGAGCGGAGTGTGCGGGACGAGTGCGCGGCGTGCGCGGCGCCGCAGCACCTGAGGTAGGAGCGGAGTGTGCGGGACGAGTGCGCGGCGTGCGCGGCGCCGCAGCACCTGAGGTAGGAGCGGAGTGTGCGGGACGAGTGCGCGGCGTGCGCGGCGCCGCAGCACCTGAGGTAGGAGCGGAGTGTGCGGGACGAGTGCGCGGCGTGCGCGGCGCCGCAGCACCTGAGGTAGGAGCGGAGTGTGCGGGACGAGTGCGCGGCGTGCGCGGCGCCGCAGCACCTGAGGTAGGAGCGGAGTGTGCGGGACGAGTGCGCGGCGTGCGCGGCGCCGCAGCACCTGAGGTAGGAGCGGAGTGTGCGGGACGAGTGCGCGGCGTGCGCGGCGCCGCAGCACCTGAGGTAGGAGCGGAGTGTGCGGGACGAGTGCGCGGCGTGCGCGGCGCCGCAGCACCTGAGGTAGGAGCGGAGTGTGCGGGACGAGTGCGCGGCGTGCGCGGCGCCGCAGCACCTGAGGTAGGAGCGGAGTGTGCGGGACGAATGCGCGGCGTGCGCGGCGCCGCAGCACCTGAGGTAGGAGCGGAGTGTGCGGGACGAGTGCGCGGCGTGCGCGGCGCCGCAGCACCTGAGGTAGGAGCGGAGTGTGCGGGACGAGTGCGCGGCGCCGCAGCACCTGAGGTAGGAGCGGAGTGTGCGGGACGAGTGCGCGGCGCCGCAGCACCTGAGGTAGGAGCGGAGTGTGCGGGACGAGTGCGCGGCGTGCGCGGCGCCGCAGCACCTGAGGTAGGAGCGGAGTGTGCGGGACGAGTGCGCGGCGTGCGCGGCGCCGCAGCACCTGAGGTAGGAGCGGAGTGTGCGGGACGAGTGCGCGGCGTGCGCGGCGCCGCAGCACCTGAGGTAGGAGCGGAGTGTGCGGGACGAGTGCGCGGCGTGCGCGGCGCCGCAGCACCTGAGGTAGGAGCGGAGTGTGCGGGACGAGTGCGCGGCGTGCGCGGCGCCGCAGCACCTGAGGTAGGAGCGGAGTGTGCGGGACGAGTGCGCGGCGTGCGCGGCGCCGCAGCACCTGAGGTAGGAGCGGAGTGTGCGGGACGAGTGCGCGGCGTGCGCGGCGCCGCAGCACCTGAGGTAGGAGTGGAGTGTGCGGGACGAGTGCGCGCGTGCGCGGCGCCGCAGCACCTGAGGTAGGAGCGGAGTGTGCGGGACGAGTGCGCGCGTGCGCGGTGCCGCAGCACCTGAGGTAGGAGCGGAGTGTGCGGGCCGAGTGCGCGGCGTGCGCGGCGCCGCAGCACCTGAGGTAGGAGCGGAGTGTGCGGGACGAGTGCGCGCGTGCGCGGCGCCGCAGCACCTGAGGTAGGAGCGGAGTGTGCGGGACGAGTGCGCGGCGCGCGCCTGGATTCTCTTTTCTCCAGGATTATTTTGAGTGGCTAACCAGACGTTTTTCACTCAATCGCCCTTGAGGCACAATGACGGCAAAGTCACCTCTCTCCCTTTTCAGTTCACTTCCAACTAGTGATATGGGGAACTCTGATCTCTTCAAATTATGAAAGAAAAACAAACAAAAACTATCCTCAATGAAGCGCGTCGATGATTAATGTGTGTTTATGTGTGTGCGCAGAGCGAGAGCGTGGGCACGCGCGACTCCCGTCGGCGCTCGCGCAGCGCGTCGGCCGCCGGCTCCATATCGCCATCTCCTTCCCCCGGCCGCGGCAGCAGCGACCGTGAGTACTACACTGATATATATTTTCTCAAAGAAGATTCTCAATTAACCTGTATTTTTTTATTCGGTATACCAGGAGATGTGCCATGGACAGCCCTGGCGGTAGCCATCCGCAATAAGCACGTGCAGGTGGCGGACATATTGCTGAAGGCGGGCGCCGACGACCCGCACGGGCTGGCGCTGCGCGAGTGCGTCAAGCATGGCTTCGTGGAGCTGCTGTGCGCCGTGCTCGCGTCTCGAGTGAGTCACGACCTCTAGCGCACTGGCGTGGCAGTAATGTGTACTGAGATATAGGCATTGGTCTGAGTCGCTGAGTGGAACGGTTCGCGCGCAAATTTAAATCGCAGCGCGTCCCGTAACGTAATTAGGGAAGTAGGTTTTGTATTATCAGAGACGAGAGATAATTGTCTGTATGGAATGCACACCACTGTAGTCTAGCAGACATGGCGGTCGAAACTCAAGTATACAATGCCACTAGATTATTTACACAAAAAATTGCGTTCAAAATGTCTTGTTTTGATTATAAGTGATTTAGAACGGGCTTTGTCTGTTAATAGTGTCTGTATCTCGCGCCTAGTGTCTGGTTTGAAATTGTCGCTCGACCCTTGGCCTATAGTAACGCAACAATTAGATTGATCAACGTGATGCCCCCTCAGGCGTACCCGGACCCGGAATACAAGATGAACAAGTCGGCAGTGTCGGCACGAGTGCTGGGCGCGAGGAGGGACTCCGCGCTCACGCACAACGCGCTGGTGCCGAGCACGCCGGTCATGGTGCACTGGCGGGCGCTGCGCACACAGCTGGCCACCGTCCGGTGAGTACAGTCTCACTCCAGCCTGCCCCCCCTCCCCCCAGTACAAGATGTGCCGGGCGCGAGGAGGGACTCCGCGCTCACGCACAACGCGCTGGTGCCGAGCACGCCGGTCATGGTGCACTGGCGGGCGCTGCGCACACAGCTGGCCACCGTCCGGTGAGTACAGTCTCACTCCAGCCTGCCCCCCCTCCCCCCAGTACAAGATGTGCCGGGCGCGAGGAGGGACTCCGCGCTCACGCACAACGCGCTGGTGCCGAGCACGCCGGTCATGGTGCACTGGCGGGCGCTGCGCACACAGCTGGCCACCGTCCGGTGAGTACAGTCTCACTCCAGCCTGCCCCCCCCCCCCCCCAGTACAAGATGTGCCGGGCGCGAGGAGGGACTCCGCGCTCACGCACAACGCGCTGGTGCCGAGCACGCCGGTCATGGTGCACTGGCGGGCGCCGCGCACACAGCTGGCCACCGTCCGGTGAGTACAGTCTCACTCCAGCCTGCCCCCCCTCCCCCCAGTACAAGATGTGCCGGGCGCGAGGAGGGACTCCGCGCTCACGCACAACGCGCTGGTGCCGAGCACGCCGGTCATGGTGCACTGGCGGGCGCTGCGCACACAGCTGGCCACCGTCCGGTGAGTACAGTCTCACTCCAGCCTGCCCCCCCTCCCCCCAGTACAAGATGTGCCGGGCGCGAGGAGGGACTCCGCGCTCACGCACAACGCGCTGGTGCCGAGCACGCCGGTCATGGTGCACTGGCGGGCGCTGCGCACACAGCTGGCCACCGTCCGGTGAGTACAGTCTCACTCCAGCCTGCCCCCCCTCCCCCCAGTACAAGATGTGCCGGGCGCGAGGAGGGACTCCGCGCTCACGCACAACGCGCTGGTGCCGAGCACGCCGGTCATGGTGCACTGGCGGGCGCTGCGCACACAGCTGGCCACCGTCCGGTGAGTACAGTCTCACTCCAGCCTGCCCCCCCTCCCCCCAGTACAAGATGTGCCGGGCGCGAGGAGGGACTCCGCGCTCACGCACAACGCGCTGGTGCCGAGCACGCCGGTCATGGTGCACTGGCGGGCGCTGCGCACACAGCTGGCCACCGTCCGGTGAGTACAGTCTCACTCCAGCCTGCCCCCCCTCCCCCCAGTACAAGATGTGCCGGGCGCGAGGAGGGACTCCGCGCTCACGCACAACGCGCTGGTGCCGAGCACGCCGGTCATGGTGCACTGGCGGGCGCTGCGCACACAGCTGGCCACCGTCCGGTGAGTACAGTCTCACTCCAGCCTGCCCCCCCTCCCCCCAGTACAAGATGTGCCGGGCGCGAGGAGGGACTCCGCGCTCACGCACAACGCGCTGGTGCCGAGCACGCCGGTCATGGTGCACTGGCGGGCGCTGCGCACACAGCTGGCCACCGTCCGGTGAGTACAGTCTCACTCCAGCCTGCCCCCCCTCCCCCCAGTACAAGATGTGCCGGGCGCGAGGAGGGACTCCGCGCTCACGCACAACGCGCTGGTGCCGAGCACGCCGGTCATGGTGCACTGGCGGGCGCTGCGCACACAGCTGGCCACCGCCCGGTGAGTACAGTCTCACTCCAGCCTGCCCCCCCTCCCCCCAGTACAAGATGTGCCGGGCGCGAGGAGGGACTCCGCGCTCACGCACAACGCGCTGGTGCCGAGCACGCCGGTCATGGTGCACTGGCGGGCGCTGCGCACACAGCTGGCCACCGTCCGGTGAGTACAGTCTCACTCCAGCCTGCCCCCCCTCCCCCCAGTACAAGATGTGCCGGGCGCGAGGAGGGACTCCGCGCTCACGCACAACGCGCTGGTGCCGAGCACGCCGGTCATGGTGCACTGGCGGGCGCTGCGCACACAGCTGGCCACCGTCCGGTGAGTACAGTCTCACTCCAGCCTGCCCCCCCTCCCCCCAGTACAAGATGTGCCGGGCGCGAGGAGGGACTCCGCGCTCACGCACAACGCGCTGGTGCCGAGCACGCCGGTCATGGTGCACTGGCGGGCGCTGCGCACACAGCTGGCCACCGTCCGGTGAGTACAGTCTCACTCCAGCCTGCCCCCCCTCCCCCCAGTACAAGATGTGCCGTGCGCGAGGAGGGACTCCGCGCTCACGCACAACGCGCTGGTGCCGAGCACGCCGGTCATGGTGCACTGGCGGGCGCTGCGCACACAGCTGGCCACCGTCCGGTGAGTACAGTCTCACTCCAGCCTGCCCCCCCTCCCCTCAGTACAAGATGTGCCGGGCGCGAGGAGGGAGGATAGTCTTAACAAAGTATGTATTTTGCAGCGTTTTTAAATATACATGTAAAAGAATATGTGTTCTGCAATCAAATTTTGACATAATAATTTAACTTTTTCTTTTTAAGAGGAGTGACGACTAAAGTCTCACTTTCGGTGGTGCTATAGTTTATTTCTGTTGACGGCTCTCAGATTTGCCCTTAACATATTAGTTTCAATGGCTTCTTTCGTAATTATTATACCTGCCAGAAGCACGTCTTTCTACAATAAAATGCTCACATCCATTTAAATATATGTTTGTAGCATGTCGTGGTTGAGCGCGGCGGCTCTGCGGGTGAACCCTCAGGTCACCGGTGGTACACTTGCGCTACACGCTATTACGCGCCTGGAGCTCGCACACAACGAGCTTCGTTCGGTGCCTAGCGCTTTATTCTCGCTGCTTAGCCTCAGGTGAGTGTGATGGAACTTTCTAGAACTGACTGCTGGTCAATAGTCGCCCTCAAGTATCTCTTCGATTGCCAGTCTTGCGCTCCGCTACTCGCAACCAGTGGGCTTCCGCAATCGTGATAAGATTAGGTACCAGGGATGGAAAAATAGGTTGTGAGGATTGGGTGGCCTTCACGGGATAAGGTGGGATGGTGATATTTGAGATCAACATGAAATCATCTATATTTTTATAAAGATGTAAAAGTGAAATGTCTGTACATTGAAGATATTCTCAAAAAAATATTATAAGGGACTATTTGGAGGGCACTGAATTACAAAATATTTATTTTTCGTATGTGTCGCTGTGGTTTCATCACGCATCGGCTTAACTATTTTCGGTACACGGGTTCATCATAGGATACTTATTACCCGACTGCGCTGAAGAATAAAAGAAGGTTTAGGACTTTTTCTCCTCCGCGAACGAAGTTGCGGGCACCTTTTAGCAGCGAATAAATATCTAAAGCTTGATATGATAAGTCACCGCCTGTGTGCACATATTTACGTATTCTTAGTCTGGAACGTTATCTGTCACTTTCAGCTAAAAAGAGATTCAGAATTGTACTATCACGTGACCTGCAGGTATCTGAACGTGGCCCAGAACAAGCTGGAACGTCTCCCGCTCGCCACGGATCCAGTGGAAGAAGAAGACGTTCCGCGCAAGCGCCGCCCGCCGCTCGCGCCCGTCTACAGCGCGCCGGTATTGCAGGAGCTGTACCTGCAGGTCAGTGACCCTTCAGTGGCTTCAGAGTCTTCAGTGAACCTGAACGTGGCATGGAATAAGCTTAAGGGGCTTACAGCTCTGAATGACCTTCGATCCGTAGCTCTTCGCTTTCCGTGTTGTATATGTATCATCATGTTGACAACGACCGTCTACCAATGTACTGTTTCTGTTTATCTTCACGAGTCACCGAAACCAAGATAAACGCCATCAAACTTTGTTATTTTTACGAAGAAAAAAAACAGTTTTTCTACTTTTCTTATAAAATACACGCTTTTTGAGGTCTTTTTATAATGGACAATTAGGCAAAGGTTTTGAATCTTTATTTTTATAGACCTCTCTGTAAAAAATCATAATTAAATACATAAAAATATATTTTATTTTCCAAATGCAAGAAAGTGTTAAATAGAAAATGAACTATCATATAAACCATGTTTTGAAAGTTACTTTTCCCATTCCAGGGACTAGATACAGAAAAAAAAACCATGTAAAATCGTATATTTTCGGCTGGAGCCCCTTAAGCGCCTCCCTTTGCCACGGATCTACGGGTCAGTGCCTCTTCAGTGGCTTCAGTGTACCTAAAAGCGGTTCATAACCACCTAGAGAGACTTCCCCTCGCCACTGAGCTGGTCTATAAAAATGTTCCGTCTTAGCACCAGTCTACAAGTGCGCCTGTGCCGCAGGAATTGTATCTGCTGGTCAGTGCTTCTTCAGTGCCTTCAGTAAACCTGAACTTTGGTCTAGAACAAGCTGGAACGAATTAATATGCTATTTTGAAGGAAATATCGACAGTGATATACCGTTCTAGCCGTATTAAAGTAGAACTTTGGGCCTAATCATCATCATCATCACGTCAGTCCAAGGACGTCTACAGCTGGACAAAGAAAGCCCCAAGGATTTCCATAGCGACCGGTCGTTCGCCGCCCTTATCTTGTCTTATTATGTTCGTGCTCTCTGCGGCGCCACATATGGTCTCACCGGAAGATATCATTGACTCCCGAGCCAGCATTATGCTGAGGTGAGACCATTTCAGGGCATAGATTAATTGTTTTTTTTTTTTGTAAGTTGTTTATTTGTTTATGTTCTTTGTCTATACGTTTGAATAAATTTAATTTCTTTCTTTCTTATTTTCTCAAAATGCCGTAATGATTCTCCAGGACAACCGCCTGGAGCTCATCCCGCCGGAACTGTTCTCCCTCCCGGCGCTGGCCACGCTGGACGTGAGCAACAACAAGCTACGCGCGCTGCCGGCTCGCATGTGGTGTTCTCCCGCGCTGCGCGACCTCAACGCCGCGCTCAACCACCTGCGCGACCTGCCCACCCTGGACCCGGTAGGTGTACAGCACGAGCAGCTGGTCCCTGCTCGCTGGCCACGCTGAATTTGACGGGACATCACCAAGGTTCTCCATGTCACTATCAAATCAATAGCTCCATTTAATAAAACGCTTGGAGTTCATATCATTGGAGCTGCGAAGCTGTTTTTTCTTCTAGTGCTCGATTCTGTGTTGAACATCCTGGATCACTTGTCAGCCTCATTATCATTGCTACTCTACCTACACTTAAATATTATTAAACTAAGAAGAAATAGTAGATTGTATGACAAGGGGCTAAAATAATCCATTCGTGAGCTCGTCCAAATAATCACTTCGTGTCATAATGGCTTTTAGACACGTGTTAAACACTCTGCTTTTCACTTCGACTGCGAGAAAATAAAAAATACTCAACATTAAAATTGTATATTTCATGAAAAACTAAAAGTACAGTTTGAGCAATTCTATCAGAAAGTTTGGCCAATCTGATCAGGTTGGTTTGTTTGTTTTTAATTATTCGTAAGGAGTATATAGACGGCCGCAAGTTTTTTTGTCAGTATCACAGATATTTGGCTTTCTTTTAAACCCTAGGGGCTAAATGCACAATTTCAGTATCGCTTCGCGAAGCTAATATGACGTACTTTTCAGCAGGAGACATGCAAAATATATTTTCTCAAACATGCAATGAATGTCGTCATTACGTGCGTTAAAACAGGCTTCAAAGTATCACGTTTCGGGCGGAACAATTTGAGAGAACTGTAAAGGAATTTCATACTTAATTGAAGGCCTATGCCGGGATTTTTTTTTTCAAATTTTTATGTAAACATGGCGTCTGTGTTCAACAGCCAAAACAGCTGAATTATATATTTTTTTTCTAGTGGCTGAATGGTTATCGGACTAAAAATATCCGCTTTAATGCCTATTACACATGAACTGACATTAAGAACACAAATCTGTATGGTTCATATGTTGATGAATAAATTTAAAATATTGTCTATACGTAAGTCACCAGAGACCATAGACAATATATTAAATCCTCTGCATTTATTTTATTTATTATAGAAATTAAGATTCTTATTATCATGTTGTGTATAAAGGCCCTAATAGGGTCTACTCAAACACTACACATGCGAAATACGAACGACTTCCGTAAAAAAAAAGCATGGAGGGATTGGAGGGAAAATTTAAAAACTTTTGTCGTGTAGTTTTTTGAGTGGTGTATTTTTTTTAGTTGATTGCATATGTTTGACAAAAGCACTATACATGCCTCTGGCCGTGAAAAGTGCTTGCCGGCTTCGTATCACTATCCGGCCTCCCTACGGTTGGCCTTCTATACCTACTCACCCGGCAAGCCCTTCTTTCCCGGCGTCTGCAGTAATGTACTATTAAACGTGCAGCCTGTGGGTGAGGTTTACACAACGAGCCTATAACGCATTACACGTACAATATAATAACATCCTGAGGATGCTTTTGCGGCTGCCGAAGCACTGAAGTGCATCTTGTATGTTCGCGCTAGCGCGGCTAGATGACTTTTTTGCGATCAGACGAAAGAGAGCAGCTTCCATGCTAAGGCGAGAGCGCGGCAGCAGCAACGAGCTACTCAGGGTGTTAGCCGAAAGACTCGACTGCCCAATTATAAAGTTTTGGGTTGAGGTTGCTATTGGGACAGCTAAGTAGCCGCGCTACCTACTCTTCGCACTCACAATAGCTACTTATTTTTTACTTATTTTTATTTTAAATGCTTATGTCAACTAACATAGTAAATAAGATTTCGCTAACTAACACAAATATGGATCTCTGTGGTCTGAAATAAATGATTTTTATTTTATTTTATTTTATTATTTATTTAAATACTTGCTTTGACTACTGGAATTGTCTCTTTTACCCAAGTTCTCGACAGCAGGGTGTAAATGAGTCAGTCAGAAGCTCTCTTTCTACATATATCATGTATATGTATGTCCCCAGGACTCGACGCCGCCGTCGCCGTCCGACACGTCTCCGCAGCTCAGCACGTCGCCCTCCATCGCGTCTTCTCAGTCTTCCTTCAATTTCTCGCAGGCGGTGAGTATTTTTAATTTTCCAACTTAAATGTAGACCTTCAAATTCTCCTTCTCCCCCACCAACCCGACGACTGGTTTAGCTCAGCGGGAGTAACGTTGCTTGCAAAGCTAAGATCCTGCTGGGCAGTCCCAACCGACGTGGGTATGTATATAGGGTGGAAAAATAGGGACATGAGTGGCGAAACTGAACCTGGTTTCCTTTGGGTTGAGTCTTGGGGCTGAATCTCTTGAGCTCAATACACACACGCACACACAACACGGGCAGAACAAAGATGTCAGTTTTGGGATTGAAATTGAGAATTTTTTTATTGCTTTTCTTAACAAAAAATCAAAATGCCGTAAAACAATTTCAAAAAGTGAAATTATTATTAAAATCGGCCAAGAAATACGCAAGATATAGGCATGTACCCTATTTTGTAATGGTTACCCAGAACCAAATGAATTCCAGAAGCTACAGATTGTTTATTGTTTATAAATTCACAAGAAATTGTAACATTACAGGTTGAACTCAAGTCATTACAAGTTTCTTAACTACATAATACGTTACAAACTACAGAATATAATACGTCATTACACATACACATTAACACTAACCAAGTTATAACAAACTATCTTTTGCCTGCGACTTCGTCAGCCTTAAATTCGTTTATCGCGGATAAGGGTATTTTTCCGGGATAAAAAGTAGCCTATGTTCTTCCTCGGGACTTAAACTATCTCCATACCAAATTTCATCCAAATCGGTTCAGCGGTTTAAGCGTGAAGAGGTAACAGACAGACAGACAGACAGACATTTTCGCATTTATAATATTAGTATGGATTTAATATAATTATGAATTGCAACACATAATTAATCATTAGGTAATTTATTTATTCTTATTGCATTAAATAGTATCACTGAATTAAATAGTATTATTCATTAGTAAGACTTTCACATAATCTCAAGCATTCTCTTTCAACAATAGGCCATCCAACAGATGTAGTACATAATTGGTTTTCTTCATATTTTCTCGGAAACGTTCGTATTTGTCATGTTACATCAGTCAACCTCAGTACTTTTTGTACTGTGACCGACTGAAATAGCAAGATACGGTCGTACGTTTCCGTGAAAATACGATGGAAAATAATTATGCACTACATCTGCAAGGCATTGGTCCCACCGCCGGCAATAAGCGATGAGCTATCGGCGATTTTCTCGGCCAAGAAACGAACAAAAGATAATGGTTCCAGTGTAAATAAAAGAGAGAGATAGATCGCCGGCGGTGTGAACAGCCAATTATAAAATCTCTCTTTTATTTACACGAAAGCGATTATCTTTTGTTCGTTTCTTGAGCTAGAAAATAGTCGATAGCTCATAGCTTACTCGCTCGCCATGGGACCAGTGCCTAATAGCTATAGCATTGGGATAGCCAAATAGGGAGTAGCAAGAAGGGGTGATTAAACAAAAGATCCCATTGGGTCATAGTTTTCCGTAAGGACCCCTAGTATTACGATAACATCTGTGGATGCCCAGCCCTTTTGACGTTACTTTCGACATATTTAAAAAAACGATTCAGTGACCTGGAAAGCGCTACGCTTATTTTTTAAATGTTTTTTAAGTACTTTATTTCAGTCTTACAACTTGATAATAGTATAGATATGTTTTTAAGGGTCCGTAGCTAAAATGGCAAAAACGGAACCCTTATAGTTTCGTCATGTCCGTCCGTCCGTCCGTCTGTCCGTCCGTATGTCAAAGGCATTTTACTCAAAAACTATAAGATGTATATTGATGCAATTTGGAACATAGGTGTCTTCTGTAAGCCGCTAGTTAGTTTGATTCTTAAATAAACATTTTCGGAAATATTCGCTCCGAAAGTAGCAAAACTTGTGTCGTCCCCCCCCCCCCTCTATTTTCTAAACCGTATGTTCAAAAAATATGAAAAAATGACAAATATAAAGCTTAATAAATACTTTCAACGAAAATTGTTTTCCACATGATCGGACATACCGTTTTTAAAAGAACTGCGCTTCTCACCAAAAGGACGTAAGTGCCGGGGAGATACGCTCTTGTTAGAGTCTTTTTTTAATCTAAATTTGTATAAACGGCTGCGGAACCCTACATTGGGCATGCTCTTGGCCGGTTTTTTAAATGTATTTTAAGTACCTTATTTCTTACAACTTGATAAAAGTATGTATTTTTAAAACTCTATCAGATCGTTAAGCAAATAATTTATCAATACTATCCGTCTATAATAATGGCAAAATGTACGATTTCTGTTTTTGTGTCGACAGTCGGTATCGGACAGCGACGACGATGCTGCGCCTGCGCTCGGCGACCGCAGCGGGCACGCCATGTGAGTATACTATGGTTGAAACTAGACTTAATTCTAGGTACCAAACGTGTGCTGTGATTTACATGATACTGTGTGCCGGTCTGGTTAAGAAGTGCTCACACCGCGAGAGTTGACGTCGAGCTGAACAAGGCTATGCGGCTTATCTCCGGGACCCTTCAATCAACTCCCTGGTACTGGCTACTGTGCTCTGCCGGATCCCCCACCCGAACGGAGGAGGAAGGAAGCCCATGTAAAAGAAACCCTGAAAATACAAAAGAACCCAAGCCTCCCCATTACCTCGGAGTTTTTTGGGCCTACACATCGCCTGAAGTCAAGGAATGCATCATACAACATTGCCTCATAACTGTTTGAAGACCGCATCGACCTCAAACAGAAACGATTGCAGATGTCGAACTCGGCTACAGGAAGAAAACTTAGCGGCGAAATTATTCTCGGCTCTCCAATTAAAGGGTCCAATCCTTTTAGGCGAGATTACAAACACACAAACACGCCTTTTTCCCATTACGGGGTAGGCAGTGACTACCTCCTTCCACTTGCTACGGTCCTGGCATACATCTGCCCCTTCATCAACATTGTGAAATAAAATATAATGCAGTCTGGTAAAAATATTAAAATTAAATAGCTTATAGTTTCGAAATTATATCACAAATACTTAGTGTCGTAACGCACGTTTAAAATATAACCTATCCATAGTGCGCCACAACCGCTCACGTACCAATTACAAAGGTTTTAGAGCCAAATTTGGCGACGATTTAATTTCTCTGTGAGCTTCGGTAGTTGTCAAATCCCAAGAGCGAAATCGTATGCGCAGCTATCTTAACTTAAATGTGCCAGTCAGGTTTAGATTATGGCATCCCGCTCAAATCTGTTAGCTGACAGCATGTGTTAAAATAGTCATGGGTATCATTTTCGATGTTTATAATATTACGCGATTATAATAGGACTAGAAGGCGCCCGCAACTTCGTTCGCGGAGGAGAAAAAGTCATAACCCCTCGTTATTCTTCAGCGAAGTCGGGTAAAAAGTATCCTATAACCATCTGGAGATACCCAGCTACCCGTGTACCAAAATTTGTTGAAATCTGTTTAGCCGATTTTGCTGATGAAGCCACAACGACATGCACAAACATACATAAAATCCAAAAAAAAAAAAATTCGTTGTAGTGACCTCCAAATAGTCCGTAACAATAATTTTTTTGAAAATATCTTCAATGTACAGCCATTTCATTTTTACAACTTTATAATAGTATAGATATAACTCCTTATCAATGATGAGACCCGGGGGGTTATCGACTAACGAAATTTTGACACTTGGTATCGGAATCAACTGCCATAGCCTATACAAAATCATGACACTTGATTCTGATTGCGAGCGTCAAACGCGTTAGGCAATAGGGGGGCCGGTTTTGACATTTTGTCAACTGAAATAAAACAATTTAACGGATTATATCGCGTATATTATCTCATTTTAGTTCCCGACGTTTCCTCCCGTGACCATGGAAAGCTGGAAAGCTTCCGAAACGTCGGGAACTAAAATGAGATAATATACGCGATATAATCCGTTAAATTGTTTTATTTCAATGAGTAATAATCGCGGAAACAGAAGAAAATATTATTTTGTCAACTGTCCTCATCTGTCGCGAAACCCGATTCGGACATCATACACCTAACTCTTTTGCACCCATTAAGGTGTATTGCCAGTAAAATATGATAGATAACAAGTTTAGCCTTGAGCTGTCGTCATCACTCAAAAAACCCGCGAAAAAAGTTTTTGTGACAATGTCCGATTCGGCCTGCACTGCCAACTACTTTTGGCTATTTTTGTCACCACTGACGAGGGGATATGTTTTCCGTCGCCACAGATGCGCGGAGGCGGCGCGCGCGCACCCGTGGCGCTCCGAGCCGCGCACCGCCGGGGCCGCGCCCGGGGACTCCGCCCTCGCGTCGCTCAACCTCTCCCACAACCAGTTCACGTGCGTGCCCGCCGCGCTGGCCTGCCTGGCTCCCAGGCTCACCTCGCTCAACATGGCCTACAACTCTCTCAGGTACCACACTCCGCCCTCGCGTCTCTAGCGCATCACTAGAGATGGTAAATAGCGTTACATTTCAATTTCAATCACTGTGACTCTCGTACCAGTTCTAAAAGAATCGCTGTGATTTTGCCACTGCAACGTTAAAGTTACGTAATGAGATCCTTATAACAATTTTACCGTGATTTTATCACACTTGTTGCTCACATGACCTTCGTGATTTTGTCACGTTCCGTTTCCGTCGTGACAAGTCACAGTAATAGAGAAGTACCACGAATATAAGTTACATCGGCATTCTTCGGGCACGCCGACGAGTTCTAACAAGTACTGAATGAAACCGAACGTGTGACCATTTCAATAAAGACCTTGTTGCACTATACGTACGGTACATATGCAATGACAAGTGGACTCGTGCTCTCTCGCTCATGGCGACTGACGCGGTGCCAGACAAAATGGCGGGCGCCGGAGCTGCCGGCGTCGCGCGCTAAATTTTGGCTAATGGGCGTTGAAGATTTAACCCACACAAACGCGCTGCCTTATAATTGGTTAATCTGTGTTCAAAAAATGCTTTCTGCGCAGGTACATCGTTGTAACTTATATTTGTGGTACTACTGTACTTTTCTAGACAGCCGATCACTGTAATTTTTTTATTGTTTCCTTATTTATATCCCACCACTAGTTATGACACCATTGGAATCTTGATTTTCATTGAGTTTTCATATTTATTTGGCTGCTTACCAAATAATTATTCATAGCAAAGTGAACAATAAGAAAATGTATCGGTAAGACTCAATGATTTCATGCTTTGAGCCGAATTGTAAGGTCACGGGATTGATGTTGCCTGAAATGAGTATATTTTTGTTCCACATCAGAACGGTGTGCTTCTTTGACGTATACAACTTTACAATAGTATAGGTGCATTCCACCAGAACATCTACTTTGTCGGGTACGTGACGGCTATGCCAGCTACTTTAATAGTACATTGTGCACCGTGGGCGGTAGAGAAGGAATTACAAACGAGAGTACATTGATTGCCGATGCCGCAGGCTGAGGGCTTCAAACATTGTTATCTAATTATAAGTATGTTTAGCCCGTAGTCATTACAGCTGTACTATGTTTTTAATAAATTTTATTATTACTGTTTTTAATAAATTTTATTATTATTTATTATTATTCTTATACACTTATTTATTTTCAATCTTAGGTAGGTTTTTTACAATATATATATATAAAAAGTAAAATACAAAATGCAAACACAAAATATAAACACATTATAAAAAACCTAACCTAGGGTGCCGCCGGCAGCGGGGCAGGGCTCAAGCTACCGGTGGTTAGGGCTGCACAGAGAGGAACCTCCTGACAATGCGGGCCGTGTCCAGGATTACTGCCTTCTGTATCTGACCCTTGATCCAGCCATCTAGCGAGAGTCTCTTAAGATGCTCGTCGTGACTCTTCGCTATAAGACCGTTTACCGAAACGACTATTGGCACAATGATCGTCGAATCAACATCCCACATGGCGGTGACCTCGTGAGCCAAGTCAAGGTACTTGCTGAGTTTGTCCTTCTCGGCCTTCACGAGGTTCTCGTCATGTGGGATGGTAATGTCGACGAGCATTGCTCGGCGCTTAGATCGATCTACCAGCACGATATCAGGCTTATTGGCTACAATAGTCCTGTCCGTGAGGATAGATCGATCCCAATACAGCGTGGCACGACCATTTTCGAGAACTGGCATCGGTACATACTTATAGTATGGCACCTCAGACCCCACAAGATCGTATTTAACAGCAAGGTGCTGGTGAATAATCCTGGCTACTTGGTTATGTCTGTGCAAGTACTCGCCGTTAGCAAGATGAGAACAACCGGACATGATATGCCTGAGTGACTCCGGGACGGCGGCATGCCCGACAAATGTCGACCGTACCGTCTTTCAGGATATATCTCCGGTAGTTGTTCGTCATGATAACTTCGTCCGCAATTGCACAGGAAAAACCTTCGGTTTCCCCGAAGAGATCGCCGAAACGTAGCCAGTTCACCGACGCGAGCAGATCCACATCGGGTCCTGTAAGGGCCTTGTAGAACCGCCCGTGTAGCTCCTTACTCTTCCATACGTCTTTGCGGTCTACGGTGCTAAGCACCGTTGGTCTGCGCCAGTTCTCGTTTGCCAAGGATATAGGGGTGAGGCCTTTGTCTACTGCCACTACATCGCGATGTATCCCACACTCGTTGTTTAGGAAATACTCCCTGAGACTGCACACCTCGCGATTATGGAGGTCCTTGGCGTTTAAAAAGCCACGGCCCCCACACTTACGCGGGATGTACAGTCTCATTACTGACGAGCGTGGGTGTAGCATGCGATGTGTAGTGAGCAGCATACGGACCCTCCTATCCAGGGCGTCCAGCTCAGTCTGGGTCCACCTTAGTATTCCAAAAGAGTAAGTGAGCAGGGGCATCACCCAAGCGTTGAAGGCGCGCGCCTTGTTGCCACCCGACAAAAGACTGTTAAGTACTTTTGTCAGGCGACAGAAAAAGCGCTCCTTCACTGCCTGCCTAATGTCCCCATCCGCAATACTCAATGCCTGTGACATACCAAGGTATTTGTAGGTTTCAGTTTCGGAGAGAGATCTAAGAGACATTGTCTCGGAAAGCTCTAAATTCGTGGAATTTACAACTTTCCCCCGCTGTACATGCATGACCGCACACTTGTCTACACCAAACTCAATTTTGATGGCGCTACTGAAAGTATCTGTAACTTTCAGTAGCTCCACCAGTTCCGGTCGTTTTGGTGCAAACAGCTTGAGGTCGTCCATGTACATCAGATGAGAAATGATCTCACCCCCTCTCCGAAGCCGGCAACCTAGTCCTGAATCCTTCAGCAGAGTGCTGAGTGGATTCAGGGCTAGGCAGAACCACAGTGGACTCAAACTGTCGCCCTGAAAAATACCCCTCTTAATCCTTATAGAGTCCTGCGGAGCAGGGCGGGCGTCTCGGCCGCCTGGTTGACAAAGGACTGTGGTCCACTGTCTCATACATGCGCCTAAGAAGGATCTTAGAGCTGTATCGACTTTATACAGCTCCAAAATCCTCTCGAGCCATGAATGAGGCACCGAATCATAGGCCTTCTTGTAGTCAATCCAAGCGCCAGAGAGAGACCCCCTGCTCCGCCGAACTTGTTGACAAATGGTCGTGTCAATGAGGAGGAGCTCCTTAGTACCACGGGACCCAACCCTACATCCATTTTGAGACAACGCCAAAACGTTGTTCGCAACAATGTGCGTGTTAATTTTTGCTCTCAAAATAGATGTAAGGAGCTTGTACAGCGTAGGCAAGCACGTGATGGGTCGATAGTTTTTCGCTTCCGTGGTACTACCGGACTTGTAGAGCAAGAAGGTAACACCAGTTGTTAAGAAAGATGGCAGGGAACCAAGCTCGAGGGCTTGTTGGAATTGTGTTGCCAGTCGTTCGTGTGAGCATCGAAACCACTTAACCCAGAAGTTGTGCAACCCGTCCGGCCCAGGACTTTTCCAGTTCTGAGTCGTACGAGCCGCACAACTCACGTCATCGGGGCTGATGGTAACAGCCCCCATGGCTTCGATGGGCTCACACTCGCGCTCGACAACATTCATCCACTCGCCCTCTGTGTGCTCGACTGGCACCGACCAGATACTACGCCAGAAATTACTCATGGCGGTAGGATCCGGCAGCCGCCCGTCGGTCACACGTTGGTCGGTTCCCTCCCACTTTCGGTATACCTTCCTTTGATCGCTCTGGAAGAGGCGATTCTGCTGGAATTGATCCACACGTTCTCTGTAGCGACGGATACGGCTTGCCCACGCATAGACTTTCTGCTTCAGGAAGTCGATGCGCTCTGTGACACAGGCCATGTAATCACAGGAACTGACATCAGTCCTCGCAAAGGCCTGTGCTACGTAGCGCATGACACGAGGGCGGTTGTTACCCCCCCTGAAGCAGATTAGCTTTGCAATGAGAGTCCTGAACGTGCTGATACGCCGCTCGATCCGTACTTGCCAGGCGGGGACACCACCGGCAGTCCGCGGTGCTCGGTCAGCGTCCGGGAACTTGACACGAGCAACGCGGCACGCCGCGATGGCCGCGCAGTACATGATCGAGTGGGTATCAGCTAGATCTTCGCTAGCCCGCAGATACGGGTCTAGCAAAGCATTCAAGGCTCCCACTAGCGCCAAGTTACGTTTATTCGCGGGCAAGCGTGGTAATCGCGGCCTAGAGTCAGGTGCGAATCGATACCGCTCAATCGTCTCTTCCAGAGTCCTCCTCAATTGCTCATTGGCCTGGGTACTTACGCTACTCGCGCAGTGCTCCTCGTCAGAGTCGGGATCGACCCGCGGCGCCCCCGGCATCAGGTCGAGTGCTGGCGCCGGAACCGGCGACGTAGCAGGTGGATTCCGAGACGACGTGGAGGCCGCGCGAGCAGCCAGTACTTCCAGGCGCAGTCGATCAAGCGTCGCGTCGTCCAGCAGCTTACGCCGTTGAATGGCGCGCACTTGATCCGATAGCCGCTGCGCAGATGCGGTGATGGCCGGTTCGAAGGTCTGGAACAGGAGGAGCATCCTGTCCCGGTATGCAGACAGGTGGGTTCCCCCCTCTATAGCCCCATAGTATGCGCGCATGACGTTCTCGTTGTTGGCTTGAGACCATCGCATGCGACGCACTATACCACCGGTAGCGGGAGCCGTGGGCGGAGCAGAGTGCCCCGCAGGCCCCAAGCGTGCCGGCAGCGGTGGCCGTCCTCGTCGCGCAGGCGGTCGTGGCGGCGGAGGCGGCGGCCCGCGCTCATCGCTCGACTCACTGCTTTCGTCCGGGGCGGTGGCGTATTCATCGCTCGACGGTGATGCAGCGGAGCTGGCGGAGGCGGGCGAGGGTGGTGGGCGTGCGCTAGTATCCGCTAGACGTGTTTTGCTTCTCGTTTGCATGTATAAGTTGCGAGATATAAATTTTCCGTGTTGTTGACAAAGGCGACATTTCTTGTCAGTTCGGGTTAAATTTCATTCTGGGGCTTTATTCAAATGTATACTTATCAGAAATTTAAAATACATATATCAAATGAGCCCACTAGTTGTAAAGCACGTAAAACAATCCAAACATGGTGATAAAATTATTTGCAAACGATTTTCCAAAATATTATTATCAAAACACGTGTGACGTTGTCAGCGGTTGGTTTTTTTTTATTATTATTATTATATTGACTCGAGTTTGTAATTCCAGTACCAACCGAGTAACACACAATGTTTTTCATCACACTTGTGAGGAAAGTAATAAATTATTAAGTCACAAAAATATTGTTACTTTCAAGTGTCATAAGGCGCAACATTGTGTCATAAAATGTCATTTCGTGATTGGTAGAATCTCATTCCATAGATGACATAAACAAAGGTTTCGTTTTTTTTCGGTCGTCTAACAAAGATTTCGTTCCGAAACTTTCAACAATTTTTCAACAATCTTTTACGTAAATTAATAATTGTAAAATACTTTAGACAAGCTATATTAACGTATTTAACTATAGCGTCGACGTGTATTTATTGATATTACATTATGTATAATTCAAATTTGTTGATTTCGAATGATTCCGTTCGGTTCCGTTCTAAACCTGGCATATTAAAGTAGTGAATGCAGTCAAAAAAAAAATTAAAAAAAGTCATTACGTCCGTGGCCTTAATGGATAAATAAAAAGCCCACGGTTTTAATTAAGACCTTGTCGCTCGTTTTGCTTGCGTGTAATGACACCGTGTACGAACAAGTGTGATGAAAAAACATATAAATAGTCCAATAATTCACTATCAATACAAAAGCTAAGTTATAAAATATTGACATACCAAAAATTTTCTTCGTAACTATCTTAGAAGTATGAAAAGAGTGGCGTCAAGTACCAGACATTCTGTTGGAATGCACCTATAGATGTCCGAAAATTAGTTGCACCGCCCACAATTTATAAAAAATAAAATAAAAAATTATCTGCTGTGTTCCAAGGTTCACTGATAGAGAATGCCCTATGGCATTAACTCCTCCTTTTCTACGATAAGGTTTTCTCTTGTGCAATAAAGATTAAATAAAACATGTATATATTGTCAGGTCGATGTCGTACGTGACGTCATATCCGACGAACCTCCGGCAGTTGGATCTCAGCCACAACGAGATCACATGCTGGCCGAGTCTGCCTCAGGTAAATGTTTAACTGCACTAGTTATATTCTCTTGTACTTTTGTAAGAAAACACCCAGCCATTTTAAAAACAAAACTATAAATGTTTAACGCACGTACGAGGAGCGCACATAATCTGCATGTTCCAAAGGCGTCCTTATCGACATATAAAAATAATGCGTATTTATTCAGCACCCGATACTATTAAATGTAAGTAATTTAATTAGTTTTAAGACAAAGCTTAATAATTATTTAATGGACAATTGTTTTTATTCCGTCAAAGAGCGATAAAGTATTTTTTTGTAGAAATTACCCTGATATCGTATTCTGCTAGGTGGAGAACTTCGGGTCATCAGTGGGTGACCCGTTGGCGTGCTATTGCCGCTCGCGGGGGGCGGGGCCGCGCCGGCCACGCCCCCGGCCGCGCTCGGGCGGCGTGCGCGCGCAGCTGCTGCACTGCGCGTGCGCCGCGCGCAGCCACCTGCGCCTCGACTCGCTCCGGACTCTGGTGAGCCACCTATAGGTCACGATGTGCGCCGGCCACGCCCCCGGCCGCGCCCGGGCGGCGTGCGCGCGCAGCTGCTGCACTGCGCGTGCGCCGCGCGCAGCCACCTGCGCCTCGACTCGCTCCGGACTCTGGTGAGCCACCTATAGGTCACGATGTGCGCAGGCCACGCCCCCGGCCGCGCCCGGGCGGCGTGCGCGCGCAGCTGCTGCACTGCGCGTGCGCCGCGCGCAGCCACCTGCGCCTCGACTCGCTCCGGACTCTGGTGAGCCACCTATAGGTCACGATGTGCGCCGGCCACGCCCCCGGCCGCGGCCGGGCGGCGTGCGCGCGCAGCTGCTGCACTGCGCGTGCGCCGCGCGCAGCCACCTGCGCCTCGACTCGCTCCGGACTCTGGTGAGCCACCTATAGGTCACGATGTGCGCCGGCCACGCCCCCGGCCGCGCCCGGGCGGCGTGCGCGCGCAGCTGCTGCACTGCGCGTGCGCCGCGCGCAGCCACCTGCGCCTCGACTCGCTCCGGACTCTGGTGAGCCACCTATAGGTCACGATGTGCGCCGGCCACGCCCCCGGCCGCGCCCGGGCGGCGTGCGCGCGCAGCTGCTGCACTGCGCGTGCGCCGCGCGCAGCCACCTGCGCCTCGACTCGCTCCGGACTCTGGTGAGCCACCTATAGGTCACGATGTGCGCCGGCCACGCCCCCGGCCGCGCCCGGGCGGCGTGCGCGCGCAGCTGCTGCACTGCGCGTGCGCCGCGCGCAGCCACCTGCGCCTCGACTCGCTCCGGACTCTGGTGAGCCACCTATAGGTCACGATGTGCGCCGGCCACGCCCCCGGCCGCGCCCAGGCGGCGTGCGCGCGCAGCTGCTGCACTGCGCGTGCGCCGCGCGCAGCCACCTGCGCCTCGACTCGCTCCGGACTCTGGTGAGCCACCTATATATAGGTCACGATGTGCGCCGGCCACGCCCCCGGCCGCGCTCGGGCTAAGTTAACAAAACTTGGAAATTAAAATTGATTCACTTTTTCTTAAAACAATGTATTTTTGTAGATCCTGGCCAACAACATGCTCACACGCATCCAGCTGACGACGGACGACGACGGCAACGTGCCAGAGAGAGAGGGCGAGATCGACGAAGACGATGAGTGGGTGAGTAGACGAATTAATCAAACGAATTTCTCATTTATACGATGTGGATGTGAAAATCTCTACCCTATTTTTAGGGTTCCGTAGCCAAAATGGAACCCTTATTTTTACGTTATGCCTGTCTGTCCATCCGTCCGGTCGTACGTCACAGGCATTTTACTCAAAAACTACAAGATGTATATTGATTGATTAAACTTTGAGTTTAGGTGTGTTGTATAAGCCGCTGTTTAGTTTGGTAGTTGCATAACATAAATAAATATTTCTAGAAGAGACACTCCATACATGAAAGAGAAGCTGATTTTATTTCAGCGAACATCAACGTGTAGCACATATTTCGACAGATCTTTTAAAACAATATAAAGTTTCTAAGCATTTGTTTATGTGAATATTATCGGAAATTATTGCCGTGAAAGTAGCATACATGGTATGGACCATGCCGTAAATGAAAAGTTTATTTCTCATCTTCTTTAGTACACCCGTATAAAGCCGCGGGGGTGAGCAGCTAGTCTATCTATACTATTATAAAGTTGTATGTCTATCTTTAAAAAAATAAAACAATTGTAAGGGACTATTTGGAAGTCAATGAAGTTGCGGCGTCATCGCGCAAAATCGGCTCCTCCGCGACCAAAGCTGCGGGCGCCGTCTAGTGAATAATAAAGACATGTTCTTGACAGAACTTGATGGCTGGTTTGCGGTCGCGTCTGGTGTTCCCGCTGCTGTCAATGTTGGACGTGTCGAGTAACCTGCTGCGTGCAATACCGCCGCTCATCCACGCGCTTACTAATTTGTCAGTGCTTAACATTAGCGGTAACAAAGGTAAGATAGGACTACTGAGTTTTCAATTGCTAAGAAATTAATTATGTTTTTTTTTATCAAAGCAGAAACGACTGCTAACGAAAAATTTTATGCATGACGCTTACGTAATTATAATTGCGGCGATTCTAGCATCCTGGTCACGACACCAAAATGTAACCATTCATAATTCATTTCTTAAATATAAATATTAAGGCGGAAACTTGAAAAATTGCAACGGATGGGATTTGAAATCACGTCTCCAACGGGAGTCAAGCCTTTCTAAGGTGTATTAAAAAAATGAAGCAACTATTTGAAAATTCGATGCATGAACTCGGAGCATCGATGGACCAATACAGAATATGCATGAATTTTTATTGTCGCTTTTCTTAACAAAATACCTTAAAAACTATTTCAATAAGTGAAATTATAATTAAAATCGGCCAAGACATACGCATGATATAGGCATTTTAAGCTACTAATTAGCCAGCTATTTGACCGAGAGGTCCGACATGTACTTTTACGTCATAGTACTCTCCGGCCATATAAACTCCATATTAAATTCTTTTTTTCTAGAAAGAGATACATATAAATATTTGATGGCTTATAACTTGGTTATTTTTATACTTATTACAAAAAATATTTTTTTTAATGTCTGTTACATGAATGAGCTTTTAATTATAAAAAATAAAAATTCATGCATTTTCCCTATTGGTAGGTCGCTCGTTTTGGCGCGGAAAGCCATTGGTGAAGTGGGTTCGAATTCAGCTCGTTGCATATTTTTTTTCAACTATTCGCTATAATATTTATATTTAACAAATTAATTATGTCGGGTTTAGGTGTGGTTACGTATTTGTACCGTGACCAGGATACTGGAATCGCCGTAGTTATAATTACAAGACTTAAGCATCAAACAGTCCTAATCCTCACGCTGTCGATATTGGAGTTGTCAAGTTATCTGCTGCGTGTATACCAAGGCTCGGAAAGGGCTCTAAAATACACACTATTTCTGGAATGTTTTAAAACTGTATTTAGGAGAAGAACAATATCTAGAAATACCTCATTCAAGTTCTAGGATTTTAATAAAATATACGAAATGTCGGGAGTATCAGTTTCCGAGCCCTGGTGCATACTAATCTATCCGTCCTCAATATGAGCGAGGGAAAAGCTAAAACTTACCATTAGATTCTACTGGCAAGCAATTTACGGTGCAATTATCTGGTATGTTCAGACTTGTTATGCAAATAACAATCTCTTCCTGCTCAAAGTCAGTTGAGACTAAAGATAGTTTAAACTCCTCAAAGAAATTATGAAATAACTTCTTCTTTCTCCTGGCTATTGTCCCAATTTATTTGGGGTCATCCCTCCTAGTATTCTTGCGCCACATCGTACGGTTATGGGTTGTCTCTTCGCTCGTGTTTATAGAACTCAGGTCTTTTTTATTGTTTGCAACCAGGTCATTGGTGGGCGTCCGCGGCCCCTCCTTTTCTCTTCTATATTCAGCACTCTTCTGGTCATATGGTCATCATCTCGCCTCATTACGTGTCATCATCAAATTTTGAAATAAGTTATAAAAAATATATAATATGGTGCAGTTAATAAGATACTGTTTATTTACTAATCGGAACATATTGTTCGATTTTAAACTAACGATTTTCAGCTAGTTAAAAATTACGTCACTTTATACGTTTGGTTTACAATAAACAACGTCGTTTACAATTTGGTGCCGTGACCAGGATATTTCTTTTGTTTAGTCAAATACATTATTGGAATAAATGTGTTAATGAACACGCTGAATCATTCAGTCCCTCTAGCTGAACTAGCAACGTTTATTTTAAGATATTAGTTTATAGGGACAATGCCGCGTCAGCTCATACCGTAGTGCGAATGCACTTGAATATGAGTCGACGCAGCACATAGCCCGAGCGGGCGAGACGAGGGGCAGGGGAAAGGTTGGTCGGTTCCCAAGCTTTCGTTTTCACTTCAATCCCGACCGTTGTAACTGTAACTTTGGAAACAATATAAGTATAAAGAGTTCTTATAGTTTCATTACATCGCCCGTCACACCTACAACTGGTGACCCCGACGTGATTTGAACACGCAACCTTCTTCAGCAATTGTTTTTTTCAGAAATAACCGATCTGCCACCACAAATGGGTCTACTCTCCCGGCTGTGGAACCTGAATACGACGGGCTGTCCGCTGCAGGAGCCCCTCGGCTCCATGCTGGCGTGCGGGCGCTACAAGAGCATGGACATCATCGGCTACCTCAAGTCTGTGCTGCAAGAGGCGCACGCGTACACCAGGATGAAGCTCATGCTGGTGGGGCTGCAGGTGAGCTAGTGCAGTTTCCGGCTGGACCTTGGACGCTGCAGGAGCCAGGCTCCATGCTTTCGTGCGGTCGCTAAAAGAACGCGGTCCCGGAGTCTCTGGCATATCATCTTCGGTCGTTCTTATCTTGCTAACGGCAAGTACTTGCACAGACATAACCAAGCAGCCTGGATTATTCAGCAACTTGCTGTTAAATATATACACAAATACACGTGCTGAGCTAATAAAATCCCCCTATATTATTGGGGTTCAAAAAATATTATGGAACTGAGTACCTTCTCCTTTTTAGAAGAAGGTTAATAGCATTGTCTGTCACTTCATGTCTATCAGTATCTAATTTCAAACCTTTTCCCTACGAAGATAATTGTTAAACCTCCACGGCGCAATGCACGACGAAAACATTAATGTTCTAAATCTATCCAGAATATGGGCCTAGAACCAATACAAAAATAATCTCAATTTGCGGAGCATATTTTTTTTTTCAGGGTATCGGCAAGACCAGCTTATTGGAGTGTCTGAGACAGGAATCACCCATACAGCACCGGCGGAAAGGGACAGACGTAAGTTGAATGACTACAGGATATATGTTGCTATTAGTATTCTGCCTCTCAGAAAGTTGGTTGAATTAATAGAAGAGTTTAACGTATATGGTATTTATTTAGTATGCCGATGATGTCTTAGGATGTCATTGTTCCAAATTTTCGTGACATTTGTTAGGACGGAAGAAGAGAAATTAAAGGCAATATAATTTTAAGTTAAAACACGAGCGATCATTAACGTGTAAACCAAAAGAGATTATAATAAGAAGTTGTCGTTTACAAGTTGGTGCCGTGACCAGGATACTATTATTTCTTTTGTTTAAGAGAGTTTGTCCAATAAAAGTATTACCGTCGCAATAACAACAACTGAAAAACAATACATTCGCTTAGGCAAATTGAGTTTAAAGTTAATTTAAATCATTTAGGTTTAAATGTAAATTAATTGAATTTGTGATCGGAGTCGCTATTATTTTACTTGCTTCTTATTTATTATATTTTGACAATCAATAAGTTATAACATAAAGCTGTGCTCGACAAGACTTATGTTTTGAATAATACCTAAATTTAAGACATCTGTACAACATGAATTGAATTGAATTGAATATAGATGTATAATGTAACGCAGCTTAAGGCTCAAGTGTACCTGTTGCGCTTGTTGGTGTGCAATTATATTATATTGTAACGTTGTTGGCAGCACTGGGCGCTGCGCATGGGCAACAAGGCGTCCGGCCGCAACATGTCGACCGTCGGTGTCGATATCGGCACGTGGAGCTACGAGCCGTCGCGGGGCTCGCGGGGGGCTGTCACGTTCCGCACGTGGGACTTCGGGGGGCAGCGCGAGTGAGTTTAAATAAAATACAAAACGATACAAACTGTGACCTAAAACAATCATCATTTCACGATGGTTAATAGTTTCTCTGGATCATCGTACAACATATACACAATAGAGTCTAGTGAAGATATTTCTGTATATCTTTTCGCAGCTGACTGTACCTATGCCCTCTCTCACGTGTTGTATGTGTTCAGGTACTACGCGACGCATCAGTACTTCCTGTCACGTCGATCGCTATACCTGGTCGTCTGGAAGGTCACGGACGGACGAAAGGGGCTCGCCGAGGCCATCGGCTGGCTCAGGTCAGCTTGACATAACTAACTAACTGCGCTGGCTCAGCGACCCAAAATGAGTCTTGGCCTCCGACACAAGAGCATGCTACTTTACCCGATCCTGCGCAATCTCGCCAGTTAATGGCTCCGAGCTCACGCAGATCCGCCTTTACCAGATCAATCCAGCGGTACTTTGACATGCCAACATGAAAATACTTTTAGGGGGAGGCTTAAACTAGTCTTAAGGGTTTATTGTAATTTGACGTGATAACGTCTTATAAATCGATGAACGCCATCTGCACGCACGAAACAGCACGACTCATTGTCACGTTCCGCCTGAGCTGAGCGTGCAACCGAGAGCGCGGAACAAGCGATAGAGAGGCACGATCGGCATAAGCGTTCGGCTTGTCTATACTTATATAGAGTTGTAAAAATGAAATGTCTGTACATTGAAGATATTTTCAAAAAAATGATTGTAACGGACTATGTAAAAATAAACTAGGTCACATTTGAAACAGCGATGTGTTCGCGTTCGAGGTTTCAGGTGGCCGACTGCGGAAACGCTCGTTAAGTGACCTAAGATATTGTGCTGCGATCCTGTTTAACAAACATACACTGGTTACTTCAATTCGAATATATTTGTGCACAGATCTATACAAGCGCGCGCGCCGGGCTCGCCCGTCATCCTGGTGGCCACGCACTACGATCAGGTGGCTAATGTGAGTACATTTGTTCATGTCCATCGTACGTTATCTTACTAAAAAATCTCGATAGATGGCGCTGCCTGTGCTTAAGATGGAGTTGTTGTATTTATTTTGAGTAAAATGCTTTTGACATACGGACGGACATGACGAGACTAGAAGTGTTCCGTTTTGGCAATTTTGGAATGCCAAATGGCTCATCGCCGCCCCTTGTATACGTATGTTTACAAACAAGCTTAATTCTTAATAAATACAAAGATCTAACTTGTGCCATGCCGTGGCGCACGCTCTGCCAACTGAGCTACTTAGTAGCACTGGTTCAAATCCAGTCGGAGTCTTGAAATCTTTTCATTATTTAGTTCTTTGTATTTATAAGAATGTAGTTTCTTTGTGGAAAAAATTAACATTAAATCACGAAGATCGTGATGGTAAAACATCAAACTTTTCGTTTAAAAGTCAACTTTATAGTATACAAGAAGATGCCCGCAACTTCGTTCGTGGAGGAGAAAAAGTCATAACCCCTCGTTTTTTCTCCAGCGTAGTCGGGTAAAAAGTATCCTATAACCATCTGGAGATACCCAGCTACCCGTGTACCAAAATCTACACGTATGTGTCGTTGTGGCTTCATCACGCAAAATCGGCCACACCGATTTCCACAATTTTTGGTACACGGTTAGCTGGGTATCTCCAGGTGGTTATAGGATAATTTTTACCCGACTACGCTGAAGGAAAAACCACGGGTTATGACTTTTGCTCCTCCGCGAACGAAGTTGCGGGCATCTTTTAGTACGAGAATTAATAAATAAATAAATAAATAATATGAAAAACAAAACAGTATCAATCTACATGCAGAGTGTTTAACACGTGGCTAAAAGCCATTATGACACTCAGACACTTCGTGTCATAATGGCTTATTTTAGTCCCTTGTCAAACAATCTAGTATTGTTGCAGAGGAACGGAAGTCCTCTGTGCTCTTGTTGCGGGACAAGCTTAAATGTTTGTGTTCGTTTGTGTGCAGAGCTCACTACCGGAATGCGAGAGCCCATCGGCACTGCAGCGGCTGATCCGCTCGGCGCTACTGCAGGCTCCGGACGCGGATAAGAAAGGTCTGCCGCGAGTCATGGACTCCGTCGAGGTGAGCTCGCGTCAGTCCACCCTGCCAACTGTATTAGGTCTGATTTAAATAAAACAATTTAAACAGATTATATTGCGTATATTATGTCGTTTGAGTTCCCGACGTTTCGGAATTTTTTCAGCTTTCGTGTTCATGGATTGACTGAACAGGCCTTACTAGATCTACTAATAAGATAGGCTAACTTAGATAGTAATAGTTAAAGAATTATTTGAAAAAAAAAATACTGACTGTTGAGTTTGTTTCGGCTTTCTTCTCAACAGAGTGGTCTCCTCTCGGGAAAGCCGTAGAGTCAGACTTGTAAAAGTGCCCTTGCGGCCTACTTACATAATAGATTATTTGAATTTGAATTACTAGACAGTGCCCGCGAGGAATGGGAAAGATTTTAACCACGCATTCCTGTGGCCGCCATTAGGAGTAAAAAATATTGATAAATGATTTTTCCCGCTGTACCATTTTTATCCACCTCTGTTCAGCCCTATGTCAGCCATTTGGACTTCTTTTGTTATGTGCAATAAAGTAAAAATAAATAAACTAAGCCTAGGAACGTGTAACGTCACCCGTGACGATATATTTATGACTTTGGATGTTACAGTCAATGTGATGGTGACTGTGCCCATTTCGTTTGTCAGGTGTCGTGCAGCACCCGCCACAACATTCGGCTGCTCGCCGACATCATATACTCCGTTGCGTACAGCGTCAAACCTCCAGGTGAGTTAACTCAACGACAACGGCCAATCGCAACATCGTTTCTTTGGTACTATGCAGACTACCACAACCACACCACATACACACCACAACCACAAGCTCATTACAACCACATCATAACCACAGCCACACCACACCAGAACCATAACCACATCACAGCCAAAATGGCTGTACATTGAAGATATTTTCAAATTTTTCACTAGGCCAGAAAACTGTGTACTGATAACGTTAACTTTTCTCCTTGAGTGAAATGTTTTCTCTACTCTGTTTTGTGATGTGTGAAATCAAGAGTTATTGTATTGTTTCGTCAGTGCAACAATTAGATCCCTTTTCTTAGATCAGGCAACTTTTATAATAACCATAGTAACTGAAATCTCATATGTGACATAGTGCAGTTAAGTGCGACGACGAGCGAAGCGAGGAGGAGCAGGTAAGGTGAACCGTGACCAAGCAACTGTCAGAATTGATTTTTTTAATATTTGTGAAAAAGAATCTAAAACTCAATAAGACATTATACCACGAAATGTATATTATTCGAACTAATCCATTCTACTACTTAAAAGGTGGTATTGTAAAAGGTAATGTTATGTAAAAGATATACAGTTGCTACCTCACGGTAGGTTGGGAAATAAATCTAAATCTTTTGACAAGTTGACACATGACCATTCAACGAAATGAAATTATTCGAAAAATTGGTTGTGAACTGATAATAAGCTATAAAATTTTCAGCGTTAATTTAGAGAACCATACTGAATACATGCAGATACAAATATAGTATACTTACCAGGGATCGTGACTGGTATTCTTACTACCGGTTTAAAATAAGGTATAACCGGTTATAGTTGCATTTCGCTATTTATATCGCTAAAGCTCTGATTAGCGGTATAATCAAAATCGGTATTCAAATATATTACCGGTTTCGCCAATTGACAACAATACCTCTATTTGGCACTTTACCCCTAAAAACCATTACCCGTAATAGCTGTCAGTGTCAATATACTCGATTATTTGCTTCTGTAAATATATATTACGCATATTGTTAAACATAAGTTTTACATAACTTACGTCCGTCATTATTGGGAAGGAGAATATTAATCATTTTAAAGCGTCCTGTCTCAATGATGGTATTATCTAGAAATGAGATTCGCTTCTATTTCGATTTAATATAAATCCAGAAATGAACTGAAAGGTACAGTAATGACAAAGACCTTTGATTATATACAATTAATCGTCGTGTATTTAAAATGAAATTTTAGTAGTAATGTTTAATTGACATCTTATCTTTCAAGTGCAATGAATACCGGTATTTAATATCGTAAATAGTCTAGCCATAGAAGTATAGATAAAAACGAAATGACAAACATACCTCTAATTAGAATGTAGGTATTTATTTATTTATTTAAACTTTATTGCACAATTAAAAAATGTACAAATGGCGGACTTAATGCCAAAAGGCATTCTCTACCAGTCAACCATTGGTATCTGTATTGGTATTCTTTTATTAGCGGTAATAGTTTGTCAATTTCTATACAGGTATTTAAAAAAAAACGGTTTTACAATCCCTGATTCTTACAGGTAGCAAAGAGCCGTTGTTGGAACAGCGAATCCCAGCGACGTATCTAGCTTTAGAAGAGTGCGTGACGTCACTCGCCGCGGAACTGAGAGAGCCAGTGCTTAACCACGACGAGTACAAAAAGCTGGTAAGTGGTGTTTCATACGGATCTATATTGACTGACGTAAAATTAAAAGTCATAGTGTAATGTCTGTCCGAATATTCGTTAGTCATAATTGCAGTTTTCTGATAAACCGTAAACTTTTCTGGATTATCATTAAAACAAACCTAACCTAATGGATTCTATCTACAGGACGACGTTTTCGAAGATCCTGAAGAATTAATTACAGGCATGATGAAAATCAAAATTCTAATGAATCTGTCAGCTAGATAATAGAAAAATATTGGACACGTTTTTTTTGCTTTTTCAAAACGATAAAAAAAATACTCAGATAAATCGCATTAAAGTTTAGGAGTGGGGGCTCGTGACGTCACTCCTAAGTAAAATTTGTACTTAGAAGTGACGTCACGCGACATTTTGACTCAATGTATCGCCTTTATTTTTGGATCATGTGAAAAAAGAAAAATTACGTGCCCATTATTTTTTATTTATCTACAATACGGACTAATTATTAATATTACGTCCGCCCGTGAATTTTAGGTTAATAGGAAATTAGGCACACCTATTCCGAATAAACGAACTGGCTATCCAAATTCCTGAGGTTGACGTCTTTCATGACTCACCTGCTCGTTTGGCAGAGCTGTAGGTATATTTTTAAGTAATTATGTATATCATGAGTAAATAGTGATAGGGATATTCATTTGTATAACTATGTCTGTTGTTAGTTAGTAATAATATGTATATGTGTAGCTTATAAGCGCTTTGGTGTATAACTGTAAGCTTGTGTGTGTGATTTATTAAATAAGAAGCAAATCAGACTCTGCTTGCTTAGCCATTCTGCAATCTATTGATTTAAACTTACACGATCTTCACTCATTATCACAGCACAATAAAACTGGGCTTAATCGCGTATAAATATGATTTATTTATTTACCTTTCGTTGGTAATTCTACGACGTTTCGGACGTCGCGTTACGTCCATGGTGTCGAAGGAACTGGAGAAGCGAGTGTGAACATCTTCTAGCCGCGCGAGTTTTTCGATCCACCCGCGCTGGGTGTTGATTATTAGGTTGAACACTTAGGTCGTCACCTACACTCTACACTACGCTCACGATATCTGGCAATTTATTGGATAAATCATATTTATACGCGATTAAGCCCCGTTTTGATGTGTTGTGATAATTCTGCAATTTAGTTCTTACGAACCTAAGCCGATGTAACTGAGATTGTTCCACAGGTTACGCAATACATGCAGACGAAAGGGCACCGCATGTTCCGCGACGCGGCGGAGCTCCATCACGCTACCATGTTCTTGCACGAGAACGGTAACGTTCAGCCTTGATGAAAATAATATATTTTTTTATGAAAGTGCCTCTCTAGAGAAAGTATTGTTTTGATGAAAGTGCCTTTCGAGGGAAAGAATTGTTTTAATGAGAGCCTATCCTAGGAAAGTATTGTTTAGAAACAAAAAAAAGAAAGAAAAATATATTTATTCCATAGAAAGCACACACAGACAGGACATCATTTGCATAAAATTAATATTGTTTTTTTAGGTTAATTAGGTAAATTGTCTGCAATGGGTCCAGCAATGTGTGCGCTAAGGAAAAGGCTCCGACTCAGCATGGTGTTGCAGTTCGCGAGCGGCAGAACTGCAACGCTGTTATTCTGTCAAAGCCCACAGGGAGCTCGATTTAAACATGACAACGCTTGGTAATATATAAAAAAATCAACGATACCATAGAAAACAAATACAAGTAAATAGTTATCAGTGTCATGAAAATAAATATGTAATGATAGTAGGGATGTGTGAAGATTGAGAGAGCAAAGAGTACTCGGTGCTTCAACTGCTACATGAAAATTAATAGGTAAATAAATAAAAAGGATTAAAAATATTGAGAATATGAAGAAGGCATAGGTCCCTTTATTCCCGATTCCAGTGCCTGGCTAGCCAACAACAAAAGTCGTAATTTTTTTTTGTTTAGAGTTAAATGCCTATCCAGGGAAAGTATTGTTTTGGCGAAAGTGCCTCTCGAGGGAAAGTATTGTTTTAATAAAAGTGCCTCTCGAGGGAAATAATTGTTTTAATGAGAGCCTATCCTAGGAAAGTATCGTTTAGAGTTAAGTGCCTATCCAGGGAAAGTATTGTTTTGGCGAAAGTGCATCTCGAGGGGAATTATCGTTTAGAGTTAAGTGACTATCCTGGGAACGTATGGTTTAGTTGAAAGTGCCCCTCCAGGGAAAGTATTATTTTGAGGAAAGTGCCCCTGGAGGGAAAGTATTGTTTCTACGAAAGTGCCCCTCCAGGGAAAGTATTGTTTAGAGGAAAGTGCCTATCATAGGAAAGTATTGTTTCAACGAAAGTACCCCTCGAGAAAGTATTGTTTTGACGAAAGTGCCCCTCCAACGGATTATTTTGATTTAAGTGTCCTTCCTAGAAATACCTAAAGTATTATTTAGGCGAAAGTTCCCCTGTTTTAATATTTCTTTTTTAAGAACAGTTTATGTTCGCGCAGGCGTTCTGGTGCACTATGACGATGCGGCGTTGAAGCAGCTGTACTTCCTGCGGCCGCAGTGGCTGTGCGACGTGCTCGCGCATGTCGTCACCGTCAGGGAGATCAACCCTTTCGCTAACAACGGTGAGACAGAGACAACACGTTTATATAGTGCTGAAATACTACAAATATGACTCTTGCGACTCCTCCGGTGATCCAAGTGTCTATGGGCGCGTACCATCAGGCGACCCTTCTGCTCGTTTGCATCCTATGTCATAATTTTTTTAAACCGGCCAAGTGCGAGTTGGACTCCCGCACCGAGGGTTCCGTACAAAACATACGCTACAAATGGCCGTATTTATATAAATCCAGTGTTAGCAGAGCCCTACTCCTAAGCAAAATGTACGCGATGTTAGTTCATTTTATATTGGTTACTGACATAGACAGCAGCCATAAAATAATACTGTTTTTCGTATTTGTTGTTATAGCAGCAACAGAAATACATCATTTGTAAAAATTTCAACTGTCTAACTATCACGGTTCATCAGATACAGCCTGGTGACCAATGGACAGACAGACAGACGGACAGCGGAGTCTTAGTATATATGTATAGGGTCCCGTTTTACCCTTTGGGTACGGAACCCAAAAATCAAAACTTATTGACTTTTTGACGTGATAACGTCTTATAAATCGATGTATGCCGGTTGTACGCACGAAAAATCATGACTCATTGTCACGTTCCGCCCGAGCCGATTGTGCAAGCGAGAGCGCGGAACAAGCGATAGAGAGGCACGATCGGCCTAAGAGTTCGGCTTGTGACTCATCTATGACACGGGAGGACACAACGACGTTATTACCTAAAATTATTATCCGTTAACCGACTTTACAGACGACAAATTTTATATATTATTCAAAAGTTCAGCACCGCGCCGGCGTGTTTCGTAATAAGGCTCTTAAGGGGCTTACAGCTCTGAATGACCTTCGATCCGTAGCTCTTTGCTTTCCGTGTTGTATATGTCTCATCATGTTGACAGCGACCGTCTTTACCAATATACTGTTTCAGTTTATCTTCAAGTCTCACCGAAACCAAGATAAACGCCATCAAACTTTGTTATTTTTCTACTATTCCTAAAAAATACACGCTTATTGAGGAAAATGCGTGCGTAGCGAGCTAGGTCTTTTCATAATGGACAAATAGGCATAGGTTTTGAGTCTATTTAAGGTTTATTGTGAGACTAGATACGCAATTTTTTTTTTGTAGACCTCTGTAATAAAACATAATTAAATACATAAAATAAATTTTTATTTCCGAATGCAAGAAAGTGTTAAATAGAAACTGAACTATCATATAAACCAGGTTTCGAAAGTTATTTTTGCCATTCCAGGGACTAGATACAGAAAAAAACCATGTAAAATCGTATATTTTGGTTGGAGCCCCTTCACTGTATATTCTCGCAGGTATAATGAAGATCGAGGACCTAGCGCACGTGTTCAAGGCGTCTCCCCTCCTCGCGCGAGGAGACGAGGCCTCCTCGCTGGGCGTGAGTCTGCTCAACAAGTTCGAGCTGGCGCTGTGCTGGGACGCCAGGACGCTGCTGGTGCCACCGCTGTTGCCCGCCACCGAACCGGCCGTGAGTACAATATTTACGGGCATCTACAATGTTTTATGTCTTTTGTTTATATAAATTAAATATTAAAGGATAATTTTACACAAATCAAACTAGTCATAGGTCCCATATGGTAAGCTCAATAAGGCTTGTGTTATGAGTACTAGATGACGATATATTTACTAGATAAATCTACGTATACAGGGTGGAAAGGTACGACGATCCTTTCCGCAAAAGGGGGTTAGTGTAAGTGATGAAGAATCGATTCGTAATGTTTAGATTTTTGTTACGAACAATTAGTAAAAATATTAAAGTACTATTACTACGTACTATCTATTTCATTACTGGGAATATTGACTGGGAAATATTATGGGTAGAAATGTTGTTTTGATAATGGTCATTGACCCTTGTGTTATTGTTAAATCTTACTGAACCTAATGAGGGTTGTCACTTGCAGTATTTCGTATTAAAAGTTAACTGCCTATAACTTCAAAACGCTTATGAATATGAGCCTAGTTTCTTTAGAGGAAATGCAGTACTAAACCTAAACAATCCGCCTTTTGCGGAAAGGATCGTCGTGCCTTTCCACCCTGTACACATAGAATACATCCCAGACTCAGGAACAAATATATGTTCATCACACAAATATTTGCCCTTAATGGTATTTGATCCCAGAACCTACAGCTTCGCAGGCAACGTTACTCCCACTGAGCTAAAACGGTCATCAAATAAACGATTCTTATTCTGTAAGTAAGCCGCAAGGGCACTGTTACAAGTCTGAGTTTATCGGCATTGCCCAAAGTAAGACCATAGTTGAGAAGAGATCAATAATGCAACTCTTAACATCTGACAAATATCGTAGAGCCTAATCAGTTATAAAGTAGGTGAGAACTTTAGAATGAAAAACAGATGATTTTCTAGCGCGCATTTTATCTCACTTATCACATTTCTGAACTTCTGGTATTCTCAGAAGAGTGACAAACGTAGTTTGAGCAAGCTATCTCATGGTCTTCTCTGTGCAGCACCCACAGCTGCCCCTGAAGTCGCGCGTGTGGCCCGGGACGCCTCGACGTGCCGCGCCCGGCCTCAGCGCGCGCGCCGACTCGCCCTCGCTTATACGTGAGTACACTTCGTGCAATACCGGTTATATAACATACAGGTACCATATAAAGATGTGACAAATCGGTGATGTTTTTTAAATCACAATCTATCCGGTATTGCATAGAGTATAGAAAAACTGTCCAGCGGAAAACAGTAATAATACATTACTGTAGACTAGTGCAGAGGCTGCGAAATAAGGGATTGTTGGCCGAGTAGTTAAAGATGGCCGAGTGCTATTGAGACCATCTAGAGATCTAGATTAGAGGCCTGTATAGTGCCATTCTTGAATAAATCCAAGGAAGTAATTCAAATTAGTTTTTTTCATTTCCCGTCAGAATACTTTTTTTCAACTATTTTTTGTAAGCCATTTGGGTTAATGTTGTTGCCACCAAATCTAAAGATGATTTCATTTATCAAAATGTGACAATACTGTTACGCCGATGGCTTAGGGGCAAAACTTTGATCGTGTTTTTCTGTGACTTGGAGGCGTTTTCAGCAGGATGAAATAACGATTTAGGCCGTTTCAGAGGGTGCTCTATCACATACCAGTTTATCGAAATTTTACCCAAGTTATCGTTGTTTTCAGGCGCCTGAAACATGTTTTCAGTCCGTTTCAGGCCCACCTCTATCAGATGACAACCTAAACTGAAAACCCATTTTCAGGCGTTTTCAGGACCCCTTATGGGCCTTTGAAGTCCACTTCAGTATATGACGAAATTTTCAATAGGAGTGAAAGAGATAGCATGATTAAAATGAGACGGCTATACTGAGAACATTCCAGAAGGGTGTGACAGAGACAGCGCGATCAAGACGATGATAGCAGTACGCCGAACATTCGGGAAAAGAGTGAGCAAGACGGCAGTCGGAAGGTTCTCGATCAATCTTGTACCTACTAAGTAATAGGTACCTGTAGAATGATTTGTTCTTGTGACTCGAACGTTCGAGATGATCCCAAGCGAGTATAAATATGCGCGACGTACCGCGCCACAAGTCAGTTTACAATTAGATCCCGAAGAGTTCACAAAGCAAAGGAGCGACCGGGACTAGAGACTTCAAGTGTAAAATAAGTGTAAAGTGTTCTAAGTGTGTTAACATAAAGTGTCTAAAGTGGAAAGTGTTTTAAGTGTATAAACATAGTTTCTGTGTGGAAATAAATCCTGTATCTCGTTCATCAGTTTAAAAGTGCTCTTCAATCACGTACCCACCCCCCTAGTTCATAACAATTCCTTGTTTGTTTTATTGAATATCAGACTTAATCTAGTTAAATAAGAAATTAAAAGTAAATACACATTGACAAACTATGTGTTTTTTTTAATTGGCAGTATGCCATAGATACCAGTTACCACTTTAACTACCTCGGGGAGTGGGAACCAAGTAAGAAGAGGTGGTATCAGTTTATAATGTTTATTACACAATCACACACGCACATACAATAATTAGGACAGTTAGGTAGATACGAGCAAACTGGGTAGGCGAGTGACGAACACACGAGAGATACTTGTCACGGTGCGCGACCAAGTAACTGACCTCCGTCCCGCGTCGTCCGAACATAGAATTGCTGAATAGCGTGTAGCGTGTCGCTACAGTCAATAAAAGAAATAAAATCCACTGAAACAAAAGGCAATCTCTTTGTTGGCCATGGCAATCAATGTTGTATAATATTTCTTTATTGGACAATAAACGAATATTGTATTGTATTGTAAACACTTTCTTGTACATAAAAACAATAAAACAAAGAAAGTAAAGTAACACATTTGTACAAAGGCGAACTTATCCCTTTAAGGGATCTCTTCCAGTTAACCTTATACAAATAATAATAATTTGATATTAGAACGAATCTTCAACAAGTGCTATAAATTCTTGTATAACGCGTTCTATTATCACGAGGTTAAGAACGACATTTTTCTTGATCATTCTTAGGATGTAAATATTTATTTGTGTTCAAAATGATTTTTCTTGCATCGTTGCTGTTCTTACATATTTTATTCCTGGTGTGACCACATGCGAGAGCAATGGCGTTTTTCTTTGCGCTTTGATATATGTATCGAAATATATAGAGATTGTTCACCTTAGTTTTTTACACTCCATAGTGTAGTGTACGGCTTGTGAATGATGCTTTGATATTTCTGCGCGGTGCAGAGGACTCGCCGGGCGGGATCAGCATCCACGGGCGCTCGACGGGGCGGGGCCTGCGCCGCGTGCTGCTGCTGTCGTACGTGCCGTGCGGGCTGTGGGCGCGGCTCTGCTCGCGCGTGCTCGCCGACCCCGCGCTGCCCCACGCCGCCAGCAAGCTGTACAAGCCGCCGCCGGACGTGAGTGTTGACGTGTGTACGTGGTGCAGAGGACACGTGAGACAGTGTGTCGTACGTGCCGTGCGGGCTGTGGGCGCGGCTCTGCTCGCGCGTGCTCGCCGACCCCGCGCTGCCCCACGCCGCCAGCAAGCTGTACAAGCCGCCGCCGGACGTGAGTGTTGACGTGTGTACGTGGTGCAGAGGACACGTGAGACAGTGTGTCGTACGTGCCGTGCGGGCTGTGGGCGCGGCTCTGCTCGCGCGTGCTCGCCGACCCCGCGCTGCCCCACGCCGCCAGCAAGCTGTACAAGCCGCCGCCGGACGTGAGTGTTGACGTGTGTACGTGGTGCAGAGGACACGTGAGACAGTGTGTCGTACGTGCCGTGCGGGCTGTGGGCGCGGCTCTGCTCGCGCGTGCTCGCCGACCCCGCGCTGCCCCATGCCGCCAGCAAGCTGTACAAGCCGCCGCCGGACGTGAGTGTTGACGTGTGTACGTGGTGCAGAGGACACGTGAGACAGTGTGTCGTACGTGCCGTGCGGGCTGTGGGCGCGGCTCTGCTCGCGCGTGCTCGCCGACCCCGCGCTGCCCCACGCCGCCAGCAAGCTGTACAAGCCGCCGCCGGACGTGAGTATCTTCTTGTACTGGCCTGGCCAGACCTTACCAGAAATCAAATTTAGAGGATGGACTGCAAAGCCATGAAGAAAATGTCGTCGGCAATGCACAAAGCATAAGAACAGTGGAGGTAGGATAAACTGGTTTAACTTGTGGCGGTTTTTACTGCTGATTGATATTGGTCGGCCCCACGTTGGGCGCCAGTTCTGACAGTGGCGCGCAACATGGGACTTAAACCCGCGAATTAGATATTAATAGTATCCTACTCTAGCAACTCTACGACGCATTACACGATGACAAGAACAGGCACAGATGGCGGGACACCGTCAGGGAGAAGTTGATTCCACGGGACTTCACGACCCTCAGCGATGAGGACGACGCGAGGAGGACACCACGTGAACTAGCCAGATACTTAAGGCCGACTTTCCATAGCGGCCAAATTCCAAATCACCCGCTCCCAACTCCTCTCACCCCGCACTTCCCCGGGAGCGGGGACATTCGTGCATAGCGTGGGCAGCGTATGCCGCTATGGAGGCTCGCCCTAACGTTAACGTTTACCGATGATCCAGCTAAACTTTTGGTCAAATAGCTCACAATATCATCTTCTAATGTCGGTGTCGGTTTGAGATGCGCACGTTCAACTTCATCTTCTTCACTGATAAGTTTGTGTCCCAGAAATGACAGTTTCGTTTTTCGTCGAGTAGTTCCACTCTGTGTTCCCTGTGCAGATGGAGCTGGACGCGGCGACGGCGGCGGCGCTGGAGCCGGCGTGGGCGTGGAAGCTGTGGCGCGGCGGGCTGCAGCTGCTGAGCGGCGCGCTGCTGGCGGCCGAGGCGCGCGAGCGGCCCGCCGCGCACGACCCGCTGCTGGGGGACGCGCCGCTCCACTCCGGCAGGGACCTAAGGTTACATGTATATATTGCCGTGGGCGTGGACGCTGTGGCGCGGCGGGCTGCAGCTGCTGAGCGGCGCGCTGCTGGCGGCCGAGGCGCGCGAGCGGCCCGCCGCGCACGACCCACTGCTGGGGGACGCGCCGCTCCACTCCGGCAGGGACCTAAGGTTACATGTATATATTGCCGTGGGCGTGGACGCTGTGGCGCGGCGGGCTGCAGCTGCTGAGCGGCGCGCTGCTGGCGGCCGAAGCGCGCGAGCGGCCCGCCGCGCACGACCCGCTGCTGGGGGACGCGCCGCTCCACTCCGGCAGGGACCTAAGGTTACATGTATATATTGCCGTGGGCGTGGACGCTGTGGCGCGGCGGGCTGCAGCTGCTGAGCGGCGCGCTGCTGGCGGCCGAGGCGCGCGAGCGGCCCGCCGCGCACGACCCGCTGCTGGGGGACGCGCCGCTCCACTCCGGCAGGGACCTAAGGTTACATGTATATATTGCCGTGGGCGTGGACGCTGTGGCGCGGCGGGCTGCAGCTGCTGAGCGGCGCGCTGCTGGCGGCCGAGGCGCGCGAGCGGCCCGCCGCGCACGACCCGCTGCTGGGGGACGCGCCGCTCCACTCCGGCAGGGACCTAAGGTTACATGTATATATTGCCGTGGGCGTGGACGCTGTGGCGCGGCGGGCTGCAGCTGCTGAGCGGCGCGCTGCTGGCGGCCGAGGCGCGCGAGCGGCCCGCCGCGCACGACCCGCTGCTGGGGGACGCGCCGCTCCACTCCGGCAGGGACCTAAGGTTACATGTATATATTGCCGTGGGCGTGGACGCTGTGGCGCGGCGGGCTGCAGCTGCTGAGCGGCGCGCTGCTGGCGGCCGAGGCGCGCGAGCGGCCCGCCGCGCACGACCCGCTGCTGGGGGACGCGCCGCTCCACTCCGGCAGGGACCTAAGGTTACATGTATATATTGCCGTGGGCGTGGACGCTGTGGCGCGGCGGGCTGCAGCTGCTGAGCGGCGCGCTGCTGGCGGCCGAGGCGCGCGAGCGGCCCGCCGCGCACGACCCGCTGCTGGGGGACGCGCCGCTCCACTCCGGCAGGGACCTAAGGTTACATGTATATATTGCCGTGGGCGTGGACGCTGTGGCGCGGCGGGCTGCAGCTGCTGAGCGGCGCGCTGCTGGCGGCCGAGGCGCGCGAGCGGCCCGCCGCGCACGACCCGCTGCTGGGGGACGCGCCGCTCCACTCCGGCAGGGACCTAAGGTTACATGTATATATTGCCGTGGGCGTGGACGCTGTGGCGCGGCGGGCTGCAGCTGCTGAGCGGCGCGCTGCTGGCGGCCGAGGCGCGCGAGCGGCCCGCCGCGCACGACCCGCTGCTGGGGGACGCGCCGCTCCACTCCGGCAGGGACCTAAGGTTACATGTATATATTGCCGTGGGCGTGGACGCTGTGGCGCGGCGGGCTGCAGCTGCTGAGCGGCGCGCTGCTGGCGGCCGAGGCGCGCGAGCGGCCCGCCGCGCACGACCCGCTGCTGGGGGACGCGCCGCTCCACTCCGGCAGGGACCTAAGGTTACATGTATATATTGCCGTGGGCGTGGACGCTGTGGCGCGGCGGGCTGCAGCTGCTGAGCGGCGCGCTGCTGGCGGCCGAGGCGCGCGAGCGGCCCGCCGCGCACGACCCGCTGCTGGGGGACGCGCCGCTCCACTCCGGCAGGGACCTAAGGTTACATGTATATATTGCCGTGGGCGTGGACGCTGTGGCGCGGCGGGCTGCAGCTGCTGAGCGGCGCGCTGCTGGCGGCCGAGGCGCGCGAGCGGCCCGCCGCGCACGACCCGCTGCTGGGGGACGCGCCGCTCCACTCCGGCAGGGACCTAAGGTTACATGTATATATTGCCGTGGGCGTGGACGCTGTGGCGCGGCGGGCTGCAGCTAAATAAATATTCATGCTCACCACACAAATATTTGCCCTTGTTGGGATTTGAACCCAGGACCTTCAGCTTTGCAGGCAACGTTACTCCCACTGAGCCGAACCCGTCGTCAAAAATAATTAATTAAAATAATCATACACTTATACTCGTAGGTTATTTTATTTCTAGTAAAAAACGTGTTGTTTTTGAAGAAGCGGGGCTTCCTGATACAAGAATTGCATACTTGATAGGAAGCCCTAACCTTATTGCCTGATACACTGTACATTTAGTGGAAATAAATATTTTTTCATTTCAATTGTAATTCCGTATTTTCATTCAAGATATCTTCTCTCCTTGGTTGGATATCAGGTACCGGTTGAAGCAGGAAGGCACCTGGTGTTCCCTGGAGGTAGCACGCTCGCCGAGCATCGAGATCACGCTTCCGGCGCAGGTGTGCGTCGCGCGACGGACAGACGGCCTGCCTCTGGCTGGATACCAGGTAAGCAGCCCACCTTTTTAGGGTTCCGTACCCAACGGTAATTCGCAAACGTACCGCGTCCCTCATGCGTCGCGTGCGTGATAGCTCTAACACCCTCCTGCAGCTAGTTCGGAAGAATCCTGTTTGCTCACTGTGGAGGCTCTGGAACTCCGTACATATGGGCTCTCGAGACATCGTTTATGACATTTTTTGATTAATTTATATTTGTATTTTCTTTTGTTGTATTATTTGGATTTTCATACTAACATAGTTTATAAGACCTTTGTGACTAACACTCTATGGACACTGTCTGAAATATATAGTTTGAATTTGAAAGGGTAAAACGGGACCTTATTACTAAGACTCCGCTGTCCGTCACCAGGCTGTATCTCATGAACCGTGATAGTTAGACAATTGAAATTTTCACATATGATGTATTTCTATTGCAGCTATAACAACTTATATTAAAAACAGAATATTTTATGTCTGTCTGTCTATGTCAGTAACTAATATAAAATGATCGAACACCGCGTACATTTTGCTTAGGAGTAGGGCTCTGCTAACACTGGATTTATATAAATACGGCCGTTTGTAGCGTATATTTTGTACGGAACCCTCGGTGCGCGAATAACTACATATGGATCCATATCCATATGCTGAGGAGCGTGCGAAGTTAAAGAGAAAAAGTCAATAAGCAGACTTTAGGTTCGGGAGTAACAACTCAAGATGCTGCCGAAACAATGCTTAAATGAGAGAAAGTGGTTAAATTGGTCACGTACCGTACCGCACCTCGCGATTAGATTAGGTACACTTAGGTATACAGATTATAGTAATATAAACAAAAACACACAATAAAAACAAGAGAAAAATAGTATGTCACAGTCGAAGAATGTTCATTATAAAAAAAATCTATAATAATAATACCTGCAAGAGTAGGTACAGTTAATAAATAATTTATAACAAATTTAATATAATGTCATTACAATTTAATACAATGTCAAAAAAAAAATATTAATGGAAATTTGAAATATAGAATAATGTAATTATTCTATATTTCAAATTCTGAAATAAGATTCTCGTAAGATTCTGAAAAAAAAATGAGTTTTTGATACTAAAAAATCCTTTACCCGGCGCTCACATTTAAGAAATAGCGTCGTGAGCTCTAAAACATTTAGATTATATCTAGCTTACATATGTATAATATTTTTAGAGCATCAGTCTGGAGCCCAGTCTGGAGGCTCTGGCCCGGCTCCTGGCGATCCTCTCCGACCATGTGGACTTGCTGCTCGAAGACTGGTACCCCTCGCTTGGTGAGTCATCTATGCAGCAAGCTTTTAGAGTTCAGTACCTCACTCAAACGCAGAAATTTTAGTATACATTTTTCTGTAGAAATAAAAATCCCATTTCTCTAGTTTATACTTTATACGTTGTAATGAGGAGGGATGAACGTCTTATTGGCAAAAGAATATTAGGGATGAATATCGAAGGACAAAGAGCAATCGGTAGGACAAAAAAGCGATGGATGGATTGTGTGAGAGAGGACATGAGAAAGGAAGGAGTAAGCGCTGAAATGACGAATAATAGAGATGAATGGATGAAGAAAACATGTTGTGCCGACCCTACATAAGTCGGATAAGAGCAGAGAGATGATGATACTTTATACGTTGACTGGTACCTATATTAGTATACCTATAAATTTCGCTTGTTTTGATGCGCTGCCGGTAATATAGGTCTCGTGAAGCTAACGAATCTTTCAAAGTTTTACAGCATCGATTTTGCACGGGCCAAGCTTTAAAACTCAAACCTTTATTCTGCAAGTTGGCTTCAAGAGCTCTGCCAACTCAAATTCTACCAGTTTTTGTGTTACCCCTCGGATTTCGGGATGAGGGAACGTTGTCACAAGTACTTAGGAGCGAGGAGCACCCGATAGCATTTTTTTACCGTGCACTAACTTACGAACGTAACTATTCCGCTACCGAGAGGGAGTTATTGACAGTTGTGTTAGTTGTTTAGGAAGTAATCCATTTAAGATGCATACGGATAGTAAGTTTTATATGCATCTATAGACCAACGGGTCGATAACTTTGTAATATTGCAATAGGTTTCTATTTGTGATAAATGTACGTTCCTAAAGGAACCGTGAGGTGCAACTAGTATTGCTTTATTACAAGCTTTTATTTAGTTTCACCTGTCCCTTTGTATGTCTGTCAGTCTGTAATCAAATCTTGCAAGTTAAATTTGATCCACTTTTCGTCGCTAAAACTTGGCGACGTTTGGTGACAATGCAATCATTTGATACCATCGAGCTTAGATGGAGCAGGAAGATTGTCATAAGAATTCTATTATAAAATAATTCAATACTACCGAGTCTGGGGTCTTTAGAATCGTCTCGGTGAGTAGTTGATGGATGTTCAAAGAAAAGTACAGTCGGTAACAAAAGCTTGTCACAAAAATGAAATTTTTGACAGAAACTTATTTTTTGGTTGTATTAGACTCGTTCAATAAACGCATTTAGCTTATATAACGCCAATAATAGTTTGTTACATCACTTGCATATCTCTGTACGAAGGCACTCGATTCGTGCATACGTCAGAGGGCCGTTGTCTAGTGACTCGCGTGGTGCCGTGCCCGCAGTGCCTCGCCGCACACGAGGAGGAGGCAGAGCGTCCCGAGCATCTCGACCAGGTAAATACAGCTCCATTGATCAATTTACAAAGCTTTTATCAAAATTAGAGTTTTTTTTACCACATTCACATATTGGATTGAATTGAGAGTTAGCATAATAAGGACGAAGACAAAATTTAATTCGTGTCGATTAATAAAAAATATTGAAGACGTTTTTTTTTCAATTTTTTAGGTAATCCATACCATACTATACTTAATATTATAAATGTGAAAGTGTGTCTGTTACCTCTTCACGCTTAAACCGCTGAACCGATTTGGATGAAATTTGGTATGGAGATAGTTTGAGTCCCGGGTAAGGACATAGGCTACTTTTTATCCCGGAAAATACCCTTACCCGCGATAAACAAATTTAAGGCGGACGAAGTCGCGGGCAGAAGCTAGTCAAAAAATAAATGCGATACATTGATTCACAATGTAGCGTGACGTCACTCCTAGGTGCAAATTATACGTAGGAGTGACGTCACGAGTTCCCACTCCTAAACTTTAATGCGATTAATCTGAGTAGTTTTTTATTATTTTGAAAAAGCAAAAATTTGGTGTCCAATAATTTTGATTTTCATACCCCGTCATCACTCATGCCTATTAGGTTGTGTGGCAATGAAATTAATTTTATTGACAAGACACAAGTAGTTCCGTCGAAAAAAAACTTGTATTAAAATGGACTTTTTAACTAAAACTGTTCAATAAATTAGTTTGCATACTAACATCTGGATCAAATTGTTTTGAAATATCTTTAAACCCGTCGGGTATCCAGTAGGTTAAATCGGTCTATAGATTTTTTTGACATGTTCTACGGGTTAAATGAAGTATGGAATAATTGGCTAAAGGCCGATGAACATGATAAAAACACTCGTGATTGATGGCAGGCGTTGCAGCGGGTAGCGGTGCGGGGGGAGGCCGAGCGGCGCGAGGGGAGGGGGCGCGGGTCGCAGGAGTCTCGTGCTTCCGACCAGGACAGTGGCGTTGGGGCCGACTCTGCTGGTGAGTTTCACTCTAACACAAAGAAGGTGTAAAAGATGTATTGATTGTTTTTAATTTGGTACCCAAAGGGTAAAACGGGACCCTATTTTATGTCAGTAACCAATATAAAATGAGCGAACACCGCGTACATTTTGCTTAGGAGTAGGGCTCTGCTAATACTGGATTTTCATAGATACGGCCGTTTGTAGCGTATATTTTGTACGGAACCCTCGGTGCTCGAGCCCGACTCGCGCTTGGCCGGTTTTTTATACGTATTATGTATTTTTAAATATACATTTCAATACACTACGTTGAATGACATCCACACATGTCGGCGCATGTTTAAGTGTGAGAGAAATGCATAATAGTCTATCCCATCTCATTGCACATCAATAGCAGGCTAATCCCAAAGATGCTCGAACCCTCACGCATATTCGTTTCACGTGAGATTAGGGAATGCAATTACCGGCATAATTTTGAAACCGGTAATTTACTGACTTGGGTAGTTCGAAACCGGTAAACGGTAAATTACCGGTATTGGAAGTACGAAGTAAAACAGACGTTAAAATGTTGTTTTATTTAAGATTTCTGTATTATTTTTATCATCCATAAACTAAAAACGAACAATCCACATTGTGTGAAATAACATAATATTGAAAAACACCAGTAGCGTAAAGATTAAATTAAAACATCAACAATTTTCTAAATAAGGATCCAAAACACGGCCCTGGTCTGGTTTAATCGGCCCTGCAAAGAAGCCAGACTTCTAAGGCAAGCTTTGTATGAGGCTTGGACTACGGCCCGTATTAATAAGGATCCTAACATATCTAATGTGAAACGCAAATTAAATGCTTACCGATTTACTAAATCGGTTTACCGGTTTGCATTCCCTACGTGAGATGCATAAGGAAGCGTAAGTTTTACCTGCACCCGCGTGTTTGTCTCTAGCAGAGTAGTTTTCAAATACGTGGACTATTTTGTAGAGAGGGGTACTGTGTGGTTACCTGACAGTCAGGTAATCCCCGTTTCCGCCGGGGTATATATAGTGCTTTTCTCAAATGATGCGAGGAAATAATAAAAATGAATTTGCATGTTTGCTTTCTTTCCATAACATAATTATATTTATCTCTTGATTTAACAGGAAGCCAATTCTCCATAACTAAATTCGCTTCTGCTTTTAGATTAGGCGGTGTGCCATTAAAACTACTCCATCATCCGAACTCATTCTTTAAAAAATATGGCCAAAACATTCACGTGAAAATTGATTACGCACATGCGCTCGATACAATGAACTAATTTTATAAATTTTAATCGCCTTTTTCAAACTGACTTTTCACATCTATACAAAAAATTTAAAAAAAAAAACTTGCACGAATTCATAAACGTACTTCGCACGTTACCGATTCCATCAGCTGACCAATCGGCCGCTACATGGTCAGAAATGAATGCCAATCTGATTAGATCGGCAAATTTTTCAAGTGTATGGGATTTGTCCTGTGTCCATTTCAATTTATGTACACTAAGATTTTAAAAAGTTATGGAAGCGGACAAAAACGGATTTTCATACATTTATTTTTCCCCTAGGTAGCGATTTTTTTTTATTTAAATTTCAAAAATGAGGCTCTTTGCGTATTCTATTTTCAAATAGAAAGCTAAACATTTCCGAGTATCTTTGAGAAAAATCTGATTCCGCTTTCGGTACCGACTGCTTATAACGACTCTTCGACTCTTTTGAATCCTTCTAACCAAGTCACTCCGGACTAGCTGATTAGCGGCCACTTCGCTCCTCTCTTTGGTACCGAAACAAACCGATCTTTCATTCGGCCCTGTACCGAAAAGTTACCTAGTTTGAGTTTTTAACTCCTTAGACTCGATAAGATTTAAAAAGAGCCGATAAGGAATCGGATCCGCTAACAGATTCGAATCATTTAAATATTTAACTCCGGATTAAAAGCCCGCCCAGGAAAATAAATACCTGCTCTGGGGGCGTTAAATTAGCAATAATTATAGGAACACTAGGTATGATGTACCTACCAGTCATGTTTAATTTTATTTTATTTATTCGGAGAACCAACAGCTAAAAGTAATACATTTGCGGCATAGAATAAGTATCAGAAAGCCAATTACAGGTTCCCACCGGTAGTAACATGATACAAAATAGAGACGCTCACATAATGCACAACACCGCAGAGCCTTCTAGTGATTACTATGACTAAGTGAAATAAACTGCAACAAGTTTAAACTACAACCAAATAAAATTAAATTAAATTCAACAAACAATGCTCCGGTCAAGGCGCTCATTCAAAGAAACCGTCCGTTATCCTACGCCGCACAGTTGGGATATTACTATTGAAAATATCGATATCCAGCTCTTTAGTTAGGTTATTCAAACTTTTGCCAGCACGTAACAGAAAGCTATTCTTCCTATAATTACGCGAGGGAAAGGGAATTGAGAGGGGAGGGAAATGTCTTTTTAGCCTGGATGGAGTATTGAAGGAAAGTCCAGAGAGTAATTTCGGGAAGTCTACATTGTTGTTCGTTATATTAAGGATGTAAACAATATCTGCAAATTCCCGGCGCTTATACGTATAAGGGAATGAGATGGTGCTTCTTACATATATTAACATAGTTAACAGACACAAACGGAGTTTTTAATTTGAAACAAAGGTATTTAATGAACTTCTTCTGGACCCGTTCGACAACAAGTGTTGACATGTTGACAACAAGGTCGGAGATGTTATTTAGAGGAATAGAGTCTAATCTATCAGACTTTCTATCCGACAAATACTTCGTCTTATTGTAAATCACGTTTCTTATGTGAGTTTTAATAGTTTTCGGCATTTTAACGCACATATAACTCACAATATCCCAGAAATAGACCAGGAACAATCAACACCTCACTTTGACAGTAATGGACAGATGGCTTTAATGACTTCTGTAAAGTAAATATTGCCATTTAAAGAAATTAGTTCCAATAGTTTTCCGCAATATGGCGAAGCTTTTTATTTTCCTGGTCGGGCTTTACTCATGTCTACTATTTAAATTAAATTTTTGGATAGTTGGCTTTTCACTGTAGATGGGATCGATTTAATGATATCGAATTTTAAATTGGTATTTTTTTATAGCGTCTTCTCGCATCGGATCAGTGGAAGGCGCGCTGTCCAACGGCGACTCCTCCCCGTCGAGTCCGGCGGTCCACGGCTGGACGGTGGAGGAGTGCCTGCTGTGCGCCTGCACGGCTCAGAGCGTGGCGTGTCCCGCGCACGGCGCTGTGCCGCTGCAACGAGTGGCGCCCGACGCGGTAACTACTGCCAGTGAGACGGTGGAGGCTCCAGCGGGCGGTGGACGGCGGAGGAGTGCCTGCTGTGCGCCTGCACGGCTCAGAGCGTGGCGTGTCCCGCGCACGGCGCTGTGCCGCTGCAGCGAGTGGCGCCCGACGCGGTAACTACTGCCAGTGAGACGGTGGAGGCTCCAGCGGGCGGTGGACGGCGGAGGAGTGCCTGCTGTGCGCCTGCACGGCTCAGAGCGTGGCGTGTCCCGCGCACGGCGCTGTGCCGCTGCAGCGAGTGGCGCCCGACGCGGTAACTACTGCCAGTGAGACGGTGGAGGCTCCAGCGGGCGGTGGACGGCGGAGGAGTGCCTGCTGTGCGCCTGCACGGCTCAGAGCGTGGCGTGTCCCGCGCACGGCGCTGTGCCGCTGCAGCGAGTGGCGCCCGACGCGGTAACTACTGCCAGTGAGACGGTGGAGGCTCCAGCGGGCGGTGGACGGCGGAGGAGTGCCTGCTGTGCGCCTGCACGGCTCAGAGCGTGGCGTGTCCCGCGCACGGCGCTGTGCCGCTGCAGCGAGTGGCGCCCGACGCGGTAACTACTGCCAGTGAGACGGTGGAGGCTCCAGCGGGCGGTGGACGGCGGAGGAGTGCCTGCTGTGCGCCTGCACGGCTCAGAGCGTGGCGTGTCCCGCGCACGGCGCTGTGCCGCTGCAGCGAGTGGCGCCCGACGCGGTAACTACTGCCAGTGAGACGGTGGAGGCTCCAGCGGGCGGTGGACGGCGGAGTGCCCCTTCATTGTCATCGGCTAAACGTTTTTCCACTGAGCTCAATGGATTGAAGTTCACTGCTGGACAATAACTTCCCTTTAGGATCTCGACGAAGGCCGCTCTTGCCGCATCTAAAGATTGACCACGACCCTCGTAAGATCTCAAAATAACAACATTGGCTTGAGTAACTGGCAATAAGACTTTCATACTTACACGGGTAATAGGAAGCTCACCAACTAAACGCTGCTTTTGACTATAATATAATCAAAAGCAGGCTTTTAAAATATCTATCCAGTGTTTTGCACTTGAGACTCGGTCTTCAGATAAGACCCGTACCCGCTCAATAAAGAATAGGTTATTTTGCTTTCTAAATACAATGAGGATAAGAAGTTGCTAAGCGAATCAAGTTCTCCAAATAAACTGCACCAGACTATTATCAAGAGAATAAGGCTGGCTAGGTTAGGAATAAGGCTGGTAGGCTGGTTAGTGAGCATGTTAATCTTCATAGCTACTTTTGCTATACACTAACAATTGCCAACGTAAGTCATCCAAGCAAAAACAAGTATATTGTTATTGAGCATACTTGTTTATGCTTGGACGAATAGTATTTAGAGTACAGTATTTTTTTTCCTCCAGCTACTACTAGACGTGCAGGAGGATCAGCGTGCTCGCTGGGAGCATATCGTGCTGGAGTCGGTGGCGGGACGGGGCGCCTTCGGCACGGTGCTGGCCGGCGTGTGGCGGCCGCCGGGTCGGCCTTCCAAGAAGGTCGCCGTCAAGGCGCTGCAGCCCGTGCCGCCGCCTAGAGCGCAGCATCATCACGCCTACAAGGTAAGGTTGGAAGTAGTGCACTGCGTTACTTAACCCAAAAGACAATTCCTGAAACTCATACAGTCCAATTAGACGTGCAATGGTATAGATGACATAAGGACATATGGTAAGGTTAGATCACAGCTGGTAATCTTCGTATAACAAAACGCGTACGTTAGCACCATGTTGTTTTTAATCTTGACTGACGTTTTTCTCTGCTGTGATTAGCTGTTGGGTTGTCAATACACTCGTCTTGTCATCTATATATTATTTATCGAAATTCATACTGTCACAGTAATGTGTTATCGAGTGATGTCGTTGTGTTTATCCTGTCTTGCTTTTTGCAAAATGTTTTAACAGTGCTGTGTTTGTAGAACTTTGCGAAAGGACGCTATTTTACACCATTTCCCGTGCTCTGAGAAAATATTTAGTGGTTGAAGTGCTTAAATCATGATGATCTTGCAAAATTATCGCCCGCAGAACTAGCAAACATTATGTGCAAGAATTCATTTTGTTTATTTGACTGCGCCGAGCACAAAACTATTCTCAGTCATTTTATTGCTCTGACTGTCCGATTTACAATTATGAATTGGTACAACACAACCAACAAAATATTAAAGGGGACAGACGTATTCATTGCAATACAGAAGATAACTTACGACAAATTTAAAAAGAAATTGAAAAATAAATCTTTTAACAAATAATGTGTGTTCTATTTTTTTGCCACTGAGGTATAATTCTCAGCATATAATTTGATCACGTAAATACTGAAGTTACGTGTTCACATTTACGTGCCGGGAACTATTCATTCTAAATATTAGACCTCATTCAATGAACCTAGACCACTTTGGCTGAATACGTTACGATCCCTTGCCATATTGCAATCTCGAATAGAAAAAAAATGAACGTCAGTCAACACTAATCGTACAGATTAAATATAGTTGCCTAGTTTAAATAATTTTGTTTCTGAGTTGCAGTCTGATACGTAGTATCTCTTATTAGTCTGTGGGTTAGATAAAGTTATGCATCATACCTACAAGATGACCCACCTTATCTTTATTACTAGGGGTCCTTACGGATACACTTCGACCCAGTGGATTTTTTTGTGTAATTATATATTTTTTATATTTATATTTATTATATTTTATATATTTTTTGGGTATAAGAGTCCTGTGTCTCCGATGTGACCTGTAAAGACCCCCGCTATGATTTTGAGTTGTCTTTTGCTGTATATCCACAGTTTCTGACCCACCTTACCGTTACGGTAGATAAGCCGAAAAGCACGCTGTGGAACTCTGAAACTGAAAAGTAGTAAAATTAAATAACATCCGATATGAACATCTAGATTTTGTTGTAAACAAACGTCTAGAGTATTCAACTGATTCTGATGCCTATAGGTTTTAGAAGTAAGATGGGGGCTAGAGTATGCACTCCAATTATTAATTGGCATACATACAAACTAAAGTAACCATCATATCGTTTCTTCATAAATAATTTACATTTTATTTCAAATCGCAATGGTAAATAGTAAATAGAAACAGAACATCGTGCAGTCAACATAACTCAACTCGTCGCCACAGTCCTAAATTTACTGCAAAAGACATACTTTGAAACGTAGCTGGTGCATTAGTCAGACCAAAATGCATACGCTACAACTCGTAATGCCCTATAGGTGGCCCTGGCCCGCTGGGAGCGCTCGCCGACGGCGGGCGCGTGCCGCGCGTACTGCGGGCTGCGGCAGGAGCTCGGCGTGCTGCGCGTGCTGCGCCACCCGCACGTGCTGCGCCTGCGCGCCGTGTGCGCCGCACCGCTGTCGCTTCTACTGGAGCAGGCGCCGCAGGTTTAACTTTTTCTGATAGTAGCTTATTCCTTCCTCCAAATTGTCCTTAATCCTTGCCTGCATCTTAAAGTCAGTGCAGTAATATATTATTCACCGAGGGCTGTAAAAGAAACAAAGCCTGAAATCACAGGTATTTGTGACCCGAGCCGCAGGTGAGGGTTGTAAATATGCGATACAGAGGTTTCTTTTTTTACTGCCCATGGTGAGTACACAATTTTACGTCTTCATCTGGCCATAATGCGAGTAATACTCACATTACGGCCAGGTGTGACGTAGAAATGTATTTTTCCAATGATTTGATCGAAACGTTGATGAGTCAGTCGGGACTTTATTTTTATACGGTGTATTATCACAACATAACGCGTCTTAACAGCGTTTTCGTACGATTGATTTAATATTCTTTCATTGGTAGTTCTTGGACTTTTCGGACGTCGATTTAAAAATAGTTTTGGTTTTGGTATAGCGGCCACGTTCCAGAAGATAGTCTCATTGGAACTGGAGAGTCCGGAGAATCTGTAATTAAATAAATCATTGGGCGTTAATGATTTTACTTTAATGATTTTATACGGTTTGTGTTATAATAATTTGTAACAATCGTGTAACTTTCAATAAATGTTTCGATAATGTGTTTGAAACCACAGTATCTCGTTGGCAGGGTGCGTTGGACAACATCCTGCGCGCATACGGGGGCATGGGGGCCCGCGTGGGGCCTCGCGCGGCTCGCGCGCTCGCGCTGCAGCTCGCGCGGGCACTGGAGTACCTGCACGCACAGCGCGTGCTGTATAGAGACCTCAAGGTGAGTCATCAGTGACCATCGTCATTCGGGGGCATGGGGGCCCGCGTGGGGCCTCGCGCGGGCACTGGAGTACGTGCACGCGCAGCGCGTGCTGTATAGAGACCTCAAGGTGAGTCATCAGTGACCATCGTCATTCGGGGGCATGGGGGCCCGCGTGGGGCCTCGCGCGGGCACTGGAGTACCTGCACGCGCAGCGCGTGCTGTATAGAGACCTCAAGGTGAGTCATCAGTGACCATCGTCATTCGGGGGCATGGGGGCCCGCGTGGGGCCTCGCGCGGGCACTGGAGTACCTGCACGCGCAGCGCGTGCTGTATAGAGACCTCAAGGTGAGTCATCAGTGACCATCGTCATTCGGGGGCATGGGGGCCCGCGTGGGGCCTCGCGCGGGCACTGAAGTACCTGCACGCGCAGCGCGTGCTGTATAGAGACCTCAAGGTGAGTCATCAGTGACCATCGTCATTCGGGGGTATGGGGGCCCGCGTGGGGCCTCGCGCGGGCACTGAAGTACCTGCACGCGCAGCGCGTGCTGTATAGAGACCTCAAGGTGAGTCATCAGTGACCATCGTCATTCGGGGGCATGGGGGCCCGCGTGGGGCCTCGCGCGGGCACTGGAGTACCTGCACGCGCAGCGCGTGCTGTATAGAGACCTCAAGGTGAGTCATCAGTGACCATCGTCATTCGGGGGCATGGGGGCCCGCGTGGGGCCTCGCGCGGGCACTAGAGTACCTGCACGCGCAGCGCGTGCTGTATAGAGACCTCAAGGTGAGTCATCAGTGACCATCGTCATTCGGGGGCATGGGGGCCCGCGTGGGGCCTCGCGCGGGCACTGGAGTACCTGCACGCGCAGCGCGTGCTGTATAGAGACCTCAAGGTGAGTCATCAGTGACCATCGTCATTCGGGGGCGTGGGGGCCCGCGTGGGGCCTCGCGCGGGCACTGGAGTACCTGCACGCGCAGCGCGTGCTGTATAGAGACCTCAAGGTGAGTCATCAGTGACCATCGTCATTCGGGGGCATGGGGGCCCGTGTGGGGCCTCACGCGGGCACTGGAGTACCTGCACGCGCAGCGCGTGCTGTATAGAGACCTCAAGGTGAGTCATCAGTGACCATCGTCATTCGGGGGCATGGGGGCCCGCGTGGGGCCTCGCGCGGGCACTGGAGTACCTGCACGCGCAGCGCGTGCTGTATACAGACCTCAAGGTGAGTCATCAGTGACCGTCGTCATTCGGGGGCATGGGGGCCCGCGTGGGGCCTCGCGCGGGCACTGGAGTACCTGCACGCGCAACGCGTGCTGTATAGAGACCTCAAGGTGAGTCATCAGTGACCATCGTCATTCGGGGGCATGGGGGTCCGCGTGGGGCCTCGCGCGGGCACTGGAGTACCTGCACGCGCAGCGCGTGCTGTATAGAGACCTCAAGGTGAGTCATCAGTGACCATCGTCATTCGGGGGCATGGGGGCCCGCGTGGGGCCTCGCGCGGGTACTGGAGTACCTGCACGCGCAGCGCGTGCTGTATAGAGACCTCAAGGTGAGTCATCAGTGACCATCGTCATTCGGGGGCATGGGGGCCCGCGTGGGGCCTCGCGCGGGCACTGGAGTACCTGCACGCGCAGCGCGTGCTGTATAGAGACCTCAAGGTGAGTCATCAGTGACCATCGTCATTCGGGGGCATGGGGGCCCGTGTGGGGCCTCGCGCGGGCACTGGAGTACCTGCTCGCGCAGCGCGTGCTGTATAGAGACCTCAAGGTGAGTCATCAGTGACCATCGTCATTCGGGGGCATGGGGGCCCGCGTGGGGCCTCGCGCGGGCACTGGAGTACCTGCACGCGCAGCGCGTGCTGTATAGAGACCTCAAGGTGAGTCATCAGTGACCATCGTCATTCGGGGGCATGGGGGCCCGCGTGGGGCCTCGCGCGGGCACTGGAGTACGTGCACGCGCAGCGCGTGCTGTATAGAGACCTCAAGGTGAGTCATCAGTGACCATCGTCATTCGGGGGCATGGGGGCCCGCGTGGGGCCTCGCGCGGGCACTGGAGTACCTGCACGCGCAGCGCGTGCTGTATAGAGACCTCAAGGTGAGTCATCAGTGACCATCGTCATTCGTGAACCACGCCCCAAATCGCGGCCGACTGTAATTCAGCGACCTCTTTCCGTCAAGGTGAGGAGCGGAGTTTCCTCAACCGGCGCGAGGTGTAGATGGTGTAGGAGTGATCTGCTGTGGTACCTTCAACCAGCGGAGAACCGAACTTTTAACCCCTTTCATTGCTAAAGCCTGTTGAGTCTAAAAAATCCTATGGAGTGGTTGTCCTTTCTGGGGGCATGATATTGCCGTACGTGGTTACTTCTTTTGCGCATTTGTGGTTCATAGGAGCAAAATATATGCATTGCATAACTTAAAATTATATAATTACAATTATTTAAATCAATTCAATAGTTTAAATACGGTTCGAACACTATAAGTATTAAAATATTTACTAAAAAATATATATTATTAACCAAATTTTTAATGTAATGTATTTTATAAATAAAATCAAATTATAATAATATAACAGTAGTACTATATGCAATTTAAATAACTTCATACAAAGAAATATTAAAATAAATATTTAATTAAACAACACCACTCCTCTGACTTCTGGCAGAACCTGCATGCTGTGTGTTGTTTCATCCTATTTGAAACAAGCGTTTGTTCAGTTCAGTTCAAATGTGTGACTTGACAAGGTCACAGAACTTCACGGTAGGTGAATGAAGCTGAAACTACTGACTGACTCGGACATGGACTTGCTGGTCTAGTCGGTAAGGCGTTCGAGAATGATGGCCTGAAGAGCAGTCAGGATTGCGGGTGCGAATCCCATTCCACGGAATAAAAATAATTTTCACTTTAATCGATACAAAAAGGATAATTTATTACTTAAAAGGACAATCTATTTTTCTGTTTTTCCAAGCCTTTTATTTAACTTGCAATGTAATTATATATAATATGTTCGGGTGGAATCTTCCAAGTTAAATTTGACCTACTTCCCGGTTTCCAATTGAGCTAAAATTTGGCATACTCATGTAAGTTTGGTGACAATGCAATAGTATGATACCATCGAGCTGATCTGATGATGGAGCACGAAACTGATAGGAACTTTGTAATAAAATAATTCAATCCTACCAAGTTTCGGCTCTTTAGAATCCTCCAGGTGAGTATTTGTTGGATGTTCCAAAAAAAGTACAGTGGGCAATAAAAGCTTGTCACAAAAATGAAATTATTAACAGAAACTTATGTTGTATTTTTAGGATTTCACAACCAATAGAACGATCGTCTTTTTTTCGTGTAACTAGTATAATAGAGATTGTATTTCACAACCAAAATACGAACAGTGTTGAATGCCTCCACAATCGATGTGACTATATCTTGAGACCGAGTGGGTTAATATTTCTCCTGTTTACCTAAACAGTCTGAGAATGTGTTGGTGTGGGAGATGCCGAGCGTGCAGGCGGCCGCCGCCGCTGAACTAAGCCCGGCGCCCATCCCAGTACACGTCAAGCTGGGAGATTACGGTGAGTTCTATGCTATTGTGTAAAAATATAGAAAATACAACAGGGTACCTACATGAATGTTTTTTTTATCCCTTTTCTTAACTAAATATTAAAACACCGTAAAACGATTTCAAGATGTGAAATTCAAATTTAAATCGGCCAAGAAATACGCAAGATACAGGGATTTAAAACTACTAATTAGACAGAGAGGTCCGACGTGCACTGTTACGGCTTCGTGCACTCCGGCCATATTAACTCTATATTAAATTCTGTTTTGCTAAAAAGATTATTAAAGTTATTTTTATAGTTATTCGAAAAATTGTTTTTGTGTTCGTTACATGAATTAGCTTTTAATAAAGGAAAAATTAAAATTCATTCCCTATTGAACGGCAGGTATCAGCCGATTGGCGCCGCCGTCGGGCACGAAGGGCTTCGGCGGCACGGAGGGGTTCATGGCGCCCGAGATCATGCGCTACAATGGCGAGCAGGAATACAACGAGAAGGTACCTTACCATTTACTAACAGACTGCCACTTTTTTCTCAAACCTTTAAATGTGTTGGGTTTTTATTATGTACACTCGACAGCAAATGAACGTTCAGCAAATCCTGTCACGATCGTTATTTAATTTTACATCTAATTTGCAAAAATAACATTAAAAGAATAACGCTCTTTAGCGATAGGACCGCCTATTGTTTACCTATTTTATGTTCAGGCTCTATTTTACTGTCTCTGTTGTTGGTGTGCAATAAAGAATTGTTGTTGTTGTTGTTGTTTTCAGATTTAAACCGGACTCGTAAAAACCCATGACAAAAAAAAAGACGGTAACGGAACGAGATAACACAAAAATCGTCATTTTCGGATATTGATATTTTTATGAAGGGATCGCGAAAATTCCTAATACAGTTGGGTATTGCATAGAATATTATTTTATGTAAATAAAGCTAGTAGCAAATAATAATAAAAATCCTTTGCTAGTATTTAAATTAGGGTGGCCCGGTTTATTTGCGGTCGAGTGTAGAAACGCTTGCCATTTGACTCCAATCTCACCTTGAAATAAAACAATTTAACGGATTATATCGCGTATATTATCTCATTTTAGTTCCCGACGTTTCGGAAGCTTTCGGGTGAACGGGTCCACCCGTGACCATGGAAAGCTGGAAAGCTTATTTATAATGGTTTTATTTCAATGAGTAATAATCGCGGAAACAGAATATTCAATCTCACCTGTTGGCAAGCGACGATGAAGCCGACGAAGGAGTATAATCTTACTCTCGCTCATACTTAGATAGTGCATATTCACTGTCGTCTTGTTCTGGGGAAAGGTATGCTGGAAGAGTTGCACTGTTTTTAGGGTTCCGTAGCCAAAATGGCCAAAACGGAACCTTTATAGTTTCATCATGTTTCTCCGTCCGTCACAGGCATTTTATTTAAAAACTAAAAGATTGATTGATGAAATTTGGAATGCGCTACTTAGTTTTATAGTTATATAACCAAAAACATATATATATTTTTTATAATACTTTTTATAGTGGAACTGAAATTTATATGTTTAGTGGTTTTTTAATTTAGTGAATAGTCCCCCCCCCCCCCCCAAAAAAAAAACCAACACAATGTCTAAAAATATGAAAAAAGTTACAAAGATAAAGCGCAATAAATACTTTTGAAGAAAATTGTTTTCAAAATTATCAGATATACCGTTTTTGAGTTATAGCAAAAATCTGCACTTCTCAGCAAAACGACATATGTGCCGTGGAGATACGCTCTTTTGCTAGTGCACTTTATCGCATCGTATTTTTTTCATCTGTAGTGCATTATTTTGTATGAAAGGCTGCGGAACCCTACACTGAGCATGGTCCGACATGCTCTTGGCCGGTTTTTTTTAATCGCCTGATGGTAAGTGATCACCGACACCTATAGACACCTGCAACACCAGAGGAGTGTGTGCCTAGTGAGTGGTGCACAAGATTCTGATGTGAATGAAAATTGCGCAGGTGGACTGCTTCTCGTTTGGTATGCTGCTGTACGAGATCGTCACGCTGCGGCAGCCGTTTGAAGGTCACGAGGCCGTCAAAGAGGCCATACTGGACGGTGCGAGGCCTTCGCTTACGCCCCGAGTAAGTATTCATGCTGTACAGGTTTTCCAGGCCGCTGTAGACTGCGATGCAGCTGCTCTAGCAGTCGAGGCCGATAGGTACAGCGGGCTCTTGGTTTATATACGGTCGCGCGGGCTAAGGCGGGGCGAGGCTCGGCCCACACACGACGCGGTGACGTCACTCACTGCATCGACGCACCGCATCGGCGCGCCCGGCTAGTTTGCTCGTTATAGCCTAAAAACCTTTAGGCTCGGACTGAAAATGCGCCGGGTTCGATCGCTCAGCGCCTTCGGTGCTATGCAGAAGCTCGGCCTTTGGCCTTGACTTATAGGAGACTTAACTCATCCGATTTCAATACAAATTAATAGTTTAAAAAACACTAGAAAAACACGCTTTTATAAATGCACGTAAAAACAAAAACTATGATACGATGTTCCATCATGAAGTTCCAGTTCATATCTTCCGGCTCCATCATCAGATCAGTTCGACAGTACCATATTATTGAATTGTCAACAGAACTACCTACAGTTGCCAATTTTCATGACGCTACGATCCTTGGAAGATGGTTAAATTAGTAATCTTAGATTCCTTTACATAGTTAGTTACATACAGGTCGACCTAATAAAAGCGTGTTAAATTACGATCGTACCGTACCGATAGGGTTGAAGCTCACCCTCGGAGTTTCAGCTTTCCAGTTATAAGGTACCACTTATGATGGTCGCGTGCGCAGGACCTGCAGTACCCGTGCAACATCCTGGAGACGATGCGTCGCTGCTGGCGCGGCGCCCCCGAGCTGCGGCCCTCCGCCGCCGCGCTCGTGTCCGCCGCCGCCGCGCCCGAGTTCACCGCGCTGCTGGACGCCGCCGCCGCCCGGGCCTCCGTCGCGGCCGCCGCCGGCCCGCTGCGGGCGGTCACAGGTACACGGCTGCCTGCGGGACCTGCAGTACTGTAGTTCACCACGCTGCTGGACGCCGCTGCCGCCCGGGCCTCCGTCGCGGCCGCCGCCGGCCCGCTGCGGGCGGTCACAGGTACACGGCTGTCTGCGGGACCTGCAGTACTGTAGTTCACCGCGCTGCTGGACTCCGCCGCCGCCCGGGCCTCCGTCGCGGCCACCGCCGGCCCGCTGCGGGCGGTCACAGGTACACGGCTGTCTGCGGGACCTGCAGTACTGTAGTTCACCGCGCTGCTGGACGCCGCCGCCGCCCGGGCCTCCGTCGCGGCCGCCGCCGGCCCGCTGCGGGCGGTCACAGGTACACGGCTGTCTGCGGGACCTGCAGTACTGTGGGTCACCGCGCTGCTGGACGCCGCCGCCGCCCGGGCCTCGGTCGCGGCCGCCGCGCGGCCCGCTGCGGGCGGTCACAGGTACACGGCTGCCTGCGGGACCTGCAGTACTGTAGTTCACCGCGTTGCTGGACGCCGCCGCCGCCCGGGCCTCCGTCGTGGCCGCCGCCGGCCCGCTGCGGGCGGTCACAGGCACACGGCTGACTGCGGGACCTGCAGTACTGTAGTTCACCGCGCTGCTGGACGCCGCCGCCGCCCGGGCCTCCGTCGCGGCCGCCGCCGGCCCGCTGCGGGCGGTCACAGGTACACGGCTGACTGCGGGACCTGCAGTACTGTAGTTCACCGCGCTGCTGGACGCCGCCGCCGCCCGGGCCTCCGTCGCGGCCGCCGCCGGCCCGCTGCGGGCGGTCACAGGTACACGGCTGCCTGCGGGACCTGCAGTACTGTAGTTCACCACGCTGCTGGACGCCGCCGCCGCCCGGGCCTCCGTCGCGGCCGCCGCCGGCCCGCTGCGGGCGGTCACAGGTACACGGCTGTCTGCGGGACCTGCAGTACTGTAGTTCACCGCGCTGCTGGACGCCGCCGCCGCCCGGGCCTCCGTCGCGGCCGCCGCCGGCCCGCTGCGGGCGGTCACAGGTACACGGCTGTCTGCGGGACCTGCAGTACTGTGGGTCACCGCGCTGCTGGACGCCGCCGCCGCCCGGGCCTCCGTCGCGGCCGCCGCGCGGCCCGCTGCGGGCGGTCACAGGTACACGGCTGTCTGCGGGACCTGCAGTACTGTGGGTCACCGCGCTGCTGGACGCCGCCGCCGACCGGGCCTCCGTCGCGGCCGCCGCGCGGCCCGCTGCGGGCGGTCACAGGTACACGGCTGACTGCGGGACCTGCAGTACTGTAGTTCACCGCGCTGCTGGACGCCGCCGCCGCCCGGGCCTCCGTCGTGGCCGCCGCCGGCCCGCTGCGGGCGGTCACAGGTACACGGCTGTCTGCGGGACCTGCAGTACTGTGGGTCACCGCGCTGCTGGACGCCGCCGCCGCCCGGGCCTCCGTCGCGGCCGCCGCCGGCCCGCTGCGGGCGGTCACAGGTACACGGCTGTCTGCGGGACCTGCAGTACTGTAGTTCACCGCGCTGCTGGACGCCGCCGCCGCCCGGGCCTCCGTCGCGGCCGCTGCCGGCCCGCTGCGGACGGTCACAGGTACACAGCTGTCTGCGGGATCTGCAGTACTGTGCTGTTCGGCGCTCGTAGTAAAATATCTTAAATATAATAGTGAACAAAAAAAAATCACGAAGTAACCAGTGCATTAACAATAGGCATGATGACGGGGTCTGAAAATCAAAATTATGATTAGTTCGTCAGACTGATAATAAAAAAATATTGGACACGTATTTTTTGCCCTTTCAAAATAATAAAAAAATCCTCAGATAAATCGCATTAAAGTTTAGGAGTGGGGCTCATGACGTCACTCCTAAGTAAAATGTGTACTTAGTAGTGACGTCACGCGACATTTCGACTCAATGTATGCCTTTATTTTTTGCTTAAGAGCGTTTATACCTGCTTTACTGGCAACTTCGCATATTTTTTTCATTTTGCTTCATTATTTTGTGGTACTTGAATGATACTTAAAGGTATGTTCAATACATACACTATATCTTTAGGTTTCATGTTGCGTTTAATTCACCTTTCACCCGCTTTTGACTGTATTTAATTACAAAACAAGATATAGACATGAATTCATTTTTAGAGCCGTAGTTGTGGCAATTAACATGAAATTTTGAATTGTTCCAGCTTAACTACTGTAAATGTAATGAATGTATTGAAAACATATTCAAGTTACATTCATATTTCTTAAAATAATCATGAAAAACCAAAAAATATGCGACGTTACGTTATCTTAAGTAAAAAAAGAAAAAATACTTGTCCAATATTTTTTATTAATCTACATGACGAACTTATTATTAAAACCTATTATTAAAAATAAAAATAGTCATCATCCCTATTATCTTGGCATGGATTCTATGAACCCATGCATGTCGACCCCGTGAACACGAAAGCTGAAAAGCTTCCGAAACACCGGGAACTCAAATGAGATAATACACGCGATATACATTGTTTTATTTCAATAAGTGATAATCGCGGAAACAGAAAAATATATTAAGGATGCTATGGTTATACGAATAAAGGTTGGATCAAGATATTTATTAATGATTTCATTTCTTAGATATTAAGACAGATGGTAGTACAGACATTTCATGCTTACATTCTTATAAAAGTACTAGCTTCTGCCCGCGACTTCGTCCGCCTTAAATTCGTTTATCGCGGATAAGGGTATCATTCCGGAATAAAACTAGCCTATATCCTTTCCCGGGACTCAAACTATCTCCATACCAAATTTCATCCAAACCGGTTCAGTGGTTTAAGCGTGAATAGGTAACAGACAGACACACTTTCGCATTTATAATATTAGTATGGATTTCATTTCTTAGATATTAAGACAGATCTCGATCTCTGACAGATCAGAAGTACAGACATTCCTTGCTTACATTCTTATAAAAGTATAAAAGCACCAAGTTAGTCAATGTAACTTGTGTTGTAGACGAGGGCGACCCCGGCTGGGAGGTGTGGTACGGCGGGGGCGAGCCGGACCGGATACATACGTTGCTGTGCACGGAACATCACTTTACGCAGCATCACACCGTGCGGCTGCCACCTGGTGAGTGCGAGTTAAATGTTTACTAGAGATGCGTAAACTATATCACTGAATTGAAATAGTACATTATTGGCAAGGCTGGGAAGAGAGGGGTTGCCGGATGAGAATAAATTTGCAAGGACGAGCGATAGATAGTCAGGCAATCCTCTTTCCCACCAATGCTTATTTAGTGCGTTACTCAAAAATGACAAAGAAAAATAAAATCTTATTAATCAAATATATGTGCTGATTATTTCATATTAAACGTGTTGTGCGACATAATACAATTGCTAAATGTTAAATTTACACCAGGACCACTAATATTAGTATGCTGAATTTCGGTTTGTGTTAGTATTCAGTGATTCAAACCGATTTATTCGCGAACAAATGTGAGCATAACGCCTTGGGGCGTAAGTGTGATGAGTAACTTGTCATGCTTAGCATATTTTACGAACAAATGTGATCATAACGCTTTGGGGCGTAAGTGTGATGAGTAACTTGTCTTGCTTAGCCTATTTTACGACGTGATCGTAACGCCTTGTAAATATAAGAATAAATTTGTCTTGTTTGGCACCATTTACGAACAAATGTGAGCATAACGCCTTGGGGCGTAAGTGGTGAATATTCTTTTTTGTTCAACACCGTGCACGAACAAATGTGACCATGACGCCTTAATACAAATACAAATAACTTTATTCTGAAATCTCTTGAAATATTTATTTATTTATTTAACAAACAAGTACATAACTTATAATTCACTATTTACATTTATAGAAGCTAATGGTCCAGACAAGCGTTTAATGACATAGTGTGCAGTTACAGCTCAAAAAGGCCGGGGCCTGTGCTAGGGCTAGTTACGTATTGTGTGACAGATTTCTCAGAGAGCGATCGGTGTTTTAGAGAGACAAAGGTGTGGCCAAATTCGATATTTTTTAACTTAATTTAACTAAGCTTAGCTAATCGATATGGCATATTTTTCATTAGCAACCACACAGTTCCCTCACATATAGAAGTTATGCGATATTGTAAATATAAATATATATAAATGTATAATAAATATGTATTGTATACGTATATGAGTAAATATATGCGCGCATTAACATAAAAGGTATTTATCTATTTTGTAGTATGAATGAAATAATGAAATAATGAAATAATGAAATAATGATCTAATGAAATAATGATCTTTATTCTGTAAGTAGGCCACACGGGCACTTTTACAAGTCTGACTCTACGGCGTTTCCCAAGAGGAGACCACTGAAGAGAAGAAAGCCGAAACAAACTCAACAGTCAGTCATTTTTTCGAAATAACTCTTATATCTATTACAATATTCGTGCTTAGCCTAACCTAAATATATGTTTTGAGTATAAACTCAATGCGTAGTTCTTCAAGGAAACATATCAAAACTTATAAAAGTAAAAAAAAAAAAAAAATCTAGAATATAAAAAAGCTAAATAGTGATTTTTATTTAAAACAACTTACATACGTTTGATATGCCACCTTATAAGAACCGTGTCCCGGTAAAAGTAAATTCTTTGGTTTCTGTTTTGGGCCATGCATTTTTGTCTGTTAAATAGTCCTCTACCCTATAATAAGCCTTTGCCATTAGGGACTCTTTTAAGTACTTTTTGAGAGCTGGAAACGATAATTTCAAAGCATCATCTGGTAGCTTATTATAAAAATGTATACATTGGCCTACGAATGATTTGGCTACTTTACGAACGCGGAACTTTCTAATAGCGATTATGTTTTTATTTCTAGTATTAAAATTATGGATATCTGAATTCCTAGTAAAAGACTCTAGGTTCTTAATAACGGATGGTACAGAAGATGGTCAGACAACATTATAGGGCGTAAGCGATGAATAATTTAGTCTTGTTCTGTCCAGATGGTGATGTCCCCGCCACGGTGACGGCGCTGTGCCGCGTGGGAGCGCACGTGTGGGCCGGGGACAGCGGCGGTCGCATCACTGTCTACAGGTCAGTGTCACAGTTTACTTGTCAGTGTCACAGTTTACATCTCAGTGTCACAGTTTACATGTCAGTGTCACAGTTTACTTGTCAGTATCACAGTTTACATGTCAGTGTCACAGTTTACTTGTCAGTGTCACAGTTTACTTGTCAGTGTCACAGTTTACATGTCAGTGTCACAGTTTACTTGTCAGTATCACAGTTTACATACCAGTAACACAGTTTACATGTCAATGCAGTTCATTATGAAAAGACTTAACTTGCTGCGCAAGCATTTTCTTTAAAAAGTGTGTATTTTCTGAGAAAAGTGGCAAAAACTGGTTTTTTGTCGTAAAAATAACAAAGATTGATGGCATTTATCTTGGTTTCGGTGAGTCTTAAAGATAAACTGAAACATTATATTGGTAAAGACGGTCGCTGTCAACATGATGAGACATATACAACACGAAGGTCATTCAGAGCTGTGAGCCCTTTATTATGTTGAGATAATGAGTGAAGATCGTGTTAGTGTAAATCAATGACTTGTGTATGGTTTTAGCGCGTCAACGTGTGAATTTCTGTGGACGGCGAAAGTCCAGGATTCTGTAGGCGGTGCGCCCAGCGCTGTGTCAGCCCTACAGCCGCTGTCGCAACTGCAGAGAGTTGCACTTGCGCTGCAATGCGGACGGTCAGTAACGCTGCTTCAAAACCTACCTATCTGCATAACAAAGGTATTATTATACCTACACTATATTTAGATAATTTAACCACTGGATATGCCATATTTAGTAGAGCAGATAAGAGATAATAAATCCATACTAATATTATAAACTAGAAGATACCCGCAACTTCGTACGCGGAGGGGAAAAAGTCATAACCCTGTTTTTTCTTCACCGCAGTCGGGTAAAAAGTATCCTATAACCATCTGGAGATACCCGGCTACCCGTGTGCCAAAAATAGTTGAAATCGGTTTAGCCGATTTTGCGTGATGAAGCCAGAACGACACATACAAACATACATAAAATCCAAAAAAAATATTTTTCGTCTGTTTCCGCGATTATTACTCATTGAAATAAAACAATTTAACGGATTATATCGCGTATATTATCTCATTTTAGTTCCCGACGTTTCGGAAGCTTTCCAGCTTTCCATGAGTCCTCCCGTGACCATGGAAAGCTGGAAAGCTTCCGAAACGTCGGGAACTAAAATGAGATAATATACGCGATATAATCCGTTAAATTGTTTTATTTCAATGAAATATTTTTCGTTTTAGTGACCTCCAAATAGTAGTTTATGCAACTGCTACATAATGACAGGCCTTAAAATACGAGTGTGGTTTACATCACACGAGTGTTTTAAGGCCTAATTATGTACAGATGCATACACTACTTTATCTACACACATATCATAAGTACTCTAAGTTGGGTTCAGAAATAGCCGTAGGGAAATGACCTGCATTGTTACTAGTGCTACCTGTAAATGCAATAAAAAATAAACTTGAACAAATACAAAAGGAAACACATTATTTATTCACATAAATTCGTGCGTTTGTTCATTCTCCAATCTAAAAAATCTTTACACTTTTTTACTAGTACTAAATTTGGCTATCGATTTTTCTGACAAGTTATTTGTTGCAATAGTGGCTGCATTTACAATATCCGGCGGAGTGTTCATATAGTTCTCGGAGTCACTTCTACTCATATTTTCAACTTAAATGTAAATTACAAACGACTTTTCACAATTCTACTTTCGTAACACCAAAAAATCAACAAATAAATGACAACATTCATGGCGGCAATTCGATCCTCCGTCAAAACGAATGTATTTGTTTTTAATCATAAACTAACGAATGAAGTCCTTATTCTCATATCACTTGAGATCAGATGTCGTGCGGCTTGTATAAAAAAAATACTGAATTGACGTTTCATATCGATAACTGTTTTAATATCTATGGATACTAGAATAGAGATCTACTTGAGTTTTGACAGCTGTTCCAAATTTAAACTCATAACTTTACAAAAATCGCAAAAATCTATACTGAAATACACATTACAGTACAGATTTTAACTACTACCACAGATAAGAAAGTTCTCATAGTAAAATTGGTTGTAATAATGCTGGTCATTTCCTACGGTTTCTGAACGCATTTTGGAGCACTAATGATATGTGGGTAGATAAAAGTCCGTAACAATCTTTTTTTTTTTAATATCTTCAATGTACAGACATTTCATTTTTACAACTTTATAATAGTATAGATGTGAAAGTGTGTCTGTTACCTCTTCACGCTTATACTGCTGAACCGATTTAGATGAAATTTGATACGGAGATAGTTTGAGTCTCGGGAAGGCCATAGGCTACTTTTTATCCCGGAAAATACTTTTATCCGCGATAAAAGAATTTAAGGCGGATGAAGTCGCGGGCAGAAGCTAGTAATTAAATATTACAGGACAATTTCTAGACAAAAAGAAAAAGTCCCATGGTAAGCTCAATAAGGCTTGTATTTTGGGTACCAGACGACGATATATTTAATAAATATATTTACTTATATCCATAGAAAACATCCAAGACTCAGAAACAAATATTTATGTCCATAACAAATATTTGCCCTAACCGGGATTTGAACCCAGGACCTTCAGCTTCGCAGGCAATGTTACTCCCGCTGAGCCAAACCGGTCGTCAAAAAGATAGAAGAAGACATGTAGTGTTTATTAGTACATTACTTACCAAGTGCTGTAAAAGAAAGAAAGCCCGAAAACGCAGGTATTTGGGACCCGAGCCGCAGACGAGGGTTGTAAATATGCGATAGAGGGCTTTCTTTTTCACTGCCCGTGGTGAGGACACCATTTTACGTCTTCACCTGGCCATAATGCGAGTTTTAACGTATGCGTAGCGTGCGGTAAAACTCACATTATGGCCAGGTGCGACGTAAATGTATTTAACTAACTAATATGTTTATCACACGTTAGATTATTCCTCGTCCGCTCCAACCGTCCTGGGGCGGAGACGGAGTTGGGAGCGGACGCGGAGGCGGAGAGCGGGTTCGTGCTGACGGAGCTGGGCACGGCCAGCGAGCTGTGCTGCCTGGCCGCCGTGCCCTCGCCGCAAGGGTAATACAATACAATACAATCTTTATAGCACACCAAAAGAAATAACATAAGACACTTAAATCTAAAACAGTATGAGAAACGGTAAACAACAGACGGTTTTATCGCTAAGAAGCGATCTCTTCCAGGCAACCTTAAGGTCGTAGAGATGGCGCAAAGTAAATCCCCAGGTCTTCGCTCGTGTTGGGGTGGAGGCGGAGAGCGGCTCAGCTGACGGAGTTTTGTATGACCAGTGACACAAATGTTCTGTCTTACATTTCAGCGCACATTGACTCGCGCCGAGCCTTCCCGAATCTCCAATTGATAGGTTATGGAAGAGTGAGAATCCAAGTAAATTGTGCATTGTCACAATGAACAGAGGCGAAATTTCTTATTCGTGTTCTATTGGTAGTGACTATTCCAGGCTATATAGCCTCTGTATCACTGCGACCATAAGATGATCTGTTGTGATCGCCACCTACAGTTCCCGGTCAAGTTCTGTGTTTGGAAAGAACTTCAGCACCTTTTGTACTACAGAGGGCACAGTAAATGTTTTCCCAGTATAGAGCTGCGGTTGCGTATTAGAGAGGGATTTCCTACGCCATTCGGCAGAGCGTACAACACAACCTTGTGTCACTTTTCCCAATCATCTGAATGTGCTTATTCAGACAACATGTTGCCTGTAAGCACCCTCACCGAAATGCGAAGATTTTTCTTAGACAGTTAAGACCTCCGTAGATATAATACCCTTACCTGGTATGCGGGGCTCTGCTGGATTCGAATATTTTATCCCTAGGTGCTCGTGGGAACGCAAATGGCGGCGATGTGGTTCGCAACCCATCACGTCTCGGTCCCAGCGAGAGCGAAGAGTGGGCTATGGAGAGCCGCTTTGCTATGTCAAATGTAAGGGGAGGAATGAATAATAAAATAGATGAAGTATGTCAGATGATGGATGCGAGAAATATTGATATTCTGTGTGTGAATGAGACAAAGCGAAAGGGTTGTGACAGCACAAAATGAAGATATTAATAAATGTTGAAGAAGCGGCAGTTGTATGTCAGGACCGTAGCAAGTGGAAGGAGGTAATCTCTGCCTACCCCGTAATGAGAAAAAGGCGTGATTGTATGTATGTATGTGGATATAATTTCGCTTTACGCCTTTATCAAGGCACTGGCCTTGGAAGGATTCAATCGCGGAGTTTCCCACCAGAGTTGTATGGCTGCATAGAAGCAGAATGGTCTCAGGGTGAGTTTAGTTAGGCTTTTCGGAATACCACAGATAGGCTCTGGGCCCATTTGTGTCCCTTTAGCTCCAACCCGTGCAAGCTCGTCAGTCTTCTCGTTGCTTTCGATGCCTGCGTGACCTGGCGAATTTTACTTTCTAGTTAAATTTTAGTATCTATGTTGTTTGTGTTTTTGCATACTGTCATATGATCATTCAATACCTGTCCGTGCCAGGTTCGAGATCTGGGCGGGGGGCTCCGGTCTGTACACATACGCGGTCTCCGCGTCGGGCGTGTGCGGCGCCGAGTCCCACCCCGCCGCCCCCCGCGTCACTCTCCTGGCCGCCAGCCCGGACGAGCCTTATGTGGCGCTCTACAGCGACCCAGGTACCCACCTGTCTGTCTGTCTCTGCCTACTTAATACGGAATATGCATATATTTTTATTTTGGCTTTATTATAAACTCATTCATGTAACAAACAGTAGAGATTGTTTTTTCAAATAACTAAAAAAATAACCAAGATATAAGCGATTAAACATTTCATACTATATCTTTCTAGCTAAACAGAATTTGATATGGAGTTTATATGACTGTAGTGGACTGTGACGTAACAGTACATGTCTCTCTGTCAAATCGCTGTCTACTTAGTAATTTGAAATGCCTATATCATGCGTATTTCTAGTAATTTGAAATGCCTATATTGTGTCTACGGTATATTTATATTTTGTTAAGAAAAGTGATAAAAAAATTCATGAATGTACCCTATTGATTATACGTACAATTTCGATGTTGTCTGGCTTGCAGGTGTATGCGTGTACCAATGGTCAGTGCGCAGTCGCCAGCAAACGGCCCGACTCGACTGCAGCAAGCTGGTCCCGTGTAGCGAGTCCTTGCAGTCACTCGCGTTGGACTCGCGGCTCGGGGCGGAGCTCACACGGGTGAGTGTCGGTTTATCAGGTGTCCTAAGTGAATAAGGAATGTATATTTTGAATTCAATCACCCTTACTGTCATAAATGTTTTGAATTTGCTGTGAATTCCGCCTTAAATAGTTATAATGTTATAAAAAAAATATCTGTAGAATGAATATACAAAAAAGCGGCCAAGTGCAAGTCGATCTCGCCCATGAAGGATTCCGCAGCCGTTTATACAAAAAAATGCACTACAGATTAAAAAACGATATGAAAAAAAAACACTAACAAAAGAGCGATCTCCCCGGCACTTACGTCCTTTTGCTGAGAAGCGCAGTTTTTTGGCAATAACTTAAAAACGGTATGTCCGATCATGTTCAAAACAATTTTCGTTGGAAGTATTTATTAAGTTTTATATTTGTAAATTTTTCACATTTTTTGAACATACCGTTTAGAAAATAGAGGGGGAGGGGGACACAATTCCCCCCCCCCCCCCCCCCTTAGAAATATATATATATATATATATTTTATTTAACTATTAAAGTAAGTAGCGGTTTACACACGACACCTATGCTCCAAATTTCATCAATATACATCTTATAGTTTTTGAGTAAATTGCCTGTGACATACGGACGGACAGACAGATAGACAGACATGACGAATCTATAAGGGTTGCGTTTTTGCCATTTTGGCTACGGAACCCTAAAAAACATGGATTATTTGACAGTCACTGAAATTAAAAATATTTTTTTGGATTTTTTCAATGTTTGTATGTGTCGTTGTGGTTTCGTCACACCAAAACGGCTAGAAGGATTTCAACTATTTTTGGTACACGGGTAGCTGGGCATCAGCAGATGGTTACAGGATACTCCTTATCCGACTACACTTTAAAAAAGAGGGTTATAATTATAATGTTTCGTCCAGGTGACGGCCCTGTGCGCGCTGGGCGGGTCGCTGTACGTGGGCACGGCGTGGGGCGTGCTCATCGTGTGCGCCGCCGCCAGCCTGCGCCCGCTGGCAGTGTTCCGACCCTACGAGGAGCACGTGAGTATATCCCGCACACACACCTCACCTGTAGCCAGGTTACAGTTGGTCAGGTGACGCTGGGCGGGTCGCTGTACGTGGGCACGGCGTGGGGCGTGATATATGTGGGGCCCAAATATTTTTTCTACCCTGCATACATACATACACAGGTACCTGCTTCTAAACTGCTATGAATTGTAGTTTTAGGTTTAATGCGAAGGTCATTTTATGAAATAAGAAAAAAATCAGAGCAGCATGACTTACTCATATTTTATAAAATGTTTTCTCATATATACGCAGTAAACACTAAACGTTCAACATGGCGTTTCTCTTACTATGTGCAAATAATAATGTGGCTAACTAGTTTAAAAAAAGCGCCATATTCATAGATAACAGAAATGCCATATTTTGCATGCGCAGGTATCATCAATAGTGGCGTTGCACCCGCGTTGCGGGTCCGCGGCCGCCATGCTGGCCACGCTGGGCACCGCCCACCGCCCGCTGCTGCAGCGCTATGTGTCCCAGCAGCAGGTAACGTGCGTGTGAGACGAGGGCGGGTGTCGACAGTGACTGGATTGATGGGTGGATGGATTGGTGGTTTGATGGATTTATGGTTGAACAGATTGATGGGTGAATGGATTGATGGTTTGATAAATTCAGTGGATAGATGGATGAATGAATGGATACATTAAAATAAAACTTAGCTCGGCACTGGGTTTATATGAGATTGATAAGTTTTTTTTTTTTTACTTTCTTTTGTGATTAATTGTATTTATGTATGTTTGTCAGACCAACCAGTCATCGAACGCCAGCCCGCACGCCGGCCCCCACTGCCTGCTCTGGCGCGCCGGCCACTGGCTGCCCGACTAAACACGTCACTCGACGGATATATCCGTCCAACAGAGAAGACGACAGTGGGTTAGTGCCACTACGACGTACAGCTTCGACGGAATTCGCCGTTCGGTCACAACACCTAAAACAGCAAGACGGATATGCCCGTCCAACACTCGACACTGCAATGGGTAATCGTTTGCGGACTCCACCTTCGACGGAATTTGCCACGCGTCCTAACCATAACAGCAAAGCGAATATATCCGTCGAATATAACTCACACACGAGACGTCAGTGGGTTAGTGCTTCACTACAGAGGCCATATCTGACGGGATTTTACGTCCCGTCACCACACTCGACAACATGACGACGAATATATCCGTCTTATAACACAGGAGACGTCAGTGGGTTAGTTCGTCACACTACGGAGTCCACCTGTGACGGATATATACGTCCAACAACACAGGATATTTCAGTGGGTCAGTGTCACTTAGGAGTCCGGCTTCGACGGAATTTGCCGTGCATCCTAACCATAATACTAAGGCGAATATAGCCGTCCAAAGACACAGGAGACGTCAGTGGGTTAGTATCACTCTACGGAATACACCTCTGACGGAATTTCTGTTCCCACCGCAGCATCAACAGTGAGACGAATATATCCGTCCACAGACAGGAGACGTCAGCGGGTTAGTGTCACTACGGAGTACACCTTAGACGGAATTTCTGTTTCGATCGCAGCAACAACAGTAAGACGAATATATCCGTCCAACACACGATAGAAATAAACTTCAAAGGGTTAGAACAATAATCATATTATAGTTTGTGTAATTCATGACGAATAATTGAAATGAGCCAATTTTTTGAAAATTATAGTCATTTAAAAACCATTTCGAGGAATAGGTTTAATAAACCGCTTGCAATTATGAGTTTAAAAAAATGAAATTCCTGTGATAAGTTATTGGCGTTTTTAATTTTGACCTTTATTTGTCCTTGCCAAACCTTAGTACAGACATCATGTCAGTAGTGACGTCACTCGAAATATCTCCTAGGCAAAAAATTAAACGCATTCAACAGTAAAACGAATGATTGAAATAAAGCAATTTAACGGATTATATCGCGTATATTATCTCATTTTAGTTCCCGAAGTTTCGGAAGCTTTCCAGCTTTCCATGGTCACGGGAGGACTGAGAAATAAAATAAAATGAGATAATATACGCGATATAATCCGTTAAATTGTTTTATTTCAATGAGTAATAATCGCGGAAACAGAAGAAAAACGAATGATATTAGTATCTTAGAATAGCCTATTTGAACGTAAAAATGTATATAAACGTTTGCGTATTTTTTGCTCATCCTGGGTTTGGCTCGCAAATTAATATTATAAATGCGAAAGTGGGTCTGTCTGTCTGTCTGTTTGTTACCTTTTCACACTTAAACCGCTGAACCGATTTGGTATGGAGATAGTTTGAGTCCCGGGGAGGGACATAGGCTACTTTTTACCCCGGAAAAATACCCTTATCCGCGATAAACGAATTTAAGGCGGACGAAGTCGCGGGCGGAAGCTAGTACTATTGTAAAGTTGTAAAAATGAAATGTTATGGCTTCATCACGCTAAATCGGCTGAACGGATTTCAACTACTTTGGTACACGGGTAGCTAGGTATCTCCAGATGGTAATAGGATACTTTTTACCCGACTATGCTAAAGAAATAAACAGGGGTTATGACTTTTTCCCCTCCGCGAACGAAGTTGCGGGCGTCTTATAGTTCTCTAATAAAGTAACGCAATTGGCGTTATTTTATTCCAGAAACCCTATGACCGGTTCCATCATCAGATCAGCTCGATATTCTCGATAATATTGCATGGTCCCCAAACTTATGTAAGTATGCAAAATTAAAACAGAAATAACATTTAAACAATGGATTTTTTCTTGGCTCATCTCAATTATGTAAACGCGTGCGTTATCATATAGATATGACGTTCAAATTCGTTGACGGAAATACACGTCGTAGGGTAATGTTATTGACTTGACAGCTTTAGTATTTTCCATCCTAATCATAGAATTAGGTCAAAAATTTTGTTCGCATAATGTTTGATTGATCTAATCAAGGTTTTCCAATATTTATTACCATCATGATTTAGTTGACGTCGCCCGCAGCCCGTAGTTTCGCAATCTCTCCCACGCCCAAGCATGATGACGGGGTATGAAAATCAAAACTTTACTTAATTCGTCACTTAGATAAAAAAAATATATTAGACACGTATGTTTGCTTTGGGCTTGTAACTACTAAATTGCATTTTACCTCTTTATCAATATTTCCGGATCTCAAAACTTCTTGGTTTCAAAATATATAAATTGCAGAATGCCTAATTTTTTTTTCTTAAAACATCGGAATCTTAAAATGGCCGAATTTCAAAATAGCTTAGTCTCATAAAGCCTAAACTTCAAAACACTCATGGCAAAGCGACATATTCTGTATTTATAATCCAACTGTCATTCAGAATCTGAAGGAATTGTGCATGTCAATCTGTAGGTATTTAGAAAATATGACGTTTTAGGTCAAAGTCATAATGAATTTCGTTCATTTTAAGAATGAGACAATTTCACATTTAGGTATTATGAGCTCATGGTAATAGGAAAATTAGGGGTATTAATTAATAAGGTATTATAAAATTTAGTGGTTTTAAGCCCAAAGCGTATGTTTTGCTTTTAAAAAATAATAAAAAACTATTCAGATAACTCGCATTAAAGTGCAGGAGTGACGTCACTCTACCAAGAGTGACGTATGTCACGTGTATCACCTTTATTTTTTATTACGTAAAAGAAGAAAAAGTACCTCTCCAATATTTTTTTAATTAATCTTCATGACAGACTAGTATATAAATAAAACAAATTCATCGTTCCTATAGCACTCTTCTCTTTTAACTATTTTTGGTACACGGGTAGCTGGGCATCCCCAGATGGTTATAGGATACTTTTTACTCGACTATGCTGAAAGAAAAAAGATAGTTATGATTTTTTCTCCTCCGCTGACGAAGATGCGGGCTCCATCTATAATATGTCTTCTCCTTATATATGTGTCTTTCTGGTTTCTTGTTGAGGGCGACCACTTGAGGTCATTTTTTTATGCACAAAAAAAATATTCACAAACCAAGTAAAAAGCTAAAAATTTTAGAAAAATTATAGTGAACAATATTCAACTTTTGTCTTGCCTCTTAATCATATCATAATCAGGGGTCGTAAAATGCAAAGAAAAACGATTGAAACAGGCATGGAAACCGGTATTCTCTTCATACAAAATAACCGGTATTTTTTTTTCGTTATTTTCGTTTAATTACAAATATTCGTATATTTTATTAAAACTCCAGAACTTGAATCAGGTGTTTCCAAAGACATTTGTCTTCTCCTAAATACAGTTTTAAAACATTCCAGAAAAGGCGTGTATTTTGATATTTATAAATACCGGCTCTGCGCCTTGGACTGAAATGACGTATTAACTTTTGCTCGCATTTTACCCCTTTTTTATAATACTAAGGTGGCAAGCAAGCGTACGGCCTGCCTGATGTTAGTAGTCGCCACAGCCTATAAGCGCTTGCAACTCCTGGGGCATTACGTGCGTATTGCCGACCTTGCTCACGTCACGCCTTTTTTCCACTCTGTTTAATAGAAGATATAGATTAAGGTAGCTGGCATAGCTACCATAACCGTTAAGAGGGTGTATACCTGCTGAACTGGCAACGCCGCATTTTATTTGGTTTTTCTTGATTATTTTAAGAATTGTGAATGTAACTTGAACATGTTTTCAATTCATTCGTTGTGTTTGCGGTACTTAAGCTGGCACAATCCAAAATTTCATAATATTGCGACAACCAAAGCTCTAAAAATGAATTTATGTCTATATCTTGTTTTGTAAGAAAATAAAGGCAAAAGCGATGAGTACATGAATTAAACCCAATATAAATGATAAAAATTTAGGGTATGTATTGAACATATCTTTAAGTGTCATTCAAATACCGCAAAATAATGAAGCAAGAAGATAAAATATGCGACGTTGGCAGTTACGCGGGTATAAACGCTCTTAAGTAAGCGACATTCTGATGAAATGCCCCTGTATTGATTGTTGTATGAATTTAAAAATGCCTTAAAGCATAAAATGCGTAAGAAACTTCGTTATTGTGTTCTAAAAATGCTATAACTTGTATATGCTAATTGTGGTTGACAAGTGTTAATGAGACATGTTTTATTGTTACATATATGGTGCCCGTAAGGAATCCGAAAGATTTTAACCACGCATTCCAAAGGTCATTAGGAGTAAAAAATGTTATAAATATGAAGACAAGTGAAATTCAGCAAGAAAAACTAGTTTTGTCGATTTTTGTACATAATAATTCAATGACTTTTGCCTCCCTATGAAAATTATCCCTTTTAATAAAATACAAACAATTGTTTTTCCAAAAAAGAGTGAACTTTGTTATGGGCGCTGTCACTTAGATGTCTGTTAATAGCGACGCGAAACTTGGCAACATAGTGGTGACGTCGCGATCAAAATATATCATAATGCAATGCAGTAATCTTAATAAATATTTTACATTAAAATTAATAATATCTCCAAAACTAAGCTGGATTTGACCTGGGATAACATTTTTGACTTCTAATGACCTAACAAATGCGTGGTTTGAATCTTTCGTATTCCTCGCAGGTACTGTGTATAATGATTGCTTAAGTTGCTACAAATGTAGTTTTTTCATCGTATTTTGTCGGAAAAGCAGGATTTTTGACTTTTTCTGTAATCTGAATACAGTTCATTAAAGAATTATTTTTATTGAAAAGCTGTATCTACCTAAAGAACCATTAAAAGAAGAGGACTGACAATATCGATACAAAAAGCCGTTCCCCGATATGTACAACGCCATCTATATATAAGAATTATGATTTACAATTGGGTTATTGACAGTACTCAAACGAAAAATACATTTTTGATGCGAAATATCAGTTTCTATGACAGATATCCTAAATATAATACAATAAATAAAATTTCAGTTCGATACCTTGCGTGTAGCTTCCGTGTAGCGTTTAATGAGCTTTTAAAGTTGGGTGGGAATGTCTATTTTTAGAGTATGAAAATATTAACTAGTACTATTACTATTGAAGGACCCATGAAATGTATGGTTGGTAGGTTTTGTTATCAAACCGTTTCGATGAACGCAAGTTTAAACATAGCTGCAGAACAAAGTTCTTAATTTACCCATACAAGGTTCTCCATAGAAAGGTGTGACGTCACACTTTCAAAAGTAAGAATGGAAGAGTACACTCCACCTTCTCCATTTCGTCACTATGGGACTAGACGTGAATTTGGTTTCCACCCTTATGTTGTTGATATGACAATGACTCGAACAAAGTGATTTGCTTCCACATTCCTCATTAGGATGGTTAAAGAGTGCAACAGGATCGTGTGACATAACAAGTTCAGTATGGAACAGTTTTTGGGAAAGTAAAATGAGATTTTAACATTGTAAAATACAACAAGGTGAGTTTCTATGAGATTATAGTAGATTTTTTCACCAATGTTTCTATTATTGAGAGGTCTTTCTATAACATACCACACAAAAAAGTTGACAAAAATTGTCAACATTCCAATTATTCAACTTTGCAAATGTGGCACAGTACTTAAATGTTACGATTTATTTATTATTAAGTGTTTGGGTGTATCAACTTTTAGATCCACACAAATCTGTCCACAACTTTTAAACTTTGCTTTTTTTTATGTAACGAGTGGCAAAAGGGCAGATGAGCCACCTGATGGAAAGTAGTCATCGTCGCCCATGGATATGTGCAGTGCAACACCGAAGGAATCGCCCATATTTTGCCAACCTTTGAGAGCCCTGTTAACTCGCTTCTTGAAGAATCCCATGTTATAGCGCTCTGGAAATACCTCAGGGGGAAGGTTATTCCACAACTTGCAAGTGCGTGGTAAAAATGAGCGTGATGCCCGTTTATTTTTTGGATGCCAAGCATCCAGATGGTGGGGATGTACTTTGTTTCTGAGGCGGGAGGTGCGATGATAGAAACGTGACGGTGGCACCAACTCAAAAAGTTCTTCAGAACATTCCCCATTGTACAAACGGTAGAACAAACACAGAGAGCCAACATCTTTCCGGAAGCTAAGTGGTTCTAGGCCGTCTGTCAGTTCGGGATCATCGACAATACGAACTGCCCTACGTTGGATGGAGTCCAAGGGGAGAAGTTGATATTGGGGCGCTCCAGCCCAGAGATGAGAGCAGTACTCCATATGCGGTCGAACCTAAGCTTTGTAGAATAAAAACCGGTGACTCGGTATGAAGTACTGTCTCGCTCTGTTGAGCACCCCGAGCTTGTTAGAAGCCAGCTGTAAAATAAAGCCTTTAAATAATGGCTTCTCTTTTTTGATGTATGGTGTACGTTAAAACGTTGAATGTCCCTGTCTGTTAAACCTTATAAACAGGACAATATTATATTAGAAGCCCGATTTCTTGTTAACTCCAGAAACATTTTTGGTAACGCCAGAGACGACAAATTTGTGGGTCAAAAAGTTGATTCACCCATTTACGAACTAATTGTTACTGTACTATGTTTTGTTCAATAATAACATCGTTAAATGTTTAGTTTTAAAGCGCCATCTAGCTTTTACCTGAATATCTTCTTGCGATCGAGGTACAATATGTATGGCAATTGACAGTCCTCTTGTTTGAATGGTCCTTGATCAACAGTGATAGAATTGTATAAAATTTGATTAGACTGAGAATAAGCTTTCCGAGTTGGTTGTTATATGTTTTTACAGTCACCCTCATCACGCATAAACTTTTTTGTCATAATCATCATTTGGCATAATGCATTTTTTTTTGAAACTACAATTTTCAGGATTATAAGGCATCCTGTTAAATTAGGTTAGGTTAGGTTAGTTTTGCATCAGTCCTGAAAATTTTACGTGTTCAGAAAAAAAACATTATGCCAAATGATGAATTATGCGAAATGATGATTATGACAAAAAAATGTGAGATGAGGGTAAACCAAGTTTTAATTTAATATTTGTGTGATATTTTCATGAGTTGTGTTATTTTTGTGAATTAATATAATAAGCTTTGCTGAAGTGTTTGTATTTTATTTTTTGAACAAATTGCATTTGGCTGATAATTTGACTGCTTAGATATTTAAGGAATTGTTCGACACGTTTAAGATATTAATAATACCAAAGATGCTAATAAATATTTGAAATTTACATGTTTTCTTTGTCTTCCACCTTTTTCAGAATGATTTTTCTGATTTTATATAAAACCAGAGCATGAATACCGGTTTATATTCCGTACCGGTTAGAACCTAACATAATAAAGGTTACGCTCGCAAAAACCCGCTCTGACTAACGGGTACGAAATCCATTAAACGGTTTGAGACCCCTTTTTCAGTGGATAACATTCCCAAATAAATTCGTTCGAACGTGATTTAAATAACTAACCGGTTTTACCTAAATAAATACCGGTTTATTTGTAACCGGTTACAAGCCCTGCATAAAATACGTCGGCTGGCAGAAGCCACCCGCTCGGATTTTCTCGCCTCGGAGCGTCGCCGGCTCTGTTATAGTGCGACCAATATCGCTGTACCGCGCCTTAGGTATGCGAGCGGCGCGATGGGGGGACAGACGATGGCGGAATGTCGAATCAGCTGCCCCCCCTCGTCACGCCGCCCGCATATACTTAAGGCGCGGTACAGCATTGTTGGTCAACTGCCCTCCACAAAATGAGGGCGCACGCCCGGCCCGTCATCACCCCGCCACAGCAAGACGCGGTACGGGCGCGACGCGACGGACGCGTACAAGGTGCGGTACGGGCCCCCCTGCACCCCTCCACGGGGTTGTACGAGAAGACGTCCGATTGATTGTTGTTGGTCAAGCTATAAGTGACGTCTAGCTCACGGTGCAAAATCTACACTATTATAATGTTTTAAAAGTAATATGGATGTAACATTGAAGATATAAAAAAAAGTGATACTATTTGGAGGTCACTGAATAAAAAAATGTTGGATTTTTTGTATGGTCGTATGTGTCGTTGTGGCTGCATCACGCAAAATCGGCTCAAGTAGTAATTTATATATCACTAGGAGGAGAAAAAGTCGTAACCCCTCTTTTTTTGACCAGCGTACCCAGATACTCATGTACCAAAAATAGTTGAAATCTGTGAGGCCGATTTGGTGGGATGAAGCCGCAACGACACATACGAACATACAAAAAATCCAAAAGATATATTTTAAATTTCAGTGACCTCCAAATAGTCCGTTACAATCATTTTTTTGAAAATATGTTCAATGTACAGACATTTCAATTTACAACTTTATAATAAATAGTATAGATTATTGAGACTGTAAGTGTTTATGTTAATTTAGAAGTATGTTATTACTTCACAAATTGTTGATTCTTTAAATAGTTTACAGATCTGACTAGTAATTTGCTCGAAAAAGGAAATGATTACAGAAAAAGGAAGAATATTAATGTGAACGAATTTTTTAAAGAAAAACAGTTGAGTTATGAGTTAAACAGATCTTTAAAAAAATATACAGAATCATCATGTCCTGCCTCAGAGAGGCGTACAATATTTATATCTTAATTCTAAATATTAAATAATTAAATTACAATTGGCCACAATATGTCCAATAGAATAATGCCTTAAATAGAAATTATTAATCAAAACTGCAAATGTATGTCACAGTGTAATATAATATGATAAATAATGGTAATTATGATATTCAAATTGAAATATTAATTTTGAGTTGAATTTATTAAAAGAAGCACTATATGGTCACTCATTATAAATAATTAGTCAGAACTTAGGAATTCAGATGTACTGTATACACATTTGTTAATAAGCCAGTTAAGGAGTTTCCTCCTAAATTGTAAAGATGGTAGTTTCTTTAAGTCGACTGGCAATTTGTTATATATTTTTCTATTCATACACATGACAGTCTTTGTGAAAAACGCTGATTTTGATTTTGGGCATACTACATCAAAACCAAAGGGGCTACTCCGTGACCCGAAAAACGAAGTTCGTAATGAAATGAAATGAAATATATGATTTATTTGCAGAAAAAAGGGTCATTTACAGGTCTTAAATTATATTATTCCACCTTTTTCAGCTGTTTCTAAACAGCATGCAAATGTGTCTTAACAAAAGTTTATACAGCAAAATTAATTATATAGGTGAACTGAAGTTGTACAATTTAGTATTATCACGATTAAATATTGACAGTATTAATTCGATATTATATAGGTTTCTTATCATAATAGGCACTTAAAGAAAAACCAGTCATACTTTTACTAACTATGGATACAATATATGGTACAATACAATAATTGGTAATTTAATTCATGTCACAGCATCTTGCTTATAGTTTAAAAAATCCTTTATGTCATAAAAATTACGTTCAGAAAGCCACACTCTTAAAGTTCGATTGAATTGTTTGCCTTCAAGTGACTTTATGTGGATTGGCAAGTTATTGAAAATTAGAATATGTGCATTCTAGTTGCTGTTGAAATGCCATCAATACCACAAGTTTTGCTATTGTTCAGCGACTTAATAAGCTTGTAAACCTCGTCATCACATACTGGCATTAAAAACATTATAAATTGTTTTTTTTATTTCAATAATAATGTTTGATGTCATGTAATTATTTAAATTATTATTGTTAGTTACTCCAATAAAATGATCATTAAAAATAGTGCAAATTTCATCAGGATTCTTACATATTTTATTGTGTATTTTCAAACAATTTATGTCAGTACTACGGTCCACGTTAGATGTTTGAGATGTAATAACATTCCAGGTGGCTTTACATTTATTTTTATTTGTCAATATATATTTATTATTGCTAATACGTTGGGCTTTATGTATACACTTTCATAACAATTTGCCGTATTTTTTTAAGTGAACCTTATTAGATTTACCTCTACTAGCTCTATCCTGACTCAGTATGGCGCCATCACGCTCACTCAAATACAGCTTAATACGAGAGCGAGAGGGATGGCAGGTAACGAACTTCGAATTTCGAGTTTCGGAGTAACAATTCTTTGGATTGTAGCCTTGGCCTTGGATTTCTACTTGTAAACATATTTATTTTATCTTTCACAAAGAGGCTAATTTGGTATATATATAGCGCAGGAAAAGTGAGTATCCTGTTTTATACAAAAAATGGGCGACATGACTCTGTTTTATATAGTTTGTTGTATGTGTTTACATATCTATAAAGACCAGTTAGCGGACATTATTACATTCGCGGGGATCCGTCAATAAGCATGATGACAGGGTATGAAAATCAAAATTATAATTAATCTGTCAGTTAGATCCAAAAATATTGGACACGTATTTTTTGCTTTTTCAAAATAATAAAAATATACTCAGATTGATCGCATTAAAGTCTAGGAGTGGGGGCTCGTGACACTCCTAAGTAAAATTTGTACTTAGGAGTGACGTCACGCGACATTTTGACTTAATAATTATACGGTTTCATCACCGTACATTTCTTTGTGCTTACTTGCGACCTACTTTGAGTCGCACGGTAACGAATATTACTCATACATAAATATATAGACACTTCGGTCAAGCACGTTGAACTTAACGCACATAGAGAAAGAGAACCAACTTATTAACTGTGTAGTAACATTTGCTCAATACATTCTCTATAATTCTCATTATCTTTCACCAAACTCCAACTACATACCCTAAACTACAAATCAAGTGTAGCAGCTAACTGGCCGCTACAATAATGTATCGCCTTTATTTTTTGGTTAAGTAAAAAAATAAAAAACACGTGTCCAATATTTTTTATTAATCTACAAGACGGACCGGACTAATTATTAAAATTTAGTCATCATCCCTAATAGACATACTCTATGACCTGAATATTATTCTATATGCTCACAGGCAGTAATTTATTTATTTAATGTCAAGCACATGCAAGTTAACAGTTACACACCAAAACACTTAATAATAATAATAATAAAGCCATTTATTAACCCAAAATAATTGTACATGCTGATATCGATTTTGTTGTAAGAGACAGTTTCGTATTTTGTTTACGTACTTATAACAGAATGTTTAGTTTTGCTTAAAGTAACAAGCCTACATTTTGAATCAATAGTTTAACATTATAAAAAAAAAATAAGATTACAATACACACGCATCTAGGTACGACTATATAAGATTAACATTCATTAATAAAATTCAATGAATATCTAACATTCATAGCTTACATTAAATTAAAATAGTATATCATAAATTATATCAAACAAATACATGTTAATTTCAATTCAATTTCATTTCATATTAAATTAAATTCATACCAATAACATTCGATTTTAAATTTATTATTTATTGTTTATTATTTACAAATGTTTACATGACTTATCAGAATCATCCAAAGCGCCATGAAACTTAAACTTAGAAAATTACATGAATACAAATTTTCACACGAAGTATTACAAATTACTTTACTTCACAAAATATTAAATATTATAATCATTATTTTACTTCTTCATTATTTTTCATAACAGATTGTATGTAACATAAATTAAGTATAAATAAATAATAAAAATTCATTAAACAAAAGTTATATCAATTTTATGAATTATGTCACACACTTGCACTAACACTATTTAAATTGTTTTTTGGGTTTGTCCATTTTTGAACAAAGGCCTCCTCCATCTTGATCCACATCTTTCTATCGGTTGCCAATCGACTCCATGCGACGCCGGCCTGCTGCTTGATGTCGTCGGCCCAGCGACTGCGAGGCCGCCCTCGCGGACGGCGCTCCTCCCGCGGGTACCAGTGCAGCATTTTTTCGCTCCATCTGCCGTCGTTCTTTTTTCTTTTTTTTAATTGTTTCATGACCATGGATTCTGCCGTCGTTCGTTCGCGCAATGTGACCAGCCCAACGCCACTTTAGGCGGCACGCCATTTCTGCTGCATCTACGATATTTGTAATTTTTCGGATGTCTTGACATTTAACTTTATTCTTTATTTTTATCCCTAGTAGGCTCCTCACCAAAACACTTACACATCATGAATAATAAAGCAAAATTCCATATAGGTATATAGGTACAGCATAACAAACCTAAATATTAAATATTTTTCAGAATTGGTGTAAGTTAATTTACAAAAATTATAACAGATATTTTAAAAATGTCAAAAGTTCAAATAAAAATTATGATTATGAATATAACATTAAATATTCAGTCAGTGTCAATACAACTTATCATTACATTAAACTAAGTTCTAAAAAATATTATTATATTGCACTGTAAATGTCAAGACACAGCCTCACGCGCCTAACGAAAACTCCAAGGCTGTCATTAAAAAGATCCGCATCAGGGTCTTAATTGACTATCTTTTTAGGGTTCCGTACCCAAAGGGTAAAACGGGACCCTATTACTAAGACTCCGCTGTTTGTCTCTGTATCTCACGATCCGTGATAGTTAGACAGTCGAAATTTTCACAGACGATGTATTTCTGTTGCCGCTATAACAACAAATACTAAAAACAGTATAATTTTATGTCCGTCTGTCTATGTCAGTAACCAATATTAAATGATCGAACACCGCCGCGTACATTTTGCTTAGGAGCAGTGCTCTGTTAAGATAGGATTTTCATAGAAACGGCCCTTTGTAGCGTAGGTATATTTTGTACGGAACCCCCTGTGCGCGAGTCAGACTCGCACTTGGTCGGTGTTTTTATGTTCAACCATATTATGAATGAAATCAACTATTTATTATCAATCGAAATCTACAGCGACCTTGAAGTTTTATGGTTATTAGATCATCAAAAAACATTGTTCTTTGACTACGTCACTCTTATTTTTTAATCCACCATCGTACCATGATACAAAAGAATGGAGTACCTATAGGTACATTTAAAATCGTAGGTTACACACTTAACCTTGATTATAATAATGGCATTATAAAATAACAGGAATTTGCTACACTTCATCGAGAAACAAATCTGCATTTTTCATGGCTTTCATGAACCATATTATACTTGAAAATAATTTAAAACAACCACATCGCTCATACCATAATCCATTGCGGCCTTAATTTAAAACCAAGCACGCATTGTTACGGTACACGAGGCAATGGAACGGTGAGTAAGAAATTGTGCAGTGAATGGAATGACCAATGGAGCGGAGAGTGGAAGGCGTGGCGACCGGTTTCGCGCGGCGGGAAAGTATGTTTGGAATGCAGTGATTGGTGCTCGCGGTCCGAGTTGGACGGACTATGCAACGAGACAGGTGGTGCGTTTGAGTAGACCGCTCAGACAGCTGTCAAATTTAATTTGGGGAACTGTGAAAATGAAACAAAATACTTTTGATTTGCTCTAAGGTTAACTGGAAGAGATCCCTTATAGGGATAAGATATATAAGTTTTGGAATCGATCCGTTCGATTGTTTAAGTTCAATAAGGTGTTCACATTCATAATTTTCTGGCAGATCATGCTGTTAATGTTAGTTATTTAAAGTAGTCATTTAAAGACTTGGAAAAATACTAATACTGCATGATATAAAATGATACATAAACGTTTCTCTCAGATCTCTCATAAGATATTGTCAAATAAATAGGTGGTCAAAGTAAAATGTTATTAATAATTGGTTACATTTCTATCCTCAGTGATAGTTTTAATTTTAATTTTATACTCCTTCCTTGTCGAAGAGAGAAGACAAAAATGAAATTAATGCTGGCATTGCCGGCTTAGCATCTTGTGATTCCAAAAACTCTCACAAAATATCAATCCATTTGAATTTTAATATAATACATTTCCAAGTATACACGGAAGCTTAATGTTGAAGATTAACCAGTGCAGGCTTGACATAGAATAGAACATTATTGTCGATAAATTTATGTATGATCATGTCGGCTTCAAGCTTTGCGTCTTGACAATCACGCTACTCCTCAAACTGATGTTTGGTAACTACTTAACCCGCTTGTCCAATCCGGACCGCTCGCGTCTTATTAGACGCAAGGTGCTGTCAACAAACCAACCCGCGACGTGACGACACGACTTCACTTCACAAAGTTCTCAACTTGCATGCCGCGCTCGCTAATCTAATAAAACAAGTTTAATCAAGCGAGAAACGCGCAAAAAGTGCCTTAAACATTAATATCTAAGTGCCTTTCGTGTTAAGTGTAGTTTTGCAGTGTAAAAGTGTCGATAAAAAGTTTAGTTTTGAGTGTGTGATCGTTTTTTGTTTGGATTTTGCGAACAAGTTGGATTGTCCGAAAGGAGGACATTTTTCGCCGGTCTAAGGTTGGTTCTTACATTATTCAATACTTGTAATAGTTTTCGTAACTCTGATTTCCTTGAGATGATCGTATTTCACGATGAAAGTGGGTAGAGTAGAGCGCGGATGTCATTGTCATATTTACGAAGAAGTTACCCGTATAAGAAATATTCTCGAAATGGGCACAGATCCGGGGCGGCACTTTAATTGGCTAATTTAATTTCCTTCCAAGAATTCCGATAGTAGTTTTACGACAGATTCTGCAGTTTAAGCATACATTTGGAAACTTGTTTTGCAAAGTGAGGAATTTGCATTTGATTAAGGACATCATAGCTGCATTCAAATCTGTTACTTAACTCTGCTGTAACGGTAAAGCATCTTTACTTACATGTTCAGGCCAGTTTTTAAAGATTTTGTAGTTTGCTTTAATATCTATGATAGTTCAGAAAAATTCAATTAATAAGTTTTGTCATGTTTTCCATGTTATTACATTTAGCACTAGTTAGCTAGACGGTGCCAAGCACCAGAACACCTATTTCATCAAAGCCTTGCTGTCCAGTAAACGGAGAACTGAAAATGTGGCCAAAATCTTACATTAGGGCCCTTAGTAACCCAGTTATGCCACAGGCTTTAAAGCTTTTTAACACTGTGAGGCCTATGGGCTTGTCCTGAACCCTGTACTAAATCTACGGTGGAAAGGAGAAACAGGATAAGGGACAGCTTGTTGGAGTTTAATAATATACCCATTTAACTAATTTCATAAGATGTATAATTCAATGTCTCGAAAATGTTGCTTATCCCATTTCTTTCCACAGTCGATATGGTTAACTACAAGTTAACCCTTCATATGCCATGTCTTATATCCATCCGTATCAGAGGCATGTCATCAGGAAAATTACAAGAGAAGCCAAAGCATATTCATTTACTCATATTTAAAGAAAAAGGTTGTACGTTTTTCCTTGGGCAACTCGGTGGGAATCGGCTTATATGGACACCACACCACTGGTATATCTGTAGTGTTCCTATAGGCACAATTTTGCGAGCCTCCAACAGGTGGATTCAATATAGGACAAGGCATACAACGGGTACAGGTGTGTGACTTTCGGCATACAAAAGGTTAACTTAATTGCCACATAGAATGTGAAATGAGATCTCCGATTTTCATAGATAATAAAAGTATACTGCGGTTAAAAACCTTAGAATTTACGTATAATCCTTGATCCCTTCCATTAATTTCCTGTTACTAACATTATTATGCCCAACAGGTAAACCTCCACATGTGTGCTTCCTGGATCCTTCCTACTCATTTCTAGAACCTTCTTCACATCTCTACCATGCTAGTTTAAAAGGCTGTCCGTCGATAGGAGTTTCGATGTACTTTGTTTTTAAATCATAATTTATATGCAATTAAGCTCCATTATGTGGTGTTGTGATAATGAGTGAAAATCTAAAGGTACAATTCCATTTCCGACTGCAAGCAGCAACTGCATGTTCCGCTGCACTCTTAATTGACCCTTAAGGGGCTAGCGGGAAAATTTCAGTACATTTCACTGTTTTTAAAGTTATTTAAAATTATTCCTTATGCTGGAAACCACATAAAAAAATATATATAACTAGCTTCTGCCCGCAACTTCATCCGCCTTAAATTCGGTTATCGCGAAAGGGGGTATTTTCCGGGATAAAAAGTAGCCTATGTCCTTCCGGGACTCAAACTATCCCCATACCAAATTTCATCCGAATCGGTTCAGTGGTTTAAGAGTGAAGAGGTAACAGACAGACAGACAGACATACTTTCGCATTTATAATATTAGTATGGATAGCTTGGTATATGGCCTATATTTTGATCAACTGGAATGTGATAATACTTAATGAATCAAGAGAATTAAAAAGATTTGTAAAGTCCTTTTTCTATCTTAAATTGGTATAGGCTTTCTCGTCAAGCGACGCTTAGACATGGAACTAAAACCAATAAGTGAGTAGTGATGTTCATTTTAAAATTGTCAACTGGTTTTTCAATAGGTTCTATAGTTTTTAAGAAAAGTAGCAAAAACTGTTTTCGTGTCGTAAAAATAACAAATCATGATGGTGTTTTTGGTGACTCGTGGAGATAAACTGAAACAGTATATTGGCAACAGCGGTGGTTGTCAACATGATGAGACATATACAACACAGATAAGTGAAGAGCTACGCATCCAAGGTCATTCGCGTATTGGGGCTCCTTAATGGTAAGATTAAAAGGTTACATTTTCTGAAGGCTGGGAAGTGCCGCCCTGCAGTTACTACACATCCGCTGCACACTTATAGTTGAAACTCCTTGCTATTAAATTCAATTTGGAGTTCAATAAAATGAGTGGTTGCTGTTTGCGGTCGGACATAAAATTGTACCTTAAGTTATAATCAATGTTTTAAAAATGATGTTGCTTTAATCTATCGCATTCTTTCTTAAACACTTTTGCTACTAAGCTTTTTGTAGCGCTACCCACTTTTGTCTACATACAGGACGCATGGTATCAGATATAAGTCTATGAGCAGAGCGCCCACTAGGTGGGATCTTGGCAATGAATGTGTTAACTAACAATTTATTGCTCCACAGCTCCCGCTTTTATGATTCCATACCTGTTCCTGGATCCACATCCTCCTCCTTGGATCCTATCCGCTGACGTTTGGACACAAGAGTTGAAGATTTTATTTGTGTATTTATTTAAAGAGTTTTGTCGCTGAGCGACCAAATCGCCCTGTTAAAACAACGAACAAAACACTTCTAAAAAAGGAAATTAAAAGCTATGTAAATAAAACAATTTAACGCATTATGTTGTGTATATTATCTCATTTGAGTTCCCGACAGATTATGTCATTACAGATTAGGCTCATCTGGCATGTATGTACACCTTTATTTGCTTTCTCAGAGTGGGTAGTTTGTACAAATTGTAACTTTGACATAGAACATTGGAACGCTTTATACTTACTACTAGCTTTTGCCGCTGGCTTCGGCTGCGTACTAAGCGTAATTTCTAACTGTCTGTAAAAAAGGAGGTTCGCAGTTTAACCCGTATGTTTGTATCAGTCCGCCACGTCGGATCTTAAAATCGTTGTTGTTTCATAATCAGCGGCCCGATAAACCATAGAAACAATACCCGTGTTGATTTTCAGACTTTGTCACCACATTTCCCCCTGTTGAATTCTCATAAAACCTCAAACAGTTTCCACTAAAATGGTTTAACTAATCTTGTTTCTCCATAGAAACTTTGGACCCCTATTTCACCCCCTTAGGGGATGAATTTTGAAAAATACTTTCTCAGTGCACCCCCTGACCTTATAAGGAACCTACGTGCCAAATTTGGAATCTCTAGAAACAGCGGTTTGGGCTGTGCGTTGATATGTCAGTCAGTTTCTTCTTTTATATCCTTACTATTTAATATTTAACTATTTATTACGTCTGGTTCCTGTCTGCAGTCGACAACGAACGTGTACCTTTAAGAAGACGGGGCGGCACCACAGATAGCATACTTATTAAAGTAGTAAATAACTGAAGTCGGACAATGCAAATAGTATGTTATCAGTCGTTAACCTCTGGCGATTTACTGCTCTCCTTATCGACTGCTAGTACTCAATGGACTTATGCGTGAGTATTGTTGCGATTTTTTTTATGACATAGGAGGCAAACGAGCAGACGGGTCGCCTGAGGCACTGGTCCTACCAAGGGCGTGGAAGCCATTAGCTATCGGCGATTTTCTCGCCCAAGGAACGAACAAAAGATATAAATCCTGTGTTAGTAAAAGAGACACCTATATTAACAGTTTATCGCTGCCTGTACAAACTGCCGGCGAGAACTCTCATATATGTATCTCTTATATTGACACGGAGTCGACATCTATGTGCGTTTCGTGAGCGATTTGGGCGAGAAAAAAGTCGATAGTTGCTCGCTTTCTCGCCGGCGGTGGGACTAGTGCCTGATGGTAAGCGATCACCGTCGCCCATAGACACTTTCATCACCAGAGTCACAAGTACGTTGCCGGCCTTTCAGGTGGGAGTTCGCTCTTTTCTTAAAGGCTTTCGCAATGCGACCTTCGGCATCGGTCCGGAAATACTGCAGACAGCAATTGACGATTGTGATTTACGTTCAACCCCTTTCACAAATCATCTAGATTCTTGTCTTCCATCTTGTACGGAGTATGAATCTGTGTGAATCGACTCAATATTTTATTATTTTGAATATGAAACTGTACCCTGGCTTTTAAAGGTCACACCGGATGCGTGTGTGTGGCGTGCACGTTGTAAAGTACGAATACCCATAAGAGATGACACACCGCTGCGCACGTGCACGCTACGCAAGCGGTGTGCCATGTACTATGACATTTCATACGATACAACGCGCACGCCACGCACACGCGCACGTGCTCGTGCTGCGCACGCATCCGATGTGTTTCGACCTTAAACATTGACGCTGACAAACAGCACACAAGACTACATGAATGATGAAGCCGCGTGGGATTAATGTAAATTATAGCGTCATGAAGGTATATGAATAATTATTTTAACGAATACCTAAGGTATTATTATTATTTTAATCTTAATTGTTTTATATACTCTGACATTTAGAATTTTATTCTAGACACATTCTAGATTATTTATTTTTTATTGACAATCCTTTTGGGATTTATCTTATTGATTATTTTAATTTTAAAAATGATGATTTTATCAATAATATTACACTTAAGTTAAATGATATGATTAGGTTTTTCTGGGTTTCCCTAATCCTTGCAGCAAATGTTGGATCATATTGTATTTCTCCCAGCAAACATTCACTCTCATGTAACTGACATTTCGAAAGTGCTTGTAACTAGGCCTACTTGAATAAAGAATATTTTGATTTGATTGATTTGATTTGATTTGAATTGTCCTAATGGACGGAAGCCATTAAACTTAAAAACTGAATTCAACGAGTCATGCGATTTTACCAAACTGCTATAGCATCCAGAACTATTAAAACAAGAGGACTGACCGATTACCATTACCATACTTCGGATTGTGCACAAGGGCACGATTGTGGGTGGGTTGTGCATGATGTTTGCTATACTAATTTAAGAATAGAATTATATAAACAACATTTTATGGATGTAAAACAGCTGTACATAATATCGCGAATTAATAAATGTTTTTAGTATGTAAGAAATTGCAATGCCCTAACAGGGTTTCATGTACCTACATAATAACTACCTTACCATCCATTGTAAAATGAATCGACAACCGGTTTGGCTCAGTGGGAGTAACGTTGCCTGCGAAGCCGAGGTCCTGGGTTCTAATCCCGGTAAGGACAAATATTTGTGTGATGAGCAGAAATATTTGTTCTTGAGTCTTCGATGTTTACTATGTATATAAGTAATATATCTATTAAATATATCGTCGTCTAGTACCCATAACACAAGCCTTATTGAGCTTACCATGGGGCTAGTTCGATTTGTGTAGAATGGTCCCGTATTATTTATTTATTTATTATTTATTTATTAATATGATACGCAAGAAATGATACGATATGATATATTATGATACATCAGTATATGTCTTCAATATTGTGATAATATTATTAATTTGAATTCCTCTGTATGAAACGGACAGGCTATACTTTTGAAACCATGGTGTTGGAGTAAAATCAGGGCTTAGGGGCTTCAAGACAGTTAAAGCCATACTTTTTAAGATAAGGTGTTGTGTCAGTAAAGTCAGAGCTTGAGGGCTTGGCTTTTCCTGGTATCTGATAACTTTTTTACAGCAAAAGCTTGTGAGTCCTGGCTGCCAATTTTACATGAAATGTTTTTGGTGGGATAGATATTACTGTTTTTCATCAAAATTGTATTTTTATTTGAGTATGGCCTACATCCCAATAGGGTACATGCATGAATTTTTTTATCGCTTTTCTTAAATAAATAAATATCAAAATACCGTAAAAACGATTTCAAAATGTGACATTAAAATTTAAATTGGCCAAGAAATACGCAAGATTTAGGCATTTTAAACTACTAATTAGACTGTCGTCATTGTGCACTGTTACGTCATTGTGCACTCCGGCCATATAAGCTCCATATTAAATTCTGTTTTGCTAGAAAAAAAAAATGAAATGTATGATGGCTTATATCTTGGTTATTTTTATAGTTATTCGAAAAAATATTTTTGTCTACTGTTTGTTACATGAATGAGCTATTAATAAAGCAAAAATTAAAATTCATGAATTTTCCTTATTGTGGCATAATTTACATTGACTAGATCGTCCGAGTGGAACTCTATCTTGCCCGGTATTTTTACAACGTATAAAATATATTGCGTGTTATCTCCATATCAGAAACTAAATTAGACAAGGTAAACATCGTGAAGTCACCTTCTGACATCACGGAGGCGATGACAGATCGTCTCAAGGTCTAGATGACAGCATCAGGTCACGTGACGTCACTCTGGGACGTTGGTTTTACTTTCGTTCATGGACCCCTATGGTGGGATTTTCCTTAGAACACATATTTGACACTGGTCTATTGATATTTGTTGTGATGAGGCTAAGACATAATTGTTTGTCAAATCTAGGGTTCTTTTTAGGGTTCCGTAGTCGAAATGACAAAAACGGAACCCTTATAGTTTCGTCATGTCCGTCCCTCCGTCCATCCGTATGTCACAGGCATTTTACTCACAAAGTACATGATGTATATTAGGGAATGCAATCAGTTATTTTTTGTATGGAAAAAAAATCGGGTTTTAACCGAAACCGACGGTTATTTCATACAAATCGGTTAACCGATTGCATTCCATAATGTATATTGATGAAATTTGGAGTATAGGTGTCTCGTATAAGCCGCTAATTAGTTTGATTTCGACAGTTCTTTTAAAAACATTTTGAGGTTTCTAAAATATTTTTTTTGAGTTAGTGAATATTTTTGAAAATAATTGCTCCGAAATTAGCATAAATTCCTCACTCAATTTTCTAAACGGTATGTCCAAAAAATATGAACACAATTACAAAGATAAAGCTTTATAAATACGTTCAACGAAAATAGTTTTCAACATGATCGTATATAGGTACCGTTTTACCCAAAAAGTGTCGTGTAGATACGCTGTTTTACTAGTGCACTTTTTCATAACGTATTTTTATCATCTGCAGTGCATTTTTGTGTGTGAATGGCTGCGGAACCCACACTGAGCATGGTCCGACATGCTCTTGGCCGGTTTTTTAAATTATATATCTCAGACTAAGAATCCTATAGACTTGACATCAGCGTACACCTGTAAGGGACGGACATAACGGCTATGCAGCTAAAATAAGAACAGTTTTAAAAATGGCTGATAGCTTATCATAAAGAACCTACGTAATTTGGGCGGATAATTTTACAAATAATGTTTTCTTTATTTGTTTGCCACCAACTCGGTTGTGGCAGCGGTGGAAAAGTGAAATTATGACAAAGATAAAAAATAATACATTTCTCTCTGTCACTCTTATTATAATTTGACTATCTCGTTCGGTAGTGGTATTATTATTTGGTTGTCAAGTCCATAGGATTCTTGGTCTGAGTTATATATCCAAACTTCCGTACTGATATTATAAATGCGAAAGTGTGTCTGTCTGTCTGTTACCTCTTCACGCTTAAACCGTTGAACCGATTTAGATGAAATTTGATACGGAGATAGTTTGAGTCCCGGGGAAGGAAATATGGTACTTTTTATGTCGGAAAAATACTTTTATCCGCGATAAAGGAATTTAAGGCGGACAAAGTCGCGGGCAAAAGCTGGTTTATTACATTGATTTAAATTGCTTCTTTTTCCTCCTTTAAACCACTATAAATAAATATGCTATACTGATATGAGACATATATGGATGACTTTCCAGAAAGATGCGGTCATACAAAGTGTGCATGTAACCGATGGCATCACTGCGACCTTCAAACACGGTGCAATAGTGAATAAAGGTATTTACCTGCTCCACACACTCACGATCACGCTGCTTGCGACACAATCTTATTTTTCATATCTGATTCATATGTTTTTTTTCTCCACCGCGGACGAAGTTTGCCCTTCTATCTAGTATATATATTTCTATGATTGTGCCAAAGCATAGGCACATACATGTATTGTAGTAATCAAGATAGCATTTATAACTCCATTGTTTATATGTATTTACACGATGGAAAAACAAACTTTCCCATTCAACTTTAAAGACTCATAAAACAAGCTACACTTAAGGTATCGTCCTCAAAATCTTGTAATAGTTCCTGATTTTATTTATCTATACTATAATAAAGTTGTAAAAAATAAATTATGTATATACATTGAAGTTTTTTTTTATGTAACAACTAGCTTCTGCCCGCGACTTCGTCCGCCTTAAATTAGTTTATTTAGTAAGGGTATTTTCCCGGGATAAAAGTAGCCTATATCCTTCCCCGGGACTCAAACTATCTCCATACCAAATTTCATCCAAATCGGTTCAGCGGTTTAAGCGTGAAGAGGCAACAGACACACAGACAGATACACTTTCGCATTTATAATATTAATATGGATTGGCAAACGTACAGGCGAGCCACCTGATAGAAAGTGGTCATTGTCGCCCAAGGATATGTGCAACACCGGAGGAATCGCCAATACATTGTCAAACTTTGAGTGCCCTGTTAACTCTATGACAAAACATATATTTGAAATATTTTCAAAAAATTGATTGAAACGGACTATTTGGAGGTCACTGAATAGAAATATATATATTTTTTGTATGTGTCGATTCGTTGCGGCTTTATAACGCCAAATTGGCTGAACACATTTCAACTATTTTTGGTACACGGGTAGATAGTTATAGCTTTTTATTTAAAAAAAAAAAATTAAAAAAAAAGATTTATTTCGAGCAACACAGACTCATATTATGAATCAATTTATATATAGCAATTATAATAATATAATTCTTAAAATTTAATCAATTTAACAGACCTTCAATTAAAATATATAAAAATTAGAATTAATAAAATTTAAATAAGCAATTATAAAATTTAATCAATATTTGAAAATAATTTGAGCTGATCCTACGCCAGTTCTCACATGCCTATTGCAGCAGTGCATGATATATGGACAGTCTATTCTATCCGCGATCATCGCCAGGACAGTGTTGGTTTTTACTTACGGCTATAGTTATTTGCACCACAAATTCAAATCCATAAATAGCAATGTCATTTTAAGGAAATTACTAGCTGAGGTCACCTTGCTTCAGGATATTAGCTGATATCACAGAGGAAATTAGGAGGGACAGGCGAAATAGCCTCTTGCAGCACCTTCTAGGAAATATTTACGGAAATTACTTATAGAGTGAGCTTACGGCTTATGTCCTAAAACATATATTTAATCATTCCGTTTGATTATCAGAAAATATTGGACACGTATTTTTTCTTTTGTCAATTAAACAAAAAATTATGAAGATATAACCCGTTAAAGTTCCCCGTGACGTCATCCCCTCCACTCCCAAACTTTGTCGCGCTTTATCCATGTCTTTTTTTGTTTGATTGACAAAAGAAAAAATAAGTGTCCAATATTTTTTGATAATCTAAGAATACCTAATAGCTATTTTACCCAGGAAACTACCCTATTGTAGGGCCAAAATCAACTGGACGTTTAAGTCGTGACGTGTGCGTGTCGTGCGCGTTGTATCGTGTGAAGTGTTATAGTAGATGGCACACCGCTTGCGTGGCGTGCAATGCGCAGCGGTGTGTCATCTCTTATGGGTATTCGTACTTTACAACGCGCACGCCACGCGCACGTCTACGTGCACGCCGCGCACACGCAACCGGTGTGGCTTGGCCTTAAGTCGGACCTCGCTTGCACTGGCTGTTACTTCTAAAGCGCGAGCAAGGCAGGCTTAATATTTTTCTACTACGTTCAGTTGATTTTGGTCCTGGGGCCTGTTTCATAAACGCTTGTAACTTGTATTACGAGCGGAAGTCTGTTTTTAATTCATATTGTTGGAAAGAGACTTCGACTTTTAATACATTCTACAAGCTTTAAAACAGGGCCCTGGCATAAAAATAAACCAATATAGGTCATCATCACATGATATATGATAAATACGGATAATGTTATTACATAACTAGAAGATGCCTGCAACTTCTTTCGCGAAAGGGAAATAGTCATAACCCTCTTTTTTTCTTCAGCTTAGTCGGGTAAAAAGTATCCTATAACCATCTGGAGATACCCAGCTACCCGTGTACCAAAAATAGTTGCAATCCGTTTAGCCGTTTTGGCGTGATGAAGCCACAACGACACGTACAAAAAATAAAAATACAATATTTTTCGATTTAGTGACGAGTCCGTTATTTTTTTTTTTGTAAATATCTTCAATGTACAGACATCTTATTTTTACAACTTTAAAAGAGTATGGATTAGAAGTTTTCTACTTTTTAAGGGCACTCATCTCACATAGCAGTCAGGTAACAAGCAGCGCACGTGAGCGGCGCCGGCGCCGGTCCACGTATAATCGATTTCGCGGCGTGCGCGGGAACAATGCGCAGGCGCAGAACCGATACCACACTGTAGGCTTGTCACTTGCGAAGGTTATGTTTATGTACTGCCACTAGCTATTCTAAATATGATTTCAAAGTAGCTTCCACGCTGTCACTTCATTCTGCTACTTACCAAAAAGGTACAAAAGGAACCCCTATGGTGCGACTATGTCTGTCTGTCTGTCCGACTAGTAAGGCGCCATATCTCAAAAACTACTTATGCTAACTATTTGAAATTTGGAACATTTCTAAACATGGTCAGCCCAAACGGGGGGGAGGTAAAACTAAAAAGTCTGGCTGCTGGGTCAGATGGGGTATCATATGAAAGGGCTTGACCTGCACTTTTTTGAATTTTTTTTTTATTGCGTTTAGTTTTTGTTTCATTAAGGAAAATGTGAAAAAAACACCCTTCCCCCCTTTATCTCCGAAGGTTACCAATCGAAACTTTTGAAAGTTCACAAATTGTATTACTAAACATAAGTATTAACGAAAATTATAGCCATGTCTCTAACTAGCTAATTTTTTTTTAATTCGCAGAAACCTATTTGAACATCCGATTGCGTTAAGTTTGCATTTTGTATGTATTATACGTATTATATTGATTTGTATGCAGTGCTATAGATATCGGATGCAAACTTAACTCAACCGGTACCGGGTAATAAAGTTCGGGTAAGTAAAAATTTGTACGGAACCCTCGGTGCGCGAGTCCGACTCGCACTTGGCCGGTTTTATTGTAATTTGATACGAAGTTTCATTTTCGCCTTTTCATCATCGTCCATCGCATAGAGTTCCACCGCTGGACAAAGGCCTCTCCAGAGGATCTCCAGCGGGCATGCGCAGGTGCGCAGCTCACATCCATCGGTTTCTGTCGATCTTGAAACCAGATCGTCGGTTCATCTTGCTCCGTTTTTAGGGTTCCGCACATCCGTACCCAAAGGGTAAAACGGGACCCTATTACTAAGACTCCGCTGGCCGTGTGTCTGTCTGTCTGTCCATCTGTCACCAGGCTGTATCTTATTCTCATGAACCGTGATAATTAGACAGTTGAAATTTTCGTAGAGATGTATTTCTGTTGCCGCTATAACAACAAATACTAAAAACCGTATAATTTTATGTCTGTCTATCCATGTCAGTAACCAATATAAAATGACCGAACACCGCGTACATTTTGCTTAGGAGTAGGGCTCTGCTAATACTGGATTATCATAGATACGGCCGTTTTTAGCGTATATATTTTGTTCGGAATCCTCGGTCCGCGAGTTCGACTCGCACTTGGCCCGTTTTTTCCTCTTGAGGTGTACTAAAAAGTTATAAAACATTTGACGCAACATGCGATTTTTTTACGTGGGCTCCATTTCCCTTCATGAATGTAATAATAAATAAATAATGATAAATATTACAGGACAATTTTATACAAATCGAACTAGTCCCATGGTAAGCTCAACAAGGCTTGTGTTATGAGTACTAAACGACTATATGTTTCAGATATATATATACTTATATAAATAGAAAACATCCAAGACTCAGGATCAAATATGTATGCTCATTACACAAACATTTGCCCTTACCGGGATTTGAACCCAGGACCTTCAGCTTCGCAGGTAATGTAACTCCCGCTGAACCAAACCGGTCGTCAAGTATTCAGAAAATATATTTTCGACCGGTCGGGATCATGTTAACACAGTAAAACCACAAGCTGGAATACTTAAGTACCTATATATTTACAAATGGCGTCGGCGCCGCACGTCCGTGTTTACAATTAAGTCACGTACTACTAATCTAATTGATTTCATTTTCACATTGTTTCTGTACGTACACGCCAAGCCAAATGTACGGAAAAAAGCTTATTTGACGATAAAAACTCTTGTTTATCGTACAAACAGACAAACGATTATTGATACAATATTTTTTCTGTTTCCGCGATTATTACACATTGAAATTAAACAATTTAACGGATTATATCGAGTATATTATATCATTTGAGTTCCCGAGAGAGAATCATTGATATTTTACTTAGATTTCCTTTATTATATACCTATTTATAGGTAAAAACCTTAAGTAAAGCTCCTCTTGTATGTAGGAGTGTACAGAATTGACATGGAACTTATGTCATTTTTCTAATATGGAACTTCAAATTGCCTATACGGACACTCGATATGCTACTACTACATACAAGTAACTTACGTAAAGGGGTCTTCACCTATATATACTATACCTACATTAATGGAACTAGTTCCTCGGTATCTCAATTAGGCTTGTGTTTTTTGTACTAGACGACGATATATTTAATAGATAAATTTAATTATATACATAGAAAACGTCCAAGACTCAGGAACGCATAATAATGCTCATCACACAAATATTTGCCCTTACCGGGATTTGAACACAGGACCTGCAGTTTCGCAGGCAACGTTACTCCTCCTGAGTTAAACCGTTCGTAAATGGCATAAAATATACAATTAGATTAATAAATTAATCTATTCTATCCATATCCATACTAATATTATTAATGTGAAAGTGTGTCTGTCTGCCTGTCCGTTACCTCTTCACGCTTAAACCGCTGAACGATTGGAATGAAATTTGGTATGGAGATAGTTTGAGTTCAGGGGAAGGAAATATGCTACTTTTTATCCCGGAAAAATACCCTTACCCGCGTTAAACGAATTTTACGGCGGACGAAGTCGCGGGCAGAAGCTAGTACACAATATGTATAATCATAAATAAATGGAAACTTGAAAATATCAAAGGAATTATTTCAAGCTCATAAAAACACACCAAGGTACAATAATGTTAAAATCTCATTTTTGGACTAACGCTCCATACTAAAGCCTAGGAACAGGTAACGTCACACGTTCCAAAAGCAAGCTACACTTATGCCGGTAGCACACCTCCGCCGCGAAACTGACAAGGCGAAACCGCGACGCGAGTTCCGCAGCGAAACCTGGCCACACACGCGGCGTTCGCTGTAAGCGAAACCGCCAGCACGTTGACAGCAAGCTTAGTGAAATGTCGTCATCGTCAGAGGAAGAAGAGATTTTGCTCAGGTCATTAACTTTGAAAAGACGAAGAATCTGGGTGCATCAAATTAATGAAGAGAGAAAAAGATAGGAGAAAACAGATTATGCAAAGACGTGACTCAAGTACGAGTTATTTATATAGTGAGGATGACTTAATAAATAAATTATAGGTCTATTGCGGATCTCCTCGATAAATTTTTCAGTAAATTCGACTGACATTTTAATAAAATTACACGTTTCGCCTCCCAAATTTGTCGATTGCGACAGATCGCGCGCGAAACTAAATGCGAAACAAGCAAAAAGGCGAAACGAACGCGGAGATGTAGCCGGCATCGGAGCAGATCGGCGGATCAGTGCGCGACAGAGACAGCGCCATAGTTAAATCTCCGCGTTAGAACAGGCAAGTTCGCTAGAGTTCCGTGCGCCTTACAAAGGACAACCTGGGCGAATCGTTCAGCGGTTTCGCTACTACAGTTTCGCGGCGGAGGTGTGCTACAGGCATTAAGGTATCGAACACAATTTTTTTTAAGGCTTTCTATCACAGAAACTGACATTTCGCATCAAAATATTATATTTTATTTTAGACAGATAGACATTAGACATGAACATTTATTAATTAAAACCAAAAATAGGATCGCAACCAAGTATATAAATAATAATTATTTTAAATAAAAGTTAAACAATATACATAATATGTATGGGTGTGGGTATGTGTATCTGTGTATGCATATGTGTGTGTGCGTTGATGAGTGTATAGCTCTACCTAAGTACCTACTCTCAATAAGCTCTCCAAGTCCTCATAAGAAAGAGATTTGACCCAAGATTGTACCTTTACTTTTAATTCTTTTGAAGAATAATCTTGCAAAAGGAATTTTGCACATATTTTGTTATATAAGAAAGGATGAAGGAATGAGCTGAATCTTAGGGCAAAAATGATTTTATTGGAGGAACATGAACTCTGATGTTGCGTTTATGCGATAATTCTAAATATTCACGGGAATTTAGTACCTTTGAGTGGAATTTGAGTACTTACGGTCAATTAGGCTAATAATCCAAAATAAATGCATGATGTAGGTTACTAGCAAGACTTTACAGCCCACCCCAGTCACCTTGGCAATGCAAATATTGTTCCAGAGCAATGAAGATAAGGTTTATGGTCGCCGCTCACGTATACCTCGATTATTGTCGTCAATTATTATTATAACTTATAACTAGATTGCCAGCAACTTCGTTCACGGTGAAGAAATGGTCATAACCCTCTTTTTTTCTACAGCTCAGTCGAGTAAAATGTATCCTTAACCCTTGGGATGCCCAGCTACCCAAAAAATAGGTCGTCTGTAAAGTCGGATTGCGGACGATCATTTTACGTGATAACGTCGTAAGAAAACATTGATGAAAGATTGCATACTTTTATGAATTCACAAGCCGAACGCTTAGGCCGATCGTGCCTCAATCGCTTTTTTTTATACTACTAAAGGCCGAAACACACCGGATGCGTGCACAGCACGTGCACGGGCGCGTGTGCGTAGCGTGTGCGTTGTATCGTATGAAATGTCATAGTAGATGCCACACCGCTTGCGTGGCGTGCAAATGCGCAGCGGTGTGTCATCTCTTATGGGTATTCGTACGTCTACGTGCACGCCACGCACACGCATGCGGTGTGGCTTGGCCTTAAGATGGCAAACAAGCGCACGGCCTGCCTGATGTTAAGCAGTCACCGCAGCCTATGAGCGCTTGCAACGCCAGGGGCGTAATGTACGTATTGCCGACCCTTTAAGAACCTATTCACTCCCCTCTTGAAGAACCCCATACTGTAACCTCCTGGGAAAACTGCGGCAGGCGATCATTCCACATTCGGAGTGTGCGCGGTAGAAAATTACTTTGATACCGCACGGTGCGCGACCATTTTGGTTCCAAGATATGTGGATGAATATCCTGCCTATGACGAGCGGAGCGATGGAAGAAGGTGGCTCTAGGCATCATGTCGAACAATCTATATCGCTTATTCGGCGCTCTCGCTTGCACGCCGGGCTCAGGCGGAACGTGACAATGAGTCATGCTTTTTCGTGCGTGCAGCCGGCGTTCATCGATATCTGAGTGTCATATAATGGCTTTTAGCCACGTGTTTAAACACTCTGCTTTTCACGTCGACTGCGAGAAAATAAAAGACTTAACATTAACATTGTATATTTCATGAAAAACTAAAAGTACACTTTGAGCAATTCTATTAAGTTTGACCAATCTGATCAGGTTGGTTTGTTTGTTTTTAATTATTTGTAAGGAGTATGTAGCTGGCCGCAAGTTTTTTTTTTTTCAGTGTCATAGAAATTTGTACGGGATTATATGGCTTTCTTTTAAACCCTAGGGGCTAAATGAACTATTTTAGTTTCGCTTCGCGAAGCTAATATGACGTACTTTTTGAGCAGGAGAAGTGAAAAGATATGTATACAATATTTATTATTAATTTACATTGACGGCCTAATTATTGAAATTTAGTTATCATCCCTAAGTTTAGTCCTGGAGTGGCGACCACGTATAGGAAAGCGCAGCGTGGGAAGCCCCCGACTCGGTGCACAACGAAATATGCGCCCGAATAAACTTTACAAAATGTATAAAATAATGGAAAAACAGGTCACTAATGAAATTAGATAGGTAAGTCAGTGTTATACACAACAGGAAGTCTGGGGTTCGACGTTTTCCTCGGGCATTCCGTAATTTTTATAATTACCAGTGGAATGAAGCGTAAACTATTTAAATTTTATTTTTAAAATTATACTTCCCTCATATTCGCGATAGAATGTTGCGAATCCAGAAGCGCGCCCTGCGAGTAATTAATTGATGGGAAATACGCCGACCATCCAGCGCGCTCTCTGTTTAAAAAATATAAAATCTTAACGCTACCATGTATAAACACACTGGCTGCTTGTGTACACGTAAGACCAAACATCGACAAGTACCAAACTAGCACTGGTGCGGGCTCGCGGCCGGTCCGCCGGCGCCCCGTGCTGCTCGCGCCGCCCTGCCGGCTCGTCAAGTCGCGAAAGTCGCTCGGCATCATTAGAGTGACTCTGTACAACTCAGTGCCAACTGAAATAACTGACTCAAAAAGCGGTATTCAAAAATAAACTGAAGTCACTGCTAACTGAATGCACATTCTATAGTATCGATGAGTTTACTGACAAAAATTAAGATCAAGCTAAAGCTATCGAGTTTAGTATAGAAATATTGATAGTAATTTAATGTAATATTTTCAAATAATGAATATTAATGTAATTAATGTACTGTGACGTGTAAAATGTATTTATTATTTTACCAATAAAAATCTGTATCTGTATCTATACGAGTATTGACGATGGAAATTATATCCTGGTAGGATTTAGTAACAAAAAAAATACTTTTTTTTTTTACAGCTATGTTACTAATATATTTACATGGTCTCCGCATTCGTGGAAGGGAACAAAGTCAAAACCCTCTGTTTTCCTTCAGCGTATCAAGTAAAAAATATCCTATAACCATGTGTCGATGAGGGCTAGGAGAAGACAAACATCTTTTGAAACAAGTTATTTAAGTTCCAGGATTTTAGTAAAATATACGAAAATCTCGTAATTGAACAAAATGAACAAAAAAAATCGGTTAATTTGTAAGTATGAAGAGACTACTGGTTTCCGAGCCCTGATGTGGATGGCTAAGACACATACAAACATACAAAAAATAAAATTAATTTTTCCATAAAGTGAGCTTTAAACACTCACTTTTTTTATCTTCTATGTACAGTTACCTATAACATTTTTACAACTGTATAATAGTTTCCATTGTCTACCGTATTTTATGTTAAGGCTCTATGTACTGTTTCTGTTAAAGAATAAAGAGTTGTTGTATTATATAGATAGAATATAATTTATACCTACTCTACGTCCGTATTGCTTCCAAAAGGCTATCTTGAAATGAATTGAGGGCTGGGTCACAAAGAGATAGCAAGAACAAAAGTAACCCAACGCCTGCGTGTCGTCCATTGTTAACATTCCTAATTGAAAAAAAAAACAAAAACCGTTTCATTTCAAAAATGGAAACAAAAGCGTCGTTGCGTCACCACAGATTAAGCGAAACAAGGACACGGTCCGTTTAAAAAAACGCGTGCACTTTATGTTATTACGTGTTAGGTTCAAGATTGATTAAGTCAGAATGATACGCTGTAAGCAGAGAGTGGTGCCAATGCCAACATACCGAAATGATGTCATCGGTAAAATGCTGGTGCGTGAACTTAATATTTTCTAAGTTGGATTTTATGAAGCATAAAAAATGCTATTAAATTAAAATAGTCGTTTTTTGTATATGTCTGTTATACTCATGTTGGTTAACAATCCAAGTCTTGTCATGCTCTCGCTAGACAGAATGAAGGAATTTGGTATTGGGTACCCAAGGCCAAAGGAATTCCAGACGCTACCATTGGCGTCTATCATCCGGTTTATGGAGACGGTAGAATAAAACATTGTGTAGCAAGAAGGGGTAGTTACACAAAAGATCCCACTGGGTCGAAGTGTATCCGTAAGGACCCCTAGTAGCAAGAGAAGATAAGATAACAATCCAAGTCTTAGTCTTCCTCCGTAGAGGAGAAAGCTCAGCTTTTGACAACATGACAATCATATTATATTATACTAGAGAGTACCCGCAACTTTCTTCGCGGAGGAGAACACCTTATTTCGACAGCGTAGTCGGGTAAAATAAAAAGTATCCTATAAATAACCATGTGTGGATATTCAGCTACCCGTGTGCCGAAAATAGTTGAAATCCGTTTTGACGTAATGAAGCCACTACGACACATACAATCTTACAAAAAATATATTTCTCGTTACAGTGATCTTCGAATAGGCCGTATCACTTATTTCTTGATAATATTTTCAATGTGTAGACATTTAATTTTTATAACTTTATGATATTGTTGATGTAATTCTAGAAGGTGCCCGCGATTTCGTCAGCGAAGGAGTAGAAATCTTATTTTCCGATTAAAGCCAATGGCAGGCGTTGTGGTGTTTCCGTGCCGTGTGTCTTTAAAAGCAAATCTCGGCCTAACTGGATTGTCCGCGGTTGCTTAGCGACCGTTGACCCCGCGGCCTTCGCCGGCGCGTGCGCAGGTGACACCGACAGCTCGCCAGCCGGGCTAGTATAACTGCCGACTACGACAGCCTCTTTAACCGCGTGATATATGTATGATGAGTAGAGGTGCAACAGATATCAGGCCACTATTTTGCCGGATATCGGATAGTAACATATCTAATTAAGGGGCTACTTCGTCATACGTAAATCACGTCCCAAACGCGGAGCAGGCCAATAAGCGTGATTTGTAATAAGGGACTCATTTATTGCTCGCGCGCATCAAAGAAAGAGAAAGCAAATACACTACATGCTTGGGGTTTTTTCGCGTAAGCGCCAGATGTAAAAGTACCATGAAATCGAAGATATTATTATGTTTTGTTAACATTTAAGTTAATCACTTAAAAGATAAAGGGAAGAATGTCATTTTAACATAATTCAGCCGTTTTTTAATCTGTCGTTTGTACAAACTAGACAAAAAATGGGAAATGAAGACGCGTTTTCGGATAACTTTTCTATCGAGGAAATTTTCATTAAACATGTTTCCGCGTTAACCACTGAATCCATACTAATATTATAAATGCGAAAGTGTGTCTGTCTGTCTGTCTGTCTGTCTGTCTGTCTGTCTGTTACCTCTTCACGCTCAAACCGCTGAACCGATTTGGATGAAATTTGGTATCGAGGTAGTTTGAGTCCCGGGGAAGGACATAGGCTACTTTTTATCCCGGAAAATACCCTTATCCGCGATAAATGAATTTAAGGCGGACGAAGTCGCGGGCAGAAGCTAGTAATATTATAAATGCGAAAGTGTGTCTGCCTGTCTGTCTGTCTGTCTGTCTGTTACCTCTTCACGCTTAAACCGCTTAACCGATTTGGATGAAATTTGGTATGGAGATAGTTTGAGTGCTGGGGAAGGACATAGGCTACTTTTTATCCCGGAAAAATACGCTTATCCGCGATAAACGAATTTAAGGCGGACGAAGTCGCGGGCAGAAGCTAGTAGGTTATATAGTCAAGAAACACATATCTGAAAACCAGCATGATTTATTTACTAGATTTGACAAAAAATGCGCTACAAAATAGCTTAAATTTTCGATGCATCCCCTTAAGAAAGTAGAATGAATATTTATGTAACAAGCCACCGTTTCATGAGTTTTTAATGATGTCAGAATGATATCCCACATTACTATAATAAACATAAACACTCACTAAGACTACAGAAAACAAATCAGAAAAATAAACGGACGTCGCGCTCGTTTTTTAGGGTTCCGTACCAAAAGGGTAAAACGGGACCCTATTGCTAAGACTCCGCTGTCCGTGCGTCTGTCTGTCGGTCCCGACTGTATATCATGAACTATTTATAGCTAGACAGTTGAAATCTGGCTACGAGGTGGGACTAAAGGGATCGGGTGGATGTGACAATGACAAGGAGGGGATCTAAAAAGTTAAAATTTTGAGTGTATATACTTAAGAAATGTTGGGCTCACATTCAATAATCTCAGCTTGCAGTTTAGAGTTTAGAGACAGTGCACCGCTACATGATTGTTATCTTATGACACGCCCCATTTAAGGTTCGTCCGGCCGTCTAGACCAGTGGTTCTTAACCTTTTAGTCATGAGGGACCACTTTCCCAAATGTATGTTTTGCCAAGGACCACCCAGTTAGTTTATTGGTAATATAAGGTACCTAAATGTAAATAAATAAAGGGTTATTTGATCTATCTATATAAAAATACGCATCATTTTACGACTAGCACTTATTTACTTATTATTTCACAAAAACTTAAAATTGCTTGCCACGCCGACCCCCTCCCCGCACCCGTTCACCGCGTATCGCCCTCGGACTCGTGCCGCGCGCGGTTCGAGTGGTGTCGACTCGACTCATCACGTCACATTACTTATTTTTTATGATAGCTTCACGCACCACTTGGAATGCCTCCAGGGACCACCAGTGGTCCGCGGACCACAGGTTAAGAACCACTGGTCTAGACAATACCCGAACCACCTCACACAAAGACGTAAGTCGTTACCTTCTACATTCCAAATTCAAACGCAAACTGACAGCGACATGGCTCAAAATGTAACGGTTTAATGTAAGTGGCGCTTTGGCCTTGACCTGCGCTTGCGATGACAGCGGCGCACGCTCCGCCCTCTCGCGCTCACGGTATCCGCGTTGGGGGTACTATGGGGTGAGAAAGTTATTTCTATACTATTATAGAGTTGTGAAAATTAAATGTCTGTACATTGAAGATATTTTCAAAAAAACTATTCTAAAGGAGGTCAGTGAAGCGAAGAATATGTTATCCATTTTTTGTATGTTTGTATGAGTCGATGGGTCTTCATCACGCCAGATCGGATAAACGTAATTCAACAATTTTGGTACACGGTCGCTGGTTAGGGTTGGGGGACTCGCTGGATGCAGGTTGCCTCTATCCGGCCCGTATGGAAATCTATTGAGGAGGCCTGTCTCCAGCAGTGGACATCCTATGGCTAAAATGATGATGATAAGAAGATTACTATTAAAAGAATCTGTTCCTGAAGGCGCCCGCAACTTCATTCGCGGAGCTTAGTCTGGTAAAAAGTATACTATAACCATCTGTGGATATCCAGCTACCCGTACCAAAAATTGTGGAAATCCGTTTAGTCGATTTTGCGCGATGAAGCCACAACGACACATATGAACATACCAAAATCGTTTTTTTTTTTTTTCAATTTAGTGATCTCCAAATAGGCCCCTACAATCATTTCTTTGAAAATATCTTCAATGTACAGACATTTCATTTTTACAACTTTATAATAGTATACTAAGACATAAAAAAAGTCAGATATACAGCTCAGATTCGTGTCATTTAAGCACATACAACAGGGTTACAGGTGCAATGCACCGTCACACGTATACACATAGCCTCACAGTTGTTTTGTAAATGCTCCCATATGCAGATATATATGCACTAATGGGAGCATACGTTCCGTGACTAGACATCATACGCGCCGCCGTCAGGAGCCATGCAAACAACGAACACACTGTTCAAGATATAAATAAACATGGACCGTCACTGGGTATTAATTGAAATGTTGACTGTACACGAATAAAAAAAAAATGCGATATGCTAGTTTCTAAGATAGTAATCCTAAGATATTTTTTGAGTTCGATATCTTACATATAGCTTGTATGAGCCTTTAAAGTTGGGTGGGAAAATACCATTTTTAAAGTTAAAAAAATATTAATAACTTATAATACAATTAAATAACCCATGAAATGTATGGTAACTTTTGTTATGAAATCGTTTCGATAAACGCAAGTTTGAACATAGCTGCAGAACAAAGTTCTTAATTTCCCCATCCATACAAGGTATGGGGAAAATAAGTACGTACATTACAGTTATGCAGGAAACTGTCTTAGAAATAGGAAATATGTACTTTAATATTTTCTTCTGTTTCCGCGATTATTACTCATTGAAATAAAAGCCAGCTTTCCATGGTCACGTGACCATGGAAAGCTGGAAAGCTTCCGAAACGTCGGGAACTAAAATGAGATAATATACGCGATATAATCCGTTAAATTGTTTTATTTCAATAAATATGTACTTTGTTTACTAAATAAATAATAAGAAAATAATAGGATGTGGGAAGTTACACCAGTCCTCTAAGACCAATCTCATTAATAAAAAAATGTTTAAAAATCCTTGTCTATATTTATCGACCGGCTGCCGCGCACGTGTTGACACGCATATGTGCCATATTGTAGCCAACGCGCTAACTTACTACGGTCTTACTCAAACTACGGGTTCCGTATATCAGCTTCGTGTAAAACACTTTATGCTGCGTGGATTTTCAGTGGTACTTAATATTATATTATAAAGTTGTAATGGTACAGTTTTTTCTACAGCTCAGTCGAGTAAAATGTATCCTTAACCATAGACGCGGGATGACCAGCTACCCAAAAAATAGGTCGTCTGTAAAGTCGGATTGCGGACGATCATTTTACGTGATAACGTCGTAAGAAAACATTGATGAAAAATTGCATACTTTTATGAATTCACAAGCCGAACGCTTAGGCCGATCGTGTCTCAATCGCTTTTTTTATACTACTAAAGGCCGAAACACACCGGATGCGTGCGCAGCACGTGCACGTGCGCGTGTGCGTGGCGTGTACGTTTTATCGTTTGAAATGTCATAGTAGATGGCACACCGCTTGCGTGGCGTGCAAATGCGCAGCGGTGTGTCATCTCTTATGGGTATTCGTACGTATACGTGCACGCCACGCACACGCATGCGGTGTGGCTTGGCCTTAAGGTGGCAAACAAACGCACGGCCTGCCTGATGTTAAGCAGTCACCGCAGCCTATGAGCGCTTGCAACGCCAGGGGCGTTATGTACGTATTGCCGACCCTTTAAGAACCTATTCACTCCCCTCTTGAAGAACCCCATACTGTAACCTCCAGGGAAAACTGCGGCAGGCGGTCATTCCACATTCGGAGTGTGCGCGGTAGAAAATTACTTTGATACCGCACGGTGCGCGACCATTTTGGTTCCAAGATATGTGGATGAATATCCTGCCTATGACGAGCGGAGCGATGGAAGAAGGTGGCTCTAGGCATCATGTCGAACAATCTATATCGCTTATTCGGCGCTCTCGCTTGCACGCCGGGCTCAGGCGGAACGTGACAATGAGTCATGCTTTTTCGTGCGTGCAGCCGGCGTTCATCGATTTATAAGACGTTATCACGTCAATAATTGAAATCCGTTTAGCCGTTTTGGCGTGATGAAGCCTAAACTGCACCTTCAAAATCCAAAAAATATATTTTGATTTTGCGTTTCAATGACCTTCAAATAGTCTGGAACTCTTATTTTTTTAAATATCTTCAATGCACAGACATTTTATAATAGTAAAGTTTTACAAATTTATAATAGTAATGTATCGCCTCTATTTTTGATTAGGTACGAAATAAAATAAATAGTAGATTGTTTGACAAGGGGCTAAAATAAGCCATTATGACACGAAGTGATTATTTGGACTAGCTCACGAAGTGAGCGAGGACAAATATGTCTGAGTGTCATAATGGCTTTTAGCCACGTGTTAAACACTCTGCTTTTCACTTCGACTGCGAGAAAATATTAAAGACTTAACATTAAAATTTTATATTTCATGAAAGACTAATAGTACAGTTTGAGCAATTCTATCAGAAAGTTTGGCCAATCTGATCAGGTTGTTTTGTTTGTTTTTAATTATTCGTAAGGAGTATGTAGCTGGCCGCAAGCTTTTTTTTTCAGTGTCATAAAAAATTATATGGCTTTCTTTTAAACCCTAGAGGCTAAATGTACTATTTTAGTCTCGCTTCGCGAAGCTAATATGACGTACTTTTTGAGCAGGAGAAGTGAAAAAAAATAACTACAGAAAATTAAAAAAAAAAAAATACATCCGACTTGTTCCACTAAAAGCTGAATATCTTGGAGACGAGTGCTCCGATTTTCATCAAACAAAGCTAAGAACACTCGGGATAAAATTAACTATGACACAAAAAAAAAACCACTCAAATCGATCCATCCGTATGGGCGCTACAATGCTACAGACAGATACACACAGTCACAGACACGTTAAACTTATAAGTAACACCCCTCTTTTTGTCGGGGGTTAAAAAAATGTGTTACGGACTATTTAAAGATCACTGAATCGATATTTTTTATATTTTGTTTGTTTGTATGTATCGTTGAGGCTTCATCACGCCAAAATGGCTAATCGGATTTCAACTAAGTATTGTTTTGTATCGTATTGTATTGTAAACACTTTATTGTACATAAAAACAATAAAACAAAGAAATTAAAGTAACACATTTGTACAAAGGCGACCTTATCCCTTTCAGGGATCTCTTCGAGTTAACCTTAGAGCAAATGAAAGAGAAGAGTAAACATCAACGCAGATAGACAAACCAACAAGTTAATATGCACAATGACATTAAAAGTGTTAAAACCTAAAGTAGCATACACATACACATAAACCCTAAATAATAAATAGTAATATAATAGCATATATATCATCTAGATAAATAAATATACGTGTGTAAATATATATTTATATACATAATAAATATACACAAACGGATAAATATTAAAAGACGAGGTCAGGGGTCTGAAAGCCATAACTTTTTTAAGTTATCTTTAAATGATGCCACGGATTGTGACTGCTTAACGGACACCGGCAACGCGTTCCATAATTTAACCGAGTGGACTGTGAAAGATCTCCTATATGTGCGCGACTTATTGGGCGGAAAGGCGAGAGAAAGATTGGCACTTGAGCGCAGCCGGTGGCCACTGCCAGCCGCCATATAGGTAAATCTTTCAGAGAGATAGGAGGGGGACGCGGGATTGAATAATACATTGTACAGCAATGACATATAAGTATCTTTAGTACACCAGGGTGAATGGGCATCCACAGATCGTTACAGGATACTTTTATCCGACTACGCTGAAGAACAAAAGAGAGAGTTCTTTTTTCTCCGCTGACGAAGTTGCGGGCACCTTCTAAAGTAGGATTTTTAATTAGCTGGAATAAACTGACAGGTGTCAATGTGAATGTATCTATGTTTAAAAATAATTTTACAAAAGTATACAGGAAAATACGTATAACCGGTGATATTATGGTAACTTTTATTCATAAGAAATACTGTGCTTCTGCCATAATTAAGTAATCACGGTCGACGTGTCTCCGTGAACATCAGTTTACTCCAGCTAATAATTAAAGATCCTACTTTGGTTTAATAATATAATTCCGATGAATTAAGGAAGTTTACCACTTAACTGACTGAGTAACCCACACAAACACGACACTAGATAAGCCAATACATACAGTTGTTTGTTCATTTCTATAAATATCTAATTGTTATTGGAATTATCCTTAACTTAACTTTTAATTTCCGTATTAAACACCACTTATTTCCTGTTTGACATACATTCCTGTAATACAGAAGGATAAATGTATTAACTAGTTCCTTTGCTAATCCGCGACATAGTGTCTTGGTTACATGTGACAATACATTGTGCTCACATGCGCATATTTTCATGCAGTTTCCACAATAAAATGCGCATGCAAATACAACAATCCACCACCAAACAGTATAATTCTCGACACGTGTTTGGCCTCCCTGCGAGGCATCACTTCATTGCAAATCTTTTTCTGTTCACTGTAAAATCGGATACGTAAAAGTGCTCTTGATGCCTACTTGCAGAATTGAATTTTACGTCTAACGTTGTGAGACGCTTTTCCTCAAACTATTATATTTTGATTTAGGTACCTGCTATAGTCGTCACGTGAGCGACAAGTTGATATTCTGGTGGAATGCTTCTATATGACCTTATTCAGGTCCTATGCGCGTGCGCGCAATGCTAATATGTCGGAAAGCGGCGCAAGAGTGAAAATGGAGAAATGGCGGCGCATCGTAACGCGCTGACACTTTCCCACCAACCCTTTGAATGAATGAATGAAATCGTTTTTCTGCCGACACGACCCATACATAAATGCCTAATAGACTAACATACATAGTATGCTATAATAATGTTGTAAAATTGAAATGTCTGCAGGTACATTGAAGATATTAAAAAAATATATATATTCAAATTCAAACAATTTATTTCGAAAACGTCATCCATAGTTTTTTTTAATTAAAAAAAATAAAAAATAAATAATAATAATAAAAAAAGTTGTTAGTAGCGTACAGTAGAAAGGAAAACTTAATTCTTGTGTTAGTAGGTATATATAATATCACACGTAAGTACACATTAATATAAACAATTAATATCGTTCCAGTGCTTCTGGATACGACCCTCGAATCTATCAACAATGGTATTCAGAATGCTGTTTGGGCTGCCCCGGACTCTGCGCACCAGGGACGCCACCCTTTTGCGCATTATGGCGGCAAAACTGTCAATGTGCGCGTCAGTGATCATCCCTGACGCGCTACAGAATCGAGGCAGCCCCAACAGCATCCTGAAACCATTGTTGTACCTGCGTGTAGTTAACCCACAGGCTGCACGTGTAGAAAGTTTGGCAAAACGCTTTGAAAAGCGACAACTTGACTTGTACTGAACACCTTGCAAACCTGCGGGCCACCATGTTGCACCACTGCCAGCACTCTTCTCTCCCGTTCTATGTCGAGGTCATCGCAGAGGGACTCGGAAACCCAATGGCCAAGGTACTTAAAGCGTGAAACCTGTTTAGAGGTGCAAATCAAATCAAATCAAAATATTATTTATTCAAGTAGGCCTAGTTACAAGCACTTTCGAAATGTCAGTTACATGAGAGTGAATGTTTGCTGGGAGAAATACAATATGATCCAACATTTGCTGCAAGGATTAGGGAAACCCAGAAAAACCTAATCAGATCATTTAACTTAAGTGTAATATTATTGATAAAATCATCATTTTTAAAATTAAAATAATCAATAAGATAAATCCCAAAAGGATTGTCAATAAAAAATAAATAATCTAGAATGTGTCTAGAATAAAATTCTAAATGTCAGGGTATATAAAACAATTCGTCCACATTTGTATCATTTGCCCGTATCAGATCATTGTCGCGTGGCATGATCGCGTGTCACGATCACGCGTTTGGACGTTGCGCCGACCCGATCGCTCGAAATCCATTTGCTACGCGTATCACACACTTATATCGGAAGAGTGCGGCATGATCGGCGCGCCAACAGTGAGCGTCCAAGCAGCGCGATACGCAGTCATGCCACGGCACGGTGATCGGATACGAGCAAATGATACAAGTGTGGACGCACCTTAAGAGGAGTGCCATTTAGTTTCACAGGTGGTACTTTATTGTAAGTATATGTGGCTTCATCACACCAATATGCCTAAAGGGATTTCAACTATTTTTGGTAAACACACGGGTAGCTTGTCATCCACAGATAGTTATAGGATACTTGTTATCCGACTAAGCTGTCGAAAAAAGTGGGGTTATGAGTTTTTCTCCTCCGCGAACGAAGTTGCGGGCGCCATCTAGTTAAAAAAAAATTGTATGTAATTGGTAGATCGCACGGGGTTTGGTACGTGAAAAAGTAGATTTTGGGTCACATCAAATTGGCCACTCCTGGTATGGCAGGTTGAAGTAAAGTGTCGGACGCGGTGCGCAAGCGCACAAACACTGGCACATTCCGGTGCCTCATTATAGTTTTCGCGCATTTCACGCGGAACGCTATTGGAGCGGACAAGCGAGAGACGTGCTGTAACTTAAAGTTCTGTAGTTAAAAATGTAATGATTCATTTTTCTTTTAAAATCAAAATATTTTATGTGTGAACAGTATAGGTAAATACATCACAATTATTAGCTATGTTGGGTAAAGTTGTAAAAATGGAATGTCTGTACATTGAACATATTTTAAAACAAATTATTGAAACGACTATTTGGAGGTCACTGAATGTAAATTGTATGTGTCGTTGTGGCTTCATCACGCGGAAACGGCTAAACGGATTTCAACTATTTTTGGTACACGGGTAGCTGGTCATCCACAATTGAAATAAATAATGAAATAATGATCTTTATTCTGTAAGTAGGCCGCAAGGGCACTTTTACAAGTCTGACTCTACGGCGTTTCCCAAGAGGAGACCACTGAAGAGAAGAAAGCCGAAACAAACTCAGCAGTCAGTCATTTTTTCGAAATTACTCTTATATCTATTACAATATTTGTACTTAGCCTATCCTAAATATATGTTTTGAGTATAAATTCAATGCGTAGTTCTTCAAGAAAGCATATCAAAACTTATAAAAGTAAAAAAATATATAGAATATAAAAAAGCAAAATAGTGATTTTTATTTAAAACAACTTACATACGTTTGATATGCCACCTTATAAGAACCGTGTCCCGGTAAAAGTAAATTATTTGGTTTCTGTTTTGGGCCATGCATTTTTGTCTGTTAAATAGTCCTCTACCTTATAATAAGCCTTTGCCATTAGGGACTCTTTTAAGTACTTTTTGAGAGCTGGAAACGATAATTTCAAAGCATCATCTGGTAGCTTATTATAAAAATGTATACATTGGCCTACGAATGATTTGGCTACTTTACGATCGCAGAACTTTCTCATTGCGATTTTGTTTTTATTTCTAGTATTAAAATTGTGGATATCTGAATTCTTAGTAAAAAACTCTAGGTTCTACATAAATAAAATTATCATAAATATATTGGGACGTTACGATTAATATGTTGATGTCTTTAAAAAGTTCTCTTCAGGAGTCACGAGAGTTCAAGTTATATATAGAACGAATTGCTCTTTTTCGTAACACAAATATAGTCTGTATGTCAGCTGCTTTGCCCCAAACCAGAATACCGTATGACATGATACTATGAAAATAACTATGATATACTAAGCGAGCAGTATCAACATTGGTCAATTGTCTAATTTTTCTAATAGCGTAAGCTGCTGAACTTAATTTACCTGCAAGTACTGCTTAATGGGGACTCCATTGCAAGTTCTTGTCCAGTGTTATACCTAAGAATAATGCCCTATCCACCATTTCTAAACATTCACCATTGAGCGATATAGTAGAATCCACTGCTCTAACATTCGGTAAAGCAAATCTAACACATTTCGTTTTCTTAGCATTCAATAGCAGATTATTAATATTAAACCAGTCAAGTACTTTAACTAGTACACTATTAATTTCGGCATAGTCTGTTGCTTTCCGGTCAATTGGTTATAGGATACTTTTATCTGGACTACGCAGAAGAAAAAAAGAGGGTTATGTTTGTTTTTCTCTTCCGATGACGAAGCACCTTCTAGTAATAAATAAAAATATAATAACCTCTTTCGTTAGGGCTTAAAAACTTCTCGTTTAAGAACCTCTTTATTAAGTCGGTAAAAAATCTACACGCCGCTAACTTAAGAGCGTTTATACCTGCTTCACATATTTTTTCATTTTGCTTCATTATTTTGTGGTATTTGAATGAAATTTAACGGTATGTTCAATACATACCTTGCATCTTTAGAATTTATGATGCGTTTAATTCACCTAATCATCGCTTTTGGCTTTATTCTCTTACAAAACAAAATTTAGACATGAATTGATTTTTAGAGCTTTATTTGTGGCAATAGGATCATACAATTTTGCATTGTGCCAGCGTAACTATCGAAAACGTAATGAATGTATTGAAAACATGTTCAAGTTACATTCATATTTCTCAAAATAATCAAGAAAAACCAAGAAATATGCGACGTTGCCAGTTGAGCAGGTATAAATCCTCTTAACCGTTTTCCCACACACCAGCGGATCGCCAAAACCCTAACAATTATCTCGCTTATGACGGAAACGATGCGTCAGTCCTCAGTGCGCCTCCGACCGCTGGCGCGTGCGCACGTGACGTCACGACTAACGTGGCGACCTCAAATTATTACCTTAGTAAACCGCGAAGGTACAGTGTCGGCAACATTGCGAAATAACTTTCGAACCTATTTTTAGTCTAGCGTTAACGGATTGTGATTGAAGTGGACTTTGATAAGCGTATTCGGCCGTTAATCATTAACAGAGCATGGTTGAATAGGGCTACTAACAAATTCCACCAAGATCTGCTAGTTACTGTTGCTACCATTAAAAAATGTTATCAGCTGTTACTTTGTAACGGATAATGGTGAAACTAGTTCTTAATGATTAACTTTATACGTGATATGATAGTGTTTGTTGTGTTATTCGGTGTGAACAGTGCTGAATTGTGTCGACTTCGTCTAGATTCATAGGTACACTCAAGGGCAAAGATACAGTAAAAGTTTCAAAAATATGCACAGACCAACTCTTTCTTTCTTCTCATTTGGATTCGGGATATATATTTATGAGATTTTGTGACGTTAACTTATTTTTGCTCTTGACTATGTACATGATTTTGCCGTGGTTGCACTATTGTCAAAAGGATTCATTTTAAATCGAAGTTTCGGGTGTTGCGACTAATATTTTAATTTAAATCTAGTCTTGTTAGAATCATGTGCCAAAATCTGAAAATGTAATGCCCAAGTTCTTCATGCGCTGTTAGTTATTGACATCGATTTAACGCTTGTCAAGTGATCGAAATTTACATGCGTGATCAGCCAATTAATAATTACCAACGTCTGTTCAAAGCCTTGCTTGAAATCTAGACAAAATTACACAATCCATTTAAAGTACATATATATACACGTGCCTGCGAGGAATCCAGAAGATTTTAACCAGGGATTCCTGACGTAACATTAGGAATAAAATGCTATACGAAATAGTCAAATGAAAAAAAATATACATAAAAATTTAATAACTTTCATTTCTCTTTGAAAATTATTACGAAAATTAAAATGATAACGATTATTTTTCAAGTAAAAGATAACTTTAGTGAGTGGTAGCTGTCTTAAATGTCTGTTAATAGCGACGCGAAACTAGGCAACATATTTTGCATAGTTGCAGTCAAAACAGCTTAATGCACTTTATTAATCAGAATAAATAGTTATCATGATAAAAACTACAATATCTTTAAAACTTAGACGCATTTGACTGAGGTTCATAATTTTATTTTGTCCTTATGAGATAAGGAATGCGTGGTTTAAATTTTTCAGACTCGTGGGCACGGTGTATAGATGTAATATTTGCATACTAGCTTCTGCCCGCGACTTCGTCCACCTTAAATTCGTTTATCGCGGATAAGGGTATTTTTCCAGGATAAAAAGTAGCCTATGTCCTTCCCCGGGACGCAAACTATCTCCATACCAAATTTCATCCAAATCGGTTCAGCGGTTCAAGCGTGAAGAGGTAACAGACAGACAGGCAGACACACTTTCGTATTTATAATACTAGTATGGATTGTGAATCGGTAGTATACCTAGATAGCGTCAGTCGTAAAAAGCCGTTAACAATAGTTAAGCGTTCAAGTTTTTTCGCAATGTTCAAGTGAAGTGTAGTGTTAGTGTTGTGCAAGTGGCTTGTGCCAGTGGTGTGCTAGTTACTTGTGCCAGTGGCGTGCGAGTAACTCGCGCGAGTGCTGTGTTGCCAGCTGTGACGACTCTGGCTTTCGCCGCATTCTGCGATCTCTCTTTTTAAACCTTTTAGCTAAGTCTTAGGATCTTGTAACAGGAAATTTTGCGTTAAGAGTTTGATTATCAAGATTCGCGTTCATAAAGTGAATACATTAAAAGACAAAGTCATTTGTTAAACATACACAGTGGTCTAATAATAAGGTTTGGTAACACTATGTTTTGCCGTCCGGCGTACAAAAACATATATGTACATATTATTGAAGAATTACTGAGTGAATGAATAGTAAAACATAAATTAAAAAATAAAGTAATATAAACAATTAATAAACAACAAGTCGCTTACAATTAATAATTCTAATAAAAATGATTAACATTACAAATTATAAAAAATATCACATGCCAAAAATTCTTAAACCGAATAAACATTTATCAATAAGCGAATTTGCTAGCTTTTTCTTTTTATTTATTTATTAGCAATGTTTGAATATTATTGGCAAAAATGTCTACGCAGAATATGCTTTTACGCATATAATAATAATTGTGTCACGATGATTCATTCGACAGAAAACTTAGATACGAAATCGAATCGTTTACTAATGGATTTTCCACGAAACAATATTTAGTTTGATATAAAATATAAAATATACCAATTAGGTATGCCTCTACGGCGTACATAAGTCTCTGTGAAAAATCAACTATTTATTTGAAAGAAAGAAAACAAATACTTTATTTTACCGTATTGCGTTTCATGTAGACTTACAATGTTATTATTATTAAAACAATTACAAAAATATGACGCTAAAAATGGACGCGGTGGTGCTGATTTTCAGTGATGCCTACAAGAAAATAAGCTTTTCACTTCTCCTGCTCAAAAAGTACGTCATATTAGCTTCGCGAAACGAGCCTAAAATAGTACATTTAGTCCCTAGGGTTTAAAAGAAAGCCATATAATCCCATACAAATTTCTATGACACTGAAAAAAAACTTCCGGCCAGCTACATACTACTTACGAATAATTATAAACAAACAAACCAACCTGATCAGATTGGCCAAAATTTTTGATCGAATTGCTCAAACTGTACTTTTAATTGTTCATGAAATATACAATTTTAATGTTACGTCTTTTTTATTTTCTCGCAGTAAAGTGAAAAGCAGAGTGTGTAACACGTGGCTAAAAGCCATTATGACACTCAGACATATTTGTCCTCGCTCACTTCGTGAGCTAGTCCAAATAATCACTTCGTGTCATGATGGCTTATTTTAGCCCCTTGTCAAACAATCTACTATAACGGACTATGCTAATCTATACTATTATAAAGTTATAAAAATGAAACGGACTAGTTGGAGGTCACTGAATGGAAACATATTATTTTTGATTTTTTTGTATGTGTTGCGGCTTCATCACGCCAAATCGGCTGAACGGATTTCAACTATTTTTGGTACATACACCGTACCTGGGTATCGCCATACGTTTCACCCGACTACGCTGAAGAAAAAAAGTGGGTGTACGACTTTTTCTCCTCCGCGAACGAAGTTTTCGCGCCTTCTAGTATTTCTATATGATTATGCGAAAGCACAGATATACATACGTGATGCTTTATTTATAATTCCATTGTTTATATGTAATTACACGACGGAAAAACCAACTTTCGTATCGAACTCAAAATCTTAAAGTATTTTTTTATTTTAAATATTAACAAAGGTGATTACCTACATGACATTTTTGCATTTTGAATATTGAAACTTGTAGCGAAATCGATAAAGTTATTATAACATAGGTACATGAATTGAACTTAATATGAAATGTAAAATTGTAACTTAACTGACCTGCGATCATTGATATGTATACAGAGGTACAAACACGAGCAAAAATTCCAGTTTGAATTTTAATTTTTATCAGCATCTCATATATTTTTTACAAATTTTGAGACCAGGCAACAGCCATATTAATTTGAAGGTCGTGAGCGCCCATGCAGATTCACATTCTGGAACAGGATCCGAGGCATGTGTTTGACAAAAAAATTGGCGGTTATTCGTTAGTCATCGCTAAGGAAGTTACTCACGCGGTGTCGCAATATCTACTAAACTAATGTGTATTGTGTACTGTCTGTTGTGAGGTCAGAAAAGCCGTTGTCTGAATCATTAAAAGACGATTCGTTTTACTAATGAATAGGGAATATGTATGAATTTTAATTTTTACTTTTTTTAAAAGCTCATTCATGTAACAAACAGTAGACAAAAATATTTTTTCGAATAACTACAAAAATAACCAAGATATAAGCCATCAAACATTTAATTCTATCTCTTTCTAGCAAAACAGAATTTAATATGGAGTTTATATGACCAGACAGCACTATGACGTAACAGTGCACGTCGGACCTCTCTGTCTAACTTGAGAAATACACAAGATATAGGCATTTTAAACTATGCCTATATCCTGTGTATTTCTTGGCCGATTTAAATTTTAATTACACATTTTGAAATCGTTTTTACGGTATTTTGATATTTAGTTAAGAAAAGCGATATAAAAAAAAATATGCATGTACCCTTATTATAATTACTTTCCTTTTCCGCGAATTTGTGTCTTGGTTAGGTGTAGGGTTGCCACCTTTTTTTTCAAGAAATATAGTATTTTTCTCAAAACCTTGCCAAAATATAGTACTTTTGGGAAATGTAGGAAAAAAAGTAGTACACGTTCATTCATTCATCATGTTTAAACATTATATACAAATTACAATCCTTTATTGCGCACCACTTGAGTGATTTAGTCGATGTTTATACAAAAAAAGTGCAACAGTGGAGTTAGCATTGAAAATATAGTATTTTTCGTACTATATTATTTTTCTATAATATATAGTACAATTGACTGCAATATAGTACGATACTATATTATATAGTACAGGTGGCAACCCTAGTTAGGTGTGACGTTAGACTGTGCTCACATATACTATACTCGCACTTGGCCGGTTTTCTTTTAAACAGTTTCCGAGCAAAATATACACTTTGGAATATCCCAAAATGCAGTCTATTGCACGAGCGGCCTTAAGATACTATCAGGCAGGTGATAACGATAAGATAGTGACGTCACTGTTATCGATAAATGTGAAGGATCCTCGCATACTTCACAAATACTGTCTACATGTTACAACTAACGTCAACAATTCAATTAATTACTAAGTAATATAATAACGATCACATCTTGTTTTAGTGGGGTCGGTATCCCTGCCCCAGATATTAAAAAACCGGCCAATAGCATGTCGGACCACGCTCAGTTTAGGGTTCCTACAAAAAAATTGACAAATGATGGAAAACTACGATGTGTAAAAGTGCACTAGTAAAGGAGCGTATCTTTACGGCACTTGATTTTTCTTTTCCATCCTCACCACTTAGATGGTTGGCAGTCCACAACTGTGCGTTTTTCTAGAAATTTCCTGCCTCGCACGACTGAACTGTGGAATAAATTGCCGCATGCAGTATTTCCGGATCGATGCGATCTTCAAACCTTCAAGAAAAGAGCGTACGCCCACCTGAAAGGCCGGCAACGCACTTGTGACTCCTCTGGTGTTGCAAGTGTCTATGGGCGACGGTGATCGCTTACCATCAGGCGATCCGTCTGCTCGTTTGCCCCCTATGCCATACAAAAAAAAAAACTTGAGTTCTTTTGCTGAGAAGCGCAGTTTTTTGGCAATAACTTAAAAACGGTTTGTCCGATTGTGTTCAAAACAATTTTCGTTAGTAGTATTTATTAAGCTTTATATTTATTATATAGAGGGGGGGGGACACAATTTTTTGCTACTTTCGGAGCGAATATTTCGGAAAATATTCACTAAATAAAAAAAAATAAGGAACCTCAAATTGTTTTTAGAAGAACTATCAAAATATGTGCCGCACATTCATATTTGGTAAAAAACATTTTTTTCAGTTTCGGTTACATGTATGGAGTGCCCCCCTAGAAATATATATATATTTTATTTAACTATCAAACTAAATAGCGGTTTACACACAACACCTATGCTCTTAATTTCATTAATGTACAGCTTATAGTTTTTGAGTAAAGCTTTAGCTTATAGTTTTACATACGGACGGACAGACAGACAGACATGACGAATCTGTAAGGGTTCCGTTTTTGCCATTTTAGCTACGGAACCCTAAAAACGGTATATTCGATCATGTTGAAAACAATTTTCGTTGAAAGTATTTATTTAGCTTTATTTTCTAATTATTTTCATATTTTTTGGACTTACCGTTTAGAAAATAGAGGGGGCCGGGGACACGATTTATAAAACTATCGGAGCGATTATTTCCGAAAATATTCATTAAAAAAAAACTAATCTAGAAACCTCAGTCTTTTTTAAAGAACTGTAGAAATATGTGCCACACATTGATATTTGCTGAAAATAAAAAAAACAGTTTCGGTTATATGTATGGAGTGTGGCTTTAATAAAATTGTACAATTGTATAACACAATTAGAAAAGTTACGTAATGAAATGAAACTAGAATTTTCGAAATCTGTATTAAGGTAAAATATGTCAAAATATCATTCATAATGATAACGACAATTTAATGATATTAGTGTATTAGTTATCTGTGTCACATTAAGCAGGTATTTTTCGTATCATTAGTTGTTATTCGGGTTCCGTAAACAAAATTGCAAAAACGGAACCCTTATAGTTTTGTCATATCCCTCCGTGCGTCCGTACGTATGTCACAGGCATTTTATCCAAAAACTACATGATCTATATTCATGAAATTTGGAGTATACGTGTCTTGTATAAGCGGCTACTTAGCTTGGTAGTTTACATAAAAATAAATAATCCTAAGGGGGGGCACTCCATAAATTTTAGTAATAAAAATATTTCTACAGTTCTTTTAAAATCAGCAAGGATTCTAAGCAAATTTATTGATTAAGTGATTTGCGGAAATAATCGCTCCGAAAGTAGCATAAATTGTATAAAAACAGTATAATTTTAAGTTTATGTCAGTAACGAATGTAAAATGATCGAACACCGCGTACATTATGCCTAGGAGTAGGGCTCTGCTCACACTGAATTTTCATAGATTCGGCCGTTTGTAGCGGATATTTTGTACGGAACCATCGGTGCGCGAGTCCGTCTCGCACTTGGCCGGTGTTGCCGAAACACTGCGCTTCTCCGCAAAAGGACGTAAGTGCACGAAGATCGCTCTTTTGCTGGTGTTTTATCATGTGTAGTGATTTTCTTTATAGTAACGGCTACGGGACCCGACACATCATGGTCTTGGCTGGTATTTTTTAAAGTAATTGATAGATTTTGGCGTTACTCTCCGGAATTACATATTAGATTAATGGATTATAGTTCCTTTGCTGGTGGTTTGCTGTATTTGCATGCGTATTTTTTTGTGGAAACTGCATGAAAATATGCGCATGCGAGCACAATTTATTGTCACATCTAACCTAGACACAATTTCGCGGTAAAGCAAACGAAATTTAATCCATTAATCTAGTTTTCTTTTGTTTGAAAAGATTTTATCGAAAGTGTTCTAAAGTTCTAAGCTATGGTTGAAGAATATCGGGTCAGCCATTTGAAGCCGTCAGCTGTTTTCTGGATGTGTCGGAGTGTGGTTTGCACAGGGTGTATGGCCAAGGTAGGCAGTTCAGGGTAGGCAGTTTCTCTGTGCCTGTATGGAGCCATGGTCGTTCAGGGCTTCAGGGTAGGCAGTTTCTCTGTGCATATATGGAGCCATGGTCGTTCAGGTTAAGGTGCGTCCACATTTGTATCATTTGCCCGTATCAGATCATCGTCGCGTGGCATGATCGCGTGTCACGATCACGCGTTTGGACGTTGCGCCGATCGGATCGCTCGAAATCCATTTTGATACACGTATCACACAGTTATATCGGACGAGTACGGCATGATCGGCGCGCCGACAGTAAGCGTCCAAGCAGCGCGATATGCAGTCATGACACGACACGGTGATCGGAAACGAGCAAATGATACAAGTGTGGACGCACCTTTAGGCAATGCCTTTGTGCCTATATGGACCGCACGCTGGTCGGAGTTTTATCGGTATACACCGATCGGTTGTTGCCAAGACACAGTTTCGTATTGTGACATTCCATATTAGCGTACTAACAAGTTTGTTTATCGCAACGCTTATGGCATTTTGCATGATGTCATACCCACTACATTCCATACTATTGGGTAGTTTTGCCTTCCGAGTTCATCTGGCTCAGGCTCGTTCTGTCTATTTCCTATAAACTACCTACTAACCTATCTTCTACCTACAGTGTCTGTTGCTTTCTTATTGTACAATCTGTTTCCTAAATCGTCTGATTCTTGAAATGGCCTTCTTCAGTGTCTATTTCTCAATTCAGCGGGATCTTTTTTATGTTCATCGAAACTAAAAAAATAGTAAGTTTGAACCTCAGACCAAGAAAAAAGGAAGACATGCCATTTTGAACAATCTAGTAATCAGATAACATCCCTATTTAAGCGTGTACAGTATGCCTTCTATATTAGTCTTATAGTGTACAGTATGACTTCAAACGAGTCTTTAGTAAGCTGACGTCACCAGGCGTGAGAAACATGCCGCGCTCTATGGCCTCTGCGGAGATTATGTCAGAAATCAGGAAGAGTTGTTGCAAAGTAATTAAACAAAACCGGCCAAGTGCGAGTCGGACTCGCGCATGGAGGGTTTCGTACACAATATACGCTACAAACGGCCGTATCTATGAAAATCCAGTGTTAGCAGAGCCCTACTCCTAAGCAAAATGTACGCGGTGTTCGGTCATTTTATATTGGGTACATAGGTACTGACATAGACAGACAGACATAAAATTATACTGTTTTTAGTATTTGTTGATTTAGCGGCAACTGTCTGACTGTGAAACTTTCAACTATGGCCACCAAAAACGGCAAAAAAATCACGTTTGTTGTATGGAAGCCCCCCTTTAGTATTGCTTTTATTCTGTTTTTTAGTATTTGTTGTCATGGCGGCAACAGAAATACAAAACGTCTGTGATAATTTCAACTGTCTAACTATCACGGTTCATGAGATACAGCCTGCTGACCGACGGATAGACAGACATTCAATGACTATCACATAGTCCATTTCATTTTTTTGGAAATATCTTCAAAATACAGACATTTAATTTTTACAACTTTAAAATAGTATAGAAGTGGCTAAGGGTGGTGATAGTCATGACATTTTGAGATATGTGAATATGTATATAAAAATAATTAATATCTTAAAAATTACGCGTTTCCGGACTACATGTACTTTATATGCTCCAACAAGCTCTACATTTGGCTGTTAAAGTCTATCGGCGTATTCGTTATCACCGTGTATGTATGTGTTCAAGACACAGACTGACACACGGATACACAAATACACATATCAAGCTTATAACACTCTTTTTCGTCAGGTGTCACAAAAGGATAAACTTAAAAAAACAAATGAGTCACATCGACTTATTAACAGCAATCGCCATTAAAAACGCCTCTACCGCAATCAAAAATTCTACACACAAAACAAAAACGCAAATTAAAAAAATTTGGCGGTTAACGATCGACCTGGCCACAAAAAACTCGCCCGCGGACCGTTGGGTTCGAATTTGGAACGCTCGTATGATTCCATGTTTAAATTTAAACCCATACAAGGCTTGCGGCGGTGTGACCTTGGTGAGCGGCGGGTGGGCTCAATGATAGCGGGAAGCGTTTTTTTCGTATTTGCTTTGAACTTAATAGTCAGTACAGAAGAATTATAAAAGCTTCGTGCGACTGAGATGAAAGTCATATTCCTCTGTTTGGTTTGGTTTAACCGTAGCTCCAGTGTTGCATATATCTATGGGCGACAGTGACTACTTCTCTAGAACTATACGCAAGGCATCGAACTCAATTTTTTTTAAAGTATTTCTATCATAGAAACTACCATTTCGCATCAAAATTTTATCTTTATTTGTGTACAGTCAACATCTCAATAGCGATGATGACTAAATTTTAATAATTAGTCAATCATGTAGATTACTAAAAAATATTGGTGACGTATTTTTCTTTTTTTACGTAATCAAAATAAAGGCGATATATTGAGTCAAAACGTGTGACGTCAATCCTAGGTGCAAATTGTACTTAATAGTGACGTCACGAGCCCCCACTCCAAAACATTAATACGATTTTTCTGACTTTTTTTTATAATTTTGAAAAAGCAAAAAATACGTGTCCAATTTTTTTTATTATCTAATTAACGGACTAATTAGAATTTTGATTTTCATACCCCGTCATCATGCCTATTGTGATCAAGTTATGTCAAAATCCGATTTCTCCGACAGCTGCAGCTTTGGGCCAACTTTTATCATGCGTACCGCAAGGAGTGGAACTCGTTGCCTGCGAGTGTGTTCCCCGACCATTATAATTTGGGCGTGTTCAAGACGAGAGTGAATAGGCTGTTTCTAGACGGGCATGATACATCCTTTCACTTAACAAAAGTCGTCACAAAAAGCTGACACTTGCGTAATGAAATACGTATAGGACAAAAAATTACGGTTATCTTCAGGAGCATCGACGAGGAGTAAATTTTGTACACCAGTTTACACTACAATTAGAATTATGTTAATTTATATAGTAAAGTAAAAGGTGACCAACTTCGTCAGCGGTCTAGTCGGGTACAGGTGTAGTGAATAATCCCTTCCCTTCGTGAAAACTCGGCACATACGACTACTTCCGAATGGTGCCGATGAGTCCGTGAATTATTGTATTATTAAGTGATATGTTTTTGCGTGTTTGTATCAAATAAATTGAGTACTTTATTCATCAATGTCAAATGTCAAACCACCAGTTTGAAGTATATCACACTGAGATATTAAAACCACCACGATACAAGATACCGAGGATATTTTAGTCATAGATTAGTATTAATAGCATGAAGTTTGTATACCTATACAAAATATATTATGTTGCTAACACAAGCACTTAATATTACTAACTTAAATAAATCTTGTTGTTAACCACTCTATAACGATACTTCGTCTCGCAATGCGACCGTCCTCTTCGTTGTCTTAATGGGTACTGAGTGTGAATGAAATACGATGGGAAATAATTATTCAAATGATTATTCACTACATCTGTAAGATATTTCCTATTACCATCTGTGGATGCCCAGCTACACGTGTACGTGTATCAAAAATAGTTAAAATCTGTTTAGATGTTTTGGCGTGGTGAAGCCACACCGACCCATAAACGTACAAAAAATATTTTTTTTCTTTTTTTTTTCGATTTTCCTATAAATAATACGTACATATTACTTATTTTATGAACATATCTTCAATGTACAGACATTTCATTTTTACAACTTTATAATAGTATAGATAATGGATTTAAAAACATTGATTCGCCTCGCTGGCAGTGGCGCCGCGCAGCCTGCTTAGAGGTCGTGTGCGGTTATCCGCGCCCGCGCACCACAACACAACGGCCATTCATGAGCATGTCGCGCATGCGCGCTGGAGACTCTTATACCTGTCACTATCAAGTAGTCTGACACATCTTAAGTCCTAAATATATCGCATAACATCGATATAAAGGTGTAAAACTTAAATGTTTGTACATTCAAGTTATTGAAAAAAATAAAAGATTCCGACGAATTGAGAAACTCCTCTTTTTGGGAGTTAGTCAAAAAGTAAGTCAAACGGCGGGTTATTTGGAGGTCACTGGATTGCAAAATGTAGATCTTTTTGTATGTTTGCATGTGTCGTTATGGCTTCATAACGCCGAAACGGCTAAACCGATTTCAAATATTTTTGGTACACGGGTAGCTGGGTTTTTACAAATGGTAATAAAATAGTTTTAACCGATTACGCTACTTCAAAAGATAATTATGACTGTTCTCCTCCGCGCACGAACTTCGTTCGTGAAGGAGATAAAGTCGTAACCCTCTTTTTTTCTTGAGTGTAGTCGGGTAAAAAGTATCCTATAACCATCTGTATATGACTACCCGTGTACCAAAATTAGTTGAAATCGGTTTTGGCGTGATGAAGTCACAACGACACATACAAACTTACAAAAGTCCATTAAATAACTATATATGCTTTCCAATTTAACCCTAGAGCATAATACAATCACAATAGTCTCGTTACGAGAACCTATAATATAAAAATGAATACAAAAGCACTTACTACAAGCGACACATAAAGTGAAAAAAATATATATATTAAGAATTGCCGATTGAAATTAATCTTGAGCCAATTTATACGTTAAAAGATAATAATATTTAGTTAGTTTTTTATCTGTCAATGTTTACAAAGAACACTTAAAAATCTGTTAACAGTTGCATATCATTGCTGCTCTTTAGAATAGAACATTTTCTTAGAGTTACAGAAGAGTGTATAAAGTTATATATTGCATGGATGTAAAAAAAAACCGAAAAGAGTGTGTAACAATCGTAGAATTTGGCCTCTGCCTACCCCAGTGGAATACAGTCGCGAGTATATGTATATTTTAGAGTAAAAAAATACCGATTCTGATAAAAGTGTTTGTCATTAAGTGCAGGCTATGAGACCGAGTATAAAATTTTAATACTAAAACAGGCCTGTTAGCTGCCAATTAAGAATTATCTGCGGTGTTTCTAGACGTCTAGATTTGCATAAATTTGCCTTCAAAATGGTCGTTTATTAAGTTTCGCTATTTGCCTAGAAATACAGTATTCATTAATATACTGAAAGGTTTTACTGTAGGTATGCTCTCCACACTGGTGTTGAAAAAACGCTGACCGTAACTTTACGCGGCGGTGTGCAGGGCATGCGTTAGAATCCTGACGCGTATGTTACGTCTCTGCGATAACGTACCGTAAACGTATTTTAAGCATCGGTTCGCCTTTAAAGCAGTTTCTAGTGATAAGACTGTTTCACTGTGTTACAAAACATGCCCTTTGAATGATTATCAACACAGTTGTAATAGAAAAACTATTCATATGTAAATAATCCCAATACCAATCTGACAGGCGGCCATTTTCTTTTAATTATGACGCGACAGAACGAGTTTTGACAACCAGCTCGGTCCGAATTGGACTAATGCATTACTGGTTTGTTAAAAAATACTTTATAATTTAAAAATAGGATTTTTATGGTAATAAGTAAGTATTTATCTATATTTAAAACTAAAATTGTGTGTCCATGGTCATTATATTAGATGTCGATAGTATCGTTTGGAACCCTTATACATAATACTACAATGGACAAATATCAACAAAAATATCGCTAGTTACCTGTGTAATCTACATATATACAGCACTGATAGATGGCATCAGTGTCACCAATACATAGATCGCGCTAGCTCTGAGCTATCTACATACCAAATGATCCCTACCATAGGAAACCCCTAATCAGGAAGGCAGCCTACTACCTTCCGACCATTCCTGATACCTCAGAGCATCCACTCCCCAGAAGCCATCTCGAAAGAGGCTGTTATACCCGGCGTCCTAGACACGTGCTCTTTGATCCGGACGACGAGATGCCTTGAGGCATTCAGTCTGCAAAATAATTACATGTGTATAAGACTTAAAAAACTATAGGAAAAGAAGTTTCTCCATGTCGCTCCCGGAGGGCAGGGTGCCCAGAAGGCTGGCAGCATTGCCAAGCCGAATGGCAATGCTGATTCTCTGGGTCAAAATAGTGCCAGTCTCCTGGTCACCCGATGCTTCGCGTACATCTTTGAAATATGTTTAAACAGTGCTGTCACGCTGGGTCCCCACGACCCTAATGTCTCTACCCCAAACGGCTCAAACATGCAGCCGCTACCATACATATACATATATACATACAAATCACGCTTTTGCCCAACGGGGTAGGCAGATACTACCACCTTCCACTTGCTACGGTCCTGGCATACAACTGCCGCTTCATTAACATTCACTAATCTCTTCATGCATGCTCGTCGGTTTAGAGTACTTTTCACTTGCCCTTTTTTCGGAATGTCTCCAATCTGATTGCGAAACGTTCGTCCAGACCTTCATCTTCTAACATTTCCACTTACATTCGCCTTGTAGGTTTTTCCAGTCAATCTTCTTTCAAGCATATTGCATCCTCTCTACATGCCCAAACCACCTTAGCATCCCTTTCTCGTTTCCAGTTACTACATCTACAGCCACTACCAACAGCCTGAAATAATCATCGAATTGCACAAATTCCTTCCAAGGCGTATCGAAACGACGTAATGTAGGTAATGCGTGTTTACTTTGAGTTGAAGTTATCGCGGCAAATACAGATAACACTCCTTCGAACAGTTGTGCTATCTTGGTGACATAATGAATACATATTTTAATACATACTTTACTTTTTAGAGGGCTTAGGTCTTTCTGGGTCAGGATCGTTCTGTCTGTTTCCTTAAATGTTTATTTCTAAAAATGGTCTTCTTCCTACGTCCATACTATCCATTCCATACTAATACTAATATATACTAATATAATATTATAAATGCGGAAGTGTGTCTGTCTGTCTGTCTAACTGTCTGTTACCTCTTCACGCTGAAACCGCTGAACCGATTTGGATGAAGTTTGGTATGGAGATAGTTTGAGTCCCGGGGAATTTTATCCGCGATAAACGACTTTAAGGCGGACGAAGTCACGAGCAGAAGCTAGTTATGTATATAAAGGACCAATAGGGATTGAGCATTAGGAACGTGAAATGACAGTCAAAGTCATGCAATATCTGCCGACCGTCAAAACACCGATACAAAATGGGCATTATCTAATGACGTCATTCATTAATAGTGGGCAGTAAAGCTGTACTGAAAAAACAAGTCTTTCATTTTTGTCCGTGAAAAACTACGTTTAAGTACATAGTTGTCATACTTTTACTTCATTCTAGTGAAAAAAAAATGGATAGTAGCATTAATTTACTATTGGGTGATTAAAAAAAATGATGAGAATGCAATATCTATGAGATATTGTGTGGGTTTAAATTTTATTGTGGATTTTAAAATGTGGTGTTTTCGAACCTGTAGAGGTACAGTAATGCCTATATTTTTATTTATGCAAGTTCCCCATTAACATTGTTGACAGTGACCCTAATCCATCATTTCGGTTGAAATTTGCCACACCTATGGCACTACCATGATCACTGTGCCAAAATAAGCTATTTGACATTTTATTATGGTATGTTATAAAACGACGTCTGAATAATATTGGTGAAAAAACTACTCCAATATCATAAAACTCCCCGAGATACAACGACGTTAAAAGCACATTTTTGGACTTTCCCAAAAAACGCTTCATACTAAAGCCTACAAGCATGTGACGTCACACGCTAGTATCTTGTATAGGGAAAATAAGAACTTTGTTCTGCAGCCATGTTAAAACTTGCGTTTATCGAAACGGTTTTATAACAAAAATTACCAAACATTTTATGGGTTATTTTCCCACCCAACTTTTAAGACTCATAAAACAAGCTACAGGTAAGGTATCGAACTTAAAATTTTAACGTAGCTTTTTACTTTGCTTGTTTTATCAGGATCATATATAATTTTTACACTTTTTTCTACTGTCAAATACCCTATTGCTACCAAAACGATTACTGCTTATTATAATGAGATGTTAAGTTAACGTACTTTGTACTCGTTTAAAGCTGAGAGGTAGGCGACCTGTGCTGAGCTGACCAACTAATATTTGCATTCGCGTATTCAGATACAGCACACACCGCCATGTTTGTTTGATTTTGCTTTAGCATCCGAAATTATGTTGACCGAGATGTTTTGTTAAATAACAAGAAGGTGTCCGCTACTTCGTTCGCGGAGGGAAAAAGTCATAACCCCTCTTTTTTCTGAGGTGTAGTCGGGTAAAAAGCATTCTATAACCATCCGTGTACCAAAAATAGTTGATATCCGTAGCCGATTGGGCGCGATGAAGCCACAACGAAACATACAAACATACAAAAAATAGAAAAAATATTTTTGTGACCTCCAAAGAGTCTGCTACAAAAATTGTTTTGTAATTTTTTTCACTGCATATATTTAATTTTTCCATACTTTATAACTTCGTACCTCGAAAAAAAGTCAATACCCTCTTTTTTTCACTTCTGCGAAGTTCGGTAAAAATACTAAAAAGTATCCTATAACCATCTATGGATGCCCAGCTGCCCGTGTACCAAAAATAGTAGAAGTCTGTTTAGCAGTTTTCAGTTTCAACACAACATAAAATGGAAAAAAATATTTTTACACTTAATTACCATCAAAAAGTCCGTTTAAAAAAACATTAACTTACTGAAATAAAACAATTTAACGGATTATATCGCGTATATTATCTCATTTTAGTTCCCGACGTTTCGGAAGCTTTCCAGCTTTCCATGGTCACGGGAGGACTGAGAAAAGATGTATTTTCCTCTGTCAAAGTTACAATTTGTGCAAACTACCCATTTATTTGAAAAAACACAAATAAAGGTGTACATACATGCCAGATGGGCCTAAGCTGTAAAGACAGTTACACATGTGCCAGAAGGGCTTAATTATTTTATTCTAATAATTTACCAAGCAGCATTTCACAAATGAGGCGTACTGAGGAGAAAAGGAACGCTGCAAAGAAAAACTCCCAGGCTACCTCATTACTAATTATAATATTTAAAAAACAGAGACTATTAAACTACTTTTGAACAGATAAGATATTTTACACCGTTCTGAAATTAAGGTTTTGCAGTCCTGTGTCTCGCTTGTTCCTTGATGAGATGTATTACAGGATCCCAAGCTGGTGTTAGTGACAATCCATCTTCTCTATTGAAATTAGGATGCTTTTTAATCTCAATAGCCTCGCGTAGCATCCTGGGAAAATATATTTTTTCTTTGGCATGGATAGAAGGTTTATCAAACTTAATTGAGTGGTTTGGTTTGTCAATGACATGTTCAGAGACTGCAGACCTATTACACCGACGGTGCTTGGCATCTGCTATGTGCTCCTTCACCCGGGTTGATACACTGCGTTTCGTTTGACCAATGTATGAAAGACCACACTCGCAGTCCAGCTTATAAATGCCTGCACTCTGCAAAGGGGTGCTACTCTTCACGGGTCTAAGGTATTGAGACACCTTCTTCAACGGCATGAAATATGTTTTTATAGAAGCACGCTTCACGATTTTTCCGATCTTGTCTGTGACCCCTTTCACATATGGTAATACGGCAGGTTTACGCTCGACTGTTGGTTTCTTCATACTGGGATTCTGCTTGGAACGTGGTATCTGGAGCTCGTTGGCTCGAAGCGCACGTTTGACATTCTGTGACTCAGCAGTCAGATGTTGATTGTCGCAGATACCCCTGGCTCTCTGAAACAAAGATTCACCCACTGTAGCAAGTTGACAGGGATGGTGGTGAGATTTGCCATTCAAATACCTATCTGTATGCGTAAGTTTCCTATATACAGTATGACCTATGCCATTTTTAGGACCTCTAATTACTAGTACATCTAAGAATGCAAGTGAATTTTGATTTTCCAACTCCATAGTGAATTTAATTTTACTATGCATGGAGTTCAGATGGTCTAAGAAAGCTGAAACACTAGATCTAGGTAAAATAGTAAAGGTATCATCTACGTATCTTTTAAAGATCCTCGGCTTGACAGGTGCCAATGATAGCGCTCTCTCCTCGAAGTCTTCCATGAAAATATCGGCGATGACAGGAGACACCGGAGACCCCATTGCCACACCATCAACTTGCCCGTAGAATTCACCATTCCATAGCATATAGCCAGATGTAAGGCAGTGTTGTAATAACTCAGCATATTCTATTGCCATCTGTTGTTCACACAATCTTCTTTTCACAATTTCGATACATTCTTGAACTGGTAGGCATGTGAAGAGAGACTGGACATCAAAACTGACCATAACTTCATCATCAGTTAGTCTCAAATCCTTAATCTCACTGACAAAATGGTATGAGTCCCTTGTGTATGCAACTTTGGTGGCACCGGGCAAGACGCGGGCGGTCTTGCCCGGTGCCACCAAAGTTGTACGGGTTACCAAAGATACATAAACCTGGTGCTCCGTTACGCCCTATAGTGAGTCAAATCGATGCTCCTACCTATCGATTAGCTCGGCACTTAGCAGGTGTGCTTTCTTTACTGCGAGGGAAGACGGAAGCATACACAAGGGACTCATACCATTTTGTCAGTGAGATTAAGGATTTGAGACCAACTGATGATGAAGTTATGGTCAGTTTTGATGTCCAGTCTCTCTTCACATGCCTACCAGTTCAAGAATGTATCGAAATTGTGAAAACAAGATTGGGTGAACAACAGATGGCAATAGAATATGCTGGATTATTACAACACTGCCTTACATCTGGCTATATGCTATGGAATGGTGAATTCTACGGGCAAGTTGATGGTGTGGCAATGGGGTCTCGGGTGTCTCCTGTCGTCGCCGATATTTTCATGGAAGACTTCGAGGAGAGAGCGCTTTCATTGGCACCTGTCAAGCCGAGGATCTTTAAAAGATACGTAGATGATACCTTTACTATTTTACCTAGATCTAGTGTTTTAGCTTTCTTAGACCATCTGAACTCATATCATCATATCATCATATATTTATTTCAAGAACAATATACATTGTGTTTGAAAACATAATAGGTACTTCACAAAAAACACGATAATAGAAAAACAAAACTCAAATGTCACATTCAGTACTAGCAAATATTATTATTATTATAATTTATGACAAACCAAACCACTCAATTAAGTTTGATAAACCTTCTATCTTTGCCAAAGTAAAAAGATATTTTCCCAGGATGCTACGCGAGGCTATTGAGATTAAAAAGCATCCTAATTTCAATAGAGAAGATGGATTGTCACTACCACCAGCTTGGGATCCTGTAATACATCTCATCAAGGAACAAGCGAGACACAGGACTGCAAAACCTTAATTTCCTAACGGTGTAAAATATCTTATCTGTTCAAAAGTAGTTTAATAGTCTCTGTTTTTTAAATATTATAATTAGTAATGAGGTAGCCTGGGAGTTTTTCTTTGCAGCGTTTCTTTTCTCCTCAGTACGCCTCATTTGTGAAATGCTGCTTGGTAACTTATTAGAATAAAATAATTAAGCCCTTCTGGCACATGTGTAACTGTCTTTACAGCTTAGGCCCATCTGGCATGTATGTACACCTTTATTTGTGTTTTTTCAAAAAAATGGGTAGTTTGCTCAAATTGTAACTTTGACAGAGGAAAATACATCTTTTCTCAGTCCTCCCGTGACCATGGAAAGCTGGAAAGCTTCCGAAACGTCGGGAACTAAAATGAGATAATATACGCGATATAATCCGTTAAATTGTTTTATTTCAATGAGTAATAATCGCGGAAACAGAAGAAAATATTATTGTAACTTACTATTTGGAAATAATTGAATAGAATTTTTCTTTTTTTTTGTGTCTTTGTGTGTAGTTGAGGCTTCTACCTCTCCAAATATTTTTGGCACAGGGGTAGCTTGGCATCCACAGATGGTAATAAGATACTTTTTACCCGACGCAGAAGTAAAAAAAAAAGTAGATAATTAAAAAAACAAAAAACCCGACTGCGCAAAAAAAGAAAAAGAAAAAAACAAGTCCAGTACCCCAGAAATTTGTTAAGTTATACATGATCGATACTCACAATATAACAAATAATAAATTCTAATATGGAACATAGCGATTTTGAACAGTCGGGACCTATAAGAAATCTAGATCGACGCAAATCTTCCCAACAATGGGATTTTATTTTATTTTATACTTTTTAGTTAAAATTATAAAAGTCAGTCAATTCCGCAATCTTTATCGTGGGGGTTATTGAGAAGCTTGCACAGATTTATTACAATACGATGAAATGAAAATTTTGTGAGAACGGCTTGCTAGCCAACTTTAAGTGGTTATAGTTCCTAACTGGTAAGTCCAAATTAAAAATGATAAAATAAACAGAATGATTTGTAAATCCCTATTCATTGATACCCCACTCGATATAGTACGTCAATTTTCATTTTTTTTTTTTACAATATGGCGTCTCATTATCGCCATTTTGAGTTATCGTCATTTTCATGTCTTCATTGACATTTGGACAGTGAAGACAAATTGATTGACATAAGAATCATCAAAATCGGTCCACGCGTTTGGTCTCTAGAGTGCCAGATAGGAACAAACAAACATACATACATACAAACATACATAGACTGATAAACACATTACCACTCCTTTGCGTTGCGCAGGCTGGTAAAAAGAGGGTTATGACTTTTTCAGAACAACGAAGGCACCGTCTAATGTGTTACATTTTTGCCACCATTGCTATGCCCAATTCCCTTAGAAGGTAACAATAACTCGCTCGGGGTCATCGCCTGGCACGCTCACTGCGCGGACCGCTGCTTTGCCTAACTGTACACGGCTGGTGGTCAGAATGCATGCGGTAATTATCGAGGTACAATCATATGCAGTCAGACACACAAACATAGATGGAAGCGGCTATAATATACAGGGTGGAAAGGCACGACGACCCTTTCCGCAAAAGGGGGATTGTTTAGATTTACTACTGTATTTCCTCTAAGAAACTAGGCTCATATTCGTAAGCGTTTTGAAGTTATAGGCTTATTTTGAAGTTAACTTTTAATGCAAAATACTGCAAGTGACAACCCTCATTAGGTTCAGTAACATTAACAATAACACAAGGGTCAGTGACCTTTATCAAAACAACATTTTCTACCCATAATATTTCCCAGTCAATATTACAATTGTGTGTGTACACTTACATGTAGGTAGATAGTACGTAGTAATAGTAGGGTTGTCACTAAGAAGAACATTAATTAATTTTAATATATTTACTAATTGTTCGTAACAAAAATCTAAACATTACGAATCGATTCTCCATCACTTAAACTAACCCCCCTTTGCGGAAAGGATCGTCGTGCCTTTCCACCCTGTATTCCTATATAGATAATATGTTATACTAATAAATAATAATAAATATTACAGGATAATTTTTACACAAATCGAACTAGTCCTATAGTAAGCTCAATAAGGCTTGTGTTATGAGTACTAGACGACAATATATTTAATCGTACGCGGAGGGGGCAAAATCATAAACCTCTTTTTTTTCTTCAGCGTACTCGGGTACCAAGTATCCTATAACCATCTGGAGATACCCGGCTACCCGTGTGCCAAAAATAGCTGAAATCGGTTTAGTCGATTTTGCGCGATGAAGCCACAACGACACATAGAAACATACATAAAATCCAAAAAAATATTTTTCGTTTTAGGGATCTCCAAATAGTCCGTAACAACCATTTTTTTGAAATATCTTCAACGTACAGACATTTAATTTTTACAACTTTATAATAGTATAGATATACATATAAAACATTCAATACTCAGGAACAAATGTTTATGCTCATCACACAAATATTTGCCCTTACCGGGATTTGAACCCAGGACCTCGACTTCGCAGGCAATGTAACTCCCACTAAGCCAAACTGGTGGTCAAAATATACTACTCGTAGTAACCTACTGAATTTCCACCAATTTTGAACCGAGCATACATCATACATACATACAATACAATAAGATAACATACTACAGAAAATAGTTGTCTAAAAACCGGCCAAGTGCGAGTCGGACTCGCGCACCAAAGATTCCATACCTATACGCTACAAACGGCCGTATCTATAAAATCCAGCGTTAGCAGAGACCTACTCCTAAGCACAATTTACGTGGCGTTTGATCATTTTATATTGGTTCCTGGCATAGACAGACAGACAATTATACTGTTTTTAATATTTGTTGTTATAGCGGTAACAGAAATACATCATCTATTGCGGTTCATGAGATACTTTGGTGACAGACGGACAGACCGACGGACAGACGGACACCGGAGTCGTAGTAATAGGGTCCCGTTTTACCCTTTGGGTATGGAACCCTATAAATTGTCACCATCCCAATGGTTTTTTTTTCCATAAATTATGAACATAAATACATTGCAGGTTAAATAAAACATTTATGTTAAAAAAAATAACACTTCGATAAGGTGCGTTTTAAATTTCGCAATTTTTTATATTCGCTAGATAAAATTACAATAAACCAAAACGAACTCTGCTAGCTCTGTTATTATATCAATATTATTGCTTATTTTTTATAAATGTCGAAATACCACAATTTTTATTCAAATTAATATTAAAGAAGGTCGCAGGTTCAAATCAAGTCGCATTGATTTTTTTCCTTTACAATCGAACTCTGTGTTATAAAATTAAATGTTTTCTTTTTGTTTTACTTTCTGTCTTAGTCTAGCAAATGGTTTAAAACGAGAGATCTAACAATCATTGCAGATACCGAAACCAAAGATAGTTATAGTGTATAGTGACAAATGTGTGTGTGAGGAACTATGCAGAGGCCTCTAAGCAACGTCAGTCTGCACTCCTACCAGGACTACCAGCCCGCCAGGAAATATGGTACAGTTCACAAAAAAATCGGTTACCTACATCTCATCTAGCATAAACTTAATTGTCATAATTTTCTGAAACTGTTGAATCTTCAGGACTTTTTAAGGGCCTGCATCGTCAAGGATTGCCTATTCGTAAACCACGCTCCAAAGAACGACCGGGCCAATGAGTGGAATTTGTAATATTTTATTTTATCTTATTACTAGGGGTCCTTACGGATACACTTCGACCCAGTGGGATCTTTTGTGTAACTACCCCTTCTTGCTACACAATGTTTCGTTCTACCGTCTCCATAAACTAGATGATAGATGCCAATGGTAGCGTCTGGAATTCCTTTGGCCTTGGGTAACCAACACCAAATTCCTTCATTCTCTGTCTGGCGAGGGCATGACATTCACATATTATATGTTCTATTGTTTCAGCCTCTTCACCGCACATTCTACAATCCGTGTTGTCATTCTTTCCTGTATCTTTTACGTCACTAACTTAAATGTTAACAAAACAATAATATCTTCGATTTCATTGTACTATTACATCCGGCGCTTACGCCAAAGCATGTAGTATATTAGCTTTCTCTTTCTTTGATGCGCGCGAGCAATAAATGCGTTCCTTATTTCAAAGTCCGTTCATTGGCCGGCGCGGCGTTGGGGCGTGCTTTAAAAAAAAACGCTTTCTAATAACCGTTTTTCTCCACAGGGCCACAGTATGAGCCGGGCGGTTACGCGGCCGCGGTGCAGCAGCGCAGCAACATGACTCAGCGAGAGGACGCGCTCAAATTCGAGCAGGGCCGCATCAAGGCGCTCCAGGAAGAACGGCTGCACATCCAGAAGAAGACCTTCACGAAATGGATCAACTCCTTCCTGCAGAAGGTAAGGACCAGCATGACTTAGGGACGCGCTCTTAAGAGCAGGATCAAAGCAGTTTAGAAGTTGCGGTTGCACATATATCAGACCTTTACCAAATTGATCAACTCCTTCCTGCAGAAGGTAAGGACCAGCATGACTTACGACGCGCTCTTAAGAGCAGGATCAAGGTAGTTTAGATGGAGCATCTGCACATCTATAAGACCTTTACGAAATGGATCAACTCCTTCCTGCAGAAGGTAAGGACCAGCATGACTTAGGGACGCGGTCTTAAGAGCAGGATCAAGGCACTCCAAAAGCGGCTGCACGTCAATAAGACTTTTACAAAATGGATGATTTCCTTCTTGCAGAAGGGAAGGACGGACCATCATGGCTTAGGGACCCGCTCTTAAGCGCATGATCGAGGAAGTTTAGAAGGAGCGTCTGCACATCTATAAGACCTTTACGAAAAGGATCTTCTCCTTCCTGCAGAAGGTAAGGACCAGCATGACTTAGGGACGCGCTCTTAAGAGCAGGATCAAGGCACTCCAAAAGGAGCGTCTGCACATTTATAAGATTTTTACGAAATGGTTCAACTGCTTCCGCAGAAGGTAAGGACCAGCTCAACTTAGGGACGCGCTCTTAAGAGCAAGATCAAGGCAGTTTAGAAGGAGCGTCTGCACATCTATAAGACCTTTACGAAATGGATCAACTCCTCCCTGCAGAAGGTAAGGACCAGCATGACTTAGCGACGCGCTCTTAAGAGCAGGATGAAGGCAGTTTAGAAGGAGCGTTTGCACATCTTTATGAAATAGATCAACGCCTTCCAGAACCCATAAGAAACCACAACTATTTACCACTCAGTATCTACTCACGTTTTTATATGTACAAACAAACCAATAGCATAGGTAAACAAGGCTGTGTCACTTACTGGTGACTAGTTTCTTATCTCAATTGTTCTGTTATTAATTTGAGAAAATATTAATATTTTCTACCCGGGGACTACCCGGAAAATTTCGGTAAATTTCACTGTTTTTAAAGCGATATAAAATAATTCCTCTTGCTACAAACCACGTAATATATATATATATTGAAGCTTAGTATTTGGTCTATATTTTTGTCAACTGGAATGTTATAATACTTAATAAATAAACAGAAAAAAACAAGATTCGTAAAGTCCTTTTTTAACCCCCGACAAAAAAGAGGGGTGTTATAAGTTTAACGTGTCTGTGACTCTGTGACTCTGTGTATCTGTCTGTGTGTCATCGTAGAGCCCATACGGATGGACCGATTTGAGTGCGGGTTTTTTTGTGTCATAGATAATTTTATCCCGAGTGTTCTTAGCTTTGTTTGATGAAAATCGGAAATCGGAGCACTCGTCTTCAAGGTATTCAGCTTTTAGTGGAACAAGTGGGGGGTTTTTAAAATGTTTAATTTTCTATAGTTATCAATCTTAAATTCGTATAGACTCCCTCGTCAAGCGACGCTTAGACATAGGACTAAAACCAATAAGTGAGTAATGATGTTCACTTTAAAATTGTCAACTGGTTTTTTAATAGGTTCTATAGTTTTAAAATTATTAGCAAAAACTGGTTTTTGTCGTAAAGATAACAAATTTGGTGTTTATTTTGTTTTCGGTGACTCGTGAAGATAAACTGAACCAGTATATTGGTAACAACGGTGGTTGTCAACACGATGAGACATACAACAAAGAAAAATGAAGAGCTACGGGTCGAAGGTCATTCGCGTATGGTAGCCCCTTAAATAGAAACTGAACTATCATTATATACCATGTTTGGAAAGTTATTTTCACTATTCCAGGGACTAGATACAATGGCGTGGCGTCCATATAATAAATATCGTACATTGTCGCTAGCCCCTTAAACCTGATAGACCAAAAGCTATGCAAGAAGTGAAACCGCAAAATAATTATAGTATGTTGTAATAACCATATTGACTATCACTATGACATTGTATGGGTGATCTCATGCAAGCATTGAGCTGTCAAAGTTTCATTACAAAATGACACAATGTTCTGTGTAAACTAGGTGATTAATTTATCAGATCCACAAGTAATCACTAAAATAAAACAAGGAAAATTGTGCATTTGGTGTTCTGAAGCCATGACAGATAAAAACTAGAAGGTGCCCGCAACTTCGTTCGCGGAGGAGAGAAAGTCATAACCCCTCTTTTTTTTTATTTATGTAGCGAGCCAGCAGACGAGCCACCTGATGGAAAGTAGTCATCGTCGCCCATGGATATGTGCAACACCGGAGGAATCGCCCATATTTTGCCAACCTTTGAGAGCCCTGTTAACTCGCTTTTTGAAGAATCCCATGTTATAGCGCTCTGGGACTACCTCAGGTTATTCCACAACTTCTGTCTTCTGCGTAGCATTCTTTTCTTCAGCGTAGTCGGGTAAAAAGTATCCTATAACCATCTGTGGATACCCAGCTACCGGTGTACCAAAATAGTTGAAATCCGTTTAGCCGATTTGGCGTGATGAAGCCACAACGACACATATAAACATACAAAAAAATGATTTGGTGACATCCAAGTAGTCCGTTACAATTTTTTTAATATCTTCATTGCGCAGAAATTTAAATTTTACAACTTTAAAATACCTAGTACCTATAGACTTTCTCGTGTTTTAATGATCCTTGCTAAGGGGCTGTTCATAAATTGAGCCCCTATACCAAATAAAATGATGTAATTAAAAACAAAAGACGTTTTTGCGCAACACTTTAAAGAAACACGAATTTCATTCCTTTTTTTCTCGTTGAAGCACTTTTTATAGGTGTCCGATGTCCAGACCCCCCCCCCCCCCCTCATTTGAAATGACGTAATTTATGAATAGCCCCCCAAGCATAGGTGATTCGCAAAGAAATATGAGAACCGTAGCAATATTATAAACCTTTATAAATTATAAATAGCATTATCAGCGGAACTGATAATAATTTGCGCTATAATTTAATCTATATATACCTAAATGTACTTCAGTATCCGTGTACTATATCAATATCCAGTTATTCATTATTAATCGTACATTGTGATTGAGAATTGAGTTAATTAAATGAACATTTGTAAGAACTCCAGAATTTAACATTTTGGAAAGCAACAAATTGTAAATCTTAATAGGGTAGTTTCTTGGGTAAAATAGTAGAGGGTCAATTTCAGAGCGTTTCAACCGCACTCATTAGTGTCACCGCATTAAGGTGCGTCCACACTTGTATCATTTGCTCGTATCCGATCACCGTGCCGTAGCATGACTGAATATCGCGCTGCTTGGACGCTTACTGTCGGCGCCCCAATAATGCCGCACTCTTCCGATACAAGTGTGTGATATGCGTAGCAAATGGATTTCGAGTGATCGGATCGGCGCAACGTCAAACGCGTGATCGTGACACGCGATCATGCTACACGACGATGATCTGATACGGGCAAATGATACAAATGTGGACGCACCTTAAAAGGTGCCTTATATTAAAGATTCGAAAGGCATTTTGGAATATTGTGAAGAGATACAGTACCTCTACCCATGAGGTACAGTATCTCATTCGATTCTGTATTAGAAGGCACCATTAATGCGGTGACACTAATGAGTGCGGTTGAAACGCTCTGAAATTGACCCTAGATTGTTTGACAAGGGGCTAAAATAAGTCATTATGACACGAAGTGAGCGAGGACAAATATATCAGAGTGACATACTGGCTTTTAGCCACGTGTTAAACACTCTGCTTTTCACTTCGACTTCGAGAAAATAAAAAACAATTAACATTAAAATTGTATATTTCATGAAAAACTAAAAGTACAGTTTGAGCAATTCTATTAGAAAGTTTGGCCAATCTGATCAGGTTGGTTTGTTTGTTTTTAATTATTCGCAAGGAGTATGTAGCTGGCCGAATGTTTTTTTCTCAGTGTCATAGAAATTTGTATGGGATTAAATGGCTTTCTTTTAAACCCTAGGGGCTAAATGTACTATTTTAGTCTCGGTTCGCGAAGCTAATATGACGTACTTTTTGAGCAGGAGAAGTGAGAAAAATGTTTTAATTTTTCCGTCAGTTTGATTATCAAAACATATTGGACACGTATTTTTTTCTTTCGTCAATCAAACAAAAACAGAAAATAAATCGCGTCGAAGCTTGGGAGTGGGGGCGCATGAAGTCACGCCGTGCGAAAAACTTTACCGGGCTATATGTTCATCATATTTTGTTCAATTGACAAAAGAAAAAATACGTGTCCAATATTTTCTGATAACGGACTAATTTGCTTTTTTTTAGGACACAAGCCTATATTCTTTAGAAATAATTTTAAATGCCCAACCCATTTCTTATTACAGGGCTAAGTGCGGATGACGTCAAACAACACATAAAATGATTTCAAATAGTCTTTTCGTAAACAATTACCACTTATCACCCTCCTTAATTAAACGATACGCCACTTGAATTGAGCAGTACATAACGTCTTTGACTGACATTGTTATTCAGATTAACAAATAAATGTACGATTTATTAGAGAAATCCATACTAATATTATAAATACGAAAGTGTGTCTGTCTATTACCTCTTCACGCTTAAACCGCTGCACCGATTTGGTTGAAATTTGGTATGAAGATAGTTTCGGTCCCGAGGAAGGACATAGGCTACTTTTTATTCCGGAAAAATATCCTTATACGCGATAAACAAATTTAAGGCGGACAAAGTCGCGGGCAGAAGCTAGTAATATACACATATAAATAACTTAACAGATTTCAACTATTATATATGAAACACATTTCTTTGTGTCTGTGTTTTTAATGTGGGAAAATGAACACATACACTGTACAGTGCTCGCTGGCGGAGAGGTTGACACGTTGGACGCGTAATCAAAAGGTATCAGGTTCGATTCCTGGTCTGACCACACGTGCGAGAGCAATCGCGTTTTTATTTGCGCTTTGATCTTTGTATTTATATCACAATAGATTTAAACTATTTTTGGTACACGGGTACACCTTTTACCCGACCACACTGAAGAAAATAAGAGGGTTATGACTTATCCCCGCCGCGAACGAAGATGCGGGCACCTTCTTGTGATAATGTAATATCAATTGAGTGCTGTGGCGGCGTGAGTCATCTCATATCAGTTCGCGAACAAGTTAGGGGACGTCAATTAATAACGTGAGCTGTTTATGGCGGGGGGTCATGCTGAATCTCATCTAATCTTACTACGTGGTTTTTTATGCAAAAAACAGTGTACTAAACAAATGGGTTACATTAATTAAAAAAACAATGGTTAAATCAAGTATGTTTTTGAAATGGGATCGCGGGGAGGAGTTGAGACAAATCTCACGAAATCACACCGGAGAAAGGGGGGGTATTGGTTGTGGGATATTAACATAAACAAGATTCAATTAAAATAATATATATATATTTTTTATATTGTTAGGAGAGTCGTGTACTACTAAGCGTCGTGAATAATAAAACAAAGCAATACATTTACACTTTGCTTCAGGATAGAGACACATAATTGAGTGCACATAGCGAATAATCGGGACAGTCATATAAATGACACGTCAGAGTAGGATGGATTTGTTTTGTAAAGCCCAACAAAGAGGGGGATCGGAAAAAATTGCCTAAAACGCCTCACGGTTTTAATGGACACTCCCTAACTGAATATTCTAAACAATTATCGCAATATAACGTATCTACCCATGGCCGCTGACCCTCGCTCATAGTTGGCCTAAGGATGACTTCATCGCTTCCACAATCTATTTAATAATTAACCCTCTGTAGTAATGATATTTATCGATTTATTTCACACCCAAAATGTAACCGAAACATTTATAAAGAAAAGTAATGTATTAGGCCTATCCACCTTTTTTGCAGTCGGTTAATTAAGAAGACGAATTGGAAATTTTGGTGTCAGAGATCTTAATATGTCTCAGCCATTATTGTGGAAATATATTCAATGTACATTTCAATATTATAGCTTTTACTATACTAGTAAGTATTGTTATTCTGATGTCTAAACAATATTACTGGAAAGTTTCGTTGATATCGGTTAAAGAGTTCCATTGTACATGGAATAAGTTAACGGCTAAATTATGTAATAACTAGAAAATTAAAAACTTTAAAACCCCCTTGACTTGTTCCACTAAAAGCTGAATATCTTGAAGACGAGTGCTAAGATTTTCATCAAACAAAGCAAAGAACACTCGGGATAAAATTATGTATGTCACAAAAAAAACCGCACTCATATCGGTCCATCCGTATGGGCGCTACGATGCCAAAGACAGATACACAGATACACAGTCACAGACTTAAAACACCCCTATTTTTTGTCGGGGGTTAAAAATGTCATTCCTCCCTTTATCTTTTAAGTCACTAACTTAAATCTTAACGAAACATAATAATATCTTCGATTTCATTGTACTTTTACATTTGGCGCTTACACCAAAAATCCTCAAGCATGTAGTGTATTAGCTTTCTGTTTCTTTGTTACGAGAGAGCAATAAATGCGTCCCTTATTACAAATTCGGCGTTTGGGGCGTGGTTTACGAATGACGACGCAGGCCCTTAATCCCGATATTTAGCTTCTACGTGTTTTTCGAAGTGCACGACCTGGCCCCCATTTCATAAACGTGACAGGTGACAACTGACAACGACCATAGGGATGATGACTGTACTGCAACAAGAATGCAATTTTGATGCGTAATGGTGGTTTTTATGACACAAATCCTAAAAAACAAATTTGAGTTCGATACCTCACATGTAACTCGTTTTATGAGCCTTTAAAGTTAGATGGGAAAGTCCATTTTTAAAGTATGAAAATATTAATAAATAACAATGCCATTGGATAAGTCATGACATATATGGTAACTTTTGTTATGGAACCGTTTCGATAAACGCAAGTTTTAACATAACAGCTAACAGATGCAGAACAAAGTTCTTAATTTCCCCATATATGCCGGTACGGTAGCACACCTCCGCCGCGAAACTGTAGTAGCGAAACCGCTGAACGATTCGCCCAGGTTGTCCTTTGTAAGGCGCGCGGAACTCTAGCGAACTTGCCTGTTCTAACGCGGAGATTTAACTATGGCGCTGTCTCTGTCGCGCGCTGATCCGCCGATCTGCTCCGATGCCGGCTACATCTCCGCGTTCGTTTCGCCTTTTTGCTTGTTTCGCATTTAGTTTCGCGCGCGAACTGTCGCAATCTACAAAGTTTGGAGGCGAAACGTGTAATTTTATTAAATTGTCAGTTGAATTTACTGAAAAATTTATCGAGGAGATCCGCAATAGACGTACAATTTATTTATTAAGTCATCCTGACTATATAAATAACTCGTGACTCAAGTTCTCTGCATAATCTGTTTTCTCCTATCTTTTTCTGTCTTCATTAATTTCGTGCACCCAGATTCTTCGTCTTTTGAAAGTTAATGACCAGAGCAAAATCGCTTCTTCCTCTGACGATGACGACATTTCACTAAGCTTGCCGCTAACGTACTGACGGTTTCGCTTACAGCCAACCCAGCGTGTGTGGCCAGGTTTCGCTGCGGAACTTGCGTCGCGGTTTCGCTTTGTCAGTTTCGCGGCGGAGGTGTGCTACCGCCAACAAGGTAGGAAGGTGTGACGTCATACCTTCGTAGAGTTTAGTATGGAGCGTTTTTTGGGAAAGTCCAAAAGTGTGATTCTAAAGTTGTTGTATCTCAAGGACATTGAAGTAGTTTTTTCACCAATATTTCTGTTATTGAACGGTCGTTTTATAACATACCACAGAAAAAATTGTCATCATGCCTATTCGACGTACATTGCTGGGTCGCCGCGTAAGTGTATGCCTGGCATCATGATGGAGAAGTAATGTATGCCGTATTATCGTTGTCAACTGTCACCTGTCACCTTTCACGTTTATGAAATAGGGACCTGATGGTATACTTGTATGTCTCCAGGCCCGCATGGAGGTGGAGGACCTGTTCACGGACCTGGCAGACGGCCGGCGGCTCCTGAAGCTGCTGGAGATCATCAGTGGCGAACGGCTGCCGCGCCCCAACTCCGGGCGCATGCGCGTGCACAAGATCGAGAACGTCAACAAGAGCCTCAGCTTTCTCCACACTAAGGTAACTCACATAGATAATATAAGTTACATCGGCAATTTTCGGCCACGCCGACGAGTGCTAACAAGTACCGAATGAAACCGAACGTGTGACCATTTCAATAAAGACCTTGTTGCACTATATGTACGGTACATATGCAATGACAGGTGAACTCGTGCTCTCGCTCATGGCGACTGACGCGGCGCCACACAAAATGGCGGGCACCGTCGTCGCGCGCAAAATTTTGGCCAATGGGCGTTGAAGATACACAAACGCGGTGCCTTATAATTGGTAAATCTGTTTTCAAAAAATGCTTTCTGCGCAGGTACATCGTTGTAACTTATATTCGTGGTACTACTGTACTCCTATACCGAGGGTAATCTCGCTCCTTCGGCGCGAAGCACAAACTACGGAACCTCGAGTATGGTCATTACTGACCAAAGAAACAAAGGGAACAATAGTTATTTGTTATGCAAGGCTGCTAAGTTGTTTTTTGGCGCGAGTGCTCCGATTGAAAGACGAGTAAGCGAAGGAATCAGAAGAGCGAGTGGTTCAAATATAGATTCCTGAGCGTAGCGAGGCTTTCAAGGCACGAGAAGCCAAATAGTTTTGCAGCCGTGCGAAACACACAAAGTTTCACCTCACTACAGCGAGGAAAATGTGAGACGTAAAAAAGACTATGCAATTAGGATATTGAAAAAGGTGATTCCATACAAATTGCCGTTAATGAAAAACCTATAGGGTACTTCCACTTGTCCTAGAAACTTGAAAGTAGGTATCAAGGCAGCTCTTATTGCACAACCCACAAAAAAATCTGAAAATCTTATTTTTTTATACGTATGGGTTGTTTATATTAGGTTTTGCTTAGGAGTAGGGTTCTGCTAACACTCGATTTTCGTAAATACGGCCTTTTATTTTCACGGAACCCTCGGTGCGCGAGTCCCACTCGCACTTGGCCGTGTTTTTAGGGTACAGTATCGAAAGGGAAAACGGGACCCTATTACTAAGCCTTCGCTGTCCGTCTGTCTGTCTGTCGGTCACCAGGCTGTATCTCACTAACCGTGATAGCTAGACAGTTGAAATTTTCACAGATGATGTATTTCTGTTGCCGCTATAACAACAAATACTAAAAACAGTATAATTTTATGTCTGTTCATCTATTTCAGCCAATATAAACTGATCGTGCACCGCGTACATTTTGCTTAGGAGTAGGGCCTTGCCAACACTGGATTTGTTAGTCTGCTAGATACGGCCCGGAGCACGAGTCCCATTCACACTTGGCCGGTTTTTTGCTTGGTGGCTTAGCAAATCACTTTATACACAAGTATATTACGGATTAACTCCAATCCCGTTGTCAATTGACGTACTTCTCACTCAGCTGTTGTGTGTTCGCTATCAGTTTAGCCTTGCCGGTCTTGCGCAATGCATTCCGACGATAATTAACTTATCTATTGTTACTTACGGTAGCGGTAAGATTATTATCCTAATAGTTGATCTATATAAAAAAAAACAATTAAGAAATGTTTGCGCATGACTTCAGAACGGCTGCACCTATTTTGCTAAGTCTTTTTAGGGTTCCGTACCTAAAGGGTAAAACGGGACTCATTACTATGACTCCGCTGTCCGTCCGTCTGTCACCAGTAACGTCTCATGAAGTTGAAATTTTCGCACCTCACAGTCACATTAATTTAAACTCGACATTTGTAACATTTTAAAGCACATGTTCGAATCTGCGCAGAAAACGGGGTCCCGAAAATATTTTCCGATTGCAAGCGGTCTTAGGACCGATATTCTCAACAAGACAAGGATACGAAAATACGGATATATAAAACTGTGAGGACCCGTCCTCATATATGGCTGTGAAGCCTAGACACTGACCCTCAAAGAGAAAAGTCAGCTCCTGGTTGCGGAACGGAAAGTGCGGAAGATCCTGGGACCGACCAAAGGACCGATGGCACGTGGCGGATCCGTACTAACGCCGAGATTGAGGAACTGGTGGCCGAGCCTAACACTAACTTCGTTGACTTGGTAACCTTGAAGGAATGGAGGCGGATCGCGCAACGAGAAGAGCATACTTGGGACCAGCTGCTCCCAGGTACCGCCGGGGAGACGTGGGAGCGGATTTGCGTAAGCTTCAAGCCGAAAACTGGCGGGAATAACTTCGCAGGATCGGGACAAGGGCTCATCCAGAATCACGCGAGGTTTTTAGGCCACATTTAGACCCCCCCCCCCCCCCTCCCACTTGGTGATTTTTGGTGAGGTTCTAGGTGACCTCCCCCCCCACCTACATAACCTCATGTGCATTCCTCCCCCTTGGTGATTTCTTCCCTACGTAACCTCACGTCTTTCTTTTTTAATTTTTTCACTTCTTAAAGTGGTAAAGACTTAATCTTATTATGTGATATTGTGTTTTGTTGAACCTAAATTATTTTAAGGTACGTTATAGGTTTTTCAAATAAGACTTATTGGTTTTTGCTTCATAACTGTACCTCGCCCCCTACTCAACTAAAATTGTTGTCTTTTTAACACTCCGCTACCCAAAGGTTGGTCTGGAAAGATCGCTATTTAGCGATAAGACCGCCTGTTGTTTACCTCTACTAATTTGAATGTTACTGTCATGCTCTGTATTTTTGTCTCTTAATCTTACACAGATCAACCTAGTCCCAAACTAAGCACAGCTTGTCTTATGGGTACTAGGCGACGATATACATAATATATAGATAAATTATAACACTTAAATACATAGAACACATTCAAGACCCAGGAACAAACATTCGTGCTCATCACACAACACTTGCCCTGGCCGGGATTCGAACCCGGGACCGCCAGCTTCGTAGGCCGTTGTACAACCCACTGAGCCAAACGTATCGTCAACACAATAAAGAGTAATTGTATTGTATTGTATACGTACAGTAAAAAAATACACGTGAGGTCACCTTGTACTCCCCTCCCCCAACGTCCGTTTCGTAAGCCTCCCCTTCGGAGCATCGCGTGATTTTTGGCTGAGCCCCAAGTGGCGTGCTCTCGTTTCGAAGGCTAAGATCCTTTTTGGGTCACTAAGCCAAGATAGTTAGTTATTAAGAGGTCACGTCATGAAAAATATTAAAAACACTGTTTTAACCTATTAAACGCAGACTTGCGTTAACCGCATTCCAAGAAGCCATTCAACGCAGGGTTTCCTCGCTCTACAAACGTATGTTGGTATGACAGTTTAAACAGCTGTGCATGCCATTGTCTCTGCCTACTGGCTGTGCAAAATGCCACCAACGTTGAATAACTTTCGGCATTGACACTGACGTACAAAATTCATGAGCTAAAATCAAGGTCATTGTTAACTTCAGAGCATTATTTACCACTGGAGATGACTTTTTCACTTTTACAAACACTTACAGTATACTACAGAAATATGCCTATACTAAGAAAGTGCCCGCAACTTCGTTCGCGGAGGAGAAAAAGTCATAACCCTTTTTGTCAGCGTAGTCGGGTAAAAAGTACCGTATAACCATCTGGAGATACCCAGCTACCCGTGTAACAAAAATTGTTCAAATCTGTTTAGCCGATTTTGCGTGATGAAGCCACAACGACACAAACAAACATACAAAAAATCCAAAAGATTTTTTTTTCGTTTTAGTGACCTCCAAGTAGTTTGTTACAATCATTTTTTTGAAAATATCTTCAATGTACAGACATTTCATTTTCACAAGTATAATAGTATTATAATCCATACTTAATATTATAAATGCGAAAGTGTGTCTGTCTGTCTGTTACCTCTTCACGCTTAAACCAGTGAACCGATTTGGATGAAATTTGGTATGGAGATCGTTTGAGTCCCGCGGAAGGACTTAGACTACTTTTTGTCCCGGAAAAGTAACCTTATCCGCGATAAACGAATTTAAGGCGGACGGAGTCGCGGGCAGAAGCTAGTAAATTATAATTTGTCGTGTAAACTGACCAGATTTTTCTTCTATACTATTATTAAGTTCTAAAATGAAATGTCTGTATGTTGAAATATTTAAAAAAAGATTGTAAGGGACTATTTGTAGGTCACTGAATCGAATTGTTTATTTTTATTTTTTTGTATGTTTGTATGTGTCGTTGTGACTTCCTCACGCCAAATCGGCTAAACGGATTTCTACTATTTTTAGATACTTTTTATCCGACACCGCTAACGAAAAAAAAATCTTTTATATTTAACAGAAATAAAAAATAATAAAAATCCCCTTAGCCGATTTGGCGTGATGAAGCCATAACGACACATACAAACCGTGACCGCTAAATAGTCCGTTACAATTTTTGTTTTTGAAAATATTTGCATTGTACAGACATTCCATTTTTGCAACTTTATAATAGTATAGATTAGAATTAGCGTCCGTTTGTCATCTGCAGTGGTTAAGTGCTCTGAGTTTTGTACTCGAAATACTGGAATACATGATATTTTATTGACAAATCACTTTTAAAACTTTTTCAATGTGAGTATTCGTTTCAAGGTGCGACTGGAGTCCATTGGCGCGGAGGACATCGTGGACGGAAACCCTCGCCTCATCCTCGGGCTGGTGTGGACTATCATCCTGCGGTTCCAGATCCAGGAGATCGAAATCGATGTGGTCAGTAACTTCTTTCCAATAAAGACAGCTGGGCTACTCGGAAACTCCAAATTCAAAATTGCTCCATCTCGGTTACTCAAACACAGTTTATCATGAGAGCGAGAGGGACGACACGTCACGAACTTCGACAATCGAAATTCGCAGTAAACCCTCGGGGTTGGGCTATGCGGTCAAACAAAACATGGCCGACTGACCGCATGCGCGTACGGTCGGTCGGGCGTAGCTGTCGCTGTAGAAACATAGACGCGCTCAGACTGTTACTGACTGTCAGCGAGTATGCGGTCAAACAAAACATGCCCAACCGACCGCATGCGCGTAGCATCGGTCGAGCACTGTTTCCAGTATTAATATTAAGATACAAGAAAAAATCACGATTTAATAATGTAAAACTTACAGGACGAAGAAAATGAGTCCTCCGAGAAGAAATCGGCCAAGGACGCGTTGCTACTCTGGTGTCAACGCAAGACCAGCGGCTACCACGGCGTCCACATTCACAACTTCTCCGACTCTTGGCGTTCCGGCCTCGGGTTCAACGCCCTCATACACGCGCACAGGTGACCTCGACCTTGATATACCAGCTCATGGCGTCCACATCAACAAATTTGGCTCTTAGCGCCCGGGGCTCAGGTTCCACACCTGTTCATGAGCACAGTTGACCTTGATATACCAGCTCATGGCGTCCACATCAACAAATTTGACTCCTAGCGCCCGGGGCTCGGGTTCCACACCTGTTCACGAGCACAGGTGACCTTGACCTTGATATACCTGCAACAACGGCGTCCACATCAGCAAATTTTACTCCTAGCTCTCGGGGCTCGGGTTCCCCACCTGTTCACGAGCACTGGTGACCTTGACCTTGATATACTAGCAACAACGGCGTCCACATCAGCAAATTTTACTCCTAGCTCTCGGGGCTCGGGTTCCACACCTGTTCACGAGCACAGGTGATCTTGACCTTGACGCACCAGTCATCATGGCGTCCAGATCCACTGCTTCTCCGATTCTTAGCGCTCTGGCCTCCTGTTCAAAGCCCTTTTATACGCGCATAGGTGACCTTGAAATGTACATAAGTAAATACATTTAATAACTTACCTGGTTTGTGGCACTATAGAGCTCGGGTTTATTGCTTATACAGGCGCTCAAATAACCTTGTCTTTCAAGATCTAGATGTAAGTTGGTATGTTATAACATAGAATATACTGATACTGACTAAAGCTTTATTTCAATTATTTAGTGAGAAGAACATTATGTTCCAATATGTTACCATTATCATTACATGTATGATTTGCGATTGCGCGCGCATCCAGTGCATTGACTGGGCTATTACAAGATCACTGATCGAAGCGGTCCATTTTTTAGGCCTCCACTATGTCTCTTTCGGTTCGTGATTTAACGGAGGAACATTTCTGTTTGAACATCCATCAGTTCCACGACCACTTACTTACATAATCTGTGTAATACCATGTACTTAAACTTTAATATGACCTTGACCTCCGCAGGCCTGACCTGTTCCGTTGGGCGGAACTGCCGGTGAACGACCACGTGGAGACCCTGAACCACGCCTTTGATGTCGCACACAAGAATCTCGGCATCCCCAAGCTGCTGGACGCTGAGGGTGAGTTAACATGACCTTGACCTTGCGAGACCTTGTTTTGCTGAGACATGTCGGTGAATGATCACGTGGATACCCTGAACAAGGCCGTCGATGTCGCACACAAGAATTTGTGCGTCCCCAAGCTGCTGGACGCTGAGGGTGAGTTAACATGACCTTGACCTCACGAGAAGAAGAAGAAGAAGGAGAAGAAGATGAATATGTTTATTTGCAGAATACTTATTTCTAGTTACAGGGTGTTATTGTTGTTTATGGTAGGTACAGTATTCAATCGTAATTAAACGATATGCAAATATTATGGTAGCTTACAACAAGTACATGCAAGAGACCTTGTTTTGCTGAGACCTGACGGTTAATGATCACGTGGTTACTTTGAACAAGGCCTTCGATGTTGCGCACAAGAACCTCGGCATCCCCAAGCTGCTGGACGCTGAGGGTGAGTTAACATGGCCTTGACCTTGCTTGTTTTGTCGTGACGTGTCGATCGAACTTTTGACCTTTTTTTAAAATATCTGAATTATTTAGATTTTAACTGGTTATATTTAATTCTTTGTCCTCTAATTGATTTCACTGGAAAACCTTGGTATTTTTTTTTTTTTTTTCAATTAGTCTTAGTTTCTGTTATGTTCTGTAGATGTGGACATCAACCGGCCGGACGAGAAGTCTGTGATGACGTACGTGGCCAGCTACTACCACACGTTCGCGCGTATGAAGAACGAGCAGAAGAGCGGCCGCAGGATCGCCAACGTGAGTCGTGTTGTTTTACCCACTGTTGCAATCTATATTAATATCGCTACATTAAAGTTTAATTTTTTACATGGCAATAATTTTGTAAGCCATTTTTTCTCTTCTGACAATACACAAGTGCACCACGTCAAATTCTCCTTTTATTACAAGTTGCTAACAAATTAGTCAGGGATATTTTAAGACCTGAATATGCATGGCACATTGAGCAACTTTGACTATGGAACCAACACAAAAATCGTGAAAAAAAAAATGTTGTTTCATACATTTAAGCTTCTCAACTATTGCAGTTTTCTATTGAAGACGAGAATCCACATGTTAAATAAAAGCTTGTAAAAATGGTCGCACTTCATACCTCTAGACTTTTTATTATACAAATGCATTCCAGATCATCGGGCAACTGATGGACTGCGACGGCCGCAAGGCGGAGTACAGCCGTCTGGTCACCGCGCTCCTGGAGTGGATCCGGCTGAAGATTGAAGAGTTGAACGGCAGAGACCTGCCTAACGCGCTGGACGGCATCCAGCGACTGCTGCTAGCCTTCAAGCAGTACAGAACTGTTGAGAAACCGCCCAAGTAAGTACTTCATCATCGTAGTTTTCTAGCAGTGGTGATGGCTGCCGCCCAGGATTCAGGTGCTCAATGACGAGAGCTGGGCAATGCGCTGGACGGTATCCAACGACTGCTGCTCGCATTTAAGCAGTACAGAACTGTTGAGAAACCTGCCAAGTAAGTGCTCCATCATCGTAGTTTCTAGCAGTGGTGATGGCTGCAGCTCAGGATTCAGGAGCTCAATGGCGAGAGCTGACCCATGCTCTGGACGGCATCCAGCACCTTCTGCTGACCTTTAAGCAGTATTAGACTAGAAAAACCTCCCTAGTAAGTATTCCATTATCGTAGTTTCTTCGCCCTTAAACAAACATTTAAAATGGGGAGGTTCCATTGTGAAATACTAATTTATTCTTGTTTGTTTAGATACAAGGAGCGGTCGGAGATCGAAGCGCTGTATTTCGACATCAACACCATGAACAAGAGTCTCGTGGGGGAGGCCTGGGCGCCACTGGAGGGCCAACTGCCGCAGGACCTGGAGCGCGCCTGGCAACGTCTGGAACAGGTGAGTTGCAGACATAGACACAAAAAGCTTGCAGGTCGATGTACAACACCATGAACCGGAGTCTCGTGGGGGAGGCCTGGGTGCTACAGGAACGCGGCAAAACACACAGACACTAGGAGCGGGCAGATCTAGATACAACACCATGATCTGGAGTCTTGTGGGGGAGGCCTTGGGGCTGGAACCAGTTGTTACAAGACCTGGAGCCTGTATTTTTTTAAATAAGTGGCAAATTAGGCGACATGTTTAGTTCAGTGGGTTGCAAAACGGCCTACGAAACTGGCGGTCCCGGGTTCGAATCCCGGTTAGGGCAAGTGTATTTGTGTGATGAGCACGAATGTTTGTTCCTGGGTCTTGGATATTTTCGATGTATTTAAGTATTATAATGTAGCTATACCTATATTATGTATATCGTCGCCTAGTACCCATAGTACAAGCTTTGCTTAGTTTGGGACTAGGTCGATTTGTGTATCGATTATTTTATCGATGCTAAAAATGGTTTTTAAGTCGTTGACCCTCCAAATAATATGTTTTTTCGTCTGCAGGCTGAACACGCGCGCGAGATCGCGCTGCGCACCGAACTGCTCCGGCAGCAGCGTCTAGAGCAGCTCAACTACAAATTCAACACCAAGGTATTTACGTCTAACTGTCCTATTTATGATTCTACAGCCAAAATTGCAAAAACGGAACCCTTATTGGCTGGGTGCGCGATGACAGCGCCAACTAGCGGTTGCAATTACGGCGGACCGTGAATTTGAATGAAATATCGTAATAGGGAATATGCATGATATTTTATTTTCGCTTTATTAAAAGCTCGTTCATGTAACAAACGGTATACAAAAATATTTTTTCGAATAACTATAAAAATAACCAAGATATAAGCAATCAAACATTTCATTCTATCTCTTTCTAACAAAACGGAATTTAATATGGAGTTTATATGACTGTAGTGGACTGTGACGTAACAGTCCCTGTCAAATCGCCGTCTAATTAGCAGTTTAAAATGCCTATATCATGTGTATTTCTTGGCCGATTTTAATTTCACTTTTTGAAATCGTTTTTACGGTATTTTCATATTTTGTTAAGAAAAGCGATAAAAAAAATTACATTATTCTATACTATTATGTAAGTCTATAGTGTCGATAATAAAGTTGACCTTTTTATTTTCCGTCTAAAATGGCAAATATAATATCAGGCAGTCAAGCACAGACTTTCTTCACGAAAAATAAACAAATTTATTCAAATAACGCAATTCATATATATTTCAGACGATTTTTTATGCCTGTACTTAATGTTAATGAATGAAAGAAAAAATATTTCAGGATCTTGTCCCATATAATATATGAACATTTTAACTTACAAACTATGTTATCGTACAATAAAAAGACAAATATAAACAAGGATGAACAACAATACATTACAAATAATAATAAATTAGTCTTTTGTTTATTTTCAGTTAAACATGGCCAAATTAGGTTAGCTTACTTACTTTTCCTCTTGATAGCGATTATTAATTTCATTCATTTTGGAATAGAAAATTTGTGATTACTGCTTTTGCCATTTTTCTTGCAGTTAGCTTTTTCTATGCTTGTCAGAAGTTTTTTTATTGTTTTTGATTTGGAACGTTTTTGTTTGCAGTCTGTGCTTCGGAAGGGCTACCTTAAGGAGATGATTCAGGTGCTTTCGGACCCGCGCTACGGCTCTAACTTGGCCCAGGTGGACGCCACAGTCAAGAAACACGAGGCCATTTCCGCGGACATCCTCGCCAGGTAAGCTGGAGTTGCAGAACAAAGTTCTTAATTTCCCCTTACAAGGTAGGGACGTTGTGACGTCACAGGTTCCTAGGCTTTTGTATGGAGATTTTTGGGAAGGTCCAAAAGTGTGATTTTAACATTGTTGTATCGCGGAGTGTTTTTATGAGATTGAAGTAGTTTTTCAACAAACTAATTGTGGAGAGGGCATTCCATAACGTTCCACAGAAAAAAGTCAACATCCAAATTCTTACATCTTGTCTATGTAAGAATTTGGATGTTGACTTTTTATGTATAATGAAATAAAATAATGAACTTTATTCTGTAAATAGGCCGCAAGGGCACTTTTACAAGTCTTCTCTACCGATATTTCACTAGTTACTGTAGCCATTTTACGGTTTCGTCAAACTTTAATTCATAATAGCCTGATTATCTTTTATTCCAATATTGTAACATAATTTTAAGAGCCAGTCCTGATGAGGCGTTTTATGCGCGTTTAGAAAAGGATAACATTATACACTAGAATGAGAAGAGCGTTCGTTTTCTCACTCTAGCATATAGTGTATTTCTTTTCTAAACGCGCGTAAAACGCCTCATCTGGACCGGGTCTAAAATTCTATATTCATGACTCCAACGAAATATCGACCAGGAAGTAGGAATTTTAACTTACTATTTTAACTTACATGATTAGTTTACATATTTACTGACACATAAATACAGGTCAACCTTTTATAAAGCTTGTAAAAAAAACAACGCAGATAATTCACAACTGTTTTTCTATTGTTTCGATTGTCCAGAATCCCTTTTAAATATTTTATGAACAATCGATTTTTTCTTGTCAATACAAAAATCTAAATAATTAAAAATTACGAGATTTAGACTGGAATCGGAGTTCGTCTTTGTATTGATAAGAATATGGTTTCTGAGTGAAGAAATTCACTTTAAAAATCACGAAGATCCTAATGGTAAAACATTAAGATTTTCTTAAAAAATCGATCGATTTTCTCCTTCAGAACCGAGCGCTTTGAGGACCTGTCAGCCATGGCGGCCGAGTTGGTCCGCGAGAACTACCACGGCGCGGAGGCCGTGGCCAGGACTGAGCAGGCCGTGCTGGCTCGCTGGCAGGAGCTGCTGGCGCTGCTGGAGCGGCACAGGGCCTCGCTAGCCACTCTTGCGAGGCTGATGGCTTTATTGCGAGAGTGTGATACTGTTCGCGCAACGCTTCACGACATGCAGGTACGGTGTGGTGCCCTTCTGACCACTGTTAGTTTTTTAGGGTTCCGTAGCCAAAATGGCAAATACGGAACCCTTATAGTCTCGTCATGTCCGTCCGTCCGTCCGTCCGTCCGTATGTCACAGGCATTTTACTCGAAAGCTACTGCTATTGATGACATTTGGAGGATAGTTATCTTTTTTTCAGGAAATGTCAATGTCTGGCACATCATTCGACAGTTCTTCTAAGAACACTGAGGTTTCTAAAAAAAATGTTTGATCTAGTGAATATTTTCGGAAATAATCGCTCTGAAAGTAGCAAAAATTGTGTCCCCCCTCCTCTATTTTCTAAACTGTATGTTAAAGAAACATGAAAAATATACAAATATAAAGTTTAATAAATACCTCAACGAAAATTGTTTTCAACATGATCGGACATACCGTTTTTAAGTAATTGTCAAAAAAACTGCGCTTCTCAGCAAAAGGCCGTAAGTGCCGAGGAGATACGCTCTTATGTTAGTGTTTTTTTTTTTCATATCGGGTTTTTTTTTTATCTGTAGTGCATTTTTTTGTATAAACGGCTGCGGAACCCTACATTGAGCATTGTCCGACATGCTCTTGGCCGGTTTTTTTAAATGTAATCAGTGGAAAACGGGCAGACGAGCCACCTGATAGAAAGTGGTTGTTATAAGTGTAAAGTCAGCTTAATAGATATTATGTAAACGAGGCTGACAGATGTTTGATTATCTGTGACACAAACTCTGGACATAAAATACATAACATGATGTTGATCGAACTCTCATCTTTTATTTAAAATATAAACCTGTGTTCCTTGCTTAAACCCCAAGAACACCACAGTGGTCATCGTCGCCCATGGATATGTGCAACACCGGAGGAATGTCCCATACTTTGCTAACTTTTGAGCGCCCTGTTAACTCGCTTCTTTAAGAATCCCATGTTATAGCGCTCTGGAAACACCTCAGGGATAGGTCATTCCACAACTTGCAAGTACGTGGTAAAAAAGAGCGTGATGCCCGTTTATTTTTGAGATGCCAAGCATCCGGATAGTAACTAAGTACATCCCACTTAGTTTCTGAGGCGGGAGGTGCGATGATCTCGCTGAGGGTGCACCAGCTGCAGTCCCGACACTACGTTACTTCAGCTCGTTTGTGGTGCGCGTGCCGCGGCCGCTGTAGGACACCATCGCAAGTGCAGACTTCTGGCCCAAGGGTGTAGTATTTAGGCAGTTCCGGGGCAATCTGCCGAATCCTACACCAGATCAGACGACGCAACGGAGCCACGGAGTTACGTCGCCTAAATCAAAGTAGTTTTTAAGTTTTTCTATTTGTTTTGTTTTTTGTAGTTCACAGTGCCTTGGTTTTACTGTAATGCTGTGTAACTTTTTTGAATAATAAATAAATAAATGATAGAAATGTGACGGTGGCACCAATTCAAAAAGTTCTTCTGAATATTCCCTATTGTACAAACGGTAGAACAAACACAGAGAGCCAACATCTCTCCGGAAGCTGAGTGGTTCCAGGCCGTCTGTCAGTACGAACTGCCGGGGTTGGGTGAGTCTAAGGGCAATAATACTCCCTTGCCGATTTCGACTACGGTGACTGCTAGGTACTAGCCAGTGATTAGAGGCTCTGGTAATTGGCCCTATCGTGTGCCCTAAGATGACTACAATAGCCAATCTTGTGAGTGAACAAGCGCGAGCATTGGCGGCACGTAAGGACACCGTCAACATAATTGTACTTGATGGCCGTCGGTGATTTGGCCTTAAGAGCATCGCGTTTCTCATCTAGATTCGCTTTTCTTTGCTCTTCAAAATCCTTTATTTTGCCTTGCCCCAAACGCCTCTAAGGGTAGAAGTTCATCGTCGAGAGTCCGACGTCAATATATGAATATTCATTCATATACACTATATGAATGGTTGGCACATACTCGTATTTCAACAATCCTTTAAATAAGACGTTGAAGTTTCTCAATTTTTTTTTCGTTATGTTATGAATTTCAATTATCACCTGGGGAGCGTTCAAGTATTACGTAACGCAATTTTTGGAGATTATTGACCCTCCCTCCCCCCATGTAACGCATCGTAACGTTTTACAAGAGTCCCCCCTCCCCCCAAATTCGTGGCGTAAAACTTCCCTACCATTTACATAGTATGTGTGACTTGTTTCCACACTTGTTTATATTTTTCTCTTTGTGTCCGAAGGCCCAGTTCCAGTCAGAAGAAGTTGGGCGTCACCTGGTGGACGTGGAACGCTTACTGCAGGCCCACGCGCTCCAGGAGTTGCAGCTGGGAGCCCTGCACGAGAGCATCCGGCGGCTGGCGCGCCAGGGCGAGGGCGAGAGCCGCCGTGAGCTGGCCGCGCGCCTGCAGGCGCTGCAGGACGGCTACGACAGGTGAGGAGTCCAGGTCACCAGGAGTTGCAGCTGCACGAGAGCATCCGGTGGCTGGCACACCAGAGCAAGGGGGAGGGCCGCCGTGAGCTAGCCGCGCGCCTGCAGACTCTGCAGGACGGCTACGACAGGTGAGGAGTCCAGGTCTCCAGGAGTTGCAGCTGCACGAGAGCATTCGGTGGCTGGCACGCCAGAGCAAGGGGGAGGGCCGCCGTGAGCTAGCCGCGCGCCTGCAGACTCTGCAGGACGGCTACGACAGGTGAGGAGTCCAGGTCTCCAGGAGTTGCAGCTGCACGAGAGCATCCGGTGGCTGGCACACCAGAGCAAGGGGGAGGGCCGCCGTGAGCTAGCCGCGCGCCTGCAGACTCTGCAGGACGGCTACGACAGGTGAGGAGTCCAGGTCTCCAGGAGTTGCAGCTGCACGAGAGCATCCGGTGGCTGGCACACCAGAGCAAGGGGGAGGGCCGCCGTGAGCTAGCCGCGCGCCTGCAGACTCTGCAGGACGGCTACGACAGGTGAGGAGTCCAGGTCTCCAGGAGTTGCAGCTGCACGCGACATTAGAGTATCTGGTGGCTAGGGCGCCAGAAAACAAAAATATGGCTCAGCTTTTCCTTCATGCTAATTTTGAGAACGATGTTATTTACGAACGCACTTGTTTTTCTGTTCGCAGTTTGGTAGCGGCGGCAAAGGACCGCAAGGCGAGACTAGAAGACGCAAGGAACCTCTACCAGTTCTTGGAAGACCACGACGAAGAAGAAGGTCTGTACTTATATCATGCTTTGTCTATTCGTTACCTGTAAATGACATCCGCGTATAAATAATCCTTCAGGTAGCGCTGCTACCGGTTGAACGGCAGAAGATATGGCGCGGCCATTTTGGAAAAATATGCCGTTAAGTTGCAAGATCCGGGACCAGGACCTGACTTCAAATGGCAGCCATCCGGTAGCCGGATCTGATATAACAAGCCTTTGAGTGGTAGGGTCCGGCTCCCGGACTCAGTGCGAAGTCTTATGTCGCGCCTAAAACAAAATTCTTCCTGGCTTGCCTACACTTGCAAGATACATTTGTCAGTAAACAAGGATGGCATTTGGATGACAGTCACTAACGGTCGAATTGCCGCGCTGATTAAAGTTCGTTAGAAATGTCGTCCGTTTCCCATCGTACGCTGAGCCGCGAGCATTCAATGCTTTTTGAAAGCCTTGTAGGTAGTATAAAAAAAAAGTATTGTGCAGCATATTATTTGTTGTGTAGGTTGGGTGACGGACAAACAGCGTATATGCCGCGCCGACGTCGCGGCCAAGGACCTGCGCGGCGTGCTGGCGCTGCGGCAGAAGCACACGGCTTTACTGCACGAGCTGCGGGCGAGGGATCACGTGTCACAGCGGCACCGGGCCAAAGGACAGAGGTAAGGCGTAACTTTAACCTATTTGTTTTGTAAAAGTGCGTAACATTATATTATTCACAGAACGATTTAATGAAGGAGTAGGAAGTGTCTGCAACTTCGTTCGCGGAAGAGAAAAATAGTCATAACCCCTCTTTTTTTGATAGCATAGTTGGGTAAAAACCATTTGTGGATACTCAGCTACCCGTGTACCAAAAATATTTGAAATATGTTTAGCAGATTTGGCGCGATGAAGCCACAACGACACATACAAACATAGAAAAAATCCAAAATAAATATTTTTCGATTCAGTGACCTCCATATAGTCCGTTACAATATTTTTTTGTAAATATCTTCAATGTACAGACATTTCCTTTTTATTTGTTTATTTAATCTTTATTGCACAAAAGAAAAACTTATCGTACAAAAGGCGGACTTAATGCCATAGTTAGGGTATTCTCTACCAGTCAACCTTGAGGCAAAGCAGATACATTTTTACAACTTTATAATAGTATAGATTATCATTTTTGCGTCTGGATCTAATGACTACTGGCCCCGTCTTGCTTCTGGGATAGAGTAGGACACAGATAACACATTTAACTAATTTAACATTCATTAAAATTTTGTAAAGGCTTTTTGCACGAAACAAGATTACTATTATTATTGCAGTGGAGGGCAAACTGTATTGAATTTTCCATCTATGTTTCAGCCTGATTGACGCAAAACATCCGAAGAGCGCTGAAATCGAGCGGCGACTAGCGTCCTTAGCGCAGCAGTGGGCGGCCCTACGTGAGCTGGCTGACGCCCGTGAGAAACAATTGGTAGACGCCGCAGAGGCCCACCAGGTATGTGTGTTGTATATCACTAAAAACGAAGATTTAGACGTAACGTTTGGTTGCACAACGGCCTACGAAGCTAGTCCCAAACTAAGCAAAGCTTATGCTATGGGTACTAGGCGACGATATACATAATATATAGATAAATGATAATACTTAAATACATAGAAAACATCCAAGCTCCAGGAACAAACGTTCGTGTTCATCACACAAACACTTGCCCTGGCCGGTATTCGAACCCGGGACCGCTAGCTTCGTAGGCTGTTGTGCATCCCTCTGAGCCAAACGTGTCGTCAAAATGTATATTGCACTTCGTTTACGAAGTAGGAAATACAATCATAACTTTCTTTATTGTGTGCTGAGTTGAGTGAAAATATGAAATAACAATCTTTGGAGGTTCAGCTGCCGAAATTAGTTGTAAAAAGTCCACCCGCTTTGAAGTGATGTGGCTATAAAGACATACTAGACATTTAGACATTAAAAAAACGTACATACTGGACATTTAAACAAGTAACTGTTTAACTTGCTGGAATTACCAATTTAATCACGATTTCAATTGAAAATACTTAATTACATCTAACGCTTTTTAAAGGAAATAGTAATACTTGTTTTTTTTACAAAAATCGTAATTATCATCACGATGCTCGTGATTTTTAAAGTGAATTTCACTTACTTAGTGAGCGACGGCAGGAAAGCAGGTCAAATTACAAAATATTGTGACAAATACTGACAAAATTTGAAGACAAGCTGGCTGGTTTCTGTAGCTCAATTGGCAGAGCGTGCGCCCCGACAAGGCACAAGGCTTTGGTCCAAATCCAGTCTGAGTCTTGAATTTTTTTCATTATTTAGATCTTTGAATGTATAACAAAATAGTAATGAGTTTATTTTCGTAATTTCCAGTTCTACGGCGACGCGAATGAATCCGAATCGTGGATGAAAGAGAAGCGCCCCCTGGTGGCGAGTAGCGACTGCGGACGCGACGCGCCGTCGGCCGCCGCGCTGCTGGCGCGCCACAAGGCGCTGCACGACGAGATCCGCGCCTACAGCGCCGAGCTCGACACGCTCAGCGCGCATGCGGAGAGGCTGAAGACTGCCGGCATACTCACTCTACAGGCAAGTGTTATTTATCTAGGAGATTCCTCACTCTACACATTGGAACGTAAATGATCGCGCATCCAGTAATTGGGATGTTTTATTTATTTATTTATTTATTAATAGGTTTGCCAACAGATACAACACAGAATAAAATTACACTGATATCATATGGACATTTGACAAAAGTGTTTATCCAATTACACGCAAACACAGCATGCTTTTTCTATAATCTAGCTAAACAATGTGAAGTGACTGCTAGTACTTTTATATACTACAGATAATATTATACTAACTGTATGATATTAAATCGTAGTTCTGAAGGAACTTCTTAAATTTATGAAGTGTCATTGCCAATAAGTCTACTTTAGTGTTCTTATAAATTCTATTATGCTCCTTACATATTCTAGGGATACCACTGCGAGATCCAAGATTGGTCCAAAAGTTACCCAAAGCAAAAGAACGGAAATTAGTTATGCGCGAGTTAGATCTATGAACCGTAAATCCAATTTAAAGCAGCAGCTGAGGACAATCTATTAATCCGTTTAGAATTTTAAACAACAAGACCTGCCCCCGTATTGCCTAACGCGTTTGACGTTCGCAATCACAATCAAGTGTCATGATTTTGTATGGGCTATGACAGTTGATTCGGATACCAAGTGTCAAAATTTCATTAGGCAATAACCCCGATCAGAAATCCATCGGCGATTTTCCAACGATGGCATCTTGAAAAAACGAAGCCGTTCCTTATAACTCATTAGAGAAGGGAGTTTCCTTTTATAAAACGCTTTTGATTTTCTTTCGATCCTGTCCTGGTGAAAATATATACATGTTGACTGTACTCAAATAAATTTTTGATGCGAAATAGCAGATACCAGAAATCCTAAAAAAATAGTTCTACGAGTATACCTTGCGTGTAGCTTGTTTTACGAGTCTTAAAAGTTGGGTGGGAAAGTCCATATTTAAAGAAAATGTGTTTGGAAATTCTATTAAGATTGTCAATTTATTTCTGAAATGTTTTGTCCTTTTTAAGAGCCTTCTGCTAACGTTCGATCCAAGAGCTGAACTTTACTTGGTTCAAAACCGCTCTAGCCGATATCGATCCGATGCATGTTTCTCCGGCAATAAGTATTATGCTTTCTTGATCTGTTCCCATTCTTTCAAGAATATTATAATTTATTGTGTTTCTTTACAGCTGCCGACAGAGGTGGAGACCGCGCCAGCCATGGAGGACGAGGAATGGGTGAACGAGTCCCGGCTGGTGCCCACCGAGGTTTGGGAAGAGGAGGAGGTGGAACGACTTGAGCACCGCACCGTTACTGAGGAGCGCTCAGTGCCGCAGGTAACGTTACTGTGCCCCTCTTGTTTTGCATCATCATCACAAATTATCCCCAACGATCCCCACAAAGACCAGTTGGGGTTCATCCAAACCCAACCTCGCCTAGAACCTCACCAAAGATTACCAATGGTGAGGGTGGGGTCTAAATGTCGCCCAAAAAACCTCGCGTGATTTCTGGATGAACCCTTGGGCGCAAGCGACTATCTGCGCTTCATCTTGTTTGCACCCAACTCACGGAGCGTCATCCTACACCCAGAACATCAATCAGACGATGAGCCTTCTACTTTTTTGACCACGTTTGTTATATTATAATTAAGGTTAAGTTTCTGGTGGCATTATGGCACAGGTAATTCGATGGAGTCGTCATTGTATATTTTTTATTGGAATAAATGAATAACTGATTGTTAAATCCATATTGTATAGATTTTATAATATAAAATTTAAATAAATTTTACTTGTTTGCTAAAATGTATTAAAGAGCTGGAACAACTTGCAACTGGAGTTAAAATTTCAAAATCTTGCATATTATCTTCATCTGATGGTTGTCAAGATTATGAAAATCGTATACTATGGCAATTTGTTCCATATTAGCTGCAGTTAGACGGTTTCTTAACTTGTGAAAAATCCATTGATGTGTCGAGAGCGATCTTGTTCAGGACCTTGAATAGGTACAACATTATACATTTTAACAATATATTATGTTTTTATTTAATTTGTATGAATCAATTTACGGTTTATCAATCATTTATTCATGCAATCAAAAATATATAACAACGACTCTATTGCTCTTTGTCACCCCAATGCCACGAAACATCCCAACTCTGATTACAATAGTGGAACTCTTTCCTCTTATATTATGGTAATTAAATCTATCAACTATCTTATTTGTTCGATCCTCAGGTGAAAGCGTTGTACGCGTTCACCGGCCAAGGCATTTCGATGGCCAAGGGCGAGGTGATGTTCCTGATCAACAAGACCAACCCGGACTGGTGGTCAGTGCGCAAGGCCGATCGGTCCGATGGCTTCGTGCCCGCGAACTACGTGCGGGAGATCGAGCCGCGAGTTGTACCGGTTAGTATAATTACAATACCTAACTTAGAATTTAGCTTATAGTGGTGTTTCGGCTGTAGTTGTAGTGTAGACTCACTCATTCATAATTTAATGCTATTATGATAACTTTTATTTTTTTGACTGTTTTATTAATTTTATTGATTGAAATGTTTGAATTTTTATGTTACTAATCCCTAGTAAATAAGACCTATTGTATTACTAACAATCTATGGACCCTGGTCTGCAATAAAATATTTGAATTTGAATAATAGCAAGACCGAATACTCCGGTGGTCAGTACGCATAACTGATCGAACAGCGAGTGGTGCCGATTAGTAAAGTTACAATACCTAGCTTAGAATTTGGTAATATTTCATAATTAATTAAAATGTGTGACTAAAAACAATAGCACGAGTATGAAATCGAATAGAATAGTACGAGTTGGTAAAGCACGTAGGATTGAAGGTATTTAAAATATATTAAGTTGTTGACATTTATTTCAAATACCTACTTGTACCAAGCGAATAGAATTCAACCAAAAATTTCTCCATTAATCACGTAGGACTCTAAAAGGAAGAGTCCCTCCCCCTTGTGAAATTTCGTGTTTTTTTAAAACCCCTCCCCCTTTTCGAGTCCCATGTGATTAATGGACGAACCCTTGGTTGAATTCTATTGGCTGTGTTCACGCACGAAATAAGAAAATATGAACGTAAAAAGTCGCTAAAACACATTACGTGTTGGACGAGTCCCAACTCCCCGATAGTTAGCGTTTCTTTTGAATAAAATATGATATTCCTGTCCCCAGGTGCAAGTCCGTCGTCCGGAGAAGGTGCGCACGATCCAGCGCGTGAAGAAGACTGTGCTGGTGAAGCAGGTCGTGCCGGTGCCGGTGCGGCGCGGCCGCGTCGTCGCTCGACGTGCGCGCGCGCAGCCCGCGCCGCCGCCGCCCGCCGTGCACGCGCGCATCGCCGACATACAGCGCGACTACGGTACGTCGCGATCACCTATTTGGTGCGGCTTGTATAGCTCGAATTTATCTTTTTATGCTATCAGGGTAGTGGGTTCAATTGGTTGGTGCCGTGACCGGGACTACTCTTAGTTGTAGCAAAGTTAATGCTGCCGCTACCGTCGCTTGCCATCGACGCACGCATCGCTGAAACACAGCGCGATTATGGTAAGTCGGGTTACAATTGGTGCCGTGACCGGGATACTAGGAGGCCAGGGTTAGACGGTGACACCAGTATACAACAACTGATTCAAATACAATGAAAAGGCTAAAAAAAGTCACTGTCTGTTTGTCGAATTTGTTGGAGCAAAACTGACGAGACATCAATGCGTTCTTGATGAAAAGTCTGTACACTGAAGATATTAAAAAAAATAGTGAAAGTCAATTAATCGAGAAATGTTTAATTTAGATTTAATGTATGTTTATATTAATTTCGGATTCGTCACATCAAAACGGCTGAGTGGATTTCAACCATTTTTGATACATGGGTAACTTGGTATCCACAGATACTTATAGGCTACTGTTTACCCGACTACGCTGGACAAAAAAAGAGGGTTATCACTTGTCGTAAACGGAGTTTCCTTTTAGTGCAGAATAAAGCTTTATATTGTTTCTGCAGACGAGCTGCTGACCCTGTCAGCGGCGCGACGCGCGCAGCTCGAGGATGCCATCAAGCTGTACAGCTTCTTCGCGGAGTGCGACGACTTCGACAAGTGGATCAAGGACAAGGAGCGCATGCTGCGAGCTGAGGACGCTGAAGACAGCGTCGACACTGCTAAGAGAAAATACGAGGTAAATATTTGATACTCTAAAACACCGATCGCTCTATGAGAAATTTGTCAAACAATACGTTACTAGCTCTAACATAGGCCCGGTCTTTTTGGACTGTTACTGCACACTATGTCATTAAACGCTTTCAAAAAATACCTTTCAAAAATTAGAATAGGTACAGGGGTCAAAGTGGATGGATAATTTCGAGGCGGTCAGCACAGTGCTCGCTAGTGAAAGGGTAACACACTTGACGCGTAATCGAGAAGTACCGGGTTCGAGTCCTGGTGTGACCACGTGCGAGAGCAATCGTATTTTTCTTTGTGCTTTGACTTGTATCAAAGTGACAATATATACTTGTTTGTTAAATAAATAAATTATATTTTTTCACTCCATCTCTCACGGTTGATCGCGACTATACGCAATGCGGGTTTTCTGAAGCTCTGAGAAATGCATAATTATTGATGGACTATAACAGAGGAGGTCCCGGTAGATTCTTCTTATATTTGGTAGTGACATAGGCTATAATTTTTACAAGTAAAATATCGGATATTATAAAGAGATTTATATATCAGCGTACAATAGGGAATATGCATGATTTTCTAGTTTTGCTTTATTAAAAACTCATTCATGTAACAAGCAGTCGACAAAAATTATTTTTCGAATAACTATAAAAATAACCAAGATATAAGCCATCAAACATTTCATTCTATCTCTTTCTAGCAAAACGGACTTTAATATGTAGTTTATATGGCCGGCGTAGACTATGACGTAACAGTACATGTCGGACCTCTCTGTCAAATCGCTGCCTAATTAGCAGTTTAAAATGCCTATATCATGCGTATTTATTGACCGATTTTAATTTTAATTTCACTTTTTGAAATATTTTTTACGGTATTTTCATATTTTTTTAAGAATAGCGATAAAAAAATTTCGTGCATGTACCCTATTTGAATAAAAAAATATTCATGTTTGTCCATATTCCTGGAACGGATGGCTGTGTGTTTTGTTTATCAATATTCAAGTCATATTACAGAGTCGCTACTCTCAATTTCGATATTCGAAGTTCGTATCGCGCCATTTCGCTCACTCAAATACAGTTTAACATGAGAGCAAGAGGGATGGCGCGATACAAACTTCGAATATCGAATTTCAGAGTAGCCCCTCTGTTTTAAATACATAGATAACGAACGGACAAATTCAAACATACTTTTATTTCGTAAGTAATTTCATTATCACACTTTGTATATGTCATTTTTAAAACAAGAAGTCTTATGGGCGATTGTGCACTACAAGGAATTTTACCGTCCTGCAGTCCGTTTTTACGGTCCTATATTAAATTTACACGAATTTGTGAAAACTCGGACTGTCGGACAGTAAAATTCCTTGTAGTGCACATGCCCTCTATCTATTATTACCATTATTTTTGTGTGGCATGATATAACTTGATAGATGAGCGGCTTAATGCTATGTCCATGGATCTTTATCATTAAGGTAAGATGACGTGTCATAGGCCTTTTTGACTAATTTTGCTTTTATAAATTGTTTGGACAATGTAGTTAACTCTCTTTTACAGAAATTCGTGACAGACCTCTCCGCTGCCTCGAAGCGGTTAGAACAGATCGACGCCGCGGCAGAAGAGCTGGTGGCGACGGCGCACGGACAGGCCAGCAAGGCCGCCGCCAGGCGACAGCAGCTGAGGCAACAGTGGGACCGGCTGCTGCGGCTCAAGCAGCAGAAGGAGAAGAGTCTGGAAGGTGCCTCTAGGTAAATAACTATAGGTTAAAACTTAATTAGATTAAGGGGCTACTTCGTCATTCGTAAAGCACGCCCCAAACGCGGAGCCAGCCAACAAGCGTGATTTGTAATAAGAGACGCATTTATTGCTCGCGCGCATCAAAGAAAGAGAAAGCTACTACACTACATGCTTGGGGTTTTTTGGCGTAAGCGCCAGATGTAAAAGTACCATGAAATCGAAGATATTATTGTTTTGTTAACATTTACGTTAATCACTTAACAGATAATGGGAAGAATGACATTTTAAGATAATTTAGCCGTTTATTAATCTGTCGTTTGTACAAACTACACAAAAAACAGGAAATGAAGACGCGTTTTCGGATAACTTTTCTATCGAGGAAATTTTCATTAAACATGTTTCCGCGTTAACCACTGAATAGGTAATATAGTCAAGAAACACATATCTGAAAACCAGCCTGATTCATATAATAGATTTGACACAAAATGCGCTACACAATCGCTTAAATTTTCGATGTATCCCCTTAATAAATTATAGTTCCTTTGCTGTTCCGCGAAATTGTGACTTGGTTAGATGTGAAATTAAAATATGCGCATGTGAGCACAATTTATTGTCACATCTAACCAAGACACAAATTCGCGGAACAGCAAAGGAACTATAATCCATTAATCTAGTATGGAATTCTGCAAAGTAACGCCTGGATCTATCAATTACTTAAAACTTAATTAAAGCACCTCTTGTAAGTAGCGTATCCGTATAGACAATTTGACGTTCCATATTAAAAAAACCGGCCAAGTGCGAGTCGGACTCGCGCGCCGAGGGTTCCGTACAAACTTTCACTTACCCTAACATATTACCTGGTTCCAGTTGAGTTAAGTTTGCACAAATAGGTTTTTTTTTATATTTTGACCTAGTAGCGTGTTTTTTAATTTTTGATTCCCCTTTTTTTCGTCGTTTTTTTAGAAAATAAAAATATATTTTTGAATATTTCCTTTGCAATACATGTGGGCTGACTATGTTTATAAATATTCCAAATTTCAAATAGATATCATAAGTACGTTCTTGATATATGACGCTTTAATAGTCGGACAGACAGACAGACAGATAGACAGTCAGACAGAGTCGCACCTTAAGGGTTCCTTTTTTACCTTTTTGGTACGGGACCCTAAAACGTGCATATCTGACGGGATTCTGGCAACTACACTGAAGGTAGAGCGATTGAAATGCTCTTAAAAAAGTCCTAAAGCACATTTGAATCAGCGCTGAAAAGGGATTCGTATAATATTTTCATATTTTGAATGTATACTTCAAACTTTTATTTAATTCCAGCGTGGAGTTGTTCAGCCGGACCTGCGACGAAGCCCTGGACTGGATGGGCGAGAAGGAACAGCAGTTGGCCGCCAGCGGAGCCCCGGCCGCCGACCTGCGCACCGTGCAGGCGCTCCAACGGAGACACGCGCAGCTAGAGAGAGAGCTGGAGCCGCTGCGGGAGAAGGTGCTGACTGTGAGCTTGCTGGCTGACGAGTGAGTACACACACACATCTATACTATTATAAAGTTGTAAAAATGAAATGTCTGTACATTGAAGATATTTTCAAAAAATTGATTGTTACGGACTATTTGGAGGTCACTAAAACGAAAAAAAATTTTTTTGGATTTTATGTATGTTTGTATGTGTCGTTGTGGCTTCATCACGCAAAATCGGCTAAACGGATTTCCACAATTTTTGGTATACGGGTAGCTGGGTATCTCCAGATGGTTATAGGATACTTTTTACCCGACTACGCTGAAAAAAAAGACGGATTATGACTTTTTCTCCTCGGCGAACGAAGTTGCGGGCGACTTCTAGTAAAATAATAAACTGAATAATTATATCAATTTAGACCAAACAAAATGTTATTTTGTTCACAAAAATTTATTACAATACTCATAGAAATTTATTATTTTTAATTTACTAAAACAACCAACCACTTTAGATTTACTAAAAGAACCTGTCTAATTGCGAAAGCGAAAGTGATTGTAACACATAGTGACAAAATTTGCTTGAAAGAGCTTGTAACACATACTGGCAAGCTGACTGGACTCTGTAGCTCAGTTGGCAGAGTGTGAGCCCCGACAAAGCACAAGGCACTTGTTGAAATCCAGTCGGAGCCTTGAAATTTTTTCGTTATTTAGATCTTTGTATTTATAAAAATATAGTTTCTTAGTTTAAAAATTACGAAGATCGTGATGGTGAAACATCAAGGTTTTCGTAAAAAAAATCAATGTTAATTCTGTTTTGCACAGCCTGCTCTCATGGTTACAAAGGCACAGGTATATCTATCTCTGTCTTATTTGGTACCCGCTAGACTACCATATTGATCTATTTTTTCTTAAACGAATTACTTACTATAGGAAGCACATTTCTGCTATTATAACTCTAGCTTAGGCATTTTAAAGGCTCTATTGAATTAATTCTTCACAATGGGGAACTTGCATAAAGAAAAAAAATAGCCATTACTGTATCTCTACAGGTTCGAAAACACCACTTTTTTACAATAAAATTAAAATCCACAATAAATGTAAATTTTTGATATAGATCTTGCATTCGCAATTAAATATATCTTTATTTTTTTAATCATCTAGCAGTAAATGTAATGCTAGTATCCAACTTTTTTGACTAGAATGAAGATAAATATGACAACTATGTATAAAAGTATGACAACTATGTACTGAAACGTAGTTTTTCACGGCCAAAAACGAAAGACTTGTTTTTCAGTACAGCTTTACTGCCCGCTATTAATAAATGACGTCATAGCTTATGCCCATTTTGTATGTGTTTTGACGCTCGGCAGATATTGCCTGACTCTGACTGTCATTTCTGACGTTCCTAATGCTCAATCCCTGTGGGTCCTTTATATACATATTCTCCTTATAAGAAACTGAATCCATTGACCCCATTGATCCCAATTTCTGTGCTACTGGGGTACAATCACCAGCATTAATATCTGCCACAGCAAAGCGCGCATAATAGGGTATACATGCATTTTTTATCGTTTTTGTTACAAAATATCTAAATACTGTAAAAATGAAATTAAAATTGTCCAAGAAATACGCATTATACAGTCATTTTAAACTACTAATTAGACAGAGATTTGACAGAGGTCTTATCTTCTCAGAGGTCTTAACCTAACCTAAACTATCCGATGATCTTTTAAAAAAATCCTAAAAAATTTATTGGGATTCCGAAGGAGACCCTTTATTAACTATGTATTTAAACGAACTCTCACCGCCTGGAATACAGGATTTCCTAGTTCAGGCACATGAAATAGTGTAAGTTCTATGGAAACATACGACGTCTGTTACTGTTTTCATTAAGTTCCTATTAATAAAAACATATTATTGTTATAACACTGTTAAAATCCGCAGCGTAAAATCCCAGTACCCGACGGAGCGCGCGAACGTGGAAGCGAGACAGCGCGAGATCCAGGCCGTGTGGGAGCGGTGCCGCGCCGCCGCCGCCGAGCGTAGGGCGAGGCTCGAGAGTGCCGTGGGACACCAGATCTTCGGCAGGAGCGCCACTATGCTGGACGACTGGCTTCAGGTGAATAAACTATCTAGAAACAAACCACGATGGCGTCGGCCGACCCAGTATTGTTACATCGATGTCTCCGAGACAGATTTACGTGATCTTCAAGCTGGTAACTTCCACGGCCACGGGGCGCAAATTCGTGTCGGAAACCAAGACTCGCTTTGGTTAATAGTAACCGGGTTAGCTAAGAAGAATTATTTTTCTTTGTAGGAAGCCAGTTATCAAACTTGGTTATCTTTGGGGCATGATGATGATGTTCCTGGTGAGGCCTTGATTAAAAAAATTACATCTCCATAACCGACAAAAATAAACATGGCGTTGTCAGGTTATTTTATAGCGACACTTAAAGTGTGCTCCGCGGAGCGCTAGTGCTCCGCAAAGCGTCTGTAGGGGCTTCGCGATGCTATAGGTTATAATAAAAAAAATAAGTTGCAGAGATTGTTTGCAATCTTTCCTGAGTGAAATGTTTCTGAATATTATTTAAAAAATACTCCCTCCGGTATTAATAAAAAGTATCCATGATCATTTGATTATTTTAGTTCTCCGTCAAATATTTCGCTTTCCAAAAGCGTTCCGTCGCCAAAAAAATCTGAGAACCGCTGTTCAGCAACTATCGTCTTTAATTTTGAAGTGTAACCGCCCCTGTCCCTTTGTAAAATACGCTATTAACACCTCTAAAAGCCTTTATAAATGTAAACAAAACTTGTGAAACAAGTGTTTGCAGTCAGTAGCATCCACTTTAAAGTAAACAATTACGGTTATAGTACACAATGAAGATTAGCGTTGTTCGCAGGTGCCCATTTTGGAATATCAGTCATTACGTGAATTCCCCTTTGCTGTGGACCAAGGACCATTAAAACAAGAGGACTGACAGTTGCCATACTTTGGATCGTGTTCCGATCGCAAGGAGATATTCTGGCAAGAACTAGATGGCGCTTAAAAACTAAACATTTAATGATGTTATAATTGAATAAAGACATATAGAATAGTAACAATTAGTTCGAATAGCTAATAAAAAATAAACGTAACATTGAAATACTGTGTCACGTTTGCAAAGTTGAATAATTGTAAAAAAATATTCTTTTTACATAGATGGCGTTGTACATATCGAGAAACGGCTTTTTGTATCGAGATGGTCAATCCCCTTGTTTTAATGGTCCTTGCTGTGGACCAACCACAGTGTTTATTATAACAAGAAGCTGACATTAATGCATTGCATTTGTTTGCAGAAAGTACACGAGCAGCTGGCGCAGGAGCCGACGGCGAAAGACGTCGCGACTGCCGAACATCTGCTCAAGGAGCATCGAGAGCTTGAGGATGACATCAAAACCCATGACGACGAGTGAGTGCTTGTACACCTTGTTCTTACTGATTTTCTTTTTTCTTTTATATTAGCCTGTACGTATGTCCCACTGCTGGGCAAAGGCCTCCTCTCTTTTTCGGCACTCGTCCCGGTGGAGTGCATGTTCCTGCCACGCGTCCTGAAATGCGTCCAGGTCATCTCGCCATCTCTTCTTCGGTCTGCCTCTGCTTCGGTAGCCATCTCGAGACGTCAACTCGGCATCCTTCGATAACAGGCAGTCCAAGGAAATCGATCGACGAATCGAAAATGTCTGGTACAGCTTCTGGTCCATGAAGACGCTTATGAAGGGCAACCTTCTACTATCATTGAAGCGCAAACATTGTCGACATGTGTATCCTCTCTACCCTAACCTACCGTGCCCAAACTTAGTCATTAACGGAAGCCCAAAAAAACAGACTCAAGGTTTGCCAGCGAGCAATGGAGCGCAACATACTTGGAGTTCGTAAGATGGATCGGATCAGGATCTCCGAACTGCGCTCGCAGATGTGGGTTTGAAGACCGCCATGCTTAAGTGGGATTGGGCCGGACACGTCTGCCGAATACATCAGGAACGATGGGCCAAGTTATCTACTGATTTTCTTCAACTTTAAAATAAAACTAGAAGTTGCTCTTCGTTCGCAGAGGATAAAGTGGTCATAATCCATTTTTGCTTCAGCAATTGGTTAAAAAGCGTCGTATAACCCAATGGTAACTGCTTTGCAACTGGTAGCATCTTGGGTGTTGACTTGTTTGCCCCGCTTCCGGCGGCACCCTAGGTTAGGTTTTTTATAATGTCTTTATATTTTGTATTTACTTTTTGTATTTTACTTTTTATATACTTATTGTAAAAAACCTAGCCTAAAAAGAGAATAGTAATAACCATTTTGTTCCTGAGTCTTGGATGTTTTCTATGTATATGTACATAAATATATCTAGTAAATATATCATCGTCAAGTACTCATAACACAAGCCTTATAGAGCTTACCATGGTACTAGTTCGATTTGCGTAAAAATTGTCCCGTAATATTTATATTATTTTATTTTATTTACTTTTAAATACTCTCTTGCACGCGTGGCAGGAGAGTATTTTACAACCCCCGCGATAGCGATAAGGTGAAGGACGCGTGTAGACGCATCGTGCCAGTCACTGGCGCTTATCCGTAGACTAATGTTCAGGCATTTGTTTTTGCACTCCATAAGAATAATTAGGAATGTAATTCAGTTGGCCTCATCTAAACAACACAAGCCAGGCCAGAGCAGGCTTGTTTGAGGACTGGCGCCAGCTTTAGTCGCTTCGTCTAAACCAGCTCGTGATCTTATTTATAGAATAGGATTTTGAATTGAGTTGGTTCCTGAAGGCCTTACTTGCATTTATTTGGCCTTGGTGAGCAGAGCACCTTAGTTGTATATTTGTCCGGGCAGTAAAATGTCTCGGTCTGTAAAACGCCCTCATTGCTATAAGACATAGTAGACTGAATGACTTGGCTGTAAAACGACTTAATGTCATAAGTAAGTGAACAGTCAGTCATGTTCATTGTTATACAATAGGGTACATGTATAGGGTTGCCAGATGTCCGGTATTTAAGCGTACAGTCCGTTATTTTCGAGGCCTGTCCGGTAAAAAATAAATGGTCATACCGGACAGAACAATGTCCGGTATTTTGAAGAAAGTCGGTACTACTGGTCACAAGCGCCTAGCACTGTCTGTATGTGCGTTTGGGGGCTCTGACTTCACCACTGTATACCCGTCTCACTCACTCGTACTTGCTGCCTGCGTCCACCCCAGCGCGCCCGGTGTGTTTTGTTTTGATTTCGAGTTTTGTTTACCTAGTCGATAATAAGATTACGCGACGTTCGGTAGTGTTTACGCAGTTGACCTAAGTACTTTTTGCGGGTTGTCCGGTATTTCTTCGCGACTCACCTGGCAACCCTATACATGTATGATTTTTTTTTATTGATTTTTTAACTAAATATCAAAATAACTTAAAAACGATTTCAAAATATGAAATTAAAATTTAAATTGGCCAAGAAATACGCAAGATTGAAGACAGTCTTTTTAAACTACTAATTAGACAGAGAGGTCCGATATGCACTGTTACATTAAATTCTGTTCTGCTAGAAAGAGATAGAATGAAACGTTTGATGGCTTATATCTTGGTTATTTTTATAGCTACTCGAAAAAAAAAAATGTCTACTGTTTGGTACATAAATGAGCTTTTAATAAAGCAAAATTTAAAATTCATTCATACTCCCTATTGAGACATTCTGCCTACTTGTGCATTTAGCGCCCTAGACGTTTTGCCAAGTAACTAAGTCTTCCTGAAACTTACACAATTTTGTAATCATGGCATTAGATAAACAAGTCATTTTGCATACTTGGTCAGTGTACTACTGCGACGTTTTGAATGCCAAGGCTAAATGCAACTAAGGCCTCCAGGACCCAACTCTTTCAATTTAGAAATTTTTGGTGTGTTTCAAGGGCACCGACAACATGCCGTGTATCTGATCATGGGCAGCATTTAATTCTATTTCTCCGTGTCAGGTTCAAGGAGGTGATCGGTCTGGGTCGGCAGCTGCTGGCCAATAATCCCTCGCTGTCGGACGTGGCTGACAAGATTAAGCATCTGGAGGCAGAGCAGAAAGCCGTCAGAAAAGGTAACTTTTTCTGTTATAGGGCCAAACGAGCAGACGGATCGCCGTGGTAAAGGATCACCGTCGCCCATAAACACCTGCAACACCAGGAAGTCACAAGTGCATTGCCGGCCTTTCAGGTGGCTGTAGGCTCCCTCTTGAAGGTTTGAAGGTTGCATTGGCACAGAAATACTGCAGGCGACCATTTATTCCACAGTTCAGTCGTGCGAAGCAGGAAATTTCTAGCAATACGCGCTGTTGTTGACTGCCAACCAGTTCCCCTTGTTTACGCATTTTTTTTTTGTCTTAATTCTATATCGCATAATCACAATAGACATAATCCTTATTTCTTTACTATATTATAAGCGTGAAAGTATGTATGTACGTTCCACTTAATCTCAAAAACTACTGGACGAATTTTTATGAAACTTTCCAGTTATGTACCTTATATATCAGAATAGGACATAGGCTATAATTTTTGTCAAATTTCATCCCTTTTAGGGACGAAAAAGGGGATGAAAATTTGTATGGACAGTAAATATTTTTTTACGCTAGGAACTTGATATCTTGGTTATATGCTTCACATTTAAATTAGTAAAATATCGAGTTTTGGGGAAAGACAAGAGCTACTTTTTGTCCCAGAAAAATACCCTTTATCCGCGATAAACGAATCTTAGGCGGACGAAGGCCAATACTGATTTTGTAATTCTGAAGGTGAAAGTATGTATGTACGTTCCACTTAATCTCAAAAACTACTGAACGAATTTTTATGAAACTTTCCAGTTATGTACCTTATGTATCAGAATAGGATATAGGCTATAATTTATGTCAAATTTCATCCCTTTTAGGGACGAAAAAGGGGTTGAAACTTTGTAAGCTATAAATTGCATCTATACGCGGACGAAGTCGCGGGCAACAGCTAGTGATCTATAAGCATAATTTCATTACGTCGTATCCTGTCTTCGCCGAATCTATTTTCGCCGAATGGTCTTTACGCATAACTTTTTGATGCCGGAAACCTACTTTTCCGCAGACGCAGCAGTCATCTTCTGTTCGGGATTGCAGTTCTAACCTAACCTACTTTACTGGCAGCAGTTTTTTATTGTTAGAGGTTGAATTTACAGCTAACTAAAATTCGGCGATACTAAACTATGCGTATTTAGATTGAACCTGTTCGGCGAAATCAGTTTCGGACATAAAAAAATATGCGAAATAGCTAGCATCCCTGCCAACCATCTAAGTGGTGAGAATGGAAATATTGTCGTGTAAGACGATAGCGGAAAGATGCGTCAGGGAGCATTCCGAACAATTTCTCGGAGCACTCCCCGTTATACAAGATAGAAAATGCACAGCGAGGCTACATCTCTACCCAGTGCCTAGAAGTCAAGCCGATTTGCAATACGCTGGCAACCGACGATACGAGTCGCTCTCCGTTGAATGCGGTCTAGAGGGAGAAGCTGGTACTGGGGAGTCCCAGCCCACAGATGAGAACAGTATTCCTTATGTGTCTTTGACTTCCATGTATAACTTTGTTTATTCAGTTTATTGTACAAGGTAACCTTGTGTCATAAATTTACGACACGTTTGGCTCAGTGGGTTGCACAACGGCTTACGAAGCCGACGGTCCTGGGTTCGAATCCCGGCTAGGGCAAGTGTTTATGTGATGAGCATTAATGTTTGTTCCCGGGTCTTGGATGTTTTCTTATGTATTTAAAGTATTGTAATTTATTATGTATATGGTCGCCTAGTACTCATAGTACAAGCTTTGCTTAGTTAGGGACCAGGTCGATTTGTGTAAGATTGTCTCTGCTATTTATTATTATTAATTTATTTATTGTCATACTTGCGATAAGGAGGTCGTCGGACTGGGTAGAGATCCTTAAATTTTATACTGTTCTTTCAAAATGTATATTATTGTTTTAAAAATGTTTCTTTGCGTTTTTATTAACTTACTAGATCGCGCCCGCAACTTCGTCCGCTGAGGAGTGAAAGTCATAACCCCTCTTTTTTCTTCAGATACCCAGCTGCCCGTGTACTAAAAATAGTTGAAATCCGTTTAGCCGGTTTAGCATGATGAAGCCACAACGACACATACAAACATTAATTTTTTACAACTTTATAAAAGTATAGATAATGTGTTGTGTCAAGTGAGGTTAGTAATCGGTCGGGAAGTTCAGTTGAAAATCGCTTCTTTCTTTGGCAGGGTGGGAAGAAAAGGACGCCCACCTCCGCGAGGTGGTGGAGCTTCAAGCCTTCAACCGTGAGGCAGACCAGATCGATGCATCCAGCGGGGCTCACGAGGCCTTCCTGGAGTACACACAGAGCGGAGTGAGTCCAAGTATCATATTGGAATTCTACGAAACTTGTGATATTTTACTGACACGATATTTGCTAATTTTTAAAGAGAATTTTAAAGAGAATTTCATCTCTTACATTTAGATATATTATATTTAATTTGAACCAGTACCTTGTGCCATGCGAGGGTGCACGCTCTCTACGAATTAAGCCACAGGAACCAGTCAGCAAATATCTTACATTTTCCTCGTTGTAGTGAGATGAAGTTGTGTGTTTCGCACGGCTACAAAATTATTTGACTTCTCGTGCCTTAAAAGCTTTGTTACGCTCAGGAATCAATATTTGAACCACTCGTTCCGCTCGTAGTTAAATTTTAAATACCTTCGCTTACTTGGCTTTTAGTTCAAGCACCAAATAGCAACTTTGCAGTCTTGTATAACAAATAACTGTTTGTTGCGAAGGATCTTTGCATTCTAGCGTTTTACCGGCTTTGTGCCATTAGTGCCATCTTTAACATATACGCGTATAGATGCAACATGACGTCATTAATTATCAAAAGTAATAGCAGGTGGATTTCATTCGTTCCCGCTGCCCACGTTGTGGGCGTAGCCAAAAGGGCCACCTGGGAGCTCTAAGGCCACAGGGCTGTCAGACGCCGCCGCCGTCACTGTGGTTACTAGTCTTGAATTTCAAATACAATGGTTTCGTCTTGTGAAGTGCATGGTTTTAATTTAAATAAACGGAGGTTTGCCAAAGGGCCATGGAGCGTATTCTATTAGGTGTAAAACGAATGGATCAATTTAGGAACACCACGCTCCGCTCCAAGCCAAATCATTGACGTAGCTCGAAAATCGGCCACGTTTAAGTGGGACTGGGCTGGTCATGTCCGCCGCATGCCGAACGACACAACTCAAGATGACCACAGAGTGGAAACTATGGCGGGACGACTTAGACTTCTTCTTGTAGGACGAGCCAGAGGTAGCCTTAAACTGGGATCAGTGGAAGAGGGGGGAGGTCATTGCCCAGCGGTGGGACAGCACGGACGTAGTATAATATAATACAGGTATTAATGTTAGAGAAACATTGAAACCATGGCTGTTGTCGTAGCTTGTGGCCATGGCTGTTGTGACAACCCTAGCGTACGCATCGATCGCGCGGCGAGAAAGTTGTTTCGGCTCGGAGCAGTCATAAGTGTTCATTTTGGCTCGGTTATAACAAAGTGCTCTTTTTATATAGTTTTTGCTGGCATAGGTATTCTTGTTTTTTGTATTTTACACGCGAGAGTGAAATATCTGGTTATACCTATTGTTGAATCTGTGGTATTTGCTTCGGTAATAATGTGTCCCTTTTGGTTGCAGACGTCGGTGGACGAGGCATCAGCACTGCTGAAGCGGCACGAGGAGTTGGAGGCGCGGCTGAACGCGCAGGGCGAGCGCGTGCAGGCGCTGCATGCGCGCGCAGCTGCGCTCGCGCAGCGGCCGCACCACGCCGCGCCGCAGTACGTAGCCATATCTATTGTTAGCGCTGCTGAAGCGGCACGAGCAGCTGGAGGCAGGGCGAGCGCGTGCAGGCGCTGCATGCGCGCGCAGCCCGCACCACGCCGCGCCGCAGTACGTAGCCATATCTATTGTTAGCGCTGCTGAAGCGGCACGAGCAGCTGGAGGCAGGGCGAGCGCGTGCAGGCGCTGCATGCGCGCGCAGCCCGCACCACGCCGCGCCGCAGTACGTAGCCATATCTATTGTTAGCGCTGCTGAAGCGGCACGAGCAGCTGGAGGCAGGGCGAGCGCGTGCAGGCGCTGCATGCGCGCGCAGCCCGCACCACGCCGCGCCGCAGTACGTAGCCATATCTATTGTTAGCGCTGCTGAAGCGGCACGAGCAGCTGGAGGCAGGGCGAGCGCGTGCAGGCGCTGCATGCGCGCGCAGCCCGCACCACGCCGCGCCGCAGTACGTAGCCATATCTATTGTTAGCGCTGCTGAAGCGGCACGAGCAGCTGGAGGCAGGGCGAGCGCGTGCAGGCGCTGCATGCGCGCGCAGCTGCGCTCGCGCAGCGGTCGCACCACGCCGCGCCGCTGTACGTAGCCATATCTATTGTTAGCGCTGCTGAAGCGGCACGAGCAGCTGGAGGCAGGGCGAGCGCGTGCAGGCGCTGCATGCGCGCGCAGCCCGCACCACGCCGCGCCGCAGTACGTAGCCATATCTATTGTTAGCGCTGCTGAAGCGGCACGAGCAGCTGGAGGCAGGGCGAGCGCGTGCAGGCGCTGCATGCGCGCGCAGCCCGCACCACGCCGCGCCGCAGTACGTAGCCATATCTATTGTTAGCGCTGCTGAAGCGGCACGAGCAGCTGGAGGCAGGGCGAGCGCGTGCAGGCGCTGCATGCGCGCGCAGCCCGCACCACGCCGCGCCGCAGTACGTAGCCATATCTATTGTTAGCGCTGCTGAAGCGGCACGAGCAGCTGGAGGCAGGGCGAGCGCGTGCAGGTGCTGCATGCGCGCGCAGCCCGCACCACGCCGCGCCGCAGTACGTAGCCATATCTATTGTTAACGCTGCTGAAGCGGCACGAGCAGCTGGAGGCAGGGCGAGCGCGTGCAGGCGCTGCATGCGCGCGCAGCCCGCACCACGCCGCGCCGCAGTACGTAGCCATATCTATTGTTAGCGCTGCTGAAGCGGCACGAGCAGCTGGAGGCAGGGCGAGCGCGTGCAGGTGCTGCATGCGCGCGCAGCCCGCACCACGCCGCGCCGCAGTACGTAGCCATATCTATTGTTAGCGCTGCTGAAGCGGCACGAGCAGCTGGAGGCAGGGCGAGCGCGTGCAGGCGCTGCATGCGCGCGCAGCCCGCACCACGCCGCGCCGCAGTACGTAGCCATATCTATTGTTAGCGCTGCTTAAGCGGCACGAGCAGCTGGAGGCAGGGCGAGCGCGTGCAGGCGCTGCATGCGCGCGCAGCCCGCATCACGCCGCGCCGCAGTACGTAGCCATATCTATTGTTAGCGCTGCTGAAGCGGCACGAGCAGCTGGAGGCAGGGCGAGCGCGTGCAGGCGCTGCATGCGCGCGCAGCCCGCACCACGCCGCGCCGCAGTACGTAGCCATATCTATTGTTAGCGCTGCTGAAGCGGCACGAGCAGCTGGAGGCAGGGCGAGCGCGTGCAGGCGCTGCATGCGCGCGCAGCCCGCACCACGCCGCGCCGCAGTACGTAGCCATATCTATTGTTAGCGCTGCTGAAGCGGCACGAGCAGCTGGAGGCAGGGCGAGCGCGTGCAGGTGCTGCATGCGCGCGCAGCCCGCACCACGCCGCGCCGCAGTACGTAGCCATATCTATTGTTAACGCTGCTGAAGCGGCACGAGCAGCTGGAGGCAGGGCGAGCGCGTGCAGGCGCTGCATGCGCGCGCAGCCCGCACCACGCCGCGCCGCAGTACGTAGCCATATCTATTGTTAGCGCTGCTGAAGCGGCACGAGCAGCTGGAGGCAGGGCGAGCGCGTGCAGGTGCTGCATGCGCGCGCAGCCCGCACCACGCCGCGCCGCAGTACGTAGCCATATCTATTGTTAGCGCTGCTGAAGCGGCACGAGCAGCTGGAGGCAGGGCGAGCGCGTGCAGGCGCTGCATGCGCGCGCAGCCCGCACCACGCCGCGCCGCAGTACGTAGCCATATCTATTGTTAGCGCTGCTGAAGCGGCACGAGCAGCTGGAGGCAGGGCGAGCGCGTGCAGGCGCTGCATGCGCGCGCAGCCCGCATCACGCCGCGCCGCAGTACGTAGCCATATCTATTGTTAGCGCTGCTGAAGCGGCACGAGCAGCTGGAGGCAGGGCGAGCGCGTGCAGGCGCTGCATGCGCGCGCAGCCCGCACCACGCCGCGCCGCAGTACGTAGCCATATCTATTGTTAGCGCTGCTGAAGCGGCACGAGCAGCTGGAGGCAGGGCGAGCGCGTGCAGGCGCTGCATGCGCGCGCAGCCCGCACCACGCCGCGCCGCAGTACGTAGCCATATCTATTGTTAGCGCTGCTGAAGCGGCACGAGCAGCTGGAGGCAGGGCGAGCGCGTGCAGGCGCTGCATGCGCGCGCAGCCCGCACCACGCCGCGCCGCAGTACGTAGCCATATCTATTGTTAGCGCTGCTGAAGCGGCACATATAACTAAACTATATCTGTTTGTGTTGCAGCATCGCGTCGCGCATGGCGGGCGTGGCGGCGAGACGTGACGCGGTGAAGGGCGCGGCGGCTGCGCGAAGGAAGGCGCTGCTCGCCAACCTGGCGCACCAGCAGGTACTAGTTTCCACCTTACAGACGACCTAAGGGTGGTACTCCACTTGTCCAAGATCTTTGTCCAATGTGCATTGCGTCTCACATTTTGCTAAAAAAATGTGACACGCAATGCACATTGGACAAAGATCTTGGACAAGTTGAATACCACCCTAAGCTTGTTGTCATTACTATTTTATTTCTTTTTTTTATTACGAAACAAACAGTCATGATATACATATCATGAGCACAGACAATAGACTACATTACTTAAATAATAGACCTATAGTTTCCTGCATTAAATTTTAAACAAGAAAAAATTTGCACTACTATGACCAAATTGTACTTTTTAATCGACATTTAAGTTTTAAAACAGTTTAAAACCTACTAATCTACTAATGGGCGGCTGACGGATGCAAATTGTGACAAAATAATGTCGATAGATATGCGTTATTTGGATGTGACTGCAAATGATTTCGAAAAAGAGAACAATTGCAAAAAATTATAGAATGTTATTGTTGAACTAAATAATCATTGTTTTCTACTTAGTCGGGTCGAAAGTTCTGTCACAAGTATTTTGAGTGATAAAAACAAGAAACAAACTGTTTTGGAAATCCATATATAAATAAATAAATAAATATTATGGGACAATTTTACACAAATCGAACTAGTTTTTTTTTTTTTTTATTCTACTAAGGTGGCAAACTAGCGTACGGCCTGCCTGATATTAAGCAGTCACCGCAGCCTATGAACTCTTGCAACGCCAGGGGCATTACGTGCATGTTGCCGACCCTTTAAGAACCTATTCACTCCCCTCTTGAAGAACCCCATACTGTAACCTTCAGGGAAAACCGCGGCAGGTAGGTCATTCCACATTCGGAGTGTGCGCGGTAGAAAATTCCTTTGATACCGCACGGTGCGCGACCATTTTGGTTCCAAGGTGTCTGGATGAATATCCTGCCGATGGCGAGCTGTGCGATGGTAGAAGGTGGCTGTAGGCATCATGTCGAACAATTCCTCGGAACACAGCCCGTTATACAAGCGGTAGAATACACAGAAAAAGGCGAAGTCCCTCCTTAGACTTAAAGGTTCAATACCGTTTGTGAGCATGGGATCGTCAATAATTCGTAAAGCGCGTCTTTGAACCGAGTCAAGAGGGCCAAGCTGATATCCAGGTGCTCCAGCACAGAGGTGACAGCAGTACTCCATATGGGGACGGACCTGCGATTTGTACAGCAGCAGTCTTTGCCCAGAGGTGAAGTACCGCTTCGCTCTATTTAGGACACCGAGCTTTTTTGATGCCAGCTGTGCCTTCTCTTCCAAGTGACCTCGGAATTGAACGTCGCTCGAAATATCAATACCTAGGATCCCAATGCTCTTTGAGATGGTGAGAGCCGTGTTCTGGAATTGTGGGGCCACAGTAAATGGGGTTTTCTTAGCGGTAAACGCGCAAACTTGTGTCTTGGTGGGGTTAAATTGAACTAATTTTTCTCGACTCCAATCGGAGACTCTAGATAAAGTGGTCTCGATTTCGAACACAAGTTGTTCGCGACTTTCTTCCACAACGGACGAGGGATGTTTGCTCGGCATGTATAAAGCGCATCTCCGGTACTGTCGTCTGCATAACAATACTATCGGTGGACAGCATTTCATTGATATGCAGCAGAAACAGCGTTGGAGATAGTACGGAGCCTTGCGGGACGCCAGCATTAATAACCATGGTTTTGGAGCAGCTGCCATCAACCACGGCTTTTATGCTTCTGTTGATTAAAAAGCTGGCGACCCATTTGCACAGACCCTCGGGCAGTCCGTAAGATGGCAACTTCGATAGAAGACCCCGGTGCCAGACCCGATCGAACGCCTTGGCTATGTCTAGGCTAACTGCCAATGCCTCACCTTGACCCTCAATGGCCGAGGCCCAGCGGTGTGTGAGATACACTAGGAGATCACCAGTGCAGCGACCGTGGTCAAAGCCGTATTGACGGTCGCTGATCAAATCGTGTTCTTCTAGGTATCTTAGGAGTTTCGTATTTATCACACGCTCCATCACCTTTGAGAGAAGGGAAGTGAAATCAAATTTAGCCTTGGCAATTTCTCGGTTACTGGCCCTCGAAGCAGCATTTAATTTGCGTTTCACATCAGATATGTTAAGATCCTTATTGGTACGGGCCCTGGTCTAAGCCTCATATAAATCTTGCCTTAGAAGTCTGGCTTCCTTGCAGGGCCGATTAAACCGGGCCACGGTACACTTGTCCGGATAAGACAGTGATCAGATGAACCCAGTGGTGCAACCACTGAGATCGTATATCCGTCCGGACGTGTGGTCAGCAGAAGGTCCAGTAAAGAGCTTGTATGGTCCTCAATATCAGGTATTCTCGTCGGAGAATGTACCAGTTGGGAGAATCCATAGGCCAGAGCAAATTCATGAGCAGATCTCCCCGTATAGTCAGTGGATCAAGACTTCAGCCATTCGACATGGTGAGCGTTGAAGTCTCCTAAAATCACCAACTCTGCGGAGGGATACTGCTCAAGAACTTTGTCAGTTGTCGATTGCAAGTGCTCAAAGAGCTGAGCCGTGTCCGTGTCACCGCTGTGAGACCTGTATAAGCACGCGTAGATGCAGGTGTGGCCACCATGGTCCACGCGCACCCACATAACTGGCAGTTCTCTGTCTTCATAGCAGAGGAGACGGTGGCAACAGATATCTTGCCTGGCGTACTATCAACAGCATAATTGCATGGACATGGCAAAGACGATAATCGCTTGGCTGTCTTAAGATGCTGAGAGCACGTAGCTCTCAGCATTGCTTGATGGTTACAAAAAAATAAACTAGATGGCGTTGTTATCAAAACGAACAAAGAATTTAATGCTTTGTTCATTGATATGTAAGTCTCACAAGCACTAAAATTGTTCTGTAATAGAATAATCTACTACATGGATGAAATATAATTACTATTTTTTTTAATTTATATTTAGTGGAAGCTTTTCTTGAAAAGCTTCCACTGAAATTAAAATGGCACCTGTATTTAACTTTTGGAACACGCTTCTTTTTAACCGACTTCCAGAAAAAGAACGAGGTTTTCAATTCGTCGGAATGTTTTTTTTTAAGTAAGGTTGTTTTAAAATTTATCTTTCAAGCGTATTGTTACTATCGTAACAGAACAGAGTCTGTTCTGCAACAAGAACTCAATGCAAATATACCGCCATTAACACTTTATTTCTTCATGAAACTACGAGGTTTTCGAACATACTTAACTTCATCCACACTTTAATAACATATGCGATGACATGAATATTACGGCACTATACTTTAATAAAAATAATATAATAAGCAAGGTGGAACTTTAGAATACCCTCCTGTGGAAAACACTCTACTTTGGATGCAAATTTCAATAAAAAGTTGCGTTGCTAGTTGTTTGAAAGTCATCAAGGATGAAAATCTATTATAATACCAAATAATATAAAGAGATAGTCAATTGATACATAGACTAGGCTGAAACAAAATAATCATTGCTTGTGCCTGGATCTTTGCCTGAATACCTACACTTATAGCAATCGAAATACTGATTCAATATTAGTATGGGTATTAAATTATATAGTTATACAAGAAAATTTACAATTGACTGTGTGTATTCATAAAAGGTAAGGTAAAAGAAAAATAGTCACAAGTTCTCTTATAATGACACTCCTCAAAAGTAGGGCTTTTTCTTTTATTACAACCAATTAATAACTATCTATACTTACAACTAGAAATAATATAACTTTAAAAAAAAATACTTTATTTCTTGCACAATATTTATTTAAGATAAATAACACAATTTATTGATCTATAATTTAAGTAAAATCTCTTCTTAAGATTTTGTTGAGGGTATAGCTTAAGTATTCATTTCCAAAATTGGAAAGAGGATTGAAGCGTCCCTTCAACAAAACAGTATTATGAGCGAATACAATTAATTACAAATCTAAGACTGGTTATCATTGTAGGCGAACGCACTCTAACATTTGGGTCGAGCCGCGGAGCGTTTCGACCGCCGATACTTTTGTGTAACAAATTACTGGTGAATAAAATTGACAAACACATCGGAGTTTTAGGCATAAGGTAGGCAAGGCATCATTTTCTATTTCTAATCAAAAAATTTATCGAATTTTGTCACGTATGATGTAAAAAATTCGTTACATAAAAGTGCAGCGGTTGAAACGCTCCGCGGCCTAGCCCATTTACCTTTAACTGTTTTTCTAATTTATCATTTCTTAACAATTCAAAGACTGAGTGATGAAAAAAATATCGTAAAATACTGTCACAAAATAGCGTATATGCAAAAAAAAACAATATGTGATTGAGTCCCGTTTTGTAGTATAAAAATGTTGTTATTTACTATCATAGTATAGAAAAACATAAAAATAAAATATACTTAACGCAATGACGCCCTGTTTAACTACTAATAAACATCAGTGTAACCCTATCTCCACTTAATTCTGTCCTTAATTGGTATAGCCACAGGTTTTCAATGGGATTTAAATCTGGTGATCTAGCAGGCCACGAAATGATATTTATGTTAAAACGCCGGCGAAAACACTTACTCACACTTTGGGAACGATGTATAAGACAATTATCCTGCACAAATGAAATTATGGGTAATTCTTCCTCCGGATACACATTTCGAATCATGGTCTCCTCCAGCACATTAACGTAATCAGCAATTAGCCTGACTGGGCATTCTGACGAGCTCTCCCGGGTCAGCCCCGCTCATCCAACTCCACATATTCACTGTAATGCGACCAGATTGCACATTGGGCACTACGTGATCGTTATTATAACGCGTATTATTTCGACGCCACAAGCTAAAACGTCCGTGTTGACTAGTGAAACGTTTTTTCGTCAGTGAAAATGACATTACTTCAATCGGCATTTAAGTATTCTCGAGCAAATTTTAATCTCGCTTCTTTGAGCTGTGGAGTCAGCAAGGGTTTGACTGCATGCTTGCGAGGATGTAAACCCTCACTGTGTGGAGAACACAGCGAACAGTGTCCCGCCTATGTTAAATAAACGGGTGTAATGGGTTGTTGGTGGAAAACCATTTTCTTCATATTCCTGGACCATGCTTTGACGCCGCTGTGCGCTTATAAGTCGAGGTCTACCGATCCTTTGGCGGTGCAGATCCTATATGATCCTTTCTCTGTGAATTGTCGCACCCATAACACAACTGTTTTCCTCTGTAACAATTTTCAGAAATATATAATCATTATAAAATTAGCATACAGATATAACTAATATAAAAAATCTAGAAAGAAATGTAAACAATAATACTTACGCTTACACCGGATTCTGTGGCAATTTCTGTCAAATTTTTGCCTTGACTATGCAAAGTAATTATTTGTAACATTGTGGCTAAGTCAATATTGCAACGAGAACCAATTATTACAAAATAAAACAACTAAATACATACTAAAACTCAATCAAAAATACAATCTAACGGACGGCAGCCGCAAGAGAACGAACGAACAGTTTCTTTGTATAAAAACTATTATGGTATATTCATAATCTTAAGTCTACCCTCTAAGTATCCAACAACACTATTCAACAACTATTCAACATGTGACTTAATTATAAATATTTATTTGTTTAAATAAAAATGTTTTGCTTAAGCAGCTGTTAAATAATCTAAGTAAAAAATTAATTTAAAAAAAACTATTAATACTAAACGCATGCCTTGCAAACGTAGATGATTAGTGATTACAAACACGGTTATAAATTTCATCCATGTCGCATATGGCTTGATGGCTAAGGCGTTTAATGACTTGATCTATACGACGAATGTTCCGGGTTCATATCCTCTCGAACACGGTATAGGAAAAAAGCGTTTTTGTATTTTGTGTTTGAATTAGCAAAATCATCGATGGCTTTGGTTTATATATGACGGTGAATCTAAGTAATATTTAATTGAAGGTGCATTAAAAAATACTGGATTCTGAAAATACGTTCCATAATGTAAATTGAATATTTGAGTGACTTGCCGTGTGTGTTGGCAATCGTAAGTTCAACCGAGTTTTTTTTTTATATTTTGATGTTATCAACGCCATCTAGTAAGATCTTATGAAACCAATGTCGTTACCGGATAGATGGCGTCTCGTTTCGCTGCAAAGCAAACTTCGTGACAAATGTCCATGCAATTATGCTGTCCAGTGTACATACATACTCCGGCTCGTCTCAGGAATTTGTGTTCGAGCATGTAACCGGGGTAGAGTAAGTACGATGTATCGGCAGGGCAAGATATCTGTGTCTCCGTTAGAAATAATAGTGTCGGCTGCGCAGTCTCTAGATGTTGATGGACTGCGTTTAAATTTGAATGAAGTCCCCTGACATTGCAAAAGTCCACTCTAGTGGAAGGGGAGGCCGCTGCTAGGACACTATTTCTTTTTCTTTTTCTGGCCATAGAGGGAGGTTTTGGGGTTCAAAGGGATTCGTTGTGTTGGTAGCCTAGGGGACAAAATATATGGTGAAAAAACCTACCAAAAAGTCGGAATAGGTAGAGCAGTTTTTCGGCGCGGCGTACGGAAGGGCCCCTGGTCCCCCTCCTGTTATAGTAGCCGGGTCCACTCCGGTCTCCTCCTTCGGCACGACTACCACCCCAGGAGATTATTCACAGGTTGGCGGTTCAGCCTCCCAGGGTGGATATTAAGTCATTCCTGGGTTCGGGAACCCTACTAATCTGCGGGCGGCCAGCGGACAGCCGTTTCACCGGGTCTCCCTGATCGCCGTGCTGAAACTCCGCGCCTACACAGACCAATGGCCGTATTATAAACACCAAAGGTCCCCCGAGTTATCAACACAGCGCATCCCAGGAGCTCTGGCGACCTTACTCACCACAGGAACACAACACTACACGAGTGCAGTGTTATTTGGCTGTGATCTTCTGTAAGGTGGAGGTACTTCCCCAGTCGGGCTGCTCCATTTATGAACAAGACATGTGAATGTCTCGTTGTGCCCTACCTCTCTTACTAGTCCCATGGTAAGCTCAATAAGGCTTGTGTTATGGGTACTAGACGACGATATATTTAATAGATATACACATAGAAAACATCTAAGACTCAGAAACAAATATTTATGGTCATCACACAAATATTTGCCCTTACCGGGATTTGAACCCAGGACCTCAGCTTCGCAGGCAACGTTACTCCCACTGAGCCAAACTGGTCGTCAAAATTATATTCATTTATTTAAGGACTACTAACAGATAATATATCACGCTATAGAATATAAAAATTACACTAAGGACAGAAGGTGTTCGTGGGTGGAGGTGTGAGTGGTCCGTAAGTGAGTCCAGACCGCCTAAAAGTCTCCCGGCTCCCACTTTATATACGCCCGTGTTTTTATTGAAAACCTTTTTCGACAGTTCTTGGCAGCGACCGAGGAGCTACAAGCCTGGATCGAAGACAAGACCCGGACGGCCAAGGATCAGAGCTACAGGTATTATACATTTATAATTTACTAGCTTCTGCTCGCGACTTCGTCCGCCTTAAATTCGTTTATCGCGGATAAGGGTATTTTTCCGGGATTAAAATTAGCCTATGTATATGGGTAGCCTTGCTGGATTTGTCACGACCGTAAAGTTGAGGGCTGATTGCAACTTATATAATATAATGCGTCTTAAAGATAGGCTGGTCTAAGTACACATATATATATATGTATATATATATCAGGGTTATTGTTTTTATTTTGTCCATATTAATTTAATTTAATGTATTTATCTCTATACATACATGCACATTCACTCAGGCACGCACATAAATGAGTAGGTACACAGCGCACATACACAGCACGCTGTCTTACACGTGTCCTGTTCTGGATCCACGGAAGATCAGCGTCATGGCACTCATGAATGCTCTGACATATTCTGAGTGGACTCCATTTTTGTAAAGACAAATATGATTGATTATAGCTCCTAGTCATGTCACTTTTCCAATGTATGTATGTATGTAAACACTTTATTGAACATAGTTCCAAATGCAACCAGTTACAAATGCAATCAACTTAAAAGATACAAGTACAAAGGCGAACTTATTCCTTTTAGGGATCTCTTCCAGTTAAAAATGTACTGTAATTATTGTTGTTTACAAAATAAATGTATCTTCTTCTTCTTATATCCTTCTCCGGTACTCAAACTATTTCCATACCCAATCTCATCCAAATCGGTTCAGCGGCTTATGCGTGAAGAGGTAACAGACAGACAGACAAACAGACAGACAGACAGACAGACACACTTTCACATTTATAATATTAGTATGGATTTATTTCATCTTTGTTGCACAACAAATAAAGGTACAATTGGCGGACTTAGGGCATTCTCTACCAGTCAACCATCGGGCCAAACAGAAACGTTTAGTTGATCAAGTTGAGTCATAAATTGAATCAACTTTATTTGGGTTGATATACAGGGTGTCTTGTGCGGAATCCGCAAGATTTTAACACACATTCCTGAGCTGATATAGAGTAAAAAATGTTATACGAGTATCCCCAAGTCAAATTGAACAAAAAAAAGATTTTTGTACTTGAATTGTAATTGAATTGAACAATTCTCGCTTCTCTATGAAAATTACCCCTTTTAATAGAATGGTAACGATTATTTTCCAAAAAAGGATGATTTTAGTAAGTGATGGCTGACACTTTGATGACTGCCAATAGAGACACGACACTTGGAAACATACGTGGCAACGTCGCGATCAAAAGGCTTAATGTACTTTAGTCTTTGAATTAATTTAACTTTTTTTGATATTTTTAATGATATTTGAGTTTCTTTTTAATAATGTTTGTCTTTGTGCACCTGAAAAGGTAGAGAATGGTGTGTCTATACATATATAAAATTGTTATTTGTACCAACAATGTAACCCAATTCTCACAAGCAATAAAAGACTTTGAATTTGATTAGAGGAGATTTGCAGATTCTCCAAATCAAAAAGTACTTAAGTACTGTAATAATATAACATATAAGCTAATAATTTTCATGTATAAGGTCTCTACGCGTCACGTCATGCAATAAAATAAAATATAATAAATTAATTGAATTCTACTGAGATGTATAAGGTCTCTTAGGGGTCAAAGTGATAATACATTCAAAATAATAATAATTAAATCAAAATATCTTAGAAATGTGTATGGTCTCCAGGCGTATGCAATAAGATAAATTTAATTAATAATATTCACATGTTCTATTTTTGTGTCAGGGATCTGGCGAACTTGGAACGCAAACTTCAGAAGCACGAGGCATTTGAAGCAGAGCTGCAAGCCAACGAGAAACAACTGAGAAATGTCGACAGTGTGAGTAGAATTTATTTTTAATAACATAAACTAGCGCTCATAAGTATTTGCCCACTCATTATTCCGTCCATACGTTTAGAATGTTGACTGTATTCACATAATAAAAAAAAAAAGTGAAATGGTAACTACCACCTATGGTAGAAATCATACAAAAATTGGCTGTCGGTAAAATCGGATTACGAACGATAATTTTACGTGATAACGTCATAAGAAAACATTGATGAAAAATTGCATACTTTTATGAATTCACAAGCCGAACGCTTAGGCCGGTCGTGCCTCTCTATCGCTTGTTCCGCGCTCTCGCTTGCACGCTCGGCTCAGGCGGAACGTGACAATAATCATGTTTTATCGTGTGTGCAGCCGGCCTCCACCGATTTATAAGACAATATCACGTCAAAATTGTTTTGAGTTTGATACCTTACGTGTAGTTTGTTTTATGAGCCTTAAAAGTTGTGTGGGAAAGTCCATTTTTAAAGTATAAAAATATCAATAACTAATAATAACATTGAATAACCCATGAAATGTACAGTAACCTTTGCTTGTTATGAAACCGTTTCGATAAACGCAAGTTTTAACATAGCTGCAGAACAAAGTTCTTGATGTCCCCATACAAGGTAGGAACGTGTGACGTCACACGTTCTTAGGCTTTAATCTGGACGTTTTTTTAGATTTTAAGATAGTTGTATCTCGATGAGTTTTTATGGGGTTAGTTTTTCCCCCAATTTTCCTATTATCGTGACTGGGTGTGGTACCTATGTTCATGTTGAAGCTCCGTTAGCTATCAAAACTGCGTCCGCGCAGCCATCGACCGAGATATAAAAATGGAATATGTCCAAATCAGTTTTGAGGTCATGTCTGTGTCATCCCGCCTGAATCTAATAGTTGACAGCTAAAGGGTTGTGACCTAAGAACGCTCGGCTCGCGAGAGGCAATTTTCTGCAACAACGGTTTGGAAACTCCTAAGTGTTAAGGTGTTGGATGTTACAGATCGGGCAGTCCCTGCAGAAGTCGGACCCGGCGCGTGCCGCGGAAGTGTCTCAGCGGCTGGAGGCGGTGCACGAAGCGTGGGACGCGCTCGTGGCTGCCTCTCGAGACAAGGGCGGCAAGTTGCGCCAGGCCGCTCTGCAGAGCCAGCACAGGAGGTTTTAACATTTTGTTTTATTTATTCAGAGAACCAACACAATAAGGAATAGTAAATAGTTAACCGAGGGTTGAAAGTGACCCGTTTCACCTGAGATATTTGTATGGCCAATATTTCGAGGGTGAAATGGGTAATTTCACCCGAGTTAGACTGTACTTTTCATTTCATCTGCGAGGAAAATAACATATTTCATGCACATTTTAGAGACCAACTAAAACAATATTTTAAAATAAACCTATTGATCGTAATAAACACGTCATTTTATGTATAACTGAGTTTAGATATATGATTTAGATATATTTTAGAAATATGAAAGGCTTTTATTTTCATAATATGGTAATAATATAAATAAATAAATATGACGTAACTCAATTATCTTCGACTCTGTGGCTAATCGTAACAAAAAAAATACTTTCCACCCTAGGGATGGGAAAGCTATTTTCCACACGGCTAAATACCCATGCAAATTAAACTTTCCGAACAGGAGAGATGATAAATATATTATTGCTAGAGAAAGGTATGCTTCGATGGTTTGGGCATGTTGGGAGGATGAGTGAAGGTCGTCTGACAAAGATAATTTCATGTCGCGAAGATGAATGGAAGAGTTGGAAGTGGGCGGACTCGGCGAGGATATTTCTACCAAATTGCAGAGATACTGAAAAAAGGCCAGGTGCCTGCAACCTACGAGTGTGTATGGGGAGATGCATGGCTGTAAATGAAGCGAAAGAAGTGTCTTAGGACCGTAGAGTCTGGCATTCGGTAGTCTCTGCTTACCCCAGTAGGATAAAGGCGTGAGTGTATGTATGTATGTATGTATGTATGTTGAAACCGCGATAATTTTCCACTTTATTATCAAAACCAATATTTGGTTCACGAAAATCATGTCTTGTAACAAGTGTCTGACACTTCCTTTCTGTTTCCAGGAGTGTGGAAGACGCAAAGGCGCGTCTTGTTGAGTTGGAACGATCCCTGCGCAGTGAGGAAACCGGCTCCGACCTTCGTAGCTGTAAGCGTTTGCTACATCAGCACCAGGTAACTAACAAAGCGTTGGTGACAATTTGTCGCCCATGAAAGGTTAAAAGGTCATTAAAACAAATAACCTGGTCACGGCACCAAAATGTAAAAATAGGAGTGTATTTACAGTTGCTGGTTTTGGAGGCTAACCAAGATAATTTTGTGGTTATGTATCAGATTTTCTAGGCATAAATAAATAAAAAATAAAAGTTTATTTTAGACCACAGTGACCCATATAAATATCTATAAATTGTTCCCGATTTATATATGTTGTCTATTGTAGTAAAGTTTTCAATTCTGCTAAGTACGTTTTAGAACGTTGATTTATGTAAATTTATCACTCGTTTTCTACTGGTTTAATTATCTTTATTGCACAAGAGGAAATCGGTCGTGTTAAAGGCGAACTTATCCTTTAACTTCCCATGGTCAGTGGCCCTACTGGTAGGCCTTATTCTCCTAAAGGAATATAAACCATCTTAAACTATGATAAAGTAGTATTTCCTTTGATTTAGTCGTTTTTGAAGCTACTGAAATTGAACTCGATTTCCGATACGAATAGGTTCAAATTTCAATGTCACGTTGTATAGTATCATCATTATCAGTAAATTTTAGAACAAGACGGAAATAGACGTGATTAACTGATAAAACCTTCATCCCACAGACCCTGGAGCAAGAACTGACCACCTGGGAGCAGAAGGCGGCAGTCCTGGCCGGCCAGGGCGCGGACCTGGTGTCGCTGGGGCACTTCGACGCGGCCGCCATCGAGCGCGACTCCGGCGCGCTGCACGCGGCCGTGCGCGCGCTGCAGCCGCACGCGCAGCGCCGCAGGGCCAAGCTCACCGAGAGCCTGCAGTCAGTATACTGTCACTAGACCCGCACAGCCTGCAGCACGAGCCGGGAGCGGAAGGCGGCGGTGCCGGCTCGGCTGTACTGAACTTACTGAAAGCTATTATTACAAACAAAGATCAGAAAAAAAAAGAAAAAAAAATCGACGATACTGGACTTGAACCAGTGCCTTGAGTCAGACCGGGGCAGCACGCTCTACCATCTGAGCTAATCGTCCATACCAGTAGTCGACGAATCTTGTCATGTGTTCTTGCTTATGGATCTCTGTATGGTGCATCCTGAAACTGGTGCAAACTGAAAGCTCTTTAATTTATAATAGTATAGATATAATTTTGTAATAGTTCAGATAACATCATCTTCTGAAGTTCCTATATCAAATTCAAATTATTTATTTCGGATATTATGACCCATATTAGTAGTTTCGCGCTAAGTACGCGCAAAAGAATGAACACTCAAAAGTCTTAAAACTTATACTCTAAATTTGACTTTACAAGTCTATATAAATTTATAATTATTGGACAGTAAAATCTGTCTGCTATCATTTTGAGGATGCTGTTGGAGCTGCCTCTCACTCTTGCCAAAAGCTATGATATCATGAAGGAAGATTCTTTATTTTTGTAATAGTATAGATTGCATTACCTATTAAACATGGCGTGTTTCGTCGCAGACTGCACAAGTTCGCTTTGGAGCTGGACAATGAGCTGGCGTGGCTGGCGGAGCGCGCGGCAGCTGCGGGGTCGGAGGCGCTGCCCGCGGACCTGCACGCGGCGCAGGCCGCGCAGAAGAAGCACGCCAAGCTGCGCGACGAGTTGCGCAACAGGCGCGCGCCCATCGAGCGTGTGCTGGAGCTGGGCAGGTCGCAGCACAAGGACGACGAGAAGGTACACCCACCGCTTACAAGTTCGCTCCACAGCTGAAGAGCTGGTCGCTAACCCGCCGCAGAAGAAGCACACCTATCCTGACCTTAAAACTTACAACGATGTACCTGCGCAGAAAGCATTTTTTGAAAACAGATTAACCAATTATACGGCAGCGCTTATGCGCGGGTAAAATTTTGAACGCCCATTGGGTAAAAATTTCCGCGCGACGCCGGCAGCTCCGGCGCCCGCCATTTTGTCTGGCGCCGCGTCAGTCGCCATGAGCGAGAGAGCACGAGTTCACCTGTCATTGCATATGTACCGTACATATAGTGCAACAAGGTCTTTATTGAAATGGTCACACGTTCGGTTTCATCCGGTACATGTTGGCACTCGTCGGCGTGCCCGAAGATTGCCGATGTAACTTATATTCGTGGTACTACTGTAAAAAGCGTTGTATCAATAATATTGTTTAAATTGTGTAGATCGCGTCGCTGTGCAACAAGCTGGAGCAGAGCTACGCGTCGGTGTCGGAGGCGGCCGACGCGCGCGCCGCTCGGCTCGACTCGGCGCTGCGCGCGCAGCAGTTCCTGCACGACGCGCTCGAAGTAGACTCCTGGCTCGCCGATAAGGTACACTAGCTGTAACCTACTGGGGCATTCTAACAAGAGGACTCTCAATCGCAACACATTAGATCATGCGCCGACTAAATGGGGTTATCCAGGCAAAAACTAGATGGCGCTTTAAAACTACACATTTAACGGTATTATAATTGAACATAAAAACAGTGCAGTAACAATTAGTTCGTAAAGCTCATTCATGTAACGAACAGTCGAAAAAAACCCGGATAACCATAAAAATAACCAAGATTTGCCATCAAACATTTGATTCTATCTCTTTCTAGCAAAACAAAATTTAATATGAAGTTTATATGGCCGTAGTGTCTCAGGCGATTCTAATTTTAATTACACTTTTTGACATCTTATTTACGGGTGCAAACTTCGTCGGGGTAAAAAGTATCCTATAACCATCTGGAGATACTCGTGTACCAAAAATAGTTGAAATCCGTTTAGCCGATTTGGCGTGATGAAGCCGCAACGACACATATAAACATACAAAAAAATCCCGCTACAATCATGTTTTTGAAAATATCTTCAATGTACAGACATTTCATTTTTACAACTTTATAATAGTATAGATAGATATTATAGATATATTGTAGATGTTAAAAAAGCGATAAAAATAATGCATGTACCGGTGTGCCCTATTATGATTATCATGATTATAATTAATTAACGTAAGTACAACATTATTTTAATTTTGTTTCTATTCCAGGCTGCCGCACTGTCGTCCGCGGATGTCGGAAGAGACCGCCACCGCGCCACACAATTACTTACGAGACACAAGGTAAATCAACACTATATATAATGAATTAACAAATGAAATGGTACTTCAAAAGAAATTACATTCTATAATAACACCTGTGGATTAGTTAGGCTATTGAACACTTTATAAAAAAAAAAACAATAATTATATTAATTCAGTTTCTTCATTGAAGAACAGCGCCATCTCTCTCGCTGTCCTAAAACTTACTGGAGACGCAATGAGACAGAGATGTAGTGTGACACTCATGTCTTGGAGTATAATAGATAGATATTTATTAATTTTCAAAGAATAAGTGTCATTATATGATAAGTGACAATAGGAAGCTTATTCTGCTATCTGTACTTACATACTAGCATGCAAATATCTCAGATATTATTGTAACATATCATGTGAGAGGAAATCCTTCACACTATAATAGCATTTTTATTGACAGCTAGAATAATTCATTTTTAAATCTATTTAGAGACAGCTCTTGTAAACATTTTGGTAACTTTTTAAAATATTTCATGCACATGACAGCAATGATTCGAGTATAATGCAATTCTAGAAATATAGTTATGAACCAACTGACCAGGATATGGCTAATGCCTATATCATAAAAGAAGAATCTGCACGGCTTATTAAAGACACCGTACCGTTATCTGACAGGCCGTGGAGTTAGAATTGGACACGTACGCCGCCATCATCTCGGAGATGGGCCACGCGGCGGCTTCCATGGCAGCGGGCGGGCATGAGGCTGGAGCCGCGCTCGTCGCCAGGCATAAGGCGCTCGATGACTCGCTGCAAAGACTGCAGAGATTAGCAGCGCAGAGGCAGCGAGCGCTTGTTGAGAGCGTGTGCAGGTGAGTGTCCTGTGTGACATTGATTATTTTATCTTAGAGATGATATAGAAGATGGTTACTATGGTAATAGGTATCTAGAAGGCCGCTCGCCGCCAGGCATTAAGAGTTTAGAGAACTCGCTGCAGACACTGCAGAGATTAGCAGCGCAGAGGCAGCGAGCGCTTGTTGAGAGCGTCTGTAGGTGGGTATCCTGTGTGACATTGATTATTTTATCTTAGAGATGCTGTAGAAGATGGTTTCTATGGTAACGGGTATCTAGAAGGCTGCTCGTCGCCAGGCATAAGGTGTTAGATGACTCGCTGCAAAGTCTGCAGAGATTAGTGGCGCAGAGGCTGCGAACGCTTGTTGAAAGCGTGTGCAGGTGAGTGTCCTGTGTGACATTCATTCTTTTATCTTAGAGATGATATTGAAATTATTTATATGGTAACGGGTATCTAAGAGGCTGGTTGTTGCCAGGCATGAGACTTTAAATGGCTCGCTGCAGAGATAAGCGGCTCAGCGGCAGCGAGAGCTTGTTGAGAGCGTGTGCAGGTGAGTGTCCTGTGTAAAATTTATTATTTTATCTTAGAGATGATGTAGAAGATGGTTGCTATGGTAACGGGTATCTGAGAGGCCACTCGTAGCCAGGTAATAAGGTGTTAGATGACTCATTGCAGAGCCTTGTAGCTTAGCGGCCGCCAAAGCGTGTGCTTTACTGCAATCTTCATTCTTCCCTATTGGGGTGATGAGCTGGTCTGATGAAGTTACTTATATATTGCAGACACGAGTACTTGGCGGAGAGCGCGGAGCTAGAGGAGTGGATCCAGGAGCAGTTCGCAGCCGCCGCCAGCGAGGACTACGGCCAGGATTACGAGCACCTACTGGTAATCTACACTGCTGTTTTATTTCTTCAACCAACTGTAAATCAAATAATCGACGTAGCTCGGCCAGGTTAAAGCGGGACTGGCTGGTCATGTTTGCCGTATGCCGAGTGAGCTGTGGGCCAAGATCGCAACAGAGTGGAGACCCGGTGGCTCTAAACGGAGACGCGGCAGACCTCATTGGCGATGGCGGGATGAACTAGGCTCCTTTCTTAAGGAATGGCCAGAAACCGCACAGGACAGGGAACATTGGAAGAACGGGGAGGTGTTTGCCCAGCAGTGGGACACACCGGGCTCAGAATAATTATAATAAGTTGTTAGTTAGGTGGTTAGCGGTTTAAGCGTGAAGAGGTTACAGACAGACCGTTAATTTGGCGTCTATAATATTAAGTATGTATTCATCAAAATGTAAACCAACTTTCTGCCCTTATCACCAGATCTTGCGCTCTAAGTTCGAGGAGCTGCGGCACCGCGTGGAGTCGGGTGCGGAGCGGTTCAGTCAGTGCGAGGAACTGGCCAAGAAACTGCTGGCGTCAGACAGCCCTTACATCGCTGACATCGAGCAGAGACAGGAGGCGCTCGGGTGAGGACAAACACATAATTATATGCAAAAAATATAATGAGTCGTCAGTGAGATTATCAGAAAATATTGGACACGTATTTTTTCTTTTGTCAATTAAACAAATGAAGATATAGCCCCCTCCCAAACTTTGACGCGCTTTATCTTTGTCTTTTTTTGTTTAATCGGCAAAAGAAAAAAATACGTGTCCAATATTTTTTGATAATCTCACGGACTAATTATAATAATAGTTTTTTTACTCAGGAAACTACCCTGTTTTGAGTAACATGATGATTTATATGTTTGTGAGTGAAACGAATTGACATCTTCACAGAATAGAGTGAGACTGTCTGGCAAATACGTGGCATTGTAAAAATATCAATATCTGGCATTGGTCGGCATCATTATAGCAGTTGTATCGAAAATGATTTTTTTTTAATGATAGGCAAGCATGTGACTTCAATCTCACCTCAAGCGTAAGCGACGATGAGCCCGACGATCCTTACCTAGATAGTGCCTATTAACCATCGTCTTGAAAAGATCCAAGTCAACTGAGAGTTACACTCCTTAGCCATCCAAACGGGGAATGTAGAATGTGGTCGCATTCGGCCTTGCTTCTATTTAATATGATGATCGGTTGTAAAATCGAGTGACAAACATTTTATATTTTTAGAAACTGTATCCTGGTCACGGCACCAAACTGTAAAGCTATGCCTTTACATGTGTTTGAACATTTTTAATTTGAAGTGACGATATTAAAATATCTTGAATGAGCGCGTCTTCGGAAAATCACGTCCGTTTTTACTACATATCCACCGAAGATAGATTTTAAATGAACTGTGATAACTTAATTGTGTCGCGAGACTTTTGTTACAAGATTCAATTGAGATAATTACTTAGTTATACCAATGACCATTAAAACAAGAGGACTGACACTTGCCATACTTTGGATCGTGTTCCGATCGCAATGAAATATTCTGGCAACAACTAGATGGCGTTTTAAACATAAACATTTAACTGTGTTATAAATTGATTAAATAAACATAGTATAGTAACAATTAGTTCGCAAATAGCTAATAACAAATAAATCGTAACATTTAAAAACGGTGTCACGCTTGTCGGACAGAGAGACAGACAGAGTCTGAAGTATGACTCTGTCTGTCTCTCTGTCCGACTATTAAAGCGCCATATCTCAAAAACTACTTATGCTAACTATTTGAAATTTGGAATATTTATAAACATGGTCAGCCCATATGTATTGCATAGGAAATATTTAAAAATATATTTTTATTGTCTAAAAAAACGACGAATATGAGGGGGGTAAAATGAAAAGTCTAGCTACTGGGTGAAATGGGGTATCATATGAAAGGGCTTAAACTGGACATTTTCGAACAATATTTTTTTTTTTTTTATTGTAATTTGTTTTTGGTTTATTAAGGAAAATGTGAAAAAAGACGCCATTCCCCCCTTTATCTCCGAAGTTAACTAATCGAAAATTTTGAAATTTTCACAATTTATACTAATAAACATAAATATTACACGAAAATTATAGCCATGTCTAACTAGCAAATTTTTTTTTAATTCTCAAAAAACCTGTTTGAGCAACCCGGTTGTGTTAAGTTTGCACATGATTTGTATGAAATGCTATAGATATCAGGTGCAAACTTAACTCAACCGGTACCGGGTAATAAAGTTAGGGTACGTAAAAATTTGTACGGAATCCTCGGTGCGCGAGTCCGACTCGCACTTGGCCGGTTTTTTTTATTTGAATACAATCAACATCCCTATTCTATCTATCAGGGAGGAGACCCGACAGGAGGCGTTGGATGTCCTCAAACACATACGGTACTGTGGCCACCGCTCGCTTTGTGACCATTTGTCTTTTGTGTCCGTCTCTGAAACGATTGAACGTCCTTTTCATTAAAGATAGGGTTGTTCATGCAAATGTAAATGTTGCTTTATATGTGACGCCACTTAATTTAATAACGACTCGAGTGCTTGTGATTTTGATTTGAACTATATTTATATATATACTATTATAAAGTGAAAGAAATGTCTGTACATTGAAGATATTTTTAAAAAATTAAGTGATACGGACTATTTGAATTTCACTGAAACGAAACAGTCGTTGAGGTTTCATCGCGCCAGAACGGCAAAACGGACTTCAACTATTTTTTGTACACGGGTAGCTGGGCATCAGTGGCGGGGCGTCCATATAAGCCGATACCCACCGGGTTGCCCAAGGTGCTTATAATCACCTTTTTCTTTAAATATGAGTAAATTAATACGCTTCGGCTTGCTTTGTAATTTTCCTGACGCCTGTGCTGGGCATCCACAGATGGTTATAGGATATTTTACTTGACTACTCTGAAAAAAGATGGTTTTGATTTATCTCTCCTCCGCTGACGAAGTTACTCACCTTCTAGTTTTAAATATGAATGGTGACATGCAACTACAGTTGCGGAAAGCACTCAAGTGATTAACTAGGTCTTTAATTATTTGTTAACAAATTAAATTGACAGTATGTGTTCATCATTATAAATACAAATACTCTTTATTGCACACCTCAGATACACAGAAATACAGAACAGGACAGTAACACTCGAATTAGCAGAGGTAAACAACAGGCGGTCTTATCGCTAAATAGCAATCTCTTCCAGACAACCTTTGGGTAGTGGAGTGTTTAAAAGACAACAATTTTAGTTGAGTAGGTGGCGAGAAACAGTTCGTAACTGTTTCTCGCCGACCTAATAGATCGCAAATAACTGAAATGCTCTTTAAGGTAGCGGGGAGTTGCGGGATTAATAAGTACGCTATACAGAAGAGACAGGATATGACAGTTACGACGAGAGCGGATTGGAAGCCAATTAAGCTGAGACCTGAAGATGGAAACATGGTCATACTTGCGTAACCCAAAAATGAACCGAATGCAGATGTTTTGGATGCTTATTGAGCTGTTCTTCTGTGAGGCCAAGATAGGAAATATCAGCATAATCCAAAATAGGGAGAAGTAATGTTTGAGAAAGAGCAATTTTAGTGGCGATGGGGAGAAAATTTAATTAGAGCCTACTGCCGCAAACATCTTCCTGCTAACCTCATTAACCAATAACCTCATTACTCATTGTACTTTACTTCGCGTTGAACTATTGTGAAACTAATGAACTAATTATTACTGTAAGTTAACTGATGTTCAAGCTATTTAGGTCTAATTTAAGATAGTAAGTAAATAACACGATCATGAAATAACAAGTTTATGTGGCAATCATCTAGTTAGTTGTAGAAAAGTATAGGTTCAGACTGCGAACGTCCAACATTTTTTTTTTATTTCCATTAACCATTTATATCAACTTTTTTTTACAAAAATCTCTATTTTTATCCTTTTTTTAAAGTGAATTTCTTCACTAAGAACGTCTTCTGACGGCAGAAGCGCCGGTTAAAATGCAAAACGTAACGATCAATCAATCAATCAATCAAAATATCCTTTATTCAAGTAGGCTTAGATACAAGCACTTTGGAATTGTCAGTTACAATCAGAGAAGTCTTTGATCTGGTAACAAATAGTGACAAGATTTGAAGACAAGCAGTCTGGACTCTGTAGCGCAGTTAGAAGAGCCTGCGCTCCGGCACGGCACAAGGCACTGGTTCAAATCCAGTCGGAATCTTAATATTTTTTCATTATTTAAATCTTTGCAGAGACGTCCACTTGTAATTCAAATTTCAGGCTTTTGTGAAACGGGCCCTAGATCAGTCATGGTCAGATTATATCGTGTACGGTCTTTAGTTCAAAGTCATTAATTATCGGGTTCAATAGGGAATTTGCAAGCATTTTTATTTTTGCTTTATTAAAAGCTCATTCATGTAACAAACAGTAGACAAAAATATTTTTTCGAATAGCTATAAAAATAACCAAGATATAAGCAATCAAATATTTCATTCCATCTCTTTCTTGCAAAACAGAATTTGATATGGGGTTTATATGGGCGGGGTGCACTGTGACGTAACAGTGCATATCGGACCTCTCTGTCTAATTACTATTTTACAGTGCCTATATTATGCGTGTTTCTTGGCCGATTTTAATTTCACATTTTTACGGTATTTTGATATTTAGTTAAGAAAAGCGAAAAAAAAATTTCATGCATGTACCCTATTAAATTAGAATTTCACGGATTACCAACCATTTTCCTATTTCGTAAAATACTACTCCTTCTCTCAAATAGGCTGGTTCCGCACCAGCTTATAGAGAAACACCAAAATTCCCAGTGTGCTATACGAGTATGTTTAACATCTTCAAATTATGAATATGTCGTATAGCGAGTCGTGGCAGCGTCTCGTAGAGCAGATCCGGTCCCGCGGCACGCGCCTGCACGCCGCCGGCGAGATCCACCGCTTCCACCGCGACGTCGGCGACTTGCTCGCGCGCGCGGCCGACAAGCGCGCTGCGCTCGCGCACCCCGAGCCGCCCAGAGACTTGCCGGCCGCCGCCGCGCTGCTGCGGGCACACGATGCGGCGGAGAATGATTTGTTGGCTATTGACGCGCAGGTTCAGGTTGGTACTCGTCCGTCCCCCCCCCCCCCCCCCCACAACCTTATTACTCAACCCATCTGTCGCTGCCGAAATCCATCGCTTCCACCGTGACGTGGGTGAGTTACTTTTGGACACGGCTGATCAGCTTAATATGCGGACTCCGAGCCACCCCCTGAGACTTACCTGCCGCTGTAGCACCCCTGCGTGCATATGATACGGCAGAAAATCTGCAAGCTATTGACGCGCAGGTTTAACATTGGTACCCGCTCCCTCCAAACGCCCTTTCAGCCCTCCCATATAGATTGCGATCTGCCAATCGATGCCACACTCTGAATTCTACATTTATCAAATTCCCAATCTCGATACAAATAAAAGTATCCTATCTAATCTTACTTCACATCTTATTATGTGGTTACATTATTGATCGCAACTGGCTCGCAGCTACATATATATATGATCAATGTTTTTAGCGGTTTATTCATCTATGCTATTATAAAGTTGTAAAAATGAAATGTCTGTACATGAAAATATTTGAAAAATATATATATTGATACTGACTATTTGGAGGTGTCTGAACGGAAATTTATATATTTTTTAGATTTTTTAGTGTGGTTGCGGCTTCATCACATAGAATCGACATAACGGATTTCAACTATTTTTGGTAGCTAGGTATCTCCAGGTGGTTATAGGATACTTTTTACCCGACTACGCTGAAGAAGAGGATTATGATTTTTTCTCCTCCGCGGAAGGAGTTTGAGTGCACCTTCTAGTAAATACATAAATTAACTGATTTGATTTGTTCTCAGGTTCTCCAAGAAGAAGGTCTGCGTTTGCAACGCCTGTGCCCCGGCGGCAACGTGCAACAGATCGCGCTGCAACAACAAGCGCTCACCGACGCGTGGAACATGTTGCGGGCCGCCGCCGACGCGCGCCGCAACACGTTGCAACAGTATCTGGCGCTGCAGCAGTTCCGACAACAGGTTGGTGCGACATATAACATACAAGAACAAGTGACGCGTGGAACATGTTGCGGGCCGCCGCCGACGCGCGCCGCAACATTTAACTTGTAATTAAATAATGATCTTTATTCTGTAAGTCTGACTCTACGGCGTTTCCCAAGAGGAGACCACTGTTGAGAAGAAAGCCGGAACAAACTCAACAGTCAGTTTTTTTTTCTAAATAACTTTTATCTATTACAATATTTGTACTTAGCCTATTCTAAATATATGTTTTAAGTATAAACTCAATGCGTAGTTCTCCAAGAAAACATATAAAAACTTATAAAAGTAAAAATATAATAGGAGATAATAAAGCAAAATATGTTTTTTTAAGAAGACTAGATGTACACCAGATATTATTACCAGGATAGCCATGGTGAAAAAGGCATTTAACACTAAAAGCAACCTACTTTCAGCTAGAATATCAAGCTGCATCAGGACGAAACTGATAAGGGTATATATACATCTGGAATATAGCCCTCTACGGCTGCGAAACGTGGACCATGATCCAAAAAGACAGAGAGAGATCGGAAGCGTTCGAAATGTGGTGTTGGAGGAGGATAGAAAAGATCGGTTGGACAGAAAAGAAAAGTAATGAGGAAGTTTTAAATATAGTTAACGAAAAAAGATCTTTTTTGAAAATAATTGAGAACAGGAGAGAATAAATGTTAGGTCATCTCTTACGTTACGATAATTACATTAGGACTATAATAGAAGGGAAAATAGAAGGGAAGAGAAAAAGGGGAAGACCAAGAAGAACATATATGGAGCAAATAAAAGAAAAAAATAAATGTTTCATCATATAAAGAAGTTAAAAAAAAGCGGAATGTAGAATAAGCTGAAAATTACTCCACCGACAAGACCCTAGCTCTTAAATATATGATGATATGATGATGTTTTTCTAAACAACTTACGTACGTTTGATAATAAATTATTTGGTTTCTGTTTTGGGCCATGCATTTTTGTCTGTTAAATAGTCCTCTACGCTATAATATGCCTTTGCCATCAGAGACTTTAAGTACTTTTTGAGAGCTCTAAAAGGTAATTTTAAAGCATCATCTGGTAACTTACTACAAAAATGTATACATTGAATTGGCCTACGAATGATTTAGTGACTTTACGATCGCGGAGCTTTCTAGTATTGTTTACATATTAACTGACATACTTATAGATGAATCTAATATAAGGCTTGAGTTAAGAGTACTCCTAAAGTGTGTCAGTCTGTGTCCATTGCTAATAGTTGTTTGCGCTCAGGTCCGCGACCTGACATCCTGGTCGACGGCGCTCCGCGCGGCCACGGCCTCCGCGCCGCGCGTCCGGGACGCGGTCTCCGCGCAGGCCGCGCGCGCCGAGCATTCCGCCGTGCGCGCTGAGCTAGACGCGCGCGATGACAGCTTCAGAGACGCGCTGCAGGCTGGACAGGAACTGGTTCTAGCGAGACATCCAAGCTCTCAGGTAAATAAATAAATATTACAAGACATTTTTTTCCATGGTAAGCTCAACAAGGCTTGTGTAATACTCATTACACAACAAGACGACGATATATATTTATACTATTACAAAGTTGTAAAAATAAATTTCTGTACATTGAAGATATTTTCAAAAAAAAAATTTTATTCGCTATTTGGAGGTCACTAAAACGAAAAAAATTTTTATTTCATTTTTCTATGTTTGTATGTGTCGTTGTGGCTTCATCACGCAATATCGGCTAAACAGGTTTTAACAATTTTTGGCACACGGGTAGCTGGGTATCTCCAGATGGTTATAGGATACTTTTTACCCGACTACGCTGAAGAAAAAACGAGGGGCTATGACTTTTTTTCCTCCGCGAACGAAGTTGCGGGCGTTTTCTAGTATTAGATAAATTTACTTATATATATATATATATAGAAAACGTCCAAGACTCAAGAACAAATATTTATGCTCATCACACAAATATTTGCCCTTACCGGGTATTGAACCCAGGACCTCAAGCTTCGCAGGCAACGTTACTCCGACTCCGACTGAGCGAAAACGATCGACAAAACAGGAACCGGTGTATTATATTTATTGGGATTAGTTAAAAGGGAAATTTATGGGTAAAAATAACAATGCTACATAAATACTTATTGTTATACACGGTGCTCGGGAATTATAAATATTTTAAACACGCATTAAAATTATGTTGTATGAACCCGAGGCAAATCCGGCTTAGTTTTGAAGATATTATCAATTTTCATGTAAACAATTTATTGTGATTACTAAAGTACATAAAGATCTTTTGATCGCGACGTTGCCATATCAGATGGTTATAGGATACTTTTTACCCGACTGCACTGTCGAAAAAAGAAGGGTTTTTGCTTCTTTTCATGCGCGAACGAAGTTGCGGGCTTTGTCTAGTTATTACTACACTAAAAATACTACTGAATATCCCATGAAATACATTTATTCTAGGGAATATTTACTGATTAGGCATATTTCAATACAAAAAAAAATACTATAACTAAGTATGCCCGGAAATGGTCCCACCTCAGCATAATGCTGGCTCGAAAGCCAGCGCTGATGTTTCGGTGAGACCATAAGTGGCGCCACTGAGAACTGCTTTTGTTAAGAAACCGTTTCGATAAATGCAATTATAATCAAATTCTTAATTACAAGTTAAACTTCACCTATTTCCCGGTTTCCAATTGAACAAAAATTTGGCATACATAAGTATACATAAGTTCGGCGACAATGTACTGGTATGATACCATCGAGCTGATCTGATGATGGAGCAGGAAGTTGGTCACAGGAAGTCTGTAATAAAATAATGCAATCGTACCCAGTTTGGACTCTTTACAATCCTCTCGGTGAGTAGTTGATGGATATTCAAAGAAAAGTACAGTCGGCAATAAAAGCTTGTCAAAAAAATTAAAATTTTGACGGAAACTTATTTCACTAATGTTTCTATTGTTGAGAGGTCGTTCTATAATAACATACCATAAAAAAGTTGTTAAATATCAGACAGTTCTATATGTCCTAACCTTTCTGCAGGAAATCGAGGAGCAATGCGCAGCCCTGGTGGAGGAGCGCGCTAAGCTCCATGGTGCCTGGGCGGCGCGCCAGGTCGCGCTGGATCAGCTGATCGACCTGCACTGCTTCTTGCGCGACGCCAAACAATTACATGCGCACAGCGCGGCGCAGGAAGCGGCTCTGAGTAAGTATTCGACGCAAGGGACTGAAATCATCGGCGCGCGCCGCTGCCTTTATTCGTCAGGCATTTTACGGACCGCTAGTATGGCGAAATGGAAATAATTGATAATAGCTGAGTTTCCAGTGTAAAGGGTACATATTAACTCTAGTAATTACCTATACACATAATCCAGTAAAATATGACTCGATTAAGTATCGTAATTTTTATTTTTAAATATGCTGTAATTTTTGAAAAAATATATATTAATCGTAATTTTTTTCTTCATATCGATAAACTAATATTTTTACCTACTTATTATTATAAATTCTGTTAACTTAGGCTTTAATTGTAATTTTTTGTGAGATTCCACTTTTTACTGATTAAAATAAAAATATTGTTACTATTAGTATTAAAAAAATGCATTTTTTGACACTCATTTTATATGCCTACTTCCGGGTCGAAATTTTGTATAAAAATAAATCAGGCTAGTGTAAATTAATTGTTTTGCGAAACCGTAAAATGACTGGAGTATTAAGGGGTAACCTTTGATTGCCCTGTTAACTCGCTTCTCGAAGAATTCTTTGTGATAACGTCTTATAAATCGATGAACGCCGACTGCACGCACGAAAAAGCATGACTCATTGTCACGTTCTGCCTGAGCCGAGCGTGCAAGCGAGAGCGCGGAACAAGCGACAGAGAGGCACGATCGGCCTAAGCGTTCGGCTTCTCTTACACGTTATCACGTAAAATTATCGTCCGTAAAACGACTTTACAGATAACCAATATTTTTAATTTTATTATTTGAATATGATTGTACTTTTATTTTATAATGTCACCAGCCTGTGTTGTTTCACAACAAGCAGTTTTAAAGAAATAAATATACCAGATCAGGCGTGGCTGGATTTTATCGTGTACAGTGTTTATTATAATATAAAATAATTAATTTTTGGGTCCAATTAAATTAGAATTTAACGGATTTACAAATGTCATCTGACCTATGTTGCGTTGGGTCTACCAATTATCCTCTTGTCACTTGGTACGGTCCACAGGGTGGCGATTTTCGTCCACCTTTCTGAATGGAATAAGGGTTGGAGTATACATACACACATATATACATACATGCATACAATCACGCCTTTTTTTATACGGGGTAGGCTGAGACTACCTCCTTCCACTTGCTGCGGTCCTCGCATCAACATTCATTAATATCTTCATGCATGCTCGTCGGTTTAGAGGACTTTTTACTTGCCCTTTTTTCAGAATGTCTCCAATCTGATCTCGAAACGTTCGTCTAGGCCTTCCTCTTCCAACATTTCCACTTACATTCGCCTTGTAGATTTATCCAGTCAATCTTCTTTCATGCATCCTCTCTACATGCCCAAACCACCTTAGTATCCCTTTCTCGATTCGAGTTAGTATATCTTCTGTCACACCACAACGTTCCCATAACGTTCCCTTGTTTTTGGTTTGTTATAAAACGACGTCTTAATAATAGAAATTTTGGTGCAAAAACTACTCCAATATCATAAAAAAATCCCAAGATACAACGACGTTAAAAGCACATTTTTGAACCTTGCCAAAAACGCTTCATACTAAAGCCTACAAGCATGTGACGTCAGACGCTTGTATCTTATATAGGGAAAATAAGAATTTTGTTCTGCAACTATGTTAAAACTTGCGTTTATCGAAACGGTTTCATGGAAAACATTACAAAACATTTTATGGGTTATTGAATGGTATTATTAGTTATATAATATTATCATACTTTAAAAATGGACTTTCCCCCCCAACTTTAAGGACTCATAAAACAATCTACACGTAAGGTATCGAACTCAAAATTTTAACGTAGTTTTTTATTTTGCTTGTTTCAAGCAAAATAAAAATCTTATTTTTTTTTTCTACTATCAAATACCCTATTATGATTGTTTTTGGAACTGTATGGCTTGGTTGTCGCAGGCACGGAGATCTCGCCAACCTGTAGCGTGGAGGAGGTGGACAACATCCTTAAGAAGCACGAGGCATTTGAGAAGCTGCTCGCTACACAGGTACGTCTTATTGCATGTTATATGACTATTCCCCGGAGTCCTTAAACCTCTAGATTAGTCATTCTTAACGGAAGATTTCAGTTTAATAGTAGTATATATTGTTTCTTTTTTAATGTGAAAACATCACACAATCTTAAATTACCAGCCAGCCGTGAGTACAATATTTTAGGGCACCTTTGAAATGTTTCAATCTGGGATGAGCTACTTCATAATCATCATTTATTTAACAGCTCTTATCGGTGGAGTCATTTCCAGTTTATTCCACATTCCGTTTTGTCTTTTACTTCTTCGTATATTTTTTTGTTTATATTTTTTTAATGTGAAAACATAACACAATCTTTTAAATTACATTAATTAAAGATTTAAATAGAAAATAAAGTCTTGGCCGGAATCGAACCAGCGTCTCTGTTATACCGGAACAGCGTCCTGAGCCATTAGACCATCAGACCGCTTGTGATTCGCAACGAAACCGAAGGTAGAGGATTAATTCGGCCTCGACACGTGTTTCGTCGCCCTACGTACGAGGCATGGTCAGAAGATGCACACGTTTTGGATATGTTTTCTCTTCGAAAACTGACTTAAGACTAATTCCTATTAACAAAATTAGAACGAGAAAGAAATCCCCGCAACCCTAGAACCCATTGGCCTATCTGTGGCAGATGGAAAGAGGCCCGATGGTTGCGGTTTAGTGCCATGGTACCGAGAGTGGCCGCTAGCATGGGACGTCACGTGTACAGATACACTAGCCCCATCCCACGTACACTGCTCCGCCCGAAAACCAGGGACTGCCGCTGATGACGCCCAAACCGTCAAGTGCCGCAAATATGCTTTTTTAAAAAGCAATTACGAGTTTGCGGCACTTGCGGTTGAAACCTTTGGGCCATGGTCATCCGACACCAAAAAAATTGTCAAAGATGTGTCGGACAAGCTCATCGGCGTTTCCGGCGATATTAGAGCTGGGTCTTACTTCGCTCAACGCCTCAGCCTGGCCATCCAGAGAGGGAATGCGGCCAGCGTTCTGGGAACAATTCCCCGGGCAGGTCCAACACAGGGGGACCCATCAGAATTGTTTTTGTAAGTTAAAATACTGTTATAAGTGTTTATATTACTATATATAATGTATTTTAGGTAATTAACTCAGATTTAAAGTACTGAATAATGAACGAGAAAGTCGTTATTCTTAATTTAAATACATCACCTACTTTTAAAATACTGATCTGCCTGTCCCGCATACTACCGCGGAGGTTTTTTTATTTATTTATTAATAGGTTTGCCAACAGATACAACACATTATAAAATTACAATGATATCACATGGACATAAATTTGACAAGAGTGTTTATCCAATTACAGGCAAATACAGCATGCTTTTTCTATAAGCTAGCGAAACAATGTGAAGAGACTGCTAGTACTTATTATACTACAGATAATATTATACTAACTGTATGATATTGAATCATAGTTCTGAAGGAACTTCTTAAATGTATTAAGTGACATTGCCAATAAGTCTACCCTAGTGTTCTTATACATTATATTATGCTCCTTACATATTCTAGGGATGACAATTAAGATCCAAGATTGGTCCAAAAGTTACCCAAAGCAAAAGGACGGAAATTAGCTATGCGCGAGTTAGATCTAGGTATCGTAAATCCAATTTTAAGGAGCAGCTGAGGACAATCTATACTGCTCAAAATAATATCGGGGCCACTAAAAAATTTGATCGTAACGTGAAAATATATGTTAGTTAGTGAAATTTATTTTACAAAGTCTCCAGTTAAAGAAGCTTTTGTTTTTGTTTAGGCTAATAATCGATTAATTAATTAGTCAGTTCTTTTATTTGTTTTAATTGAGATAAAATTAGTTTATTATAACCACAAAAACTGAACAGAAATTCTCCGCGCGAAAGTGGTCCCTATTTTGTTTTGAGTAGTATATTAACCCGTTTAGAATTTTGAACAACAAGACCTGATCAGAAATATCAGGTTGTAATAATAATATCAATGTGATTTCCAACCTCCACATACCAATGCAATGTCGTTTGCAGGACGAGAAGCTGACGACCTTGAACACCCACGGAGACAAGCTGCTGCAGCAGAACCATGTGGAGAGCCAGAAAATCGCTGACGAGCTGCGCGCCATCAACGAGCGCCGCAAGAAGGTAACATAGCTTCTTGGGGAAAAGCTTCAAAATCCCTGAATATTTGGAGTTGATGGCATATTTGACCGAAACACGGAACCCTTATAGTTTCGTCATGTCCGTATGTATGTCACAGGCTTAGCATAAATTCTGTCAGTCCGAAATGCTGTCCAGGGCATACGGAGCATCCTCCAGAACCGCATCTCCTTACCGTATTGTTATTGTAGTCAATGTATGGTACAGCTGTACGAGGCGGCGGGTCGCCGGCACGCGCTGCTGCTGCGCACGCGCGCGCGCGCCCAGTTCGCGCGCGACGCGGCCGAGACGCGCTCCTGGCTGGCCGACAAGCTCGCCAAGCTCAACAACGACCACCAACAAGGTATGCCACTACCCAAGTAGCACACAGGCTGTTAGAGCTTATACAGGCCTCGTAACGCACAAACTAGCTAAACTACTAACTAACTGTGGAATAAATTGCCGCCTGCATTTTTTCCGGACCGATGCGACCTTCAAGCCTTCAAGAAAAGAGTGTACTCCCAACTGAAAGGCTGGCAACGCGCTTGTGACTCCTCCGGTGATGCAAATGTCTATGGGCGACGGTGATCGCTTAACATCAGGCGACCCGTTTGCTCGTTTGCCTCCTATATAATGAAAAAAAATGGTCGTATAAGCCCTTATACAGCTTATGTGCTAGCTGGGTAATCTAGTTTACAACTTACAATACGGATTATAGAAGGCAGAAACAATGGAACACATACTCTGTAAACGTCATTGCTCTCGCTACACAGAGAATGAGGGAAGGAAAATAAAAAAGAAATTAGTAGTGTATTAGTAATATTAGTATTAGTATAGATTTACATGGGGGGGGGGGGGGGGGGGGGGAGATGACTTTTGTAGTGTAATTTACCAATTGTGTTGTAATTTATATATCTTTAAAACTGATGCTGGCAAAAGTCTTGAACTGCCATTCCATATATATATATGGAAGGAAAATTTAGAAAGTATTGGGTACCCAAAAGAATTCCAGGCGTTACTATTGGTATATCTATCGTGCTGTTTATAGAGGTAGTAGAACAAAACATTGAGTAGCAAGAAGGGGTAGTTATAATTACACAAAAGTCGTGTGGTTGTTTAAGATATAATTATTTAAACACTCGTCCGTGACATTTGTACAGTTCCCTCCAATGAATACATTTTTACTTTGGTCTTCATAGATCAGTAAGAATTAAAAATAAGAACATGAATTTGACATAAAAATAAGATATTTGTATACTGAGTTGGCATAACGTATACTATCGGCAAGGAGCATTAAAACAAGAGGACTGGCCATCTCCGTACAAACAGCCGTTCCCCGCTACGTACAATCCCATCTAATTATGTATATGAATTATTATTTACAATTATTCAACTTTGCAAGCGTGACACAGTATTTAAATGTTACGATTTATTTATTATTACCAATTTGAAAACTAATCATTACTATGCTGTGTTTCTTTATTCAATTATACGAGTAACATCGTTAAATGTTTAATTTTTAAGCGCCATCTAGTTTTTGAATATCTCCTTCCAATCGGAACACGATCCAAAGTATTGCAACTGTCAGTCCTCTTGTGTTAGTGGTGCTTGCTATTGGGAAAGAATGTAAAATGCATACCTTTGAGAAACTTAATTACTATACTTATTCCAGGCGAAGTAACTAACCTGGAAGACAAGATCAAGAAGCTGCAGAAGCACCAAGCGTTTACCGCCGAGCTGGCCGCTAACCGCGCTCGCCTCCAGGAGATCCAGGCGTTGGCTGCGCAGCTGCGGCCTGACGAGGAGGTGGAGAAGCAGATGGCGCAGCTCAGCGAGGACTGGGAGAAGTTGGAGAAGGCTACAGAAGAGAGAGGTAACTTATCCAGGTGTATGCACTCCTGTTTGTCTACTGCACAACCAGGCGTTGTCCGCTCATCTGCGGCCTAATGACGAGGCGGAGAAGCAGATAGCTCTGCTCAGTGAGGACTTGGAGAAGCTGTAGAATGTTTCTCAAGAGAGTAATAACTTATCCAGGTGTAGGCATTCCTGTTTGTCTCCAGGCAATCCGGGAGTTACCTACACAGCTGCGTCCTGGTGAATCGGTGGGGAAGTTGATGGCTCAGCTTAGCTAGGTCTAGCAGAAGCTGGACAAGGCTACGATTAAACTACTAGGATGAGAGTGGTAACTTATCCAGGTGCAGGCATTCCTGTTGGTTTCCAGGGGATCCGGGAGTTATCTACACAGCTGCGTCCTGGTGAATTGGTGGGGAAGCAGATGGCTCAGCTTAGCTAGGTCTGGCAGTAGCTGTACAAGGTTACGATTAGATTACTAGGATGAGTGTGGTAACTTATCCAGGTGTAGACATTCCTGTTGGTTTCCAGGGGATCCGGGAGTTATATACACATCTGCGTTCCGATGAATCGGTGGGGATGTAGATGGCTCAGCTTAGCTAGGTCTGGCAGAAGCTGGACAAGGCTACGATTGGACTATTATAATGAGAGTGGTAACTTATCCAGGTGAAGGCACTCTTGTTCATCTCCAGAAGATCCGGTTCTTGGCCGCGCAGATGCAGTCTAATGAGGAGGCGAAGTAGACAGCTCCAGTGCAAGAATTGGGAGATGTTAGATAATGTTACAGAGAGAGAAATAACCCATCTAGGTCCTGAAAAAGTGGAGTTATAATTGATAAATGACGACAAGGTCCTGTATAAAGCTCGGTAATTATCATACCGGAACCACTTTTGCCTCGCCTAATACGATCATGAAGAAATAATCTCGCTAATACGAGTATGAAGAAGTGATTTGGTCTAAACGAAACCTTTAATCCAAGTTTTTTTTTTAATAACTGAACTGTCTGTGGTTTGTATTAAAATGTATGTGATTACAGGTCGCGGGCTGGAAGAAGCGCAGGACATCCTGGAGTTCAACCAGCACCTGGACAAGATCGAGGCCTGGATTCGCGACAAGGAAATGATGGTAAGTCTATCAAATTTTCCTCCGGTGTACGTGTTAGGACAGATGCAAATGCATACAACTGTATATATCGACGGCAAAAAGCGGAAACGTAGTAACCGTCAACTGAATACTTTGGCGGTTTCTGCTTTTTGCCGTTGATATATATATATATAATTAACTATGCGGGAAACGAACGGGTACAGGACCCAGATTTATAAGTTAGGCAATTAAGGAAACTAGATAAAACCATAAATGTAAATAATCGTATCAATTGGTATCCTGGTCACGGCACCAAAATGTAAACAACACCGACCCGACACATCCATTTATTGCTTGTTGTTTGGTTTGGTGATCATAGGAACTCATTAATAAAATAACGCAATCCTACCGAGTTTGGGCTCTTTAGAATCGTCACTGTGAGCAGTTGATGGGTATAAAGAAAAGTAGAGTCAGCAATAAAATAAGTCACAAAATGTAATTTTTGACAGAAACTTATTTCTTAGATGTGTTTTTAAATTTTGCTAACTGACTTGTGTCACCAGGTGCAAGCCCACGAGCTGGGCCGCGACTACGAACACTGCACAGCGCTGCTGCGTAAGCTGGACGATCTGGACTCCGATATGAAGGTGGACGAGCAGCGCGTCAAGAGTACTAGTGCGCTTGCGGACCGGCTGCTGCGACAGGTATGGTCGAGAACTGTTATAGCCCACGAGCTGCTGCGTCTGCGAGCTCGGTGGTGCGACCTGGAGCCATGAAAGTGGATGAGAATTTAATCTTGTCCATATATTAAAATGTTACTAATATAACCATTATTTACGGGTCTCCTTCAGAATCCCTAATCTCGTTTGTCCTAATGTATCGTTTGTCATAACGCATTTTTTTCAGAAACCGTAAATTTTTCAGGATTTTTTAATAGATCATCGTATAGATTAGGTTAGGTAGGTTTGTTTTATAACAATCCTGAAAAGTTTAAAGTTTCCTAAAAAAATGCGTGATGACAAACGATATATAAGGACATATAAATAAATAATAAATAAATATTACAGGACAATTTTACACAAATCGAACTAGTCCCATGGTAAGCTCAATAGGGCTTGTGTTATGGGTACTAGACGACGATATATTTAATAGATATATTTACTCATATACATAGAAAACATCCAAGACTCAGGAACAAATATTCATGCTCATCACACAAATATTTGCCCTTACCGGGATTTGAACCCAGGACCTCCAGCTTCGCAGGCAACGTTACTCCCACTGAGCCAAACCGGCCGTCAATATGACGTTAGGGATTCCGATATAGATCCATTAATTACAACTATAAAGTTAGAAAAAGCATTCGCGAAGGAGAAGATAGTGATAACCCTATTTGCTTCAGCTTAGTCAGATAAAAGTAGCCTATAACCATCTTCGGATGTCCAGCTGTACCAAAAATTGTTGGAGTCCTTCCAGTCATTTTGACGTAAGTCCGTAACTGTACTTCGAGTATTTTTTTGAGACTGTGACTATTATGCGGTGCGGCGATGTGGTTCGCAACCCATCACGTCTCGGTCCCAGCGAGAGCGAAGAGTGGGCTATGGAGAGCCGCTTTGCTACGTAAAATATAAGGGGAGGAATGAATTATAAAAATAGATGAAGCATGTCAGATGATGGATGCGAGAAATATTGATATTGTGTGTGAATGAGACAAAAGAGAAGAAGCGGCAGTTGTATGCCAGGACTGTAGCAAGTGGAACGAGGTAGTCTCTGCCTACCCCGTAATGGGAAAAAGGCGTGACTGTATGTATGTATGTATGAATTTAATATAAAAATAAAATATTTGTAGACTGAGTTGACATAAATATTTTCAGTGTTAGATATTTCATTTCTACAACCACAAGTTCTAGTATTCATATATTATTTTTTTAACAGGGTCCGACGCAGCAAGCAGCGGCTGTAGCGCAACGTCGTGATGCTTTACTGGCCAAGTGGAGGGCACTCAGTGGTGACTTGCAGAGCTACCGAGACCATCTTTCCGCCGCGCTTGAAATACATGCCTTTAACAGGTGAGTGGTTGATTCAAGTTTAGGCGTCTGTATCGATCCTTAAGATTCAAAGCTCTTGGTGTCGATTCTAAGTCCTGCAGCCAACCGCAGAATAAATTTTGGCCAGTTTCGACAAAAACCGATGTTTGGCCACTGTTTTAAATTTCTGTCAAAAATAGCCACTGTCACCTACCAGCTGAAACTTATGTTCTGCTACTGGTGCATTCCACCAGAACGTCTACTTTGTCTGGTACGTGACAGCTATACCAACTACCTTAAAAACATATAAAATTTCCAAGAATTCTCTGCCAATACAAAAGCCAAGTTATAAAATATTGTCATACCAAAAACGTACTTCCTAACTTTCTTAGAAGTATGAAACCCGAAATTCTGGTGGAATGCACCTACTGTCGGATCATGTAATTAACAGTGATCGTAAAAATTGATATAGCGCTATAGATGTGAAAAATACCAATTTAAACTATTAAACATAGTTAATAATAGATGATGTCCGCAACTTCGTACGCGGAGGGAAAAAGCCATAACCCTCGTTTTGCTTCAGCGTAGTCGGATACAAAGTATCCTGTAACCATATGGAGATACCCAGCTACCTGCGTGCCAAAAAATAGTTGAAATCGGTTTAGCCGATTTTGCGTGATGAAGCCACAACGACACATACAAACATTCAAACTCCAAAAAGCCCGTAACAATTTTGTTCTTCAACTATCTTCAATGTACAGACATTTAATTTATCAACTTTATAATAGTATAGATATTTTTGACATTTGCTTTATTTATTTTTTTCAGTACATATTTGCTCTTAAGACTTTTAGAACTAGGTGGCTGTCATAATTTCAATCTCAGAATGTATAGAGAATCCAATAAAATATGCAAATAATCAAACATTAATCTATACTATTATAAAGTTGTAAAAATGAAATGTTTGTATGTGTCGTTGTGGCTTCATCACGCCAAATCGGCTAAACGGATTTCAATTATTTTTGGTACATGGTTAGTTGGGTGTTTCCAGATAGTAAAAGGATACTTTTTACCCGACTATGCTAAAGAAAAAAAGAGGGGTTATGACTTTAATTGCGGGCGCCTTCTAGTATACTTATACTTTAAATGAATTTAATTTAGTTGCAATTGCATTGCAAAATGTTAGCGAATTGTAATTTTGTTTATAACGCATCTTATGTTTGCCTGTAATTGGGTAAATACTCTTATATGATAGTACCTCTGTTATTTACTTTTGTTGTATGGTATTGTACCTGTTGGCAAACCTAATAAATAAATGATATTGTCGACCCCAGTCCATCATTTCGGCTGAAATTTGCTGCACCATAAATGCTATCAGATTTACGATCACGGTTGTTAAACTTTACAATTTGCACACCGCCGGCTTTTTGATGTTTTGTTTCGACCAACTCGAAATAGACCCGTAAACCGACATTCGGTTCAGTTTCGTTCTCAGCCAAAAATCTTGTTTCGGTCGGAAACTGTTCTTGTCAAAACGCCTGTGTGCGCTCGCAGAATAAGCTTTAACCTTTATTGTCTTTTTAGAGATGTGGAGGACACGGCGGAGCGTATAGCGAAGAAGGCGGCGCTGTTCGGCAGCAGTGAGCGCGGGCGCGACTTGGACGCGGCGCAGGAGTTGAAGCGCAGACACCTGGCGCGGGCCGCCGAGGCGGGCGCCGTCGGGGACAAGATCCACCAACTGTGTGCCGACGGGGCACAGCTGCAGCGCAAGTCAGTACCTCACTAATAGGTTCATCATTGACACATTCACGACCGCGAACCCTCTGCTCTTACTTAGTTTTCGCTATATACGGTTATTGGATACGAGCGTAGCGCTACGTCGGTTGCGAAAGTGTTAATGGGTGGCTGATGGATGCAAATTACGTCAAAATAATGTCGAACGATATACGTAATACGGATGACTACAATGGATTAAAAAAGAAAACATGATTGCACAAGTGTTATACTTTTATTGTTGAATTAAATAATCATATTTTTTTCTATATTACATTTTTTCAGTCCATTTCTTATATAAGAAGTGATGAATATATGGGTGGGCCACTCGCAAGATAGTCAGACGACCTGGTTAGGGTTCGGGGATTCACTGGATGCGGGTTTACCCTATCCGGTCCATGAGGAAATCTATTGAGGAAGCCTGTGTCCACCAGTGGACGTCCTATGGCTGAAATTATGAGTTATTTATTTATTATTTATAACAAAATCTGTATATAAATAAATAAACAATACGTGACAATTTTACACGATTCTAACTAGTCCCATGGTAAAGCTCAATAAGGCTTTTGTTATGGGTTCTAGACGACGATACATAAGTCAATGCACCGGGAACAAATCTGGTCCAGAAGCGAGTGCCTACTGGATATTTTTAACACGCTTTTATTAGGTGGACCTATATGTAACTGACTATGTAATGGAATCTAAGGTAACTAATTTAACCATCTTTCAAGGATCGTAGCGTCATGAAAATTGGCAGCTGTATGTAGTTCTGATGACAATACAATAATATGGTACTGTCGAACTGATCTGATGATGGAGCCGGAAGATATGAACTGGAACTTCATTATAAAACATCGTATCATAGCTATGTTTGGACGTGTTTTTTCTAGTGGTTTTTAAACTATTAATTTATTCTTCCGACAAGTGACGCAAAAGTCTTCCCTACATTTAATAACCGTATCCATCAACACTACACATTTGCTTAACATATGAATGTTGATACAGGCACCCGGAACGCGAGGCAGAGATCGAAGGACGACTAAAGACGCTCCGCGAAGACTGGGAGCGGCTGCAGACCCTGGCGGCCGAACGCACCAATCTGCTCGACCTGGCCATCGCCGACCATAAGTTCGACGACAGCCTTAAGGTAAGGGGGGCGAGGGAAGATGGGAGGAACCCTTTCCTCCGTGGCTCCAGACCCTGGCGGCATACACCATAATCCGTTATTACGAGATATAAATTGGTCAGAGGTTCAAATCCTGCTTCCTATTTCTATTATAATTAAATAAATAAAAAATAAATAACAAACGTTTATTTAAAGGTGCGTCTACGCTAGACGAACCGAGCACGAACGGAGCACGAGCCGAGCACAATTCGTGTAGTGTGGGCCTCCTTACGAGCCTCGAACGAGCGCGCTGCGAGCGTTTCGTTCGTGCTCGGCTACGTTCCGCCAGTTGTCGGCTTTTTGACGAACACAAAGGGAAGGGGTTCGAGGACAGTGATCATTGTACGTCCACACTTGACGCCGCGAACGACGAAGTCGAGAACGGCTCCGCTTGTGCTTCGCTCGTGCTCGGTTCGTCTAGCGTAGACCCACCTTCAGATCACAGATCCATATTGAGTTAGTTACAAATACTTACATGCTATGTTAGTATGGTCCTTAAATATTACATTTCACTTGAGATATATACTATCCAACCGTGGATGACCCCAGGCTTGTTAAAATGCTCGAGACATAAAGATAAGTTGCACCAAGAATCTCGCAAAGATCCCGGCAATAGTGCCAAAAAATTAGTTTATACCCGCTATAGAAACTTTTACGTATCAATATTAAGAAAACTAAAGGCAGATTTTGATAGGAATGACTTGACCCAAAATAAAAACGCACCCCGTAAGCTCTGGAATTCGATAAATCGTATTACGCATAAATCTTCCAAAATCACTAGTTCCGATGATCTTATCAATGCTGGACGCTCACCCGAAGAAGCCCTTAACAAATGTAATGAATATTTTTCATTAGTTGGCTCAAGGTTGGCTAGTTCTATTTTATCCAACTAAAACGAAACTCAGGAGTCCCTAGCCCAGAAGCTTCGCTGTGACAGTGCCGCTCCTAGCTCCTTTTATATTCACCCCACCACTCCACAGAAGATACTTAGCCTTATAAAAGTTCTTGACCCTCGTAGTGCTACTGGTTCTGACAATGTAAGCAACAGGCTTATAAAGGAGATATGTCATGAAATCGCAGATCCTTTAACAGCCATTTTTAACCTCAGCATCGCATCGGGCTGTTTTCCTCGAAGCTGGAAGACAGCTACCGTTATCCCAATACATAAAGGCGGACCTACTAATACTCCAAATAGTTTTAGACCTATATCTCTTTTGGGAGCCTTCTCTAAACTTCTCGAGCGTGTTGTGAACAAACGTCTCATTGGGTACCTGGAGCAAAACAAACTTCTGTCTGACCGTCAATTTGGATTTCGCAGAGGGATATCTACTGAGGATGCTGTAACCATGTTAATAGATACTGCAGTATCTCATCTCGATGAGGGTCGACATTGTGTCGGAGTCTTTCTTGATTTAGCTAAAGCATCTGACACGGTCTCGATTCCCATGCTTCTTAAAAAACTGGAATCCTTTGGCATCCGTGGAATCGCACTGGATTGGTTTGCTAGTTACCTGTCAGACAGAAGCCAGCTTGTGAAAATAGGTCATAGAAGGAGTGACATTGAACCTGTATCTTTTGGCGTACCACAGGGAAGTATCTTGGGTCCCTCGCTTTTTATTGCATACATAAATGACATCATGTCTCTGGAAATTCATAACAGTGAAATCCTGTGTTACGCCGATGATACTGCGTTACTATTTCATGGTAACTCTTGGCAGGAGGTACGGGATGCAGCGACTGAGGGTTTACAAAGAGTTGTAAGCTGGTTAAATCACAACCTCTTAACTATCAATGAAACCAAAACGCAATTTTTATGTTTTCATGAAACCGCTTCGTCTAGTCCTACGATTTCAATGGAACACCTTAAAATACATGAACCAAACTGTGGTATCTCCTGTGTTGCTGGTGGTTTGGTCTGTGCTTGCGCATCTATCAGTAGAGTTGCTTCGCTGAAGTACCTGGGTGTTACATTAGACGAAAACCTTAATTTTAAGAAGCACATTTCAGTCACGTCCGGCAGAGTGCGTAAATTTATTTGCACCCTGAAATTTTTGCCCTGTGTCAATCTGTCTTAGATTATTGTATTTTAGCCTGTGGTGGCTGTACTAAATCTTCTTTGATACCGCTAGAAAGAGCTCAAAGAGCGGTACTAAAGGCAGCTTTGTGTAGACCACGGCTCTATCCTACTGCAGACCTTTACAAGGAAGCAGAAGTTTTAAGCGACCGGAAATTATTTTTATATCGAGCGATTACCACCACTCACAAGAAAATTCTGCAACTGCCATCCTATACTCACTTCTTAAAGAAAAGAGTATTTAGAATTCCCGTACCTACAGTAAAAACTGCGTTTGCAAAACGTTTTAAAACATGGCTAATTCCCAAAATTTATAACAACATTGCTAACGTATGTGACATAAAACTATGCCGAATCCCTGAGGTTAAAAAGCGAATACGGGAGCTCTTGCTATCGTGTACTTACGAACAAGCTGAAGTAGTTTTGAGGTAATGAGCGCACCCTTCTCACACTACACTCACACATAAATACATTCACACTGCATGAAACTAGTTTCATCAGTCGTTTTAATTTAGTTATTTTTGTTTGATAAAATCTTGGAATTACTGTAAAATTATTATTATTATAATTGTTCCTTCAGAATTGTAAATAGCCGCATTGTTCTTGTATCTCTCGTGTGTGACTCGACTTCCACGATACAGGCTATGCCTAGTGTCGAAGTCACTGCTTAACATTGTTATTTGCTTGTAATCATTTTTGGTAAATAAATTATTCTTATTCTTATATTAAAAGGGATGACATATCTATTTGTCCCTTCCAATCGTGACCTCGATCCAGTATTTAATAAGCGGGCAATCGAGGCGCGCTGCCAGCACTACCACGCGCACGGTTTAGTAAGGGGCAATTCTTTGTCGCCTGATGGCAAAAAAGTCGTCTGTTCGTGCCTTGGCAAACATCGCAGACGCACTACAGTGCCTTGGTAGCCTCAACAGCACCCTGAGAATGTTGTTATACTGCACTCTTATTGCATTATAGGCCCTTTGCGTAAATCTCACCCACAGACTGCACGTGTAAAATGTCTGACAATATGACTTAAAAAGAGTAATTATGGACAACATTTAATTTTTTGAAAGTGATTACAATTGAAATGTCACGGATAGATTTGCGCTCTCTGAACACATTAACATTAGTTTTAGAATTGTTGGATCACTAATTTTTGATAAAATGTATATTATTTGCAAATGGTGATCTGTAGGCGGTACAAAATTAATTCCTTTGCTTTATATTTTTTTGGCAGTTATAAAAAAAGTGTTGTGCCATATAAGCAGTTTACATTTGTGTCATAACTAGTGGCGGGTAATGATAACGACACGATAAAAAAAACCACAGCGATTGGCCGTCTAGAAAAGTAGAACTGCGATTGGTTACGCCGGAACGTTACAAAATCACGAAGGTTATGTGAGCAACAAGTGTGATAAAATGACGGTAAAATTGTTATAATGATTTAAATACATTACAGTTAGTAACTCGTGGGTAACAAAATCACGGTGATTTTTTTACAACTGTTACGATAGTAACGGTGATTGAAATTGTAACGCTTGTTACCATCTCTAGTTATGACACTTGTCACAATGAGCACACTGATGCAGACTATTTTTACTTTTAAAATTTATTACTCCTCGGATTGCGCTTAGGCCCTTATGGAATGAGGTAGTTTTGATTTAATTAAAGTCGGTGGCTAAAGTTAAACAATAATTTAAAAATACAAAATACGTTCCTCTTTATTTGCAAATATTATTCGATTGTTCGACAAAATTAGGGGGTAAAAAAAAATACTTTCCATTCTGCACACAGCCATATTTTGCTAACCTTGTGAACGTAATCACCTGAATGAAAGAGCGAATAACTCCTAACACAAGTGTCAGACTTAAAAGGATTAATACGTTTTTTTTTTAAATAAATGATTCTTTTTTTTAACTCTCTGTGACTTCGCTGTGCGTCCGTCCTTCTCACACAGTATTGAAAAGACAGAGACAGACAATCTTTGTCGCGTGATAACAGCGTATCATAGCAGTGCTGGTGGTGACGTGCTCGTTCTTATTTCGCAGGAGCTGGAGGTGTGGGTGTCGGAGGGTGTGAAGGGGATGCGCGGGGGCGCGGCGCCGGACTCCGTCACCGACGCGGAGTCGATGCTGGATGCGCATACAGAGAAAAAGGTGCGTGTGGTTTTATAGCTCTGAATTACCTTTGATTCGTAACTTTTCACTTTTCCGTGATTTATGTCTGATCGTGTTGACAACGACCGTCTTTACCAACGTACTGTTTCAGTGTATCTTCACGACTCACATAAACACTGATAAACGCTATCAATGAATGAATGATTTATTTGCATATGAAAATTGGGTTACAATTGTAGGTGTTAGGTACATAGTTTCACTGGGTTTCATCAAAATTCTACCTTTTCAGGTGTACATGCGTTAAGGTATATTACAGAATAATAGTAAAAGTCATTATTCCGAAATTAATTGCAGTGTATACAATAAAAAGAGAATAAAGAAGTATGTCACATGGTGTTTACGAAATACAAATGAAAGCAGTGTCTAGGTTGCTTGTAAAAATTAAAACTATTTACAATAATATTTGGTAAATGGTTGTCAGACTACATAGCAGATAAGATTGATGGTATAATCAATGAAAGCAGGATCAACAATTAAATGCCAGATATCGGCTCGGCCTTTTAATTATGAATGATTACGTTTGTTTAATTATACTTCTTATGTCTAATAGAGATTAAAACGTACTCGTATAACACAGGAAGTCATTAATAGTATAGAAACAGCACTTGCATAGCAGTTCGCGGATCTCTGTTTGTAAACACTTTATTGTACATAAAAACAATAAAACAAAGAGAGAAGAAATAAATTTGTACAAAGGCGAACTTATCATTATTCAAAACTATATTCCTAGAACTGCATTATACTCGAATCATGTGCATGATTTTTTTTAACAAGTTACCAAAATGTTTACAAGAGCTATCTCTAAATAGATTTAAAAATGAATTAATCAAGCTACTCAATGGAAAATGCTATTATAGTGTGAAGGATTTCCTCTCTCATGATATGTTACAATAATATCTGAGATATTTGTATGCTAATATGTAAGTATAAATAGCAGAATACGCTACCTATTGTCACATAACATATAATGACACGAATGTACCCACTTATTCTTTGCAAATAAATAAATATCTATCTCTTTAAGGGATCTCTTTCAGATTTTCTTCAATCTTTGTTATTTATGCGACGAAAAACCGTATCTTTTCATAAAAATTACACTTTTTATCGAGAATAGACTTGCTTAGAGTGTTTAATATGGATTTTTTTTACGAAAAAGGCACAAGGCACTGGTTACTGGTTCAAATTCGGTCGTAGTCTTGAATTTTTTTCATTTTTTTGATCTTTGTATTTTAAGAATATAAAAGTGTTTTCATAATAAATAATTAAGGCATAGGTTTTGAGTCTATGAAAGGCTTATTGAGACTCGAATGTGCCCGCTATTTCGTTCTCGAAGGAGAAAAAGTCATTACCCCTCTTTTTTCTTGAGCGTAGTCGAGTAAAAAGTATCCTATAACCATTTGTGGATACCCCGCTACCCTTGTAACAAAAATAGTTGAACTCTGTTTAGCCGATTTGGCGTGATGAAGCCAGAAGCCACCTATTACAGATTAAAAGTTAGATCACTATGACAGGCAGACAGATGGACGGACAGTAAAACAGCAGAATCTCTGCAAGTGTTCGGAATCTTAAAAGAGCAGTAATTTTCAAAATTTTCCTAATTTTGTAGCCTTAAACTATAATAATAAAGATGTATTTATCAATAATCGTATGTTTATATGTTAGACGGAGATAGACAACCGGCAGAAGAGCATAGCCGCCCTGCAGAGCCAGGAGCAGAGCCCCGAGAAGCTGAAGAAGCTGGAGGACCTGTCGCAGACCCTGGACCAGGCGTGGCTGCAGCGCAAGCAGCATCTCACGCAGGTACATTAATTCGGCTTCCAATAGCCAAATTTAGTTTCATGTTATGAATGTCTCGTGTTTTTTAATTAACACGTTGATGTTCCTAATAAATATAAATTAATAGTTTAAAAAACACGCTTTACAAGACTTTTCTAACAAATCGAAACAGCTATGATACAACGTTCCATCATGAAGTTCCAGTTTTTTTTTTTTATTATAAATAGATGGGCATTTGACCGCAATCTCACCTGTTGTTAAGTGACGATGCGGTCAAGGATGTATCATGCCCGTCTAGAAACAGCCTATTCACTCTTGTCTTGAACACGCCCAAATTATAATGGTCGGGGAACACACTCGCAGGCAAAGAGTTCCACTCCTTTGCGGTACGCATGATAAAAGTTGCACCAAAGCGCTTCGTGCGGATTCGCGGAATATTCACCACGTGCGGATGGAACGAACGCACGCGTCGTGTGTCCCGATGATGGAAAGGGGCTGGTGGAATTAAATCATGTAATTCCCCCGCACACTCACCGAAATGTAACCTGTAAAAGACCGACAGAAGAGCGACCCTACGTCGATGCTCAAGGCTCTGCAGCTTAGTGCCAGTTCATATCTTCCGGCTCCATCATCAGATCAGTTCAACAGTACCATATTATTGTATTGTCATCAGAACTACATACAGTTGCCAATTTTCATGACGCTACGATCCTTGGAAGATGGTTAAATTAGTTACCTTAGATTCCATTACATAGTTACATACAGGACGACCTAATAAAAGCGTGTTAAAAATAAAATTAAAATAACAGTTGATTGAAATATAAGTGCACAAACCTTGCTTTTTGTTAGTTGGCAGTATGCCATAGATTGTACATAGTCAATGAGAGAAAAAAATATAACAAAAGACGGTCGGATTGCCGGCTATATATGCCGACTCAAACTTGTAAAAGTGCCCTTGCGGCTTACTTACAGAATAAAAATCATTATGTCATTATATATTTCGTTATTTCATTACGCGTAGGCAATAAATTCAAAGCCATATTGTTAGCCTATTGTACAAGTGTTATTAACGTGATCGTTCTGTCTCAGGCGCACCAGCTGCAGCTGCTGAAGGAGCAAGCGAGACAGACTGAGGACTGGCTCGCGGCCAAAGAGGCCTTCCTGAACAACGACGATCTCGGCGAAAACTTAGACGGTACATGCATACGATCACGCCTTTTTCCCATTACGGGGTAGGCAGAGACTACCTCCTTCCACTTGCTACGGTCCTGGAATACCACTGCCGCTTCATCAACATTCATTAATCTCTTCATTTTGTGCTGTCACAACCCTATCGCTTTGTCTCATTCACACACAGAATATCAATATTTCTCGCATCCATCATCGGACATACTTCACTTCTTATTTTATCATTCATGTCTCACCTTAAATAATAATGATAATAAAATCTTTATTAATAGAAACTTATTGATAATAATGGGTCAATTAACTTTTTTCTATTGTTACAAGTGAAACTTGTACTTGGGCTTGAGACGAACTTCAGACCTGTAAGCTTCCGTAACGTCGGGGACTCAAATGGGATAGTATGCTATAGCCGTTTAAATTGCTTTGTTTGAATCCATATACTAATATTATAAATGCGAAAGTGTGTCTGTCTGTCTCTGTCTGCCTGTCTGTCTGTCTGTCCGTCAGTTACCTCTTCACGCTTAAACCGCTGAACAGATTTGGATGAAATTTGGTAGGGAGATAGTTTGAGTCCCGGGGAAGGACATAGGCTACTTTTTATCCAGGAAAAATACCCTTATCCGCGAAAAACGAATTTAAGGCGGACGAAGTCGCGGGCAGAAGCTAGTTAGGAATAATCGCGGAAGCTGAAGATAATATTTAACAGATGAGGTTTATCTTTATTTATTTTTCCAGCCGTGGAGACGCTGATCAGGAAACACGCGGAGTTCTCCAAGCTGCTGGAGTCCGGCGTGGCGAGGGTCGAGGAGCTGGAGACTTTCGCGCGCTCGCTGCTAAAGGACGGGCACTACGACCGTGTCTACGTGGAGCGGAGACTCGCCGCCATCTTAGCGCGCAGGGACAAGCTCGAGGTCAGTACTGCTGGAGCAGCTGGAGTGCGCTGCTGCAGGACACGCACTACGGCCGTGTCTTCGTGGAGCGGAGACTGGCCGCCGTCTTGGCGCGCAGGCACAAGCTCGAGGTCAGTACTGCTGGAGCAGCTGGAGTAAGCTGCTGCAGGACACTCACTAAGGCCGTGTCTTCATGGAGCTGAGACTGGCCGCCATCTTGGCGCGCAGGGACAAGCTCGAGGTCAGTACTGCTGGAGCAGCTGGAGCGAGCTGCTGCAGGTTGGACACTACGGCCGCGTTTACGTGCAGTGGAGACTATATAGTCGTCATCTTGGCTCGCAGGGATAAGTTCGAGGTCAGTGTACCGCTGGAAAGCTGCTCGCCGCCATCCTGGCCCGAGGCGCTACTTCTTCGCCAGCTGGATAGTCGACAGTGCTACTGCTTCGGAAACCAGCAATGGAATTGAGGGATGCCTCCCCGTATGAGAGTTACGAGTCCACGGTGAAACAGGTGCCAAACTCATTCTGGGTCTTCTAATAATTATAAAATGAAAGAGAAATCAATGTATAATTATCGGACTATTTTGACGATTTCTTTTATGTGCAGGAGTCGTGCCGCGCGCGTGGCGTAATTCTGCAGCAGTCCAAGCAGCTGCTGGAATTCCTGCGCGACCTTAATCACGAGCAGGAGTGGATCGCGCTCAAGATGCAGACCGCGCTGGACCAGAACTACAGGTACACTTGTAAACCTATCACAAGGCGATTTTAGGGTTCCGTAACATACTCGATGAAAACGGAGACCTTATCAATTTGTTTTAAGATTTCAAGAAAGCAACGTTGTATTGTACCATACACGCTATGGTGGGCATTTATGGAACTAAATACTCGCCCTATTAATGAACTTTGCAGTTGCCTCATGTTAGCCATAGGTGTCGCTGTTGACCAAAAATTGGTTTCTACTAGCTTTTATTTAACTTGCAATGTAACTATGTATGTTCGGGTGGAATCTTGCAAAATTTGACCAACTTCCCGGTTTCCGATTGAGCTAAAATTAGGCGTACTTATGTATGTTCGGTGACAATACAATAATATGATACCATCGAGCTGATCTGATGATGGAGCAGGAAGGTGGTCATAGGAACTCTGTAATAAAATAATGCAATCTTACCGAGTTTGGGCTCTTTACAATCGTCTCGGTGAGTAGTTGATGGATGTTCAAAGAAAAGTACAGTCGGCAATAAAATCTACCACCAGCTTGGAATCCTGTAATACATCTCATCAAGGAACAAGTAAGACACGGGACTGCAAAACCTTAATTTCCGAACGGTGTAAAAATATCTTATCTGTTAAAAATTAGTTTAGTATTCTTTGTTATTTAAAATAATATAATTAGTAACGAGGTACTCTGGGAGTTTTTCTTTGCAGCGTTTCTTTTCTCCTCTGTACGCCTCATTTTATGAAATGCTGCTTGGTAAACTATTACAATAAAATAATAAAGCCCTTTTGGCGCATGTGTAACTGTCTTTACAGATTAGGCCCATCTGACAGGTATATACACCTGTATTTGTTTTCTCAAAGAGGGTCGTTTGCACAAATTGTAACTTTGACAGAGGAAAACATATCTTTTCTCAGTCAACCCATGAAGAGCATGGAAAGCTGAAAAGCTACCGAAACGTCGGGAACCCAAATGAGTTAATACTTGATACAATCCGTTAAAATTGTTTTATTTAAATAAAATCTTGTCACAAAAATGAAATTTTTGACGGAGACTTATTTACGAAAATGATTTCTATGTACATTTGATGAAATGTGTGTGTGGCAGGGAGCTGTCTAACCTGCAGAGCAAGATTCAGAAGCACGCGGCGTTCGAGTCCGAGCTCGCCGCCAACAAGAAGAGGATTGATGACGTCGCCAACCGCGGCGAAGAACTCATCGGTACCTATTTATTTTTATATAATAAACGATGTCTTGTAGGCTTACAGTCAAGCGAAAATGCCTACAAGATAAATTGGTATACATATTATAACATTGTACATATCTAATTCAAGTTGAAGTAGAATTATAATAATTAGACAAAAATTCGGGCACGTACATTAGTACCACGAATATAAGTTACATCGGCAAACTTCGGCCACGCCGACGAGTGCTATCAAGTACCGAATGAAACCGAACGTGTGACCATTTCAATAAAGACCTTGTTGCACTATACGTACGGTCCATATGCAATGACAGGTGAACTCGTGCTCTCTCGCTCACGGCGTCTCACGCGGTGCCAGATAAAATGGCGGGCGCCGTTGAAGATTTTACCCATGCAAACGCGCTGCCTTATAATTGATTAATCTGTTTTCAAAAAATGCTTTCTGCGCAGGTACATCGTTCTAACTTATATTTGAGGTTCTACTTGTAACTATTGGTTACGATTGATTGTGTTATTATGTTCACTTTACATGCTCGTCAAAAAGTCATAAAAATTTACGGACCTGGGCTAGACTCTACTTGTACATACATTATTGGAGAGGCTTGGAAAGGAGGGTTTGCGGGACGAGTATAAGTTTCCAAGGGTAAGCGATAGCGAGGCCTTGCTATATACGAGTCAGGCAATCCTTGTTCCCGCCGAGGCGTATATAGTGCTTTCTTAAAAATGGCAAAGAAAAATAAAATAAAATTTGACTAATCAAATATTTTCGCTAGCCCGCCTTTAATTTTTTTAAACAATCAAAAGTGCCAATATTCTTAGACCGAAAATTATAAGCTATTACGCAAACGGTTAAAAACGCAGCGGTTTTAGAAGAAAAAAACTTTTTACTTTGGCTGTATACGACTTGTGCCTTCATTTTATATCGGTAGCCGTTTCATACTTTATTTACAACTAGACAATAATGAAAATCGTATGCAACATTATTGTCGTCCAGTAATTTTAGTTTTTTTTTTAATTTGAGATTGACCATAAACTATGCACTTCGCTTTTTATTATCTAGAGAATAAATCGAATCGTCCTGCCATCGCCGACGAGGTCTGCCGCGTCTCCGTTTCGAGGTTTTGGGTTTCCACTCTGTGGTCATCTTGGCCCACAACTCGTTCGGCATGCGGCAGATACTTTTACGAGCATTTTTGAGAAAAAGGCATTACAATACGTAGATTGTATCAATCTTCACTTCATATCATAATGACTTGGTACCCTAAAACCTACTTTTTAATACAGTTGCTCAAAAAGTGCTACTTTACGTAGCTGTTTAGCGTGAGAAAAGGTCGTTTTCGCGAACTAGTGCTTTCACATTTCCAATTTTTTTTTATTTATGTTTGTTCCAATTCATGACTATTTATTGAATATTGAAAAGCCGTTCTTAATCAGTTGTTCAAATGGAACGGAATAGCTGCCGAAATGCCTGTCAGGGAAGAGACGTTTTTTCTTACTGCAAACATGTTTTAAGTTTCGAATTCCTTACTTGTTGTAATTATTTTTTTACAACACTATTAAAAAACGTCGGTGTGGTACTTTCCGCACTAGCATCGAAATGTACTATTTTTACCTTGTTGAAAACTCTTTTAGGTTATTAAGGATAGACCGTGGCTATATTTGCCCTAGTCTGACTGTATGTCTGTACTTCACAGAAGCGAAGCACTACGCGTCGCAGGAGATCTCCACCCACGTCGAGGAGCTCGAGAACCAATGGCGAGAACTACAGGTATAGACATACACACATATAAAACGCAGTCGAATCAAAACCTACTTTATTGAAGTCCGTTGAGTATCACCTCCCGCCTCAGAAACAAAATACATCCCCACTATCTGGATGCTTGGCATCCTAAAAATAAACGAGCATCACGCTCATTTCTACCACGTATTTGTGGTAGAAAGCTTTAAGTTGTGGAATGCCCTGAGGTGTTTCCGGAGCGCTATAACATGGAATTCTTCAAGAAGCGAGTTAACAGGGCACTCAAAAGTTGGCAAAGTATGGGCGATTCCTCCGGTGTTGCACATATCCATGGGTGATGATAACTACTTTCCATCAGGTGGCTCGTCTGCCCTTTTGCCACACATTACATAAAATAAAATAAATAAAGTATAGACTTGTCTGATACATGTTATTATTCACGTATCTATTCTCGATCTCAGGGTAGGTCTATTACAATATGTATATTATTATAAAATTGTAAAAATGAAATTTCTGTTCATTGAAGATATTTTCAAAACCGTGATTATTCCGAACTATTTGGAGGTCACTTAATCGAAAAGTATTTTTTTTTGTATGTTTTTATGAGTCGTTGTGTTGTGGCTTCGTCATATTTCTACTATTTTTGGTACACGGGTAGCTGGGTATCCATAGATGGTTATAGGATACTTTTTACCCGACTACACATTATAAAAAACCAAACCTAGGGTGCCACCGGCAACGCGGCAGGGCTCAAGCTACCGGTAGTTAGGGTTGCACAGAGAAGAACCTCCTGACAAATTGGGCCGTGTCAAGGATTACTTACTGCCTTCTGTATCTGCCGCTGCTTACAAAATAAGGAACTGATGTATAAATATTTGTGTGTTGAGCATACACATTTGTTCCTGAGTCTTGGATGTTTTCTATGTATATAAGTAAATATATCCCTAGTACCCGTAACACAAGCTTTATTGACAAGCGTTTTAGACGACTGGTTTTGCTCAGTGGGAGTAACGTTGCCTGCGAATCTGAACGTCCTGGGCTCAAATCCCGGTAAGGGCAAATATTTGTGTTATGAGCATGACTATTTGTTCCTGAGTCTTGGATGTTGTCTATGTATATAAGTAAATATATCTCTAGTACCCATAACACAAGCCTTATTTAGCTTACAGTAGTACCACGAATATAAGTTACATCGGCAATCTTCGGCCACCCCGACGAGTGCTAACAAGTACCGAATGAAACCGAACGTGTGACCATTTCAATAAAGACCTTATTGCACTATACGTACGGTACATATGCAATAACAGGTGAACTCGTGCTCTCTCGCTCAGGGCGACTGACGCGGCACCGGACAAAATAACGGGCGCCCGAGCTGCCGGCGTCACGCGCAAAATTTTGGCCAATGGGCGTGGAAGATTTTACCCGCGCAAACGCGCTGCCTTATAATGGGTCAATCTGTTTTCAAAAAATGCTTTCTGCGCAGGTACATCGTTGTAACTTATATTTGTGGTACTACTGTACCATGGGACTAGTTCGATTTGTGTAAAATTGTCCTGTAATATTTATTTATTGATTGTATTTATATGCAAGAAACAAATCAAAATTTAAAATACTTTTCTGTTTCTTAAAAACACAACGTCAAAAATCAGTTTCTGACGCATTTTTTAACCAAAAATAGCTCTTAAACCAAATCATTTTTACAGTCGGCAGTGAAGCTTCGTCGCGAGCGGCTGCAAGAGGCGTACCAGGCGCGTGTATATCTGCGTGGTTTGGACGACTTTACCGCCTGGCTGGATGACGTCGAGTCACAGCTACTCAGCGAAGACCATGGTGAGCAGTGATACATTATTACACTACGTCCTTTTTAATCCGAACCCCGAAAAATTTACCCCTGTTCGGACTAGTGGAGCGTTCGGATTATAGCTTCTGCCCGCGCCTTCGTCCGCCTTAAATTCGTTTGTCGCGTATAAGGGTATTTTTCCGGGATATAAAGTAGCCTATGTCCTTCCCCGGGACTCAAACTATCTCCATACCAAATTTCATCCAAATCGGTTCAGCGGTTTAAGCGTGAAGAGGTAACAGACAGACAGATACACTTTCGCATTTATAATCTTAGTATGGATTTGGAATAAAACAATAGTACATTACTTACCAAGGACTGTGAAAGAAAGAAAGCCCGAAATCGCAGATATTTGTGACCCGAGCCGCAGGCGAGGGTTGTAAATATGCGATAGAGGGCTTTCTCTTTTACTGTGTGTTGCTGTTTGTGCCTACTAATAACACTGTGAATTTTTTGTCTATGGGCTACCAGCGTGAGGTTACTTATGTCTATGTCTTACGTCGAACGGGAATATTGATTTCCGTGACAGCGAACAATTTGTAAGAACGAATTAAAATACTCTAATCTAAAGAAATTCGCCGTCTGCGCAGTCTTTGTAAATCAATCAATAGAACTAACGTAAAAGAGAATATTCCATCCTGTTTTCTAGTTTTATTATTATTATTTTTGCAAAAAGGCTTTTATCAACCATTTTCCGTGGTATGTTATAGAACGAGATCTCAATAATAAAAATACGGATGAAAAAATTACTTCAATCTCAAAAAAACTCCCCGAGATACGACAATGTTAAAATGTTATTTTTGGATTTTCCCGAAAACCGCTTCACACTAAAGCTTAGTGACGTCACACGATTAGTACCTTGTATGGGGAAATTAAGAACTTTGTTTTGCAGCTATGTTAAAACTTGCGTTTATCGAAAGGGTTTCATAACAAAAGATACATTATATTTCATGGGCCATGTTTTATTAAAATTTTCATTCTTTAAAAATGGACTTTCCCACCCAACTTTAAAGGCTCATAATACAATCAACACGCAAGGTATCGAACCCTTTTTTTGGGTTTCTATTATAGAAACTACCATTTCTTATAAAAATAGTACATTTCATACCAAGGGCTTTAAAAGAAAGAAAACCCGAAATCGCAAGTATTTGTGATCCGAGCCGCAGGCGAGGGTTGTAAATAAGCGGTAGAGGGCTTTCTTTTTAATGCGAGTTTTACCGTACGTGTAGCGTGTGGTAAGACTCACATTATGGCCAGGTGTGACGTAAAAGCATTTTTATTTGAGTACAGTCAACAACCCAATTGTCATCGTTTTTGAAGCGCTGGTCACTTCAAACTTGTAAAAGTGAGTTTTTTTTAGATTATCTCGACTTTTTATATGTCTCACTTCATGGTAAACTTATGATTATGATGCTGTAAAATGCTGTGAAATTCTTTTACCCATTATAACCCAGTTCATATTTTACAGGCAAGGACCTGGCATCAGTGACGGCTTTGCTGAAACGCCACGGCCGTCTGGAACAGCAGGTGGCGGCGAAGAGTGACCTGGCGGCCTCACTCGCCGACACTGCGCGACAGCTCGCTGACACCCAGCACTTCATGGCTGAGGAGATCCTCGCCAAATCCGACGAGGCAGTGAAGAGGTGAGTCAGGACCTTGAGCCAGTGACAGCTGGAGCAGGTGGCTAGCGACTGATGCAGCATTCCACGGTGGAGGCTATTCTCGTCAAGGCGGACGCGGCAGTCAAGAGGTGAGCGAGGACCTGGAGTCAGTAGCAGCTGAAGAGCACCAGGTCGCCAGCTACCGAGGCAGCATTTCATGGTGTTGGAAGTCCTCACCAGGTCCGACGAGGCCGTCAAGAGGTGATCGAGGCCTGAAGTTAGTAGCAGCTGGAGCAGCAGGTGGCCAGAGGCCAATACAGCACTTCTGGCCGAAGAGATCCTCGCCAAAGCCGATGATCCGTCAATAGGCAACGAATGGTTGTCAGTTGTGGGTACAACAGTAGACCAAGTGTATTCGAGTCCAAGGATTCCCGAAAGTCCGCTGAATAGGCGAAGGGGGCGGGTGGAGGGAGAGACGGGCGCGGGGGGGCAGCACGCAGCGTGCGTCTGCTACAGGTTACGGGATGCCCGGGAGATCTTTTCTAACACAAGGGACTAGTCCGAGATATAAACCCGGCGTTTAACTGGGCTTGTTTCATTATTTTCATCATCGTCATTTCAGACATAGGACGTCCATTGCTGGACATAAGCCTCATCAATAGACTTCCTGCGGTTTCCCACAACCCTAACTAGGTCGTCCGACCACTGCCCACCACAGTCACCAGCATCAATAGCTGCCATAACAAAGCGGGCGAAAATATCTGACAAGTTCTAACAGCCCTAAAAATAGAGTCGGGTCAGATATTTATGCGCGCTTTGCTGTGGCAGATATTAATGCTGTACACGATCTACACTCGAGAAACTTTCTGACCCAACGGCCATCGGTTCTTCGAACTATGTGCCCTGCCTATCGCCAATCTTTTCACCTAACTTATTTTCTTAAACTGCCTCATTTTTGGAAGATAAGTCTTTTTTTAATGTAAGATAGGCAAGCATTTGACTTCAATCTCCCCTGTTGGTAAGCGACGCATGACGCCGACGATGGAGCATGCTTACCTTGACGACAAGTTTGGCTTAGTGGGTACAACGGCCTACGAAGCTGGCGGTCCCGGGTTCGAATCCCGGCCATGGCAAGTGTTAGTGTGATGAGCACGAATGTTTGTTCCTGGGTCTTGAATGTTTTGTATGCATTAAAGTATTATAGTTTATCTATATATTATGTATATCATCGCCTAGTACCCATAGTATAAGCTTTGCTTAGTTTGGGACTAGGTCGATTTGTGTAAGATTGACCCTTATATTTATTATTTATTTATTTATAGTGTCTATTCAGTCTCGTCTTGAAGAGATCCAAGTTATATTGTTCCGGGAAAAGATATGTTGGAAGAGAGTTCCGCTCTTTAGTCGTCCTAACGAATCGAAGTTTAAATGTTGCAGAAAGGTAGTTAATTATATAATTATAACGTTTTCATTCCACAGATACCGTCAGCTGCAAGAACCGATGCAGATCCGTCGCGACAACCTGGAAGATGCCGCGTTGCTCCACCGTTGGGACCGGGATGCAGACGAGGAGATGAGATGGTGAGCCATTTGGACCTTCAAAAAACCGGCCAAGAACATGTCGAACCATGCTCAGTGTAGGGTTCCGTTGCCGTTACTAAAAAGGATGCAGTACAGATGAAAAAAATACAATGTGAAAAAGTGCAACAGCAAAAGAGGGTATATTCGTGGCGCTTACGTTATTTTGCTGGGAAGCGCAGTTTTTCGCAAATAACTCACGGTACATCCGATCATGTTGAAAATAATTTTCGTCGAAAGTATTTATTAAGTTTAACTTGGTCATTTTTTTCATATATTTTGGACATACGGTTTGGAAGGTAGAGGAATCATGTAACTTTCGGATCAATTATTTCCGAAAATATTCAATATATCAAAAAAAATAATTAAAAAAAAAAAAATTAAGTCGTAATATGTGCCGCCACACGTAGCTGGCCTATTATAGGAAACATTTTATCCGACTACGCAGAAAAAAAGACGGTTTTTTTTTTCTCCTCCGCGAACGAGGTGGCGAGACATCTTCTAGTAATATTATAAATGTGAAAGTTTGTGCCAATGTATGTATGTACGTTCCTCTTTTAAAAATCTGAACGATTCTCAACGAGTCTTTCCGGTTATGTTATTTAGACATCAGAATAACATATTTATACTATTATAAATAAATAAATAAATATTACGGGACAATTTTACACAAATCGAACTAGCCCCATGGCAAGCTCAATAGGGCTTGTGTTATGGGTACTAGACGACGATATATTTAATAGATATATTACTTATATACATAGAAAACATCCAAATACAAATATTTATGCTCATCACACAAATATTTGCCCTTACCGGGATTTGAACCCAGGACCTCAGCTTCGCAGGCAACGTTACTCTCACTGAGCCAAACCGGTCGTCGACTATAGAAAAAAAGATAAAGTTGTGAAAATGAAATGTCTGTACATTAAAGATATTTTTTTTAAATAGTTAAAACGGACTATTTGGAGGTCACTGAATTGAAAAACATTTTTTTTTGTAAGTTCGTATGTGTCGTTGTGGCTTCATCACGCCAAATCGGCTAAACGGATTTCAACTATTTTTGGTACGCGTGTATCTGGGTATTTCCAGATAGTTATAGAATACTTTTTTCCCAACTACGCTGTCGATAAAAAGGGGGGTTATGACTTCTTTCTCCTCTGCGAACGCAGTTACGGGCGCCTTCTAGTAGGTTATAAATTGCATCTCTATGCGGACGAAGTCGCGGCCAACAGCCAGTTGAACTATCATAAAAGAAAATATTTGCTTTCGAAAATACACAATAGCAGTTTATTTTGATAAAAAAGGATGCAATCTTTTGTCCACCGAAATCCATTGTTTATTGTTACCGATAATGACAGATTCGACCAACTGCTCAGATATATTTAGTAATCTACTAGTTAGTGGTCTACCGACGTATGGAGTACTTGTTTTTTGAAATGTTTCAAACAAATGCTCATTTGTTTATTGGTGAAATGCGTAACAGGTCAGTCTATTAAACAATTTTACATAATACTAACAGGTGCCCAGTTGCCCACCTAGTTCGCGAAGGAGAAAAAGTCATAACCCCTCTTTTTAGGGTTTCGTATCCAAAGGGTAAAACGGGACCCTATTTCTAAGAGTTCCGCTGTCCATCCGTCTGTCACCAGGCTGTACCTCATGAACCGTGATAGCTAGATAGTTGAAATTTTCACAGATGATGTATTTCTGTTGCCGCTATAACAACAAATACTAAAAACAGTATAACTTTATGTCTGTCTATGTCAGTAACCAATATAAAATGATCGAACACCACGTACATTTTGCTAAGGAGTAGTGGTCTGCTAACACTGGATTTTCATAGATACGGCCGTTTGCCGCGTATATTTTGTACGGAACCCTCGGTGCGTGAGTATAGTATCCAATAACCATCAGTGGATACCCAGCTACCCGTGTACCGAAAATAGTTGAAATCTGTTTAGCCGATTTGGTGTGATGAAGCCACAACGACACATACAAACAATCCAAACAAACGTATTTTTCGATCTAGTGACCTCCAAATAGTTAGGTACTTTATTTAAACAGACGGATAAATATTAAAAGGTTGGAAATACATTTTCTACCTGAATGTCCAGACAATTTGGGTTTATGTCACTATGCTATGTAGGAGAAATGTGAACTATTCAATTTGTGTTAAAGTAGATTTGAGTGCTCGACCTATTATGTAGTAGACATTTAAAGTTCAAGGCAAAAATCAAATGAAGTCAAATTGTGGTCTAGACAGTCCAAGACCAACCCAATTTTTTTTTTTTTTTAATGTCAATTTACATACGTTTAATTTTTCCAACGTTATAATAGTATAGATTTTTCTGCTGCCAGCTAGTATGCAACATAAGGGAAAGTACCTTAAATATTGTTCATAGGATATTTTGCTGAATGGAAACATTATATTATTTTTAAAAGTAAGTAATACTGCATTCAAAGATTTTCTAAAATATGCTTTCTGCCTTCGAACCGAACCGACCAAAAAAAAACACCCTTATTTTTACGATGCCTATCGTAAAGATAAAGAATCTGACATAATTTCTCATAAATTACGTAGTATTGGTAAACAACGTGCAATGTTTCATTCAAATTTCAAGATCAGCAAGATTTCTAGAAAATCTTTGAATGCATTGGCAAAATATCATATCTACAATATTTAAGGTACTTACCCTTCATGTTGTATAACCGTGGGACACCCTGTATATGACTGCTTCTAATTATTATTATATATTTTTTATTTATTTAAATTAAACTTATAATTGAAAACATTTCAAAATTCCAAGTGTCGTTAATTCATTACAAGTATACGTGTATTTTTTGTTATTAGAAAATTACATAATAAAAACGATAAGGAATTTTTATGAGTCATAAAAACCTGAGGTACCATGGCTTTATTTTGAGTAATCGGCAGTGTTCAAATTTTGAGAAAAAAAAAACAGAATTCATAATAACACTCCAAATATTTGGCCTATCTCAAGAATTCGGCACATGTTTTTATTTTCCTTTAATGGCAATTATTTGAGATTATGAATTTGCTTATTCATACTCATACTAATTTATTTGTAAAGCCAATTTACATGTCACGGATAATGTTTTGCTAAAATATACATATAGTGCGTACATTTCAATATTCAACAATTACATTGTTATCAATTATCATGTAAAGAAAAACATGATTTTCTTTAATTTAAATATTCCCGCGCATCAAGTGTCATCGTGACAGAACGCAACATACACGGATGGATATTAATTTGATAATCTATGGTGAATTATAACCTATAAGTGCTGTCATGAGAAAGCAATTTATTTAAAATAATTTCGTTAATAGAAAGCCTCTAAAAACAAGATAATTGTGATTTAGGAATCGACATTGTGATTAATAACATTAAATGTCGTTTCTTTTCTTACAGAGAAACTCAGTTGTGTTTTGATTAAACTGTGTCGTCCAAATCACTACGAGTAGAAACTCATATCTTATAATCATTTTAATAAATAAATTCAATAAGTAAATAATTAGTCAATACAATCCATTCTATAGAAATACAGCCTGAACAAAAACATCACATATTCTTATATAATGTAAATTTTATAAAAAACGCTTTTTAAAAATCGTAAAAATTAGGATAGTTATGTTAACGTTTTACAAGATTACGTCTAGTGTCATCCCTATTCGTGTGTGCCCTTTTATTAGGGTCACCTAGTATATATTAAAGATTTACGAGCGTTTGTTTCGTCCAGGATGGTGGAGCGGGAGCCGTTGGCGGCGCTCCAGGACACGGGGGCTTCTCTGCAGGAGACGCAGGCGCTCTTGAAGAAGCACCTGACACTGGAGGCCGAGCTGATGGCTCGGTGAGTAACCGACCATTGTTTTAATACTTGATTGTGATATAGATACAAATCAAAGCGCAAAGAAAAATACGATTGCACTCGCACGTGGTCACACCAGGACTCGAACCCGGTACTTCCTGATTACGCGTCAGGTGTGTTTCCCTTTCACTAGCGAGCACTGTGACGTACGCATCGAATCTATCCAGCCGCCTTGACCCCTGTACCTATTTGTGTTGAAAGGTATATAACCTTAGCGCCATCGATGAGAATATGTATTACACCTATTCACATTCCGACTGTCCTTCCCTTACAGCAGTGTCAAATCGGACGAAGAGATGGCGCTGTTATAAGCATTGCTTCTCTTTATATGAATCACAAGTTTATTGGGATTCTATGTTTTTAATGCGGGAAAATTAACACCACATTACTATCTATTGCAATAGATAGTAATGTGGTGTTAATCTTCCACATTAAAAACACAGAATCCCAATAAACTTGTGGTTCATATAAAGAGAAACAATGCTTAATAGTAGATTGTTTGACAAGGGGATAAAATAAGCCATTATGACACGAAGTAATTATTTGGACGAGCTCACGAAGTGAGCGAGGACAAATATGTCTGAGTATCATAATGGCATTTAGCCACGTGTTAAACACTGTTTTTCACTTCGACTGCGAGAAAATAAAAAAGACTTAACATTAAAATTGTATATTTCATGAAAAACTAAAATTACAGTTTGAGCAATTCTATCAGAAAGTTTGGCCAATCTGACCAGGTTGGTTTGTTTGTTTTTAATTATTCGTAAGGAGTATGTAGCTGGCCGCAAGATTTTTTTTTTCAGTGTCATAGACATTTGTATGGGATTATATGGCTTTCTTTTAAACCCTAGGGGCTAAATGTACAATTTTAGTCTCGCTAGTATGACGTCTAAGCTAATATGACGTACTTTTTGAACAGGAGAAGTGAAAAAGCTTTTATATACCCTGTGACAAAGACTATTAAAACAAGGGGACTGTCTGTAGGGAGCGACCCTCACTACATGATAATGATATATACGTCGAGGCAGAGGCTTAAAGTAAAACCACAACTTGATATTAATGACAACTGATTTAATTGATATTTAATTCTTATTATATACTATTAATGTTCGTGGACGACGTGATTTCCGCTATCACGTCGTATAATCGTTGTTTACTAACGTATCATGTACTGCTATAACATAACTACTAGCTATTGTCACGTATGATCAAGCCAACCATGTACTCTTGCCCGTACACTGTCATTTGACAGACTAGATTGTGGCTCGATCGCAAGGAGATATTCTGGCTAAAACTAGATGGCGATCCAAATTAAACATTTAACGATGTTATAATTTTAGAAAGAAACATAGTATGGTAACCATTAAGTTCGTAAACAGCTAATAATGATTAAATCGTAACATTTAAATACTGCGTCACGCTTGCAAAGTTGAATAATAGCAAATTATTATTCTTATACATAGATGGCGTTGTACATATCGGGGAACGGCTTCTTGTAAGGCGATTGGCAGTCCTCTTCTTTTAATGGTCCTTGCCTTGTAATGTTTTTATGTAAGGGTTCTTCTTGTAAGTTAAATATGATCTATTTTACGGTTTCTGATTGAGCTAAAACTTGTTGTACACTTATTTAGGGCTGAACTTAATTCTAGGGCCCAAACGTGTCCTATGATTTACAGGATGTAATATTAAGGTACTAAAACCTAATTAACTTAAACCTAATTACTTACGCTAGAATGAGACGAAATACGAATTGAACGAAAAACGAGTGGGACGAATTAGGCACTAGCCCCACCGCCGGTGAGAAAGCGAGCAACTATCGACTATTTTCTCGCCCAACTCGCTCAAGAAACGCACAATAGATGTCGACTCCGTGTCAATAAGAGATACATATATGAGAGAGTTCTCGCCGACAGTGAGAACAGCCAGCGATGAACTATTAATATATGTCTCTTTTAGTAACACAGGATCTATATCTTTTGTTCGTTTCTTGTGTGAGAAAATCGCCGATAGCTAATCGCTTCCTCGCCTTTGGTGGGGCCAGTGCCTCATGCTGATACCGAGTTAATTCCAAGGCTCCGACTGGATTTGAAACAGCGCCTTGGGGCTTACCGGGGCGCACGCTCTGCCAATTGGGCTACCGAGTCCGGTTTTTTTTCATTATATATTTCCTAATCGCATTAAATTTTCAGAGAGCCGACAGTGAACGCCGTGTGCACGCGCGCCTCGACCCTCGCGCGTCGCGGACACTTCGCGGGCGCCGCGCTGGAGGCTCGCGCGCGGGACCTGGGCGCTGCGCTGGCCGCGCTGCAGGCCGCGGCGCAGGCGCGGGGCGCCCGGCTGCAGGCCCGCAGGGACCTGCTGCAGGTACAGTGGGGGTCACACAGGGAGCGACAGTGAACGTCGCGGACACGTCGCGGGCGCCGCGCTGGAGGCTCGCGCGCGGGACCTGGGCGCTGCGCTGGCCGCGCTGCAGGCCGCGGCGCAGGCGCGGGGCGCCCGGCTGCAGGCCCGCAGGGACCTGCTGCAGGTACAGTGGGGGTCACACAGGGAGCGACAGTGAACGTCGCGGACACGTCGCGGACACGTCGCGGGCGCCGCGCTGGAGGCTCGCGCGCGGGACCTGGGCGCCGCGCTGGCCGCGCTGCAGGCCGCGGCGCAGGCGCGGGGCGCCCGGCTGCAGGCCCGCAGGGACCTGCTGCAGGTACAGTGGGGGTCACACAGGGAGCGACAGTGAACGTCGCGGACACGTCGCGGACACGTCGCGGGCGCCGCGCTGGAGGCTCGCGCGCGGGACCTGGGCGCCGCGCTGGCCGCGCTGCAGGCCGCGGCGCAGGCGCGGGGCGCCCGGCTGCAGGCCCGCAGGGACCTGCTGCAGGTACAGTGGGGGTCACACAGGGAGCGACAGTGAACGTCGCGGACACGTCGCGGGCGCCGCGCTGGAGGCTCGCGCGCGGGACCTGGGCGCTGCGCTGGCCGCGCTGCAGGCCGCGGCGCAGGCGCGGGGCGCCCGGCTGCAGGCCCGCAGGGACCTGCTGCAGGTACAGTGGGGGTCACACAGGGAGCGACAGTGAACGTCGCGGACACGTCGCGGACACGTCGCGGGCGCCGCGCTGGAGGCTCGCGCGCGGGACCTGGGCGCCGCGCTGGCCGCGCTGCAGGCCGCGGCGCAGGCGCGGGGCGCCCGGCTGCAGGCCCGCAGGGACCAGCTGCAGGTACAGTGGGGGTCACACAGGGAGCGACAGTGAACGTCGCGGACACGTCGCGGACACGTCGCGGGCGCCGCGCTGGAGGCTCGCGCGCGGGACCTGGGCGCCGCGCTGGCTGCGCTGCAGGCCGCGGCGCAGGCGCGGGGCGCCCGGCTGCAGGCCCGCAGGGACCTGCTGCAGGTACAGTGGGGGTCACACAGGGAGCGACAGTGAACGTCGCAGACACGTCGCGGGCGCCGCGCTGGAGGCTCGCGCGCGGGACCTGGGCGCCGCGCTGGCCGCGCTGCAGGCCGCGGCGCAGGCGCGGGGCGCCCGGCTGCAGGCCCGCAGGGACCTGCTGCAGGTACAGTGGGGGTCACACAGGGAGCGACAGTGAACGTCGCGGACACGTCGCGGACACGTCGCGGGCGCCGCGCTGGAGGCTCGCGCGCGGGAACTGGGCGCCGCGCTGGCCGCGCTGCAGGCCGCGGCGCAGGCGCGGGGCGCCCGGCTGCAGGCCCGCAGGGACCTGCTGCAGGTACAGTGGGGGTCACACAGGGAGCGACAGTGAACGTCGCGGACACGTCGCGGACACGTCGCGGGCGCCGCGCTGGAGGCTCGCGCGCGGGACCTGGGCGCCGCGCTGGCCGCGCTGCAGGCCGCGGCGCAGGCGCGGGGCGCCCGGCAGCAGGCCCGCAGGGACCTGCTGCAGGTACAGTGGGGGTCACACAGGGAGCGACAGTGAACGTCGCGGACACGTCGCGGGCGCCGCGCTGGAGGCTCGCGCGCGGGACCTGGGCGCTGCGCTGGCCGCGCTGCAGGCCGCGGCGCAGGCGCGGGGCGCCCGGCTGCAGGCCCGCAGGGACCTGCTGCAGGTACAGTGGGGGTCACACAGGGAGCGACAGTGAACGTCGCGGACACGTCGCGGACACGTCGCGGGCGCCGCGCTGGAGGCTCGCGCGCGGGACCTGGGCGCCGCGCTGGTCGCGCTGCAGGCCGCGGCGCAGGCGCGGGGCGCCCGGCTGCAGGCCCGCAGGGACCTGCTGCAGGTACAGTGGGGGTCACACAGGGAGCGACAGTGAACGTCGCGGACACGTCGCGGGCGCCGCGCTGGAGGCTCGCGCGCGGGACCTGGGCGCCGCGCTGGCCGCGCTGCAGGCCGCGGCGCAGGCGCGGGGCGCCCGGCTGCAGGCCCGCAGGGACCTGCTGCAGGTACAGTGGGGGTCACACAGGGAGCGACAGTGAACGTCGCGGACACGTCGCGGACACGTCGCGGGCGCCGCGCTGGAGGCTCGCGCGCGGGACCTGGGCGCCGCGCTGGCCGCGCTGCAGGCCGCGGCGCAGGCGCGGGGCGCCCGGCTGCAGGCCCGCAGGGACCTGCTGCAGGTACAGTGGGGGTCACACAGGGAGCGACAGTGAACGTCGCGGACACGTCGCGGGCGCCGCGCTGGAGGCTCGCGCGCGGGACCTGGGCGCCGCGCTGGCCGCGCTGCAGGCCGCGGCGCAGGCGCGGGGCGCCCGGCTGCAGGCCCGCAGGGACCTGCTGCAGGTACAGTGGGGGTCACACAGGGAGCGACAGTGAACGTCGCGGACACGTCGCGGACACGTCGCGGGCGCCGCGCTGGAGGCTCGCGCGCGGGACCTGGGCGCCGCGCTGGCCGCGCTGCAGGCCGCGGCGCAGGCGCGGGGCGCCCGGCTGCAGGCCCGCAGGGACCTGCTGCAGGTACAGTGGGGGTCACACAGGGAGCGACAGTGAACGTCGCGGACACGTCGCGGACACGTCGCGGGCGCCGCGCTGGAGGCTCGCGCGCGGGACCTGGGCGCCGCGCTGGCCGCGCTGCAGGCCGCGGCGCAGGCGCGGGGCGCCCGGCTGCAGGCCCGCAGGGACCTGCTGCAGGTACAGTGGGGGTCACACAGGGAGCGACAGTGAACGTCGCGGACACGTCGCGGGCGCCGCGCTGGAGGCTCGCGCGCGGGACCTGGGCGCTGCGCTGGCCGCGCTGCAGGCCGCGGCGCAGGCGCGGGGCGCCCGGCTGCAGGCCCGCAGGGACCTGCTGCAGGTACAGTGGGGGTCACACAGGGAGCGACAGTGAACGTCGCGGACACGTCGCGGACACGTCGCGGGCGCCGCGCTGGAGGCTCGCGCGCGGGACCTGGGCGCCGCGCTGGTCGCGCTGCAGGCCGCGGCGCAGGCGCGGGGCGCCCGGCTGCAGGCCCGCAGGGACCTGCTGCAGGTACAGTGGGGGTCACACAGGGAGCGACAGTGAACGTCGCGGACACGTCGCGGGCGCCGCGCTGGAGGCTCGCGCGCGGGACCTGGGTGCCGCGCTGGCCGCGCTGCAGGCCGCGGCGCAGGCGCGGGGCGCCCGGCTGCAGGCCCGCAGGGACCTGCTGCAGGTACAGTGGGGGGTCACACAGGGAGCGACAGTGAACGTCGCGGACACGTCGCGGACACGTCGCGGGCGCCGCGCTGGAGGCTCGCGCGCGGGACCTGGGCGCCGCGCTGGCCGCGCTGCAGGCCGCGGCGCAGGCGCGGGGCGCCCGGCTGCAGGCCCGCAGGGACCTGCTGCAGGTACAGTGGGGGTCACACAGGGAGCGACAGTGAACGTCGCGGACACGTCGCGGACACGTCGCGGGCGCCGCGCTGGAGGCTCGCGCGCGGGACCTGGGCGCCGCGCTGGCCGCGCTGCAGGCCGCGGCGCAGGCGCGGGGCGCCCGGCTGCAGGCCCGCAGGGACCTGCTGCAGGTACAGTGGGGGTCACACAGGGAGCGACAGTGAACGTCGCGGACACGTCGCGGGCGCCGCGCTGGAGGCTCGCGCGCGGGACCTGGGCGCTGCGCTGGCCGCGCTGCAGGCCGCGGCGCAGGCGCGGGGCGCCCGGCTGCAGGCCCGCAGGGACCTGCTGCAGGTACAGTGGGGGTCACACAGGGAGCGACAGTGAACGTCGCGGACACGTCGCGGACACGTCGCGGGCGCCGCGCTGGAGGCTCGCGCGCGGGACCTGGGCGCCGCGCTGGCCGCGCTGCAGGCCGCGGCGCAGGCGCGGGGCGCCCGGCTGCAGGCCCGCAGGGACCTGCTGCAGGTACAGTGGGGGTCACACAGGGAGCGACAGTGAACGTCGCGGACACGTCGCGGGCGCCGCGCTGGAGGCTCGCGCGCGGGACCTGGGCGCCGCGCTGGCCGCGCTGCAGGCCGCGGCGCAGGCGCGGGGCGCCCGGCTGCAGGCCCGCAGGGACCTGCTGCAGGTACAGTGGGGGTCACACAGGGAGCGACAGTGAACGTCGCGGACACGTCGCGGACACGTCGCGGGCGCCGCGCTGGAGGCTCGCGCGCGGGACCTGGGCGCCGCGCTGGCCGCGCTGCAGGCCGCGGCGCAGGCGCGGGGCGCCCGGCTGCAGGCCCGCAGGGACCTGCTGCAGGTACAGTGGGGGTCACACAGGGAGCGACAGTGAACGTCGCGGACACGTCGCGGGCGCCGCGCTGGAGGCTCGCGCGCGGGACCTGGGCGCTGCGCTGGCCGCGCTGCAGGCCGCGGCGCAGGCGCGGGGCGCCCGGCTGCAGGCCCGCAGGGACCTGCTGCAGGTACAGTGGGGGTCACACAGGGAGCGACAGTGAACGTCGCGGACACGTCGCGGGCGCCGCGCTGGAGGCTCGCGCGCGGGACCTGGGCGCCGCGCTGGCCGCGCTGCAGGCCGCGGCGCAGGCGCGGGGCGCCCGGCTGCAGGCCCGCAGGGACCTGCTGCAGGTACAGTGGGGGTCACACAGGGAGCGACAGTGAACGTCGCGGACACGTCGCGGACACGTCGCGGGCGCCGCGCTGGAGGCTCGCGCGCGGGACCTGGGCGCCGCGCTGGCCGCGCTGCAGGCCGCGGCGCAGGCGCGGGGCGCCCGGCTGCAGGCCCGCAGGGACCTGCTGCAGGTACAGTGGGGGTCACACAGGGAGCGACAGTGAACGTCGCGGACACGTCGCGGGCGCCGCGCTGGAGGCTCGCGCGCGGGACCTGGGCGCCGCGCTGGCCGCGCTGCAGGCCGCGGCGCAGGCGCGGGGCGCCCGGCTGCAGGCCCGCAGGGACCTGCTGCAGGTACAGTGGGGGTCACACAGGGAGCGACAGTGAACGTCGCGGACACGTCGCGGACACGTCGCGGGCGCCGCGCTGGAGGCTCGCGCGCGGGACCTGGGCGCCGCGCTGGCCGCGCTGCAGGCCGCGGCGCAGGCGCGGGGCGCCCGGCTGCAGGCCCGCAGGGACCTGCTGCAGGTACAGTGGGGGTCACACAGGGAGCGACAGTGAACGTCGCGGACACGTCGCGGGCGCCGCGCTGGAGGCTCGCGCGCGGGACCTGGGCGCCGCGCTGGCCGCGCTGCAGGCCAAAATGTATGGTAACTTTTGATATGAAACCGTTTCGTTAAATGCAAGTTTTGACATTGCTGCAAAACTAAGTTCCTAATTTCCCCATACAAGGTAACCGTGTGACGTCACTAAGCTTGTAGGCTTTAATATGAAGCGTTTTTTGAGAAAGTCCAAAAATGTGATTTTAACATTATTGTATCGCGGGGAGTTTTTATGAGATTTAAGTAGTTTTTTTTCACCAATATTTTTATTATTAAGAGGTCGTCCTATAACATTAAAGAAGTTATTAAATAGCCTATTAATTGCCGAACGTTTTGTGTCACCAGCTGACAGCGGAAATCTCGGAAGTGTCGGCTCTGCTGTCGGCGCGACGAGCAGGACTGGAGTCGTCGGACTGCGGGCGCGACGAGGACTCGGCCGTGGCGCTGCGGACTCGGCTGGAGGCGCAGCAGCGCGAGCTGTCGGCGCTGGGCGGCGGCATCGACGCGCTGCTGGCGAGGGCGGCCGTCTGCGCGGTGAGCACTGCACTGCCACAGACTATATACTCATCTAGAGGAAATCATTTATTTATCTATTTACATGGAGATCCAACAGCTTAAAATATGTTAGTAATGACTAAAATAGTAGTAGCGAGCCAATTACAAGATCTTACTTGTAGCACCACGGTAGTATTTAACATTGAGTTAAACAATACGTACAAACGTTACGTTATACATATCAAAAATCAAAAAATCAAAAATCAAAAATATATTTATTTTCAACAAGATTACAGATAATGTTGAATTCTCCTTTTAAGTTAGTACTTGTGTTAGGAGAATTCGCTCTCTCATCCAAGTATACACGGTTAAAAATAAATAATTAATAGGGTATATCTAAGATTAAAGTGTACAATTAAGCCCTTATACTATTAGTAAACATAATATTAAGTAAAATCTAAGAATAAAAAGTTTCGTTCACAAAGAGTACATGGCAAGTGTCTGGAAGAGATCGCTATTTAGCGATAAGACCGTCTGTTGTTTAGCTCTGCCTGTTAATTTAATGAATCTCATGTTGTTCTTTTTATTCCTTGATGTTTGAGGTGTGCAATAAAGAGTATTTGTAAATGTGGTTTGGAAACTAAACCAGAAGGAAACGGCCCTTAAAAAATTTATTTTAACTATTACAATTTTATTATGATAAATATATATATATATATAAGTAGAGTACCATCATACACAAGATATTACTGAATTAGTAACTCAGTCTCATCATAGCTTTTACCTTTCAACCATGTCGTGACGTGTCTCTTACATTCACCATAGCTTTTCGTGTAGATATTGGTAAGCCTATTAATTTTATTATAAATCCTTTTAGATAGAACATTAAATTGTCTCCCCGCAGAGGCAGTCCTAGTCGTTGGTATATTAATTACATTGTAAAGATTTCGTTTTACCGGATCGGGTATAATAGTTTTTTGGGTTTTTATACATGAGTAGGTGTATATGTTTATGCATATACACCTACTCATGTACTAAAATACCATACATAAAACAAAACAAAGGGTTGCTTAATGGTAACAAACAGTAACTGGTTGAATAATAACACGATCGTAAACATCTTTTATTAATAAGCAAACAACTACCTGCAGATGACGAAAAAAAAGAAAAGTAAGTACATTAAAAGATAAATCTTATTAGTCTCATTCAAAGCAGCTTCTCGCCAAATTACGCCTCACAGGAATTGAGCAATTAAAAATATCAATTTGTAGCTCTTTTGTCATATTATTCAGACAAAGGCTGGCACGAATCAAGTAACTATTTTGCCTATATTTAGATGAAGCACATTTAACTGTGAGGGATAATTGTTTGATTCACCCATTTTTACGGTTTCGTACCCAAAGGGTAAAACGGGACCCTGTTACTAAGACTCCACAGTTCGTCTGTCTGTCTATCCGTCCGTCTTTTACCAGGCTGTATCTCATGAACTGTGATAGTTTACACGGTTGAAATTTTCACAGATGATTTATTTCTGTTGCCGCTATAACAACAAATATTGAAAATTTTATGTATGTGTAAGTAACCAATATAAAATTATCGAACACCGCGTACATTTTGCTTAGGAGTAGGGCTCTGCTAACACTGGATTTTCATAGATACGGCCATTCGTAGTATATTTTGTACGGCACGATCGAGTCCGTAAGGGTTTTGACTGAGTTATTGACGTTATAATCTGAGAGAGCAAGTAGAGGGTATACCTTTGTAGGGTTCCGTACCAAAAAGGTACAAAAGGAACCCTTATGGTGCGACTCTGTCTGTCCCTGACTGTCTGTCCGACTATTGCGCCACATCTCAAAAAACTACTTACGCTATCTATTTGAAATTTGGAATATTGCACGGGAAATATTTAAAAATATATTTTTATTTACTAAAAATACGACGAATATGAGGGGGGGCAAAAGTTAAAAATCTAGCTACTGGGTCAAGTAGGGTATCATATTATATGAAAAGGCTTGATCTGCACATTCTCGATTTTTTTTTAAATTGTGATTAGATTTTGTTTTATTAAGGAAAATGTGAAAAAAAACATCCCCCCATTATCTCAAAAGTTATCAAGTGCAAACTTAACTCAACCGGTAACGGGTAATAAAGTAAGGGTAAGTGAAAATTTGTACGGAACCTTCGGTGCACGAGTCCTACTCGCAATTGGCCGGTTTTTTAAATGCTATTGAAGGGTTTTGACTGAGTTATTAACGTTATAATCTGAGAGAGCAAGTGGAGGGTATACCTTTTTTTAAATGCCCTTCTATTTAATTGACTGGGTTATTTAATTGGAACAGGAGCGGAACCCTGAGGACGCGGAAGAGGTGACCCGACAGGCGGAGGCACTGCGCGCGCTCTACGAGGAAATGAAGCTGCTGTCTGCGAAGCGGCAGCAGCGGCTTGAGCAGAGCCTCAAGTACTTCAAGTGAGTGTAGTCACAATAGTACATTACTTACCAAGGGCTGTAAAAGAAAGAAAGCCCGAAATCGCAGGTATCTGTGACCCGAGCCGCAGGCGAGGGTTGTAAATGGGTGATTCCGCTAGAGACAATTCTTGTCATTTATTTCCAAGTCTCAATATTTGTTTTTTTTTTTATGCCAGTGCGAATTTCATGGTCCATACTGTATATTAAAACTGTTGGCGCTCTTGGCAACCTTGTCATTCTAAGATTTCGGACTAACTGTGAATCACACAATGTTGCTATTAATGTTTGCAATAGTTTTTTTAATTTTTTTTACAGTTGATTATTTATCTTCTTTTAATATAAGAAGGTAAAACATTATAAATGGTTCACAATTAAAAGACTGTTGTGTTTTTGTACTATGATCTGGAGAGGCGGGCCTTTTTCGTTGCACCCGCAATTGCACTTTGAACCTCTTTTGTGTATATTTATTCAGTTAATTTTTAATTATTATATACAAATGTATAGAAAACAGATTAAAATGTAACCCTTCAACCAATGCATATATTTTTAATGTTTTTTATTTTATTAGTAGGAAGCCTCGAATAAGCTTAAATGTTGCACCCGCGATAATGGAATTTCCCAAATATGCGATAGAGGGCTTTCTTTTTTACTGTCCGTTGTGATTGTGAGTACCCAATTTTACGTCTTCACCTGTCAATAATGTGAGTTTTACCGTACACCTGGCGTGCGGTAAAACTCACATTATGGCCACGTGTGATGTAAAATAAATCAAAGCTCAAGTACTCACCCTATTTTTAACCGACTTCAAAAAAGGAGGAGGTTCTCAATTCATCGAAACATTTTTTTATATGTTGTTCACCGATTACTCGGAGAGTATTTGACCTACTTAAAAAAAAATGTTCAAAAGGAGGTATCTCAAAGTTGGTCCCATATAATTTTGGTGCATTGCATAGTTCGAAGAACCGACGGGGCAGAACGCGGGTTCCCATGTATCTATTTTATTTTTTGAAAGGTATAATAACCTTAGCGCCACCTATGAAATAAATATCAAAAAATAAAATAGGTACATGGGTCAATGCAGATGGATAAATTCGAGGCGATTGGCACAGTGCTCGCTGGTGGAGGGGTTGACACGTTCGACGCGTAATCGAGAGGTACCGGGTTCGAGTCCTGGTGTGACCGCGTGCGAGATCAATCGTATTTTTCTTTGCGCTTTGACTTGTATCTATGTCACAATAGATGATGATGATGTTGATGATGAATTTTGGTGAAGATCCGATGATGGAATCAATGAAAAATCGAAGGAACTCTTGAAATATTATAGGCATCTATTGTCATCTTAATTAGTTAAATGCTCTTAGGCTCAGATTAGTATAGGATCATTACCATTAACATTCAAAATCACAAGCGCAGCAGGTCTCTTTCCGACTGAAAGATGGACTTTTGTCTGACGGAATTTTGGCTGAAGATAAACCATTCAAGACATCAATTGTCGTTCGTCGAATTTAACGTGCTTAGCGGCTTTACGCCACAGCACCCTGATGTGAGGGTTTATTTTTAGAAAAAAATAGAGGGTAGCGTTTAAGAACCTTCTATACTTATATGCTAAAATTGTATCTCAGATTCGTGCAAGAGTGCTCTGAGGCGCAAGAATGGATCGGCGAGCAGATGGGCGCCGCCGCCAGCGAGGACTACGGTCTAGACGTGGAGCATGTGGACACCCTGCAGCAGGCCTTCGACAACTTCCTGGCGCAACTGCACGGTGAGCTGTTCCTGACCCTTACAGGGGAAACGTAGAGGTCACAAACCACAGTCTGAATAGGTGTCAAGCCGTGTCGGTAGTTTTAAAAAAATATGTTCGAAGAAGACCCCAGGCTTTGGGTCCCCTTGCGATTAAGGCATGATAGCAGACGAGAACCGGGTGCACAAGGATGAAATAAATCAAACGACAACTGTACACCGTAACAGTTATAATAATTAATCACGTTATTCACACTCTAATTAACATTAACACAAATTTCAAAGAGGCAACGATCCGACAGAGTTAAGCGTGTGCAACGGTCGACGGTCGAACGATATCTGTCGTTCGTCGCGAAGCCGGTCCCAACGTTTCGTGAATACGTGGCCCGCCCCACCTCAGTGACCGGAGGGGAACGTGTTGTGCCTCTTGATCTTGATAGACAAATCAACTCCTTTTTATTATTTTCGCCGATAAATATAAATAAATAATTAAGGACACTCTTACACAAATCGACCTAGTCCGAAACTAAGCAAAGATTGTACTATGGGTACTAAGTTACGACATACATAATATATACATTAATTATAATACTTAAATACATAGAAAAAATCCAAGACCCAGGAACAAACATTCGCAATCATCAGCGCGCACAAACACTTTCCCTAGCAGGGATTTGAACCCGAGACCGCCAGCTTCGTAGGCCGTTGTGCAAAGATGTCGTTAACAACACGCCACTTTTAACGCCTCGGTCTTAGGCTCTACGTGAAGCTCGGCCTCCTGCTATGACTTTATGTTTTTGTAATAATTCTCTTATATACTATTGTAAATTCCTTAAAATTGCTCATTGCATATAGAAGTCAGTGAAATATTCTACATGGAGGTCCCTGGAAAAAAATGTATTATTATAATCAGGAGGAGGTTGTTGAAATTTTCTGTGATTGTGAAGACAATTTGGAAAATAAAAAAACTCAAAAATCACTTCGACGTCCATTTCTGAACTAAGCCAGTATGGTAACCTTGATAATGGTCGTTGAACACCGTGCTAAGCGCGCTGTATGTACGCTCCAACGCGCACCGAACGCACGAGCGAGAGCCTAAGGGTGGTTTTCGTTATTCCACTCAATAAATAATAATAAATATTCCGGGACAATTTTACACAAATCGAACTAGTCCCATGGTAAGCTCAATAAGGCTTGTGTTATGGGTACTAGACGACGATATATTTAATAGATATATACATAGAAAACTTCCAAGACTCGGGAACAAATATTTATGCTCATCACACAAATACTTGCCCTTACCGGGATTTGAACCCAGGACCTCAGCTTCGCAGGCAACGTTACTCCCACTGAGCTAAACTGGTCGTCAAACTTGTTCAAAATCTTTGTCTAAATGTGCATTGCGTCTCACATTTTTTAAGCAAAATGTGAGACGCAAATACACATTGGACAAAGATCTTGGACAAGTGGAATACCACCCTAATGTGTACTAGCTCTTATTCAGCGTAAAGTGTAATCCGTTATGCGTATGTTGGTTAATTGCTTCGTCAGTAATAATCCTTTTATCTGTGCGCAGCGAACGAGGGCCGCATCGAGGCGGTGTGCGAGGCGGGCGCGGCGCTGCTGGACGAGAACACGCCGGAGGCGGAGCGCGTGCGCTCGCGCGTCGACGACGTGCGAGGCCTGTGGGATGATCTCAAGGAGCTCGCGTTGGCGAGGCAGGAGGTGAGATCCTGTTACAACTGCCAACTGTTGTAAAAACCCCTCTCTATCCCGAACCTCACACGCATCCACTTACCACCACACCCTCTGCTTCTGCCTACCCCCTACTCCCCCAACCCTCTCATAGACCCCGTGAAGTGCTTGAGATGTTCAGTAGCACGTTCGCTGCGCAACGACGATGTGCTAGGGCTTTGAGATGATCTCAATGAGTTCGAATTGACGAGGCATGAGGTGTAATCCTGTCACAACTGCCCACCGTTGTAAAAACCCCCCTTTATGCCGAACGTCACCCGCATTAACTTCTTGCCACCACACTCTCTTTGCATCTGCCTTCCCCTTCGTGGGTGGTGAAGGTAATTACTGTCCCCCCCCCTCGCACCCCTCCCAGTTTTTTCTCCCCTAGGTCCTCGTTTAGACTCAAGTGCTTGTGTACTTTGTTTAGTCGCTCGTTCGCTCGCGCTTCGATGACATATGAAGACTCCGGAATAACGCATGGAACTGGCGTTGTCTTACATGGTCTTGGAATTGAGAGGGGCACTTGAGTGTATTTTTATTAAATACGACTTTTAATCGCATAACGCGTTAACTAATAAAACTTCCAATCAGCTTCATTTCATGGTTTCGAAGTATTAGAGTATATGTGCACAACGATTTAAAAATGCATTACAATTGGGTAGTTCGGACACAGTAATGCGAGATAAAACGGTAGCAAGTGTCTTTTCTTCCGCTTCACCTATCGCTTATTGACAAGTATGCGAGTGGGTGGTGGGTAAGGGAGTCTCCAAGTAAACTAAAACTCGCATTATGGCCAGATGAAGACGTAAAATTGTGTACGCACTACGGGCAGTAAAATAGAAAGCCCTCTATCGCATATTTTATGATTCTCGCCGGTGGCTCGGGTGACAAATGCCTGCGATTTCGGACTTTCTTTCTTTTACAGCCCTTGGTAAATAATGTACTATTGTGTGTTAGGCGCTGGCGGGGGCGCGGCAGGTGCACGAGTTCGACCGCGCGGCGGACGAGACGGTGGCGTGGATCGCGGAGAAGGAGCCGGCGCTGCGCAGCGAGGCGGGCCGCTCGCTGCAGGCGCTGCGCGCGCAGCGCCGCCGCCTCGCCGCGCTCAACGACGACCTGCTCGCCATCGCGCAGCAGCGCGAAAAGCTCGCCGGCGAGGCCGAACGGTCAGACCTATTCTAATTTGCATGCTGGAATCTGAGAAAACGACGCCCATGACTTTTTAGGAAACGACACACGCGATGAAATTAGACAAAGCTCTAGCGAGGGCGCGGTAGGTGCACGAAAAGAGGGCGTGGATTGTGCCGGCGCTGCGCAGCGAGGCGGGGCGCGCGTTACAGGCCGAAGACCTAGAAAACGACGCCTATGACTTTATAGGAAAAGTTTTAAATTCCTATCTCTCTGTTTTAAAATTGACGTCGGCCATCTTGGAATACAAATTAATGTTATCCATTAAATCCAATCTTCAAAAACCTAAACAATTACACATATTACAACGTTTAAAAAGACTGATATCCGCCATCCTAATTTTAGATTTGGTATTATGAGATCTGGATGTTGCAAAAACCAAGTATTCTAAGATGTTTTGAGAGATGTATGATAGGATCTGTTTAAACATTAATGGGATTTTTTTTATATTACGTTAAACCTGGATATTATGGAAAACAGTTTTCCAGAATTTGGATATTATGTTAAGAATTATTCTAACATGAACAATAATTGCAGACTCGGCGCGGCGTTCCCGGACGCGCGCGAGCACGTGAGCTCGAAGCTGGAGGATGTCTCCGAAGCGCTGGAAGCTCTCACGTCGCGCGCCGCGCAGTGCCAGCAGCAGCTGGAGCTGTCCGGCCAGCTGCAAGCCTACTTCCAGGAGTACCAGGACCTGCTGTGAGTACTCTGATGACCTATCCCTGGTCAATGCCTTGGTTCGCTAACATATGATAGCGCAGTGCCAACAACGGCTGGAGCTGTACGGCTAGCTACCTGCTTACTTCCAGGAGTACCAGGACCTGCTGTGAGTTACTCTGATTGACCGATGATTGGTCAATGCCTTAGCTAACTAATATATGACGAGCAGATGCTCGTTCCAGTTGATTTACTTATAATTTCTGCTGAATTACTCAAGATTTATAGATTTTTTAAAATCTTATTACGCCTTCTAGAGCCGGCATCAAAGTCTGTGGTGTCTCATTATTCATATTAGTATAAAGATATAACAATACTGGTAGTTTTATAAAGATGTACTCTTTATTGTGAACTACTGAGGTCACTCGCTGCGCTGAAACTGATTTGAATTCACGAGCATGGTTTTATGATTTATGATCTATCGCAAACTGTAATTTTTATTATCCCCAAGCGTGGACAAACGCGACGATTGCTGTAAACTGCTTTATTTTTACGAGTTAATGTACTGTCAAAGACTCACAGCGCCATTTATCGTAAACTGTAATCATTTCTATCCTCGGGGCGTGAATACACGAGATAATCGCTGTAAACTGTTTTGATTTCACTAGTTTATACACTATCTATTACTCATAGCGCCATCTATCGCAAACTGTAATCATTTCTATCCCCAGATAATTGCTGTAAACTATTTTGAAGTAATAACAACTTATAATAATAATAATAAACAATTTATTTCAGGCAAATCAGTACACCCATCCTTATAGCACCATCTATCACAAACTGTAACAATTTGTATCCCCAGAGCGTGGACGAACGAGATGATCGCGGCGGTGACGGCGCCCGAGCTGGCGCACGACGTGGCGGGCGCCGAGCGGCTGCTGGCGCGCCACAAGGAGCTCGGCGACGAGATGCATGCCAAGGATGACGCCTTCCAGAAGCTCTACAGTGACGGTGAGCAGTCCTCTCCTCCTCGGACCATAAGACATTACTATACCAATGTCTGATGCTGTGCGGAGTGGAGTTTAAATAATAAGCTGTTACTTTATTTATTTATTTAATCTTTATTGCACTAATGAAAACTTATTGTACAAAAGGCGAACTTAATGCCATAAGGCATTCTCTACCAGTTAATAATCATAATATATATATATATATATATATATATATAGCGATGAAATGGATTAAGCAGATAAACTAAGAGTCTTCGGTTCTGCCAGCAAAGAAGTTGCTCACGGACTTTTTGAATGCAAACTTATTCGAGGCCTGTTTGATTTTAAGAGGAAGACCGTTCCAGAGGCTTTACGCTGTCGTTTAAATGTTCTATTCTACGTACAGGGGAGAAACTAGTCCGCGAGGGCCACTTCATGTCGGCGGACATCTCGGAGCGCATGGGCGCGCTGCGAGCACGACGCGCGCAGCTGGCGGGCGCGTGGGGCGCACGCGACGCGATCTACCGCCAGCACCTCGACGCGCTCGTGTTCCGCAAGGAGGCCGACGCGCTCGACGCCTGGATCACTAACAAGTACGCCTGAAAACCGAATGTCTATTCGATGCCTCACTTGACCATAGTACGATGATTTTCATTTGTCTATCGCAAAACGGCGTCTCGTTGTCGCCATGTTGAGTTTCGATTTCTGTCGTGTCCTTCGTGACCTTCGAATTCGAATTCCGACAATCAAGACTAATCGATAAACGTATAAATCATCAGAATCGGCGCACGAGTTTGGACTCTAGAGTGCCAAAAAGGAACAAACACACATACGTAGACTCATGTATATTAAAACCAGCCTTATAGTAATATAGTCCGCTTTTATTTACGTCCCAGAAAGACCCTAACAATGCCTGTGACATACGGGCGTACGGAAGGACTGCGGACGGCCATGACGAAACTATATGAAGCTTCCGTTTTTGCCATTTTGGCTACGGAACCCTAAAAAGAGAGTACTTTTTATGTTTATAACATAATAGCTTCTGCTAGCGACTTCGGCCGCCTTAAATTCGTTTATCATGGATAAGGGTATTTTTCCGAGATAAAAACTACCTATGTGCTTCCCCGGGACTCGAACTATCTCCATTCCAAATTTCATCCGAATGGGTTCAGCGGTTTAAGCGTGAAGAGGTTTTATATTAAAATATTAGTATGGATTAGTATGGATGCAGATACTTATCACCTTATTAAATTAAAATTGATATTTTGTTACCAGAGTGCCGCTGGTGCGAGACGGCAAAGTCGGAGAGAGCGTGGCGCAGGTGGAGGAGCTACTGGCGCGCCACGCCGAGCTGGAGCAGGCCATCCACTCCCACAAGGACCGGTTCCAGGCGCTCACCAGACTCACGCTGGTCAGTACCGCCGTAGACTAGACCCTGGTGTTACCAGTGCCATTGGTGAGAGACAAGGTCGGCAAGAGCTGGAGCAAGCGATCCACTCCCACAAGGACCGGTTCCAGACGCTCACCAGACTCACACTGGTCAGTACCGCTTAGACTAGACGCTGGTGTTACCAGTGCCGCTGGTGCGAGACAAGGTCGGAGACAGCTGGAGCAGGCGATCTACTCCCACGAGTCCCAGTGAGCAGTCGTAACCATGGCAATGAGGTTCAGCAATAAGTTGATTCGAGTTTATGAGAGCTAGATCTTGTCATGCTATGTTTGAAAGAAGTTTAAGGCCGGTAAGTCCTGCAACGCACTTGCGACTCCTCTAGCGTTGCAGGTGTCTATGGGCGACGGCGATCGCTTACCATGAGGTGACCCCACTAGTTAGCCTTCTATAACATGAAAAATGACGTGTCCCCAGGTGGAGAAAGCCTTCCAGCAACAGAAAGCGTCAGAGGAGGCGGCGCGTGCGCAGAGCGCGGCGCAGCACGCCGCCGAGCGCGCGCAACGTCAGCGCCAGCGGGAGGTCGAGCGCATCGCCGAGCTGCGGCGGAGAGACACCGCGCCCATACTGGAGACACAGGTACTGGCGGCGCGTGCGCAGCGCCGAGCTGCGGCGGAGAGACACCGCGCCCATACTGGAGACACAGGTACTGGCGGCGCGTGCGCATCGCCGAGCTGCGGCGGAGAGACACCGCGCCCATACTGGAGACACAGGTACTGGCGGCGCGTGCGCAGCGCCGAGCTGCGGCGGAGAGACACCGCGCCCATACTGGAGACACAGGTACTGGCGGCGCGTGCGCAGCGCCGAGCTGCGGCGGAGAGACACCGCGCCCATACTGGAGACACAGGTACTGGCGGCGCGTGCGCAGCGCCGAGCTGCCGCGGAGAGACACCGCGCCCATACTGGAGACACAGGTACTGGCGGCGCGTGCGTAGCGCCGAGCTGCGGCGGAGAGACACCGCGCCCATACTGGAGACACAGGTACTGGCGGCGCGTGCGCAGCGCCGAGCTGCGGCGGAGAGACACCGCGCCCATACTGGAGACACAGGTACTGGCGGCGCGTGCGCAGCGCCGAGCTGCGGCGGAGAGACACCGCGCCCATACTGGAGACACAGGTACTGGCGGCGCGTGCGTAGCGCCGAGCTGCGGCGGAGAGACACCGCGCCCATACTGGAGACACAGGTACTGGCGGCGCGTGCGCAGCGCCGAGCTGCGGCGGAGAGACACCGCGCCCATACTGGAGACACAGGTACTGGCGGCGCGTGCGCAGCGCCGAGCTGCGGCGGAGAGACACCGCGCCCATACTGGAGACACAGGTACTGGCGGCGCGTGCGCAGCGCCGAGCTGCGGCGGAGAGACACCGCGCCCATACTGGAGACACAGGTACTGGCGGCGCGTGCGCAGCGCCGAGCTGCGGCGGAGAGACACCGCGCCCATACTGGAGACACAGGTACTGGCGGCGATGCGCAGCGCCGAGCTGCGGCGGAGAGACACCGCTGATGATATTTCCATTTGAGAAAACCCTCATTTAACCAGCGTATACTTGAGGTCATTAGGACCAAAATATCTTATATGAACCCCAGGCAAATCAAGCTAGACTTTTGAAGATATTATAAATTTTCATGTAAACTATTTATTGTGATTACTGAAGTGCATTAAGCTCCATGGTCCCTCTTCCATGATCGCCTATCATCGGCGAGCAGGCGGGACGCAGTATTACGTTAGAATGAGATAGAAGTATACGGTGCTCTTTCTAACGTATGACCTCGTCCCACCTGCTCGCCGATGATCGGGCCATATAAAGGGGCCATAAGTGTCGAGTCGCTATTGACAGACATTTAAGTGACGGCTACCACTCTTTATTCTTTGTGGAAAAATACGAATAAAAAACGAATAATTTTGTTAGGGTCAATTTCACCGACGTAGTATAAGGCTTATTCCAATAATAAATCATTAATTACACGTGAGTAAACTCATTTTACGTTTCACCAATAATAGGGAACATGTGTGAAATTTTTTCATCGCTTTTTTTTACAAAATATCAAAATACCGTAAAAACTATTCCGAAAAGTGAAATTAAAATTAAAATCGGATAAGAAATACTCATGATATAGGCATTTTAAACTACGAATTAGACAGCGATTTGACAGAGACATCCGACATAGACTGTTACGTCACAGTCTACGACGATCATATAAACTCCATATTAAATTCTGTTTTGCCAGAAAGAGATAGAACGAAATGTTTGATAGCTTATATCTTGGTTATTTTTCTAGTTATTCGTAAAAATATGTTTGTTACAAGAATGAGTTTTTAATAAAGCAAAAAAAAAAAGATTATGCATATTCCCTATTAACCTAAAGATAAAATGTCTAAACTTGAGAATAATCTTACACCGCCAATTTTGGCCGAGTAAACTGTTAGATGTAGATTAGTATTGTCATTGTCACTGTCAAGTGAATTCAATACTTACTTCACAATTGATGTAGTACTCGAATAAATTTAAAAAATACGCAGCATCATTGCTCAAGCATGGGACAAATTGTCTATCTTACTTGGGTGCATTACGATTTCATTCAATTCATTCTTTCAACGTTACTTAGTAACTATGCGAGAGATTGTTATCCGTAGACTAGCGTGGTGAAATGGAAATGAAGTTAACCATTGAGTAAATCGTTAGATTTAGTTTCTACTGGGTTAGCCACTCTCGTGTAAATTGATTGTAGGTGAAATCGGCCCTTAGAGAAGCGAAAGTTATTCAAGTTTTATGTAGAAAAGTCAACAAATCAAGACTTCAATATATATTTTTTCGATTCGATCACTCGAAATAGGCTTCCGCGGCTCGGTCGCTCGTTAGGGTCGCAGTTCAACCTAACACTCCTCGCTTCGCTCGCCATCGTACCTAACCTAACCCAATTCTGACCTGCCTTAAGGTAGAAAATGTTAATGATTCTTACTTTACACTAATAAATTTAAAGCCTACGATCATTATGGCATATTATTTTTTTGTATTTGAAATTATATCCAGTGACTAATGCCATACGATAAATAAATAATTATGGCAAGTAATCATTATGGCAATTGACTTTAGAGCATACATGTGATTTATGGTTTTGTATATTATGACTCGTAAGTTCTATGTGTTAATAGATTAGTACAAAACATATTAGGTATTTAAAGCATTAGGGAATGTCATATTATGGCTTATGAACATTAGGATATAAGATCATTATGGCAAATTATTGATATGTCAAAAGTGTTTAGAGTAAAAGTGGTATGGCATTTGGCTTTAGGACATACGATGTTATGGATTATGAAGGAGACCCAGATAAAAGGTAAAAACGAAGTGTTGACAGACGTCGACGACACGTTTGGCTCAGTGGGTTGCACAACGGCCTACGAAGCTGGCGGTCTTGGGTTCGAATCCCGGCCAGGGCACGTGTTTGTGTGATGAGCACGAATATTTGTTCGTGGGTCTTGGATGTTTTCTATGTATTTAAGTATTAAAATTAATCTATATATGTATTATGTATATGGTCGCCTAGTACCCATAGTACAAGCTTTGCGTATTTTGGGACTAGGTCGATCTGTGTAAGATTGTCCCTGTGGTATTATATTATTATACACTTATTTATTTTCAATCTTAGGGTAGGTTTTTACAATATATATATATAAAGTAAAATACAAAAAGCAAATAGAAAATATATAATAATTATAATATTATATATGACGTTGTCCGACAGCTGAGTACCGGGTCGGCGGAGCCCCCGGCGCCGGCGGCGGCGTCGTCGGAGGAGACGCTGTCGCCGGCGCCGCAGTTCGAGCGCCTGCCGCGCGCCGACGCCGTCAAGCGCGCGGAGAGCATGAGTGTGAGTACTTCACCTTTGTTTTATTTAGAACCTGACTTTGAACTGCACAGGTCTGGCTGGACCTTCTGACCAGTAATCAGATTTAGTGGGCGTGCGCAAACCCACAAACGGGAATGCCATCCGTGCCACTTAGCGTTGGGGGGGAACTGCGCAAGACACAAGAACTGCGGAGGTAGGTTGAACCGGAACGGTTCAACCCCAGTTGGGACGGGGTAGATTACTTAACCTACCTGCGTCGTGATTTTACCTACATAGAGTCTGCCATCGAATTGCTCAAAGTACTTTTAATTTTTCATAATAATATACAATTTTAATCATTGAAATAAAACAATTTAACGGATTATATCGCGTATATTATCTCATTTTATTTCCCGACGTTTCGGAAGCTTTCCAGCTTTCCATGGTCACGGGTGGACTCTTATTTCAATGAGTAATAATCGCGGAAACAGAAGAAAATATTAATATACAATTTTAATGTTAACTTTTTTTTATTTTCTCGCAATCGTAGTGAAAAGCAGAATGTTTAACACGTGGCTAAAAGAACTTATGACACTAAGTCATCGTGTCATAATGGCTTGTTTGCCACAACAGGCTCTGGACTGGATGCGAAACCTGGATATAGAATAATAAATTCCTACAACCGACCTTACGCCATACGATTAAATAAATTTAAGCCCCTTGTCAAACAATCTATTATAATACTAGAAGGTGCCAGCCGATATATTGATGAAGTGCTAATCGATCAGAAATCTCCTAGCTCCATGTGAACTACAATATAGTTTGTGATTGTTTGTGTAGGTGATGAAGACGCCGAAGCGTACGCCTTCTTTCACGACGCGGCGCCGCACGCAGAGCTTCCGCCGCCATCGCCGCGGCGACGCCGAACTGCCGCCCGTCGAGATCGAGGGTAATGCACTTGTGTCAGATAATGTCGCCGAGGCGCACGCCATCGAACTACTTAGTTATATTCTGTACTAACTACCTTAACTTCTTGATTGGAATATTTAGTGTCGGGATGGATACAAATAAAATATTGCTATTGCAAAAGAAGCCCTAACGTAGAAGTCTTCTTAAGTTCTTAACCTTTTTAAACGCTGGTTCTAGATCACTTTTAACAAGAGATTTTCATCAAATCTTGCGCGTAATTGCAGCGGTGGTATATCTCTTAAGAATTAGCAGAGGGACTAAATTTGAGTAAATTGTACGTTTTCTTAGTTGGCAAAAACTATAGGCTTTATATTGATGTACTGTTATTTTATGTTATTTGCAAAAAACCTAGTAACAGAACGATTTAACCAACTAAGTATTATTTACTGCTTTTCGCTAGTCTCGCTAGGTACCGAGGACGCCGGCGCCCTACCGCCTAGCACATCGCCAACAGTGACAGCAGACATGCTGACGTACAAGCTCAATTTTACGAAACGATACGCTTGCTGGACACTTTGATCTGTTTTCCTATTCGCTGGGTGCGAAGTACTAGGTGGGGGTAATATAATCGATCGCAGCGCTCATAGTGGCCAAAAGTAAATATAATGTTGGCGCTGTTATCTGTCATATCTTAGAGTAATCTGTTTAGACTTTGTTACCTAATTTCAATAAACCCAGTCCATAAAATAATACTCATTTTGATCTGGAAACTATATTTAATTTATCACTAGCAATGCAGGAACAATTTTATATGTTTATTATTATCGAATGAAACCATTAAAGAGGCTTTATCTTCTTGTTTTACAGTTAAACTACAACTAAAAATGAAGTAAACAAACACTGACATATTCAAAATAAAACACACTTTTTGAATGAAATCTACTTACATCATTTGATTTGAATGACAAAAATGGTTTCGCAGCCCTTTCTCCACCCAAATCAAGGTATCACAGTAATTTTGGAAATAAATTAATAGATAATTTTGGATTATAATAGCATTTTGTCACAATGTCGCGATTAAATGTCAAAACGTCAGAGCCAACAAAGTTGCAGACGCTAGGTGGCGTGTATAGAGCCAATATTGGCCTCCTTACCCTTCTCTCCTTGATTTATATCATAAATAAACGATAACGTACGGGCCTAAGATATCCTGTGTCCACAGGCTACCTGGAGCGCAAGCAGGAGTCGGGAGTGGGTGGCAAGCGCGCCACGGTCCGATCCTGGCGATCTTACTACTGCGTGCTGTGCGGGCAGCTGCTGTGCTTCTTCCGAGACGAGCTGGACTTCAGCGCCTCCAAGGCTGCCGCGCCGCCCCAGGCCATCCTCAACGTGAGTTCTCTTTATTCCGCCATATTTGGAGAAGCTCGAGTGGACAGTTTCTCTGCTGTACTGCTCAGGAAGATAGGATCTCTTTGGTCACAATTCGTGACAGCTCGAACAGCCTCCTGAAGACTATAGCTGTAAGAAATTAAGCTCTATGATGCACCGCTTAATTAATATTGAAATAATGATCTTTATTCTGTAAGTAGGCCACAAGGGCACTTTTACAAGTCTGACTCTACGGCGTTTCCCAAGAGGAGACCACTGAAGAGAAGAAAGCCGAAACAAACTCAACAGTCAGTCATTTTTTCGAAATAACTCTTAAATCTATTACAATATTTGTACTTAGCCTATCCTAAATATATGTTTTGGGTATAAACTCAATGCGTAGTTCTTCAAGAAAACATATCAAAACTTATAAAAGTAAAAAAATATGTATATAGAATATAAAAAGCAAAATAATGCTTTTTTTTATTGATTTAAAACAACTTACATACGTTTGATATGCCACCTTATAAAAACTGTGTCCCGGTAAAAGTAAATTATTTGGTTTCTGTTTTGGGCCATGCACTTTTGTCTGTTAAATAGTCCTCTGCCCTATAATATGCACATTAAAACACAATGCCACTAGCTAGGTACTAATAGTAACATAGTCATAAGAAAATACTAACAAAATATGGATTTCGTTGTCTGAATGGGTAAAATTGTATCATTAGTATTATTCATTGCTAGAATTTATTATTTTAACTAGTTTTGAAGTTTATTTTTAAATAACTAAACCAGTTTTGATAATTTATACGGGAAAATGTGTAGGAAGTAAAACATCCCAATAGCAAAGTTAATTACCTAATTTAGTCCAAAAATTTACATTTCAAATTTTATACTCAAGTCCTAACGAAAAATACATATAAATATCAAAAATACACACATGTCTATACTATACTCGATGACCGGTTTGGCTCAGTGGGAGTAACGTTGCCTGCGAAGCTGAGGTCCTGGGTTCAAATCCCGGTAAGGGCAAATATTTGTGTGATGAGCATAAATATTTGTTCCTGAGTCTTGGATGTTTTCTATGTATATAAGTAATATATCTATTAAATATATCGTCGTCTAGTACCCATAACACAAGCCTTATTGAGCTTACCCTGGGGCTAGTTCGATTTGTGTAAAATTGTCCCGTAATATTTATTTATTTATCATAATTATATCATTATTATTATTTCATAAAACAAAAATTGTAACGGACCATTTGGAGGTCACTAAATCGAAAAAAAAAATTGGATGTTTTGTATGTCTGTTAGTGTCATTGCGGCTTCATCACGCCAAATCGGCTAAGCGGATGTCAACAATTTTTAGTTCACGGGTAGCTAGGTATCTCCAGAGGGTTATAGGATACTTTTTACCCGACTACACTGAAGAAAAGAAAAGCTTATTTTTACAACTTTATAATAGTATAGATAAAATAAGTGTCGTATTGTGTGATCAGATATTCTGTCCTGCTCAAGCCATATCGCTCTCCCGCTCTCTCGTTCAAGATGGCGTACAACTAAAATGTACCGTGTTTAGTTCTAAGGAAAATAAACAACTATTAATTAATTCGGTGGTTTATTTGAAGATATGACACTAATGTCCTCACTATTTAACGTGTGTTATCCGCGCAGGCGCGTTGCGACCCGGCCGGCGACTACACGAAGCGCGCGAACGTGTTCCGGCTGACGTGTGCCGACGGCGCAGAGTACCTGTTCGGCGCCGCGTCCGCCGCGCTCATGCAGGAGTGGGTCGCCAAGCTGGCCTTCCACGCGCAGCTGCCACCCGAGCTGCAGCTCACGCCCTACGCGCCGCCGGACTCGCCCAACGCCGAACTCAAGCGCCGGTTACAGAGGTCAGTACACTTTTTTTTTTTTTTATTGTTCTCTATGATCTCTTTTGGCCTGTACAGTCATTTTAGAGTCACTGAAGTGTGTGTCAGTACACTTGTTGTCATCATTATTGGGCGTCAGGGGCGGATCGTGAATTTGTGGGGCCCTGGGCTAATACTGCTTCGTAAGGGAGCGTTCAAGTATTACGTAACGCATTTTTTGGAGATTTTTGACCGCCCCTCCCCCCATGTAACGCCCGTGACGTTTGTACCCCCCTCCTACCTAGTAAAACGTTATGTAACCACCAAGTGACCATTTCTACCTAAAATTTTTAAGCGGTCATTTGACATTTTCAGAAAAAAAACGTGTTTAAAAAGGTTGGGTTAAAAAAACAATATTACGTAACGCGTAGTTCAAACCCCGCCTACATGACTCCCCCCCCCCCCCCCCCCCCTACCCAGTTAATTCGTTACGTAGTACTTGAATACTTGAACGCTCCCTAAGTAAGTGGGCCTCACTTAATTGATTGAACTACAAGATTGCTTTTTTTACTTCAATTGACTTCAATGGGGGCTGGGGGCCCTTTGTATCCCAAATAGCCTTTAAGAAGATCCGCCTCTGTTGGCTTTTCACATGCGGAAATTATGTCATACTGCACGAGTCCCGAGGCATCTTGACACGAGCCGGAAGGCGAGTGGGAAGACTCGAGACGAGTGAAAATGAATACTCACGTGTATGAAACGTCTTTTAATACAGTTGCCAAAAAATGGTAAATTTAGTTTCGTTTATTAGCAAAATTGTGGCCTATTATTTTTTTATTGTATGTGTTTGTGCAGGAGCGCATCATCATCATCATCGAACGCGTCGTCGCCCGAACCGGTGCGCGCGCGCACGCAGGCGGAGATCCTGCAGGAGCACCGCCACAGTCAAGCTGCCGCGCGAGCCGACCGCAGCAGCGTCGAGCCGAAGACCACACCCGAGAGGAACATAGGTATACTACACACTAGATCCAAACTAGACACACCACCACACATTATAATCCTCCACACGTGTTTCGTCTCTCTACGAGGCATCATCAGGAGTGCAGGAGATGTTGACGGTCCGGCGTCCACCCGAGAACTCGTGAGCACAATTTATTGTCACATCTAACCGAGACTATTTCGCTTAATAGCAAAACTGCAAAGGAACCTAATGAAAACAGAATATCACATTAGAAGCTTGATTTCTTGGGAACTCCAGATATATTTTTGATAACACCAGAGACATCAGTTTGATTCTGAGGCTAGGTTCACGCGGCACATTCTTTTACATATGCGATTTTAAACGTATAATTTTTAATTCGTGACATAACGAATACTTATTCGATAAAAAAACGTATGACATCGTGCGGTGTGAATGAAACCGAGCTATACCACTCGCCAAGCAAACAGAATACGTTAAAGTTCATTCGATTTTGCTTGACAAGTCCGGTGAGTATTCGTTGAAACGTATAAACAATGTACGATTTCTTGCGGTTCAAACGACGTGTGAACGGTACTATGCACAAAGTATGCGCTACTGTTTATTCGTTACGACGTATACTTACTGTAAAAAAATGTGCAGGGCATTGCTGTGTGAACGACGCCTAATAGTTGAGTCGCTCTTCCGCATATTTTTATCTGTGTTTGATGATTTTCTGACGTAGGTTCTTCTAGAGAGAGAGGTTTAAATGACGGTATTATTAATAGTAGATTACTGCAGAGGCTGCGAAATAGGGGATTGCTGGTAGAGTAGTATAAATGGCCGAGTGTCAACGAGGCCATCTAAAGATACGAGCCCGACAATCCCTATTCGCGCCGAGGCTTGTATAGCGCTTTTCTCAAATAAATCCAAGGAAATAATACAAATGTCCAACTTATATATTCAGTAATGTACTATTTCTATTCCCGCCAAAAAACTTTTTTTTTCCAACTATTATTTTGTAACCTGTACGGGTTAAAGTTTTTGCCGCCAAATCTATAGATGATTATATTTATTACAAAAATACAATACCTTATTGATTGATTATTTCAATAAATTATTAACTATAAACGTCATTCCTTGTTTATTTTATTGTACACCTGATTTAATCTAAATAAATAATCTAGTCAAATAAGAAATTAAAAAGTGAATACACATTCACAAACTATGTTTTTTTTATTAGCAGTATGCCATAGATAGTCAATAAAAGAAATAAAACCCACTGAAACAAAAGACAATCTCTTTGTTGGCCATGGCCATCAATGTTGTATGAATTTCCTATATTGTCCTCTAAATTGAAATTAGAATGAATCTTCAACAAGTGCTATACAAAGACGTACGTCCCGTTCTATTATCACGACGATAAGAACAACATTTCCTTAGATGTTTGAGAAAAATGACGAATCGTTTCAGAATCGAGTGTGCTTCCGTCGCTGCCACCGCGGAAGCCGCCAGGCGCCAGCCAGGAAGACGTGTCTGAAGTCGTGCTTAGGTAATAAATAAAACCTTTTGTTTACAAAACTATTTTTCCCAAACTTCCCTACATAGGAGATCCTACAGAAACCAAATAACTTACATGTACCGGGATGGTTCTTATATCAAACTAACGTAAGTGATTAAAAAAAAAACATATTTCGATTTTTTTTCTTCTATTATAATTTTTCTTTTACAAGTTTTAATATGTTTCCTTGAAGAACTACTCACAGGGATAATACTTAAAAATATTTTACGTTTATAATTATAAGTTTTGATATGTTTTCTTGGAGAACTAAGCTTTGAGTTTATACTTAGAAAGATATATTTAATATAGGCTAAGTACAAATATTGCAATAGTTAAGAATTATTTTGAAAAATTATTGACTGTTGAGCTTATTTCGGCTTCCTTCTCTTCAGTGGTCTCCTCTTGGGAAACGCCGTAGAGTCAGACTTGTAAAAGTGCCCCTGCGGCCTACTTACAGAATAAACATTATTATTTCATTATATTTGCACGATTTTACTCCTTATGTATAAAATGTTTTAATTGTAATAGACTTTAAAAACCGCCCAAGTGCGAATCGGACTCCCGCACCGAGGGTTCCGTACACACTTTCACTTTTCACTTCCCCAAACATTATTATACTACCCGGTTCTAGTTAAGTTTGCACCTATAAGGGGGGGGAATGGTGTTTTTTTTCACATTTTCCTTAATAAACCAAAATCTAGTCACAATAAAAAAGAAAAAAATGTTTTTTCGAAAATGTGCAGATCAAGCCCTTTCATATGATATACTATTTGACCTAGTAGCTCGACTTTTAATTACTAAATTAATAACTAAGCGATAGCTCCCTGGGCGACCAATCGCAGAGTTACTAATTTAGTCGCTAATTCAGTATTTTTCTCGATCGTTTTATTATTTCCGTTTAAGGGGATGCATCAAGGGGATGAAAATTTATAGCGCATATTTTGTCAAATCTAGTATATAAATCAGGCTGGTTTTCAGATATGTGTTCCTTGACTATATAACCTATTCAGTGATTAATGCGGAAACATGTTTAATGAAAATTTCCTCGACAGAAAAGTTATCCAAAAACGCGTCTTCATTTCCCGTTCTTTGTCTAGTTTGTACAAACGACAGATTAATAATCGGCTAAATTATGTTATAATGTCATTCTTCCCTTTATCTTTTAAGTGATTAACTTAAATGTTAACAAAACATAATAATATCTTCGATTTCATGGTACTTTTACATCTGGCGCTTACGCCAAAAAACCCCAAGCATGTAGTGTATTAGCTTTCTCTGTCTTTGATGTGCGCGAGGAATAAATGCGTCCCTTATTACAAATCACGCTTATTGGCTGGCTCCGCGTTTGGGGCGTGATTTACGAATGACAATGTAGCCCCTTAAAACTTCACATACAATATTCACATGCTAATAGAATGTATGTTGACAGGAACTCTGAGCAGGGGGCTACCTCGTGGGGTCGCTCTCGGTTCTCCAACGGGCGCGATGTCAATTCGGAGTTTATCAAGTCTCAGCGCGATGGTAAGTCCACACAAACACACTTATAGACGCAGGCACTTATAGGTTTTTTATTTTTTTATTTAAGGTCTACAAATTGGATGTTTAAGTACTTATGACGTCATTGCACTATGACGCTCGTCCAAGTTAATGAGTCTTAATAAATAAAAATGTCCGCGTATATAAAGCTTATATTATGGGGTTCTTCAAGAGGGGAGTGAATACGTTTTTAAAGGGTCAGCAACACGCACGCAATGCCTGGCGTTGCAAGCGTTCATAGGCTGCGGTGACTGCTTAACATAAATCAAGCAGGCCGTACGCTTCCTTGCCACCTTAGTAGAATATAAAAATACAAATAAATTGGTATTAAATTTTTGGTAAACATTAAGAGTAAAAAACTCAAACTGGGTTTAATTAAAATTTCGCTTGTGTGTCGTCAAGCTTATGTCAGCTTCTTGTTTCGTATTTTGTGTCGTTTTTCAGGCATATATTTTTAAAGTGTTGCCGAATCAATTATCATAATTGATTAAACGGCGAAATAGTTCATATTTTTTACTTATATTATATTGGAAACGATATTATACGACATAGTAATAGTTTTTTAGACAGCGCGTATACTGAAACAGTTCCAGAATTTAAGATGAATTACATCGTCGTGATTTCTCGTTCTTGAAGTCTAATTATAGTCAAAACCGTTTATGATATCGAAGGAACCAATTAAGATTGTTATAGCCGATAGTCGTTATAATCAATCACTATTTTAAGGAAAAATAAACGCACCAACCTCAGAATATCGTCGTAATATTTGACTGTATCATTTTTTTAATCCACCCATTCAATAAAGAGTATTAATACAAGGTGATTTCTGAGATGTGATAAAAAATGTTACATACACCGGCTACTCACAACGACGATCAACTTTTAATATGAGACCAATTTCGAAATCGTCGAAAGAAAAATTCGACTTCTCCATAAAAAAATTTGAAACTAACCATAGTCGGCTAGTATATAGTCGGGAGGTCCAATTTTTTTTAGATTTCGTTGTTTATCTCATATTAAGTTGATGGTCGTTGTGAGTAGCCTCGGAAAGTAACATTTTGTATCATATCTCTAATGTCACCGTGTATATTACATTAATCTGCAATATTGTTTGTCAATTTAAAAACATAGTATTTCAGTATACACGCTATTAAAAAGTTATCCACGGAGAATAAGTCACGATAGACGCCGCAAGCACGTCAAAATGTAATCTCCGTAAGCATATAACGTATTAATTTTTACTTGCTTACTTTATAAGCGTAATTTAACTCGTGAAGCGCGTTGTGCGTCTAATGACTTTTAAATTCGGAACCTACTTTCCACATTCATAGGGATGTTGACTGTACGCAAATAATAATAATTTTTTGACGCGAAATGGTAGTTTTTATTATGCAAATCCTAAAAAACAAATTTGAGTTCGATACCTTACGTATAGCTCGCTTTGTGAGCCTTAAAAGTTAGGTGGGAAAGTACATTATTAAAGTATGAAAATATTAATAAATAATAATACCATTGAATAACTCATGAAATATATGGTAACTTTTGTTATGAAACCGTTTCGATAAACGCAAGTTTTAACATAGCTGCAGAATAAAGTTCTTAATTTCCCCATACGAGGTAGGAACGTGTGACGTAACGTTCCTAGGCATTAATATGGAGCTTTTTTTGGGAAAGTCCAAAAGCGTGATTCTAAAGTTGTTTTATTTCGTTGAGTTTTTGTGATATCCAAGTAGTTTTTTCATCATAATTCTATTATTGAAAGGTCTTTTAACATACCGTAACCTTTATACAAAAAGTTGTCAACATCCCTATTATGATTGAATTTTCATTCATAACGCTCCACGGGTTAACGAAAGGTTTCAATCCAGCTACAAATATGTATAGCGAGCACGTATTGCCGCGTATATTGTACATAAAAGCTACCCCGCAACCAGTAGCGGACGGCGCTCCGCCGCTGCCGCTATCGACGCCGCCGCCGGAGCGCCCGGCGCCCGAGCGCTCCAGCCAGGTCTCCGCGCTCGTGTCCAGCTACCAGCAGCGCGTCGCGCAAGACCAGAACCGGAACTCCAGCGCGTGGCAGAGCTACGAACGTCAGAACAACAATTGGGGAGTCGAGACTTCGCACTTCTACTCCGCGAGCGAGTTGGGTCAGTGCTAACCGGAGGGGTTATTGCTTAACGAAATTTTGACACTCGGTATCCGACTCAACTGTCATAGCCCATGCAAAATTATGACTCTTGATGCTGATTGCGAGCGTCAAACGCGTTAGGCAATAGATGGGCGGATCGGCGGCTGCTCGTGTCCGGGCTACTTCCAAATTCTAATCTTTATTGTGCAAGTTGGCCTTAAGAGCACTTTTACATCGGTTACTCTCATCTGGCATAAACTTTTTTGTCAGAATCATCATTTGGCATAATGCACTTTTTTCTGAAACTGTACAATTACCAGGACTTTTTAAGGCATCATCCTGTTGAATATATTAAGGTTAGGTTTGTAACAATCCTCAAATGTTTGCATGTTCAGAATAAAAAGCAGCCAAATGATGATTATGACAAAAGAGGTTATGCCAGATTTACATATCTTATTTTACGATAAACAGAAAAAACATTCACAATCTATATAATGACATTATAGTGCATAGCAATATTAATGCAACAGACAAATACCTGGGCACATTTAACAGGGATATGTATATTAACTTAACTTTAAAAGCTTGTAACTTGTATTACAAATAACAAGTTTTAGTGAAACGGTCCAGATATAAAAAAAAACAGCATACATAAGTACATCAAAAAATAGTCGCCTTGTATACCACGCGAATAAAAATCCTGAGTACTGATTATTTTTCTGAAAATATAGCTATTGTAGGGCCAAGTCGGACCACTCGTTTGCACTTGCTGTTCCTTTTAGAGTGCGAGCGAGAAGGACGACTTAGTGTTTATGACAATAACGTTCAGTTGATTTCGGACCTGGTATAGAGATGGCGCTGCGGTCGATTTAGTAGTTTTGGACACAATCAGTCGCCAACGAGTAGGCAACGCTTGGCTCTTAAACTCTTTATATATAAGGCGACGTTGTGACGCTTGTATATAGATGAAAAACTTCAAAATAGTAATTCTTATATCGAATTATAATCAGGCATTGGATAATCAGACAGATATTTAAGTACCGTCAACTGGGGTTACTTTCAACAACGGGGTAACATTGATCACTCATTTTTAATCCATAATAAATTTGTTTCTGAACGCGTTTATGAGATTATATTGTTAAGGTTGGCAACCTCGTTAAAAAAACATGTTTGACGCGTTCAGAAATACACTCCTTATAGTTTAAAAATTAATGATCAATGTTACCCCGTTATTCAAAGTAACCCCAGTTTACCGTACCTAAAGTTTCCAAAAACCCGGCAAAAGTTGGGCAGATATTGAGTCGGCTTCTTAATTAAATTATTTTTATAATATAAAGGTATGTATGCATATGTAGGTAATGTAATAATGTTTGTCAGTATTTGTTGTAACCACGGTGTGAATTGATTTAATTTCAAGGTATATGTAACATAAGAGAATAAACAACAACATTGTTTTTCATGAAACATTTAGAAGTTTATTATGAAAATTAAATTGAGTCCGTCTCCATACCGTTCAACATAGATGCCGCCGCCGAAGTTTAGGTAAATATCTATCCGATTATCCGATACATGATTATATTAGAGGTTCTATATTTCAAAATGTGTTTTTTCATAATACCCATGGAGTATAGAAAAAGTGAGCTGAGCAATCTCATATGGGAAAACAGATGAAAAAGTGTCCAGCGCAAAGCAGTTGATAATAGTTCCAAATCCGTCCAGAATGGCGCTAGTGTGGCAAGATAGCATAAACTCAACAACCAACTTACGGTACATGCATTTACAGCCATTTAAATCGAAAATATTAATGCTGCTCTTGCGGTACCGTATAAGGCGGGCATATATGCCCACCAACACCTTTTCATTTTATTATTTTTTTCTAAGCCACAGAAAAATCTGTATTTTTTTTTTCTTAAAAATAAGGAGGCTTATTTCTAACCATATACAAAATTTCAAGTTTTTTCATGCATTCCCCATTATAAAATATTTTTATCGAAATGCTACTCAATCCTTCGTTCTTCTGATTGAACACAATTGAATACTTATAAGTATTGAAATGATTTTTCTGGCATCGTTGTGGATTTTTTTGGCATTATTATGGTAATTAATTTTTCGCACTTGCTACTGGGGCGCCACCAATTTAACGCCTTTTGATGGACAGATATATTGAGATTAATATTTTCATCTGTTTCCGCGATTATTACTCATGTAAATAAAACATTTTTAACGGATTATATCGCGTATATCATCTCATTTGAGCTCCCGACTTTTCGGAAGATTTTCAGCTTTCCGTGTGTGAACAGGTTGACTGAGAAAAGATATGTTTTTCTCTGTCAAAGTTACAATTTGTGCAAACTACCCACCTTGAGAAAACAAATAAACATGTGCCAGAGGGAACGTCGGGAACTCAAATGAGATAATATACGAGATATAATCCGATAATATTGTTTTATTTGAATATATAGAGATTTTTATCACAACACAACACAACGGGGCTTAGTCGCGTATAAATATGATTTATTTAATTACCTTCCGTTGGTAATTCTTCGACGTTTCGGACGTCGCGTTACATCTATGGTCTCGAAGGAACTCAATAACTAATAACAAAGGTAATTAAATAAATCATATTTATACGCGATTAAGTTCCGTTTTCTTGTGTTGTGATAATGAGTGAAGATCGTGTAAGTTTAAATCAATGTATAGAGATTGTTCTCCTTCATTTTTTACGCTCCATAATAGTTACTTCTTTTTTTTTAAAGTTTCTCATCTAACGCGTTGCCTTTATGAAGTAATATTATAAGGCCTGTATGGTAGATGGGAGCCCTGTTTTGAGCCTGCTGTAGTCGCCTCTTCCAAGCCTGCTTAGTTCAGTTGTCGGTAGCTTTACTAAATAGAAAAACAAAAAATACATTTATTTTTATTTGTCATATTAAAATTATTTATTTTCAAAATAACTTTATTTATTTTCGAAATAAATTTATTTATTTTCAAAATAAATTGATACGGTTACGCAGCATTCTTGAAGCTGAACTGCTGTTTCAGTAGTGGCAAGCTTACGAGAGAGATGGCGCTGTGATCACTTTAACGTTTACACTGCGGTGGATTGCAATTGTTTTTTTCTTTCTACTTAGATCTTTGTATTAATATAGTAATTTAAAAGATTGTGTTCCATTGTTGTGAACCATTCTTTTAAAATTTGGCATATACGGAATCATTTTTACTTCTTTAGGTTTAGTTAGAAACAAAAATAAGGCTGTCATTACAAGTGGAAGTACCGACAACTGGATTTATAGTGCTATTTCTAAACTTAGAATGGTTGATTAATAACGTTTTATAAGTTTTATTACTAACAACCAGTAGACTTAGATAGTTTAATCTTTCTGTATTTAATAGATCAGAATAATCTAATGTATTAAAAATAGTAAAACTGTAAAAACGACTAAGGCATGTGTTGTCGCATCACATCTAAAATATATATATTTAAATTTCATTTCAAACTGTTTTTACAATATATTGTTCTGATCTTTTGTTAATATTTAAAAAGTATTGCTTTAAAAGATAGACCGATTTAAAGTTAATTACGTGGCAACGATGTGCTGGTATTAAAAAATACTTACTTTTTGTATCACAAATTATATTCAACGGAAGTGAGGATTTTCTAAAACGGAAATATCACCAGTCGGCGCCACCGTGACGTAAGGTCTACTTGACAAGAAGTGTCAAAATCCACCAATCACAGCACAGGATGCTGACACTTCTTATCAATTAGACCTTATGTCACGGTAGCGCCAACTGGTGATATTTCCAGTCTAGAAAACCCTCATCGGCAGTGATGTCAAAAATAATGTCGCCAATTGCTCTTTTGCTTTGTAGTGTAGATAATTAAATTTTGAGGTTAAAAATATATTTTTCAGTCGCCACGCTAAATTATAATTTAAGTGCTTCCGTAGATTAGTGAATTATTTCTTCCCTCTTTTATATTTTTCTACCTGTTACTGTTTTTGTTGATTTATAATGTTCTTCGGCGGTTAAGGTTGAATTTTATTAATTTTATTCCCAGTTTCACTCTTACTCTTAGATTGGAAGGGCCTACTTTTTTAATCTAGGAGTTCGTTAACTTATTAAACGTGGAATAAATCTGGCCCAAAACGAATCATCCCTTATTGTAAACTTATATTATACGACTATTAAATTAGTAGATTTTATTCATTTAGCAAGTGTCAAGATTTGTTTTTGCTGTAGTAATTTTTATTCAATAACAACGCCGTATTTTTTTAACCGAGATATTGTTGTTATATGGATATATTTTATGTACATTTTACTACTCCATAAGTACATACAACTGCAGCACATGAGTACAGAAACAGAACAGCGATGGGTACACTATTGCAAGCGTAGTGCGCGTGTGTGCGTGAGCACTAACTCTTCGTCACGTACGCTGAGCTACCGGTTTAAGGCCGATGCTCACAATGGACTAATAATTGGGCCAATGCAGACGCACCTAGAGGTTAAAGTGAGCACGATGTATTTTCATCTCACTCTAACCTGTAGCTGCGTCCTGCATTGGCCCAACTATTGGCCCAAGGTGTACAGCGGCCTTTAGACTTGATGATGCTGAGTTTGTTATGATCTGATTAGGTTTTTCTGGGTTTTCCCTAATCCTTGCAACAAATGTTGTATATTGTATGTCTCCCAGCAAAGACTTCTCTCAATGTAACTGACGATTCGAAAGTGCTTGTACCTAGGCCTACTTGAATAAAGTATATTTTGATTTGATTTGTGCTCGAGCGCAGGGTGTACGCGTCGCGCGTCGTGAATTTCATCTTACGTTTTGAGCGGATATAATGGAAAATTTATTAATAAATAATTATCAGGTACAATCTTACACAAGTCGACCTAGTCCTAAACTGAGCAAACCTTGTACCATGGGTACTAGGAAAGGATATCTAAACTATTATAAAGTTGTAAGAATTAAATGTCTATACATTGAAGATATTAAAAAAATATATTGTAACGGACTATTTGGAGGTCACTCAATCGATTTTTTTTGTATGTTTGTATGTTGTAGCTTCATCACGTCAAATCGGCTAAACGGATATCAACTTTTTTTGGCACACCGGTAACTGGGTATCTACAGATGGTTATAGGATATTTTTTACCCACCTACGCTACCGAAAATAGGGGTTATGACTTATTCTCATGTGGCTTTCTTTACTCATGTGGCTGAAGACGAGGATCCGTTTTCGGTATACGCTGAAGGAGGATTAATTTATTTTGTGGCTGATTGTACATATTTTCACACTCGCTAAAGTATAAAACGTGTCGCTTTATTATCTTTCAATATCCGACATGCCTATTTAAGATGTTTATTTTCTATTGCGGTGACGCAAAAAATATATAATTTATTTTAAATAAGTATATGTATATGTATCAATTTATGCACTTATGGTATTTTCTACTAATAGATTTAATTGTTTAATATGTCTTGTAAATATAATTGTATAATCTGTTGGTTACATCAGAAATTTAATCACAAATTAAATTTAAGTTATATTATTTTGGGGTTACTAATTATAGTGTGACCAACACCGCTGTACCGTGCCTTAGGTATGCAAGGGGCGAGACGGGGGGGCAGAGCAGCCGCTGATTCATCGTACCGCCGTCGTCTGATCCCCCTCTCGCCGCTAGCATACCTAAGGCGCGGTGCAGCTGTATTGGTCACACTATAACACAAACCCAACCTAATGGATTCTAGAGAAAGTTTTTTTTTAAACCGGTTTTTTTTCGGTTTTTGAGTGGAGTGATGAAACTGTTGGGAACCGAGACAGTTCGAGAAAAAATGTTTGTCGAAAAATTATCCCATTATTTTGATTATATTTTTGCGTCACCGACATTAAAATCTTTATATAAGACCTTTTTATTATATACTTTTAGACTTTTATTTCAATATATTTATCAACATGCTCTCAGGATCCAGCCACCTACTTTACGTTCTTCATAAAGTACAATGTATGTTCTATATGTATTGATTGTCTGTCCGTCTGAAAATCTGCCTAAATATACGTTATATATATGTATGTGTTTTGCGGGTTTGTGTGTTCGTGTTTTGTGGTGGCGGTGCTTGTCTAAGCTTCGTTTTCAGCTTTTGTATTTCAGCTAAAGTATTAAACTGTTTACTATTTTGAATTCCATCAAATTGTGTGTAAGAAATCAGTGCATAATCATCTTATAATAGTTTGTTATGCTAGGCTGTTATTATTTGGTGTGCGTGTTTGAATTGAAAGCCTCGCTTCGCAACAGGAGTCTGAATTTGAACCACTAGCGAAACGAGTGATTCAAAATTAGATTCCTCAGTGTAGCGACGCTTTTAAGACTCCCCGGCAAGCTCGTCCGAATTTCACCTTCCCATACAAACGGAGTTTCGTTCTCATTTTAAAAGTTCGTGTTGGATTGTAACAAAACATTGCATATACAATGACATGAGGTATATCTAGGCCTGTAATTAGTTTATATGGCTCCAGTTCATAAAACAAACGAAATACAGTAAAAACAAGTTTTGTATGAAAAACTTGAATTCGCTGTATATTTTTTCTATGGTATCTGAAGCTACATAAACTAATTACAGGCCTGAATATACCTTAACTTATTCTAAGTACAAAGTTTCTACAATGAGCTAATCGTTTTAAATGAGAGCGTAACTACGTTTTTATGGAGAACCGAGCTTACTGGGGACTCTTAAGACACGAGACGCTAAATAATTTTGCAACTGTTCTCCTAAGTTGTCTACGTCCCATAACTCAATCTTTAACCCTTTGAGCGCTAAAGACGGCAAGTCACGTCATCAAGAATTTAGGCCGCTGACGCCAGCGTCGGCATATGCCAACCAAATTCCATGGTTCAAAAACTCCGAATATAATATCAATGCCTCGTTCTGATCATTATTTTTCAATTCTCCTGCTCAAAAAGTACGTCATATTAGCTTCGCGAAGCGGGATTAAAATAGTACATTTAGCCCCTAGGGTTTAAAAGAAAGCCATATAATCCCATACAAATTTCTATGACACTGAAAAAGAAACTTGCGACCAGCTACATACTCCATACGAATAATTAAAAAAAAACCAACCAACCTCATCAGATTGGCCAAACTTTCTGATAGAATTGCTCATACTGTACTTTTAGTTTTTCATGAAATATTCAATTTTAATGTTAAGTCTTTTTTATTTTCTTGCAGTCGAAATGAAAAGCAGAGAGTTTAACACGTGGCTAAAAGCCATTATTACACTCAGACATATTTGTCCTCGCTCACTTCGTGAGCTCGTCCAAATAATCACTTCGTGTCATTTGGCTTATTTTAGCCCCTTGTCAAACAATCTACTATTATTTTTGAAAGTTCATTTTATTTTATTGCTGTGGCGTCTGTGTCACGTCTTATTACTTCGCTGCGTGGCGCTCAAAAGGTTCAAGATTATGCCAGCCCCGTTATAACTTAACCTATGTCTCTTAGGGCTGATTTCACCAACAATCAATATACACGAGAGTGTCTAACCCAGTGTAACTTTAATGTAACGATTTACTCTATGGTTAACTTCATTTTCGTTTCACCACGCTAGTCTAAGGATAACATACTTTCGCATGGTTACTTAGTAACGTAGGACGAATGAATTGCATGATCTCGTAATGCACCCAAGTAAGATAGACAGTTTGTCGCATGCTTGAGCAATGGTGATGCGTATTTTTTTAATTTGTTCTGGTAATACATCAATTGTGAAATAAGTAAGGAATTCACTTGACAGTGACAAGGAGAATACTAATCTACGTCTAACAGTTTACTCAGCCAAAATTGGCGGTTAAAGATATTTCTCTAGGGGCTGATTTCACCAACAATCAATTTACACGAGAGTGGCTAACCCAGTATAAACTAAATCTAACGATTTACTCAATGGTTAACTTCATTTCAATTTCACCACGCTAGTCTACGCATAACAATCTCTCGCATAGTTTCTAAGTAACGTTGAACGAATGAATTGAATGAAATCGTAATGCACCCAAGTAAGATAGACAATTTGTCCCATGCTTGAGCAATGGTGCTGCGTATTTTTTAAATTTATTCGAGTAATACATCAATTGTGAAGTAAGTATTGAATTCACTTGACAATGACAATACTAATCTACATCTAACAGTTTACTCAGCCAAAATTGGCGGTGTAAGATTATTCTCAAGTTTAGACATTTTATCTTTAGGTTAATTATGGCGAAACGTAAAATGAGTTTACTCACGTGTAATTAATGATTTATTATTGGAATAAGGCTTATACTACGTCGGTGAAATTGACCCTAGCTTAAAGATTTTATCCTTAGGTTAATTAACTCCCGACAAAAAAGAGGGGTGTTATAAGTTTAACGTGTCTGTGACTCTGTGTATCTGTCAGTGGCATCGTAGCGGCCATACGGATGGACCGATTTGAGTGAGGTATTTTTGTGTCATAGATAATTTCATCCCGAGTGTTCTTAGCTCTGTTTGATGAAAATCAGAGCTCTCGTCTCCAAGATATTCAGCTTTTAGTGGAAGAAGTGACCGGATCTCAGCCAATATTGAAGCTAGGAACTCCAAATTTTTTGTTATGTTCATTTGTGTCGGGGGGTTTTTAATTTATTTAATTTTGTAGTTATTATTGGTGAAACGTAAAATGAGTTTACTTACGAGTAATTAATGATGTATTATTGGAATAAGACTTATAGTATGTTGGTGAAATCGACTCTTACAATATTTAATCTATTGACAAGAAAGCATGATGATGTGTTGTTTTTGTGTTATAGCGTACGGTGGTGGCCAGCGGCCGGCGTCTGTGGCAGGCGGATCCCCTGCGCTTGACCAGCGCCCTGCCTCGAGGTAAGTCCCTGTGGTTTAGCTTCTGTCATCTGTCAATTCTGACAGGTTCTGCATCGCGGTAACGAAGATTTCTAAGTCGGTTGCATAAATACATACTTCGGTCCCCCAGGCATAACACCCGCCTGGAGAGAGATTTCTCTATTACCCTCTCGTCCTACTTCCCCACCCTCCCCTCATGTGGAGTGGTCATTCAAAGTATTTTTCTGACAATGAGATAATGATCTTTATTCTGTAAGTAGGCCGCAAGGTTTTACAAGCCTGATTCTACTGCATTTCCCATTTACGGAGTCTTGATTTTTTTTTTTTATATTTAGATCTTTTTATTTTAAGAATATAGTTTCTTAGTGAAGAAATTCACTTTAAAAATCACGAAGATCGTGGTGGTAAAACATCAAGGTTTTCGTAAAAAATCGAATGTTTCTACAGTAAAATAAAGCTACTCATTGACACTAACATATTTGTTTATCGACAGATCATCAGGCGAGTCAGAGCTATCCGTCAGCGGAGTCTCCAAGGAGAAGAAGGACAAGAAAGGAGTCTTCGGCGGCTTGTTCAGTCGCAAGAAACGCAGCAGTTACATGTAGAACACCGGTAGAGTTAAAATCGAAGGTCATCATGAAATGTTTAAATGAATTTTCGATGTCATAATCGCAGTTTTCTACTAATCATAACTTTTCAGGATTCTTACAAAACAAATCTAAAGTAATGGGTTCTACAGATCCCGAAGATCGTGTAAATTAATGGGCATTTCTAAAAAAATGCCACTTTTTGACGTGAAAACGTCTTATAAATCGCTTGCATGAAAAAGTGTCACGTTCCGCGTGCAAGCGAGAGCGAGGAACAAGCGATAAAGAGGCACGATCCGCCTAAGCGTTCGGCTTGTGACACATCTATCTGTCTTCCACGTTATCACGTAAAATTATCGTCTTCCAGACTTTACAGACAACCAATTTTTTTCATTGTAATATTTTGTGTGAATTTTATATTATTTTCAATCAGAATCACGAGCTGTTTCGATACTAATTGGACAAAAAAAATGTCCCAAAGTTTGTTTCCTATTGTGTTACCATTTTCCATATATTTTGTATGGCGGTAAGACAAAGGAAAGTTTTAAATGTGTATGGAAAATTTCGGACACTTTTTCTCCTATTGGGATGGAATACTCGTGATTCTAAGTAAAAGTAACATAAAAGTATATTGAGAAAAAAAGTGGCTTTTTTTTTAAGAAATGTTCTTAAACTGTTTCAGAATTATGAATGATTTTATGACTAACACTACATTATAACTTTCAATGATTATGGTTAGCAAAGGAAACAGCGATAAAACTCTTATAATACTTGTAAAGGAAAGTACCATACCATGAAAAGATACTTATGGGTATTTTTTTACTCAGTGTCTGGCTGGGCTTAACCTTTTTATTCCAGGTTAAGTTTAACATTTGATTTAGTGATGAAATGTCAAATAATTGTTTTATATTTGAGCTGGGCACACTATATCAGATTGTTGACTGTCAGACTGTTTTTTTTTAAATTATATTTTGCCTTTTTACTGGTTTTGTGGCTAAATGTCAATAATTATTAAAAGTTAACTTTTGTACATATTGCTTTGTTACGTCATTATCATTACGAAACGTCTAAATCGTGCCTTTTATATTATAATGTATTATTAAAACACCATATTTGGTATTTATCATTAAGTAACTCAAAGTTCTTTAGTTTCATTATTAAAGTTGTTTAAATATCGCTACGGCCCATTTCAAATTCCAATTTATATGTTGGGACCAAAATTTAAAAACATTCCCAATTTTTTAATGCCTTATCTGTCACAAATGCAACAATGGGACCAGTTATTTCTATTTAAATATATTTGCAAGCAATAATCGACCATAATTATAGATACTATTTTTAAGATATTATTTCGTATTTAAACAACGTAATGAGTATGCATAATTTTAGTGTTGCCGCAGGAATCAGCGCGGGTTGCGCGGACACTGTCCGCTTTGGTCCAAATCCGGTTGCTTTTTTTTAAACTCCCCGACCTTGAGCTTATACAGCCAGAGTTTTTTAGCCATAGACAATTAATTTGGCATGTTTTAAAGAAAACCTGGCTGGTTCGTGTAGCGACACGTATAGTTTTAAGTTTTAAAATGTAATTACAATCGCATTTTTGTCGTGAAAATAACTATTCGTCGTGATAATGCATTTTCATTATATTTCCGCGTAATACTACTTTGTCGTCCACACTACTGTAGCTCGTTTTATTTTTTATAAAATGAGCAGGAGTCGTCTTTTTAAACACCTCTAAAGTCAGGTGGGGTAAGGGAAATATATTTTATTTCGTAGGGAAGGAGAATCCATGCAATAGGGTAGTTTCCTGGGTAAAAAAAAATATTCAAATTAATCCGGCAGTTATCAAAAAATATTCGACGTATTTTTTCTTTTGTCAATCAAACAAAAAAAGACAAAGATAAAGCGCGTCAAAGTTAGGGAGAGAGGGCTCATGACGTCACGCCGTGCGAAAAACGGTAGCACGGCGTGACGGCACGGGGAACTTTAACATGCTATATCTTATACTTTTGTTTTACAAATATCATGATAATAATCACAATTTTTGCAATTTATTAGTGGATCACTCCACTAGCGTTATTATTATAAACAAAGATCAGAAACAAATGAAAAAAAATTTCAACGATACTGGACTTGAACCAGTGCCTTGAGCCAGACCGGGGCAGCACGCTCTACCATCTGAGCTAATCGTCCACACCAGTAGTCGACGAATTTTGTCATCTGTTCTTGCTTATGGATCTCTGTATGGTGCATCTGGCTCAAGGCACTGGTTCAAGTCCAGTATCGTCGAAAAAAAATTTCATTTGTTTCTGATCTTTGTTTATAATGCTATATCTTCATAATTTTTTGTTTAATTGACATAAGAAATAATACGTTTCCAATATTTTCTAATAATCTATTAATTATATTTTTAGGACACAAGCCTATTGGCCCAACTCTATTTCCATTGACACATATATCCGTTTTCAGTATCACATTTAGAACGTTTCTCTTACCCCGGTGTTTCTCTTACCCCACCTGACCTTACATGTTTCTCATCTCCATTACAAACCTTAGTGATCGTTGATTTTTACAATTTTATTACTGTTATTTGCCAACACGACGATGAAATGTTACGCGGCATTTTACTTTCATTGCTATCCGGCAGTGGCATGCACAGGGCTTAAGGCTAAAGTAGGCAGTTTATCTGTGCCTATATGGAGCCATTGTCGTCCAAAGTAGACAGTTTCTCCGAGCCTGTATGGAGGTACGGTCGTTCAGGGACTAAGAGCATTTGAGGGGCATGCATCGAAAATTTAAGCTATTTTTTTGTGAGTTTTTTGTCAAATCTAGTATATGAAACAGGCTGGTATGTTCAATAGTGGCTGATAGATAGACGCAAAACAACTTCAAAAAAATATAAAGGGAGTCGCAGTATAAAAAAGCTTAAATAGCAACACTGGTTTTTGAAAATGCATTATCTAAGGGCCTATATACACTGCTTTTTAAGAAGGCGCGTCGACAGCGTGCTTTCCATCCCACAGAGCAGCATACTGCCTCGACTGTCGACGGTGCGTTTAAAAAATGCGGTGTATAGGTCCTAAAACTTGCTATACACATGTTAGTAGACCCGATGTATTTTCCCTTATGTTATTAAATTTAAGCTCTTAGTTGTTAATGTGAAATATATTTTTATGTATTAATTATGTGTTTTTAATGTTCCGTAACACCCCCAATAAAAAACACTATTAACAACCGAAACAATCTATCCTAAATAAAAATGTATCATGGTAGAGTTTGCCCAGAGAAACATAGTGACCTTGAAACTTATTTTAGAATAGGATAATACAATATAGTATTCTAAATTATTACATTTATACAACTTAAAACTATAGATAAAAAAAGTTCTCCCATGTCTCTCCCGGACGGTGGGGTGCCCAGAAGGCTGACAGCATTGCCACACTGAATGGCAATGCTGATTCTCTGGGCTAAGAAAGTGCCAGCCCTTGGTGTGGGACGCAACTTGTGTAGACACATTCGCGCCGTCCCATCTTCTATCGACGGAAGTCTGAGCCGGCGCTGCTGCAGACTCGGCGGAGTGCCTCAAACGGCGCAAATGTGCAGCCATAAGTAATAGCTGCATGTTTGAGTCCTTTGGAAGAGAAACGTTGGGGCTGTGGGGAACAAGCGCGACATCACTCTTTAAACATGTGTCAAAGAGGTTACCCGAAGCATCGGGTGATCAGAGCGCTGGCACTTTCTTGGCCCAGAGAATCAGCATTGTCATTCAGCGTGGCAGTGCTGGCAGCCTTCGGGGCACTTTGAAACAGAATTATTTATTTAGCAACAATTTTACATATTAAAAGAGCTGTCAAATTATACAACCTACCACGTTTCTATGCATTCCGTTTTGCCAGGTGATGATTTTTTAAAATTTGCTGGATTTTTTGAGTATCATGTTTCTCTGGCCAAACTCCAGAGCATAGAATAGGGAACAGTAAGTTTCTCAGAAGGGTGCATTGTATATTTACGTGAACTCAGAATACACAAATATCTCATTTTTATATCGATTTCTTTTTTGGATACCATATTTTAAGCACCTGTATCCAGTTCCCTCGCATAAATACATTGCCTCAGATGGAAGTAGATGCAATTTTATGAAAAAAAATGAAACCCATTATTTAATTATTTATGAATTAAAAAAATAAAATGTATGCAGGCCTTATCGAAATAAGGCAAGATATCTTGACACTAATGAGCTCTATTAATTTACTCTTTATATTCATATTGTGAAAAACCTACCTAAGATGTAAAATAAATAAAGAATTAAATCAAGCATACAGAATCTGGTCAACGTAAGTTGGAAATGGAAATTATGGAAAACTAAAACTTAAATATTATTATTCAATATTTTCTTCTGTTTCCGCGATTATTACTCATTTAAATAAAACAATTTAACGGATAATATTGCGTGTATTATCTCATTTTAGTTCCCGACGTTTCGGAAGCTTTTCAGCTTTCCATGCACCTGTGACCAAGGAAAGCTGAAAAGCTTCCGAAACGTCGGAAACTCAAATGAGATAATATACGCGATATAATCCCTTTAAATTATTTTATTTTTATTTAATTTATCAATTTAGATGATGTCTTACTGAATATGAATTTAGACTGACATATTTCAAAATAATCCTAATATCCATAGGTGTTCTTGGTCACCCTAATTAAAACGAGATGAAATTCTCTGGTTTGGTTTCTCTGTCGGCCACACTTTTTTGTCGCAGTGCTCAGTCCAGTTTTGTTATTTTAAGTCCATGATTCATATTAATGATATGAAATATAAACTAATACGTTAAAGGGGAACCTGTATTTTAAAACATAAATATACAACCACCCTATCATTCGTTATGAGAAAATGTATTTTTTGTTTCAACAAATGTGGGTAGCAGATACAGTCAATTCAATTCATCAATTTTTTTTGTATAGTGTCCAGATAAAACATTTTTTTTTTAATGTTTTCATGACCATGGATTCAACCAGATAAAACAAACTCTAGAGTCTGGCCAGCCTTAGTTACCAAGGGATTTAATTTTTTTTATATGACAACAATTTCACATATAAAATAAGCTGTCAAATTATAATACGTAGTACGTAGCAAGTTTCTATGCATTCCGTATTACCAGCTGTTGATATTTCAAATTTGCCGCTATTTTCCATAATTACAATTGCCAACTCACGTTGACAAGATTCTGTATGCTAGATTTAATTTAAAATAATTAGACAAACAACTTCTACCAGTTTTGACTCCAAACACGCAAATTTGCCGCTCCAGAGAAATGCCGCTTCTAATAATTTTAACATTTTCTTTACTGGACTGGCAACTTAAGTTGGTAAGTTTCTTGCATTCGTGTATACGTGGTGTATAAGTATTTTTTCTACAATTTGACATGACCAAAAAACGAAGTTCCTATGGCGCCACCCTGCTCACTCAAATACAGCATGAGAGCGAGAGGGACAACACGTTACGAACTTCGTTTTTCGGGTTTCGGCGTAGTCCCTGTAGCGAAAAGTCATTATTTGTAACTGTCATGTGTCAGTGTCATTTTTTTCTGGGCATGTGTTGGAACCTTAATTGCTCATAGATTCATATTTAATTAATTGTTATTGTTACTTTGATTGTTATAGTAACTGTCGATTGAACATTTACATTGTTTTCGAGATTTTGTTAGGTGTTTCATGTTCTTTGTTACGCAGTTTAAGTTTTTAACTGTTTCACTTATATTTTATATTAGTGTTATTTAATCATTGGATACGACTATGGTGTAGTTCAACATATTATTTCATCAAACGCGTTGCCTTGGGCCGTTTGAAGATGTATACAAACGTCTAGTGCCGGCGTCCTGCGACGCTGCCGCTATTAGCAATGGAAGAACTTGGTGGCAGCATGTTCTTGGACGAAGCACGCGTTAAAAAGGAGCCTGCGTCTCTATTTATAGATAATGGTGAGTTTTCCTATAGGTTATTTATCCTTAATTGTCCTTAATAGTAAACAACATTCTAACCTAAAAGTACACCTTTTTTGTCTGAGTAAGCAAGAGTCTATCACTTTCTTTTTCAGCGTAAGGGGAAGTCTACTCTTTAGAATTTCTTTCATGCTCCAAAATTTATTCCAGGTTTTCTTTATTCTTCTGTCGATCTCCTCTATGTTGTTTGATGGATTGAATTGGTTGTAGCTATTTCGGTATTTTCTATAGAGATCGGCATTTTGTTGTAATTCGTCATCAACTTTGTTTTTTATAGGCTGATTTCGAGTACTACTTCCTTGCTCACTGTGTTTAGATATGTAAACATAAAATGCAGGTTGTTGGACGTATCTGAAACAAGCACTATGTCGTCTATGAAGCAAAGATGTGTGAGATGTTTTGTTGACATTGTTATTCCTCTATCTTTCCAATGTCCAAACAAGGTTGGTTTTCGAGTCTGACTACTCTTGCAATTTTCGTAGATTTTTTATTACAGTGAAGTATGTAGGGTGAACTTTTGCTGCTGACAGGGATTTCCAAATGACTGTGTGCGCTATGGAGTCGAACGCTTTTTGGTAATCAAAAAATGCATGGTAGAGTGGTCTTCTAAATTGTGTATTTTTCAATAAGTTGTTCTACTACTTGAATGTGGTCAATGGTACTAAAACCTTTTCTACACCCTGCTTTCTCTACTCCTAGGAAGGTTTCTACTATCGGTGATATTCTTAACTGCAAGCCTGCTGAAAATAGTTTATATAGGTTGGACATTAAGCTTATCGGATGTGTAGGCACAGTCTAGCTAGGCGCGAGGCTCTTGGTGTTGGAGTCGCGCCAGATGGCACAGAGGGTAGAGTATGAGCGGGCCGCCCCCATGCCGGGTGGCAGCAGGCCCAGCCACCGCCGTGCCCTGGGGAGCCGCGGGGGATGATGGCGGAGTTACACCGGCAGTAGCGGGGCGTCAGCGGAGCGCGTCGCAGGCCGGGACGAGCTATTCGGCCAACGGCCCGATGGCGCAACCGCACGCACGGCAGGAGCGGGCGGCTCAGTTGAGCCGTCCAGCAGCAGGAAACAAGAGTTGTGGAAATGTTTTAACCATTTCCGTTCCGTGGAGAGGGCCACAAAGCGCGTGCCCCGGTGTAGCTGGCGGCCGCGATAGCCGACACAGCTGGGGACAATTTACCCGAGCAGGACATGGCTTCCAGGGTGTGGGCGGCCCGTATCGAAGGCGGGAGATTCAGCCAGCGTAACGGAGGACACTTTTTACCCGGGGCAGAATACCGCCTCAGGGGTATGGTGCGAGGCTGTCATGAGTGGGTGATGCAGCCAGCAACACGGGGGACAATTTTATCCGAGTGCAGGACATGGCCTCATGATTGAGTGTTATTGTAGTGCTTTTTGTGTTGGAAAATGTTAGTGTTATAAGCGGACATATGTAGTACTTAAGAGGACATACTAGTGGCCGTTCCTCAATACAAACGTAATCCCCCGTTTCCTCCCTGGATAATTGTCTTAAGAGCTAATTTTTTTTATGAATATAATCTATACTTAACTGTGCCATGCCCCTAGTGTTAAGAATTAGAGGCCCTCTAAAACTGCAAAAGGCCTTTTGCTAGTATATCCTCTTAAGTAGCGAACTATGTTTGGCTTGGTTATTCTTGCAGTTTTTTTGCATCTTCACATAGTCATTTTATTATCTTACTATAATGTACGCGTTACACGCGGAACTACGACGCTCGTAGGACGACGACACGAGATTGTATTTAATTAATTGGTTTGTTTTTTTTATCAATTAGATTTTATTTTGTGTATCTAGATGCCCTTAGGTGGGTTTAGGAAGTGTATCCCTAATTAATTTGCTTGTTTTTTAATTAAGAAGATGTCGTTTTGGAGGAATATCCTTAATTAGCTTGAGATTAACTAATTACTTTTCTATTTTGTCAGTAGTTTATAGCATGGGTCGGCACGGTTGGGCTCGCGTCCCACAGGTGTCCGATGGCGGGACGTGTCAGATTACGGGTCGCAAACAGTTCTCGGAACGTACCGCGTTATAAGCTCAGAACGCTGAAATTGCGATAACGTGTCACTGTTTGCGCCCCGAGTACTCCGCCGAGTTAGCACATTGTTGCAGTATCGCGTTTGTTATTGTTGAATGTTGAGCTAGTTTAAGTTCAGCTGGTACTTAATATTAAGTTAGGGTAAAGGGTCCCGTAAGAGAGATCTTTTGTTACAAACTTTTATTTAACTTACAATGTATATATGTAATATGCTTGTTCGGGTGGAATCTTGTAAGTTAAATTTGACCTACTTCTCGGATTCCAATTGAGCTAAAATTTGGCGCACTTATGTAAGTTTAATGACAATGCAATAATATGATACCATCGAGCTGATCTGATAATGGAGCAGGAAGGTGGTCATAGGAACTCTGTAATAAAATAACTCAATCTTGCCGAGTTTCGGCTCTTTAGAATCGTCTCGGTGAGTAGTTGATGGATGTTCAAAAAAAAGTACAGTCGGCAATAAAAGCTTGTCACAAAAATGTCATTTTTGGCAGAAACTTATAATAGATTTAAGTTAAGTTAAGTTGTGTCATGCAGACGCGTTTCGCTGACACCGTTTCGTGTAACTTGTAGATACTTGAGACGGGCCGATTACAATTGTAAGGCTACAGTCACACTAGCACTAGGGCAAATCTGGATCCTCACAAGAGAGGATCCAGATTTGCACTAATATTTTAATGAGAATAGGCTTGTGTCCCATAAAAATATAATTAGTGCGTCATTTAGATTATCAGAAAATATTTGACACGTATTTTTTCTATTGTCAAGTAAACAACAAATGGTGAAGATATAACCGGTTAAAGTTCCCCGTGACGTCACGCCGTGCGACCGTTTTTCGCACGGCGTGACGTCATGCGCCTCCACTCCGAATCCCCTTTTTTAGGGTTCTGTACCCTTATAGATTCGTCATGTCTGTCTGTCTGTCCGTCCGTATGTCACAGGCATTTTACTCAATAACTATTAGATGTATTTTGATGGAATTTGAAGCATAGGTGTCGTGTGTACACCGTTACTTAGTTTGATAGTTAAATAAAAATTCAATCAATGTGTGGCACATATTTCGACAGTTCTTCTAAAAACACTTTGAGCTTTCTAAAATAAAAAACAACAGTTTCCGAAATATTCGCTCCGAAAGTAGCAAAAATTGTGTCCACCCCCTCTATTTTCTAAACGGTATGTTCAAAAAATTAGAATTTTTTTACAAATATAAAACTTAATAAATACTTTCAACGAAAATTGTTTTCAACATGGTCGAAAATACCGCTTTTAAGTTATTGCCAAAAAACTGCGCTTCTCAGCAAAAGGACGTAAGTGCCGGGGATACGCTCTTTTGTTAGTGTTTTTTGTCCATATCGTATTTTTTTTCATCTGTAGTGCATTTTTTGTATGAACGGCTGCGGAACCCTTCATGGACGAGTAAGACTCGCAGTTGGCCGCTTTTTTTGTTTCATTGACAAAAGAAAAAATACGTGTCCAATATTTTTTGATAATTTAACTGACGGACTAATTAGCATTTTTTTTTTTTTAAACTTCCCTATTTTTTTTGTCGTTGGGGAGGAAGTGATGTAGGCACAGTCTAGCTACGTCAGCTCATATCGCAGTGCATGTGCACTTGAATACGAGCTGACTATCGGAAACGCGCAAAAACACCCGGGACCCACGAAACCCGGTGGTCTCGCGAAATCCACCGTAAATTCAAAGTCAAATTATTTATTTTCGGATAACATGATCCATAGTATTGTTAGTAATTAATCAATTAATATACGACATATAGCTATGTTAGTGCACAATTATTGATAAATTCAATTACTGTTAATTGTAGCCTATTGTAGGACACAACTAACTGTGTAAGCTACCCCAATGCCTAGCTATAGGGCAGTCTAGACTGCTATCTAGCACTCTCAAGACCCTGTTTGAGCTACTTCGCACATGCTTTTTTATTTAAAACAACTTACATACGTTTGATATGCCACCTTATAAGAACCGTGTCCCGGTAAAAGTAAATTATTTGGTTTCTGTTTTGGGCCATGCATTTTTGTCTGTTAAATAGTCCTCTACCCTATAATAAGCCTTTGCCATTAGGGACTCTTTTAAGTACTTTTTGAGAGCTGGAAACGACTAGTTATGTCAAATTCAGTCCGATCTGGTGGTCCATTTTATTTGTACATAATTTTGTTGAATAATATTGTTAGGGGTGTAAGTATATAAGGGCAGCTAACTTTCAGTAGGCCGTTTGTTATAACATCTGGTTCAGGGCTTTTTCTTGTTTTTAATCTTTTTATAAGCTGTAGAATTTCAATATCATCAATTTTTTTTTAACTTCTTCGAGTTGTTTTATCCCTACATTCAATGAGTCAGTTTCAAGGACGTTAGATGGCCTCTGTTTTATAAATCTTGGAAGAAATTTGTTGCAATTTCCTGTATGTCTTGTCTATTTTCCTTAAATGTAGTTTGATTTTAATTTTGATATCCATGTTTTCCCTTTATCGAGTTCTCTATATACACTTTTTGTAATACTTACTTACTTACTATATACCACTTTCTGAACAAGCCACGTTCTCAGCTTAGTATTAAATTTATTTCCATCTAAAAGTTTTTGTTCGGCTGGCACCTTATTAAATACTTAACTGAAACTAACCTTGATTCTTTATATTTGCCAAATATAAAAATAACTAAAATATTTTCGGCCTTGCACGACTGAACTGTGGAATAAATTATCGCCGACAGTATTTCCCGAACGATGCGACCTTCAAACCTTCAAGAAAAGAGTGTACTCCCATCAAAGGCTAGCAATTCACTTATGACTCCTCTGATATTGCAGGTGTCTATGGGCGCTGGTGCTCACTTACTCGCGATCCGTCTGCTCGTTTGCCCCCTATGACATAAAAATAACAGTATTTTTTATCTGTTGAACGGCAGTGCAAGTCAAGGAGGAGGTGGAGAACGGGAACGAGGAGGTGGAGTGGGAAGATAGCGCCAGCTTTCGTGGTGTGAGCGAGGCGGCCGAGCAAGCCGGACTGTATGCCGGCCATGAGGTGAAGGATGAACTCGTGCTGGGACCAGAGGTGCTGCAGCGGACAGACATGCTCTTTACGCATCATGGTAACTTGCTAAAGTTGTTTTAAATAAAAAATCATTATTTTGCTTTTTTGTATTCTATATTTTTTTTTACTTTTATAATTATTGATCTGTTTTCTTGAAGAACTACGCATTGAGTGTATACTTAAAACATATATTTAGAATAGGCTAAGTACAACTATTGTAATAGATATAAGAGTTATTTCGAAAAAAAATACTGTCTTTTGAGTTTGTTTCGGCTTTCTTCTCCTCAGTGGTCTCCTCTTGGGAAGCGCCGTAGAGTCAGACTTGTAAAAGTGCCCTTGCGGCCTACTTACAGAATAAAGATCATGATTTCATTATTTGCTTCTTCTTCTAGTAATTTTTGATATGTTGCCACCAATGCTTTATGATATGATAGTGCTAGAATAACCTAATTACTACAATTTATCTGCTTTGCCTCAAGGTTGACTGGTAGAGAATGCCCTATGGCATTAAGTTCGCCTTTCGTACGATAAGTTGTTTTCTTTTGTGCAATAAAGATTAAATAAATAAAACTGATGCCGTCTACATTTCAAGATACTAAACTCTAACATCTGCGTATGCTATTATAAAGTAGTAAAGAATACATTGGAGCTTAAATATATCATTATTGTGAAATGCGTTTTATCAATAAATTGTATTTATTTATGATATTAAAAAAAAAGTGATACGGACTCGACTTTTTGACGGTCACTGATCGTCTTTTTATGAGATTTTTATTATTTCAACCCCCAATATTTTAAGGGCTCTTGGTCCCTGAGTAACAGAACCTCTATCTGTCATGGGGACAATCTTTTCTTTTGCACTGGGGCCCATGGCTACCTAACTACACCATTGATCAGATGTCAGATGTAATATTAGTAGGCCCTAATAATAATAACAATAAAACTTTTTATTTAAGTAATTACACTCATATTTTGTTAGTATCTTAAAATCTATGGGTTAGTAAGTAAAATTAAATACACAAAATCGGGGCATGTAGCCCACAACAGTGGCGTAAATAGGGACAATCAATCCCGTCCCCTATCATTTTCAGGATATCTAATATAAGTGTGGTTTTATACAGCAGCCCAGCCATCGGATAGCGAAGATCAGCCTGTGCTGAGGGAGTGTGTGGTGCGGCTCGAGCGTATCGATGACCTTGAACCGCTGCTGAGCAGGAACACGCGCCAGGGGACGGGGCAGGACGAGGTCTGCCTTGGAGGTGCTCAGAATGGTGAATTATTATATCAGGACTTTCATTAATTTTTCAGACCGCTAGGATGGTTAAATGGTAATAATTGATTACAGCTGAATTTTCCAGTGTAAAGGGTTACATACTAAGGTACTGGTACCGCCGGCGAGAAAGCGAGCAACTATCGACTATTTTCTCGCCGAACTCGCACAAGAAACGCACAATAGATGTAGACTCGTTGTCAATAAAAGAGATACATATATGAGAGAGTTCTGGCCGGCAGTGTGAACAGCCAGCGATAAACTATTAATATATGTGTCTCTTTAACTAACGCAGGATCTATATCTTTTGCTCGTTTCTTGGGCGAGAAAATCGCCGATAACTAATCACTTCCTCGCCTTTGGTGATCCCACTTCTGATCTTATATTTTCGGGGAGGAACTGTTATTGGTCGAACTATACAATACAAATTTAATGGCAAAAGGAAACAAAGTAACTGTGTGTTTATAAGCGCACGTCTGTCGGCCAAATAGGTCGCGGTCTGGTTCTTGCTGCCCGAGGAAGAAGGGGAAGGGGTCCCATGTCAGGTGGGGTGACGTCATGTTATATGCATCAGCAGTTGGCTGCTAACAAGCCCGTGTTTCTTTTTTTAGGATTCCGTATACAAAATGTCAAAAATGACACCCTTATAGAAATAAAACAATTTAACGGCTTATATCGCGTATATTATCTCATTTTAGTTCCCGACGTTTCGGAAGCTTTCCAGCTTTCCATGGTCACGGGTGGACTGAGATGTATTTTCCTCTGTCAAAGTAACAATTTGGGCAAACAACCCATTTTTGAAAAAACAAATAAAGGTGTACATTCATGACAGATGGGCCTAAGCTGTAAAGACAGTTACACATGTGCCAGAAGCTGGAGAGCTTCTGAAACGTCGGGAACTAAAATGAGATAATATACGCGGTATTAATCCTTTAAATTGTTTTATTTCAATGAGTAATAATCGCGGAAACAGAAGAAAATATTATGAAACCCCTATAGTTTCATCATGTCCGTCCGTCCGTCCTTATGTCACAGGCATTTTAGTCAAAAACTCCTAGATTGTATATTGATGAAATTTGGAGTATAGGTGTCTTGTATAAGGACTCATCCAGAAATCGCGCGAGGCTTCGAAAGGGGGGTGGGGGCTCAAGTGGGGGGTACAAGGTGACCTCACGTGTATTTTATTACTGTAACTATGTACCTAGTAGTCGGGCAAAAAGCATCCTATAACAATCTGAAGATACCCAGATACCCGTGTACCAAAAATAGTTGAAATCTGTTTAGCCCATTTGGCGTAATGAAACCACAACGACACATAAAACATACAAAAAGCAAAAACAAAAAAAAATATTTTGATTTAGTGACCATAAATATATATATTTTTTTATAAATAAATATTAGCGAAAATCTTACACAGATCGACCTAGTCCCAAACTAAGCAAAGCTTGTAGTATGGGTACTAGGCGACGATATACATAATGTACAGAAAAATTATAATACTTGAATACATAGAAAACATCCAAGACCCAGAAACAAACTTTCGTGCTCATCACTCCAACACTTACCCTGGCCGGGAGTCGAACCCGAGACCGCCCGCTTCGTAGGCCGTTATACAACCCACTGAGGCAAACGTGTCGTCGACCTTGTCAGTATACATTCATTTTTACAACTTTGTAGAAGTATAGATGTTTTATCATGTTTGCTATTTTGTTGCAGAGGAACGGGGGTCCTCTGTGCTCTTACTGCGGGACTGCTTCGTACTACTCCGACGCTGCGGGGTGGGGGAGAGGGAGAGGGGCGCCCACACTGGGGGACGGGCCAAGGGCATCGACACTTACGTATGCGACGCCTGCGGCAGAACGTTTCTACAAAAGCGCGACTTGATAGAACACATTCCAATACACCTACGGATGAACCCAAACGAGTTTCCAGACAAGTCAAAGTCGGCCATTCCGGGCATCGACTCTGGGAAGAAATATTACCCGTGCTATATTTGTGACCGGAAGCTCGGGAGCTACTCCGGGCTTCAGTACCACAAACGGACGCACGCGGGGAAACAGTGGTACCCGTGCCGCGTCTGCGGCCGAAAGTCCGCGAGCAGCTCAGCCTTACGCTACCACATGCAGTCACATGCGGGTAAGCAACTCTCGTGCGAAATATGCAACAAGCGGTTCGTGCGAATGTCCGAATTAGCTCTCCATAGAATTATCCACACAGGAGAGAAGCCGTTCTCATGCGGAACATGCCGAAAGCAATTCGCCCACTTGTCTACTTTGAACGTCCACAAACGGACTCACACGGGACTGAGACCGTACTCCTGTGGCATATGCAAAAAAAAATTTAGGCAAACGGGCCATTTAAAAAATCATAAAACAATTCATACGGGAGAGAAAACTTACTCCTGCGAGACATGTAAAAAGGAATTTCGACAGAAGGAATCGTTGAAGACGCACAAACGGACCCATTCGGGAGAGAAACCTTTTTCCTGCGGAATATGTAGAAAAAGCTTTTCACAAGGTGCCCATTTACAGCGTCATAACCGAACTCACACTGGAGAGAAACCATACTCCTGCGGAATTTGTAAAAAGACGTTTTACGATTCGAGCAGTTTAAAGGCACATAAGGTAATCCATACAGAAGACAGACCTCATTCGTGCGAAGTATGTGAAAAAAGCTTTAAAAATCCGAATTATTTACAGAAACATATACGTATTCACACAGGAGATAAACCATACAGTTGCGGAATATGCGAAAAGAAGTTTAAAGATTCGAAATATTTAGCGACACATAAAAGAATCCACACGGGAGAGAAACCTTACGTATGCGAGATTTGTGACAAAAAATTCACGCATCGGAATTCTTGGCGAACACATACACTAACTCACACTGGCTTAAAGCCTTACTCCTGTGTGATATGTAAAAAACAATTTAATCAATTGGGTAACTTGAAAAAACACGAACGAACTCACACAGGAGATAAGCCTTACTCTTGTGAAGTATGCAAAAAGCAATTTGCGACATTAGGCGTTTTAAACACTCATAAAGTGGTTCACACAGGAGAACGGCCTTACGCCTGCGAATTCTGCCTGAAGCGCTACACTCAGAGAGGACACTTGATGACGCACAGACTGACGCACATTAAGGAGTAAATAAATAAATATTACGGGACTATTCTATAGAAATCAAACTAGTCCGGTAAGCTCAATAAGGCTAGTTTTATGGGTACTAGATAGGGCTTCCACTCCGTAATTACGTAATTATGGTCAATTTTTGGACTTTTTATAATAACGTTATTCAAATGTGTAATTCCGTAAGTAAGAAATTGATAAATACATAAAATTAAAAAAAAAAACATAAAATCAGGACCCCAGGAAGTAAAAGATAAAATCAATCAATGAAAAAAGTTTTAATTAACCTTTTTTTTTCAACTAAATTTAGACAATATAGGTATACAATTAATGTTATTTTGAAGTCTATGCCACCCGTCTAACAGTTTTTAATTTAGTAAAATCATCCATTTTAAAATTTTGTAATTTCTTTGGGTGGCGACGATTCCAAGATAACATATATTGTATAGATTGAGTTGAAAAAAAGTTAACTGAAACTAAATTCAAGGAACTAAATTACTTATTTTTTTTTACTTTTAGTATTTTTTTTGAGTCAGTTTTTAAGTTTTATTTTCAAGAAATATTTATGCACCGATATTTATATATTATGTGTGCATTAAAAATATACGTGACATCCATGCAATATATTGTATTGAAGATGTTGTAATATAACATTATTCAACAAAAGCAGGCAACAATGACTGCTTTTACTGATCGATTGCTAACTCCCTATTTTATTGCAGATTTGAGTAGTTCACATTACAAATATCAAACGAAAATAAGGCCTTTTCATCAAATAATAGAGATCAATACAATTCCCTGGGAAGACTCTGTGTGCCGAGTTCGTAATTTAAGGCATTTTTATTAATTGCTCCAGTGTTTTGATGCACTTTTACCCCCGATTTATTATGTTCTTTTACTTGGTTCTATTTGATGAACATCTTTGTTCATTTGGTGGTCAGTCGTATCGTATATTGTAATCAAATCTTTTTTCATCAGTCTATTTAACATTTTTCTCCTCCTTTCCTGACTAGAAATTTACAGGAAACATGGAAATTCGATAATAATGCAATAATATAGTGCCGTAGGCAGAACAATTTTTTTTACAAAGACTTTAAATAAATCCTAGATCAATTACGTAATTTAACTAACCAAGTCCGGTACTGGTTACGTAATTGAGATGATACTAGACGGCGATATATTTAATTGATACATTTACTCATATATGTTACAGTGAGGACCTTTTCCCTGTTAACACTATTTTAACTAGCAAAATTAGATAAAAGTCCTTTCGACTACAGGTTTCGGTCAAAAGTACTATTGACTGAAATTTCAACCAAAACTAGTTTGTCAAAAGGACTTGACTACTTTTCCTAGTCAAAACTAATCGATCAACACATTTTATTTTATATTTGAAAGGAGTAACTAACCTAACCTAACCACACCATATTTTTGGTTAAAAGTAATTTTAACTACCATTCTTGGTAAGAAGTAGTTTTGACTACCATTCTTGGGCAAAAGTAATTATTTTACTAAATATTCCTATTGTGATATAGATGCAAATCAAACCGCAAAAGAAAATACGATTGCTCTCGCACGTGGTCACACCAGGACTCGAACCCGGTACTTCCTGATTACGCGTCAAGTGTGTTTCCCTTTCACTAGCGAGCACTGTGACGTCCTCATCGAATTTATCCATCCGTCTTGACTGTACCTATTTTTATTTTGAAAGGTATTATAACCATAGCTTAGGTTCATCTATTATATTATTATTTAGGTATGTTTTAATATCTTGAAACATAATACTCAACGTTACTTTTATTATCTTATATAAGAAAATTAAAAGAGATGTATAGTAAAGGAAATATATTTACATACAACAATGCGAAATAATGAAACGAAATTACAAGCAATGACCTTGAACTTACAAAAAAAATACTTGAATATTTCAAAAGCCCATCGGTAGTTTTGAATGTAAACCTCACATGATGCACGAAAAAAATTTCAGCGCACTAGATGTCATCGTATGTAATCTGCGTAATCGACCTAAATTATTTCATGAGGTTGTTGGCCGCCATTACACAAAAGAAAATGAATCCGTAATATTTTTATCTCTTTTTCCCTTCATCATATCTCATAAAAAAATCCCTATCTGAGTAATTAAGTGGTGATAAATACGTAGAAATCGTGTTAAAAGTGGTAAAGATTACCAAATTAATACATTGCTACTATACAGCACGTCATGACGACGTCGAATCCACCTCAAAAAAGTGACCTTTGTATTGACCTAATGGTCGTAATTTCTAAAATTACGTGGAATAAACATAGCCGGCAGGTGCTTTTTTTCCCCATTTTGGTTGATTCTAGTCGACTCTACGTCGATTCGTGGTAACTCATTTTGGTCACCGTGAAATTTGCGACCTATATAGGTCGTTTTACCGCAACTTTTACCGAAACTGTTTGTTTGTTTATTTCATTATATAATTACATTTTAAATAAATTTAAATTATGATCCCATATACAAAGAACTATTAAAATCATAAAGTAGTAGTAGTCGTTAACTTATGGGAATGTCATGTCACAGATGAAAAAGGTACATGTCATCATCTATTAAATATTTATGATAGGCTGATTTTAAAATGTACAAAAAGAAAACAATTCAAATAATTAGTCTGCAATAAGGCCTCAAGGGCACTTTAACATGTCTGATGTTACAATAAACAGATAAAACATGCTTATAACTAACTACATAAAATTCTTGTTTATATATATGCCGATATATACAAAGCAATGCTCTATAATGAGAGGCAAGGGCGCGACAACTGTGGCCGACCTGAAGTGTCCAGCGGAAGGAAAACACGTATCTCTCTGACGCCGCTCACCACAGCGTTGTAGCGCTCCATTTAGCTGCGGCGGTCAGCTAAACTATAAGCTATAAGGCGTAAAAGAATAGCCGCACTACTGGGTGGGACGCATGCGAGGCAGCAGTAACAGCCTTCTGAGGGCATTATCAGAGCGATTTGACACCAAGCATTGGGTGGATGTAATTACAATTTTTTAGGTGTATGTATTACTCTTCCAGCTATTCTGTGTCATTTCCGCTACTCAAAGGTTGTCTGGAAGAGATCGCTCTTTTGCGATAAGACCGCCTATTGTCGACCATATTTTATGTTAAGGCTCTATTGTATTGTTTCTGTTGTTGGTGTGCAACAAATATTTGTTATATTGTATTACTTACCACCGGGTCAGATTTGAGCGATTTCATTTAAGTGTGTTTTTTTTTAATACATATTCAATGTTAATTAATTTTTTATAATATTATTGCAAATAGGGAACATGCATGAAATTTTTTCATCGCTTTTCTTAACGAAATATCAAAATACCGTAAAAACTATTCCAAAAAGTGAAATTAAAATTAAAATCGGCCAAGAAATACGTATGATATATGCATTATGCATTTTAAAACTACTAATTAGACAGCGATTTGACAGAGGTCCGACATAGACTGTTACGTCACAGTCTACTACGGTCATATAAACTCCATATTATATTCTGTTTTGCTAGACAGAGATAGAATGAAATGTTTGATGGCTTATATCTTGGGTATTTTTATAGTTATTTGAAAAATTCATTATGCCTACTGTTCGTTACATGAATGAGCTTTTAATAAAGCAAAAATTAAAATTCATGCATATTCCCTATTGACTGAAACCCCTTTTTTTTCCTACACTACTTATTTCAGTAAAAAAAACTACAACAATGAGCTGCTATCACAGATATACATACATACTAGCGGCCGCCCGCGACTTAGTCCGCCTTAGATTCGTTTACCGCGGATAAAAGGTATTTTTCCAGGATAAAAAGTAGCTTATGTCTTTCCCCAAAACTCGATACTTTTTTAAAAGTGAATCATATTAATATTTTCTTCTGTTTCCGCGATTATTACTCATTTAATAAAACAATTTAACGGATTATATCGAATGGTCAACCCCGTGACCATGAAAAGCTGCAAAGCTTCCGAAACGTCGGGGAACTCAAATGAGAATTATCTCTTATATCGCGTATATTAATACGCGATATTATCCGTTAAATTGTTTTATTTAAATGAGTAATAATCGCGGAAACAGAAGAAAATATTAATATGATTCACTTTTAAAAAAGTATCGAGTTTTGGGGAAAGGACATAAGCTACTTTTTATCCTGGAAAAAATACCTTTTATCCGCGGTAAAACGAATCTAAGGCGGACTAAAGTCGCGGGCGGGCCGCTAGTATGTATGTATATCTGTGATAGCAGCTCATTGTTGTAGTTTTTTTTACTGAAATAAGTAGTGTAGGAAAAAAAGGGGTTTCAGTCAATAGGGAATATGCATGAATTTTAATTTTTGCTTTATTAAAAGCTCATTCATGTAACGAACAGTAGACAAAATGAATTTTTCAAATAACTATAAAAATACCCAAGATATAAGCCATCAAACATTTCATTCTATCTCTGTCTAGCAAAACAGAATATAATATGGAGTTTATATGACCGTAGTAGACTGTGACGTAACAGTCTATGTCGGACCTCTGTCAAATCGCTGTCTAATTAGTAGTTTAAAATGCATATATCATACGTATATCTTGGCCGATTTTAATTTTAATTTCACTTTTTGGAATAGTTTTTACGGTATTTTGATATTTCGTTAAGAAAAGCGATGAAAAAATTTCATGCATGTTCCCCTATTTGCAATAATATTATAAAAAAATAATTAACATTGAATATGTAATTAAAAAAAAACACACTTAAATGAAATCGCTCAAATCTGACCCGGTGGTAAGTAATACAATATAACAAATTTTTGTTGCACACCAACAACAGAAACGCATATTCCCTATTGACTGAAACCCCTTTTTTTCCTACACTACTTATTTCAGTAAAAAAAACTACAACAATGAGCTGCTATCACAGATATACATACATACTAGCGGCCGCCCGCGACTTAGTCCGCCTTAGATTCGTTTACCGCGGATAAAAGGTATTTTTCCAGGATAAAAAGTAGCTTATGTCTTTCCCCAAAACTCGATACTTTTTTAAAAGTGAATCATATTAATATTTTCTTCTGTTTCCGCGATTATTACTCATTTAAATAAAACAATTTAACGGATTACATCGAATGGTCAACCCGTGACCATGAAAAGCTGCAAAGCTTCCGAAACGTCGGGAACTCAAATGAGAATTATCTCTTATATCGCGTATATTAATACGCGATATTATCCGTTAAATTGTTTAATTTAAATGTGAAGCATATTACCAAGATTTCAAGCTCCTAGCGCAAAAAAAATATTAACTGTACATACAAATTTTCATCCCCTTTTTCGTCCCTAAAAGGGATTAATTTTGACATATCCTATTCTGATATATAAGGTACATAACTGGAAAGTTTCATAAAAAATCGTCCAGTAGTTTTTGAGATTAAGTGGAACGTACATACATACTTTCACGTTTATAATATAGTAAATAAGGTAAGGAGTAAGGATATCTGTGGCTGCTATCGTTTTTCCCGTCACTACAAAAAAGTCCCAAAAAAAGCCCTAATTCGATCTTTGAAACGTTCGATCTGCCATAACAAAGCGGGTGAAAATATCTTACACGTCCGATCGGCCCTAGAAATAGTGGTGTCAGATATTTATGCGCGCTTTGTTGGCTGGTGAGTGTACAATTATCTCATATGACACGGCAATTGTAAACTCATATTTGTTGAATTCTACTTTCCTAGAAATATATATAATCAATAAACTAGTGGACATCCTTAAACCCGTTGACATTCCACAATGCCTGAAAACTCGCCTCTTTAACCAATGTGTTCTGCCCACCATGACCTACGGTGCCGAGACGTGAAAAAAATTCAGCAAGTATCAATGTGTGGAAGCTATTTCAACAGACATATTAAAAAAATTGAGGTTTCTAATAATATGTATGTATGTATGTATGTAATCACTTTATTGCACATAAATTAATACAAAAAAAATGTATTTACAATCACACAGATATGTACAAAGGCGAACTTATCCCTGTGAGGGATCTCTTCCAGTAACCTTTAAGCAAATGAAAGAAAAAAAGTATACATTAAAGAAGATAGACGAAAATTAAAGAATAATCGCTTCGAAAGTTGCTTAAATTGTGCCCCCCTCTCTATTTTCTAAACGGTATGTCAAAAAATATAAAAAAATAATACACAAAAAAGCCTAATAAATACTTTCGACGAAAATTATTTTTAACATGATCGAATATACCGTTTTTGAGTTTAAAAAAAAACAAAAAAAACTGCGCTTCTCAGCAAAAGGACGTAAGTGCCGTAGAGATACGCTCTTTTGCTAGTACACTCTTTCATTTCATGTCTTTTCATCTGTATAAGTAGTGCATTTTTTGTATGAACGGCTGCGGAATCCTGCACTGAGCATGGTCCGACATGCTCTTGGCCGGTTTTTTAAGTTCATCGGCAATTTCCTCTCAGCATTTTCGCTAGGACGTTCAGTTTTGGAGTAATATGGCTCTAAATCATGCATGGCGTCATCTGACAACTTTAGCAAGATACAGCTCCAGATCTTAAAGTGCAAGGCAATTGCAGCCGGTCAAAGAGCACCCCAAGTGTAGGTTTTATAAAATTCAACACTCTTTTTCTGAAACTATTATACCAATAATTTTCATAATGAACAATACGGTACGTGCTTGAATTTTTTATCGCTTTTCTTAACTAAATATCAAAATACCGTAAAAACAATTACAAAATGTGAAATTAAAATTTAAATCGGCCAAGAAATACGCAAGATATAGGCATTTTAAACTACTAATTAGACAGAGAGGTCCGACATGCACTGTTACGTCATCGTGCACTCCGGCCATATAAACTCCATATTACCATGCTCTTAACTTTCGAGAACACGTGGATGTGGTTGTTAAAAAGGCATCAAAGCTTTCAGTTTCTGACAAGGCAGATTAAGTCCTTCAAGGATCCGAATGTTATGATACCTGTATACAATTGCTTGGTTAGGAGTAAACAAGAATATTGTTCAACAGTGTGGAATCCTGGCTACAAGATACATTCGAATCGCATCGAACGAATACAGCGACGATTTCTATACCACAGTACTGTACACTTCCTTCATCCAAAGGAACTGTACAGTACTGCCATCGTACGAAACCAGACTTGATTATTGTAAAATGGATTTACTGTCCAATAGCAGAAAAACCTGTGACATCCTGTTCCTTTATAAACTTTTGCACAGTTTAGTCGACTGTCCAGAGTTGTTGGAAAATGTTAAGGTTGTGGTCCCTCGCGCAGGAAGTCGCCTGTGCCATAGAAAGCCTTTTTCTCTTCCGCAATGTCGTACCAATATAGGCAATCATGCACCTCTGTATAGAATGATTGCATCACATCGTAGTGTTCAATTTAATTTAGATATTTTTGCGTGTTCTTTAATCATAATCATAATAACGTTTATTGCACCATGGTAACAAGTTCTAACAAAATATATGGGCATCACATGGACCCTGAAAGGGTATAGCAATTGCCTTAAAACTAAGATTAAAACTAACATAACACATAGAAAAGAAATTAAGCACAGCCACAGTTGAACTTAAAGTTGCTAAATAGTAACAAAAGAAGAAGTAATTATAATAATAATGTATGCATATATCTTACATAATCTAGTCTACTTAATTTTTGTCATCAAAAAACTCTTTCACCGAGTAGTAGGATTTCTGCGTAAGGAATGTCTTTAATTTATTTGCAAATATTGTGTCTTTTTCTTCTGCTTTTATATTATTTGGGATATGGTTGTAATATTTAACTGCTGCGTAATGGGGGCTATTTCTGAACATTTCTAAAGTTGGTACCGGTAGTATGAGTTTATATTTAAATCGTTTGTTTTGCTGTTTATTGAATAGATGTATATTTTTACGCGCGAACATACCTAATTCAAAAATATATAAGCTTGGCAATGTAAGAATACCAAACTCCGTAAAATAAGCCCCCGCTAAAGTTAAGCTCAAACAAGCTAACAAGTTAAATTTACTTTCCTAGTTTATTCATTTCATTTAAATTTATTTTATTTATATAATTTTTGAGTGTTAAATTTTAAAACTGAACTGTTCTCTGTACTTGCATGTTGTGTCTACTGTTTTAGGGTGTGCGATAATGTCCAAGCAGTGATTTTCAATATCGTTATTTAGTACTTTGTAACATCCAATTTGTAGACCTTAAATAAAAAAAAAATATATATATATTAAATTCTGTTTTGCTAGAAAGAGATAGAATGAAATGTTTAAATAAATAATAAATAATTAACTTATATCTTGGTTATTTGTATTATTCGAAAAAATATTTTTGTCTACTGTTGGTTAGATGAATGAGCTTTTAATAAAGCAAAATTAAAATTCATGAATATTCTCTATTAGGCATAGGTTTTGTGTATATTAAAAGTTTATTGAGACTAGATACGCAAACTTTATTTTTATAGACCTTTCTGTCAAAATCCATAATTAAATACATAAAGATTTACTCCAATTTCTGAATGTAAGAAAGTATTGAATAGAAGCTGAACTATCATATAAATGTGACTGTTTTTGGGAAAAGGTTCCACTTTGTCGATATGGAGTTATGAGTAGTTCCTAATACTACAGATCTACTATCTGTACTTTTCAATTCAGTTTTTGTTAACTTTTTGACATAATAACTAACTAATACCATAGAATTATTTCTGTCTTTTTTAGCATGAGAATACATTTATAAATACAACTTTAATGATGAATCTGCGGGTCGTGTTATTATTTGATTATGATTCATTTTATACTCACCACTCCATAACCTCAAAGTACAAGTGTGTTTTTTGCGGTCCCAAACTTAAACCAACGTTTTCTCAATTGTCGCTTTTTCACCTTTGCAAGTTTGAAGAATTAAAAAAAAATAACTATAGCACTTGGAGACATATTTTTTTTACCGAAAGATAGCTTATGTTTTGTTAAATTACAAACTACTCATAACTCCTTATCGTCAAAGTAGAAATTTTTCCCTATAACAGGCACAAATATGATATCGACGATTTTTTTCGGTATCCGACAAAGTGGGACGCTGGGCATTAAACTTTGAGGCCTTAAAAAGGTGCTTAAATTGGACATTCATGGGTCGACATCAAAATTATAGGTTTATTACAGTATGGTCTATCAGTTTTCATTGAAAGTCGATTTTAGGTAGGTTTTGCCATATTTCACTAAACTGCCCGTAACTCCGAAACTAGAATCGACAAAGTGGGACGTTTTACTAAACTCCCTCTCAAATCATGTTTCGAAAGTTAATTAAGGCAAAGGCATATTATAGGGTAGAGGACTATTTAACAGACAAATGCATGGCCCAAAACAGAAACCAAATTATTTACTTTTACCGGGACACGATTCTTTTAAATAATGAAATGAAATAATGATCTTTATTCTGTAAGTAGGCCACAAGGGCACTTTTACAAGTCTGACTCTACGGCGTTTCCCAAGAAGAGACCACTGAAGAGAAGAAAGCCGAAACAAACTCAACAGTCAGTAATTTTTTCGAAATAACTCTTATATCTATTACAATATTCGTGCTTAGCCTAACCTAAATATATGTTTTGAGTATAAACTCAATGCGTAGTTCTTCAAGGAAACATATCAAAACTTATAAAAGTAAAAAAATCTAGAATATAAAAAGCAAAATAGTGATTTTTATTTAAAACAAACTACATACGTTTGATATGCCACCTTATAAGAACCGTGTCCCGGTAAAAGTAAATTATTTGGTTTCTGTTTCGGGCCATGCATTTTTGTCTGTTAAATAGTCCTTTACCCTATAATAAGCCTTTGCCATTAGGGACTCTTTTAAGTACTTTTTGAGAGCTGGAAACGATAATTTCAAAGCATCATCTGGTAGCTTATTATAAAAATGTATACATTGGCCTACAAATGATTTGGCTACTTTACGAACGCGGAACTTTCTAATAGCAATTTTGTTTTTATTTCTAGTATTAAAATTGTGGATATCTGAATTCTTAGTAAAAGACTCTAGGTTCTTAATAACATAAATAATATTCTCATAAATATATTGGGACGCTACGGTTAATATGTTGATGTCTTTAAAAAGTTCTCTTAAGGAGTCACGGGAGTTCAAGTTACATATAGAACGAATCGCTCTTTTTTGTAACACAAATATAGTCTGTATGTCAGCTGCTTTGCCCCAAACCAGAATACCGTATGACATTATACTATGAAAATAACTATGATATACTAAGCGAGCAGTATCAACATTGGTCAATTGTCTAATTTTTCTAATAGCGTAAGCTGCTGAACTTAATTTACCTGCAGGTACTGCTAAATGGGGACTCCATTGCAAGTTCTTGTCCAGTGTTATACCTAAGAATAATGTCCTATCCACCATTTCTAAACATTCACCATTGAGCGATATAGTAGAATCTACTGCTCTAACATTCGGTAAAGCAAATCTCACACATTTCGTTTTCTTAGCATTCAATACCAGATTATTAATATTAAACCAGTCAAGTACTTTAACTAGTACACTATTAATTTCGGCATAGTCTGTTGCTTTCCGGTCAACTTTGAAAATTAATGATGTATCATCAGCAAATAGTACTATATCACAAAGATTTTCTACTATAGATGGTAAGTCATTTATATAACCTAAAAATAGAAATGGCCCTAAGATAGAGCCCTGTGGCACTCCTAGCTTAACTGCAGCTCCACTGGATTGGGTTCCATTTACAACAACTATTTGTATTGTATTGTATTGTATTGTATTGTATTGCTCCAATCTCCAATTGAATCACAAGATTTCTCCCAGATGTTGTTAATATATTTAATGAGTACAGATGCTGCATCAGCCGTGGAACGTCCCCTTGTGAAACCGAACTGTTTACTACTAAGCAGTTTATTTCTATTGAAGTGTCCCAGCAGATCCATCAACATTAACTTTTCGAAAACTTTACTTAATACAGGTAGTATAGATATCGGACGGATTAGTCAAGTCACTCAAGTCACCTGATTTAAAAAGAGGTATGACTTTACTAAGTTTCATAAGATCTGGAAACACGCCCTCTGATATGCGATTATTATTAATCAAGGCTAGATAGGGTGCAATTGAGTCTATGATATGATGAACAATTTTTACTGAAGTTCCCCATAAATCCTCTGTTTTCTTTAAATTCAATGACTTAAATGTTTTAATAACATCTATTGAATTTACTTGACTAAATTCAAAGCTTACATTGCATTTGTTAAAATTAACATTAAGTAACAAATGCGCTTCGGTCGCAGATGATTGAAGATATCTTGTAGTATTAATTGCAATGTTGGAAAAATAATCCTCGAATGCCGAGGCAACATCGTGGTTGGACATAATCTGACCATTTCCTGTCATAATGTTGACTTGACTATTGCGAGTTTTTGTTTTACCAGTTTCTCTATTAATAATATTCCAAACAGTTTTCACTTTATTGTCAGACATTTTGAGTTTAGAACTAATAATTTGCCTTAGCGGCTATGCACCTTCTTAAACATTTTTGAATAATTCTTGACATAGTCCAGGAAAGCAGTATTCTTGTTTACCTCTTTCTCTCCATATAATTCATAAAGCCTATTTTACTTCTATGAATGCCGACAGTAGCCCATTCACTAAACTTCGTTTTTGACCCAGAAATATTTTTCATTTTGAATTGAGTATTAAAATTATTTATAATTATGCCAAATAAATTTTTGTAAAAACAATTTAGGTCATCATGTGAAATGGATAACATACATAGATCATTATGAACTTCATTTTTGAATAGTTCTAAACGATAACTAGTTATGGGTCTGTATGTTATAGTTTGTGGTATTTCTTGGAAAGTGTTTGGGAAAGATGCTCTCTGACCTCTATGATCTGAACTAAAGGACTTAAATATTGCCTAATCCAAGCATTTACAATCACAAAAAGTATTATCTAGACAGGTTTCACTACTAATTCCCACGCGGGTTGGCTCAAAAAACAAATTGACCAAGTTAAAAGATTTAAACAAACTTAACAACTTCACAGTGTTACTATTCGATTCAAGTAAATTAACGTTGAAGTCTCCACATACTATAACATGTTTTTTGCCTTTACAAGCTTTTTTAAGACATTTTCCATAGTGCATTCAAATGTATGGAAATCAGCAGAAGGTGGTCTGTAAATACATATAATTAAATAGGTCTCTAATTCTACACAAGCAATTTCTATAATCTGTTCTATTGATAATCTAACAATATCTTCTCGCTCTTTGGATTTCATGGAACTTTTAACAATTATAAGAGAACCCCCATGAATGGCTAATTTTCTAGCAAAGACACTTACTAACTTAAAGTTAATAAAATCAAAAAGTAATTGTTCCTGTTTTAGCCAGTGTTCAGTAATACACATAAGTTCAATATTATTATTATCTAAAAATAAACCTATTTCTAATTCCTTGCTGGAAAAACCCAGAATATTCTGGTGAATAATGTTAATATTCAAAGGTGTTTCCGCTGTCTTACAATTTAGTTTAAATGTGGCATGGATCTATTACCACTATGGGCATACTGGGGACTAGCTAATGTGGTATTATATTTATTCGGTTCTATGTCAAATGCTAAAAGATCTGCTATGGTCAAAATATATTTCTTTGGCAAGATATTTCTTTCTGACATTAGCGTGAAGCGCTTGACAAATTTATTTAAGTCACAGAAATGTGTCTTTTTATTGAAACATATGGCATCATTGTACATCAATGAATTTAGGTGTGCTATTCTATTGTTAGAGTAATATGGCATATTCTGAGAATATGGCAGTGCACACAGTATGATTTTACCTATGCCAGATTTTTCAATATCATTTATTGTTGACATCAATTTGTCTACACAAGACTTATTTACATTATAAGTATTTCCTACCATAATCACTAAGGTAGTTCTGTTATCATAACTTCCTTTTGTAAGTAAATCACACAATTGACTCATATTTATGTTCGGATAACAGTTTGTTATATTTTGATCCAGTTTTTTACCTAATATGGAACCCATTCCTGAACCAATCTGGTCAGAGTATACAATTGTTTTATTTATACAACTTGGCGACTGCATCTGCACAGGAGGAGCAGACTTTGAAGTACCAGAGGGCATCTCCGGTTGAACACTGGCTGTCGGAGGTTGTGGGACATATCCACAGTAACAAAAATTATTGTTAACCTTTTGAACGCTAAGCAGCGGAGCAATTTACCGTGCCTGTGACGCCAGAGCAAAAAATAAGAAGAGCTCCAAAATCAACAGGGATGGAAAAATACTTGTAATCGACAGTTATTGATCATTGAAATTTGGACGGCTGTAGCCGACGTGGCGTCAGTGGCACGACTTTTAGTTGTCGGCCACAGCCGTCGTTGGCGGTCAAAGGGTTAATCAATGAGTTGAAACGCTCCTCATTGTATTTACTTTCCTCCAAGAGCCGTGAGAAAGCCAGGACATGCTCCCTGGCTTCTTTTTGAGTGGATAAGTACCTTGAAGAAGTAGCTTCAAACTTATGCTTCAATGTACTTATTTCAATAAGGTGGCATATCAAACGTATGTAAGTTGTTTTAAATAAAAAATCATTATTTTGCTTTTTGTATTTTTTTATTATTTACCTTTATAAATTTTGATATGTTATAAACAAAGATCAGAAACAAATGAAATCATTTTTCGACGATACTGGACTTGAACCAGTGCCTTGAGCCAGACCGGGGCAGCACGCTCTACCATCTGAGCTAATCGTCCATACCAGTAGTCGACGAATTTTGTCATCTGTTCTTGCTTATAGATCTCTGTATGGTGCATCCGACTCTTTAGCCGTTAGCGCCGCCTAGTGCAGAACTATGAAGTTACTTTCACCCCGAGCAGATACCTTTACAGGTACCATTGCTCGGCGAGAGGTGGCGCTATTATCAAGACTGTACTTTTTGTTTTTCAAATATCATAATAATCACAATTTTTGCAATTTATTAGTGGATCACTCCACTAGCGTTATTATTATAAACAAAGATCAGAAATAAACCACCTATTGCTTATTTATTACAGAATTAAATGCTTCATTATATTAAATAGGTACTAGAAGATTTCCTTTTTTTTACTTCGTTCGCAGATGAGAAAAAGTCATACCCCTCATTTTTTCTTGAGCGTAGTTGGGTAAAAAGTATCCTATAACCATCTGGAGATACCCAGCTACCCGTGTACCAAAAATTGTTGAAATCTGTTTAGCCGATTTTGCGTGATGAAGCCACAACACATACAAAAAAAAAAAAAAAAACAAAAAAAAAACTTTTTAGTGGTCGAATAGTACGTAAAAATTTTTTTTTTTAATATCTACAATGTACAGACATTTCATTTTTACAACTTTATAATAGTATATATTAAATAAATATTACATATTACAGGACAATTTTACACAAATCGAACTAGTCCCATGGTAAGCTCAATATGTCATGAGTGCTGGCCGATGATGTATTTAATACGTAATTTACTTATATACATAGAAAACATCCAAGATTTATGTTCATCACACAAATATTTGCCTTTACCTGGATTTGAACCCAGGACTTCCAGCTTCGCAGGCAACGTTACTCCCGCTGAGCCAAACCGGTCGTCATGGCTTTATTAACATTTCTATTCCGTTGTATTATTTTAGCTGTTAAGCTTCTGTTTACTGTGCATTTTGCTGTGCTCTTTCACTTGTTCTTTCCAAGCAAATCGCTTGCAACATGTCTCACACACGTATGGTTTCAACCCTGTATGTATTCTTATATGAGACTTCAATTGGGCCTTCAGTGCAAACGATTTACGGCACACAGTGCAGACGAAGGGTTTCTGACCCATATGAAGTCTTTTATGTTTTTTTAAATGGCTCTCTTGTGTAAATCGCTCATCACATTTGTCACAGCCAAAAGACTTCACGTGAATTTTTTCATGCTTTACCAAATTTGAGCTATATGTGAACTTTTTACAACACACATCACAAGAGAAAGGTTTCAATCCGGTATGTGTTCTAATGTGTTCAGTAAGTCGGTTTTTACGTGCATACATTTTGTCACATACTCCACAGCAATAAGCTCTCATTCCCGTGTGAGATAGTTTATGTCGGCTCAAATTTGAGGGGTCGGAAAACTTCATATTGCAAATGTTGCAAGAATAAGGATTCTGGTCGCTATGTGTCATAACGTGAGAAGACAAATGATCTTTTCGTGTAAACTGTCTTTTGCATACGTCGCAGGCGAACGGTTTCTCACCTGTGTGACTACGTTTGTGGTTTAACAGGAGACTTTTGTTAAGGAATCCCTTGTTACATTCCTCACAGCTGAAAGGCTTTAAGCCCAAGTGCACCTTTTCATGTTCTTTCAAACTCGAGCTGTACCCAAACTTTTTGAAGCAAATATTGCAACTGAAAGCTTTCTGTCCAGTATGGACTGTCAGGTGCTCCGCCAGTTGGTCGTGTCGCGTGAAATGTTTGTCACAAATCTCGCATCTAGCAGTCTTCTGTCCTGTGTGAATTAATTTATGACGCTTCAAATGATAGTTGTGTACAAACTCTTTATTACAAATGTCACATGAATAAGGCTTGTGTTCCACATGTGTGCTTTTCTTGTGATGAACTAAACCTGATCTGGTAGGAAACTTTTTCAAACAAAGTTCGCAGTGATAAGGCGTATATCCGGTGTGTAACGTGAGGTGCTCTTTCAGATGCGTCTTTAGTGCAAACTGTTTCTTGCATAAATGGCATTTGTTCGGATTGTCTGTGTTATGAATACGTGCATGCGCTGTCAAGTAACTTTTGTTCTTAAATTGCTTGTTACATATTTCGCAATGATAAGATTTCTGTCCGGTGTTTACAGCTGTCTTCTTGCTTGACTTAGATTTAGTAGCGTATTTTTTACTGGGTGCCTCCGGCTTCAGCAGGGCTGAAACAAAACAGCTAATTATAATACAAGCGAGCAAATTTCAAGGTCGACTTTTTGAAAAAAAAAGGAAATGTTTAGGAAATAAAATCTAGAGTTATCACAACACAACAAACGAGGCTTAATCGCGTATAAATATGATTTATTCAATTTCCTTTCGTTGGTAATTCTTCGACGTTTCGGACGTCGCGTTACGCCCATGGGTCGAAGGAACTGGAGAAGCAGGTATCAATATCTTCTAGCCGCGCGAGTTTTCCGATCTACCCGCGCTTGGTCGCCCAATAAATTGCCAATGTCGTGAGTGCAGTGTGTCGGTATTTGGTATTAGTACAAGATCCGAATATAAAGACGACCGAATATAAACACATGGGGTTTCATTGATAAAAAGTATTTTATATCAAATTTGATATATTGGAAAATATATAAAGGATAGTAGTAATAGTCCTAGTTTTTAGTTTATGTGCAATAAAGTGTTTACAAACATACATAATAATAAATCTCCTCATTTATTTTTGATTGTAATTTTAGTTGTATTTAGTTTTTTTTTAGCTAGCCGACTGCAGCTATAATTTGTACCACACAACATAGCTAAATAATGTTATGTGTCTACCGATTGTTTACTAATAAAATATTTTGATTTTGATTTAGTTGTTATTTTTTGACAAAGTCATACGGGAGTAGGGCTTCCAAAATTACGGATATCTCAATTACGTAACCAGTACCGGACTTGGTTAGTTAAATTACGTAATTGATCTAGGATTTATTTAGTCTTTGTAAAAAAATATTGTTTTTCTCTACGGCACTATATTATTGCATTATTGTCGAATGTTTCCTGCTAATTTCTAGTCAGGAAAGGAGGAGAAAAATGTTAAATAGACTGATGAAACAAGATTTGATTACAATATACGATACGACTGACCACCAAATGAACCAAGATGTTCACCAAATAGAACCAAGTAAAATACCATAATAAATGGGGGGTAAAAGTGCATCAAAACACTGGAGCAATTAATAAAAATGCCTTAAATTACGAACTCCATAAGTATAGGCACACAAAGTCTTCGCAGGGGATTCCCTGAAGTTTACCGATAACATTGTATTGATCTCTATTATTTGATGAAAAGGTCTTATTTTCGTTTGATATTTTTAATGTGAACTACTCGAATCTGTAATAAAACAGGGACTTCGCAATCGATCAGTAAAAGCAGTCATTGTTGCCTGCTTTTGTCGAATAATGTTATATTACAACATCTTCAATACAATATAGCCTATGCACACATAATTTACAAATATACGGTGCATAAATATATTTTTAAATTAATACTTAAAAACTGACTCAAAAAAAATACTAAAAGTAAAAAAAATAGTTAAGTTAGTTTCAGTTAATTTTTTTTCAACTCAATCTATACAATATATGTTGTCTTGGAATCGTCACCACCCAAAGAAATTGCAAAATTTTCAAAATTGATTATAATTTTAGTAAATTAAAAATTGTTACACGGGTGGCATCGACTCCAAAATAACATTAATTATATACCTATATTGTCTAAATTTAGTTAAAAAAAAGGTTAATTGAAACTAAATTTATTTTTTACTTCCTGGGGTCCTGTTTTTAAGTTTTTTTTTTTAAATGTATTATCAATTTCTCACATTTTAGTGAATCGTTCCGTAAAATTTCCTCTCGTGACGATTTCGACAAGCCCAAACACGGCTAGGGTACATTATTTTATTACGGAGATCCGATGCCAACGTTCCGACTTCACCTTCAGTACCATTCTCATCAGGAACATTTGAAATCGTGACTATGGAGTCCCTTGGCTAACTTAATTGAGATAAGTATCTTGTCGCCACCCGTACCCTAGATCACATTGAGGGGTGCCGGTGGCCTTCTGTGATCTTCTCCATGAGTTCCACTTCACCAATTTATACTTTTTACAATGAAAATGCTTGAATTGTTTTTAAAATACCGAAACCGACAAATATCTTTAAAATTTGAGGGTTACCCTCAATCTCCCTGGGATCCCATCATTAGATCTTGACTTGGTAACAGCGAGACCACTTCAGGAGTATACACTTTCACAAAATTTTGAAAAGCGGTCTACAATTGACAGACTAATCGGTGAACATACAGTGGAGTCATTATGTTAGGTTTGTTTTAATAATATCTCAAAATTGAGATATTGACAATATATGTCAACTTTTTGCCGTGGTATGTTATTGAACAACTTCTCAATAATAGAAACATTGGTGAAAAAAACCGGCGAAGAGCATGTCGGACCATGCTCAGTGTAGGGTTCCGCAGCCGTTCATACAAAAAAAATGCACTACAGATGAACAAAATACGATATGAAAAAGCTTACTAGCAAAGGACCGTATCTCCTCAGCACTTACGACCTTTACCTGAGAAGAGCTGTTTTTTGGCAATAACTCAAAATCGGCTCGACCGATTTTATTCAGTATAGTTTTCACTGAAAGTTTTTTATAAGGCCTCATTTTCATGAATTTTTCCATAATTTTTTGACCCGTGGTTGAAAAGTTAGAGGAGCCCCACTATTTTATTTTTTGGATTTCCGGAGCGAATATTTACAAAACTGCTGACTATCAAAAAAAAATGTTTGGAGACCCCTATTATTATTAAATGACTTGTTCAACGATACCCCACCCACTAGTGTTGGAACGAAAATAGAATCACCCCCACTTTAGGTGTACGAGGTACCAAAAAAAAAACATTTTTATTAGTTTCTATTTTACCGTTTTGTAGGCGTGATACATACTCATACCAAATTCAGCTTTCTAGTAGTAATGATCACGGAGCTAAGCCGCGGACGGACAGCCAGACCGACATTGCGAAACTATGAGGGTTCCTAGTTGACTACGGAACCCTAAAAACTACTTGAATCTCATAAAAACTCACCAAGATACAACAATGCTAAAATCTCATTTTTTGACTTTTCCAAAAAACGCTCCATACTAAAACCTAGGATAGGAACGTGTGACGTCACACGTTCCTTCCTTGTATGGTGAAACTAAGAGTATTGTTATACAGATATGTTGTTGTTTAAACTTGCGTTTATCGAAACAGTTCCATAGCAAAAGGTGAGAGGGAACATGCTGGTTCGTAGATTTGCTGGTTGTACACTTGATGTCAAGGTCACGTTTTTCAAGGCATTCTGCCAAACATTTTACATTAGCAGTCTATGGACTAGTTACACCCATAAAGTCTACAATGCCCTGCGCATACTGTACAACAACCTGTTCCGGGCGATGGTGGAGCTTCCTCGATACTGCAGTGCCTCCGGCATGTTTGCTGACGCACACACAGACGATTTTATTGCGCTCATGCGCAAGAAAGTTGGATATGCCGAGTGAGGAGGAGCCCCAAAAGTCTCCTGTAGGTAGTGGCGGGCAGGAAGCGCCGTACTAGGCAGGTTCAACGAGCTGCATGCCGCGAGTGCGCATGCGTTTCAATGAAGCAGTAGCTGGCTATGCTAGTTATTATAAATATTGGTAACTACTAACATAGATTATTAAATATTCCCATTTTGTTTACTAACATCCTATGCAGGGCGTATTTTGAAATTTCGCCGCCCCAGAAATTAAGGAAAAAACCGGCCAAGTTCGAGTTGGACTCGCGCACCGAGGGTTGCTACGCCGCCCCTGGCTGTTTGCCGCCCCGGGCCATGGCCCCCTTGGCCCTGGGGTAAATAGGGCCCTGACCCTATGGGCCATTAAAGTTGACTGAAAATATAGAGACCTTTATTTTGTTTATTTATTTTTTAAGTTACCATAAAATTAATGGGTTATTCATTTTGGAATTATTAATATTGTGATACTTTAAAAATGGACTTTCCCACCCAACTTGCTCATAAAACAAGCTACACGGAAGGTATCAAGCTCATTTCTTTTTCATTCGGATTTCTATCATAGAAACTGCCATTTCACATCAAAATTTTAATTATATTTAAGTACAGTAAACATCTCAATTACACTCACCCGCAAAAAAATTGGCCCACTCCTATTTTTTTCTATACAATTGTATAAGAATGTTACTTTCAAAATCATGCAGTCCAATCAGAGCCAGGTGGGCTCTTGAATGCTGGTAACGTTTTTTTAGGTCATATACTGAGCCTCAAATCACCACAGGAGATATTTTTTTTTAAATTTCCAATCTTTATTCAGCAATAAAATAAAAAACAATTATTTACTGTTCCGTACAAAATGAAATATTTTTGTACTAAACAATGGATTAGGGATTTTTTAATGCTTGTCTGCTGGCAAATAGAATATTTACAAGGATACTCTGGATACCTTTTGAAGCATGATAAGTCAGCTAAATAACAAATTTAAACTGCATGCAAAACTATCAAGTGACTACAACTTAGCAGTATAATTCTCTGAGTATGTTTTGTATACAATTAAATGGAAGAATGAGTGGGCCTATTTTTTTGCTGGTGAGCGTATATTGACTCTCTTCTATGTGATGTCTTATATCTGGTCATTAAATTGAAGCTGAAATAAAGCTTATTATGAATGTTCTGCAGGGATACAAGGGGCTTTGTATGAAATTTATTGCTGTATGCAGATGCAGATTAAGATTGTTTATTAAGAACTATTTCCTTTCGTTCAGTGATGAGATTTTGTTCCTTTTAGTTCTTAGTTCCTCACCGACTCAAGCCTATTGGCATCTTTCTAGCAAAGGCCACATAATAGCAATAAAATTAAGGTTGGTGCTAGTCAAGACATTTTTTTAGTTTTTAAAATATAAATTTAATTACCTACTTTCATTTTACAAATTAGAGGGCAAGAAGCAAGCCTGAGTCGCTGGTCACGACCTTGCCCTTCTGATTTAAGTACTTACTTAACTGAATATCTATAAGTAGTATTAGTATACCTAAAGTGGAGTAAAAATGTGCTTGTGTAGCTCACGGTGACAGTGCAACCTTTGATTCATCACAACTTGCTATTAGTGAACTTTGAATATTAATTATTAAATGTAAAATTTTGTTGAAATCATAAACTTTGCTCCTGAACTAAAAGACCGAACTCGTTCCTTTGACTGATTGACCAAGATCTGAGCGCTCCCTTTAAAGACCGAGCGGGCACAACTCTAGATGCCAATCACTGACCAACAGTAATAGGAAGCCTCTATCCAATAGAGTAAATCGTCAGTAGCCAGTCACTTAAGAGATGTACGTAACTGTCACGCAACTCACAACGGTCTACGCTCGGCCCTTCCATGACGCGTGCTGCTAGGTTGCTACTTCTGGGGTCGTGATGCTGCGAACACTTGCTCCCCTTCCTGACAGCGGCGGCGTCCGGGCACGCCGAGAATACGTGTTTATACTGATAGTGCCATTAGAACCGTAGTCACGAATCTATTTGTCGTGACATGTGGTTGAATTGAATTTAATGGAGGAAAAGAAATAAAAATAAGGCGCAATGAAATGATTATCCTCCAAATCAAACTTCACTAATCGATATCTATTGTTGTCAACATTATATTCTCTAAATTCTCTTTGGTTGTCAAAATATATCGTTACGCGTGTAATCTAAATCCTTTCGGACAGGCTAAGACCATAGGCCATACTGCCACGATGTGTATAGCTGAAAATCCCCACGACAATCAGTTAGGATATGACATTTTATTTGACAGATGCCGGTATAGTTTTTTTTTTTTAATGTTTTCATGACCATGGATTCAATGTCCTTCAGTCGAAATCATAAGTGCCGGTATAGTGCCACACTACAACGAACGAATTATTATACTCTTTGCCCACGACTTGAAACGAAATGCCCAATACCTACGACAATACAAACGACTACGACATGACATTTGATTTGACATTGACACATGACAGTAAAACATGAGTTCTCGCGTCGTTAGTTCGCATTGCCTGTATATTCGCGACAGGCGAGGAAGCGCCATTCTGGACGGATTTGGAACTATCATTTACCTTACCGTTGGACAGTTCTTTGGTTTACTAATGTATCGGCGAAAATTATTAAGCAAATTTTTAACTCCCTGTAATTAATGAAACCAGGAGGACTTTGGGTACTTGGATTGAATACAGGGCACAGCCCATTACAATAGTAACGTAACTACACACAGATATATTGTCAACGAGATGTTTTCATGACTGTAGCTGTCAACGGAGTGAATAATATAAACACTGTTTAAACGTAGAGACAGTTCGCTGTCACCACCGTTTCAATAGAGAACAGAATCTCTTTCAAACCTTACCAATCTGTCGATTGCTAACCTCCTTTCAACAATCCCAAACTATTATTCCCATATTTTTATTTGGGCAAAGTTTTTTTTCCCAACTCAACGTTTGCTCTGACTTTACACTTTATCTTAAAAAGTATGAATGATAAAGCCGCGTGGGATTAATGTAAATTGTAGCGTAATGTAGGTATATGTATAATTATTTTAACGAATACCTATTGAGGTATTATTATTATTATTTTAATCTTAATTGTTTTATATACTCGGACATTTAGAATTTTATTCTAGACACATTCTAGATTGTTTTTTCTTATTTATTTACAATCCATTTGGGATTTATCTTAATAATTATTTTATTTTTTTTAATGATAATTTTTATCAATAATATTATACTTAAGTTTAATGATTTGATTAGGTTTTTCTGGATTTCCCCTAATCCTTGCAACAAATGTTGGATCATATTGTATCTCTCCCAGTAAACACTTCTCTAATGTACTGTACCTGACAATTCAAAAGTGCTTGTAACTAGGCCTACTTGAATAAAGCATTATTTGCTTGATTGAGTATGGCTTCAACGGGCTTGAAACCCCTAAGCCGTGATTTTACTTACTAACCTGACACCTTGTTTCAAAAGTATAGCCTGTCCGTTTCATAGAGAGGAATTCAAATTAATAATACTATCACAATATTGAAGACATAAACTGATATATGAAACGATCAAGCTTTGCATGCCTAAACCTTAAATTTGTATGAAATATCATTATGCACCTCTCGTCACGCTGCACCCGAAACTTGGTACTTTGGGGCCTATCATAAGAAACACGACGTCAATATTGCATTGCAAAAAATATTTTTCTTGTATCGTTATGTTTTTTTTTTGGCGTTATTAAGGTAATTTATTTTTCTCAAACATGCAATGAAATATTGACGTTGTGTTCCTTGTAATAGACCCCGAAGTCTCTCATTTCGGGTGTGGCGCGATGAGGGGCACATAATGACAATTTCATACGAATGGCCAGCGGTCCATGGTGCGACGAAGAGAACGAATAACTATGTATATTAAAATAACGTTTTAGTGGAAAAAAATATATTTATTATATATATATTTTTTTTTAATTAATTGTGTGTTTGAAAAAGCACTATACAAGCCTTGGCGCGAACAGGGATTGCCGGCCTCGTTAACACTCGGTCATCTATAACTACTCGGCCGGCAATCCCCTATTTCGCAGCCTCTGCACTTGCTACAATGATGCCTCCAATTTAACGCCTATTGACAGACAACTTGGATTTTTAGACATAGTTCTCCTTAGTTTTCTACGCTGTATAAATGTTATCTGTGGGTATACAAACTGTCAGCAATGCGTGGCAGTATGGCCTATGGTTTTAGCTTGTCCGAAAAGAAAAGAAAAAAACTGTCAGCAATGCCAGGCCAGCTATCAAGTGTCGGCCTTGGTTAATGTTATGAACTGAACTGAATTCTGATGATTATGTATACATTACGTTGCCATTGATTTTTATTTTGTTTACTGTTTCCCACATTATTTAACGATTTCACTTCATAAGTTGTTAAACTTAACACAACGGGTAATATAATTGAATTTAACTTTTAGAGTTGAATTATCACTTTTATTAATCTCAAAGTTATACCGCTTTAAAACATTAACAATGACGTCTTTTAATGTTATATCACTTTATTTATAAACTTGTGTCACATCTATTGCATATAGATCATGTATTATTTATTTTATTGACCGTAAAACCGATGTGCTACTTGATGTAAACAATATCCTAGTGCCGGCTTGTCCACGGTACCGCTGTGAGGGATGAAGCGGAATAGCAACAGCTTGCTGGACACGGTGTCCGTGAAGGAGGAGCAGGAATCCTTGACCATTGATCAAAGTGAGTAGAGAAAAAACGATTGAACTCGGTTTTTTACCCACCGGGTCTTAAACAGGGTCGCAGTTACATTAATTTGGACTCATACATATAGCAAGCTTATAGCGTAGCTTGGCGTAAGGATGGCTATTGGATACTTCTTAAATAAATAAAATAAATATTACAGGTCAATTTAAAACAAATCAAACTAGTCCCATGATAAGCTCAATAAAACTTGTGTTATGGGTACTAGACGAAGATATATTTACTTATATACTTACAAAACATCCAAGACTCGGGAACAAATATGCTTATCACACAAATATTTTCCCATACCGTGTTTAGAACCCAGGACCTTGAGGTTTGCAGGCAATGTTACTCCTGCTGAGCCAAACCGGTTGTCAATATGAAACATAGTTACCATTAATGGATTAGGGCGGTTACTATGTTTCCGCTTTTTGTATCGTCAATTTGTATATCAAGTCCAAATTAAAACATCTTTGCATCGTTAATCAGTAGCAGTAAGAAGTATCCTATAGCCATCTTTACGCCAAGCTACGGGTTTAACATAAACAGTTGAAATCGGCCCAGCAGTGTTGGTATAACGTGACTACTGAGAAATACATATCCACAATTTTAATACAAGAAATAAAAACAAAATCGGCGTTAGAAAGTTCGCGTTCGTAAAGTAGCCAAATCATTTGTAGACATATGTATACATTTTTATAATAAACAAGAAGACGCCCACAAGTTCATTAGCGGAGGAGAAAAAATAATAACCCCTTTTTTTTCTTTAGAATAGTCAGGCAAAAAATATCCTATAACCATCTGGAGATACGCAGCTACCCGTGTGCCAAAGAAAGTTGGAATCCAATCGTCGTCTAGTACCTTTAACACAAGCCTTATTGAGCTTATTACGGGACTAGTTCGATTTGTGTAAAATTGTCCTATAATATTTATTGGAATATTATTAATGGCACAGCAAACAAATAATCGCTTATCAATTTATCTTCATCAATTACATACTTCTTAAACCAAATTAATTATTGCACAGCAAATAAAATAAATGCCTAGCAAAAATTGTACTGCAGATAATTAGAAAATACACATCAGCACGACATTACTTTTTTTTCGAACGCAAGACAAAAATACGACAGTCTTATCATAAATAGTGACTGCACAGCAAATTCACTAGAGTGCACGTAAAGTACTCATTCTCATATCAAATAAACTATTCTAGGAGCATACATCGTAATAAGCACCTCAAAACTTCTTCATCATTTTTGTAGAACACATGCTCAGCAAATTTAATAATTATCATAGCAACAATAGATTTTTTCATAGCATTATATTTAAAAGCAGAGCCAATACATTGAAAACTGATTTGGCGCGCTTTTTGCCCGTGAGTAAATTTTACCTATCTATGCAGATTGGCGCGAGCAAGTGAAAGCACTAAACCGTGCCGGCACTGTACAGCTCGCGCAAAAATTTTAGGCTGCGATAGTCCGAATATAGAGCTCTCGCTGGTTAGGACGCGTGCCGCCACAGAGCACCCTAGAGTGTTTTTGCAAACCTGGAGGCGCGGAGGGAGGGCAGCCCTGGCCCGCTGTGACGAAGCTCGGGAGCGGAGCGGCCCGCCGCCCTTGCGAGACAAAGCACGGGCGACCGTGCTTTGTCACGCAAGGGCGGTGGGGCTGCACTGCCCGCAGCGCCGGAGCCGTTGCATAAAAAAAAAAGCTATTGAAAAAAAAACACTTTTTTGGAGTGAGTTTAGGTGGGGTGGGGTGGGTGGTTACCTGTACCATGCAATATTTTGGGATTGGCATGTTATGCCAAACGATACAATTGCCAATTTTTTTTGGGAAAAATAGAACTTGACCATGTATTTATTTGCTAAACAATCATTTGCCAAAAAAGAGGTTTGCCAACTGTAAAATTTGCGATAAGTAGTTTTCACAATTGAGTTTTTGCCAAATGAAAATTTGGGAAACATAGTTTGCGATGAATATGTGAAATAAAATGCTGTTTCATTAAGGTAAACTACTGTACGTTATATAAAAATAAAAGCTATATTAAAAAAAAAAAAAGATTTAATACTCATAATGTGCGGTAGTCATTATTAGCTATGCATTACTTAAATATGCTTTACTTTTAAATAAATAGATGCACGCCACAAATATAAATTGTAGTATATTTAGTAACATTTTGAGTGCAATATTTGCTGTGCAATCAGTAATTTTGATATAAATTTGGATTGTTTTTGCATAGAAAAAGGTTTTTTTTATGTGCGTTTAAATACTACCCATATTTATTTATTTATAAAGAACCTTTTACAGCTCTCAAACAGTACTTAAGATAGTCTCAAATGGCAAAGGCATAGTATAGGGTACAGGACTATTTAACAGACAAAATTGCATGGCCCAATACAGAAACCAAATAATTTACTTTTAACAAGAAACGGTTCTTATAAGGCATATCAAATGTATGTCAGTTGTCTTAAAAAAATATATATTATGATTTTTAATCTTCTATTATACTTATTTTTACTGTTATAAGTTTTTATATGTTTTCTTGGAGAACCACGCATTGAGTTTATTTATACTTAAAATATATAGGATAGGCTAAGTACAAATACTTTAATAGACAAGAGTTATTCAGGGAAAATGATTGACTGTTGAGTTTGTTTCGGATTTCTTCTCATCAGTGGTCTCGTCTTGGGAAACGCCGTAGAGCCAGACTTGTAAAAGTGCCCTTGTGGCCTACTTACAGAATAAAGATCATTATTCCATTATTACATACTCACATGCAGATATCCAGACAATATATTTGGGTGCTTCAACTTTCTCTTGTTACATGGCCCTTGAAAAATGGATGGAAGTATATTGGCTAGATAAAAATATTTGCTGCATTTACATCGTCAAGCTCGGCCGAATTTCACCTTCCCATACAAACGGAGTTTCGTTCTCATTTTAAAACTACGTGTTGGATTGTAGCAAAACATTGCATATACAATAACGAACTTGCTGATTCAAACGTGTTTTAAAATGTGACATATTGCATCTGATTTATATAAATAAATAAAATAAAAATACTTTATTTCAGACCGGATGATCCATAGCATGTTAGTAACAATTAACTTAATACTAAATTAGTAGCACTTAACTAATAATTTTGTTTTTTAAATAATAAATATGGCAACGCCCTTGATCTGTCCAACCCAGAACGATAAAATCGGACAATCGAATCTACACGCTATTGCCTGTAGAATGCTGTTGGCGCTTGCTCTCACCCTGCTTACTAGTGAGACTATCTTTTTGCATATTATTGCCTGGAACCCGTCTACACGGGCTTCGGCAAACATGCCCGAGGTACTACATCTCCTCGGCAGCCCCAACAGCATTCTAAACGCATTATTGTATTGGACGCGCAGTGCGTTATAGGCTCGCTTTGTATACCTAACCCACAGGCTGCTCGAGTAAAAAGATTGCGTATAAGCTTTAAAAAGCGTTATTTTTACTTCGTATGAACATCGAGCAAACCTGCGGGCAAGCATATTACTACGAACCGCTAACGCCCTGCGCTCCCTCTCAATATCCATATCATCTTTAAACAGCATAATGTAACAAGGTACGAATGTTAAGAGATCAATAAATTAATAACAACTAATTAAACTATGATTATTAAAAATTACTTAAAAAATTTGGTCCCTTCGGTAGGGTGCCCATGACACAGGCAGCATTCCCGCGCTGTATGGCTATTGAGAGCCTTTGTGCGAGAAAGCTGCCTGCGCGTGGGTCCCCTGTTGCCTCCCTCAGACGCTTACTCAATTCCTTGTGGAGCCCGCGTGGACCCTGACCCCACGGGCCAAGTGTCTCGACGCCAAAGGGTATAAAGTCGTATTGGGCGCCGAGACAACTGTACTTCCTAATCTTTATTCGCTCCCGGGCGTCCGCCGCCGCACCCGCCCGCCTGCTCGTGGCCGAGAGGTAGGACGCTGCTAGTGTGTCGGCGCATGTCGCGTCCCACACCAGCGCGCGGCCCATCCTCCACGGTATCAATGACATCCCGTCAGGGCGTTTGCCATCGTCCCGCGCGATCTGTGGCTCAAGGACAGCTGGAACGTTGGCGCTGACAAGTGCCCTTCTCAGGATGTCATTGACAGAAGCATGGCGAGAGTGGCGGCCGACACCCGAGGAGCAAACAAGCCCGTGGTGGCCGAGGCGGTTCACACTGGCTCCACAGGATATATATATCCATATCATCTTTCAGATCACTCGTTATAATATGACCCAGGTACTTAATTTTGTTACACGTGTCTAAACCATTTTTTTCAATATCAGCACAAATCCACTGTTGTTCGGAACAAAAGTCACTCATCTCGCGGTGAAAGTGCGCAATATAACAGCGACCCCCTTTAAATGGCCCCCCTAAGGGTCGCGAGCCACAGGTTGAAAAACACTGACATAGGCTCTCATTTTGCAGTCAGTTTTTACTGTTGATGATATACTAATATTTTCTTCTGTTCCCGCGATTATCACTAATTTAAATAAAGCAATTTAAACGGATTATATCTATATCGCGTTTATTATCTCATTTCTGTTTTTAAACAAATATAATTTAGGAAGAAAATCTTAAATTATTAAAGAGATAGTCTGGGAGGTTTCTTTGCGGCGTTTCTTTTTCCTCAATAAGCCTCATTTTGTGAAACTAATAAAATAATTAAGCCCTTCTGGCACACATGTGCCAGAAGGGCTTAATTATTACACATGTCTATCTTTACACATTAGGCCCATCTGACATGTATATACACCTATATTTGTTTTCTCAAAGTGGGTAGTTTGCACAAATTGTAACTTTGACAGAGGAGAGGATATCTTTCGACGACTCCGTGAATACGGAAGCTGCAGAGCTTCCGTAACGTCGGGAACTCAAACGAGATAATATACGTCCTGTAATCTGTTCAAATTGTTTTATTTAAATGTTGGTATACTATTTTTGCAGAATATCTTCAATGTGTAGGGTAACGCGAATTTGCCTTTTGCAGTGTGGATTGAGTTAGAACCTATAAAGGAAGAAGCTCCGTGCGTGAACGAGACAGAGCGTGACTGGGCGGGCAAGTGCGAGAACGAGACCGCTGATCTGTATCCTGAGCATGTGAAGATCGAGCGGGAGAGCCCTGGGCCGTCACCAGAACCTGCGCCGCCCGAAGGTGAGTAGATTTTTATTGAGCACCGTTTCAGTAATTGAAGATTGGGGTTGTCTTCGGAAACATTCGGTGTTAATCGGCAAACTCCGTATTTTCGCATAGAGTGAATTGAGAATACTAAGTTTCCCAGGGGTATTGTACATTTTTATGCTATAGTGTACGATACATCAGTGCTCGGCTACCTTTTAGCAGCCACATAGAAGCTAACAAAATAGACACGAGCAGCACTTTCTATATATCTAAAAGCAGAAACTGACTGACTGACTGACATGTCAACGCACAGCCCAAACCGGCGGTTCTAGTGATTCCAAACTTGACACGTAGGTTCCTTATGGGGTCAAGGAATGCACTAAGACAAGATTTTTTAAAATTCACCCCCTATTCAATTCAATTCAATTCAGGGTTTTAGGGTTCCATAGCAAAATATGACGCAATACTTAAAATAATAAACTTTTAGTAGTAACGAAATGCAAACATTCAGCAAATATCATTGTGTGGCACATATATCGACACATCTTTTAAACTGTGTTCGTCCCCCGCCCCCCCCCCCCCCCTCTATTTTCTAAACCTTATGTCCAAAAAATATGAAAAAATGTACAAAGATGAAGCTTAATAAATACTTTCAACGATAATTGTTTTCAACATGATCGGAGATACCGTTTTTGAGTTATTGCTGAAAAACGGCACTTCTCAACAAAAGAACGTAAGTGCCGTGGAGATATGCTCTTTTGCTAGAGCACTTTTTCATATAGCATTTTTTTTCGTATGAACTGCTGCGGAAGCCTACACTGAGCATGGTCCGACCTGCTGTTAGCCGCTTTTTTTTATTCAGAGTAATCGGATAAAAAGTATCCAATAACGTACTGTGGATACCCAGCTACCCGTATACCAAAAAATAGTTGAAATCCGTTTAAGAACCCGCAACGACATATACGACATAGAAAAATCGATTCAGTGAACTTCAAATAGTCCCTTAAAATAGTTTTTATTTTCATATCTTCAATGTACAGACATTTCATTTTTACAAGTTTATAATAGTACTAGCGGCCGCCCGCGACTTCGTCCGCCGTAGATTCGTTTATCGCGGTTAAAAGGTATTTTTCCGGGATAAAAAGTAGCTTATATCTTTCCCCAAAACTCGATATTTTACTAATTTAAATGTGAAGCATATTACCAAGATTTCAAGTTCCTAGTAAGTCTAGCGTAAAAAAATATTTACTGTCCATACAAATTTTTATCCCCCTTTTCGTCCCTAAAAGGGATGAAATTTGACATTCATTATAGCCTATGTCCTATTCTGATATATAAGGTACATAACTGGAAAGTTTCATAAAAATTCGTCCAGTAGTTTTTGAGATTAGTTGGAACGTACATACATACTTTCACGTTTATAATATAGTAAGGGTAAGGATAGATAATATGAACACGTCTGGCAAACTTAATATTCCCAATTATAGTCCTAGTCATTACTAACATGTGGTGCAGTCTTAATACGTTAACGAAGTGAATAAATGCATTAAAGCAATAATTTAACGCCATAAGCGTTTATGGCGATTTTCCTCACGTAATTGATGGACGACCCCTAAAAAACTTGATTGACCCATGTATATTATTTCACTACTAAAAAACCGAGTAACATTCATATTGTTTCAGACGAATTTAATACTTCAGCCAGCCCACAGCCTTCAGTTCCATTTACAGCGAGCGACACAACTAGCACTTTGTCAAAACAAAAAGCGTGTCGCACAAAGCCCTTCTCCTGCGGCACATGCGACAAGCAATTCTTAAACTTAAGTAAACTAAAGCGACACGAACTAATCCACACAGGAGAGAAACCGTACACTTGTGAAGTATGCAACGAGAAGTTCACGCAAATCGGCAATCTAAATACACACAAACGAACTCATATCGCTGTGAAACTTTTCTCGTGCGACGTTTGCAAAAAGGAGTTCACGAGACTAGACACACTGATGAGACACAAGCCTGTTCACTCAGGAGAGAAGCTTTATTCATGCGACATGTGTGATAAAAAGTTCACTGTTTCATCGCAGTTGAAGACACATAAATTAGTTCACACAGGAGAGAAACCGTATTCTTGCGAGGTGTGCACAAAGGAGTTCACTCGATTGGACACATTGAAGAAACACAAACTAATACACACAGGAGTAAAACCATACTCGTGTGAAGTATGTAAAAAAGAATTCACGGAAGCAGCTAATTTGAAGAGACATAAGAGAATTCACACAGGAGATAAACCTTACGAATGCGATATTTGTAATAAAGATTTCAGGCGATTGGACGGTTTGGAGAAGCATAAAAGATTTCACGCGGGAGATAAACCGTATTCTTGTGATATTTGTTCGAAGGCTTTTACTGTACAGAGTGGTTTAAGTAGACATAAACTAATTCACGGGAAAAAATACGCTCGAAAACTTAAAACATAAATTCTGATATACGACGTAAGATTTTCAGCCAATAATGGCCGAAAATAATGGATCAATGAGTATTGAGGTTCTCATGTCCAACGGCCACAGACATAATATGACGTATGTCGTCATATATGTAGGGCACCCGCAGTGCCCTCATGCCAACGCATTCGATGACAAAAAAACCGGCCAAGTGCGACTCGGACTCGCGCACCGAGGGTTTCGTACAAATATATTGGCCGGGTGCAGGGGTCGTGTACGGAAAGCGAAAACGATCGCAGCGCTTGACGTGGCCAAAAGTGATAACTTTCCCGGCTCTGCTTCTGTCAAACGTCATACTTTTCAGTTATTATTCTAACGTTTTTCTGCTGTAAAATAATAAACTGAAATAAAATGGGTCACGATAGCTGTTGTGTGGTAAACTGCAATAATACAGGACGAAACAGCAATTGCAAATATTATCGCTTTCTTACACCGAGTTGGAGCAAGGCCTGAAAATGAAATGGATAGTTGCCGTTAGAAGATTTAAGTAAGTGTATTAAACTGAAACCTTGGTTAAATATTTTTATCTCTTTAGTGCAATAATATTATGATAGAATAATTATAAAGTTTCTAAAATATAAAACGTAGATAAACTTATAATTTGTAAATGTTTATTGTTTTAGTACTAATGGATCTAAGTAAGAGCTTCCCTTTACTCTCGGTTTGAGGCTGAAACCTTATGTTGTGACCGATGCTTTGGAAACCAGTTTGATAATAGTAGTCATTTTTCAATTATCTGGAATAAAACATTATTTTTATCCTTTAATTTGTAAGGAAACAACACAGAAGTAAATTGACATAATAATACTAAACACACGTATAATAGTTACTTTCTTCAATAAAGCTAAAAATCTAATGTGTTTCACATTAAAAACAAACAGATTTTGCATTTGTTAGGTGCTCTACAATCAATATTTTCAATTATTTAGCTATATTTTGATGCGTCCATTATTTAACACTTGACAAAGCCAGTAAAGTCGCGAACGCTAGGCGGCGCTGACGTCGTGCACCCGGCCAATAGAGGGGCGTGTGGTCCAAGCCGATAAATAGGGAGAATTATTTATTAAATTAGGATGGGAATAGGAATTAGGTTTTACTAAAATTTCAAAATCAAAAAAACGAATCATTGGATTTATCTGGTTTGACCACTCAGCCCTCGATACGCTAAAAACGGCCGTCTATGAAAATACAGTGTTAGCAGAGCCCTACTGCCAAGCAAAATGTACGCGTTGCAGGATCATTTAATAGGGTAAGTAATACGAGATATAAGAACTTATCATATAACAGCCAAAATATATACGCTCACTTTGTATAAGCTGGTTTAGTATACCGTTCACTGGATATAATGAACGGAAGATATAATGTCAAAATATCTACTTTCGTAAAGTATAACGTTATTTTGATATAATACCAATTGATATAACGGTTAAAGCCTTTAATATTCATAACACCTAATGCAGAATAATACATTAACTCGATATTGACCACCGCGGCTCGCTCGCTTCGCTTGCTCGTAAGGGTCGCAGTTCAACCGAACACTCCTCCTCGCTTCGCTCGTCGTCGTACCTAATCTAACCCAAGTCGGACCTGTTATATTATACGTTATGTATGTTATACGAACTAGAATTAGTTAATTTGAGTGTTATATAAAAAAACAGTATATAAAGTAAGTATTATGTAAATTGATCGTTATTCCTTATATCTAGTGAACGTTATTAATATGAAATTATGTACAGTGTCGTTATATCTCGTGAAACGCACCCCATTTAATATTGATAACATACATATACAGAGAGACATAAAAAATTAAGAATTTTAGATTTATTTCGTGCTTCGTTGTGTAAGAGCTACTTTCACACCAAATTTGAACTTTCTAGTACAACTGGATGTTTCATATTGGTTTTGTATGGACGGCAATTTGTATGGAAACACCATTTTAATGACTGTATCTTTGGATTGCGCGTTGACTTAGAAGCTTGATTTTTATACAGCTTTAAGGGACCGCAGACAATTATTTGAGGGTAATTTCAACTTGATACGAGTTCCTGAGAAAAATGGTCTGGACAGACAGACAGACGGACGAAAGGACAGTGAGACCGACAACAAAGTGATCCTGTAAGGGTCCCGTTTTTTCCTTTTGAGATACCGAACCCTAAAAAGCGTAAGTGGGGTAGAACTTCAACTATTTTTGGTACACGGGTAGCTGGGCACAAATGGTTATAGGATACTATTATCTTAGTGAGAAAAGGATTAACTTTTGAGCGCCGCAGTCGGTAAAATTCGTACCACTGACACCAGCGCAGTATACGCCGATCAAGTTTAATTGTTCAAAGATCAAGAATACAATATCAATACCTCTTACTGGAATCACCATTTTATATTTGAAGGTTCACTTTATTTTATTGCCGTGGCGTCTAGGTCATGTTGTATTTATTACTCCGCTGCTTGGCGCTCAAAAGATTAAAGAACGGAGAGACCTCTCAGCTGTTCTGTTGATCGTGTTTGCGAGATTGCTTGTGTAGAGATGGATCAGTATCTGATAATTTGCCTCTATAAACCGCCACAGGTGATTTTATTTTCTTTATGAATATTATGGGGGGTGTTCTTCATCTATACTATTATGAAGTTGTAACATTTGAAATGTCTGAACATTGAAGAAATTTTCAAAAAAAATATTGTAGCGGACTATGTGGAGGCCACTGAATAGATTTTTTTTTTGGAGTTTTGGTATGTATGTAGCTAATAAGGTATCTCCAGATTGTTATGGTTATAATTAATAATAAAAAAATCAAAAAGGTAACCATTTCATCAGAGACAGTGGTGAAGATTGGAGTACCCCAAGGATCTCTAGGCCCTTTTCTGTTCCTTGTTTATCTAAATGACCTACCCTACATGGTAAGCCGAAGATCAGGCATCGTCATGTTCGCTGATGACACTTAATTACTGTTCAAAGTAAATAGAAAAGACACTGAAGTCACTACTCTCCATGATATCTGACTGGTTTGCTGCCAATAACATAATGTTGAATCCAAAAAAAAACAAATGTGTTAAATTTTCACTAGCGAATTCATCAAATGTAAACTTAATGGAGAAATAATAGAACTTGTAAAGCAAACTGCATTTGCAATAGGAAGTAGGTTTAAATAGCTCCGCTGCTTTTTCAGTCAGAAAGATAAGGCAGCTTACCAATGTGGCGACGGCATGGTTAGTTTACTTCGCTTACTTTAGTAGTATTATTATTTATTCTGTAGGGATCAGTCGCGGATATTGAAACGGTCTTTATTTAGCAAAAAGGAATTAAGTATTAGAGCAATTTATAACTTGAGGCCGCGTGAGTCATTGACAGACCTCATCAAGGAGATAAATATCCTAACACTGCCGTCGATTATACGTATTTGAAGTAACAATTTAATTATTTATTTAATCAAAGGCATACTTAATGCCATAAAGCATTATCTACCAGTCAACCTTAGGGAAAAGCAGAAAAAATTGTGGGTGGTGCTGAGGCTTATGTTAGTTATGTTACTATAATAATACATGATAATAATTTAAGTTTGGAAGAATTTATACAATTTACCAACTAATACCGATAAGCCAAAAGCTAGCTGAAATACAGGGAAGCTCAAAGTAACTTTTTACAGACAAGCAAAAGCGAAAAGTCGTTCTTGGGGAATCGTATAATTTCTACACACATTACTGAAATAGATACGGATGTTTGGCAATGATATCGTCCTGTACGAGTTATCGCATGGAGAAAAAAGAGATTCCAACTGTAAAAATGTAGTTTTATTTATAATGTGTGTTTTGCAAAATCACTACTTTTTTGATATCCATAAATGCATTGTAATTATGCCCTAACTGAAGAATAAGAAATTTACTCGACTAGGCTAAAGAAAACCGGCCAAGAGCATGTCGGACCATGCTCAGTGTAGGGTTCCGCAGCCGTTCATAGAAAAAAAATGCACTACAGATGATAAAAATACGATTCGCAAAAAACCACTAGCAAAAGAGCGTATCTCCACGGCACTTACGTCCTTTTGCTGCGAAGCGCAATTTTTTGGCAATAACTTAAAAACGGTATATCCGATCATGTTGAGAACAATTATTGTTAGAAGTATTTATAAAGCAATTTAACGGATTATATCGCGTATATTATCTCATTTTAGTTCCCGACGTGTCGGAAGCTTTTCGGCTTTCCATGGTCACGGGTAGACTGAGAAAAGGAATACGCGATATAATCCGTTAAATTGACTATTTCAATGAGTAATAATCGCGGAAACAGAAGAAATTAATATTTATAATGCTACTTTCGGAGCTATCTTTTCCGAAAGTATTCACTAAGTATATAATTTTTTTTTAGAAACCTCAAAATGTTTTTAAAATATCAGTCGAAATAGCTGCCACACATTGATATTTGCTAAATATTTTTTTAGTTTCGCTTACATGTATGACGTTCCCCTCCTAGAAATATTTTGTTTTGTTATTTAACTATCAAACTAAGTAGCGGCTTATACAAGACACCTATTCTCCAAATTTCATCAATATATATCATGTACTTTTTGAGTAAAATGCCTGTGACATACGGACGGACATGACGAACCCTAAAAGAGAGGGTTATGATTTTTTCACCTCCGTTGCACCTTCTAGTTTGTAATCAAACAAATGAATGTAAGGTATTCGGTTTTTTGTTCGTTGCAAACACAATTGTTCAGATAAACCAAATTTAAAATCATAAAATATCATAGCACGCAACGCAAATGTTCGCGGTTAAGCTCCATCGTTATAAAGAAAAAACGCGGGAACCGTTTTAGAAAAAAGACTGTAACATATTCATTTTTTAAATTGGAGCGAATCGGCAACTGTTCTATTTTTAAATAAATTTTGCTTTTTAACCGAGTTCCAAAAAAAGGAGGAGGTTCTCAATTCGACGGAATGTTTTTTTTTTTTTATATGGATGTTCACCGATTACTCAGACTATTTGACCGATTTAAAAAAAAAAAATTGGTTTTATAGAAGGTACTTCCTAATTGCTCTCATTTAATTTTGGTGAAGATCTGATGATGGAATCCATGAGGAATTGAAGGAACTCCTCAAATATTGTGGCCATACATATAGCGATTTTGGTATTATAAGAAACATAATAAGCATTTGCATTCAGAAAGTGTAAATTGGTGAAGTGGAACTGATGCAGAAGACCACAGAATGCCATCGGAACTCCTCAATGATAAATGATTTACGGGTGGCGACAAAATATCTTGATTAATTTAGCCAAGCAACTTCATAGTCACAAATTTAAATGTTCCTGATGAGAATGGTACCATCGAAATGATTTGATGATGGAGCCGGAAGGTAGGCACCAGATCTATGTAATAAAATAATGTATCCTAGCCGTGTTTGGGCTTGTTCGAATCGTCACGAGATACACTTTTAAGTAACGATTAACTAAAAAGTGTAAAATAAATAAACTTTTAACAAAAAAATAAAACCGACTCCAAAAAAACTAAAAAGTAAAAAATAACGCCATAATTCAGTTTCTTCAAATTACTTACAAGTAACCGTTTGTATACTCAATCTATACAGTATATACAATTAATGTTATTTTGGAGTCGGTGCCATCGTGTCACAACTTACTAAAATCGACAATTTTCAATATTTTACACATTCTTTATATGGCACCGACGCCAAAATAAGATTAATTGTATATACTGTATAGATTGAGTATACAAACGGTTACTTGTAAGTAATTTGAAGAAACTGAATTATGGCGTTATTTTTTACTTTTTAGTTTTTTTGGAGTCGGTTTTATTTTTTTGTTTAAAAGTTTTTAAAAACATATAATTCAGGTGCGTTCCATTTTCGAATTTCGAGCATCTCAAAACTTATCGAGTGACCTATGTATAAGTCCTGTGGAAACGATGGCAACACTATGGATGTTGACAACTTTTTGCTGTAGTATGCAGTACATACGTAGTATCTCTTATTAGTCTGTGGTAGTATGTTATATACGAAACGACCACAGTAGCAAGTGAGTAATAAGTTCATTACTGCAGAGGCTGCGAAATAGATTGCCGGCCTAGTAGTTACCTATAGATGGCCGAGTGCTAGCGACATCCTGGTCGCGCCGAGGCTTGTATACTGCTTTTCTCAAACATGCAATGAAATAAAAAACAATATTTATTTATGGAACTACAAAGCCGGAAGGCAGGATGACGTTAAGAGAGCGCGCAAACCTTAAGCCACCAGCCAATACAAAGACTACATCTGCAACGTTTGCTTCAACGTTCATTCGATAACCGATGACCCTCGGACAGAACCAAGCACGTTCCAAGAAGCAACGTCATGTAAGGATTCTAATGAATGCCGAAAAGCAATGGACAGTGAGATCAATTCCCTTAAAGAAAACGAGACCTGGGAAATGGTAGACCTACCCAAAGGAAGAAAAGCTATCTCTAGCAAGTGGCTTTTCAAAATTAAGACGAACACGGATGGTTCTGTAGATAAATAGAAGGCCCGTCTTGTGATACGAGGCTTTTCGCAGAAGAAGGGCTTAGACTACGACCAAACGTTTATTCCGGTTGCGAAGATAAGCATGATAGAGTAAGATAAGCTTTACTGAGTATTGCTGCACAGGAAAAACTTTCAATCTGTCAGTTCGATGTGTCGACGGCTTTTCTTTACGGAGAACTGAAAGAAGAGATCTTTATGAAACCGCCAGAGGGATACTCGAACAATGATGGAAAAGTTTGCAAGCTCAAACGGAGCCTTTACGGCCTTAAACAAGCTCCTCGTTGTTGGAACTCTACAATAACAGAGTACATAATGAAACTTGGTTTTAAACAGAGCGAGAGCGATCCCTGCTTGTTCAAAAGAGGAGCGGGGAACCATAAGCTGTTAATAGCTTTATATGTCGACGACGGACTTATTGCTTCTGCAAGCTCCGATGAAACTGAGAAGTTTTTAAATGAAATGCGGCAGCGTTTCAAAATAACAACGAAAGGTGTTTCTTACTTTCTCGGAATTGAAATACAACGGAAGGCTGATGGGACAATCAAAATTTGCCAAAAAGCATATGTGAAACAGCTATTAGAACGATTCGGCATGCAAGACTGTAAAGCTGCTGTTACCCCGACAGTCAAGGATACCGTGCTTTACACAAACGATTATAATGAAGCCCAAAACTTCCCTTATCGCCAAGCTGTTGGTGCACTCTCTTACCTAATGGTTGGCACCAGACCTGCAATTCATTTGCTGTTGGAATAGTGTCACGCAAACTTGACAGTCCAACATCCGAAGACGTAGCGAAGGTGAAAAGAATCTTACGTTATGTCAAAGGCACCCCGACGTACGGAATTACGTACAAGACTTCCACTGCACTTCAAGGCTTAAGGTGTTAAAGTGACGCAGGTCATGGAGGTGACGGTTCTACCGGACGCTCCACAAGCGGCATGATATGCCTTAATACTAATGGTGCTATAGCATGGCAGAGTAAGCGTCAGTCTTCTGTCGCAATATCCTCTACGGAAGCTGAAATTATTGCTGCCAGCGAAGCTGCAAGAGAGGTCATATGGCTAACCCGGATCATTAACTTTATTAAGAATGATGTTACGAAAACAATCGTCCCATTATTCGTGGACAATGAATGCGCAATAAGATTGGCTCATGATCCACCTTATGAAACACACCAGCGGACAAAGCATATTAAACTAAGGCACTTCTTTGTCAGACAGTGTGTCCTAGAAAAGGATTTAAGTGTTGAAATATTGCCACTAAGGATCAATTGACTGATTTTCTAACCAAAGCCTCTCTTGAAACCTCGGCTTCAAGAACTTTGCAAATTAGCAGGAGTTTCTTCATAAATTTACAGTCGCATAAAAGGAGTCGGGATGTTAAGAAGAAGGTTACAATGAGCATAGACTCAAAGAGTATTCTTCTAGTATTTTTAACGTTTCTTAGCAACTGTTTATTTATATATATACTTCAATTAAAATGTCATCGTGAACAGTATGCATTTTTCCTTATAAATACTTAAAGCTTTTTCCAGCTAGGGCGCGTACAATGCCTCTTCAAAGTTTGACGCGCTTCTGAAAAACTTTTAAAAGTTTTGAACTGTCATAGGTATCTTCAAAAGTATTGTCAGCCAAGTCCTTTGCTGTAATGTTGTGCTATTTCGCAAACACAATATCTGTTTTGTTGGAATGCAAAACAGTGTTATTGTGTGTTGCTCCATAGCACAACATTGTTTGAAGACCTGTTTGTCCTCTGCTGGTGAAAGAGTAAATGCTATGTGAATAATATTTAGTCACTTTAAAAGGGAAAGATATCATATCTAATAGACTTATTATCATTATTTTAAAGTTTCCAACTTGGGACATGCCCTTCATTAATATCGATGTATAAGATTGATGTATAGCGTCACAGATATTATAGTGAAGATGCGTAAGCTAAGGAGTATGCTTACTCTAAAGGCTAGCACACACTCGAGCATAAGAACCAGTGTTGGTCACTTAACCTAAATTTAACAATGTATAGATTGTTCGGCACTAGAACGAACACTCCTTCAGCTGAAGTGATGAAAACTCTGACCATTACCATATACCAATCAGAAAAAATAAATAAATCCGATTACTCAAACATAATACATTGAATCGAAGAACGGGGTCTGATTCCAGGTTACTGCCACAAACCAGACATTTGTATGACTGGTTGCTTAGCATTCCATTTTTAATTCCTGCTTTGCTATTTTACCCGGTTATATCCCAATCTAATACATATGATATATATACATACAGCCTTTTAATAACAATAGCCGTAAGAAGTGAGTGCACTATAATGCAACACTTAGTTAATAATACCATGTCCTTACTCCTTATTTAAATATGTATACTAACATAGTTATAAGCAAATACTAACAAACTGTGGATCCTATGTTGTCGGAATAAGAGCCCTTCACAAATAAAACAAGAAATGTGCAATGGAAGAAGATTATTCTTAAGGGTATCTCGTTGCCCTAATACGCTTATGACATAGATAATTAGGGCTGGTTGAATATGATGAGAGCCTTTTATGTAAATAATTGAACTTATTGGTATTGCACAGAATTATTATTGACAATCTCTTGCCTTCGATAGAGCTCTGTAGATCAATTCAATATATATATAACAAAGTACGCTGTAGATTACTTCAATTATATAACAAAGTACTCTGTAGATCAATTGTCCAAAGGCATAGGTCATATGGTCATATCATGGCTCTCTAGCTCTACCCATCAGCAAACGTCGTTCTTTTTTTTTTTAATTTATTTATAATATTCGCACATATTTAACAATATATTTACAGTACGCCAAACTGTAAAACAGTTTGTTGGCGTCTGGTCCAGCGGCCGCCAGTTACCAGGCTTTCCTTTCTCCTTCAGGAGTATTCTCTTCTCTGTCTAAATTCTTTGCAGCGAATATTCCGGATTGCATAAAATCACTGACTGCAACTTCTAGTAGCAGTGATCAATCACATGATAGACACATCATAAGGAATACATTCAAGCAATCCTAATAGTCGGGAGCTGCGGGTCTGATTTATTTATTAACTATACGGCTTAAAACGCTATGCGTGTTGTTCTGGAGTCTAAATGTAAATGCTATGACAGTTCAAAACTTTTAAACGAGTTTTTCAGAAGCGCGTCAAACTTTGAAGAGGCATTGTACGCGCCCTAGCTGGAAAAAGAGGTGAAAGACTAAATTTTGCAAGGTAAGAGAAGGACTTTTTATGAATTCTGGGTCAAAAATGTACTTGCTTTCTTCAAACAATGTTGTGCTATGGAGCAACACACAATAATTAATATTTATCGGAGAACCGGTATCGTATCAGCACTGTTTCTTATAAGCTGGTAACATCTTTATTCTCGTTTGACATTGACATTTCTAAACGTCAATTTAGCGTCTGACTTCTATTCGATATTTATAAGACGAGATCGTCTATTTAGTAAATCTAATTGATAATACTTTTGGATATATTGAGAAAACTGGATATGCAGAAGCCCTGAGGGAAAATAAGTTAAATGAAGCATAGCGTCATCGTTTCGCGAATATATTTAACTAAATGTTGATACTTAACTAACTCGTATTCAATGTTAAACAATCGTCGAACTGAACGTTATTAATCTCGACATTTCCCGAGGCCGTCTCTTTATACATACCCCCCTCGGACACTCAGGAATAGGGGGCCCTCGAACACTCAAAAGTGGGAAGCCCTGGGGCACTTAATAATAGAATTAGAGACCTTGTTGGACTGTAAAAAAAAAGTTGTTGAAGATCTATCGGGGGCCCCTTGAGGTTGACTGGACCTGCCCAGAGTGCCCAGTGGGAATAAGGGGCCTGTTATTGCCGCTATAAGAAGTTGATCGTCGACAGAATGTCGCAGGAGCCGTTGGTGACAGTGTTTGTGAAGCATGAGCCTGAGTGGGACAGCATTGGTTCATGCGGTGAGAGCGAGGAGACCGGGGAAGTGATAAAAAATGGGCCGGCTCGAGGGTCTGAAGTGATGCATCCGCATGACTTAGTATTCACAGACCATGGTGAGTTTTGTGATATTTAATAGTTGTACCCGCAGTTCTACTCTCATAATTTATTTTAAAATAATAAAAAATACGCAGTTCTTTTTAACTAGAAGAACAGTAAGACAGACATGATCAATGCATTTAAATTATTGGATCCACATAATATCAGTACAAAGTCATTCTTTGTTCGGCGACGGTTCAGCATTTTGCTGAGTGAACTGAACACTATTTTTAACAGACTCCCAAAAAAGGTGGTTCTAAATTTTTTACGTTTCTTTACCCAAGAACTGTCCTTTATAAAAAAAAATTACAAAATTAATTTTTCGAAAGGAGGTGCATTCTGATTGGTCCCATTTAATTTTAGTGAAGGTCTGATGATAGGATACTGGAGGAATTAAAGGAACTCCTTAATATTCTAGGCACACATATGGCGATTATGGTATTTTAAGAAACATAATAAACATTTTCATTCGTAAACTGTAAATTGGTGAAGTGGAACCGATGACAAAGACCATGGAAGGTCACTAGAACTCCTCAATAATAAATGATTTACGAGTGGTGACTAGATATATTTTGATTAAAATAGCTAATCCACTTCATAGTCCCAAATTAAAACAGTCGTAATAAGAATGGCAATATCAAATTGATTTGATGATGAAGCGGGAAAGTAGGCATTGGATCTCTTTAATATAATAATCATTAATGTATCCTAGCTAGGGCTTGTTCGAATCGGCACAAGATACAATTTTAAGTAACAATTAATTAAAAAGTGTGACATAAATTAACTTTTTAAGAAAAAATTAAACCGAGTATAGTATATAATTACTTAGCATACTTTAGTGTTTATTTTTTAGTTAGCAATTTACTTACAAGTTACTTATATAAGTAACTAGTAAATAGGTGGCCGCTAGCGGGAATAGTTTATAAAACACTTGATTTTAAAGTGATTTTAATGATAAAAAATATAGCGATGCATATGTGAGATTACAAATTAACTTAATTCTACACTTAAACTATTGATCAAGATCGACCAGGCGACCTTACGCGACCGCGATGGAAGACATAAGGCACTCGCGACACTTTTATTCGAACCTAAGTCGATAATGTACAGCACTTTCGTGGGAGTCTCACAATCGATTTATCGGGAAAATCGGGTGACTTAGTGAGTCACGTCGTCGCCGTGTGGGAACCGCATGGCGTAATTATCGATAATTTTCCATCAGCACTTTCGTGGGAGCCCGTATGGCGTGACAAGTTCTACTCATTCTGTACAGTATATACAAATATTATTATTTTGGTGTCGGTGCCATTGTGTCACAACTTACTAAAATAGTGAATTTTCAACATTAACACAACATACGTCACTTATTTTTTTCTAACATCTTCTATCGGAAAACAACAATTCTCGTCCTATTTCACTGTGCATTAGAGCAGGGGCCTGCAACCTTTTGAGTCGAAAGAGTCAAAAATCAGAAGTCTAGCGCGAAGCGAATACTGCCGTACCATCCTTTACTGGAATCATTTCGTCGCATTCTCAGGCCCCTATTTGAGAACCTCTGGATAAGACCAGAACGCAGAAATCAAATAAAAAAAGTCGTCATCCAGTAAGCTATAATCACATACTTAAAATCCAAAATTTCAAGTCTGTAGGCCATTTAGTACCAAAGTTAAGCGAAAAGCAAAGTTTCGCATTTATGACACTCACTCACTCATGATCATCAGAATAGAACTAGTACTTCCCATAAACTCAGAGAGCTGAAATTTGGTACAGAGTTAGGGTTTAATGGCCACATAAAGGGAAAACTATCAAACTGATTAGAAAACACAAGAGCCCAACCAAACTATTAGAGATCGACATACCGCGTTTACAAAAAATATTCAACTTGGTGGGCCGCTTCATTTGATGTCAAAAATCGAAGGTCTATGCCCACGTTTCTACATAAAGAAGTGAAATCCCACCAAAATCATTCTGTAAAAAACTAGCCAAGTCTCGATGGAGCTGCTTGTTTATCTCTAAAGAGTAATGAAATCGAGACAAAGTCGTGCCAAGTCTAAGGTTCTTTACTGCGATTTTTTTATTGTCATAGTTAATGTTGTGTGACTTGGCCGTTGAAGGGTACACAAGGGTACAAAACCAGGTGCTCCATGACACCGTCCGACGTCCGACCGTCAACGATTGGTGCAATGATGTCATGGAGCACAGAATGTTTTTGGTGGGATTACAATTTACAAAATTTCAGTTTTTAAAGAGCTAGAATTTTTTTTCTTACCAACAATAAATATTTTTGATGAAAATACTAATCTATAGAGCCACAGCTTCGCATCTAAAGAGCTGCATGTGGCTTAACACATGTTGCCAACCCCTGCCTTGAGTCATTCAACCCATTTCTGTCGCATATGTCGTCATGTTATATCGACAAAATATAAAAAAACCAGCCAAGAGCATGTCGGACCATGCCCATTGCTCAGTGTAGGGTTCCGCAGCCGTTCAAACCAAAAAATACACTACAGATGAACGAAATACGATATGAAAAAGTGTACTAGCCAAGGAGCGTATCTCCACGACACTTACGTCCTTTAGCTGAGAAACGCAATTTTTCGGCAATTACTCAAAAACGGCACGACCGATTTTATTCAATTGTTTTCATTGAAAGTACTTGTAAGGCCTCATTTTCATGACTTATTCCATGATTTTTGGAGTTTGAAAAGTTAGAGGTCTTTTTTAGTTTTTATTTTACCGTTTTGTCGGCGTGATACAAACACATACTCATACCAATTTTCAGCTTTCTAGTACTTATGATAACGGAGCTAAGCCGCGGACGGACAGACGGACATAGCGAAACTATTAGGGTTCCTAGTTGACTACGGATCCCTAAAAACGTTTCACTCTACCCGCAAATGCGTTGTCCCTACTAAAACCGACAAGTGGGAATGTAATTATTCATAATTGATAGATTCAGGCGTTACTTTGCGGAATTCCATATTAGATTAATTTATTAGTTTCTTAGCTTTACCGCGAAATTGTTTCTTGGTTAGATGTGACAATAAATTGTGCTCGCGTACGCATATTTTCATGCAGTTTCCACAAAAAAAAATACGTATGCAAATACAACAAACAACCACCAGACAGTGTAATCCTCGACACGTGTTTCGCCTCTCTACGAGGCATTATCAGACACTATTTCGCGGAAAAGCAAAAGGAACTGATCCATTATTGTACTTATTTATGATTTGCATGGAATTGCCACAGATGAAATTATTTTGCCATCGGAAGATGTATGTTTTCATCACCGTACATTTCTTTGTGCTTACTTGCAACCTACTTTGAGTCGCACGGTAACGAATATTAAAGAATATTACATTATAATATAATATTAGGCCTACATCATCCAAATACAGACGGAACAGTTTCCTTAACCGTGCTTAGGGTTTGCAATATCCGTCGTTTTTTTGGATCCGGATATTTCGGATATTAAATTTGACGGATCCGGATATTTCGGATAATACGGATCTGTATAAAAAAGTGACGTTCTACAAGGATTCCGTAAAAATAGGCTATTTTCATGGATAGTAGGATTTATTTGAAATTAATGTAGGTATTGAAATCGGTGTAGAAAAGTATGACAAAAATTACATTTATTTGCAAACGAAAATGAACTTTTTTTTTCCTTTTTATTGACAATCCTTTTGGGATTTATCTTATTAATTATTTTAATTTTTAAAATGATGATTTTATCTATAATATTATACTTAAATTAAATGATCTGATTAGGTTTTTCTAGGTTTTCCCTAATCCCTGCAACAAATGTTGGATCATATTGTACTCCCAGCAGACTTTTCTCAATGGGACTGACCATTCGAAAGTGCTTGTATCTAGGCCTACTTGATTAAAGGATATTTTGATTTGATTGATTTGATTTGATAATAATAGCAATAAGACGTGAAATATAAAACAATTATATTATGTTACATAACATAAACACTGAAATTACATTAGGTACCTTTTACAAGCTTAGCTAAGGAATTGACGTTCCAGGTAGATAACCCAAAAGCGAGTGGGCGAAAGCCTGATAACAATTACTTTAAAACATACTAATAATTACCATTATTCCAGTTAGATGATATCCAGGTCGCTAGTTTTAAGTGTTACTAGTACTATTGTTTCTTTTAAGCAATGTTTGTATTTATTTTATGACGTTATCGCGTGATGTACCTAGCTTGAGGTATTTGAATTTAAATAAAATAAATGTATGTACAATAAAAAATTTCATGACAAAATGTACGAAATCATTCATAAATTTTATTCGAAAATTGTTAGAGCTATAGGTCCATGAGTTCCATGACCAATATGTAACGGATCCGTAAGATCCGCAATATCCGGATCCTATGAGACGTTGGATCCGGATCCTAGATTCGACGGATATCCGGATATCCGGATTGCAAACCCTAACCGTGCTAGTCGAAATTTGAATAATGTGATGAGAGAGTGTGATATTGATATATTTAATTGTGTTATTCCTTCTGTAAAGAGATATTTAATTAGTGCGTTTTTAGAATGAGCGATTCTTATCACCATGTTTGTGTTATATTGTTATTACCGCATTTGTGCTATAATGTTACTGTGCATTAGGTATTCAGATTGTCTGTCTAGTAAGGCTCTTAAAGCTTAGCTTGAATGTTCATAGGTTTTATATATACTTGCTGTGTGTGCGCGTCGTTATGCGCGTTGTCACTTAACTGTTTCATTTGCAATATCTATACGTGAGTTCCTGTAATTGGCTCTATATTTCTATTTAAGTTTCTATTTGTACTGTATTAGCTGTTGGTTCTCCTACAGTAAATAAATAAATAAATAATATAACATATTGACAGTTCGGGTAAGAATGGTGTACTAAACGCACCTAGAGAGAGAAAACCAACTATTAACTGTTATTAACATAAAGTTGGCAAAATGAATTGTACATTGAAGATATTTAAAAAATATATATTTTAACGGACTATTTGAAGGTCACTGAATGGAAATATATTTATTTTGGATTTTGTGTATATGTAGTTGCGATTTCATCACGCAATATCGGCTAAACGGATTTCAACTATTTTTACACGGGTAGCTAGGTATCTCCAGGTTGTTATAGGATACTTTTTACCCGACTACGCTGAAGAAATAAAAGAGGGTTATGATTTTTTCTTCTCCGGACGAAGTTTGCGCGGGTACCTTCTAGTATCCATACTAATATTATAAATGCGAAAGTGTGTCTGTCTGTCTGTCTGTCTGTTACCTCTTCACGCTTAAACCGCTGAACCGATTTGGATGAAATTTGGTATGGAGATAGTTTGAGTCCCGGGGAAGGACATAGGCTACTTTTTATCCCGGAAAACTACCCTTATCCGCGATTAACAAATTTAAGGCGGACGAAGTCGCGTGCAGAAGCTAGTTCTCTATAAATCTCACTATCTACTACTACCCTTCACTCCAACTACTACCCTTAACTACAAATCAAATGTAGCAGCTAACTGGCCGTTGCAAAAGAAGTTTACTTACACTCTGCGGATGAAGATATACAGGGTGGCACATTTATTGGTCAGACCATGACACCGTGTAAGGGCACACAAAGACTTATTATATGCATAATATTAAAATAACATTGTTTTCAGCATTACGTAAATAATAATAAACAATTATAAGAAATATGTTTTGTGTTCATTTTACAATGTTTTACTACTGCAATTTAATTTAATGGATATATTTATTTATATTTTATAACGTCGTTAACGTAAGTTTTGTAATTTAAAATAATAGGTTACTAATTAACAATTTAAATAAGTTATTTATAATGTACCATCATTTAAAAAGTCGTCAACAGAGTAATAACATTTCTCAATTAATAATTATTAATTGAGAAAATATATAATACTATTAATAATTATCAATTTAGATATGGGTCAGTATGGGAAAGTCTGAAACTATAAGACATACGAAAATTTCGTCATAGGAACCATGTCATCGATTTTAATAATAAGACAAATTGCATTCATACATTTAACAAAAACTCAGTTCGGGAATCGAACCCGGACGTTGTGAAAAATAAAACGAACACTATTTCTATTTAAATATCGATTGTGTAGGTCTTAAGCAGTAAATGTTAGTATGAAACATGATGTCTAAAATGAATAAAAACAATCATCATCATCATCATCATAATCATCATCAATCGCCTACCTATTTAATTTATTGAAATTTTATCATTTTAATTTTATTCATTTACAACATGAGTTGTGTATAAAGGTATTATATCCTTAGCGCCATCTATGAGAACACGTATTACACCTAATATTTTCTTCTGTTTCCGCGATTATTACTCATTGAAATAAAACAATTTAACGTCCTGTAATACATCTCATCAAGGAACAAGCGAGACACAGGACTGCAAAACCTTAATTTCCGAACGGTGTAAAATATCTTATCTGTTTAAAGTAGTTTAATAGTCTCTGTTTTTAAAATATTATAATTAGTAATGAGGTAGCCTGGGAGTTTTTCTTTGCAGCGTTTCTTTTCTCCTAAGTACGCCTCATTTGTGAAATGCTGCTTGGTAAATTATTAGAATAAAATAATTAAGCCCTTCTGGCACATGTGTAACTGTCTTTACAGCTTAGGCCCATCTGGCATGTATGTACACCTTTATTTGTGTTTTTTCAAAAAATGGGTAGTTTGCACAAATTGTAACTTTGACAGAGGAAAATACATCTTTTCTCAGTCCTCCCGTGACCATGGAAAGCTGGAATGCTTCCGAAACGTCGGGAACTAAAATGAGATAATATACGCGATATAATCCGTTAAATTGTTTTATTTCAATGAGTAATAATCGCGGAAACAGAAGAAAATATTATGTACACCAGTACGGACTGGATGTTGCTAACCAAATCAGGCGGTATGAAGACCTCAGGACGGGACTCGCACGAGCTCGAAGTTCATTGAATTTCCTTAAAGAATGCCGTGATGAAGATCTCATTCCTACATGCGTGAAAATAGCACCGAAGAAGGACATTTTCGGTAGTGAACGCATTCTCCGCCAAGCTAGTGTAAAGTTACTGTGCAAACTTATCCACAATACCCGTTATTCAGCTCACAAGTTTGAACAACAGATTAAAGAAAAGAGTGACGAATTGCAGTTGATATTGACAGATGATGACTTCAAAAGTATTGTTGAACAAGGCGACAGACGTTACGCATCAAAATTTAAAAGCTGTACATGTAAGAAAAATGCTAAGTTTGACAAGTTGAAATCAAAACGCACTAGGAATGAAACGCTCCGTGGAGGTAATCAAACGTCAACGTCAAATGCCGTTGCACCTGTAGTGAATATTAGCTCGAAGGAACTGTCGGACTCGCAAACCTTGCTTCTTAAAAAAGGGCTTAATTATGTTGTTACTCCACGGAATATCCCTTTTGAACAGATTATAGTCGGCGTGGAAGATTGTTTGGTCCAAAATCATATGCGTAAAGAGGATTTGGAGGCCGTACGCCAGGATGTGTCTTCAATTTTAAGACGAGCGAAGTCTCCTAAAGTTAACTTACCCAGAACTGAATTCAACGCTTTGAAGAGCTTGCGTCAAGACCCAGACATCACCATTCTTCGAGCTGACAAGGGAAATGCAACGGTTGTTATGGATACTAGTGATTACAACCAGAAAGTGGAAGTACTTTTGTCAGACACTACAACATACAAGCTTGTTAAGCGAGATCCAACGGCGAAAGTAATAAAAACGACAGCCGAGCTGATAAGTAAGCACTCTGAAAATCTTAATCTGGATGTGAAAAGTTTAATGCCTTCTTGCCCGGTGCCACCAAAGTTGTACGGGTTACCAAAGATACATAAACCTGGTGCTCCGTTACGCCCTATAGTGAGTCAAATCGATGCTCCTACCTATCGATTAGCTCGGCACTTAGCAGGTGTGCTTTCTTTACTGCGAGGGAAGACGGAAGCATACACAAGGGACTCATACCATTTTGTCAGTGAGATTAAGGATTTGAGACTAACTGATGATGAAGTTATGGTCAGTTTTGATGTCCAGTCTCTCTTCACATGCCTACCAGTTCAAGAATGTATCGAAATTGTGAAAAGAAGATTGGGTGAACAACAGATGGCAATAGAATATGCTGAGTTATTACACTCCGGCTCAGCCGTGCTGCGCGCTATCTCCGGCTCAGCTGCCCTGCGCGCCAGCTCCAGCTCAGCTGTGCTCCGCGCCCGCTTTGGCTCAACCGCGGCGCCCGCCCGCGCCCCGCGCCACCTCGTGCGCCGGCGCGCCCCGCACGGTGCTGTACTCTGACCGACTCGGTGTCGGGCTCGGGGCGCTGCTGGCCGGGCGACTAAATCATTCGGTGACCAACAACTGTCTGCCGGGAGCTCTGCTCGGCCGGGTGGCCTCGTGTATCTCCGCCGACGCACTCGACCGACACACCACCGTCGTGATCGTGCTGGGAGACAGTTTGGATTATACCAAACGAGACGTTGTCGACTTCTGCGATACGCTCACCGGTGTTGCCGACCGAGGTGTAGCGAAAGTTATTGTATGTGCGTTACCGTTTCCGAACAAAACATCGGAAAAAATGTATAAAAAAATTGATTATTTTAATTCTCTCCTATACAGGCTATCACTGTATAACTCTACGATTTCGTATTTTGATACGAATAAATTTATTAAACATTACGTCCTGTCTCGCGATTGCACGTATCTTCCGAGAAGATATTTACGTGATTGTGCTAATCTGTTAGCATACAGTATAGAAGACTCCGTCATGACTCGCATGAGGAGTGATAGTGCAGGGGCGAATCCGGCGTTACGTTGTAGTAGCGTGGGATCCGCGGGCACCGAGTCGCCGAATGATTTAAACTGATTTCTCCGACAACGTGTGCACTCGCCGGCTCTAAGCCCATCGACGACTGTAACACTGGTAGTAGTTCTAATAATAATACGATTAATATAGTTCACCAAAATATACAAGGGTTTACCAGTAAAGAACTTGAAATTGGTTTATTCATAGACCACTCAAATATCCATATCCTGTGTATAACTGAACACTGGCTTAAAGGTCATGAACTTATGTTCAATTTTAATAATCATAGTATAGTGAGTTCTTTCTCTAGAGAGTTTTACAACCGCGGCGGATCTTTAATCATGGTAAGACATGATGTAAAGTATAAAGAACGGAAGGATATTGTTAACATGTCCATTGAACGTCAAGTAGAACTGTCATGTATTGAATCAGATCAATTTATAATTATATGTGTATACAGACCCCCATCAGCGGACTATAGTATATTTGAGTCAATTATGGATAAAGTGCTCAATAGCGTATTCTCTAGTAACAAGTGTATAATTGTGTGTGGTGATTTTAATGTCAATTTACTTGAAGTATCATCTATGAGTGTGAGTTTGTTGAGCACTTTCAAATCTTCTGGCCTAGAGAATTTGTTTTGTGAGCCTACCCGAATCACAGCCACCAGTTCAACATGTATTGATAACATATTTAGTAACACGAATGCGTTGGATAAATCTATCATAAATAAACTAAGCTCTGACCACTGTGGACAACATTCATCCTTCAGTTTCAGTAGAAAAAATGAAGAGAAACCACAAGACACTATGTGCAGACCTATTTCTGAGTATCGCTTAGATTTATTTAAACGGAAAATTCAGGAGAAACTGTGTTATCTTTCTTTTACTCAAAAGGATGCCGACGGCATGTGCTCGGTCTTATTTGATTGCATAAAAAAAGAATTTGATTCTTGTCTCAATCTGAAGAAAGTACAAGGCAAGGTTAAAACTACATTTAGCGACTGGGCTACGCCTGATATTCATGAAAAAAGACTTCGTCTTTACGATCTATATGATCAAAGGTCAATTGATAAGAGACCGGAATTTCTAGAATACGTGAAGAATTTTTCCAAGTCCTTCAAACAATTGTGCGCTGCTGCTAAATCGGAATATTTGTCTAAAAAAATTATTAATTCTAGTGACAAGGTGAAGGCCGTCTGGAAGGTCATAAATTTTTATTTTTTTTTTATTTTTTTTTATTCCAACAAAATATATACAGCATGACAGTATAAACCAAATCACTGCATAATTTAGAATTAAAGACTAAAGTACAAAAGTTAACAGTACATAAATAACAAATACAAAAGTTACAAATACAAAAGTTACAAAATAATTATTCTAAGTAATCTGACTTCCATCCATCGCTTCACAGTACTTCAGACATATACTACTTACATTTGCCCATCGGTCTGCAAACACGTCACTTTCAGGAGCCCATGACAGAAGCGAGTTCAGAAGTTTTAAAACCCGAATAGGAGGGGAATTTCTGTGTGCTACAGTTCGTGTTATAGGAACTGCAAGCAGATTACGATGACGCGGCCTAAGTTCCTGCTTGGGCAAGACAGGTATAGCGAGCCTCACTATCTGCGCAACCAAATCCGGGCAGTCCGAGTCACCGCGTAAAATACTACAAGCCGTAACTAGAAGGTTGTAGTTACGCCTTACTTGCAGGGAGTTGAATCCAAGTGATCCCAACAGAAATTTAGTGGGATATAAGAAGGGATAATACTTATTCACGTTTTTGTATAAGAACCTCAGGAATGCTTTTTGAACTTTTTCTAAAAGTAGGACGTACGTACTCTCGGAAGGATTCCATACAATGCTAGCCGCCTCCAGCTTACTTCGAACAAGGGAGGTATATAGCACTTTAATTGCCCTTGGGTTGTTAAAATCTCGAGCATTCCTGGTGACGAATCCCAGTCTTTTGTAACTGGCGGCAGCTAGGGTCTCAATATGGTTGTGAAAGGTGAGACGCGTATCAAAAACAACCCCGAGGTCCTTTACTGTTGTTACGCGAGTTATAACTTGTGATCCAAGCAAATATTGGGTTTGGAGTGGTCTTAATGAACGTGTATAGGTCATAACACAACATTTGGAGGCATTAAAAAATAGCTTGTTTATCGTGCTCCAATGTAAGACTGCGTCTATGTCCTCTTGCATAGCTTCGCAATCTGCTAGTCCTTTTATCCCATATATTAGTTTTAGGTCGTCTGCATATAGAAGACATGTGGCATGTTTCAGCACTGATTCCAGGTCATTGATCATGATGCCAAATAAAAGCGGACCAAGAATAGAGCCTTGACTGACTCCAGAAAGGGTTGGAAAGAGAGAAGATATATAACACCCGTGCTTCACGAATTGTTGCCGATTACACATGTAACTAGCAAACAATTTAAGAAGTCTGGAAGAAAAACCAATGGAAGACAATTTGTTAAGCAAAATATCATTATCAACCTGATCAAACGCTTTCCTAAAATCAAAGTAGAGAACATCAACCTGTGTACCCTTGTCTAAGTGCTCAGAGATTATGTTTGTAACAGTTAAAAGGTTGGTCTCCACTGAACGCTTTGATCTGAAACCATGCTGAGAGTCGCATAGGAAAGGTTTGACTTGTGGAGTAATCAATTTCTTTAGGATTGATTCGTACAGTTTAGCCAGAGAGGAAAGAATAGCTATAGGGCGGTAATTGTCAACGCGGGATGTGTCGTTAGTTTTAGGGATAGGAGTGACTCGCGTTACTTTCCACCGGCTAGGATACCTTCCTGTAGCTAGGGACATATTAAGAATATGGTATATAGGGAGAATAAAACTATCTTTACATCCCTTGATAACATATGCAGGAATATTGTCTGGCCCCACTGAACTTCGAGGCTTTAATTGTCTAATGGCTGTCTCTACGTCCTGCGGAGTGATAGAGTGAACGTGCACATAGTTTGCAGAACTTGACCTATCATTGCTATTAGCGGCCTTATGGTCAAGCAGCGGGGCAGTAGGTGTGAAGACGCTCGCAAAGTATTTCGCGAAGGCTTCAGCTGCGTCACTACCTGCGTATTCTTTCCCCTCATAATGAAGACAAGCCTCAAAGCCACCTTTTGATTTTAATGAACTAATGTGCTTCCAAAAAGCACAAGGGTTCTGACATATTTTGGCTTGCAGACCATCAATGTAGTCATTATAGGCATGAATCATCCGCTCTTTTAAATTAGCGCGTAACTTTGAGAATTCATGATAGGCATACATACTACCTGTGCGTTTCCATTCCCGATGGAGATTCGCCTTATGAATGATGCCATTGATTAGCTCACTACTAAACCATACTGGATAACATCTAAACCGCTGTTTTGACCGCCTTTTTCTAGGAACTGCTATGTCAAATATACTGTACACAGTGTTGTAAAAAGCATCAACGGCATTATCGACATCTTGAGCATTTAGTACGTCTAGCCAGGATACTTTAGATATTAAACTGTACAATAGGTCATAATCACCCTTCGCGAAATTCCAGTCCAGCTGGGACTCAATATTGCTTGGATCAATGAAGTCAGCGTGAGGTCCCTCTCGAGATCGGTCAAGATAGAAGGCTACGTCTAGTGGAGGGTGATAAGCATCACGATACGGTACAAGTCCGCCTCCGTCAATCTCCATAATACCGGTAATCCGAACGCGTTCTGTCACAAGTATTACGTCAAGCTTACCCCCATACAAATTTTCTATTTCGTTCATCTCAGTCAAGCCACAAACAGTTAAAAAGTAACAGTAGTAGTGTAAAATATTTTGAGAAGTATACTGGGGGTTGAGATTAAGATCTCCTAAAATAACAACTGTATCACTTAGTGCCTCGATTACAGATTCCACTTTTTGAAACCACTGCATATACACATCGTCAGTAGCTCTTGGGTGAATATATACCACACATATATGCAATAGAGATCCTCCGATCCGTAGCGAGGCCCATATATCTTCACCGTCGGAAGTCTCTAGGTCTGTGCGCCTCGCCAACTTGATGCCCGGGCGACAAGCGAGCAGTACGCCCCCGCCACGAGCTCCGGTTGCCCGGTCACGTCGCAGTAAGCTCCAGTCGCCGGAGACTATTTCAGCGTTATCGACGGACTCCGTGAGAAAGGATTCAGTAACAGCAATGATGTCGCAATTTGCATTTGTGAAATTCTGTCTAAAATGCTTAAGTTTGGTGTTCAGTCCTCTTACATTCTGATATATGACATGCAAGGTATCTTGAGATATTGATTGTGAGCGTGGTTTGTCTTTAGCTACTATTTTACTGGGTTTCGCGCAAGGGTCTACGAAAAAACCATTCCTTAACTCTGGCATTGCAGGGCCATACATCGGCAGAAAGACATTTCTGTAAGTATTCGGCCGGGACTCCAATCTTAAAGGATTTATAGGCACCTTTAGGTTTCAACTCATCCACAGTACATGACCCTTCTGGGCATAGTGTTTGAAGGTACTCACGTATGTCGTCAGCTCCGGATAACATGTTCCACAAGTGTATGTGTTTTCTATGCTCCACTGCCTTAAGAGATGTTATGTCAGGTCCAGCTGTACCGCGCACCGAGGAGTTTCGTGCAACGCGCGAGGAACCTTGGTCATTCCTAGAATTAGTGTCGCTTGAGCCGGCCGCACCATGTCCTTGTGCTAGGCGTCTTTGTCTGTTTTTTGACAGCTGAACATGCCACTTCTCGCCCGTAGACTCCTCATTGTCATCAGCAGACAACTCATTAGTTGGAGGATCGCTCTGCTGGGAGCATGCCGTGCTATTACTATAGGAGGGTGGAGCAGACGAGATTTCATTACAGGCCTCCACTGTTGAAGTGCTGGGTAAGGCGTCAGTTGTTTTACCAGGGTCCATGTCTTTGCCGCTCTTCTTGGTACGGCTGCGCTTTGGGCCACGGGTTTTTCCTACCTTGCTAGATTTCGCAATCTCGTCGTCGCTTGGTTTACGCTTTTCTGTTGAAGAGGTTGATGGGCAACTGGATTGAATGGACTGTTCTAGTTCTTCAAGCTTAGCGCCAATTACCTCAATCCTGCTCGTGCACATAGTAATAGCGGACTGGTGTCGCCCCATAGCAGCAACTGTGTCAGACAGCTGTTCTGTCAGGCAGGTTATTTGATCGCGAAGAAGCAGGATTTCCAAGTTAGTCGGCATCGACATAGACACATTCGCTTCTGGTGATCGCCGTGGAGCGGGCTGAGGCGCGTTGGTGGGGCCCGTGGAGGTTGGCTTCCTGAGTGCTACATTCTTTACATTAACTGGGGTACCTACCGGGGTATCGCAGTTCCGGCCTCCTTTTTTGGCAGCACAGGTACATTCGGGACATGCCCATACCGCTTTTTCGGCCTCTGAGAGAGTTTTATTATTGCATGCATAGTGGTACAATTTCCCGCAGGTTTCCACCATACATTGCAGATATTCTGCACCCACTGACAGGTCCAATCGGCACGCACCGCAAACCATGCTGTCGTCTAATTCCGAAGCCATCTTAGGAACGTGCACTGGAGGATAAGGTAGGTAAAGTACTAAGACTGTAGAAGCTCAACGGAGTTCACCGGACAATGTTTGGTAGCCGAAATCACTTATATGACGACGTTCACTCGCTCACACACCTTATAGCTGCGCGGTACCAGGGTCACATAGGTTCATAGCAGGTCGTAGCACAGCTCGGCGGCGCGGCGTAGCAGTTGGAGCGTGTGACGTCGTAGCAGCGTAGCACTCACCCGCGGTCCGTAGCACAGGCGAGACGTACCAGGCTGTTAGAAGCTGTAGCAGTTGTCGTCGTATGATCTTCGCGTAGTGTAATTGCGCCGTTAGTCTTATGCGCTCCTATTATTCCTCGTGAATTAATTGAGGTTAAATTTTAAGTAAATTTGAAAAAATTATTTAACGCGGGGACTTAGGTACGTCTACACCTTACGGAGGTCCAGGGGGGAGATGAATGACGAAACTGGGAAAACTAAAGTAAAAAATCCTCATTTTAGCCTAAAAATCAACGATGAAACAGTAAATGAGGACATTGAAGTTGCGCATCAGTTTGAGCGGTTCTTCTCTAATATACCTGTAGAGACAACAAAATCTTTAAATTCATCGCCAGATATTGCTGAATCAATATTAAAAATGTATGTACCAGAATGTAAAGACTTCTTCAAATTTACTTACGTTACTCCAAATACTATTATCAAAACCTTTAGATCGTTAAATTTGAAGAAGACTGAAGACCTGTGGGGCCTTTCCGTTAAAGTGTTACATTCAATAATAGAGGCGATTGCACCATATTTGGCTGATATATTCAACAAATGTATTGACACTGGAGTATTTCCTAATTTGATGAAGCACAGCAAGATCATTCCTTTATTTAAATCAGGAACGAAAACAGACCCCACAAATTATAGACCAATATCAATACTACCCGCATTGAGTAAAGTTTTTGAGAAACTTATTCTTAATCAACTTACATCTCATTTTAATGGATATAACCTACTTCATAGCAGTCAATTTGGATTTACCAAAGGTCGCTCCACTGCTGATGCTGGGGTAGTGCTAGTTAAACACATCTTTGATGCCTGGGAAAACGCTCAAGATGCTATTGGGATTTTTTGTGACCTATCAAAGGCATTTGATTGCGTTGATCATAATAATTTAATGCGTAAGTTGGAACACTACGGAATAAAGAACGGTGCACTTGACCTCGTCTCATCATATCTTTCAGACAGAACGCAACGCGTAGTCATCAACGGGATGCAATCAACTGGGTCATCTGTTGCTATGGGGGTACCCCAGGGCTCAATTCTAGGCCCCTTTCTGTTTCTAGTGTATATCAATGATCTACCAAACCTTGTGCAAGATAAACATGATATCGTGTTATTCGCAGATGATACTTCTCTTCTTTTTAAAGTGAAAAGAAGAGAGAATAACTTCGTTACTATAAACGATGCGCTGTCTACTATTGTACATTGGTTTACTGCAAATAACTTACTTTTAAATGCCAAGAAAACCAAGTGCATCAAATTCACATTACCGAATGTGAAACAAGTAGATTGTGCCAAGGTGACATTGAAAGGCGATGTGCTAGAATTTGAAGACAAAACAGTATTCCTGGGTGTTACTTTGGACTCTAAACTGCAATGGAATGCGCATATAGCCACTCTTGCAGGTCAACTAAGCTCCGCAGCCTATGCAGTGAGGCGAATCAGACAGTTAACAAACGTCGAGACGGCAAAGCTCGTGTACTTCAGTTATTTTCATAGTGTAATGTCATATGTAATTCTGTTGTGGGGCAAGGCGGCGGACATACAAACCATCTTCGTACTACAAAAACGGGCAGTACGCTCAATCTATGCACTGGGAGCTCGTGCATCACTGAGAGAAAAATTCAGGGAAACCAATATTCTTACCGTAGCATCTCAGTACATTCTCGAGAATATTATGTATGTTCGGAAAAATCAACATGATTTCAAACACAACAGTGACATTCACCACTACAATACAAGAAATAAGAACAAGCTTGCCATGCCTGCTCATCGTCTCCGCAAGGTCGGAACTTCGTTCGTGGGGAACTGTGTACGCTTCTATAACAAAATACCTACCGATGTAGTGAATTTACCTTCCAGCAAATTTAAGTCCCACATAAAACGTCACCTACCAAACAAGGCGTATTATACTGTAAATGACTTTTTAGACGATAAAGATGTCTTTAAGCCAGTAGTTTAGTCTTGTGTATGTAAAGTAAGCATTATTTTAAGAGGTAATAATAGTTCGCATTTAATGTAACATGAGAGCACATTTGTTGTTTCTCACCGGGCAATACTATTAGTGTTTAATGCCCGGCAGTGTGAGCATGTCATGCTCGCTTAAAGGTCTTTGCTTACGGTGGCGTCGTTGATCGGGTCGCAACCTTCCCTAAAATATGGTTGAGGGAGGCGATGGCTGAGATATGCGTCATGCTCGTGAACGGGTGCCGTTTGTGGGGTCCGGTCTGTTCATGCTAGCAAGGGCCAAATTAATTGTATACCTAATAACTGCCTACCAGTGTTTAATGAACTGATGACGTGAGAGACTTCATCCTGTACTCGATTGAAGTTATTCTTTTTTTATTTGATTTAGAGACTGTATACATCTCTAAGAGTTTTGTTTTATTTATAGAGGTATATCCTTAAACATTTCTGAGGATTTTAATTAACTAATTTTATCTTTTTGCATGTTATGACGCCTAGAGACCATATACATCTCTAAGAAATTTAGATTTAATAATAATTATGTTTAATGTATTATTCACTTTGACCCCTAAGAGACCTTAAACATCTCAGTAGAATTCAGTCAAATTATTATATTTAATTTTATCGCATGTCGTGACGTCTAGAGACCTTATACATCTCTAAAAAAATATTAACATTGATCTGGAGAATTTGTACATCTCCTCTGCGTGTATCAATTATAAATTAGTTATAACACAATTGTAAAAGTTTTAAGTATAATTAAGACAATATTGTAATCGTTAATTGGTACACGCATATTAATTGTTTTATATACTCTGACATTTAGAATTTTATTCTAGACACATTCTAGATTTACTAATTATTTTAATTTTTAAAATGATGATTTTATCAATAATAAGTAAGTATTATACTTAAGTTAAATGATCTGATTAGGTTTTTCTGGGTTTCCCTAATCCTTGCAACAAATGTTGGATCATATTGTATGTTTCCCAGCAAAGACTTCTCTCATTGTAACTGACAATTCGAAAGTGCTTGTATCTAAGCCTACTTGAATAAAGGATATTTTGATTTGATTTGATTTGATACAACACTGCCTTACATCTGGCTATATGCTATGGAATGGTGAATTCTACGGGCAAGTTGATGGTGTGGCAATGGGGTCTCCGGTGTCTCCTGTCGTCGCCGATATTTTCATGGAAGACTTCGAGGAGAGAGCGCTTTCATTGGCACCTGTCAAGCCGAGGATCTTTAAAAGATACGTAGATGATACCTTTACTATTTTACCTAGATCTAGTGTTTCAGCTTTCTTAGACCATCTGAACTCCATGCATAGTAAAATTAAATTCACTATGGAGTTGGAAAATCAAAATTCACTTGCATTCTTAGATGTGCTAGTAATTAGAGGTCCTAACAATGACATAGGTCATACTGTATATAGGAAACCTACGCATACAGATAGGTATTTGAATGGCAAATCTCACCACCATCCCTGTCAACTTGCTACAGTGGGTAAATCTTTGTTTCAGAGAGCCAGGGGTATCTGCGACGTTCAACATCTGACTGCTGAGTTGCAGAATGTCAAACGTGCGCTTCGAGCCAACAAGCTCCAGATACCACGTTCCAAGCAGAATCCCAGTATGAAGAAACCAACAGTCGAGCGTAAACCTGCCGTATTACCATATGTGAAAGGGGTCACAGACAAGATCGGAAACATCTTGAAGCGTGCTTCTATAAAAACATATTTCAAGCCGTTGAAGAAGGTGTCTCAATACCTTAGACCCGTGAAGAGTAGCACCCCTTTGCAGAGTGCAGGCATTTATAAGCTAGACTGCGAGTGTGGTCTTTCATACATTGGTCAAACGAAACGCAGTGTATCAACCCGGGTGAAGGAGCACATAGCAGATGTCAAGCACCGTCGGTGTAATAGGTCTGCAGTCTGTGAACATGTCATTGACAAACCAAACCACTCAATTAAGTTTGATAAACCTTCTATCCTTGCCAAAGAAAAAAGATATTTTCCCAGGATGCTACGCGAGGCTATTGAGATTAAAAAGCATCCTAATTTCAATAGAGAAGATGGATTGTCACTACCACCAGCTTGGGATCCTGTAATACATCTCATCAAGGAACAAGCGAGACACAGGACTGCAAAACCTTAATTTCCGAACGGTGTAAAATATCTTATCTGTTTAAAGTAGTTTAATAGTCTCTGTTTTTAAAATATTATAATTAGTAATGAGGTAGCCTGGGAGTTTTTCTTTGCAGCGTTTCTTTTCTCCTCAGTACGCCTCATTTGTGAAATGCTGCTTGGTAAATTATTAGAATAAAATAATTAAGCCCTTCTGGCACATGTGTAACTGTCTTTACAGCTTAGGCCCATCTGGCATGTATGTACACCTTTATTTGTGTTTTTTCAAAAAATGGGTAGTTTGCACAAATTGTAACTTTGACAGAGGAAAATACATCTTTTCTCAGTCCTCCCGTGACCATGGAAAGCTGGCAAGCTTCCGAAACGTCGGGAACTAAAATGAGATAATATACGCGATATAATCCGTTTAATTGTTTTATTTCAAAGACGTATTACACCTGTTTACATTCCGACAACATATAATAGTAGATGGTTTGACAAAGGGCTAAAATATGCCATTATGACCCGAAGTGATTACTTGGACGAGCTCACGAAGTGACTAAAAGCCACGTGTTAAGCACTGCTTTTCACTTCGACTGCGAGAAAATAAAAAAGGCTTAACATTAAAATTGTATATTTTATGAACAATTAAAAGTACATACTTTTTGTTTTACAAATATCATGATAATAATCACAATTTTTGCAATTTATTAGTGGATCACTCCACTAGCGTTATTTTTATAAACAAAGATCAGAAACAAATGAAAAATTTTTCGACGATACTGGACTTGAACCAGTGCCTTGTGCCATACAGAGATCCATAAGCAAGAACAGATGACAAAATTCGTCGACTACTGGTGTGGACGATTAGCTCAGATGGTAGAGCGTGCTGCCCCGGTCTGGCACAAGGCACTGGTTCAAGTCCAGTATCGTCGAAAAATTTTTCATTTGTTTCTGATCTTTGTTTATAATTAAAAGTACAGTTTGAGCAATTCGATCAGAAATTTTGGCCAATCTGATCAGGTTGGTTTGTTTGTTTTTAATTATTCGTAAGTAGTATGTAGCTGGCAGAATACTTTTTTTTTTCAGTTTCATAGATATTTGTATGGGATTATATGGCTTTCTTTTAAACCCTAGGGGCTAAATGTACTATTTTAGTCTCGCTTCGCGAAGCTAATATGACGTACTTTTTGAGCAGGAGAAGTGAAAACGTTATTTTTTACCTACTTGCAGTGCGAGTTAAGGTGGAGGTAGAGTTCGAGAGGGAGGGAGAAGACGTCAAGGAGGAACCTAAGTGGGAGAGGTCTGACACGAGCAGTATAAACCTGACACCCACCCGGGCCGGCCTGTACGACGGACACAAGGTCGTGGGGTCGGAGAGTCTGCAGCTGCCTGATGGAACCTTTGCACCTGGTAAGTTGTAATATGTGGCGAACTGAGAACTTGTTTTATTATAAAATCTATGCTATTATAAAGTTGTAAAAATGAAATGTCTGTACATTGAAGATATTTCCAAAAACATTTTTGTTACGGACTTTTTGGAATTCACTAAAACGAAAAATGCTTTTTTTGGATTGTTTTGTATGTTTGTATGTAAATATTTGTACACCACTTTATACACCCAATAGTTAATCCAATTTTTCTCCTCCCTGTCCATTCCACAACGATTGGTCGATGGCTCCGGTCTATCGGCTAGGAACGCCGTTTGGCCATTTGTCTCGTCTCTCTCTCTTCTCTCTTCGTCGCCCAGCCGCTCCACTTGGTCACTATTATAAAGTTATAAGCATTTTTGCCGTACATCATCTAGTTACAGACAGGTTTACATATACGATGCATAGTTTTTTTGTCTGGTCTGTCTTTGTGTACTTACGATCCTACATGTACTTTGTTCCAGATGAATCGAACAGCGCTCTCTCTCACACCTACGAACCTCCCTCCCCATCAACTTCACCGTGCACCACCCCTGGACTGACTCCTGCCAAGGGGGTGACCAAATCCAAAACTAAACAAAACCTACTCCCATGCAAAATATGCCAAGAGGAGTTCACGGGAAGGAACGCTTTGAAAAACCACGTGCGTGGGACCCACGTGGAAAAGAAATACTGTTGCGAAATATGTAAAAAAGAGTTTAAGTTCTCGTGGGATTTAAAGAAACATCAGGTGTCTCATACAGGAGAGAGACCTTACACTTGCGATGTATGTAAAAAGGGGTTCAAAGAACTGCAAACCTTGAGGAGACATATACAACGGCACGCAGGAATAAAGCCGTATCCTTGTGAAATATGTAATAAGAAGTTCGCTCAACGGGATGATTTGAAAAAACACGCAACAGTCCACACAGGAGAGAAAGCTTTCGCCTGCGATATATGCCAAAAACTGTTTACCCAAATGAGCCACATGAAGAAACATAGAAAACGTCATCACATGAATAGAAAAATGTACTCATGCCAAATATGCGGGAAGGATTTTACAACAAAGAACTCATTGGACAGACATGGAATTATTCACACAGGAGAGCGCCCACACGTCTGCTCAATATGCAATAGGGGGTTCAGGCAAATGAGTGCTTTAAAGTCACACATCCTAACTCACACAGGAGAAAAACCGTACTCCTGTAAAATATGTAACAAGGAGTTTTCGCAAGCAGTCTCTTTAAAGAACCACGATAAACTTCATACAGGAGAACGCCCGCACTCCTGCTCGATATGCAATAAGACTTTCATAAAATTGAGTACTCTGAAGTCACATGCGCTGTCTCATGCACAAGAAAAAACCTACCCCTGTAAGATATGTAAAGAAGAGTTTTCACAATTAGATTCGTTAAAGAATCACGAACAAATACATACAGCAGAGAAGCTTCATATATGCGATATATGTAAAAAGGAGTTTACGCAATCGAGCCACTTGCACAGGCATAAACGAGTAGTTCATAAAGGACATAAACCATACGTATGTGATATATGTAAAAAGGGATTTGCATATATGAATCACTTGAATGATCATATGCGAATACATACAGGCGAAAAACCTTATTCGTGCGACTTGTGTGAGAAGAAATTCGCGTATTCTAATGTGTTAATCAATCACAAACGAACTCACACAGGAGATAAACCTTACTCGTGTGACGTTTGCACGAAGAGGTTCGCCCAGAACTCTACTTTAACGCAGCATAAACTAACACACGAGAAGGAACGCGTCTCGAATGAAACGAGCAAAGAGTGAGAGAGACCGGAGGAGAAAAAATCACAACCCTGTTTTTTTTCTTCAGCGTAGTCGAGTAGAAACTTCTATAACCATTTGTGTATATCTAGTTACCCGTGTGCCAAAAATAGTTGAAATCCGTTTGGCCGTTATGGCGTGATGAAGCCACAACGACACATACAAACATGTCATAATCACAACACAACAAACGGGACTTAATTGACAAGATTTCATATTTGGCTATAGCCCTAAATTGATATCCAATGTATAGAAAAATGCATAAACAATCCAAAAAATATATTTTAAGATTTTTTTCTCCTATTTTTCGGAAAAATTAGCTGAAAGTGCTAAACCGGAAGATGACGTCATTAAGAGGATAGAAGGTCTGTGCCTGCCATAGATTAAAAAAAAATCTCATTTCCGCTTGTCACTAAGTCACATTTGACAGTTAAATCCAAATATGTCATTGCTTTGCCGTGCTCAAATTTCGTTCGTGCACTATTTACCCGTTTACGGTTGTTCTATTGCGACTGCTTTTCCACGGACACTGGTTCGCACCTTTTTTACGACTCGCGTTTTCCACGGATATTGGTTCTAACGCTTTGAAGAGTCGACTTTTCCACGGATTTGAGAAATGAAGAACTCCGACTGACTCACTCAAGCTGATAGCACAAACTTGCCACGAGTAGAGACGCTCATGAATGGAATATACTCATAGCTGTGATAAGTATTGCGTGGCCGCCTTAAGTTAAGAGGTGCCAAAGGTATCATAATCACAACGCAACACTTAATTCGATAATGTAGTCAATGCAGTGGGGTACGTGGAGGCACTCTAAGTCTCCAACATATGATTTGTGCAATGCCGTATGACTTCAGAGCATCGCGTATGAAACAAATTATAAAGGATTACCGTTTTGTACCATTTTGTATTGTGCAATAAAGTTTAAATAAATAAAATATCTCTAATGTATCTGAAATAAATCACTAAACAATGTGAAATTTTAGTGGTCGTTTTCCCGCAGCGAGATGATTTTAAACATGATACTGAACAACTTTCCCCAAGAAACATAAGTCGAAATATGAAAAAAAATCCAGCTCCCCAAAGTAGATTTCATCAGCAGATTGCATATTTTTTATGGGAAGTCGAAATTAAATTGTATAATGTCAACAATAAAACATATATTTTATAAGATAAATCGTTTATTTTAAAGCTAAGAGTAATAATAGTAGCTTTGACCCTTGGAGTATTTAGTAAATGGAGACTCCTTCATGTCATTTCCCCTCTGCCAAAGACGTTGGTACAATGTTCCAACCGTTTTATAAAAATTACTTCATTCATCGATTGTTAGCAGTCTTGTAATCGTTATTTACGCGTGACAAGCTCCTTCAAAATGCCTGCATGTGCTGTGTTATGGGTGCAAGTTCAAATACATCAAGCATAGAAGGAAGGGATATCATTTCATATTTTTGCTTTTATTATATCATATTTCAACATATCAATACATAAAACGTTTTCAAGAAAATCAGGCATCTTGGAATCGATTATAAAATCAGTTTGAAAAATATCGCATACAATTCGTATTTCATTTTGACAGATTCGAGCAACCCCCGAGCCCGTACTAAGATTAATAAGGTCTACTAGCCTTTAATTTTTGTATGAAATTACAAGCAAATATCAGTTTTAGCGAATTAGTATGGTAGAAGGATCTACCTTTGTCTAATAATTAATCTTATTTATAAGTAATTATGGTGATATATTTATTGTTCCTGTTTACATGCTGCAGTGTGCGCTAAACTAAACTAGTGATGTGAATGTTATTCTTTACGATACAATATCGATGTGAAATGAAATATTATTTGAGATATTTATTCCTATTACGAATGCCTATATAAACATATAATTTATAAACATTTTACAGCACTCGTGGTCAACTAGTAACAGAGGAAAAAATATTACCTGCTTCAAAATGTTATTCTTACTTGTTTTATTTTAAGAGTGTGAACTTTCGCGATAACCAAAGACAATATTACATGTACAAGTGAATAGGTAAAATGTTTTGTCTCCTCTTTTCCAGGAACCATCCTAATATAAAGTTAGTTAGAGATATTCTATGTAAAATGTATATACTCATAGTAGCAGCAATAACGTTATTGATACTGCAATAATTTACTTAACTTTGTGATCCAGTAGGATATTTTGATATATTTGTGAAAGTATTCCACGAGTACCAAGTTGCGCTATCTATGACGTCTAGAAAAATATATCGATACGATATTCTCCAGACACTTGAAAGCCCAATGAATCGGTTCGATTACGCCTACACCGATAGTTTGAAATTGTGTCCGCATATAGTTTTTACTGCATTAGTGTGATAATTTAACTTAGTGTTGTGGTATTGTTTTAGTGTGGGTGCGTAGTAACGAGAGGAAAAAATGCATTTGTAGTTAGATTGTTTATATGTGTGCTACCTGGCCCCCCTCAAAAAACGGCAGAATTGTTTGTTATTTGTAGCGATGCGTACTCCATTTACTAAATACTCCAAGCTTTGAGCATAACTCATCACACTCCCATCCGCCCGCAAGACACCATTCAGATTTATTTCCTAGAGAAAGTGCAAATAACTTTTTTCCAAATCCAAATAGCCGTTATGTAAACACGTTTTTACGTAAAAATATTTAGTTTTTGCGGAAGACATTATTCACCGACATTTGTCAAATTTGTAAACAAATATTTGAACTATCACTAAACGTCAATACTCAATTCCATAGATAAGTACTCGTACTCTAGGTAATATTACGGCTGACACACGCGACAGATGCCCGTTTCGTGTATTTAAGCAGATTATTTGACTTTTGTTTGTTAATTAGGCTCAATTTTACAAACATACGTTTAATAAAGTTACGAAACCAGATCTGAGTAGGTTTACTGACATGATATAGTTATTAAAATCGTTTGCGTGTATAGCAGTCTTTCGATAAACATAAGACATTTCTTCGTTGGCAACACACACCCACTAAATGACGTCATTATGGCGGTTACGCTTTTCTAGAATGAGTAACTTTAAAACTTTATTTTTTGCTTCGAAATGGAAGCTTTCGAGACAGATAAAAAATACGTATTACTTGAAAAAATACCCTCTTTCGAACTGCATATTAAAAAGGATTGGTATGAAAAATGAAACATTGTCAATTGCGTATAAATTTGATTTATGTATACTCTATTCATCCTTACTTGTCCTAGTAAACAAGATTCTAACCTAGCAATATGCATTTAATGCCAATACCAGCTGTTTTCTTGCAAGGAAATAAATTTAATCTATGAAGTCGGCAACGTGGCACTAAAGATATTAATTCCTCTTACTTTATTTACGAGAAAATGGGGGCTTAAGACGAAAAAAAGGTGTAGTTATAATGTTGTTTATTATTAAGGTCATTAAGGATGAACAAAGTATGATTATCTTCAGTTCCTTCGAGACCATGGACGTGACGCGACGTTTAATTACCAACGAAAGGTTACTAAATAAATCATATTTATATTACGATTAAGCCCTGTTTGTTTGTTTGTAAACACTTTATTGTACATAAAAAACAATAAAGCAAAGAAAGTAAAGTAACACATTTGTACAAAGGCGAACTAATCCCTTTAAGGGATCTCTTCCAGTTAACCTTAGATCAAATGAGAGAGAAGAATAAACATCAACGCAGATAGACAAACCAACAAGTTAATATGCACAATGACATTAAAACTATTAAAAGCTAAAGTAGCATATACATACACATAAACCCTAAATAATAAATAGTAATATAATAGCATATATGTCATCTAAATAAATGAATATACGTGTGTAAATATATATTTATATCTATACTATTATAAAATTGTAAAAACGGAATGTCTGTACATTGGAGATATTTTCAAAAAAAGATTGTTACGGACTATTTGGCGGTCACAAAATCGAAAAATATTTTTTTAGATATTTTGTTTGTATGTGTCGTTGTGGCTTCATCACACCAAATCGGCTAAACGGATTCCAACTATTTTTAGTACACGGGTAGCTGGGTATCTCCAGATGATTATAGGATACTTTTTACCCAACTACGCTGAAGAAAAAATGAGGGGAATGACTTTTTCTCCTCCGAGGACGAACTTGCGGACGCCGTTTAGTATACATAATAAATATACACAAACGGATAAATATTAAATGACGAGGTCAGAGAGGTTACTACGAAACCCGAAAAACGAAGTTCGTAACGTGCTGTCCCTCTCGCTCTCATGTCATGCTGTATTTGAGTGAGCGGGATGGCGCCATACGAACTTCGTTTTTCGGGTTTCAGAGTAGCCCCTCAGGGGTCTAAATCCATAACTTTTTTAAGTTTTCTTTAAATGATGCCACGGTTTGTGACTGCTTAACAGACACCAGCAACGCGTTCCATAATTTAACCGATTTGTTCTGTTGTGATAATGAGTAAAATCGTGTTAGTTTAAATCAATGTCATACACAAAACATGGGACCTTCAAATAGACCGTTTCACTTTCTAATAATATTTCCAATGTACAGACATTTAATTATTGCATCTTTATAATAATATAGATGAAAATCAAACATAAATTATTTTTCACTTCTCCTGCTCAAAAAGTACGTCGTATTAGCTTCGCGAATCGAGACTAAAATAGTATATTTAGCCCCTAGGGTTTAAAACAAAGCCATATAATCCCATACAAATTTCTAGGACACTCAAAAAATAAACTTGCGGCCAGCTACATACTCCTTACGAATAATTAAAACAAACAAACCAACCTGATCAGATTTACCAAACTTTTTGATAGAATTGCTCAAACTGTACTTTAAGTTTTTCATGGAATATACAATTTTAATGTTAAGTCTTTTTTATTTTCTCGCAGTCGAAGTGAAAAGTAGAGTGTTTAACCCGTGGCTAAAAGCCATTATGACACTCAGACATATTTGTCCTCGCTCACTTCGTGAGCTCGTCCAAATAATCACTTCGTGTCATGATTGCTTATTTTAGCCCCTTGTCAAACAATCTACTATTGTATTTTTTTAACTGACTTCCAAATTTAAATCGATCAGAATGTTAAAAACTCGGTTTAAGGACGATAATTTTTCGTGATAACGTGGAATAGAAGCCGAATGCTTAGGCCGATTGTGCCTCTCAATCGCTTGTTCCGCGCTCTCGCTTGCACGCTCGGCTCAGGCGGAACGTGACAATGCGCGGAACGCGACACTGTGTTATGCGTTTTCGAGCGTGCAGCCGGCGTTCATCTATTTATAAGACGTTATCACATCAAAAACTGTTTTATTAATAACGTCTTATAAATCGATGAACGCCGGCTGCACGCATGAAAAAGCGTGACTCATTTTCACGTTCCGCCTGAGCCGAGCGTGCAAGCGAGAGCGCGGAACAAGCGATAGAGAGACACGATCGGCCTAAGCGTTCGGCTTGTGAATTCATTAAAGTATGCATGTTTTCATCAATGATTTCGACGTTATCACAAAAAAATATCGTCCTTAATCCGACTTTACAGGCAGACAATACACGGGCATTTGACCGCAATCTCACCTGTTGTTAAGTGACGATGCGGCCGAGGATGTATCATGCCCGTCTATAAACAGCCTATTCACTCTTGTCTTGAACACGCCCAAATTATAATGGTCGGAAAATTTGCAGGCAACGATTTCCACTTTGCGGTACGCATGATGAAAGTGACACCGAAGCGCTTCGTGCGGATACGTGGAATATCGACCACATGTGGATGGACCGAACGCACACGTCGTGTCCCGATGGTGCAAAAGGCGCTGGTGGAATTAGATCATGTAATTCCCCTGCACACTCACCGAAATGTAACCTGTAAAAAACTAACAGACGTTTGACCCTACGTCGATGCTCAAGGTCTGCAGAACCTTGAGCACCAGTCAGAGTATCGTCGCCAATAAGCCACCTAGCTCGTATGTCAATCGAGTCCAAAGTGGCCAGTTGGTATTTAGCTGATCCGTCCCAAAGGTGACAGCAGTACTCCATACATGACCGGACTTGTGCTTGGTAAAGCATTAGAAGCTGTTCTGAAGTGAAATACCGCCTAACCTTGGAGAGGATTCCGAGTTTTGTGGCTGCACTCTTTGCTTTGGACTCGATATATTGGCCGAAGTTGAAATTGGCAGTCAACTGAACACCAAGAAGCTCAAGGCTGCCAGTGAAAGTTACAGGCACATTCTGGAAAGTCGGAGCCAGCTCTAATGTGCTCCGTTTGAGCTTTATATTGGTGTTTTAATATTTATAAACCGACTTCCAAAAAAAGGAGGAGGCTCTATTCGACGGAATGTTTATTTATTTATTTATTTTTTTATGGATGTTCACCGATTACTCAAAGACTATTTGACCGATTAAAAATTATTTTTTTTTGTTTTATAGATGGTACTTTCTAGTTAGTCCCATTTAATTTTGGTGAAGATCTGATGATGGAATCCATGAGGAATTGAAGGAACTCCTCAAATATTGTAGGCATACATATAGCGATTTTGGTATTATAAGAAACATAATAAGCATTTGCATTCAGAAAGTGTAAATTGGTGAAGTGGAACTGATGCAGAAGACCACAGAATGCCATCGGAACTCCTCAATGATAAATGATTTACGGGTGGCGACAAAATATCTTGATTAATTTAGCTAGGCAACTTCATAGTCACAAATTTAAATGTTCCTGATGAGAATGGTACCATCGAATTGATTTGATGATGGAGCCGGAAGGTAGGCACCAGATCTATGTAATAAAATAATGTATCCTAGCCGTGTTTGGGCTCGTTCGAATCGTCACGAGATACACTTTTAAGTAACGATTAACTAAAAAGTGTAAAATAAATAAACTTTTAAACAAAAAAATAAAACCGACTCCAAAAAAAACTAAAAAGTAAAAAATAACGCCATAATTCAGTTTCTTCAAATTACTTACAAGTAACCGTATGTATACTCAATCTATACAGTATATACAATTAATGTTATTTTGGAGTCGGTGCCATCGTGTCACAACTTACTAAAATCGTCAATTTTCAATATTTTACACATTCTTTATATGGCACCGACGCCAAAGTAAGATTAATTGTATATACTGTATAGATTGAGTACACATACGGTTGCTTGTAAGTAATTTGAAGAAACTGAATTATGGTGTTATTTTTTACTTTTTAGTTTTTTTTGGAGTCGGTTTTATTTTTTTCTTTAAAAGTTTTTTTAATAGAAATACGAAATTTAACAAACTAGCATGAAAACTTATTAAACGCGACTATCTATCGTGTAGATCAATGGATTATAGTTCCTTTGCTGTTCCGCGAACTAGTGTCTTTGTTAGATGTGACAATAAATTGTGCTCACATGCGCATATTTAAATAGTATCTTTGTTAGTGTCACATCTAACAAAGACACTAGTTCGCGGAACAGCAAAGGAACTATAATCCATTGATCTAGTATGGAATTCCGCAAAGTAACGCCTGAATCTATCAATTATCTATCGTGTGTGACCCTCTCGCCGTGAACACAACACGCCCGTTAAATTTAGTAACAAGGCATAATCACTTAAATTTAGTGAGCTCGTATGTTTTGAAACGTAGTTTGGTTCTCATTTATATTTATCAACGACACATTCGATTAATATGAATAAGCGTACAATGGGATAAGGCATGTCTACTACTGTGAACTGATGACGTGAGAGACTTCATCCTGTACTCGATTGAAGTTATTCATTTTTTATTTGATTTAGAGACTGTATACATCTCTAAGAATTTTGTTTTATTTATAGAGGTATATCATTAAACATTTCTGAGGATTTTAATTAACAAATTTTATCTTTTTGCATGTTATGACGCCTAGAGACCATATACATCTCTAAGAAATTTAGATTTAATAATAATTATGTTTAATGTATTATTCACTTTGACCCCTAAGAGACCTTAAACATCTAACTAGAATTCAGTCAAATTATTATATTTAATTTTATCGCATGTCGTGACGCCTAGAGATCTTATAGATCTCTGAAAAAAAAATAGTTTATATTTTATATTAACATTGATCTGGAGAATTTGTACATCTCCTCCGCGTGTATCAATTATAAATTAGTTATAACACAATTGTAAAAGTTTTAAGTATAATTAGGACAATATTGTAATAGTTAATTGGTACACGCATATTATTTGTTTTATATACTCTGACATTTAGAATTTTATTCTAGACACATTCTAGATTTTTTTTCTTTTTTATTGACAATCCTTTTGGGATTTATCTTATTAATTATTTAATTTTTTTAAATGATGATTTTATCAATAATAAGTAAGTATTATACTTAAGTTAAATGATCTGATTAGGTTTTTCTGGGTTTCCCTAATCCTTGCAACAAATGTTAGATCATATTGTATGATTCCCAGCAAAGACTTCTCTCATTGTAACTGACAATTCGAAAGTGCTTGTATCTAAGCCTACTTCAATAAAGGATATTTTGATTTGATTTGATTGACTACTTATGTCGTAAATCACATCGATGAATTTGGACGAAAAACAAGAAAGCAGAATATATTTCAATAAATATTTACTTTTATGAATAATTACAAGCCGTCGCGCACAGATCGGCATACGTGGCCCACGTGTGCCTAAAGGGGAAACTATATTAGGCACACGTGGGCCACGTACGCCGATCTGGGCGCGTCGGAGCCCATACATTTTATATAGAGACTAGTTGTTTAGTAGAGCTACATTAGACCCACGCCAAACGACGCGATGCCACGTATGCAATGCCGCTCCAGCGAGCCCAGATTTTCGTCGGATGGTGGAGGGGATAAGCCACGCGTCTGATCTGTCTGCGTGTGCTTAGTGTAGCTCTACGTCTCAGATATCGGACGCGTCATTCTATCGGCGAACGCCGACTAGTCAGTTTAGGTACCGGCGCGAAGTGGCTACGAAGATGAGTGATGAAGAGTTTATTGAACTGGTTCGGCAGTATCCTGTCAAATAAAATGTAAAATTGCGAGAATATAAAGACACCTCTTTGTAAAAATTAAGCTTGGGAGGAAATATCTCGAATAAACAACATATCATATTCTATTAGGTCATGAATTTCTGTGAATTGCGCTTTTGACATGCGGAAATAAAAGAAAGAGCGAGCTTCATCTGCTTCCAGTTTTTTCACGAGAGTACTTATCGTATTCACCGATTTCCTCTCTTCTTAAGTTAATATTATGAACCCAGTATTTTCTTTTCCTATTTTTTCTTTTTAATGCTTTTTAATAAAAGTAATTTTTTGTCCGATTAGTCAATTTTCAAAGTTAGTCCTAGTATTGCGTATCTTGATCGACAACCAGCGTTGACATGCAGGATACACGTGTATGACGCACGTCGGTTTGGTGTGCACACCAACTTCACACGTGTGAGACGTGTCTGACGTGTGCATCGGCCTGATGTAGTTCCCCCTTAATAGAGCGGACGGAATGTTCCAAGTTAATTTCGGTCACTGAGTGGAATAAACGGGGAACTATATTAGGCACACGTGGGCCACGTACGCCGAACTGGGCGCGTCGGAGCTCATACATTTTTGATGTGTTTAGAGCTATATTAGACCCACGCCAAACGTCGCGATGCCACGTATGCAATGCCGCTCCAGCGAGCCCAGAATTTCGTCGGATGGTGGAGGGGATAAGCCACGCGTCTGATGGTGTGTGCTTAGGGACTATTCATAAATTACGTCAAGTGAAATGGGGGGGGGCATAACGAAGGAAGGGGGGGGGGGGGTCAAACCCAAGATGACATCATCTTTCGCAACTATAAAAAGTGCTTGCTGAGTAAAAAAGGGAATGAAATTCGTGTTTCTATAAACTGTTGATAAAACGCACTTTTTGGAAATTACATCATTTTATTTGGTAGGGGGGGGGGTGTCAATAATCGTCAAAAATAAATGGCGTAATTTATGAACAGCCCCGTGTAAGTCTACGTGTCAGATGTCGGACGCGTCATTCCATCGCGAACCCCGACTAGACAGTTCAGGTACCGACGCGAAGTGGTTACGAAGATTAGTGATGAAGAGTTTATTGAACTGGTTCGGCAGTATCCTGTCAAATATAATGTAACATTGCGAGAATATAGAGACACTTCTTGAAAAATGAAGCGTGGGAGGAAATATCTCGAATAAACAACGTATCATGTTCTATTAGGTCATGAATTTCTGTGAATTGCGCTTTTGACTTGCGGAAATACATGAAAAAGCGAGCTTCATCTGCTTCCAATTCTTTCACGAGAGTATGGTATTCACCAATTTCCTCTCTTCTTAAGTTGATAGTATGAACCAAGTATTTTCTTTACCTATTTTTTTCATTTTAATGCTATGAACCGTTTCAAAGCAATCAAGAAAAGTAAATTTTCTTCAAATTCACTGTCCGATTCGTCCATTTTCAAAGTGGATCCTAGTATTGTGTACCTATCTTGATCGACAACCAGCGTTGAAATGCACGATATAGATGTAGTGAATAATCCTTTTCCATCTTGAAAACTCGGCACATACGACTACTTCCGAATGGTGCCGATGAGTCCATGAATTATTGTATTATTAAGTGATGTGTTTATATCAATAAGTTGAGTACTTTATTTATCGATGTCAAATGTCAAACCACCAGTTTGAAGTATATCACACTGAGATGTAAAACCACCACGATACAATCATATAAAGAATTCGTTAGGTAAACAAAGATCAAACTTGTTGCCGAGGATGTTTTAGTCATAGATTAGTATTAATAGCATGAAATTTGTATACATATACAAAATATATTATGTTCTAACATGACTATTAAAAATAATTTATTACTAACTTAAATAAATCCTATGGTATTAACCACTCCATATCGATACTTCGTCTCGCAATGCTAATGGTCATTGCCGGGTTCCAGCTCATCTCTGCAGAATGAAAATTATCACAGAAGATGTTTGCACATATTGCTCTCAGGAAAATGCCGATATTAACCATCTCATATTCCAGTGTCCAACGTTTGGTATTCAAAGATGTCTTGTCAGTGAAATTTGTGATGTCGCACATGAAAATTCGTTAAGTGTTCCCCGCCGCATTCAGGATTTATTATCCAGTGTGTTGTTTTTTACTCTTGTATTTAAATTTGTAATGAACACTATAGAAAAAATATAATTGTACTTCGTAGACAGTTAGGAGTATTGTTGTTGTTACTATTACTATCAGTAATGTAAATTGTAGCATTTAGGACATTCATTATTTTAAAATCTCGATGTTAGGAATACTATTGCACATAGTCCTTAATGTTTATTACTTTCTAAACTATCTCTTATTCTATGTTAAATATAACTTATGATTTCGACTGAAGGACATTGAATCAATGGTCATGAAAACATATATTTTTTTAAATCGTTTCGTTCTCGTCTGTACTCTGTCTGGGCGTTGGAAGGTTAGGAATACAGTGCTTAAGTTTATTGTTACAAAAGTGAATTTGCTATTACTATTATCAAAGAGAATATAATCACTACGTTTTAAGAGACGGAACTTCATACTATTTTTTTTCTGCACGATTTGTATTACCATCGGGTGAATGCTCCACCAATATAAGAAAAATCAAATGTTGCCATGTCATCACAATTTTAAAAGTAGTGTAGTGAAAAACCGATTATGCACAGAGTAGGGTTTACCATATCCGGTAATTACCGAAGTTAGTCACTGTAGCACGACTTTCATAATCGGAATTACTGTTCGAGTAAAAATTAAACAAATCATAAATGTGATGAAAACTTTATTAAATCCTTAATAAACTGAAATTTACATTGAAATTTTACAAAAATGTATTAGTTTAAATTCTAGATGCGTTGTTAATAACCATTAATTAGTTATGGAGCTTTCCAAGAAAAAAGAAAACTGTATTTATTTTTGTGTGTTTCTAATTTCTATATGTAAATATGTAAGTTCGTAAAATTATTTTATAAGCTGTTGTTGCTAATTCTTAAATAAATTTAGTGCTCTGTATGTCAATATGATATTCAATGTATTAAACAATAAACGATAGAAACATGGACTGCGGCGCTTGGTTGTTGTTGTAGAATGTAGGTTGTGGTGTAAATTACGTTAGATTTGAACTAATTTGTTGAAGAGAGGTTGCCACTTAAAGAAATCCTATTTTGCTCAGACTATAATTAAGTATTATTTGCTTTATAACATGAGTGGAGGACAATACTGCCCGTAACACCGTCTGGCTCAGTGGGTTGCACAACGGCCTACAAAGCTGGAGGTCCCGGGTTCGAATCCCGGCCATGGCAAGTGTTTGTGTGATGAGCACGAATGTTTGTTCTTGGGTCTTGGATGTTTTCTATGTATTCAAGTATTATAATTTATCTATATATTATGTATAACGTCGCCTAGTACCCATAGTACAAGCTTTGCTTAGTTTGGGACTAGGTGAATTTGTGTAAGATTGTTCCTGATATTTATTTTTTATATTTAAGTTGAATGTCTAACCAAGTTAACATTCATTAACAGTCACTTTAAAGAGCAAATTACAAGTTTATAAAAAAAAATGATGAATGAAATCCTACCATGCCTCTATGGCTATGCTACTGGTCATTGCTCAAATGTGTTGTTTTGTAATGGTAGTCAACTGTTACAATAGCCTTAAGCCTTGTAATTGTCTAGTATAAATAATGATGTACTGTTGGTTCACAGTGCATATCAAGGAGGAAGCAGAATATACAAAAGAGGAGGAGGAGTGGGACGATAGTGAGGCCTACCATCTCTAGCTGATCTATACGCTGGGCATGAGGTGAAGGATGAGCTCGTCCTGGGGCCAGAGGTTCTGCAGCCTCCTGACATAGTCTTCACGCTTCATGGTAAGTTGCTTTTTTTTTTCAGATAAGATAGTGGTGCTTCCAAATGTTATTCAATTCAAATGTAGTTAGTACTAATATTTAGAAATTACTTAATTTCTGAATATTATATTCTTAAACATCCGAGGAGCGAGTTTAAAATTAGGAATTTCATTATACACGGTAGTAAAATTCAAATTGAAAAAAAAAACAATTCGATTTACGGATTTGACATCGAGTGATATCTATTTTTAATTAGTTTGACTCAGGACGTAACCCAACCAGAAAAAACAAGTCGAATAAGCATCCTGGCGACGTTTCCGCGTGACCAGGAAGCGTGCCTGAGTGCTAGGGTATAGTCGTATACCTAACAGTCGGGTACACGTTTATTCGACCGCGTTTGGGTATAGTTATATTGCAATTAAGTTGAGTAAAAGACAAATGAAAAACTGTTTATAGAACAGGTATGTTGTGCACAAGTGCTGTAACGGTCTCGATATTTCTAATTTCGTGCAGTATAGTGATCCCCGCCGCAACGATTACACGACTAAAATGTCGAAAATATAGTGACGAGAATACCATTAAGCGACGATTTTATTCTGTACCGGAGCTGGAGCAGCGCTTAATCGATTATTTTCTTGAAAAGTACAATACAACATTGTATATCTATACTATTATAAAGTTGTAAAAATGAAATGTCCGTACATTGAAGATATTTTCAAAAATAAATTGTAACTGACTATTTGGAGGTCACTAAAACGAGTTTTTTTTTTAATTTTGTATATGTTTGTATGTGTCGTTGTGGCTTCATCACGCAAAATCGGCGAAACAGATTTCTACAATTTTTGGTACACAAGTAGCTTGGTATCTTCAGATGGTTTTAAGATACTTTTTAACCGACTACAGTGAAGAAAAAACGACGTGTTATGACTTTTACTACTTCTCATCCGCGAACGAAGTTGCGGGCATGTTCTAGTTTGAAAATTATTGTATTGTTGAACAGACTACATAGCCTGTTCAACTTGCTTAAGCGAGGCGTTAGTGAACCTTTGTCTAGTTAACTGGTTTTTGTAGGTGGTTACAAAAATGTAAGCAATTATCGCATGCAAACTAAAGAAAAATCCCCTAATTTGTTCATCGGCAATCCCTGAAGTGGTCAGTAATCGACGACGTGCAATCTGTGTTCCAGTGCCGGCGGGAGCAGGCGCGAGCCGCCGCGGGCAGCAGGGCGCTCGTTTATTAACGGGACATGAACCAGCAAAACTTCATTCCTGTGGCGCATGTGAAAAGAAGTTTAAGCATAGCAATAGTTTAAGTAGACATGAGCGAACTCACACAGGTGAAAGGCCTTATTCTTGCGGAATATGTAATCAGAAGTTTGCGCAGTCACATCATTTGAAGAGTCATAAACGAACTCACACAGGTGACAAGCCTTATCCGTGCGAAATATGCAAACAGAAGTTTTCAAACTTAAGTGATTTAAAAATACATGAACGTATTGAACGTAACACAGGTGAAAAGCCTTATCTTTGCGGAATATGCAAACAAAAGTTTAGGCACATAAGTAATTTAAAGAATCATGAACAAACTCATACAGGTGAGAAGCCTTATTCATGCGGAATATGCAAACAGAAGTTTGCACAATTAAGTAGTTTAAAAAGACATGTACTATCTCACACGGGTGAGAAGCCTTATTCGTGCGGGATATGCAAACAAAAGTTTGCGCAGCTAGGTACTTTAAAGAGTCATGAACGAACTCACACAGGTGAAAAGCCGTATTCTTGCGGAATATGCAAACAGAAGTTTCCGTGGTTACATCATTTACAGAGACATGAACGAACTCACACAGGTGAGAAGCCTTATTCTTGCGTAGTATGCAATCATAAGTTTGCGCAGTTAGGTAATTTAAAGAAACATGAGCAAACTCACACAGGTGAAAAGCCTTATCCTTGCGGAATATGCAAACGAAAGTTTAGGCACATAAGTAATTTAAAGAATCATGAACGAACTCATACAGGTGAGAAGCCTTATTCGTGCAGAATATGCAATCATAAGTCTGCACAGTTAAGTAGTTTAAAGACACATGAACGAATTCACACGAGAGGAAAGGTGTAATGGTGCGACTTTTGTGAGGCGGAGTTTACTCGAAAATATCGTTTAGTTGCACATATACTGGGTTCACAGGAAGAAAGGACACTTTTGAAATGCCGATACATACAAAGCAATGCAGAGGCATTGGGCGCGACAACTGTGGCCGACCTGAAGTGTCCAGCGGAAGGAACACATGTATCTGTATCTCTGCGGCGACGGCGGCCCCAACGTTGTAACGCGCCCGTTAGCTGCGGCGTTGAACTAAACTAATTATTATTATAATGTGCTGTAATTAGCATTTAAGTATAGTCCATAGTCTAATTTTTGTTACGACGTAGTTGCGTTTCCATTGTGATTGTATTATGTCTATTAATTTTCATAAGTGTATTTCAAACTATACATTCAAACTGCTGTAATTATTCAGTGATAGAAAAAATATTCTCAAATAGTTAATGTGACTTGTCACAACCATGTGAAAAACTTTTTAGAAACCTCAAAGTGTTTTTGGAAGAACTGTCGAAGTATGTGAACAATTGATATTTGCTGAAAAAAATAAATTTTCATTTTATCATTCATTTTCTCATCAAAATTTTTATTTCACTATCAAACTAAGTAGCGGTTTACACAAGACACCTATGCTCCAAATGTCATCAATATACATCTTATAGTTTTTGAGTAAAATGCTTGTGACATACGGACGGACAGACAGACATGACGAATCCATAAGGGTTCCGTTTTTTGCCATTTGGCTACGGAACCCTAAAAAGTCCCTACGTGTGTTGTACAGACGTCTAACTGGCAAATACATGTCTTACTCTAACCTTTTACGCTATTATAACCTGTCAACTCTGGAAGCAAGGCGCAAGTGCTCTGACGTAATGATCCTGCACAACATTTGCACAGCCCACTACAACAGCGCGGAGCTGCTTGAGCGAATCCGGTTCGAGGTGCCCTCGCGCTCCTCCATACGCACAACCACCTTATTCGCCGTCCCTATCATCTCGACCTACGCCGGCAATCGAGCTCCCATACGTCGAATGTGTAACTTGTACTGCAAGTTACCCACTTCCTCGGATATTTTTAACACAAATAAGCCACATTTCCAGAAACATATCACGGATTTTTTTTTATACTAAACACAGATCTTAGTTTAAGCTAGCTACTTTGTTTATTCTAACAAAATCGATAGTGTTTATTATAACATTTTCTTGGATATTTTCTCTTTCAATAAGTGTTTAAAATGTGTCATATATTATGTACTCAGTGAGTGCGTTTGAGGATATAAGTGTATGCTTAAATTTTTATATTGAGTTTAATATTGTTTCTGTCTCACATTTACTTCTGTTGTTTCGCCAGTAAAATAAATAAATAAACTATTTCATTTATAAACGACACATAAAGATCAATATAAATAGCGTACAATGGGATAAGGCATGTCTACACTCACGAGCAAAATAATTGCATCACTTTGCATTTTTTCATCCGCACCCTATAATTTTGTAAACGGGGATCTATTAAATAAATATTTTAATGAGGTTTTGTTAGCTGAAATATAAGCTCTGCAAAAAGCTAACAAACATGAAAATTTACACATTATTTTTCACATTGTGGGCATTTTCGTGGTTGGTGGGCGTTACCGCCCTAATAAGGGCACAAGTTGAGCTCCCTTTGTCGCCTATTTAACGGGGGTACAGGGGTGGGGGGTTATCAGTCACTTATCAGAAGTTGACCGGTACACATGCCCGCATATTTTCCCGTGAAGAATAACCTGGAAACACGGATACCACTGAAGTCGCCGCAGTCGTCCGTTTGCTGCAAGAGGGCCGTAGCCAACGTTCAGTAGCTGCCGAGCTGGATTTAACGCAATCTACAGTTTGTACAGTCTACCAGAGGTTCCAGCAGACTGGAGCCTTCACTTCAAGACCAAGAACCGGCCGCAGAAGGTGCACATCGGAGCGGGACGACCGCTTCATTGTTACGTCAGCTCTCCGAGATCGTCACCAGACAGGCGTTTCCCTTCAGCAGCAACTCCGTGAGGTCCGAGGAGTGACTGCAAGCGAGTGGACTGTCAGGAGAAGACTCAAGAAAGCCAACTTGAAACCGAAAAGACCTGCCACTGGGCTCAAGTTGCTGCCACAACACCGAAGAACACGGCGTGAATTTGCCGCAAATCATGTGAACTGGACCATCGAGCAATGGACCCCGGTTCTCTTTTCGGACGACTGCAGGATGTGTCTAAACGGCAGCGACAGAAGAGGACGAGTCTACAGGAGACCAGAAGAACGATTTGCTGAGTGCTGCATTTCCGAGAGAGTCGCCTACGGAGGAGGTTCTGTTATGTTTTGAGGCGGCATTTCTTACGACGGCCGTACCGAGCTGGTTTTCGTGGCGTCTGGAGGTCGTGGACGTGGTCTGAACGCTGCCAGGTACATTACCGAGATTCTGGAGATGCACGTTGTACTTATACCGAGATTCTGGAGATGCACGTTGTACGTATGCAGGGTAATGCCCCTTGCCATACCGCAGGAGACACCACCACCTATCTTGCCGAGGTGGAAATGACCACGATTAACTGGCCCGCGATGAGCCCGGACCTTAATCCCATCGAACACATGTGGGACTGCCTAAACCGAAGGGTTCGGAAGCGGAATCCTGCCCCGTCCAATGTTGCGGAGCTCAAGGAAGCCTTGCTGGAGGAGTGGGATGCCATCCCCCAGGATTACGTGAGGAAGTTGATAAGATCCATGCCAAAACGCCTGAATTGTGTAATAAGAGCTAGGGGTGGCAACACCAGTTATTAATCAGTAATAATAAATTCTATGGTTGTTAAATTGTCCTTTTATTCCCCGTTTTCATAGATCAATTTTTCATACGAGTACATTTCCGACAGCTTTCAGTTTTCCTACGTTTTTTAGTCCTTGGACTGCAAGTTTCTTGAAAGTTAATACATTTTCTACTGCATTATATTGCCAGCTTTTGGTACCTCAATTGTCAGTCTTGGGTAACAATTTACAAAGTTATAGGGTGCAGATGAAAAAATGCAAAGTGATGCAATTATTTTGCTCGTGAGTGTACTATGTCGAAAATCAGATAGAACAATTTGGATCAAAATTAAGACAGCAAACTGTATTTATTAAACACTTATTTTTATTAATAATTACAAGCAGCAGAAATTATTAAGGACCACATTTTTTACAAGTCGAACCTTTTGAACGCCAAGCGGTGGAGCAATTTACCTTTCCACTGAGCCAGAGCAAAAAAATAAGAGCTCCAAAATCAACAGGGATTGAAAAATACTTGTAATTCAAAATTTTTGATGAATGAAATTTGGACGGCTGTGGCCGACGTGGCGTCTGTGGCACGACTATTAGTTGTCGGCCACACTCGTCTTTCCGATCACTCGAAATCCATTTGCTACGCGTATCACACACTTGTATCGGAAGAGTGCGGCATTATCGGCGCGCCGACAATAAGCGTCCAACAGCGCGATACGCAGTCATGCTACGGCACGGTGATCGGATACGAGCAAATGATACAAGTGTGAACGCACCTTTAACTACTTACCAAAAATGTGGTCCGTACCCAAATAAAGTGATGTATTCGATTTTTTTTTCTACACTTACATCTATCTTTTCAGGATCTAAGCCTAAGACAATAGTGTATCTACTCTAACGATAACGTAATTATCTAGTCTATATCAATACGCATATAGCATAATATGTATAATGCACATATTGCTCTTAAATAAATCCGAAGTGAGTTCGTGTAGAAAGTGGTGTTAGTAGTGCTTTTAGTTTAAGAGGATATACTAGTGGCCGTTCCTGCATACAAACGTAATCCCAAGTAGCAAACAATTATCCTCCCTGGATGATTGTTTCGAGCTATTTTTTTAAATAAATATAATTATATTTACCTGTGCCTGTGCCTGTGTTTTATTCATATAGAATAAAAAAAAATCTTAATATTTTGTTTATTTTAAGAATTAGAGGCCCTCTTAAACTGCAAAAAATGCCACCATCCGACGCCATAAGCACACGTTCAGTAAACAAATTTAACGAATATAAAAGACCAATAGAAAACATAAAAGCATAGCTGAAGCCCTCGTTATAACATAAGTGAAAGAAAACTAAAATCATTCCAGTTTTAGATAGATAGAAAGATATTTTTTTGCAAAGAATAAGTAGGTACATTGTCATTATTTATGTGACAATAGGTAGCTTATTCTGCTATTTGTACATACTAGCATGCAAATATCTCAGATATTATTGTAACATATCATGAGAGAGGAAATCCTTCACACTATAATAGCATTTTTCATTGAGTAGCTTGATTAAGTCATTTTTTAAATCTATTAAGAGATAGCTCTTGTAAACATTTTGGTAACTTGTTAAATATGTTCATGCACATGACAAAGCAGTGATTCGAGTATAATACAGTTCTAGGAATATAGTTGTGAACCAAACGTCCAGGATTCCGTTGGTTTCTAGTAGAAACGCTTTCAGCTGTTTTAAATAAATATATATGCCTCTTTACAAACATGCAGATTTCCAAAATATATAAGCAAGGTAGGGGTAATATATTAAGTTTTTTGAAGAGTGGTTTGCATGATTTGTAAGGAGCTAGACCGCAAATAGCACGCACACATTTTATCTGTGCTACGAATACAATATTAGAATGTGAACAGTTTCCCCACAATATCAGACTATATCTTAAGGCTGAGCTAACATAACCATGATATGCGGTTATAGGTAACAATAGAAGATGAAATAGGTTACAAGGAAACCCTGTTTTCACCAATTTTTTTAGGTCAGATCGTTCTGAGCTGTTGTCGTCCCTTTTGCACTGTAATATGGTGAGCGTCAGGATGACTGGACCAAAAGAGGTTTTGTAAGTTTAGCTATCCTATGTTTTTGTACTATATCGGGGGATTGGAGACGATGCGATAGCAATAATTTTTAAAAGTACCTAATTTCCAAAAGTTCTGCTAGTATATACATATGGCTATCAATAAATTGTATGCAGGGCTGTCTGTGCTATGTTTTTGTGTTTTAGTTCCTTAGTTTCTGCCAGTTCCCTCGAGATTTGTCGATGTAAAATAGGTATTAAAATGTTATCAATATGTCCCAGCGGTTTTATTTCAGCATAGTTTAAATAAATTCTGTTGTCGACGCTTCCACCGACAAAAAGCCTGTAGGCGACCTATTTATCGTTGAAGAGTACTGCAGTCCAAACACGCACCGACTAATACCTGTCCGGTGGCTCGTTCACCATTGAAAGGTTCTGTTGTCGATGCTTCTACCGATCAAAATACTTGTAGGCAATCTATTAGTCGTTGATGAGTACTGTAGTTGAAACACGCACCGACTAATAGGACTGTCGGTGGCTCGTTCATCAATGAAAAATTCTGTTGTCGACGCTTCCACCGACAAAAAGCCTGTAGGCGACTTATTTGTCTTTGGAGAGTACTGTAGTCGAAACACGCACCGACCAATAAGACTGTAGGTGGCTCGTTCATTAAGGAAAAATTCTGTTGTCGACGCTTCCGCCGACAAAAAGCCTGTAGGCGATCCATTTGTCGTTGAAGAGCACTGTATGAATGAGAAATCGTGCAACCAGTAATATTAGGGTAAGTTTTATTGATAAAAATACTAACACTTAAACCAGTATGCAGTGATCACAGCGAAAGTGCGCCCGTTGACGTAAAATGTTGGTCTTGAATTAAAAATCAGTGTATAGCTGATGAGCAAACCTGTGGCGGTCAAGAAGATAATCTACGAAGGCCGTTACAGACGAGCTGCATGTCAGCTGCTTTCTGGGCACAGAGCAGTACAGTTTGAATTCGGTGCAGGGGCTCACAATAAATCCAATAGTCCTTCCCTCCTCTCGCAAAACCATTGCAGTTTCACCAAATATATGACAAGTAGTTAAGGCATTTAATTTAATTCACAACGGAATCAATTAAAACCAGGCAAATTAAATCCCTTAACTAATTGCCAAACATTTGGTCCTCCAGTTGTGGTGCAGTTATATTGCCATTCTATTCGACAAAACAGCATTACAGCCGTGCAGTAGTTTTATTTATTTATAAGACACACCAACAGTACATAAATAATATCAGTAAAAATACAAACACACAGACTGGAAACCTGTTTATGCACCAATAACAGGAGTTTGGACGACTGCAAGCGGACTGCGCAGTTGGTTTGCAGTTTCGACGCAATGATTCATAAGAACTGCATTCAAACTGCACTTTTGCAGCCAGAAAGCACCTGAATATGCAGCCCGTCTGTATCGGTCCCAAGTGTTTAGGTATGAAGACAAAAAAAAGACTGGCATCTTAGACGATGCTTTCAAATAATACACCTTAGTAAACACAATGTTTATATTATATACAGTCATACAATTCATACAGTAATCTGCTAGGATTATACTATTTAGTTGAATTTTTCTAGCAACGATTTTTTGACAGCTGTCATCCTATTACAAGCTGTCAAAAATTGTTGCTAGGAAAAATCGACTAGTTGGCGATTTTCACGTCATCTGTCTTTGATACATGACAGCACCCATATATCACGCAAATCTGAGGGGTTACTCCGAAACTCTAAATTCGAAGTTCGTAACGTGCCGTCCCTCTCGCTCTCATGTTAAACTGTATTTGAGTGAGCTGGATGGCGCCATACGAACTTCGTTTTCGGGTTTCGGAGTAGCCCCTTTGCACGTTTCATCGAAGCTTTAAAATATCCAATAGTTCTCAAGTTTCACAATCACCGAACAATAATATATATGCTCATTTATGCCTCAACTAACTCAATATTGTATTTTTACCTAGCACATTCGTGTATTAAAACCATTATACGCAAACAGTTACGTTCCACGACATTTAATTTTAGAGCCGCGCCAATTCCTTCTGTACGAATTTAAAGTAAATCGAGGAATAGATATCTGAACCATGGAGAATGGAAATAAGGAGGCCAATCTCATTTAGGAAAACAGATAGTGTCCAGCGGATGGACATGTAAACCAGTAAATAATTCCAAATTAGTCCTCAATGGCGCTAGTGTGGCATGTGCGTATGAAATGAACTTAGGTACATGTTGCTTTCCTTGTTTACTATCCTACTCTAGCATTTTAGGCACTTGCGACAGTGACGCCGACAATTTAACGCCTTGTGACGGACACAGGTATTAGAATCTGACAAAGCAAAGGGCACATCCATACTCTATACTAATATTATAAATGCGAAAGTGTGTCTGTCTGTCTGTCTGTTACCTTTTCCCGCTACTACTACTCTTACCGCTGAACCGATTTGGATAACATTTGGTATGGAAATAGTTTGAGTCCCGGGGAAGGACATAGGCTGTTTATTCCGGAAAAATACCCTTATCTGCGATAAACGAATTTAAGGCGGGCGAAGTCGCGGGTAGAAGCTATAATAAATATGTATGCGATACTCTAAACTACGATACAAGCAAAATCTTTTTAAGACATTATTATTTGTTACTCCCTTACACTATTTGATATTATTACAGATTGTTTAACGGTGAAGAGGCTCTCAAACGTATCAAATAAATAACACGGGGACAATGATACACAAATCGACCTAGTCCCAAACTAAGCAATGCTTGTACTATGGGTACTAGGCGACGATATACATAATATATAAACTGACGTTGGCTTATTTTTCATACAAAAACAGTAAGTAATGGTTTTCTAATGCTTTACAGTGGGCAAGCCAGTGGAATGCGTCAGAAAATATAGTATATTGACGACCGGTTTGGCTCAGTTCAAATCCCGGTAAGGGCAAATATTTGTGTGATGAGCATAAATATTGTTCCTGAGTCTTGGTTGTTTTCTATGTATATAAGAAATATATCTATTAAATATATCGTCGGCTACTACCCATAACACACAAGCATTATTGAGCTTACCATGGGGCTAGTTCGATTTGTGTCAAATTGTCCGGTAATATTTATTTATTATTATTTAAATAAAATGCCTTCTTTTTTCATAACCATCCATACCTACTCCTCTGTAGTAGTCATCCAAACACATAATTTTATTTAAATACTGTTTATTTACATCAGTTAAATATATAGGGATTGTATTATTAATATACAGAATAAGTAATCGCATAAATCGATTCAGACTACCTATGGAAACCATTGATTATCGGTTATTATGACAATCGAAACGCTTTTGTCCCATCACTATTTCCATCATCTGTCAAGTGTCAAAAGACAGATAATATAAATTTCCAACTATAATTGGTTTTATTTTGTTATTAAAGTCTGGCTATTAGAAAGACAAGCCTGGAATCAACCGCGAAATTTAAAAATGTAGCTGCGGTGTGCCTGCATGAGCTAGATATAACACATTTGAATGCTTTTCTCATTAACTAATAACTTAATAATTAGTGGCAAAAGCAATTAATTTGTTTAACTCTAGCTCATTGTCTTCCGTTGATTTCAGTCTCATCTTTCATTATCCAGCCTTTATTACTGAAATGCTCACTCGGTGCCCCCTATTTTACGATTTGCACTATACAAAAACTATAAACAGTGAGTAATAATAGTGTATTGAAAATTACTACGGCATTTCAGGCCGACCGTTTAAATTAGACGTCTCACACGGTATAGCTACACTTTACCGCAGTCATAGGTCAGCCATATTACAGTCCCAACTGCTTATCGCTAACTATACGTACAGTTTATTTCTTTCAGTCTCCCACTAACCTAAGGTTGTCTGGAAGAGATCGATGTTTAGCGATAAGACCGCACGTTGTTTATCTGTCCTTGAACGTATTATTTTCTTTTGTACTGTTTTGTGTGTGTGTGTAATAAATAGTTATTTGTGTTATGTCGCATGTACTTAAAGCATTTAACCACTGTAGATGCCATACAAATACATTACCCTTTGCCAAAGTAATCGCGAAATCTCCGGTTAGTCTATACGGTAAATAGGCATGATGACTGGATATGAAAATCAAAATTCTAATTCGTCCGTCAACAAGATATTAAAAAAATATTGGACACGCACACAGCTGGTAATCTCCGTATAACAAAACGCGTACGTTAGCGCCATGTAGTTTTTAATGTTGACTGACGTTTTTCTCTGCTGTGATTGGCTGTCGCTTTGTCAATACACTTATCTTGTCATCTATATATTATTTGTCGAAATTCATTCTGTCACTGTCACAGTAAAAGTGTTATCGAGTGATGTCCTTGTGTTTATCCTGTCTTGCTTTTTGCAAAATGTTTTATGAGTGCTGTGTTTGTAGAACTTTCCGAAAGGACGCAATTTTACACCATTTCCCGTGCTCTGAGAAAATTCTTATTAAGTGGTTGAAGTGAAGTGAAGTTTAAATCGTGATGATCTTGCAAAATTATCGCCCGCAGAACTAGCAAACATTATGTCCAAGAATTCATTTTGTTTCTTTGACTGCGCCGAGCACAAAACTATTCACAGTCATTTCATTGCTCCGACTGTCCGATTTACAATTATGAATTGGTGCAAATTTAAAAAGAATATGAAAAACAAATCTTAACAAATAATGTGTTTTTTATATTTTTCGCCACTGAGGTATAATTCCCAGCATAGAATTTGATCAAAATATATACAATTACTGAAGTTACGTGTTCAATTTACGTGCCGGGAATTATTCATTCTAAATATTAGACCTCATTCAATGAATCTAGACCGCTTTGGCTGAATACGTTACGATCACTTTAAGGCAATCTCGAATGAAAAAAAAACAAACGTCAGTCAACACTAATCGTACAGATTAAATATAGTTGCTTAGTGCAAATAATATTTGTTTCTGACTTGGCAGTCTGATGCGTAGTATCTCTTATTAGTCTATGGACACGCATTTTTTACTTTTTGAAAGAAATAAAAAATACTCAGATAAATCGGATTCAAGTTAAGGAGTGGGGGCTTGTGACGTCACTCCTAAGTAAAATTTGTACTTAGGAGTGACGTCACGCGACATTTTGACTGAATGTATCGCCTTTATTTTTCAATTACGTGAAAAAAAAAATACCTACGTGAACAATATTATTTATTAATCTACACGACGGAGTAATTATTAAAATTTAGTCACGATCCCAATTGTCAGTGTGTAGGTGTTTTTTGTTTGTAGGAACTTTCTTAAGGGCCTGCATCGTCATTCGTAAACCACGCCCCGAACGCCGAGCGGGCCCATGACCATAATTTGTAATAAGGGACGCATTTATTGCTCGCGCGCATCAAATAAAAAGAAAGCTTATACTACATTCTTGTGGTTTTTCGGCGCCAGATGTAAAAGTACAATGAAATATTATTATGTTGTTTAATCATGTAAAAGATAAAGGAAAGAATGAATTTTTTACATAGTTTGGCCGTTTATTAATCCGTCGTTTGTACAAACTAGACAAAAAACGGAAAATGAACACGCGTTTTGGTTAACTTTTCTATCGAGGAAATATTCAACAAACATGTTTTCGTATTAATCTTTGAATAGGTTGTATAGTCAAAACACACATATCTGCAAACCAGCCTGTTTTATATACTAGATTTAACAAAAAATAGCTTAAATGTTCGATGCATCCCCTTAACGGACATTTCATTTTTTGAAAGTGACTACAATTGAAATATCACGGATACAATTGGGCTCTCTGAACACTTAACATTATTTTTGGAACTTTTGGATCACTATTTAAAAAAAATGGATATTATTAGCAAATGGTGATCTTAAGGCGGTACAAAGTTAATTCCTTAGCTTTATTTTGTTTTGGTAATTATAAAAAAAGTGTTGACGTGTCATATTTAATAATAACGACACGATAAAAAAATCACAGTGATCGGCCGTCTAGAAAAGTATAACTGTGACTGGTCACGGCTGAGTTACATAATCACGTAGGTTATGTGAGCAACTAGTGTAATAAAATCATGGTAAAGTTGTTAAAATGGTCCGAATACATTACAGTAAAAGTAACTTTAACGTGGCAAGTCAGGGTTAGTATTGTGTAACAAAATCACAGTGATTATTATACAACTGGTACGAGAGTCACGGTGATTGAAATTGAATTCTAACGCTCTTCACCATCTCTAGTTTGTCACTTGTCACAATGAACCCACACAGATGCAGAATATTTTTTACTTTTTAAATGTATTCTTCATCGAATTGAGCTCAGGCCCTTATAGAATGAGGTAGTTTTGTTTTTAAAAATCAGTGGCTAAAATTAAAAATAATTTAAAAAATACAATATAAATTCCTCATTTTGCAAATATTATTAGATAATGCGATAAAATTAGGGGGTAAAGAAAATGGAATGTTCTCCATTGTGTGCGTTTGTAGAAATAAATTAATAGTTTAAAAAACACTAGAAAAACACGCTTTACAAGACCTTTCTAACAAATCCAAACACAGCTATGACACGATGTTCCATCATGAAGTTCCAGTTCACATCTTCCGGCTCCATCATCAGATCAGTTCGACTGTACCATATTATTGTATTAAAATCAGTAGTACAAACAGCTGCCAATTTTCATGACGCTACGATACTTGGAAGATGTTTAAATTAGTTACCTTAGATTCCATTACATAGTTACATACAGGTCGACCAAATAAAAGCGTGTTAATAAAAATATACCCGTAGTGTGCTGTACGTGTACCTCACCCCCCGCTAAAAATGTATGTTTGTTTCAAAATTGTTCGGTTATTATGACACGGCTTACGGCTTGTCATCTGCATTAGTTAAATGCTCTAAATATGTAGATTTAAATTGTTCTTAATAAGTGCAAAGTTGCTTTACATAGTCAACAAGTAATATAATTTAAACTAATATTTTCTTCTGTTCAGCGATTATTACTCATTTAAATAAAACAATTGAAACGGATCATATCGCGTATATTATCTCATTTGAGTTCCCGACGTTTCGGAAGCTTTGCAGCTTCGGGGCTATTCATTACGTCATTACAAATTGGGGGCGCCGTCGGATGATGGTATTCCCAAGATGACATCTCTCGCATCACTAAAAAGGAATGAAATTCGTGTTTCTATAAACTTTTGCAAGAAACGCATTTTTTGGAAATGACTAGCCTGGGGGGGAGGGGTGTGCATCGAATTGCAGCACTCCTTTCTCTTGAGTAAGCCTCATTTTGTGAAACGCTGCTGGTACTTTATTTTACTAATAACATTTCTCAGTCAACCCGTGAACACGGAAGCTTCCGATACGTCGGGAACTCAAATGAGATAATATGCGCGATATAATCCGTTTAAATTATTTTATTTTATGCCAACTAATTATTTAATCCACTACTTACTTACATTTTTTTCATGCACAATAAATACCAATAAAAGCATATTTCCCATATATACCCACTAACCGTGTTGATCACAACGCCATCTATCAATCGAGAGCCAAAGAAATAAATATTAACAGCTCACATTTTTACCGCATTACAAGGACCAATAAAACAAGAGGATTGACCATCTTCATACAAAAAGCCGTTCCCGGATATGTACAACGCCATCTATGTATAAGAATTATTTTTTACAATTATTCAACTTTGCAAGCGTGACACAGTTTTTAAATGTTACGATTTATTTATTATTAGCTATTTGAGAACTAATTGTTACTATAATATGTTTATTTATTCAATTATAAAAGTTTAGTTTTAAAGCGCTATCTAGTTTTTGCCAGAATATCTAGATGCGATCGGAATACGATCCAAAGTATGGCAATTGTCAGCCCTCTTGTTTTAATGGTCCTTGCCGAATAAGTTCACAAAATTAAAATAATATTTATTGGTCTATAAATAGGTTTAATTGCCGTCCACACACATCATCCTCGGGAATTTAATTAAACAATTAAAAACAAAACAATGACATCACAGCTATCCCCCCAATACTTATTGATTACAACTCCATCTCTTTTTAAGCATTTTTTTGTACGTAAAAAGTCTTAAGTTTAGTGTTAACTTGTATGTTTATAAACCTTTTTTAAGCATTTTTAGTACGTAAAAGGTCTTAAGTTTAGTGTTAACTTGCATGTTTATAAGACCTTTTTTAAGCATTATTTAGTACGTAAAAAGTTTGGTGTTAACTTTAATGTTTATAAGACCTTTTTTAAGCATTTTTTAATACGTAAAGGTCTTAAGTTTAGCATTAACTTGCCTGTTTAAAATACCTCTTTTAAGCATTTTGGAAAGTTTCCGCAATTTGCACATCAGTAGTTATTTGTAATCAACATTACAAAGGTATTTTATACAAGCGTTTCAACCACATTTCATAATTCAACTTACGACGGTTTGTAACGAATTCGCACAATAAAGTTTTTCTAATTCCGGTCTTGACTTATTCCAGTGTTTGTTCCATTACATCCATGGAGTATAGAAAAGGGAGCGTTCAAGTATTACGTAACACAATTTTTGGATATTTCTGTACACCCCTCTCCCCTAGTGAAACGTTACGTAATCATCAAGTGACGCGTAATGCGTGACAGAATCTCTAGATGACCTGAAGGGTAAAAAAAAACAATTTTACGTAACGCTTAGTTATAGATAGACATCCACATGGGCTGGATAGAGGCGACCCGCATCTAGCGAGCCTCCGCAACCATAACCAGGTCGTCCGACCACCTCGCGAGGGGCTTCCCACGCTACGCTTGCCGATACGCGGTCTCCACTCGGGAACCTTTCTGCCTCAACGGCCATCGGTTCTTCGAACTATGCGCCCTGCCCATTGCCACTTAAGTTTGCTTACCCTGTTTGCTATGTCGGTGACCTTGGTTCGTCTACGAATCTCCTCATTTCTGATTCGATCTCGTAGCGAGATCCCGAACATAGATAGCCCTTTACATTTCTGACTTAAGTTTAACAATATTTGCTGAGACGCCAATGACAAATAAATGTCAAATAAATAAATAAATATCACGGACAATCTTACGCAAATCGACCTAGTCCCAAACTAAGCAAAGCTTGTACTATGGGTACTAGGCGACGATATACATAATATATAGATAAATTATAATACTTAAATACGTACATCCAAGACCCAGGAACAAACATTCGTGCTCATCACACAAACACTTGCCCTGGCCGGGATTCGAACCCGGGACCGCCAGCTTCGTAGGCCGTTGTACAACCCACTGAGCCAAACGTGTCGTCAATAAAATAAATTTTGTCAAAATTCACATCGGTTGGAACGCTTGTATCAATAACAACTACTTTTGAATAACATTTAAAATAACTCCTTTCATATATGTCTGTCTAGTAAAACAAAATAACAGTGCCGTTAGGTATGAAATCCAATCGGTCAACCGATTTGTGTGAAAAAATCGTCAGATTCGGTTACAAATAGGGTTTTCCTGTACAATAATAACCGATTGCATTGTCTACCGTTGGGTCATACAGACTTTAGAATATAGCTATCTTATCTGCTTACAATAGCTAAAGACTTCGATACATATGTATAACGGAATTTAATCGTTAAGGCTCCCCCGCAAGCTCGGCCGAGTTTCGCCTTCCCATACAAACGGAGTTTCGTTCTCATTTTAAAACTACGCGTTGGATTGTAACGAAACTTTGCATATACAATGACATGAGGTGTATCTAGGCCTGTAATTTTATATGGATCTAGTTTATAAAACAAACGAAATACAGCCGAAACAAGTTTTGTATGAAAAATAATAATTCGCTGTATTTGTTTTACCGTGGTATCTGAAGCTACATAAACTAATTACAGGCCTGCATATACCTTAACTTATTCTAAGTACAAAGTTTCAGAGCAAACTAGCTAGTCGTTTTAAAATGAGAGCGTAACTACATTTGTATGGATACCGAGCTTGCCGGGGACGCTTAAGGTCTTGAAATTTTAAAATGCCTGCAAGAAAAATTTGAATAGGAAAGGCATGATTTTTTTATTTCTGCTTCAATAAGAGCCCATTCATGTAACGAAGAGTAGTTTTTTTTTAATAACTAAGACTAAACAAGACATAAGCCATCAAATATTTGATTCTACCTCTTTCTAGCAAAATATAATTTAACATGGAGTCGGATCTCTGTCAAATCGCAGTTTAATTAGCAGCTTAAAATACCTATATCATCCGTATTTTTTGGCCAATTTTAATTTCACTTTTCGTCATCTTTTTCAGGATTCCGTACCCAAAGGGTAAAATGGGACCCTATTACCAAGACTTCTCTGTCTATCTGTCTGTCACCAGGCTGTATCTCATGAAGCGTGATACCTAGACAATTTTAGAGATGATGTATTTCTGTTGCCGTTATAACAAATACTAAAATCAGTATAATTTTATGTCTCTCTATCTAAATCAGTAACCAATATAAAATGATCAAACACCGCGTACATTTTGCTTAGGAGTAGGGCTCCGCTATCACTGGATTTTGATAGATATGACCGTCTGTAGCGTGTAGTCCGACTCGCACTTGGCCGATTTTTACAGAATTTACACATTTTGTTAAGAGATGAGATAAAAAAATCACGCATACACCCTGTTTAGAAACTCCGGGAGACTCGCTGGAGATGAACTCGTACAAAAAAATCTGTATGACCCGTTACATTCACCTCCCGAAACTTATTGATTACAACGCCACCTATCGGTGGAAGGTCTGCAACTTCTCGCACGACGGCGTGCGCAGTTTCTGGGCCTCGGCGAACTGGCGCGCGTCGCCGAAGTTGCGCGCCTTCCACGCCGCGCTGTCGCGGTAGTTGCGCTCGCGCTGGCACGCGTGCCGCAATCCCACTGAAAATTATATTTTATCTATAATACAATCTATAATAATTATTACTTTATTCATAACTACGAGATGCCCGCAACGTTCGCGGAGCAGAAAAAGTCATAACCCGTCGTTTTTTCTTCAGCGTATAACGTAGTATGGATAAATTATAAAAAAAAAAACATTTTGGGATTTTTTTTTTATGTTACAGGACTATTTTACACAAATGGAACTAGTCTCATGGTAAGCTCAATAAGGCTTGTGTTATGGATACTAGACGACGATATGTTTAATAGATATATTTACTCATATATATAGAATACATCCAAGACTCAGGAACAAATATTTATGCTCATCACACAAATTTTTGAACCCAGGACCTTCAGCTTTGCACGTTACTAACGTTACTCCCGATGAGCCAAACTAGTCGACATTTTTATGATAAGATCGTGGAAATTGCTCATAACCCTCTTTTTTTTCAGCGTTATCGGGTAAAAAGTATCGTATAACCATCTGAAGATACCCAGCTACCCGTTGTACAAGCACACCCTGAATGGTCCCTCTCGGGAACAAAAATACAAATCTGGTGATTTGTATTGGTATAGGTGAATTAGGTTATGTAGATTGGTATTGGTAAATTAGGTAAGTTGGTAAGTAAATTGTTCAGCGTGCGTCTGCACAGACTGCGTAGATTAAGGGTTGATTATGCCAAGGGAGCCTACTGCCCTAAGTCCCTAAACTTAACTTACGACTTTAACCAGGATATCTGTTACCAGGAGACCTAAGGTAACAGATGAATTCCTACGGGGAGGAATAGGGTCTTTGGAATGGTGATTTTCTCAATGCCGATCTTCCAGACTCAGAATGATCGATTAAAGCTTGAAGGTACTCTTCGCAACAGTGAGAGGAACTTAGTCTAAAGGTTGGGTGGGACTATACGCTCAGAGAGTAGCCCTGATCACGCATAGGTTCGGGTATGGGAAGGTAGTGAAACACCAACGGACAATGTCGTTTGTCCTAATGTATCATTTGCCATAACGCATTTTTTTCAGAAACCGTAAATTTTTCAGGATTTTTTAAAAGATCGTCGTATACCTAATGGTTAGGTTAGGTTAGGTTTGTTTTATAACAATCCTAAAAAGTGTACAGTTTCCTAAAAAAATGCGTTATGGCAAATGATACATTAGGACAAACGATACATTAGGACAAAAGACGTTAGAGATTCCGATATAGATCCACAAATAACACCTACAGCACACTACTACACATTCATCTTGGGTACTGTACGTGTAAACTGCAGACAATGCGTGTACCAGCTATTTTTTTGCATATTTCTCTTGATTTCTTGCATCCAGGTCGCTAGCCTTGCTTATTCACGCTGATGTAAGTATGTTTTCTGTTCTCTGAACACCCGTGTACCAAAATAGTTGAAATCCATTTAGCCGATTTTTCGTGATGAAGCCACATCGACACATACAAACATTTCATTTTTACAACTTTATAATAGTATAGATTAATACTTAATTGAACAGTATATATATCTATACTATTATAAATTTCAAAAAATTAAAAGTTTGTACATTGCAGATATTTCCAAAAAATTGTCTGTAACGGACAATTAAAAGGTGACTTAATAGAAAAATATTCTTTGTACGTTCATATGTCGTTGTGGCTTCATCGCGCCAAATCGGCTAAACAGATTTCAAAAATTTTTCGTACTCGGATAGCTGGGTATTCACAGATGGTTAAAGCATACTTTTTACCCGAATACACTGTCGAAAAAATAGAGGTTATGACTTTTTCTCCTCTGCGAACGAAGTTGCGGGCGCTTTCTAGTATACAAATATTTATGCTCATCACACAAATATTTGCCCTTACCGGGATTTGAACCCAGGACCATCAGCCTCGCATGCAACGTTACTCCCGCTGAGCTAAACCTGTCGTGAAAATCCATACTAATATTATAAATGCGAAAGTGTGTCTGTCTGTCTGTTACCTCTTCACGCTTAAACCGCTGAACCGAATTGGATGAAATTTGGTATGGCGATAGTTTGAGTCCCGGGGAAGGACATAGGCTACTTTTTATCCCGGAAAAATATCCTTATCCGCGATAAACGAATTTAAGGCGGACGAAGTCGCGGGCAGAATCTAGTATTTATATAAATTCAGAAAATACACACCTATATATTCCTCTTCAATAGCCATTTCGAGTCGTCTTAGCGAGCCGTGGTAGTCGGTGTGGAAATTATCCTTCACATAATACGGCACCTGTGAATAAACAGAAATTCAATATATTGTCTGTTGACAATAACAAATACCTACATGCAGGGCTTGTAACTCATATCATATCATATCATATCATATCATATCATATCATATCATATCATATCATATATCATATCATATCATATCATATATCATATCATATCATATCATATCATATCATATCATATCATATCATATATCATATCATACATAATAAATATGATGCGTGTGCAGATTTTTCTAACCGGCTCATTTGTATATCGTGTAGTTATATAATTCAGTTATATTAAGTGTTTGAAATCTGAGCGCTTCTCGCCATTAAACGTAACAGTTTGGCTAGTAATAATTACTTTGTAAAATGTTATTTTTATAAGTTAAATAAATAAAAATAAAAAATCATTTATTGCGTATCATGTTCATTTTACAATGGATGGTAAGGTAGTTATTATGTAGGTACATGAGACCCTGCTAGGGCATTGCAATTTCTTACATACTGAAAACATTATTAATTTAAGATATTATGTACAACTGTTTTACATCCATAAAATGACTCGGTTGATTCCACTGTTATAATTCAGGTCTTTAATATGAAATGTCACTTTTAAAGAATTTAACTAAAAAGAAGGTCATCACCTTTCTCTTTGAGTGTCGTTATGGATAATTTTATCGGATGCTATCCATTTTTGGGCTTACTTTCGAAGTCTCTGGATTTGAGTCTTAGATTTTGTATCATCAAGTTTGGATCACAGAGGTTCTTTTTTTTTTAACTCTACTGAAATAGATTATCGACGTTTTAATGTTCCGCGAATATCTTCTATCTATCTAATTACCGTATGCAGGGGTCATAAATTGTTTTAAATAATGCCAGAAGTAAGCACATTTGTCTGCTATCATTTAAGCTCTAAGCCTTAACTGGCATTATGTAAGATTTCACAACTTGTAAGGAAAATTGTATGGATTTTAGAATCTTAGACATAAATAACTATAGAAAATTTTAAAAATAAAAAAACCTCCCGAACCAAATGAACATAACACAATTTGTAGTTCCTATTTTCAATATTGGCTGAGATCCGGTCACTTGTTCCTCTAAAAGCTGAATATCTTGGAGACGAGTGCTCCGATTTTCATTAAACAAAGCTAAGAACACTCGGGATAAAATTATCTATGACACAAAAAACCGCACTCAAATCGGTCCATCCGTATGGGCGCTACGATGCCACAGACCGATACACAGAGTCACAGACACGTTATAGTACATTACTATAGAGGCCGGGACAAAAGGGGTTGCCGGCCGAAGACATATAGACGGATAGGTCTGAGGCGGGCAACCCCATATTTCCCGCCGAGGTATGTATAGTGCTTTTTTCGAACATGCAATGAAATATACAACAAAAAAATCAAAGTTTAGTGGCAGAATGTCATGATGCCTGTGCCACAAATTTATGCGAAATGGAAATTAAAAAAGAGGACTTTGCCGGCCTAGGCCTGCATGATTTGTATGAAATCCATTAACGACCTCTTGTCCTAGCCGCACCTGATGAACATCAATATTGCAATAAAATATTGATGTTCATCAGGCGCGTCTGAGAAAAACTTATAACACCCCTCTTTTTTGTCCAAAAGAACACAGCATTGAGTCTACCTTCAGGCTGACGGTCTCGCGCGGCACGGGGTACTTGGAGCTCTGCGCGAGGCTGTAGACGGGCTCGCTGTGAAGCCGCTCATGGCAGCAACAGCTGGCCTGGACCAGGATACAGCATTGAGAGTCTACCTTCAGGCTGACGGTCTCGCGCGGCACGGGGTATTTGGAGCTCTGCGCGAGGCTGTAGACGGGCTCGCTGTGAAGCCGCTCATGGCAGCAACAGCTGGCCTGGACCAGGATACAGCATTGAGAGTCTACCTTCAGGCTGACGGTCTCGCGCGGCACGGGGGTACTTGGAGCTCTGCGCGAGGCTGTAGACGGGCTCGCTGTGAAGCCGCTCATGGCAGCAACAGCTGGCCTGGACCAGGATACAGCATTGAGAGTCTACCTTCAGGCTGACGGTCTCGCGCGGCACGGGGTATTTGGAGCTCTGCGCGAGGCTGTAGACGGGCTCGCTGTGAAGCCGCTCATGGCAGCAACAGCTGGCCTGGACCAGGATACAGCATTGAGAGTCTACCTTCAGGCTGACGGTCTCGCGCGGCACGGGGTATTTGGAGCTCTGCGCGAGGCTGTAGACGGGCTCGCTGTAAAGCCGCTCATGGCAGCAACAGCTGGCCTGGACCAGGATACAGCATTGAGAGTCTACCTTCAGGCTGACGGTCTCGCGCGGCACGGGGTATTTGGAGCTCTGCGCGAGGCTGTAGACGGGCTCGCTGTGAAGCCGCTCATGGCAGCAACAGCTGGCCTGGACCAGGATACAGCATTGAGAGTCTACCTTCAGGCTGACGGTCTCGCGCGGCACGGGGTATTTGGAGCTCTGCGCGAGGCTGTAGACGGGCTCGCTGTGAAGCCGCTCATGGCAGCAACAGCTGGCCTGGACCAGGATACAGCATTGAGAGTCTACCTTCAGGCTGACGGTCTCGCGCGGCACGGGGTATTTGGAGCTCTGCGCGAGGCTGTAGACGGGCTCGCTGTGAAGCCGCTCATGGCAGCAACAGCTGGCCTGGACCAGGATACAGCATTGAGAGTCTACCTTCAGGCTGACGGTCTCGCGCGGCACGGGGTATTTGGAGCTCTGCGCGAGGCTGTAGACGGGCTCGCTGATGAAGAAGCCGCTCATCATGGACAGCAGCACCAGCACGAGGACCGGCAGCAGCTGCAGCAGCCCCGCGTGGGCGTCGCGCTGCTCGGGCGAGCGAGCGCGCCGCCGGTGGTACACGCCGCCTGTCGCGCCTGGGAATGCTGGAAAGAGGTTTTTTACAAGCTTTTAGTGTGGTAGATTTTGGTATCATTCAATTGAAGAATTTATATTTAAAGGAAATAAGACAATTCGTTTTTTTACTATAGATTCTCAAATAATAATTAATATTAATATTGTTGCAATTAAAGACATATAAGATCCTAATGATGAAATAATATTTCATGAAGTATATATATCAGGATAATCTGAATATCGACGAGGTATACCTGTTAAACCTAAAAAATGTTGAGGAAAAAATGTTAAATTTACTCCAATAAATATTGTAAAGAATTGAATTTTTAATAAGTAAGGATTTAATGATATTCCTGTAAATAGTGGGTATCAATGTACAAATCCTCCTATAATGGCAAATACAGCTATGTGTGGGTCGAATGTTATATCTATCCATACTCTCTGTCTGTCTGTTATCTCTTCACGCTTAAACCGCTGAACCGATTTGGATGAAATTTGGCATGGAGATAGTTTGAGTCCCGGGGAAGGACATAGGCTACTTTTTGTCACGGAAAAATACCCTTATACGCGATAAACGAATTTAAGGCGGACGAAGTCGCGGGCAGAAGCTAGTACTATTATAAAGTTGTAAAAATGAAATGTCTGTACATTGAAGATTTGGAGGTCACTAAAACGAAAAATATTTTTTTTGGATTTTTTGTATGTTTGTATGTGTCGTTGTGGCTTCATCACGCAAACTCGGCTAAACAAGTTTCCATAATTTTTGGTACATGGGTAGCTGGGTATCTTCAGATGGTTATAGGATACTTTTTACCCGACTACGCTGAAGAAAAACCGACGGATTATGACTTTTTTCCTCCGCGAACGTAGTTGAATGTTTGTATGTGTCGTTGTGGCTTCATCACGTTAAATCGGCTAAACGGATTTCAACTATTTTTGGTACACGGGTAGCTGGATATCTCCAGATGGTTACAGGATACTTTTTACCCAACTATGCTAAAAAAAAGAGGAGTTATGACTGACCCGGCTACCCGTGTGCCAAAAATAGTTGAAATCGGTTTAGCCGATTTTGCGTGATGAAACCACAAACACACATAAAATCCAAAAAAAAATATTTTTCGTTTTAGTGAACTCCAAATAGTCCGTAACACCCATTTTTCTTTAATATCTTCAATGTACAGACATTAAATTTTTACAACTTTATAATAGTATGGATAAACGATTATTGACAGTAAATGGGTATCGCAGATATAAAGGAATTCCTCTGTTTTATTGCCAGTTTGACAACATTATTCATCAGAATTCACTTAAAACCATAAAGTTACGGCATGCAAATTACTGGCATGAACGCATGCTTTTAGAGCAAGTGCTCATTAGTAGCATCCCCCCTTCTATTCTCTAAACGGTATATGTCTAAATTATGAAAAAAAGGGGGGCACAATTGATGCAACTTTCGGAGCCATTATTATCAAAAATATTCACTTAATCAAAAAAAAATTGCAGCAACCTCAAAATGATTTTTAAAAGTACTGTCGAAATATGTGCCGTACATTGATAATTATTATTTTTTTCAGTTTCGTTTACATGTATGGAATGCCCCTAACTGACTGTCAAACTAAGTAGCGGCCTACACAAGACACCTTCACTCCAAATTTCATCAATATACATACATACATCTTGTAGTTTTTGAGTAAAATGCCTGTGGCATACGGACGGACAGACGGACGGACGGACTGACATGACGAAACTATAAGGGTTCCGTTTTTGCCATTTTGGCTACAGAACCCTAAAAAGTAACGCGACGTCCGAAACCGCGAAGAATTACCAACGAAACGTAATTAAATAAATCATATTTATACGCGATAAAGCCCCGTTTTTTTTGTGATAATGAGTGAAGATCGTGTAAGATTAAATCAAAGCTTATGACTACTGGAACGTGCAATTGAATGAAATCGCAAATAGAATAAAGAAATTAATATTTAATGTAATAATTAAATAATTACATAAAAACAGAACAATAAAAAAAGTATTTTGTAAATCGGTCCACAATAGGGAATATTCATGAATTTTAATTTTTGCTTTATTAAAAGCATGTAACAAACAGTAGACAAAAATATTTTTTCGAATAGTTATAAAAATAACCAAGATATAAGCTATCAAACATTTCATTCTATTTCTTTCTAGCAAAACATAATTTAATATGGAGTTTATATGGCCACTGCACTGTGACGTAACAGTGTATATCGGACCTCTCTGTCTAATTACTAGTTTAAAATACCTATATTATGCGGGTTTCTTGGCCGATTTTAATTTTAATTTCACTTTTTGAAATAGTTTTTACGGTATTTAGATATTTAGTTAAAAAAAGCGATAAAAAAAATTCATGCATGTTCCCTATTGGCAAAGATATCGCGGAACTTACATACAAAAAAAAGTCAACTGGGGTACCTCCCCTTTTTAAAATCGGCTCAGGATACCTAGGGTTGTCACCAATACAAGTCCCAAAACCCTGCTTACCGTTTTGCATAATGACATTGGTTTTTCAAATATTAACATGAAGCCAATTCACACTGTCCTGACTATACATGACATATGCACATTATTGCCGTTTGTAAACTGTTTGTAGCGACACTAACCCAGGGCCGTACCGTAACTTGTCAGGCTATAAATTAGATTATATTTAAATATTTTTGAAAACTGTACTTAATTATTGGATTTGATTAAATAATATTGACTTCAGAAAATAACCCTACTAATGGGATAACCAGGACTTGTAACCGGTTACAAATAAACCGGTATTTATTTGGGTTATATCGGTTAATTAAATAGGTTACGTTCGCGCTTTCTAACTGGTTACTCCGTTTAAATAAAACAATTTAATTTACGGATTACATCGCGTAAATTCTCTTATTTGAGTTCCCGACGTTTCGGAAGCTTTTCAGCGCTCCATGGTCACGGTTGGAGTCCACCCATGGAAAGCTGAAAAGCTTCCGAAACGTCCGGAAGTCAAATGAGATAATATACGCTATATAATCCGTTAAATTGTTTTATTTAAATGAGTAATAATCGCGGTAACAGAAGAAAATATTGGTTACTCCGTGATCGGATACGGTATCAATGACCGCTGCCTGCGAGTGCTCAGTCAAGCGAACGCGTACGAAACTCGCACTGCGAAACTGTTCATTCGTTTGTGTTTTAATAATATACCATAGCAAGCAAACCAATCCTGTCTAAGCGAGCAGTTATTCACCCTAGACTCTGCTCACACGGAGGAACTCTCTAACCGGTAAATGGATTTCGCTCCCTATTTTGCGCTCCGAGATACTAACCGGTTAGAGCGATGTTCTTGCGAGCGTAACCTGTATTATGGGTTAGGCTCTCAGAGTGTGGCTCTAACCGGTACGGAAAATAAACCGCGTTACAAGCCCTGGGGATAACTCTGTCTTGAATACATATTAACGAAGTATACGATGAAGCGAATGCCAGATAGCCAAACTTTCTGGTTTTAAAAACCTCTGAATTATACTTGGACGGAAATAACTATACCCATATGGAACTGCCCCTAGCGTCTTTAGAGGCGTCACAGGTAGACCCATCACTGCCTTAACAGGTATCTCAAGGTCATTCGAATACAACGCTAGGGCAGCCGCTGCTATGATTAGGGTTGTCAATTTCAACTTGCTGCCATAATACATGTTATGTAAAGTAATTTTCAGGGTTACCTCCAATGGAGCGAAAGTGTTCAGGGTTGTCACCTGTATAATTAGGGTTGCCAACTTACCGGCGTTACCGAAGAACATGTTGAAGAGTTCCTCAGCGGTGAGGTCGGATTCGAAGCCACGTGCGTAGTACTGGTGCTGTGTGGGGTGCGCAGGAGTGTCTTCGCCGCGCACGTCGTACTGCTTGCGTTTTTCAGGGTCGGTTAGTACCGCCGCTGCGTTGCCGATAGCCTGGAAATAAATAAAAAAAATATAAAAACTTTTAGAAAAATATGCATAAAAATTACCGTCTGACGACATTTTCTATAATTATTAAAACACAAACAGATACACCATTTGCCACGCCGCGAAATCGACGTCCATTTGATTGAATTTGAACAGTCTATAAAGGTACGTTTGACGGCTGCGCTGGCTGTGATAGGCTGGTAATTTTCCAGGGCAGGCAATTCCATCCCAATTAAGCATATTTCATGAAGTTATCACTAATAGAGGAAAAACATTCCTTACACAACCAGTCTGTTAGTTGCTTTTTAAACTGAGTTCCCACTCAATCCTCCCGGGGAGGAGGGCAATCTTTCATAGCGATTGGTAAATTATTTTAGGTCTTTAATTCCATATAGAATGAGTTAGTCCTATGGAGTTTTGTGTTTGCAAGTGGTGGTTTATAGCTTACGAGTATTTCTGTGTTGTGTAGACTTGGGAAAGCCTCAGCATGAGTTATAATTAAGGGGGCGAATCGAAAATTTAAGCTATTTTTTTGTGAGATTTTTGTCAAATCTAGTATATAAAACAGGCTGGTTTTCAGATATGTATTTTGTGACTTTATAACGTATTAAAAGATTAATGCGGAAACATTTTTGTTGAAAATTTCCTCGATAGATAAGTTATTCGAAAACGCGTCTTCATATTCCGTTTTTTGTCTAGTTTGTACAAAGGACAGATTAATAAACGGCTAAATTACCTATGTAAAAATGTCATTCTTCCCTTTATCCTTTACGTCACTAACTTAAATGTTAACAAAACATACTAATATCTTCGATTTCATTGTGCTTTTACATCTGGCGCTTACGCCAAAAAACCCCAAAATAAAATATCGTTCAAAATTACTTTTACCCAAGAATGGTAGTTAAAAGTACTCTTGACCATAAATATGGTTAGGTTATTTACTCCTTTCAAATATAAAATAAAATGTTTTGACCGATACGTTTGGTTAAAACTAGTTGTGGCGGAAATATCAGTCAATAGTAGTTTTGACCAAGGTCTGTAGTCAAACAAAGGCACTTTTGACTAATTTTGCTAGTTAAAAGTAGTTTTAACCGGGAAATAGTCTTGACTGTAACATATACATGCAAGGGAGGGTTTCCCCTTATCTGGCATAAACGTTTTTGCCATAATCATCACTTGGCATAATTCACCATTTCACATAATGCATTTTTTTCTAAAACTGTATAATTATTAGGACTTTTTAAGGCATCATCCTGTTAAATGCGTTAGGTTATGTTTGTTTTGTAACAATCCTGAAAAGTTTACGTATTTGAAAAAAAATGCATTATGCCAAATGATGATTATGACAAAAAAGTATATGCCAGAACAGGGTAAACCAGGGAGGGTTTCTCCTTATCTGGCATAAACGTTTTTGTTTTGTCATAATCATCACTTGGCATAATTCATCATTCGACATAATGCATTTTTTTCTGAAACTGTAGAATTTTCAGGACTTTTTAAGGCATCATCCAGTTAAATGCATTAGGTTAGGTTAGGTTTGTTTTATAACAATACTGAAAAGTTTACGTATTATAAAAAAAATGCATTATGCCAAATTATGAATTATGACAAATGATACAGGGTAAATCAGGGTGGGTTTCCCCTTATCTGACATAAACGTGTTTGGTTTTTCAGGGTAAACCGCAAGGGAGAGGTAAGACCAGACTCATTTCAAATAGCGGTCAGCACGAATACAGTTACGTATGGTCAAGGAATTTAATTTGTGTACCCTTTCGTAGCCTTTCATAGTGACATTGATATGGAATATCTATTGGCTTTCATATTGATTTTGACTGTGACAAGGTACAAAATGGTATATAAATTAAATTCCTTGACTGTACCTTGAAAGCCTCGCTGGCCCCGGGTGCATGGTTCTTGTCCGGGTGAAGTTGAAGAGCCAGCTTCTTGTACGCCTTCTTGATGTCAGAATCCGTCGCCTCCTTGGTTACGCCTGCAAACACGATGTGATGTTTTTTTTATTAAAGCAGACATATATTACATAGTGTTTATACTTAAAAAGATATAGGTAATTTAAGATAGGCTAAGGAATAATATTGTAATAGTTAAGAATTATTTTCAAAAAACCATCCAAGTGCGAGTCGGGCTCTTACGCTACAAATGGCCGTATCTATGAAAATCCAGTGTTAGCAGAGCCCTACTCCAAAGCAAAATGTACGCGGTGCTTGATCATTTTATATTGGTTATTGTTATAGACAGACATAAAAAAAATAGTTTTTCTGTTTTTTTTTTTGATTGTGCTAGAAGAGCTTCCTTCATACCCAGTTTCAAGTTTCTAGAACAACTGGAAGTACCCTATCAATTTCAAAGTGTCGAAATATACGTATCTTTTTTTTACGTACACTTAGAAGTTTGTTTTTTTTTGCAGCTTCAAGGGACCGTAGACCTGAGTTCGCGTTACGCGTTCCCGAGATAAAGGATCTTGACAGACAGACAGGCAGACGGACGGACAACAAAGTGATTCTATAAGGGTTCCGTTTTTTCCTTTTGAGGTACGGAACTCTAAAAACCGGTCAAGTGCGAGTCGGGCTCGCGCACCAAGGGTTCCATACAAAATATACGCTCATAAAACAAGCAACGCGCAAGGTATCGAACGGAGGATTTCTATCATAGAATCTGTCATTTCGCATCAATTTTTTTTTTTACTGGAGTACATTCAACATCCCAATTGATCATACACCATAGCTAGCCTATGAAATTGTATGCAAGGTAACAGAGTTGTAGCTTCATACAAAAAGTAACAGAGTGGTCTGCGAACCATTATACGATTTTTTTTACCAGACTACACTCTAGTTGTTGATTATATCAGTATTGGTAAGAGTGTTTATACCTGCTCAACGGGTAACGTCGCATATTTTTTCCGTTTGATTCATTATTTTGTGATATTTAATAAAACTTAAAGGTATGTTCAATACATACCCTGCATCTTGAAGATGCCCGCAACTTCGTTCGCGGAGGAGAAAAAGTCATAACCCGTCGTTTTTTCTTTAGCGTTGTCGGGTAAAAAGTATCCTATAACCATCTGGAGATACCCAGCTACCGGTATACCAAAAATTGTGGAAATCTGTTTAGCCGATTTTGCGTGATGAAGCCACAACGGCCCATACATTTTTTTTTACACACAAATATACAAAAAACAAAAATTTTCATTTTAATGACCTCTGAATATTATAGTTTGTACGAATCAATTTTTTGAAATTATCTTCGATGTACAGACATTTCATTTGTACAACTTTATAATAGTATAGATGATGAAGTTTAATTCACCTATTAATCGCTTCTGCCTTTATTTCCTTACAAAATAGTATACAGACATTAATTCATTTTTAGAGCTTTATTTCTGTCAATATTATGAAATTTTGCATTGTGCCAGCCTAATTACCGAAAACGTAATGAATGTATTGAAAACATGTTCAAGTTACATTCATATTTCTCAAAATAATTAAGAAAAAATAAAAATTATGCAACATTATAGTTGAATTATCGAGAAGATGGAATTGCATTTGTAGTGGTTGTACCGTTTGCAACAAAAGGAGAATAATTTTCTCTTAACTTAATAAAATGACATACCCAAGAAGTGGAATAAGTAGTAGTCCTCTGTTTTTTTCTTTTATTCGCTATCATGTTCTTCATCTGAGCTGTCACAAGTATTGATAATAAAATTGTCTGTTATTTGATCCATTTCTCCTTCCTGACATCGATATTTATTTTCTTCACTTTCGACGTGGTGACAAATATTTTCCCAGTCCTCAGCAGTGATGGTATTCATTCGTTCAGTTGCTAAACTCATAATGCCTTGCATGTTTAATGAAACGTTTCTTTTTGCTACATATCCTTTTACCATGGACCAAATATTTTCAATCGGATTAAATGTCGGGTGATACGGTGGCAATCGTAATACGGAGTGGCCATGTTCTTTTAAAATTGCATCTATGTGGTACTCGCGAAACCGCTCTTTATTTTGTTTAATTAATTCATACAAACTGGTTTTGTACATCAACCGGTTATACGAAATGTTGTGTTCTGTCAACCAATCCATCATTTCTTGTTTATTAGAATTTGACGTTGGAGCACGATTCAAAAGTTTGTTGTGATAGGACGCATTATCCACGATAAGTACGCTATTCGGTTTGAGGTTCGGTATTAATTTTTCTTTTAACCATTTTTCGTAGTTGACAAAGTTCATCTGGTCATGGTAATCTCCCGTTTTTTGGTTTGCCTTAAACATTAACAAAGCGTTGGGAATAAAACCATCTTTTCCTCCTGCGTGCACTATTATTAACCGCTGGCCTGTACTGATTTGTTTTTTTACACCAAATTCTGTTCCATCGGTCCAAGCTTCTCCGGACACATGTGAAGTGTGGATGTAGGTTTCATCAGTATAAACTAGTGGTCTATCTTGAGATCGATATTCCGCAATTTTGATAAGGTAATTTATTCTTAGCAGTCGTATGTTGTGTTTTTCCATTAATATTTTGTCCTCGGTCTTTTTCCATTTAAATCCTAATTTTTGTATTTGTTTTCGTAAGGTGGAAATGCCAAATTTGTAATCTATATCGGATTTTAACACAGTGGAGTCCCTTTAAGGTTGGAAATTGCTTATGGGACAGATGAAAATTGTATATAGTTCTCCGGATGACTTCCTGATCAAAATCGTCTACTGCTGATGACGGACAAGGATGCAACTTTTTATTCTTTGGGGAGGTGAATTTCTTTGTTGTTGCGAATTGCTCGCTGTTGCTCTCAGTCACAATGTTATAAACAGTAGAGAGACAAACACCTGTAGCTTTTTCAACTAACTGGGCAGCGGTGTAAGGCAAGTTTAAATTTTTCGTCAGTTCCTTTTCAAAATATTTATAACAGTTGAAAATTATTTGCTTACTTTGACTCTCAATAGGACCAAAATTACTTACAGCCATATTTTTTTAAAATATAGAAATTATTCGTAGTCGTACGGGCGGACACAATAATTAATTGAGAATACAATCAAATCAGATGTAAAAATATACGCACAACGTAAATAATATTGACAATTTCACACTGACATTATTTTTATTATTATAAACAAAGATCAGAAACAAATGACAAAAATTTTCGACGATACTGGACTTGAACCAGTGCCTTGAGCCAGACCGGGGCAGCACGCTCTACCATCTGAGCTAATCGTCCACACCAGTAGTCGACGAATTTTGTCATCTGTTCTTGCTTATGGATCTCTGTATGGTGCATCCGACTCTTTAGCTTTTTATTATTTTTATTTTTAGTTCTTCGATATATATATATATAACAACCTCTTTGTATGCTGATAGTACAAGAAAATAGAAAATTCAAATATAGAATGCCTGTAAACAAACAATACTACTACATATGCAATTCCACGCTCTCGATGATTCAACTATACCAGTTAAACAGGTATAAATCCTCTTAAATAGGGTACATGCATGATTTATTTATCGTTTTCCTTAACAAAATACTGTAAAAACGATTTCAAAAAGTGAAATAAAATTAAAATTGGCCTAGAAATATGCATGATAAATGGCTTGTATCTTGGTTGTTTTAATAGTTATTCGAAAAAATATTTTTCTCTAATGTTTGTTACATGAATGAGCTTTTAATAAAGCAAATTAAAAATTTCAGCATATTCCCTATTGTATTGTCATTTAGACGAGTAATCGACGTCAAGAATAATGTGCGAAGGTTTGACCTTGACCTGTTTGTCCTATTAACCTAGCCGTCTACTTCAACATTTTGCGTCATTTTCTGACTTCAGTCTCATACATTGCTCAACATTATTAACTTTCGCATGTACAAGGTTTTTACACTAACATGTTTTTAGGGTTCCGTAGCCAAAATGGTAAAAACGGAACCCTTATAGTTTCGTCATGTCCGTCCGTTCATATGTCACAGGCATTTAACTCAAAAACTAAACAAGATTTATATTAATGGTTTGATGCATGATGTCCCGTTGTCCTAGCTATTAAATAATAAGTAAATAAATATTACACTACAATTTTAACACAAACCGAACTGGTCCCATGAAGAGCTCAATAAGGCTTGTGTTATCAGTACTAGGCGACAAAATATTTACTCACTAGCTTCTGCCCGCGACTTTGTCTGCCTTAAATTCGTTTATATAAGGGTAATTTTCCAGAAATTCATTCCTTTAAACAAAACAAATGAAACAGACTGTACCGTGTATCTCATTTGAGTTCCCGACATTTCAGAAGCTTCACACCTTCCGTGTCCACAAGGTCAACTGAGATAAAAAATATTCGTCAATTCCAATTCGGCTCCATTTATATTGTTTGTTTAAATTGGTGATAATCGTGGAAACAGAAGAGAATATCGTTCTTGCTTTGTTTAGAGAAGAGTAGGGTATAAAGCCTATATATTTTAACACTTTTTAATTAAAATTGTCCAATATAATGGTTTCCTTGCTCACCCATGGGACAACTTCTGAATTATAGCCAAGAAACAATGATTGCAGAAAGAAAGTAAAAAAAGAAGGTAAAAGGAACTGGTGGGAAAAAATAATCCAAACATATAGAGGAGTTAGAGTAAACTAGGATCTAGACCAGACAAAAAGGTCTAAAATAGTAATGAAAACTGCAAACTCACCCAAAATTTCGTAATAATCCTTGCATTTTGTATTTATGCGGCGCACGGCGTCCAGCTGCTCCGACGTGAACTCTCTCTGCGGCGGCTGATGAGTCGGAGCCTTCCTTCTTCGCACTTCTTCGTTGCTTGGGCTTCGGGGCGGAGTCTTCCGTCCACTGGAGCTCCCAGCCGCCCGCACCCGCGTCAAAAGCTCCTTAGATCGCGCACTAGGATACAACCGCTCAGCTTTCAACAGAAACCGTTCAGCCTTCTCCGTATTCCCAGCAGTAAAAGCAGCTTGAGCAATCTCAATACATTTCTCAGCCTCGTCCTTGTTTCCTTCGATCGTCATTTTAATGCACGCAAATGCGTTTTTAACTGCGTCTTTGGTAAAAGCTGGTACGTTGTGCGTCGACGATTAAATGCTGAACGTGTCGCACAAATCTAATTAGCGGAAATAGATTTTATTTATAATTAAACTACACCATTGCTAAATCGACGAAGGAAAGTACATAATGCGTCAAAATAACAATAGGGTTGTCACATGAGGGATGTGTTTAGTGAAAAGGAAATATATTGTTTAATTATTGCTAATTCATTTACCATATTTAAACAAAATGATATATAAGAACCTTTGAAGTGTATATTTGATAAGGTAAAGTATTTACGATAAGCACAAATAATTAAAAACACACTAAAGAAGTTTGCTGTGGCCTTGTATTACTTTCAGTGCCTATATTGAAGATCCATATTAAAAATAAAAACAATATCCGCTTCACTCTACGCAAGATGAGTTTAATGTATAATCCTGATAGTTGTTTGGTATCAATTTAATAATGATCAAAATCTGTACATTATTGAAAATATTAGTAATTTGCTTTCATTCATGCAGTATAGATTCTAGTAGCATTCAATAATTAATAATATCACCTGCGCTTGACATGAAGGTATACATAAAATATAGTAGTAATAAACGGAATGTAAATATTTACGTATTACGGAGGCGATAAAAACAACCAATAGTTAGCCATCCTTGTGTATTCGTTAATCGCTCCTATTGGTTAAAAGCCGTGCATTATGATCGGACATTGACAATAGGAAACAAAACGCGCTGTCATATGACGTGCTATGACGCATACCTCAATTGAAATCGAAAACTGAATTATTTGCGCTGTAGGCGTTCCCAGTGTGTAATTTTAGGTGTAATCCCCAAACAGTCGTTGTACAGTCGTGTTATATCATTATCACTGTGTACCGCCGATAAAAAACCTAGAAAACCATGGCCGCTGCACCGATTTATAACCCAGTAAGTGTATCTGATATTCCTACGTTTTAAGCTCTTCTGAGCCATATTATATGTCGCATTGGCGCGTTTCGGCGTTTTCAAGGGCATCTGGCAGAATAAAATGGCAATTAGTCATCTATTTGCCGTGAAACATTTAATTCTGTCTCTTAATAATATTGAAATGAAATGTCGATTTTCCGTCGCATGGCCGCTTCGAAGGCCAGGTTTTCCTTACATAGGTTAAAAGACGACTTTTCCACTTAGTTAAGTCACCTTTTGTTTGAATTTCCTCTTATACTACGTCTAGTTACGGCAAATATTATCATGTCGCCATACTTGGAATTCTTGTGCAAAAAATGCAAATACCAGTCATATCTGTTTAATTTATGCTTATTTACATTAGTAATAACGGCTCTATGTTCCTATTGCCCACTAACTGTTTAAAAATTCTTGAATATCGTTTTAAAAGGCATAGATCAAATATACAAAACATCAAGATAAAGTTATCAAAAGATAAACATTTCTATAGAAAAGGTATTAAAGGAGATAGTAGATATTATTCATTTATTTGAAGAACATACAGAGATATAAGCACCAATAAGATATGCATATAATATTAAACATATTTTAGTTAATTAACATATTTTATTATTCATTGCTGCATTTGTTCTAAAAATAAGGCTAGTGTGTTGAAGCATCACATCTATACTGTGTCAAAATCGAAAAAGTGAACATACATTAAGGGTCATTTTTCTTTTCATTAGATTGTAATTATTTTGGGTTTATCTTACCATGGACCAAATGAAACAAGAGTCATTCTCAGTATTTACAACTCCCTTTATCCATAATAATAATAATAAATAGATCTAAGCAGAGCTTGTATGGTCAAGGAATTAATAGTTCATTGGCCATTGGTTGAATGGGAAATGCTGACTTGTTTCATCACACTAGTAGACCAATTAATAGGCATAGATTGAGGTGTCACCACTTAGTATAGAATATGACCATCTATCCTACCATATTAATTTAAAGTGATTATGATCCTGTCTGCCCATTGCAAACCTTATCAGTAATAGTCAGTATGCTAAATTCAGAAAAGTGTACTTTAAACTCAAATGGACATTTCATTTTTTTAAAGTGACTAGGTACTAATAGTTTTGGGAATTTAGGATTTTCGAAAAAAAATATATTAGCAGACCATTTGCTAAAATTCATTCGATTTTTTAAAATTCATTCATTCAAAAAAATAACAGAAATAACGATGGTGGTACAAAGTTAATTCCTTTGCTTTTTTTTTGGCAATTACAAAAAAAGTGTTAACATATCATATTGGCAGCTTACATTTGTGCTATAACTAGTGGCCAGTTATAATAACAATATGATAAAAAAAAACACAGTGATCAGCCCACAGACCACTTAACCCTACTTCACACAATTTTATTTAGTATCTGATCTCGCTAAAATGGCGGGGCGCGGGGGGCAGCAAGTGCACCGTGATTGGCTATGTAAGGCGAGCGAGCAAGTCACGTCGACTGCGAAGTGACCCGATACTAAGAGAATGTTTGGGGGCGTGGCGGCTGCTTGGTGTTTTTTGAGCTTACCCTTGGCTTACGGGGGCGCCTTTGTATGCGGGGTCTAGGGGTTACCTAGTCCATGGATCAGCCAGTCTAGTAAAGTATAACTGGGAAAAGTGTAAGTTATGTGCGCAACAAGTGTCATAACATCACCGTAAAATTGTTTATGATGATCTGATACATTACAGTAGCTGTGAGTTATTAAATAACACTGATATTTTTACAACTAGTACGAGAGTCACTGTGATTGAAATTGAATTGTAGCGCTTTTCATGTGCTGGGCATGTGAAATAAAAGGTTGTAAAAAGTTATTACCTCCAATGAAAACAAAGAATCAGAATCAGAAAAAAAATTATTGCCACAACTGACAAAGAATAGAAGTATACAAAAAAATATAAATAAAGTTAAGATCTAGTAATTAAAATTTAAACTAATAACAATTGTGAGGCAATGGGTCTCAGTCTCAGCATATGCTGGGCATAAACCACAGCGCTGGTTTTCAGACTGAGCCCTAGCGTTCTATCAGTCGCAAACTTAAAATATATGCTACAAAACTGTGCTTATTCTAAGTGTCACTTAAACAATATAATAGGTAAGAAACGGGAATTAATTGACTACGTAAATAGCAATTTTTATTTTTCAAATCCCAGTAAAGCGCCATTTTAGTTTGTGTGTGTATCTGCGTGTGTAAACGCGAGTACTGGGCTCCTTCTGTCCAGGACATATGATCAGGCTGAAGAAGCTTTCAGATAAATAACTCATTATCATCCTTCCCTCTCCTACTCACACTACACTCACCTACACCTACAAATTAACTTAGCCGCACTTCTTCGACTTAACTCATTTCATACTGCATGCCAAATTGTTTGATTAGCTTTGTTTTAACTGCTCCGTAAAGTTACCTTATGTTATTGCTATTTTTCTTGGTAAATTATGTATTCATTGAAATAAAACAATTTAACGGATTATATCGCGTATATTATCTCATTTTAGTTCCCGACGTTAGTAGTGACCATGGAAAGCTGGAAAGCTTCCGAAACGTCGGGAACTAAAATGAGATAATATACGCGATATAATCCGTTAAATTGTTTTATTTCAATGAGTAATAATCGCGGAAACAGAAGAAAAAATTATGTATTGCTTTGATTTTGTGCATCATACGCTTTATAAACTAGCCACATTAAACCCTGTTGTAAACTCGTGTATGGTACGACTTCCACGATACAGGCTGAGCCTAGTGTGGAAGTCACTGTATGTGTTTTTAAATGTAGCAATCTTTATATGGCAATAAATCATTTTTATTATTTATATGACTGTGTGCATATTTATTTTATTTGAGAGTGAAAGAGTGTTGTTTTGAGTGAGATCAAATTTTGCTCTGCATGTCCAGTAAATGTTTAAAAGAAGGGTTTTATAAGATTAACGCTTAGCCGTTATGGCGTGATGAAGCCACAGCAACATACAAAAATTAAAAAAAGATATATTCTTTCTATCCAGTGACCTTCAAATCGTCCGTGTCACTTATTTTTTGAAAAAATCATTACATTTATACAACTTTTTAATAATAATAATAATAACAGTGATCCATCATTTTGTTAGTAAAACAAGATTTTACTTTTTTTTTTACAAATATGATAATAATCACAATCTTTGCAATTTATTAGTGGATCACTCCACTAGCGTTATTATTATAAACAAAGATCAGAAACTAGCTAACAGCTAAAGAGTCGGATGCATCATACAGAGATCCATAAGCAAGAACAGATGACAAAATTCGTCGACTACTGGTATGGACAATTAGCTCAGATGTTAGAGAGTGCTGCCCCGGTCTGGCTCAAGGCACTGGTTCAAGTCCAGTATCGTCGTACATTTTTTTCATTTGTTTCTGATCTTTGTTTATAATAAAAACAAGATTTTAATTATAGCTATGTTAGTATGCAGCTATTGTAGCGTTTATAAAAACATAATTCATAAAAAATATTATTAATGAATTAATATACAAATACAAAGGACATAACAATTACTTATCATATGCGATGCAGCCTTTTACACTTTGAATCCAGTGTTTTTGGATATGACAACTCCGGTCAGCCACTATCTTCAGAATGCTGTTATTACTACCTCACAGCCGCCCTAACAACGACGCGTATTTTTTGGGCACAATGGCGTGAAACCCATCAAGACGGCCACTCACGAACATGCCTGTGTGCCATGTTAATAGTATTCTCGTAGTTTATAAGGTATTTAAGTATGGGCCTGAAACAAGCGTAAAATAATAATTATTTTCAGGTGATACCATGCGTGCACCCCATCCCCGGAGGATTGTTCCCGGGCCGCATGTTACGGTTCCAGGGCAGCGTGCCGCCTGGCGCACAAAGGTAACTATACTAACTAGACGACCCCAAACAGTACTTCGCAAAGTAATGCAATCTCATGTCACATCTAGGGCTTCCAAATACTGGAAATTTCATACAACCGTTCAGAACCGAAAGTTGTTTAAAATAAAATATCGTATTTTGCTTTTTTATATTCTATTATTTTTTTACTTTTATAAGTTTTGATAAGTTTTGCTTGGAGAACTACGCAATATACTCAAAACATATATTTAGGATAGGCTACAAAGATTGTAATAGATAGTAGAGTTATTTAGAAAAAATGACTGACTGTTGAGTTTGTTTCGGCTTTCTTCTCAAAAGTGATCTCCTCTTTTTCGTGTATTTCGGAACTTTAGTACCTTTGGGTTAAGTACACGGGGCTACGTCTCGTCGTGTAGCACGGATATCAGGAGCTCAACTATAAACCAATTATTTGTGCCCCAGATTTGCTATAAACCTGCAATGCGGGCCGAACACCGACCCGCGCGACGACATCGCTCTCCACCTAAACTTCCGGTTCGTGGAGCAGTGCGTGGTGCGCAATCACCTCACCGCCATGTCGTGGGGCATGGAGGAGACCAACGGGGGCATGCCGCTCTCCCCGGGCGGTAGCTTCGAGGCGCTGTTGCTGTGCGAGCCGCAGTCCATCAAGGTGAGACAGGCGGGCCGGAGACGCGGGGGTCGCGCGCGAGACGACGTGCGATCGCGACACGTCGCACATCTGGGGGATTTGGAGCGGCAGATGGGTGACGCGGTGAGACAGGGGCGACGGGGAGAGACAGATGGGTGACTTGGAATGACAGTTGGGTGACAATAAAGAGAGCCAGATGGGTGACGGGGAGAGACGGATGGGTGACTTGTAACGACAGGAAACCAACGGGGGCATGCCGCTCTCCCCGGGCGGCAGTTTCGAGGCGCTGCTGCATTGCTAGCTGTAGTCCATCAAGGTGAGACAGGCGGGGTGCGAGGACTCGGTGAGACAGATGGGTGACGGGGAGAGACGGATGGGTGACTTGGAAAGACAGTTGGGTGACAAAATAGAGAGCCAGATGGGTGACTTGTCACGACAGGAGACAAACGGGGGCATGCCGCTCTCCCCGGGCGGCAGCTTCGAGGCACTGCTGCATTGCGAGCCACAGTCCATCAAGGTGAGACAGGCTGGGTGCGGGGATGCGGTGAGACAGATGGGTGACGGGGAGAGACGGATGGGTGACTTGGGATGACAGTTGGGTGAGCATATAGAGAGCCACATGGGTGGCTTGTAACGACAGGAGACCAACAGGGGCATGCTGCTCTCCCCGGGCGGCAGCTTAAAGGAGCTGCTGCTGTGCGATCCGCAGTCCATCAAGGTGAGACAGGCGGGGTGCGGGGACGCGGTGAGACAGATAGGTGACAGGGAGAGGCGGATGGGTGACTTGGAATGACAGTTGGGTGGCAATATAGAGTGCCAGATGGGTGACGGAGAGAGATGGATGGGTGACTTGGAATGACAGTTGGGTGACAATATAGAGAGCCAGATGGGTGACTTGTAACGACAGTTGACCAACGGGGGCATGCCGCTCTCCCCGGGCGGCAGCTTCGGGGCGCTGTTGCTGTGCGAGCCGCAGTCCATCAAGGTGAGACAGGCGAGGTGCGGGGACGCGGTGAGACAGATGGGTGACGGGGAGAGACGGATGGGTGACTTGAAATGACAGTTGGGTGACAATATAGAGAGCCAGATGGGTAACGGGGAGAGATGGATGGGTGACGTAGAATGACAGTTGGGTGACAATATAAAGAGCCAGATGGGTGACGGGGAGAGACGGATGGCTGACTTGGAATGACAGTTGAGTGACAATATAGGGAGCCATATGATTGACGGGGAGATACGGATGGGTGACTTGGAATGACAGTTCGGTGACAATATTGAGAGCCGGATGGGAGCAGGAGACCAACGGGGACATGCCGCTCTCCCGGCTTTTTAAGTTTAAGGCACTGGCGATTAGCTATCGGCGATTTTTTCGCCTCAGTAACGAACAAAAGATATAGATCCTGTGTTAGTAAAAGAGACACATATATTAATAGTTCATCGCTGGCTGTTCACACTGCCGGCGAAAACTCTCATATATGTATATCTTTTATTGACACGGAGTCTACATCTATTGTGCGTTTCTTGAGCGAGTTGGGCGAGAAAATAGTCGATAGTTGCTCGCTTTCTCGCCGGCGGTGGGACTAGTGCCTAAATGAATTCCCCTTTTCCCGATAGGTGGCGCTAAACGGCGTCCACTTCTGCGAGTTCCCGCACCGCATCCCGTTCCAGCGCATCTCTCACTTCACGGTGGACGGTGACGTCATGATGCAGATCGTCGCCTTCGAGGGTGCGCAGCCGCCGCAGCAGATGTATATGGTACGTTGGAACAATTTTTCACTCAGTGGAACAATTTTTCAATCATTGGAACAATTTCTAACTCAAAAGAACAATTTTACCGCGATTTACTGTCATTAAGTACAAATGGAAAATCGACAACTCGAAATTATACGTCAAATCAGAAAAATGCCAATATTAAAAGCATCAACAAGGAAAATTGGGTACTTTCCTGTAGTCAACATAAGTGATGCCACGCTTGAAGTAAAACTTGTATTTCTGAAAATACGTAGAAAACATTCATGGATACTTATTTTCAAGCTTTTGGTGATTTTAAAATGATCAATAACTAAAAATAGGGAGGCGAAATGACCGTATAGAATTATGACTTCCTTTTTCTTCCTTTCAAACTGCATACTTTCTGACCGAATTGACAGTTCATAAAAAGAAACTGATTTGATCTGTCAGTCAAGTACTCTATTGTCCATCCAGAATATTGTCGAAAATAGAATCGTGTCCTTGAATTTGATATAATAATAATACTTCGAATAGAATAATGTGACCTTTTGTATTAAATTTGGTTTTTATTGTATATTTTTCAGTACAATTACATTTTGTCAAAATGAATTTTGAACGGTATTATTTTTAGTCAAATTTCAAAATGGTCAATTCAAGTATACGTTTTTCTATTCGTACTTAATGACATGAAACAATTTATTTAAGTAATAGGGTACTTCTTTCTGTTTATAAAAAACCGGTCCTGAATTACACAATGGAGAACATTAAGTTTCTCAGTGCTTTTTTTTTCCAACATTTATTTATTTTGCAATGTATGTTTGTGCGGGTCAATTTTGTAAGTTAAATGTTCAAGTTCACGTACAAGAGCTACTAGCATAAGCATATTTACAGAATAAATATTTTGAACATTGATTTATTTTTTGAAGACACTATTACGAAAATGCAAAGGAACTATAATCCCCTAATCTAATATCGTGTCTGACGCCCGTTTGGCTCAGTGGGAGTAACGTTGCCTGTGAAGCTGAAGGTCCTGGGTTCAAATCCCGGTAAGGGCAAATATTTGTGTGGGGAGCATTTATATTTGTTCCTGAGTCTTGGATGTTTCATATCTATATAAGTAGATATATTTATTAAACATATCGTCGTCTAGTACCCATAACACAAGCCTTATTGAGCTTACTATGGGACTAGTTCGATTTGTGTAAAATTGTCCTGTAATATCTATCTATATCTATTTAATATGGTATTCAGGAAAGCAACGCAACGCCTGATTCTATCAATAGGGATGTTGATCTAAAAGATCAGACTGCGTGACATTGTGGATATTCCGCATTTCTAGATTACATTTAATGACTTTCACGACTTTCTTAGACTTAGTACTTTGCAATTGCAAAAAGATCCCGCTCCGCGGACCTCCTTTTTCCAGCCAAGCTGACGTAACTGGCTGTGACGTAACCTGTCGCGTGACCCAGCATCACCTGTCTCTCTCGTACTATTAAGCATAGAATGGGATGAACAAAAACTGACAGCTTATACGGTACGGCAAATGCATCATTGACGTTTTCGATTAAAATGGCTGTAAATGTACTGTTATTCTTGCCGTACCGTATAAGCTGTCATATAGGCCCACCAACACCTTTTCACCTTTTTATTTTTTTCTTAGCCACAGAAAAATCTGTATTTTTTTTCTGACGATAAGGAGGCTCATTCCTACCTATAAACAAAATTTCGAGATTTTTGAAAATTTTCATCCATTCCCCATTATCGAACATGCTCACAAAAATTAATGAGAAGCGGTAGAGAACCACTGGTGACGCCATACGAATACACTCCCGTCTGCCAGTAGTTTATACGGTAAATTGTCAATGTGTAAGTGTTTCATTGTTTGTATGTGATTTTCTTTAATAGGGATGTTGACTTTACTCAAATATATAAGAAAAATCTGATGCGAAATCGTAGTTTTTATGATGCAAACCCTAGGAAGGTGACGTTACACCTTCCTAGGGTTTAGTATGGAGTGTTTTTGGTAAATTCCAACTTTAAGATAAGATAAAAGATAAGATAAGATAAAAATCCTTTATTCAAGTAGGATTCATAGAAATCACTTTTGCATCGTCAATAAATTTCACACCATAATTAATACAATTCAATATTTATAATATACAGCACATACACATTGCAACATTTCAGCTGTAACGCTTCGTCTAAAGTGAAAAGTATTTGCAATAATCATTATTAGTTTCAATTAAAATTACATTAAAGAAAAAAAAAGAAAATTAAGTTTAAGAAGAAATAAATACCAATACAGACAATAATACGAATGAAATAAAAAAACATTGAATTAAAACATGAAAAAAATAAACAAAGACAAATACACAGCACACTACATAGCATTGCTCAAATCAGGCCATGTTTTTTTATCATTAAATTATCCTCGACACTGTAGTAAGCTTTTTTGAGCAAAACTTATTTTAAATATTTTTCCAATGCAAGTAGGGGCAGTTCACTTTTACCAATATTTCCATTATTGAAAGGTCTTTCTATAACATACCATAGAAAAATGTTGTCAACATCCCTGTTATTTATTCTACATAACCCTATGACCGGCTACCCTGCCCAGTACTCGACTAAGAAGATACAGTTGTCCGTCTGTCCGCAGCAATCGAGCCCGCCGGCGTACGCCGCGTACGGCGCGCCGCCGCCGGCGTACGGCGCGCCCGGCTACGGCGGACCGTCGCAGGGTAAGTCTCCCGCTACCGACAACAAGCTACTCCCAAGCCCCATTCAAACACGAGGACAGTCAATTTCCATACAAAAAGTCGCTAAATATCATAGTTGATTGTTTGACAAGAAGCTAAATAAGCCATTACGACACAAATATGTCTGTTTTAGCCACGTGTTAAACACTCCGCTTTTCACTTCGACTGCGAGAAAATAAAAAAGACTTTAAGATTAAAATTGTATATTTAATGAAATATTAAAAGTACAGATTGAGCAATTCGATCAGAAATTTTGGCCAATCTCATCAGATTGCTTGTTTGTTTTTAATTATTCGAAAGTAGTATGTAGATGGCCGCAAGTTTTTTTTTTCAGTTTCATAGAAATTTGTATGGGATTATATGGCTTTCTTTTAAACCCTAGGGGCTAAATGTACTATTTTAGTCTCGCTTCGCGAAGCTAATATGACGTGCTTTTTGAGCAGGAGCAAGTGAAAAAGTGTTAACGTGTCATATTGGCAGTTTACATTTGTGTCATAACTAGTGGCGGGTTATAATAACGACACGATAAAAAATGATGATTTTTCAATGATAACATCGCTAAATCTTTAGTTTTTAAGCGCCATCTACTTTTTCCCTGAATATCTTGCGGTCAGGGAACGATCCAAAGTATGGTAATGGACAGTCCTCTTGTTTTAATGGTACTTATCTTGTACATAAAATCCATCAACTAGAGCCTTGTACTAATTTTATACTTAGTTTTTTTTAGATTTGGGTCCTTGGTGCTTGTGCTTATAAATATATTTCAGACGTAAAAAAAAATATTAATGCGTTTTCGATTATTTCTGATATAGATTGATGACAGTAAAAAATATGTACCTTGAAAAACATTTTTTTGGGTTATATTCCCAGCCCGAATAGTATTTTTTTTAAAGGGCAAAGATAAATAGAAAAAGAAATAAATAGATAAAATAAATAGAAAGATAAATAGAAATATACACAAGTTTCAAATTTTTTTATACACCAACTCTACTGTCATAGTAATAAGGTTTGTATGTATATTTATGAGATTTTGGGGGTGTTTACTTGTTTTTGCCCTTGACCGTACACGTTTTTGATTTTCACCCAGATCTATTTACGAATATGTAGGTACCTGTATAGCGAGGACTGTGGATTCTCGTATTGTGAAATCGGTATTTTTTTTAATCCACGTTTCAAAAATATGTTTTAAAAGGAATGCGCGCTTAAATACAGCATGTAAAAAAAATACACAACTATTTTCAACCTATTTTCAAACTAAATATATCTCTATTTCAAATGCTGGTTTTCAAAGGCATGGTTTTAACAAGACGCGAGTGAAGTGTTTGTACTAATACTTGGAAGGTAAGTAAAGATGTATATTGATAATTATATATGTAATTTGTGTATGTCTAACTACCGTGTATCGGGGGGCCGTCTATTAATTACGTGAGGCGTTTTTTTCCGGTTTCATCCACTTTATGATGACAGGATTAGGATTTGCCGACTGGGGCGCTCGAAAGGTTAATATTTTTATTTGAAACTCGCAAAACCACGATAATTATTATTGTGTAAGTTTATAGTGAGGAAACGTGTCCAACTTGATGTTATTTAATATTTTCTTCTGTTTCCGCGATTATTACTCATTGAAATAAAACAATTTAACGGATTATATCGCGTATATTATCTCATTTTAGTTCCCGACGTTTCGGAAACTTTCCAGCTTTCCATGGTCACGTTTATAAGCAAGCACTCGCAGTCTAGCTTATAAGTGCAGGCATTTATAAGCTAGACTGCGAGTGTGGTCTTTCATACATTGGTCAAACGAAACGCAGTGTATCAACCCGGGTGAAGGAGCACATAGCAGATGTCAAGCACCGTCGGTGTAATAGGTCTGCAGTCTGTGAACATGTCATTGACAAACCAAACCACTCAATTAAGTTTGATAAACCTTCTATCCTTGCCAAAGAAAAAAGATATTTTCCCAGGATGCTACGCGAGGCTATTGACATTAAAAAGCATCCTAATTTCAATAGAGAAGATGGATTGTCACTACCACCAGCTTGGGATCCTGTAATACATCTCATCAAGGAACAAGCGAGACACAGGACTGCAAAACCTTAATTTCCGAACGGTGTAAAATATCTTATCTGTTTAAAGTAGTTTAATAGTCTCTGTTTTTAAAATATTATAATTAGTAATGAGGTAGCCTGGGAGTTTTTCTTTGCAGCGTTTCTTTTCTCCTCAGTACGCCTCATTTGTGAAATGCTGCTTGGTAAATTATTAGAATAAAATAATTAAGCCCTTCTGGCACATGTGTAACTGTCTTTACAGCTTAGGCCCATCTGGCATGTATGTACACCTTTATTTGTGTTTTTCAAAAAATGGGTAGTTTGCACAAATTGTAACTTTGACAGAGGAAAATACATCTTTTCTCAGTCCTCCCGTGACCATGGAAAGCTGGAAAGTTTCCGAAACGTCGGGAACTAAAATGAGATAATATACGCGATATAATCCGTTAAATTGTTTTATTTCAATTGATGTTATTTTTTTTTTGTAGTTTCACACTGTTTCTCGCAGTGAAAAAGTGATATTAACCGAGATCCTCCCTCAGATTACGTTACATTCCCCTAAACGACTCGCTTCATTAATGGGCGCCCCCAACGTCCGTGGCGTTGACACGTTGAACTTTAACTATAAAACCTTCTTCATATTAGTTTCGTATTTATTCAGTACATTACATAGAAACGCATTTTTGTTTGGTTTGCACCGTGGTAGACGTGAAGCATCTATCTCTGTCATTCAGAAGAATACATGTGACCTTCTAAGACCTGATACAAAATGTTACTTTCCGAGGTTACTCACGATGACGATTAACTTTTAGTATAACACCAACATGGAACACATTAAAAAGACCGGCCAAGTGCGAGTCGGGCTCGCGCACCGAGGGTTCCGTACAAAATATACGCTACAAATGGCCGTATCTATGAAAATCCAGTGTTAGCAGAGCCCTACTCCTAAGCAAAATGTACGCGGTGCTCGATCATTTTATATTGGTTACTGATAGAGACAGACAGACAAAACAATAGTTTTTCAGATTTATTTTGTTGATTTGAGATTTGAGATTGAGTGTGCTATAAGAGCTTCCTTCATACCAAATTTCAAGTTTCTAGAACAACTGGAAGTACCCTATCAATTTCACAAAGTGTCGAAATATACGTTTTTTGCGGCATAAACGGCCCTATCTTTTTTTTACCTAAACTTAGTAGTGTGATTTTTTCACAGCTTCAAGGGACCATAGACCTGAGTTTTATTTTAATTTCAACTCGATACCTCCACGCGTTCCCGAAATAAAGGGTCTTGACAGAAAGACGAACGGACAATAAAGTGATCCTATAAGGGTTCAGTTTTTTCCTTTTGAGGTACAGAACCCTGAAAATAAATTTCCCATACTAACCTGCTACAGCTACCTTCAAGTTGTGTATGGTGAAATCATTTTTTTTTTACAATTTCGAAATCGTTCTCATACTTAAACTTGATAGGGTAAGCAAACTGAAGTGGCTATGGGCAGGGCACATAGTTCAAAGAACCGATGACCGATGGGGCAGAAAGGTTCTCGACTTGAAATCGCGTACCGCCAAGCGCACCGAGGGAAGGCCACCCGCAAGGTTAGGGTTGCGGGGACTCGCTGGATGCGGGTCGCCTCTATCCGGCCCATGTTGAAATCTATTGAGGAGGCCTGTGTCTAGCAGTGGACGTCCTATGGCTGAAATTATCAAAGGTTTAATCGTCACTGTGAGTAGGCTCGGAGAGTAAAATTTTGCATCACGTCTTAAAAGCCACCTGTATACAAGTGTGCTAACTGTATTAAATAGTCTAAATTTATTATACAAGTATATAAATATTTATTACAACAGAATTGGCTGAAAATAATTATGTATTTTTAATTGGCATGCTAAAAAATCCTTACCCAAGTTTTGTTTACTTCTATGTATAGTACTCAAAACCATTTAGGGGCCACAGTTGCGCGGAGAATTTCTGTTCAGTTTTTGTGGTTACAATAAACTAATCTTATCTCAATTAAAACGAATGAAACAATTGACTATTTAATTAATCGTTTATTAGCTAAACAAAAACAAAAGCCATTTTAGCTGCAGAGTGTGTAAAGTAAATTTTACCAACTATATACATTATTATAAACAAAGATCAGAAACAAATGAAATTTTTTTTCGACGATACTGGACTTGAACCAGTGCCTTGAGCCAGACCGGGGCAGCAAGCTCTAACCAACTGAGCTAATCGTCCATACCAGTAGTCGATGAATTTTGTCATCTGTTCATGCTTATGGATCTCTGTATGGTGCATCCGACTCTTTAGCCGTTTAGCGCTGCCTAGAACTGTGAAGTTACTTTCACCCCGAGCAGATACCTTTACAGCCACCATGGCTCGGCGAGAGGTGGCGCTATTATCAAGACTGTACTTTTTGTTTTACAAATATCATGATAATAATCACAATATTTGCAATTTATTAGTGGATCACTCCACTAGCGTTATTATTATAAACAAAGATCAGAAACATAAGAATTTTTTTTTCGATGATACTGGACTTGAACCTGTACCTTGAGCCAGACCGGGGCACTAAACGCCTAAAGAGTCGGATGCACCATACAGAGATCCATAAGCATGAACAGATGACAAAATTCGTCGACTACTGGTATGGACGATTAGCTCAGTTGGTTAGAGCTTGCTGCCCCGGTCTGGCTCAAGGCACTGGTTCAAGTCCAGTATCGTCGAAAAAAAAAATTCATTTGTTTCTGATCTTTGTTTATAATAATAACTCTACTGGAGTGATCCACTAATAAATTGCAAACATTGTGATTATTATCATGATATTTGTAAAACAAAAAGTTCATACTATATACATTATCACGTTACGATCAAAAATTTTAGTGGCCCCTATATTGTTTTGAGCAGTTTATAATGTGCCTGCCATATTTGTGGTTCAATGATATCATATCAAATACAGGGTGTCTTTGTGAAGTGCGAAACCTTTCGTTTCACTATTCGTTTAGGTACAAGATTTCTACATTCCCATTTTGTAATTTTTTGCGAATCCACTTCGTCCGAATGTCGTCTCAATGAGGGTTTTCTCAAATGGAAATATCACCAGTTGACGCCACATTGACGTAAGGTCTAACTGACAAGAAGTGTCAACATCCACCAATCACAGCACAAGATTTTGACAAAATACTTCTTGTCAAAATACCTTACGTCACGGTGTCGCCTACTGGTGATATTTCCATTTTAGAAAACCCTCATTCCCAAGTCACCTTAATTCCGAACTTGTCACATACTCACTCGTTGATTGTATATTATATCAAATAATAGTCAACCAATACGCATAATGACGGGGTACGAAAATCAAAATTCTAATTAATTCATCAGTTAGACAATGAATAGTATATTACTGCAGAGGCCGGGAAAAGTCATTTCGTGGATGAGTACGGTTTTGAAGGACGAGGCGTAGCCGAGTCCGTCAATAGATACGAATCCACGAAATGACATTCCTGCCGAGGCATGTATACTGCTTTTCTCCAAATATGCGAGGAAATTTGACACATGTTTATGTAACTTATTTTCTTCAAAATAACACAGCAGACAATCTTTGACAAAATGAAATTCACGTTCCCGCCTTTTTTTAAGGATATTAAAGTTAAAAGTTTTGGGTCCGAATTGTATAATTGATTACACATGAAATACAGTAATGAAAATAAATAAAAAGAAAACCTATAGCAATTGTTCAAATAAATACATGCCTTATTACTTTTAGTTGAATCGGCAATTCCTAAACGCACCACATTTAGAAAACATACCTTTGCTGCAAAATATTTATCAGTCGCAGAAGATCATTACGACTAAATAAACTTTGTTATGAGTTGGACACAATAATTATTGTTTTTTTTTCTATTATTATTGGCAATTTGGCATTAACCATGCATTAACTAAACGCAGAAAACAATTAAAGTTTTTTTAAATGTCGGTTTTTGTACGTTACTATTGGCTGAATGGTGAATTTTCAAAGTCTTGGATGATATAAAAAGTAAAAATCTGCACAATAATGTACACTTCCCAGGCCTGTTCGGGAAGGGATGCCACTTTTTTTTAAAATTGATTATCGTATCAACGAATATAACGATTGACTTCGCGGTGTGTTTTACTACATTAATGGAAACATTTCCGAGCAAGTTGGAGAAAAAAATATTGGACACGTAATTGATTGCTTTTTCAAATTAACAAAAATACTAAGGTAAATCGCATTAAAGTTCGGTTTTTTAGCATTAGAAAAAATGTAAATAATCTAGACGCGTCTTTTTATTGAAAAACACTTTCGAAAAATAAGTCACAGCAAATATGTAACAATTATATTACCTGGGTACGAAGTACTAGGTGTAATCGATCGCAGCGCTCATAGTGGCCAAAAGTAAAACTAATGTTGGCGCTGTTATCTGTCATATCTCAAAGTAATCTGTTTAGACTTAGTTACCTAATTTGAATAATTTTTAATTTGAATAAACCTGGTCCTTGAAATAATACTCATTTTGTTTTGAAAACGATATTTAATTTATCACTAGCGATACACATGCTTTTATTAGCTTTAGCTTCTTGTTTTACAGTAAAACTATATCTAAAAATTAAGTAAACAAACTCTGGCATATTCAAAATAAAACACACTTTTTGAAGCAATTTTACTTATTTCATTTGAACGGCGAAAATTGATTTCACGAACCTTTCTCCACCCAAATTAAGGTATCACAGAAATTTTGGAAATAAATTAGTAGATAATTTTGGATTATAATAATATTTTGTCACAAACGTCGCGATTAAATGTCAAAACGTCAGATCCAACAAAGTTGTGGACGCTAGGTGGCGCTGAACTCGTGCACGGAGCCAATTGCGAGCGATTGTAATTTACATTATTTTGGTTTCATAAGTAATAGTTATTTTTTTATCAAGCGTTTTTAATAAAATGACACTTCAAGATTGTTTACCAATTTTATAGTGCTAAATAACGAAGTATTGGCGTGGGGGCTCGTGAGGTCATAAGTAGGTACACACTGTACTTAGGAGTGACGTCACGCGACATTTTGACTAAATGTAACGCCTTCATTTTTTGATTACGTAAAAAAACTATTGTGACTGTCCAGTATTTTTTATTAATCTACATCTCGGACTAATTATTAAAATGTTGTCATCATCCCTATTAGTATGATGACGAATTGAGAATGTGGACGAGTTGGGAGTGTGGTTGAATTAGGAAAGTAAACGATTTGGGAATATGAACGAATTACGCGTGTGGGCGTTAGGAAGTCATTGATTTACACTTGATGAAGTGGGAATATTGGCTAGCTAGAAAGTTATCAAAATGAGAATGTGGACTAAGTGGACCTAAACACTTATATTGGTAGAAGGTATTGTGCATGTATATATAATAATAAACAAAAAATGATGAAGATATAGCCCGTTAAAGTTCCCCGTGACGTCACGCCGTGCGACCGTTTTTCGCACGGCGTGACGTCATACGCTTCCACTCCCAAACTTTGCCGCGCTTTATCTGTCTTTTTTTGTTTGAAAAGAAAAAAATACGCGTCGAATAACTTCCCTATTTTGCATGATGCTTTGGTGACTGTGTTTAAGAGGTATCATCGTAAATTGGGAAAAGGGTAAATCGGGTCGCTTCAGTACATGTATGTGTGGAGTTATTACAATGTTGGGAGGTGGAATTTTTTCGCTTATTCTTTTGTTTCTGTATCCTTGATTCAAGACGGTACAACCAATGAATATTAATACAAAGTTCAATCACGAAGGAAACATTTTATGCGACCCACTACATGATATTCATGGTGGAGTTTCCACATTAAAAAAATCAGAATCATATAAAATAAACATATAAGTAATATATATACAGTACGATTACTTTTAGTTTACCACTGACCTATGCTTTTATTCTATTGGATATTCGACTTTAACACCACATACAAAACAGTTTCTATTGCAAACAAACGACGTTTAGACAGTGTGTAAGTAATATAAACTCTTTTACATTAGTGTTAAAATCGAATATCCAATGGAATAAAAGCATATGTCAGTGGTAAACCCAAAGTAATCGTACTGTATGTGTATAGATTTTGTTACTAACATTGCACAATTTATTTATATCTGTTGCATGTCACTTTTTATCCTTCCATCTAGAACCAACTGCAAAACATAGTTTTTTATTCATTTTTTTTTTAATAGTAAGTACCATTAGCCAGACACTTCAGTGACCATTGATAGGCCTTATTGTCCTTAGGGGTCGTACAAAAATTACGTAACGCAAAATTCTCAATTTTTTTATCCCCCCCTTATGTAACAGGACCGTCACGTTTAGCTTGGACCCCCCCCCCCTTTTTAATTCCGTCACGTAACAAGTGCTTTGTAAAAATCTTTACGGTTATATTCAGAAAAAAAGATAGGTGGTTATAGATATCCCTCCAATTTGCGTTACGTAATTTGTGGACGACCCCTTATTGACATAGAAAGAAGGCGTACAGATGATCAGTTACATGTGTTGCAGTTTGTACGGCCAAGGAATTTAATTTGTGTACCCTTTCGTACCTTGTCATAATGACATTGATATGGAGTCTATCGGCTTTCATATTGATTTTGACTGTGACAAGGTACGAAGTGGTATATAAATTAAATCCCTTGACTGTACTATGAATTCCACAAGAGTGTTGGTCAAAACTCCTTGCAGTTGGTTGTTGTAATTTTTTTGTGTTGACCGTTTAATTTTGGGGGGGGTCACGCTGCAGATGGTCACTTATAGTAAAAATTCTAAGCGATAATTTTGAGCGAATCCACTTAGCTTTGTACCCGGTGAACAATACTCATTATCTGTATTGTTAACTGTGGCCACAACTGCCACTTCGAAATGTAAGATGTTGTAATTGCCAATGACTTTTACACTAAACCAAACCAAATAAGGTTTACTCTTAAACAAAAAGAACACAGATGTTGGTCACTTCGTTGTCATCCTAAGCATCGATGCGAACTTCACTGCTCTTTCACTTACGCAGTGACCAACATCTGTGTTCTTTTTGTTTAAGAGTAAACTTTATTTCGTTTGATTTACAGACTAATTTAGTGTAAAAGTCATTAGCACTTACAACGCCTTATATTTCGAAGTGGCAGTTTTGACCACAGTTAACAGTGCAGATAATGAGTATTGTTCATCGGGTACAAAGCTAAGTGGATTCGCTCTAGAAAAAGAATTTTTACTATACGTGTGTTGCTGTTATCGATTTTTTTTTATATTTTTGTTTTCTCTTGTCGCAGGTTTCTATTGAGAGGTTGTGTAGAACAATCGGTGCTATAACAGTCCTAGGTAGAGTAATTGTTTATTTTATAGAATAATATCTAGGTGGTTGTGAAAAATAAAACGTATTTAGTATCAATAACGATGTAATTTTAATCTACTATTATTACAATTATAAAGTTGTAAAAATGAAATGTCTGTACATTGAAGATATTTTTAAAAACTGATCGTAACGTTTAACGTTACTAAATCCAAAATTTTTTTTTTGATTATATATATATTATGTTTTTATGTGTCGTTGTGGCTTCATCACGCAAAATCGGCTAAACAGATTTCAACAATTTTTGGAACACGGGTAGTTGGGTATCACCAGATGGTTATAGGATACTTTTTACCCTACTACGCTGACGATAAAAAGAGGGGTTATGACTTTTTCTCCTTCGCGAATGAAGTTGTACGATATAAATTAGTTTTGTGTCTAGTAGCGCTTTGGTAGGCCGTGGAATGGATCGAAGCGGAGTATGGCCAAAAACTACTAGACCAGTGACAAGTGGTACAAAACAAGTTCCTAAGACGAGCCTTTAACAACATTCTAACCTAAAAATATGCATTGAATGCCAATACCAGCCGTTTTCTCGCAAGGAGATAAATTTAATGCATGGAATTGGCAAGGTGACACTAGAAATATTTATTGTGTTAATAATTAAAATAGGAACTCCTATTGAGAAAATTGAATTGAATTAATGATTTCAGCCATACGTTTTTTTTCGTAGCCTCCTAGAATACAATGTTTTTTTTTTTTTTAAGAGCCCAGCAACCTCGGTCGAATTTCACCTTCCCATACAAACGGAGTTTCGTTCTCATTTTAAAACTACGTGTTGAATTGTAACGAAACTTTGCATAAACAATTACATGAGATATATCTAGGCCTGTAATTAGTTTATATGGCTCCAGTTTATAAAACAAACTAAATACAGCATGTACGGGCACTTGTCTACACGTACATTGCTTGATAGGTATCTTGATATTTGGTTGGAACACGAAAGTCTGTTTTCTTGATAAATTCGATTTATTTTACTTGATAGGTGTGCACACTTATAATTAGCGAACGTGAACTGATTTATTGATTAGCGGAAAGCTATACAAAGTAAAATGCTGATGATGCAAATGATAATATGACGCATGTGCGATGTACTCGTACATATTCCGGGGCGAGAAGAGATGAGATAAAAATATAAATCTGATACAAAAAATAGATTAAAATTACAATGAATTAAAAGTTACTACTTTAAAATTAGGAGACGTGGCTTTATCTGTTCGCGAAGTATTTTTTGTTTCGCTGCCTCCTGCGTCGTTGTGTTGGCTAGTTCCGGCGGCTGCGGGAGCGCGCGGGTGGGCGCGGGGCGCGGGCGGGTCGGGGCCGGCCGCGGGCTCGGGGGCGGCCGGAGACGACGTCGGCGGCACCCTCCACTTAACTCGACGTATTATGAAGCATAATGCTACTGCTCCGATCACTCCAAGTATCACGTATATCATGGCATAATGATGAATGTCGTGGTACGATATCTTCTCCGATGTGATCTCGACTTTTTTCAATTTTTCGATTTTTTCTCCGAGCTTTACTGTTTCTTTTTGTAAATCTTCCGATTCATTTTTCGCTTGAATATGCGGGATGCTGATGTTGATGACGTGATTTATGGGAGCGATAACAGGATTGTATAATTCAGGTTTTATTTTAATTTCCGACCAGTGAGGTTTGTGCGGGAAAATTGTGAAATTATCTGTCTTGATAATGCAGCCGTGACCTATGTTAATCAGTCCGGCGTTCGTCAACTGATGAGCGGTTACTTGATCCGCGCATAGTGTCCGAACCTGACACCGCTCGCAACAGAAGTAAATGTAAGTATTTAATGCGTTACTTTCTTGCCAGTCGTTTTTACATGATGCGTTGACCGTTTTGCATTCTGAGTTTTCCCTCTTGCAAAAACTGTTATCGTCTTTCAATTGATAGACAGGTTTCTTGATGTTACAAAAATAAGCGTCGGATACTATTGCGCATGTATTGACGTCATATTGCGACATGGGTATGTAGGTATCTTTCTTCATGTTGATAGATACGTAGTCGGATACGGGTAAAATAGCCATAAATTTTCTACCGATTTTCTTGGGTACCGGGATTATCTTCAGAAGTTCATAGGTATCTCTACTGATAAGGGGTACCCTTAACTCGAAGATGAGGAAGTTTTCCATCATCCTTGTCTTCACTTTCAACAGGTCAAATATCTTGCGCAGGTCAGAGTGTAAGTTATCAATTGGCAAAGACACATCTCTTGGTAGTGTGCTTGCTATTGTACTTAGCTCGTTAATAAGTTGTTCCGGAGTCAGCAGGTGTAAGTTGAAACGTCCATGATAAATATCAGTGATGGTGTCCAATAATACGTTTTGGATTCCCTTTAAGTTATAAAGCATGTTACTAGCTATAGTGGCTCCTATGTTGAAGTCATTAATAATGTTGTTTGTTTGGAATTTATCTTGTAAATTCTTGAATGCGTCGTCTAAATTGTTCATGTGTTGATGTATCATTTTATGCTGTTGATTCATAGTTTCTTCTGTGCGTTTGAGTAAGTTATATTCTGCTTCTACGATGGATGTTTGATTTTTCCAAAGAGTGGCCATATGTTTCGCGTCGTCTCGTAAAAGTGAAATATCTTTCTGATATTGTTCGGCGAACCTTTCATCTAGTACGCCAAAGAGACTGTTAGCGATGTAACCGACACCGTCGATAAGGCCGCGTCGCTGACGTAGCGCGGGTCGCGTGCTCGAGTGCTGACTGAGTAACATCTGGTTGTAGTACTCAAGTTCGGAGAATCCGTGACGTAGTTGTAGTGATATTATGTCACAATGTATTTGAGTTTTTATCGTTTCGCATGTATTTTTAAGAAATTTTGTATACTTTTGGAATGCGTTCATTGCTTCCCAATACGGCTCCATGTTATAATAAACGATGAGTTTCCATTCGTCTCGGATTAGCATCATGTCTGCCATTTTATCGAAGTAAAGACCTTGTGTTTCACGGAATGGCATAATGTTGACGTCGCACTGGCCACTTGAAAGGCATGATAAAAATAACATCAGTGCGGCAAACGTTGATGATAGTGTATATTTGGCTTTGATTGTGTTCGTTTTTTGAGGTGTTCTGCGTAGATTTTCCTTGTTGTCATCTTTACCACGTGAAGGCTGTTCTTGATTCGTTTCATCTTCATTGTGCTCTGACAGGAGCGACAGCTTTGCTATCGGACGTTTTAGAGTTCCACTTTTCGTTCTTAGTGTCACCACACGCACATATTGGTCTTGTCCTGGGTGTAACTCTATAACCCTGCCCATAGTCCACTTGCCGGGTGGTAGGTTGTCATCATGAATGAGCACAACGTCGTTAATATTGATATTAGGATGCGGTTTTCTCCACTTGCTTCTTGTGTTTAACTGTGTTAAATATTCCGTGCGCCATCTTTTCCACAGATCTTGAAGTATTTTTTGAGTGAGTTGCCATCTTGTCCGTAGGTCACTTTCCGTTTCTATCAATGTTAGAGTGGGTCCACTATTTAGAAAATGAGCCGGCGTTAAGTAATTAATATCGTTCGGGTCTTCAGACAACGCACAGAGTGGGCGCGAGTTGAGGCAACCCTCAATTTGAGCTAAGAGAGTGTTAAATTCCTCAAATGTAAGCTTCTGTTCACCGATAACTCGTTTAAGATGGAATTTAAATGCGCGCACAGCACTTTCCCACAACCCTCCAGCTGTGGGCCATGCGGGGGCGTTGAAGTGCCAAGTGATCTCCATGTCTGATATTTGCGCCATAAAGTCTTCATTCATGATGTGTTGGATTTCTTGATATTGTTCTTGCAGTACCCTGCTTGCCCCAAGGAAATTCCGTCCTTGGTCTGAATATACGTGCAACGGCGCTCCTCTTCGAGCAGACATCCGGCGGAGAGCTGCTATGAAACCTGAGGTAGTCAGATCGGACACCAATTCTAAATGGACAGCTTTCGTTGCCATACAGACAAACACACACACGTATCCTTTGGTGGTCTTGATACCGGCCTTTAGGAACACGTGACCAGTGTAAGCAAATGGGCGAGACGGATTGCTTCTTGCTGCAGGTAAGTCTCCCATAACTTGCTCTTGCAGACTTGCTTTTTGCTTCTTACAGCTTACACATCGTCGAATATACAGCTTTGTTGCGTTGTTGCCACCAATAATCCAATATTTGTATCTGATGAAGTTGAGAGTAATACGGGCTCCACCATGAAGTACGATCTTATGTGCATAATCTATAATAAGTTCCGTCAAACGGTGTCTGTGCGGCAAAATTATTGGATGCTTCATGTCATACGATATATATGCATGTCTTAGTCTGCCTTTGACGCGGAGAATGCCTTCTTCGTCAATAAATGGACATAAATCTGAGATATTACTCTTAGACGAGACTGTGCCACTCCTCTTCAGGTCTTGTAGTTCATCTTGAAATTCATTATTTTGGACCCGTTTGATGATCATATCCTTTGCGTTTCGCAGTTCCGATATTGTAAGAAACTTGTCAGTTTTTCTATCTTGTTTTTTAGTTATGAATCGACGAACCCATGCCATAACATGTACGAGTTTTGTAAACGAACTGTATTTGTTAATTAAGCTATCAACAATACTATCTCCGGTTTCGTTGTTTACGACCGCATTAACTTGTATCCGTATGTTTTTCTGTTCTTCATCTGTGGTGTATGTTCTGGCTGTGTCTTGTTCCTCTGGTTTGAATGTGGATAACCAGGTAGGTCCTTGCCACCACAGATGATGTTGGCTTAATTGCGAGGCAGTGAGGCCTCTGCTTGCGCAATCTGCGGGATTTTCCGCCGACTTCACGTAACGCCAGCATTCCGATGGTATTATTTCTGTGGTTTGTCGCACCCTGTTGGCGACAAAGGTCTTCCAGCGACTCGGGTCCCCTTGCAGCCACCCCAATACAGCTGTAGAGTCTACCCAACCATAGACCTTGATATTATGGTTGGCTAAACATTCCTTGACCTTGACCATCAAGTTGGCAAGTAAGAGGGCACCACACAACTCTAGTTTTGGTAACGATATCGTCTTGTTATTCGGTACCAGTCTTGATTTTGCTGCTAACAGAATAATATTCGATTGCTCCTGAATGTTGATTCTGCAATAAATGCAACAAGCATATGTTTGAAGTGTTGCGTCACTGAAGCCGTAAAGGTGAATTTCGCTTGAAGCATCCGTGCCGAGCCATCGCGGTATTTTATATTTATTTATGTTGCTATTTAGGTCTTGCTTGATTTTTATCCACTCTGTGTTGATGTCATTAGGAATCTTGTCATCCCATTGTAGAGAACTTTCTTTCCATAGCTTCTGAAATAGCAGCTTCAATTTGGTGGAAACTGGGGTAAGCCACCCCACGGGGTCAAATAATTTTGAAATGTCTGATAGCAGTTGGCGTTTCGTAGTGCCCTTGTTGGTATCAGGTGATTTTTCAATTTTTGAATGAAAGTGGAATATATCTTGTGCGGGATCCCAGTTCAACCCTAACGTCTTTCTTGATTCCGCCTCCTTGAAAATGTAATTAGTTTCAGCCACGGTATCTTCACCGATCTTTTGAACAAATCCGTGATGATTCGACATCCATTTTCTCAGAAAAAAGCCTCCTGACTGCAGAAGCTGTTGCAATTCTTGCTGCAATTTTATAGCTGATTCGACGGAATGGGACCCGTGAAGGAGATCATCCATGTAGAAACACTCCTCCAGTACGTGTGCGGCTTCAGGGTAGTTCGATCTTTCGTCATGTGCAAGCTGCTTTAGAGTCATCATAGCTAGAAAGGGAGCGGCTTTGAATCCGTATGTAACTGTGGTTAGTTGGTATTCTTGTAATATTTCGTGTGGCGTGTCTCTCCAAATAATCTTCTGTAAATTTTGGTCTTCTTCATGAATCCGTATTTGGCGAAACATTTTTTCCAAATCGGCAATAAAACAGATTCGATGCTGTCTCCATTTTAAAATTAAAGATAAGAGGTCCTTTTGAAGATTTGGGCCCTTGTGCATAAGATCATTTAGACTTACACCCGTTGACGTCAATGCGGACCCATTAAAAACCACCCTTAATGCCGTTGTAATAGAGTCGTTTCTTATGACGCAATGGTGAGGTAGATAGCACTCTCGTGTTTTGTTCTGTTGTGCTATCGGCGCTGGTTTCATATGACCGAGAGATAGGTATTCATGTATAAACGATTTATATTGTTGCGCAATTTGTCCATTCTTGATGAATTTGTTTTCTAATTGTCGGAATTGCATTACGGCTTTGTTTTTAGAATTTCCCAATCTCTTCAAACTTGTATCTTTGAAGGGTATTCTTACTTGATATCTTCCATTTGGCAGCCTTGTTGTTGTTGATCGATAAAACATGATACATTCATCTTCTTCGCAGGTATAGGGCGTATTTTCGGGGATGTCCTGTATTGTCCAAAATTTCTGTATGTCTTCAATATTATTTAACACCATATTACAATGGAACCCTTGCTGTACTTTGCCGGATAAAATCTATCCCAGACGAGTTTGTTGAGCAATAAAGGGTATGTCATTATTCTTGTGAATGCCTTCCATGATAATATTTGCATATACCTCTGCTCCTAATAACAGGTCGATCGAGTTGCTGATGTAGAATTTTGGATCCGCAAGAGGTATGGTATTTAAAAGGTCCCATGTTGGTTTCGAAAACGTTGAATTTGGCAAGTTTCTTGTTAAACTTTTCATGATGAACGCGTCGGTATTAAATGAGTACTCCTGGTCTGACGATAGACAATTTAAGTTCATCTTCCCTTTACAAATGTTGTCATTAGTGCCGACTCCTGTGATCACGCCCTTACATTTGTGACGTGGCAACCCTAATTGTTGGGCCGCGTTCTCCGAAATCAGGCAAATTTGAGATCCCTGATCTATAAGGGCTCGCATGGTGCGGGGTGCCCCATCAGCTCCCAGGACCTTGATCATAGCTGTGGCTAAGAGTATTTTTGGTTGTTCATCGCCGTCATTTTGTTGCGCCACGTGTGACCCAGTTCCTTGTTGACGTGTTTGGCTTCCGTGCGCATTTTGATTGCGAAATACGTCGTGCAATAGTGTATTATGATACCCATTGCATTCTTGACAACGTTTTACAGAATTACAAGGTTTTCCATTATGATTATATAGACAATTATTGCAAAGATTGAGTTTCGCAATTGTTGTTCGTTTAAGTCCCGGTGCCATTTCTTTGAACTCTGTACAGAAGTATATTCCATGGTCATTCTGGCAGACCGGACACTTCCGCTGGTACCCGTAGGAAGTTTTACTCGACGTAGCCTTGTTGCTTGTGAAATATTGTTTGAAACGGCTTGTTTTGAGCTGATTGTTGGATGTCGACGGCGCATTAAAACTAGGCTTGTTCACAACGGCTTCTTGCTTGCGCCGTGACGATTCCATAGCTGTAAATTTGCCTTCCAGAAACGACAAAAACTCCTTTAACGATGGCAGATCTCGGGGCTGTTTTAATGACGCCATGTAGTCGTTATGGGTTTCGGCATCTAATTTTTGTGTTAATAAATGGACTAATATCGGATCCCACGTGTCAATATTGACGCCTAAATTCTTGATACCATTTAGACTTTCAATAGTTACGTCATGAAGTCTCTTGAGATGACTCGATGCGACGTGTTGTATTACCGGCAGGCTCATGACGGTATTAATATGAGTCGTAAAAATAAGTTTCTTGTTATTGTATCGATGGTTTAATATTTCCCAGCATGTGACGTAATTATCAGAGCTGATGGGTAGGTGTTGTATAAGGCGCTCTGGTTCTCCTTTAATCTTGCTCTTCAGAAACTGCATTTTTTGTGCATTCGATAAACATGTATTTCTATGTATTGCTTCTGTGAAAAGGTCTTTGAACGACACCCATTGTTGGTAGTGGCCATGAAATATTGGAATATCTAAACGTGGGGTTGCTTGTTCCCTATGCGATGTCGACCACAACTTGCTGTTAATTTCCTTCTTCATCGTTGCGAAGTCATTTTCGTATTTTGTGAAAGTTTTTTCGTAGTGCTCATCACTTCCATCGAGTTCACTGTCGATTTCCCAGTGCAGGGAGTCGATGGCAGCCCAACGTGAGCCTAGAGACTTGAGCAAATCTTCGAGCTCCCATTTCTCTTCTACGCCCTCCAGGTTCATATTTGTTAGTGTTCGAGATAACGCCTTAAAGTTGCTACTTTGTTTACGTAACATTTCATCTAGCTTGCTATGGTTTCCCCGGGAGGTAAACCCTTGATCAGCCTTCGCAGAGTCTTGCTCTGGGTTATCTCTGGATGTAAATACGTCTGAATTGGAGGGCCCTGGTGGTTGGTTCATGGGCGGTTGCCTGGACGGTGGTACAGGATAGCTGCTTGCGGGCGCGGGTTGTGTCGATTTTTGAATAAAGTCTCTTGTATCCAAATATAATTTCTGCGTCTCATCGTAGCAGTTCTTGAAGAAGTAGTCATGAGCAGGATCTCTAAAGTCACGTATCTGCTCGTCATTTTTACTAAACTCCTGCCAATGTAATTCTAAACTTTGTAGTCTCCTCTTGATGTGTTCTGAAGTCTTGCGATCTTGACCATCTTTCTTGAAGTTAATTTTCAGTTGTCGTATAGCGCCTTGTAGCTGAAGCTGACTTTGATACAATTCCTCCATATTATACGTTCTTGTTAACGAATAGAAACAAAATAAACTTGCTATTAGTGAGGATCTTGATAACTTTTATTTTCTTGTGTGTGAGACGTGTTTTCTCACCTTAATTTACTGACTTGTGTCGTGTTCACTAAACTTGCTTGAGTTCCTTGTATTGTTCGCGTCTTGCTTGCTGAGGATAGTAGTAAATAAGCCTTGATGCTTTAATCTTGATTTGATGCCTTGGTGCAGTTTGAGCAAACCTTGTTGTCTTACTCGATGACTTGATATTAAGTACTGTTAATGTACTTTCTCAAAGGGGACTGTCCTGCTAGTCCTGGTTTAGTGTTAATCGTATTCGTCCGCCTGATTTATGCGCCTTCTCAACTAAGTCGGTGGAACCCGCTGGTGGGAAGCCGACCAAGCCGATTCGCAACCAAACGAAATGAACACAAAAACACTTAACCCTAGAAGGTTCGAAGGACCATTAATGTACGGGCACTTGTCTACACGTACATTGCTTGATAGGTATCTTGATATTTGGTTGGAACACGAAAGTCTGTTTTCTTGATAAATTCGATTTATTTTACTTGATAGGTGTGCACACTTATAATTAGCGAACGTGAACTGATTTATTGATTAGCGGAAAGCTATACAAAGTAAAATGCTGATGATGCAAATGATAATATGACGCATGTGCGATGTACTCGTACACAGCATAAACAAGTTTTGTATGAAAAACTTAGATTCACTGTATTTTTTCACTATGGTATCTGAAGCTACATAAACTAATTACAGGCCTGCATATGCCTTAACTTATTCTTAGTACAAAGTTTCAGAGCAAACCCTAGTCGTTTTAAAATTAAAGCGTAACTACGTGTGTCTGGAGAACCGAGCTTACCGGGGACTCTTAAGCTTTTTTTTTTTCATTGCCAATGCTCACCACGGCACTGACGGCAGAAAAGACGGTTAAAATGGAAAAAGGCAAAGATCTTGTAACAAATAGTGAAAAAATTCAAAGACTAGCTGACTGAATTCTGTAGCTCAGTTGGCCAAGCGAACGCCCCGGTCAGTGCACTGGTCCAAATCCAGTTGGAGTCTTGGATTTTTTCATTATTTAGATTTTTGTATACTTATATTACACTAAATAGTTAACTACATTATTATCTAAAAGTACACCTGTTTTGACTAAACGATTTTCAACTTTTTTTGGTACACGGGTAGCTGAGTATCCCCAGATGGTTATAGGATATTCTTTACCCGACTATGCTAAAGAAAGAAAGAGGGTTTATGGCTTTTTCTCCTCTCTCGTACTATTATAAAGTTGTAAAAATGAAATGTCTGTACATTGAAGATATTTTCAAAAGGAGGTCACAAAATCGAAAAATATTTATTTTGGATTTTTTGTATGTTTATGTGTCGTTGCGGCTTCATCACGCCAAATCGGCTAAACGGATTTCAATTATTTTTGGCAATGATGAAAAAAAGAGGGGTTATGACTTTTTCTCCTCCGCGAACAATTATCGTTTCAGTGACCTCCATCAGTCCGTGACAATCATTTTTTTGGGAATATATTCAAGGTACTGACAATTCATTTTTACAACTCTATAATAGGTATAGATATATTAAAATTATCTTTTTTTTTCAGGTGCCTTGTGAATAATCAAAATCAAGAAAACGCAAGAGCTATGTTAAGTTTTTTTTTTCTTAATTTTTTCGAAATCTTTTTACGATCTTTTTGATTTATTTCGCACTATAAGTGATTTTCTAAGCATTTACCTATTTTTCCAAAATTTTGTCTAAGAATAAACAGCGCAAGTGCTTACCGTTAGGGCGCTTGGAGATAATTTCATATCAGACGCCATATCTTTTGGCTGCAAACTTTTTTTCGTAGTCCATTAATGCTTAAAAAAAACGTAATTTCTACCGCATTCAAAATTACCAGATATTTACCTTAATAAAAGATAGCTATACATGTTTCGCTCAGCCTACGGATGAAATAGGCCATTATAAGATACATTTTTGCCTGCAAAATTATTGAAATAGTTTTTTTTAAGTATTAGCCATGCGGCTTTATACTAAATGTATTTTACGGATCTATATCGGAATCTCTAACGTCATTCATCCTAATGTATCGTTTGTCCTAATGATGTATCGTTTGTCATAACGCATTTTTTTACGAAACTGTAAACTTTTCAGGATTGTTGTAAAACAAACCTAACCTAATCTCTACGATGATCATGTAAAAAATCCTGAAAATTATACGGTTTCTGAAAACAATGCGTTATGAAAAACGAAACATTATGAGTCATAATGTATCGTTTGTCATAATTTATAACAAACAATAAATTAGGATAAACGACATTAGGGATTCCGAAGGAGACCCGTATTTACAAAAGCAAAATTTTGGGGGAAAAAAATACGTTTCATGGGAAAAGTTGTTAAATGGGCAACTTTGTCGCACATTTTTTATTTTTAGTAAACATCATATATACACAGTGAGCCCGAGTAATTCGACAGACTTTAACCATCTAATGTAGATCCCAATTGTAGCATATCAGGTGGTATAACATGTAGTCCGAAAACGCGTTAGTTTGAGATATTAATTATTTTTTTGATTATAAATATCAAAATATCATGACTGTCACGCGGTGTTCTGCCTTTTCGCAGAACTATTTTTGGCCGAATTTCATTTGCCAACTAACGTTTCGTCCACTTTTCACTTTGACAACAAACGATTACCAAATTTTTGTATGACAACTTTTCACTTGGCAGAATTATTGTAAAGCAGATTATTATTATGCCTCTAAACTTTTGGCAGACTAATCATTAGTCAAATCTTTCACTTGGTCGAACAACTTTTGGACGATTAACGTTTCATTGATGGAACAGTTCCCTTTTCATACATTAGGCAAGTTACAAATAAGAAAAAGATACATACCAATGCTTACATATTTTTTGGTTGGCCGAAACTCTGGCAAGGAAGAGTAACTGCGACAAAATGGAATATGGGTCAAAACCCAAAAACTGTAGGTTAGGTTAGGATTGTTTTGTGACCATGGTTAGCGGAGCGTCAGATTGCTTGCTTGCATGAAGGTAATATTAAAATGCTTGCAAGTATTACAAAAAAAAAACATATTATACATATATTTATAATTTACTTTTAGAATAGTTTTTAATTTTTATTTTAAATATTAGTTTGTAATTGGTAAATTTACCACATACATACACATACCTACATATTTTGTTTATTTTTTAGCAAGAATTTACTAATAATACCACTACATTTGGTAAACAATAAACATCTAAGTGTATATTATGCCAACTAAAACATTCTGCTACATGAAAGGTGGCATTTTAAAAATTTACGTAATAAAACACAGACCAAAAGTTAAGTTGGTAACGGTGAGGTTGGTAAATAATAAGTTGGCAATTGATAAGTTGGGAAATGAAAGGTCGGCGAAATAAAATTCCGCGAAACGGGAGTTGGGAAGTGATAATCGGCGTAACAATTTTCTGCGAATAATAAGAGAACCGCTTCAAGTCATTACATCTTCATTACACACCTTATAAAAAATTAAAATAGTACGTAACTTACCAAGAGCTGTAAAAGTCAGAAAGCCCGAAATCGCAGGTGTTTGTGACCCGAGCCGTAGGCGAGGGTTGTAAATATGCGATAGAGCGCTTTCTGTTTCACTGCCCGTGGTGAGTACACAATTTTACGTCTTCATCGGGCCATAATGCGAGTTTTACTGTACGCGTAGCGTGCTGTAAAACTCACATTATGGCCAGGTGTGACGTAAATATATATTTTTACCTGATCGTTATACCATGAGACACTAAACTCGATGGTTAAAGTCTGTCGCGTTACTCGGGCCCACTGTGTATTGAATCTAAAAGCATTTGCGCTGTCTATTCATTATAAATGGTTGTACCTACATTATATAAAACTGAACTCTTTATTGTATAAGAATCAATGTATAATAAGAATCGATGTTTCAAAAACATAATATTATAGTTTTTGTTCTTTCAAGTTAAATTTAAGATTTCCTAGTAAAGTTATGTTTAATAATTAGCTTATTTGTATTTACTTTTGTTTAAAATAACTTATGGAGCCGGAATCTAGTTGACACTTTTTTTTAATAATGCATAGAAAGTTGAACGAAATTTGTATTTTACTTGAAATGTAAATAAGTAGCATTTTTTTACGCCACTTGATTGATTTTTAAGAAATCGTATTCCTGTTTGTAATTATATTATGATGGTTAATAAAAAAATAAAAAATATTTTTTGTTTTATTTTACTACTGGTTGTGGGAGTACTTAGGTACCGTACAGTTTCGTAACTTCGCCCGGGATAACTATCTTCGCCTATTTAAAAAAAAACTTCTCTGATCGTAATCGGCGCTAAGTTAGCCACAATTGATGAGAGAATATTGCCATGCATAAAAAACACTTTCGATTTAGTAGTTTTGTATGGAACCTGCCATAATCAAGGCGGGAATTTCAACTTTTATAAAAATAGGCGAAGATAGGTATCCCCAACAAAGTTACGGAATTGTACGGTATATTTTTGATCTCACTAGCACGGAAAAGTTCGTTTTATCCGCTAGCGTGGAAAAGTAATTTGAAGTTCCAATTTGTATATGTTTATTTATTTGTTTTGTTACGAGGGCACTAGTTTTAAATAATAATACAATCGTTTTGTTATAATTGTCATATTTTTAAATCTCACATTTTTGACGCTGTTGTGAGGTGAAACATTGTGTGTTTCGCACGGCTGCTAAATGAAATTGACTTCTCGTGTCTTGAAAGCCTCGTTACGCTCAGGAATTTATCTTTTTGAGAGGCAATGCAAGCACTCGTGCCAAATAACAACTTTGCAAACTTGCATAATAAATAACTATACTGTATTGCACCTCGCTAGCTCGGAAAAGTTCTGTTTCCCCGCTAGCGTGGAAAAGTAATAGGGAATATGCATGCATTTTTATTTTTGCATTATTAAAAGTAGAGATGCAACGGATATCCGGTCACTGTCCGGTATCCGGCCTTATCCGGCCACATTTTACTATCCGGCCGATAGTTGCGTAGTATCCGGCCGATAGTTGCGTAATATCCGGCCGGATACCGGATAATAATTTAGTATCTAATATAAGGAGGAAATTTGAGTAACATAAATATCAATCCACAAAGTAATCAATATTAAGGTCAGTCAATCTCACAAATAATTTTAAACATTAGAAAGTAAAAAACAAAAAGCAATAACGTGCCGCCGTTCGATGCGCACTGAGTGTGAATTAAGTTCACTTTTCTATCAAAAATTGCCTACAACATGCCTATAACGAGAAACACGTTGCAACCTGCACCGCCCATCACGCCCGCGCGCCGTCGAATTTACTCCATTTAGGTATTTTAGGTAAAAATGTTTTGGCCGGATACCGGATTTCCGGCGGTCGCGACAGCCGTTGAAGTTGCATCTTTAATTAAAAGCTCATTCATGTAACAAACCGTGGAAAAAATATTTTTTCTAATAACTAAGATATAAGCCATCAAACATTTCATTCTATCTCTTTCTAGCAAAACAGAATTTAATATGGAGTTTATATGGCCGCAGTGTACTATGACGTAAAAGTACATGTCGGACCTCTCTGTCAAATCGCTGGCTAATAAGTAGTTTAAAATCCCTATATCATGCGTACTTCTTGCCCGATTTTAATTTTAATTTCACTTTTTGAAATCGGTTTTAAGGTATTTTGATATTTTGTTAAGAAAAGTGATAATAAAACTTCAGGTATATTCCCTATTTGAGGTTCATATTTATTATTTTGAATTCATACTAATATTATAAATGCGAATGTGTGTCTGTCTGTCTGTCTGTCTGACTGTTACCTCTTCACGCTTAAACCTCTGAACCGATTTGGATGAAATTTGGTATGGCGATAGTTTGAGTCCCTGGGAGGGACATAGGCTACTTTTTATCTCGGAAAAATACCCTTATCCGCGATAAACGAATTTAAGGCGGACGAAGTCGCGGGCAAAAGCTAGTATGTGTATATGTTTATTATGTTATGGGTTTGTTTTGTAGTGGATTTTCATTATTAATGAAAAAAATCTGGGCTCTTTTTTGCATCTCACATTTTCCTCGCTGTAGTGAGGTGAAAAGTTGTGTGTTTGGCACAACTGCAATATTATTTGGGTTCTCGTGCCTTGTATAGCTCCCACCTTGGAGTATTTACTAAAGGAGTACGCAGCGCTATCGCTAAAAATTTCCTAACAAAAAATTCTGCCGATTTTCGAGGGGGGCGAGGTAACACACATATAAATAATCCAACTACAAATGCATTTTTGCTCTCGTTACTACGCACCCACACTAAAACAATACCATTATTCCAGTTTAGCGCACACTTCAGTATGTAAACAGGAGCAATAAATATTCAACCTTAAAAGCATAGGGAAATAAGATTAATTATTAGACAAAGGTAGACGTTTCTCCCATACTGAATTCGCTAAGGCTGATATTTGCTTGTAATTTCATACAAAGTTTAAAGGCCAGTAGACCTTATTAACCTTAAATACGGGGGGATAAACGTCAGATTTTCTCGATCTGTCAAAATAAAAATACGAATCGTATGCGATTTTTTTCTAACTAATTTTGTAATCGATTCCAAGATGCCTGATTTTCTTGAAAACGTGTTATGTATTAATATGCTGTAATATGGTATAATAAAAGCAAAACTGTGAAATGATATTCCATCCTTTTGTATGCTTGATATATTTGGACGCTTTTTGCACCCATGCACAGCATATACAGGCATTTTGACGGAGCTTGTCACGCGTAAATAACGATTACAAGACTGCCAATAATCGATGAATGAAGTAGTTTTTATAAAACGGTTGGAAGATTGTACCAATGTCTTTGACAGAGGGGAAACGACATGAAGGCGTCTTCATTACTAAATACTCTAAGGCTCCCACCACAGACACAAACTTAGATGTAATAAACAACGAACTATCGATATATTAGTTACAAATGTCGACATGCGGACATCACTCATTTTAGTTCCATGGACACGTCTCTGCCTACCAGTGTCTACAGCGCCAAAATGGCGATAATCAAATACGTACAAAAATAAGTTGACACTAGCTGGTCCAGTTGTAATATTATTCCCTGGGTGCGAGGTATTAGGTGGAGGTAATATAATCGATCGCAGCGCTCATAGTGGCAAAAAGTAAAACTAATATTGGCGCTGTTATCTATCCTATCTCAAAGTAATTTGTTAAGACTTGGTTACCTAATTGGAATAAACGCGGTCTTTAAAATAGTACTGAAAAGATCTGAAAACGATATTTAATTTATCACTAGCGATACAGGAACAATTATATATGTTTATTATTATTGAATGAAACCATTAAAGTAGCTTTCGCTTCTTGTTTTACAGCAAAACTACACCGAAAAATTAAGTAAACAAACCCTGATTTTTTGAATCAGTTATACTTACCCCATTTGATTAGAATGACGAAAATTGATTTCACAACCTCCACCCAAATTAAGGTATCACAGTAATTTTGTAAATAAATTAATAGATAATTTTGGAGTATAATAATATTTTGTCACAACGTCGCGATTAAATGTCAAAACCTCAGAGCCAACAAAGTTGTGGACGATAGGTGGAGCTGAACTCGTGCAAGGAGCCAATAGAGGTCACTGTTTTAAGATCGAATAAATAATAATGCGCATAAGGGTTTGAGCATGTAAAGGTGCGTCCACATTTGTATCATTTGCCCGATCAGATCTTCGTCGCGTGGCATGATCGCGTGTCACGATTATGTGTTTGAACGTTGCGCCGATCCAATCGCTCGAAACCCATGTTGCTACGCGTATCATACACATGATCGGACAAGCGGGGCGTGATCGCCGCGCCGACAGTGAGCGTCCAAGCAGCGCGATACGCAGTCATGTCACGCCATGGTGATCGGATACGAGCAACTGATACAAGTGTGGACGCACCTTAACTAATGGAAATGACAAGCCCTGTCATTACGGAACAAATTTTTCATAAACGCTTAGCGGGGGTGAGGTAAACACGTACAGCACACTACGGAGATACTGCTATTTCTACAAACACACATAAAATAAATACAAACAAAAGAATCAACTTCCATCCATAATTTAAACGACTCTTACACCATCATCATTACTAAAACCATCATCGCCAATCTCTAGAACGGATACGATAGGTTTATGGTAGCTGAAATTATATATATTTTCTCCGCGCGGTAGAAAGAGAGGGGGATACTTCCTCTCATACGCCGCGCCCGCGGTCTACTGGCTTCAATGACATTGTAACAGTTTTTCGATCAGGTCACGTGTCCGTCTTACGAATTTTCAATATGTCGGACACGTGACCTTTCGCGAGTTTAACATTTTTTCCCCATCACAAAAAGTGCACAGCGCCGCTAAAGAAGTTTTCATTTCAATAAAACCCACACACTGACAATTTACCGTATGAAGTAACCGGAGATTTCGCGATTACTTTGGCAGAGGGGAATGTATGCGTATGGCATCGATAAATGATTAAGCCATAAGTACATACTTTGTTCCGCCCCGGATCTAAAGGGGGGCAAACCGTGGCACTTGCCCTAATCAGTTTTATGGGGGCGCCAAATCCTTGAGACAAGAATTCGAAATATCGAACTAATGAAGCCTCTTCTTACAATCTCATAGGTTTTGGTCACAGAAAATGCTACTCATTGGCAGTTTTAACAGTTTTTGCTCAAACACTGAAAGTAGGGGGCGCCACCATCAAAATTTGCCCTGGTTCGAAAAAATCGTAGCTCCGGGGCTAACTTTGTTTTAAAATAAAGTATACAGCTATCTACTATCTGTGCTCTTTGGCGGCGCTGGCAGAACATGTCAGAATACAAAACAAACAAATTAGTCTGAATCTAAATAAACTACGTTTACCGTTACCAATGTATTATTATTATTCTTATAAATATAGCGTCTTGTGAATTTAATAAGGTATGTTTTGACAATGATATAATATCAAAAGATGTAGATATGTTACCTACATGATAATCCACGTGTAACAATGGCCAGGCTTATGCACACAAATCTGATAATATTGCAATAACACACTAATCGTAAATGCTTTTAGACGCTTTTATTGAGTAATTAGTGCAAAATCTCAATGTACATGACGGCATTTTTGTTTATTTGACGCATAATCCAATATATAACAAAGTACTCTGTGCGCGAGTCTGAGTTAAGGTTTGCCAATTGGCGTAGTTTTGGTGTGCCATTTTCGGCTACCTCTTATTATGTTACATCATTGTTTTTGGATGTAAAGTGCGTCCGTCGTGTTACGTCCATAGTCTCGAAGGAACTGGAGTTGATTCACGTAGTTCCTAGGAAACTGGATGCCAAGTGACATCCGAAAGGGTCTATTCAGACGTAACATAACCACACCCTAACGATAAACACGTGGATGGACGATGATTTATATAAACAAATAAATAAATATCAGGAACAATCTTACACATATCGGCCTAGTCCCAAACTAAGCAAAGCTTGTACTATAGGTACTAGGCGACGTTATACATAATATATAGACAAATTACAATACTTAAATACGTACATCCAAGATCCAGGAACAAACATTCGTGCTGATCACACAAACATTTACCCTGGCCGGGATTCGAACCCGGGACCGCCAGCTTCGTAGGCCGTTGTACAACCCACTGAGCCAAACGTGTCGTGTAGGTATATGTAACATAAAAAGAAATAGTTCAAAAACCAACCGTGTGGTCGGGCCGACCGCATTAGATTCAAATTCAAAAATGTTTATTTAAGGGGCTGCTACTTCGTCATTCGTAAATCACGCCCCAAACGCGGAGCAAGCCAATAAGCGTGATTTGTAATGAGGGACGCATTTATTGCTCGCGCGCATCAAAGAAAGAGAAAGCTAATACACTACATGGTTGGGGTTTTTTGGCGTAAGCGCCAGATGTAAAAGTACCATGAAATCGAAGATATTATTATGTTTTGTTAACATTTAAGTTAATCACTTAAAAGATAAAGAATTTGAAAACATTTTAACATAATTTAGCCGTTTATTAATCTGTCGTTTGTACAAACTAGACAAAAAACGGGAAATGCAGACGCGTTTTCGGATAACTTTTCTATCGAGGATATTTTCATTAAACATGTTTCCGCGTTAATCACTGAATAGGTTATGTAGTCAAGAAACACATATCTGTACACCAGCCTGAATGATATACTAAATTTGAAAAAAAATGCGCTACAAAATAGCTTAAATTTTCGATGCATCCCTTAAGACAAGCCACCCCTGGGTTTATCTTTTTGTGAGTAAATAATTAAAAGCTAGGTTAATAATCACAGGGCAGTTTCCTGGGTAAAAAAAACATTATTATAATTAGGCCGTCAGTTAAAAAATATTGGACACTTATTTTATCTTTTGTCAATCAAACAAAAAAAGACAAAGACAAAGCGCGTCAAAGTTTAGGAGTGGGGGCGCATGACGTCACGCCGTGGGAAAAACGGTCGCCACGGGGAACTTTAAGAGGGTTTATACCTGCTTAACTGGCAACGTCGCATATTTTTTGGTTTTTCTTGATTATTTTGAGAAATGTGTATGTAACTTGAACATGTTTTCAATTCATTCATTACGTTTTCGGTAGATAAGCTGCACAGTGTAAAATTTCATGATATTGCCACAACCAAAGCTCTAAAAATAAATTTAAGTCTATATCTTGTTTTGTAAGAAAATTAAGGCAAAATCGATGAGTACATGAATTAAACACAATATAAATGCTAAAAATGTAGGGTATGTATTGAACATATCTTTAAGTTTCATTCAAATAGCACAAAATAATGAAGTAAGACAAAATATGCGACGTTGCTAGCTAAGCGTGTATAAATGCTCTTAACGGGCTGTATCTTCGTTTTTCTTGTTTAATTGACTAAAGATAAAATACGTGTCCAATATTTTCTGATAATCAAACTGTCGGACTAATTATATTTTTTTAGGACACAAGCCTATTATCTTACTAATTTTAGTGACTACATTTACTAATTAAGATAATAAACCTGCTCGGAATGAGGGTTTATTAATGCAGATATCCAGTACTTCTGTAAGGGACTGTCGCTGTCAGTGTTTGACGACCGGTTTGGCTCAGCGGGAGTAACGTTGCCTGCGAAGCTGAAGGTCCTAGGTTCAAATCCCGGTAAGAGCAAATATTCGTGTAATGAGCATGAATATTTGTTCCTGAGTCTTGGATGTTTTCTATGTATATAAGTAAATATATCCATTACCTACATGTATCGTTGTCTAGTACCCATAACACAAGCCTTATTGAGCTTACCATAAGACTAGTTCGATTTGGGTAAAATTTACGTGTTATATTTATTTATTTATTTATAGCTAATAATCTTAGAATGCTGTTGGAATTGGAACTCTGTATTCCGCCTCTGATGGATGTAATTTTTGCGCAATATGGCATGAAAACCGTCTACGCTGGCATCGGCAAACATACCTGATGCATTGCAGAATGTAGGTAGTCCCATCAGCACCCTAAACATGTTATTGTAGAGGACACGCAGAGCGTTGAGTATCCTCTGAGTGTAACTAACCCACAGGCTGCCTGTGTAAAACGATTGACAGGAGGATTTGAACAATGTTCTCTTCACTTCTCCTGAATAATCAAAGCAACTGCAAGAAGCTGCAGCTCAACTATTCACACGTATAACAACGTCGATAAATCTTATTTATACGTGACTAGCTTCTGTGTAGTAAGCTCGGCCGAATTTCACCTTCCCATACAAGCGGAGTTTCGTTCTTATTTTAAAACTACGTGTTGGATTGTAACGAAACTGAATACACAATGACATGAGGTATATCTAGGCCTGAAACTAGTTTATGTGGCTGCCGTTTATAAAACAAACGAAATACAGCAAAAACAAGTTTTATATGAAAAACTTAAATTAGCTATATATATTTTTTACTATGGTATCTTAAGCTATATAAACTAATTGCAGTCCTGCATATACCTAAACTTATTCTAAGTACAAAGTTTCAGAGCAAACTAGCTAATCGGTTGAAAATGAGAGCGTAACTACGTTTGTATGGAGAGCCGAGCTTACTGGGGACTCTTAAATTCGTTTATCACGGATATGGGTATTTTTCCGGGATAAAAAGTAGCCTATGTCCTTCCTTAGGGACTCAAGCTATCCCCATACCAAATTTCATCCAATTCGGTTCAACGGTTTAAGCGTGAAGAGGTAACAGACAGACAGACACACTTTCGCATTTATAATATTAGTATGGATTAACCCCTCGTATGCTTAGACTTAGACGCGTATCCTTGCCAGTTCATGAACTGCGTAAGCACATATACGTTCCAAATTAGAGGTGCAACGGATATCCGGTCACTATCCGGCCACATTTTACTATCCGACTAAATACCGGATAGTTGCGTAGTATCCGGCCGGATACTGGATAGTAATTTAACACCTAATATAAAAAAAAAATATAAGTAATCAAGTTTAAACCATATATTTTTTACGACGTTAACTATAACATGCCGCCGTTCATTGCGCACTGAGTGTGAATTAAGTTCACTTTTCTTTTATCTGCAATTGCCTACATCTAGAAACACATTGCAACCTGCACCATGGGCAAAAAAAATATTCTCATTAATCCGTCAGTATCAAAAAATAATAGATACGTATTTTTTCTTTTGTCAATCAAACAAAAAAAGACAAAAAAGTCAGTTTGGGAGTGGAGGCGCATGACGTCACGCCGTGAGAAAAACGGTTGTACGGCGTGACGTCACGGGGAACTTTAACGGGCTATATCTTCATATCACTGGGGCCCTTGGTAGCCTAGCTACATTAGCTACGTCACTGGAAATAACAGAGGGCCCTTATCTAGGCAAAGCGTGTATCTGTGGACTTGGGGTGCCAGTTAAAAATGAAAACCTCATTTAATAATATATATATATATATCCTATCTATATTATAATAGTGAAAATATGTATGTACGTTCTAGTTAATCTCAAAAACTAATGGAAGAATTTTTATGAAACTTTCCGGTTATATACCTTATATATCAGAATAGGACATAGGCTATAATTTATGTCAAATTTCATCCCTTTTAGAGACGAAAAAGGGGGTGAAACTTTGTAAGCTATAAATTGCATCTCTACGCGGACGAAGTCATATATAGTTTTATTTTTTTTTGTTCACAGGTACACAACCAGTGGTAAGTGCTATATAAATACATAAGTTAAATAATATGTTGAAATATAATATAATAGGCTGAAAATCCAGCCAGGCATCAAGTACTCTGGCAATATCAACAAATAATTAACAAATCTGAATCTAAACGTGAATTATCAATGTCAGAACGTAAAGGTTTAATGTCACAAGAAATGAAGGGCGAAAGAGATAAGAAGAAAAAGGATGACAAAGTAAATACCAAGGATAAAGACTTTGATGATACTTCGTCTTCAAGCGAGATCGGATTCGGGTGGTTTTTCTCATTTGCAGAATCTACTTCGGACACAGACGAAAGTAAAAATGAAGTACAAAGTAAAAAAGCAAAAAAGAAAGAGACCGGCAATAATTTGGAGGGGTCTGAATCTTCAGATAGTTACGTTATTTGTAACAACAAGAAAAGTAAAAAGATAAATGGTAAAAATAATGGTGGTAATGATTCAAAAATTAGTCGACTGAAAGGCTTCGATTCTTCAGACGATGACAACTGGGAAATAGATCAGAAAAGTAAAAAGGGGAATGTTAGGAAAGAAAGTAAAAGAGGCAAATCAAGTGATGATGTAACAGTTAATTATTCAAAAACGAGCCCACTGAAAATCAATGATTCTTCAGATGATGAGCATCGGGTTATAAATCAGAAAATTAAAACGGAACACGTTACGAAACGTAGTACAAGTGGTAAACCTGGATCTTCAAACAGTAAAAATAAGAAAAGTAACAAGAAAATTGTTGTGAAACAGGGTATAGGTAGTAAACTAAGTAATTATTGGAAGCATAACCCCTTGAAGGACTCTGAATCTTTAGACAGTGATGCTAAGGGTAAAGATGAGAAAAATAAAAAAGGAAGTGGTAGAAAAGATAGTGAAAATGGCAAACGAAATGATGATATGACACGTCATGATAATTCAGAAAAAGTTACGAAAGACAGTAGAAGTGGTAAAGCTGGTTACGACTTAAAAGGTAACGATTTGAAGACTTGCCCATTGAAGGACTCTGAGTCTTCGGACAGTGGTGATGCTAGGAGTGAACGTAAAGAAGGTAAAAAGGGAAAAGGTAATAAAATCAGTAGAAGTAGTAAACCAGATGTTAACAATGTGAGTGACGATTCAGAAAATAACGAAAGGAAGAATCGTCCCAAAAATAGTAGAGACAAAAAAAATACTCATGATTCAAAACGTAAGAACTTTTTGATAGATTCTGTATCTTCCGACAGTGACAAAGACGCTGAAAATGGAAAGAAAAGAGTTAACGACACTGGTAAGGACAAACAAAAAGATAGCAGAGAAAATGTCAAGAAAGATACTCATGATTCAAAAGGTATGAACTTATTGATAGACTCAGATTCGACCGAACCGATAACCGACAAAAATCATAAAAATAGAAAAAACTCTGGCAATAATAAATCTGAATCTGCAGGCAGTAACGGAAATGCTAAGGACAAACGCAAAAATAGCAAAGGAAATGATAAGAAAAATACTCAAAATTCAAAAGGTATGAATTTATTGATAGACTCAGATTCGACCGAACCGACAACCGACAAAGATGATAAAAATAAAAAAAACTCAGGCAATAGTAAATCTGAATCTGCAGGCAGTAAAGTAAATGCTAAGGACAAACGCAAAAATAGCAAAGGAAATGATAAGAAAAATACTCAAAATTCAAAAGGTATGAATTTATTGATAGACTCAGATTCGACCGAACCGACAACCGACAAAGATGATAAAAATAAAAAAAACTCAGGCAATAGTAAATCTGAATCTGCAGGCAGTAACGGAAATGCTAAGGACAATCGCAAAAATAGCAAAGGAAATGATAAGAAAAATACTCAAAATTCAAAAGGTATGAATTTATTGATAGACTCAGATTCGACCGAACCGACAACCGACAAAGATGATAAAAATAAAAAAAACTCAGGCAATAGTAAATCTGAATCTGCAGGCAGTAACGGAAATGCTAAGGACAAACGCAAAAATAGCAAAGGAAATGATAAGAAAAATACTCAAAATTCAAAAGGTATGAATTTATTGATAGACTCAGATTCGACCGAACCGACAACCGACAAAGATGATAAAAATAGAAAGAATAGTGGCAATAGTAAATCGGAAGCAGACAAACGAAAAAATAGCAAAGAAAATGATCAGAAAAATGCCTATGATCCCAAAAGTATGAATATGTTGATAGATTCAGAATCTACTGACACAGATAAAAATGATAAAAGAAAACATAATCTTAAAAATACAAGAAAAGTACGAACAAATAGCGCATGATAAAATACAGGAAATACGGTTACCATTGTCATTTAAGCAAGATACTGAAGAAAATTATTTAGACGATTTCCATTATTAATAAAATTACATTCAGTCTTGTGACTTTTTTTTTGGTCATCTACTGCGAAATGTCAGGATTGTCAGTTTTAAATAAGTGAAAACACATGTATCATTAAAAGACGCTTAAAACGTTGGAGTTATTCGAGCTACGAGAAAAGTTAAACAAACCCATCCGGTCGATTTCGGCCACTTCGTTACATGTCCATTTCTATAATCGCGTTATCCTAAATTGGCATTTTTCAAACTCCTTTGTCGTCCACTTTCTAATCCTTCGAACCATTCCTGCAACGTCCTTTTCTTCAATTGTCAATTTGTTCCAATTACCGTATTCGTCTTATTAGATTATAGTTTATTCTTAATTTGCCCGCATAAGCGACTTAAAATCAGACTGTTAAAGTCTCTTATACTAAACATGACTAACGTTTCTGTACCTGTGTGTCACGTGTCTATTTTTATAATCGTCTTTATCCTAAATTGGCCTTTTTCAAACTACTATGTCGTCCACTTTCTAATCCGTCAATCCATTCCTGCAACTTCCTTTTCTTAAGTGAAATTTTGTTCAATTTCACGAATAGTCCCTTCTGTATGCGTCTTGTTCGATCATGGTTTATTCCTAATTTGCCCCTTAACGACTTAAAACCAGACTGTTGAAAAGTCTGTTGTACTAAACATGACTTGCCTTTCTGTACAAAACCAAAAAATATTTTAGTACGATTAACACTTTTTAATCGAGAAGGGGACATCTAGTTAGGAAATGAACATACAGAATAGTCTTAGCCCGATGCCCTGTGTGGTGGTCGTTTGTCACCAACAAGGTTTTGGGTAAAATCAGCGTTGCGGTCTCCCGGCTGTAGTACAAGCTGAGCTTGAACCTTTTTGCTTGCACGCTGCCGCAGTTATTTTACATACTTTGTTTTGTTTTATGTAAGTGTGTATGCAAACAAATTATTTCTTTCTCTTTTTAAATGGAAGATTTATAAAAAGACGACAAATTAATGATTGGAAAAAATATGAAATGGAGTAAGTAATTAAGAAAGTTAGGAAATGGCTGATTGGGAAATAGACAACTTAGGAAGCCGACGACTATGGAAATGTTAAAGTTAGGACATGGCTGAGTCTAGAGAAAAACAGGCAAGCGATCAAAGTGATTACAATATAATCAGAGCCTCATATTCTCAAGAGAAACTCTTCATTTCCATTGTGAGAAAAGATCTAGAGCTAGAACGATACCAATTCTTCAATTATATAATTGTAGAATTAATGCCTATTCCTGTCATCCTTTCCTATAGAGGTTCCTTAACTTTTTTTTTTCACACCTGCCGCTTGCATAATCTAAATTCATTACGATACTTATCTGCAGTAAAATATTAGCCGAAAAAGATCTTTCGCTACGAGTTTGAGCATCGTACCCCTCCACAGTTAGACCTACACTTTATATGGTTTGTATTTTCATCTATACTATTATAAAGTTGTAAAAATGAAATGTCTGTACATTGAATATATTAAAAAAAAAAAGATTGTTACGGTCTTTTTGGAAGTCACTAAAACGAGAAATATTTTTTTAGGATTTTTTGTGTGTTCGTATGTGTCGTTGTGGCTTCATCACGCCAAATCGGCTAAATAGATTTCAACAATTTTTGGTACACGGGTAGCTGGGTATCTCCAGATGGTTATAGGATAATTTTTACCCGACTACGCTGTCGAAAAAAAGAAGGGTTATGACTTTTTCTCCTCCGCGAACGAAGTTGCGGGCACCTTCTTAATTTATATTGTTGAGATGTGTAATTGTTGCGATTGTTGAGTTTCCAAAGAAAGAAGAGCTTGTAGTGACTTGGTTCCGATTATCATCAGATGTACGACTCATATGCGACGCCGGTGCAGCAGCAGCGTAGTGGGCTGGGCACCGGGGCCGCCGTGGGGTTGGGAGTGGGGGCGCTGGCCGCCGGGGGGCTCGCGGGCTACGCGCTCGGCGGGGGCTTCAGCAGCGACAGCCCCACAAGAGAGGAGGTAAGTTTCTAGGGATCGGGGCCGCCGTGAGGCTTAGGGCGGAGACTCTGGCTGCCGCGGAGCTCGCCAGCCGCAAGTCGGTGTCACTTACTAAAATCGTAAACTTTGAACATTTGGCAATTTCTTTGGGTGGCACCACCTCCAAGTCAACATTATATGTATATTGTATAGATTGAGTTAAATATATGTTAATTGAAAGTAAATTGAAGAAACTAAATTACTTGAGTTTTTACTTTTTAGTTTTTTTGGAGTACCTAACCTCAGTGGCGTGGCGTGAAAAATTTGGTTAGTAAAGCCGGAGCAAAAAAAAAAAAAAAACACCTACCTTAACGACAAAGCCGTTAGGAGGTTTTGCAGTCACACACAGGACACTCAGCAGTCCAAAACCAGTTAAACTTAACTCAGTAGAAAACACTTCCCGAACGAAACCGAAAACAAAAGACACGCGAAATAAAATAATTTGTTTAATTTACAACTACCAGTCAACCAACTATATCTATTTATTATATAACGCACTGTGGAAGTGTTTGAAAAAGCCATCTTTTCGCTTTATAATCAATTTCTAAATTGGGCCGAACACGGCCGCTTTCAATGACATGTTTTTTGTTTTCAAATAATAAGTTTAAAAAACATGTATCGAGCAAGCAATCGACAGCACAACATTGTAATTGAACTAAAGCCTGGTGACTTACCTAGAAACACTATATTTGACAACATAAACAAACCTTTTTTTTATTAAATATTATATACGAACACAACACTTCTTATACAAACAGAAACACACACACGGGATACTAGTTAACTAAATTTCACTGGTTAACTAGCAATTAAACAAAATTTAACACATAAACTACGAATTTAAGAAAAAATACATACTTAAATCTTTTTTCGTGAAATTGTATAACATAAGGGTTTTTAAAAATGAACCGTAAATGCTTAGAGGTAAGGTTTAATTTTCAATGAAGGTCATACCTAAGAACCCCCAACTTTCCGAGTTATTCGCGCATATAATCTATGCAGCATAATACGTATGTGTACGAGTTTGTTCATGTGTGCGGCGCTCGCTCGCTCCTTGGCCGGCCGGAGGCAATATTATTAACTAGACTTAACTAGAGTAACTCGCAGAAACGCCGGTTGCGCGCGCGATTTTAATTATTGATTGACACGTTATTGTCTAAATGAGATGTGATGATTTAATAAATATGCTATAATTTTTAATATAAAATGTATGTTAGGTTCAGGTGGTAAGATTTCGATAATACGTGGAAATTTTTAGGGAAGCCGATGGGAATCGAGTTGTATGGATGCCACGCCACTGTAACCTGCCTAGGTTGTTAGTTTTTTTTTTACTATGATTTAACATGTATACAATCCATTATACAATGGTATGAAAAGAAATAATGGGCGCCTAAATACTTATGATTATGAGCGATAGTGTTAGGTCCTGATAAATAAAAAAAAATAAACTCTTTTATTGACAAAAACAGATTTATTACATTTTAAGGCCATCTGTCACTGACCAAATTAAGCTGAGCCTGTAGGTGTGGTTAACAAAAAAAAAACCAATATAATTAGGTAAGATCTTTGACTTTTAAGACTTACGTGGAATATAAGTTTACACAGATCACTATACTATACAGTCTTACAATAGTAGATGCACTGAAGAAAGCGATCAGTACGTAATTGGCACATGCCGCTGGACCACATTCGTGCACCGTGTAACTCATTTTTCGACCGCCTGAAGGCCATAGTCAAGGCAAATCGAGTCGTATAATCATATCGAGTTAAAGTAAATTAATTTTAATATTTTGATATTTTTTCTTAATTGTAATAATTTGTTACAACAGATAAAAAATCGTAGTCCTTTGAATATGGTAACACTTCATATCGTTCCTCGTGACAAGAGTTCACTTTATTCTAGTGTGTTGCTTGGTCCGTTTGTACATTTATTCCCATCTGTTTCAGGTATCTGTGGAGGAATTTGGGGGCGACGACTGGATGGATTAAATACAATGTCCATTTAGATTTAAGCATCCAGAATATACTGTCGGTGTTTTGTAAAAGTGTATCCAAAACTTCTTAAACTGGATTTGTATTTATTTAAAAAAAATCGTATGTCAATTATAATTTGGGTCCGTTCTGTTCAAGGGGTGAGTAAATTAGAACATTATATTTCATACTTAATGCTATCTATTGTTACTTGTTTTATAGGAAAGTACTTCTGTTAACAACGACGCCATTCCACATTAGACGCGTATCGCGCTAGTATTAGTGTATTTATTATGAAGCTTTAGTCTCTATTCCGTTTCTTTACACATGTAGTTTAAAATAAAAATAATTTATTGGTGGTAAAGATACAAATCGTACCAACAGTTACCTGATACAGGCATGCAATACTTAATTATATTATTTAAAATTACAGATTTAGATTCAATGGATAATGTTTCAATTCCCAAATCGTCAACTTCCTATTTTGTCAACATTCCCATTTCGTCCACATTCCCACCCACCTCATCCGCATTCCCACTTCGTCAACATTCAAATTTCGTCCACATCCTTTAGATTAGTTCCATCAGATTTAGACCGAAGGGGATTACTGTGATATAAAATTCAGCCTTAACGCACCGGCAAACAATCATGTAGGTCACCATCAAAAATATGAAATAGTAAAATATGAATTTTATTTTCATTTTTATTCTACTTCTGATCTTACATTAAGCGTGTTAGTTAAGCTAGGGATGTTGACTATGTGGGAATGTGGACAAAGTGGGAATGTGGACAAAGTGGGAAAAGGACAACATAGGAATATGGATGATATGGGAATGTTGACGAAGTGGGATTGTGGTCGAAGTGGATATATGGACGAAATGGGAATGTGGACGAAGTGAACCAAACGAAATGTTGTTTAGTAAACAAGTCAAGTAAGGATGGATAGCGTATAGTCTGCTTGTTTGAAATAGTTACTGTTATGTCGGTGTTTTTTGCGTGGGTTCCAAAGGGAAAGGAATCGGCTATTTTTGTATGGGAAAACGCGATTTTTAACCGACGGTTTTTCATACAAATCGGTTAACGGGCATTATCTCCGGGCCGATGCAATCTTAAACCTTCGAGAATAAAGCGTACTCTCACCTGAAAGGCCAGCAACGCACTTGTGACTCTGGTGATGCAAGTATTTATGGGCGACGGTGATCGCTTACTATCAGCCGATTCGTCTGCTCTTTTGCCCCCTATAACATTTAAAAAAATCTTGGCTTGTTTTTGTAACTTTACCTCCCTCGGAACAGGCCTTACGATACGTTCTTACAAAACACCGACTACACGCTTAATTTCTTGTGACACTAAAAACTTAGCTTTAAAAAACATAGTATTGTTACAATTGGCAATTGTTAAGAGATATTTATAAGAGAATTATATAAAACGCCTTATAAGAGCCTTGAATAAAGTATAACATACCTGTTTAGATTCCCGTGTTTTCGGCTTTTCAATATATGTATTTAATGTAAGTCAGATCATGTTTATGTATTAAATCTATCTATTAGTAGATTATTTTTAGGGGGCTAAAACAAGCCATTATGACACGTTAAATATAAATTAGGCGCCATAATTAGAGGTCGGAATAGGTAGTACCTATTAACCTAAACTTAGTGGGAGGACTTAATCAAGAGTGGTTATCACCACTATTAATAATTATTGTTTTCTTTTTGAAATTCAGGATTTCTCGGACTCGTTAATAATTTCTAATACGTCACTCTCAGAGTTAGATTATTCATGAATAACAATTGTCTGATGCAGAAAATTCAAAAACATTGACAGACCAAAAGTAGACACATAATAGGTCCATCGTACATACTCGTAGGACTGACGCTGAGAGTGAATTTATGTTTATTAACTATACACTACCGTCAAAAAGTTTAGGGGCTCCAACCGAATATAAACGATTTTTGTTCTGTATCTTGTCCCTGGAATGGCAAAAATAACTTTCGAAATATAGTTTATATGATAGTTTAATTTCTATTTAACATTTTCTTGCATTCGGAAATTAGAATATATTTTTATGTATTTTATTTTATTTTTTTACAGAGAGGTCTATAAAAAATATATTGCGTATCTAGTGTCTCAATAAACCTTAAATAGACTCAAAACCTATGCCTTATTGTTCATTATGAAAAGACCTAGCTCGCTAAGCAAGCTTTTTCCTCAAAAAGCGTGTATTTTTTAAGAAATGTAGAAAAAACTCATCCGGGAAATCCCGCATTCAATAAAAATAATTCATTATTTTTGTGGTTATAACAACTCTTAATTACGTGCACCCGCGAAGTTTAGGTAGATAGGGAGCGTTCAAGTATTACGTAACGAATTTGGGGGGAGCGGCGAGTCTTGTAAAACGTTACGATTCGTTACAGGGGAGGGAGGGGGGGTTAGAACTACGCGTTACGTAACATTGTTTTATTTCCATGAGTAATAATCGCGGAAACAGAAGAAAATATTATTGTTTTTTTTTTCAGAACGATAGCGTACACAGATTCCCTGACGCATATTTTAACTATTTATTTATTTTTCTCAAAATTTCAAAAGGAATAAGGAATATTTTAGGTAAAAATGGTCACTTGGTGGTTACGTCACGTTTTAGTAGGGGGGAGGGGGGGTACAGAAAAACGTTACGTGGCGTACTCATGTGGGAGGGAGGGTCAAAAATCTCCAAAAATTGCGTTACGTAATACTTAAACGCTCCCTTACGTGCTCCCTCGAAATTGAGGTAGATAGGTACTATCTATTCCAACTTCAGATAATGTAAATAGAGCGTTTTCCTTAGAAACGGCGCCTCTGTAGTCTCTTATTTCGTACATTTATAAAGACACTAGGCTTCTGCCCGCGACTTCGTCCGCCTTAAATTCGTTGCGATAATCGAATTTAAGGCGGACGAAGTCGCGGAAAAGGGTATTTTCCGGGATAAAAGTAGCCTATGTCGTTCCTCGGGACTCAAACTATCTTCATACCAAATTTCATCCAAATCGGTTCAGCGGTTTAAGCGTTAAGAGGTACAGACAGACACACTTCCGCATTTATAATATTAATATGGATTTTTTTTGCTAATTTTCAGTGCACTAGATTTATTATCCACGCATATTGCTGGTGTTTTTGTCACGAGTGAGTCTACGCAATGGGATCTGTCTAATGAGCATAAAAATAATAAAATGTCAGTCCTTCCCAAAAAATGGCACACAGTCCAGGTCAATTTGTTTTATTTACACTTTATTCCACAATCGGAAAGTGTACAAATGGCGGACTTTCTTGCAGTTGCTTTGATGCAGTCGGGCAGACACGGTTGCGTTTGACGGCGAATAAGACTATTTATTTCCATGTAAAGGTTCCAGGTGTGAATAAGACTATTTATTTCCATGTAAATTGTCGCCCGACTAGTGGGTATTCGTTGGCGTGGTTGTAGCTGTCTTGTGATTGTGGTGCGTTGAAAAGAAACCTTAATTTTGAATCGCCAAAAGCGTTAAAGTAAGTGCTCATAGATGTTTGCGTATTTTCAGGAATGGCATTCAAATGTAATCGTGACATAATTTATATTGACTACAGGAAAGGACCCAAGTAGTACAAGCTGTATTTAGAGCTTATACAGCGCCTATAGACCGCTTAATTTGGCCGTATAAGCTCTTATACAGCTACCTGGGTACTTACACTTACCCTATTCGAGAGTTAGCCGTGCCTAAGACTTGATAAATCCTTGGCCGCCACCACGCATGTATTGTTTTTACAAATAAATCAGATTTAATGGTTTGTTGTGACTCATGTGTTTTATTATAAAACCTGTAAAGCTGCCCTCTTAAAGTTCGTTTGTAAACAAGTAACAGTAGGAGAGCCTAAGCGGGGATTTGGGGATTTCATGAAGCTCAACTGCAATTTTTTTTTTTCGGTTTTTGACCCTTCCATACGGCGACCCCATCAGGCAAACCGGCAGATTAATATACTTCCGTTATAAGAGATACGATACGTGGGATATGTGGACTATCATATGACGCGCTCGAAGCAAGCGGTGTCTTCTCATACACCTCCGTGGGGGGGTGCAGGGGGGCCCGTGTTGCCATGAGGCAGCTTGGGTTGTGGCGGGGTCGCGACCCGTGATGGCGGGCCGGGCGTGCGCCCTCATTTTGTGGAGGGCAGTGAGGCTGGTGCGGGCCGCGCGAGCAGGGGCTCGCGGCGACTGGCAGCGAGAGATGTGGGGGCCTCGCTAGCAGCGCTCGCTGAGGCGCGCAGCTAAGAGCTTGAACCCTTCACCGCATGCCTTTCCCCGGGGCATCCGTTTTAGCGGACCGGGTATGGACAACACGGCTAGGGCACCGACACGCGCTCGAATATGTCTTGTCTATGTGACGGTTTTTTATACATTTTGGAAAATGTGTAGACGCTTCCCCCACTTTTAAAGTGTATCGTCATATAATTTTTAGGGCTCCGTAGCCAAAATGGCAAAAACTGAACCCTTATAGTTTCGTCATGTCCGTCCGTATGTCACAGGCATTTTACTCAAAAACTACTGCATGTATATTGATGAAATTTGGAGGATAGGTGTCTTGTATAAGCCGCTACTCAGTTTGATAGTTAAATAATAATAAAATATATTTCTAAGGGTGGCACGCCATTACATGTATGGAGTGCCCCACCAACACTGAAAAAGTATTTTTCAGAAAATATCAAAGTCTGGCACATATTTCGAAAAAAAAAACACAAAGATAAAACTTAATAAATACTTTCAACGAAAATTGTTTTCAACATGATGGGATATACCGTTTTTGAGTTATTGCCGAAAAACTGTGCTTCTCAGCAAAAGAGCGTAAGTGCCGTGGAGATACACTCTTTTGCTACAGTGCACATTTTCATATCGAATTTTTACGTCAGTAGTGCATTTTTTTGTATGAACGGCTGCGGAAACAATCTTTAAACTGTGTGGATATAGACCTATTACCGAGTGATACCTACACGTACGATAGTGACGTCCACGGCTGTAGGCGCTGGCTCGACCACTGTGTGGTGACGAGCGCGGCGAGGGCCACCGTCGTTAGCGCGTCGGTGTTATATAATGTATACTGGTCTGACCACAATCCATTGTTGTTGGAATGTAACTTTAATTTAGTTAATGCGAAAGTTACGCCGTGTACAATATTTAGTAGTAATAAAGTAATTTGGAGTGAGCGTGATGCGAGCCAAATAGATAAATATACTGAACTTTTCTACAGTAAGTTTAAGGATGTTCATTTTCCATCAGAATTTACCGAGTGTGCTGATCGAATGTGTAATAACATGGAGCATAAACAGAGGATATCGGATTTGTATGAGAGTATAATGAATGTTCTTAAACAGGCGGCCGAGGAGTCTCATAAGGAAGTTAGGCGCGGGAAGCATAAGTACATACCGGGTTTGAACATGCACGTCGCCTGCGCGCACCGGGAGGCGAGGTTCTGGTTTCAGTGGTGGGTTTCTTATGGCAGACCTGCTGCGGGCTATGTCTATGACAATATGTTACAGTCCAAAAAGATTTTTAAATCCAAATTAAAATATTGTCAAAACCACGAGCAGGCTATTAAAATGGAAATAATTGCTATAAACCACTCTAGAAAGAACTTTGGAAAATTTTGGAAAAGTACTGCGAAGTTAAACCCTAAAATCAGTCTTCCGGTGAGCGTGGGCGAGAGGCATGATCCAGCGGATATCGCTAATGCTTTCCAGCGGCATTTTCAAGTGGAATCTCCACTCCTGTCCGCTGGGAGGCTCGGTGCTGAGGCTGAGATTGGGTCGCCATCCATTAAATTTACTGCTAAACAAGTTGCTACTAAAATAAATGGAATGCAGAGAGGGAAGTCACCGGGACATGACGGCCTTAGCATCGAGCATCTCAAGTATGCTATACCTCCTAAGATATACCTCCCGAGGGTACTGGCTTTATTATTTAACCTATGTATCAATCATAGCTACCTACCTGACGAGCTCATGTTTGCTATAGTGGTGCCTATTTTGAAAAATAAAACTGGGGACGCCTCTGACATGTCCAATTACAGGCCGATATCGTTAGCCACGGTTGTAACGAAGGTGCTGGACAGTTTGCTTGATGACATACTAGGGAATAATGTTCAGCTTAACGACGCCCAATTCGGCTTCAGGCCGGGTTTATCTACCGAGAGCGCAATTCTATGTCTCAAGCAGACTGTACAATACTATACATTTCGTGAAACGCTGATATTTGCCTGTTTCTTGGACTTGTCAAAGGCTTTTGACATGGTGTCGTATGGCATATTGTGGCAAAAACTCCGTGATAATACATCTGTTCCGCAAGAAATTACCTCTTTATTCAGGCACTGGTATGGTAATCAAAGAAATAGTGTGAGGTGGGCTGGCGCTTTCTCTGATTCTTATGTCTTGCAATGCGAGGTTAGGCAGGGGGGCCTGAGCTCGCCTAAACTGTTCAACGTGTACGTGAACGGCCTGCTCGAGGAGCTTAGCAGTTCTCATGTCGGATGTCACAAAGAAGGGGTTTGTGTAAACAATTTAAGCTACGCAGACGACATGGTGCTGCTGAGCCCCTCGATGGGGGGGTTAATAAAAATGTTACGCATTTGCGAAGCATACGCGGAGGCCCACGGGCTATTGTATAATGCTTCTAAAAGTGAAGTTATGCAGTTTAAAGCGGGTATCAAAACGTACCGAATGGAACCGGTCACACTCTGTGGTTCCCCTTTAAAGAGAGTGGACAGGTTTAAATATCTGGGCCACTGGGTGACCGAGACGATGTCGGACGTCGATGACATCGAGCGCGAGCGCCGCGCGCTGTGCGTCCGCTGCAACATGTTGGCCCGCAGATTCGCGCGCTGTAATGTAGAGGTTAAGCTTACTTTATTTAAGGCTTTTTGCCAAACCTTCTACACATGCGGTCTGTGGACTAACTTTACTCAGCGGGCTTACAGCGCGCTGCGCGTCCAATATAATGACGCGTTCAGGATGATGTTCGGGCTGCCACGGTATTGCAGTGCGTCAACAATGTTCGCGGAGGCGCACACGGACTGCTTTTTTACCATCATGAGGAAAAGGTGTGCGTCTCTCCTCAATCGCAGTCGTGGCAGCTCGAACAGCATCCTGAGGATGCTAGCCCACCGCTGGGACTCGCCGCTGCTGCAGCGCTATGTGCAACTGCACGCGCCTGTAATGCCGGTGCCGAGGCGCCATTAATTTAATTTAAGTTAGCATAATTACAAAATACTAATGATAGCTCTAAGTTTGTTGCCTCTGTCACTATGGATTCAAAGTCCGAAATAAATATTTGAATTTGAATTTGGAACCCTACACTGACAATGGTCAGACATGCTCTTGGCCGGTCTTTATTTCTTCCTATCATCTAATTTTCATAATCTATAGGGCTCAATAATCTCCCGATTTTCTTCGCTTGGGCTCCCCTATTCCCTACTATAAATTAGGATTATCACCGACCGAGCCTTTAGCAGGGTCGGCTCAGCTGCCGCAGCGTCGCAGCGGACGCTCGAGCATCCGGCGGCAGCCGAGCGCGTCCATCGGCCGGGCAGAATCGGCAGCAGCAGTTTAATGCTGCGCATGCGGCCGCCTTCTGTTTCGAAGTCACGTCAGCGTGCTTATACTGACGTCGCCGGTCAGCCTGTCGCAGCTAACCGGGCCTCCTTGCCTTCTATGGCAAGTGTAGTACGGGTTCCTGATAAGGAAAAGTCCTCCCGCACTGATGTGGATAAGGAGGGATTCACACTGGTGGATAGGAAGAGCAAGGCGCGCAGGGCACCTCAGAAAACTCTTTGTGGCATTTCCGAGCCGGTTGGTTCTGGTCTTCGGGTTGCTACACCGAGTAAGGCGCTCTACGTGTCGCGCTTGCATCACTCCGCCGTGGCTGATGACGTGGTGGAGTTCGTCCGCCAGAAGACTGGCTTCTCGCTGAGGGCGCACCAGCTGCAGTCCCGCCACTACGTGCACTTCAGCTCGTTTGTGGTGCGCGTGCCGCGGCCGCTGCAGGACACCATCGCAAGTGCGGACTTGTGGCCGTGTTTAGGCAGTTCCGGGGCAATCTTCCTACACCAGATCAGACAACGCAACGGAGCCACGGAGTTACGTCGCCTAAATCAAACTAGTTTTAAGTTTTTTTTGTTTTTTTGTAGGTCACAGTGCCTTGGTTTTCACTGTAATGATGTGTAACTTTTTTGAATAATAAATAAATAAATAATGGTCTCGATCGGACGTGACGGCACCAGAAGGCGCGCGGCGGCGGGCGCCCGCACGGAGCCGGTCGGATGCGACGACAGACGAGCACCGCCGTCAGAGTACCGGAAGAGCCGAACGCAAGAAAGCGGTGTAAGTGATATTCAGATGTTAACTGTGCAGACGCTCCACATTCCTTTGGTAACTGGGGGGTCATAATTTTTTGCAAATAGCAACACTGAATTTTTCGGAAACTGTCAGAGTAAGCGGCGGGAAATTGCCGGTAAACTATACGTCACTTCGTGCAATTTTATTTATAGTGGAGCGTTTTACGGGAAAACAACGGGTTTTTTGTGTTAAACAGATTTGTAAAAAGATGACGTGATTGCCGCGATCCCTCGCTGTATGTGTCAGCGAGTTTTCCAAAGTTTCCATAGTCGATTGCAGGAGTGTCACCGACGAATTGAAGGACATCTGGATGATGTAATTAAAAAAAAATGCAATTATCTGTTACTAGGTTAAATAAGTAATATATAGAAAAACATCTAGCCTTAGCCACGTACATATTTGAGGTACTGAGAGGAACCTTACATAACCCCGATTTGCTGGGGTCGCTCGGGCTGGTGGTGCCTCGTAGTCGCATGAGGCGCGGAGCACGCAGCGCGCGCTCGCTAGCCGTGCCCCTCGCTCGCACCAACCTTCTGGCTAATGCGCCTCTTACTAGAGGCATAAAAATACTAAACCAAATATCTGACAAAATAGATTTGTTTAGTTGTAACCTGACTGAGTTCACAAAGATGGTCGTAAATCATTTGTCTTCTGTATAATTTAATAAAATAAGCAGAGGTTACGTGTGTTAATAATGTAATTTATTGTTTATTTCTTGACATTTTAATTTTGACATAATAGTATAGTATGTATCACGCGTTGCATAAAATAGTCTGTAAGTGATATGTACCCACATTTAATAAAAAATAAATATTTAAATGAATAGTTAAGTAACTATAGAAAAAAAAAAACCCGACACAAATGAACATAAAAACAAAATTTGGAGTTCCTAGCTTCAATATTGGCTGAGATCCGGTCACTTCTTCCACTAAAAGCTGAATATCTTGGAGACGAGTGCTCTGATTTTCATGAAACAAAGCTAAGAACACTTGAGATAAAATTAACTATGACACAAAAAAACCGCACTCAAATCGGTCCATCTGTATGGGCGCTACGATGCCAAAGACAGATACACAGTCACAGACTCGTTAAACTTATAACAACCCTCCATTTTGTCGGGGGTTAAAAATAGTTAATTAGTCGCCATTTTGATGAACCTTCAATGAGTTCTCTTGTTAGTAAAATAGTTCGCCATATTTTCTAAAATACAATTCCATGAGTTAAAAAGTTTTAAATTTTTCTTTATTATGAGATGATCGAATTTGTGCAACTCAGTGTTAATAGTTTTAAGTAAGTTTATTTCTTGATCTAGAGTCAACCTTCAAGATATCTTGAAATCTAAGTTTTGAGATCTGTAAAACACCCATTCTTAAGGTGAATCCACACTTGTATCATTTGCTCGTATCCGATCACCGTGCCGTGGCATGACTGCGTATCGCGCTGCGTGGACGCTTGCTGTCGGCGCGCCGATCATGCCGTACTCGTCCGATATAACTGTGTGATACGCGTAGCAAAATGGATTTCGAGCGATCCGATCGGCGCAACGTCCAAACGCGTGATCGTGACTCGCGATCATGCCACGCGACGATGATCTGATACGGGCAAATGATACAAATGTGGACGCACCTTTAAAAAAGGTTTAAGTTTGTCTAAACAGTAGGGTATTAACTCTTCTTGAAATTTTCTTAAATACTGTCCCCACTTTGTCTTACCTGAGTCTTAGGGGATATCTTTAAGATATCTTCAGGGACATAATGGTTTTATCCAAGACAAAAAGTGTCTAATTGTCTTCAAGACATCTTTAATCCCTTTTTAAGTCCTCTGCAAGCTCGGCCGAATTTCACCATACAAACGGAGTTTCGTTCTCATTTTAAAACTACGCGATGGATGGTAACGAAACTTTGCATATACAAAGACATGAGGTATATCTAGGCCTGTAGTTAGTTTATATGGCTCCAGTTTATAAAACAAACGAAATACAGCAAAAACAAGTTTTGTATGAAAAACTTAAATTTGCTTTTTTTTTTTTACTATGGTATCTGAAGCTGCATAACCTAATTACAGGCCTACATATACCTTAACTTATTCTTAGTACAAAGTTTCAGAGCAAACTAGCTAGTCGTTTTAAAATTAGAGCGTAACTACGTTTTGTATGGAAAACCGAGCTTACCGGGGACTTAAGACATTTGATTGCTATTGCTACTTGGGATCACATATATGTCCTGTTTTTATTAATCTCTTATTACATATTTCACAGAAACGAGGTCCTGGTTTTGAATGAAACTGTTGCTTATGCTTATTCAACTCTCTTAACATTGGGAACTCAATCGAACATACTTTACAAGTAAAAACATTCCTCCACATATAGGTTTTAGGGGGTTTGGTACGCTTTCTGGTGACTTTTTTCTTCTGTGTGTTTTCTTTCCGGGTTGCGTTCGAGCTTGAACCAACCTCTAATCTTGTTCTTGATTCCGTGCATTGCTCAAGTTTCACTGAAAGAATATAAATGGTTATCAGACTAGAAAATGTGTAACGTATTGAACAACCAGTGGCATAGCTACCGAAGCTAATATTGCTCTCTACTACCTTAAGGTTTTGACGACCGGTTTGGCTCAGTGGGAGTAACATTGCCTGTGAAGCTGAGGTCCTGGGTTCAAATCCCGGTAAGGGCAAATATTTGTGTGATGAGCATAAATATTTGTTCCTGAGTCTTGGATGTTTTTTATGTATATAAGTAATATATCTATTAAATATATTGTCGTCTAGTACCCATAATACAAGCCTTATTGAGCTTACCATGGGGCTAGTTCGATTTGTGTAAAATTGGCCCGTAATATTTATTATTTATTTAATATATACGTTGTCTGGAAGAAATCGCTTTTTAGCGATAAGACCGCCTGTTGTTTATTTCTGATACTGTTTTAGAGTTAAGTTTCTGATGTTATTTTCTTTCGGTGTGCAATAAAATGTATTGTATTGTATTGTTATGCACTATAATGTCATTGTCTAGATTGTGAATATTTTTTTCTGTTTATTGTAAAATCAGACATGTAAAAGTCCCCTTGGCCCCAAGGGCGCTACTCGCAGCATAATGATTTGAATTTGAATCTTGGAGAGCTACATATTGAGTTTATACTTAAAAATATATATTTATATACAAACATTGTAATAGATAAGGGTTAATTAGAAAAATGACCGACTGTTGAGTTTGTTTCGGCTTTCTTCTCAACAGTAGTCACCTCTTGGGAACTGCCGGAGTCAGACTTGTAAGAGTGCCCTAGTGGCCTACTAGCAGAATAAACTATTTGAAATTTGAAGGGGGACAAAGGGGCCATTGCCCGGGTCCGCCCGGTTCAGGGGACCCTCAGACCCCGACCACTGGCGTGCTAGACGTTGCCATGAGTCTCTGACTCAGTACCTCGAACTAACATAGGTCCACCTCTACACCTCTATAAGTAAATATGAATCGCCTAATTATGTGAAGCATCACTATTTTAGCTTGCCCCCAAACTGAGCGTCAGAGAACGGGGTTTATTTATAATATAATAGATATACACAACTTACCATTTACCACACTATTCGTTTGTAGTTGCTCTGTATTAACTGTCCTTTCAAGTCCTCGCTGCTCACGCACGCTGACCGGTACAGACTCCTCGCGTTGTCCATTCCAGTCCGGCTCTCGCTTCACATGCACCGTTATACGATCCTGACTTCTACACATAGCTGCCTCTTTCAATTGCAATGCCTCCTCTTTCAATCGGACAGACTCTTCTCTTAATTGAACTGCCTGTTCTCTTACAAGTACTGCCTCCTCTCTTATACGCGCAGCCTCATCTCTTACGCGCAGCGTTTCGTTCAGCGTCATGGTGTAGAATTTCGTTTAAATCCGATTTACCTACTGACGATATGATATCAATATTTATTTTTCACATCCTTAAAATATTGCTTACGCAAAGAAATTCCACACGTTGTGGAAGTAGAATCATTAATAGAAAATGAATTTTAACTTTAGTAGTATAACTGCGTCGTAATTTGATCCGTTTCCAAGAAGTATTATCAGTGGAGGATCATTGCTTGACATTTGACATTGACAGTTTGTTAGTGACGTAATTAGGCGGGGCAAAACATTCGGTTTCCTGAATAGGATTTCTGTATTCCGAGGGACTAGCGCAGACGTTAGATTATTTGTATAAATATTTTTTACTGCCTTACGCAGGCTCACTACGTGTGGGGGCTTGCACTTCACAAGGGCGGCGCTTTCAAGGGAACGACAAATAAATACAGATAATTTCTTTCACGTATACATTTTCAACATTCTTAAAGAGTATTCTGTACTCTAAAAGGGTATTTCATCGTATGTATGAACTGAACCGTTCAAGACTCGTGTGGCGTGTGGGAAATCCCCACTCTGCCATAGATACTAGGTTACCATAGATTACGTTCTGGGAAATCCCTGAGACTTGAGACACCGCTCGTTCTTGCCTAGCTCTCTTATAAAGTTGCCATTTTTCACTTCACTCGCTATGCGTTTATTATACCTATACCTATTATACTCTCACATTACTGTGTTTTCATTAGAGATTGTCTTGGAAAATTATATTATTATAATTAAATTGATACAGGACGAGGCGTAAATATTGCAACATAAAAAATCTAATTTTTATTTTTATTACTTATTATCTATGGGTACGTTATTCTTCGCGGGAATTCAATAAATATTCGATAGTAGAACGTGCAACCCGCAACTTCGTTCACGGAGGAGGAAAAAGGCATAACCCTTCTTTACTTTAGCCTAGTCGGGTAAAAAATATCCTATAACCATCTGTGAATGCCTAGCTACTCGTGTACCAAAAATCTTGGAGGATTTAGTAAATACTCCAAGACCAAAAATAGTTGAAATCGGCGTGACAATGATAAAGGCACAAGGGGCTATTCATAAATTACGTCATTTCAAATTGGGGGGGGGGGGGGGGGGTCTGGACATCGGATGATGTTAGCATGACAAAGGAAGGGTGGGGGTCATTCCCAAGATGTCATCATCTTTCGCATCTTTAAAAGTGCTTCAATGAGTAAAAAAAGGAATGAAAACTTGCTAAAAACGCATTATTTGGAAATGACATCATTTTATTTGGTAGGGGGGGGGGGGGAGGGTTCAGTGATATTATAAAGTCTCTTATGTCTCACGTTTAGAGAAATGATAAAGATTTTATCATATCACTGAACATGTCTAGTGAAATGATAAAACGAGTTGACTTTGCGAGTTCATTTCGTCAAATCACTGGGGTGTTTGAGGGATTTATCAAATCACTAAACAAATCTGGTGAAATGACAAAACGAGTTGCCTTTTTTGGCTGATTTCGTCATTTCACTAAACTGATTTAGGGATTTAATCAAATGACTGACTTTTTCTAGGCAAATGATAAAATTGATTCGCCATTTTAACATCCTGCATGATTTGGTCATATGCCTTAGGGATTTGATCAAATCTCTGTTTTGGCTATTTCCCTGCGACATATACAAGTAATATAGGTATCTATTAAATATATCGTCAACTAGTACGCATAACACAATCCTTATTGAGCTCACTATGGGACTAGTTTGATTTGTGTAAAAATTGTCCCGTAATATTTATTTATTATAATAACGCGATAGATAATACGCATATTATTTGTTTTATATACTCTGACATTTAGAATTTTATTCTAGACACATTCTAGATTTACTAATTATTTTAATTTTTAAAATGATGATTTTATCAATAATAAGTAAGTATTATACTTAAGTTAAATGATTAGGTTTTTCTGGGTTTCCCTAATCCTTGCAACAAATATTGGATCATATTGTATGTTTCCCAGCAAAGACTTCTCTCATTGTAACTGACAATTCGAAAGTGCTTGTATCTAAGCCTACTTGAATAAAGGATATTTTGATTTGATTTGAATGAAATATTACATAATAATCAGCGCGTTAGAAATAAAATATTTATTTGCGTAAAATAGTATTATTATAACATACTTTAGTCTTCCCCAAAATCAATATTTGGAAATTAACAAATAGAACATCTTTTCGATGCACACCATTCCAAAAGATTTATATTAAATGAAAAACATACCGAACTCCTCAAAATAAATATGACTACATATAAACTACGTATGACAATAGGGTACATGCATGATTTTTTTTTATCGCTTTTCTTAACTAAATATCAAAATACCGTAAAAACTAATTCAAAATGTGAAATTAATATTAAAATCGGCCAAGAAATACGCAACTTAAACTAGTAATTACACAGAGAGGTCCGATATCCACTGTTACGTCACAGTGCACTCCGGCTATATAAACTCCATATTAAATTCTGTTTTGCTAGAAACATATAGAATGAAATGTTTGATGGCTTATATCTTGATTTTTTTATAGGTATTAAAAAATATATTTTTTGAAATAAAACAATTTAACGGATTATACGGATTATATCACGGGAGTCCTCCCGTGACCATGGAAAGCTGGAAAGCTTCCGAAACGTCGGGAACTAAAATGAGATAATATACGCGATATAATCCGTTAAATTGTTTTATTTCAATGAGTAATAATCGCGGCAGAAGAAATTATTAAATATATTTTTGCCTACTGTTTGTTACATGAATGAGCTTTCAATAAAGCAAAAATAAAAATTCATGCATATTCCCTATTTCAGTGAGTAATGTTTTTCACTGTCCGTCTCAAGTGTCAAAATAGAGCTACGTACCCTAAAGAGGCTGATCGGATAGTAAATGATTCATGATAAATCCGATTTTTTTATATAACTCGTATATTGGTAACTATAAAACTGATAATCGTGCTTAAGAGTCCCCGGTAAGCTCGGTTCTCCATACAAACGTAGTTACGCTCTCATCTTAAAACGACTAGCTAGTTTGGTATGAAACTTTGTACTTAGAATAAGTTAAGATATATGCAGGCCTGTAATTAGTTTATGTAGCTTCAGATACCATAGTAAAACAAATACAGCGAATTTAAGTTATTCATACAAAATTTGTCTTTGCTGTATTTTGTTTGTTTTATAAACTGGAGGCATATAAACTAATTATATATATACTTTATGTCATTGTATATGCCAAGTTTCGTTACAATCCAACACATACTTTTAAAATGAGAACAAAACTCCGTTTGAATGGGAAGGTGAAATTCGGCCGAGCTTGCCGGGGACTCTTAATGTACCTTGATGCCATTTGTCTGTCATCGGCATCAAATGCTCGCCGTTTGCCGTTTCAATTGTCAGTGTTTGTCCATTTGTCAGATCAATATCTAACAGAGCATTGTGAAATTGGGTCACAGTTTTAATAACAACAATAATTAATCTACTGATATATGTTCTATAACAGGCACTTCGTGGGGATATTTTTCCTTATTATGTACTCGTTGATGTCTGACCAGGTGCTGCTTCATTCTAAACCCCTTTTTACATATATTGCAAGGAAACGGCGTCTCTCCTGTGTGTTTGAACCTATGGGCGACCATTTCCGCTTTCGCCATGAATTGTTTTTGACATATGTCACACGAATGTGGCTTAACACCAAAATGCGTTAACCTATGTGTGTTCAGACGACTCTTCCTTACAAATTGCTTGTTGCAGATATCGCACGAAAAAGGTTTCTCACCAGTGTGAACAAGCCTATGAGTTTCAAGATGGTGTCTCCTTGCAAATGGTTTGCCACATATATCACAAGAGTACGGTTTCGGCAGTTCACCTGTGTGAACACGTTTGTGAGAATCAAGTTGTCCTTTTTGTGCGAATTGTCTTTCGCATATTTCACAATAATAAGGTTTTTCTCCAGTGTGAAGCAATTTATGCGTTGTTAAAATAGACAACTGCGTGAACTGTTTATCACATATGTCGCATGGAAACGGTTTGTCTCCCGTGTGAGTTAATTTGTGTCTAGTTAAATGTCCTTTTTGTAAAAATCTCTTATTACATATATCACACAAATGCGGTCTTCTTCTTGAATGAAACTGCTCGTGCTTATTCAACTCTCTTAACATTTTGAACTGTTTCAAACACACTTTACAAGTATACGGATTTTTCTTTTTATGCGCTTTAAAGTGTTCGATTAAAGGTGATTTTTTTGTAAAACTTTTACCACAATAATCACAGACATATAGTTTTTTACGTTTGCATATCTTAGTAGTATTGACTACCGCGGGATTTTGTCTTTCTGTTGCGTTATACTTCATTCGAAAAGCGGCGTCCCCGGTGGTTTCCTCTGTCTTATCGCACCTTGTAAGAACCTCGTTACTCTTGTTCACATGGCTCGTCAAGCCGGAGTCCTGCACAGTTCCACTGTGGCAGGAATCGTCCTGGAGCCCTGCTTGTGCGTCGGTGGGTTGTTCAAGTTTTACTGAAACAAAAGTAAATGGCATTTAGACTAGGAAATGAAAAAAGATTTTTGCAACTTCTAAGTCTTCTAACCCAGGTTCGGGAAAGCGAAATTGCGTTTAAATAATAATGGACTTACAACATCCAATCATCCATGGGGCGTAAGTTCTTCGCAACGACCTCTAGTGATAGATTGATGGGTTCTAGTTAAGTTATCGTATATAGAAGAAATATTTATTATAGTTTCTCATGCCGACTATTCAATAAGTTAAACATTCTGCCTTTACCATGATTGTATATCAGAGAAGTGTGCATTTTGTAAACTTACATTAACACTACTTCGAAAAGCGTGGAGAAACTAACGCAAAGGCAGACAAGATTGAAAGAGAGATCTACTACAAAAACCGCGCTGCCATAAAAAAATCGATAAAAAAAGTGTATTTGTGCATTGACATTTACAATCGCGTACCAAGTAATATTAGAACTTTGGAACGGAATAGTTTTAAAAGAAATATAAATAGTTGGCTGGTCAGGTGTTTCTATAGCGTAAGAAGTTTTCTCGAGTCATGTAAAATTAGGTAGAATGAGGCAATTGACATATTATGATATTAATTAGTTAATTATTCTGTAATTGATAGATTCAGGCGTTACTTTGCGGAATTCCATACTAGATCAATGGATTATAGTTCCTTTGCTGTTCCGCGAACGAGTGTCTTTGTTAGATGTGACAATAAATTGTGCTCACATGCGCATATTTTCATGCAGTTTCCATAAAAAAAAAAAATACGCATGCAAATACAACAAACCAACACCAAACAGTATAATCCTCGACACGCGTTTCGCCTCTCTACGAGGCATCATCAGGAGATGCAGGAGATGTTGACGGTCCGGCGTCCACCCTTTTCTCGGGTTTTCTCGGGTGGACGCCGGACCGCATGAAAATATGCGCATGTGAGCACAATTTATTGTCACATCTAACAAAGACACTCGTTCGCGGAACAGCAAAGGAACTATAATCCATTGATCTAATTATTCTGTACCCTTAACTGGGATATTTGTAAAAATTTCCTTGCCTGTATATCTATAGGCCGAATACATGTTTCTATAAATTGGACTTAACACCGTTATACTGTATTCTTAGCAAATAAATGATCATGATTATGGAATTGCTTAATGAAAATGACCTATGTAATTGGAATCTTTATAGACCTAAAAAAGGCATTTGACACCATTAGCTACTCCATTTTACTGAATAAGTTAGCTGATATCGGCATCACTGGTAAAGCCCATAAAATGTTTTGTTCATATCTAACAAATCGGCTACAAATTGTTAAGATTGGAAGTTACCAGAGCACATCACAGCCTTTAACCGGTGGGATTCCTCAAGGTTCCATACTGGGACCGCTATTGTTTCTTATCTACGTTAATTCCATTAGTGAGCTTACATTGCACGGTGAACTATCGCTATATGCTGATGACACCTGCATTTTTTACTTTGGCCATTCTATTGATACCATCCTAGTACAAGCTCAGAAAGACTTAGACTGCATGCATAGATGGTTTCAGGGTAATCTTCTCACGGTGAACACGAGTAAAACTTCTTATATAATTTTTAAAGCAAAAAACAAAAAAATTGATACAAATATTACTCTAACCATTAATAACGAGAACATAAAACAATCATCCGAAGAAAAGTATCTTGGCTTAATACTAGACAGCGGCCTCACGTGGAAACCTCATATCAATAAGATTCAGTCCAAATTATCATCTGTCTTGGGATCGTTACGCGGCATGGTAAGATGTCTTCCACGTCAGGTTCGCTATAGCATTTATAACTCTCTTGTGAAGTCACACTTAGACCATCTCATCGAAATATGGGGACATGCTGCAAAAACTCATATTAAAGATCTTCAAGTTATGCAAAATAAAATCATAAAAATACTTTTTTCTTATGATTTCCTTACACCTACAAAAAATATTTATACAGATACCAAGATCATGAGCCTGAATCAGTTATATAATTTCAATACATGTCTATTAATTAGAAAAATTCTAACTAAACAGATACATTGTGAAACCACAATGCTTACCAATAGGCAAAAAGGAAAACAAAGACTTCGCAATGCTGACAATATTTTTGTGCCTTTCTCCCGCACGAAGAACTATGGCACAAAAACCATAAGGATTGAAGGAGCTCGGATCTATAATAATCTACCTAGAAAAATTACGCAAACAGATTGTTACAATATTTTTAAACATAAACTTAAAATCCATATTCGTGATAACACCCCAATAACTTTAATTTGAATGCGGCCCTGGCGTTCACTGTTTATCTGTTATGAGCGGTGCATCATAGTGTGCGTTCTATATTATCCATAGATTCTACCCCACGCCACAAAATGTATTATTGTAATAGCACAAATTACGCAATGATAACTTAAACTTGTTTCAACTTATTTGTATCTAATCTAATCTAATTATTCTAGCACTTAAGTAGTACCTACATTAAATACGAAAACAGACACTAGATTTAATTAACAGACGCTCACGGCCGAAGATAGATAATTATAACATTTAATTAAGCCGTGTAATTCTCATTTAAGTGAAATGTACATTTCTTTATGAGATAATAAAAATTCTTTAACCATTAATTAATGTATTGACATTGAAGCGTTGATTTACTTAATATTCATGTAACCTTGGAGTAATATAGTAATGCTGAACCTAGAAAGAGCTCAAAGAGCAATTCTCAAGGTCTCTACTTTCCGTTCTTTTCTTTTTCCCACAAACCTTTTATATAAATCGTGTGAAATTCTGACAGTTCGCCAACTATTTATACTGAACACAGTCCTAAAACAGCATACCAAACTTCCTTACAACTCTGATTATACTAACAAGAGACGTAAAGATACTATTTGCCCTATTATGTATAGTAGACATCCATTCTCCTCAAGATTTTTTCTATTTTTAGGCCCAACTACTATATAACAGACTTAATGCGAGGTTTGACTTATTCCCGCTTACTTACCTAATCTGTAAGAAAACACTTAAGGTCGCCCTACAAAACATGTCTTACGATGATACAGAGAAGTTATTAACTGTATTAAAGTGATTTTTTAATTTTATAAAATTTATTCCATAGGTTTTTGGTTTATATACTTTTTTACTTTAATAAATTAAGTAAGTATACAACATAGGTACAATATCTATGCGTACAGATATTGTACCTATATTGTATACTTTCTTAATTTATTCTAATAATTAATAAGGATTATGTCGTAAAATTTTGTATATGAATTAAGAATAATAAATAATAAATATCAGGGACAATCTTACACAAATCGACCTAGTCCCAAACTAAGCAAAGCTTGTACTATGGGTACTAGGCGACGATATACATAATATATAGATAAATTATAATACTTAAATACATAGAAAACATCCAAGACCCGGGAACAAACATTCATGCTCATCACACAAACACTTGCCCTGGCCGGGATTCGAACCCAGGAGCGCCAGCTTCGTAGGCCGTTGTACAACCCACTGAGCCAAACGTGTCGTCAAATTAATAATTAATTGTTTGTCCTTTATTTGCCTGACACACAGGATAATCCTAATTCAGGCGCGTAACATTGTTATCTAATTATAAGTATGTTTAGCCCATAGTCATTATAGCTGTAATATTTTTTTTAATGAATTTTATTTTTATTATTTATAATATAATTAGTAATGTTATTCATATGCCACCAGAAGCATCAGGGAAGTGCTAACAACTCATATCATTGTCAGTTCATATTGATTACTTGTCATGACGAAATAAAATCTATTCTACAAAGCTGATTATTTTCTTTTATTATGAAAATTGTATGGTGTCAGGGGAAAAGTTGTTGATGAAATGAAAAGTCTATGAAATAAAGCATTCTAGGAAATGTTTGTTGATGAAATGTAAAGATACATCAAACACTCTGTTGAAAATTAATCTACCCTTATATATAACTTCCTTAAGTTAAGAACCTTTATTGCATATAAAATCGGTCAATTTTGAGGAAATACTTGGTTTCAGAAGGATGGCACCTTTGATGGCAAGATACAAATGATACCCTTTTCCTCAAATAGTTAGTCTGACTTGTCACCACCATGTGCAAAAGATAACCCTACAAATAATTAATTTTACTTTTTTTAATATACGAATGGGTCATACTATCTCATTTTAGTTCCCGACGTTTCGGAAGCTTTCCAGCTTTCCATGGTCACGGGAGGACACGGGAGGTCCCGTGACCATGGAAAGCTGGAAAGCTTCCGAAACGTCGGGAAGTAAAATGAGATAATATACGCGATATAATCCGTTAAATTGTTTTATTTCAATGAGTAATAATCGCGGAAACAGAAGAAAATATTATGGGTCATACTAGTTCTAGAATTTAGCCGTTTTTCCTGTGGACAACGCATTAGTTAAGGGCTTGGGTACACATAACTGATATTTTTATCGCTTAGATCTAGAGTATTAATCAATTTAAATACATTGCCTAATAGGGCACTAAGAAAAATTAGTATTTAAAGCCCTTAACTTTTGGGTGTCCACAGGAAAGACGCAAACGCTAACTCATACTAAAAATAATTATGACCTGAACACTAAGCTTGACCACACAGTGAATACATAAAAAAGTATAATGTCGAATTTCACCTTCCCATACAAACGGAGCTGTGTTCTCATTTTAAAACTATGTGTTGGATTGTAACTAAACTTTGCATATACAATGACATGAGGTATATCTAGGCCTGTAATTAGTTTATATGCCTCCAGTTTATAAAACAAATGAAATACAGCAAAGACAAATTTTGTATGAAAAACTTAAATTCGCTGTATTTGTTTTACTATGGTATCTGAAGCTACATAAACTAGTTACAGGCCTGCATATATCTTAACTTATTCTAAGTACAAAGTTTCAGACCAAACTAGCTAGTTGTTTTAAGATGAAAGAAATTATTTGAGAATGACCAAAAAAGTTATAATTGTAGAAAGTTATGTAAGCATGCATATGAATTAACATATATTTATTGCAGGGCTACAGGCAGTGAATGAATGAATGAATTCACGGTAGCGTTAAAGGCACCATGTGAAAGTCAGCAAAAAGATGCATGCATTCAAGGCAGTGAATGTGTTAATAAAACAAATGAAATGTCAGAATATATGTCCAATTATATTACTTTTATAAATATACATTACTCACCATTTACCACACTATTCTTTTGTAACTGCTCTGTCTCAACTGTCCTTTCAAGTCCTCGCTCGTCACACTCAGTGACTAGTACGGTATCCTGGCGTCGTTCGTCCCAGTCAGGTTCTAGCTTCACATGCACCTTCAGAGGATCCTCTCTTTTACATAAAGCAGCCTCTCGCGACCTAAAAGCTTCCTCTTTTAAACGGACAGCCTCTTCTCTTAAAAGAACTGCCTGTTCTCTCACAAAGACTGCCTCCTCCCTAACACGTACAGACTCCTCCCTTAAACGCAGATCGTTCAGCGACATGCTGCAGGATTTTGATTAAATCATCAATCAGAGTACAATGTCAATATTTATTTTGATTAAGTTAAGCTATATAGTAATTGTACATGGTGTGTAAGTGGAATCGGAGGAATTAAATTTTAACTTTAGCGATATATCATCGCAAAACATCAATAAACAAATAAATAATCCAGTTAGGTAAAACCTAGATTCTAGTTTGACCCGTTTGACGTTAATGACATTGACAGTTTGGTGACGCCATTACAGTCATTTTGGGAAGCGTTTGGTTACTTCGCTGGCTCATACCAAAACTTACGTTGAACAAAAAAATATATATTATTTGTTTTTGAAATTACATTACAGTGGATTTTACTTAATAGTATTATTCAATTCAGCATAATTACAATTATTAATTACGTGAAAATTAATAATACAACGTCGGTAACTAACAACAAAAGTTCAATTGTTACTTTCAATATCTGTGGATCAATATGATTACCAGATGATTAGATTAATGTTGAAGTTTTTGAGGTTATGTTATACTTATGGTACATTATACTTCGAAAGCTTCAAATTACGATAGAATATAGGACAACATTAGACATTAAAAGAACATAATTCGTGAAATTTGTACTCAATATGAACGAGTTATCTTTTAAAAATCTAATTTTATATATGGAACGATCAAAGATACTAATTTAATTCTAAATAGGTATCGAGTCGTTATTCACCAGTCCACCAGTATTCTGAAGACAGTGGTGGCTATGGCGACAGAGACGGTAAAAGTGGAGTTGGTACTTGTTAAAGAAGAGCCTGACCGGGAGGAGGGAGTTATAAAAAAGGAGCCGGAATGCGTGGAGGCAGTGGACAAACCCACACACAGTGAAAATACAGAAGGTATGCGCTGCATAGTGCTATTAGCACTCCACAATACGTAATAATCCTACTAACTAATACTATAAATAAATGGGTAATTGCATGATTGCAGGTGCAACATTTAAACTTAATCGAGGCTTCCTACTAATAAATTAAATATTAAAAATATATATATTGGTTGAAGAGTTACATTTTTAACCCCCAACAAAAAGAGGGGTGTTATAAGTTTAATGTGTCTGTGACTCTGTGTATCTGTCTGTGGTATTGTACCGCCCATATGGATGGACCGATTGGAGTGCGGTTTTTTTGTGTCATAGCCAATTTTATCCTAAGTGTTCTTAGCTTTGTTTGATGAAAATTGGAGCACTTGTCACGAAGATATTGAGTTTTAGTGGAACAAGTCAGGAGTCTTTAAAAAAAAAAAATTGTTTAGTTAGTCCTTATAATCTGTTTTCTATACATTTGTATAAAAGAACTAAGAATTAACTGAATAAATAAACACAAAGAGGTTTAAAGTGCAATTGCGGGTGCAATGAAATTGGCCCACCTGATCATAGTACAAAAACACAACAGCCCTTTAATTGTGAATCATTTATAATGTTTTACCTTCTTATATTGAAAGAAGATAAACAATCAACTGTATGAATAAAAAAAAAACTATTGTTAACATAAATAAATAATGAATTATTCAATGTCAAAGCGATTGTGGGTGCAAACATCATATGCTTCACAGTAAGTCCCAAAGCTTAGAATGACACAGTTTCCAAGAGTGCCAACAGTTTTAATATAAAGTACAGACCATAACAATTAATTGAATACCTTATCCTTCACACTGGCAACAAAAAAATAACAAATATTGTGACTTGGAAATTAATGACAAGAATTGTCTTTAGCAGAATCACCCAAATTTAAAATACTATAGGGAAAAATTTGAGAAATTGTATGCTTTGAGCAGGTTTAAAATCTTCAACTCCAAGATGTTCAGGCCAACATGGACGAGTTATCAATCGACACGCCTTAGAGAGCCTTCAATATATTTTAATCACAATTCACCCACCTTTTCCTTGGTCTACCCCTTGTCTTACATCCCTCCATATGCATACCTAATACCCTTGTTATCACATGAGTTTCATCCCATCACCCTTTATCCATACGGCTACTGTCCAACAGGACAATTTTGCCAGCATTGAAGTTGTAAACCTAGGCTTAGCCAAGAATATGTTGTACCATGCTCATTAAGTTCAGTATAAGGTTGCTTACTACAAAGAAATGCACAACAGGCGAAAGTGTACCAACAGAACTGTGGATTTACCAGGCTTAGGCTTACGTTCTTTTGCTGAGAGTTTTTCGTTACTAACTCAAAAACAGTAAATCTGACAATGTTGACAATAATTTTTGCTGAAAGTATTTATTAAGTTTTATCTTTGTAATTTTTTAACATCCAAGACCCAGGAACAAACATTTGTGATCATCACACAAACACCTGCCCTGGCCGGGATTTGGACTTGGGACCACCAGTTTCGTAATCCGTTGTGCAAACAACTTAATCCACAGTCGTCATAACTATGCTTTATAGTTCATATTCTTAGACATGTACAATGTTTATTTGTGTATACTGCCTGTGAAGCTGAAAGGCCAGGTTTCAAATCCCGGTAAGGGCAAATATTTGGGTGATGAGTCGTAACTATTTGTTCCTGAGTCTTGGATGTTTTATATTCATTTATATAAGTAAAAGAAACTGCCCACAATTTCGTTTGCAGAGCAGAAAAAGTCATAATCACTCGATTTTTTTTCAGCATGGACGGGTAAAATTATGCTATAACCATCTGGTATATCCAGCATATAATCATCGGGGATATCCAGCCACTTGTGTACCAATAAGTTTCTATCAAAAATTTCATTTTTGTTACAAGCTTTTATTACCGACTGTACTTTTCTTTGAACATCAATCAATGACTCACCGAGACGATTCTAAAAAGCTCAAATTCGGTAGGATTAAGTTATTTTATTAGAGTTCCTATGACCGCCTTCCTGCTCCATCATCAGATCAGCTTGATGGTATCATATTATAGCATTGTCACCAAACTTACATAAGTATGCCAAATTTTAGCTCAATTGGAATCCGGGAAGTAGGTCAAATTTATCTTGCTCTTGGACCCGAACAAACATATTACATACATACTTACATACATACAGTGCAAGTTAAATAAAAGCCTGTAAAAATAGTTGAAATCTGTTTAGCCGATTTGGCGTGATGCAGCCACAACGACGCATACAACCATGCAAAAAATAGAAATATTTTTTAATTCAGTCACCTCCAAATAGAATTAAATGTAACGAACTGAATGTTAATTATCGAGGGAATACTATTGAAACTGTAGGAGTCACCAAATTTCTAGGACTTTGGATAGACAGTCAACTGACATGGAAGAACCATATCAATGAAATTTGTAAAAGGCTAAGTAAATCGGCGTTTGCTCTTTACAAGCTTTCAAAAACTGTTAACAGTGACACCCTACTGGTAGCTTACTATGGTCTTGTAGTGTCAACCTTAAGATACGGTTTGATATTCTGGGGCAACTCAGTTAACAAAGAAATAATATTTAAGGCACAAAAAAGGTGCATAAGAGCTATGTGTGGTTTGAAAGTAACGGACAGTTGTAGCCCCTACTTTAAGTCACTTAATATTCTCACATTGCCTTGCCTGTACATCTTAGAAATAGCTATATTTGTTAAGTGTAATCCTAGTCTTTTCAATAACATTGCAGACACACGCAGGCTACCTACTCGGACACAATATAAAAATATGTTACGCAATAAGGAATGCAAAACTGCATTAGTGAAAAAAAGTATTTTGGGAATGGCACCCCAAATATACAACAAAATTCCATCTAATATTCAGGATTTAAAATTAGACAAATTTAAAAAGGAACTGACGTCCCTGTTAACTCAGAAATGTTATTATAATACTCAACAGTTCATTAATGACACTGATTTATGATTTTATTATTATTAATTCTTTAGATATTTACGTTGACTTTAATTTATTTTTATTTTTTATGGATTTTCTATTGACATTGTTTTAATTTGAAATTATTTGATGCATGTTATTAAATTAAATTGTATGTTTAGGGTCTTAGAACCCATACATTTGTACGCCTACTGGCGAAACATAGAGAACAAGCAAAATGTAACACCAACTCTGTACTTACCTATGTTTGACAAATAAATATATTCTATATTCTATTCTATATTCTATTCTATATTCTATTCTATAATAGTCCGTTACAATCATTTTTCAGAAAATATCTTCAATGTACAGACGTTTCATTTTGACAACTTTATAATACTGAATGGTTGTATGTGTCGTTGTGGCTTCATCACGCGAAATCGGCTTAACAGATTTCGGGTCGGTATCAAAACGAGTGGCGAAACGAACGACACATACAGACTTTCCACAACGTGGCTGTTTTTCTTACTAGTTGTTTTGATACTAACCCATTCAGAGATGAAGACCGTCTGCTCGACTAGACGTCGAAGATAGACTTTCTGCAGAACAGGTAATTTTGTAAATCCAGTCGTTTTGATACCGACTCCAGATTTGAACTATTTTTGGTGCACAAGTAGCTGTGTATCCACAGATGATTCCTGGATCACTTTACCCGACTACGCGCTCGAAAAAAAGAGGGGTTATGACTTTTTCTCCACCACGACCGAAGTTGCGGGCGCTTTCTAGTATCTATTAAATATATCGTCGTCTAGTACTCATAACAGAAGCCTTTTTGAGCTTACCAAGGGACATAGTTTGATTTGTGTAAAATTGACACCTAAGTTTTTTTTACAGTGCCAGTGAAGCTAGAGCCGAATTGGGAAAATGTCGAAGATGTGTTTGAATATGAGGAAACGGATTATCCCAAGAATCTGAGGCGTGAAGTCAAAGTTGAGCCGGGACTATGCCCCAAGGAAGTTGTAACAGGTACTTGCATTTTAAGTACCATGATATTTAGTACTAGAAGGGGTCCGCAACGTTGTTTGAGAAGGATAAAACTCAGAACCCCTCTTTTATTCTTCAGCACAGTCGGATAAAAAGTTTCCTAGGGATCGTTCAAGTATTACGTAACGCAATTTTTGGAGATTTTTGACCCTATCTCCCCCCCATGTAACGCGCCATAACGTTTTGTAAAACGTACGTAACCACCAAGTGACCGTTTTTACCTAAAACGGTCATTCCATTTGAAACCTTGAGGAAAAAAAATTAAAAAATGCGTGAGAGAATCTCTGTACGCGACCGTTCTGAAGGGTTAAAAAAAAACAATGTTACGTAACGTGCAGTCCAAAGCCCCCCTCGCGCCGCTGTATCGCATCGTAACGTTTTACAAGACTCCCCCTTCCCCCAAATTCGTTACGTAATACTTGAACGCTCCCCTATAACTAGGGTTGCCATCCCCGGATTTGCCCTAATTTAGAGGCCGTCCGGGGACACTCCGGGCGGGTTTTCAATATGTGTCCGGGTATAACCAGGACGCTTTTTGTAGCATGGAGACCCTTATTGCTCTAAATAAATTCTATCACGTCCGGGGAAAATGTGATTTACTCCAAAATATTTAAGGTATTTGAAATTTTGACCGGGTTCGGTCATAATCAAGATGCAGCCCTACCTATAACTATCTGTGGAGACCCAACTACCCTTATACCAAAAATAGTTTTATTTTGTTTATTCAAATTAACTACAACAGCATAACGGACAGCCAAAGCACTGTGATATTATAAAAATATGAAAACATACATGCTCGAACAAGAACTCAAGTAGCGTCCATCTTCCATGCAGTAGCTGGTATATTTTGTATTTATTATTTATATGTAATATATATATATATTGTATACCATATATAGTATAGGTATAAGCAATTATGTATGCATTATTTGCTTGTGTGTCCTAACGCTCTCAGTACTGAATGTGTTTCCCCACTGCACCATTTTCATGCTTCTCTGTTTGGCCCAGTCAACCATAGACTGGTAGAGAATGCCTTTTGGCATTAAGTTCGCCATTTGTACTTACTTTTGTTTTGTGCAATAAAGTTAGTAGTTTAATAGTCTCTGTTTTTTTTAAATATTATAATTAGTAATGAGCTAGCCTGGGAGCTTTTCTTTGCAGCGTTTCTTTTAATAAAAAAAAAAAATAAAATAAAGAAAAAAAACTTTATTTCAGATCGCGATCCATAGCATGTTAGTAACAATCGACTTATGACTAAATTAGTAACACTTACCTACTAAACAAAATACATTTTTTTTTTAAATATTAAATTCAGCAACGCCCTTTAGCTGTCCCACCCAAAAAGATAGAATAGGACAGTCAAATCTACACGCTATTGCCTTTAGAATGCTGTTGTCGCTAGCTCTCACCCTGCCTAATAGCGAGGCTATCTTTTTTCTTATGATCGCCTGGAACCCGTCTACACGGGCTTCGGCAAACATGCCCGAGGCACTACACCTTCTCGGCAGCCCCAACAGCATTCTAAATGCATTATTGTGTTGGACGCGCAGGGCGTTATAGGCTCGCTTTGTATACCTAACCCACAGGCTGCTCGTGTAAAATGATTGTGTATAAGCTTTAAAAAGCGTTATTTTTACTTCGTATGAACATCGAGCAAACCTGCGAGCAAGCATATTACTACGAACCGCTAGCGCCCTGCGCTCCCTTTCAATATCCAGATCATCTTTTAGATCACTCACAATGATATGTCCCAAGTACTTAACTTTGTTTACGACCGACAGCTGACTACCGTTTAGCCAAATTGGTGGTACATAGTAGGGCTTAATTTTCCCCGCCGCAAACACCATGACCTCACTTTTAGTGGGGTTGTACACAAGCCCATGGGACTGGGCATATGCCTCGCAAGTAGCCAGCAGTTGCTCGATGGCTCCAACAGAAGTGCCCAGCAGCACCATATCATCGGCATAGCTGACGTTGTTTATACACGTGCTCCCCAAGTAGCAACCAGCATGCATGCTGCTAAGCCCCTCTATCAAACCATTAACATACAGGTTAAATAGTTTTGGAGACGTGATCCCTCCCTGCCTAACCCCGCATTCCAACCTGTATTCGCTAGATAAAGCATTAGCCCACTTAACCTGATTTTCTCCTCAGTACGCCTCATTTGTGAAATGCTGCTTGGTAAATTATTAGAATAAAATAATTAAGCTCTTCTGGCATATGTACACCTTTATTTGTGTTTTTTCAAAAAAATGGGTAGTTTGCACAAATTGTAACTTTGACAGAGGAAAATACATATTTTCTCAGTCCACCCGTGACCATGGAAAGCTGGAAAGCTTCCGAAAGGTCGGGAACTAAAATGAGATAATATACGCGATATAATCCGTTAAATTGTTTTATTTCAATGAGTAATAATCGCGGAAACAGAAGAAAATATTATTGGACACGTATTTTTTCTTTTGTCAATCAAACAAAAAAAGACAAAGATAAAGCGCGTCAAAGTTTGAAAGTGGGGGCGCGTGACGCCACGCCGTGCGAAAAATGGTCACACGGCGTGACGTCTAGGGTTTGCAAAATCCGTTCATTATTCGAATTCGGATAATATGAATTATCCGTTTCTTAAATTCGAATTATCCGGATTTTTCGGATAATTTCCATGTTGTAGAAAATATAATAAAATAAAGACTAAGTTGTTTAATAGTAAAAGCTTGTCTTTATTAGGCAAAATAAAAGTGTAAATAACAATAAACATACTGAAACTTATAAAATTCGCCGTTAGAAATACAAGTGTGAATCTAAGTCAACAACGTTGGTTTTCGCATTGTGCGCGGGAGCGCAAGCGACCCGTGAGCCTTGTGTGGGCTGTGTTTTGTCATCGGGAGTCGCACTCGTGTATAATTCGAGGCAGGAGTCGCTCGAGTTTTTAAATTTGCAGTGGGAAAGTGAAAGGAGAGTGAAAAGGTGAAGGAGTCTGCATACGGGTGTGTTTGCCTGACAAGGAATGGAGGTTGCAAGTGTCTGGGTGGGCTCGCCCCGGGCTCGTGTCGGTGGGAGCCGGTCGTCAGGCTTTGCACCTTTGGTGCTACGCAGAAGCTCGGCCTTCGGCCTCGCGTTGGCTGTCGCTCGCCTTTGGGCCTGCGGCCCTCAGTTGAACTAAAATCCGGGTGGGCTCGCCCTGCAGGCCCTGTGGGCATTTGAGCTCGCGTAGGTGGGAGCCGGTAGTGACGCTCCACACTTTCTGAAGCTCGGCCTTCGGCCTCATGTTGGCTAACGCTCACCCTGCAAGCCTTTAGGGCCCATGGGCTCGCGTAGATGAGAGCTAATCGTGGCGCTCCGCACCTTCGGTGCTACGCAGAACGGCCCAACTATTAGCCGGGGGACCCGCGCCAAAGAGGGAGGTATCGCAAAACGCTACGACCCGCCCTCAAACGGGTGGAGCCGTGGAGTGTGGACCCCCAAACCACTACGCGCTACACTACGGGTTCAGATGGATGGCGAATTGCCTCCGTCTCCGTCTCCTCCGCCTGCGACGGAGCGGGTGCGCGTTCACGTCTTCCTCACGCTTCCGCTCCTCGGCCTCCTTCTGCAGCATTACTGTTTTGCAGAAGGAGGCCACTGCCCTCCTTGCCCTCTCGCCACTCAGCATGGGAGATACTCTTCTGGGCAGCGAGAGGCCAGCCGCTCTTTTAACCGCGATCATGTCTCGTCGCTCTGCGTCCCACCTGCTGGCCGATTGCAGGGTGTGCTGGGCCGTGTTGTCCAGGTCCTCACATTGGTGGCATGCTGGACTCGGTTCCCTACCGATTCGATGCAGGTAATGTCCGAAACCACCATGCCCGGAAATCACCTGTGTCAACCTATACGATAAGTGGCCAAACTCCCTGCTCAACCAGCCCTCGAATGATGAGAGGAGATACCATAGGGGGACTCCTCCAGTCCCGTCTTCCACTCTCCTTGAGCCGGTCTATCACCTGTCGTTGGGCTCTCTTGGGATCCGGGCGTTCTCCCCTCGCCCTTGCCTCCGATCTTATGCGGTATCTTTCAGCCAACACCTGGGCGTCATGATTCAAGATCCCAGGCAGGGTGGTGTGCCGGCAAGGGCGCATGAAGCCGCGTGGGAGACTGTGGTATACCCCCGGATAATCCGGAGGGCCACCACGCGCTGCGGCCTCCGGAGAAGGGACTTGTTTTTTAACGATAGCCGGTCCACCCAAATAGGGCCATGCTCCTCACAATCCCCGCGAAGAGCCTGCGGTATAAGGCCCTCGGGTCGCCCACGTTGGGCAGCAGCCGGCTCAAAGCCGACGCCGTGCTCACTAGCCGAGGAGCAAGTCTTGCAAAATGCGCCCACAGGGCCTCTGGGCTCACGTAGGTGGGAGCCGGTGGTGAAACTCCGCACCTTCGGTGCTGCACGAAAGCTTGGCCTGCAGCCTTGCGATCGCTAACGATCGCCATCAGGCCTGCGGCCCTCAGTCGAGCTAAAATTACATGGGGAAAGTAAATTTTTGGGTGGGCTCGCCATGCGGGCCCTTCGGGCCCTATGGCTCGCATAACGACGTCACGCTCCACATCTCTCTCGTCTCTCGCCTGTTTCGACGCTCATCCTTGTGCCTACGGCCCTCGGTCGAGCTGTGATTGCTCCAATTTGTAATTTTTCGATTTTGTCCGAATTTAGTCAGGGATTACTCATACGAAGTTGCCTTTCCGCCATTTTTGTTATGGTATACGGGTATGTGACCCCGGCTCCCCGAGCTGCTATTGGCTCATACATAGTCTTCCGGGACAGTAGTATCCTTTAACCCTTTCTCCTGTCTAAATTCGTACAATTCCTTTCTTTACCCTGTTATCCATCCTCCTATTCCGCCAATCCAAGGTATTCCGTACCGATGGATGCGTGGCTAGCGGCGAGTCTAGTCGTAAGCGGGCCGAATTGCCCTGGGACTGGTGACCCCAGAATAAGGCTCCCTTACCTGGTATGCGGAGCTCTGCTGGGTTCGAATATTTTATAACAGCGAGAGCGAAGAGTGGGCTATGGAGAGCTGCTTTGCTACGTTAAATGTAAGGGGAGGAATGAATGATAAAATAGATGAAGTATGTCAGATGAAGGATGCGAGAAATATTGATATTCTGTGTGTGAATGAGACAAAGCGTTGTGACAGCACAAAATGAAGAGATTAATGAATGTTGATGAAGCGGCAGCGGCAGCCAGGACCAGTAGTAGTGGTAAGAGGTAGGTAGCTGCCTACCCCGTAATGGGAAAAAGGCGTGATTTTATGTAGGCGTGGTTTTATTTTCCAACTCTGAAGGCAAGTTCGGAATCGTAACTATTCATTTTAAGTGCATTACCTTGAAACCAGTGCATAAGTTCGGCCCATGTTTGATTTAGTTGTGACTTAAATGCTGTGATGTCATTATTTTGAATAATAACACTAGTATCGTCAGCATAGAGATATGTCGTAGCATGAGACACATTCTGTGGAAGATCGTTAATGTAGATATTAAAAAGCAATGGTCCTAAAACGGAACCTTGTGGCACACCGCATTTGCTTGATTCATCCTCTGAGTTTATGATTTCAACGCATCCTGAATCACCTATACTTGTTACTTGCGTATACTGTGTTATATTTGTCAGATTTGACGTTAGTAGATTCAAAATAGGGCCTCTTATACCATAACACTGCAAATGAAGTTGCCATCTTGAAAAAAAAAAACAATTCCACTCGATTGCTATGACAGACGCCTATGACATTTCGTCGAGCCTCCCCCACCTATCTCTAGCCGATGCAATTCCAAAAATTTTCCCATACAAAGAGGCGCAAAAAAATTTAAGTACTTAATTTATATTAGAAATCATTATTTAAATGATTTTTAAACCTAACGTAGGAATATGAATAACAATATATCTCTTAGTGTTGTTCAAGATAATGAACACCGTCTATTTTTGGTAGTATTCAAAATATCTCAATTATTCGAATTTAAATTCGGATTTCAAGCGTAGCGGATAATCCGGATTATTCGAATATCCGAATATTCGGATTGCAAACCCTAGTGACGTCACGGGGAACTTTAACAGGTTATATTTTCATAATATTTAGTTTAATTGACATAAGAAAAAAATACTAATTACATTGTTTTAGGACATAAGCCGATTAGGCATGCAAAATCTTATTCTAGTTTATAAAAATAATACTAATACCCTAATCATACCGTTCTTCAAAATATTCACTTAAATTATTAAATGATCCTATAGTCAAGTAGGATTTTATTTTACGCACTTTGACGCCTTTTGACGGACACTTAGAATATGTAGAGCTTGTTCCCCGTAGTTTAGTACAATCCAAAACGAAAATCTTTTGTTTCAGTCCCGCCAAAGGACGAGCAGGGGACGCAGGAGCGAGACGGGTGGACTTACTTCTTAACGTTAGAACAAGATAACATCGAGAGCGAAAATTATACATGTGACGATTGCGGCGAACTTTTTGAAATTGAATTAGATTTGGCAAAGCACGCGCAAGTTCACGAGAAGGGTCTGCGGTATTCGTGCGATTTTTGCAAGAAATGGTTCAAGTTCAAATGTTTGCTGGTCAATCATTTGAGGCTTCACACAGGAGAAAAACCGTTTTCGTGCAAAATTTGCAAAATGCGCTTCAGATTGCAGGACGATTTAAGCAGTCATAGCGTAGTACACAAAGAAGAAGGGGATTTCCATTGCGATATATGCAAGAAGGCTTTCAAGCGTAAATCTTATTTAAAACAACATGTACTTGGTCACTATGGAGTGAAGTTTCCTTGCAAATTATGTGAAAAGCGATTTTCAAGTCAAAGTCATTTGAGAATGCATCATAGGATTGTTCACGAGGGAGAGACTTTATATTCGTGCAAAGTGTGTGAAAAAGGGTTTTCGCGCAAGGATAAAATGGTCGCTCACATGAAGATGCACTCAGTTGAGACAGACGAAAAGTACTCGTGCGCAGTTTGTAAGCAGCAGTTTAGGCATACGCAAGAATTAAACGAGCACATTATAATCCACAATGAAGTGAAAAAATATTCATGCGATGTATGCAAGAAAATATTTTCGCATAAAGCGTATTTAAACGCGCATAAAAAAGTTCACGACGAAGAGAGGCCTTTCGAATGCGAAGTATGTAACATGCGATTTAAGAAGAAATATAGGTTAACTTACCACACGAGAGTTCACACGGGACAGAAACCGCACGCTTGTGACGTTTGCGGCAAACGGTTTCCGAATACAGGTAATTTGAAGAAGCACAAATTAATGCATACAGACGATATGCATACATGCGAAATATGTAAGAAACGATTTGTGTATAAAGACTCTCTAATTAGTCATATGCGTTCGCACACTGGTGAAAAGCCGTTTTCGTGCAAAATATGCAACAAGAAGTTTAAGGATCAAAACTATATCCCTACTCATATGCTGCTTCATACAGGGGAGAAATTATTTTCGTGTGATATATGTGGAAAGCGATTTACGTTTAAAAGTTATTTAAAATGTCACCAAAAGAGACACGGTAGTGAGAAGGCGCATTCCTGTGAGACTTGCAACAAGCAATTCTATGATAAGAAGGCTTTGACGTCTCATTTACGCACTCACACAGCAGAGACCCCGTTTTCCTGCGACGCATGTGATAAACAGTTTAAGTCTAGAAACTCACTGAGCGTTCATAAACAGCGAAAGCACAGCAAATAGTATGAATGTCTTCTATCTATATACTCTTTGTGGCACTGCGTAGAGATGTAGCTTCGCTCTGCATTTTATATCGCTTGTATAGTGGGGAGTGATCCGAATAAAAGAATATAAAGAAAGAATATAATATTTATTCGAGGGCACATTGATGCCTAAGTATACCCCAAAATGGTCCCACCTCAGCAAAATGCTGGCTCGAAAGCCGTATAAAATATTTTATGAGTCATGTTTTGAAAATATTTTAAATTTTCATGTAGACTACACGTATTTATTGTGATTGCTTAAAGCGCATTTAAGCACTTTTGATCGCGACGTCGCGTCTCATGTTGCCAAGTTTCGCGTCGCTATTGACAGACATCAAAGTGACAGCTACAGTAGTACCACAAATATAAGTTACAGCGTACCAGCAGTTCCTGCGCAGAAAGCATTTTTTGAAAACAGATTAACCAATTATACGGCAGCGCGTTTGCGCGGGTAAAATCTGCAACGGTCATTGTCCAAAATTTTGCGCGCGACGCCGGCGCCCGCCATTATGTCTGGCGCCGCATCAGTCGGCACGAGTTCACCTGTCATTGCATATGCGCAGTACGTATAGTGCGACATTGCGACAAGGTCTTTATTGCAATGGTCACACGTTCGGTTTCATTCGGTGCTTGTTAGCACTCGTCGGCGTGGCCGAAGATTGCCGATGTAACTTTACTATTCGTGGTAATACTGTACCACTGACTAAAGTCATCTTTTTTGAAAAAATGTTTGTTGCTATTTTATTAAAAGGGATAATTTTCATAGAGAAGCGAAATTTATCCAATTATTATGTACAAAAATCGACGAAACTAAATTATTTTTCTTGCTGTATTTGACTAGGGCTTATATAATGTTTTTTTCTCAAACATGCAATGAAATATCGATGTTATGTTCCTTAGGCTGCGAAGTATGACGTTTCAGGTGCGACTAGAACAAGATGTTATTAATGGATTTCATACAAATCATGTAGGCCGGCAAAATCCTCTATTTTAATTTCCATTTTACATAAATTTGTGGCACAGGCATTCATTCTGCCACTATCTGTATTAAAAAATAAAACGTTGATTTTTTTGTTTATTTCATTGCATGTTTGAGAAAAGCACTAAACATAACTCGGCGGGAAATATGGGGTTGAACGCCTCAGACCTTGCGTCTATATGTCTTCGGCCGGCAACCCCTTTCGTCCCGGTCTCTGTAGTAATGTACAATATTCCACCCACCTTTCAATGACCATAGGAATGCGCGGTTAAAATCTATTGGATTGATCGCAGGCACCGTGTATACAACTGATTAAGGCAAAGAGCAAATTAGAACGTTTCTTAATAGAAAAAATAGTTTTGTTCACTATATGGATGAAGAGCGTTTGTTAAAGTTTTTAGCTATGTAAATTATTACTTAGTTCGGAAAATAAAATATACATTGAAATGGTAACGTTTTATTTATATACCTTATTATGATTCATATTCAGTTCCACAGCAGTGTTTGATAATTTATAAATAGTTGTTTTTCTAACAATTTCTCAATGTATTGAAGTATTAGAAAATTTATTTGCCAATTTTACCGATCTAAGTCATAAAGAAATTGTTAAAAAATAAGTGCATGTGAAGATGGTGTGTCGCGTCCACTGTGGTGTCTCATATATCAAATGTGTCACATATATCACAGGTCACATTTGACCCATGTGTCACACACATTTAGTGACGCACTCGGCGCTCAGTACTCGTCGTGGAAGGGGTAGTTTTTGTGGTCAGAGCTGGAACAAAATAGACAATGTCAGCGTTTTGGGAGTTGGCAACTTTATATATAGGCATTTTTAACGTGCTTCCCACTTGCCGCAGCTGCGCAGGTATCAGACTTTTTGAGTTACAGTAGAACTCCAATTATCCAAATTAATGGGGACCGGGACCCATTCGGATAATCGGATTTTTTTAAAAAAAATTGCCATTGGAGAGAATAAAAGCTACGTTTTGATATTGCACTATTTTTTTATTGAATTAAATGAAAGAAACATGAAATTTTCACATTGTTGTGCCTACACACGCGGGGGGAAGTCGGTGTAGGCACAACGGCAAGTTAAGACAAGTCAAGTCAAGACTTAACGCGCAAACACTGGCTTCGCGGGGGGAAGAATAATAGCGCACTTAGACTTTTTTTGGTCAATTTTTTGTGATTCGGATAATCGGCGATTCGGATAGTCGGAGTTCGGATAATTGGAGTTCTACTGTAGTTTGACTCAGAATCATGAAGATGTTTTCTATGTAAATACTAGGGTTAATGCTAGCGTATGTAAATACTAGCGTTAACTTCGTTCGCGGAGGAGAAAAAGTAATAACCCCACTTTTTTTCTTTAGCATAATCGGGTGAATTGTATTCTATAACCCTCTGGAGATACCCAGCTACCCGTGTACCAAAAATAGTTGAAATCCGTTTAGCCGATTTAGCGTGATGAAGCACAACGACACATACAAACATTTCATTTTTACAACTTTATAATAGTATAGATATGTATATGTCACAGTCGAGACAGTTTCCCGGTTAAAACTACTTTTGAGTAATAAAAGCAGTCAAAAGTGTTTTTGACCAAAAGGCGTGGGTTAAATAAAAGTAGATGAGACTTGAAAATTTTTGGAAAATATCGGTCAAGATTACTTTTGTCCAAGACTGGTAGTTAAAATCCTAGTTATCTAGCAATATTTAGTAAAATATAGGTCGAAAATATTTTTGCCCGAGAATGTTAGTTAAAATGGTTGATTTCAATGCTTGTAAGGAAAGTATGAATTTAGGTACAGAGGGGGGTGGACGGAGAAGGTACGTAGACATCGGATGATTGTAGCATGACGAAGGAAGGGTGGGAGGGGGGGTCAGTCCCAAGATTACTTCATCTTTCGTAACTATAAAAATGCTTGCTGAGCAAAAAGGGAATGAAATTCGTCTTTTTATAAACTGTTATTTGGTAGGGGGAAGTCAAAAATCGACAAAAATAGATGACGTAATTTATGAACAGCCCCTAGGTACTAACTCAGGCATCATGCAGACGCGGCCATTGCACTCCAGCGAGGCGATGGTTTGGAGGTCTTCAGGCGCCAGCTTGAAGTCGAACACCTGGAAGTTCTGGATGATGCGCGACTTGGTGACAGACTTCGGGATCACGATCAGGCCTCGCTCAATCGCGTACCTGGAACGAATTATTGTCTTTATAAACAAAAATCAGAAACAAATGAAAAATAATTCAGCGGTACTGGACTTGAACCAGTGCCTTGAGCCAGACAGTTACTTTCACAGTTCTGCACGACTACTAGTTGGTAGAGGGTGCTGCCTCGGTCTGGCTCAAGGCACTGTTTCAAGTCCAGTATCGTCGAAACATTTTTTATTTGTTTCTGATCTTTGTTTATAATAATAACGCTAGTGGAGTGATCCACTAATAAATTGCAAACATTGTGATTTTTATATTGTCTTGTTAATCGGTACCTAAACAATAACGTGACTTGACATTTTTAGTGTTCCGCGCCAAACAGGTAAAAAGGAACCCTTATGGTGTGACTCGGTATGTCTATCTGTCCGAATGCTAAAGCGCCATATCTCGGGAACTACTAATGCTAAAAAAAAACTATCCGCGCTGGCTCAGTGACCCAAAATCTTCCACCAAGACAAAGTCTTGGCCTCCGACACAAGAGCACGCCACTTTACCCGATCTTGCGCAATCTCTCGCCAGTTAATGGCTCCGTGCTCACGCAGATCCGCCTCTACCAGATCTATCCAGCGGTACTTACGTCGACCGACTGGGCGTCGTGCAGTTGGTCGACCCAGGTATGCTCTCTTCACCTGCTATCTATTTGAAATTCATAATAATATTCAGGATAAAGATGGCCAGCTCAAGTATTCAAATTGCAGATAAAAAGTAAATTTAGATTTTTATTTTGGGGCCAAAAATTCAGTCTCGTATCATATATATGACAGAGCTTGATTTTGGAGGCTACAGATTATTTCAAGCTGACTGTACTGCGACTACTATAGTAAAGAACAAGGACCGTTAAAACAAGAGGACTGTCAAACTCCATACAAAAAGCCGTTCCCCGGTATGTACAACGCAATCTATGTAGGTGTAAGTATTATTCATTTGCTATTATTCAACATTGCAAGCGTGACACAGTATTTAGGAAATATAAATGTTAAGATGTAATGTAGGTACTTATTATTGGCTGTTTACGACCTAATTCTTACTGTACTATGCTTCTTTGTTCAGTTATAACATCGCTATATGTTTAAATTAAAAGCGCCATGTATTTTTTGCCTGAATACCAAGTACCTACGGCAAGTGTCAATCTTCTTGTTTTAATGGTCTTTGGTACAGGAGAAACAATTGAGTCTTAGCATTCCTGAAAGTAATGATTACACACCTAATGAGGATTTGCGCCGTGGACTTCCCATACTTGGCAGCGACAGTTTTGATCTTTGGTTCCTCCACGAGCATGGGGTCGCCGGGCTTGGCCCACGGACGGTCGGGCGAGCCCAGAGGCGAGTAGGCGGTGACTGCGATGTTCTTGGACTTGCAGAAGTCGATCAGTTTCTGCTGGTTCAGGTAGGGGTGCACTTCCACCTGGTACAAAGGTTAGGTTAAGTTTTGCTGCTATTCAATGCTCGTTCAATGGTCCATATGAATAAGCAAAGACCATTAAAACAAGAAAACTGAACTGACCATCTCCATACAAAAAGTCGTTCCCCGATATGTACAACGCCATCTATGTATAAGAATTATTTTTTGCACTTTTGCAACTTTGTAAGCTTGACACAGTATTTAGTTACAATTTGTTTATTATTAGGTATTTGCGAACAAATTGTTACTCAAATCAAATCAAAATATGCTTTATTCAAGTAGGCCTACAAGCACTTTCGAATTGTCAGTTACATTGAGCGAAGTCTTTGCTGGGAGACATACAATATGATCTAACATTTGTTGCATGGATTAAGGAAACCCAGAAAAACCTAATCAGATCATTTAACTTAAGTATAATCATTGTTTTATAGCTTGACCACAACCGCTGTGCCGCTCCAGGTATGCGCGGGGAGGCGGGGTGCGGGCAGGAAAGATCACGGACACACAAGAGTCTGTCGTCGTGTCGGATAGATCTGAAGATACCGAAGTACAATATTTTGACTCTGTATAGGTACATATTTATTATATAAAATTTTTATTATGGTACAATACGATTTTTAGGTAAGCACAAATAAAAAAACCAATATAAGTCAAATTAATGTGTAATTATCGGAAAAATAAATAGTTCCGAGAGTTAAAACAGAATCAGTTCGAAAAACAAAAAATCATAAGCTTCTAGGTAATGAATACAGTGACTATTCTGACATAGATTCACTTTTATCTTCATCTTCCAATTCGCTACCGGAGCTTGAATCATGGTCATCCTTCAAATTTATTATTATGGGGTCAATAATATTGTTGAAACGGTTGTCGCGATCCCAATAATCGTTTTCATTTTTTTGGACATGGTCATCACACCTCTGCCATTTTTCTGCCGTAAACTCCGAAAATAAGAAATTCAGTGCGTTTATCTTTTCATCTAGAGAAGAATCAATATGGTTTTGCGCTATATTGTTTTTAATATCAGCCCATACCAACTCGATGGGGTTCAGATCTGGATGGTATGGCAGTAAACGCAGGACTGTGTGCCCATGAGCTTTTAAGAGGTAAATGGGATCTTTTTGAGTGGCATTGATAAGAATTTGCAGTTGATTTTTTTTCATATTTTCCGGTAATTCAACATTGTGACGCCGCAGCCAGTTCTGCATTTCACTTTTGAGGTTTGTCATGGTCGGTTTCTTATCAACTTGAACGCTGTGGTAAGACGCGTTGTCCATCACAATTACAGAATTCGGCAGCAGTTTATCTTTCAACTTTTCATCCACCCACTTATAAAAAGTAGGCCCGTTCATGTCTCCATGGTAGTCGCCAGTCTTAGCATCGGATTTAAATATAGTCAATGCACCTTCGACCAAGCCATTTCGACTTCCAGCGTGAACGATTACCAAGCGTCGTCCTTTCCCGATGTCAGTGTGAATTCCAAGTTCCGACGATGATTGCCAACATTTGCTAACATTGTGACTGGCGTTAATATATGTCTCATCTAGGAAATATATGTTGCGGTTTTCACTTCTATATTTCTTTATTTCTGTCAAATATTTCCTTGAAGATGTCTTTTCGATCTACATTTTTTGAACCGGTAACCCATTGTGTGTAAAAGTTTTCTCAAATATTCTCGTCCACAATTCAAAACACCATCTTGTCTCAAACTTGACAGTAACTTACGAATACTTGGCACTGTTTTTTCGATCTCATAAAATTGATGAATCTTTCTCCTGATCACTCCCAAGTCAAAATCATCAATTACATATTTTTTCTTTATAACTTTCGGTTTTTTGGGCGAATTAAATTTCGGTTGGCCCTCATTTTCAATTGATGAATTTCCTACAGATATTACATTTCTTACGGTTTTTAAGCAGTACCCAGTAGCTTCGGCCACAAGTTTGGCGATATTTGCATCACTTTTATGTTCGAAGCTATTTTTGTCTGCTTTTCTTTTCCTAAAATATTCGGCCACTTTGAAAATGACAGCTTTAACATCTCGAGATAAAGCACGACCCATCTTTGGATATTCTATGTCATGTGCGTCTGACATAGACAGCCCGCAACAGATAACACTACACGCCGCCACGAGCGACGACGGCGGAATGACAGAGCGCAGTGGCTGCTCTCCCCCCCGTCTCGCCGCTCGCATACCTCAGGAGCGGCACAGCGGTTGTGGTCAAGCTATAACTCCTTATTTTATTCTTATTTCACATACTGTTACATCTACATTATCTTTGGTAATTATGTGTAAATATGGTTAAGTTTAAGTTTATCAGCGCCTTGGCGATTATGCTGTAATGTTGATACATTGTAAATAATAAAATAAATAAATAATATTATTGATAAAACAACATTTTAAAAATTAAAACAATTAATAAGATAAATCCCAAAAGGATTGTCAATAAAAAGAAAAAAATCTAGAACGTGTCTAGAATAACATTCTAAATGTCAGAGTATATAGCAATTAATATGCGTGTACCAATTAACTATTGCAATATTGTCTTAATTATAATTAAAACTTCTACAATTCAACACTCTGTCAGTAGGTTAAAAGTACATTTCTACCTAATAATGTAGAGAAACACCTGCTACAGTGTTGTTGAGGATAGTACCTGACGCATCTGGATTGTTGTGCTACTTACTTCACTGTACATAATACTCGTAGATTAATAGATGAGATAGGATATACAATCTGAGCGCGTCTCGCCATCAAACGTAACAGTTTGGCGAGTAAATATTTAATTGTTTACTCGCCAAACTGTTACGTTTTGCGGGGCAGCTTACCTATAGCCCTTTCTTAGACGTCTTAAAATTTTGCGGGGCAGCTTATAGCCCTTTCTTAGATGTCTTTTATCTTCTGATTATCTGAGGTGCCTATAAAAGTGTAATTAAAAGACAGATACCGTCGTCGGTTACCTGGTTGACTTGTGGCGGGATCTTGGCGACGGCTAGCACGCGCTCGACCTGCTTTCTGTTGAAGTTGGACACGCCGATGCTGCGCGTGAGTCCTTTAGCTACCAACGCCTCCATCGCAGCCCAAGTGTCCACATAGTCCACTTCGGAGTAGATCACTTTGTCTGAGCTGTCCTTGGGGAACAAGTCACCGCCTTCCTGGAGAAGTAAGGAGAAATTGGCAACCTGAATTCCGCGGGCGCGAGTCTCATGTTAGGAATAATAATAATAATAATTTATTTCTATATAACCATTGCTACATTTAAAAACACAAACAGTGACTTCCACACTAGACTCAGCCTGTATCGTGGAAGTGGGTTAGTCTCAAATAGTCAAAAACGTAAGTAGTCTTCGACTTCAACTCACCTAAAAATCATTTGGACAAATTTGCAGATGGTCAAATACGCAATCGGTCAACGAAGCAACTCGTCTAAAATCAACTGGACAAATTAGTAGATCGTCCGATATTGAACTGGCCTGTTTCGCTAATAGTCTTAGAATCACCTAGACTACTTCGCAATTAGGTGAAAAAGCATTCCGACTCTAATGCAACTCGTCAAAAATGTATACAGCGTTTAATGAGGTTCAATACTCAATAGAGGTTTGTTATCTCGGATGGACAGGCCACTTTAGAATGACACTTGAATAATATTGGAAACTCATATAGCTGTCAAGTTTTCAATCCATGTCATTTCTTTGCATTAATTATATTATAATATTACGTTTTTGATTTCCGCGTAGAGAGTACCCAGTTAATATGGAGAGTAGTAGTAGTAGTAGCGAAGATGAAGAAGTAAATTTAGGAAATAATTCTAAAATAGAGTTTATCGACAGTCAGAGGGGCCATCCAACGCTTTTGCACGCCGGTCATAAGTACAACTTCAATAAAACGAATAAAAATGGAACATCTACGTGGCGTTGCGTGGCTAGAAATGAATGTTGTTCAACGATTACATTAAGTGAAGATAAAGAGACTGTTAAACGTTCTACAGTGCACAGTTGCCAGAGGAATCCCGCTCAAAATCATATCGAAAAAATCATGAATTCTTGCAAAAAACTGGTCTGCAAAACTTTTAAGCCTGTCAAAGAAGTATTTGAAGATATTGTCCTTCAATTAAATGATGAAGCGGAAACTGTTATAGACGCAATGCCGACATACAAGTCAAAAAAAGACACTTTAAACAGAGCTCGAAGGAATTTTTTACGAGTGACTAAAACCAAATTTGACAGTCTGGATGAAGTGTCAGTACCACAAATAATAGCTGAGAATTTTTTGTTATACAGTGATGGTGACCAAAATAACAAAATATTAGTTTTTTCCACACCATTGAGTCGCAGATCCATGGAAAACTCAAATGATCGACCTACCCAATACTTTGGAGACGGGACATTTAAGCGTACGCCTGCTCCATTTTACCAGTTTTTTTCGTTGCACATGGATATCGATAGCAATGAAGAAACAACAAATATAGTTCCTGTCCTGTTCAGTTTACTACCGAATAAATGCATTGAAACATACGTTCGACTATTTGAGGTACTGAGGCACATATTACGGATCAAAATATTACATTATAAATGCGACTACGAGGTTGCACAATATACTGCGTTTGAAAAGGTTTATCCAGACTCAATTTTGACCGGCTGCTACTTTCACATGAATAAGTCAGTATGGAAAAAGGGAGAAAAGTTGGGCCTGACTGCTACACGACAGGGTCAAGAAATTGTTCGCCAAGCAGCAAATTTGCCGCTTTTACCCACGGCATATATTAATGATGCTTTCGTAAACATCTTAATAAATGCTGTAGACACACCTGAGCTCAGACAATTTCAGAACTACATGAGCCGGCAATGGCTGTCATGCCGAATATCCATAAGCTGTTCAAATGAAAACCATCGAACAACGAATAGTGTGGAGTCGTGGCACCGTCGTCTGAATGCCCGTATACGCCCAAAACCAACGTTAATTTTTTTTCTGCAAAGATTGTGCAGGGAATCAAAAGTGAATGATCTAAGATTGAGAAGGAATTTGTTCAATTCTAACAACAGGAAGAGGAAAGACAAGGTATTTAATACCAGGTATAAAGAACAATTAAAGAATTTGGAAGAGGGGAGAATTACAGCACACGAGTTTTTGACAATAATGTCAGATATAAAGAATAATTTAATGATCTAGAAATGTACATAGGCTGCTAAGCTTATTTATAATATTTTAAATCTAGACGTTCATTTTAGTTTTACAGGGAAGTTGTTTGTTATTAAGTTGTTAAGTCATAAATAAAAATATACATTTTGAATATAGTTTTTTACTTGTTGTTTAGATAGAAAAGTTTATTCATATATTCCATCGTTGATTAGTAGTGCATTACAATAAAAACCAGTTTGATCGCATCATTTATTTTGCTATGGGAAGGTACTAGTTCTGTACCCCAGCTAAGAGCCAGAGTAACTTACTAGATTTATGACGTGTTGCTTCGTAGGCGAACAGCTATGTAAACCACATGCATTTAAGGCGAGTTACTTTGTCGGCGAATAACTATTTAGACTACATGTATTTAAGACAAGTTGATAAAATGTCAGTAGGCGAAATAATTTTATGACGAGTTGCTTCATTGACCGATTGCGTATTTGACCATCTGCAAATTTGTCCAAATGATTTTTAGGTGAGTTGAAGTCGAAGACTACTTACGTTTTTGACTATTTGAGACTAACCCGTGGAAGTCGTACCATACGCGAGATTACAACGGGGTTTAATGCGGCTAGTTTATAAAACGTATGATGCACAAAATCAAAGCAATACATAATTTACCAAGAAAGATAGAAATAACATAAGGTAAGGTAGGATGCGATGGGAGTTGCAAAATACTCTTATGCATGGAGATTGTAGCTCGTAGCAAAAATAATTGACGAACACTTAAAAGCTTTGCCTCCCTATAAAGGTCCATCGTGGGGTAACGCCTGGGTTTACGAAGTCCTACCTTCAGTACTGCCCTCTGGGCTCTTTCTAAGGGCCACAGAGAGGTTTTGGCGCATAGGAACGATAAAGATATCCAAATACGAACCCATTTGTTTGACCCATAAAAGGAGTATACCTAACAAACTGCTCTGACTAGACGAAAACGTATGCATCGGGGCTAGTAAAAAATAATAAAAATAATACCTTGTAGGCCTGGGGCCAATGGATGAGGTACAGATCAAGGTAGGTGAGTCCGAGGTCTTTCAGCGTGACCTTGAGCGCGCCCTCCACCAGGTCCGGTCGGTGAAACGTGCCCCACAGCTTCGACGTGATGAACAGCTCGTCACTGGAACGATTTTTATTTTTATACTAGAAGGCGATTTCGTTCGCGGTGGAGAAAAAGTCATAACCCCTCTTGTTTTCTTTAGCGTAGTCAGGTAAAAAGTATCCTATAACTATCTGGAGATACCCAGCTACCCATGTACCAAAAATAGTTGAAATCCGTTTAGTCGATTTTGAGCGACGAAGCCGCAATGACACTTACAAACATACAAAAAATCCAAAAAATATATTTTACGCTACAATTACCTCCGAATAGTCCCTTACAATCGTTTTTTTTAATAGCTTCAATGTATATTACATTTTTACAACTTTATGATAGTTTAGATTCAAAATATTGGTTACTGATATAGACAGACAGACATAAGAAAATAAGATGTTCAGATTTTTTCGTGGGTTGTGCTATAAGAGCTACGTCATCATACCAAACAAGTTTTTAGGAAAACTGGAAGTACCCTATAGGTTTTCCATGGACAGCAATGTTTAATTTAATGACTGTATCTTTAGATTACGTTGACTTAGAAGCTTGATTTTTTTACAGCTTCAGTGGACCGCAGATATTCAACTTGATACCTTCACGCGTCCCTGAGAAAAAGGGCCTTGACAGACAGACGGACGGACAACAAAGTGATCTTATAAGGTTTCGTTTTTAGGGTTCCGAACCAAAAAGGTAAAAAAGGGAATCCTTATTGTGCCACTCTGTGTGCCTGTCTGTCTGACCGACTATTAGTCGCCATATTTCAAAAACTACTTATGCTATCTATTTGAAATTTGGAATATTTATAAACATGATCAGCCCACATGTATTGCAAACGAAACGTTATAAAATCTATTTTTATTTTCTAAAAGAACGACTAATTTTCTGAAATTATATAATTAAATAAGACTATTACAAGTAATTTTGCCAGAGGCAAATTTAACTCAACCGGCAAGTTAAGTCAGAATAAGTGAAAGTTTGTACGGAACCCTCAGTGCGCGAGTCAGACTCGCACTTGACCGGTTTTTTTTTCTTTTGAGGCACGAAACATATTTTCTAACTACAACTTAATCTAAACATAAAATAAACCTGGGTCGATGCCACAATTAAACGCGCTTGTGTGTCAGGTATCTATGAGCGCGTATGTCTGTGTCTCATGTGTGATATGTGCTAGAGAGGAGAGCTTCCACATCGTCATAGCTGAGTCTTAAGCCAGTTTGTTAGATTTTTTTACAAGCTATGAAGTCTTAAAAAATATATCGAGGATTTTCTTAATTTTATTTACTTACAGTTCTGCTAACAAAGAGTTCGCGCAAAGATTTTTTGAAAGCGCACTTGTTTGGGGCTTTCTTAATCTTGAGAGGAAGTAAATATAAGTATGTAAGTGATGTGTGTACTTTACGAGTCGTAAGCTTGTATAAATATTACCTACCATATTTATAATAGGTACTACGGCTTGTTACAAAAATAACATTATCAATTTATCAAACAGTAGGTAGGTTACGCCTATCGTTCCTATATGTTTTTCAAATTAGCATATTTAGGGTCAATTTCACCGATGTAGTATAAGCCTTATTCTAATAATAAATCATTAATTACAAGTGAGTAAACTCATTTTACGTTTCACCAATAATTAACCTAAAGATAAAATGTCTAAACTAGAGAATAATCTTACACCGCCAATTTTGGCTGAGTAACCTGTTAGATGTAGATTAGTATTGTCATTGTCACTGTCAAGTGAATTCAATACTTACTTCACAATTGATGTATTACTCGAATAAATTTAAAAAATACGCAGCACCATTGCTCAAGCATGGGACAAATTGTCTATCTTACTTGGGTGCATTACGATTTCATTCAATTATATTCGTTCAACGTTTATAGTAACTATGCGAGATATTGTTATCCGTAGACTAGCGTGGTAAAATGGAAATGAACATTGAGTAAATCGTTAGATTTAGTTTATAGTGGGTTAGCCACTCTCGTGTAAATTGATTGTTGGTGAAATCGGCCCTTAGTGTAATTAAATTACCATGAATAAACAAGCGAACACATTCTTGAATTTGACTCGCTAATCAAAATTAGCTCGGTAATAGACATGTCGATAATTTATGAACCATGTGGCATTGAGATAAAGTCTACAAACAGTTTGATTGATGGCGTTGATAGAACGAGGTCAGTATAGTTCCTAACTAAAATGAATGTGAAACTTATTTACTACACTCGTCAAGAGTCCTTGTGACTAGAGTGGCCAACGTAAGTTGGTAATGGAAAATATCGGCGAATTTGAAAAATCGACAGTTGGCAATAAGGAACGCATAGATACGTGCTAGGTATTATAATGTGACAGCTTTTTAGGGTTCCGTGCCAAAAAGGTACCTAAACAAATAAAGCTGAAAAGTAAAAAAATAACTGCATCATTCAGTTTTTTTCATCTACTCAATCTATACAGTAATATTATTCAAATAATGTTATTTTGGAGAAACTGAATTATGCAGTTATTTTTTTACTTACAAAATTTAAAGTCTAGGTACTAGGTCAAGTAGGGTATCAATCATATGAAAGAACTTAATCTGCACATTTACGAAGAAGTTCTTTAAGTTTTTTACAATTCTGCACCCTTTGTTATTGTGATTAAATTTTGTTTTATTAAGAAAAATGTAAAAAGAACACCATTACCAAACGACAGTTTTGTAATTTTCACAATTGTACAAATAAACATAAATATCATACGATAATTAAAACTAGCTAATTTTTTCTTTACTTGAACAGAAATTATAAGGGTTCCAAATTTGCCATTTAAAAAATTTGTCAACAGATTTGACAATTGGCTAGAAATAAAAATAGGTACTACGGAGCTTCTGTCTCATATTCAGTTTGTCTCGTTTCCTCGTGTACACTTTTCCTATTCCTGACCGCGGGGTTATTGCCTAACAATTTTGACACTTTGTATCGGAATCAACTCTCATAGCCCATACAAAATCATGACACTTGATTCCGATTGTGAGCGTCAAACGCGTTAGGCAATACGGGGGACGCTCTTGCAAGCGATATAAAAACGTCCGTGGCCCCTCTACATAGGGGAGAGTCGGCGATATCGTACCGTTGGTTAAATCGTACCACTGCGAGATTACCTATAAAACAATACTTTTTATTTACACTTGGGGCACCAAATACTGCTCCGTTGGTATCACTATCTATAACCTGAATCCAAAATAGCATATAACTAAGCATGAAAGTGAGAGAGGAGAAAAAATATTTCCGTCGGACTCGATGTAATCTTTAGTGTTATTGTGTAACGACATCACTGATGATCAAGGTAAGTTAAAAATGCGCAATAAATAGTATTCAACTATAAAATATAAGTGGGTTTATTGGGTGGTTCTTAGATATAGCCAAATTTTATGGTTATATACCATTGCTTATTGGCATAGGTACGATTTAAACAACCAAATATTTTTGGATTATAACAGATCAATTTAAATATCTGACAGTAAATTATTTGTATTAATACCTAAATTAAACAGTTTACATGCGAAATCCTTCATAGATGCGATTTAAATCCTGGTGGTACGAATTAACCAATTCGTCGGCTAAATCGTACCGATGGAAGGCCTTTTGAAAAAGTTAATTTTGATGATGTTAATTTAATCCCAGAATGCTCATCTTGCTATTTAAGGAAGCCGAAATACTAAACTTTTATATGCACTGTCAGCCATATATGTAAGTACTTTCACAAATAAAATAACCACGTATGAGTAAAAAGTGGTACGATATAGCCGACTCTCCCCTAAATCGCCGGTTGGCGAGCAGGCGGGACGCATTAATATGTTAGAATGAGATAGAAATAGATGATGCTCTGTCTAACGTATCACCGCATCGCACTTGCTCGCCGATCGTGTAGAGGGGCAATAAAATAACGTAACCGGCTGGGTGCTAAAATAAACCTATAAAAAGCGTAATAACAATTCAAGGCCGCATTATCAAGTCTGAAGCCAAAATGACGGATCTTCCTGAAGATAAAGACAGCATATGTCATTGTGGTTGTAGCGGTATTTTTAGGGTATTGCCGTGATTGAATCAGTGTTTTGTTATCTAACATTGCTGATAAAAAATTGAGTAAATGACCTTGCACGTGGAAGGTTCCACTTCATTATTACATGCTAGCGTTTGCCCGCGTCTTCGTCCATGTTACCGGCATAATAGCAGTCTATGTATATATTTGCGAACTAATTTATAGTGTACTATGTTTCTTTATTTAATTATAACATCGTTAAATGTTTAGTTTTAAAGCGCCATCTAGTTTTTGCCAGAATATCTCCTTGCGATCGGAACACGATCCAAAGTATGGCAACTGTCAGTCCTCTTGTTTGGTCCTTGCTACCACTAAGGTATGTGCTGGCATGATGGTCATTGGGCATTTTGTTCGGACATATGACCCTCGGCGTACACAAACGAAATAGGGCTAGGTATGTAGGTAAATGTATCTGCTACTCAGTGGTATGAGTCGCATTTTTGTAAACAATGGGAGAATTGAGAAAAAAAATAAAAAAAAAACTTATCATTATATATAGTATTTTTGCAAAGAATTAAGTCAGAACTATTGGAATTATTTCAAAAATACTTTGAATAGTTGCTGTCATATTGCATTCCTGTTGTTATATTGTTTAATATAGAGAGGAAGAAAAATTAAACATTCTATGTGTAGACTTTTGACTTTTTACAGAGAATTGTGCATGAACCACACCTTTGCACGATGCTGAAAGTATCACTACATCGTACACATACTGTTAAATAACTTTTTTCTGCCGGTTGATACATATAAAAAAAATCGGCCAAATGCAAATCCGACTCGCGCACCGTGGGTTCCGTACAAATTTTTACTTACCCTAACTTTATTACCCGGTACCGGTTGAGTTAAGTTTGCACCTGATATCTATAGCATTGGATACAAATCAGGTGCAAACTTAACGCAACCGAGTTGTTCAAATAGGTTTTTTGCAAATAAAAAAAAAAAGTTAGAGACATGGTTATAATTTTCGTGACATATTTTTAAATATTTCCTGTGCAATACATGTGGGCTGATCATGTTTATAAATATTCAAAATTCCAAATAGTTAGCATAAGTAGTTTTTGGGACATGGCGCTTTAATAGTCGGACAGACAGACAGATAGACAAACAGACAGACATACAAACAGACAGACAGACAGAGAGAGTCGCACCATAGGGTTCCTTTTGTACCTTTTTGGTACGGAACCCTTAAAATACATATTCAGAAAAGTGAGATTAAGTTTTCTATTTTAAAACTAGTGTGGTCTCTGTATACGCGAAAGTTCGGAAAGCGGGTCAAAAACGCCCAATGATTAAACTTTGTCATACTAGTCACTTTTATGTAACTCTAAGGGACTTTTTACACTGTAATAGTAGATTATTTGACAAGGGGCTAAAATAAGCCATTAAGATACGAAGTCCTCGGTCACTTCGTGAGCTCGTCCAAATATGTGTCATAATGGCTTTTAGCTACGTGTTAAACACTCTGCTTTTCACTTCGACTGCGAGAAAATAAAAAAAACTTCACATTAAAATTTTATATTTCATGAAAAGCTAAAAGTACACTTTGAGCAATTCTATCAGAAAGTTTGGTCAAACTGATCAGGTTGGTTTGTTTGTTTTTTATTATATGTAAGGAGTATGTAGCTGGCCGCAAGTTTTTTTTTTCAGTGTCATAGAAATTTGTACGGGATTATATGGCTTTATTTTAAGCCCTAGGGGCTAAATGTACTATTTTAGTCTCGCTTCGCGAAGCTAATATGACGTACTTTTTGAGCAGAAGTGAAAAATTGATTTTTGCCGACGACCGTGATAGTTAGACAACTGAAATTTTCGCAGATGATGTATTTCTGTTGCCGCTATAGCAACAAATACTAAAAACAGTATAATTTTATGTCTGTCTGTCTACGTCAGTAACCAATATAAAATGATGTAACACCGCTAACATTTTGCTTAGAGGCTCTGTTAACACTGGATTGTCATAGATACGTACGGCCGTTTGTAGCATATATGTTGTACAGAGCCCTCGGTGCGCGAGTCCGATTCGCACTGGGCCGGTTTATTATTTATTTCAAGAAACAACATACATTTTACACATATTTGATTATCTGGCAAACTACATAACAGTTTGTCGACAGAAAACGTAATGCCCACCGCCATTAAAATTAAATAACCCCGTGCATGAATCCATAAGCACCTACCAAGTAGAAAGTGTACGATTCAATTTTATTTTAACAAAAGTCCATGAATAACTAATGAATGGCATCGTGATCGTGAGACATGTCTCTACAATACATATACGTGATCGTGACACATCTATACTATTATAAAAATGTAAAAATGAAATGTCTGTACATTGAAGATATTTTCAAAAAATCAATTGTTACGGACTACTTGGAGGTCACTAAAACGAAAAATATTTTTTTTCGATTTTATGTATGTTTGTATGGGTCGTTGTGGCTTCATCACGCAAAATCGGCTAAACTGATTTCCACAATTTTTGCTACATGGGTAGCTGGGTATCTCCAGATGGTTATAGGATACTTTTTACCCGACTACGATGAAGAAAAAACGACGGGTTATGACTTTTTCTCCTCCGCGTACGAATTAGCGGGCATCTTCTAGTGTCTATAGAGTCTTCATAGTAGATTAGAATCAGGTACCAGTATGTATGTATACTACTAAAAACAATATAGGGCTACTGATGTGCGGAGACTTTCTGTCCAGTTTTTGTGGTTACAATAAACTAATCTTATTTATATTTAGGGTCAATTTCACCGACGTAGTATAAGCCTTATTCCAATAATATATCATTAATTACACGTGAGTAAACTCATTTTACGTTTCACCAATAATTAACCTAAAGATAAAATGTCTAAACTAGAGAATAATCTTACACCGCCAATTTCGGCTGAGTAACCTGTTAGATGTAGATTAGTATTGTCATTGTCACTGTCAAGTGAATTCAATACTTACTTCACAATTGATGTATTACTCGAATAAATTTAAAAAATACGCAGCAGCATTGCTCAAGCATGGGACAAATAGTCTATATTACTTGGGTGCATTACGATTTCATTCAATTCATTCGATCAACGTTACTTAGTAACTATGCGAGAGATTGTTATCCGTAGACTAACGTGGTGAAATGGAAATGAAGTTAACCATTGAGTTAATCGTTAGATTTAGTTTATACTGGGTTAGCCACTCTTGTGTAAATTTATTGTTGGTGAAATCGGCCCTAAAACTAATAAATAATTAATTATTTATTTAATCGATTATTAGCTAAACAAAAACAGAAACCTTTATAGCTGCAGAGTATGTAAAATAAATTTTACCAACGAATAATTAATAAATAAATTTTACCAACTAATATACATTTTCACGTTACGATCAAAATTTTTAGTGGCCCCTATATTGTTTTAAGCAGTATATATATATGAGCAGTATAGTATATGTATATATGTATCACGTATATATATATATATATATTACAAATTATGTATAGTTTGTATACTATGTAACTTGGGTGTTTTGCTCTTGTAATTATTTTGTGCAAGTCTGAACCGATATCCCGCACCAATAATTTCTCTGTTTAGCCTAATGGTTGACTGGTCGAGAATGCCTTTATGGCATTAAGTTCGCCATTTGTACTTTTTTGTAGTGTGCAATAAAATTTAAATAAATAAATATACACAGATGCATACACATAGATACACACATACACGTGTAAATACATCCGTGCAGTGGCGCATCGTGGAATAATCTAGACGTGGACTAATTGGGAGAAAAACTGACATTTTATCACGCCAGGTGGCGCATAAGCGACTGTACCTAGGTTTGACATAAGAACTGTCAGATCACATACATTTATTATAAGTAATTTTAAACTTCTACAAATTTTTCAAGAATGCCTCAATGTAGTGCGCCGAATTGTAAAAACAGAGGAGCTCACTTATTTCCCAAGGACCCAACACGGAGAAAACGTTGGGAAACTGCTCTGCGTATCAAAAATTTCAGGGCAAGTGATACTGCCCGTTTATGTGAGATGCATTTTAAAGAAGATGATTATTTTGGAAAAAGTAGATACACCGGTAAGTATATTAATAGATACTAATAAGTTTCGACAAAATTATCTTGATTTCTAACATAACCTTACATGGCACTGTTACTTAACATAGATTACCTAGGTCCGTATTAGTACCACTTCTATTTTCTAAAGCGTATTTACATTTTCAGACAATGAACCAGTAGCAAAGTTTTTGAAAAAAACTGCTGTACCATCCATATTCTGTTTCAAGTCACATCAGCGGGCCCTTTTTAACGTACTGCCGAAAAAGGAGATGGTTCTGAATTCGGTTGTATTTTTTTAAGTCTGTTAACGCCTCAACAGTTTATTTAACCTTAAGATAGTGTCGCTGCAATCAGCTTATGTATGGCAATAGTGTGCGTACGTCATGTATAGTCGGGGTGGTGGGCATTGGCTTCATGTTGATACTCGTATAACAACAAAACATTGCTTACGTGGAATTCGGTTCTTTCAATTTACCTATACGTCAAAATATGATTCTAAATATTCAATATTTATATATTCTTCGTTTTCTGACTCTGACGAAGTCTGATTTTCTTCAGATGTTGTGTCGCTTTCACCACCAACCTCCACCACCAATTTCACCACCAATTCGATTATAGGACCTTTATCCCTATAAAATCATTTTCCTTTGTTTTGTTTTTTTTTTTCTTATTTGAAATGAATAACTGTGGGTAGGTACTTAGCGCTAAGTTACGAATAATTGTAAAAATGTAATCTGTGGATAACGTTGCTGGTCCCACACGTCTGTTAATTTGTTTTATATACCTAAAGCTCTAAACTGTGTGTGTTACTGTTTGTTGTCCTAAATAAAGGGAAAAAAAAATCGCGTGCAATTTTTTTAACATGGTCATAGCAATTGCTCCAATTTTCTCGAATTTCTTCCTATACTATAATAATTTATTAAAAATTTAAATCATTAAATAATTTTATTCATTTGAATTAATACATCGTGTTCACTCATAATTAAACAATATAGTAATCTTATGTTATATATTAAAAAACACTTGTCATTTGTATTTTTTTATGCTGTACTTTTCAATTCAGTTTTTATTAACTTTTGAAATAATAACTAACTAAAGGGATTCATAGAATTATTTCTGTCTTTTTTAGCATGAGAATACATTTATTAATACAACTTTAATGATAAATCTGCGTGTCATGTTATAAATATAGAAAATAAAATCATTAAATGATATAGACTGAATTCAAAATAATACAAAATAATCGATCTACATAAACCTTAAATGAAATATTAAAGTTTAAACCAAACAACCAGTTCAATACAACCGCACTATAAATGTCAATACCGGTCATGTCAACAACTAACTTTACAACATTGTTTATTGGAATGCTTTGTAATCCTTCATCTTTTTTAAGCTGTAATTATTTGATTGCATTCACGACAATTTTTTTCGAATCTTTGGATTTTGTTTTGGCATTTTTGTAATAAACCGTTTATATTTGAATATATTCGTAGATATTTTCTGTTTGTTTACATCGGTGACATTCGATGACATCCAACGTTCGTTGTCAAAGAGTACATGTTGCCAGTAAAAGAAATTAGTACCATTGAAAATCCGCAAAATGGCGAGGGTTAAATAAACTGTTGTCAGGCTTTACATCAGAACTTGGTCATTTAGAAAGATATTTAGAAAAAAATGTTTGAAAGGAGGTGCATCTAGATTGGTCCCATTTAATTTTAGTGAAGTTCTAATGATGGGATCCACGAGGAAATGAAGGAATATTGTAGGCATACAAAATGGCGATTTTGTTATTTAAAGAAACATAATAAGCATTTGTGTGGAACTGAAGAAGACCACAGAAGGATAGACTTAATCAAAAACTGTTAAGTAACACAAATGACGTAGAGTCGAAAGTGATGCGTCCTCACTCCTCCTTGGCAGCAGTCAAGGCCCACTATTAGATACAGACCCTCCTTTGGAGGTTTCAAGAGGGCACAGGTCATTGAAATTCACCAGCAACGATTTTGAACATCGACATATGTCAGACAAAAGGATAAGCCTTTTTTATTTTTTTTATTTTTATTTTATTTATTTGGAACATGTACAGCATTACAGACAAAAAACACAATGCTTAAAGCTAATACATAAAGACAATAACAGATGTTCACAGCATAACGGTTAACGAGCCATAAAAAGTAGGTAATGGTACTAATGGTTCAAGATTGGAACCTCGCATTGTATAAAGACCATATATATAAATTCGAGAAAGATGAGACACCCAAAACAAGACAAAACACAAAGTATACACCCCGTGGGTATGTGTGTGCGTGTGTGTGTGGGTGAGTGTTTGTGTATGTGTATGAAGGCATGTATAAATAAATAGGTTTGTATACGTAAATTATAAGCATGTTTGTTATAAGTACCTATGCAACTCCGCGCTGCCACGTCATCCACCTTGCAAAATAAATTTTCGAATTTTAGTCATCCCCATTACAGAACAGCTGGTCACTGCCAGCACATTATCCGCCGACAGTGTTGGTGTATTTTATAGGAAAGTCCGTGAGTACTTAGGGGAGAGTCGGTTATATCGTACCACTTTTTACTCATACGTGGATATTTTATTTCTGAAAGTACTTACATATATGGCTGACAGTGCATATAAAAGTTTAGTATTTCGGCTTCTTTAAATAGCGAGATGAGCGTTCTGGGATTAAATTAACATCGTCTTATAAGTATAGTGCGCTAACCAATTGCGCCCCTGGAGCTGTGAAATTAACATCGTCAAAATTCACTTTTTCAAAAGGTCTTCCATCGGTACGATTTAGCCGACGAGTCGGTTAATTCGTACCATCAGGATTGAAATCGCATCTATGAAGGATTTCGCATGTAAACTGTTTAATTTAGGTCTTAATACAAATTATTTACTGGCAGGCATTTAAATTGATCTGGTATAATGAAAAAATATATGGTCGTTTAAATCGTACCTATGCCAGTAAGCAATGCATGGTACGATTTAAACGACCAGATCTTTTTTTGAAATAACGAATATAAAAATATAACCATAAAATTTGGCTTTATCTAAGAACTACCCAATAAACCCATTTATATTTTATAGTTTGAATACCATTTATTGCGCATTTTTAACTTACCTTGATCATCAGTGATGTCGTTACACAATAACACTAAAGATTACATCAAGTCCGACGGAAATATTTTTTCTGTTCTCTCACTTTCATGCTTAGTTATATGCTATTTTGGATTCAGGTTATAGATGGTGATACCAACGGAGCAGTATTTGGTGCCCCAAGTGTAAATAAAAAGATAAGTTTTATAGAAAATCTCACAGTGGTACGATTTAACCAACGGTACGATATCGCCGACTCTCCCCTAAATTGTACAAATTTAAATATAAGAGAACCTTTGTTTGTTAAAAGCGCTGTAAATTAGATTTCTTATTTTTTTATTATATTACTGTTTGGTATTTTTTATTTTGTGTATACCTAACTTTTTTCTTCATGTTTTTTGATATTTTCGTGTGCAAATGTTTTGGTTTTTAATCTGTTAATTTGCATATTTACTGAATAAATTGAATTGAATCCGGTTTTGCCTCAAAGCCCTAGTAATCCTTCAGATTACTAGGCATAGGTAACCTGAAGTTCTCTCCAGTGCCTCGCTCCGAAATACCTATTGCAGAACTTCTTAATTAAATGGTCTTGCAGACCAACAAAGAGACAAGGAAACAAATAAAAAAAAACCGGCCTAGAGCATGTCGGACCATGCTCAATGTAGGGTTCCGCAGCCGTTTATACAAAAAAAATGCACTACAGATGAAAAAAAATACGATATGAAAAAGAAACACTAACAAAAGAGCGTATCTCCCCTGCACTTACGGCCTTTTGCTGAGAAGCTCAGTTTTTTGGCAATAACTCATAAACGGTATTTCCGATCATATTGAAAACAATTTTCGTTGAAAGTATTTAACAAGCCTTATATTTCAATTATTTTTCATATTTTTAGAACATACCGTTTAGGAAATAGAGGGGGGACACCAATTTTGCTACTTTCGGGGCGAATATTTCCGAAAATATTAACTAAATCAAAAAATTTTTAGAAATCTGTGTTTTTAAAAGATCTGTTGAAATATTTACCACACATTGCATATTTGCTGAATATTTCTTTTTCAGTTTTGGCTTCATGTATGGAGTGCCACCCTTAGAAATATAGGTATATATATTTTTTAATTAAGTATCAAACTAAGTAGGGGCTTACACAAAACACCTATGCTCCAAATTTTCTCGCCTGTGACATACGGACGGACAGACATGATGAAACTATAGGGGTTCCGTTTTTGCCATTTTGGCTACGGAACCCTAAAAAACGACAGAAGGTCACTGAAACTCCTCAACTTGACGTTAAGTGATATATGGGTGGCGACGAGATATATCTAGATTTAAATAGCGAAGCTTCTTCATAGTCGCAAATTGAAATGGCACTGATGAGAATGGTACCTTCGAATTGATTTGATGATGGAGCCGGAAGGTAGGCACCGGTTCTCTGTAATAAAATAATGTATTCTACAATTTCTATATATAGCCGTGTTAGGGCTTGTTCGAATAGTCACGAGATATACTTATAAGCAACGACTAACTAAAAAGTGTGAACTAAATTACCGTTTTTTTTTACAAAAAAGAAAACACTGAAAAGTTATTAGTAACTGAATTGAAGAAACTGAACTATGCACTTATTTTTTTTACTTTTCAGTGATGTTCGAAGTCTGTTTTTATTTCAAGAGAATGTCCATGATCTCCAAGAGGGCTTTGCGCGAGGCCCCTTTACGTGCGAGCCCGTAGGCGAGGGTCCGCTTCGCCTATTTACGCCACTGCATCCGTGCAGTATTTAGACATGTTAGTGCTTTCGTTATAGTATTTTGTCGTAAATTGTTTGCTGTACGCTATTGGCCAATTCGTTCAGATATTATTTTTCTTTGTTTTGAGAATATTTTTTTGGTGACACCAAAGAAGATATTATTTGCAGTGGAGACCCTGGGGCTGTGGGGATCGGAAGCAAGTAGGCTGTTTAAGAAAGCTACTTGCTTCTCCGGTCCTCGGGCGAACAAAAGGCTGGCTCGTTCCTCGCTCAGCAGATAGGCATCGCCATCCAACGCGGCAACGCGGCCAGCCTTATGAGCACCTTGCCTTCCGGCGATTTAGGGGACATTTGTAAAAATAGTTTAGGTCCCACTAAATAATAATTAAGTTATTTATATCTTTCATAAGTATTTTTTTCTGTTTTGTTTTTATATATGTTATACGTACACGCGATTTTTTTCATCAATTTATTTTATGAAAAAAATGGGGGCAGCCGATTGAAACTGCAGTTGCCTGAATGTGTGTACGCTGTTTAAGTAACGAAATTTTAATGCCATCCCACCGTGCGACAGGCGCCACGTACGCGAGCGAAGAAAAAAAAGTTGTAAGCAGTTTTGCAACGACGCCCTCGTGAATCCGTACTGCTTCGCGACTCCCTCGTTCATCTCGCTGCGACGCTCTCATGCGCCCTTACCGTTTGACGACGCCCTCCTTGATCTTGGCAGCGATGGCGGCACCGACTTCCGGCTCGTTGCCGTAAACATGTGCGCAGTCGATATGCCGGTAGCCCGCGTCGATTGAATCCTTCACCGCCTGCGTCACTTCGCCAGGCTGGGACTGTTGACAAAAATACAATACAATACAACAATTCTTTATTGCACACCAGTACAAACAAACAGTACAATAGAGCCTTAACATAAAATAGGTAGACAATAGACGGTCTTATCGCTAAAGAGCGATCTCTTCCAGACAACCTTTGGGTAGCGGAAATGACATAAAATACCTAGGAATGAGTAGGTGGAAATAAACACAAACATACATACTAATATACATATATACTAAACATATATACTAAACATACATACTACAACAAAACACGAAAGAAAACTATGATACAGTTGACATCAAAGTGATTAGAAAACCAGTAGCAGAATTAACAATAGAAATTATGGGAGTGATAAATAATGATCCTTTAACTTAATTTTAAAAATAGGCAATGACTTCGCTTGCCTTAAATCGAGTGGAAGAGAGTTCCACAACACAGTAGCCCGGAATGTAAAAGAATTTGTATAAAACTTTGTCTTTGATGATGGAACAGCTAGAAGATAGTTTTGAGCGGACCTTGCTGATAGAAGATAACTAAAACGTTCTTTGAGATAGCGGGGAGTCGCACGATGAAAGAATGTATTATAGAGAAGAGAAAGGCAAAAATCAAAAGACTAGTCACTAGGTTAAGTAGGGTATCATATGAAAGGGCTTGATCTGTATATTTTGGAACATTTTTTTTTCACTGTGCTTAAATTTCGCTTTATTAAGGAAAATACCATTCCCCCCTTTATCTCCGAAGTTTACCAAACGAAAAATCTGGATTTATGTAATTTAATATGAATATTACACGAAAATTATAAACATACATCTATGTGTCTTACTTTTTTTTAATCACCAAAAATATTTTTTTGAATAACCCGGTTTCGTTAAGTTTGCCCCTCATTTGAATGTAACGCCATACGCCATAGATACCAGAGGCAAACTTAACTCAAGCGGCAAGTTAAGTCGGAAGTGAAAGTTTGTACGGAACCCTCGGTGCGCGAGTCAGATTCGCACTGGACCGTTTTTTTAATGGCCTACGATGACTGGTAGGTATAATGCTAGAGATATTTTGAGACCATGGCTTTTATTGTTACTTGTCATAACCCTACCGCACGCATCGATCGCATCGCGTGAAGTAATCTCGCCTCTGAGCACACGTCATAAGCGTTAATTTTCACTTGGCTGCAACAAACTGCTAATCATATTTGGTATTATTATTACCAATTCGTTTTTGCTATCGTGGGAATTCTTGGTTTTTGTATGAAAACACGCAAGAGTGATCTATCGTATCACCTATCTGGTGATACGTATTATCTAATCTGTTTGTCTATTGTTAGGTATCTTTATCTTCATATCTGCTTTGGGCCTGACTGCCAGCACCATCTTGTAGTAGATATTTAATTCTTATTAAACCATATAGACCAGAGTAAAAATGATGGTCTGTGAACAGAATTCAGAACGAATATCTCAATCCTTAAAGAACTCTGCATCACACAGCGTCTGTCTGCTCTAGTGCTCAAAGCTCGGATACTCAAGTTATTCGCCAAGGCGGCACAATGAATCCATAGAGCGACTTGTCATCCAGGGTAGAGTAGAAGGAACCAGACCACCCATGCGATGGACTGACCAGATCAAATCGGCTGTGGGCGGACCTCTGCATGAGTGCACCCGAATGTCTGCAAATCGGGAGAGATGGCGGAACATTATACGGCGAGTAACATCTGCGCCTGACAGTACAAGCTGTTCATCACGCACGACCGCTTTGGGGCTGTTCATAAATTACGTCATCTATTTTTGACGATTTTCGACCCCCTCTTCCCTAAAATCATCCAACCATCATAATTCAAATGACCCCCCCCCCCCCTACCAAATAAAATGATGTCATTTCCAAATAATGCGTTTTTAGCAACAGTTTATGCAAACACGAATTTCATTCCTTTTTTTACTCATTGCAGCACTTTTAAAAGATGCGAAAGATGATGTCATCTTGGGAATGATCCCCCACCCCTTCTTCGTTATGCTACCATCATCCGATGTCCAGACCCCCCCCCCCCCTACAAATTTGAAATGACGTAATTTATGAATACCCCCTTTGCAAAGAGTGCAACGACTGACAAGAAATATGACGGATTTTTTGTATGTTTGTATGTGCCGTCGTGGCTTCATAACGCCAAAACGGCTAAACGGATTTCAACTACTTTTGGTACACGGTAGCTGGGAATCCACATATGGTCATAAGATACTTTATCTCGACTACGCAGAAGAAAAAAACCGGCCAAGAGCATGTCGGACCATGGTCAGTGTAGGGTTCTGCAGCCGTTCATACAAAAAAATGCACTACTTACAGATGAAAAAATTACGAGAAAGATTTCAAGCTCTATAAAAAGGTCGTAAACGCTAAAGTAACTTATTACCTTCTGGAAGTTACCGATTATGGGTCAATTTTAGAGCGTTTCAACCGCACTCATAGTGTAACCGCATTAATAGTGCCTTCTATTGCAGATTCGAATGAGATACTATACCTCCCGGTGTAGAGGTATTGTACCTCTACACAACATCTCAAAATGCCATTTGAATCTGTAATAGAAGGCACCATTGATGCGGTGACACTAATGAGCGCGGTTGAAACGCTCTGAAATCGACCCTTATACGCGCCAGATTGAGCGGAATGTTTTAATGCAGTATGCCACTTCTATACTATTAAGTTGTAAAAATGAAATGTCTGTACATTGAAGATATTTTCAAAAAAATGATTGTTATGGACTATTTGGAGGTCACTAAAACAAAAATTTTTTTTTTTGGATTTTATGTATGTTTGTATGTGTCGTTGTGGCTTCATCACGCAAAATCGGCTAAACAGATTTCCACAATTTTTGGTACACGGGTAGCTGGGTATCTCCAGATGGTTATAGGATACTTTTTACCCGACTACGCTGAAGAAAAAACGAAGGGTTATGACTTTTTCTCCTCCGCGAACGAAGTTGGGCGCCGTCTAGTAACTAATATGTGTAACGTTCGAAGTATATAATTCCTCGCGACACTTGCGTCATTTTAAAGAAAATTATGAAATTTTGCGATAACTCAAAAACGGCTCGACCGATTTTATTTAATATAGTTTTCATTGAAAGTACTCATAAGGCCTCACTTTCTTATTTTTTTCCATTTTTTTTTGACCCGAGGTGGCAAAGTTAGAGGGGGGCGCCAATTTTTGGATTTCCGGAGCGAATATTTATTAAACTGCTGACTTCATCAAAAATAATGTTTGAAGACCCCTATTATTTTTAAAAGACCTATTCAACGACACCGCACAAACTAGTGTTGGAACGAAAAAAATAAATCATCCCTACTTTAGGTATACGAGAGGTACCCGAAAAAAAGTTTTTTTTTTGTTTTTATTTTACCGTTTTGTCGGCGTGATGTATACACATACTGGTACCAAATTTCAGCTTTCTAGTACTAATGATCACGGAGCTAAGCCGCGGACGGACAGACAGACGGACATGGCGAAACTTTAAGGGTTCCTAGTTGACTACGGAACCCTAAAAAGAGGGTTATGATTTACTTTCCTCCGCTGACGATTGTATCCTTCTAGTTTACCTTATAGTTACTTTAGTAAGTATTATAGTCATAGTACATTACTACAGAGGCCGGGACGAAAGAGGATGGATAGGTCAGAGGCGGGCAACCCCATATTTCCCGCCAAGGTATGTATTTTTATTTGTATATTGTTTTTTTCAAACATGCAATGAAATAAACAACAAAAAAATCAAAGTTTTATTTTTTAATACGCATAGTGGCAGAATGTCATGATGCCTGTGCCACAAATGTATGTGGAATGGAAATTAAAAAAAAGCACTGCCGGCCTAGGCCTGCATGATTTCTATGAAATTCCATTAACGACCTCTTGTCCTAGCCGCACCTGAAACGTCATACTTCGCAGCCTATTATAAGGAACATAACATCAATATTTCATTGCATGTTTGAGAAAAATCGATAGCGTGACCTCTTCTGATACGTCTATGGCCTTAATGTATATTTGAAAACTGCTATTGTTCACTGAATACAAGGAAAAGCTGTTTTCTTTATGCATTATTAAGTATAATAACGGCGAAGTAGATATTTGATAAGGAGCTGTAACAAACCATCGATAGAATTGATTATTAGTAGAAGCGAATGAGCAATTGGCTTGGGTGATATTTTTACAATATAGCATACTAGAGAAGGTGCAATGAGGGTTTTCTAAAATGGTAATATCACCAGTTGGCGCCACCGTGACCGTAAGGTCTAATTGACAAGAAGTGTCAAAATCTTGTGCTGTGATTGGTGGATGTTGACACTTCTTGTCAGTTAGACCTTACGCCATGGTGGCGCCAATTTAGAAAACCCTCATTCGTTTATGTATACAGGGGGTTTGGAAACAGGATGCAAAGCCGAAAGTAAATGATAGTTTAGGCCATTTAAAACAATTTTAAGCCATGCATGTCTTAGACAAATGTTATAATGTTTTTTTATTATTTAAGTTTTCAGATTTTTGTAAGAAAACTCCTACTATTGTAGAAAAAAACGAATAAAATATGTCTTAGACAAGTCTAGCGTAAAATGTTCTAAATGGCCTAACCTATCACCGACTTTCAGCTTTGCATCCTGTTACCAAAGACCCTGTATAAATAAAATCAATTGAAGAAATGTATGTCCGAGCATCACTTCAGAACGGCGGCACCTATTTGGCTAATTCTGTTTCAGGGTCCAGTAGCCAAAATGGCAAAAACGGAACCCTTATAGTTTCGTCATGTCCGCCCGTCCGTCCGTCCGTGTGTCCGTCCGTATGCCACAGGCATTTTACTTAAAAACTACCAAATGTATATCTATTGATGAAATTTGGAGTATAGATGTCTTGTGTGGGCCGCTTAGTTTGATAGTTAAATAATAAAAAATAATATTTGAAATATTTTTTTTTTAGCAAATAGAATATTATGGCACATACTTCGACAGTACTTTAAAAATCATTTTGAGGTTGCTAAAAATATTTTTGATTTTGGATATTTTCGGAAATAATCGCTCCCAAATTTGCATAAATGATGCCCCTCCCTCTATTAAAATATGAAAAGGCCACAAAAATAAATCTTAACTTTCAACGAAAATTCGATTCGAGATGATCGATTATACCGTTTTTCAGTTATTGCCGAAAAACGGCGATTCTCAATAAAAGGACGTAAGTGCCGTGGAGATACGCTCTTTAGCCGTTGCACTTTTTCATATCGTGATTTTTTTCACTGGTAGTGCATTTTTTGTATGAACGGCTGCGGAACACTTCACTTCCGACATGCTGTTTTTTTTTAATAATTTCAATGTACAGTCACCAGCATTAATATCTACCACAACAAACCGCGCATAAATATCTGACACGACTATTTCTATGGCTGTTAGGACGTGTCAGATATTATCCCCTGCTTTGTCATGGCAGATATTGATGCTGTTGACTGTACAGACATTTTTTTAAGACTGAATAATAGTATTAGATAAAACAAATAGATTGGCAGAGGGCTGGATCATATCTGGCACAGCGGATTAGCATTGCCATACAACGTGGCAATGCTGCCAGCCTTCTGGGCACGATACCAACGGATAGCGATTTGGGGCAGATTTTTTATCTTTAATTTTTATTTTTCATGTTTAGTTTTAGTTTTTTAATCTTTTTCTAGTTAGGTTATGATTTGTATTTTCCAATTACGTTTGTTTTTTTCTGTGTCGTTGAAAAATAGTTATTTTAACCCTTTATGTCGCAAAATGAAAACAAAACCCACAATTCAAGTCTCGGTGCCGTTAAATAGACTTGAAAATTCTGATAAAATAAAAAATACAAAAAAATGGTCAAAAATTATGTATATTCGGATATACAGTATGAAATAAAGGGTTAAATACTTATTGTGAAAATAAAAGGATTTTTATCAAACACAAAGTTAATTACAAAAATATTGGGATTCGCATAATTGTTAGATATAAATTAACTTTCCATGTTAAGATTTAATTAATTTTTATTTACACACAATTTTTTTTAAGACTCAATAATAGTATTAGATAAAACTAATAGATTCGCATATTTGTTTGTTAGATATAAATTTTAAGCTTTCCATGTTAAGATATATTTTTTGTACACACAAAGGAAATATTTCTGGCCCCTATTTCACAATCGTGACAATTGTCAGGTGATAATGACAATTTTATGTTCACTGCGATCCCCGCAAGCTGGACACATTTTCTTACTTTATACTGGGCACGCAATGTACGTGAAATTGTCGTTGTCACCCGAAATTTGTCACGATTGTGAAATAGGGGCCTGGTCGCCTGCACTTTATAATTTTATCGTTTTTTGATGTAGGTACATTTAATTTTTACATTTTTAAGTTAAAAGAAGAGAAATGAGGTAGGTACGTAAAAAATATAATCCGTTAAATTGTTTTATTTCAATGAGTAATAATCGCGGAAACAGAAGAAAATATTAGGTACGTAAAAGTTTTTGAAAAACCAGGTTTGCGGAGGAGAAAAAGTCATCACCCCTCTTTTTTTCTTTAGTGTAGTTGGGTAATAAAAGTATCCAGTAACCATCTGTGGATACCCAGATACCCGTGTACCAAAAGTTGAAATCCGATTAGCCGATTTGGCACGATGAAGCAACAACGACACATACAAAGATACAAAAAATATTTTATTAATTTTTTTTATTTAGTGACCTCCAAATAATTAGTATTTTTTTTGGAAAAATCTTCAATGTGACATTTAATTTTTACATTATAATAGTATTATAGATAATCTCTTTCTTTTGTTTTGTCAGCTAGAAAAAGTTTTATTTTATTTTATTACATCAAATAATTTACAAATTTAATTTTTTTCGTCAAATGAATTTTATAATTAATAATATATAATACATTTTCAAGTAAGTTACCTTATCTTCAATAACTACAATAAAACATTTTATCAAGTAAATCGTTTTTAGAGCGAATTGAAGAGACAGATCGATTGTTACACGATACCATTACACTAATAATCTTTTCGTTCCTATGATTTCTAACAACAAATAACCTCAAAATAGATGTATTAATTGATGACAGCTAAAATAAAACCATATACTAACCTTCCAAGTTCCCAGTCCGAGGATGGGGCACGTCTTGCCATTGTTGAAGGTCACAACGGGAACCACCATGGTCGGTAATTATCTTGTAAATATCTAGTAATAAACACTGAGGTGCGGCCTAACTGAAGCGAGATCGTGGACTGCCGGCGGCGAACGGCGCGATGATATTTATAACAAGGCAAGGGTTATGATGTGATAGGAAAAATCTTAGGTGTCGTAATGTTTTCCGGAATTTTTACACGTAGGCAATGGGGTAGGCCGTATTTGAATTACTTACTTAAAATACGTAATCGAAATACAAATACGTATTTGGTATTTGTATTACAATTATTTGCTTAAAATGTAATTTGTAATTCGTATTTCAAATACCTGACGCCCGACAAAAAGAGGGGTGTTATAAGTTTAACGTGTCTGTGACTCTGTGTATCTGTCTGTGGCATTGTAGCGCCCATACGGATGGACCGATATAATTTTATCCCAAGTGTTCTTAGCTTTGTTTGATGAAAATTGGAGCACTCGTCTCTCTAAGATATTCAGCTTTTAGTGGAACAAGTGACCGGATCTCAGCTAATATTGAAGCTAGGAACTCCAAATTTTGTTGTTATGTTCATTTATGTCAGAGGTTTTTAATTTATTTAATTTTCTATAGTATGTAGTTAGTATTTCAAATACCAGTGGCTTCAAAATACATTTTAACATAGATACATTTAACCTTCATTTAGCGATCGTATATAATGCGATGGAGTGAAACAAATGCTGTGATGTAGGTATCCGCAAATTTTAACTGGAGGTAAGTATTTCACAGTTATCAATAGCGGTTAATAGTGTCAACGATGACCACAATAATGTCTAAGCAACTTGTGTTACTTTTAATTCTTACACCTTAGTATTTTGTAATTGTTATTTTGTATTTCAAATAAAAATAGCTAAAATATTGTATTTTGTATTTTATATTTGAAATACATTTCTTTAAGATATTTTGTATTTCGTATTTTAAATACTTGCGAGTTAGTATTTTGTAATTTGTATTTCAATTATAGCAAAACATGTATTTTGTCCAGCCCTGCCTACATTAATGTTTTTTTATCGCTTTCATAACAAAAAACCGCCAAGTGGGAATCGGACTTGTGCACCGAGGGTTCCGTACAAACTTTCACTTACCCTAACATTATTATATTACCCGGTTCCGGTTGAGTTAAATTTGCACCTGGTATCTATAGCATTGGATACAAATGAGGTGCAAACTTAACGCAATCGGGTTGTTACAATAATATATTTGAAAAATGAAAAAAAATAGCAAGGTTTTAATTTTCGTGTAATATTTATGTTTATTTATACAAATTGTAAATATTTCAAAATTTTCGTTCTGTAAACTTCGGACATAAGGGGAATGGGATTTTTCTCACATTTTCCTTAATAAAACAAAATATAATCACATTAAAAAAAAATGTTCAAAAATGTGCAGATCAAGCCCTTGCATATGATATACTACTTGACGTAGTAGCTAGACTTTTATTTCTGACTTATATGAGGGGGGCCCTCATATTCGTCTTTTTTTTTAAGTAAAAATATATTTATGAATATTTCCTTTGCAATACATGTGGGCTGACCATGTTTATAAATATTCCAAATTTCAAATAGATATCATAAGTAGTTTTTGAGATATGGCGCTTTAATACACGGACACACAGACAAACAGAGTCGCACCATATGGGTATCTTTTTTACCTACGGAATAAGGGTAAAAACGATTTCAAAAAGTGTAATTAAAATCGGCAAAATATACGCATGATGTAGGTATTTTAAACTACTAATTAAATAGCGAGATATGACAGAGAGGTCCGACATGTATAAGTACTGATACGTCATAGTGCAATCCGGCCATATAAACTCCATATTAGGTAAGTTCTATTGTGCTAGAAAGAGATATAATTAAATGTTTGATGGTTTATACCTTAGTTATTTTTATAGTTACCTATTCGAAAAAATATTTTTGTCTACTGTTTGTTACATGAATGCGCTTTTAATAAAACAAAAATAAAAAAAATCATGCATATTCTCTATTGGAATATTGTCAATTTTTAACAATTTTTTCTTGGTATGCCATAGAACAATCTCTCAATAATATAAATATTGGTGAAAAAACTACTTCAACGTCAATGACTACAATCTCATAAAACACACCAAGAACACAACAATGTTAGAATCACATTTTTGGACTTTCCCAAAAAAACGATCCATACTACAGCCTAAGAACATGTGACGTCATACGTTCCTACCTTGTATGGGGAAATTAAGAAGTTGGTTCTGCAGCTACGTTTCAATTTGCATTTATCAAAACGGTTTCATATCATCCTCTCAGATCGATATCAATCTCGGTCTGGCGTCAGTCAGAGATCCATATTGGGACCTCTCTTATTTGGTCTGATGGTTAACGACCTAGAATCTGTGGTTCGTAATGAATGCTAAGTGTCTTCTGTATGCTGACGACCTCAAGCTTATTTATGGCGTGAAAGATGCAGCAGACTCTGTCTCCTTACAGGAAGATATTGTCTCCATGTTGAAATGGAGCATAGACAACAAGCTGTCGCGTAATACATTTGGGCGAAGTTCCGCTCCTAATTCGCTGGGTGCGAAGTACTAGGTGGGGGTAATATAATCGATCGCAGCGCTCATAGTGGCCAAAAGTAAAACTAATGTTGGCGCTTATCTGACATATCTCAAAGTAATCTGTTTAGCCTTTGAATAATCCCGGTCCTTAAAATAATACTCATTTCGATCTGAAAACGATATTTAATTTATCACTAGAGTTTGGCAAGCGAAACATGATATTAAAAATATGCGGCAAATTTGAAAACATCATGACCTGGCAATAATTAAGTAAACAAACCCTGACATATTCAAAATAAAACACACATTTTGAACCAATTTTACTTACGCCATTTGATTTGAATGACGAAAATTGATTACAAAACCCCTTCTCTACCCAAATTAAGGTATCACAGTAATTTTAGAAATAAATTAATACATAATTTTTGGATTATAATAATATTTTGTCACAACGTCGCGATTCAATGTGAAAACGTTAGAGCCAACAAAGTTCAACGCTAGGTGGAGCTGAACTCGTGCACGGAGCCAATATACTTCCGACAACAATGTCAATAAATCGTGTCTTCTCTGTGAAGGATCTAGGTGTGGTGTTTGACACGCGACACGCACCTCAGCTTCCATGTTCGGAGCGCAATCCCAGATCTGAGGGGTTACCCCGAAACTCCAAATTCGGAGTTCGTAACGTGCCGTCCCTCTCGCTCTCATGTTAAGCTGTATTTGAGTGAGCGGGATGGCGAAATACGAACTTCGTTTTTCGGGTTTCGGAATAGCCCCTCTGCAGTCCGAACTTTATGTTATGTGTAAAGGCCTTTAATAGTGATAACTGCTTTTGCACGGTGACAATAAACAACACAATCTGCCACGTTGTATAATCTATACTATTATAAAGTTGTAAAAATTAAATATCTGTACATTGACGATATTTTCAAAAAAAATATTGTTACGGTCTCTTTGGAGGTCACTAAAATGAAAAATATTTTTATTGGATTTTATGTATGTGCCGTTGTGGCTTCATCACGCAAAATCGGCTAATCAGATTTCCACAATTTTTGGTACATGGGTAGCTGATCTCCAGATGGTTATAGGATACTTTTTACCCGACTATGCTGAAGAAAAAACGACGGGTTATGACTTTTTCTCCTCCGCGAAAGAAGTTGCGGGCATCTTCTAGTCTTTTAAATGAAGGTATAAATATTATTACCCCTGCAAATATTATGATTGCAAAACTAAAATAACAAAATAAATTGGTTAAAAGTAACAATCATCATGATACGGAAAATTGACTATCAAACACGCACAACACATATTTGATAACTAGAAGGGACCCGCGACTTCGTCGAGGAGAAAAACTCATAACCCTATTTTTTTCTTCAACGTATTGGGGTAAAAAGTATCCTATAACCATCTATCTATACATATAATAAAGCTGAAGAGGGTCGAAAGTCTGTACATGGAAGATATTCGAAAATAATTTGGCCGGGGATACTTAAAATCGATAACAGAACACGTTCCAACAGTTTTAAAAATGTTTGTCTGTTTGTCTGTTTATCTGTTTGTCTGTGTATTTGTGCGCGCATCACGTGAAAACGGCTGAACAGATTTTGATGCAAACTTTACTATTCGGTCGAAAAAATCCCCGGCCAGGTTATCCATACTAATATTATAAATGCGAAAGTGTGTCTGTCTGTCTGTCTGTTACCTCTTCACGCTTAAACCGCTGAACCGATTTGGATGAAATTTGGTATGAAGATAGTTTGAGTCCCGGGGAAGGACATAGGCTACTTTTTACCCCGGAAAAATACCCTTATTCGCGATAAACGAATTTAAGGCGGACGAAGTCGCGCGCAGAAGCTAGTATTATTATAAAGTTGTAAAAATGAAATGTCTGTACATTGAAGGTATTTCCAAAAAAATGATTGTTGGAGGTCACTAAAACGAAAAATATATTTTTTGGACTTTTTGTATGTTTGTATGTGTCGTTGTGGCTTCATCACGCAAAATCGGCTAAACATATTTCAATTATTTTTGGCACACGGGTAGCCGGGTATCTCCAGATGGTTATAGGATACTTTTTACTCGACTACGCTGTAGAAAAAAAGAGGGTTATGACTTTTTCCCTCCGCGAACGAAGTTGCGGGCGCCTTCTAGTTCAACTATAAAACCAAGGAGCGGCTTATACAAAACACATATACTCCAAATTTCAGCAATATACATCTTGTAGTCTTTGAGTAGAATGCCTGTGACATACGGACGGACTGACCGACGGATATGACGAAACTATAAAGGATCCGTTTTTGCCATTTTGGCTACGGAACCCTAAAAAGACGAATAGACGGACAACAAAGTGATTCCATAAGGGTATTCTCTTATTGAGTTACGGAACCCTTCAAATAAAAAAACTAAACCACCCTATTATCAATCTACTTCCTAAAGGTTCTCTACTACCTTAGATCCAATATCATACGCGGTTACCTCTAGACCACGGGACAGATTCTCTACTACCATAAGGTTGTCTGGAAGAGATCTCTTTTTAGCGATAAGACCGCCTGTTGTTTACCATTTCTCATACTGTTTTAGATTTAAGTGTCTGATGTTAAAGGCGTGCAATAAAGAGTTTTATATTGTATTGGATCAATGGTATGTATGTATTGTATTGAACCCCTTGAACGGCGTACAAAGTTTATCATTCGACAGTTTATTTATACTTTATGATAAGACATGGTTTGTTTATTGCAGAATTGTCAAAACAACTCCCCGTGGTGCAATCATGATAGATAATTCTATAGCCCGGTAAGTTCGTTCGTGACACTCCTATGGGTTGCGGGCGACGGGGGGGGGGGGGAGACAGCGCGGGTGGGTATGACGTGTGAGCGCGGCGGAGCACGACGGTCCTGCCACGCGCACACTTCTTACTCTTACTGTATCTTTGGACTGCGTTGACTTAGAACTTTGATTATTTTACAGCTTCAAAGAACATAAGTACAGTACGATTACTTTGAGTTTACCACTGACGTATGCTTTTATTCATTCTTTTATATATTCGACTTTAACACTAATACAAAAGAGTGTGGCCTCCTTCTCTTTCTGTTCTCCATGGTATAACTAATTTCTAATTTGACACCGCACTCTTATTATCTATTCTATTATAAAATTGTAAAAATGGAATGTCTGTACATTGAAGATATTATCTAATAAAAAAAGAATGTAACGGACTATTTGGAGGCTACTGAATTGAAAAATTATTTCATTTTTATTTTTTTGTACGTTCGTATGTGTATGTCTTGTCATAATAGAAGTCGGGCTACTGAAATTATTTTTGGCGGGAGAATAAAAAAATATTGGGCTGGTCATACTTTGTGTAGTAGGAATTATTGTTATAATACTAGAAAATATTTTTGATTTTCTGTACACACTTAAGATGCCTAAGGAAATAAATTCTACCACCACATAATTTCTACCACCACAATATACAGTACAGTCAACGACAAACACATTACTTTACACTTTCTCGTCATATACAATTGTAACAAGGCGAAAAATTTAAATGTAGTGTAAGTAATACCTAGCTCTATAATACCGTAATATTAATTCATCACAAAAAAAACTTTAGTACTATGACAAATTTCAACTTAATTGGATACCTAAATATATTTTTATATCAAATAACTACTGACCAGTCACTCCACAGATGTCTTGTAAATATTGGTTTTCGTAAGTAACTCCTGACGTTCCAATGTGTTGATATTTTCCAGAACTTCTAATTTATCCGTTTCTTTACACGCTTGTCCTGTTTATGAGATTCAGATATTAGTAAATTCACGTAGGTTCCTAATCAAAGTTATAGGCAAATGTCAGAACTAGTAGTACATAAAGTATCAAAACATGTATAGAGCACCAACCTACTAATTGTTTACGACTTGTAAACATTGCAGTTTTTCGTTATAAAACGCTTCATGTTGGCTTCGCACATTTTCCTAATTATATACGAGCTTAAATAATAGTTTGCGGGCCTCACTCGGTATAGTCATTGTTAATATTATTTGAAATAAATGCCGCATGAACCGGGAACCATCTGATTGAATGACATTAATTGACAACAGACTTTATTTTAAATAGCCTTTGTTTTAAATCATAGACAATTGGTGATACCACCAGGAAATATCTGTCAACAATATTTGGCTAGCCAGACTCCTAGTATAACGTATTTCAATTTTTTATGTTTAAGTCGTTGTGGCTTCATCACGCCAAATTGGCAACACGGATTTCAAAAATTTTTGGTACACGGGTAGCTGGGTATCTCCAGATGGTTATAGATTACTTTTTACCCGAATACGCTGAAGAAAAAAAAGAGGCTTATGATTTTTATTCTCCTCCGCGGACAAAGTTTGCGGGCATTTTCTAGCTCAATAAATACTCTTTATCCGCAATTTGACATTCTTGCAAGATCCTGTCAGAGCATCTAGAAATAATATTTACAAGAATATTTATTGAATAATGCAAGAAAAACATTGTGTAGTGTTTACAAGAGTATTTTTAGGGATTTTCTAGTTTTAGATACACATTATTATAATGGATGTTAGTAAAAATAAGCTTATAGAGCAATTTTATATGAATACTTAAAGGTGGCCCGCAACATCGTCAGCGGATGAGAAAAATATGATAACCCTCTTTTTTTCTTCAGAGTAGTCGAGAAAAAAGTATCCTATAATCATCTGTGGATGTCCAACTACCCGTGTACAAAAAATAGTTGAAATCTGTTTAGCCGATTTTGCGTGTTGAAGCCACAACGACACATACAAACATATCCTCACGTGCCTCCTAAAAATCCGGAACTTATAAAATATATTAATAAATAGAAGGCGCAACTTCGTTCTCGGAGGAGAAAAAGTCATGACCCATCTTTTTCCCTTAGCATAGTCGGGTAAAAACTATTCTACAACTATCTGGAGATACCCAGCTACCGGTGTACCAAAAATAGTTGAAATCCGTTTAGCCGATTTAGCGTGATGAAGCCACAACGACACATACAAACATTTCATTTTTACAACTTTATAATAGTATAGATAATTAATCAATCTTCAGAAACAAAGATCATCGGAGAATTCGTCGAGCCTAAACCAGAGGAATGAGGAGATACGGGACAGCGACCACTCGGCTTTGGAGTACACTTGCTGTGAGGTCTACGGTCTTAGTTTGGACAATTTGGACAGTGTAGAAGGCAGGGAAACCCAGCAGTCTAAGAAGGTGTCTTCGGGGGTTCTTATATTACCCAACAGATGGAACGGTAAGAAACTAGAAGCTTATGGGGTCCATAGAAACCGATTATAATCAGTGATCAGGAAGGACAAAACTCGTTTATTCCATAAAGCACTCACAACAAGACTTTGCTGGCAACTATTAATGAAACTGAATCAATATAATATGTGGAAATACTATAAATTTTATTAAAATTTATATTATAGCATAGAGTTCAATTGGGTTGGGTCCTAAAGACCTTACTTGCATTTAGCCTTGGCGAGCAGAGCACCTTAGTTGTATATTTGTCCTGGTAGCAAAATGTCTTGGTCTGTAAAACGCCCTCATTGCTGTAAGACATAGTAGACTGAATGACTTTGCTGTAAAACGACTTAATGTATTATGTCATTGAACATTCAGTCATGTTCATTCTTATACAATTGAGACATTCTGCCTACTTGTGCATTTCACGACCTTAGACTTTTTGCTAAGTAAGTCTTTCTGAAACTTAGACAATTTTGTAATCATGGTATTAGATAAACATGTCATTTTGCATACTTGGTCAGTGTACTACTGAGACGTTTTGAATCCCCGTTCAATTTCAAGCCACGTACGTAAACATGCGATAGTTTAGTTGTTCAGGTCTTCTACGGTAAAAAGAGGTCACAAGTTCAAATCCTGCTTGCAATTTAGTAGGTCACACACTTTCACCTTCCTATTCCGATCGCTGATTATATTTTAAGGAATTGTTATTATTAGGCATTATTTTTTTATTATATAGTCAGGGATTACTCATACGAAGTTGCCTATCCGGCATTTTAGTTATGGTATACGGGTATGCGACCCCGGCTCCCCGAGCTGCTACTGTCTTCCAGGACAGTAGTATCCTTTAACGCTTTCTCCTGTCTAAATTCGTACAATTCCTTTCTTTACCCTGTTATCCTTCCTCCTATTCCGCCAATCCAAGGTATGCCGTGCCGATGGATGCGTGGCTAGAGGCGAGTCTAGTCGTTAGCGTGCCGAATTGCCCTGGGACTGGTAACCTTACCTGTTATGCGGGGCTCTGCTGGGTTTGAATATTTTATCCCTGGCTGCTCGTGGGAACGCAAATAGCGGCGTTCGCAACACATCACGTCTAGGTCCCAGCGAGAGCGAAGAGTGGGCTATGGATAGCCGTTTTGCTACGTTAAATGTAAGGGGAGACATGAATGATAAAATAGATGAAGTATGTCAGATGATGGATGCGAGAAATATTGATATTCTGTGAGTGAATAGGACAAAGCGAAAGGGTTGTGACAGCCCAAAATTAAGAGATTAATGAATGTTGATGAAGCGGCAGTTGTATGCAAGGACCGTAGCAAGTGAAAGGAGGTAGTCTCTGCCTACCGCGTAATGGGAAAAAGGCGTGATTGTATTGTATGTATGTATGTATTTTTTTAGTCATAAACGGACCTGATGTTAAGTATGACTACGGGGTCGAGGATCTAGCCCGTTGGTCCAGCAACAGCCTATTCACTCTTGCCTTGACCCAGACTTAGGGACACTAGACGTCAGAAATTTTGGCCCGGAATGTGGTCGGAATGAATAATTTATTTTATAAACATTTTAGGGGCTGTTCATAAATAACGTCATCTATTTTTGTCAATTTTTGCCTCGCCCAACCCCTAAAATCATCCAACCATCATAATTCGAATGACGCCCCCTTTTCCCCCATTGCGTTTACAGCAACAATCTATAGAAACACGAATTTATTTATTCCTTTTTTTACAAGATTAAAGATGCGCAAGATGATGTCATCTTGGGAATGCCCCCCCTCCTTCGTCAAGCTACTCATCATCCGATGTCCTGACCCAAATTTGAAATGACGTAATTTATGAATAGCACCTTATCTGAAAAAAGATAACAATTACCACTTGCAACTTAATAGTAGACATTATCCTGTCTCTTTATTAAGTCATACTCAAACACAAAAGATCCCACTTGTCGAAGTGTATCTGTAAACCCTAGTATAGATAAGAAATGTAAGATTTACATAGCCATGTATGTCTTAGTGAAAAACATGTTTTACTTAATTATAAAAAAAAAGATATCAGGGACAATCTTACACCAATCAACCTAGGCCCAAACTAAGCAAAGCTTGTACTATGGGCAAGTAGGTGACGAATATAAAACTTAAATACATATAAAACATACAAGACCCAGGAACAAATATTCGTGCTCAATGCTCATTACACAAACACCCGGGACCGCCAGCTTTGTAGGTCGTTGTACAATCCACTGCGCCAAACGTGTCGTCAATTAACAATTAACCCATTTCTTTGCAATTTGAGACATTCTTGCAGAAAATAAATTAAGTGATATTCGCTGAGACACACCCTCTCCCCAAAGTAAGATTAGATTAGAGTCAACTTGGTCCCTTCCCCTGAACGGCTCACGTAATTAATGGACGACCCCCAACAAATAACATGAAATGTCATAAAAATCATACAGACACATCAGCAAAAATGTGCCCACGAAAATCTCACTTTGGTTTGAATACTCGAAAAACGATTGATTTATGAGTTTTGCATTGTTACAGAGCCGGATCTGAGGACGCAAGTGCAGTCTGGTGCTTTTGTGATGCAATCACTTGATAGTCAATCAGTTTTTACTTGTGACAATACTGAAGACGCACCACAATCGGACCGCGTGACCATTTCTTCTGAAATAACGAAAACCCGAGATACTATTGAGGTTGAATCAACAAATATAAACGATCAACGACCTAAGAGTATAGCAAATTATAATGAAGTTTTAGGAGCTACAGCCGGTACTGCAGAAATTACAAAAATAAGCAATTCTGAATCCGCTGCAAGAAATTATGTTGAAGAGCAAACTCAACCAAATCTTAATATTCTTGAAGAAGCGCCATCGACGTGCAACGAAATTCCTAGCGATAATACAAATAATGTAGTTAATATGAAAGCAGAATCGCTATCACACGGAGATACAGAGCTTAATCTTCGAACAGCACCCAATAATCCTAATCCAGGCACTGGAGTCCAAGAGCAATTAGATCCAGCGATCCAACCGGCAATTTTAATGGCTCCAATTACGGTAGTGCAAAAAAATACTGACAGTGAGAAAGCGAGTGAACAACCTACGCAAAGTTACCGAAATTTATCACACGAGGACACGCAATTAGGCTGTCAAAACATCTCTAAAGATAGCGCTATAAATAATGATATAACACAACCAAATAAACTGAGTAATTTAGATCAAATGGTTGTTGAAGAACCAGGGACACAGGGTGATATTAATCCAAATCTAAATACTATATTTGAAGAAGAGTCAGAAGTAAAAATAGCAAGAATAGTTGTTCAAAGTTACATGAGCAGCCTGATTTCTATGATTGGAAACATAATTGATGAGCAATCAACTACATTAAATCAAAATCAAGATACCAGAACGACTGAAGAAACAAATTTTCAAACAACACAACCAAGTTATCAGATTCTAGAACTGAATTCAACAAATATAGCTGAAGAATTTCCGCACTCGAAATTGAATCTACCGCATAATATTCATAATTTTGCAGAAATACTATTTACAGAAAATTCTACCAAACCAATTAATGTAGTCACTCCGATAGAGTTGGACCTCAAACGAATTATAGAAGAGCTTCACAATGCGTTAATCAAAGAAATAAGCATACAGAATACTCCTAAATTCGATGAACTTAATGAAGAAACTTCTGAGCAATCACACATAGTTATGGATTTAGCTAAGACTCCTGAATTACTGTCGAATCATAAAAATGACGATGAGCTTGAAGTATTGACCACACATTTCAGCCATATAAGTACCCCTGAAGACGCGAAAGTCGATGAAAAGTCTACTGAACAGACAGTAATTTCCACAGGCACTAGGACAATTGCACAACATTCTAAAACAGAAGAAGTTCTTGAAACAAGTAATTTTCATTTACGCACTGTGGGTACTACTATGGATCTAGAAGTTTATAAAGCATCTACAGAACAATCAAATGAGTCCTTTACTTTGATCAAACCAAGACTACCAATACAAAAGCAAAATACAAAAATAGATGATCCTGATACGCCTTTAACAGCAGAAAGCCAGAGACCTCCAGGAGAACAGATAATTCATGAAGAATTGTCAGGATCTAAAGAATCTTTCCACGAAGAAGCAATTACACCAAGATCAAGTGAGGCTAAAGATAAATTACTCAAATATTGTCAAGTGACACAGCCAAGTCACTCAATTGATTATGCAAAAATTCTATCATTACAAACTGATATACCAACTCTGGCCACTTTAAGAGCAGCACATAATGCAAAAAATGAAAAAAATGAGAGCAAGAGATTAAAAAGGCACGCGACACAATCAGTCCATCTAGGTGATGATAATTTCCTTTACCATACAAAGTATAATGAAGTACCATATGTTCAACTAAAGAAATATACCAACGTTTATCAGCCAACAGAGGGCAACCGTCATATTCCTGGTCTAACTCTAAAAGACAAACTAAGACGACCAGAATCTGTAACACATGTTAATGTTATAAGAGTAAAATCGAGTCAGATTGGAAGCAATAAAGAAGAACCTTTGAAGTCTGATCCAGATGCGAGACAGCAGCCTGAAGACGCCGACCCTTACGGCCCACGACAGCCAGGTACCTCATCTTCATCACTTGTTTTTTTTTATTAGTAACAAAATATACACAGCTTTTTTACACAAAAAAACATAGTGTAAATTTGTGAAATAACTCATTTCATCCACTGCGTAACACTTACCTAACATAGGCCAAGCCACACCGAATGCGTGTGCGTGGCGTGCACGTTGTAAAGTACGAATACCCATAAGAGATGACACACCGCTGCGCACGTGCACGCCTCGCAAGCGGTGTGCCATCTACTTTGTCATTTCATACGATACAACGCGCAAGCCACGCACACGCGCACGTGTACGTGCTGCGTACGCATCCCGTGTGTTTTGGCCGTTACCCATCCAACCACAGCAATTAATCACATTGCTGCATACAAGAAACTGACCAAGTTTTACACTGCGTTTCGTTTGACCAATGTATGAAAGACCGCACTCGCAGTCCAGCTTATAAATGCCTGCACTCTGCAAAGGACCCGTGAAGAGTGACCAAGTTTTGGCCAAGATGGGCAGTTTTTTGTGCCTTTATGGAGCCATGGCTGTTCAGGGCAGGGTATCCAGTTACTGTGTGCCTGTATGAAGCTATGGTTGTTCAGGGGTAGGCAAAGCCTTTGTGCCTGTATATGCACGCCACTGCCGGTTCCGGTTGAGTTAAGTTTGCACCTGATATGATATCTATAGCATGGCATACAAATAGGGGCAATTTGAAAATTTTAAAAAAAGTTATCTAGTTAAAGACATACTTTATGTAGTTATAATTTTCGTGTAATATTTCTGTTTATTTATACAAATTATGAAAATTTTAAAAATTTCGTTTGTAAACTTCGGGGTCTTTTTTTCACCTTTTTCCTTAATAAAACAAATTCTAATCACAAAACCGTGCAGATCAAGCACTTTCATATGATACCCTATTTGACCTACTTCTTTAAATTTTTGCCCCCCTCATATTCGTCGTTTTTTTAGAAAATTAAAATAAATTTTATAATGTTTCCTTTGCAATATGTGTGGGCTGACCAGTTTATAAATATTCCAAATTTGAAATAGATAGCATAAGTAGTTTTTGAGATATGGCGCTCTAATAGTCTGACAGACAGACAGACAGAGTCGCACCATAAGGGTTCCTTTTTTACGTTTTTGGTACGGAACCCTAAAAATAGGGTTTTAGCTCAAAATGAAGATAATGGCTTTATTAGCAGGTAGGTACTATATAGTAAGCTCCTCCCAAATTCTCAAACTTTCAATTCCTTCGCACCATACCGTTTTCATGTCAAATTCTTTCGCCGCTCATGCAAGCCGTCTCTGGAATTCGCTCCCTTTTTCTATCAGACAAGCTCAGGTACAGGTAGTTTTCAAGCGGATGCTACGTACGCATCTGCTGAAGAAGGACTCGAGTAGTCCGTGTTCCATGCAGTGGCTGGTATATATTTTGTATTTATTATTTATATATATATATATATAATAAATACAAAATATAGTAAATAATGCATACATTGTTAATGTAAATATATATATATATTTACATTAACAATGTATGCATTATTTACTAGTATACACTAGCAAATAATGCTAACGCCTCATTACTGAATGATTTTTCCCACTGCACCATTTTCAGGCATCTCTGTTTGGCCCTATGGTTGACAGGTAGATAATTCCATTTGGCATTAAGTCCGCCATTTGTGCTTACTTTTGTTTTCTACGATAAAGTTTAAATAAGTAAATAAATAATTGCTTTAGGTCAGCAAAAAGCATTCCACCATTAACACCTTTATTTAATACTATAATTCCAGGAGGCTATCCCCCACCGGGAACTTACCCGCCTCCAGGAGGCTATCCACCGCCAGGAGGTTACCCGACTCCAGGAGGATACCCGCCCTCAAGTGGGTACCCCCCGCCAGGGGGGTATCCACCTCCAGGAGGCTATCCACCGCCTGGAAGCTACCCGCCATTTGGGCCGCCTCAAGATACAGGATACCCGCCACCAGGAGGCTACCCACCACCAGGAGGATACCCGCCACCGGGGTACCCACAGGGAGGCTACCCGCCCGGGGGTTACCCACCAGGAGGCTACGGTAAAGCTGGATCCACATTAGTGACAAATCACCGAATCGAACACCGTGATATGGCCGCGGACTTGTTACGTATAGTGTGAACGGGTGGAGGTTTCTATCGGATCGGAATCTGGTGCTGGCTCCGTGGCCGTGACAGAGCCGGGTGCTTGTACCGATAGTGTGGACGGGATTTGTTACGCGTACAAATATGACGATCAGATCAGTTACCCTTCTACGGGTTACCCTCATTTGACAGAAAAATATTGGTCAGAATTACACTTGGCATAGCATATTTCGCAGAAACACTTTCGGTCGAATGGTAGTTTTGCATAAAGGTATAGTTGGCATTACTACTACCGCGCATACGACACATTTTGCAGAACATTGTTTTGTAGAACATTACTTTGGCCGATATTGGTTTAGCATCATTTTATGTACCATAATAATTATATGACATACTATTATAATAGCATAATTATTTTCTGGGTGTGGGTTAGGTTGATGTTACGTAGTAGAATATACGTCCCGCCAAATTTGCTATGGCATAATAGGATTGTTAGGTATCTTGCCTCCCCAACACACCCGACTCTCTATTATTAAAGAAATACAGTCCCAGAGTCACCGTTAGGTACGACGACGAGCGAAGTGAGGAGTAGTGTCAGGTTGAACTGCGACCCTAACGAGCGATCGAAGCGAGCGAGCCGTGGAGGTCTATATCGAGTGGTCGAAAAATCCTAACATTACCTATTTCACCTTAAAGCAGGTCCGTCTTGGCTTAGATTACGTACGACGACGAGCGAAGCGAGGAGTAGTGTTAGGTTGAACTGCTGCCCTAACGAGCGAGTGAAGCGAGCGAGCTGCGGTGGTCTATATTGAGCGGTCGACAATCCTAATAATAATAGAAATTGGTAGATGACAATTTAATTTACCGGAGTACCGACACAAATATGATGATTATTCCAGCAGGCGTTGGAATAATCATCAGAACTACCAGAAATAGTAAAAGAACAGCGTAATATTGACAATACACGCTCAGGTACATAATAGAATTAATAGAAGTCGCGCACCCAAAAACTTGAGCGCCGTTGCGGGGCAGAAAGACAGAGATCTTGACTCTATTGCACGAGTTGAGATGTGTGTCTACGACAACAGTTGAGACAGCCGTATATTTCTGACTGCAGCATATTACTATATTCTGTCAGTTGTAGCAACTAATGTAGAATCTGAGCGTGTATTTTCATCTGTCGGTTATCTATTAAAACTACAAAGTTTGCTTTCGAATAACGATAGTACTCCTATTTAATACCTCGGGTTTTAATCCCGGAGTTCCGGTATTTATTAACCCCCGACAAAAAAGAGGGGTGTTATAAGTTTAACGTGTCTGTGATTCTGTGCATCTGTCTGTGGCATCGTAGCACCCATACGGATGGACCGATTCGAGTGCGGTTTTTTTAGGTCATAGATTTTTTTATCCCGAGTGTTCTTAGCTTTGTTTGATGAAAATCGGAGCACTCGTCTCCAAATATTCAGCTTTTAGTGGAACAAGTGACCGGATCTCATCCAACATTGAAGCTAGGAACTCCAAATATTGTGGTTATTATCATTTGTGGCGGGTTTTTAAAATTTTGAATTTTGTAGTTATATCGGTTTTATTAAATGTCCGGTATTTGGAAGCCCTATTCGGCTCCATTTCGTTTGTATCTGGTATGGCTTAACAGTATTATTACGCAGGTCAACCGAACCCAGTATCGCAGGCGGCAACCAGCGGCTGCATGGGAACTTGCATGGCCTGTCTCGCCATGACCATTTGTTCTTGTTGTGCTTCAAACTTGCTGGGGGGAGGCCAAAGCATGATGCCGGCACCGGGTAAGATGGATGGGCTTCGGCTGAAAAAGTACATCAGGCAAAATCAAAATTTACATACGCAAAATGTACGTAGCGTAAAATGTAGGGGAGACCGGGGCAAAACGGGAAATCTAAGGAAAAAATATATAAAGAAAATTAAACTGTTTATTGGAATAATTTTTACATAGATAGCAACTTTTATAAATCCACATAATATAATCAACTCGTTTTACTCGCTAAATCACCTGATTTTGGTTAATTAGGAACAACAACTAGGAACAAAATTTTCCCATCTTACCCCATAGCTCGGGGCATAATGGGAAATTGCACGGGGCAAAAAGGGCACACATTTTAATCGGGCTGACAACGCTCACAAGTATGCGCATCCTTATTATCCTCATCAACCGCTGCACAAGAATTGTGAGCCCAGCTGAGGCAAACATTACACATCACTCATCCTTCGACTGACTGTGAATACAAGTGCCCGCAGTAAATGCAAGCGCAGTCATTTTCATCTTCCACTTGGAATGAATCAGTCTCACTTTCTTTCTTGCGCATTATTATTCTTTCTATTTTAGCTGAAAAAACGAAAAAATAAATTAAAATTGAATATCTACAAAATTTTGAACATAAATCGTATAGCGGGATACTATCCCGTTTTGCGCCGACCATTTTACCCCAACGAATATTTTTTGCAATAATACAAAGCATTCCTAAACTAAAGCTGGGAAGGTTATAAACAGTGTATAATATAAAAAATTGATCTTTCCTTACGGTGCCTAGGTTAAAAATATTGTAAAAACATGCTAACTTACTTCGTAACACATCGATACTTGTCGTACAACTTCGGAATATTATTCAAAATATTGAGTTTTTTCACTCAGAGCAGCCAAAACAAGCAGATACACGTTTTTTTCCACTGACTGGCAAAATGCGACTGAAGTTCGAAGGCTCTGCCATGGCTCAATAGCGTGCAAAACTCACGCACACCAGCATAATTGCCGTCCTACCCCGGACCTCATCTTGCCCCGGTCTCCCCTACATCATTACAAATGTACAGTACGCAGATAGTACACGCCATTAAAATGTATATACGCAAATTGTACAATGATACAGTTTAATAAATTAATAAATAAATATTACAGGACAATTTTAAACAAATCAAACTAGTCCCATTTGGTAAGCTCAATAAGGCTTGTATTAGACCGATATATTTAATAGATATACATAGAATACATCCAAGACTCAGGAACATATGCTCATCACACATATATTTGCCCTTACCGGGTTAATATATTTTGTGTGTTATGCATTATACCTATCTACAGTTAAACAATTCCTGGAAAGTACTTTTTTTTTCATATTTTGCGTTATGTGCATTTCAGGAATCGGAAACGGTATTTTTTAAGTGTTGGCCTTATATTTACTAAATTTCATTTTACCTCTTTATCAATACTCCCGCATCTCAAAACTTCTTGGCCTCAGAATACCTAAATTGCAGAATACCTATTTTTTTCCTGAAATACCGGAATCTTACAATAGCCCAATTTCAAAATAGCTTAGTCTCATAATGCCTAAACTTCAAAACACTCGCGGCAAAACAACATATTCCGTATTTATTATCCAACCGTTATTCGGACTTTGAAGGAATTGTGCATTTCAATCTTTAGGTATTTAGAGAATATGACGTTTTAGGTCAAAGTCATAATGAATTTAGTTCATTTTAAGAATGTAACGATTTGACACTTAGTAATTATGAGCTCATGGTAATTTGAAAATGAGGGGTTATAAATGAATAAGGTATTATGAAATTTAGTGGTTGTAAGCCCAAAGCTTTTTTAAATCTTCTAAAATTTGCTATTTCTGGAATGTTTTAAAACTGTATTTAGGAGAAGAGAAATTAATCACAAAACATCTGATTCAAGTTCAAAAATTTTAATAAAATATAAGGAAATCTCATAATTGAACGAAAAAACCAATCGTTATTTCGGATATTTTATATGAAAAAAATAGCGGTTCCGATCCCTGCATTTACCATAAGTAGGTACATTCTGCGTACTGTACATTTGTGATGATGTACATTTTACGCCACGTTGTGCGTATGTACATTTAGTTTCTTTGCACATTTCGTGCGTTGTACATTTTCAGGTGAACCCGACGGATGAAAGGTAAATGTCCCACTCCCACCGCTGGCCATTGTCCTAATATTAACACTTTCACTGCCAAGCTTTTCGTAGCGCTATGCATTTTCCTCCACATACGGGGAAACCCATGGGATCGGCTACGTGTCTACGATCAGAGCACCCGCTACGCGGGTTCCTGGCAGAGAATATGTTAAGCAATAGATTCTGGCGTTACTTAATGGAATTCCATATTAGATTAATGGATAGGTATTAATTCCTTTGCCAATCTGCGAGATAAATATTTTTATTTGTATTTCGCTGAATAGCAAAGGGGCTATTGTACATTCAACTGTGCCAATGGCTGGCACCTTGAATAGAGCTGACAAGCAGCGTGCCAGTTATTGAAAAAAATAATTAATGGTTTGGGTTCAAATGCCGGTAACGGCAAATATTTGTTTGATGAGCATAAATATTTGGTCCTGAGTTTTGGATGTTTCATTGTATATAATTAAAGGCCGAAACACACCGCATGCGTGCGCAGCACGTGCAACGTCCGCGTGTGCGTGGCGTGCGCGTTGTATCGTATGAAATGTCATAGTAGATGGCATACCGCTTGCGTGGCGTGCACGTGCGCAGAGGTGTGTCATCTCTTATGGGTATTCGTACTTTACAACGCGCACGCCACGCGCACGCATCCGATGTAGCTTGGCCTTTATATCTTATCACACACAATGAAATATATCGTCGATATATATAAAATAAAAATAAATATATAAAGGGTGCTTGAGCTCGCACAGCTTTCCAGTATCTTTGCGATGCTGAAACAGAGGTGACTACGTTGGATAGGCCATGTACAATTACTTATTCTGTGGTTAGGCCATGTGCATATTGTGCATCGCATGCACCCATTACGTTTGCCGCGGCGTGTTATGCTCGGTGCTGTAGGGAACGCCAATAGAAGTATCGGTCGCCCGAGGCTGCGTTATAAAGAGGTTGATATGTACGTAATAAATGATTACGAAAAAACTAATTTGAATCAGTCGCTTTTCTGTGAACGGCACTAAATGTGTGTAATGTTATAAATATATTATCTTACTGGAATTTTAAGTCAGGACCTTCAGCTTCGCAAGCAGTTTCAGTACTGAGCTAAACCTGTCGTCAAATATCCAAATTTTGCAATTTTTTTCTATTAAATTTCACCAAATTGCTCCCGCTTTATTGAAGTTCCCGTTATCATTATCTTCCAGGCCAAGTGCCACCGCCAGTCGACGGAACGGCGCCCAATCCAGCCGAAGAAGAGATGGGCACCCCGGATCCAGATCCTAATGGTAATTATTACCCAGACCTCAGCTCGATTCCACGGTTCATGCCAGCTCTAGTCGATATACTGCTACAGAATCCCCTTTGCTTGTCTGGTGGCACTCCGGATCTAGATACAAATGGTATTTATTATTCTCCAAGACGCAGCCCGGCTGAAGGGTTCATGACAGCTCCAGTTTATGTACTTCCACATCCAGCTCAAGGCTTCTCTGGTAGGACTTTGGATACAGATCCAAATGGTATTCATCATTCTCCAAGACGCAGCCCGACTTAAGGGTTCATGACAGTTCCAGTTAATGTACTTCCACAGAATACAGCTCAGGGCTTCTCTGGTAAGACTTCGGATCCAGATCCAAATGGTATTTATAAGTCTCCGAGACTCAAGTCGACTTCAGGGTTCATGACAGTTCCAGTTTATTTACTGCCACGAAATCCTTCACAAAGCTTCTCTGGTAGCAGTTTGGATCCAGATTCAAATGGTATTTATAATTCTCCAAGACTCAGCCCGACTCCATCAAGATTCACGATAGCACCAGCATGCGGCATGTGCCGTCCTTTAGGACATATCTCAGTTAGCGTAGCGTAGTTTTTGACTCGTACACAGTGGCGTAGCTACCCAAGGGCTAGACGGGGCCGTGCCCCGGAACCCCCAAGCTCAGGGGCCTTCGGACCTACCGAAAGGTTAGATACGGTGCCTTACACATGCCCCAAAACATGAAGCCCCAATCTTTTATTTTGCCCCGGGGCCCTTGATTACCTAGCTACGCCACTGCTTGTGTGGCATCATGTTTGCTGTCTGCTGTGAACGTTATCGCATAGCTGGGTGGCCACCACGCTTCTAGCGTCTCTCTAGCCTCATTGATCATGTCATGTTTAATTAAATTGAACGGCAGCATGCTTGCTGTTACCGTCGTCGATGTGCTAGGCGGCAGGATACCACGACATCCTCGGTACCTAGAGGTGCGTCCACATTTGTATCATTTGCCCGATCAGATCTTCGTCCCGTTGCATGATCGCGTGTTATGGTCACGCGTTAGGACGTTGCGCCGATCCGATCACTCGAAATCCATGTTGATACGCGTATCACACACTTAGATCGGAGAAGCGCGGCGTAATCGCCGCGCCGACAGTGAGCGTCCAAGCAGCGCGATACGCAGTCATGCCACGCCACGGATACGAGCAATTGATGTAATACAAGTGTGGACGCACCTTAGCGTGTAGGGCTACCAGCTATAGTGTTCTTAGTATAATTACACTATATTTGTTGTGTCAGTCAGTGTGCCTGTATATTTGTCGACCTATGCTCGATTCTAACGGGTTTGTGGTTGCGCAATTGTTGGGCGGTGGTGGTCCACGGTGGGCGTTCCCGCCGGCGGAGACGTCGGCGTGCAAGTGCTAAGGGGGTTGGTTGCTTCGTCGAGGCTTCTAGCGTGTGAGGGCTGCTAGCACGAGCGCACGAAACAGCGCAACTGTTCCCCGTTTCATATCTCAAGTGTAATGTACCACATTATGTGTTTCAGATGACTAAAAATGCTTCAGGCTCGAGTTTGAGTGATTTACCTGCATAAGGAAGCTCTGCAGCGACGTAGAAATTAGTTTGAGAAATCAGATGGTATCGAAGGTTTGAGCAAAAATTATATAATCATTATGTGTTAAGATAGGACTTCCATAGAAAACCGATATATACAGTAAAACCCGGTCACATTTAGAAAATGCTGATACATTTCAAGGGGCTGAAACCGATATTCTTGGACCATGGCTAATAATAATAACACTCTTGATGAACTTATCTTAAAAGTTAACGGATTCCGTAATTAGGACAGGGGCCCATCATTATTTTCTGCACCTAGTTTCCATGGTTACATTTCGAGTAACTCTCTAGAGCTCGCGCAGAGAGACAGCGGTCTGGAGTTCTGAGTTCCGAGTTCAGAGGGGTTAGTCCGTATCTGGAAATTCGAAATTCGTAACGTGGCATCCCTCTCGCTCTCATGCTAAACTGCATTCGTCTTCATCAATATCGGATTTCGGAGTAGCCCCTCAGAGTTCTGCGTTCTTTAGAATGTACCGAGTCTATACGACAACGCACACCAGCGGTCAGTCAACAGTCACAGACAGTCACAGTCAGACCGCGGCGATCAAAGCGGAACGTCGCGTTCTAACAATTCTTTTCCCGCCGAGATAGAGAACACGTGAACGCCGCAATGTCTGAGGTTGCAAATACGGAAAAGTTAATTGAATTGGTTAGGGAAAGGAGTTTATTATACGATTTAAGTGATGTAGACAAAAAAGCAGCTTGGCTTCAAGTTGCCACAGCAATAGGATTCTTCTCACGTTGTGTTAATTGGGTGCACCCAATACTTTCTCTTCTTTTTAGAAGCTAAGCTCCTCAAGAACAATAATTCTTCAGCGGAAGATGAACTTTCTAGTGACATGTTGCATGTTACAAAGAAACAAACGCAGAACGCGAGAATTTGAACGCCACTTGTGTGCGTCGGAACTCTTGAGCGGTCAACGGTGACTAGAACGCGGAACTCAAACTGAAATCTGACGGCTCTCTGTCTACGCAAGCTCTTATAACTACAATAGGGATGTTGAGAACTTTTTCTGTTGTATATTATACAACGAATTTTCAATAATAAAAATAGTGGTGAAAAAACTACTTCATAAAAACTCCACGAGATATAATATAACTACCTACGTTAGAATCACATTTGTGTTGTTCTGGCAATAGCTGTTAAAGCACAAATGTTTTGTATAATTAAATAAATAAATAAATAAATTTTTGGACTTTCCCTAAAACGCTCCGTACTAAACCCTAGTTAGGTGTGACGTCACACCTTCCTACATTATATGGGGAAATTAAGAACGTTGTCGTAGCTGCAGCTATGTTAACTTGCGTTTATCGAAACGGTTTCATAACAAAAGTTACCATACATGTCATGGGTTAAGCATTCAATGGTGTTATTATTTATTAATATTTTCATAATTTAAAAATGGACTTTCCTAAGACTCAAAACAAGCTACACATAAAGGTACGTACGTACACTTGTATCATTTGCTCGTATCCGATCACCGTGGCGTGGCATGACTGCGTATCGCGCTGCTTGGACGCTCACTGTCGGCGCGGCGCTCACGCCGCGCTTGTCCGATCTAAGTGAGTGATACTCGTAGCAACATGGATTTCGACCGATCGGATCGGCGCAACGTCCAAACGCGTGATCGTGACACGCGATCATGCCACCGGACGAAGATCTGCCCCCGTATTGCGTAACGCGTTTGACGCTCGCAATCAGAATCAAGTGTCATGATTTTTTATGGGCAATGACAGTTGATTCCGATACCAAGTCTCAAAATTTCGTTAAGGTACGGACAGACGTGCTCGAAAAAAAGCATGCTCATAAGCTTGCTTAAAATTAGCATGCCCTGCAACTGTTCACATTTGCCAGCAATAAGCATGCTTGTTTTAAGCATACTCATAAATAAGCATGCTCAAAGCAAACGTACGGACTGTTCAGACGCGCTCGGAGCACGCCCCCTTCTACCCGCGCCTCAGGTAGCATGCTCGAAAATCAAACGTCGGTTGAATTTCAGCATGCTCTAAATAAGTTTGCTCATTACTAGCAACGTTGTGTCACACGTGCTACTAATGAGCACTTGCTCAATAAAAGCATGCTTTCGTGCTAGTAATGAGCACGTCTGTCCGTACCTTTAGGCAATACGATAGCTGATCGGGCAAATGATGCAAATGTACGCACTACGCACTTAGGTATCGAACTCAATTTTTCTTTATAGTATTTGCATCATAAAAACTAACATTTCGCATTAAAGTTTATTATTATTTTAGTACAGTCAACATCCCTATTTTAACCCGTGAAGCGCTAGACGAGCACGTGTGCGTCTAAAGATTTTTGGATTTAGAACCTACTTTCCACATTTATTATGATTGTATTTTCATTAAATTTTCTTTTGACATAACGCTGTTAAACGGGATTAACGATATAAACGCAATTAAAACATTATTTTCTAGCAAATATATGTAAATTTTTCAAGGGCCCCGTTATGTTAGTGTGTTAGGTACAGTATTATATTTTTTCTAAGTAGCTCGTCACTATATTGTTTCTGTTACGAAACCGAACAACAACAGACAAAGTTGATCGAGCCGCAAACGGTTTACAGACAAATATTAATGTATAATGAATGACTAAACTTTATAATTACGGATTTCAAAGGAATATTATCGATTTGATAATACCCTCTTTCCGAGAATATTTGCTGTTATTTTATATGTAACTAGTACTTTGTAATATTATGATTATAAGCTGCCCATATCTATAAGGGCTCTTTGTGTTTATAGGTGTTGTATAATCAAGCGGGAATAAAGTTAATATATTTTTCAAGTGTTTTATTTAATATGTAAGAAGATTTAATAGGGTACTGATAACAAACAGCCTGTTTAGAAGCTAGTAAAGTATATATATATCAAGGATCATTAAAACAAGAGGACTGACACTTGCCATACTTAGGATCGTGTTCCGATCGCAAGGAGATATTCTGGCAAAAACTAGATGGCGCTTAAGAACTAAACATTTAACAATGTTATAATTGAATAAAGAAATATAGTACAGTAACAATTAGTTCGCAAAATAGCTTAAATTAATTAAATAGTGACATTTAAATACTGTCACGCTTGCAAAGTTGAAAACTTTCTAAAAAAATATACTAATACATAGATGGCGTCGTACATATCGAAGAACGGGTTTTTGTATGGAGATGGTCAGTCTTGTATTAATGATCCTTGATCTATATTATTCGCATTTACAGTTGTGTGCAAAATAATAGCAGTGAAGCCGGATTTGCAGGATCTTTGATATATCAAGGCTATTAGGTGGACCTACACGAAGGAAGAATCAGAAACATGAAAATGAAAAAAATTGGGCCCAGTTAGTAAAATATCTTAAGTATGTTGATATCGACTACCTAGCAAATAGTAATGATATCACAACACACTAAATGTGGAAAATAAGCCAAGTGCTCATGCTCCACCAAAAGTAGTGATATCTCAATAGGTACCAACTCTAATACTATGTACACTCGGGTGCAAAGAAATCGGACCACCCCAGCATTTTTAGCATTTTTCAGTTTTCTATTAAAACTGTAAGCTCGACCGTAACAATTTAAATACCACGTATAGATAATTTTCTGCCCTATCAAATGACACCAATATTCAAGGGCGGGAATGGATATTGTGCAAAATGTGGGCGTGGAAATCACCCCCCTCCAACTGCCTCGTTAACGCATGCACTAATTGGCCACTTACCATTAGGCATAAAACCAGTAATTATCATTGTTTATTATATATATAAGAAGCAGATATTTAAATATCTGCTTCTTATATAGTAAAACTAGGTTAACATTTTTATAATTTGCGTTGGTAGTTGTAAACCTAGTGTTCTCAACTACCGCGATACTAAACACATAAAATTAGAAATAGATAAAATTAGATTTAATTACAATAAGGGAAACCTACATGTAGGTAGTTGGGAACGCCGAGTTTCTCAACTACCTCAGTACGCTACGCGTCGCGCGGCGCGCGTGCATATAAGGCGTGCTGCAGTCCGCGCTCGTTCTTTCTGCTGCCGGCCGCCGTCGAGTGAACATCGCCTCGTGCTCCGTGCTTCGTGCCACATACTTCGCACCTGCAACGCTGACCCCTCACCGAGGCAGAACACAACGTCAATCCTGTCTGTTTCTACTTGATTCAGACGTCAATCACGCTACAGTCTGTTTCTATGTGATTCGGACGTCAATCACCTACACATCATTCGTAATTGATACGTCTTCCTGAACGCTGCTCTCATCGACTCGACCCTGAAAAACTGAAGAAACATTGATACTACCCCAAATGATGCCACCCAAGCAGTTGCCCTGTTGCAGAGTGGGCTTAGTCAACGTGAAGTGGCTCGACAACTGAAGCTATCGAAGTCATCAGTTCAACGTGTGTACCAGAGGTTCCGCGAAGATCAGACGTTCTCCAGAAGACCCGGAACAGGCAGAACTCGCAGTACTTCAGAGAGAGATGACCGTTTTATCGCTGTTTCCTTGCTACGAAATCGTCGATTGAATGCTGTTCAGCTTCAGTAGAAGCTCCGAGAGACCCGGTATGTGTCTATCAGCCGATGGACTGTCAGAAGAAGACTGAAGGAGAAGGAATTGACAGCTCACAGGGCTGCCAATGGCCCAAAACTTACCCGAGGACACCGCGGTGCACGACGTGTCTTCGCTCGCGAACATGAAGATTGGACCCTTCAGCAATGGAGGTCCGTACTTTTCTCTGACGAGTGCAGGATAACTTTGTTCAGTAATGATGGACGAGCACGAGTTTACCGGAGGCCTGGGGAGCGGTTTTCTCAATGCTGCATCGAGGAACGTGTTGCCTATGGTGGCGGGTCAATCATGATCTGGGCTGGCATTTCTCTGGAAGCGAAGACGGACATTGTGTTCATCACAGGGCCAGGTACAAGGCGAAATGCGGGCGGTTTGACTGCTCCTCGATACGTAGAGGAAATCCTGGCTGATCATGTGGTTCCATTTAAGGGTTTTATCGGCGATAACTTCATCCTCATGCAAGATAACGCACGGCCGCATACAGCCCGGACCACTACGGACTACCTGGAGGAGGTGGGCATCAGCGTTATGGAGTGGCCAGCACGAAGTCCTGACCTGAACCCGATCGAGCACATTTGGAACGAGCTGAAAAGAAGAATCCGAGCCAGAAATCCCGCCCCTGAAACTTTATTGGAGCTTAGGTATGCGATCGAAGAAGAATGGGCGGGCATCCCTCAAGATGCCGTAAGAAACTTAATAAGGTCGATGAAAAACCGTATGACGGCCTGTCGTAGGGCTAGAGGAGGCAATACACGATATTAAATTGCTGAAAATTGTTTTAATTTTTCCTCGATTTCCGTAGAACCACAGTTTTCCCCTTAGGCAAAAGTTTTACTCTAGTACGCATTTTTAGGGCGGTAACGTTCTAAGCCCTGAAAAATCTGAAAGCATTGGCCGCACACCTTCGGAAATCAAATGAAATTATAGAGGAAAAGCTTACCATTCATATGGTATATGATATGTTATGGTCACCCTTACAGTTTTTACAGAAATTGGAAAATTGTTAAAAATGCTGGGGTGGTCAATCAAAAAAATCAAAATCAAAATATTCTTTATTCAAGTAGGCCTAGTTACAAGCACTTTCGAAATGTCAGTTACATGAGAGTGAATGTTTGCTGGGAGAAATACAATATGATCCAACATTTGCTGCAAGGATTAGGGAAACCCAGAAAAACCTAATCAGATCATTTAACTTAAGTGTAAAATTATTGATAAAATCATCATTTTAAAAATAAAAATAATCAATAAGATAAATCCCAAAAGGATTGTCAATAAAAAATAAATAATCTAGAATGTGTCTAGAATAAAATTCTAAATGTCAGAGTATATAAAACAATTAAGATTAAAATAATAATAATACCTTAGGTATTCGTTAAAATAATTATTCATATACCTACATGACGCTATAATTTACATTAATCCCACGCGGCTTCATCATTCATGTAGTCTTGTGTGCTATCCGATTTCTTTGCACCCGAGTGTAGATTATTAACAGTAACATCAATTTATTACCTTTTAATATCAAGCTGTTGGATATTTACATCCTAATTCTATAGTTTGTGCCATCATCGCGTTTAAATGGCTGGGTTAGAAATGGCAGATGCCGTTATATCTGGGCCTCGCCACGTCTCATATCTCGTGCGATAAATACACGAACAATCTTTTCCATGTTGATCCATGACATGACAGAACGGCATTGTGCATGTAATTCGTTATAATCTCCTATCTATGGAGAGTAGAAAACTAAGGAGAATAATCTCTATATATATCCAAAATGTCCGACAAAAGACGTCAATTGGTGGCGCCACTGTAGAAAGTGCGTAGAATAAATTACTTACCATAACAATGCCAAAAACAATCCACATCGATGCAAAATCATATTGAACGTGATATGAATATTAACTTCAGAAGAAGGAAGAAGGATTGAGTAGCATTTCCATAAAACGTTTTGTTATTGGTTGTTGACTTCATACTATCTTGCTATACTAGCGCCATTCTGGAAAGATTTGGTACTATTATTTACTTTACTGCTTTCCGCTGGCCGTGACAACAGACGCCGTACCCGACACGAGCGCAACAGACTAAAACGACTCAACAGACCCCACACTGCACTTGCACATCGACGTCCCCGCCGGTGGGGTCGCCCACCGCGCGCACAATAGATTAAACAGATAGACTCAAGCATAGTACGACTCATAAAGTACAAACTGACTGACCGTATTAAACATGTAGTGTAGACTAGGCACACTACTGCTGCTCCGTGCACCCGCGCGCGGCAGCATCCACACGCTAGGTGCCGAGGACGCTGCGGCGCCCTACCGCCTAGCACAACGACGACGGTAAAAGCAGACATGCTTCCGTTCAAATTCTTAATTACGCTACGCTACGCTACGCTTTCCGCTGACAAACAATAGTAATTTTACAACCCGATAGATTCAAGAATAGGGCGAAATCTAACATACACACTGACTGACCTAAACAAATAAATAGTGTCAAGCTTATGTACCCTATCGCTGCCCCGTGCGCCCGCGCGCAGTAACACCGCACGATAGGTGCCGAGGACGCTGCGGCGCCCGCCCTACAGCCTAAAGTAGGATTTTTAAGTAGCTGGAGTAAACTGACTGGTGTCAACGTGAATATTTCGTTTTTTAGAAAGAATTTTACAAAAGTATACATGAAATTACATGAAACCGGTGATATTATGGTAACTTTTATTTATAAGAATTACTGTACTTCTGACATAATGAAGTAATCACGGTCGACGTGTGTCCATATACGTCAGTTTACTCCAGCTAATTAAAAATCCTACTTTAGCACAACGATGACGGTAAAAGTAGTTAATTTGATTTGAATGTCATCTTTTGACGGTGTAGTAATTATTTTAATTTAAATTAAATCGTTTAGACATATATCGTATTAGTTATCTTAGTTTGAATGACATCATTTTGACGAACATTGTAATTATTATATTAATTTAAATGACATCGTTTTAGCATGCATTGTAGTAGGAAATTTAATTTAAATGACATCGTTTTAAGATGTATTGTAGTGGTTAATTTAATTTGAATAATATCTTTATGGCATACATTGATGTAGTTAATTTAAGTCAAATGACATCGTTTCGATATTTCCAATAGTTAGTTAAATTTAAATAGCACCGTTTTGTCATATATATATTTTTAGTTTATTTTCCACAATCGTGGACATTATTGTGTTGGTGATAATTATTTAATCCCGATATGCATGAATGGCCTCGTCATAGAATAGAAGACAAGTGTTGTACCTAAGAACTAACATTATACGCCCTATCAGGTTGTCATGTATCTCCTACCTACAATTAACATCTCCTGTGATAAACATAACCTGTAATGTTCAATAAATGAATGAATGAAAAAGCAGACATGCTTCCGTTCAAATTCGATTTCATACTATGCCATGCCATGCTTTCCGCTGGGCAGTTTTTCATCTGTTTTCCTATATGAGATTGACCTGCTTACCTTTTCTATACTCCATGTCTCCCACCTTAGAGCATTTAAGCCCATATAAGACCACATAAGACTATGTCCTTTGTCAATGTGCAATACTTTAGCCTAAACTAATAGTAATTAAGAATCGATGTATAGTCATGGAATTCTCTGTAATGTTACACCATTGTGATTCTCTATAAATAAACAAATAAATAAATAAGAGCCCTCATGTCAATTTACAGATTCGTTTCTTCTAAGGAAGTCCCGTCTTTTTAAACGACGTGATTAAGATCTTTTTGGTGTATGATACCACATGATAGGTATTTTAAGATACCACGTCGTATGGTGGAACGTCGTGATACCGTGCCATAGTGCGATGTCGTGACACTGTTTTTTTTTAATGAGTATTCGTGCTTTTAGGTTTCTTTTGTTTCCACGACATGAAATCACATCGTGCCACGACACGACGCCTAATCGTATTGGATCTCGTTCCGTTCGCAACGAGAGTGTACAGCTGCCATACAACTTTCATAAACGCTGGCATTTAGAATTTCATCAAGAAAAAGAAGATAATCAAACCGCATTAGAACATTCTAATTTTGAATCACATCACAACCACAACGACTCCTGGACACAGCCATGATCAAATTTCACAAGTAAAATAGCCCGGCTTTTTTCAAAATTTTCAAGTAACATTAAATAATAGTAAATTAAATTCAAAATATTTATATAAACCGTTAAAATGGCCCTATCCCTGAGGAACGTCGCCCTCCAGAAGAACGTAGCGTTGTTAAAATGTATCAAAACGCGATCAGTAGTCACATCGGCGAACAAGAACCAAAGCCCGCCGCCCATATGTAAGTATAGTCTTAGATCCATCTGCCTTAGATGAAAACGAAAAAAACGTTTTGTGACTAGCTCATTAAAGCGGGCCTTTAGTTGTTGGCTTCCTATCTCGAGTTCCCCGGTAGTCACCGATGTTATAGCAACGTAGCGTTGGTTTTAGTATCTTTCCTACTAATAGCGGTTGCAAAATTTTCTTTTTGTATTCATCTAATTTTAATTATAATTCTCTTTTCAAATGGTCATATTTTTTCTGTAACGCTGCCCCGAAAGTGAACCTTATCACAGGCTACATAACGGACGTATTTAGAAGTAACCTCGAGGAAGAAATAAGTCAAAGTCCATTTGAAAAGACTCTTCCATCGTTATAGCTTTCGTAAATGTAGCTACTTCAATTTTGACTACAAAACGCCATTAATATTTCAATAATCTGTAAAATCGGTAACCTAAGTTAGTAGCACATGACTAGTTATCGATATTTTTAAATATCCAATTCATGGTCTAGTATTGCTCTGCGTAATTTGCGTTGCTTAAATTCACCGCGATTTTGACGTAAATAATTTGATACTAGTTAGTAATTCCAATGATTTACCATTAATTTCATGCAAACGGCTTTTAATTAAATAGCCCGGTTTTGCTTTCGCGCTGCTGTTAAAAAACCCCATTCAAACCCCTAACGATTTTTTATCGGTTTTGATCAAAAATGTCAATAGTGACAGTTGTGAAAAAAAATGACGTCTTAGCCTCCCGCTGGCACCATGTTATCGGAGAACGGGTGGTTGCCGAAGGACATCCACGCTATATAATACTTACACATGGATTGCGAATAAATATATTTGCCGCCTTTGTAATTTATCGTTTGACACATATCGTCACGATCCTACAGAAGACCTATGTATATGAAAATGTATGTAACTGCTTTGTCCGTTCACGATAACGACATTGTTGTGGACTGAAGTTTAAAAGCGGTTCCATATCAATTCCAAACATTGATCCTTCTGTATCGTGACGTCGTGTTGTTCAACGATAAATTATAACAGTGTCCATTGAATTGGCTCACCAAGCGGCTCGTTCTCAATAGCATGCGGCCAGCGGGCGCTTGTTCACGATTATATAGCCTGGATGTCCTTTGCAGATGCGCCTCGGGCTTTGGAAGTGTCTGCGATGGCTCGTCGCCTCCCTGTGTGTGGCGATATTCTATCGATTCGGTGCTATTCTGACAAAAAGAAGGAGGGCAAGAAATGTCCAGCGTGCGGCTGCCCGTGCCCCTGCGGTCCATGCGGCCCATGCGGACCTTGTGGACCATGCGGGCCATGCGGCCCTTGTGGACCATGCGGGCCATGCGGCCCGCCATGCGGCCCATGCGGACCGTGCGGACCATGCGGGCCATGCGGACCGTGCGGGCCATGCGGGCCATGCGGGCCATGCGGGCCATGCGGACCTTGCGGCCCTTGCGGACCCTGCCCGCCATGCGGCCCCTGTTGCCCCTGTCCCCCCAAATGTCCTCCGAAGTGCGAAAGCGCCGATTTTAGCGAGACTGAAGCTCCTCCTAAAGATAAGGATTTAAAAGATGACAAGGAGCAGGCGCCCCGCCGCGCCGACCATGCCGTGGCGCAGGCCTGCGGAATCAAGACGGACTAGAGTATCATATTTATTTTATATTATTTTTTATGTTTTCATATTTTTTGGTTCTATAAATAAATTTCTGTAATTTGTCTTCTAGTTTGTCGTTTCAATTTGATGGTTTAAAATCAGCTCATTGCTGAAATAGGTTACTAGGCTAGCATAGCTGGCCGCGACTTTGCGCTCGTTACTGCGGAATAGTGGTTTCTTTCCGTTCAGTACAGCCTCTGGACAGAAAAAGGTACAAAATAACTTATTGCCCAGGCGAGTGTGGCCAGCATCTGTTTTGCGTATTTATTTATTAAACGAATCAAAAATAATGTAACATAACAGTAACAAAACCAAATCGGTACATTGATTCAGAGGTACTTTTAAAAACTGATTACAATTTAATAATAATACAGTTTATTAATCTTTACTAATTCAAAAATACACATCACTTAAATCTATAATTATACATTGAATCTGCAAGATACAATGCCAGTCCGATCGATGCCCTGGCTCCTACTATAGGCAATGCCTGTCCCGTAGGGAACCAGATTACAGTACTAGTTACCTTCCAGATTAGGCGCAAATTACTGTGACACTTATAAAACTATTCCCTTATATCTATAAGGTGTCTATCTTGCTCTCTTTCTAGCACTCTCTTCCATTCGTTCATCAGCCTCGCTGTCCCGTTCGCAAACAAATTACATTCAGATTGTGCCAGGAGTAGGGAGTCGATGAGGGCAGTCGCGCGCGGAAAGGGGGATTATTTAGTCTTCCCCATATTTCTTTTAATTCCTTAATTTTGACAGGTGTCAACCGCTTAATACGAAAAAGTTTTCCTTTGGGAAACGCTTCAGAAACGAAAGTCTGCCATTCCCTACATTTTGTCAGGTTACTGCTAAACACACTGTATGAAATGGCAGTTTTTTCCGAAATTCCGTAGGAAAAGTTTTTCGTTTTCACGAGTACCTGTCAAAATTAACGGAAATAACAAAAAATAACACGGTGTATATTTTCTATTTTGATTGATAGGCAATTTTATTTGACAACTACCGTAATTGCGCTGAATTCATGTTGCAATGCAGACAATAGTGTTGCATGCAGGTTGAACGTATTGTTTTCTTTGTCAAAGGAATATAAATGCATTTAACGCTATTTTTCGGATCATACGGCTCAGTGTGGGTCTAGCCTCAAGCTCTGACGTATTTAGTTGGGTTTTCCGCTTATGCACAATGATCAAACGTGTGATTGCGATTTCTGTTGGATGTGTCACTGTCCCAACCATAACGTAAATAAATTAGTCAATGCATTGAATGCTCGTGTAACATTGACAGGCCTTCAAATTACCATTCAGAGGTTATTTTTTAGGGTTCCGTACCAAAAATGGTAAAAAACGAACCTTTATGGTGCGACTTTGGTTGTCTGTCTGTCAATGTCAGTCCGTCCGACTATTAGAGCGTATCTCAAGACTACTTTCGTACAGCTACTCTAGTAAAGCCATACCTCAAAAACTACGTATGTTCTCTATTTGAAATTTGGAATATTTATAAACATGTTCGTTTTAAAATATATTTTATTATATATGACGGGGGGAATTAAAATTTTGAAATTTTCACAATCTGTATAAATAAATATTACACGAAAATTATTACCATGTTTCTAACTAGCTATATTTTACTTTTTGTTTTACAAATATCATGATAATAATCACAATTTTTGCAATTTATTAGTGGATCACTCCACTAGCGTTATTATTATAAACAAAGATCAGAAACAAATGAAAAAAATTTTCAACGATACTGGACTTGAACTAGTGCCTTGAGCCAGACCGGGGCAGCACGCTCTACCATCTGAGCTAATCGTCCACACCAGTAGTCGAGTGAAAGTAACTTCATAGTTCTGCACTAGGCGGCGCTAACGGCTAAAGAGTCGGATGCACCATACAGAGATCCATAAGCAAGAACAGATGACAAAATTCGTCGACTACTGGTGTGGACGATTAGCTCAGATGGTAGAGCGTGCTGCCCCGGTCTGGCTCAAGGCACTGGTTCAAGTCCAGTGTCGTCGTAAAAAATTTTCATTTGTTTCTGATCTTTGTTTATAATAATAGATATATTTTTTTAATTTTCAAAAAACCTATTTGAACAACCCTGTTGCGTTATGTTTGCATCTCATTTGTATGTAATGCTATAAATATCAGGTAAAAACTTAAGTCAGGGTAAGTAAAAGTTTGTACGGAACCCTCGGTGCGCGAGTCTGACTCGCACTTGTACGTGTTTTTAACACCTGTGCAGTCACTCTCCATACTGGATGCGCATTTGGACTTCACTTGTCAGATCGCGTTTTATAGGGCAGAAAACGTGTTAACACCTTCGCGACGAACTTGTTCCTCAAGTCCGTGCCCTACGGGTCAAATATGCCTAAAACACATAAGCTTCTTCATTCCTGGTAACGCGGTCAAGGCCACTTTTATTATCATCTACGCAATATATGGGGTACTGGATTGTAAAAAGATGTTAATGTTAATTTCATTAACCTTTTGAACGCTTACGTCACTCGCACACTTGAGTGACTTGGGTCACTCGCACGCCAAACCCTTTGAAGCAAGTAAGTGAGCGAAATTAGACCTTACGTCGTAAATAAGTTGATTCTGCACTAAAAGTGGTAACATGGTCACGGCGGCGGCGGCGTCCTGATCATAACTCGTAACACCTTTAGGGGTTCTTGGCGTTCAAAGGGTTAATCTAATTTCCCAACAATTATAAAGTATTCGGAAGCTTAATTACACCTTTCATTTTCGATGTGTTCAAAGTTACCGCATTGACCCCGGTCATTTACTATTTTCGTCGTGAGCGTGTAGATTTTTGAGCCATATCGAGCTATTAGGTAGATATATAGAGATATACTCGCCATACGTCTGAGCCTTGCCTGAGAGTACAAACAGCAACACATTTAATTGACTATGTGTAGGCCTTATTTCAATATCAATAAGGACTATCAATGGTCACCTAGGTGTGGCTGATGGTACAGTCACCGTCATAAATAAGAGATGATTTCTGTATCTTGTCGCTTTTAATCGTTTGAAAATTTCGTATGACATTTCAAACACGACGTTAAAGTAAAAAGGTTACTAAATGATAACTTATTTATGCCGGTGACTGTATTATGAATCACGTCACTTAGCCTTTATTAACACGTTAAGTCCCCATACAAAATATTTCGATTTCCTCGTATGTCCATGCTCCACGTACGGGTCACGGTCACGGTCTATAGTGACCCATGTGTGGGGCACGGACTTGTGAAGATATTTCGTCGTGACCCCATGTATGGGGCACTGGACTGTGAACTCGTTAATTTTATTATACACCTATACCTTTAAAAACTGCTCCAACCTAGAAAGTAAAGTCAATAGCCTGAATGCAGTGACAACTAGCTGCAAGTTACTCATGGTGGTCAAGCCGCTGAAAGTCAGGAAAAAGTTCTGTGGTTAAGGTCCCGGTAGCAAAGTGCCACGCATTCGACGGTTTACAAAAAATTACCTCTAGCGCCACCGTGGCGAAACTTTGACGCGAAGTGGAACGTTCTGTGCTGTGAATGGTGGATTTTGACATTTCTTTATCTCAAATGGCGCTCATCCTTTCAGCGGCTGCCACGAAGAGGAAGACCTTGCGAGAAATCTTCAACACCGCTTTCGGGCCGTATCTCAAGAAATACTCTGCACCAGACACGCGCATGCACACTACTGCGGCCCCGACGCTGCTCTACAAGAGCGCTTCATGTCCCAACATCACGTATAAAGACGTAGATTACCCACGCAGAAACCTGGATAGACTGGACAACAGTTGGTTGAGGGCGCGATCCGCAACCAACTTTTCTGCGCCGAAGAATAAACGCACGCAGAGCCCTCTGACGCCACGGCCCAGTGAGTCGTCGAAAGTAATCGTTCCTACCTTATTCGAGACTTTCGCGATGACAGGCTGCCCGTCCTCAAGCTTTTCCGCCATGGCGTGCCCGTGCCCCTGCCCGCCCTGCGCCCCCTGTGGGCCGTGCGGCCCTTGTTGCGGCAACCCCACGGACTGCAACTGCGGCTGCAAGCTGCCGCCTCCATGCAACACTCAGCCGAAATGCCTCCAATACATGACCGGGTACTACTACTACCCGTACGGGACTTGGTTCTGCGGACCGTACCACGTGTCCACCGGTGGAGTGCCGTGCGCGGGTCCCGTCTGTCCGGGCACTCCGTGCGGCATGGCGCCGCCCAACCCGGCCGCGGTGAAGTGCGGGCCGTGCTGCAAGCCCTGCGGCTGCTGCTGCGGCCTCTTGAACTGCACCATATGCAACCCCGTGGCTTTCGGAAGCTCTCAGAGCGGCGCCTGGCCAATGACGTCACAAGTAACTTACGGTGGTCACGCGTCACCTCAGCAAGGAATGTCACCACCGTGCCCGCCAATTCTTCACGGTTTGCCCGGTGATGCGACTCAATCGTCCTGTGGAGCGGGTTATAGCGTGAACTTTTCTCCCTTACCCGTTGCCAGTTCTCAGAGCCCGTGTCCAACAACACCCCAGTGGGCTAAAGAGTACGGCCCTTGCAAATGTGCCGACTGCGTGACGAAACGAAACAATAATGTGATTGAAATTGACGACAAATTGTCTAAGATCGATACGCCGAGAACTATGAAGAGCATCTTAGAGCCGTTTTCGAAAGCCTTCCCCTATAGAAAATCCACCAACTTATCTCAAGAGAGCGCTCGGAGCCCGAAAGAAAGCAACTTACTAAGGGACCCGAAAATCAAACCATCCTATAATTAAAAGTTAAACATGAAGGAATATGTCAATCGCTAAGGAACAAAATTGAGAAACATTACTAAAATTAAAATGTATGTACTTTATTTTCAACATCGAGATAACTGAAAATGCTTATTTCAAAAATAAATTAGTACCTATATTTGAATCTTCTTAATTTATTACCCCATTTTATACATTAGGTAAAACATCTTATTTCATTTTGATTTTTGTAACTAGCGTCATCATTCGCTTGTTCTTATATTACTTGGGGTCGAATTAGCATATTTGTTCTTCCATACCATTCTCTTATAATGAGAATAGATACTAATATTATAAATGCGAAATTGTTGTCTGTCTGTATGTTACGCTTAAACCGCTGAACCGATTTAGATAAAATTTGATACGGAGATAGTTTGAGGCCCGGGGAGGACATAGGCTATTTTTTATCCCAGGAAAACACTTTTATCCGCGATAAAGGAATTTAAGGCGGACGAAGTCGCGGGGAGAAGCTAGTATAATAGTAAAATCAAACTAGAATCAGGCTTCAGAGCCCTTCATCCACGTTCATAACCAAGATTTCATAACCAGTTATGAATATGGATTTTTTTTCACTGTTTCATAACCAGTTATCATACAAAACTTTTTTTTCCATTTTTAAACCAGAACCTCCTATACATGTCTGGTCTCCTGGTACTTTTCTGAATAATAAGAGTTTACTCAAACATGCAATTGGGTATGAGATTCAGTTAAGTCTTAAAATACAAATGTAATAGTTAAAAACACTTATAACTATGAACACGAAAATAGTTATTTTGTCATTTTGATAAATAGTAAAACTTAAACTTGTTTGTTAAATATAGGTATTGTATAATGTGCAGACTGAGGACTGTAAAGGCAGTCTGAACCCCTTTCGATAGCTTTAAGAGCAGTGTAGGTGAAGTAGAGAATAAAAAGTCACAGTTTATATCGAAATCCCGTTCCTAAACCAATACTTAGGCTTCCTATTTTAACTATGATATCTATCTGACTGAAGCTAATTCACTTGACGATTATTTCTTGTAAGTATTTTCAAAGGCTAGTAAGTAGTACCGATAACTTGTAGTTACGACATGAATAGTATGGGGGCTGTTTCTATATTTATGTGTTTATTCGTATGCCACATATAGTGGGGTTATCAATTGAATTAGCTTTGGCTTTTATAGTCGAGCCGTGTATTGGTTAGGGAGGGGGTAATTTTATTATTAATTTATCAATTGTTATGCAACTTTTCAGATTTCCATGGAAAGTTTATGAGTCTTTATGCGACGTTAGGGAATAGTTGCAAAATGTTGCGTAGTTCGTATGGAAAGTTTACATACATCAGTTTTCTTTGCAATTTGTTGCCTTATGGGCTTTATACAATTGATATTTGATTAGATAAGAGTTATTCCTTTGACTGTTAAGTCAAAGTAATGATTTCATAGCTTTCCATCGGGGTTAGATGGAAAGGTATGAAATGAAGTTATCGAATAATTTATATTTTTATTAGCTTATAAGTTATTTAGATATTTCATTTCCTATATTAAATCTATATAATTCTATAATTATGGGGTCATCCGGTACATTCTCCCGCCACTATGACCTTAGTCATAGGAAACTTCGCCGGTGCCGGTGACTCGTTGATGCTGCCTGATGCACGCAGACGTCGGTTGTTGTGGCTCGATGCTCAGGACCGTGGTGGTGAGACGGGCGCCGTGAGCGGCGCGCTGTCTTCGCGCCGCGGTGTCTCGGGCGCCGTGGGTAGTATGACGAGCTTCTTCGTAGGGCGGCGGAGGATGCCACCCTTTGTGTTGACGTCGACAACTCTGGTGATGCCGTCGCTCCCTGGGTATGTAGCGACGACTCTTCCTCGTGGCCATGTGTTGCGAGGTAGCGTGTTGTCCATTATGAGGACCACGTCGTTGATGGCTATGACGGCACCTTTGTGTGAGGGGTGCCGTCTGTCCTGGAGGTATGGTAGGTACTCCCGGACCCATCTCGCCCAGAACATATCGGCGAGGCGTTGGGCGGCGCGCCATGTGACGCGTCCGACGACGTCTTGCTCGGTGAAGGTGCCTGGCGCGGGGTTCCACGCCGAGCCTCCCAGCAGGAAGTGGTTTGGAGTGAGGGCCTCTGGGTCCTCTGGATCGGTTGAGACGTGTGTGAGTGGTCGGTTGTTGACGATGAACTCCGCTTCGGCGAGGAACGTGGCGAGGACCTCTTCTCTGGGGTGCCGCTCATGCAGCACTGCTTCCAGGGCTCGCTTGGTTAAGCCCACGATTCTTTCCCACGAGCCGCCCATGAATGGGGCGGACGGCGGGATGAAGCGCCAGCTGATGCCTCGGTGAGTGGCCTCTGTATTGAGGCCTGGGGTCAGCGCGCGCCTCAGCTCCTTGTCGCTGCTTCGCAGGTTGGAGCCGTTGTCGGACCAGATTTCGGTCGGACATCCTCGGCGCGCGATGAATCTTCTCAGAGCCATGATCGCGGAGTTTGTGGTGAGTGAACCTGCAATTTCTAAATGCACAGCTCTAGTGGTTAGACACGTAAATAATGCAACATACCGTTTTTGTGTGGTACGTCCGACAGTTATTGTTATCGGCCCAAAATAATCATGTCCGACATATGTAAATGGCCTCTTATGATGCGCGAGACGCGTGTGCGGATGATTACCGGTGGGTGGGCTCGGTGGCGTAGCTTTTCTTATGGTGCACGGCCGGCAGGCGTGTATTACTTGTCTCGTAGTTTGCCGTAGGTGTAGAATCCAGACTCGTTGTCGCACTTCGTTGATTACTAATTCGACGCGGCCGTGATGAAGTCGTCTGTGTACGTAATCTATGTACAGTCTCGCTGTAATGTGTCGTCCATCAATCACGGGAGGATTTTTGTTGCAACTCACGTCGATTGCGGCGTCGATTCTACTTTTGAGTACGATGATTCCGTTTGATTCCAGTATCGCAAGTTTATTCAGCTTGCTTCCTTTTGATACTGGTTTTCCGCTGCTTACCAGGGCGAGGTCATCTAGGAAGACGTCTCGCTGTGCCGCTTTCCAAATAATATGTTCGGCGCTTTGTAGCAGCTCTACGGGAATTATTTTGTAGCTATCTTCGTAGCTCGTAGCGGGCGGCGTAGCGCTCGGTTTTCCCCGGCTACGAGTTTTCTTCCAATCTGGGTCCGCTTCGATATTTTTCTTGGTTCTTTTGTAATTAATTGTTTCGTGCTTTTTTCTGCATAACTGTATAAATTGTAGGACTCGTGCCGTTGATCTGACGTATTTTTCCCATTTGGAAAATCTCGTAGCGGCCGGTATGGCGCGGCGAATGTCACATTCGTCGGTTTTCATGGCGTAGCACACTTTTTCTTCGCCGGTGGGCGTGGCCTCGGTCAGATTTTCCTTAGGCCATTTACTCGGGTCTTCATACAGGAAATCTGGACCTTCATACCATCTGTGTTTGGATGAGAAGTCGGCCGGTACATCTCGAGTGGCGTCGTCGGCCACATTCAACTTCGTAGGTACATATCTCCATTCGTTTACTTTTGAATGTTCTTGTATGGCCGATATTCTGTGTGCTACGAACGGTTTATATGAGCGTGAACCATTACGTATCCATTGCAGGACAGTTTTGCTGTCGGTCCAAAAGGTTGTTGAATCGGGTTGCCTTTCATGCTCTTTTTTCACCGCATCCGCCATTCGAGCGCCGATTACGGCGCCCATAAGCTCGAGACGCGGTATACTGTGAACCCGGATCGGGCAAACTCTTGCTTTTCCCATTATGAGAGTTATTTTTATTTCGCCGGAGGCACCTTTTGTACGCCAGTACAATGCCGCCGCGAAAGAATCTTCAGATGAATCCACAAACACGTGAAGTTGTAGCTCTATAGCTTCCGAATAGCCGGCATAGGCCCGCGGAATAGCTATGTTGCGTAGGCATTCTAATCTTTTCAGCCAAATTTTCCATTTTTCCGCCAGGTCATCAGGTAGCTTTTGATCCCAGCCGATACCTCTGCGCGTAGCCTCTTGTAATATTATCTTAGCTCTCACTGTAACCACCGCCGCATATCCTATTGGGTCATATATCGACATGGCTATTCGGAGGGCTTGCCTTTTTGTAGGTCGTTGGTCCTTTATTAGTTCAGGAGGGAGTCGAGCGAGATCCAAGTTGAAAGTTAGTTCATCCGATGCTGGCTTCCATATCAGGCCGAGAACTCGCTCGGTGGGCGTGGCTTCGGCTTCGTCCAGCGCGACCGTTGTGTCCGCAGGGAGTCGCTCGGAGCCCAAAGCGGCCATCACGGCGGGCGAGTTGGACACCCATCCACGTAGCTCGAAGTTGCCTTCAGCGTGTATGTCTCGTACTTTGCTGGACATCTCGATCGCTTTCTGTGGGTTTTCAAATGAATCTAGATAATCATCAACATAATGTTTTTTTATGATGGCTTGTACAGCGGTCGGCTCCTGGTCTATAAATCTCATAGCATTCATATTTTTTATATAAGTAGCGCATGTCGGCGAACATGTAGCTCCGAATATTAATTTTTTCATACGATATTCGGTGGGCGGGGCTTCGTCTCTCCTATCCCCTCTCCAGAGGTATCTTAAGGCATCGCGATCTTCTCGGCGCACATCGACTCTCATGAACATATGTTTTATGTCCGCCGTAACTCCTATTGCATGTTCTCGGAATCGGCTTATTACGCCGGGTAAGTTTTGGAGTAGGTCCGGAGCAGAGAGTAAATTATCGTTTAAGCTTGTACCTCTCGCGACTGCTGCAGCGTCATGGACCACACGAACCTTGTCCGGTTTCATGGGGTTTATTACGGGAAAATGCGGAAGGAAAAATGTTTTATTCGGCGTAGTCGTCGCCGGGGCTATTTCTGCGTAACCATGTTCGATTAAATCGTCCATTTCCTTCTCGTACTTGACGCGGAGCGCGGGATCCTTGTCTATACGTTTTTCAACGCTATGGAGCCTCCTCAGAGCTGAGTTATAATTGTAAGGCAGACATACCTGGTCGTTCTTCCATAACAGACCAACCTCGTACTGTTGCGGGCCGACTCGTCGGGCGGTTTCCTCCAGTTTCCGGGTAGCTCTTTCTTCCGGGTCCGAAGCGGGGCGAACGGGGTTTATGGCGATCGAATCAATACTGAAATAATAATCGAGTTTTTTATTTAAATTTTCGTCAGTATTAATATTATTTATGAAGTTTACACGGTGCCCGGGCTCTCTTGTTTGAGCCCCGTGGAGGGTCCAGCCTAGTACCGTTTTACTCGCGATCGGTTGATCGCATCGTCCTTTTCTTACATTTTCGGCTAATAATAACGGCCAGTTATCTTGACCTATCAAGATGTTCGGGCGGGCGGTATGATACACGAGCTTATCTTTTATATCTTTTAAGTGATCACACTCGTTAATTACACTTTCACTCACATGTTGAGGAGATAAGGAAAGTTTACTCACGGTTCTCGCTTCAATTTTACTCGAGTTACCCTCTCCCGCCAGTTCTATGCGCACCCGCCGCGACGTGTTATTTTTCAGGCCTTTTTCCGTGAGCGCCTCAATGTGCAGTGGGTCGACTTCGCCGGGCGCTCCCACCTCCTCCGCGGCTAGGGCTTCGTCGATCAGCGTGACGGATGATCCGTCGTCCAGCAGCGCCCAGGCGCCGCGGCTGCCGAGAGGGCCCCTTACCTCGACCGGGAGGATTTTTAAATATGATTGAGCTTTACGGGTCCATGCGCATGACACCGACTCAGATGCGGCTGTATCTGTAACTGATTTAATTAAATCTTTATGCACAAGTATATGGTGATTATTTCCACAGTTAGGCGCCGAACAAATCATTTTCTTGCAAAAATGTTGTTTTTTACGTATACACAGGCACTTAAAACACAGTTGCGCCGTTTTCGCGATCTCCCGCCGTTTATCTAAACACATATTTATGAACTTCGCGCACTCTCCGCCCCCACTGTGTTGTGTACTTTCACATACCGGGCATTTCTTCTCCATGGCGGTATGGGTCCTCTGGGGTCGCGGCTGCGCGACGGCGGCGGGCGGCGGATATGTACGTGGCGCACTGTACCTTGTAAATTGGCCGGGCGGGCGCGGTGCGTAGGGCGCGTTGTAGTGGCTTCGTTGCTGGAAGGGCTGATGGCGCGGCGGCACCTGGGTTGCATCACTGATTACGGTGTACGGTTCTCGTAATCTGGCTTCTTCTCGCATAAAATTTACCATCAGCATGACATCGCTTTCGCGCCTCGGTTTGTCAGCTGAGTAGGTATACCACTTTGATTGTAAGTTCACTGTGAGCTTATCATGGAGCGATCGCAGGACTTCAGAGCTATATCTGCTTTCATGGGCGTCGACGAGTTGTAACGTAGCCATTATCGTTCCGAGCTTGAGCGAGAACGAGCAGATGTCTTGCGCGCTGTCGGTGAGCTTGGGCAGCTCACGGAGATTTCTATATTCCAGTGCCGCAAGAGTCGCCGTGTTGCCGTAGCACTCTTCCAACTTCTCCATGATGAGTTCCGGCTTGGCACCGGATATGACGAAATCACTTATCGCCGTATTTTTCAGGTTTCGGGTATCTGTCTGCAGTCGCGCCGTATTTTCGCCCGGCGTGTAGTACGGGGCAGTGTCCGTATATACCTGCTTGAATGACAGCCATTGCCGTCGGGAACCTGTGAAGACTGGTAGATCCGCCGTTTTTCTTGAATGGGGATCTTGCTTGCTTGCCAGTATGGCATTCCGGATCGCTTCTGTGATGGTCATGATGTCGTTGCTCGGCGCGTACGGTTGTACCGCCAGTTCATCCATCGCAGCGGGTCCCGCAGAGCCGTGAAGCACGGCGGACGGGAGCGCTGGGTACTGCGTGGCCGTAGGCGCAGGCGCGGGCGGCGCATGCGCTTGTAGTGGCACGGCGTACATCGGCGCAGGGGGCGCAGGGGGCGCAGGGGGCGCGGGGGGCATCGTGGCCGCAGGGACGGGCGGCGCATGCGCGCCGGGCGCCTGCGTAAAAGCTGGCGCTCCCGTCGTATACTGTAACTGAGAAGAAAAATTATGGGGATTCAAATCAAGGGCTGGGAGGTGGTGCCGGTCCAACCAGGTCTCGACCTGCCGGCTTGTATCCACATCCGTCGTGGCACTTGCGTTGTCCTCTTCTTCACTAGTTTCTAGCTCCGCTTCAAGCGTTACTAGTTTGGCTGCAGCTAGCACTTCCCGCGCTTTTGCCAATTGGATTCGCCTCTCCTTTGTCGACTTCCGCGATGAGGCCTTTGATTGCGTCTTTCTGGGCGCAATGGGTTTTTCGACCACGGTACTCGGTGCCATCACCGACCGTTGTGCGTCGTACTCTGACGACGCTACGACATCGGCGGGGGCTCGTGCTTGGTTGGGGTCCTGGGTCTCGCCGGCGGCGCCCGCGAGGAGCGCGGAAGCCGGGCCGGGACTAGGGCCCGCCTGTTGCACTTTGTAGTGGAGCTCCGGAGCTGGAGCCTGCTGTGCGCCAGTAGGCGCGGGCAAGGCTCCAGGGGGCTGCGCCGCCACCAGCCGCTTCCGCCCAGCACCAGGAGGCGCTTGCGGAGGTGCCAACGACGGCGCAGTAGCGCCGCTTCTAGCAGCACTTCTGGTGACCCTCGACGACTCGGAGGTCTGGGTCGTGGTCGTTTCGGAGCTCTGCTCCGAGGTATCGGTAATACCGCCGGGGGTGTCGGTCGTCCTTACTGACGACGGAGACGGACTTTCGTTTTTTTGTGACATTTTATTCTATTGAGCTTAGGATCAATCCGGCTCGAAGTGACCAATGTGCAGACTGAGGACTGTAAAGGCAGTCTGAACCCCTTTCGATAGCTTTAAGAGCAGTGTAGGTGAAGTAGAGAATAAAAAGTCACAGTTTATATCGAAATCCCGTTCCTAAACCAATACTTAGGCTTCCTATTTTAACTATGATATCTATCTGACTGAAGCTAATTCACTTGTCGATTATTTCTTGTAAGTATTTTCAAAGGCTAGTAAGTAGTACCGATAACTTGTAGTTACGACATGAATAGTATGGGGGCTGTTTCTATATTTATGTGTTTATTCGTATGCCACATATAGTGGGGTTATTATCAATTGAATTAGCTTTGGCTTTTATAGTCGAGCCGTGTATTGGTTAGGGAGGGGGTAATTTTATTATTAATTTATCAATTGTTATGCAACTTTTCAGATTTCCATGGAAAGTTTATGAGTCTTTATGCGACGTTAGGGAATAGTTGCAAAATGTTGCGTAGTTCGTATGGAAAGTTTACATACATCAGTTTTCTTTGCAATTTGTTGCCTTATGGGCTTTATACAATTGATATTTGATTAGATAAGAGTTATTCCTTTGACTGTTAAGTCAAAGTAATGATTTCATAGCTTTCCATCGGGGTTAGATGGAAAGGTATGAAATGAAGTTATCGAATAATTTATATTTTTATTAGCTTATAAGTTATTTAGATATTTCATTTCCTATATTAAATCTATATAATTCTATAATTATGGGGTCATCCGGTACATATAATAGGAACTGTATGGTAAAAAACTGGCTAGCTTACACTCATAGATAACTGATGTATAAAGTGATAGATTATCATATTAGTTTCAAGCGTCAAATGTTTATTGTTGTGGAAAGTCATCTTGAAGAATTGATTGTATTTTCTTCTTTTTGTAAATAACGATGGAGTTTATTCCTACTAAACGAGGAGGTACAAAATTAATTTTTAACGGCCGTGAATACCATCTCCGAAAAACATATGTTGAGGGTAATAAATTTTGGCATTGCAATCATACCAAGAAATGTAAAAGAAATTTAACGCTTAGTCCCGAAAACATCGTGATAAAAGATAATCCCCACATCCCAGACTGTGTTCCAAATATGGCTAAATATATAATATCTCGTAAGATGGTTCAGTTAAAGAGCAAAATTTGCGTAATTATGATCCTATTCAAAAACAATTTGAAGCGGCAATATGCGAACTAAAGGATGATGGTTTGGATATGATTGCGGAGCTGCCGACATATGAAAGTGTCAAAAGTGGTATGTACAATGCACGAAATAATGTATTGAAAGTTCCCAAACTTCAACATAAACTGCCCAAGGAAGTGATAGTGCCCGAGAAGTTCGAGAAATACCTAATAGGTGATTATAATGATGAGATCCGAATTCTAGTTTTCTGTCCTCCGGATACTGAAAGCATTTTACAAAACTTTGAAGTTTATTTACTCGATGGTACTTTCAAATCTTGCCCGCAACCATTCAAACAAATATATAGTATCCACGGTTACAATACTGACACAAAAAAGTGATTCCATTGTTTTTTGCCTTTCTCCAAGGAAAAACAACCAAAACCTACCAAACATTGTTTGATATAATCAAAACAAGATTTCCAAACTGGAATCCATCAAAGATATTGTTGGATTATGAGAAAGCTGCTATGAATGCTCTTCGAAAAGTATTTCCAGATGCGACATTAAAGGGCTGTTTTTATCATTTTTGTCGCAGTCTCTTTAAAACATCCAAACAGTTAGGAATCAAATCAAGAGTGCAGAGGAGACATGTTGCACGATGTGCTGGCCTGGCACGTTTACCCTTAAAATACATTACTGCGGGCTATAACTACATAATGAAAAAATCTCCAAAAAATAAGGAGGTAGCAAAGTTCAATGATTATTTCAATCGATTTTGGTTAAAGGATGTACAATTTATTAAAACGTGGTGTTGTCAATGAGAAGAAATAAGAAATACTAATCATCTAGAAGGGTGGCATTCTCGTATAAACCGCTTTGTTGGGCAGAAAAGGCCCTCCATAGCTAAAATTTTGGATATTTTAGAAAAATAATTTAAAATGAGGAACAGAAAAACCAAACGAAAAAATGATAACTACGTCGAAATCGACAAAGAAATGAATCAAACAATAGAAGAATTAATGGCAAAAGAAATAAATGTAGGACACTGCTTAGAAATAATTGCACCTTTTATGTTTTAAGTTCACAAACATTGCTCAGAAGAAGCAGCCGTTTTGTGTGTTCAAGTTGACAAGATTAAGTTTTACGTGTTCATAGTTATAAGTGTTTTTAACTATTACATTTGTATTTTAAGACTTAACTGAATCTCATACCCAATTGCATGTTTGAGTAAACTCTTATTATTCAGAAAAGTACCAGGAGACCAGACATGTATAGGAGGTTCTGGTTTAAAAATGGAAAATAGCTTTTTTGTTTGATAACTGGTTATGAAACAGTGAAAAAAAATCCATAGTGTTTTTTTACTATTAAATTTGTATTTTAAGACTTAATTTCACCTTTTTAGTTTAACTGAATCTCATACCCAATTGCATGTTTGAGTAAACTCTCATTAGGTATTCAGAAAAGTACCAGGAGACCAGACATGAATAGGAGGTTCTGGTTGTAAAAATGGAAAAAAAAGTTTTGTTTGATAACTGGTTATGAAACAGTGAAAAAAAATCCATATTCATAACTGGTTATGACATCTTGGTTATGAACGTTGATGCAGGGCTTCAGAGTTAGTGTTGTGAATTTAACACGTTCCCTGTCCACAATAAATAAATAAATCTAAACATATAATAAAGCTGAAGAGGGTAGAAACTCTGTACATGGAAGTTATTCGAAAAAAAATTGGCCGGGGATACTTAAAATCGTTAACAGAACACGTTCCAACAGTTATAAGAATTTTTGTCTGTTTGTCTGTTTATCTGTTTATTTGTACGCGCATCTCGTGAAAACGGCTGAATTGATTTTGATGCAAACTTTACTAATCGGTCGAAAAAAGCTCCGGCCAGGTTATAGGTTATAAAAATTCCACCCTTAAAAGAGGGGGTAGCCACTACATTTGATTGAGTTAAGTTTGCATCTGAATATTATAGCGCTACTTAGGAATGAGGTGCAAACTTCTCTCAAACATGTGTTACGAGCCCACGAGTATCGAGTACCTTGCTAAACTAACAGGTGGCGCTAAATTTAATACCTTTTTGCCAAATCCATACTCATATTATAAATGCGAAAGTGTGTCTGTCTGTCTGTCTGTCTGTTACCTCTTCACGCTTAAACCGTTGAACCGATTTTGATGAAATTTGGTAGTGAGATAGTTTGAGGCCAGGGTTTGAGGCTACTTTTTATCCCGGAAAAATACGCTTGTCCGCGATAAACGAAATGAAGGCGGATGATATCGCGGGCAGAAGCTAGTAATAAATAATATAAAATATTAGGGACAATCTTAGACAAATAGCTTTAGTCCCAAACTAAGCAAAGCTTGTACTATGGGTACTAGGCGACGATATACGTAATATATAGATAAATGATGATACTTAAATACATAGATAACATCCAAGACCCAGGAACAAACATTCGTGCTCACATAAACACTTGCCCTGGCCGGGATTCGAACCCGGGACTGCCAGCTTCGTAGGCCGTTGTGCAACCCACTGAGCCAAACGTGTCGTCAATGTGGAGCCATGAAGCTTTTTTTCAAGAGTCCATGCTCCCACGGGATCACGTCCCCATACGAAATGTGATAGCTTGACTACATTGTCAGATCGTTGATTTAAACTTACACAATCTTCACTCATTATCACAACATAACAAAACCGGACTTAATCGCGTATAATTATGATTTATTTAATTACCTTTCGGTGGTAATTCTTCGACGTTTCGGACGTCGCGTTACGTCCATGGTCTCGAAGGAAAGGTAATTAAATAAATCATATTTATACGCGATTAAGCCCCGTTTTGTTGTGTTGTGATAATGGGGAATGGATTAAATTTATAAAAATCTTGAAATTTTATTTACACGTAGGAATAAGCCGCCTTATTCTCGGAAAAAAATACAGATTTTTCTATGGCTTGGAAAAAAAAATGGTGTTGGTGGGCCTATATACCTTGCCTTATACGGTACGGCAAATGCAGCAATGAAATTTTCGATAAAATGGCTGTAAATGTACTGTTATTCTTGCCTTACCGTATAAGGCGAGCATCTAGGCCCACCAACACCTTTTCATCTTTTTATTTTATTTCTGGTTTGAAGGTACATCTCCGACTTTCGTAAATACATTTTTTACAAGGCGTTCAATACGGTTGTAACAGTATAATACAGTACGTATGAAGCACGCTAAGTCTTAGGGGCCTGGTAAAGGGTTAATTTCAAGGCATGTAACTTTTCGAGAAAATTCAATCTAGTTACAATCTCTTAAGTAAGCGTATTAGTTTATTTTTAATAGCACCTATGTGGTCAATGAATCTTATTACGCCTGGAAAGGGTCAACCCTATGAACACTTTTATATTTCAACTATAGAAGGCGCCCGCAACGTTCGCGGAGGAGAAAAAGTCATAACCCCTCGTTTTTTTTGTCAGCGTAGTCGGATAAAAAGTATCCTATAACCATCTAGAGATACCCAGCTACCAGTGTACCAAAAATTGTTGAAATCTGTGTCGCCGATTTTGCGTGATGAAGCCACAACACATACAAAAATTCCAAAAAAGAATGTTTTTGTTTTAGTGAGACTCCACATAGTCGGTGACAATCTTTTTTTTATCTCTTCAATGTACAGTACAGACATTTCATTTTTACAACTTTATAATAGTATAGATTTATAACATAGATAGGATAGATGACGTCTGTTACACGCCAAACAATTATTATTGCGGCGGTTTACGACATCTTTAGGCGTGGCTGGCGTTCAAAGGGTTAACTAACGCCTCGTATGCGGGAGCCGTCTCAGAATTTGACACCTCGGTGCGGCGAGGTACTAGAGGCTTTCCGCGTAGCCGATTTGGAACGTATCCGTGCTTACGCAGTTCATGAACTGTGAATCATAGCCTTGACAGGATTTTTTGGGCAACCCATTCGCGATATCATTTGTAACATAATAACTTATGATAATAAATACATTTCGTCACGTAAAGGTCGTTTTATAATAGGATCTTAGACTACCTACAATTATGCCCTCGTACTCACTTCCTGTTAGGCAATCAGTTGGGCTAGTGTATTTCTGGCGACCTAGCATCACACAACACATCTTTAACGTATTATACTATATTGAGTTAAAAAAAAACAAACAGTTGTGTAACCTTTCTAGTTGTGCTGAGTTGCTGCAGGTTATTCTATAAATCGTTGAACTTTATGTGGAATCACAGCATTGGTTTACGATCAACTACTATTATTTATTAGGTGTTAGGTAGTCAGTTTTTTAGGTGTTAGGCTCATGTCTCAAATAACGTTAATCCTTTCAGCGGCGACCAACATGGCCTTTCAAATTTGTTGTGGAAGAGAAGTGCCATATTCTAAGACAAGGACACTTACGAGTGTTCTGTTGAAACGAAAACGACATACGAGGACAGCGTCTGAGATTGCTTCGTGTCCTGCCTTCAAGTGGCCAGATACATCGGAAGGCAGCGTTGAAACCCTTGGTGGTGGCTGGTTAAAAGAACAGTCAGCGTCAAACTTGAAGCTCCAACGCACCCATACGACGCTGACCGCTGTAAAGCCCAGTTCTCCACGAAATACAGACACCTGTCCTGTTTCTGAGGGTAAGAAGGCCAGCACGTATCCGAATCTTTCAAGCAACGTCGTCGAGTGCATGTGCGAACACATGCTACCTCGTACCGAGACGCATTCCGAATGTGTTTCTTTTGCCGTTTGTACTAGTAGACCATGCCGTACTCCTTGTGCATCTCATATGCCGCCTCCATGCCACACACCACCAAAATGCCTCGAACACAAGACCGGCTACTACTATTACGCTTACGGCTCCTGGTTCTGCGGACCGTACCAAGTAAGCAATGAAAATTCTCCGGTCAAAGTGTGCCCTGCCAACTCTAATCCAAACACGGTTTGCAAGTGTGGGTGTCCCTACTGTCCTTGTTGTCCATGCAAAGCCTGTTGCTGTTGTGCTGTCGTAGACTGCGATAGATCTGCCTCATCAGGGTCTCAGTATAAGAGAAGAGGAATACGCGCACGCCAGCCGCATAGTACCTGTGGCGTGGACTGCCGACGGACTTGGACCCCCGTCTGTGTTCCTGGTGAATCTGCGCCTCGAAAAGTTGTCAGTTTGGACAAAATTAATTGCCCAATGGAACCTTGTAAATGCCGTCAAGTCATGAGTGCAAGCAAGAAGCTGGAGCCGAATGACTGGCAAGGAATAAACAATTACACGATCAAAAAATACCCCTTTAGCAAAACAGCTGCCGCGCTTTATGATATCAAGAACGACCCTCTAAAGTATTGTAACTACCAAAAGCGAGTTTTTAAATGTGCTAAAATGTAATGGGTAGCACAGCTGGATAGCCGCGATGCCTTAAACTTATTTAAAGTATGAACTTAGAAGATAGAGGACCTCAAATATATCTGTTGATTTTTAAACGCCTGTGAAAAATATATTGAACCAATGTGCAAGAAATTTACGCGTCAGGCGTCAAAAAGGACAGACTGTGCTGTTTGAAATATAAATAGGCGATCTTTTCGTAGCGTCTTGAAACAGTGACAGATAAAGTATCAGCATAATAAGAATAAATGAGCCATAGACTATTGAAATTTTGTTTTATTCCTATCTACCGTTACGAGGAGGCTTATACGTGACCCCTGGGATCTACGTCGACCACGAATGACGTGGACAGCAATTTGGCCAAGGTAGGCAGTTTTTCTGTGCCAATATGGGCAATGGTCGATCAGGCCTTCAGGGCAGGTAGTTTCTCTGTGCCTGTATGGAGCTATGGTCCCTTAGGGCAGGCATGTGCCTTTGTGCCGATATGGACCGAACGCCACGGTCGAGAACTGATTATTTTTTCTTCTATATGACCGGTGGTGACTCGAATTCTGCCGCATAAATGACTGACTCGAAGACTGGATCCACCTTAGCTAGGTTCATAAGTCTGAGAATCCTAGGAAATAAGTTAAACAAGGAGATCGGCGAACGGATGAAAACCAAAAAGACATTTAAAATAAAATTTCTGTATATTAAAGATATATATCTACGAGTATACTATTATAAAAGTTGTAAAAATGAAATGTTTGTATGTGTCGTTGTGGCTTCATCACGCCAAATTGGCTAAACAGATTTCAACATTTTTTGGTGCACGCAAAGCATGCAAGCTGGCTATCGACAGGTTATATAGGATACTTTTTTCCCGACTACACAATCGAAAAAAAGAGGGCGATGACATTTTCTCCTCCGCGAACGAAGTTGCGGGCGCTTTGTAGACTAGAAAAACTGGTCAAGTGCGAATCGGACTCGCGCACCTAGGATTCCGTAGAAAATATACGCTATATATAAACGGCCGTATCTATAAAAATCCAGTATTTGCGGAGCCCTACTAAGTAAAAAGTACGTGGTGTTCTATCTTTTTATACTGACATACACAGACATAACATTATACTGTTTCTTGTATTTGTTTTTAGGTATAGCGGCAACAGAAACAAATCTTATGTGAAAATTTCAAATGATTAGATATCCCGGTTCATGAGAATACAGTCTGTTGACAGACAGACAGACGGACAGCGGAGTCTTAGTAATAGGCATCCCATTTTACCCTTTGGGTACGGAACCCTAAAAATGCTAATTATTCTCAAACGGCTAAACCGATGTTCTTGAACCTTAGCTATGAACACTCTCGATGAAGTAACCTCAGACAATCAAGTGAATCCGTCCGTTTAGAAGCTACGATGCCACAGACGCACAGATATACAGACACGCTGATACACACACATACGTCAAGCCTATAACCACTGATGTGCAAATTGCGGAAACTCCAAAATGCTTAAAAAAGGTCACAAGTCTCGTGTTAACTTACATGTTTATAAGACCTTTTTAAAGCATTTTTTAGTATATAAAAGGTCTCAAGTCTAGTGTTAACTTACCTGTTTAAGAGACCTTTTTTAAGCACTTTGGAAAGGTTCCGCAATTGGCGCATCAGTACCTATAACGTCAAATGCTAAAGTATTAAGTAGTTATCAGTTTATTTATTGCTTTCATAGGTACATTGGAAGATGGTACATTATATATTTTATCGCGATGAAGCCTTGTAGGGCACAGCAACACTTAACGGGTGTTATATGCTTACAGCCCAGTAAATCATAGGTTTATAATATGGCCAATAATATCACTCGCACGAACTCTTTGAAGCAAGAGAACGAAATACTTACCTAGGCTATTTTTGTGGTATGTTATAACGTTATCATAACGACATCTTAATAATAGAAATATTGGTGAAATAATTAATAGTTTAAAAAACACTAGAAAAACACGCTTTACAAGACTTTTCTATCAAATCCAAACACAGCTATGATACGATGTTCCAATATGAAGTTCCAGTTCATATCTTCCGGCTCCATCATCAGATCAGTTTGACAGTACCATATTATTGTATTGTCATCAGAACTACATACAGCTGCCAATTTTCATGACGCTACGATCCTTGGAAGATGGTTATAAATTAGTTACCTTAGGTTCCATTACATAGCTAGTTACACACAGGTCGACCTAATAAAAGCGTGTTAAAAACTACTCCATTCTCATAAAAACTCCGTGATAATAGAGGATATGAATATAAAGCGACCTTATTACGCAATGAAATATATTTTATATCATAAATTCATAACTAGCTGCCTTAGATTCGTTTATCGCGGATAAAACCTATTTTTCCGGGATAAAAAATAGCTTATGTCTTTCCCCAAAACTCTATATTTTAGTAATTTAAATGTGAAGCATATTACCAAGATTTCAAGTACAAGATACAAATTTTCATCCTCTTTTTTGTCCCTAAAAGGGATGAAATTTGACATACGTTATAGCCTATATCCTATTCTGATATTTAAGGTACATAACTGCAAAGTTTCATAAAAAATCGTCCAGTAGTTTTTGAGATTAAGTGGAACGTACATACATACTTTCACGTTTATAATATAGTAAAGATTAATATGTTAAAAAACATATCGCTAGTAGGTTTCCTAAAAAAATTCTGTCCAGCGGGCCTATGATGGTTGCGTTTGTCGCGCGATAAATAAATGACATAGCTGCCGTGACACGTATGTGAGTGCGAGAGTGACAGGCGCGTTATCATATCGTTTATCGCGTGATAAACGCGACCATCATAGGCCCGCAAGGCTGTGATTAATTAAAAATCCAGTGTTAGCAGAGCCCTGGTCCAAAGCCAAATGTTTGCAGTGTGGGGGTCATTCGATATGGTTACTGACATAGACACAGTCATAATTATTTCGAATAAGTTGAGTACTTTTCTTTGAACATCCATCAACTTCTCACCGAGACGATTCTAAAGAGCTCAAACTCGGTAGGATTGCATTATTTTATTACAGAGTTCCTATGACCACCTTCCTGCTCCATCATCAGATCAGCTCGATGGCATCATACTATTGCATTGTCACCGAACTTACATAAGTATGCGAAATTTTAGCTCAATCGGAAACCGGGAAATGGGTCAAATTTAACTATAGCAAAATTTAAACGTACATAGCATACTCGTACATTGAAATTAAGGTTATCAGATGTCAGAGTTTTCCCTGACAAGTCAGGAATTTTGTGTATTTGTCAGGAATGCGGCTAGAATACAAAAATGACAGGATTTTTAATGAATAAATAAAGAGGTACGGTCACTATCGCCCCCGCCAAGACGAACAAAAAAAGAAGCTGGGCACTACCTACCTAATTTTTCTTTTGGTAAGGTAGCCAAGGTGTAGGGTTATTAAACTCAGGGCTTAGGGGCTTGAACAGAGTTGATTCCGTACTGTTTAAACCATGATGGTAGAGTTAGTAAAGTCAGGGCTTAGGAGCTTTGCTTTTCCTGGGATTTGATAACTTTTTTACAGGCAAAGCGTTATTAAGTCATAAGTCATAAGTCATTTATTCAGGAACAATAAAAATTGTGTATTACGAATCTTGGCCGCCATTTTTAAATAAAATGTTTTTCGTGGGCTAATTATTTACTACTAGATAAACCCCTGTTGTGTACCTACTTCTTTTGAACGGGTCCCTAATGTCGCTTGTCCTAATGTATCGTTTGTCCTAATGTATCATTTGCCATAACGCATTTTTTTCAGAAACCGTAAATTTTTCAGGATTTTTTAAAAGATCGTCGTATAGATTAAGTTAGGTTAGGTTAGGTTTGTTTTATAACAATCCTGAAAAGTTTACAGTTTCCTAAAAAAATGCGTTATGGCAAATGATACATTAGGACAAACGATACATTAGTACAAAAGACGTTAGGGATTCCGATATAGATCCCTTTTGAACACTTATACAAAGTTCTGTAAATTGTAAATTATAGTCCCAAGCGTCAGGAATTTTAGTCGCTAATCAGGAATTTAGTCAGGTACTTCAAAGTTTCTACGAGTATCTGAGGCTCGTTTCACAAAAGCTTGTAACTTTTATTACAAGCGGAAATTTCCAACAATGTGTATTAACAAGAGACTCCACTTGTAATTCAAATTCAAATTCAAAGTTTTTTATTTCAGACAACATGATCCAAATTTGTTAGTAAACTTAAGTAACTAGAGTTGTTAGTATCTTATTATTAATAAAGATTTAGTCCGAGTAATACGAGTTACAAGCTTTTGTGAAACGGAGCCGTGGTAGCCCTAATTGCAAGTTAAATAAAAGCTTGTAAAAATAACGGCCTTATACAACTTCGTTTCGTTTAACGTTTACCAAAAAGACATAAGGAGTTGGACAAATTGAAGTTATGCACGATTCCCACTGGCCGGGCCGAGATGGGCTACTTACCACGAATCGTCGAAAACACATGCAGGCATTTTGACGGAGCGTGACAACGCGTAAAAAATAACGATTAGAAGGCTGCCAATAATGGATGAATGAAGTCGTTTTTAAAAAACGGTTGGAACATTGTACCAACGTCTTTGGCAGAGGGGAAACGACATGAAGGCGTCTCCATTTACTAAATACTCCATAATACACTCGCACATAAACAATTGAATTCGTACAATTCCTTTCTTTACCCTGTTATCCTTCCTCCTATTCCGCCAATCCAAGGTATGCCGTGCCGATGGATGCGTGGCTAGAGGCGAGTCTAGTCGTTAGCGTACCGAATTGCCCTGGGACTGGTGACCTTACCTGGTATGCGGGGCTCTGCTGGGTTCGAATATTTTATCCCTACCTGCTCGTGGGAACGCAAATGGCGGCGATGTCGTTCGCGATCCATCACGTCTCTGTCCCAGCGAGATCCAAGAGTGGGCTATGGAGAGCCGCTTTGCTACGTGAAATGTAAGGGGAGGAATGACTGATAATATAGATGAAGTATGTCAGATGATGGATGCGAGAAATATTGATATTCTGTGTGTGAATGAGACAAAGCGAAAGAGTTGTGACAGCACAAAATAAAGAGATTAATGAATGTTGATGAAGCGGCAGTTGTATACCGGGACCGTAGCAGATGGAAGGAGGTAGTCTCTGCCTACCCCGTAATGGGAAAAAGGCGTGATTGTATATATGTATGTATGTATGTAAGGATACCTAGATGACATAGCTTTCGCGTTACCAATTACTTGCTGTAATCATAACCACTCACTTGCTCGAAATATAGGATTGAACTCTATTTATAATTAAAATAGCAATGGTGACAGGTAACTAGTTACCAAAAGCGAGTATAAGTTAACATTAATTTAGAAAACTGTCTCAAATAAATTTCATATTTCAGTGGCAGCCGGCAAAAAAGAAACCAACAAACGAGAGCTAGTTACGACAGCAAACACATTCCCAGAAATGAAGAGCTCTTTCTCGATAAAAGACAAAGTGTCGGCGGTCCTGGTATTCAAGAGCGACTCGTGCCCGACGTTTACTTTACCCGAAACAACCCAACCCAGCTCATCACAACCCGTCGCTAACGACTCCTGGATGGGCTCACAGTCGGAAACTAGCTTGGGCTCAAATCCCGAGTGTTCTAACTGTAAACCCGCTGAAACTCAATCAGGACCTGTTAGTGGAGTATTAGAAAATCTGGCTACTTGCGCCTGCGCGTCAGAACCGTGCCCCCCTTGCCCCGGGACCTGCAACTGCGCTTGTAATCTACCTCCACCGTGCAGAACGCCGCCGAAATGCCTCCAATACATGACCGGGTACTACTACTATCCGTACGGGACTTGGTTCTGTGGCCCGTACCACGTGGACACGGGCGCGGTCCCGTACTCCTGTCCCAAGACAGCCGATGTGAAATGCTGCTGCGGAGTACTAGGGTGCAATGTGTGCTTTCCTTCAAAGCAGGCGAATAAAGGCGGAACAATGAAAGACAACAAAGTGTGCAATGTACGCTTCCCTTCCAAAGAGGCTCATCAAACGGCTAAAGGCAATGTAAGCCCCGCTTCTCAACAGCCTCACCAGAATCAGACGGCTCAAAACCAATGCAATGCATGGAGCACAAGCTACCCTTATAGCAGTCAAACGGCTCAAGACCAATACAATGCTTGGAACTGGAACGCATGGTACCAGACCCAACTGGCTTATCAAAATCAAATGCAACACCACCAAGGCCAGACATATCCCATAGCTGCCGGATATCCCGTCAACACGTCCACACCTCAAGCTCCTAACTGGGTATTTAATCGAGTACCTGGCCATTATACCGAGTCTGCCACCAAAAAAGCAGCCAGCTTCCTTAGCAACACTACAAACATCGCGGAATGCACTAAAGGAGAAGCTAAGCCATCCGGGTTTAGTGTCAACTCAGGCGTTATACATAAAGACCTTAAAGATATGAATATCAGGCCAATCAACCATCAACTGGCTGTTAATAAAGAAAAAGAAATGGATTTTAAGCCAGTCAAACCTGATATTAATAAAGCCAAAGAACTGGACGTTAACAAACTGTACATTGACAAAATCAAAGCACTGCGTTTAAGGAACTTCAATAAACTGTATGCCAGTCAAGTCAAACCGCAGGACGAGAATATCAATAAACTAGGTTTCAATAAAATCGAAAAACAGGATACTGCGAACTATAAACTGGATATCAGTAGAGCTAAAGAACAGGAGAATAAGAACTATAACCTGGATATCAGTAGAGCTAAAGAACAGGAGAATAAGAACTATAATCTGGATATCAGTAGAGGCAAAGAACAGGGTATTAAGAATGACAATAAACTGGATATGAAGAAAGTCGACGATCTGGATTCTAAGAATGTAACTGTTGTCAGGGAACGCCCTAACTATTGCGAAATGGTGAGAGACCCGAACAGCAAAGAATAGCTTGATTTACTTCCGCTTCGAGGGTGTATAAGTAACGAGGATAGAAAAATAAGCTAAAGACCAATAAACCCCTAGATGGATACCGTATCGTGTGTATTATTTCTGAAATGATTTAATTAGAAATCTATGCCGATTAGAAACTTTGTGAAGAGTTTAACAAAGTCATAAATTGACGTTAACTTGTAGTTGTCATTCCAGTAGTATCGCTTATGATGCATCTAAGGGTTAAGAGTATACATTTTGGTGACAAAACGATTTTATTACCGTGATATCATACGTTTAAAACGAAACAGCAATACTGTGAATATCAGTTTAAGTAAAGAAAGTAATGAAACATTGTTTTTTTATATACTTATTAGAAACCGTGCAGGTAATTTCGTTTGCGGAGGAAAAAAGTCATAATCTTTTTTTGCCACAGTGTTGTATTAAAGTATAACCATCTGTAGCCCAGCTACCCGTTTACCATAAATGGTTGATTTTATACATATACCAACATACACGAAAAAAATACAAGAATAGTGCTTTTAGATGGGTCGAGCCGCGGAGCGCTTCGTAACAAATTACTGGTGAATAAAATGTCAAACGCATCAGAGTTTTAGGCATAAGGTAGATGCAAGCCATCATTTTCTATCTCTATTTAATTTTTTATCGATTTTACATGTATGATGTGAAAAATTCGGTACATTAAAGTGCAGCGGTTGAAACGCTACGTGGCCCGAAAGAGATATACTATTGTATCCATAATCCATGCTAATATTATAAATGCGAAAGTGTGTCTGTCTGTCTATCTATCTGTCTGTTAACTCTTCACGCTTAAACCGCTGATCCGATTTGAATGAAATTTGGTATGGAGATAGTTTGTGTCCCGAGGAAGGACATAGGCTACTTTTTATTCCGAGCAAATACCATTATCCGCGATAAACAAATTTAAGGCGGACGAAGTCGCGGGCAGAAACTAGTAATATTATAAATGAGAAAGTGTGTTTGTCTGTCTGTTACCTCTTCACGCTTAAACCGCTGAACCGATTTAGGTGAAATTTGATACGGAGATAGTTTGAGTCCCGGGGAAGGACATAGGCTACTTTTTTCCCGGAAAAATACTTTTATCAGCGATAAAGAAATTTAAGGCGAACGAAGTCGCGGGCAGAAGCTAGTAAGTACTTATAAATAAGTGCTATTCGAATCAGTGACCTATGATAGCCCGTTTTACCTATTTTTGGGTAAGGAAGCGGCGTTTCAACCGCCGACCGCCTAACCTTTTGTGTTACGAAATATTCACAAATACGATGGCAAATGTACCTACTCTAATTTGGGGATGTAGTTAAAACTTGCTAAACTTCAAGTTCTCAATAAAAGACTTTTCATTTGTCATCGCATCTGAATATTTCGTTCACAAAGCACCGGCGGTTGAAACGCCCGTGGCCTTACACTTTTATGAAAATATTTTCTGTACAACTTTATAACAGTAATATCGGCCGCCCGCGACTTCGTCCGCCTTAAGGTGCGTCCACATTTGTATAATTTGCCCGTATCAGATCATCATCGCGTAGCATGATCGCGTGTCACGATCACGCGTTTGGACGTTGCGCCGATCCGATCACTCGAAATCCATTTGCTACGCGTATCACACACTTGTATCGGAAGAGTGCTGCATTATCGGTGCCTTTAAGGTGCGTCCACACTTGTATCATTTGCCCGTATCAGATCATCATCGCGTAGCATGATCGCGTGTCACGATCACGCGTTTGGACGTTGCGCCGATCCGATCACTCGAAATCCATTTGCTACGCGTATCACACACTTGTATCGGAAGAGTGCTGCATTATCGGTGCCTTTAAGGTGCGTCCACACTTGTATCATTTGCTCGTATCAGATCATCATCGCGTAGCATGATCGCGTGTCACGATCACGCGTTTGGACGTTGCACCGATCCGATCACTCGAAATCCATTTGCTACGCGTATCACACACTTGTATCGGAAGAGTGCTGCATTATCGGTGCCTTTAAGGTGCGTCCACACTTGTATCATTTGCTCGTATCCGATCACCGTGGCGTGGTATGATTGCGTATCGCGCTGCTTGGACGCTTACTGTCGGCGCCCTAGTGGGTTACGCTTATCAACATGGATTTCGAGCGATCGGATCGGCGCAACGTCCAAACGCGTGATCGTGACACGCGATCATGCCACGGGACGAAGATCTGATCGGCCAAATGATACAAATGTGGACGTACCTTTAGATTCGTTTATCGCTGATAAAAGGTATTTTTCCGGGATAAAAAGTAGCTTATGTCTTTCCCCAAATCTCGATATTTTACTAATTTAAATGTGACGCCTATAACCAAGATATCAAGTTACTAGCGTAAAAAAAAATTACGGTCCATACAAATTTGACGACCGGTTTAGCTCAGTGGGAGTAACGTTGCCTGCGAAGCTGAGGTCCTGGGTTCAAATTCCGGTAAGAGCAAATATTTGTGTGATGAGCATGAATCTTGGATGTTTTCTATGTATATAAGTAATCGTCGTCTACTACCCATAATACAAGCCTTATTGAGCTTACCATGGGACTAGTTCGATTTGTGTAAAAGTTGTCCTGTAATATTTATTTATTTATATAATTTTCATCCCCTTTTTCGTCCCTAAAAGGGATGAAATTTGAAATACATTATAGCCTATGTCCTATTCTGATATATAAAGTACATAACTGAAAAGTTTCATAAAAAATCGTCCAGTAGTTTTTGAGATTAAGTGAAACGTACATACATACTTTCACGTTTATAATATAGGAAGGTTAAGGATAGATTTCACTCTCATGCCGTTTGTTCTAATGTATCGTTTTTATAGTTATTCGAAAAAATATTTTTCTTCACTGTTTGTTACATGAATGATTTTTTAATAAAGCAAAAAGAAAAGATTATGCATATTCCCTATTAACCTCAGGTTTCAATCCCGGAATTGGCGAAGACAGTTTCGGTATGTATACCTACCGGTTTTATGAAATTTTCGGTATTTGGAATCCCTAATAAACCGCTACTTAGGTTGGTAATGAAATAACTAAAATAAATGTTTTAGGGGGGGGGGGGGTACGCCATACATGTTACAGAAGCTAATTCTTTTTTCGGAAGAAATCATCATGTGCGACATTTATTAAAAACATATATTTGATTAAGTGAATATTTTCAGAAATAATCGCTCCGATAATTATCTTTTCAATCGTATGTCTAAAACATATAAAAAAAATACAAATGTACCACTTAATAAATACTTTGCATGTTATTTATTTTCCACATGATCGGATATACCGTTTTTCAGTTATTGTCAAAAAACTGCGCTTCTCAACAAAAGGACGTAACTGCCATGAAGATACGCTCTTTTACTGGTGCACTGCAACTGGGGGTAGTTACTTATTTATTATTTAATATTGAAGATACCTGTGGTTTGGATGGTTGCACCGGTTTTGTATTGCATTATTGATTTAACGTCGAAATTGCAGTCGATGCGACTTCTAAAGCGACCTTAATCGATACAAACTTACGAGCATTCAACTTCCAATAAAAACTTTTCTACTCATCACTATTATTTCTGTCTTGTCTGTCTGTCGTGTCTTGTCTTAATAAAAAATAAGCTGGTTGCAGTGTTTTACCTCTGAATGACAATAAGAACGTGACTTTTATCGAAAAACTTTTCAAGAGAGGCGCGCATAAAACAATTATTACGTACAGACAGAGGGGCTACTCCGAAATCCGATATTCGAAGTTCGTATGGCGCCATCCCGCTCACTCAAATACAGTTTAACATGAGAGCGAGAGAGATAGCACTATACGAACTTCAAATATCGGATGTCGGAGTAACCCCTGACTGCTGTAGATAAAACGAAAGAACTAAACAGTAGACAGTGTTTGTATGAAATAAACAGGCAGCGCCGTTAAAACCTCAACACATTTCATATAATCACCTTAACACATGTTCTTAATATGAGTTACTTTTTTTATGAGCCTAGCGACGCGGTTGACTAAACACTAAGATGACACTGACAGCTGTCATCACAATCGGCTCCTTTTTAGGGCTCCGTAGCCAAAATGGCAAAAACAGAACCCTTATAGTTTCGTCATGTCCGTCCGTCCGTCCCTCCGTCCGTCCCTCCGTCCGCATGTCACTGGCACTTCACTCAAGAACTACAAGATGTCATTGATGAAATTTGGAGTACAAGTGTCTTGTGTAAGGCGCTACTTCGTTTGATGGATAAGAATAAAATTAAAAAATACACACATACATGTAAACGAAATTTTGAAATTTCTAGAAAAAAAAAAATTTAGCGGATATTTTTGGAGATAATTGCTCCGAAAGCATCATAAATTGTGTGGACAGTTTTTTTAACTATCAAAACGCTCGGGGTTATGAATTATCAATGCAAAATAATTTTATGACGTCATAATTGTATATGGTCAATATGCCTCCGTATAATTCATTTTTTTATTTAAAATTTTCTGAAGCGAAGCGTTAAATATCAGTTTCACAGGCTGACACCTTATAGATTAGTAATTAATATCGTATCATGTCCATGGAGTCTTGAACAAGTTAAGATGCCAATTTCATATAGGAAAATAGACGAAAATGTGTCTTGCGGAAATCACTAAATAATTGTTCCAAATCCGTCTAGAATGCGCTAGAGTAATAAGATAATATGAAGTCAACAACCAATTACAAAACCATTTTTATCGATATGCTACTAACTCCTTCCTTCTTCTTCTGGTATAAAAATTAAATAGTGTTCAAAATGATTATTTTTGCACCGTTATGGAATTTTATGGTAATTTATTGAACGCACTTGCTAATGTGGTGCCTCCAATTTAATGCCTTTTGGCGGAAACTGTGGATATAAAAGAGTTACATAATATCCCACAAGAAAAAAATATTAAACTGAATTTTCATAGATTTATTTTAACAGAAGATTATAGCTGTTTATAGCCTAGTTATTGTTTTCAATGTCAGTATAAAGAAATCAAACCTGTTTAAATACTGGCGTCTTAAAAGACAGAAGAAAAAATATTGTGTTAATCCACTTCTCTAAATTAGACTCGAAAATTAAAACTTTATTCAGGTTTTCTAAAAGTTGATAACGAAATCTTTTTTTATTATTACTGTAAAAAATCAAGTAGGTTTTTTGGTTGTTTTCATTTACCTCTCTCTTTACAAGGGACTTTTTATCCTCCTCTCGGCTTTAGAGGTATTTTTGTAACACGCTGTATAAAGATTCTTCTCCTTAGTTTTCTAAACTCCATGTCATTGACAGCTGCTGACGCCATTTTGAACTCTAATGATTTCCCGCAACCCTTTAGGTTCTCTTCGTCCACATTCCCGGTTGGTCAACTTCCTAGCTCATCAACAATTCCATTTCATCCAGTGGCCTCTCTTGTCAACATTCCCAAATGTGTACTTCCTACGTTGTCAACATTTTCAAATGGTCTACTTCCTATATCGTTCATTTTCCCAACTCGTTCATGTCCACATTTCCAACTCGTCTTCTTTCTCAACACGGTTTTACCAAAGCAAATCAGTGGTTACCATGTGAGATTTGGTATTTTAACCGACTTGGTCGAATTGGGAATATGAGTGACTTGAGAATGTTAGTGACTTGAACATGTGGACGAGATTGGAATGTAGACGAGATAGGAATGTGAACGAAATGGAATTGTTGATGAGCTAGAATTAGTAGAAAGTTGACGAAATGGGAATGTGGGCAAAGTGAACTGGAAGGCCTGCAATTAGTAAGCTTTTAAATTATTTAATTTTACTTAAACTTTTTAATTAAAGCCTCTTCACCTGATACCCATAAGACAAGAGCTTGTTATTCCTTTCGTACATTCGATATTGAATATCGCAAGAATAAAAAGACTCAAGTCTGTAACTCGGTTGCAATAAATATCTTATTTTATTTCAAAAAATATAAATATAGTTATTTTATTAACTGTTTCACAATTTTTTATGTACTTATACCCAACTTATACCACCTTATACTTTATTTCAATGACGGGCTCTGAATAAATTTAAAATATATTTAATAGACATCATTAAATATAAATAATCGTTATCGAAAATCGATTAGGTTTTACCGATTCGCTGTTCTATTCTATCCCTACGCAAGCCGCCCGCCATTGTCCGCCATTTTGGGATAACGTTATTGTTGTACTGTGAGTCTATGCGTGAATTATAGGATTTATTGCCGAGAACTAATGTGTCCGGCATGAGGACATGTGTTTTGTGAATATCTAACGTCGACAGTCACAATGGAGGACGAATATGTTGACGCGCAGGACTCGGGAATGAATGAAGTGGTGAATCGTTCTAATGAAGGAAACGATAATATTGGTGATGGACCCAAGGATTTTGGTGATGTAAATTATGAAGAAAACTACGACGATGACGACGGAGGCAACGGCTTCCGCGGCGCCCGAGGCCGTGGCAATTTCAGGTGAATATTTGGTTTACTGCTACCTTATTGTATATTCATTTGGCGCGACTTTCTGTATTTCGTTAAATTTTCAGCCATCGGTTGCTACGCATGTGTTTTACTGAGAATAATTTACGTATTTAAAGGTAAATGGTGTTTGATAATCACTTTGGCTAAGTACTTATAATAAACTATAGAAAGCTATACTGTCTTGCGAGATTTCAGTGATCAAACGAATATATCTATAATTTTCTTCAATAAAACAACCTTAAAAGTAAATCTGTAAATTGCGCTGTTATTTTCGCCGTATTTTTAGCAAGTAATTTACTCATTATCGTACCAAAAACAACATCTATCAAACTAGTATATGTTTAAATACTCGTTTCAATGAAATTACGAGTGGTCACTACTACACTTATAACAACTAATGATAATTATATGATAAGATTATGATTGAAGCTGCACATGCACTAAATATGAACTGTGTCTTTACATAACTTTACAGCAGTGATTTTCAATATTTTTCATAATGCAACCGCCTTTAACTGAAGAATAGTTCTTACAACACCCTTTTCTGCTCTAATTCAAACGGGTGATTTAAAATGTTATTAATGTTGAGTGCATATTGTAACTGCAACCTCCTTTAAAACCGCTTGACCCACAGATTGCAAAATACTGCTTACATTGGCGTAACTAAGGGCTTCAGTGCAAAAGAAAAGTTTGAGGCCCCTTGTCAGTTTGAGGTTCTGTTAGTCAGGGAACAAGGATCTCCAGGCCAAAATATTGGGAGCCCAAGTGCACTCCACCATCTAGCCCTTAGGTAGCTATGTGACTTGTTAGGTTCAAAATTGAATAAATATGATAAAATGCAGAAAAGCTGTAACTGGTAATTTATTCAATTAACATTTAACACTGGCTGCCATGGGCATCACCCATGGGATCAAAAGCTGTGCAAAATGTTTCAGAGTATTGTTTTGGGGGCCAGAGTCAAACTGGTGGGACCTATTAACTAGTTTGGGGTGTGGTAGCAACACTAGGTGAAGTATGGTGGGCAGCTAACATGTTAATACTCAAGATTATCATCCCGAAATGAGCCAAATACAATAGTCTCTGCTAAGAGTTATGTGAATACCCAATCTTTACTTGCATCTTTAAAGTCTAGTACTTTCCGAGGACCTTGAGTAGTGCAAAGCAAGCAACAAAACATGCTCATAGTTAATATTTTCTTCTGTTTCCGCGATTATTACTCATTGAAATAAAACAATTTAACGGAATATATCGCATATATTATCTCATTTTAGTTCCCGACCTTTCGGAAGCTTTCCAGCTCCTCATGGTCACGGGTGGACTGAGAAAAGATGTATTTTCCTCTGTCAAAGTTACAATTTGTGCAAACTACCCATTTTTGAAAAAACACAAATAAAGGTGTACATACATGCCAGATGGGCCTAAGCTGTAAAGACAGTTACACATGTGCCAGAAGGGCTTAATTATTTTATTTTAATAATTTACCAAGCAGCATTTCACAAATGAGGCGTACTGAGGAGAAAAGAAACGCTGCAAAGAAAAACTCCCAGGCTACCTCATTACTAATTATAATATTTAAAAACAGAGACTATTAAACTACTTTTAAACAGATAAGATATATTACATTTGTGAAATGCTGTTTGGTAAATTATTAAAATAAAATAATTAAGCTCTTCTGGCACATGTGTAACTAACTGTCTTTACAGCTTAGGCCCATCTGGCATGTATGTACACCTTTATTTGTGTTTTTTCAAAAATGGGTAGTTAGCACAAATTGTAACTTTGACAGAGGAAAATACAACTTTTCTCAGTCCACCCATGACCATGGAGAGCTGGAAAGCTTCCGAAACGTCGGGAACTAAAATGAGATAATATACGCGATATAATCCGTTAAATTGTTTTATTTCAATGCTCATATTTCATTTCCTAGTTTTATAATTAAGAGGTGATAGTGGAATGCAATGTTCGGCTTTACTCATAATTCAGTTAAATGCGAATGCTACATGTTGGACGAAGTTATTATTTTTATTTTTAAGTCCTCTTACGAGATCAGCTGGACCATATTATTTATAGTAGACATTATGACATCAACTCAAATGTGCTAAGTAAATACTAATAGTAACAGTTTCTCAATAAACATATTCTATTCTATTCTAATATAAGTAACTAGAAGGTGTCTTCAACTGCGTTCCGTTCCGAAGGAGAAAAAGTCATAACCCCTCTTTTTTTCTTCACCGTAGTTGGGTATAAAGTATCCTATAACCATCTGTGGATACCCAGCTACCTGTGTACCAAAAATCGTTGAGATCTGTTTAGCCGATTTGGTGGGATGAAGCCACAATGACACATACAAATAAACAAAATAAATTCAATTAAGAGACCTTACAATATATTGTTTGAAATATCTTCAATGTACAGACATTTAATTTGTACAACTTTATAACAGTATAGATTACTACAAATATCTCAATTCATTGCCGGTAGTAAAGAGCAAAATTGTATAATATTGTAGCTTTTAGAAAAATTTGCCATAGGCAAAATATCAATTAATACGAAGTGTATAAATTAATATATACTGCATTTCCTCTCTCACCACATAAACATTTGCCCTGGTGGGGGCAACCTACAAACTAAAGTAACAAACACACATTTTAAAAATATAGATCAAGATTATATTAGTGTTTTTTGTCTCACCCAACAGGGGTAGAGTTCGAGGCCCCCCGCCGGGATGGATGAACGGCCCCCCTCCAATGCGCTTCCGAGGCCGCGGCTACGGCCCCGGGGGGCCACCAATGCGTGGGCGCGGCTTCTTCCGCGGGCGCGGGGGCCCCCGCTACGGGCCCAACAACCCCGGCTTCGACAACAACTGGGGGCCGATGGGCCCGCCGCCGCCGGGAATGATGGGCGGCCCGCCGCCCTTTGGGCCCCCACCTGGTATGATGGGCCCAGGGGGCCCGATGGGGCCTCCGCCGAATATGATGGGGCAGCCACCTTTCGGAGGGCCACCAGGCATGCCGCCGCCTAACATGGTAAGGCTATACATATATATTTGCTTCTCAACAGTGGTCTTCTCTTGGGAAATGCTGTAGATTCAGACTTGTAAAAGTGCCCTTGTGGCCTACTTACAGAATAAAGATCATTACTTCATTATTACCGTGTAAGGCTGCCTATCTACTTGAGTGGAGCAGAGCAGCCCTGTGCGAAATTAACCGATCACATTGCATAGATTCAAATTTGCTTCTGTGGGCTTCAACAACCTATATTAGACCATTTCGCACAGCTCCGCTCCTTAGCCGCAGCCTTATTAATGCGGAGTTACTGAAACATATTACTCCAGAAAAAAATATTTCAACGATTTTAACTTTTGCCTACAGCCTGCACCAGAGCTCTGGGTGGAAACGAAATCGGAAGAAGGCAAATCATACTATTACCACGCGCGCACCCGCGAGACGACCTGGACGCGCCCCCAGGAGAGTCCCACGTGCAAGGTCATCACTCAGGCCGAGATGGAGGCAATGGCTGCTTCTGGTGAGTTACCAAGTGACAAGTCTAACTTACTAAAAAACTAGCACCATCCAGTCCGTACTGCGGGCCTATAATGGTCGCGTTTATCACGCAATAAATGATATGATAACGCGCCTGTCAATCTCGCACTCACATACGTGTCAGAAGGTGACGGCAGCTATGTCACTTATTTATCGCGTGACAAACGCAACCATCATAGGCCCGCTGGTGTACATAATATTTTCTTCCGTTTCCGCGATTATTACTCATTTAAATAGTCATTTATACTCAATCCCTTAGATTGTTTTATTTAAATGAGTAATAATCGCGGAAATAAAAGAAAGTATTAACTAAAAACTTTTAACCTTGCCCTGACTGTATGTCTTTGAAGTTTGTATTTATGTAAAAAAATAAACATATACTTTTGAAATCGCCAAAATGAACCCGAGGAAAACATCGAAACACATGGCTTCAATTTAATCCTACCCACCTGTAAGACTGTACACTATAGGAACAGTGTACTCTATATGTCTGTTCAGATAATTAATCATCTAACGGAGAATCCTTAAAAGATCAGAGATGCCGTCTAAATTATATAAATGGTGTTTGGAAAAGACATATTATAGTGTTAATGAAAATTTAGTAGATATTTAAAGAATGTTCGACATAAATAAGGAACTACAATTTATTTAATTTGACATAAATACACAATTTATTAATTTATCATATACTATTTTACCACAGATTTATTATCATTAATTATATTTTTTTGGTGGCATTGTTGGGAAGTATTTTGTATTATGAATATTTATGAAAGTGAATTTATTGTATGCCAAGCCTGGCTGATTGTGCTGGCCATATTGGAAATATTGAACCATCTATTTTTGTACCCACAGTCTGCAATAAAATATTTGACATTTGACCATCTACTTTGGCGCAACAACCCAAAATGAGTTTTGGCCTTCAACCAGAGATGGGCAAAATGTTATCGATTAACGATTAAGATTAACCTACTTAATCGCGATTAACGATTAAAAATGACGATTAATTAATCTTAATCGAACGAGAATATAAGTTTAAATTATAAGTTTTTAATGAATTAATTAATTGCATTAATTTTCTCTCGATTAATATTAGGAAAAAATATATATTTTTTTTTAATATCTAAGTCTCAAGTTACATAAATGTAGGACTGCACTATAAAAACCATCTTCTATAACTGAAACAAGTTTATGTCACACGTATTTTTTTTTTGTCAATTTTATGTCCTATTGTATGTCCTCACCAGTGGCGTTGCGGTCCATATAGGCACAAAGGAACTGCCTACCCCGAACGAACATGGCTTCATATAGGCCCAAAAAAACTGCCCACTGTACACGCTACTGGTCCTCACTATTCTTTTTAACACAGTTTTATTAGGTCGACCTGTATGTAACTATGTCTATGGAATCTAAGGTTCCAAGTATCGTAGCGTCATGAAAATTGGTAGCTGTATGTAGTTCTGATGACGATACAATAATATGGTACTGTCGAACTGATCTGATGATGGAGCCGGAAGATATGAATTGGAACTTCATGATGGAACATCGTATCATAGCTGTGTTTTGATTTATCAGAAAAGTCTTGTAAAGCGTGTTTTTCTAGTGTTTTTTAAACTGTTAATTTTTAAATTTGTTTTCAGGCCAAATGCCAGGCATGTCCGGGCCGCAGAGTATGGGCATGAATGGGCCTATGGGCGGCATGGGCCCCGGCAACATGGGCATGGTGCCCGGCCTGGGCGGGCAGCCTGCGGGCTTGCCGCCCTTCATGACGCAGCCGCCGCCCTGGCTCAAGGACGGTGAGCATTTGTTTACAGTGTCAATTGTCGATGGAAGCCTTTTTAACGCCCGACAAAAAAGAAGGGTTTCATAAGTTTAACGTGTCTGTGATTCTGTGTATCGGTCTGTGGCATCGTAGCGCCCATACGGATGGACCGATTTGAGTGCGGTTTTTTGTGTCATAGATAATTTTATCCCGAGTGTTCTTAGCTTTGTTTGATGACAATCGGAGCACTCGTCTCCAAGATATTCAGCTTATAGTGGAACAAGTGACCGGATCTCAGCCAATATTGAAGCTAGGAACTCCAAATTTTGTTTTTATGTTCATTTGTGTCGGAGGGTTTTTAAATTTTTTAATTTTCTATAGTTTTGTAAAGCAAAATATTTGACGGAGCTCTAGTTTAATGAAAAATACTTCATGTGTATTCTTCGTTAACGGGTATCGCAATATTATTAAATTATTAAAATAACCTTCACTAGTCCATATAAAAGCACTCGAAGGCAATGCATTCAAACGAACACTAATATGTTGGCTCCTTGAAAACTGTTTCTACAGCATTCAATAATTTATAAATGAGGGTTTTCTCAAATGGAAATATCAACATCTACCAATCACAGCACAAGATTTTGACACTTCTCGTCAATTAGACCTTACGTTACGGTGACGCAAACTGGTGATATTTCCATTTTTGAAAAACCTCATTATAGACATAGCATGACATGAATTTAGAAATTATTGATAACTATTATTTAAATTATTGATTATACTAGCTTCTGCCCGCGACTTCGTCCGCCTTAAATTCGTTTATCGCGGAAAAGTGTATTTTCCAGGATAAAAAGTCGCCTATGTCCTTCCCCAGGACTCAAACTATCTCCATACCAAATTTCATCCAAATCGGTTCAGCGGTTTAAGCGTGAAGAGGTAACAGACAGACACACTTTCGCATTTATAGTATTAGTATGGATTACATTATTTAAATTACAATTTTGACCATATTGTTACTATTGATGCACATCGGATTGGATGTCCACAGACTTTCAATGTAAATATAACTTTAAAGCTGAGCATAATAATTTTAAATGTAATATTGTTAAAATCCTTCCAACCTTCTTTATACAATCGCATGCTGTATGAAGACAGCTGAAAAAGGTGGAGCAATATGTAACACAATATGAAGATATGTAATTAACCCTTTTTTCTGTAATAAATATTATCTGAAGTAGCTATGTTTGTAAAAAGTAATATACTACTTTTTAAACAAATTAAAGATGCTCCAAACAGGACTATCCAAACAGCACTTCCAAAATCAAACTTACGAATGCATAGTAATAGCCCGCATTCCAGATTTATAAAAAAATTAATAAGATTCCGGAACAAATTAAATCAGAAACTAAACATCACATTTTAACACCAACTAAAACAATGTTAATCGATAAATGATATTATGCTGTTGACGAATTCTTAAATGACGACACTTTTTAATATAATCAATAATTATTGTTACCTACTTCTTAGCCTTATATTAAACAGGTTTAAATGATCAAATTAATTTACACTTACTTGAGATTATTAAACATATCAATTTATATTCTATTATTTTAATTATTGTATAAATTTTGTATCTCTGATGAAATTTAATTTTTATGTTATCAATTTGACATTTCTACACATTATTTATTACTTGTAATTATTATTATTATTTTGAATTTCACTGAAACTGTTGATTTATTCATTTGATTATTTTAAAGTGTACAAATATATTATAATGCAAGTTTGTACTTAGCAAATTTAGCATCCTTTGATAGTTTTATGTTGCTATGCCCTATCAGGGTTCATGTACTTAGTTTAGACCTTAAGAAGGTGTTGTGAAATGTACATGACTACAATAAATAAATATCTTATCTTATCTTACCGCACTATGTAAATTCAATTTAACGACGCAAGATAATAATCAGAAACAAATCACATAAGAAACTCGGTATAACTTAATACATTGACGACCGCGAGCCTCTCGGTAGGTCGTAGCAAGTTTTCGCTACATACGGGTTGTCCCATGTTATTGGCTATGAGCGTAGCGCTACGAAAATGTCGGTTGCGAAAGTGTTGACCTATATTTACAGAGATGTAAAGGTGTCAAAAAAAGTAAATAATAATAATAATAGCAGAATATTAAATTATTACTAAATTTAGAAGAAACTAGCGGCCGCCCGCGACTTACTCCGCCTTAGATTCTTTTATCGCGGATAAAAGGCATTTTTCGGGGATAAAAGTAGCTTTTCTTTCCCCAAAACTCGATATTTCACTAATTTAAACTTGAAGCATATTACCAAGATTTCAAGTTCCTAGCGTTAAAAAAATATTTACTGTCCATACAAATTTTCATCCCCTTTTTCGTCCCTAAAATGGATGAAATTTGACATACATTATAGGCTAAGTCCTATTCTGATATATAAGGTACATAACTGGAAAGTTTCATAAAAATTCGTCCAGTAGTTTTTGAGATTCAGTGGAATGTACAGTCAAGGAATTTAATTTATATATCATTTCGTACCTTGTCACAGTAAAAATCAATATGAAAGCTGATAGAGATTCCATATCAATGTCACTATGACAAAGTACGAAAGGGTACGCTAATTAAATTCCTTGGCCGTACATACATACTTTCACGTTTATAATATTTTATATAGTAAGGATGTGGAGAGTCCGCAGTCAAAACATTCAAACGGGCACTTTTCGGATCGGTATAAAACGGTATGGGGGCGTCCATTAACTACGTGACGTTTTTTATCGGTTCGTTGGTTACTTGGAAATTGATTCCCTTATCAGTTTGACTAATTGAAGTGAAATTGAATTAAATTGGGTATGGTAAGGGACTGAGCCTCAGTTGTGATGGCTGTTAGCTTAATAACCACTCCATGGAGAAAGGATGAAAATTTTCAAAAATCTAGAAATTTTGTTTATAGGCAGGAATAAGCCTCCTTATTGTCAGAAAAACATACAGATTTTTCTGTGGCTTGGAAAAAACTGCTGACTTTATCAAAAAGTCCTATTTAACGACACCCCACACACTAGAGTTGGAACGAAAAAAAATTTCACCCCCACTTTAGGTGTACGAGATTTACCCGAAAAAGTTATTTTTTTATTTTTTTTATTTTACCACTTTGTTGGCCTGATACATGAACATACTCTACTCATACCAAATTTCAGCTATCTATTACTAATGATCACGGAGCTAAGCCGCGGACGGACTAACAGACGGACATGGCCAAACTATAAGGGTTCATAGTTGACTACGGAACCCTAAAAAACAACAGAAAAGCCGTTTAAAATGCAAAAGATCTTGTAACAAATATTAACAAAATTTGAAGACAAGCTGACTGGCCTCTGTAGCTCAATTGGCAGAGCGTGCGCCCCGGCAAGGCACAAGGCACTGGTTCAAATCTAGTATTATATACTTATGCTGAAACTGAGGATCTTCTCAAAGGAATCTAACATCGTACTCACACACAAATACACATAGCATTTACACACACACGCGCCAACAATAAACCAAATCTCACTCTTTTTCAGAATAGTAAGTCACTAGTACCTAACTAACAAGTTGTAATGTACCCATAAGGTTTTTTTTTTCACACTAAAACACCTGTTAATAATCTCGCACCAATTGTTTGGTAACTGGTCTGTATACTGGTTTCCTACGGGACAGGCTGCGCCTAGTGTATTAATCAGGATTACTGTTGAACGGCACAGAAATACCTCTAGCAGATTCAAAATTATTTCTGACCTATATTTACATGTACTTACTGTAAACAGAATTTGTGAAGGTAAATGAATAAATGTTTATGTTTTATATAGATTCGCCTCCTTAGTTTTCTAAACTCCATAGGAAATGTTTTTATTGTCGCAGGGCCCCCGAACAAGGAGAACAAGCCCGAAACGGCGAGTCCGAGCGAGAACGACGAAGCCCCGCCCGGCGAGACCTCGCCCGCCCTACAGCCGCCCAACGGTAATACTTACACTTACTGATGTGCAAATTGCGGAAACTTTCCAAAATGCTTCAAAAAGGTCTGAAGTCTAGTGTTAACTCACATGATTTTAAGACCTTTTTTAAGCATTTTTTATTATATAAAAGGTCTCAAGTCTAGTGTTAACTTACCTGTATAAAAGACCATTTTTAAGCATTTTGGAAAGTTTCCGCAATCAGTACTTACGCTCATACATCTGAAGAAAAGCTGAAGGCCCTGGGTTCAAGTCCCGGTAAGGGCAAATATTTCTGTGATGAGCATAAATATTTGTTCCTGTATCGTGGATGTTTTCTATGTATATAAGTAAATTTATCTATTAAATATATCTTCGTCTAGTACATGACTACTAGATGACGATACGACCAGCAGTAATATCAGCCATAATAAAGCGGGCGAAAATATCTGACACGTCCTGACGGCCTTAGAAATAAAGTTGTGTTTTTTGTGGCAGATATTACTGCTGGTGACTGTACCCATTATTATTAAGTCGTATGGCATTATTTGATTGAACTATATATATTAAAAAAAAACATAAAACAAGATAAACTAAACATGCAAGTACAACTTTACATCTAGGTTTGATAGCCAATCCATGCCAACTGTCTCCATAACACTAGCCTTATTGAGCTTACCATGGGACTAGTTCGATTTGTGTAAAAAACATGCACACCTTAATATTCCCAATTGCTTAGTCTGAAATATTATGATACTTTAGTAGTAGGGGGTTGTGACTTAGGTTATTAAACACGGAGATCAATAAGATCAAAGCCAAGGATAATCACGTTCATTTCAATAAAAATATCGGTTTATATTTGCAGTAAACCAAACCTTTATGTTGCAGTAAACCAAAGTGTTACTGCTAAACACTAATTGTAGACATTAGCTACATACCACAAGTCTATCTCTGCTATAAAATATGTCTTATTTACAGGCAACATGAGCTTCCCGCCGGTATCCGCGGCTCCCGGCGCGTTCCCGGCGGGCGCTCCGCCCTTCCAGCCTAACAACCCCCCGCAGGGCTTCCCCCCGCACCAGCAGCCCGGCTTCCCGCCAGTGCAAGTGCAGCCCAACTTCAGCGCCAACCCGCCGCCAGGTACACACACACACAGACAACCCCCCGCTGGGCTGGGGAGTGTTCAAGTATTACGTAACGAATTTGGGGGAAGGGGGGACTCTTGTAAAACGTTACGATGCGTTACATGGGCGGTAAGGGGGGGTTTGAACTACGCGTTACGTAACATTGTTTTTTTTAACCCTTCAGAACGGTCGCGTACAGAGATTCTCTCTAGCATTTTTAAACTTTTTTTTCTCAAAATTTATTTATTTATTTATTTAATTTCAAATGGGATGACCATTTTTGTGTAAAAAAGATCACTTGGTGGTTACGTAACGTTTTAATAGGGGGGAGGGGGGTACAGTAAAACGTTACGGCGCGTTACATGGGGGGCGGGAGGGTCAATAATCTCCAAAAATTGCGTTACGTAATATTTGAACGCTCCCCTGCCTCCCGTATCTACATTTTTTTTTATGGCATAGGGGGCAAACGAGCAGACGAGTCGCCTGATGGTAAGCGATCACCGTCGCCCATAGACACTTGCATCACTAGAGGAGTCACAAGTGCGTTGCCGGCCTTTCAGGTGGGAGTACGCTCTTTACTTGAAGGTTTGAAGATCGCATCGATCCGGAAATAATGCGGCAATTTATTCCACAGTTCATGGCGGACTTAATGCCATAAAGGCATTCTCTACCAGTCAACCAATAGGCTAAACAGTATAATTATTGGTGTAGGATATCGGTATCAAACTTGTACAAATTAATAATTACAAGGATGAGACACCCAAATGATATACTATACAAACTTTTCTTCTCAATCCCTCATTGCTGAGGATCGTGACTCCGCTTCAGCTTGTCAACTGCTTCTGTCCATCGGTTACGGTCAGCTATTGGTTTGTTGGTCTGCTCTGAGATTTGGTCAGACCAACGTTTTGGGCTCCGGCCTCCAGGTCGTTTTCCTTCCACCTTTCCTGTGACCATCAGACGTTCCAAGTTATTCGCACCTCCTCTGCGAGCGATGTGACCAAAGTAACGCATTATGCGGTGCAGACAGGTGGTAGACAGAGGTTGAGCACTCTCTATTTTCAGTTCTTCTAGGACTGAGATGTTAGTCCGGTGTGCCGTCCATGGTCAACCAAATACAAACTATAGAGAATACGTAATATATATAACCATATTCGTGCGTGCGGCAGGTTTCACTGCGCCGCCGGCCGGCTTCCCGGGCGCGGCGGGCGGCGGCGCGCCGGCGCCGGGAGCCCCGGGCGCTCCGCCGGGCGCGGCGGGGGCCCCCGGCGGCTTCCCGGGCGCCTGGGGCGGCTGGGGCGGCTGGCCGCCGCCGCTCGTGGCGCAGCCCCCCCCCCAACCTGGCCAACGCCAACGTGCCCAATGCCGGTGAGTCCGACGTCGCCATATAGCCTAGTTCGGAACGCGAGACGTCACTCGTTCCTAGGTTTTAGTATGGAGCATTTTTTGGGAAAGTTCAATAATGTGACCTTAACATTGACGTATTTTAGGGAGTATTTATGAGTTTGGTGTCGTTTTTTTGCCAATATTTATATTATGAAAGAGTCGTTCTATAAACATAGCACAGAAGAAAGTAGTCGACATTCGTAAAGTCTAGTTCGGACCAGGCTAGCGTTTTAGTCTAGGGGCGAGTAATTTAAACTTGGTTGCACAAAACAAAAGTAAGTACAAGTGGCGAACTTAATGCCAAAAGGTATTCCCTACCAGTCAACCATAGGGCCAAACAAGCATGCACGGAAATGGTGCAGTGGGAAAAAACATTCAATAACGAGAGTGTTAGGACACAAGCAAATACGTAATTTAGTAGCTAAACTGTTCGATGCTGCCCAAAAATAGAATAAAATTAATCGGTTCTTATTTCTTACTTAATTATCAACTAATTTACTAGCTACTTATAGCTTGGCATGTTCTTTCTTGACACTCCCACGGGGACGGGGGAAAAGACAGTGGGGGCGAGTAAGTGTGCGCGCGGCGGGGTCATCGTGCTCCGCCGTACGCATTCTTCATACCCACCCCCGCTGTCTCCTCCCCCCGTCGCCGGCAGACCATGGAAGTGTCGTCTATATCCATTTTATTCCATTTTTACTCGCCACTAGACTAAATACTAGCCTCGTCCAACCTAGGCTTTACGAATGTTGACTATTATCTTATGTGGTATGTTATAAAACAACCTATTAATAATAGAAATATCTGTGAAAAAAACACTTGAAGATACGATAATGTCAAAGTCACATTTTTGTTTTTCCCATAAAATGCTCCATACTAAACCGTGCGATTCGGACTCGCGCACCGAGAGCTCCGTACAAATATACGCTACAAACGGCCGTATCTATGAAAATCCAGTGTTAGGAGAGCTCTACTCCTAAGCAAAATGTACGCGGTGTTCGATCTTATATTGTTTACTGACATAGACAGACAAACATGAAATAATACTGTTTTTAGTATTTGTTGTTATAGGAAACAGAAATATACATCATCGGTGAAAATTTCAACTGTCTAGCTATCACGGTTGATAAGATACGGCCTGGTGACAGACGGACAGACAGACAATCGGACAGCGATGTCTTAGTAATAGGATCCCGAGTCCCTTTGGGTACGGTGCCCTAAAAAAAATTATATATTATAACACAAAGTTCGATTGTAAAGGAAAAAGTCAATGAGACCTACTAAATTGCAAGCAGGTCTTTAACCTGCGACCTTAACGAAGTTAACGCAGAAGTGCTCTGACCAACTGAGCTATCGCAACTTTACGTAGGGCTTTAAATTTTCGAACACAACCTAGTTAGCACTAGTAGGGCCCTCTGTGTCTTTTTTGTAATAATAAAAAAACACGGTATACAATGTGAACTCTGAACCTGCTTATGTTTATGTGTCTGTGTGTACTCAGGAGCAGCGGCCGCCGTGCCCGCGTCGGAGGCGAGCGAGCCGGCTGCGCAGGCGCCGCCGCCCAAGAAGGAAGAGACGGTCAGTACCCACATAAGCTAATATTATACTACTCAAAACAAAATAGGGGCCACTTTGAAAGGTTCTCGAGTGGAGACCGCGTACCGGCAAGCGCAGCCTGCGAAGGCCACCCGCAAGGTGGTCGGACGACCTGGTTAGGGTTGCGGGGATTCGCTGGATGCGGGTCGCCTCTATACGACCCATGTGGAAATCTATTGAGGAGGCCTGTGTCCAGCAGTCGACGTCCTAGGATCAGTGAAATGAAGCTGAAGCGCGACCGTTAACGATCTTTTGATTCTTTCACATTTATTGTTTTGATGTGCTATCATTACTTTTTGGTTAATCAAATCAAATCATTTATTTGTTTCAGAATAACATTCCATAATTCGTTATGGAATAAATATAATAAATATAATATAAAGTTAAAAGGTTTCTATTATTATTATTTTTTTCTATTTATGCATCTAATAACCTACCTCCACACCAAATTTCATACTCCTAAGTCACCTGGAAATAGTCAAACATTTTGATGAGGGAGTCAGTGATAAATAGTGATTTTCGCACGTCAAAATCTCGTGAACAGTAGGAGGATTTTTATTGAAATTTTAGGGTTCGCTAATTAAAATGTAAAACGTACCTAGGCAGAGTGATGGCAGGTGGGCGAAAATGTTAACGGAATGGTGGCCGCTTTCAGACGAGAGAAGTGCCTGGCGTCCGTTGGCTCGTTGCGTGGACGACATTCGTAGTGAGATTGGCTCAGGACCGGGATAGGTGGCGTCCACGAAGAGACGCCTATGCTCAGCAGTGGGTGATAAAGGGCTGATATGATGATGATGATGATGAATTAAAATGTTTTTCGTCAAATAGATTTTAAGTTATGGGGGAGTCAAAAGCGGCGTGCGTCGCGTTTTTTGACGTGATAACGTCTTATAAATCGATGAACGCCGGCTGCAAGCACGAAACAGTGTCCTAGTAAATTTATGACGCCAGTTTTCTTATGACAATATCACGTAAAATTATCGTCCGTAAACTTTAGACACCTTTTTTTTTGCTCTGCGAGCTTGGCTGCCACACTGCCATGTGTCTAAATATGTTAAATTCTCACGCTTTCTAGTTGAAGCTTGTACAATAGGGTACAAGTATGAATTTTTTTATCGCTTTTCTTTAACTAAATATCAAAATACCGTAAAAACGATTTCAAAATGTGATATTAAAATTTAAATCGCTTAATACGCAAGATATAGGCATTTTAAACTACTAATTAGACAGAGAGGTCCGACGTGCACTGTTACGTCATCGTGCACTCCGGCCATGTAAACTTCATATTACATTCTGTTTTGCTAGAAAGAGATAGAATGAAATGGTATGATGGCTTGTATCTTGGTTATTTTTATAGTTATTCGAAAAAATATTTTTATCCACTGTTTGTTACATGAATGAGCTTTTAATAAAGCAAAAATGAAAATTCATGCATATTCCCTATTATGTCGTTCCCCAGGTGATCCCCGCGGAGCTAGCTGCGCGCGCAGCGGAGTGGAGTGCGCACCGCGCGCCCGACGGCCGCCCCTACTACTACAACGCGGGCAAGCAGGAGAGCGTGTGGGAGAAGCCCAAGGCCATGAAGGAGCTCGAAGGTAACACCACTGTCGCCAGGCGATCCCCCTTGGTGGACCCAACTTATTCTCCGCAGGATTTAAATTTTAACTTGACGTCTTTTACAAAATCTTCTACACACTGCATAACTTACCCAGGAACTACTATTATGTCGATTGTAATATAAAAAAGAATTAAAATCTAAAAGATCAGTCTGTGACCACCCTGAACAAGTGGGATATTTCGCATTTCTAGATTACATTTAATGACTTTCACGACTTTCTTAGACATAATACTTTGCAACTTTGGGAACTTTAACAGGCAATATATTCATCATTTTTTGTTTACTGTCAAAAGAAAAAGAACGTGTCCAATATTTTCTGACTGACTAATTATATTTTTTAAGATACAAGCCTAATTGAACATGCTTACGAAAAATCACGAGTACAGAAATGCGACTTGTAGAGAAGAACAGACAGACACTCACAGACATACAAAATATTGTTTGGCTAAGCTGAAACGGGACGCTGCTTGGCTCAATTATTCTATAATTTTTATTGCAGAACTGCAAGCTAAAATCGCCGAGGAAAAGGGCGAGAAACCAGAGAAAGACAAGATGGAGGTCGACAGCAAGATTGAAGGTAAGCACAGTGAGAAAATGAACCTACTGCCGGCTTGCAGTATCCGGAAATTGTTGTACAGTCAGCCAAAAATGTGGTCTACCACCCTACGGTTGAGATTCGTTTGAACGTCATGAAACAACAAGGTCAATTTTCTCTGGCAATAAGATTGTGTCAGTGACTACTGCTATCTTTGTCATTTAATGATATAACGTCATGCCAAGTGTCAAGTTTGAATTATCGCATATATCTAACCTTCTTGTCTAAGCACTGTCTCGATTGATTCGGTCAATTCGAAAACAGCCAAAGTTACTATGGGTTTCAAAGTGACTTTGGTTATACTCAAACTGATGCAATTTTCATCTTATAGTAAATACATCTATCGGACTTTTGAGCCAATTCGCGAGTTAAGTATTCCTATATAGTGGCCCGCTACAACCAAATTATATTCACACAAATGATTCAGATATTTCAGTTGTCACTTATGAGTCTTTATTTGAACCATTAACTTAAATATTATTTCATTCATTCAAATTAAAAACAAAAATATAAAATGATGATCCTACTAATATCTAGTGTATCCGCCGTCAGCGTCAATAACTGCTTGAAGACGGTCTCTCATTGATCCGACAAGCAGTTGACAGAGATCGGAACCGCGGGTATCTTCCCATACTTCATTACAGTGTCGCTCAAGTGCTTCCCGTGTTCTCTCGTGACGGTTCGACCATCTCTGAACCAAAAGGCCCCAAAGGTTTTCGATAGGGTTCAAATCGGGCGATTTTGCGGGCCAACGTATTAAATTAATTTCCGGGTGTGCACGAAACCAGGCACGCGTCTCTAACGCAGTGTGCAAAGAACAATTATCTTGGCAGTAATTAAATTGAGGCATTTCATTTTCTGTATAAAAAGTTCGGACAGTTGGCAACATTGAATTTTGAAGGACATCAACATAATCACGTGCCTTTGCTCGCGGCGGCATACAGCACAGCTCACCAACTCCGTCAGCAGTCATCCAACCATAAATATTGACAGAAATGCGGCCCGATTCCTTGTTCGGTATGACATGGTCTTGTGTGTAACGCGTCCCATCCCGACGCCAAAGTTGTAATCGCCCATGCTGGCTGGACTGAAATGTTTTCTCATCACAGAACACAGTATTACTCCAATCGAAATCTAAGTGATCCGTAGCAAAATTTAATCGAGTGATTCTATGATTTTCAGTCATATCAATTTTCTTTGCGTAATGTCTGTAATGTAAACCCATGTAATGCAAGGGGTTTCTGATTGTTTGAGTAGTAACATCAAACATTGTTGCGAAATGTTTAGTCGGAATGAAGCCATTATTTTCATATTCACGTCTCATAATTTCTCTTTGATCGTCCGAAATTTCACGTCGGCGACCGCTTCGATGACGATCATTTAAATTTCCCTCTTCGCCGTCACGTCAAATCCATAAACGAACAGCTTGTCTCTAAAATTTAGAATTAAATAAACATAGGGGTAAAAAGAATAAGTAAAAATAATATTTAAATACGACGTGGTGAACTTTGTAATACTTACGGACACATTTAGATGTCTTGAAATCTCACTGATATTGAAGCCCTCGTTATGAAGTGCTATAATATTAGCTCGTTCGGCTTCCGATAAATTACGAGGCATTGCAGCAGCAGAAAATCAAGCAATTTATTAGAACAATATAAATAAAGAAATAGTAACAGATTGGTATTAATATTTCATTGACGGAAATACTTGACAGTGAGACTTTGTTTTTCAGTAGTAAGTAATAAGTTTCTCTTCAAGAAGATCGACATAGTTTTAGTTGAGTAAAATAGATTATCGCATTTAATAATAGAGGTCAAACTAAGTCACCCAATGACGTCAAATGTCAGGCATCTCAGATAACAGACAAAACGTCATAACATAATTGTGCATGTGTTAAACTCTGTTAGAAAAGTCAACCTTAGCGATCGTTACATCTCGCAGAAACTTTTGTCAAATGTGGTAGACCACTTTCTTGGCCGACTGTACTATAGATCCGGGTTTAATTTAATCACATATTACGTTCACTTATTTATTTTTAATCTTAGGCCAGATTTATACAATCTATATATATTTGTAAAAGTTAAATGTCTATACATTGAAGATATTTAAAAAAAAGTATTGTAAAGAACTATTTGTAGGTCACACACACACGCGAAAAATATTTTTTTTTGGATTTTTTGTATGTTTGATGTGTCGTTGCGGCTTCATCAAGCTAAATCGGCTAAACGGATTCAATTATTTTTGGTACAAGTCACCAGCATCAAAATCTGCCATAACAAAGCGGGCGAAAATATCTGACACGGCCCTAGAAATAGAGTCGTCAGATATTTATGCGCGCTTTGTTGTGGCAGATATTGATGCTGGTGACTGTACACGGGTAGCTGGGTTCTGCAGATGGTTATAGGATACTTTATTCGACTACGCTGGAGAAAAAAAGGGGTTGTGACTTTTACTCCCCCGCGAACAAGTTGCGGGCGCCTTCTAGAATATATATACAGGATGTTTGGTAACAGGATGCAAAGTTGAAAGGTGATAGCTTAGGCCATTTAGAATATTTTAAGCGATATAAGTGTTAAGCAAATGTTATTAGTTTTTTTTTTATTTAAGTTTTAAGATTTTTCTGGGAAAACTCCAAAATTTCAGACTACATCGACAATAGTACTTTTTTTACTGTAGGTAGCATTTTTTTGTATTTTTTTTTTTGTATTGTGAAATGTCTATCGTACACCATAAAAATTATTTGAAACATCTGTGTATAAAGAAAAAAAAACTACAGCGACTTAAAAATTAAAAAACGTGAAAAAAAAAAATGATTTAAGTGTTTTCTAAGGACGGTAAAAAAAAAAACTAAAATAGCCCCGGTTCTTCAAACCATTTAAGAAACATGCTTGGCTATTGCCCTTTCATTTAAGCTATCAAGCACGACTGTAGCTATCGTATCTTTAAAAATAAGCCACTTAAACCAACTAGAGAGCTAAAATGTTTCACTCTACTTGTGATACTTGTGACGAATCTAATTATGATTTTGTAATAAAACATTGGTTCTTAATACTAAGTTGGCGTTTACCTGACATTTGTAATGTTTTGAAAGGGTTAAGTGCAGTGGACAAAACTGTCACATGCAATGTTAATAAACAAAGTTTCGCGGTGGTGTGAAACAAAAGGGACCGATAGCGGCGGGCGGCGTTTAACAAAGATGACTCAAGCCGTTTTATTATGCTTTATTGTTAAAGATAAACTGATTTGCTACTTGCGTATTTATGCAAAAACTACTAATTTAGTCTAATTACATGTAGCATGCAACGTAATATGCCTTGTAATTTTGAACGCGCATTCATTAATGTGGACACATCGCGCGTTCGAACCGTGCGTTTACGGAGAACCTTTCTACGCGCATCGGTTTCCGCTAATCTACCGTCAGTCTTCACTGTGTAATCACCTTGTTCCTAGTTCGCTAATCACACAACCGTCCACGCTGTTTTCCCTCTGGGTTCGTCGCAAAAGCCGACAATGAGTTGATTGCTGCGTGTTCGATTAAGGCACAGTTCGGGCGCGCAAGACGTCCAGACGCTATTCGCTCAAATATTTGTTTTGCGACTACGCTGTATTCGCTCAAATATTTGTTATGTGAGCGAACAACAAACACGGCATCTACACTTCGTGCCGGTGCGCCAATTCTTTCAATTCGTGTCCTTTGATGTGTCAAAAAACCGACAGGTGGACGGATAGGCGTATTTGCTATTCGCGCTTATGAGTTATGCGGGCAAATATAGACGAATTAACCCTCCACACTTCGTCGTGTTCGGCCGAATAACGCGCATAACAAATAACGCATAGCGAAGTGTGGTTCCGGCATTACGTGGCTTGTTACATTTCACCAGTCTCGCAGCCCAAGAGCTCCACATAAACGTACATAGCCTTCCCAGTGATCGACGTGGAGGCGCACGCGGAGGCCGCGGCGGCGGCCGAGCGCGCGCGGCTGCAGCGCGAGCGCGAGCAGCTCGAGCAGGAGCAGCGCGACCTCGAGCAGGCCGAGCGCGACAAGCTCGAGCAGGACAAGAAGGACAAGGAGGACAAGGAGAAGGAGAAGGCCAAGCGGAAGAACAAGCCCATCTCCATCATGCCCATCTCCGGCACGCCCTGGTGAGTGGACTCTGTACTCGATTCCAGCAGAAGTACACGGAGAAGGGTAAGTGAAGGGGAACATCAAGCCCATTTGCATCGTATCCGTATTCGGCACGCCCTGGTAAGTGTCTAAAGAGCTCGGTATACCCAGCATTCTATAAAGAAACGTTCTCTCTGATCCGGACTACGAGATCACTGCAGCCATTGACAGGATGGCTACTGCGAACTCTTCGGACGATCTCTTAGTCGTCGACGTCATTTTTTTCTCGCCCACTTGGCAACTCTCTAAGCTATGTCACCGACGTATTTTGTTAGTGCTACCGATATATGAGAATTCATATGAATTTGACACTAGAGTCTTTAAAGACTGAGAATATCATTAGAGTAGCAGATCCTTGTATTAAAGTCAATATTGTATTGTGTTATATTTGAGTAATGTCTGTCCGTAGGTGCTTGGTGTGGTCGGGCGACGGGCGCGTGTTCTTCTACAACCCCACAGCGCACACGTCCTTCTGGGAGCGGCCCGAGCAGCTCGCCGGCCGCGCCGACGTGGACCGCGCCATGGCCTGCCCGCCCGCTGCCGTCACACAGGTGCGCACACACACACACACACACACACACACACACACACACGTCCTTCTGGGAGCGGCCCGAGCAACTCGCCGGCCGCGCCGACGTGGACCGCGCCATGGCCTGCTCGCCCGCCGCCGTCACACAGGTGCGCACGCACACACACACACACACACACACACACACACACACACACACACACACACACACACACACATACACACACGCACATGTCCTTCTGGGCGCGGCCCGATTCTAAACCATTTTTTTTCCTTACAGTATTTTCAGCGCAAGGAGGCCACGACGCCGACGACGACCGCCAAGCCCAGCAACGGCGAGCTCAAGCGCGGTGCCGACTCGGACAGCGACGACTCCGACTCAGAGCCCGCCAAGAAACCCAAGGCAGAAGAAGGTAATACCCTAGTTCAGGACCGCAGGACTCGAAAGCTCGCAATAGGGAATATTCATGAATTTTTATTTTTGCTTTATTAAAAGCTCATTCATGTAACAAAAAGTAGACAAAAATAAATATTTTTTCGAATAGCTATAAAAATAACCAAGATATAAGCCATCAAACATTTCATTCATCTCTTTCGTGCAAAACAGAATTAAATATGGAGTTTATATGGCCGGAGTGCACTGTGATCGGACCTTTCTGTCTAATTACTAGTTTAAAATGCCTATATTATGCGTATTTTTTGGCCGATTTTAATTTTAATTTCACATTTTGAAATAGTTTTTACGTTATTTTGATATTTAAATAAGAAAAGCGATTTAAAAAAATCATGCATGTACCCTATTCGCATGGCGTCGTGCCACTCGTTCTAATACCTAATTTAAGTACTTACACACTAATTCTTCCATTCTCGCTACTAACTTTAGAGTTCCAAGTGGACGCGCGCTCTCAGACCTGTGAATACTCTCTCACCAGCTCGAAGACTCACCTGTCCAAAACAGCGATAAACAAAGTTCGATTTTCGCAATGATCACTAACGCGCCTGGATACGGGGCCGCCAACACGTATTAAATTACAATGCTTTATCAAATTATATTATATCATAATTGTAAGAGCGGGGCACAAAGCCAGCAAACCATGCTATTCCCTATCGACTACTATGCGCAACTCGTTTTTGCGGTTATTATCTGTATGTGGGGTTTGCAATATCCGTAATTTTTTCGGATCCGGATATTTTGGATATTAATATTTGACGGATCCGGATATTCGGATATTTTGGATAATACGGATCTGTATATAAACAAGTAACGTTCTACAAGGATTCGGTAAAAAAGGCTATTTTCATGGATAATAGGTTACTGAAATCGGTGTAGAAAAGTATGACAAAAATTAAACATTAATTTGCAAATTAAAAATTAAATAATAGCAATCAGTAATTTAAAAAAAAATACATTGATATTATGCTACATAATAAACACTAAAATTACCTTAGGTACATTTTACATGCTTAGCTAAGGATTAGGGCTTGCGAATATTCGGTCGTTACAGATATTCGCATTACAAGTATTCGATTTGAAATTTGGAGATATTCGAATTATTCAAATAGTTAAGCATGTTTAAAAAAAAAAACAAAAATGACTGGTTTTTTAACGGACCGCTGATACAGGAATTTTAACGTGTTAAACGCTTCATTACCATCGCCGCGTTATTCGCCATTTAATAAAAGCAAACAGCATCATTATGTTAAGAATTATAGAAATCCGCGAAGTCTACAAAATAACCGTTAACATCACAATTAATACGGAGTTCGTTCATAACGCAGAATAGGTAATGCGACGTTTAAAACGCTCAAATAACCCCGGTCAGGTCGGTTACTCGGTCACATCACACCACAGCGGTTAAGTGATTGACTGCATGATCTTTTGCCCTATACTTTACCAACTATCACAAGCTTGTCGAGGCTGTTTGGTTTTCAGCGGACAGCGTGGCTGAAATAGCTGAGAATCCTTTGGTAACAGATCATTGAGAGTAATCTTCACGCGTAGTTGAATCATATTATTCCAAGATAGATGAAATGTTCAAATTCTTTGCAGTTCAGGGTATGCGTAGCATCGTTCACCAACACCACATCTCGAGGGCGTATATCTTTATCGCGACGTTCTATCGTAAACGTCCAAGACTCTGCGCCATAGAGGAAAATCGTAATCACCTAGGTTCGGGCCAGTCTGACTTTGGTGCTATTGGAGACTTTTCTGTTCTGGTAGATTTGGGTCATTATTCTCAAAGCAACTTTGTCCATCTGGGTCCGTCCCACAATTCCCTATCAAACAAACTCGTTGACGAATTCTAGATCCGCGAGTTGTCCGCCTCTTTCGATAAGTATGACTTTCTTCTTTGACTTATTAATAGTCAGTCCTACTATTTTACTCTCATTCCCCACGCAGCAGGATCATCAAGTTCGCTCTCCGACTTTGCAAACAGGATGGTGTCGTCTGCATACCTCAGATTGCTAATTTTCATTTCCTCCTACAGTGATCCTCCCTCCTATTCCTACAAGGTTTTCCTCTTTATGCAATCCGGATATCCGGATAATCCGGATTGCAAACCCTATCTCTATGACATCCTGTCCGAATCTGACAGCTGACAGCTAAAAGGTTGCGTTTTGGTACGAGTACACTCAAGTCGCAACACAATTTATTTAGCGCCATTCTGGACGGATTTGGATCTATTATTTGCTGCTTTCCGCTGTACACTTTTTCATTTGTTTTCCTTTATGAAATTTCCTTCCTCACGTTTTTATTTCCACACACCTTCATCTTAAGGTGCGTCCACATTTGTTTTATTTGCCCGATCAGATCTTCGTCCCGTGGCATGATCGCGTGTCACAATCACGCGTTTGGACGTTGCGCCGATCCGATCGCTCGAAATCCATGTTGCTACGCGTATCCCAAACTTAGATCGGACAGGCGCGGCGTGATCGCCGCGCCGACATTGAGCCTCCAAGCGGCGCGATGCGCAGTCATGCCACGCCACGGTGATCGGATACATGCAAATGATACAAGTGTGGACGCACCTTTACGTGTTAGTATATAACTAAAATTGAGCATGATATTTCCAGCCGCCAAGAAGACCCAGATATCGGCGTCGCTCATCGACGCCGGCAAGGAAGCGCGGATAGAAGCGGAGGCGCGGGCGGCGCGCCAGCGCGCGCTGCTGCCCCTCGAGCAGCGCATCAAGGTGTTCCGGCAGATGCTGCAGGAGCGCGACGTGTCCGCCTTCAGCACCTGGGAGAAGGAGCTGAAGAAGATCGTGGGCGACTGCCGCTACCTGCTGCTGACATCCGAGGAGCGCAAGCAGGTAACGACACACATAGCGCTCCTCGAAAGAGCTTCAGTACCCGGGGGAAGAGCTCAAAGACCAGGAAGACAGCCTCTAACTTTTCCCAGTTTAGGTGGTGATAAAACTGCGCGGATGCTTTTCATCTTCTTCAAAAATCACATTGATGACAGCGACATCTCTCGTAACTTGAGTTAATAAATAAATAAATAATAACTAAATATTACTGTAAAATTTTACACAAATCGAACTAGTCCCATGGTAAGCTCAATAAGGCTTACGTTATGGGTACTAGACGACGATATATTTATTAGATATATTACTTATATACATAGAAAACTTCCAAGACTCAGGAACAAATATTTATGCTTATCACACAAATATTTGCCCTTACTGGGATTTGAACCCAGGACCTCAGCTTCGCAGGCTACGTTACTCCCACTGAGCTAAACCGGTCGTCAAAAGTTACCCAGTTAGTAAATGGGGTCCGACTGACTTGGCCTGAATATCTAGGTATTATATCGAGCGCTCAGTATGTATACTCAGTAGGTGTATTCGGAACACGGTCTTTGTGCTGACTACCTGTTTAAATGTGGCTGAAGAGACTCGCCAGCGTGTGACTGGGGCACCCATACAATCCATCCACAGCATAATTTATGACTGCTCAAAACGGAAATCTAATGAAGGTATCCCTGGATGTACACTCTCGTAGTAAAAATGCCGACCAATGGGTGAAGAATTTAGATATACGTCTATAATTAATGGCTGAGTGACTCCGTCAAATGCCATAAGATTAAATAGTAGATGTAATCTGACCATAACAGGCATGAGTTACTTCCGCAATGGGGAATGGATGAAAATTTTCAAAAATCTTGAAATTTTGTTTATAGGTTAAAAAATACAAATTTTCTGTGGCTTAGAGAAAACCGCCATATACGGTACGGCAAGAGCAGCATTGATATTTTCGATTAAAATTGCTGTAAATGTACCGTATAAGGCGGGCATATAGGCCCACCAACACCTTTTCATCTTTTTATTTTTTTCTAAGCTACAGAAAAATCTCCATTTTTTTTCTGACAGTAAGGAGGCTTATTTCTACCTATATACAAAATTTCAAGATCATTACTCATTTCAATTTTATTCAAAAATTTCAAGACTTGAAAATTTTCATCCATTCCCCATTAGGCTATGACAGACAGAGTTACTTTCACATTTATAAGATTAGTATGGATTCTGCTGTAGTTCATTTGGTTATCTTTGAGTATACTCAATTAATTTGCAATTTCCCATCAGGTGTACAACAAGTACGTGCGCGAGCGAGCCGAGGAGGAGAGGAAAGAGAAGAAGAACAAGCTGCAGCAGAAGAAGAACGCGTTCAAGCAGCTCATGGAGGAGGCTAAGCTCCACTCCAAGTGAGTCATCTTAATTTTCTTTATAATACGCTATTTTATAGTAACTTGCCGCCTCTGTTGTAAATACTAAATAAACAAGTTGTGAATACCTCGCTATAGATAAAGAGGTTCTGATGTTGCCTGTGTTTATTAAGCTATCGCGACACGATGCGTCGCGACAAGATGGCCGCTCTAATAATAAATTGCAGATATGTACAGAATATACGTATTCACCGAATAGTAGATATGTACCGAATATTTGTATTCGTCGAATAGTAGATATTTACCGAAATTTCGTATTTGCCGAATAGTCGATTAGAAAACTCTTTTTTTTTTGTCAATAAATACCTAATATTCTTATCACTGAATCGTAGATATTTACCGAATGTGGTATGTAGCTAATGTCTACATTTAGTGTTTAGCGGTAACAAAATAGTTTACTGCGACATAGAAACGCATATTTCTTGTATGGCGTTGACCAAAATGTATATAAACTAAGGTTTGTTGAAAATATAGCTCTCTTTACTAGCGACTTGACTGGTCTTAATTACCTCCCGAAATTCAACGAATCCCTGATACCCGAAATAATCATATTATTTCAATTCCTATTTGCCAAATAGAAGATATCGACGGCAAAAAGCAGAAAGGTAGTAACCGCCAATGGAATCCATGCCTGAAGAGTAGACTTGTAATTGAAATAAATAATATATTTATTTTCGAATTTCCACATTTATAAAAATTTCATCATTAATTGTATTGATTCAGTTTCTTCATAGTTTTATTTGCCGTATCATTGAATGTTTAAGAGCGTTTATACCCGCTTAGCTGGCAACGTCGCATATTTTGTCTTCTTACTTCATTATTTTGTGGTATTTGAATGAAACTTAAAGATATGTTCAATACATACCCTACATATTTAGCATTTATATTGTGTTTAATTCATGTGTCATTCAATGTTTTCGAAAAGTTAATGTTGATGGATCTGCTGGGACACTTCAATAGAAATAAACTACTTAGTAATAAACAGTTCGGTTTCACAAGGGGACGTTCCACGGCTGATGCAGCATCTGTACTCATTAAATATATTTACAACATCTGGGAGAATCTTGTGATGCAATTGGAGTTTTTTGTGATCTTTCTAAGGCATTTGATTGCGTTGATCATGGAACACTCATTTTGAAATTAGAACATTATGGCCTGTCTATAAATGCCTTAAGCCTTATGTCTTCATATCTCAGCAATAGAACACAAACAGTTGTTGTAAATGGAACCCAATCCAGTGGAGCTGCAGTTAAGCTAGGAGTGCCACAGGGCTCTATCTTAGGGCCATTTCTATTTTTAGTTTATATAAATGACTTACCATCTATAGTAGAAAATCTTTCTGATATAGTACTATTTGCTGATGATACATCATTAATTTTCAAAGTTGACCGGAAAGCAACAGACTATTCCGAAATTAATAGTGTACTAGTTAAATTACTTGACTGGTTTAATATTAAAAATCTGGTATTTAATGCTAAGAAAACGAAATGTGTTAGATTTGCTTTACCGAATGTTAAAGCAGTGGATTCTGCTATATCGCTCAATGGTGAATGTTTAGAAATGGTGGATAGGGCATTATTCTTAGGTATAACACTGGACAAGAACTTGCAATGGAGTCCCCATTAAAAAGTACTTGCAGGTAAATTAAGTTCAGCGGCTTACGCTATTTGAAAAATTCGACAATTGACCAATGTTGATACTGCTCGCTTAGTATATCATAGTTATTTTCATAGTATCATGTCATACGGTATTCTGGTTTGGGGCAAAGCAGCTGACATACAGACTATATTTGTGTTACAAAAAAGAGCGATTCGTTCTATATATAACTTGAACTCCCGTGACTCCTTAAGAGAACTTTTTAAAGACATCAACATATTAACCGTAGCGTCCCAACATATTTATGAGAATATTATTTATGTTATTAAGAACCTAGAGTCTTTTACTAGGAATTCAGATATCCACAATTTTAATACTAGAAATAAAAACAAAATCGCTATTAGAAAGTTCCGCGTTCGTAAAGTAGCCAAATCATTCGTAGGCCAATGTATACATTTTTATAATAAGCTACCAGATGATGCTTTGAAATTATCGTTTCCAGCTCTCAAAAAGTACTTAAAAGAGTCCCTAATGGCAAAGGCTTATTATAGGGTAGAGGACTATTTAACAGACAAAAATGCATGGCCCAAAACAGAAACCAAATAATTTACTTTTACCGGGACACGGTTCTTATAAGGTGGCATATCAAACGTATGTAAGTTGTTTTAAATAAAAATCACTATTTAGCTTTTTTATATTCTAGATCTTTTTTTTTTTACTTTTATAAGTTTTTATATGTTTCCTTGAAGAACTACGCATTGAGTTTATACTCAAACCATATATTTAGGTTAGGCTAAGCACGAATATTGTAATAGATATAAGAGTTATTTCGAAAAAATGACTGACTGTTGAGTTTGTTTCGGCTTTCTTCTCTTCAGTGGTCTCCTCTTGGGAAACGCCGTAGAGTCAGACTTGTAAAAGTGCCCTTGTGGCCTACTTACAGAATAAAGATCATTATTTCATGTACTCATCGATTTTGCCTTAATTTTCTTACAAAACAAGATATAGACTTAAATTCATTTTTAGGACTTTGGTTGTGGCAATATCATGAAATTTTGCACTGTGTCAGCTTATCTACCGAAAACGTAATGAATGAATTGAAAACATGATCAAGTTACATACACATTTCTCAAAATAATCAAGAAAAACCAAAAAATATGCGACGTTGCCAGTTAAGCAGGTATAAACCCTCTTAATTTAGTTCTTATACCAAATCACATATCCTCTCTCCCCACAGGTCATCGTTCAACGACTTCTCCACCAAGCACGGGCGCGACGATCGCTTCAAGGGTATCGACAAGCCGCGCGACCGCGTCACGTATTTCAACGAGCACGTCGCCGAACTGCGCAAGCGCGAGAAGGAGGAGAAGGAGAAGAAGCGAGAGCAGGTGAGACAGTGGGCCGCAGGCGGGAGGGAGACGAAGATATGTTGGGTTACGGTTGTGTTGAGCTGTTTGATGGTTTGCTGACAGATTCTCACTTACTATTGCAACGAATATTGATACAATAGAAGGTGCCCGCGCAACTTAGTTCGTGCAATGACCATTAAAACAAGAGGACTGCCATTTGCGATACATTGAATCGTGCCTCGATTGCATAGAGATATTCTGGCGAAAACTAGATGGCGCTTTAAAACTAAACATTGAACGATGTTATAATTGTACAAGGAAACATAGTACAGGGGTTTTTTTGTATGGAGATTGTCAGTTCTCTTTTTTTAAATAAATAATAATAATAAATAAATATTATGGGACATTTTTTACACAAATCGAACTAGTCCCATGGTAAGCTCAATAAGGCTTGTGTTATGGGTACTAGACGACGATATATTTACTAGATATATTACTTATATACATAATAAACATCCAAGAGTCAGGAACAAATATTTATTGCTCATCACACAAATATTTGCCTTACCGGGATTTGAACCCAGGACCTCAGCTTCGCAGGCAACGTTACTCCCACTGAGCTAAAGCGGTAGTCGAATGTCGTCGTAATCTTCCTTGGTTCGCGAATAAGAAAAAACTCATAACCCTCTTGCTTTGGCGTAGTCGAGTGAAAATAATTCTGTAACCATGTGTAGCCCAGCTACCTGAGTACCAAAAATTGTTGATATCCGTCTAGCTGGCATGATGAAGTCGGAAAGATACATACAAATGTTTTAACGACCGATTTAGCTCAGCGGGAGTAACGTTGCCTGCGAAGCTTAAGGTCCCGGGTTCAAATCCCGGAAAGGGCAAATACTTGTATTGTGTGATGAGCTTAAATATTTGTTCCTGAGTCTGATGTTTTCTATATATATAAGTAACTAGCTTCTGCCCGCGACTTCGTCCGCCTTAAATTTGTTTATCGCAGATAAGGGTATTTTTCCGGCATAAAAAGAAGCCTATGTCCTTCCCCGGGACTCAAACTATCTCCATACCAAATTTCCTCCAAATCGGTTCAGCGGTTTAAGCGTGAAGAGGTAACAGAGAGACAGACAGACAGACACACTTTCGCATTTATAATATTAGTATGGATTGTCCTGTAAAAAAAAAACATAATAAAATAATGATTTTACCCGACTACGCTGAAGATTAAATGTGGGTTATGATTTTTTTCTCCTGCTGACGAAGTTAAATTCATTTTAATTTTGACCCTGTAGTCACTTACCATTAAGTGACATATAGGCCAATCGCTGCGCAGTTCTTAAATAAAACCAATTAAAGGTACATTATCTATTGAAACCACAGTAAAATAATGAAACCTAATAAACTATCAAACGGCTCAATATGACAGTTCAAAGAATTATTGACAGCATCTAATGATGAATATTGAACTAAATTAACATACATTTGCAAACAATCTGACAAGAAAGTGACATTGAAAAATATATTTTTCATGAGAAAGATATTTAATTATATTAACATCTATAGAGGCAATGCTTTTAAAAATGAATTTGTTACAAGGCAGTAACTAGTAAATTTTACATACGTATATATTATATGTTATTTTGAATTTAATGGAAACTTGGAAAAAGCTTCAAAGAGCGAAGCCTGCTGACAATGCAAAGCAAATATATTAATATTAAGTCGTTAATTTAAAAATACCTCATATTTCCTACTCATGCTTTGATACTTAGCATTCACTATACATATTTGTAATTTGTCCAAGAAAGTACAGTAGAATTCATATACAGAGAACAGTAAATTAAATAAGGAAATTGCTGATATTTATGAACTTACTTTGATAACACTTACTTGAAGAATTTTTTAAATATGTAGGATTTTTAATGTGGGAAAGTACGAAAATTTCATCAAAATCGTAATATTAAATTTTTGTCAGTTTCACAGCAAGCATAGAAAGATAGATTAATGAAACTATTATAACTAATAAAAATCCGACATTTTAAATGGCACTGCAATTAAATTTATTTGTGGTGATATGCATACATACACATATATTTTTATCAATATATAGTAAACATTTACTGCCAAGAAAGCTTAATAAAATAACTATAATGCTCTAAGATAGTAAGTAATTTCGAAAAGCATATAGTGGGTTCGATTCCCGCTGCGCCTCTAAAATGATACAAACTGAATATTTTATGTCTAATACACTTTTTTAATATTTTCAGCTTTTCTCCGGGTTCGAATCCCGTAGAGTTGTCTATGTGGATATGTGAAGAAACAATTATTAATAAAAAGATATAAAAAATAGTGATGAATTATAAAAGAAATTAAATGAACAAAAGATTGTCGATACGTTTTTTTAAGTGTGTTCCGGGTTCGACTCCCGTAACAGAGCAAGCGAATGTTTTTCTGCTATGCGAAAATCTATTTCAATTTCGATACCATTTTTACTAATTGTCTTACTGAAATTTTAAAATTTGCAAATTTCATTGAACATTTCTATCCGTCTCTGATATGGTTTTAGTAAATGCCGATGATGCAAAGGTGGTTTAGAACGCTTGTAAAACTTTAATGAAACTGTATCAAAGACGTAAATCTAGTTCCTCAAGATGATTTTCCATTAAAGCGTGCGTTTGTCGAGCTCCAACGTTTAAGTATAAGTACGGGCGACTGTCGCTCCGGCGGCGGGCAGCGGCGGGCGGCGGCCGGCGGGTAGTGACCACTTGACGATTCACTTAGTATAGGTATGATTTGCTATACACCTCTAATAGAAAGCTAGACAAATTTCTCACAGAAATCGACAAAAACCCCTCTATATTTATAGAAATTTTGACGCGCCATTCGAATTTTGTCGAAATAAAGCATCAAGATCTATGAATTTCGACGCGAAGTTGTACGTTGTACTTGGCATAAATAATTAAGTTCAGTGGGACACAAATATAGGCTAATAAAAAAAAAGTAAGTTGAGGAAAGGGTTGCATATAGGGCAGGGATCTTCAAACTTTTTGACTCAAGGGCCACACTGCATTTAATATAAATTCCTGCGGTCCAAGACTGGTTTCATAGCTGGTCATGGGTACTACATTAGTTAAGTAGTCTTTAGTCTTCAGAGGGTATCTACTGTACCTAGATAACGCAAAAGGAATGCACTTGGTGTTGATTATGTTCGATCATGAATGGCTATGATTATGACCAATTACCATCAGTTTGTGGGCTCTACCGCTTTCTTTCCGCGGGCCGGATTAGAACGGGCTCGCGGACTGTAGTTTGGCGACCCCTGATATAGGGCATAGGATCCTGAATATGTTCCAGTTTAAAACTTTTATCATCAGAAGTAGTAGATTCAACAGAACTTATGAGATTAGCGATTTCTTTAGACTCCACACACGAGGTCAATAATGACCAAATCGTTGGCAATATATACAGTTGTACTTTCTCAGTTGATTACGCAGTACCTATAAGAAAGAGTATGCCTTTTACAGTCCTCCCGTACCTTAAAACGTACCAACGATTTCCAGCTTAGTATCAATGTATTGATAAAAAGAAAAGTGTGTGATGTTTTTACATTAAAAAAAAAGTGCTAAAAGTGTTATTCGTTGTTCGTGCAGCTTCCACTACTAGGTTACAGGATTATGCAAACCTATGAAAATAAAGAGATTATTAGAAATGAAAGTTAGATACTGTAATGTTATATTACGTAGATCTATTAAGGTTCTGTAGCTACCATCGTAATAAAGAAATTTATAGTTTGCTGTATGAGATGCTTTATTTAAGTGAAATAGTGCAATATGTTGACAATTCACTTTCTGTCAACAGCCAAGAGTCATTGAAATGATGAGATGTTATCCAAAATCGTCAAATGGTCACTCCAATACTTCTCAAAACTATATAAGGTTAGACACTATCTTAAGCAGATCAAAATTATAACAAATTATAGAAATACTCTCAACGGTTTCAGCGATTATCGCACGTGTGAATTAGAACATAAAACTGATAATATCGCGTATATTATCTCATTTGAGTTCCCGACGTTTCGGAACCTGTACAACTTTTTTTTTTTTTTATAATGAAGCCCTTCTGGCACATGTGTAACAGGCATAATGACGGGGTATGAACATCTAAATTCTAATTAGTATGTTACGTAGATAATAAAAAAATAAAGAACACGTATTTAATATGGAGTTTATATGGCCGGAGTGCACCGTGACGTAACAGTGCACGTCGGACCTCTCTGTCTAATTACTAGTTTAAAATGCCTATATTATGCTTATTTCTTGGCCGATTTTAATTTTCATTTCACATTTTGAAATAGTTTTTACGGTATTTTGATATTTAGTTAAGAAAAGCGATAAAAAATCATGCATGTACCCTATTATGAGTTAGGCCTACAATTATTAAAATTTCGTCATCATTCCTATGATGATAAGATTATTAAAAAAGGTCTTTTAAAGAGGTAACTTAACACTAGACTTAAGAACTTTTAATGTTTTTTTTTTAAAAGGTCTTATAAACATGTAAGTTATCACTAGATTTAAAACCTTTTTTAAGCATTTTGGCAAGTTTCCGCAATTTGCCCATCAGTAGATCGAAATTGAGAAAGTCTTAAGGCCGATATGTAACTGACAGAGATAATAGTTTCCCTCTCTTACCCGTGAACACGGGCGCTGTAAAGCTTTTAAAACGCCGGGTACTCGAATGAGATAACATACTCGATATAATAAGTTTAAATTGTTTTATGTAAATTATAGAGATTCTCATATGGCCTAGTAACCCAAACAAATAAATTGAGGTTTGACTTACCTATTGGTAAGTGTATCTTTTTATTATATAGAGTTACCTCCCCCTATGCATGCAGAAAATGTAAGGCAAATGTTGCCAGCACAGAAAACTGCCAGTAAATTACAAATCAAAGGTGAAGGGTCGCTAGAAAGAAAAATATGAAAAGAAAATGTAAATATAAATAAATGCCACGAATCTTTGATAATTGGCAGGAAATATATTTTTTACTAATTATTTTCTTTTACAGGTTTTGTTTTGTTTTATTGATTGAGAATATTTAATAAAAATGTAGTTATTATTTTTATTAAATGTTCAAACTTGAGTGAATTGATAATAAAATTTAATTGTATTGATATCAAACTACTGAACCGATTCATTAGATATTCTCAGTCCAATTTAAAGTACACAGAAATATAAAGAGTTATAATATTGAAAAGTCGTTACAAGACAATATTGTTAAAATGAAAATTAAGAAATGGAAATCTGAATCATAATGAAAATGTAAACTCATACATTGAAAAGCCAATTTTACGGATACGGAATGAAAATCGTTACTATTTGCTTTAAATTGTGTTAGGATGAAATCTCTGACAAATGTTTTCATCTGTTGTCGTTTCATTAAATTCATTTATATGATTGATTTTGCTCAAAAGATCACGCGTGTATCTTTAAAGCTATTGTCCCTTACACCATGACATAACATTATATGAACGTTTCAGGGAATCTATGTATGTATTTAATTCAAAACGATCAAATGAACATACCAATGTGTTGGTTTACTTAACATCGTATTGTGAAATTGTATGTAATGTTGTATGTTTCAGCTGTGTATCGATCAAACATTTACAATTTCCTTCGACATATCTTCTGTTACAAGATAAAGCAATATTTATTCGAGTAGGATTTCGGATGTGATAACGTCTTATAAATCGATGAACGCCGGCGGCAGTCACGAAAAAGCATGACTCATTGTCACGTTCCGCCTGAGCCGAGCGTGCAAGCGAGAGCGCGGAACAAGCGATAGAGATCCAGACAATCGGCCTAAGCGTTCGGCTTGTGAATTCATAAAAGTATGCAATTTTTCATCAATGTTTTCTTATGACGTTATAGCGTAAAATTATCGTCTGTAATCCGACTTTACAGACAACTTTTTTTTAAATCGCTATTGTTCATAGCGTATATATTTTTTTCTTATTTCTCAAACAATTTTTTTCCTTTGCCCTAAGGTCGACTGGTAGAGAATGCCTTATGTCATTAATCTCGCCTTTTGTACAGTAAGTTTTCAGTGCAATAAAGATTAAATAAAATAAATGTCATTAATAACACTAATTTATAAAAACAAAGCAAATAGAAAATAAACCATATTTTTATTAAGTCATTTCACAACACAAGAACAGAGTATTAAGAATATAAAGCAAAATACAATTAAGAATATCTTATTTTTAGGGTTTTTAAGCCACAGGGTACTAACGAAACCTTGATACTATACTCAACGCAAAACGAACTGGCACCAGAGATAATCTATCCATACTAATATTATAAATTCGGAAGTGTGTCTCTCTGTCTGCCTGTCTGTTACCTCTTCACGCTTAAACCGCTGAACCGATTCAGATGAAATTTGATACGGAGATAGTTTGAGTCCCCGGGAACGACATAGGCTACTTTTTATCCCGGATAAATACTTTTATCCGCGCTAAACTCGTGGTCAGAAGCTAGTACTATTATAAAGCTCTTTGATGTGTTGAAAAAACATTCGAAGAAGCAGAGGTAAATAACAGGCGGTCTTATCACTAAATAGCGATCTCTTCCAGACAACCTTTGGGTATTACTAAACTGCGATGAAAACTAAAAAAAATTACAATGATGAGGTTTTTTTAAGTAAATTTTCTGGGTTTTGACTTAGTGTGGCTTGATTTAACCTTAAGTTCGATAACATTTGGATTGATCCTAATATGTCTGTATATTAAAATGGTTTATTTCCGGGAAAAACACAATAAAATATTTCTCTCAGATGAATCATCTGGTTCTTGTTAGGGATATTGTTATATCTCTGTTTGGTCCTATGGTTGACTGAGAAAGCCATTTGACATTAAGTCCGCCATTTGTACTTACTTTTGTTTAGTACTTAAAGTCATAAATAAATATTAGTATAAAATTTCAGTTGTTAATGTTAGGATTTTAAAAAAAGGTAAAGTTATGTTATGGATAACGTTTGAGTTTGGACGTATCACGACTGTACGTTACAACAGATTTTGATGATATTTGTCAGAGATTGTGTGTAAAAGCGTATATTGTTTTTAACGTGCCGAGTGAATTAAATTCATATAAATAATAATTTAATAATGAAAACAATATTTTCAGAGCATAAAATTAGTTTTCAGTCTTATTATAAATAGTAAATCGTTCGCTACTGTGGGTTCGATTCCCGCTATTTTGTTATCCTATTGTTGAGAGTCTAAGAGAATTTATAACAATCTTAAGTGTATATAATATACTGTTCAAACACTGCGGGTTCGAATCTCGTCATGAGTAACAGTCAGTGACAGAGAAAATGTGCTCACTTTCCAGATATACATGAAAACCTTGCCAGGCAAGATTGTGACCTTTCTCTAAAACCTATTGTACATATTGTAGTTGTCACTACACAAAGGTTATATAGTAAAATGCTGTACTCAAACGATTGTTATTTTTAATATGTGGGTTCGAATCCCAATTAAAATTATATTCTGTTAAAACTCTCAGAACGATTGTCATGTAAAGTTTGTCAATAATGACTGAAATAGCTCTTTCTGGCCTGGGTTCGACTCCCAGTTTGTAATTATTATTGTGGTAAAACTAGAAGACTGATAAAATTAGTTGACAATTTTAATTTTCATTTCACTCGTTAGGTCCAAGGGACTGAGGATTCGGGTTCGATTCCCGCTCAATGATAAAGGATGAAACGAATTGTATTGCACCTGCAACTTGCATGGAAACTTTAGAATGTGCAATCATCGTGCCGTTGGGTTGCATTTAGTTATCACAACAAAACAAAGCTTAATCGCAATAAAAAAAAAAAACAAAATCATTTATTTTAACCATGTTATAAAAGATATTTGTCGAATGTAGGGGGGTTCCTTTCCCCCCCTACTTATTGTCACAGATTATCGACTATTTTGGGTTCGTTTTGTTGAGAATCGAGAGTATAGATTTTAATAATGAGGAATGGAAATTTTCAAAAATCTTGACATTTTGTTTATTGGTAGGAATAAGCCTCCTTATTGTCAGAAAAAAATACAGATTTTTCTGTGGCTTAGAAAAAAATAAAAAGATAAAAAGGTTATGGTGGGCCTATATCCCTGCCTTATACGGTACGGCAAATGCAGCATTGATTTCCATTAAAATGGCTGTAAATGTGCTGCATCTTCACCGTACCGTATAAGTCAGGGATATAGGCCCACCAAAACCTTTTCATCTTTTTTATTTTCTTCCATTCCCCATTTAAAAAAATGTGCCTGAAAAAAGTTATTTTTGTGACCCTTGTTTCGGTACATTTTGTATGAGCGTCACGAAACTGACGATCTTCCTTTTTTAGAGTTCCGTACCTAAAGGGCAAAACAGGACCCTATTACTGAAATTCCGCTGTCGGTCCGTCTGTCACTAGGCTGTATCTCATGAACCGTGATAGCTAGACAGTTGAAATTTTCACCGATGATGTATTTCCGTTGCCGCTATAACAACAAATATTAAAAACATTATAATTTTATGTCTGCCTAAGCCAGTAACTAACATAAAATAATCGAACACCGCGTACATTTTTCTTAGGAGTAGGGCTTTGCTAACACTGGATTTTTATAGATACGGCCTTTTGTAGCGTATATTCTGTACGGAACCCTCGGTGTGCGAGTCCGACTCGCATTTGGCTGGTTTTTTATTGGTTAAGTGTAATAGTGCTGTTAAGCATAGTAAATCATCCATTGTTAGACAGTATTTCACAGCGTAACTCATAGGGGGCGTTTTGATAAATGTTCATACTATATAGATATCAAACAATTTTGGCTGTCTTTTCTCGTCTCTCTCTCGAACTCTCGTTCAAGTGAGTGGCTATACTTTATGCCGAACCAGCGCTGATAAGCGATATGCGACGTAACATCCGAAGGAAGGAATTGAGTTCCTTCGAGACTATGGTCGTAACGAGTCCTCCGAAACGAAGAATTAACAAAGCAAGGAGTATCATATTTATTCGCGATCAAGCCCCGTTTTGTTGTGAGAAAATCGTTTCAAGTTTCAATTAATGTTATCATATAAGTTACAGCTGGAATGCAAATGTTTAAACCCATGCGCTTGAAAGCACTACGTACGATTTAAAGTGTTGTCCTTCTGAATCCATTTTCGTTGCAAATGTTTTCAGTGAGCCATTAAAAAAATGACAATCGATTTCCCGCCGAAAACTAATTTTTGTATTTATTCAAACACAGTTCGAAATTTAAATATGTTCAGAAGTGCATGACTTTGGTGACCTAAGTAATGAGGTCTGTATTTGTGTGGAACTTGAGAAACGATGGTAGGCCTAACGTTAAGTGTTGAATTCTGACGTTTCATCATAGATCAGTCGTTTTTTTTTAAAATTTAGAATCAATTGTTGTTTAATGAATGTTAAGCATGTTGAGTTTCAAATTTGGCACAATGTTTTAGCAATACTGTATTAATACTTCAACGTTCTCAGAATTGTTTTAAACAGAATCACGTTCTAGACAACATTTTAAACGAACGGAATCACTTCTGTTCTAGTTGTACTAATGATTGATATTTGGCACAGTATTAAATGAAGGTATTATGAGTGGCAACAGAAAAAGTTTATTGATCCTTTGTTTTCAATGACATTTAGGAAGTTATTTTATTTTATGTTTCATGCTTCTACATTTTTAAGGTGTATCTATTCTTGTCCGTTTATAGGCTACCAACGGAACCCTGTTAGTAAGTCTGTGTGTTCGTCTGTGTGACAGGACTCTTAACTCTCGAGTACTTAAAATTTTCACAGAATGTGTTTTTCTGAAGCCGCTGTAATGAAAATAAAATAAAGTGGTGCGAACCTCTTTCTGCGCAAATCCGATTCTTACTTAACCATTTTTAGTTGTTGTCTGCCCGTCGATCCATCTGTCTGTCTGTCAAGACCCTTTTTCTCGGAACGCGTGGACGTATCAAGTTGAAATTAACATCAAATACTTATGTCTTCTGCGGTCCCTTTAAAAAGGTGTTTTACAAATTGCCGTTAATGGAAAACCTATAGGGCCTTCCAGTTGTCCTAGAAACTTAAAATTAGGTATGAAGGTAGCTCTTATAGCACAACCTACAAAATAAATCTGAAAATCTTAATTGTTTTATGTCTATTTGTCTATGTCAGTAATAACCAATATACAATGACCCCACACCGCGTACAAATTGCTTAGGAGTACATCTCTGCTAACGCTGAAATTTTATAGATACAGCAGTTTTTAGCGTATGCTTGGTACGGAACCCTCGGTGTGCGAGTCCGACTCGCACATGGCGGGTTTTTTTTTAAATTATATTTTCGTATATTGAATAGTGAGACTATTGACGTATCTAAATCATCTGTTTGCCAAATTTGGAATATAATTTTTAATTACACATTGATCACATTTGAATTCATCATGGCGGGGTCTACTATCACTTTCCGGAGATGTCTATGTTTACCTATTATGCAACGCAAAAGCATGATATAATAATGTTATTAAAGTATGTTCATAAAATCGATTTGGCACGAAGTGTATCCAGTGTAATAAACAAGGTATTTTAACCCGACGGCGTCAAAAAGAGGGTAATGTTTTTATACACAACTTTAGCGTTGGATAGTGTTGTAACAGAGCCGTCTGTCGTGCTTGGCTTGATCAGTAATGATTTTTTATATGTTTTTGAGAAATTTGAATGAAATGTATCCGTAAGGTTGGTTTTTAAGTAAAGTCAAAATTAGTCTCAATTAGTTAGGTATACAGTGTGATGGGAGTACAGGTATATTACGTTATCGTGTAAGTTCTAAAGTCTTAGACTATTGATAATATTGTAAACCAGAAGGTGCCCGTTTTTCTTCTGTTTTCGCGATTATTACTCGTTTTAAATAAAACAATTTAACGTATTATATCGCGTGTATTATCTTATTTGAGTCAACCCGTGACCATGGCAAGCTGAAAAGCTTCCGAAACGTCGGGACCTCAAATGAGATAATATACGCGATATAATCCGTTAAATTGTTTTATTTATTGATAATATAGTAAACTAGAAGGTGCCCCCTTCGCTTAGGAGAAAAAGTCATGACTCCTATTTTTTTTTTCCTTCAGCGTAGTCGGATAAAAAGTATCCTATAACCATTTGTGGATACCCAGCTCTACCCGTGTGACAAAAATGGTTAAAATCCATTTAGCCGATTTGGCGTGACGAAGCCACAACGCCACATACTAACATGCAAAAAAAAAACTAAAATATACTTTTTGTTTCAGTGACCTCCAAATAGTCCGTTACAATATTTTTTTTTGAAAATATCTTCAATGTTGTACAGACATTTCATTCTTACAACTTTATAATAGCTTAGAAGACAATTTTAGATTTTTAGGATGGTCGTTATGGGTCTTAATATTTTGTTGTGGGACTGAATTGAGAGTAAATTTTTGTATGACGGATTTTAGGCTTTATTTATTTACTAGACGGGAGCACCAATGTTCGCGAAGGAGAAAAAGTCATAACCCCTCTTTTTTTTTCAGCGTAGTCGGATAAAAAGTATCCTATAACTAATCTGTGGATACCCAGCTAAAATGGTTGAAATCCGTTCAGCCGATTTAGCGTGATGAAGCCACAACACATATAAAAATATACAAAATATTCGTCACATATTTTTTTGAATATATCTTCAATTTACAGACATTTCATTTTTACTATTTTATAATAGTATAGACGATATTTATATGGCAACGCAATGGCTCCTCTGGTGTTGCAGGTGTCGATGGGCAACGGTGATCGCTTACCATCAGGAGATCCTTCTGCTCGTTTTCCCCCTATAACATGAAAAAAATGCATTAAAACTGACTACACTTACTAGCGACCTAAATCAAGTATTTAGATATTCTTACTGATATTAATTAGTACAATATTGTCAATAGTATGACTGACTTTAGGATTGTTCTAATATTTGTATATTTAAAGTGGCTTTGGCTTTTTATTCATTTTGTACCAGTAACTTATTGGACTGAGAAACGTTCTCAATTTTAGAAACATTTGTTTCCCAAATATCAAAAACCACCGATTATTCAGACGCACATGATAGAAACGGCGTATCTATTAATACTAGATTTATTACAAGCAGCCAAAAATCTAGAAGTTGGACGTCATTTTCGCTTTTTAATATTAACTTCATTCAGGCTCTTCTTTATATTTCTGCTTTTTTGATACCTTTAGTCGTGGCCCAGAGCTCTTATTCGGGCTATAAACAGTGGTCGGAATAGATAATCTATTTTACTAAACTTGGCGGGAGGACTTAATTAAGAGAAGTTATAACCAGACGTGGGCATTAATCGATTATTTTTTTAATCAATAGATTAATCGATTAAAAAATTAATCGTCAAAAAAATATCGCGATTAAATTAATCGACAGAGGTTTCAATTCACGATTAATTAATCGTCAGTTTAATCAATTAAATTTCACAATTAAATCTCGATAAAAGTTGAAACACGCTCAAATAAGTGCAATATGTATTGTCATGTGTACACTTGAAAAATCATTCTAGTGTGTTGTGTAACATAAACTTGTTTCAGTAATAAAATGTGCAGTCCTACGTTTACGTAACTCGAGACTAAGACATGAAAAAAATATCTTATTTATTCTTAATATTACTCGAGAGAAAATTAATGTAATTAATCGATTAAAACTTAAACGCTGGATATTAATCTACGATTAATTTAATCAGATTAAATTAATCAGACAAAAATAATGATTGTTTTTTATTGTATGCGGGATTTATAATACAATAAGTTAACAGCCACAGTCATACATATAAATTCAGATTTTTTTTACTTCATATGGAAAATAATCCTAATCACAGATACCTTTACTCCCACACGATTTATTAATCCATTCTCTTTCAGGAACTAATGACATTTCTCTCCACAGCCGCTAATGTTGTCTCTTTTCAGCCTCTAATCCGTTTGCTTTACAGGAGCGAGATGCGTATAGTTGTAAGAGCTGGCCGTGGCGGGTTGGTGGTGGTTAGTGGGGGTTGCTGAGCGAACATTATGTACATTTTTGTGCGGTTTCCTCCACTAAGACAAAAAAAAACGAAAGAAATATTTAAAAGTGTTAAAATATTAAAACAAATATAGACCAAGAGCATATTGGACCGTAGCTGTTATTACGAAGAAAATAAAAAAATACGATGTGAAAAAGTGCACGAGGGGAAGAGCGTATTTTCGTGGCACTTACGTCTTATTGCTGAGACGCGCAGTTTTTCGGCAATAACTTATAAACGTTATGTCTGATAATGTTGAAAGTAATTGTCATTGAAGATATTTATGCGTTTGTAATTGTTTTCATCAATTTTTGGACATAAGGTTTAGAAGATAGAGGGAGGGACACTATTTTTGCAACTTTCTGAGCGATTATTTCCGAAAACATTGACTAAATGAAAATAAAATCTTAGAACCCTCAAAATAAACCATCGTGTATTTAAAAGAACTGTCGAAATACGTTGCACACCTTAATGTTTGTTGAAAAAAAAAAAAAACAGTTTAGTTACATGTATGCAGTCCCCCCCTATTTTTAGTAATTTATGCTACTTTCGGAGAGATTATTTTCACTAAATATTTTTTTTTATATTTTAGAAACTTCAAAGTTTTTTAAAAGTATTGTCTAAATATGTGCCACACATTACTATTTGCTGTCTTCTTTTAGTTTCGGTTATATTTATGGAGACCCCCTTGATTATTTTGTGTTATTTAACTATCAAAATAAGTAGCTGCCTGTACAAGACACCTACACTCCAAATTTCCATCAATATGCATCTAATAGTTTTTTGAGTAAAATGCCTGTGACATACGGACGGACGGACGGACATGACAAAACTATAAGGGTTCCAGTTTTGCCATTTTGACTACGGAACCCTAAGAATCAAACTTCTAAGTTACGTAAAATAAAGATACGGCCGTTTATGCCGCAAAAAACGTATATATTTCGACACTTTTTGAAATTGATAGGGTACTTCCAGTTGTTCAGAGAGAAAAAATGTATTGTGAAAATAAAGGAGTTCACGCAGCATACTGTCGAACCACCTCCAGTGATTTGACGCTGGTACACACAAATTGAGATCCACAGTACTGCACGTTATAGTCACATTTAACACAATAAACTTACTACAATTGGGATGTTCTTCACAAAGCATGAATTCTATTACAAGGCATGGTACATTCAAGAACCATTTCGAGGAATAGGTGCAGGGGGTGCATCAAAAATGTAAGCTATTTTTCAGCGTGATTTTTTCAAATCTAGTATATAAAACAGGCTGGTATTCAGATGTGTTTTTTGACTATATAACCCACTAGCTTCTTGCCCGCGACTTCGTCCGCCTTAAATTCGTTTATCGCGGATAAGGGTATTTTTCCGGGATAAAAAGTAGCCTATGTCTTTTCCCTGGACTCAAACTATCTCCATACCAAATTTCATTCCAAGCTGTTTAAGCGTGAAGAGGGAACAGACAGACACACTTTCATATTTATAATATTAGCATGGATTCAAAGATTAATGCGGAAACATGTTTTTTGTAAATTTCCTCGATAGAAAAGTTATCCGAAAACTACAGGTACACTACACTACATGCTTGGGGTTTTTTGGCGTAAGCGCCAGATGTAAAAGTACAATGAAATCGAAGATATTATTATGTTTTTTAACATTTCTGTTAATCCTGTAAAAGATAATCGGAAGAATGTAATTTTTACATAATTTAGCCGTTTATGAATCTGTCGTTTGTACAAACTAGACAAAAAACGGAAAATGACGATAAATTTTCGGATAACTTTTCTATGGATGAAATTTTAAGCAAACGTGTTTCCGCGCTAGACGCTGAATAGGTTATATAGTCAAAAAACACATATCTGAAAACCAACCTGTTTCATATACTAGATTTGACGAAAAAGCCACTAAAAAAAAAAAAAAAAAAAATTGAAAAAACCCTCCGACCTGTTCCACTAAAAGCTGAATATCTTGGAAATGAGTGCTCCGATTTTCATCAAACAAAGCTAAGAACACTCGGGATAAAATTATGTATGACACAAAAACCGCACTTAAATCGGTCCATCCGTGTGGGTGCTACGATGCCACTGACAGATACACAGAGTCACAGGCACGTTAAACTTATAACACCCCTCTTTTTTGTCGGGGTTTAAAACTAGCTTAAATTTTCGTTGCACCCCCTTTTCTGCCAACAATCGTACCGCGTAAAATGTATGTTGTTTTTCTTGAAATAAATTTAAAAAAAAATGGAATTCGACTATCTTGGGACTCTTCCCCTAGCGCGCTTGCCTTCATCTTGACCCAGTATGATTTCACGTTCGAGGCTGTGGTGTGGCGATCGCATTATGTGTGCAAAGAATCTGAGAGCCCTCTCCTCGCAGATTGTTGAGAGTCGTTTGGTGACTTTTAGTTCTCCCAGAATAAACTCATGTGTTCTCACTGCGGTCCATGGGATTCTTAGAATCTTTCACCAACACCACATCTCGAAAGTAATTATTTTTTGTTTCATTCGATTTTTATTACACAGTACGTACTTGTTATGAGGAATGGGCGTTACACAAAACCAAATCAACCTATTGATGCGTTGAAATTGGGTAATTTCCTGTAGTCAACATAAATGATGTCACGCTTGCAGTTAAAGGTTATTTCGGAAAATACGTAGAAAACATTCCTGAATATATTCCTGAACATTTCTAAGCTTTTGGTAATTTTAAAATGATCAAAAACTAAAAATAAGGACCGTATAGAATTATGACGTCATACACCTTTTTTCCTTTCAAGATTCATACTTTCTTATCGTTTTGACAGTTCATAAAGAGGAACTGATTTGATCTGTCAGTCTAGTACCCTATTGTAAATAATTAATTACGTGAAAATATAAATGCATGAGTTTTTATTTATGCTTTATTAAAAGCTCATTCAGATTCAAACAGTAGACAAAAATAATTGTTCGAATAAATATAAAAATAACCAAGATATAAGCCATCAAACATTTCATTCAAAAGCACATCAAAATTTGATGTGGAGTTTATATGGCTGTAGTGTATTATGACGTAAAAGTACATGTCGGACCTCTCTGTCAAATCGCTGTCTAATTAGTAGTTTAAAATGTCTATGACATTCTTATTTCTTGACCGATTTTATTTTTTATTTCACTCTTTGAAATCGTTTTTAAGGTACTTTGATATTTTGTTAAGTAAAGCCATAAAACAAATTATGCATATACTCTATTGATAATTTGCAGTCGATTCTGATCTACCCTGGGACACGAAAATGCTGTTGCATTGAGTTGTTCTAACAAATAGTATTTTAAAAGTTTTTTAAACACAAATATGGAGGGAGCGTTTGGTTATAAAGCTTATTTTGTTATAAAGAAAAAATAAAAAAAAATATTTGGAGGCACACAATGATAAGTACTTTTTTTAATAAAGAAAAAGTAAAACAAAAAAATAAAAAAAAATAAATACAAATATTAAGTGAAAAAAAAGTGAATAACTATTATAGAGTATGCCCCGAAAAGGACCCACCTCAGCATGATGCTAGCTCAAAAGTCAGCGCTGATCTTCCGGTGAGACTTAGGTTCTAATCTACGGACGAAACCAACTTACATATACTTTAACAAAACATTTTAAAAAAATAAAGACAAATATTAAGTCAAAAAAAAGTGAATAACTATTATAGAGTATGCCCCGAAAAGGACCCACCTCAGCATGATGCTAGCTCAAAAGTCAGCGCTGATTTTCCGGTGAGACTTTAGGTTCTAATCTACGGACGAAACCAACTTACATATACTTTAACAAAAACCACCACTTACCACCGCGATCGCGCCACGCCCGCGCCCCTCTCGAAACTTCCCGAACATTCTCTAAACCGCAACCTTCCTTCTAGGCTAAGACCGACTTCATAGCTCTGCTCAAAGAGAAGTCTATCGACCGCCACGCCCGCTGGGCAGACGCCAAGAAGAAAGTAGACAGCGAGGCGCGGTACAAGGCGGTCGAGAGCAGTACGCTACGGGAGGATTACTTCAGAGAGTACTGCAAGATCGTTAAAGGGGAGAGGAAGAAAGATAAGGACCAGAAAGATAAGGGTGAGTGCAGAAATCTCTTGTTGTTACAAGCTTTTATACCTTTCGGACCGTTTTGTTGTGTTGTGATAATTCGTAAGATAAGCCAAAAAAAAATATCGATTTTTTTTTTTTCATGTACGCTTTTTTTTGTTTTTTCCCTTATTCTCTTTGTATTTTGAATAGTCGGGTTGCGTCCTGGAGGCCTTACTTGCATTTAGCCTTGGCATTCAAAACGTCTCAGTAGTACACTGACCAAGTATGACTTTATCTAATGTCATGATTACATAATTGTCTAAGTTTCAGGAAGACACTTAGCAAAACGTCTAGGTCGTGAAATGCACAAGTAGGCAGAATGTCTCAACTGTATAAGAATGAACATGACTCACTGTTCAATGACATAATACATTAAGTCAAGTCGTTTTACAACCAAGTCATTCAGTCTACTATGACTTATAGCAATGAGGGCGTTTTACAGACCAAGACATTTTGCTACCCGGACAAATATACAACTAAGGTGCTCTGCTCGCCAAGGCTAAATGCAAGTAATATAAGACCCAACCCGAATAGTCACATTACATTTGCCACATAGCTCTTTATAACGATTCTAATATTAATTCATCACACTTGTTCGTAAACGGTTTCATTACACGCAGGCAAAATGAGCGACAAGGTCTTAATTAAAACCGTGAGCTTTTTATTAATTCGATTAACGCCATGGGCGTAATGACTTTTTTTTTTAATTTACTGCATTCACTACTGTAATATGCCAGGTTTAGAACGGAACTGAAGGGAATTAGTCAAAATCAACAAATTTGAATTACTCATAATGTAATATCAATAAATACACGTCGACGCTATAGTTATGTTAAAATGGCTTGTTGATACTATTTTGCAATTATTAAATTTACGTAAAAGGTATGCAACAAAACTGCAAAATAGTTTCGAAACGAAACCTTTGTTTGTGTTATCTATGGAATGAGATTCTGCCAATCACGACATGACACTTTATGAACTTTATGACACAATGTGGCGACTTGTGACATTTGAAAGTAACAATCTTTTTCTGACTTAATAATTTATTAGTTTCCTCACAAGTGTGATTAAAAAACATTGTGTGTTACTCGGGCGGTACCGGAATTACAAGTTTGTAATTCCTTCTTTACCGCCCACGGTGCACAATGTATTATAATTGTTTGTCTCTTTTCAGACCGTGATCGTAGCAGCAGTAAGAAGGAGAAGAAAGACAAAGAGCGAGACAAGGACAAGGAGAAAGACAAAGAAAAGGATGAGAAACGAGAGAAGGAAGGCAAGAAAGATAAGAAAAAAGAAAAGGGCAGCGAGGTAAGTGATACTAATAGAAAGATAAAGATAAATTAATTTATTGGTTCGTGTTTTCAGATTATTATAATAGGGATGATTGACTAAGTTTTAATAAACAGTCCGTCGTGTAGATAAATAAAAAATATTGGACACGTATTTTTTCTTATTTCACATAATTGAGAAATAAAGGGGATACATTGAGTCAAAATATCGCGTGACGTCACTCCTAAGTATAAATTTTACCTAGGAGTGACGTCACGAGCCCCCACTCCTAAACTTTAATGCGATTTACCTCAGTATTTTTTTTTTTCAAAAAGCACGAAATACGTGTCTAATGTTTTTTTTTATTATCTTGCTGACGCACTAATTAGTATTGATGAATTTTGATGTCTCCGGAAAAACGAAGGATCTTCGTAGCAACCGGTTTAGCGCAACTCTCTGCGACTACTGTCTCTCGCGTTGTATTGAAAGGAAAGACAGCTTTTTTGTTATTAAGAAACAAACAGACTTGATATACATATTCGCTTACTGAAAATCAACACTATGCAAAATCTAAAATCATTAAATTAGTGACGTTCTGGTGTTTAACGAGAATCTATATTTGAAGCGATTTTTATTTGTACAGTGTCACTTTGATTTTCCAGGAGAAATATCATAAGCACAGTCAGTAGTGTACATTACTTAAATACTACTCTAAATTTTAAAGTTGAAAAATTTGCACTACTATGATCAAATTGTACGATTTAATCGTCATTTAAGTTTAAAAACTGAAATATTTCGAGAAATGATCTAAATCTTTTTTCTTCTCTTTTTGCGCGACAAAGAGCCGCGAATCACAGTCGTGTTCTTTGGTTGATGAAATGCTGGGTTTCGACGTCATCAAGCACTGCGAAAGCGCATGGTCCTCGCCTGTTCAAATAGTGACCAAGAAGAACGGCCTGCTTCGGTTCTGGCTCCACAGCCGAAAGTTGAACTCCGTTACTCGAAACGGAAAAACTGGCCTTAGGTGTCTGAAACTTAGTTATTCTGTTTAACAAAACAGCTAGAGGAAATAACGTCTTTTTTTAAAATTCATCATTCGGACAATCTATTATCTAATGGTCAGAGGTCGGATTAAGTAATTAAGAGTGGTTATAACCACCAAAAATAATAATTGATTTTTATTGATTTCGGGACTTCTCGGTTTAGTTAATTATTACTAATTCTCTCATGGTCAAATTATTCATGTATAACAATTGCTTGATTCAGAAAATTAAAATGCGATGACGACTTTAAAGTGGACATTCTATAGGTCCGTAGGACTGACCCCGAAAAGTTCGTTCGCGGTGGAAAAAAAAAATCATAACCACCTTTTTTCTTATAACCATCTTATAAGTAAGTATTCTATGACCATCTGGATATACCCAGCTACGCGTGTACCAAAAATTGTTAAAATCCGTTTAGCCGATTTGGCTTGATGAAGCCACAACGACACATACAAACATACAAAAAATTGAAATATATATATTTTTCGATTTAGTGCCCTCCAAATAGTCAAATTGCATTGTACCTACATTTCATTTTTACAAATTTATAATAGTATAGATCATCAGTCAGGGAAATCCCGCATTCAATTAAAAATAATTCATTATTTTTGGAGGTTATAATTACTCTTAATTACGTCCTCCGGCGAAGTTTATATAGATAGACACTGTCTAATCCGACCTCTGCTAAAGGTCCTCTCAACATTACAATGATTTATGAAGATTCCTAAATCTTAATCTTGAAATGGGGAATGAGAGCGGTCGAAACGGTGACAAAATATTGGTCTTTCTTTTTTTTTACCGACATTTTCACAAAATTTGCGTCAAGCTTTTTCACTTAACGGCCGTCCATATATTACGCCACGAAAAATTTTGACTTAGGACCCCCGCCCCCTTCGGGGTCGTCCACATATTATGTCACGCAATATTTTGGCTTTTTGGACCCCTTCTTTTGTCACGGTTTTTCCGATCTCTTTAACACGTACTGTCACGTTTGGCATACACCCTCACAACCGGGAACCCGCTAGGTGGGCGCTCTGCTCGCAGTACGTTTTTGCTACACACATTTTACCCATGTTATCGGTTGCGCGCGTAGCGCTACCAAAATCTCGGTCGTGAATGTGTTAATACTTTCACGACCGAGATGTGATAAAGCATACCTTCACTTTCCGATGGCCGATGTGGGTAGGGTTGCCATCTATTTCTTAAGCAAATATAGTATTTCCCAGCCCAATGTACAAAAAATATAGTACTCTGAAATAAAATGGTACAAAATACTTAAGAGTGAAAATTTATTCATTAAACATAATGCCATAATTTTTACTAGTTACTAACATTCGGCCTGTTATTACAAGTGGGTTAGGCAACTATCTGAGTTGATAAAAGCCCATTTCTCCACTCCAACAACATTGATTGGTGCATAAAAGCTAGTTGATATGCGTGAGGACTTTTTCTTCAACAGTATATAGTACACGAAATATAGTACAATGCTATATATTATAGAACGGTTGGCAACCCTGGATGTGGGGGAAATTGACGGATGCATCTCAATATTTACACGATCGCTGTTATCGTACAATAGGGATGGTGAATAAATCTTAATTAGTCCGTGACGGAGATTAATCAAAAATATGTGACACGTATTATTTCTTTTCTTACATAACCAAAAAATAAAGGCACATTGAGTCAAAATGTCGCGTGACGTCACTTCTAGGTACGAATGAAGGTTTTCTAAAATGGTTATGTCAGCAGTTGGCGCCACCGTGACGTAAGGTCTAATTGACAAGAAGGGTCAAAATCTTGTGCTGTGATTGGCGGGTGTTGACACTTCTAGTCAGTGAGACCTTATGTCATCGTTGCGCCAACTGGTGATATTTCCATTTTAGAAAACCGTCATTGTAACGAGCCCTAAACTTTAATGCGATTTATCTAAGTATCTTTTTATTATTAAAAAAAATACGTGTCCATTTTTTTTATCAAATCGGCGGACTAATTAGAATTTAGATTTTCATACCTCTCTCTCTCGTAATTTTAACTACTAATAATAAAAATATGTATTTCATAAACCGGGCATTTTGCTTCGGTTTTGCGTTTATTCATTTGAATGAAACTATAAATACTATCTACAACTTGAAACTAAATTGCAGAATATGCTATGTATTTTTAATGGTTTTTTTTTAACAAAGTGAACCTGCTTCGGATCGGAACATTTATTTATAAAGACGGCGTTTTATTTATTTTTTTACTTTGAAAAGAAACAATCGAACATATCAGTGCATTTTCATTTTCAAAACGAGTACTGCTCAGTACCAAACTGTACTCGGCTTATATCGTAAGTACCCCCTTATAATTATGCGTTTATATTAGTTTTTAGTTAAGTGTTTTAGCCGTTTTAGTACAGGTTACGTAGTCATTAATATATTCGGTGGATACCTAACGGTGACAACGAAGCCGATGGTTTTAGTAAATTAGACTCGGTGGTCACATAACAGTGAAAACTGTATCTTTGTCTGTCAAAGAAAAGTGTAGCATTGCACGGGCCTGTCTGATGTAATTTAAAAATACCTAATTAAAAAAAGTTAGCTTATTCCATCACTTGCCAATATTTTCCAACTTTCAGCAAAAGTTATACACGGTGCACGCGAGGAATGGTTACGATTTTAACCACGCAATCCTTAGGTCATTGGGAGCGAAAAATGTTACATGAACCCCATGCAAATCCGGTTTAATTATGAAGATATTATTAATTTTCATGTAAACTATTTATGGAGATTAAAATACATTAAGGTCTTTTGATCGCGACGTTGCCACATATTGGGCCAAGTTTCGCGTGGCTATTGACAGAAATCAAAGAGACAGATACTACTCACAAAAACCTTTTTTGGCAAAATAATCACTGCGATCTTATTAAAAAGGATAATTTTAGTAGAAAAGCGAATTTATTCAATGTTTATGTACAATTTTTTTTCTGAATTTGACTTGGTTCATGTAATATTTTTTTACTCCTAATGGCCTCAGGAATGCGCGGTTAAATATTTTCCCATTCCTCGCGGGCACCGTGTATATATCTGTATGGGTATTTTGGAATATTGTGAAGATGTGCATTTAATATGCAAATATAGTATTAACGCATGCATATGTAGTATCATACAAATGTAAAATTAATAATTATTTTCGTAATAGTTACTTTGATTAACTTATATTATTCAAATTTCTAATCCACTCATGCCTGTTTGTAGCAATGACAGATTACTATAATGCAGATTTCAGATCATGAAAAATATGATTTATACTTCTTCAATGCAAGGGTTCAATTCCCCTTTCAATAATTTAAAAGTTTAACCGTTCAATTACAGACATTTATAATGATTATTAAAATTCACAATGGGATTTTCAAAATGCCGATTGTCATAATCTGCGGGGGACTATTTGCTAGCCCACGCCTTAAAAACTTATTTTACGAAAAATCCTAATCAAAGTGTGTTTGCAGTGCTTAAGTGGTTTGGGGTACCGCGGACGGACGGACGAACGGAGCGACGGTGAGGCGTTAGGAGCCATTGTAGTCTGGCTGAAAAGAGACATGTTTAGACAGGCGTCTCGCTCTAGCCTGTAGGAACCAGTAGGACCCAGTAGAACCTGCATTGGTCCCGCAGATCATGACACACGGCCTTAGGTTTAGGGTACCGTCTTGTACAGGAATAATGGGCGTTGACCTATAAAAAACTAAGTTCGGTACTTTATTGTAAATATACTCTGGTTGTGGCAATTTAATTAGTTATTACAATTTCGTGATTTGAAATAAACTCTTGTTTTAAGGAAAATGGCTCCAAAATAGAAAGTTTCAATTTATATTCAGTACAGTAACATCCTGGTCCAGGGCACCACATTGTAACAAACCAACCTTTTGTAATAATTTTATTCTAATCAAATTATTAATACATGATGAAACATTTGTTCGACTGTGTAGACTACGCCAGAGTGTTAAACAGAAAACATACATGTTTAATATAACCCCAGTTATATAGTTAAGGCGATTTCGCGTAAACTTAGGAAAAGGCCGTCATGTGTTATCGTCTCGTCCTATGCAGGTTCACTTTGACTGAGAAACTGGGGTGCTATTCACGTAGTTCCATTCGACTTTGTGTCAAAAACGAACTTTTAATTTGTCCCCTATACTCAAAAAAGTTATCTTAATCTGTACTCATAGCATTATTTTGTTGTCACTTGAGTTTCTATTATTACGGACAATGTTTATATAAAGTTTCCATCACTGGCACAAGCTCGAAGGTATTGGAGAGAATAAGATGGTTTAGTTATAATGGCTCCTAACAATGCTGCTGCGAGTTTGGAGAATAACCACGCTTTACGAAAATGCGACTATAATGTCCACAGAAATTTAAAACCATCTTATAGTGTCTTGATTTTAAAAGACCGCTTTCACTTTGTGTGAGAATGACTTTGCGTTTATACAATGACATTGTACACCATTAAACAAATGGCACGCCAATGCTTTTGTACAACTTCTTTCTGTTAAGTGAATTGGGTCATTTTAAAAACGCAATGTATTTATGTGACTTTGTGAATAAACATCTAATTTTATTAACTCTAAATTTACTGATTACTGAAATTTAACGATTTTTTTTATAGCGAAGAAATATTATGGTCCATACACGGTCACACAATTATTAGTTGTTTCAGTCGCGACAACATAATTGAAAAAGCGAAGTTATTATTCCAAAATCTTATATACATTGCATTCCAAACAAATACTTGAAATCTATTTTTGACACCATAAAATTCTCAGAACACATTGAAATTTTCTAACGGCTGACTGTATGTAAGTTTTTCATAAACCTACATCATACATTTGTTTTGAGTTGTGTCATTGAAAAAAAAAACAATAATGAAGCATTAAAATAAAAAATGTTTGGGTTTATTGTTGGATGTATAACTACATAATATTTATTAATTTTTGAGTCTCAATTCTGGGAAAAGTCCACTCTTATATTCTGAAGCAATTTCTGGCCACAGTGACACATTTTTTCATGTTATCTTAGTGGCTTCGCTTCCTAACGTGTCATACAGTAACAGTTAGAAAATGTCAAAACTCCGTTTGAAATCTTTGCCAAAACCACTCGTGTGTGCATTTTGATCAAGTATTTTAACGGTTTGCTAATGTTGCATACGGTTAAAGGCGGTCCAAACCTCACCTGATCTCCGTTTCCACAGAAATCAGACCAATCAACAGCCGAGGAGGAGCGGAAACAGCCCACTCCACCCCCCGACCAATGGGCTGACATTTTAGGTATCCCCGACAAAAAGAATAAGGAGAACAAGGAGGAGAAGGAGGAGGACGCCACGAAATCCTCCGAATCCTCCTCAAGTTCTCCCGAAGCGGTCCAATCACCAAAACAACTCAGATCATCAAAGAAAGAACTCCCCACGCCTGAGAAAAAGTCTCCAGTGAAACAATCCCCCAAATCCCCCAAGAAAAAGAAGCCGGAGGCGAAATCCCCCGAACCCAAGGTCGCGAAGAAAACCGCCAAGAACGACAAGAGAAAAAGAAAGAAGAGTGAGAAAGAATAGTGCTTAATGTACGTTTTTTTTAAAACGCCCTCTCAAAGAAATAGACTTCTGTCACAGTAAGTGTACTTACAGACTAAAATCTCTGCCGAAACTATTCAGTGGTACGCGGAATCAGACGTTCTCGATATGAAGTTCATAATAAAATAGTAATGATTACGTGACGTAAGCTGTGAGACGAATGCAGATCTAAAGACGTGCTGAGTATATTTTAAAATAACATCGTGAATAGAAAGCTTTTTACGGCGAATTGTTTCGTTTTGCTTTCCAATCTTATACTTTTTGTTTTTGGCGTATATCCAAATCCACAAAGTTTTATGAAGTGTTTACCAAAATCACTAAATTTTACTATTTTAAAACGTAATAAAATGAATGACATGCATGACTGTTTGAAAAAAGTTTCATTACGTTTTTTTTTTTAAATCAAAACAGTTTTGCTGAATGCAGAATATAACTGAATGGTTTTGCATATGTACTAAAAACCGTAAGACTTATATAGTAAATTAGAACGATATATCTAGTGGAAAATTACAGTTCATACTGTTTGAGAAACTTATAGTTGTCTTACAGAATATCCGATTTAAGTGTGAAATGATATGACTGAATCAGGACATAATATAATGTTTACACGACATATAATATACCAATCAATATGTCAAATTTGTGAATGCATTAAAATAGTATTTTCTGCAGCTCTGTATGTGGATCTGTCTTATATTATTTAGGTTATTGTAAATATCATTAATTATATTTCATAATGAGACGAAAATCATGGTATTTTATTCACTGAGGTTTGTTTTTTAAACATGTTTGGGATGGTAAAATGTATGGAAGTGTATGAATTCGGGCGTAGCTAATAACATATAGATATAGTACATTTATCATGTATAACCCACTCTGTTTATATATGTTGACGCATATATTCGCTTTGATGGCCGTCTATTTCTGAGACCAACAATTAATTATATATTTCTTGAAATGAATGCAAATAACAAATAACGAATACTTAATAGATGTACAATGAAATTGTCCACAATTTTTATACAATAACATTGTCCCCGTTGATGTAACCTAACGATCACTACAATTTCATTGCACAAGTAAAAAGTTTTTGCATTCGCCAATTGAATAAAGTCGTTTTGAAAATGTAAAACTTCAATATGTTTTACCGTTCCAAAATCGTGTTCTAAAATATGTTTATGAACATTTTTATGAGAAGTCCATTTCAGTTTATGTAATGGAACAGGAACACTTGACCATTGGATGATTTTCTTGTTTCGTTTTTTAACTTAAATGTCTTATAAAACCACATTTAACTAGGCCGGATTTAATCCTTCAATAGATGTACCTCAATGTATAAGAGGCTTCGTGTTTTATACATGTTGTTATTTTATTAGAGTACCTTGCCGATAGGTGATTGTGTACAACGAGCTCCTAAGTAACCCGCATAATTACCAGCGTATACCTGAGGTCATTAGGAGCAAAAATGTTACTGAACCCCAGGCAAATCAAGCTTAGTTTTGAAGATAATTATCAATTTTCATGTAAACTATTTTTTGTGATTACTAAATTGTATTAAGCTTTTTCGATCGCAACGTTGCCACGCATGTTTCCAAGTGTCGTTTCGCTATTGACTGACATCAAAGTGACAGCCTACTCACTAAAGTCATCCTTTTTCGGAAAAATAATAGTTATCGTTTTTTTTTGAAAGGGGTTAATTTTCATAGAGAAGCGAGAGTTATTCAAGTTTTATTTACTTATTTATTTAATCTTTATTGCACAGAAGAAAACTTATTGTACGAAAGGTGAACTTAATGCCATAAGGCATTCTCTACCAGTTAACCTTAGGGCAAATCAGAATCATTGTGGGCGGTTTATTATATTTATTTCATGTACAAAAACCAACAAAACATTTTTTTATGTATTTGACTTGGGTTCATATTTAAATAAAACAATTTAAATTATATCAAGTAATTTATCTCATTTGAGTCGGGAACTCTAATGAGATAATATACGCGATATTATCCGTTTAAATTGTTTTATTTAAATTAGTGTTAATCCCGGTAACAGAAGAAAATATTTTTTACTCCATTATGACCTAAGGAATGCGTGGTTAAAATCTTGCAAATTCCTCGCGAGACACTTTGAATTTATGCTACAATTGCTGTGCGAACGGCGAAGGGGGGGAGGCAGACGACGGCGGCTGCTCTGTCCCCCCGTCTCACCGCTCGCATACCTAACGCGCGGTACTGCAGTATTGGTCATACACATATAAGCTTTTAAACGCTGGAGATGACAAGAGGACCATTCCCGAACAACTTTCTCAGGCACTTTCTGCGGGAGGTGAAGTAAACACGTTCAGCACACTACGAAAATCTTTAAACAATAAAAAACGGCCAAGAGTGAGTCGGTCTCCCGCACCGAGGGTTCCGTACAAAACATGCTACAAACGGCCGTATCTATGAAAATCCAGTGTTAGCAGAGCCCTACTCCTATGCAAAATGTACGCGGTGAATGATAATTTTTTATTGGTTAGTGATAGATAATACTGTTCCTAGTATTTGTTAATAAAATTATATTGTTTTTATTATTTGTTGTTATAGCGGCAACAGAAATACGTTATCTATGAAAATGTCAACTGTCTATCCACGGTTCATGAGATACAGCCTGGTGAGAGAGAGTTAGCGAAGTCTTAGCGATAGGGCCCCGTTTTACCCTTTGGGAACGGAACCCTAAAAATCACGCTGAAGATTCCTATAAGCTGACCTGACATTTGTCATGTACTTTGGCAAAAGGGAATGCGTCTGTATGCCATTTCCAGTGCTTAAATGCTCTCAGAATAATGACATGAACGGCAAGTACCATATCTATGTTTGCGTACAAACCACGTTTAAACTTAATAATAAAAGTTCATAATCGTTACTAGTTAACGAAATTATTGTTTATAACGATTCTTAGGAGATTAACTGGGATAATGGAAGCTGGCGGCTTATTTTTATGAATCTTATTATATTTGTTATGAGCATAGGTCGGAATTTTCGCGGCAAAACATGACTCTCGCAATCTAACTAGTGTTGAAGCATTTCTTTATCGATATCGATAGTTGTGGAATAGATGACAACACCAAATTAAAATTGATTAGAAACTTACGTGAGCGGTCGTTGTATTTTTTATAAATTACAATAGAAATACCGTGATACGGACCGCGTCTACCCTTTCGGTAGCTACGCTACTGATCAGGCTTCGAGGGCCCCCTGAGCTTGAGGTCTCCGGGGCACGGCCCCGTCTAGACCTTCTACGCCACTGTTTATAACTTCCTTAGATGTAAATATCAGAGTACTTTCACCCATGACAGTCAGCATTGCATATCTCATCCCTGTTCGATCTCGGGAGGAGGAATATAATACCGTTCATTGAGATAAGTGGCCAGAAACATAAAAGGTCGAATATGCAAGTTTATATACAAGGTATCTTTTGAATATAATTAGCATGAAGCAATTTGTCGAACTGCAAAATTTGTCAGTATTTTTGGTCGTCGGTTTATTTATTTTTTATTAAAACTCGAATTGCCTAGACTCTTTATATTGATTGTTATTAGTTTAGTATTTACTAGTACTACAGTAAAATTAGGATACACTAAAAAAATCTTGTTTAGTAACTTTGTCAAGTGCCTGACCTGACCTACATGTGGAATCTGGAATATTGATTTAAACTAATACGATTTTCACGGATTATCACAACACAACAGACGGGGCTTAATCGCGTATAAATATGATTTCACTTAAGAGGATATACTAGCAAAAGGCCTTTTGGAAATTAGGTACTTTTAAAAGCTATCGCTATCGCATCGCCTCAAATCCCCCGTATTACAGTGCAAAAGAGACACCTGCAGCTCGGAACGATCTGACCTACAAAAAATTAGCGAAAACAGGGTTTCGTAGTCACCTATTTCCTCTTCCAAAACTGGATTAATTTTAGTTTTTCTTTCACATATATTATAACGAGGGCTTCGGCCGGATATGCTTCTATGTCTTCTGTTTTTCTTTTATATTCGTTAAATTTGTTTACTGAACGTGGGCATTGTTGCAGTTTTAGAAGGCCTCTAATTCTTAAAATAAACAATTTTTTAAGAAAAATAAAACATTGGGGCATGGCACAGGTAAGTATAGATTATATTTATAAAAAAAAAATGTTCTAAGACAATTATCCAGGGAGGAAACGGGGGATTACGTTTGTATGGAGGAACGGCCACCTTTCGTTGGTAATTCTTCGACGATTCAGACGTCGCGTTGAATAAAAGTCATATTTATACGTAATTAAGCCCCCTCTGTTGTGTCGTGATAATGCATCTAGAATAATTTACTTTATCCTGTTTTTTATATAGTGTGGTGTATTTGATATATTTAATTAATCGCCAAATAAATTAGAAACGAATTTCCGCCTATTGCCTGAGTGCAGAATAAATTGTAAGAAAAATATATTTAGTACTTAAAAGTATTTTAACATAAGAATACAGTGCTAACTGTACAAATAAATTCATGCAGGTTCCTCAGAAATATTTAAACATGATGAAAATATTATTATTCTCGAATTATTGCAGGAAAGCATTGTTTTAAACAAGATCATTGTATGTATGCATTGTTAATGATCGACTGCTAATTACTAGTTATAAAAGCTAAAGTTTCTCTTTAAATTATTCGTTGTCGGATTTTATTTCTAGTTTGTACACTCTGTCAAGTTGACCTTTAATTTGAAACTAGGAAATTGTGGCTGACATACAATTGTTTTGTGTAATACAATGCCTTTGTAAATGTGTTTAGCTAGAGAAATAGACAGGTCACAAATAGACCTAGAGATTTTTCTGGCACCGATGGCAGGTGAATAGTGCTTAACATATAGTGGTAATCTTCTTCGGAGACCGTTTCCACTTAGCTTTGTACCTGATAAACAACACCGATCATCTGCATTGTTAAGAGTCCCCGGTAAGCTCGACCGAAATTCACCTTCCCATACAAACGGAGTTTCCTTATCATTTTAAAACTACGTGTTGTATTGTAACGAAACTTTGCATATACAATGACATGAGGTATATCTAGGCCTGTAAACAGTTTATATGGCGCCAGTTTATAAAACAAAAAAAATACAGCAAAACCAAGTGTTGGCGCAACATAAGGGTGCTCATACAAGTGCACACTACCGGTTCTACGGTGACGTCACGGATACGTCACCCCCCGCCGCTCCGAGTACTTCAGACTGCACCTCACAGCCGTATCGGCAACACATTATATACATATTTAACTATTTACTACCTGTCTAACCACTTGTAAATAAGTAATAAATTAAGATTTTGTATATCCTGAAGTTCCTTCATTACCGATCCTGCGCTTCCTGGTCAGAAGATAACTTATTTGGGGAGTACACCGCACAACATGTTTTGTATGAAAATCTTAAATTCGCTGTATTTGTTTTACTATGGTATCTGAAGCTACATAAACTAATTACAGGCCTGCATATATCTTAACTTATTCTAACTAAGTACGAGGTTTCAGAGCAAACTAGCTAATCGTTTTTAAATGAGAGCGTAACTACGTTTGTATGGAGAACCGAGCTTACTGGACTCTAAAGTGTGGCTTAAACTGCTACTTTAAAATGACAGACATTTTAAGTGCAAATAACTTTCATACTAAAGGCGAAAGCAAAAAGGTTAACATTTAAACAAAAGGGCGAATATGTTGGTCACTTTGTTATCGTTTTCGTTAACCTAGGCTTTCATGTGAACTTCACTGTTACTTTAAATACAGCGCGTCTTAAATCTACATGTACTGTGTTTAAAAGTGAACCCTATTTCCGTCCGCTTGAGACTCATTTCATGTATAGGATGTCTGCACTTATTTGTGTTTAATTTTACGGAAATCTCTGCGGTTTAACTATGAATAAAGATAATGGCTTTGTTTGTAGATAATGCGACACGGACAATAAAAAAGAATTCTTACTATACATATTAGGTATTGCTCTTGGGGCCGATTTCACCAACATTTAATTTATACGAGAGTGGCTACCCCAGTATAACGTTACTCTAATGATTTACTCGATGGTTAACTTTAATTTTGTTTCACCACGCTAGTCTATGTATAACTTACTCTCTCATAGTTTCTTGGTAACCTTGAACAAATGAATTGGATGAAATCGTAATGCACACAAGTAAGATAGACAGTTTGCCCCATGCTTGAGCAATGGAGCTGCGTATTTTTTAAATTTGTTCGAGTAATACATCAAATGGGAAAAATATGGATTTCGCTCATATTTCACTTAACAGTGACAATGACAATACTAATCTATGTCTAACAGTTTACTCCGCCGAAATTGGCGGTGTAAGATTTTTCTCTAGTTTAGAGATTTTATCCTTATTTTTATTTTTGGTGAAACGTAAAATGAGTTTACTCACGAGTAATAGGGTACATGCATGTTTTTTTTTATCGCTTTTCTTAACTAAATATCAAAAAGCCGTAAAAACTTTCAAAATTAGAAATTAAAATTGAAATCGGCCAAGAAATACGCAAGATATAAGTATTTTAAACTACTACTTATTAGACAGAGAGGTCCGACGTGCACTGTTACGTCATTGTGCACTCCGAAAATTTGTTTTGCTAGAAAGAGATAGAATGAAATGTTTGATGGCCTATATCTTGGTTATTTATATAAAAAATGAAAAAAAAATGTCTACCGTTTGTTACATGAATGAGCTTTTAATAAAGCAAAAAATAAAATTCATGTAACAAACGGTAGACATTTTTTTTTCATTTTTTATATAAATAACCAAGATATAGGCCATCAAACATTTCATTCTATCTCTTTCTAGCAAAACAAATTTTCGGAGTGCACAATGACGTAACAGTGCACGTCGGACCTCTCTGTCTAATAAGTAGTAGTTTAAAATACTTATATCTTGCGTATTTCTTGGCCGATTTCAATTTTAATTTCTAATTTTGAAAGTTTTTACGGCTTTTTGATATTTAGTTAAGAAAAGCGATAAAAAAAAACATGCATGTACCCTATTACTCGTGAGTAAACTCATTTTACGTTTCACCAAAAATAAAAATAAGGATAAAATCTCTAAACTAGAGAAAAATCTTACACCGCCAATTTCGGCGGAGTAAACTGTTAGACATAGATTAGTATTGTCATTGTCACTGTTAAGTGAAATATGAGCGAAATCCATATTTTTCCCATTTGATGTATTACTCGAACAAATTTAAAAAATACGCAGCTCCATTGCTCAAGCATGGGGCAAACTGTCTATCTTACTTGTGTGCATTACGATTTCATCCAATTCATTTGTTCAAGGTTACCAAGAAACTATGAGAGAGTAAGTTATACATAGACTAGCGTGGTGAAACAAAATTAAAGTTAACCATCGAGTAAATCATTAGAGTAACGTTATACTGGGGTAGCCACTCTCGTATAAATTAAATGTTGGTGAAATCGGCCCCAAGAGCAATACCTAATATGTATAGTAAGAATTCTTTTTTATTGTCCGTGTCGCATTATCTACAAACAAAGCCATTATCTTTATTCATAGTTAAACCGCAGAGATTTCCGTAAAATTAAACACAAATAAGTGCAGACATCCTATACATGAAATGAGTCTCAAGCGGACGGAAATAGGGTTCACTTTTAAACACAGTACATGTAGATTTAAGACGCGCTGTATTTAAAGTAACAGTGAAGTTCACATGAAAGCCTAGGTTAACGAAAACGATAACAAAGTGACCAACATATTCGCCCTTTTGTTTAAATGTTAACCTTTTTGCTTTCGCCTTTAGTATGAAAGTTATTTGCACTTAAAATGTCTGTCATTTTAAAGTAGCAGTTTAAGCCACACTTTAGAGTCCAGTAAGCTCGGTTCTCCATACAAACGTAGTTACGCTCTCATTTAAAAACGATTAGCTAGTTTGCTCTGAAACCTCGTACTTAGTTAGAATAAGTTAAGATATATGCAGGCCTGTAATTAGTTTATGTAGCTTCAGATACCATAGTAAAACAAATACAGCGAATTTAAGATTTTCATACAAAACATGTTGTGCGGTGTACTCCCCAAATAAGTTATCTTCTGACCAGGAAGCGCAGGATCGGTAATGAAGGAACTTCAGGATATACAAGACTTATTAGACAGAGAGGTCCGACGTGCACTGTTACGTCATTGTGCACTCCGAAAATTTGTTTTGCTAGAAAGAGATAGAATGAAATGTTTGATGGCCTATATCTTGGTTATTTATATAAAAAATGAAAAAAAAATGTCTACCGTTTGTTACATGAATGAGCTTTTAATAAAGCAAAAAATAAAATTCATACATATTCCCTATTAATGATTTATTATTGGAATAAGACGTATACTACGTTGTTGAAATTGACCCTTAGACGTTGAAGTTGTACTTATCGATAAGAGGATTGTCAAGAGCTAGCCACCTGACAGTCGCGCCAGTAAAATCTCTAGGTACATTCACAACTATATGTGACATTTGAAGTACTTCTATACTTTTATATTTGCCTGTACATACTAAGTGTTTTTAAGAGGCAGTTGAATATAATATGTCAAATACACTGCTGTTATAATATCAATAAAATAATCGGACTCAAAATATATCAATTCGGAAAATTGTAAATAGTCAACAAAATTGTAAATTTGTTATGATTGTAAGTTAAGTAGTTTTTGTAATTATACGATAACGTAGTATGTAATACTGCCCTGTGTTTGTAAGATTGTTTGTGCATTAAAATAGACGAAACGAGATTGTTTCAGTTCAGAGTTTTATTTAGTTAGATCCGAAGCGATATTTTTGGTTAACTAAATTGAGTGCATGTGTTGCAACCTATTTGGCTGAGGTTCGTTCAGTCCGTTTCTTAAAATGTCTGTTTCTCAAAATGGTCTGCAATTTGTTTCTTAAACTGCTCGCTTCCTATTATGTCCACTTTCAAAAGGTGCGTCCACACTTGTATCATTTGCTCGTATCCGATCACCAAGCCGTGGCATGACTGCGTATCGCGCTGCTTGGACGCTCACTGTCGGCGCGCCGATTATGCCGCACTCTTCCGATATAAGTGTGTGATACGCGTAGCAAATGGATTTCGAGCGAACGTATCGGCGCAACGTCCAAATTGTCCACGCGACGATGATCTGATACAGGCAAATGATACAAATGTGGACGCGCCTAAAAATGGCCTGCTTCCTATAATGTTCCTCCTATTGTGATGTCTTAATCATGTATCCCATCACTAGAACTGAACCAAATTAAAAAAAGCCCAGTTAAAAGTACCGCCTTTAGAATAAAATCGGACCATACAAAAATGATCCCGCCGAATTGAGAAACTGACTTTAGAATCATTATAAATCATAGGAAACTGACAATGTAGGAAGAAGACCATTTTAGAAAACAAACGGACCTAGCCTGCGCCGCATATTTAAGGTTTTTGTTAACCGGCAAACTGTTTATTTGTATATGTGTATCTGGTTTATTTGTTAAAAAATAACTCTGTTATGATAAGTTGTTAACTATTAACAATGACAATGGTTTTGTACAACACAATACATACGTTTAGCTTTTGAATTAAGAGCAAAATCACTGTTTTTAATGAACAGTGATTTAAAAAGAAAAAAATTAAACCATTTCAATATCGTGTCATAGAAAAGGTTTCAATATAAAGTATCATCTACGCTCCCGAGACCCGGTAGCGTGTGATCATTGGCTATAGAAATTGAAATAGCCACATTTGAAACCATGAAATATATTATAAACCATACTTAATAAAATAATAATAAATATCAATAGATGTCAGTGTATTTATAAAAACCTACCGCCTGTCTACTTAAGAAGTAACCCGTCTGTTCACTAGAATCCAAACAGGATTTTTTGATAAAACTTACGTTCATACTTGTCCTACATAGTAAACAACATTCTAACCTAAAAGTGCACATTTTTTGTCTTATACTCTCATTTTCTCGTAAATAAATAAATAAATATCAGGGACAATCTTACACAAATCGATTTAGTCCCAATAGGGAACATGCATGAAATTTTTTCATCGCTTTTCTTAACATAATATCAAAATACCGTAAATACTATTCCAAAAAGTGAAATTTAAATCGGCCAAGAAATACGCATAATGTAGGTATTTTAAACTACTAATTAGACAGCGATTTGACAGAGAGGTCCGAGATGTACTGTTACGTCACAGTCTACGACGGTCATATAAACTCCATATTAAATTCTGTTTTGCTAGAAAGAGATAGAATGAAATGTTTGATAGCTTATATCTTGGTTATTTTTATAGTTATTCGAAAAATTGTTTTTCTCCACTGATTGTTACATGAATGAGTTTTTAATAAAGCAAAAAGAAAAGAGTATGAATATTCCCTATACAAACTTAGCAAAGCTTGTACTATGGGTACTAGGCGACGAGATACATAATATATAAATAAATTGTAATACTTAAATACGTACATCCAACACCCAGGAACAAACATTCGTGCTCATCACGCAAACACTTGCCCTGGCCGGGATTCGAACCCGGGACCGCCGGCTTCGTAGACCGTTGTACAACCCACTAAGCCAAACGTATCGTAACAGTCGTGTAAAGTAACAGGGATTAATATTTTTAGTGCCATGTTGCCAATTTCATACATTAAATTTATTTCCTTGCGAGAAAACAGCTGTTATTACATGAGTTTACAAGTTACTCGACGACGCCGTTAGATGTTTTTTTTTATATGCGCTATTATAAAGTGCAAAATGAGATGTCTGTACATTGAAAATATTTCATACTAGTTCATCATGTTTTAATACTATGCCCGCAACTTCACGGTTCGCGGAGAAGATAAGGTAATAACATTACCCTTCCCCATTTCATTAGCATAGTCGGGTAAAATGTATCCTATAACCATCTGAATACCTGGGCACCAAATATAGTTGAAATCCGATTAGCTGATTTGTCACGATGAAGTCAGAAAGACACATACAATTATAATATACGAAAAATTCCAAAAAAATATTTTTATGGATTTACTGACCTTCAAATAAAAAACAATTTTTTTTTTTAATATCTTCAATTAGCTTCTGCCCGCGACTTCGTCCGCCTTAAATTCGTTTATCGCGGATAAGGGTATTTTTCCGGGATAAAAAGTAGCCTATGTCCTTCACCAGGACTCAAAGAATCTCCATACCAAATTTCATCCAAATCGGTTCAGCGGTTTAAGCGTGAAGAGTTAACAGACAGACAGACAGACATGGAAGTGTGGATAATAATCCATACTTCCATACTAATATTATAAATGCGAAAGTCGCTCGCGGAGGAGAAAAAGTATTAACCCGTCATTTTTCTTCAGCGTAGTCGGGTAAAAAGTATCCTATAACCATCTGGAGATACCCAGCTACCCGTGTACCAAAAATTATGGAAATCTGTTCAGCCGATTTTGCGTGATGAAGCGACAACGACACATACAAACATACATAAAATCTAAAAAAAATATCTTTCGTTTTAGTGACCTCCAAATAGTGTGTAACAATCATTTTTTTTAAAATATCTTCAATGTACAGACATTTCATTTTCACAACTTTATAATAGTATAGATTACAATATTATTATCATTACAATGAAATTAAATAATAAGAAAAACATGAATAGTCAGCTAAAATGATAATCTATTCTATAGTAAGCCTTTTCCAAACACCATTTATAGAGTTTATGTTTGAACTCAGGACCTTCGAGTATTTTGAAATTTTCGGCAAGTGGTTGAATATGTGAACAGATATGTGCAATATGTTTTTTATCATTTGCCCGATCAGATCTTCGTTCCGTGGCATGATCGCGTGTCACGATCACGCGTTTGGACGTTGCGCCGATCCGATCGCTCGAAATCTATATTGCTACGCGTATCACACACTTAGAGCGGACAAGTGGGGCATGATCGCCGCGCCGACAGTGAGCGTCCAAGCAGCGTATCCATACGCAGTCATGCCACGCCACTGTGAACGGATACGAGCAAATGATACAAGTGTGGACGCACCTTATCTGTGGAGCCTAGTGAACCGACGATAGATAACTTGTAAATACTTAACTTTCCACGTGCAGGGTGCACCGTTTGCTGGGACGGTGCAGCGGTGCGATTCTCTACGGCAAGCGACAATAATTTTTCTATAAAACCTTGTTTGTCCGAAATAATGAAATTTGAAGTTTAACTCTTTACAACCTAGAACCCGCCTAGAACCACGCTTGCTCAGATGCCGGCTAAGCCCGCCAGGCGGACAGTAGCTATAAACCTACACGCCACGCCAAAGAGCCCGCCTGGCGGGCACACATTGCATCTTCGCCACCACACGGTTGAGACTAACAGAAATGTTTTAATACTTCTGATTATTTTGTGGTCGAAAAGAAGGTACACTTGATTTTTAAATATACAGGCAGTGTGCTTTTACTTCACCTAACGCGGTTAAAAAAATCTTTAATTAACGTATCTGTGACTCTGTGTATCTGTATATCTGTCTGTAGCATCGTAGCGCCCATACGGATGGACCACTTTGAGTGCGGTTTTTTTTTGTGTCATAGATAATTTTATCACGAGTGTTCTTTTTGTTTGATGAAAATCGGAGCACTCGTCTCCAAGATATTCAGTTTTTAGAGTAACAAGTCGGGGTTTCTTCAAAATTTTAATTTTCTATAGTTATTTTATTCACGTATACGACAGTTACTTGGCACAGCCCTGAGCGTCCGCAGCGGGCACGCGGCGTGCGGTATTACGTTGCACGTCGCAGCCCGCCTGTCGGTTTTTGTTCTGTCGGTTTCTGGGGTATTGTTGAAATTTTGCCCGGTTGCGAAAGTGTTACATTTCACGGTTTCCTAATAACAGTGGAATTGACAACGTCTCGATTTTTTAGTCTAGCCTATATACTGTTATACAGGATACACTGACCGGAACAGAACTGCCAATAAAAATACCTTGTATGGCGAAATTAAGAACTTTGTTCTGTAGCTATGTTAAAATTTGCGTTTCTCGAAACGGTTTCATCGCAAAACTTTATATAAATTTCATTCATTAACCCATGAAATTTATAGTAAGTTTTGTGATGAAACCGTTTCGTTCAATGCAAGTTTTAACATAGCTGCAGAACAAAGTTCTTAACTTCCCCATACAATGGTATTATTAGTTATTAATACTTTTATATTTAAAAAATTAACTCTCCCACCCAACCTAAAAACTCAGCTGGGAATTTTTTTCGTATCTGTTACCAGGTGGCAACTACTGGGAAATTGTCTCTCATCTATTACCAGTGGTAACTACTGGGAATAAAATTACCAACTGTTACCACTAAAGTGATTGGTGCTATTGGTGTTTTAGGTACAAGCTAGGAATTTGTCTCCCATCTGTTACCAGTGGTAACTACTGGGAAAGAAATTACCAACTGTTACCACTAAAGTGATTGGTGCTATTGGTGTTTTAGGTAACAGCTAGGAAATTGTCTCCCTTCTGTTACCAACTGTTACCACTAAAGTGATTGGTGCTATTGGTTTTTTAGGTAACAGCTAGGAAATTGTCTCCCATCTGTTACCAGTGGTAACTACTGGGAATAAAGTTACCAACTGTTACCACCAACACCAATGGCACCAATCACTTAAGTTATGTACTGGTAACATTTCTACGTACCTACGAGAATGAAACCTGGGGCCCGCGTCTCAAAAGCTTGTAGGGGTTACTTCGAAAGTCGAGATTCGAAGTTCGTAACTAGCCGTCCTTCTCGCTCTCAGTTTAAGCTGTGTTTGAGTGAGCGGGATGGCGTCTGCGAACTTCGTTTTTGGGGTTAGGAGTAGCCCGTCTGCTTGTATTACAAGTGGAAGTCTCTTTTTAATACATTGTTATAAATAAAATAATAATAAATAAATATTACGGGACAATTTTACACAAATCGAACTAGTCCCATGGTAAGCTCAATAAGGCTTGTGTTATGGGTACTAGACGACGATATATTTAATAGATATATTACTTATATACATATAAAACATCCAAGACCCAGGAACAAATATTTATGTTCATCACACAAATATTTGCCCTTACCGGGATTTGAACCCAGGACCTCAGCTTCCCAGGCAACGTTACTCCCACTGATCTAATCCGGTCGTCAAAAGTTGGAAAGAGATTTGAGCTTGTAATACAAGTTACAAGCGTTTATGAACATTGCTGGTAACAGATGGGAGGAAAAAATCCCAGCTGTTACCAATGGTAACAAGTTTGTGGGAATAACCCGGTTATAATAGAGATGTTATTTGGAACATCATTGCACTTTGGGAGTAGAGAATCGCACAGCAATTTACTATACCTAATCCGTTCGTTGTAATACTGACTGGCAAAATAAACGCTACATAGAGATAATCCTTGCATATTTATACGAAACGAAACATACCTTAACTTTTTTGCCATTTCTTAACAAAAAACCGTCTGAGTGCGAATCGGACTCGCGCACCGAGGGCTCCGTACAAGTTTGTAGGTATGTAAATAGTCTATTACGGGAAAATTATGGACGGCTGTATCTATGAAAATAGAGTGTTAGCAGAGCCCCGATCCTAATCACAAATTTATATTGGTTACAGACGGACGTAAAAAAAATTCTGGTTTGTATAAGAGCTACCTCTATTCCAAATTTCAAGTTTCTAGGACAATTGGCGATACCCTATAGGTTTTCAGTTCACGGTAATTTGTATGGGAACAACTTTTTTAAATGACTACATCTTTTGATTGCGTAGACTTCGAAGTTTTTTTTTCCACAGCTTCAAGGCACTCGAGTATTTGATATTAATTTCAGCTTGATACCCACACCTGAGAATAAAGTGTCTTGACAGACGAAATCAAAGTGATCCTATAAGGGTCCCGTTTTTCCTTTTGAGTTACAGAACCCTAAAAAACATAGGTTTGTTTATGAGAGAGTTTCTATAGCCTTGCTAACATTTTGAGCGCCCGAGTCTACAAATCACTGTTAGAAATAGGTAGGACACTAGTGTTTAACATTTTATAATAAAAAAAATTGTAAGCTACCATAGTTATAACAATAAACAAAAATAATAATATTGACTGTATAAATTAATATACAAGCGAATTTCTCGTGTTTTTCTGTACAATGGTTATGGGCCCATCACCTTCCACTGCGAAAATCCAACACCCAAGATGTCGACACAACGGGGCCACGCCGTTTTGCCGTCTAAATAAACTTTGTTCAGTTCCTGACGCATTGGTGTATACACTGTAATGTTATGTAACTTTTTTTTAATAAATAAATAAATAAATAAAATTTGCAGTCATCGAAAATTCTTGCCACTGACGCCAGCGTCGGCCTATAATAATAATAATAATAATTTATTTATTTCGTGTAACTTGGTGACACATATCATATAACCCGACTATGCCGACCAAATTTCATTTTCAAATACTGAATACATTTCAATACTTTGTTCGGCAATCACTACAATTTATTTTAAGGTTAATTTTATTTTATTGCTGTGGCATATGAGTCACGTCGTATTACTTCGCTGCTTGGCGTTCAAAGGGCTAATTATAGACTGGTCAAATTAAATAAGTCGATATACAGATACAACCTACATATGCAAGGATTTTCTCTATCTACGCAAGAACGTTTAAAACTAAATAATATTTTTGATGCAATAAATGTTATCTAGTATTTCATTAAATAATATATATGCTCAATGTATTTTCCGTTAAGCCTGTACCGGTGCGCACCTTTCATCGTCCACAGATACCCGACCTGTTCACACTTAAAAAAAACAAGCCGCTATGTCTTATATACAGTTGTGTGCAAAATAATAGCAGTGAAGCCGGATTTGCAGAATCAAGATGTTAATTTGACTTAAGATTTCAGTTACAATCATGCTACGAGTAAACATTAAAGTGCATTCAGGTTCGAAGACAGCAATGTTGTAACCTTTACCCGCCCAAAGGCCTATTAAAAGGCCTTCGCCTATTCAATTTACTTAAAGTAATTTTCTATTAGAATTGAGTTGCATTTGCTTTTGTCGTTCGAATGTAACACAAAGGCAATACAACCGTATTTCCTACACTTTGATTCAAATTCCACTGGCAAATTTCTTTATATGGGCAAGCGGCTAGAAAATAAATATTTTTTTTTAGGACGACCATTCTATTTAGGGGCAGTTTTTGCGTCTGCCATTTTTTAGACATTACTTACCATAGCACATACATACTGCTATTATTTTGCATACAGCTGTACTTTAGGTATGATATTCAATTTTCAATGGACGGATTCTATCGACGATACGGTGATGTGCTAAATTTCTAGTATGTTACCGAACGCGCTCAATAAGGTACATCGTATTTATTAGCAATCTATTTTTGCTGAACTTCAATATAATAAAACTTGGGTTATTCCCACCCGTTAGCACCAATGACAAAAACACTTTGGTGGTAACAGTTGGGAAATTTATTCCCAGTAGTTACCACTGGTAAGGGATGGGGAGAAACCCAGCTGTTACCACCGGTAACGGATGAGAAAAACCCAGCTGTTACCAGTGGTAACAACTTGGTTGTAACAAGTGGGATTAACCCTAAAACTTGCGATAAATCCCGCCTCTCGAGTTTAGAAAGAAACACTAAGTAGCCCTCTGATATTGCTATGCCCTAGCAGTTAATTATTGAAATTCCATCTATGTTTGTAATGTGATATATGCAATAAATGATTTGATTTGACTATAGTGTGATAATACTGATAATGGAAATACAGCAAGACAACTCAGAATCATAACGGGGGTGTTTGCAGGTCACTTCAGAGTCCAAATAACTCTTGGGCCAAGGTGGGGCTGTCTGACAACACGTTTTGAAGAATATGCGGTGGAGGAGGCACGAGACAATGAAGCACATACTGTGTGGATGTTATGCGTTTTCCAGTAGTTACAGACGGGGAGAAATCCCAGCAGTTACCAGTGGTAACAACTTGTTGGTAACAGGTGGGACTAACCCGGACTTTTTGGCTTGATTGAAACATATAGGGCCGGGTTTAAGCTTTCGGTTTGTCAGTCAAGTTTACTTGACAAGAGAGTCAAAGAGTTAAAAGACTAACTGGGCTCGGAAGGCGGGATATATTATCAATGTCTTTCACAAATACGATTATATTTGTACATAATATTTATAACTATACATACATTTTTTTTTATATAAACCTAACGGGGTGTATAGCATCATCGAGTTACATCCATAAAGTAAGGCTGTGAGCGTTTCAACCGCCCACGCATTTGTGTTGTGAAATATTCACATATACGATGACATATTTAAGAATAGTGCCACTGATGCCAGCGTTGGCATATGGCGACAAAATTTCATGGTTCAAAAACTCCGAATATAATATCGATACCTCGTTCTACAAAATTTTGATGATTGATTTTATTTTATTGCCGTGGCGTCTGGGTCACGTATTACTTCGCTGCTTGGCGCTCAAAAACATCAAATTCTCGTTTAAAGTCGAGTAATTTGTCATCGCATCTGTGAATATTTCGTAACATTATAACAACGGCGTTCGAAACGTCCACAGCCTTACCCAATAAAATAACAGATATGGATTTTATGTGTCAATATTTTTTTCCTTTTTCTCGTTGCCATAGTTACGTCTGCAGAGTTACTCTTTTAAACTACAAATTTAAACGATATAAAGGGCAACAATATTATTTTTTCTAACCACTATACATAGGTCCATTACATTGATTTAAACTTACACGATCTTCATTCATTATCACAACACAACAAAATCTAGTCTCTAGTGGTCTAGTGACGACCGTGGTGTTCAACCTAATAATAAACATCAAGCCCGGGTAGATCGAAAAACTCGCGCGGCTAGAAGACGTTGTTTCGCCGCTCCAGTTCCTTCGAGACCAAGGACGTAAAGGTGCGTCCACATTTGTATCATTTGCCCGATCAGATCTTCGTCACGTGGCATGATCGCGTGTCACGATCAAGCGTTTGGACGTTGCGCCGATCCGAACGCTCGAAATCCATGTTGCTACGCGTATCACACACTTAGATCGGACAAGCGCGGCGTGATCGCCACGCCGACAGTGAGCGTCCAAGCAGCGCGATACGCAGTCATGCCACGCCACGGTGATCGGATACGAGCAAATGATACAAGTGTGGACGCACCATAACGCGACGTCCGAAACGTCGAAGAATTACCAACGAAAGGTAATTAAATAAATCATATTTATACGCGATTGAACCCCGTTTTGTTGTGTTGTGATAGGTCCATTATTCAAGACCTATCTCGTCTCGTCAGTATGTTTATAGTCTAGATTGTTAGCATTTTTCTAAGTTACTCTGTTACTATTGTTTCCTGGGTTACCGGACAGAATAACATTAATGCCGCTATTTATGAAGGATTAAATAATACAATATTTGGATTAAGACTTATTTGACAGGAGGCATAATAATGCGTTATTTAGCGAAACCTAAGGTTTAAAATTCCGAAGTTTAATGTGTCCGAAAGCACAATTCAGAATTTTCACAATCTCGATCTCAATTTCAAAAAAGAAGCTTCATCAGACTGTAGTATTATACTTTTGGACAAATTAAACTTCGTGATTATTTAAGTGCATCCCTTATTGACACGTTATTTCAAATGGATTTTCAGGGAAACGTGACACGTAGACTTATAAGAGTGACGCTTCGATACCCCGATATGTTTGTCATTATTTCTATTTAGCATAAGAAACTGTCCAAAATGATTGTGAATAAACTAAAATATATTGTGGGTGTTGTTTCATTACTTATATCTTTCGATCATATATATATTTGTGTGCAATATAATAGCTGTGAATCCGAATTTTTAAAATCTCCATGTAAATGTCACTTAAGATTTCAGTTATAATCGTGCAAAGAGTAAACAATAAAGTCCATCCAAATCCCCCCCCCCCCCCCCCCCCCCCCTCCATGATTTTGTATGGGCTATGACAGTTGATACGGATACCAATTGTCAAAATTCCGTTAGGCAATCGGACCAGGGACAGCAATGCCTATTAAAAGGCCTTGATGAACTTTGAGACATTTTCTATCAGAATAGAGTTTTTTTTTGGTCGTTTTTAACACAAGGCAATATAACAGTATTTATTTCCTACACTATACACAAATCCCACTGGCAAATTTCTTTATATGTTGGGCGGCTAGATAATCAAGACATTTTTAAGACAGTTATATGGAATGTGCTTTTCGAAGTTTGTATTTTTTATGATAATTTAGAAATATGTCTCGATTCGGTGGCCAGTACAAGCACTTCCTTGGGTACATATATTCTTTTTAGGGGCAGTTTGCGTCTGCCTTGTTTTAGAAACGACTTACCATGGCACATATATACTAGTATTATAAGTGACCGGAATAGGTAGAGTATATTTACCTACACTTCGAAGAACAGAGTGGAGAAGTGGAGACTCCCTTACCACTAAATTTTTCATACCAGTGTTGCAAATAAAGTGTCAAAAACAGCGGATACATTATTTTCTCATTTCATTTACACACGATTATATACATACCAATAATATAAATATTTTGTAGGTTTCCATTTCATAGGAAAAAAAATAGTCGTAAGGGAGTCTCCATTTCTTGACTCTGTTCTCCGAAGTTTAGGTAAATATACTCTACCTATTCCGGTCATTGGCTATTATTTTGCACACAGCTGTAGGTACGTTGCGGCCTACTCGCTTATCCAATATTCATCTACCTGGTAAAGAATTTCCTGAGCTACACGATGGATATCAATAAGTCACAAGTGTTTTTGTTTTGGGATATTGCCAATGCGTTTTGATGGTCAATGGACCCTCACAGTTCTAAAGACGGACGTACGGAGTATAGAAAGGGAAAAGTAACGAATCTCACATAACAGGTAAAACAGATAAAAAAGCGTAGCGTAAAATTTAATTTGTACGGCAGCAAGTATGCTTTGACCGTTGTCGGTGTGCTAGGCGCACGAAGCAGCGATAGTGTACCTAGTTACACTATTTGATTTTTAAGATAGTCAGTTTGTAGGTTTTTTGTCGTCCTATGCTTGATACTATCTGTGGTACTATTGTTTTCGCGGTGGGCTCCCCGCCGGCGGAGACGTCGGTGCGTGAGTGCAGTGTGCGGTCTGTCGAGTCGTTTTTGTCGATTTGCGCATGTCCGATGTCGCGGTGACAGTAGTAGTCGGCCGGCTGGTCCAAGGAACTGTGGAACTGCAGCAAAAGACAACTCAGAATTATAATGGGGGTGTTCACAGGCAATTTCGGAATCAAAGGACTCCTGGCCAAACTGGGACTTTCTGACAATACAGATTGTAGAATGTGTGGTGAGGAGACAGAAACAATGGAGCATTTATTATGCGAATGTCATGCCCTCGCCTGTCATGTCGATCCCACTGGGTCGAAGTGCATCCGCAAGGACCCCTGACATCAAGATAAGATAAGTAGTCAGCCGTATGTGCGTGAGGTAATATGTCGCTGTCAGTGTCGGACGAGTCATCCGGGTACCATAGGTTTAATGGTCGCCGTGATGACATCGTCCGGGTCGGTCAGTAGGTGTCGTCAATCTTTTAAAGGCACCGGCGTCGGGGACCTCCTTCGTCAAACTGCGTAGAATACCCAATTGAACGAGGAGGTCGTAGTTGGAGTCGTCTTCGGAGTCGATGACTGGCGGAAAATAAAGAATAGTTCCAAATCCGTCCAAAATGGCGCTAAAGTACTAAGATAGTATGAAGTCAATAACCAAAAGGGTACATGCATGATTTTTTTTTATCGCTTTTCTTAACTAAATATCAAAATACCGTAAAAACGATTTCAAAATGTGAAATTAAAATTTAAATCGGCCAAGAAATACGCAAGATGTAGGCATTTTAAACTACTAATTAGACAGAGAGGTCCAACGTGCACTGTTACGTCATCGTGCACTCCGGCCATATAAACTAATATAACGTATGAAACGTTCAAGTGTGTGTTTGGTGGGATCACGAAAAAGTTTTGTCCCACCAGAGGGACATCGCAGTGGGACCACGGTTCTGGAGAGCTTTATAATAGTGCAGATATTGTCAATTTTGGAGTTCATGGATTATGGTAATAGGGGGGTACATGCATGAATTTTTTTTATCGCTTTTCTTAACAAAATATCTTAAAAGGAATTCAAAACGTGAAATTAAAATCGGCCAAGAAATACACACGATACAGGCCTTTTAAACCACTAATTAAACAGCGATTTGTCAGAGAGGTACACGACTTACGTCATAGACTATGACATAACGTGCACTATGACTCATAGTCATAGTGCATTCCGGCAATATAAACTGCATATTAAATTCTGTTTTGCTAGAAAGAGATAGAATGAAATGTTTGATGGCTTATATCTTGGTTATTTTTATAGTTATTCGAAAAAATATTTGTGCCTACTGTTTGTTACATGATTGAGCTTTATAAAGCAAAAATTAAAATTCATGCATATTCCCTATTACAAAACATTTTAATAGGAATACTACTCAATCCTTCGTCCTTCCGATGTAAATATTCAATCGTGTTCGAAATGATTTTTCTTCCATAGTTGTGGATTTTTTAGCATTATTATGGTTATTAATAATACGCACTTGGTACAGTGGCACCACCCATTTAACACCTTTTGGCGGACACTGGATATAATATAATGAAATGAAATAATGATCTTTATTCTGTAAGTAGGCCGCAAGGGCACTTTTACATGTCTGACTCTACGGCGTTTCCCAAGAGGAGTCCACTGAGGAGAAGAAAGCCGAAACAAATTCAACAGTCAGTCATTTTTTCGAAATAAATCTTATATCTATTATAATATTTGTACTTAGCCTATCCTAAATATATATTTTGAGTATAAACTCAATGCGTAGGTCTTCAAGAAAACATATCAAAACTAGTAAAAGTAAAAAAAAAAATAGAATATATAAAAGCTAAATAATTATTTTTTATTTAAAACAATTTACATGCGTTTGATATGCCACCTTATGAGAGATTGCTCTCCTTAGTTTTCTACACTTCATACTTACAGTCACAGATCCTGACATGTTTTGAAATTGCAGTTGTCACCATCAGTGTTGACACTATTCAGTCAATGACTCAATAGCGTAGTTTCCTTGGTCAAACAATATTATTCTTATTAGTCCCGTCTGTTAGATTATCAAAAAATATTGGATACGTATTTTTTTCTTTTGTCAATCAAATAAAAAAAAACAATAGATAAAGCGCGTCAAAGTTTGGGAGTGGCGCATGACGTCACGCCGTGCGAAAAACGGTCGCACTCACAGGGAACTTTAACGGGCTATATCTTCATATTTTACCTACAAAAAATGTCGTACGAAGATACAGAGAAATTATTGACCGTCTTAAAATAATGTAATAATTATTGTTACGTACTATTTAATAAGAATAGCATTGCTTTATTTTATAGTGTGTTTCCAAATGATAATTGTTATTAATTTTTATTTTGTTACCTTCCACTAATATAGAATAATATTTATTATATTATCATCTTTGAGTAACTATTGTTTTAATTTTTAAATTTATTTTCTAAGAATTATTTTGTGCAATACTATACATTCGGCTTGTGAATATTTAAAATAGATTATGTTAGTTCTATTTTGCCTGAAACACAGGGAATCCTAGTTCAGGCTTATAAGTACTTGTACCCTAAATTGTTTGTTTTTAGCCTATAGTTTTAATTATTGTAAAATAAGTTTTTTGAATAAATTTTATTATTATTATTATTTTGTTTAATTGACAAAAGAAAAAAATACGTGTCCAATATTTTATGATAATCTGACGGACTAATTATATTTTTTTAGGACACAAGCTTAATAGGCTTAGGATAGTAGAGATGTGTCATGAGTGCTCGCGATAAGTGATTCAAATGAATTATGTCATTTGGTTTGGTTCTTTCGCTGCCTGAAAATTCAAATCGCTCAGTATCGCTCTTGATTCATGATTTAAATAAATGCCCTATGCCGGCCGGTCCAAGGGAAAAAAGAGATCGTGATCAATAAAGTCGTCTATCGTATATCTATAGTCAATATTAGATTAATTAAATTATTGAAAATGTCATAATTCCATTAAAAAAAGTCAGTGCAGAGCTATCGTCAAATGATCCTTTTTCTGTAAGTAGGCCGCAAGGCACTTTCACAAGTCGGAGTCTACCAGTGAACTGAAAGACGCATAACTTTACACTTGTTGCCATGTAATATGTTTAATTGAATGTACACAGCCGGAAGCAGCGTCGGGATCGGCCGAGGCGTCGGAAGCGGAGCCGGAGGCGGAGTCCGGCGCCAGCGACGCGGAGTCCGAGGCGGCGCGCGAGCGGGCGGCGCGCGCGCAGGCCTCCATCAAGGAGCGCGAGCGAGAGGTGCAGCGCGCGCTCGCCACCAGTCTGCGGGACAGGGACAAGGAGCGGGAGTACCACAAGCGGGACGAGGCCGTGCAGGTACGTGCACACTGTCAGTAGCGTGGGCGGGAGGCCGAGCGTTGACGATCCGCCTGAGGCACGCGACCAGCGGGAGTATTATACAGCTACAGAACACACACCACCAAAGAAGGAGAGCTGCGGGACAGAGACAAGGAGCGGGGGTACCACAAGCGGGACGAGGCCTTGCAGGTACGTGCACACTGTCAGTAGCGTGGGCGGGAGGCCGAGCGTTGACGACCCGCCTGGGGCACTGTGACATACGGGAGTACTACAAGAGAGACGAGGCAGTGCGGTGCAGGTACAGTCAGCAGCAAAAATATATACACGATTAGTCTGTTCAAATTGCAATATGTATAGTAGTCTTCGTTGTGTGACTGTTAGCTGAATAGTCACTTAAAAAATACTTCTAATGTAATATTTATATAATTTTAATTTATGTCTTAACGTTTGGACAGACACTGCACCTTCAAAATATTATGTGTTGACCATGGAGACCTTATACATCTAATTTAAAACTTTGACCACAGAGACTCCCTAGATCAGTTAAAGTTAGTATAAGCGTTTTTTATATAGGTATACTGTTATTTATTGATATTCGTTTTTACTTTTTTGACGCCTAAAGCTTTGACCCTTTACATCTCCGTAAGTATAGATTAAATTATAATCTAATGGGCCCGGAGACAATATACATCTCACTGTAAAGTCGGCCCAGGTATTTGTCTATTGCATTAATATTGCTATGAACTATAATGTCATTAACTAGATTGTGAATGTTTTTCTGTTTATTGTAAAATCATGTATAATTGGCCTTGAGGCCTACTTGTAGAATAGTTTTGAATTTGATGTCTTTTATGATGACGTCACATACTTGTAGAATAATTTTGGATTTAATGTCTTTTATGATGACGTCACAATATTGTTTGCAGCACTTCAACGCCCTGCTAGCTGACCTGGTCCGCAACCCGGACCTGTCCTGGCGCGAGGCCAAGAAGCAGCTGAAGAAGGACCACCGGTATACCCTCGCCGAGCTATTGACCAAAGAAGACAAGGTCAGTGCTGACTCACTACACTAGTACCACGAATATAAGTTACATCGGCAATCTTCGGCCACGCCGACGAGTGCCAACGAGTACCGAATAAAACCGAACGTGTGACCATTTCAATAAAGACCATGTTGCACTATATGTACGGTACATATGCAATGACAGGTGAACTCGTGCTCTCGCTCATCGCCGGCGTCGCCCGCAAAATTTTGGCCAATGGGCGTTGAAGATTTTACCCGCGCAAACGCGCTGCCTTATAATTGGTTAATCTGTTTTCAAAAAATGCTTTCTGCGCAGGTACATCGTTGTAACTTATATTTGTGGTACTACTGTACCACAAAATCAACCCTAATCATTATCGGAGGAAGTCCACTGCTTGACAAAGGTCTCCACTAAAGATTTCCATAACATTTGTCATCGGCCTTATCAGAGGTAAAATCGATTGCACAGAGCTTGCGCAAGTTTTTTGTCTTCTCAGTACGTGCGTGCGCGTCGGCACCCGCTGCTCAATATGAGGCCTCGTGTACTTTTAATAGTACTCATTTAAATCGAGTTTGAACTCTCAAAAAAATCAACAAGGTTCGAAATTCAAAGATGCAAAAATCCTCGGCCTAGGGATAGGGATGATGCCTGTTTTCGAATTTTGTAAAAAGATTCTGATTAAACAAGCAAAATAAGGTACATCGGTAACATTTTGAGTACGATATCTTACGTGTAACGTGTCACAGTCAAAGTGCTGGATCTAAATCGGAATCCCTAACGTCGTTTGTCCTAACGCATTTTTTAATTAAACTAAATTGTTATAAAACAAACCTAACCTAACCTATACGATGATATTTTAAAAAATCCTGAAGTATTTACGGTTTCTGAATAAAACGCGTTATGATAAACGATACATTAGGACAAACGGCATTAGGGATTCCGAAGGAGAACCGAACTGCTTTCCCCCTTTCAGTTTTTGTAAAGGGTTGCAAGCGTTCATACGCTACGCTACGGTTCCTGCTTAACATCAGGCAGGCCGTACGCTTGTTCGCCACCTATTGGTATAAAAAACAAATTAGAATACTTTAAATTGCAAAAAATAGTGATAAACGTTTCTTTTACTACCCGTATTTACAAATGTTTTATTTAGTGCCTAATTAAATAAAACAAATAAAAAAACATTTATTTCAGATATCATCCTTAAGTGTTAGTACGGTCTTTAAAACTATATTAGTATATTTCTAACTATATTAATTTACAAACGTACCCAAAATGGCAAAAACGGAACCCTTATAGTTTGGTCATGTCCGTCTGTCCATATGTCACAAGTATTTTATACAAAAACTACGAGATGTATTGTTGATGAAATTTGGAGTACCTATAGGTTTCTTGTATAAGCTGGCTACTTAGTTTGGTCAGCAAAGATTAACGTGTGGCTCATATTTCGATAGTTCTTCAAAAAACACGTTGAGCTTTTTAAAAACTACTTGGATGAATAGAGTTATAGCCTGACAAGTTACGGTACGAACCCGGGATAGTGTCGCTACAAACACTTTTCAAATGGCAATAATGTGCATATGTCATGTATAGTTAGGACAGTGTGAAGTGGCTTCATGTTATTGTTTGAAAAACCAATGACTTTGCAAAATGGTAAGCAGGGTTTCTAATTTTTGTTTGTTACTTTTTTTATCGAGGCTTTTTTTGGAGTGTTTGGATTGACGGTAGCAGCTCATTATTTTTATTTGATTTTTTTACCAAATAAGTATTACAACAAGTATTAATAAGTATTCATATTAGTAATCGAAAAAAAAGGAAAAGAAAAGTTCAACCCAATCGATGTAACCAATTCAATACGACTGCATTATAAAATGTCAGTATCGGCCATGTCAACAACCAATTTCAAAACATTGTTGTCGAAATACTACTTAATAGGGAATATGCATGAATTTTCATTTTTGCTTTATTAAAAGCTCATTCATGTGACAAATATAACCAAGATATGAGCCATCAAACATTTCATTTTATCTCTTTCTAGCAAAACAGTATTTAATATGCAGTTTATATGGCCGGCTTGGACTATGACGTAACAATACATGTCGGACCTCTCTGTCAAATCGCTGTCTAATTAGTAGTTTAAAATGCCTACCTATGTCATACGTATTTCTTGGCCGATTTTAATTATAATTCCACCTTATGAAATCATTTTTACGGGATTTTGATATTTTATTAAGAAAAACGTTTAAAAAAGTCATGCATAAACCCTATTACTTAACGATCCAAAGTTGCTTACCTCTACCAGATACTACTAACTTAAAAACTATAATGACATTTTGCGTCTGGTTGATTATATATGTATATTCTGGTGAATGTGTATTTTTGTGATTGATGATTATTATATATATATATTAATCCCTCCTTCTTCACCTGATGTAAATATTTAATCACTAGAGGGCGCCCGCAACTTCATTTGCGGAGGAGAAAAAGTCTTAACCCCTCTTTTTCGTTAGAGTAATCGGGTAAAAAGTATCCAATAACCATCTGGAGATACCCAGCTACCCGTGTACCAATAATAGTTAAAATCTGTTTAGCCGATTTGTCGTGATGAAGCCACGACACATACAAACATAAAAAAATCCAAAAAATAATATTTTCCCGTTCAGTGATCTTTAAATAGTCAGTACCACTTTTTTTAAAAAAATATCTTCAATGTACTGACATTTCATTTTTACAACTTTATAGTAGTATTGATATAGATATATACAAAATGATTTTTCTTGATCATTGTGGATTTTTTATGGTATTTTATTATTATACAATCGCGAAATATTCAGTCTTGCCATTGAAATAAATTAGTACCACTGAAAATCCGCAAGATGGCGCGGGTCGTAAAGCAACTCGACGGGCTATAAACCTTATTTCGGTTGCAGGTATTCGACCGGTCATGGTACCGAACCAAGGTATTTTTTTTTACAAGGTTTTATTTAACTTCTCATTTGTATGTACGTTTTCATCTCTCCTGTTCGGAAAGTTTAATTTTCATGGGTATTAAGCCGGGTGGAAAATAGCTTTTCCATGCCTAGGGTGTAAAATATTTTATTGTTACGATTCGCCACTGAGTCGAAGATAATTGAGTTACGTCATATTATTAAAATTAAAGCTTTTCATATCGCGATTGCGATGATAATGATGATGATGATTATTATAATAATATTATTATAAAATAAAATATTATTTTCCTCACAGTTGAAATGAGAAGTAGTGTTTGACGAGGGTAAAATTACCCATTTCACTCTCGAACTATTCGAATTACCTCGAAATATCTCGGGTGAAATGGGGCACTTTCAATCCTTGGTTATCAATCTACTATAACATGTCTTGCAAGGAAGATTTGAACCACAGCTCGGAGACCAATTGGTATGCCCAAAAAACGCTCCATACAAAAGCCTAGGTAAGTGTGACGTCACACATTGCTACCTTGTATTGGGAAATTAAGAATTTTTATGATAAATATCCAAAGAAAAATTTAGTTCAATACCTTACGCGTAGCTTGTTTTATGAGCCTTTAAATTTGGGTTGGAAAGTCCATTTTTAAACTATGAAACCATGAATTACTAATAATACCATTGGATAACCCATGAAATATATAGTAACTTTGGTTCTGAAAACATTTCGATAAACGCAAGTTTTAACATAGCTGCATAACAAAGTTCTTAATTTCCCCATACAAGGTAGCAATGTGTGACGTCACACTTACCTAGGCTTTTGTATAGAGCGTTTTTTGGGAAAGTCCAAAAATGTGACTTAACATTGTCGTATCTCGGAGAGTTTTTATAAGATTGAAGTAGTTTTTTTTCCGAATGTTTCTATAATTCAGAGGTCGTTATTTAACATACCACAGAAGGAAAAATTGTCAACATCCCAAGTGAGCTGAAATTTGGTATACTTACGTAACTTCGGTGATAAGAAGCAGTTGTGTATGTATGTATGTATATATGTATGTATGTATGTAAACACTTTATTGTATATAGTAACCAGTTACAAAATCAATAAACTTAAAAGATATAAGTACAAAGGCGAACTTATCCCTATTTATTTATTTATTTATTTTATTTATTTATAAAAAATATAAATGAATATAACAAAATAACAAAAATAAAATATAACAAAAATATTTAATAAATATAAATAATATTCAACCATTTTACAAATCACTGGAAAGCCACAACTTATTCAATATTATATCGGCAATATTGGTGCAAATCGTTAACAATACTTGATAAGCGGTCATAAAATAGTGCTTACTTTACAGGGATCGGAACTGGTATTTTTTTCATACAAAACAAACGAAATAACGAGAATTTCTTAAAATGTAATTTTAGAACTAGAATCAGGTGTTTTGTGATTATTCTCTCCTCCTAAATACAGTTTTAAAACATTCCAGAAGTAGTTAAGAATGAAAAATATTAAGATTGCTTTCGTATTTTTGGTAATAATATAGATAAACACTGCTCAGATACAATAGGGAATATTCATGAATTTTAATTTTTGCTTTATTAAAAGCTTATTCATGTAAGGAACAGTAGACAAAAATAATTTTTCGAATAACTATAGAAATAACCAAGATATAAGCCATCAAACATCTAATTAGTAGTTTAAAATGCCTGCATCTTGCGTATTTCTTGGCCGATTTAAATTTTAATTTCACATTTTGAAATCGTTTTACGGTATTTTGATATTTATTTAAGAAAAGCGATAAAAAAAATTCATGCATGTACCCTATTGAGTACCTCGCCTGCTACGATAGGCGGCTGTACTATATTAGTGTTAATCAGCTGTTGTTTGTCAAAAACTGATGACTGAACTGTTGCTCCGTAACTCTTAGTTCGGTTCGGTTTTAGCTCTGAACGACCTTCGATCCGTAGCGCTTCGCTTTTCCGTGTTGTATATGTCTCATCATCTTGACAGCGACCGTCTTAACCAATATACTGTTTCATTTTATTTTCACGAATCACCGCAACCAAGATAAACGCCATCAAACTTTGTTATTTTTAGGACGAAAAACCAGTTTTTTTTTACTTTTCTTAAAAAATACACGCTTTTTGAGGAAAACGCTTGCGTAGGTTTTTTCATAATGGACAATTAGGCATAGGTTTTGAGTCTATTTAAGGTTTATTGGTGGGACGTGATACGCAATCTTTACTTTTATAGACCTCTCTGTAAAAAATCATAATTAAAATGCATATAAATATATAATATTCCGAATGCAAGAAAGTGTTAAATAGAAACTGAACTATTATATAAACCATGTTTCGAAAGTTATTTTACCCATTCCAGGGACTAGATACAGAACGAAAATTATGTAAAATCGTATATTTTCGGTTGGAACCACACTTTGACAACTGTCAGCGCGGTTTTAAAAGTTAATCGGTTCGTTCAGCTTGGGTTACGCCCTTGTCGGTGGAGTATCGCCACGTTTCTCTATCTCCTCTTTGGCCGTTCGGTCTCCTCATTCTAAGCATTACCCACTTTCTCCTTCACTAAATCATAAATCTTGGATATCCTCTGGCCCTCTTTCTGTTACCTTACCCTCCAGCATAATAATAATTGTTTAATAAGCGCAGTACAATTAGGTATGTAAAATATGGTCGAAGCTTTCGGCCCTATAATCAAGTTGTGAATCTGTGCATATACCTAAGGCGCGGTACAACGGTGTCGGTCAAGCTATAGCCCATCATCTTTCCTCTTTTATTTTGTATAGCTTCCAAGATGGTTTTAGACAATAGACAGCAGAAACATGGATCTATTGAGATTCTTAACTGACTCGTTAATATTGTCCAGGAGCGGCTATTCTCTCAGCACGTGAGCACTCTAGCGACGCGCCGGCGAGACAAGCTGCGCGCGCTGCTCACGGAGCTGGGCGTGGCCCCCACCGCGCACTGGCGCGACGTGCGCGCGCAGCTCCGCGCCGAGCCCGCCGCGCCCGTCTACACCAGCGCCGACAAGGTCAGACTACACCCGCCACTGTGAGCACGGCACGTGTGGGACAGAGACGACAAGCTGCTCACGGAGCTGGGCGTGGCCCCCACCGCGCACTGGCGCGACGTGCGCGCGCAGCTCCGCGCCGAGCCCGCCGCGCCCGTCTACACCAGCGCCGACAAGGTC